>JAIUSX010000018.1:7820000-12820000 GCA_026573805.1 Hesperophylax magnus
TGGTAACCGAGAGGCAATACACTGATTTATGATCCTAATCATGCCATGTATTTGATTCATATATTAAGAAAGACACCTTACCTGGTGCTGCCTCATTTGCTGGTGATGCAATTGTTGATGCATCTGCTGCTGCATGATACCTCTGTGCATGCGTTGTTCTTGTTGATATCTGAAATAACGAAAATAAGTTATTAAGACCAAGTTTTATTATCTTATCTATTAAGCAGAATCTGTTAGTCTCGGCAAAGACATTAGATTGGTGAGCTCTTCCTATTAGTAATAATAATATTTGGCTAATTTATATAGCGCCGCTTTTGTGAGAAATCACCTCAAGGGCACTGTGAGTGTGTGTGTGTGCTGTAGTCACCACATTTCAAATCTTTTGTCCAGAATGTCAATGCATTGGAGCTTTTACATACCCATATGTAAGTCAAAAGGTGTCTTACCTGAGATGATTGGCTTTGTCAGGCTGTGACGGCTCCTTATGCAGGGTGTGGGGGACTGGTAACGATGGCTGCTGGACCGCCACATCCACCAGGGATGAGAAGGCTTCGTGACCTGGACAAACAACCAAACAGATAAATATTCAGGACTTTGCTAATAAAAGTGTCTAACCATTCGAGCGATGGAGATTGCCGGGTGTTCGTTTGGTTTACGATTTGTCCATTCCATTTAATTAATATCATACCTCCAAATATTAATACGGAGACATATAAACTGCCGTTTAAAGGAAATGAATCCACCTTTCACAGTTTATCTCATATGTTTAGGTTTTAAAAAAAAAAATTCAATAAAATCGTTTCAATTTTTAATTCATTCATGTTTGAGTGGTTAAAATTTTACACAACTGATAAACACCCATTAATGGATGATAAACAATTGTTTATCAGTTGTGTAAAATTTAAAATATGTTTATTATTCATTATAATACATATTCATATTTGTATGCGCTCCTTTTATCCTAGTGGCATTCGACTATTAGGAAGGTAAGGAAATTGTGCTTCGAAGGGTATCCCATAACTGTTAGATAAGGGATTAATAAATTTATTTATTGTTTTCAAGTTTAATTTGTACTCCACTATATTTTTTTATTTCTTTTATATACTCAATAATATTATTATTCAATTTATAAAAACAGTTTATTTATAAATAAGTTCTGTTATGTAATAATTACTACGTGTGACAGCTGTTTCGCCCTCTGAAGGCATTATCAAACTGTGGCATTACTACTTACAGACGATGCATTTATATTACTAGATAGGTGTTTGAAATAAAAAGATTTTATTGCTTTTATTACGGGAGTTATTAGGTTATTAGAGGTTATTTTTTTATGGGAGTAATAAAATTAATATTCTGTGAAAAAAGAAAACAAAGATGAGTAACGGGACGTACATCCTGGTAAGAAACCTTGGGAATTCAGGGATGATTTTTATTCTGTGAACTAAGAAAGACAAGGAGGAAGAAGACGCATTTACTGGATGACGAAACCTTAGAATTTTAGAATGCACCCTTCAGAGTGGACCTAACCTTAAACCCTAGAAAATGTCATTTAAGATGATAATTCTAGTTTAACGATCATGATGTTATTCATTTATTGAATGCCCGTAGGGCTTTTACACACATAATACAGACGGTACAGACATAGTACATATAATAAATATCATTAGATACAATAAATACTTCATGTTACTTTGTAGTTACATTGTCTTAGAATTTGCATAAAGGATTACAAGAAGTTAGCAATTATATTTATTTATGCTTGTCAACTGATCAAAATTTGGTATAAAGCCAAAACGGGCCGGCATTCTACAGGCTAAATACTGATTGTCAATTGTATGGATGACAAATATGATTGAAACACCCCAAGGTAACCAAAGATTGCTGTGCACTGTAGGGTTTTGAATCACACAATGTGGTGGGAGGTTTTATGTTGGGGAAGAGAATGTATTGGAGAAGTAATTGGAAGTAAACGATCTAGACGTGGTTAGATACAGTTTTCAGTGTCAACTCAAACTTTGGGGTCTAGTTGCAAGAATGTAGTATTTACCTGGAGGAGGGTAGTGATGCATCTGCTGCCGCTGGTGGGGTTCCTGCGCCTTGGCGGGTGGTGGCAGTGGAGGCGGGGGCTGAGACAGGTTGGGTGCGGGGCCCTGCGAGGGGGGCCCGGCCGCAGGGATGGATGGCGGGGGCACCGAAGTGTTGTGACGCTGGATTACTCCCTCGCGGCGCTGCTGCGGTGCTCCCTGGCCCGGGCTTACAGAGCTGGGGACATCATATTAACATTATTAGTAGGGAAGTCCTGAAGCCGTGTGGGGCAGAACAGTCAGAGTAGTCAGAGCAGTAAAAGCAGTATGCATGGTCTACGTATGAATATAAAGAATAACAATCACCTTGAGAGATGTTCTGCGGGAGACCCTCGCGTAGAGATGTAGGTGGGCTGCCTCGTGGGCGGCTGCTCTTGGCTCGTCCTTCTCTGGTGAGATCCGTGCATCTGTTGCGAGGTTATATAGTCCGCCATGATGATTTGCCTCTGTTCCAACCCGTATGAAGGAGGTCTGCTGTACGGAGTCGGCGAGGTGAAAGTTCCACCTCCGCTTGGAACTCCTACAACATTCGTTGACGGAGATCCCGTTTGCTGGGGAGCTGGAGCTTGCGAATACGGACTAAACGTTCCAGCCGCACTACTCTGCGGACTCTGTCGCTTGTCGTTACGTGGACCGAAGAACTCGTACATTGCGCGCTTATCCGGTAAGTGATAAGGAGGAATGTGGACTGGTGTTCCTTGCGTTATCGACCCGATCTTTGTCTCTGGAGGTGTTTGTCTCAGCATGTCGAAACGTGGACTCAAACTCGACGAGTTCTGCTGCTGCATTTGAGGGGGCTGCGAAGAGTTGACAGGAGTCCCGTGAGTTATGCTGCCCTTGGGCCCGTGAGAACTGATCTTGGGACTGAGTCTCGGCGCTGCTTTGGATATCTTGGCTTGCGAGATGGGTTGCTGCGACTGAACGGTCTGCTGTCCTCTCTGAGGTATTTGAGACAGATTGTGTTGGGAATTGGGTACAGGAGATACGTACACTAAGGGAGATTTGGATAGACGGTTTTGCTCCGCATTGTGGTGATAACTTATATAACTGGGGTCTGTCCTGTACACTGTCACTTTGGGGGGTTGGCCGGAGCCCTGCGGAGAAGAGTGATGGAGGGAGTGCAGTGGTTTGGAGTGCGCAGGGGGCGGAGGGCCCCCGAAGTTCTGATCTCTCGGCTTCTTAATGCTCAAATCCAAGGTCTGGGGTTCTTGTTGAATCTGCACAACAACGAGCCCGTCCTTAGGAATGTTGTCTTGAGACTGCGAGGACGCCTGGTTTACGGGAGTGATGGTGGCCGCTATTTGAGGACTAAGCAGCAACTGCTGCTGGTGCATGGGCTGCTGGGCATGTCCGTGGGAGTTCACCACACTGAGGGTGGCAAGAGACTCTGATCCCTGCCTGTGACTGGACAGAGGCGTTCCCAACATGTTCTTATTCACTGGCTCCTGTCTGTACTCTCTGACAAAAGTGATGTCATTTCTAGAATCGTTCTTAGGTTGGACAATGTTGGAGGGCTTCTGTTGTTGCTGCTGGTTGTTGTTCTGCTGCTGCTGTGGTGGCATGGAAGGGCCTTTCTTCATCAGAGTTCTCTCAATGACATTAAGCATGACGTCCCTTACAGTGAGTGGAGAATGGCTATCTAATCTGGGCTGTCCTTGAACCTGGAGATTCTGCACCGGCCCGTTGTGCTGGTTACCCGGCACCACCGTGATGGTGGTTTGGGACGGATAAGGAGACTGGTTCTGCGTAATGGAGAGGACCTTTGGACTCTGCCGATTCGTCGGGGATTCATTCTCTTCGTCCGCCGTTTCTGTCGCTGAGCTATCGTATTCATCCTTGGTTACAATAATCTTAGACGGAGGTTGCGATAATCCCATAGGAGGCGGTTGCGATAAGATGGTGGGACTAGTCAAATTATCGGAGCAAGGTAAAGGAGGCATGCCCAGTAATCTGGACTTGTCCTCCAACATCTGTCCGGGCAGCATAATGGCCGGGAACACGGGAGAGGCGTTGATTCCGTCCATGATTATGGGTTCATTCATGTTATCGCTCTCGCTTTTGCTCTGCATGAGAGGATGGTTGGGTGACTCAGCGGAGGCAGTATCGGAATTGTGTAACTCTGTAGTTTCATCGCAGGATGAGGTACTGCTTCCACTTTCCTCTTCATCCGTCAGAACCGGTTTCATGTCCTCGCTGAATTTGAGCTTGTTGAACTCGGAGACGGCGTTGTCGAGTCCGTACTTTGTCCTGAAGTTTACATAGAAGGATTTGATGTAGTTGATGGGCTTGGACATGACGTCCGCAATGGTCTTCCAGTTGGTGTCGTGCTCCTGGAGAAGAGTCTTCATCTTGAGGATGTCTTCCTCGGAGAAGGAACTCTCCACGTCGGCCACTTGCTCCGCCGGCTCCAACTGCAGGTGCGGCGCTAGTCGGCGAGTTATCCTCTTGAAGCAGGCCAGGCAGCACTTAGCGAGGGTTGGAGGGATTTCTGCAAAAGATACAAGTATTGTTATTGTAAATAAATAACGTTGTATATAAATAATAAATAGTGATACGAGCTATGAGCTATATCAGGTGTAGTTAGTATAGAGGAGACTTACGGAATTCCGCAATGACGGGGTCCCGCACATCAGGCGGCAGCTCCAGCCACTTGGGCGGCAACATGCGCAGACGCTTGGCTCGCACTTTCGGTACTGGGCACGTGGGTAATGGACACCGCGTGTACCTGCAACAAACAAACAAACACACACACTACATTACTTTTTCTTACAAACATAATAAAATGGTTTACGGCAGCATTTCCAGTATCAAGTGGGAATGCTCCAAAGACTGCATTATGTTCGTAAAGATAGGGGGACTCTATCAAACCGGACCACCCATTTCTAAACAGGGTTAAGGGTTTTTTGAGGTATTTAGGGCTCCAGACCGGAGGTGGCTACTCTTTGTTAACCGGAAAGCCATAAGGAACATAGCTGCCCAGTGTGAAAGCTGTCGTACTTAATTAAAATATTAAATAAACCATTGACCACATTTTGAATTTTATTACGGAAAATCTGTTAATGTAAAATAAAATCTAATTTTATATAACACTAACCATCTTACTCATAATAGATAATAATGGGGGATAAGAAAGGGTTTGTAGAAAATGTTAGTCATAATCACGCACATACGTACTGCTTATAACAGCCGTAATACGACAGTACGACATCGCAAATGTCATCTGAAGAAACGTGAAGTTAGCAACTAAAAGCAAAATGCGAAAATGACCGTATTTTTGAGGGTCGGAACAATGGTGACAGTCTAAAAAAAAAAACTGCATGAATATAATTGAGTAATTTTTTAATCCGAGCAGTATAATAAGCAATAATAATTAATTTATTATTGCAATTTTTTTAATGTTTACTTCACACAGGAGGTCATGCGGGAAATAATTTCCCTCGTGGCCTATGTAATTTTTGGGGATGCTATGTAGGGGGTTTTGGAAAGTCTTGTGCATGTATTAAAACTACATACCTGGACCTGACGAACTTGCAATGGCAAGTCTTGCAGACACGAGCGCCTTGCGCGAGCGCGTCTTCGCGTAGCCCGTAATGGTGGGCCTGCGCGCGAGCCACGGGCCGCGTGCTCGCGCACCGTTCCGCCAAACACACGGCGCACGCATGCCCGGCACCAGCGCCCGGCGTGGACAGGCGCGCCGACGTGTCCATTGCCGTGTCGGTCCCTGAAAAGACAAGCGAATATATTGTTAATTGTGGTCCAAATATGAAAAGATAATCTTTAACAAGTCAAATCTACAACAGGAAGAAATAATTATACATACCTAAACATGAAAGAAAAAATCAACCCATGTTAACTTTTAAAATGTCAACTGAGCCATATCGACCGACATTTAGGCACCGGCATTTATTTCGTATATCAATTGCTGTAATGTCATCCAATTTCAGAGAAATGCTTATAAGGCCGCGTGTGTATGCGTGATTGCCACCAAAAGTGCCGACGAGTCTATCTGCCGAGTTTCAGCTCGATCGGACGTCAGGAAGTAGGTTAATTTCCACTTCCAAGATTTGCTTTCATTTATTCACGAAAACAAATAGAAAACAAAATAGATGTATTTTAAAATTGAATGAATTGTACTATATGTAAATGAACAACTATCCAACTGTTCCCTGGGGGGTGACAGGATAAATCATCAAAATGATAATTCATCACATCTTTAAAAAGTTATATAAAGTCATGGAAAGTGATGAAACAAAAACATTATTAACTGGGTTAAGTAGGTTAGGTTAGGTCAGGTCAAAATTATTTTTTTCATCGTTTCTAATGACTTTATCTCTTTTTAAAAGTGTGTTGAATTGTCACTGTGTTATCATGGAACCTCACCGGGGTAGCTAATAATAATCCGTTACCTAATGTTACGTATACATACGCGAGCCGAATTGCCGAACTGAACCTCGACTTGTGGGAAAGGAACGAAGAAACCGCAAATGGCGCGAAACGCCGGTTACAGTTGCTTCCTTCATTTCCCGTAATTCGTGGCTTGGTTCGCATTTCGGTTCGCAAATGTATACGTACCATTACAACGATAAAGGAAGAATTCAATAAACTCATATGCTTTAACCATTCAAATAGGAAAAATTAATAGGAAGAATCAACAAGTTATTAATTATTACGTGATAGCGCGAATTAACAACGGCGGGAAATCTACTCAAATGCAATTCGGCAAAAAATACTGAAATGCATTTTGCTCACGTTGCGGTGCAACTAACGCTAACATGGAAGTAGTATTTTTAACAACACGCATAATATTGCAAAAGTGCATACGCATTGAAAACGCACGGCAAATAATCTGATAATCCAATGGGTTCGGCGGGAAAAATTGCTGACATTTGAATTTCACCCCAACAGCATTTTAAATTAACGCTTTTTTCAGAGTAATTATGATTGCGAAAAATTGCGTTAAACTATGCAAATTCAACAAGTAGTTACAAACTATCTTTCAAAGAAGGAAAAAACAGATAATTAAAAATGTTGAATTTCATTAAAGCAAAGAACATAATGAATGTTAAGGCGATGCCATACGTAGTAATGCAAAATCATGTGTTTTTGGTTTGAAAATTGGGTCGCCTAGAAATGTTTCAGATGCTTTAATTAAATACTGCGAGTAGAAATAAATATATATAAATATGCTATGATCCACTCCCACCTGAGTTATCCAGTTAGTATCTGGGGCACCATTACCAAAAAAAAAGTTCCGAAATACAAGTAATTCAAAATAGAGCCGTACGTAATAGATATATATAATCTGCCATGGGATACACATGTCAAAGATATATACTCACAGACACAAATACTACCTTTTACAGTCCTGCCAAAGTATAACATCACAACTGCCATTCTACAAATAATTCAACACTCCTCACACACCAACACTAAACCAGTCTTTAATTCTGACATACACCAGCGCAAAACACGATCACAAAATCAAATACACTTATCGTCATCTACTTACACGACCAAATTTGGAATTAACTCCTTACAATACATTGCACATAAACAATATAACGCATTACCTAGTAATTTAAAACTTCCGGCAACTAACAAAAAAACATTGACAAAAGCTCTTAAAAGATATTTCCTTAGCAGTTTCATTAATGACTAACACAATCTTTCTCTAGAACTCCATAATAACATCTGCGTTTATTTATTTGAATGTATTTTATTTATTTGTCTTGTCCTTAATCTAATGTTGTCTTTCCCGAAATGAGTTTTATAAACTCACTGGGAATAATACATTATTACTTTGTTATCATTTTGTAATGAATTATCTTGTAATAAAATAAAATAAAATAAAAATAAAAATAATACATCTTGGCCTTTGAAATAATCGAGTATTTTTTAGGTAAGTCTTTTTAAAAGCCCAAAATAAATAATGTAAAGGCCTATGAAAACTGCTTTAAAGTTCAAAATCTCCTACTTACGAACCCATTTTCGGTTATGATTTTATTGTATAATGTGGCAAATTAATTTATTTATAAAATGATCGAAAAATAAAATATTTATGTCTGAACATCCACAAAATAAATTAAAAGGCACTTTTTGGCCATGTTTTTTTCTTGCATAAATCAAAACAGGCGGAAGGTGTTAAGCGGGAATTTAAACCTTATCGCCATCTACGTAAGGGTTGTTATTGATAGCGGCTCAATTTAAAATATTACACGACGTAGTGCATCGCCTTAAGATTCATTATTTGAAATTCATTTGGAGATTTCCATATTTTGAAATTTGTTAATTATTTAGTGAGAACAATATCAAGTTATGATTTAATTAAGTGCACAAATTGACAGCGCTACAGTTCGCAAGATTGCAAATATTAGTGCATCCTGTGCAAGCTGGACGTCACAGAGAGCACCGAACGCAACCGAAGCACCAGGCATATTAGTGTCCGATTCGCCCACTAAACTAGTTGTAGAATGTAGGTATAACCATAAACAAACGAAAAACACGTAAATATTGCAAAACGGTCGCTAGGGAGAATGTCTCTGTGAGAAGTATCGAGGTTAGGATTGTATCTAAAGTTGTAGCAAAACTCAGTAGCTTTTCTTTTGTTCTAGTCACCCTTAAAAATATCTTAAACATCGAGTCAGTAAACACCGCATACTATGGATACGTATACTCGATGATAAAATACGGAATAGTTTTTTGGGGAAACTCAGTAAATGCCAAAGATGTTTTCATCATCCAAAAGAGGTGCCTACGAAAAATTACAAACTCTGATCACCGGGATTCATGTAGACCAATTTTTAAAAATATCAAACTTCTGACAGTGATGGACATATATATATAATGGAGTTATGCCTGTTAGTTCGATCATCTCCAGAAAAGGTCCCACAAAAAAACTCAACACATAAACACGCTACAAGGTTCACAGAAAACTTATTAATCCCAAAAGCAAACAAAACTATATTTCAAAAAGGACCACACTACATGGCCATTAAAGTATATAACAACCTTCCACGTAGCATCAAACAAATAACCGACATACTTAAATTTAAATCATAACTAAAAACATTTCTTTTAAACAAATGTCACTACACCTTACATAAATTAAATACCTCTGTTTTTTAATTTTTATTTACGTACATTTGTTGACATGTAATTGTTGGGTTATGTATTATAATGTGTATTTGTTGGGTCAGCTGGAAGAAATAGGATGTAACCTATAAGCACCCTTTGTACTCTGTATTTTTGTGCAATACATATTTTTTGAATTTGAATTTTTTAATTTTGAATTGGTTAGAATGTTGTGCTGCGTATTCAATATTCCTTGAATCTATCTAAATAATAGATAAATAAAATAAATAAAAATGTAAGGACGGGTTGTTTCGGAGAATTTGAACAATTCATCAAATTTCAACGTTCATTTTCAAGTTCTGTGAAAGATTTTTTCAAGTTCTGTTTTTATTTCAGTTTTGTCAAGCAACTAGCCTACAATGATATAATAACAGAACTTGAATGGGACTTTCACAGAACCCGAAAAGTGAAACCAGAGAACTAATCGATAAACTTATGAAGTAAGTCCATAATCAACGTACAAAATATGGAATCAGAGAACTAATCGATAAAATTATAAAGTATATAATAAACGAATTTCAATGAAATAAACAATAAACCTAAACAAATTGGGTGTTTATTTCATTTTATTCACCCCCCCCCCCCCTCCCCCCATCGTTCGGTTAAGTTTCTTTGTTTTTGTGAATACCAAATTAGGCTGTAATTAAATTGGAAGTTACACAGGGCGTCCCTTTATGAATCGGCAAGCGGGCTCTCGCTCTGGATTATAAATACAACATACGTTCATTAATCTAAGTATATTATTTCCGCGCGAAGTTAACCCATCGGACCGTACCTTAACCCTCGTTAACGGGAAAAAATTATGCACTTATAATAATGCTTCTGACTTGGAACATAGAAACTAACACACTGAAAAACGAAACGGTAAAAAAATATTAGGTAAATAGTTGATACTGTTGATAGTTGATACTGTTGATAGTATAAATGTTAATTACCTAACATTTTACAAAATTAGAAAACTTTCCAAAATTTACAATAAACCTACATTGTTTTGAAGCAGCAAAAACTCTTGATAACGAGCTTTGGTGTCACTAAAATTAGCTATTATTAAAATCATATGGTGAAATATTCATTGTAACCTATTGCTTTTCATCATAAACGGCGCATGTAACATAAGCCTTTCACTGTACTAAATTGAATTCATCTATTGATAAGGGTCTACAACACTCCTAACGTAGAGGACATGAAAAAATACGTTTAGTTTAAATTATGTATTAGTCGGTTATTTTGTTTGTATAAAAATGGTTGCAACGGACCTCTCAATTGCAGGACCACACTAGTTTTTTTTATATAGAAATAAATAATAAAATCGGCGCAGCCTCCCAGCACTTGGTTGCTTGCTTGTGTTGTAAAACACGGCACTTTTGCAGAGTGGCGCGCCACCGTTTGATACCGCCGCGTACCCCGCTTTAATCTAATAAATGTTCAGAGTCAATAGTGAGCTGTACCCAGTGCGGGCTGCTCGACCCAACCTCCCCCTACCCCATCCCACCCACATCACATCGCCACCCGTTCTGTCCCCGCCAGAGCCGAAAGCGGTCCCTGAATAATTCCCTTTCTGGAATCATCAGCGGGGATTATCACATACACTACACGAGTGCGAACGGGCGATGGCGGGATTATCACATACACTACACGTACGGGCGGTGGCGGTGTTTCAAATTATTGTTTATTCACATTTCATCAATTAGCGACTGTACTATAATGTTTTGCGCCAACGAGAATAGCGAAATGATCAAATACTAAAAAATCAACCTAACCTAACCTAGCCAACACACTTTGGTACCTACTTAAGTGTTGTTATATAACTAAAACTAACTAACCACGACGCTGTTTCCCAGGGCGATATTGAGAGTATCAATTCAACACAAGTCTCATTTCTGTTCACAACGCGCGACATTCATAAATAATAATATTTAGATACAGATTTATTTATTATTATTAAAAATACTAATTTCGGTTGTGACTCTGTCTGTTAACTTCGGTTCAGTGAACTCTTTAATTTGGATTTGCTTTGAATTTAGGTGTCATTTTCAAATTTGGGACCGATTATGGGTACAATTCAGACAAGCGATTAAGTAGGCAACTAAAATATTTTATAATTAACAGTTTCATATTTGAAATGTGTATTTCATTTCTAAAGCTGTCCGAAACGTTGGTTAAGGAAGGAGGCAGCGCCACACGGCACAATACCCAAATATAAATCAATATAATTCTTTTGACCGTGAAAATCTCAAATATCCTTTTGACAGATCTGATGTCATAATTTTTTAAGTTTACTAACGGTGATCTCTCTCGAATCCTGATACAAATATTTTTTAATAAATGCTTTCAGCTTCACAAATCCTACAAATATAATATCCCGTGATTTTTCACGGGTTAGTGCTAGTCTTAATAAAATTAATAAAGTTTTTTTAAATTATTGTTTCTATTTGCGTTATTTAATTGTTTTTACAACTGTTGAAAAGAATGTGACCTTACTGGGGGGAGCCCGTTCTAAGGTCACATTGTTCATGGTTATTTGTGCGAATTATAAATTTGGTCAAGTTTTTTTTAGTAATTTTTGTAAGCTTGTCAAAATATAACAAGAGGTAAATCATATAGCGAAATAATAGAAGAAAAAAATAACATACAAGAAAAATATTTAGTGAAAAAACATAACATCACGTTAATCTTTGTAAGGTTGCAACATTTTATCTATATTCGCCATAGACATATGAATATTAGTAGACCTGCCCTAAGTGATTAAAAGCGTATTATCCCCACTCCCCATACCGGTTCCATTGAGCCGGCTGGGCTCGCGTTTGGCCTCAAATGAAATTTGAAAACGTGACGTCATCATTCTTGTGCGAACTATGGTCGAGGCATCATCGGTTCATTTTACTAAATAACACGGCAAAATTTTGACTTGTACTATGAAAACTGGTAAAAATAGATGTGAAAAAAGAGAATAAACCCAATTGTCGTATTACATTCCATATATAAGCATTATTTTACTTTATTTTAAGCATATTCACATCGTATAATATGAATCAGTTGTTACTATCACATAGAGAAACGTCTGGACGCGAAACACAAAGCTGGTTGGTTGCTGGGAAGTAAATTATGAACATTTATAAAAGTGTCTTAACTAAATACTCTGAAACTAACTACGACTCTGAAAATAAAAGCTGCCTTACTTTGCCGAATTTGGACTTCGCAAATTTGTTCATAACGTGGCGAGTAATTTGCGCTCCCATGTAAAAATGTCTATTCATTCAAAGCAGATTTTACTTTAAAGAAGTAAATGGTGATATTATAATGCGAGATGCCTATTTACTGTCAGATTGATTTATTGACGAATCACAGTCAGCTTCACTCGTTCCCTCGTTCCCTCGTTCTTCAACAGTTGATTTTACCCCTCGCCCATATCTTCTCGTCTATTAATTCCTATGTCTGTGATATTCGCATATTTAAGAGTCGGAGTGGGCATTCCATGGGCTCTATTCCTGAATCGAGGGCGCTCGTAATCGCCGTCGAAAGTACGTACGTTGGTCGTCGTTGCTATTCCCGAAATTGGTCGAAGGTACATACTTTGACGCCAAACGTCAAAAGTCATTCCACACAACATCTACTGGGTGCAACCAGTAGAAACAGGGCAGCGAGTGGTAGGTTGTTGGCGTTTCTATGGAATTGGCTGTCAAAATCTAGTCTAGCTGTCAATTTTTGTTTTACCGCGCGGATTCCGCAAATGTAAAAGTGGGTGAAAATTTCCCATTTACTAAGTCTTTATCGGAGCTTACAAGCTTAATTAAGAGTTGCTTTTGGCAATTTGTAATATGTCCCGCAGCCATTTCTGTTTTGAATAACGAATAACTGTTGTCTGTTTGACAGTCACACCATAGAAATCCCCAAAACATCAGGAACATAGACAATATTCACAGGGGTGCCAATATAATCATCTCTTCTACCAACTTCGACCGTTCGACGCTCAAGAATACGTAAAATTGAAACATTCGAAAAAGTTAGTCGCGGCGACTAGTAGTTTTTCACTCGAAGACGGCGCATACGAAAACGATTGATCGTTTAACTCCAGAATCGCAGGCCATATCACTCGCATACAAGGGATGAAAAATTATGAAATTGACAAAGTGCTTAGAAATGAATATTTTTGGTTAATTTAACTAAATTTCGACGGCGTCGCATTTACCGTCCGCCAAAGTAATTCTCCAAATGAAAGTATAAATATAGTCGTCCCCGTTGTTATTCGCCATTGAGTCCTATCTGCTGTCCTATCTGCTGTCACATCTGAAGTTCCGAAGTCTTTGTAATAATTTGAACAAGTCAATATGCGGAGTAGTTTAGTTGAAGCACTGAATCAATTCGACGATAACCATCGTGAAATGGCTGTCATTTATTATGCCCTTTGAGGCCGTTGTTTTAACGTGAATGCGACGCTAATGAATATTTGAATTTAATATGATCAATCGTTTTGCTTAACTGGACGGGCGGGCGTTGGTTGGGCCGATTGGGGTGGCGATATGGAGGTATTAAGGGATTAAGTGGCTTGTTTCCAACTGTGAATAAAACTTTTATATTTAATGGTGGATCCGTCCACCAGCGCCACACATTACGAGTACATTATCATCGAATCATCAATCACACTCATTTCGGTTGTGTACCAACACACCCCTGCCGTAGGTTAGCCCAAGTGGTTTGCTACGGTTTCTCTAGGTCTCGGCGGCGGATGCGTTGCGGGCCGGTTCGGGAAAAGGGAGACTGGTTGACTCAACCCATTGCCTCGCACCGCAGTACGCGGGAGATACGTCCGTCACTCCTGGACAGACTGATCCCTAGATTCCTACCCACCCCCTCATACCCATCCCTCTCCCATCTCTTTAAAAAGACCCTCAACAAAGATGGCATAAACCTTGGAGAAATTATTTTCCTCAGGGCCTCCTATGTATAATTTGGTTCAATGAACTGAAACTTTGAATTATAGTGTCATTTTCAAAATTTTAACTGATTCTTTGAAGAATTCAGACAAGAGATAAAGTATGTATCTAGTAATATATAATTTTTAACAAAAAAATACCCAACACAATGAATGGATGCTAGAAAACACATTCGAAACACTGAACTAGTAATCCCTACAAGTAGGATCTATACCGATATGTAAGAAAACCAACGTCGCCAATTTACAGTGTAACCTTTCGGTTTCTAGAACCCATAAATGCAAATGAAATTGATCTTCTGCTCAAGAGAGTATTTCGACATTTGAAAATGTTTGATAAAGTTCACAAGGAAAAATTAGTGAATATTTTTATAACACTTATATTATTACTAGATTCATCTAAATTTTATTCCACTCCCTTTTAATAATGCCCAACACTTTTTGCTTCCCACACAAAAGTTTAAAAACACAGTATTATTTATTAAAACTCTAACAATCCAATCATGATAGTAGCTATTGTATCAATAGTTCGACTAATGAAATTGAAACAAGAAAAATCAATTGCAATAATTTGTCATTATCGAATAGGGCTTTCAGATTGGGGGTACGATAGCGTCGGAGGCAAATAAAATTTTAATATCGAAACAAAGAAATTAACAAATGAAAGGCGTATTGATTGATCTACAAAAATACCAATAATAATGTGTCGTTTGATGCATGTTGCTATTGAAACAGAGTATGGAGGGTTCACTGACTCATTGAAATGTGACACAGAATGGTTGGTGTTGGGGAATCCAATTCCTGAATTACAGTCCAGATTTGTTCATACTTCCCGAAACCATAATGGGGAAATTTTATTGAATTTTTAAAACCTCATTTTTTATAATCTATGTATTTTATACAAATCTACAGTTTTATTCCGAAATTGATGAAATATTGCACATTTTAAAAATTCAAAAAAAGAGGAAGGTGGCTGTGTACGTGAGATTTCGGTAAACACCCGAAGAAAAATTACCGATAAAAAATATTAAGCTCATTTATTATGAAAAACGGGATTGCAGGCCCTTAACGAATGAATTAATAGGTTTCCTGAATTATTTAAGAAATATATTTGTAGAGCGTCCTTGAGGTGATTTTTCACGAAAACGGCGCTATATAAATTAGCCAAATATTATTATTATAAACTTTTAGTAAAATACCAACGTATTGTCACGATGTCGGAAAACGTATTCATAAAAATCCTAACATTTTCGCATTTCCCCACTATATATTATTATCAAGACAAGCGCAGGTGTATGAACACGTGTTCGGATATTATTGCGAATTTACTAAAAGTTTATCAGGAAACGGCTTGCAATCCCGCTTTTGCCGGATTACCAATAATTAAAAGAGAGATTCTTAATAAATTAGCAATACTCATTTTTCGCCGTGCATACATATAAAATTTCACCCTTTAAAGCAGAATTATGATGATGCTTCTTGGTGAAATTTTGTACACTTGATGTTCAAACAACTAACAGGAAATTACCGTCTACATCTGATTTAAAAACTTTTAAAAATGACTTGAGACGAGTCATGGTCTATGTTAAAATTTGTTAAAGATAATAAGTGAAAAAAAATGTATTTTCACTTCGCGGTAAGTAAAATTTGCAGATTGCCAAAATGAAATCTTGAAATCCTAGGATTGTATTTTCCTTTTTCATGCGAATGCCGCACAAGAGTACCAACTGTCCGGAGCCAGTGGGACTAAGGCAATTGCAATCCCCAATTGGTGGTGAAAGGTAGGAGATGGTAAGAGGAATGTTGAGTGCTCTGGCTATGGGTCTGGATATTCGTTTGAAGGTGCTTTGTTACGTGCGTTGGTCTCACTTGCTATTCAATTCCCTACCAATGGAGTCCCGGGTACTGAATTTTTAATTCGTTTAAACACCGATCCGCGTGACCGTCCCATACGAATGTGTAGGTTTGATGAATTTATAATTATTATTGTAACAATCTAATAAACTAGGGCTTTTAAGTAATGAATATCGCGGATAGAATCGATGGCAAACGCATCAATCCTCGTTCCATATTCATCGGAATACTCGTAACAAACAAACAAACAAATAAAGTAACGTAAATATCCCACATTAGCTCTCTTTGTCTGATGGCATTTATATTTCACGGTATAATTGAGGTGGAGGTATATTAAAGAACACAGTAAGCACTAAAGACTAATCACTATTCAATATTGATTGCAAAATACATCAACTCAATTTGAGTAAAAAACCTTTTTATATTCATATTAAATACCTGCTGTACCCCGTCACGCTTTGCTGTGGCTCATCTGTCTGTGCAGATAGAGAAACAATATAGCGTGTTGCTTTTACGTCCAATAGATTGCGCTGTTTAAAAATAAAATCATTTTTGTTACCTGATGTCAGAGGTGACATATATGATACAGGTATATAAAAACACACGCGTATTCAAATGCAACGTTGAGTCGACATGTCAAAGCAATCGTTGAAGAACTTTCGGAGATTTAAGATTTTGAACAAACGAACATTTACATTATTATTTTTATAGATTGTGCATTATTGAGTAAAAGCCATTTCTGTTTCTCCAAGAAAGTATGATTTAAGAAAAGCCTAAATTATGAATATGTACTAGGCAGTTTAGATCATTTTACAAGTTCTATTTCCATTTATACTTGTGGGTAAAAAAACCATTTATAAGAACTCATTATTACATAAGGCTCCGTAGTAAGCGCTCAAAAAGAAGAAGATAGTTTGAAAGGGAGATATGTAAATACGAATGTTAGAGCAGACACGATAATATTAAGAAATACGATAAAAATTGAGCAAAAATTGTGAAAATATTTAATAAAACATGACCCGTTTAAATATAGCAAAATTTTCTCACTTTGACATCTTTCATACCTATAACAAAATATTTAACAGAACAAATGTGTTTTTAATAATTTTCGGAACATAAGAGGAAGGAATTCACGAGATAATTTATAATTACTTATTTAGTATGGTCAGAATATTTTTCGTAGAGATATCTTTGCAATATTCTAGGATATAGTTTTAGGTGTAGGCATCAAGCGTTGGGCACGACCGAGATTTTTATTGGTATTTTATTTTCTAGATACAAGAAAACTATAACGAGGTTTATATAACAAGAAAAACTCCGATCCCCAATAAAAAAATTAAAGAAAATTCGCCTGCATAAAGGAGTGGCTTATTGTGGTTTTACTCCGTATATACAGGTGTAACAGCACGTACTTTACTCCGTATATACAGGTGTAACAGCGCGTACTTTACTCCGTATATACAGGATGTAACAGCACGTACTTTACTCCGTATATACAGGTTGTAACAGCACGTACCAGAGGAATTTTAACCAATGATTCCTGAGCATATTCGGACTAAAAAATGTACATGTCATTTGGTTGACCGATGATATTTAAAATATAATAACATAAAATAGTATTCAAAACTGTAGAAATCATCTAAACAAACAACAATTGTTTGTAATAATGACTAAACAGGGCATTAAGCCATTTCTATCGAAGTACTCGTGTTTACTTAACAACACCGGGTACTGTACTGGAAGTGGGAGAGGGGCCGTGGTTGTGAGGAAGGGAAGAAGAGCAGGAGATCTGCCAGTCGATTAATTACGGTGTACCAACATTAGCTTTCGGAAGTGTTTGGACACTGCGCAGAAGTAGCTATAGAATCTACTGGACTTCAAAATTACGAAAATATCTTAAGCAATTAGACTAGTTGAAAACCCCGGCTTTGCCCGAGCTTTAGGCAGAATTCTTCGAAATCAGACGTGGAGAGTAATTCCCCTCTAATTTTGAAGGTCAAATGTACAAAGTTTCAACAAAAAATATCTAAATTCTGGTTTAAATAGTGCGAACGGGGTGGTTTCTGAGATCACTTCTGGACAGTGATTTTTTTATTTATCGTGTATAAAAATAATATTATCGTATAGGTAACAATATTATTAAAAATAAACCATTATTTCGAGATAAACAAAGTTAAAAATTGGAATCTCTTTGAAAATTTGATTTAACACGTTGAAATGTGTAAATATCTTTGGAAATGTGTGAGTTAGGAATGTCATTTTTACACATACAATTTTGGGTTCTCGTTAGTAGAGTCTAATTCATAACTTATTTCGACAAGAAATGGAGATACGATGTCTTGGCTTTAAAGCTGTCGATATGCGCAACACGGTTCACTTGTTTCGTTTCGTTACGATCATGTTATCAAGGAACGAGTTCTCCCACTGCAATATTTATTTAAACATTTTAACATAAGTATATGTGGTATAATTTTGACAAGATGAATAATTTAGAATGTGAGAAAGAAATAATAAAATTACAATAGACAAAAAAACATATATGAGAAATAAATAATAAAATTCCAAAGACAAAAATACATACATGAAATAAAAAAAAATTAAAAAAAAATACAGTGATCTAATAGGTTTGCAAAGCGATACTCAAAGGCTTACGAATAGTTAACATTAAACATGTCAATATCACGTAAGTATTGCTATCCCACAGGGTTGAAACCGCTGTATCGGAGAATGAGTAATGTAAATGCGCTTATGCATACTGCGGTAGAATGGAGTATTGTGTCGTGCTGTTATTGTGGGTATGTATAAGTTTATATGTTGCAGGAGTTCGGAGCGGTCTAATTTACAGTTTAGTATTTTAAATAAGAAAGTTAAATCATTTATTTTGGACCAGTCTTGTGATTATGAGAAAATTTGTAATAGTGAGAGTATTTAATGGTAAAAGATAATTTATGTATTCTAGCGAGATATTTAATTTAAAATTAATGAAACGTAGAATTATTTTTTTCGTATTCATTTACAGCCCCAACTGTAATCCTGCCGTGAAGCAAGCAAGACGTGTAAATAATAGAATCGGATCGACGCACGCGCTCGGCAGTAGACACGGGCCAAAGAGAAGACGTGCCGCTCGTCAGCATAAATGTTTAGTCAAGTTAAAGCGGCGAATTAATTTAATAATCCCGGGCTAATTAGCGCGGGTGTGTACCCGGCACTCCACCCCCACCCAACCACTACACCCACTGTACCCCGTCCTGGGGTGGGTGGTGAAGTGGGTGGTGGTGCCAGCCCCCGAAAGAGGTAAGGACAACTTAACTCGCAGGATGGAATCGGATTAGACGGATATGGACCAAGATCGTCTCAGCGATGTGATTTTTAAAGAAAGACAAACTTCCCAGTTTACGAATTATTTGAAGCGTGGGTATGAAGTGTGACCCCGATGCATTTGTCTAATCAGCTACTAACCGGTTTTCATAACATTCACACCGTATTCTTGTTTTTAAATCCCACTAAGAATAATATACGTTGTTCAAATGATATGTTATGTTTGACGGCTGATCAATCAATCAATAACTTTAATTTTGATTAAACACTGACGGGCCTAAAGTCAAAAGCTTTTAATCTTTTTGATTTGATGACAACGTCAAGTGTGACGAGGGTTTAATCAACTGAAGAGATGTTGGAAGAGCACATCAGTGGGCTAAAATCTCGGTGTAAGCGTAAGTAAAATGTAGATGGGGTGGAAGTTTCGAGTGTTGGCAAATTGCTCACTGAATGATAATTGATACAACTGCCTAATTTGCAGTAATTACCACCACTTCAGCCCTCTCATTCACCTACCCTACCCATCCACCGCCTCCCTTCCTTCTCGAAACTTGTATCTAGTATCTACCGCCTCTTCTACGTTTTTTCTTTAAAGTTTACCAGCCCCGAGCTCAGATATCCAAGTCGGTCGACCCACGTGTCGGTGAGCAATCGACATAAAACGAATGCTGCAAGACCCTGCGCAGAAATTATAATTGTAATGTTAGCTACTGTAAGGTAACGGTCTGCGGCCCAGTTCAGTGTGAAACTTTAATGCTAAGGGACTTGCAGCATTCGGTTTATGTCGATTGCTTACCGACTCGTGGGACGACGGGCTTAATAGTCACTGGCGACCATTTTTCTATTAGCTACCTAATCTAGCCAACAAGAAAATAAATTATCTTATTTCTTGATATTGTTTACACAGCATCACCATAGATGACACGAAAATACCATGGAATGGAGGGTACAGAGTCAATGTTAAAAAACATTTATATTCCTACGCGATGAATTACTTGTACAAGAAAGCTGGTGTGTTTTGGATATCTCTAACTCTTTTTAACTGTTAATTCGTGGTGGAATTCTATTGTAGGTAATAATATGAATAAAAAATAACCAAAATACCAGGTCAAAACGAAACGTTATTATTATTTTTTATGTAAATATCGCACAAGAGTCCTAACTGCTCCCAACCGTCTGGATCTAGTGAGACTATGGCATCCCCAATTGGGGTATATTATGAGGCTGAAGGTAGAGGGGAGGGGAAGAGAAAGGTGGGCTTTTATTTCACTAAACATACTAATTTCAGGACGTTCGTGGTTTTTTGTACCCGTGAAATCTGATTCACTGAAACCAAATATGCTTTGAATTTAATGTATTTTTGAAAATTATAACTGATTGTGCGAAGTCATAAAGATAAAGTAGCTACAAACCTAAAAATTTTAAAAGTAAATTATTTAAATTTTCTTTTTCAAAATTGGAATTAAAAGTCTGCGCTAAAGTTATCATAGAAATTGTAAGTAAGCTATAAATACCTACAGTGTTAAAGATACATGCTCCATCGGGTGGTGGTTGGCTGGTTGGCCAGGAGGCGCGATAAGGGGTGCCGGGGGGGGGATCGGGAGAAAGACACCTCAGCGAAACACTTCCAAGAGAAGAACACGGCGGCGCACCGGGGCGCACTAATTGGGGCTTAATTAATCGAATTACCAAATGGTGCTTTATTGAGACTTGAGAGGAATAATTCAATTCAGAGATTGTGTGGTTCAGCTCATTCATTAAATCAAGAGGATAATATCTACCCCCGCACTAAACTTTTATTTTTATTTTTAAAATTAAGTTGAGTAGATGCATTTTTTGTTTTGTTTGGGATACAAAGTCTAGTTATGATTTCATCTCTAAATAGTATATAACATTGTCGCTGTCCGCGTCCGCTTTGCGAGTTTAGTTCTTATAAACTACGTAACGGATTTTGATAGAGTTTTCACTATCATTTAGAGATCAAGTCGTAAAAAATATTTTCGGGCGCTTACATTGCTAACGCTGGCTAAACCTTACGAGATACTTCAAAATAATATACTACGGAATTGTGTATCAAAGGCCTACGGAAAATTCCACGATGGTATATGTAGAATAAATCTTTCATAGAATATGATTGCTCCCCTCAGAAAATGTTTTTTTTTATAAAGAAAGACAAACGCTTCCCGGTTACGAATAATATGGCAATAAGCGGAAAATATTTATTGTGTAATGATTGAGGGATTTAGCTAGCAAGAAATTGAACCAGCCACACCTGGCGAAAACTAGATCCTTTGAACCGCTCGACTAACTAAACTAACGGGTCAAAGAGTGTTATCTTGTCTCCATGCGCAAACATATTTTTTAAATTTTCCAGATTCTTATTCGTCATGGAGTGGGAATCATTAAAATTTATTGAATTTAACTATTCTTGGTATTTATATAAATAAAATGGCATCAATCGCGCCTCACAATATTTACCTCATGGGGGAATTAAAAATTTCCATGCTATTAAATAGGTCCTCTGTATTTTGAGTAGATAAAAAAATGCTTCTGAAAAACCGTACAAAATGACGTGTTTTGCCAACATCCAGCAGGATTGCTGGACGGTCACTGACTACTGGACGTGCAGCAGGACTGCTGCTGTTGCCCTGTCCCCATATACATACGTGTCCGTTTGTGTTGTATTGGGAGTGGGAGTGGGAGGGTGTCGGCTATGGCTTATGTTTAGTAGTTCCTCCGCATTCGCCTTTGGAAATAAGGAAAACCATTGAAAACCTTATTCAAGAGGAGACGGCCGCTTGTCAACATGGAACAAGGCGGTTAACAGTGACAGCAGTATATCTATATTAATGTCCTACGTTTCGTGGTGTATCCGTGTACAAACAATCTAAAGTCCCTTTCTTAATCTTATTCATTACGTCACATGGACTTGCTTTGATTGAAAAAGTCTCGGTTGAGGCAGTAACAGTGGCTGTAGCAGTAGCGTAGCGAGTAGGAGAGACCCGCGGGACCCCATTGTGCCGACATCAGCGGCAAACAACGGGACGATTATACTATTGTCTCCTTAGGAGCGATCTCCGTTCGAGCGATTACCCGCCGCACAAAGGTAGTGCCGCGGTACGGGGACAATTCCCGGGAGACGAGACGGTCCATAAAGGATGCTGCGTCAACCGCTCCTTCACTAAACTGAAATAGCTGAATATTTAAATAGACGATATGATATTAAAAAGGATGGCTTTCGGGAGATTGGCCGCGAGGGAATTTACGATTGAGGCTTTATTACCAATGCAATACCTCATATACATATCGAATATATTCAAAAATCTATATACTTCTATAAATAAGAGTGTCTGCGAGGGACTGGATTTGTGTTTTTTATACAAATCTATAGTTTTATTCCCAGATCAATGAAATTTTGCATACTTGACCTTCAAGAGAGAAAGACGACTGTCTACATGAGTTTTCATCCCTATTTTCCACTTTAAGAAGTGCAGAAGGAATCATTATAATGAAAATAAATACCTTTAGACACACTCCGAGAAAAATGATTATTTATAAAACTCCGGTTAAAAACGGGATTGTAGACCGTTTCCTGTTAAACTTTTAGTACATTCCTAATAAATCGGAACACGTGTTCACGCAGCTGCATTTGTCCTGAAAATATACGATGGCGAAATGCGAAAATATTAGAATTTTTATGGACACGTGTTCTGAGATCGCGATAACACATTCGTGTTTTACTGAGAGTTTATAAGGAAACTATCAATTCATTCGTTAAAGGCCCGCAATCCAATTTTTGACCGGATTACGAATAACTTGAAGAGATTCTCAATAAAATAGCAGTATCCGTAAGTTTTCTCCGTGCAGATGAAATGTTGTAAATATATTATTATTGAAAATCGATGGAGGAACTAATACGAACGCTGCCTTTGACTATTTGCATATTTCCTTAATATTTTGAGTAAAATTAAGTCCCCTTCCTTTCACGTGCTAATATTTGAATAAATCTTGACGCCGCGTTGGATTTTTTATCCGGAGGGTTCCTTATAATAATATTATGTATGATCGAGGACTTTCGTTCAGATGTACAGTGGAGCACACTGCACAGGGCAAACACTCGACACCAAACTGTTCATGTTTGATGTGAAGGGTTCCTAACCTTGTCTTTTATTTTGTAAATATCTAAGCCCTTTGAATGGCATGAGTTTTAATAACGTTGTTGATTTTTAAAGAAATAGCCAAAGGAATACTCTGGGGTTGAAAGGTTGATTTTTAAATAATATGAAGAGGTTTAAAAAAAGCACAAACCCAAAAGCTCATACCATCGAAAATATTTTTTAAAAAATCATTAAAATGGCTTAGATTAAAAATCTTGTATCTCCATAAAAGACAATATTGAGAAATCTTTTGAAGATTTTCAAACATGGAAACATTAGATTTTGTGATATAAAAATATTTTTAGTTCCATATTAACTAGTTTCTCTAACTTAAGTAAATACAATATTTAGGCATGGACGTTCATTTAGCATTAAAATACATATTATTGTTAAGGAGATACAATAGCTGCGCTCTTAAAAACATTGCCTGGAGGATTTACAATATATATGTTTATATCTTTGGGACGGTAGGTTCAAGGGATGCAATATTTTAAACCTTAAAAATATAGGCCATCTTTGGTACGTTTCAAAAGTGGAGATACAATGTTTTAACTCTAAGCCATCAATTTATCGATACGCTTTTGGCAACATTTAGAAAGCGTGCTTCGATTTAAGAACTTTATTATTTTTCTTCTTATTGCGGAGGAGAGTTGGTGGATCTGTGGGATGATAATAGCGTCGGGAGTCATTCGGTTCAGCATAGATTTACCATAAGGAAATTGATAGAGGGCACATTCTTCTACGATGCGTTCTGCAGTTTGTATTTGTCCACATTCAGCTTTCCTCACACACAATATTGATTATATATGTATGTTAAAAAAAATTATATACAAGGTATATAAATTGCATACGACTTGTTTTACCCGTCAGAGCCATGGTCGTTTTCAAACAATGTTGAATATCACATAGAAATATCAGATTAGAAAGCGTGTACTTTCATAATGTGAATAATGTGGGGTGATTAATGAAATGATCTCGTAGTTAGACCATAATTCAGTAGTCATGAGTTATTCGTATTGAGCCTATCACCTACCCTCATACGTAGTTGACTGATCAACGTAATCGCGAGTCCACGCACTAAGTTAGTTCCTAAACCAAACAAAGGGTTAGCAGTGTTCCCAGTTCCGCGGTCCCATCCCAGGGGGGGGTGGTTTGCAGTCAGTATCGGGATGATAATAATAATTGAAAGTACAGCGTGTTTGTCAATCGGTGGGGGGGAGGAATCAGGGGTTGCAGGGGAGTGTGGCTTGTCGATTTAGAAGCTAATGCAATATCTGATTGGATTAATCGAATTGACTGTATTTTGGCGGGGAATATACACCTACATACATGGTGACCAATCATTTGCTACTTGTTTGCTTACATTGAGTTTTTTTATGAACGCGTTTTGGGTTTGTTACGATTTAAATTAAACTAAAATCAATCAAATGTCGCAAGGAAACTGATTTTGAATATTTATCATGATAATCATAAACATTTTTTATGATAATCATTTCAATGGTTAGAGGACTAGTGTTAATTTTGAATAGCTTAAAGATTAGTACCAATAAAAACAATAATATTATAATAATCACAAGTATTATTGCAATATCGCAACTTTTGTGTTCAAGGAATTCACTCTTAATTTTTCCCCAAAAACCCTCTGATACAACACCCTCAATTAAGACATAGGCCCTAAAAATAACTTGTACTTTTAGGCATAACATTTAAAATAACATGTTTAACTACGTTTTTCTTTTCCTAAAAATATTACATCTTCGATAGCGATTTTGTTGTTTACGACCTAGATTTTTATCGCGTTTTATGTTGTTAATTTGATGCGTGTATTCCTTGATATTACTGTAGTTCACTTGTAAAACAAATGAACATATTAGAGAAAAAGTTGAAGGGTATATTTTGGGAAAAGGATTACGCAAGGGTTTAATGTGGGTCCTCGGCTATTTACCGCAAGTCTCGAAGAAATAGCGCTGTGAAGAGTTTTCGACACAAGTTCCAGTACACACCTTCAGAAGGGTAAACAAAAACAGGGAACGGATGCTGAATTGCGAAATTGCTGAATGTCACCACCGCTGGGGAATTTACAAGTTGCAAGGAAGTCAAGGAAAAGGAAAATTGCCTCCGGGGAAATCGCAAAAGTCTCCGATATAATAATACTGGGGGTGTTCTGAAAATAATATTAAGGTAATATTCACTGAGAAAAATGATTAGGGCTTTTTTATCAAGATACTGTTAAAAATGTGACTGCATGATCATTTCCTGATAAAATCTTATTCATTCAGAATATATGTGAACACGTGCTCCACACAGGTGGCCTTGTACGAATAAATATAATGGACGAGAAGCGACAATAGTATTATTTTTAAGAATACATGTTTCGACTTCCTCTTAACATATTCATGCTTTACTGATAGTTTGCTATGAAATTTGTCAAAATCATTCGTTTTAGGCCTCCAATCCCATTTTGAAAGGGAAAACGATTAATTTGACCAGATTTTAATAAATTGACAATATTTCATATCAGTAAGTTTTCTCCGTCTGTGATTATATTCTGGATCTGAAATTTTAAATAAAGTCATGGTATAAAACTTCCTTCATTTGAATACACAAAATGAAAAACATTTTAACATAGTGGCTACCTCATGTGAATACCGCGCAAGAGTCCCAACTGCCCAAAGACGGTGGGACTATGGCCTCCGCACGTTTAGGTATGTTGTGAGGCAAAAGGAAGTGGAGAGGAGTACCCTACGTGACTTTTCAGATCTGGTCACTAAACACGGCTAAAGTCATTTCCTGTAACGTTTAGATTCACAATGGCGTTTTTTTAGTTCTGCAGCTTTCAGATATGTTGACTTTCCAAAGCTTATATTTTCCACATATACCTGCTATATATACGTATGCTGATTGAGAATGAGAACAATCACGATAAACGAATTACGTTCATGGATTCAAATTCTAATTAGTATCTAATCAAATACGTCCTGTAAATAGAAGAGGAACTATTCATTGTTTAATTTAACAAGCAAGGTATTTCCATGGAATGGATGGAATCCACACAAAAATGTGAAATCAGATTAATTATAGCATATAAAATTAAAAACATACATTATTGATAAGTCTGTACATGTTCTCCGTACTGCCACGCGCCTAGAGACCCGCGGGGCGGAGATCCGCGGATCCACCCGCCCACCCATCACCGGGTGGGGACCCGGGGGCGGTGCCGCCCGCTACACCCGCCCCACCCCACCGGGAGCCGCCGGGAGTTTGCTCAATCGTCAGATTGTTGCCAAACATTGACACAGCAGCCCCAATTACCGATATTACATTTCGCTTTGACAAAAAACCACAGCCGCGTATGGAAATATCATTTGGGACAGGGCTGCAGATTGAGAATCACTTTATTATTATTTTTAATGAAACATATATTTTTTAAATCACAGATATGCTGTAAATTTGACAGTACTAAACGGCGGGCACAAATGTTGCCTAGGTAGCTAGGTAGTTTAGAGCAGTCGCTTGACAAGCTGAAGGACTAAATTCAAATACCGGTCGCGAAAATATAATATAGGAAATAAAATATAATATGACCGGTCAGTGGCAGAGTTGGCATCGTGTTTGCGTCCCACACAGGCGACGTGAGTTCAATTCCTCGGCTAGCCATTTGATTTAGATCAACACAAGCAACATTTTCCGTTTACTTACGACGATTCGTAACCGGGAATGTTTGTCTTTCTTTAAAAATATATAAAATTTGCGTGGTTTTTGAATTCATTTGTGACATCTCGCAAGAGCGCTCCTATTTGAACGGTGTAAAGTTTGTACACTGTAAAACAGGTGGACCGTATCACCTCACGACCACCAAAAGGCAAGTCGGGAAAAGTGTATTTTGGTTAGGATAATTATATTGCATACTATCCTTCCATACAAGCGTTAGCTTGCGTTTGGAAGAGGAGTGCACAGTACATTGTGTAGTTATTTATAAGCAATTATAGGTATTACGTGTTATTATCAATCATAAGAGATTTACAGGATGTTATTGCATTTAACATCTCTTTGACATTTACAAGTGGGGTAACGTAACGAAATCATCACTTTTTACATAGTCTCCCATTTTATTCATGATACTAATGGACTACCAGTGTAAAATGGAAGACTTCGCAAAGAGTGATGATTTCGTTATCTTGATAAGAGCCCACTAATAAATTTAAAAAAGAATGTTAAAAATGCAACAAAATCATGTAAATCACAAACTTTAAAACTATTCTACTATTTAATCGAAATGTTTCGATTAAATGGTGGTGTGTATACAAAGAATTTTATTTTCATACAATTAAAATGACTCCACAAAAAAATTTTGCAATTATTAGATTATTGTAAAAATATATTTACAATAATAAATTATCTGTGATAAAATGCGCCGATATATTTGTCCACCCAAATTCATACTTACGTTTGTTAAAAATAATTTTAATTAAATTTATGTATGGATTTAAGAAATATCGTAATAGCGCAAATTATCGTGTCAAACGTCAAACTTGACTGAAATAACCAAATTCCCTGACATTGGTACTACAGTTGTCCAGGTGCGGGGGGATTGAGTAATAACGTCACCATACCTCAGCACGTGTCGCATTAAAAAGAATAAACCCAAAGAAAGCCGCCGTTGAATTATTCTCATTGAGACAGATTCGTGTTGGCGCCCCCCCAGAGCAAATCGCATACATAATAAATACAGCAAAGCGATGAATAAAATCTCTCTCAATCACATTAGAGTTGGGTGGCAGCCCCGGGCACCATCCGCATGCAGCACACTAGATAAGTCCTCCGCTATCTCATGATGTCAGTAACATCAAACCTCTTATGCATCTCAGATTTCTTATCACAAACTCTCGACAATCGGGGACAGGTGGATGTTGCTTATTTCGACCTGGAAAAAGCATTCGACAAGGTTGACATCGACATTCTTCTAAATAAGCTAGCTTCATTTGGTATTTCCAAAAGACTACTCTGTTTTTTTGCTTCATATTTTCGAAATCGTAGACAGTTTGTTTATTATAAGGGTTCCAGTTCTTTTGAATTCATAGTTTTTTCTAGAGTTCCTCAGGGGTCTATCCTTGGACCACTTCTGTTTCTGATTTTTATTAACGATATTGGTTCAGTCATCACACATTCGCTGTATTTACTATTTGCAGATGACTTGAAACTATATCGCTCAATAAAAAACCATCTTGACTGTATTCTCCTTCAACGTGACATTGACTGCGTCTCAAACTGGGCCAAAATAAATGGCTCGAACTTCAGTACACCCAAGTGCAATATCGTCTCGTATACAAGATCAAAGAAACCGCATGTATTTGAATATACAATCAATGAAATTATTCTCCAACACCTAAACCAAATCAAAGATCTAGGAGTTATTTACGACAGCAAACTAACTTTTCACCAACACATCGATGATTTAATAAGCAGAGCATACAGGCTTCTCGACTTCGTAATTAGGAACTCATATCCGTTTCGTAACACAAAAACACTGACGTTATTATATAACACACTAGTCCTAAGTGTACTTGAATCAAACTCGATCATCTGGGCTCCACATGAATTAACACTTTACGCATTAAAAGAGTCCATAAAAATTTTTTATGGTTTTTATTCTCGCGGCTCTATGGACGTTACCCTTGGCTTTACCCATCGATTTATATATTAGGCATGACCAATTACCACTCCCTAGAGACACGTAGAGGTATTGCTTTGCTTAAATATTTTTTTCAACTAATAAACGGTCACTTATCTAATAATGAGATACTGGCCCAACTAATTTTTTTTGTACCAGAGTCTCACTCTCGAGGACGTCATCACAATATTCTATATAGTAGAGCAAGCCGCACTAATTTATTTATGAACTCACCTGTGGGGAGAGCTACGTGCTTTTTGAATGCAGTAGATAAAAAAATAGATTTATTTTTTGTGTCCTATAGCGCATTTGCGAAATTTTTGGCATTGCATATACACTGCATAAATGGTACAATTATAACGTCTTAGGCTATATTACCTGTAATTGTTATAAATAAATGTACAAATTATATATAAATAAATAAATATCTGCTAGATAGCTATCGGGTGGAAATATCTTATATCAAGTCATTTGTAGCCAGTTAACTGTCGGTATTGCAGATTTCTGTCTTTGCAAATTTGGTCACAGCATGGCGAACACGTGTCCCTTTCACCTGCTCATTGAACATTGAAAATATTGGAAATTACTGGCAAATAAATAAATTTAAAAGGTATAAAATTCCAGCCTGCGTATGTTTGTGCTTGCAAAACCCGAGAAGTCGACTGATATCGTTGAAAATTTCAAAGTTTGTTCTTATTAGTGCCAGGAGTGTTTAGAGAGTGGTTTGAATGGTACAAGAAGTCGGAGACTAGGATGATACGGATTCGATTTAAAGTCGATGTAATGTAGTTTTTTAACTGTATCATTGTGTAGTACATCGTGTGGTATATATTTTTGAATGGTGGAACAGGTCCGAGAAAGTCTAGCATTGCGGGGTCTACTAGTAATAAATAATAATCAAATGTCATAAAATAATTGTTACTATTGCTTGATTTATATGTTTTTAGTTTTTTTCTTTTATATATTCAATAATGATGTTGTTCAATTTATAAAAAAATGGTTTATTTATAAACAAGTTCTGCGGTGTAATTATTATTACGCGTGACAGATTTTTCGCCTTCTGACAGCTTGATAATGCCTCCAGAAGGTGAAACAGCTTTTTTTATAAATTGAATAGTAACAATTATCGAATCTCTTCTGTATAAGACCTTAGACACATATTATTTTTCCATGGATTATATTACCGACACTACATGAAACTATGAAAAAACAATAAACGCACATTGACTAATGTAAATAATTATTAGGAATAAAAACGACATAGTACCATTTTAAACGTAAACGTTTTACTTTTTATTTTAGGTCACTTTGTTGCAAATCTTAGGCCTTCTTGCGCGCTTTTTACCAGCGGATTGTACTGCTATTATTTATTACATTTAATATTATCTTGTTCGTAAAGTTCGTTGAGAGGAGATGCTGAGAGACACTGGAGCGGGTGTGTTTAAACAAAACAGCGCGTCTTTTCATACAGACGAAAGGTTTGCAAATACGTTCAGGGAGAGAGAGAGAGTGGTGAGTCAATCGAAAAACACACCACTCACCCCCACGATCCATTTTACAGATTAATCGACAATATAACCATTAAACCTCTGAGATAGTAATTGACGATTGCCGGTCAGATGCTCTGAACCACTAAGCTACGTCGGCTTATTCCCAACCCGCCAAATAATTCTATATGTACTAATATTTCAATCAACAATAATTATTGCTTATTATATTTTTTCACATTTAAACATCCAATATTTTTGTAGGAAAGGCTTTGTTAGTGCTGAAGTCAGACGACTAATTATTGCTTATAATAATTTGTCATCCTTTGTGCCATACATAAAAAGCCTTGTCTTATAAACATTAATTTATCATTAAAAAATAGCAATATGAATAATTTGACGAGAATTTCAATAAATTAGCAATATTTTATATCAGTCGAGGGCACCCACCACTTTCCCGAATCGTTTCAAGGACATGGGTATCGATTCTCCAATCCAGGCCGCTCGCAATTGCCGTCGAAAGTGCATACATTGGTCGACATTCTTATTCTTGAGTCTCGTCATTCCACTCGAACAACGAGTGGGTCGAACCACTCGTTGTTCGAGTGGAATAACTTCGTCGAGAATCGAGGCCCAGATGGGTACCTCTGTCGGTTCTCACGTCAAGACCCTACTTTTGTTTTTTTTTTAAACGAAGTTACTATTAAATGATTCAAAAAGCCCCCGACTGTCCTACACTGCCTTTAATATAGTCTGTTCAATTAGTATTCTGAGCTCTTATTGCTCAGACAGTACATAATTACGGTAGTTAGTCCCAGAATTTCAGCACTAAAAAAACTGACTTCTAGTAATCTGGTATTGGTAGAAACTGATAAATAAAACGTAAAAGTAACGAAATGGAAAGTGTAAAAACGATAAAAACACGTGTAAATTTTAACGAAATTGCCCAAACATAGACAGAGACAATAATATTCAATTATTGCTAGTAATTTTATCCACCGCTTTTGCACGTGCAATATCCCAAAAAGGTACAGTCGGTGTAGTTAGTATGGTATCACAATACACACGGTTTAATTTCATAATTTATATTAAAATTACCGCGTGACATTTCAAAGTGGCAAATTAATTTTCATTAGCGACGTACTAAATTAATTAATATGAAATAAAGCACTCACTTTGTACGAGCTAATACAGCGTTGTACTAATTTATTAATGGTAAATTTTTAGCCTACAAAAAGAGTAATACAGCAACCAGGTCTGAATGGTATTGACTTTTTTAATAGAATAACCAAAAAGTAACATCTGATATATCATAATATACCCCTTGAATCAATCTTTTTCGAACATCGCGAAAGTCAAGAGGCGATCATAAAATTTGTATATTTTTACAATGATTGAAACTACTGAAACTCACTTTAATATGACAGGTTGTTGCACAGAAATTATACAATTCATCAAATTTCAAAGTTAATATTCAGGTTCTGTGAAATTTTCTCCAAATACTATGAAACAACAGGCCTATGATGAAGTAATAACAGAGATTGAACAGAACTTAACTTGAATTTTAACTTTGAAATTTGATGAATAATTATCAAAATTCTGTGAAACAACCCGACCTTAATTATTTATCACCACCAACGAGATTTGTAAAATTCTCTCGTGTTGGCACAGTAATTTGACTGAGTTATTGGTCCACGTGTAGCCAACCTCTCTGCCTGCTTCTGTGGGGAGGAGAGGGGGATGGGGGGGAGACGGGGAAGAGGAAGAGCAGAGTTTGCAGAAGCTTTGGGCTACATTTCAGCTCGATTACTTACACGACCCGAGCCGCCCTTAATACTTCCTAAGTGCCTTGATGAAATTATTCTTACACGTATTTATTTAGGATCTTTCACGTCGAACGAATTACAGCTTTGCGATGGTAATAACTATTATCTTTAATCGAAACATTACAATTTTTGTAAAATGTTTGGAATTATTTATTTATTCAATTTGCAAAATCAGTACAAAAAACCAAAACATTTCTAAAGCAATTGAAGAATTGCAAAAATATAGTATAATGTACGAAAAAAGGTTATGTGTAGGTGGTAAATATAATTAAAAGTTAAAGGATACTTCCTGCTTTAGAGTTGTTAAAGGACACGTTGAAATAAATAATATTTGGCTGATTTATATAGCGCCGTTTTCGTTAAAAATCACCTCGAGGGCGCTGAAAATATCCACATTATGAACGACATCCCACAGTTAAATGGAAATAGCGCTAAAGAAATGATTACATTTAAATTGAAAAAATTACAAATTATTTTTTTAGACGTGAAATGTTTTAGAATATACCGTAATTTTGAATAGAATATACATACATTAATCTATTCTCAAGTATTTTGATTATCTGATATTATTAATACTCCAGCGTCTGGACGGTGTAGGCCCTGTGATTGGTCAAATTCAAATTGTGTATAAATAAGACTTTAAAGATTAAGACACGATTTCATACTGAAATAGAATCGCCACATGTAATACGATATTTATTCAAAAATATCGTTTCTGCTCATACAATTTTTGGATAATATCGAAGAAAATATGTTTTAGAAAGTTCATGATCCATTGGATTAATTACATTAGAGTGAAAAATATCCACAATTACGTGATTACGTTTGACGTTTGACGAAAAAAGCACGCGTTCATTCAACATGGCCGATACGCACCGTGTCAATAGATAGCCGACAAAGCGCTCCTCTGGCGGTGAAAGAACGAACCGAAAGTGGCTGGCGCGAATATTTAAATATGCAAAATTACTTGACCATTAATTAACAAGCGTTTTATAAAAAGATTTCTTCTGGAAGTTTATTTAAACTTTGCAATGGCATCGTTTCTAAAACAAACATTTGATTCAACTTAATGACAATAAACAACAACTCTTTGCATGTACGATTTTGAAAAATATTGATATTTAATATTATTTACGTAAATAATAATTTCGCATTATTTTGACAGAACACCGATATGATATACGCGAAAGTATAGGCACTGCCAACCCAATAAAATAACATGAAAGACAATCGGAAGATAGAAACGCTTCGTTGATTGTAAAATTAGCCAACAAATCTCTAATCTGACATGTACTTAAATGTATAATAAAACAATCATTTTGCCAGGTATAAATATTTATATAATATATATTAAGGTATTATTCGGAAACGCTGGACAAGGATAATACGAAATATTTTTAAGTAAAACCTTCGGATTTACCTTAATTAATATAGAAGGAATCTGAATGCATTCGGGATTTTTTTAATTTTAGCATTTTAATTACGTGAATTAATTAATTATTAATTATTAATTAATTAATTCATTATTTTTTATTTTTTTTACGTGATTAATCACGTAAAATTAAAATTTGCTTTCGTTGTATTGGATGACAGCCGGAATAATTTCTATTGATGACATTTTCTTTTTTTGGTATTCCTGATATGAGTGTCTAGAATTTTTACCATAATTTACTCTATGCAAATATTATTTTGGTATTTTGGTTTCTTTTACAAGTAAGGAAATATTTAAAAAAAAGTTATTATAGGTTAGGATAGGTTAGGTTGGGTTATGCTAGATTAGGTTAGATTAGGTTGGATTAGTATAGTTCAAGTTAGTTTATAGGTAAGGTTAGATTAAGTTGGATTATTATGGCTTAGGATAAGTCAGGTTATGTTAGGTTAGGTAACGTTAGCTTGGGTTTTTATGGGTTAGGTTAGGTTGGGTTATTATAGGTTAGGTTGGATTTGTATAGGTTAGGTTAGGTTAGGATAGGTTAGGTTAGGATTGGTTCGGTTAGGTTAGGTTAGGCTAGATTGGATTATTATAGGTTAGGTTAGGATATAGGTTAGGTTAGGTTGGATTATTATAGGTGAGGTAAGCTTAGGTAAGGTTAGATTATTATAGGTTAGGTTGGATTATTTTAGGTTAGGTTAGGACATAGGTTAGGTTGGATTATTATAGGTTAGGCTGGATTATTATAGGTTAGGTTAGGTTATTATAGGTGAGGTTAAATAAAATAATAGCTAAATAAATCATTTGTGCTAAGTAGGCACTATTTTGCCGGAATATTGTATTACATTATATTTTTTTAATTTACGTTTTTCAATTGTCTCTAGCCGCTCATTTCAGGAATACCGACAAAAGAAAATGTTATCAACAGAAATTATTCAGGCTGTCATCCCATACAGCGAAAGCGAATTTTCATTTTACGTAATTAAAAATTAAAAAGCTAAAATTAAAATTTTCCCAAATGCTGTTCGATTCCTTTTATAGTAATTAAGGTAAATCAGAAGGTATTATTTAAAAATATTTCCTATTTTCCGTGTCCAGCGATTCCGAATATTTACCTATATTAATTTACCTTTAGCCATTTAGGCAATTATTCGGGAAAGGTAAAGTTTTACCTGAACAACTGTCATTATTATTATGCCTAAACGCCTTCCTGTTCCGTTTTTTAACAATATATACTCACCCTCTCTCTGTGTATGACCTAATATCTACCTATTAAATGTAACTGTTGTTAGTATCACTTAAACTGGGCGAAGCCCAACTAAGTGCCGCCCGCAGGGCCTAGCAGAAAAAAACCCGCGGAGCGGGTTTTTAACTGCTAGTTTTAAGTATTAATAGTATAAGTACCTACAACAACATAAAGAAAGTAACGTATGTAAAATACTCTTTTCTCAACGGGTAATTTTCAAACATAATTTAATTCCTTTATGTTGTGCTTCTCTCAAATATATAAATAGTTAACCTTGATAACGATTTAGTCCTAGTGAGGTTGACTATTATGTGAAAAATTATGCTTTATATTCTGTTAGAAGCAATGAATAAAAAATAAAAATTTATTTTAAAACCATTTTTTTTTTTTTTTTTTTTTTTTTTTTTATTATTTATTCAGTGAGTTTTATGAATTACAATTTTTGTGTACTTAATAACTCCCACACTAGGCTAATGCCCGTGTTGTGGTAGTCATAATGCTATAAATTACAATAAAACCATATGTTGTAGTAAGAAAAAATAAAACATAATATGGAAGGAAAAAAAAGAAAATAAACATATTTAAGGAAAATATAAAACAAAATATATGTTTTTCATACATGCAGACATACATACATACACATATATATATGCTCAGATATATATACATATACATACATACATAGACATACATAGATGCATACATAAATACATTCATACACATCTATATATGAACACACACAAATTTTATGTGTATTCACATATAAACATAAGTATACAGATACATGGTTAATTTTATTATAATGGTTTAAAAGTTAGGAACTCATGTATTCTTTAAAAAAGGCTCGTCCCCTTTCAAATATCCAGTTTTGGACACGTATAATAAAAAGGGATATAGTATTAGTTGATTTTATGTCCCGGTCCAACGCGTTGTATATTTTAGGGTATAATGGTTTTTAGTTAAAAATGGTGAATATAAGAAAATAAAATTGTGATAATCTGCCCAATAGGAAAATGGGATGAATAACATATATATATTCTGTCTTAGTACGCACGCACGCCTCATCACATGCATACATACTATAATTTTATTCCGCAACACCTGAAATGAGCCAACTAAGTACACGTTTGATTAAACTTGATCCTACCAAGTCACCCCGGAACGTCAAAGACCTTCTCTTTCATTCACTTGTACGCCATACTCCTAAAAATCAACTTTATTATCCATATACGTTATTTTCGGACTTTCTCGTTCGTTATTGAAATTTATACAAGGACGACAAAAATATAATTTAAAGCAAGAAATTAGTTTAGTAACGACATCGCACAAAATATTGTAACAGTGATTCTGAACGCAAAGAATCATCTTTACAATATTCCCTTTTTTTCAAATCTCCTCCTACCCCTAAAGCCACCCTCACCCCACACCATCCCGCATACCTCGCTACTTGCTACCCAGTTACCCACCCCTATCAGCGAGTAATATTATAACAAATGGTGTTACCCACCGGAGCGGCCAGTCGCGAACCGTTTCTCCTACGAGAAACATCATCAGTAGAACTTAATACATATCACTTTTATAGTTCACTCGCTTCAAATAAACCGATCTCAATTAGAAAGCGATTCAAAGTTACGAGACATTGAATTATAATTAAGAAGTTTAATGGACTTTATATCTATTTAATCCAATTTTCGGGAACTTCGATAAAGTGTTGAAATAAATTAAACAATCTAGTGATTAGTGTCATGGTGTCTCTGTATCGAGCCTGGGCGGCCTGGCGGGGAATGGGCGGCGGTCCCGGGGCCCCCGATGCTATGGTGCAGGCTGGGGGCGTGCGCTTCGCCGCCCACGCACGCCTGCTCGCCGCCCACAGTGGATACTTCAAGTCTGTCCTGCTCCAGGCCCGCCCTTGGGCCCTCGCTGAAGACAGACCCTTCGAGGAGAAGCAACACGAAGCGGACGGCTACGAGGCGAGCTTGCTGGAACGAGAGCGACGCGAATACGAAGCGAGATTTCAAGATAATTCACGACCAGACTTGGCGATACCCCCCAATGAAGAACACGTTGTTTACGTACCGAATATTTCAGCGCAACAGTTTTGGCCTTTACTTGCATACATGTATACTGGATACCTCGAATTAACGCCGGAAAACATCTATCAGGTTCTACTGGCGACTCATCTTCTTCACATGCCTAGGGCTTTGGAATTATGCAGAAGTTTTCTGGCACAAGGGTCTGCAGCACCGCTGTCAGCTCTGCCGACAACAACAGTGGTCAAACCGATCCCGAGTAGAAAGCTTCCACCTTTCATGCCCACGGCATCGTTTCATCCTTTATACCCCGAGCCGCCTGTTCCGTTCTTGAGGGCACAACACGATACTCCATTCCGACCTGTGGATCCGACAGTAGCGCAAAACATTGCGCCCGTCGGAGAGAAAGTAGAGATCGAGCACAGTCTTCAAATTGAAAATCATACTAGTGCAAAGGAGATATTGGAAATTCCCAGCTATAGAATAAATCGCCAGTCTCCTACGACATCCAAGAACAATGACGAAGCCGTGTTTGGAGCAGAAGAAAGTGCCGGAAGGAGCGAAGAACCGTTTGTTAAAGCTGGAAGAAGCCGCGACGCTCTGAACTTAGTGAAATCTCGAAAATCTAAAGCCAATGTTAAACTAACAGTAGCGAAGAAAGCCGAACTTATCAATCCTACCGATGATACTGTAGTGGTGGTCAAAGCTAAACCTGAACCTAAAATGATTTCATCTCACGCTGAAGATCATAAGATTGTGATCGACGTAGCGTGCTGTGACGGACCAGTACGATTTCACAGAGTTCTGAATACCGCTTACAAATCCAACGGCGACGATCCTCAGAGAGCCGACTCAGATTCTAGTGATACGGACGACAGTTACATTGAAATAGAAGAAGACTCGAGATCGCAAAGTGAAACACCTTACGATAACTGCAACGCTTTCAGCAAGAGTTTACAGAAACAGATGAGCGAAAATATAAGAATAATGGGAAGCTCGCACAACGAAAACCATCCCGCTGAAGTGCCGACTAAAATAGATGGACAAGACCCTGACGCAAGCAACAGTGACGTGTCATCAAAACAAGACACGATCTACACCTGCGTCTACTGCAACCATACCTTCAAGTCGCAATACTGCTATCAAAAGCACGCTCGAAGACACATTAATCCAGTTTCCATCGATGCAGTGAATCAGGGGACATTGGATATGATAGCTGACCCTTGCTGCAAAGTGAGAAAGCTGTCAGGAACTAAAGCAGCCGCTGTACCAAGGCGGGAAGTCCGTCTTTTAGATATGAACGTCCAATACTACCCCTGCAAGACTTGCGGGTCCAAGTTTCCTTCGTATTACTTCGTGCATAAGCACAGGAAGATGTGTCACGCGGAGGAGTTGGAGAATGGCCAGGAGGTGAGCAGTAAAGTGGTGCTGGGAGACCGGAAGAAGAAATCACCTGCGAATTCGACGGTTTCTTATTCCGCGGCGGGAGGAAGCGGGGAAGAGGTTCCGGCGGAAATGAACGAGGTGGCAAGCGACAAAACCGAAACACGAGACGCGCCCGCCAACTAAACAAACATCTAAGTGGTTCATCTCTTTAAAAAAATACATGGGTTATAAGTGTTTTAATGGTGAAAAAAGTAAATAAGTATTCAAAGTACCTAATTAAATTATGACTATTGTTGAAATTTGTGAATTCTTACAATTATTATTATTGCATGTGGTAGAATAACCAATTCAAGTACATTTACGAAATAAAAGTTTCAAACATTGTTATTGTCAGATGAAAGGCGTACTTCATTTTGTTCATACATCGACACATTCCATTTAATCATACACATTATGTATATTATTAAAAAATAACACACACAAGATCAACTATCAACTCTGACAATACTCGTACAATTACAGAATCATGGTAAGTTGTTGGTTTCAAAAAGTTTCACACTCTTTTAGCAGTCAGACAAGTAGAGTTCGAATCCCACAGCGAGCGGGCAACGACAATAAATTCCCTTTTCACAAAAAAAAGATAAGTTTGGTGGTAAGGTTTGATATTTAAATGTTTGGTTGGCATCATCCTTAAAAGTCATTAATTATCAGTTATTTAGCCTAATTTGTCAAAAGTGATGGTAAAATGGTTTTAATGGGTTCTTACCTTTGTCGGGAAGGTCATCGTCACTGGTTTCCATGGCCTCCCCGCAACTGTCTTTCCGTCTACACGTTGTCTTCTTATTTTCTTCTATGTCTCTGTAACAATAATTAAAAATTGTATAAACTCACTTACATCAATTAAAAACAATGTAAAATCGATAAAACCACAAACTCGGTAGAGAAACGGCTGCGCGGCCCTTTTCATAGAAAATATTAATTTGGATTTCAGGCCAAAATACCCAACCAAACTGAACTATTATTTTTTTTATCAAAAGTTAGAGCAAATATATAGTAGGTACTAGTTTTTTTAATTTATGATATATAGGCCATTAAGAAATTCAATTATTATGTATTCAGAGGCAACTTGACGAAAAGGAGCACTATCGTTACTCTTAAACAGTACCGCTATCCAGCTAAGTAAAGGATTTCCGGAAACTCTTTATTAAAGGTGTAAAATTTCTGGAAACCTGCAGTTATTTTTTTTTATATGAATACCGCACAAGAGTCCCAACTGCTCCCAACCGTCTGGAGCCAGTGAAACTATGGCATCCCCAATTATGTTGTGAGGCTGAAGGTTTTTGGGGAGGGAAGGAGATGGGGGAGTACCTGGCTATTTAGATTTGATCGCCAAACACGGCTGAAGCTATTTCAAGCAACGTTTCAATTCTGAATTGTGGTCTCACACCAGGGCGATACTGATAGTATCTTCCACTTTGGAACGTGCCGCAAGTATACTATATATTATTTGAAATTAATAAATTATGAAATAACACAAATTAATCAAATAAAATTTACTTGCGCTCGCCGCGATTTGAACCCTCGACCACGGAGGCCGTCAATGTTTTCATACCTATATTTTCGCTTATCAGCAATATAATTAAGAATTATTTGACAGCGCTTTCAGGAAACAGAAGTTTCGAATTCCTTCTGATCTTTAGTTTGAGGTTTTCAAACATGTCGAATTGGATGCATGGTTGAAAGCAAAAATTTAAAAACAGCGTGCATTGCTTGCTTTGGGAGATTCTTTTGTTGGAAATATGTTCTTATGCAAAGTAAATTATACAACCGGACAAACAGATCGTGGTAAAATCACCTAAGCCGTCCTTCTACTGGGTCGGTATCGGTAAGCAATCGGCATAAACCGAAGACACTGCGGACATAAGTTCGCTACGGTTTACAGCGCAGCCATTTCGGGATTTGTATGTGTAATTATGTGTTTACAGAAATTAATTAATTATTAATCAAAATACCCATTCTATTATTTTCTAATATTATTATTATGTTCAGCTCACAGTATCATTGCCATCGCGAGCTATTGTGCTTTAAAATATCTATTTAACTGAAAAAATTACAAGACATTATTTATTTGTTAAAAAAAAAAAAAATATTCGATAAACATATTGGGGAAAAACGAGTATAGTTAAAATAAATTATTAACAAACTTATTTCTGTATTCGTAACTGATTGAAATTAATCTCGGTTTCAGGAAACTCGTAGTACAAGCTGTTAACTGGTGAACCTACATCACATTCAGAGTCGTTTTGTGGTGTAACTGTTTTGATTTAAGCTTTCTTATTCGAGTAAATCCCGTCGAAAATGTTTAGGTCAAAGTTTTTAAAAAATCGGTCCTTTAAGGGGTTAGCATCAGCTGTTTGATGTGTTCCTAAGCGGAGACCCGGATAAAAGTTTATTTTAACCTTTTAGTTACTGAAAAAAGAGAAAGTTTTTTAAAAACGATATTTAGGTATTCTCTGTGTGATGTAGATTCATCAGATTCCCGTTTGTTCCCGGTCCTAACCAAGTGTTATAGACCCTGGAAAGATAAACCGATAGGGATGTATAGTGGTCGTGTCCGTGTGCCCAAAAGCGCTCAATTTCTCTTCACTGCTGATCTAATGTCCATGAAGTCTGGCTCTGTACCCTCTAGATGGAAAAAAAGCGTTCATTCATCCTATTCCAAAGAAGGGTGACCGCTCCAACCCGGCCAACTACCGCCATATTGTACCCAAAGTGATGGAACGTATGATCAACGACAAACTGCTCACATACCTCGAAAATAACAAAATTATTAACGACCGGTCAATACGGATTACGACGGAGCCGCTCGTGCGGTTATCTTTTCGCGTATGTGACGCGTGTTTGGGGGCGGTGCCTGGAAAGTAAGTACGAGACCCAAACGTTTGCACTGGACATTTCCAAGGCCTTTAACCGGTTATGGCAACGAGGACTTGTCAACAAACTGCCATCTTACAGACTACCCGCGTATACGTGGATTGCCGACTTTTCGAGGGAAAGGTCGATTAAGACGGTTGCCGATGGTCTTCCTCTCACTCAATAAATGCTGGTGTCTCATAGGGATCGGTTCTGTCTCCGACTTTGTTTTTGTTGCGCATCAATGATCCTTTGACGTATGCACCGATTCGTTGCTACGCGGCATAGCACAGTAGTCCATGAGTACAGTCCAGCTTTTTGTTTGACAGGCCCGCCCAAGTAATACACAAATTACAACAGCTCGGAGGGCTTCGAAGTAGAGAATGGACGGTTACCTTGAGGGTTTCCCCTTGGGGTAAGAATAACCTAGTCGAATTTAATGTATCAAAGACCCAATCATGTCTGATTACGTCTAAAAGGGATCGAAATAGCAATCTAGCAACGCCTTCAACGCAAGTAATCTTCCCAACATGCCATCCATTGATATGGTGGGTGTAACTAGATGACATAGGCACTAAGGGAAATTATTTTCCTCGGGGCATCCTGTGGTGTAAAAAAAATTGCATTTTCTGATATTGACATTCTTTCCTGGAGAGATAATCAATTTTATTGGCTTGTCTGGGGGAGCTGGGAGTGGAAAGGTCTTATAATATGTAAATTGGCGAAAAGTTTTCTTAAAAATCGGTATAGAGTTCAGTGATAAAAGATTATTCAGAGCTTAAAAATTCAAATTAAACCGTATCCACAAAAAGGGTTTCTATAAATCTACTCTCAATCATTTTAAATGCTATTAAAAATAACTTCAGAGACTTAATTCAATCAGTTTAACAATATTTATTTAACAGACTCCGAACGCCGATCCATCGAGGGCTGGGCAGAGTAGAGGACACCCCCTATAACAACTCCCCCGGGCAAACTCGAGGGAGAGGTACGCCACTGGTCGGAATAGTAATTATTAATTTAGGCTTTTGATACGTAAGCCGGCCGAGAGGTAAATATAATACACAACATGATGTAATAAATAAATAATGACATGTACGGATTTATTTTGTGTGTTGGTGATAAGGTACAAATAGGTCTGAATAATAATTACGGATCGAGTCAAAATTTAAAAAATGCTATTGTATAATTTATTAAAACGAATTCTACAAGATATATATTTTTATATCACACAAGTGTCCCAACTTCTCCCACCCGTCTGAAACTAGTGGAACAAAGGCATCCCCAATTGGGGTATTTTGCAAGGCTGAAGATAGTGGGGAGAAGGATATGGGAAAGAGGAAGGTGGGAGGAATCTGGCTTTTAATTTCTAGTCACTAGACACGGCTAAAGCAATTTCAAGCAACGGTTCTATTCTGAATGGTGGTCAGGGTAATACTGAGAGTATCTGCCTAACTAAAAAGGTCTTCATAGGTTTCATTTATTTATTTTCAAAGTCACAACTGCTCTCAACTTATCGAAACCTGAGAAACTATGGCATCTCCCATTGGGGTATATTTTGAGGCCAAATGGTGTGGGGAAAGTTGGGAAGTGACTAGCTATTCAGATCTGGTCACAAAACCAGATATAGCCATTTCAAGCACCATTATTGTTTTTGATTGACTTAACCCATATTATTCATCCAGATCACGAGCTCTATAAACTTTGGGGTTGCAAGGTAGGTACCGTAATCCCTGTAATATAATAATTGTTTATTAATGATGCTAATTGTGTACAAAAATCACATTAAAAAGCAGGTATCCAAATGAATTATGATCTTATGTTGCGAGACATTTGCGAGCCGAAACGCGAATTATGGGAAAGGAAGAAGTAAGAGCAAATGGCGCGAAACGCCGCTTGAGGTGGCTTCGTTCCTTACCCATAATTCGGGGCTCGGCTCTCAAATGTATACGCAGAATTAATCAAACAATATTCAGGCGAAACATAATATCTTCTTTAATAACTGAGGAGCGTTTTGACAAAGAGAAATATCTACGAAAAACTAAAAAGTTTTTAAGTAAAAAAAAAAAAGTTTTGAGTGAATAATCAATATTTTATAATAATCTTTAAATGCAAATTCAATTAACTGTTAGACATGTTGAATAATAAGATAGCTCAATTCATTTGTGAAAAGCCATTTTTATTCAAAAATAAGTCGAAAAATGCGATTTATGGCAAAAGCGAAATATCCACAAATAAAAAAAAAAGTTTTCACAAAGCGAAATACTCATACATTTTAATTTCTACAATAAAATTATTGTTTTCAATAATAACAAAAACTGTACTAATAATTACCCAACGTTGATACGTCCATACAAAAATTGCATAAATAGGCAAAAATGGGAATCAGAAATAAAGTTAATATTTTTATATAACTGGGGGTCTACTCAGATATATTGTAAAAAGATAAAAATGGTTCCATCAATAAATTATAGTATACCTACCTAGTTATACGACATTTCTACAGTTGTAGGTGTTTCACTTAGTGAAAATGTATAATTTTCTATCACACACAAAGAAGGTACATTCATTGATTTTTGAACATCTGATTTAACCATTTCGCATACATATACACAGAGAAATAGAATTAAAAAAAACCGTTTGGGTAGATATTTATCTTTGTGAAAACTCTCCTCAATTGCAAATTCACTCTGTGGCGTCATTTCAATTTAATTCAAATAAATCACATTGTATACACCACTATTTAATTAAAATGATCGACATGTTTCGAAACCAATGGTTTCTTCATCAGGATAAACATAAAAAAAAAAACAAGAACAGACAAAATATAAACTTGATATATATACTTCCAGTAGTCACCCAAAATGTCACCCTACTTATGTCTTTCATGCTCAGCTTATTATTTTATTTACTATGTTATACTTCTTATGATGCTATATACTTGTTATAATGCTCCTGTATGATTTACCTTGCATGTTAAAGCCGTCAAGACGTGAACAAACAAATAAATAAATTTTGTCATGTATCACATTTAGCCATTCACATGTAATTTTGTAATTGTTAACATACCTATTAGTTTATTTCTCTTTTATTGCAATGAATTAACTCTACCTTAACTTATCTATTCACCTACCTACCTTTCATATTATGTTTACTTTTATTTTTATTTTTATAGTCTCTCTTTTTCCATTTAAAAATGTTTCTGTATGTTATGTTATGTAAAAGCTTGTTATGTAAAAAACTTGTTATGTAAAAGCCCACCAGGGCGTTGAAATTAATAAAATTAAAATTAAATTAAAATGAAAATGTTGAATCGAAAATTTGCTTGAAATGGCTTCAGCTATGTTTAATGACTAGATCTGAACAGTCAGGTATTTGTCAATCTTTCTCTTCCACTCCCCACTTCTGTGAGCCTTGTAACTTTCCATAATTTAGCGATATCAGTACAACTGATTTAAGGTAGTTTGAACTATAAAATTATATATTATTAATAATAAGATTATATGTTTATTGTATATCTTTCCGAGAAGATAAACAAAAACAATCTATCTATCTATATATAAAGAAGAGCGTCCCAAATAATTATAAGCAATAATTAGTAGCCTGAAATACCAATACAAAGGATAACAAATAATTATAAGCAATAATTAGTAGCCTGAAATACTAATACAAATTGAAAATATCTCCCGAGTTAAAAGTAAATGCCGCCAACGGGAATTGAACCCGTGTCTTCTGATGTCCGGTCAGGTGCTCTGAAGCCACTGAGCTATGTTTACAGGTGAACAAATATAAAAGCAGTAATTGTTTACTGATGTACTAGTACATATTGAATTATTTGGCGGGTTTGAAATAAGCCGACATAGCTCAGTGGTTCAGAGCACCTGACCGGACCTCAGAAGGCACGGGTTCAATTCCCGTTGGTGGCATTTATTTTTACTCGCGAGATATTTTTAATTTGTATTGATATTTCAGGCCACTAATTATTGCTTATAATTATTTGTTATCCTTTATGTTATGCATAAAACCTTGTCTTATAAACATTAGTTTATCATTAAAAATAAATTATATATATTATGAGTGAGAAAAACGGGATCAGGGGGTAAAGTGTACTAACTTCGGGGGGGGGGGGTGATTCTACATGATGTGAGAAATAGAAATGATAAATAACTTTTTTATAAATGCTTTAAGGTAGTTTATAGAAAAAAATATTTATAATTTTTATTTTTACTTCTACCATCATGTAGAATCACCTCCCGAAGTTAGCGCTCTTTACCTCCGGACACCCTGTATAATATTGTAAGTTTGAAATATGATGAAACCTCAACAAATTTATTTTAACAAGAAATGTATAAATTATTATTTTTTTGGTAAACTAATGTTTAAGACAAGATTTTTTATGCATAGCACAAAGGGTAACAATTATTTTACAAGCAATAATTATTCGCCTGAAACACTCATCCACATTGAAAAATCTCCTGATAAAAGATACATGACGCCAACGGGACTCAAACCCGTGTCCCTTCGATTTCCGGTCGACAGCTCTGACCACTGAGCTATGGCGGCTTATCTCTTATCCGCGAAATAATTCAATATATACTAGTGTTTCATTCAACAATTACTGCTTGTTACATTTTTTCACCTGAAAACAACCAACTTTATTTTATATGAGAAAGGCATTGTAAGTGCTAACTCTATCACTAGATGAGAAAAAAATTGCTAGATTGCTTGTAAAATAATTGTTACCCTTTGTGCTATGCATAAAAAATCTTGTCTTAAACATTAGTTTACCAAAAAAATAATAATTAATATTTGACAAGTTCAAGTATTTCACCTAAAAATGTAGACAATTTGTCTCGACGCCATCTAGTGAGAGAGTTAGCACTACCATAGCACTACCATTCATGGATTTAGTCATGTTTGGTTACCGGATCTGAGTAGTTGGGTACTTCCTACCTTCCCCTTTCTCATCTCCTTCTCTTCTCCTCTCCCTTCAGCATCGCAACATATTGGGGGTGTCGTGGTCACACTGGCTTTGAACATTGGGATCGTTTGTGACGCTTATGGGGTAATCACATATTTTTAATTTTATTTTTTATATTAACCCCATACAGGAGGCCCTGAAGGAAATAATTTCGTTCAGGGCCTATGTCATCTTTTGGGATGCTGATGCTCTAAGTTTTTTATTTCTGTTTAATTGGTGTATAGCAATAAAATCAGAACTTTTACTACACTAAGTTCGCCGCATGGGTTGGAAAGCAATCCACATAAACCAAATGCTGCAAAACCCTGCGCAGAAGATTAAGTTCGCTATAGTATGGTAATGGTCTGAAGCGCATTTCAGTGTGGAACTTTTCTGCGCAGGGTCTTACAGCATTTGGTTTATGTTGATTGCTTACCGACACGTGCGACGACGGGCTAAATCTTTCTTGTCAAAAATGTTGCATGAAAATAAAAATTAAACAACTAAAAACACCACTCGGCATGCACCCACAAATAAAAAGTGATTATTTAAACCAAAAGAACAAAAACACTGAGTCAGAGCCGGAGCATTCGCTGGCAGTTATGTATTCGCTCGACTGGTCTTAACATCACTAGTGGTGTTGTTGTGGATATTGTTCTCCAGGCAATAACACTAGGCCAGCAGGAACAGAATGTTGGGTAAAGCCTTGCTTTACATATTGTCAGGTTATTCGTAACCTGGGAATTTAACTAAATAAAAGAATCTGCAGGTAGATCACATACTGTATGCTCTAGTATATAACAATTTTTAAATGATGATAGTTACATATATTTAAATTTTCTAATTTTTATTAGAATATCAATATGAAGTTACACGGCCACATAAAAAAAAAGTTTTCAAATTATTGTACAGTTAATTTTCCTTTTAAACACCTTTCAAATCATTTCATTGTTTATACAACGTAATCTGCACATACACACATTATCGGTGGAGATATGAAAGAGTCTTACAAAACATTGAAACTTCAAAGTAACATCACAGACACATTCATGTTGGTCGTTAAAATGTTAACCCCTCGGGTCACGTAGTGCCATATCTGCCACCCAGTGTCACATCCTCGTAAAACTCGTTCGATTTCCTTCTCTCTTTTATGGTCAGACATGATATTAGAAAGAGGAAACACAATCTTTGCATTTAAAAATATGACAGATATTGTAACAATGTAAAGTTTATATTGATTAGACTCGAAGGGTTAAAATTAGACTCTTTCAGATTTTAGTATTACAAATCCACATATATGGGTCCCGAAGAACAATGCCGGATGTGCAAATGAGTAGTTCTGTAGTAGAGGTGTTTAATGTTAAGCTAAGTAACTTAATAACTACCACGCCGTTTCACCGCAGGGGTAGGCAGAGAGGACGGACCGCCAAACAACTCGGTCTTAGCACACACTAATTGCCACATTCACATTCATACATCGCATCATAAATACTCTTCGATTATTCTGGCTCTTGACATGGCCCAACTCAAGTATCTGATTCACTTGATCGTGCCATGTCTTCCTCAGGCGTCCCCGACTTCTGCTATAGTGTTGTTTGATATATTGCATTAACCCCCATTTATTTAATTGGAGAAATATAATATCAAAAAAAGTAAAAATGCAGAAACGAAACTTTAAACAGCTCTACTGCAAAACTACATTGCATACACGACATTGTTTTTCGGGACCGTTGATAAGAATTTAAAAATATTAAAATTTTTAATGCAAACATAGAAAAAGTTTTTTAAAGTCGCTTCCCGGTGGTTTTTATTGTACACGTTGCACCAAACTAAAAACATATCTAATTATATAAAGGTATTATAAAAGTTATTGTCGTTGCATTTTTTTATCGTTTTACCTAAAAAATATTTATTATAAAATTTGCAGCCCTTGACAAATATTTTTCAAAGACTAAATGTTGTTTCATAGATATTGTTTAAAATGTACAAGCTATTAGCTAAGTGCACAACCATTCATTTTACAGGGCACTGCCTAGCACCTAGCGGTCAGTAGTAAAACTAGAGCCTATGGATAAAACAGGTGTTTTAATTACCATTGGCTTCCATGACCGTATTTGTTTTGATATTTAGATTGTCAATGTGTGTGATTGATTAGGTTATAAAAAGCCTCGCCGAGTGGATTTTTTCACTTCTTCTCTCCTAAAAATAGTAACAAGTAGTCATTATGGTCAATTGACCACTTGTAAAAGTGTTTTGTCCGGGTCGGGAATAATTTTTATCTCGTAACATTAAATAAATTAAAAAATGCAATTTGTGCAGTAAAAACGAAAACCATGAGTATGTTATTTTGAAGAATTCATCAAGCCCCAAACTATTCTCAACAGATATCAAAATTTCCAGGAGCGTCTATTGTAAACTTTTAAATGCAAATACAACAGCGTGGTGATTTCTTTCTTAACACAGTTTAAATTGTAGGTAAACTTGTTGAATTCCGCTGCATGCAAGGGCATTTGAAAAAAACAACCCTTGATTTCAACTTTAAATTTTAACAAGATAAGTTTTTGGTTTTTAGTTTCGGTTATTTTAATAATTTATGCATAGTTCCTAGTTCATAGGGAAAAATTAATTTTGATTGAGAAAAATGGAACTTTAATGCATCTTTTACATTCTCCCACCACATGACTAGTTATTTCTTGTAGTAATTCAGTTGAAACCAAGTGCTCTTTGTACAGGGTTTTCCAATAAGAGGTGTTATTTTGATATTCAATCGTAAAGGATCAATGGTTTCGTTGCTTGTGTGGCACGTAGCGCCGTCTTGTTGAAAGTAAACGTTGTCCAAATCAATACCATCCAATTCGGGCCATTAATCATCTCTCGATTGCACAATCCATTCACCGTAACTGTTGCTCCAGCCTCATTTTCGAAAAAGTAAGGTCCAATGACTCCGCCGGACCATAAACCGCATCAAACAGTCACACTTTGAGGATAGAGAGGCTTTTCAACAATAACTCTTGGGTTTTCCGAGCCCCAGATGCGACAATTTTGCTTGTTGACGAAGCCACCGAGGTGGAAATGGGCCAAGATGATTTGCATTTGATTCACTCAAGTGAATTTTAATAATTTCAATGCGTTTTTGAAGTGTGTATCGTTCCATTTTTATTAATGGCGTAGTTTCTACTTGTCAAATGCCAAAAAATGACAGCTTCAAAAGTAACATCTACTGAAATAGCGGGCTATTCAAAATAACACCTCTTATTGGAAAACCCTGTATATTTTTTGCGTACTGTACAGGGCCCGCAGATACTTTAATAGTACACAACTGCTCACCCTGTACAAATCGCAAGTGCGCCCTACTGTCGAATTTGGCAGCCATCTCTGGTCTGGAGCCCCAAAATACCTGAAAAAAACCCTTGACTCTGTGCAGAAACGGGCGGTCCGTTTGATAGATTCCCCAATCTTAACAAACGGACTGCAATCTTTAGAGCACAGGCGTCAGGTAGGTATGCTGTCCTTGTTCTATCGGTATTACAATGGAAGATGCTCTGAGGAACTAGCGTCATTGATCCCTTCGGCACCGGTGCGTAGTCGGGATACACGCCAAACGCGTGCCCAACATTTGTACACAGTTGACACTTGTCACATGAGAACGGGTCGCTTCTACGATTCGTTCTTAAGTTCAACAGCTCGGCTGTGGAACGAACTGCCGGCCTCTGTGTTTCCTCCCTCCTACAACATGGGACTCTTCAAGACCCATGTTCACTCCTTCCTCTCCACAAAAAGACCCTCCACACAGCATCCCCAAAGATGACATAGGCCCTGAGGGAAATTATTTTCTTCAGGGCCTCCTGTGTGGAGTAAATATTAAAAAAAAAAAAAAAAAAAAAAATATGCAGCAGACAACTTTATCAAATTGTATATCTCACTGTAATACTGAGATAGCATGACTTTTATGAGTCCTACAATATGCAAAACCATGTAAAACGCCATTACAATGTCCAAAATGTATTGGCCAAAAATAAAGTTGAACTCGGTAAGTCAACGTTTTCTTTTCACTGTTCCTCTTATTCATTACACATATTTCCAAACAAAAACAGAAAAAAAAAACCTAAAATGAAACAAATTGTTAGATAATAATGGAAATTCAACAGTAGTAAGATGAACTAAGTTGAAACTAGAGCTGCGAAATATCATCACAAACTAACCTTAAAACGTTAGCACAAGAAAGCCCACCATACCTTAAACGCTGGAGAAATACTTTATGTGACATTATTGAGCTATTACACATTGATTAATTGCTAAGGCACGAAGATGTATCACTCTATCTGTAATATTCACGGTCAACTGGCCATGTGGCAAATCAGAACTGTCACTCTGCAAGTCTGACATTTGCAGCAAACTACTGAATGTTGATGAAAAATGAAAACAATACTACTAGCGCCATCTCTCGTTGCAGAACTTTATCCTTGTTTAAAATAGACAAGTTCCAAACCATCTACAGAGAACTTTAGGTAAAAATTATCAAGATATTTTGTAAATACACACTTCAGGTTTGTTTTTTTCCTTTTGAGAATAACTCATATGGTCTCACAGAAATCGTTGTAACTTCCTTATTATTGTGGTGAGAAATATGACATACACGATGTTACAAAAATGAAAACACCACGATTTATATTCAAATATAGAAGTTAACCACAAAAGAATTAAAATGTGCACCTTTATAAAACCAATGTTACCCGATCGCAACTTGATAAAAACTGTCGAGATTTCGTTAACTTTTTATTAATTATTTTCATATAAAATGACAAAAAAAAACGAGGCAACGGTAACGTTCGTTATTTTTTTTTTTCTTATAAAATAATTGTGTTTTTAAATATTTTTTTCATTATCATTATCATAAATTTTAGTTACAAAAACCATACAGTGACCAATTTAATGATTTTTTCATGTTTGCGGACAAAATTTTAATATTTCAAAAAATATATGTTTATTTCTAATAATAAAATATGAGAGCATAATTTTATCACCTTTCTAGAATAATTTTTAGTTTTCCCATATGTTCAGAAATATTCCATTTATTTGGATTGTTTTGCAAAGCAGAAATACTCCGACTGTCTGACAGAGTATAACTGAGGCCTGAGGAGGTAATAAATAATAATAAAGTTTTTCTTCAAAGGTATTCTAGAAAGATGACTTGATGACTGATGACTATTAACCACTCAGAACATTAGAATGTCAAAAGACGTAAATATGATAATAGCGGTCAAGACATTAGAACGTCTTTTCACGTAAACGCGCGAGATTTTACAAAAATCGATTTATTTCCATCACTAGTATACGGATTGCCATGATTTAAAAAACAGAGTATCGATAATGAATAACGCTACGCGTCTGTATTCAACAATATCTATGGAACGTAGAAGTGCATTATCTAAGCCGATTGAATCTGTCATCTTGTTCATTCATAATTTATTGCGTTTCTAAATAATTTATTAAAAATATTTTAGTTTGCACGGTTAATATTTTGAGGTGACTAATAGTTTTTGATTATATTTCTTCAATATATAAAGTGTTATTTCTTTATGATACTCAGAAAAAAGTACATTTTTCACGGGTTTGAAATAATGGTAATCGATTCTTACATATTTTTGACGTTTTCATAAAATATATATTTAGAAACGCAAATATTTACTTATAACAACACAATTCGATAGTGGATTTCATAATCTTTCCAAAACATTTTTTAGAATGAGGCTACGTTTCCCAAGACGTGAGTTATGATGCTTTTAGCAAAACTCGTAAATAACACAAAAATTATCACGTTTTGACAGTTCTCAAAGGAACACATAGTATATAAATGTCTTTGTCTGAGAGGTTAAACAAAAATTGAAGGGTTACATTCCAACCACAAATTTATTGCAAAGTGGTCTGCATTTCTGCATGACTGCATTTCTGCATGAGCTAAAACTTTTGAAAATAATTATTTATACCTAATCCAAAACTAAATAAGATCAGCATTTCTTCGCAGTGATAGTTTTTCCTGGCAAATTATTCAGATTCGTAACATAGTATTTTATCATGCAAGTTCTACCTCGGATGTTCCTGATTTTTCTCTATCTTTTATGTCTAAGTCAGTCTCCTGACGCTGCTTCCCCTATCCATCCACTCTGTGCATCCAAACCGTAACCGTAAACCAGTAACCCTCCCCCTTCAATCTTATTCCTTACTCTTTTTGCTTAGAATTTAACCCTGTCAGTGTCCACAGTGGACTTTGTAAAAATAACTCAAAATTAATGCCTTTTCCAAGCACATACAAATAAATTAACAATAACTAACTAACTATCATACCATGTCACCACAGGAGTGGGCAGGTTAGATGCATAGTGCAGTAGAGATACATGGTCGCATACAAACGCTTCAAATATTCCTATCAATTGACAATAAATATAAGAAAAACCTAACAAATTCTATTACTTTCAATTAAGGATGTGTTAAACAAACTATTTTTAAAAACAACTTCTTGCCGGTAAGGTATTTCCATCCATATTGCCCACCAAGATTGCACAAGATTATTGTGTATTGCCTATTCTTGTCAACATTTTTATTTATTGTATTGCCCTGCCTTGACGGTGAGTTCGCTCGGCAAACAAAAAAACTCGCCAGGCCAAACTATTACCTTCTCGCTCTGTTACGTATTAGGTGTGTCTCTGTTCACCACCTACCCGCTGTCAAAACTGTCATAATTTGTTTTGTGTTCATGAAAGAGATTGTGTTGTGAATTTTTCTCATACATTACAGCAATCTTCACGGGACACGACAATATTCAACAATATTCGCAGTCAACACCTTGACCCTACAACACTCTTGACGGCCAAGGCCAATTGTTCAGCAACCGGCAATTTATCGTGCTAATTTACCAGCACCTTTAGATGGCTACAGCAATGAATGTAAAAACAAAAAGGCATGATATAAATATTAATTTAAATTAAGGATTAAAAGAGATTGCATAGTTTTTTATTAATCAAACACATCTCTAAATAGTTTAAAATAAAGTCGCTATCCGCGTCTGTCTGTTTGTGCGCTTAGTTCTTCTAAACTACGCAACGCATTTTGATGGGGTTTTTACAATCATTTAGAGAATTTCTTCCGGAAGGTTTACACATATTATGATACACGCATATTATATTTATAGAGAGTAGAGAAAAGTCAATGTTTTATAATCAAGTTGTTAAAATATTTTTTCGAGCCCTACATTGCTAACGCTGGCTAAACCTTATGACATAAATCCAAATACTGTACTACGGAATTGTATATCTTAAAAAGGCCTACAGAAAATTCAGTGATGGTGTATGTCTATCTCCTAATGCCGGGTACACGTAAGCTAGTCTAAAATAAAATAAGAAAGGTCTTATAATGAACTTCTAACTTAAATACCTGTAATTTTTTTAATGTTGTTGTAGTTAGTTTTAATAGTAATAATAATTTTCAAACATTTAATTCTTCGGGTCTCCCAAAAACATACCCAAGCTATAAAAGTACTAAAAAAAAATCGAATATTATTTGAAATGCAACTCAATTAACCCGTTAATAAATATGTTTATTATGGTCAGTCTATCGGAATTTGCCCATTCCTGCTTTCTTTAAATACGCTCCACGGAGCAGCTTGCATCGGGTTTTACAGTCATAAATACCTTCATTCCAGGAATTGATTTATTACAATAACAAATAATATATTATCCTTTTGTTGAAATACTGATGTAAACGAAAGGCACGAAGATATATATAAAAAGAAGCCTTGCATTACCATTCGATATTTATGTTCATATAGTTGGGACCTTTACAAAGAGATTGGTATGTAATATTTACCAATCTCTTAAATCTTTTTAATTGAGACTTTTACAAACTCAAGTCTCTTAAAATTTTAAGAGTCAAAATAAATTTTAGAATTTTTTGGAAACGGGTGATACCGTCATGCGGAAAGATGTTTAACCATATAAATATTTTAATAATTACAATAATACCCACGCACAGGTTTTGCTTTTGTGGGCTTTTTTGCTACAAACTACAGCATTTTTATTTGTATAACTTTCCAATGTTGTATCAAAACATAAAATAAAAAAAATTGCATTCGGTCATCGGTAGCCACGATTCCAGATTCTTTAAGAGGAAGCTACAAGCCAAAAATGTGTATATTCATGGTATATCTTATATTGTAGGTAATAGGCATTAAAATCGCCTGACAAAAGGAGTCTAGAAACGTTCGAATTTAAGCAAAAAAACTGGTTTTTATTTATTTTGTAAATAATTTTATAAGAAAGCAAAAGAGTTAATCAAGTGAAACTGTCACAGATAATTTTGGCTATAATACTGTATTTTTTAAAAGTTGTTTCCATTATGCGTTCATACATTTCTATTGAAAAAATATTTTTTTCAGTAGTTTGCATTTATATTTTTTATTGAGTAATTTATTTTTGTATTCTACTCAAGCTAAGCGATAGGAAAACCTTCAATTTATCTAAAGCATATTTTTTGGTATTCATAATGTACACCAATTCGTTATAAAGATTAATCAAAATAGTGATTTGGCATTAAGCTTCGCCTTAAAAATACACCACGCGTGTGATCAGAGACAACCACGCAACCAAGATCTGGTTAATAACCATAGCTAAAGTCATTTAAACTACGATCTCACTCTGTAATATGGATGAGAGTGCAAATAAGGTCAACCAATGTGTAAACAATACCATTTCGATATTAAATTCAAGACTGATAATATAAAATTCCATCTCCATGAGCAAACACTAAAATCAATTACATTACAATTCCCTTCCTCTTATCCTTCTCCCCAGAGAGTGGCAAGCGGGAGCATCTCCTCTCTGATGCATGATTGAAATTTGAATACTTAATTTAATTACTCCTCTTCTGTTTGCAGAGGTACCGCCATGCTTTTACAACTTATTACAATAAAATTAATTGATTCACTTTGATCCAATCTTTGGGAGTAGCTATTCGAGTTGAACGTTCGCACAGCCATTATTCATTATCCTTATTGCCTCTGGAATATGAATTCTGATTTACTGGGAAATGTTTTCAACAAGTGCCACATAAATGGGATTGATTTTAATTTGCCACGTTTCACTGAAAATAATATATGTAGTATGTTATTTATACAGATATGAAGAGGAATTCAATATAAATATTTAAGCTTATTAATGTACACAATATCCACGTTGTAACGGTAAAAACACATTACTAAGAATCTGATCTGGAAACTAGGTTTGAAAAGAATTTCAATTGAAGTAACTAATTCATAACAAGGTGGGTGAAAAATGTTCAAATGTACATTGTAATCATATATTAATTTGTATATATAATGTACATTGTAAGCATATATTAATTTGTGTATATAATGTACATTGTAAGCATATATTAATTTGTGTACATATATAATGTACATTGTAAGCATATATTAATTTGTGTATATAATCTGATGGACGCTCAGATGGTTTGGGCATGTAGAGCGAATGAAGAAAGGAGTGTAAGGAGAATATGTATGACGCAAATGTGAATGGTAGAAAAAGTCGGGGACACCCGAGGAAGATACGTATCATAATATGGCAAAGATATGGCTAGTGAATCAGAATCAGATGCTTGAGTCAGGCCATGTCAAGAGTCAGAATAATCGAAGAGTATGTATGGATGTGAATGAGGCAAGGACTGTGTGCCAAGACAGAGTTGTTCGGCGGTCCATTCTCTCTGCCTACCCCTGTGGTAAACGGTATAATGGTTAATCAGTTGGTATATAAATTTAAAATACACTAGTTATACAGAGAAGCCACACACACACACTTTATTATACATTGTCTTGTACAAACTCTTTTGTTATATCCTAAGCTATGACCCAATTCAAGTCCAGTATCTTCATTTCAAAGAGATTCTTGCTTGTGTAGTGATGTACCTACTGCATGGTGGGGCTACTTCGGGGTAAGGTCAGAACAGTGAGAAACTTGACTTACATGGCCTTTGTTTGGTTAAAACGGCCTTAAACCAGGCTCGAGGCCGACTTTACCACATCAACGTTGAACAGGCGTCTAAGAATCTAATAGTAAGACAGTTAATGACTGCTGGACATCTTACCTATACTTATTGAATTAATATTTTGTGGTAATAAAAATATGTGGCTTTTTACCGCATTGTGATTGTTTTAGTCATAAACATCCAAATTAATAGACTTGCCCTAACATATAATCTGGGAATCATTTTCACTAAAATAAGGCAAAGGTTTGCAGCGCAGTCCATTGTCAGACTTTTCTGCGTAGATTCTAACCGCCTGGCGTAGCGATGCTAAAAATGAGTGAGGTAGGTAAATTATAACGCATTTGTAAAAGTGTCTTACTAAATAGTCGAAAATATTCAACTTTGGAAACAAGCCCAAGCCAAAATCAAAAAGGGCTGCCAGAAACCATAAAGTCTGCACCAATCGATAGATTCAAGCTGAATTGTAGGAGCCATGTTGATCAAAAGAAAATGCAATAAATAATAAAAATTAAATAATGTATGTATGTAATTGAGGAGCCTACTGCAATAGAGGCAACAAATCCAAATTTCCATTTTTCCGGAGAATCACTTTTTCAATTCGTGGAACCTTTAAAATTTGCAAAATGGCTAATATAAAATAAATAAATAAGTAAAATTTTGTTTACCCTATTTGGGATTTGTAGTTAAGATTTTTACGCAGCCAGCAATAATATTCGCCTCATTGTAAAAACGATTAGTAATTCGTAATCAGATTTTATTTACGAGGACTGATAGTGGTAGGACGAGGAGTGATATTCAATGCGAGTTTCCTGCGTACTGTCAGATTCATTTATTGAGAAATCACAGAAAAGAAGACGGTCACGCCGCTTCCTGCACTCCATGCAACTAGTTTTGTTCCTCTTTCCCTGATTGGCTGGGAATGGTATGGTTTTAGTGGAGAAGAGGAAGGGAAAGGAAAGCAGTTAAGGTGGTGTAGATGTGAAGCATCGGGCTGAAGTGAACAAGAAGTGAATCTCTAATTTAGCCTTAAATGTGGGGTTTGCATGCACCCAGTAGTCAGGGGGCTCTTTCCAGAAAGGAGATGTTTATGCTGAATGGAAATTTGTAGGGTTCTCTCATCACTAGCCAGAGAGTGCCTATTTTCAGATTTAAAAACGCAGAGAAAATATAAATCTCAAGTTATGTTCGTTGGAAGGCCAGTATTTATTAATGGTGCCATAGATCTGGGTGTAACGCACAATTATTATGCTTAAAAATACTATTCTAATTTGATTAAAACTGGTCCCAATCAATTAGGTAGATATAAAATCAACTCACCCCTGATTTTCCGTCGCAATATCCTGCGTACTGCGGCTGTCAACCTCCTCGGGGAGGGGGGTGACAGGCGGGGGCGTCCTCAACGGCTTCAGCCCCTCGGGGGCCTGCTTGGCCTGCCCCAAGTAGGTGGTGGGCAGAGCCCCGAGTCCGTTGCTGGGAGAGTTGACTATTGCGTTGCCGGCATTGATTCCTACCACCACCGGACTGACCCTCTGCAGGTCCGGACTCACTGAATTAGGAACTGAATTGATGCCAAAGTTCACTATGTGTCCCGGACTATTAGCAACATTGCCCGTAGATAACGTCACTGAATTTGATAAAGTACTACTGCTGTTTTCACCACTCACACTGCTGTTCAGGCATATAGTCACTGGCGTAATAAACGCTTTGGTATCCATGTCAATGTCCACTGAATTAGAATCTTTCGAAGATTCTTTCTCCTTAGCAGCCGCCATTGCGAGATCTTTTTGACTGATGGCCAGGGGATCTCGGGCATTTTTCGAGTCGTCTCCGGAAGAGGCACTCTGCCGGAGATTCTCTTTGTTGTCCTTCCCGGTCTTCTGCTGTTGCTCTCGCTGCAGCCGAGTGGTGACCCCCGTGCTGAGGATGTCGATGATGCTGGAGGGGTTCTGGCTGTTGACCTTCTGGGGGTTGCGCGACGACCTCGTCCGTTGGCGGGACTTCCGCAGCAGCTGCTTGTAGTTCTCCGTCTTCTTGGATAAGTAGTAGTACTGAACGCAGTCTTGCACGCTCTTGCGGTCAAGGTAGGAAGCGATGACTCCAAAGGCCTTAGGATGCTGCAGGTACTTTTCCTTGAAAACTTCTCGTTCGCTACTCGTCCACACATTGAGGTTCTGGCGCTCTTTGTACTCTCGTTCCATGTCGGGACACACGCCGTTGGTGTCCGTGTAGACGGGATGGGGCCTGCGAGGGTCGTGCATGATGGGCGGGATGACGGCGTAAGAACGCATCTTCTTATCCTCCAGCTCTTGTTCTTGTAAGCCATCCATGATCTCCTCCAGGTCCGCCTCCGACTTGATGCGGGCGCCCACCCTGTTGAAGCGTTCCTTGTCTTCCCGTTGCTTGCGCAACTCGGGGAACACCTTCTCGAAGAACTCTCGGTTCTTGGCCTCCTTGGCTTTTCGCTTCTGACTGTTTTCCACCTTGTCCACCTTCCGCAGCCACTCCATAGACAGGTCGGTGTAGGTCTGAACCAGATAATTGTTGCGCGACTCGTCCTCGAGGTGTCGCTTGCGGAAGTACTCCTGCAGGCGGCTCTTGTAGGCCATGTGGCGCTTCTTGTTCTCGTGGTAAACCTCGGTGTCCTGGGGTTGGTTGTAATGTGGCACGGAGTTGTTTCTGGGGACATTGGGGAAGGGCTCGGGGGCGTACAGCGGAAGCAGCACGAGATGTGAACTGGAAGCCTTTTTGCGGTTCTCAGTGTAGATCTTTTGCGCTAACGACCGATGTTTGGGGATGACTTCCGACTCGACTTCTTTACTTCCGGCGGCAGGTTTTGATGCGATCTCTTCGAGTTCCGAAGCTTTCTTCTTTAGTTTGGCGAGCGCTTGTTCGTTGAGGGCAATGTCACGGTCCACCTTGGCTATCTGCTGCAACAATTCGTCCTTGGTGGTGCGGAAGCTCTGGTCCTCAGCCAGCAGCTCGGGGGCCATGGGCGGGGACAGCGCCTCCATGGCCTGCGCCCCCAGACCCCCCTGCCCCTGCTGCAGGCACCCGCCGTACACCATGCTCTCCTGAAAACAACATACAACAAAACTTATTAAAACAAGATCAAAAAATTCAAATCATTAAATTGAAAGATCTCGAAATAAATTCAAGTACGATCGCACTGTTCCTGATAATTAAATAACCAACATAAACGGACAAAAAATTAATATAACTAACCTGCGAAAACATTACATAAGAATTATCAATGAAAGTTATTAGCAGTCTTCGTGATATCTGTACGTATGAACAATATAAAACTGTTATATTAACGGTATAAAAGCCAAACAACACTTTCACAAGAAATTTTATAAATTCGAGAGTTTTGACAAGGGGACTAAATCGAAACTTCACACCAGCATAAAAACGGAATTATCAAACAAAGTACTTGTTATTTATTTACCATTCCGTAGAGATACATCCTGATGAGATATTGTAACAACAAAACATAACAAAACCGTAAGTCCTAATTCATAAAACAGTTCACAACACTACGATGACGCATACGCATGGCCGCGATAACAAATTATTGGCGGGGCTAAACACGCTGCACATTTTTACTATACGCGACAGAATAGTAAACAACAAAACATGAGGCGCCAAGCAGCGCTACTGGCGGTGGAATGTGTAACTAGGGGACAACAGGTGGTTCAGAACTTTGATAGCGGCGAGCGTAACCTACTTCAGGAGGTGAATCATAGATGGTGGCGGAATTTAATGAGAACTTATTGCGTCGTGAATATTTTATCGTGGGCTCGACAGGAAATGGACATTTTTTCTCAGTTTTCTACCAAATTAAAATACACTAATCTGGTCGATTACGAATTAATGCGGTAAGTGTTTTGTTTTGAATTTTTATTGACATGTTTAGTCATTCCAAGTAGGTACAGGAAAATATCGACATTATTTCATAATAATTTATGAAACATTAGTATTTTTTATTATTAACATTAGACTTTTTTGAATTTGTATGAATTTTGTAATAGTTTCCAACTGTCACCGCGAGTATAGTCTCTCATCTGCGTGCGCCTTAAGTTACATCAGTTTCATTTTGGTATTTTTCTGATTATAATAATAATTTATGACATTAAAAACACAAAAAAAATGCCGTTAAAAAGCTGTTTTCGACTCCATTCGAATCATTTGTTGGATACGAATTTAAGCCAACGGCATGTTTTTTTCCGTGTACAGAAAATCAAAATAACGTTTTTGCCCAACACAATAACTATGTCAACTTATTGTGTTATTATAATAATGCATGTATTTAAAGTACCTAGTAACTTATTGGCACGCTGTTTTTATTTCTAATGCAATATCATTAGCGACAACGCGAAAAACGTGCGTAATATAACTGCAATAAGTAATTGAATATTATATACTAGAGCAGACCCGTGGAAAATTACAGGATAGTAATTCTTAACAAATCAGTTTGCTGTTAAAACATTAAATTACAGGTAGGTAATTATAGGTAGGTTTCGCTTGTCTGGATTCTTCACACAATCAGATCCAATTTAAAAAAACACATAAATTTGAAGCAAATTTGAGTACATTGAACCAGAGTTACGCATGACACAACGAAATGAGTATTTCATAATTACGATAATAAATAAACTTACTAAACACTGTCACTGTACACAAAGGACCATTATGGTTGTAAACTATCTTTCTTTTGCATGCATCTTTTTAAAGAAAGAGGAAAAGGTTCAACGGAACTTCCAACGGCGCCATCAGCGTTGCGCCTTTAGGTGCTTAGTATAATGTGCAAGCGGAAACTCAAATTATGACGACGTGAATAAAAAAATATGGACATTACGCTGTAGAAAGTCGTGGGAAGAAAAGGCAGTGGGAAAATAGAAGATGAATGTTAAAATCAAGAAGTCTTCGTATAATGCTTTATGACATGATATGCACTTTTTATGAGAATATTACTGCACTAATATGTGAAGCCATTATGCCAGGAAATGCAAGGTGCGGCGTTCCCCAGGGTACTGTACTAGGCCCTGTCATATTGACGTTTTATAAATAATATTGTTATGCTTGTGATTTTAAGTGAATATCCTTTTACAAATAATGCGTCGATATTAAACACGAAACAGGCAACTTACGATTCTCTCGGGGGTGTATACCAAATGCGGCAAAGATTTTTGGTACAACCTGTTATATTTCCTGCTAATCTATTATCTTTTGTTTCCCACTTTTATATCATAGCTATTGGTTATCATCATCAAGGCAATCAATCGTAAGTCTGCAGAGTTCAGAATGCACCCGTAACAACTTAGCAAACTGCACTCGCACTGTTTAATTTTTTATTTGCTTTACCCGCACCACTACCTCCAGCCTCACAACATATCCCGATTGAGGATGTTTTAGTCCAACTGGCTCCAGGCGATTGTGGGCAGTTGGGTGGGTTTTCCATTAAAGAAGTAGTCAAGAAGTAAATTAGCACAAATATTATGTATTTACCCTGGTGTCCACCCTCAGCGGCTGCATCTCGGGGAGCAGCTTGGCGTGGTGGTGCGGCTGGTGCGCGAGTAACGCGTGATGGTTCTCCCCGAGGCGGATCTTCTTGAAGGGTGGCGGCTCTTGGGCGGGAGGCTGCTGGGGCGGCGGGGGCGCCAGTGCGGAGGGCGGCGCGGCTGCAGCCCCCAGCGCCGGCTGCGGCGGGTAGCGCCCTCCGCCGCCCTCGCCGCCCGCCGCCGCCCCCGCCCCCGCCCCCGAGGGCAGCAGGCTGATGCGCTGACGCTCGGGCGCGCGAATGTAGTCCATGACGGCCACGCGGCTGTAGGGGATTTCTCTATAATACAAGGAAAAACATCATTTATTTAATGTTTTACAGGCTGTTATTAATTAATAACAATTTACATCACACTATTTTATTTTATTTTATTTTAGTTGGAAAACCAACAGTTATAATAATTACAAAGTATGGTGTATTAAGTGTTAATTATTTAACCAATAATAGGTTTTCACTTAAGTATTTTAATTATTTAGTGAATTTATAATATTTATGTAAGAAAAAAAGTTACATTAGCCTATAGGGATGGGATGGGGAAGGGAGGGGTATGGGATGGATCTAGTCTGTGTAATGTGTAGCATGTACGTAATAAAAAATAAAACTGATAATATAATTATTTATTGATTTTAGGTTTGAAATTGTGGGGTGCTGAGTTAAATAAGTCTAATTCACTGTATGAAGTATTAAAATTGTATGAAGCACGGTGAATAAAAGCATTTTGTTTTGAGTTCGTGTTACATTGAGGGATGTTTAATGTGTGATTTTGTCTGGTTTGTCTGATGGGTATAACTATATGGCTGATGGGTATAACTATATGACTATATGGGAAACAATAGAAATGACAGAGAAAAGATAGTATGCATAACATACAAATACATAGTATTATAGCCTGGGAGGAGCTGACGCTGCCGCCATTGATCCAATCTTTAAAGCTCAAACTAATTAATAATTATTTAAAAGATTATTCTAAAACCAACGATCACAAGCAGTGCGAACGAAATCTTAGGAAAATCCGTGTTTTGAACATTAGTCAATTTTACGCCAAAAACATGCTAGCATTCCTCTTCAAACACAGAACTATTGTTGACATGTCCAAATTGCTCGTGATACTAGAACCAAAGGGCATAATCTTAGTCTCCTGAAATATTCAATCAAATTGAAAATATCTCCCGAGCAAAAATAAATGCCGCCGACGGGAATTGAACCAACCGATTGCCATTTCCAACCGAATTATTATTCCGACGTCCCACATGAGGAATAATAATAATTCGGCTGGCGGTTTAGCCTACGCACCATCCGATTTGCAAAACCCCAACATGCTGTCCAGTAAGTTGTTCAGCAAATCGGATCGTCAGTAGAAGTATACTTAGAATAACTTTCAAAATATTCAAGGCAGTAAGCATGTATTCAAAATAGTCATTTCGATGGTGTGTCTCTGTTTAACTCGGGTTCAATGAACTCTAGAACTGAAATATGCTTCGATTTTCAAAATTAAGTGATATAGTTCCAAAATTATTTAATTACTTATATAATTAAGAATTATATATTTCAAAAGCGTATTTATTTTTTTAACATTTAGACAGATGCCGTAATTCTTCAACCGGTGTTCATTCGAAAGGTAATATTCTATCACCTTTTGAAAGGCAATGTAATCCGAGGGAAACACTTTCAGCTTCACTAATGCTACAAACATAAACATTATTTTTTTAATTAAAAATAAGATCTAAAACCAAAAATAAAATTATTTAAAAAGCATAAAAATGTACACAAACATGGCCTGTCCTCGAGGTCCTAGCCCAGGGGCATTCCAAGAGGATTATGGAATATGCCGTGCCCTGCCGCCAGCAGCCCCGGCGAGGGGGCTGCGGGGCCGGTGAGTCTGAGACACCGCGGGGGCCTCGGCCGCATAATGGCGGCTTCCCCCCCGCACGGGGGCCCGCGCCGGCGCCCCCGAGAGGACACTAGCGCGGACACCCAGACGTCGAGATAGCGCGGTTACCGTTTCGTATATATGCCAAGAGAAGGGAAAGCAGCACATGCTAGCTCGGTGGCGGTATCTCTCGGTGGCGCGGGGAACGATTAAAACTGATGTAAAAAAAAAAGAAAAACATTGATTTTTTTTTCTTTATATTTTAAATGATTTATTACAACATCTGTTCTATGAATCGGTCACATGACAACCCAACACAGTGGCAAATCAACACACTTTGAAAAGAGATATAAAGTATTTGTAAAAAAAAGAATTAACATTGTGGCTCGTCATAATTTACAATAAACACATACATTTGTTATTGACCACTTAAATTAAAGTGGTCAGTAACAAATGTATGTGTTGAGATATAAAGTAAAACGAAAAAAAAAAGTATTGCTAATTGAACAGGTTTCGAAATCGTGATAATATATTCATAATTTACTAAAAGTTTATCAGGAAAACTCTTAATTCATTCGTTAAAGGCCTGCAATTCCGTTTTTAACCGGATTTCCAATAATTTTAAGAGATTCTTAATAAATTAGCAATACTCATTTTTCTCCGTGTGGGAGTAGAACGGTCTTAGGTAAATTGAAGAGAACATATGTTTTTAAATCAGAATAGTGGTACCTACCTACACATTTTAAAGAATTTTCTGTTCAGAGGGTGTAATTAAATAAAATTAATAAAAAATATAATAATCTGATAATTCATCTGATCAATCAGGGGTAGAGATATATACACGACTAACCAAATATTCTGTTTTCACGTTACTTCAAACACTGGACAATTCAGATTATTTTTAATTGCAAGAATTTCAAACCAACACGATACGATATTATGATGACCCAAAAAGCAACCAACAATCGAGTCGATTGTCCGTCCATTCATTGAAGAGGCAGAATACAAAATAATGAGGTGCATAAGTAAATAATAACAACAATACAAAATACAACAATGTTGATGAGATTCTAATCGCGGGAATGAAGTGCTTATAAAATAATTTCAGATTCCATTGCGCATAAATATAATTGCACCGGAGGCGGCCGCTTTAAATTATTCATGAGAATGCAAATGGCCGGTAACGGTCCCTGAATGAAAGATGCAACAATGCCTGTTGTACAGCTGGATATATATAAATATAAATACAGGTAATAATGTATACGCTGAGGTAAAGATGTACATTATACAACATTATGGATCCAAGTCCAGGCGAAGCTGGTTTTTTTCATTTGGCATTCCGATGTAGTGACAGACCCGTAACATCGGTAAATAAAGACGGTTTACGTCAGATATAAAAATAGATGGCGGATTATAAAGCTTGAGAGGTAACATTATGTGCAAATACTGCTAGATTTAAGATGGAAAACTGTACATATCGTGTATGCGGAGACGTGTTGCGAGAAATATGGGTTTTGTTGTTTAAACTCAACAAATAATGATGATGACAATTTTAACAAACTAGAAAGCACGAACACAAGTGAGTTGGACATATCGCTCGACTCCGGGACAACGTGTGAATGGGAGGGATGTCCAGTGAAAACCAAGAACAGGCGACTAACTGACTGACAATTACGGTATTGATGATTAAAAAAATATAAGTTGTTCAAATATTATAAAGGAGTTAGAGCTTGTAAACCAAGCAAATTACTCTATTTGCCATTCTATCAAGTCAAAACAGACACCATTAATCTGAATGCAATTTCCCACTTTAAGTAGTATAAAAGCATAAGATTTTTTTACTGGAGCATGCCTCGGAAACCAAATTAGCAGCCTATGAACGCAGAATACACGAAGTCGAGAATCTAATCGAACAAGACAACTAAATCAAATTCTATAGAATCAAATACTGCAATGGGTAGATAGAATACCAGATGATAGGCCATGTGGGTAGGGTTTGCAATCCAGCATCCCGCCATCCCGCGGGATTTCAGCAATATTTCATCCTGCGGATTTGCGGGATTGTGAGATTGAAAAAAGTAGTAAATGTATACCAGAAACAAGCCGTTTATATAAATAAGCGGTGGTCAATCTTTGACAATGAAAGAGGAACTGCTTGATGATAGGAAGAGATATGGAAGAAGATTGGAGCAGAATGGGTTTGCTTGAGGACTGAAAACGATTGGCTGAAAGACAGTAGAGAACATTTGTGGAGAAGGTCAAGGTTCCAAAGGTCTCACTTTCCCAAAGTTACAATTTACTGATACATTTACTCTAATTTAAGTAGAACGAGCCGAAATGTAAACCTATTAATTTGATACACTCGTGCACATCAATTGAAAGTGGAAAGGTTTAATGTCACGATCTCAAATAACGTTCAGCGACACTCGGTCGACGGCCAGTTCTTGTAATCAGTGTCAACGGTGCGCTTACCGTACTTTCGAATGAGTCGATGCACACGACTGACAATTGTTTATCACTGATGAGAGTTAAATGTCAGTTCAGATTGCTGAGGAATGCCACGCGATGGCGTCGCGCGTCGGTTAAATTTGATTCGACGTGGTAACAGATAATTAAACAAAAATCAACCCGTAACAAAACAAAGTTTTTTTGGTACAATATATCTACTTTCAATTTTCGACCTAGTTGCGCCATCGCTTGTGTCCACCAATAGCCAATTTCACATATAAAAAAATGGTTTGACTGAGGAACCTTCCTCCACAGGGACTGGCGCTTGAACTGCTGTGAGCTTTTAAAAAGTCTTGTAACTTAAACATATATTGAATCTTCTTCCCCAGGGCCTGGAGTGAACGAAGCTAACATCTAATCCAAATTCTAATTGGAGAGTACCGATATAATTTCCCATATTATAAACTGCTGTAAATTTCTATTTATTAAATATAATGTCATCTAATTTCAGAAAAAAATCGTGTGTTTTCATGAATGCCGTCATCGTTATGATGCTTTGTCGTCGACACCGAGTCTATCTGCCGATTTTTAGCTCGATTGGATGTCGGGGAGTCACTTAATTTCCACTCCCAAGATTCCACTTCATTCGCTCTCATTCAATCAAGAAAACAAAATCTAAATTCAAATAGAAATTTTAAAAATCACTCCAGAATGGATTATCTAATCAATTCATCGTATTTATCAATAAGAAGAAATATATTATAAGACAGCGAACCAAATGAACGAATTCTGTGTGAAAGTAACAGCTGATTGTTAAATGTCATCCACACAGAATTTGTGATAATACAAGATTCTACAGAACCAAGACACAATAATAATAATGCAATCACTTTAGAATCTCTTAAGTGGTCACTAGGAAAATCAGGACAATACGCCAGTAATGTCAACAATGCCACAGAGCGAGACTCCGAGATAGGGCTTTACTGAGAGCTCCATTGCATCCTCTCTTTCTGTTTAAATGTCGTTTATAAAAAAGAAGAGAGAGATTACAACGGGGCTATCAGCGGTTTCCATTGATTAGAAACACGCGGTTACTGGGAGAAAATTATTATTATTCATATCAAACAAGTAATTTCTGGATTTTACAAGTTTCGTATCAAGTAGGTTAGTTATTTACGTCTCGTAGTTAAATTTCACAGATAATTCACGTATCACGGTAACAGAGGACACTGTTAATGTACTCAATGGTAGAGAAAATACAAAATAAATGTTTACGATACCTCTTCATAAGAGAGTTCGGTTTTACCCATGGCTGTTTCCAACAGGGAATGCTGGGTAAAATAAGATTCTGCCTAAAATAGGATTCTATGTCCCGGATAATTTCACACGAGGTCGCCAACACAGGCTTCTGATACTTCCAGGTGCAGAACTAACTTATGCCCCTGGGAAGACTAACCAGGTTAATAACTGCCCCGCAGGAAATGTGGATATTTTCCATGCGTACTTCAACAACTTTAAGAACGAAATAACCGTTAACTCTTAATTAAATATACCTACATGTAACCTTTGTTATTACATTATCTATGTTAACTATATTGTTTTTTGTAATTTTTTAATCGCTTTTGCAATTTATTGGTTTTTGTACTGTTTTTTTTACTGTTTTTCTATTCATGATAGAGAAATTGTTAGCAAATACATTTTTTGCGTAGCAACAAGATATTACAACGAAACCCCTCATCCAAGAATATTGATAATATATTATGACGAATCGCTCGTTGGTTGCCTGGTTGCCACTGAAAGACGTTGGCGAATTTATTTTATTCATTAACACGTTTATTAAAGAATCCATTCCAATACGCTTAACCTTCAGAGAAATTCCAATGAAGTACGGAATCCCTACGAACGTAAGAGTTTTTTTTAAAGCCAATAAAATGAGTAAAAATGTTTATAGTGGAATGTAGAAGTGAGATCCTTAAGGCGTATATGTGGTAAAACCATGTGAGAAATGTGGAGATCCGCAAAGAGTGCAAGGCTGATGTAAGCGTAATGAGTAAGATTAAGAAAGGGACGCTTAGATGTTTTGGGCATGTAGAGCGAATGAGCGAAGATTGGAGTGTAAGGAGAATATTTGATGCAAATTTGAATGGTAGCATAAGTCGGGTACTCCCAAGGAAGACATGGCACGATCAAGTGAATCAGATACTCGAGTCGGGCCGTGTCAAGAGTCAGAATAATAGAAGAGTATCTATTAGACGATGTACGAATGTGAATGAGGCAAGGAGAGTGTGCCAAGACCGAGTTGATTGGTGTTCCGTCCTCTCTGCTTACCCCTGCGGGGAAACGGCGTGATGGTTAGTTATATTTTTGAATTACTAACAATATCATAAATAATTATTTCCTACATGTTTTGACTGCTATCTTTTTGGTGTGATTGTTAAGTTCTACCCGAATATTTTTACAATCTAGATCAGTCATATTTAGTAGACTATATCAACCCCTAGGGGCCGTTTTCGACCTGCAGGGGGGTCCAACAAATGGGGGTGCATGGGATGTAAATGAGGGACAGCGAGAGTGGATCAGTCAGTCGTGAGTCAAAGTGTAGAATGGATGTTGACGAAGAGGTCAAATTCTCGATAAATCTCAAATATTCTAGAGAAGATGGCGACTTTAGTGGATTCGAAAATATCATGTGGAATCCAGTAATGAGCAATCAAGAATAACAAACGCATTCTTAAATGTAGGGAAATTTCAGTCTGAAAAATCAATATTTCGAAAGCACGGGGTCTACCCAAAACAGAAAAAATCGGAACGTGGTCTACGGGACAAAAAAGTTTGTGGGACCTTCAGATTTTATTATACGTAAGATCGATCACTTTTTCGATAAGTCTAGAATATTCAATTTTCAATTTTATTTATCGTTGTAATATTTAATCATTGACGAAGAAAATATCAACAACTTTCAATGAAAATGTAAAACAGACAAGATAGGTACATAAAATAAAAAGGTAACGGTAGGATGTTGTCCACCATCCAATGGGAGATGTACACGAAGAAGCTGCTGACTAAAGACAAGGGTTCATGAACTTGCAACAATGGTGATCTTTTCATACTGTCTCGAGACAAAAGGCAATGATGAAGGGACAAAGACCAGGTGTCGGCATTCATACCAAAACACCGACACATCATTAGCGGTGTTGTAAATATAACAATAGCGCGATGTTTAAAGTTAAAACAAAGCCAAGGTCTCGAGTTCGGGGAACCGTTAACTGTTAGAACAAACAAATACAATCAGACATGGACAAAACAACTACAATAATTAGACTTACCATTAGCTGCATTGACTGGTAGAAAAACGCTTTCATGCAACAATTATCATTATTGTTGTGCTCTACCTATTATTGCTTTAATTTTATTTTTTTAAGTATATTTTTTCAGCTATAAAATTTGGCATTTTATAACTAGTATAACTATTAAAAACTATTATAATAATATTGTAAACATGGAAATAATTTCCACATTGTTATGGATTTAATGTTATGAAAAAAGAAATGTAATAATTTCTTCAATGTTTGAATCTATTTTTACGTATTTGTATTACATTAATAATAATTGGATAACTTGTATAGCGCCGATTTTGTGTAAAATCACCCCAGGGTACTGCATAATATGAATTAAACCTATCAATTTGACTGTCCTGAAACGGGAAACCTTCCCAGTTGGACAGTCAAAGCGTCATTATTCTGAAATTGTATTTTTTAGTACCTAATAAATAAATAAAATATTATATTACCTACGTACTACTTCACAACATTGAGACATAATCCCATTGATGATTATAATTGGATGAGACGTGAAGCGAAAAAATTGGTTCCGCATCTTTACCTCCAACTGACCTCCAACTCTCCCAACGATCTGACTAAAACTAACGAATCCGGTCTACGCGCACCGTTTATTGCGTTCTAATAGTGGAACAAGTTTTGACGAGATATTATTAGTACAGTAACGCCACTAATAATTATAACTCTATGCCATAAATCCACGAAAAAATACTTTTAGCTTCCTTAACATATAAAGGGAGTTCATTGAACATTTTAAAACCTTTAAAATAAATATTGTTTTGTGTTATCGATAAAAAAATTGTCTTATGAAGCATAATATCGGTCTAGCTAACTTTCTATTTTTATTTTCCTTAAAAATACCCTTCACACAGCATCCCCAACGATGACTGACAATCTGAGAGACAATTATTTTCCTAATGCTAAATTTCCTAATGCTGTGTGGAGTTAACGTAAATAAAATCATCTATTTCAAAATGTCTTTTAAAACTTAGAAAAAGCAAAAAAAATTGTTTGTCGGACGATTGAATCAACCGCACCAGGCACCGATCGCGTAGGACCGACATTTATTTTGTATATTAACTGCTGTAATGTCATCAGATTTGATTGATTACACAAATGAGTTTCAGCTCGATCGGAAGCCTGGAAGGGGGTTAATTCCGCCACCAAGATTTGCATTCATTCATTACCGAAAGTAAAAGAGAAAAACAAAATATTTGAAAAGCAAATCATGTTTATTTAGTTTCGAGAGGAACTCATCAATTTTGATATCTGAATTTCAACTTAGCTGATCTGAAAATGTTGATAAAATTGATATAAGAATGATGGCAATTAAAATCATCAAGACCGAAAAATCAGAACATTTTGAGCTTCAACGGAAATTGAAACAACAAAGAAAAAATTGCAAAATACAATTATGACGAGTAATTCTAAAATCTAATTTAACCTTGTAAAAGTCAAATCTTTTAACCATTGTATATTTTAAGTGATTGGCCGAGCTTCAGCATTCATAGTAATTTCAGTTGGGGAATATTTTTTTAGCTATTGAATTGGTTCAACAACGGATGAAAAAGCATTAATTTAAGCAGTCCATTATTAGTGCCTACTCAAGCAAAGTGAAAATGGAACGCCGTGATTGTGCATAATTTTATTATTAGGTTAGGTATGGTAAGAAAGGTTGGGTTAGGTTAGGTTTATTTACAGTGGTTTATATACAGCACTGTCAAGAGAATATGACATATAAAGTAGCTCTTTATAGAGGTCATTATTACAGAACCGTACGCTTATAACATGAGACGTTGTTGTTGGAATGACCTTAGATTTTTTATTAATTTATTCACGGACAAAATGCTAATTTATTATATTATGCAATACTCGATACTGTAACAAAAATAATACAGGGTGTCGGGGGGAAAAGTGCGCTAACTTCGGGAGGTGATTCTTCATGATGGTAGAAGTAAAAAAGATAAAATAACTTTTTTCGAAATTCCAATGTTTATTTTCCCATACAAACAATTCAAAACCTAAAACTACCTTAAAACGTTGGTATTAAAAAGGTTGTTTTTCTTTTTTTTTCTTGTACCATCGTATAGAATCACCTTCACTCTACCCCGGACACCATGTATAATTTTCGACTGTGTTTTGATAAAAAAAAAACCTTCAAGCGACATTTTTATGAATGTTACTTTCAGTGTTTTCAAATACAATAAATCATCTTCAAAGTACGACATGGTAAAGTAATTTTTTCTGATTAAGACATTTTTAATAATAAAAACTAAATTTAACAATTATTTTAAGTTATTTCGAGAAAACCGTAGATTAAAATTATCCAACCCTAAAATATATCATGATTATAAATACGATTGCAATATTTTACATCAAAATTTCAAATAGCCACTATAAATAACCACTTCAACATAAACTTCAAGATATTAGTTTTCATCGTGTCGTGTAACGTTTTCATTCCGGGGATTGAAGGGTTTTACCAAACCACAAACGAATTATATATTGGTGTTACGTGAATCCCAACTTTCCAGAGCCAGTGCCAGTGGCATACCCAACAATATTGAGAGTTCGGAGTGGACTGAAATGGGGAAGAGAAAGATAGGAAAGTACCTACCTGACTATTATACCAAACACGGCTAAAGCCAAATCTCGCTGTGTTTCGATTCTGATTGGTGGTCCTTCATCAGGGCGATATCTACAATTATATCCAATAAAATCAGATAACGGTTCATAATCCACTATGATTCCGTTTAAAATATTCAACATAAATTCCTAAGATATATTATTAACTATAAACTCGGTTTATATATAGAAACTATAAATTACAGCCATTAAATTACGCTACATTAAAATTACTTAATTAACTTTCAGTTAGAAGACTTGTTTCCGACTTGACTATTATTTTTTAATTTGTAATGGTATTATCAGCACTGATTTAATTAGCCTAATTACCTTAGAAATATCAGAGATACACGATCAAACAACAATATCAGGACTGAATCATTTACACACTCGCTTGTTCCTAGATTACATGCAGTTGACAATATTTTTCAGAAATAGTAGATGTGTTAAACTGCACGGAATTTAGTTACAAGAAGGCTATAATAACATGCCTCATAAATAAATATTAACGTTAGCTTTTATTATTATTCGCACGTGTTTGCTCTGTTTTATAATTTCTTTAACAAATTTTACTTTTTTAATAATGTTCCACAAAATCACGTTTTTAAATGCCCGTATGGGCATATATTATAAATGAATAAATAATCATAAGAAACAACGGTTGTCATTCATATCTATAAAGTCGTTTGGTGCAAAATCGCGTGTCTAAGTCCTATTTTAACGTTTAACATTATTTTTCCACGGATGCCGTATTGAAAATAAACAAAACAAAATGACAAAGGGAAAAACGGACGTGGGACATTTTCCCCTCGGCTGAACATCTGTGACGGTGGAAATGGATTTTAAGTCAACCCAACAACTCAAGCAACAAACCTTCAAACTGAGTCATCGCAAGACAGCCCCACTCACCATCACTCCACGTAATGACCTCCGTGGTACAATGGTACGAGCGCTAAGTGCAAAAACATGTTCATTTTTAATGGTCAATGACAGTGTAAAACATGCCAGCCAGCCAGCCCTTGATTGTTAATTTTGATAGAATCTTATAAAATGAGTTTGCGGTTTTTTTAAATTAATAAATCGCTTTTAAAATCGTGTCTAAAAACATCGATGAGCGACAGGGGGTCTACTCTGTATCTTTTGAAACTTTCCTGCCGCCGTTTCAGCCACGTCACAGACCCGTATTAACCCTTCCCTTAACGGTGTTAAAAAATTCCTCATCCTCCCGTGCTATATAATTGGTAAATATTTATATATTGTAATTACTTAATGCAATACATAAATGTATTGCTGAGGAATACAAAAAATTTGAACACTGTCTTTAGTATATTTAGAGAGATATTTTATTAATTAGAGCCGATGTTCACTCAGTTGACAGCACCGGCAAGGAAAGGTTAAACCACGAACTTACTGGTTTGTTAACCCGAAAGATACAGAGTAGGCCCCCAGGACCAAATACAATAAACCCGGCATGTACTAGGTACCTAGTCTAGGTAGTATAAAAATTATTCAACTGAGCTTTCGTCTTTAATATCGAAAACTATTGTGTACGTTTTGGCAATTCCAGAACTAATCACGGGATATTATATGTAATTGGAGGGTTTGTGAACAACCAGAACAAAGACAATAGCTGCAAAACCTCACAAGAATGCCCTGTCTCTACAGTGTAAGGTAGGGGCTGTAGGAAGGGCTTTCTTAATGCGAGTCTTGGAGAGGCCCGGATTATATGAAGGACGAAAAACAGATAGCCGGTAGCTCGTTCTACATACGAGCGGTCTTACATAAAAACGGGTCGAAAACGCGGCCCGTTCTCTTGAAGCCAACATCAATTGTTCCGCTCGTGTAAGTGGAGTTTCACGCACGTACACCGGTGCACCGGGGAGCAATGCTGCTAGTTCCTTAGAGCAGGCGCCATTAGAATACCTGTAGAAACGACTCAGCATGCCCACATTGCGTCTGTGCATTAGAATTTTGAATTAGCTTGTCTGAATTCTTGACACAATCGGATTAATTTAGAAAATGATACATAAATTCGAAGCAATTTCGAGTCAATTGAAAAATCACAGACAGACACACAACCTAAATCAGTATTTTTTGTGATTTAACCGTTATGTCCGAGTCAGTAGGGAGAAAAGAAGCACCCGGAGTCTTTGGCTATAATTGGTTAAAAACAAAATTTAAAATGTTAAAAGCTGAAAAACGCTAAAACTTTCATTCCAACAGAGATTCTAAAACAAGACTCGCTGATAAAACGATATTACATAAATACTTCAGTGGAGGACCGATTAGTTGGCCGAGCGGTCCAATGAGTCGGGTCCCCCCTCACAGGCTCGAGGTCGAGAGTACAATCTTCTACTAACTAAGTCCCCATCATCGCACAAGCAACATATCCCGCTTAAAAATATGGTAGCAGGAGTTTTTCAAATATTTTCAGGTTATTCGTAGTATGAAATGTTGGCCAATCTTTCATCCCATTCCAGTGTTCCCCAACGAAAGATGTAACAGAAGCACTAGCTCCGTGTGACTGAAATGCAATCACAATAAAAAATAAATAACATCATCATGAGATGTATGCATGTAGTGATTTTATCTGCGGTCTCATGACCGTGTGAGTAAAGAATTAACGGTTAAAGATTGCATTGTTCGTTGCACATTATTTAATTGCATTGCACATGGCGACAGGCCATTTAGACAACGTATTAACGTTATTGCCAGTAATTGTTATTAACGCCGCCTTTGAAAGTGACAATAATAATATTATTTCTTTCATGCGACGCGAATGGTCGCGCGCCGATACTTATCGGAACAATGCTTTTAAAATTTTCAAGGAGATATAAAAAAAATAGATTATGGTTACTAAGTGATACGAGTGCAGAGCAGTTCAGAGTAATCTGCAATATTAACTTGTACTAGGAGACACCAGAATAGTAATTTAAGTCATATATTATATCATTAATAATATTATTTAACAACTGGAACTCCAAGATATTGGTTTTGAATTCGCCCGCGCTCACTCAAAAAATTATACCTCCGAATATTGACACGAAAACAAATAAACTGTTAACTGTCGTTCAAAGCCAATGAATTTACCTATATTTCGTAAAATTCCACGATAACTCCTCAAAATGACGATTCAACACACCTATAAAAAGTGCTACAAAGTGATGAAAAGTGATGAAACAAAAAATAGGTTGCATATGAAGACATGGCACGGTCAAGTGAATCAGATACTTGAGTCGGGCCATGTCAAGAGTAAGAATAATAGAAGAGTATGTATGATACGATGTATGAATGTGAATGAGGCAAGAAGTGTGCCACAACCGAGTTGTTTGGCGGTCCGTCGTCTCTGCCTACCCCTGGTGGTTAGTTAGTTATGTAACTATTTAACCTAGATTTTATTATGCATAAGTTTATGGCACTTCTTATAGGTGTGTTGAATTGTCATTTTGAGGAGTTATCAGGAAACCATTTCGCAATTTATCGTAAGTTTGTAGGTTTTATAAAAAAAATCATTGAATTTACAAAACGCGTGAAATTCGTTTAACAAAAATTGCTAACTACGGGAATTTTTTTATTTATTTATTTTTATTTTTATTTTTATTTAGGAAGCAAACAGTCGTACAGTAAAAAATTATAACAATAAACATTCATATGTTCTAGACCAATTAAGTTCCATTAAATTAAATGTAGATTTAGTATTTTTTACCTACACAACATATTAAATGGCAAAAAATAAACATAATAAAGAAATACATAAAATTAAAAACAAAAAGAAAAATATAACTTTTCGCATAGCTATACTATTCACTACGGGTGATAATAATGTACTTTTCACAACAAAAAAAATAAAAATAAAATAAAAAATCGAATACAATAAAAGTATTTTAATTTATTAATTTATTAAGCTGAATTTTAACTATTAATTTTAACTATATTTATATTTAATAGACCTAAAAAAAGGTTTCAAAATATATATTTATAACTGCTGTACCCCGACACCCGTTTCTATGGCTAAGTCTGTATGTACCGATTGCGGATCAATAGCGCGTTTTGCTTTTACGTCTAACAGATGGCGTTGTTTTAAAAAAACATGTTTTTACGTGTCACAGGTGACATCTATATAATATAGGTATATAAAAACACACGCGTATTCGAATGCAACTTTTTTCAAAATTTTAAGGTGAAGAAGTTTCGGAGATTTTAGATTTTTAACAAACGAACATTTACATGTTTTATTTATATAATATATAACAGAAGAAGATAGAAAACATTACGCATTAAGGAAATTTCAAAAATCGCTCGTTCGTTTTTTCACGTGACAAATAATTTTTTAATCGTAATTTATCAGAATAAAAATTAATTGTATAAAATAAATTGTATCTATCTTTGTTATGAATCACTCTGAATTAGTTTTAAAAATCACATTAGTTAAGACTTTACACTTTTTATTTAACGATAATTAAGGAAACGCGTCGAAAAAGAAAATTTTTGACAGGTGCAAATCAAACATCAATTTAACATGTATAAGTTAAGTTACTGCAAAGCTATGAAATAACTTAAGTAGAAATTCGATAACAAATACTTTGATATACAATGTATAACAGATTATTTGTAAAATAAACATTCACGGGAATTTTTAATGCAACGCAAAAATATTTAGAAACTGAAAGTTTTTGCTTTTATTAGCACACTGTGTAGAGATGCTAGACATCCATTGTAAAATTGGAAAACCATTTGCTGTGTAAAACTGTTAGCTCAGTGAATATTGCAGTTAAGATGATACGAAAACTTTTGAAATATATATATATTTTTTTAAATATACCTCTTTAAATTGGCTACATTTTGGCCACCGTAAGATAGGGGGTTTTGCGAATTGGCCAAAATATGGTCAAATAAGCTCCAGTGGATAGTGGCAAAATGAAATATCCAACATATTATCGTATGGTATGATTTGAGATTTTCACGGCCAAAAGTATTATAGTGATTACACATCTGCCCTGATGATGGACACTGCAATGCTGTCCGAAACGTTGGCTAAAGAAGGCGGTAGCGAAACACGGCATAATACCCCAAAAACAAATCACTATAATATTATTGTACGATTTTTTTATTTTTTTTTTAATATATTTTTTTTATTTTTTTATTTAACAATTTTTTTATATTAGATAATGTGTCCTTACTGGGGTACCCCGTTCTAATTTGGAACGATCGACTCAAGTACATTTTTAATTCACTTGATCGTGCCATGCATGCCTTCCTCGGGGTTCCTAACTTCCACCATTCGCTTTGGCGTTCGTGTATTCCCCTTTAATACGCTACATGTATAAACTAACAAAAATATAAAAATAAATTATAAAGGGAAAATATAAATATAATAATAGTTTGAGAAGCTGTACGAGCCGCCGCACACCAATACACCCGCAAGACGAGCTTGCAATAATAATGATATGTATACAGACTGTACAGCTGAGGACACACACACAGACAGTGCACACGTACAGTGCACACATACAGAGCCGGGCAACTCAGACAATGTCAAGGTCAGACGTCTAGGGCGAGACGGGATAAATAATAATACCAATAATCGCACTCATTGTATATTGTACTATAAATAAAAATGTACAATTATATTAGATACAATGGATAAACACTTGTGTATGTGGATATGAGTTTAGGAACAAGAAACCATACGGCTATACAAATTTAGTAACGAGTACGAAAAAATGCATTCTGGATTTTTTACTGTGAACAAAGAACGGACATTTTTTTAGGTGTGTTTTATGAACTGCATATCAATATCGTAACATAAAAAATGAATGATGCAGTTTTAAATAGATTTAAATAGTTTCTAGATATATCTATTCTAAAACTACTATATTTAATGCGGTTATGGCGAAGCTTAATGCCAAATCACTATTTTGATTAATCTTTATAACGAATTGGTGTACATTACGAATACCAAAAAATATGCTTTAGATAAATTGAAGGTTTTCCTATCGCTTCGCTTGAGTAAAATACAAATAAAAAAATAAATTACTCAATAAAAAATATAAATGCAAACTACTAAAAAATTTTTTTTTTCAATAGAAATGTATGAACGCACAAAGAAAACAACTTTTAAAAAATACAGTATTATAGCTAAGATTATCTGTGACAGTTTCACTTGATTAACTTTTTTTCCTTCTTATAAAATTATTTACAAAATAAATAAAAAACAGTTTTTTGCTTGAAATCTAACGTTTTTTAGACTCCGTTTGTCATGCGATTTTAATACCTATTACCTACGATATAAGGTATACCAAAAATATGCACATTTTTGTCTTTTAGCTTCCTCTTAACGTGAAATTAAAGACGAATAGGCAAGCATTCAGCAACTGGTCAAAGTCTAGTTTTTATGTTATTTCCTTTATATTTATAACTTTTATCAAAAGGTCGGAATATCGAAAACAACTAACTTGCGAGTTGGATTTTAGTATGAATTTTTGTGAGAATTAATTAAGACATTGGAAAATTTGGAAATAATTTATGAATTACGGAAAAAAATCTTGGAGGTATAATATTATTAATATTAATAGATAGGCCTCCGTGGTCGAGGGGTAGGGCTCTCGACTAGCAAGCCGAAGGTCGCTGGTTCAAATCCCGGCGTGCGCAAGTAAATTTTATTTGATTAAGTTGTGATATTTCACAATTTATTCATTAAAAATAATATATAGTATACTCGCGACACGTTCCAGAGTGGAAAATACTATATATAGTATTCAGAATTGAAACGATGTTTGAAATGGCTTTAGCCTTGCATGGTGACCAGAACTGAAAAGCTAGGTACCTTCCTCTTACCCATCTCATTTCTCTCCACACTACCTTCAGCCTCACAACATACCCTAATTGGGAATACCATAGTCTCACTGACTCCAGACGAACAGTTGGGACTATTTTGTGGTATTCACATATTTAAAAAAAATCTTCCCAGATTGCAACCATTCTTCGCACCAAACGCTCTAAAAAAAGGCATTTTCATCACAAAACAGTATTTTATGTTTCGTACACAAAGGTTCGTAAAATGCCATAAATAACAACAACAATAACTCTCATACTACAACTACAATATATCACAATAACGGCAACCGGAAAACGTTCAAATATTTCATTACAAATAAATGATAAAATTCGTAGGAAGGAATGAATCATTATTTTCTCCGCTAAACAGGAAGGTGAAAAACATCGTTATTCGCAGAAAGATTTTTTACCACGTTTATAAATATAGGTAACGATAGATATTTTCTAATTTCTTTAACCTCTCCAGCGTTTTAGGGTCATATATGTCCGGGGGTCCATATTTTATAAAAATATTTTTATCTTTTTGTTAAAAAGAGAAATAATAATTCTTTCCAGTTTGCCTCAAATATTTTTACTGGATTCCATCCTAAAAATAGCCAAAATGAATCCTTCATATTTCGCGCTGCTATCGTAACAATCGGTTTAACTTTAAAAATCATTTCTTATTTTTTTATTATATGAACGAGATAAAAGTGAAGGTACAGTTTTCTTACAAATTTATCAAACAAAACGAATGTGTTTTCAAAATATCGAAATCTCTCAATTTTTCTATGAGTGGAGTAAAAAAATTAAGTAAAAACGTGGTTAGCGTTTTTGACAACATTTTTCACTTTTGATGCATCCACACCGGAAAGATAATTTTATCTAGTTTCTAAAACAGAATTTGTTTTTACGGGAAATTATAAAATTAGATGTATACAGCGCATTTGAAGAAATACACAGAAAACATTGAACAAATTTGATGAAAGTATTGAAGGGTTAAGGCGATGCCATACGTAGTAATGCCAAATCATGTGTTTTTGGTTTGAAAATTTGGTCGCCTAGAAATGTTTCAGATGCTTTAATTAAATACTGCGAGTAGAATACATCTTTTGGCCTTTGAAATAATCGAGTATTTTTTAGATAAGTCTTTTTATAAGCCCAGAAAAAAAATATGAAGGCCTATGAAAACTGCTTTAAAGTTCAAAATCTCCTTACTTACAAACCCATTTTTCGGTTATGATTTTATTGTATAATGTGGCAAATTAAGTTATTTATAAAATTATCGAAAAAAAAAATATATTTATGTCTGAACATCCACAAAATGCGGCTCAATTTAAAATATTACATGACGTAGTGCATCGCCTTAAGTCATAAAATTGAATAATGAGACCGAACAATATAATCTAGCTACACGCGGTCACAGTAAAGTCACCGAGTATAAACTATAAACAATCATTGGTAATTATAATAATAATAATAAAGTAAAAAATTTTAAATTCTAGAGAAATTATTTGTATAAGAATCTGTTAGATTCTTATACAAATAATTTACACACTCCATCGAAATTTATATTCTATGGCGTATATATTGTATATTTATATTGCCTTTTCTCCAGGAAACATAAATATTATTATAGTAAATTTCTGGTGTCGGTTTTATATCGTGTAAATTTGTTTCACTCTCTTCCCCACGTAGTTCGTATTTTGTGATATTTTTGCACTTTCAATCTTGTGCTTTTTAACTTCACTGACTGTTTATCCTACTAATATGTTTAATCATTGTCTACTATTCATAGCATAAAGCGCCGTTCAATACAAATTATAATAGCTGAACACTCGGGTAAATTAAAATAAGTTATTTTCTTACTCTGTATTTACAACAACACCCTCAAGATGATGGATGATGATATACAATATTAGTAACTTTAATTTTTTAATTTATTCATAATTGAGTAGGGATGGCCATGTGCAGGCACAATAATTGGTGCAGTCTGCTCCGCAAACCGACTTGCCAATGCGCCAAGGAGCAAAGGAGCCAATTTATTGAGGTTTGCGCCTTTGAGGTTTGGCCGAATAAGGTCGGTGAATAAACAGAAAAATACCTAGTCAAAGAAACTATATGAAAGGATGAAAGTGGCTCACTTTGGTGAAATATTTTAGGATACAGATGACCCATGGTGGGGTATAAGAACCAGGTTTACGTAAGAATAAAAACCACAACCGGCAAAATAAGACTATCTAATCGGGTTAGGTTTGGATTTAGGGCCGAACCTTTTTCTTGTTGGTATGCTCTTAGCGGTCGGTTTACAGTACGGTCGAATTAGCCCGGGAATGACATGCCGGATTTATTACTGTTCTAGATGATATCATTTGGAGGAAACTTTTGAGAGTGGCCGGATGATGTGGAATCCAGATTGAAGATTGGGAATTTTATTGTGATTCACCTCGGTTTTAGTTTATGCCCAAGGATATAAAATTAGAACCCAAACCGCAACTATTATAGCAAGAAGATTATTTTCTACAACAGACCTATTAACCAAACATTATGAGTGGTGAAAAGTAGGTACCTACCCGCTGTACGATTCAATATCAATTTATATACAGGGGGGTGATTCTACAAATTGTACACACATGCTGTAAGGACTGAAAGTGGCAAAAGAGGCATTGGCCACGAGGGTGTACAAATATACAATCTCCTTCCAGATAAACTTAAAACGGAGAGTATAAATGTATTTAAAAAAAAACTTTTTAATCTTAAGTTATTAGAACAATATTAGAAAACTACTTATTTAATGTTATATATTTAAGTTAAGAAAGTGAAATGTAAATTTCTTTTAACTTAATAAATAAATAAAAAAAATAAAAAATACATGATTTTAAAAGTAAAAAAAAAAGCTAAATGACTTTTTTCGAAATTCTAATGTGATAACGATGTTTTTAGGTAAAAAAAATGATTTTTTTGTATGGAAAGACAAATATTCTTCTATGGAATAATATTTTTGTTAGCGCGCTTTACCCCGGACACCCTGCATGTCACCTCTTGTTAAATTAAAGCACTGTTTGGTATGTCAATCATATGTATTATACAACCCTTTTCCTTTTATAATAATAATTAAGAGGGACGCCTTGGTCACGAGCTGTTGAGTTCGAAAATTTGAAGAGAAAAAATATAATTTAGTATCATAAAAAACAAAAGAAAAACGGTTAATATGGTAAAACAGGAATCTAACAATATTTTTAAAACAAACACCCCTCTCAATGTGTGTGCATTGAAAATTTTGGCGCAACGATAAATTATTGGCTGTGCGTCGTGGCTCGGATTCCCTGTAGAGGAATGAACAAAAACAATTGTAAGACAGGTGTAATGGCTTCTTTCAAATTATATTTATTTTAATATGATTTAAACCTCCAAGTTTCACAGGCACCTGGAAATACTTGAAACTTCATCAGAACCCGTCCGATTATTCTAGAGATACATTAGCGTCCGACAGAATGTAGAAGATTTCCTGTTGGTGGACGGAGGCTTTATGTTTGTGTCTATGTAAATAAAATGATGGTTATGTGAAATGATAATTCATCACATCTTTAAAAAATTATATAAAGTCATTGAAAGTGTTGAAACAAAAAAATTATTGACTGGGTTATGTAGGTTAGGTTAGGTTTACATTTTTTTTCATCGTTTCTAATGACTTTATATTACTTTTTAAATGTGTGTTGATTGTCACTGTGTTGAGTTATCATAGAACCTTTGTGCATATGTCTAAATATTAAACTAGCCAGTTGTTGGGAGGCAACATGAATATGACTTTCCTGTAATATTTCTTCCCCCACTGAGAACACCTGTCGTTCTTCATTAGTTTCCATATATTGTTACTGCTATTGGTGTTATTAAAACAGCGCAATTAGTGATAATGACGTGAAATGATCTCCGGCAATACCTTCGTTGATATATTCAATTTAGGTAAGGATCTGTAAACCAATTGTTGCGAGACATGGGTTTTCCCAACGGAGCGAATGGAGGACTCTCCATTTCCGCGAGAAAACTAGGAGTAAGTAGGAGTTGTATACAGTGGAGGCTTGTAATCACAACAATAGGAAACGCTAGCCACAGTCACTGGTTGCATGTACTAGTATTGTGTGAGTGTAGTAAGATAAGATGAAGTTACCTATAAGCCAGCTGCTGCGAGGCATAGGGCTGCTGCATGTGCTGCTGCTGCTGGTGGTGGGCGGCGATGCGCAGCTGGTGCGGGTGGTGCGGCGGCTGCGCGTGGTGCGGGGGCGGCGGGTAGGGCGGCGCGCCCGCCCCGCCCGCCGGGCTCAGCGGGGCCGCCTTGCCGGACACCGTGTACCCGCCGCCCAGCCCGGGCACGTGCTCGGACGCCTGACCGCCCCTGAACAAGCAAAACAACACACAATTAATATTATGGCATATCTTTATCAATAAGGTGCGGTGTCTTGTTATGCAATAAAGTGTCTTGTTACGCGATAATGACCTCTAAAGACACTCTTCCTCGGGTCCATTATCGCATCACGTTGCTATGTCAGATAGAGAACCTTCCTGTTCTCAGAGATCGAAGTGTTTGTTAGTCGGTGAGTATTTAAATAGGATATTTGGCTGTTTTTATTAACTTTTTTTGTAACAAATTAACAGAAGGTTTGAAGGGTATATCATATAAAAATATAATGTGATCTTTGGGGATGCTGTGTGAAGAGTATTTTATATCAGAGTTAGGGGAGGGGCCCTGAGACTCCTTTCGCCCTGATGGTCCTAGGGAAATAGAAGATACCCATATTGTAAGAGGAAGGAACTTATAATTTCGCAAATTAATACAACAATTGTAGGGAATTTCATATAATTAAGGTTTCGGCATAACAAATGCATAGATATTATCTTAAAAATAACCTTTTTTGGAACTTAAAAACTTAAAGAGTTAACGAGAAACTTAGAAGAGGTGGAAATTGGGTATGTGGGGGCTTAACGCAATAAACAAATAGTAAATATACGTTGGTAGGTACATTATATAATATGTATAAATGTGGACATTATGAAGTGCAAATAAGTAGATATTATAAGTACCGAAATACAGAGATAGGATATAAGAGAAGATAAGAAGATAAGAAACAAGAAATCACATCATAGCACCAGGTAAGTGTACGTGTAAGTCGACGTTTTGGCGAGGTCACGCGTCACGTTTTCTAGAACGGCCGTCGACTTGGCCGATCGAGCGACACAATACAACATAAACCAAGGTTGAAACAGAGACAAATACTGGGGGCCAAACCATAAGACTTCCAAGGAAACATATCATAGGTACCCAGTATTTAATATTTAATTATCTGTAATTTTTTCTCACCGTAAAAAAAATACAGATGAATGGTACTAGTGATTCCTACCCGGCATTGCCCGAGTTTAACATAATTTCCGCGGCGTTCAATAGATTTTGCCGTTCAATCAAATTTCTACTTTATAATTATGTATATTACATTAATTTATCAACGTCTGTACGTACATGACATCACCACTACTTACAGGAATCCATAATATCAATTGCGGGGGTTCACGTTCTCAAACTAAATTTCACTCTAAAGCCGACATACAAATGACACACGTTTAACGGGATTTTTATATCAAAAAAAGTAATAAGAATTATGTTTTTTTTTTAAATAAGTTCAGACATTACTAACCTCGTTCTAACAACGTGCGATTGCAGTTACTTTTTTAGACAAATCAGAAAGAAGTGTTTATAAATTGTTCTTCTCATCTTTCTTCGTTTCACGATAAATGCAATATAATTTGTGGCTCTCATTTTTAACTTCAGAATTAACAATATTATCTAGGATCTAATTTTTGGCAGCTTTTTGAATTATTAAAAAAGTTCTAAAGGATTGGTCTGTAACCTAAATAGTGTCTAGGATAAACGGATAATTTATGACGTATAATAATTAGGTCCCAATGGTCGAGTGGATAAAGACGTTGTCCCGGTAAGACAGAGATCCTGGGGTCGATTCACAGTTGAGACCGTTATCTTTTTGTTGATATTATCGTCTTCTTCAATGATACATTACATTGAAGGGTATAATCATCAAAGGTTGAAGAAAAGTTGTTTCAATAAAAATGCAATACCTATAATTTATTAGGAAAAAGTTACTTAATTAGGCTTATGTATTAACTAACAGCTTATTTATATACTATGGCAATACATAGCAGAATGGAAAACTGTAACAACCAGTTCTGGGAAAATATGAAATATCATTGTAAAGCACTTACAAAAGTATTTACAAAAAATGATAATCATACACAGGTAATCAGCGATTACGGAAACCACATCATAAAAATAATCGTTGAATCACACCACCTATTAAAAATTCTCTACCTAATCTGACCAGTGAAACATGTTGCTAAAAGCAAAATTGCCTGGAGGTTCGAATGAGCCACCAAACAAGTACAAACATGTAAAAAGTATTTATTATTTGATAAAGTTAGACATGTGAATCAATTTTACATTTAATATGTTAAATATAAAATAAAACAATTAAATTCCATTTACTATCTCTTTTTATGGTTACAGATTAGAAAACAATTAGATATAAAAAATGAATGAAAATAATAGATGAACAATAAAGAAATAATTGTTTTGATTTAGGCACTTGTAAGGTTAATTTGTTTTTAAACGTTTTAAGTATACAGTGGAAAATATCAACATCTTTTAGGGTTATTATAAGGTATAAACGAAATGCAATCGCTTCGAATAGAGCTGTTGAATCAATAGGGCAGTTACCAATTTTTTTTCTCTGTTTGTAACACTGATGAATTTCAAAATGATAACACTCAATTCGAACACTTTCAATTCGGTTAATATAAGTTTGGTATTGAAGATTCCAAATTGAGGATGAAATTAGGTCTTACATATTCCATACATAGTAGTTCAAGTTATTGAATGGTTTTGTGATGCGTAGAATGAAGCCCATTTATACAAGCAGTTAGTTTGTTATTGTGATCAGATAGTGGATGGATTATACAGAGCTGCGCATAACGTATAATGCTACATAATACATGTATACCCACTGAATAATATCTTGTATGTCGGGAGCACCATAATGGGTAACGGTGAAAAATGATATCGTATTTCGAGCGGCGGATGGACTCCGTATGCGATCAAATTTTGAATCAGGGAGAGTTCACCAAAGATGCCAATGAACTCAGTATGGAATAATTTTTTTTTTAATGTGATATAAAACAGCACAAGAGTTTCTATTATTGCTAGGAGATAGTGGAACTACTTTATTTGGGAATTTTGTGAGGCAATTATGGACGTTTTATACGATGTTGTTTTTTTTTTCGATCCCCAATATGGAAACTATATCGGGATCCATATGGAAATCTTACGGTGATTATTATCATAGTAACGATTTCATCCACATTTTTGCCATTAGAGAAGAAATAATATTTTGGGACGATACTAAATAGTAAAAAAATGGCAACACTGCGAACATAACCATAGATCATAAGAAAGCAACTAACATTTGTTTTTTAACATTTCATGCGAAATTTACAATACCGATCAGTAATAAACACTTATTACAGTCTTTGGAGAGGATCCCACCACTTTCCCAACGGCGTTTATAATGTAACTCACATTACAGTCTGTTTGTTATTTTTTACATTTAAAACAAAATAAATATGCAACATTTCCACGTAATATAGTTAGTTATAGATGACAAATAATATCAGCCATCTTAAAATGTACGAAAATCGGTACCAAAAAAAGAAGACGTCCTTTTTTTAATACCTTCATATGAAAAAACAACTCGTATAGAAACTTGACGAAAAAAGCATTGTGTAAATTGCTCATTAGGGAGAGCAGTAATATAATATAATATTAGTATGTATGTAAATACCGCCGAAGAGTCCCAGCTGCCCGTAGGCTGTAGGACAATGGAATCTCATAGAGAATTTTATGAGGCTGAAAGGAGTGGGAGGGGAAGGAGATGAGCCAAAGGCAGATTGGGAAGTACCTGACCATTCAGATCTGGTCATAAAACACAATTAGAAGGTATCGCACTGGCAATCTGACCGGTCAGTGGTTGAGTTGGCATCGCGTCTGGGTTCAATGAGTTCCAGGAATCGTGAGTTCAATTCCTCGGCTGGCTAAGTCCTCCAATACAACTCAAGAAACATTTACCGCCAACAATGGTGGAAGAAGGAAATGTTCGAATTATTGTAAGGTTATTCGTAAATCGGGAATGGTATTAAATATTTTACTTAACAATGTTATCATAGCCAGAAATAAAGTTAATAAAACAATACGATATTCGCACAGTACCCTACACAGTAAGTAACATTTAATTAGTGAAATTTAAGATGACAGTTGTAACAGCTGTCACGTTGTGACTTGTGACGGAGCCATGGTCTGAGGACTAATTAGATCCCGGATTAGCGGAAGTGAGGGGTTGGCTTGGAGTCATCTCACTAAATTTGCGTTATGGTTGACATTCGCGTTATGATTGGCAAGAGAAATGTTGCCAGAGCCTACTTAAATTTAAATAAGGGATAAGACGGCCTCTGTGGTCGAGGGGGTAAGGCTCTCGACTAGTAAGCCAAGGTAGCGGGTTCAAATCCCGGCGTGTGCAAGTTATTTGATTAGTTTGTGTAATTTTGGTTTAATCATTTCAAATAATATATAGTACCTATACCTGCAATACAGCCCTCAGTATCGCCCTGATGTAAGACCACCATTCAGAATTGAAACGTTGCTTGAAATGGCTTTAGCTGTCTTTGGTGACCAGATTTCAATAGCCAGGTACTGCTCTACCATCTCCTTCTCCTCGCCAATACCTTCAGCCTCACAACATATATATATATATATTTTTTTTTTTTAGTGAATACCTCACAAGAGTCCCAACTGCTCCCGTCTGGAGCCAGTGAGACTATGGCATCCCCAATTGGGGGATGTTGTGAGGCTGAAGGTAAGTGGGGAAGGGAAAGAGGAAGGTGGGGAAGTACCTGGCTATTCAGATCTAGTCACTAAACACGGCTAAAGCCATTTGGAGCAACGTTTCAATTCTGAATGGTGGTCTTACACCAGGGCGATACTGGTAGTATCTTCCACTCTGGAACGTGTCGCAAATATACTATATATTATTTTAATTAATTGTGAAATAACACAAATTAATCAAATAAAATTTATTTGCGCACGCCGGGTTCGAACCCGCGACCTTCGGAATGGCAGTCCAATGCGTTACCACTGGACTATGCCGGCCGTCATATCATAATTCGGCATGGCATAGTCTCACTGGCTTCACACGGAGATAAATGAGCATTGTCGATTTATTAAAAATACTGTTAATAACGGGATAGTAAGCCATTTCCCAATAAACTTTTAGTACATTCATTATTATCAGAAATGCGAAAATATTGTTAAAGGCCTGCAGTCCCGTTTTTAACCGAAATACGAATAATTTGAAGAGACTTTCAATAAATAAGCAATATTTCATAACAGTAAGTTTTCTTCGTGCAGACGTTTAGCAGCAGTGACTCCTGTGCGATATTCACATTTTGAAAAAAAGATTCAATAATTTAAAAAAGCGGCAAATGCTATAAGTGAGACAACAGAAATAATATCGTAGTATGAAATCATATTTGAGGATAGAGTTATCGCATGACACCACCTGCCGCCCATCTACCAACTCCTAGTTCCTAATCGATAAGTGCGAGGCTATGATGGGTATTATTAATACATATAGGACAATAATATATCCTATAGTAAGTAGCACTACAGATAGGGCTGACAGAGAATCTATTTTTCAAGAATTTTAAAATTAAAAAATTTTAATGTGTAAAGGAAGTCGTTTTTTTTTTCAATCAAAGACTACTCTTACATTACAGGGGATGACAAAGTGCGTGCTTTCGTTTCCTTAAAATCTAGACATAATTAAAAGTAATTAGTTTATTCTGATACAACATCATTTTTTTTAAAACAGACATTTCTTTTGGTATTATTGGCATGAAATAAAATATTGTCCAAGTATCGAAGGAAGCACAAAAAACAAATAGGTATATTTTAATTATTTCAATATACATATTATAAAACAACCTTGTTTTGGACAATCATAATAGTATACAAATAATAATAGAAATTGCAGCATCTGTTAGGCATTCAAGGTAGCAAAAAATTTTTTAAATTCAATCCGTAAGAAACAATTTTTTTAACTATAATACAATTTCACTATTTTGTTCTTATGTCATTCACTAAGTATTTATGTAATATTATTTATTTCCCTTTTCTAAATAAAAAAATCTATGTGTTAAAATGTCTTAAAACTAAAAAAAAAAATCCTATAATTTTTTGTTTAACTGAGGATTGTACCTAACTTCCTAGGGGCAGGAGCCAACCGCGCTAATGATCGGCTAGGACCGACATTTATTTCGTATTTTAACGTATTTTCATCCGATTTCAGAGAAATGCATATGTCCGCGTGTGCGTACGTGTTTACCACCAAAAGTCGATAGAATGAATTGTCATCGACAACAAGTCTATCTGCCGAGTTTTAGCTCGATCGGATGTCTTTGAAAACAAAAGTGAAATTCAAATAGATGTATTTAAAAAGAGACTTTACGATTTTACACAGCTGATAAACAACCCTTAATGATTACCCGAAATGAATGGTTGTTTATCAGTTGTGTAAAATATAAGCACGTTGGTAAGGCCGTTGATGTATAAAAAACGCTAGCAGAATCCGATTATTTTGTTGCACACTATCCAATGATTGAACACTATTAATTAATTTATTTTAGCGTCTTGTAGAGATTTTTCTACATTTAACGAAACACACAAATTTCTTAAAAAAATCAAAATTATTATTTAATAGGCATTTATATTATTTGAATGAATTATAGTGGCAACCCTAACGATAGGTGCATTGATCTTTACCCGGGTCACAGACATCGTATGACAGTATGTGCGAATGTTTGCGAGTGTGTGCGTGTGTATGAGCTATTCGAGACGGTGATATCGGATTGCTAAATGCGACGCGAAATCATAACACATATATAAACGTATAGACATAGACTAATAGCTATCATATAGTGTATAGAACATATTTGTGTGTGTTGTCACAAGGTGCAACCAACCGCTTCAGGTTAAACCAACAACACTCTAGGGCAGGGGTGGGGAACTTTTTCGCCAACGGGGGCCATTGCGGTGGCGGGGATCCTCGATATATTGTTATAAACTCATTTTACCCTTATTTTATTTTTGTACAACTGCAAAGAATTCTTCGAAATGAATGAATACGCAACTGGAAGTTTAACAAGAAAGACTTAAGTTTAATTATAATTTTTTTGGTAAACTAATGTTTAAGACAAGATTTTTTATGCATAGCACAAAGGGTAACAATTATAAGGACACGGGTTCACGTCCCGATGGCGTCATGTACCTTTTATCAGGAGATTTTTCAATGTGGATGAGTGTTTCAGGCTAATACTTAAGTTTAAGTTTAACTTAAGATTGAATTTTTATGCTAGTCCACAGCTTGAATTAAAACTACACTCAGCACATGGAAAAGATTTCCGATCCGATTTTTTGCAGCAAACAGTCTGCATCTTGGATTTGATAAATACACCTCGAATTCTATAATGTTTTCCTTCAAAATGCACCAGCAGATGAATCCACAACTAGAATTTTGAAACTACGCTTCAAACACGAGAAGGTTTCCTTCTTCAAAGCGTCTGCGGATGAATCCACGGCTGTAATTTTATCTGTAAGCAAGTCCCCGGTTTAATTAGCATTACACTCATAATTTATTGTTACACATTTAATTTCTCACTATTTTAAAACGATAAGAAATTAAAATAAATAGTAACGTAGGTGCATACGTAAGAACCTGTCAGCTACGTTATACATATCTCTGGGTTTTGTAATAATTCTCTTTAAATTGTATCTGAAACAACGTGAAAAAAACCGTTCTCGCTTTCTGAAAGTAATTTTTTTGTGGTCAGAAGGCTGCACCGAAAGTGCTCGCGGGCCGCAGATTCCCCTCCCCTGTTCTACGGTATAATCTAATATTGAGGATATAACTTGACAATACCAATCTGAACCTAACAAAACTAATTATAACTAGACGTAACATAACCTAACCACACTTCGGTTTCAAATATTTTTATTTAGTAAATAAAATCCAACAAGAAAACAATGCAATAATAATTAATAATATTGAAAACATACTAATTTAGGTTGTTGGTCTGTCTGTGAATGATTGTAACTCTGGTTCAATGAAGTCGGATTTGTCGAATTCAGAAATGACGAAATTTGGGTTTGAACGTGAATACCGCACAAACTGCTGAGACTAAGGCATCCCCGATCATATGCTGCGAGACTGCAGGGTAGGCACTGGGGAGGGGAAGGAGAAAGGAAGAGGAAGGTTGCCTTCAGTACGTGGTCATTGAAAGAATCTTCAGTAGGTATCGTGAAACAAAGGGGACTACTAAAATCTACACGACAACACCCAGACCTGAGAGATGTTAGGGAAGGTATATCAGTATACTCGAGAATGTAATAAGTCGGATCAGGATGAAAGGATCAGATAGCAACATGACGAACGTAAACATCTCACAATCCGAGCATAAAAATCAACTGAGATTCCGGCCCTTATTTACTCATTGATAGGTGTGTCCTGAGCGGTGAAAGGACTCCGATTCATTCAGGTACATGTGACGTAATAGATTTAGTAAAGTAAGGTTGAGTTATTTATCTGGAATGGGCTATCAAATTACGAATTGAACGCGATCTCGTATTTAATGAGCTACACTTCACATCATACTGTGAATAAAAGGCTGAGTGGGAAAACAAACGTGAACACGCAACGCAACCATCATACAGAATACAGACATACTTGTGTGGTTTAACCTCACAGGCTTATATAAATATTTTTGCACAGTTTGAAATGTTTTCATTTCCAATGCACGTATTTTAAATGTGCTATATTTTATCTATCTTACTAATTAGATTTTTACACGGCCGTTCAACGTTGGTGTTGTAAAGCCGGCTTCGAGCCTGGTTTAAGACCATTTTAACGAAAAGAGGGTCTTGGTAATAAGTCATGTTATTCACTGTTCTGACCTTACGCGCCGCGTAATATTTACACGACGTTATTTTAGTAAGGCTGTACATATAATTTTTCGTAAAAACAATTATGTACTATTTTAGAAACTAGATGAAATTATCTTTGAGGTGTATGAATTTAAAATAAACATTGCTTTTTTAATATGAAACCGGACAAGAGTCCCAAATGCTCCCAACCAGTGAGGGGAAGGAGATGGGGGCGAGAAGGATGGGAAAGTAGGTACCTGGCTATTCAGATCTGGTCACCAAACACGGCCAAAGCCATTTCAAGCAACGTGTCAATTCTGAATGGTCGTCTTAGTCTTGCTGGTCGAGAGCCTTACACCTCGACCACGGATGTATTTTAAATGATGAATATTTAACATCAATTGTGAAATTGTTGTCAAAAACGCTTATTACATTTTTTAACTCCAAACGTAGAAAAAATTGGCAGACTTAACGAAAACCTGATATTTTGAAAACTCATTCCTTATGTTTAGGGATTTTGTAAGAAAATGGTAACTTCGCTCTTTATTTCGCTCATACAATAAAAATCCCTCCTGCCTCGCAACATAGGGATGCCATAGTCCCGATGCCTACGGGCAATTGGGACGGATATTGCGGTTATTGTAAGAAAATTTCCTGAATACAGCCATACAAAATAGCTGTCTTTACAACTATTGTAAGAAACATTGCTATATTCGGGAATAACAAATAACTGACTTTACGGCTATTTTAAGAAACATTGCTAAATTCGGGCATACAAAATAACTGTCTTTACAGCTATTTTAAGAAACATTGCTAAATTCGGGCATATAAAATAACTGTCCTTACAGCTATTGTAAGGAACATTGCTAAATTCGGGCATACAAAAGAACTGTCTTTACAGCTATTGAAGGAACATTGCTAAAATCGGCCATACAAAATAACTGTCTTTACAACTATTGTAAGAAACATTGCTATATTCAGGCATACAAAAGAACTGTCCTTACAGCTATTGTAAGGAACATTGCTAAATTCGGGCATACAAAAGAACTGTCTTTACAGCTATTGAAGGAACATTTCTAAATTCGGCCATACAAAATAACTGTCTTTACAGCTATTTGTACACAAAATAGTAAAAAAACCTGCTACCCAAATATTTTTCAAATAAAATTGTATACAACAAGGACATACACAAACATAAAACTAGGACGTGCAATGAAATCAGGCTACCAAAAAAGGACAAGGCGAATACACAGAACAGTATATTCTATAAAGGGATGAAATACTATAACGCGCTGCCGGAAAACCTAAAGTCTGCCCCAATTGAAAAATTTAAGATGTTGTGTAGAAGCCACATAAAACAAGAAAAAACATAGAATATTAATATTTAAAAATTAATTAGTCATTTGTAAACTTAAATGTACAAATTACTAAAATAAAATTACTAAATAAAAAAAAAGAACATTGCTAAATTCGGCCATACAAAATAACTTTCTTTACAGCTATTATAAGAAGGAACATTGCTAAATAAATAAATGAATAAGACATCTGTAAAATACGGCCTTGACGACCACCTGCAAGGCATAGCCGATAAGAATGTTGACTACGGATCCGTGTTACGTAATCAATAATTGTTAATGTATGCATATAATTCATGCAACAATTGTATGGACAGAAGTGATGGGCAGCAATTCGATTTTTTTTTTATTTCATGCGTATTTTTTGTCGTCCGCCATGCTAGGGATGTCCATCTGTTAAAGCGGGCGAGTTCAATCGATTACATTAGCATTGGCAGATAAGAGTTTACGGAAACACTACATAAACAGAATTGTGGTTAATTCGAAAGATCGTTCGACTCTCTTAATCGAAAGTGGAACTCAACGACAAATATGATCCATCTCAAAAGTAAGAGATCGCGTTAAGATGACTCCAATAAGATGAAGAACTCTTCTGCAAACGGGAACCAAAACTAAATTTAAGAATCAGAAATGTGTGGATATAATACAAGCGCATCCTCAAAATTCCAGGGTAGAATGAGAGGCACAACTAATGTAGATTTTTTTATATAAGAAGGCAAATACCTCGATTACAATCAAGGTGAAGTTTGACTGAAGATGTGGCACAGAAATATATTATGTCACACCTCAGGGCTTTGAAATTTACGCGACTGGCGAGAATGCATTCCCACTGAGTTGAGCTGGGCTGCAAACTACAGCAATAAGGCTACCACTGATATTAGAGAACACCAGAAGAGGGGTAATTTATAAGTATAAAATAATGGCATTCTTAACTGCATATCTTAACTTAATTTTATTTCTTAGAAAGGGCGTCCCGTGTTCCGTTATTCTACATAAACTTGTTTCAGTAATCAGCATTCCACAAATCCACTATTTACCAAAGTGTTTTTAATGCACAACGTCCGCCTACTCCAGAAAAAGACCAACGATGCGTTCCAAGAATAAGAAAAGATAAAAATACGTGTTAAATTTGAAGCAACTACTCGAAAATAAATAATGATACATAAAAAACGGCATGGCAACCAAGCAGCCTTGAAAATAATAATATAAAGTGTACGTGACACAAACTGGTTATTTTTTACTATCCGAGAGACGAATGGGCAGACGTAATTACATGACCGACTTATATTATGGAAACATTTCTATGGGAGAAAAAAAACACCATTCGTGTGTTATATTTTCGATTATTTTAAAGGTGAATAAACAAATATCTAGCTAGTAGGCACCTACCGATCTGTTTGAATGAATCCATTATCATAATTCGATAAGTACTTACCTGCTTACCACGTTTTTTTCATTCGTTCCGCCTAGCAACACAGTTGTTGTTGAATATAGAAACATACATTATTCAATAGCCTCATTAGAAAAAAAAAACAACAGAATATTTCACAAGGCATTAAAAACATCTTACGTTTTTTTTATTAGTTAGGCCTTTTTTTATTAGGTACCCAACGTAAATAAATAGCGTGCACCGTGTTTATGTTCAAATATTTAATAAATAAATGTATTTATATTTATTTTAATTAAATGTGTACAAGTTATATTAGTAAGTTTCTAGCATGTTCTAAGGAACCAAAGGCTAATGATTATAATGAACTATCTTTGATAATCTACTAAGTATATGATTAATAGGCAACTAAGTATAATTTTAAGTGACATTACAGTTTTTCAGACCAACTTTATTTAAGCTTGCCAAGTTTGTAGCCAATAGTTTTTTTTAATAATGTTTTACCTATTTGCAATTGTAAAAATAACAAAAAACAGTTTTTGCACAGTGCTAGTCGATTCCACACAAAATAAAGCATCGCACTAAAAAACACTTTTGATTCCATTTTTCTTCATTAAATTCCTTACCTTTCTTTTTTTTAATATTTTTTTACAATTGTTGAAAATAATGTGACCTTACTGGGGTACCCCGTTCTAAGGTCACATTGTAAAGTCTAAGTTTTTCAGAAAGTTAATTTTTGAAAACGTTCAAAATACACAAGAGGTAAATTATAAAGCGAAATAATAGAAGAAAAACATAACATTATACAAGAAAAATGTACAGTGGACAAAATTTACATAAGAAAAACACGTAACGTTAATCTTTGTTAGGTTGCAACATTGAATCTATTTTATTTCCCCCGTGTCCATCCATATCTTAATACTTCTTTCGAAGTCACTTATTTTTTAATGGTTTTTATTGGAAGAGGAGGAATATAGATTTATACAGAAATATTGCAAATTTCTTTGCCCAAAAGTCGTTTTAGTCGTAGGTTGGTGAAATGTGTTGTAATGAGATCTTGTGAATCGACTCGAGTTTGTGTGTGCAAAGTTATCATGGTTTTTGAGACATTAAATTCAGGGAATTCAAAACATGGTCTGTAGGGGTTCTGATGGGGACCCAAAGAATAATTTTCAAAATTGCCTTTTGTGCTGTGAAGACTGGTTTTAGAATGGAATCACATGAACTTCCCCATCCGATAAGACTATATCGTATTGTATGAGATTGGCCTAAAGCGTAATAAATTTTAATTAGTTTATATTTTAATTGTTTTTAAAAATATGTTAGTTTTGTTTTAAATTTGTTGCTTATATTTTCAACTTGGGAGTACCAATTTAGGTTTCGATCAATAATTATTCCTAGGTACTTTATCATTTGTATCTCATTCAATTTTGCGCAGTTGCAAGGAACTTCTTGGATCAAGTTTAAACAATTTTTATGTTTGTACTGAGGTTAACTGTCTGTTTATTGTGGATTTTAAATGTAATATATTTAGTTGTTGTGTCATTTAAGGTTAGTGAACTTGAATCAAGCCATTGTTGTACCCTATTCATCTCTACTTAATGCAACACTCGTTCGGCACCATAATCACGGACATTTTAACCACCTACTGAGTGCTAAAGACAAAGTAACGAGCTGCAATAATATGCATTCGGCGAATTCACAAAACGCAGAGCAGACAAAGGAGAAGTGGAGAGGAAGGTGGGTGGATAGGTAGTTAGGGCAGGGAAGGAACAGCGAGTAATGGACCATTAGGGAAGACAAATTGAGGCCACTCGGATAATGGCGAGTACCTACTGCCTGAGGCGGTTCCTTGGTCTGTACATTGCACTGCTTGTCTTTTGTTTTCACATAATACTTTCAACGACATCTGTACCCCAGTCATAATTCCTGCCAGGTCATCATTTGAGCTATCTTCCAGGATAAGACTCCAGCGCAAGCGCATATTCGGATGTGCACAAAACCGTGTTTCACTATATTACGGGACCACCATCAGCGGAAACGGTGACATGAAAGAGACAGATTCCGTTCAACATTTCGTGATTCAATAAAAAAAAAAACAATTAATGAAAATTATTATTTACCTCACCCTTTTAAACGGTTTTTTTTGGACTTGCTTTCAAAAAAAATTAAGTATATAAATCACCATAGAGACAGCCCAATGAAATTTTCAGGTTAAGCAGGTGATGAAATCGGCAAGTTTTAAAAAAAGGGTCTGGGGGGAAATTTTCAGTGACATTTTTAAAAATTTGTCATCGAAAACTTTAAAAGTTTTGAATTAAACTTACTTTTGGATTCAACATTTTTAATGGCGCAATGGTATCAGAACTGAACACAATTTTTTTGTGTCTACAAGGCACACTCTTCAACTAATTATAAAAAAAAATCAAGCATGTATCTCAATAATTCATGTCTCTGTGACTAATAATCAAATGTAAGTCAAGGTTTCACAAAAAATACGAAAAAGAGCATCACTAGAAATCTAAAAAAAATCGCGAAACATACACGGGGGTGCTTTGGGTACCTCTAGGGTAGGGTTGCCATCCGTCCGGGTTTCCCCGGATTTGTCCTAGTTTAGAAGGCGTCCGGGGAGCGTCCGGGCGGGGTTTCATTTGTAGTCCGGGTTTGCCAATGGTTTGCCAACGTGGAGAGAATATTCTCATTGATTTCACAACAATGGACAAAAGAAAGAAATTTACTAAACGTAGTAACAATCTCGCCAGTAATTAAAATTAAATTCAATTTCCAAGAATACAGCTGCATTGATTTTTACAAATTCCTTTTAAAAAGGGAAGATATTTTAAAAGCTATCGGAAAGAGTGATAAATAAAAAAAAACTGAAAAGTAAAAAGGCAAGAGACTGAGGGAAAATCTTTAATAGCTAGATAATCAAATAATGTACTTACAAGTGCTATAATTTCTATTCATTTTTTTAGTTAAAGTAATGACTAATGATTGTTTTTATTACGTAAAAGAAATGTAGAATTATAATTTTAACTTTTTATTATTTCATAGATTTCTTCAAATTACAATTGTTATGTTTATTTTACAACCATACTAGGCTAATGCCCGTGTTAAAGTAATATGGTTGTTGATTAAAATTTAAGGTGATATAAATGAGAATAGTTTTGGATATTATATGTTTTAAAAAATTAATAATGTAACTTACATTCCAGTAAGTTTAAACTTTAAAAAGGGTCAGTTTTGTTGCTTAAGATTTAAGAAAACTGAATTTAGTTCATATTATGTTAAGAGGTATTTTGTTGTGTAAATGGCTGCTGATACAAATTTAAAGAAGATAATTATTATTCAGTTAAAAGAGTTACCTCAAAAATTGTAAGACTGAATACAAAAATGGGCTCAGTATTTTTATGATTTTTGTTTAAAAATTTAATTGAATTTTGTTAAGTTTAATATTTTAATAAGGCTTAGTTTTCATAACAGTATATTAATAATTTTTGTTTTATTTTAAGAATGAAAAAATTCTAACTGATTATGAAAACAATGTGTAACAAACTGTAATAAGATTCTGTTTTGTTAGGTACATTTAAAATGATGATAAAAGATGACAAAATTCAATTTTAAGGTCTGAAAATAAATAAAAAGGTGATTTATGACATTTTAAACTGTTTTTATTACACTGATTGTGTTTAAAAAAACCTGTTGACATGTCCGGGTTATGGGCTCTAAAATCCGGGGTTTTCACGCCTCTTGTCCTGGTTGCCAAATTTTAGAGATGGCAACCCTACTCTAGGGGTACTCTTCCACTGGTCACTATTTTATAGGACACTTGTAGTAAAAATTATTTGACTTTCTCTTTTTACCAATTCTGTTTAAGGCGATGCCATACATACGTAGTAATGCAAAATCATGTGTTTTTGGTTTGAAAATTTGGTCGCCTAGAAATGTTTCAGATGCTTTAATTAAATACTGCGAGTAGAATACATCTTGGCCTTTGAAATAATCGAGTATTTTTTAGTAAGTCTTTTTATAAGCCCAGAAAAAAATAATCTATAAGGCCTATGAAAACTGCTTTAAAGTTCAAAATCTCCTACTTAAGAACCCATTTTCGGTTATGATTTTATTGTATAATGTGGCAAATTAATTTATTTATAAAATGATTGAAACAAATTAAATATTTATGCCTGAACATCCGCAAAATAAAATAAAAGGCCCTTTTTGGCCATGTTTTTTTCTTGCATAAATCAAAACAGGCGGATGGTGTTAAGCGGGAATTTAAACCTTATCGCCATCTACGTAAGGGTTGTTAATGATAGCGGCTCAATTTAAAATATTACACGACGTAGTGCATCGCCTTAATATGTAAAAACCAATCGAGTGCCAGTGTGAAAAACAATACTTACGCTATAAACAAAGCAGGTAACCTCAAAAAGACCTTGATTAAAAATTACAAATGAATGTTATATATAACAGAAATACTTAAAAAATCGATTAATCGCTGTCAAAAAAATTATAAACAAACAACCAAAAAAAATCGTTAACTCTGTTCAGTTAATTAATTTGCTCCAGTCAATGTGACCCGCAGTGTATGTACAAGCAAGTAAAAATGTTTAAATACAACATAAAAACAAGTACAGTCACCCCCACCCAGCCAATGTGAAAGGGTCAAATTATTTCCGCAGAGGGCAGACTGTACCCAAACAGGCGCGTATGTAAATAAAACCATACATAGATATTGGTGTATGCAGTCAGGAATAGTTGAACAGACGGTGCCGGGTGCATCTGTAAGTGAATGCATTACATATTGCAGACTGGAGGTAAAAATGCATGATCAAAGCGCCACTCTCAAAAGCATGAGGATGGGGTGTTTTTACACGCTATGAATACTGTCAAAATGAGCGGAAGATTAAAAATTTTATCGTAACAAGAGGTGACGTTGAGGTGATTTTCTCACGAAAACGGCGCTATATAAATAATCCAATCATTATTTAAAGTTTATTTTTCAGATTCTGACCATCGTACTTAAAATGTATAATTTTAATATTTTCATTCATAATTATTGATAAAAACGATCTAAAACAGCAGACCGAAAAGGTTCCAACTGGCTAAAATGTCATTATGACGTAGGTAGAAAACGTTGCTGACTGGTAAGACAACTGTCACCGACGTTGGCCGTCGTGACGTCTATTACGACTTATTCACGAAGAAAAACGAATATGTCGTTTAGCCGGGAAATAAAATGTTACATTTTAAATAGAAAATGTATTCGTCAACATTAAAATATTATAACAATGCCTTTACTATCGTAATTTTTTCAAGAATAATAAACAGTGAAAATATCCCATTTTGTGTTAAGAAGTAACAATTATTGTTGTTAAATTCTCGGTTGTAGCTTTGTTCCTAATAAGTAGTTACATACATATTTATAAATTATACGTCGGAGTGCGTAAACATAAATAAATACTAATGAAGTGCGTTGACCTAGTAGATACAAAATAGGTAGGTATATGAATATACTATGTTAATTATTTTTGTAAAAAAATCCGAACTATACCAATTTGTAAGACCATAAATAAATAATCAAATTGAGGGATTTTCATCACAAAACACGTGCTCGGATTTATTTATCAGTAATTTTATTTGAAATAAAAACAAAGTTCTTATACATACTTTTGGTAGATACTTTATCGATTGTTTATACTGTATAATTATATGATTTTGAAATATTTGTTGTGTAATACAAATTCACCTTTGAAAATGCAACAAATCTGCGCATCGATCAACGGTAACACTTTATTATGATATGAAAATAACATTATTTTTCAAATTTAACGTCTTGCTTTGGTAGATAAAATAACGATCTTTCGAAATCAATTTGTGTATTTTTGAAGAAAAGTGTCCATACGTCTAAAATTGGCCTAATAAATGATAAATTTCAGGTCAAGTCTACATATTTCGCCTTAAACAGTGTTATATTATTATTACACAATATTTTACATATTATTTGCCTGTAGATATAAATAGAATCATGTTCATTTGGCACCAGAACATAAAAGCTACTGCAGAGATTAACAGACGTAAGTGTGCTGTGGGCGTGTCCGTGCGCCCGAATAAGGTCAATAAAGAATTCCAGTCAATTTTAAAAACATATAGTATGAATACCTTTTAACTTAAATAAAAGTAGTTTTTTATTCTCACAAATGTCGATTTCATAGTTAAAATAATTCAAAGTTTGAATTTTTCAAAGCCCGCCAAAACAATCGAAATCTGACGAGGTACGCGTGACGTCATTCGAACCTCGGTTTTGTCAATCTCTAGGTTCGATTTGAAAAAATAAATATTTAGCAATATTTCCAAAAAAACTTTTCTTTTGCTATAATAACCCGCCAGCCAATCACAGGGCGTTTGAGTGTCTCATGGTTTCAATCATTTTTAAATTTTATAAATTCTAAGTGTAATTATGAATAATAATACTTATATACATATTCAGAATCCGCGTTTGTTGTCTTTTACAATCAAGTTCCTTATTGCATTCATATTACCACCGATATCATCCGTGTCCGTGCGATTCATTCGTAAAATTCAATTATTTGAACGTTTCGATTATGGACATCACTTGAGTCGAGAGGAAACGACAGAGGATAGGTGGCGGGATGATCGATTATAGGACAAGTTGATGGCCTCTTCAATATCCATGAATATTCCAAAGAACGTAGAAGTAAGAAGGAATCTAGGTAGGTAGTAGGTAGGCACCTACCTCGAATGAATGAGTCAATGACTCTTCCTGAAGCATGACGTAAGTGAAAGATACTTTATTATATACATAGGTGGGTACCTGCCAATACGCATCAACACAATCCTAGTACAGTAATACATCGGTTAGTGAAGTACAAACACAAATTGAGAAATAAGATAAAATAATAATAAAAAGCTAAGGATTGCTTAGTAAAATACTAGTAGGTACTAGGAGACAGAGCAAAACATCTCTCAGTAAATATTAACGCGTCACGGTCTCACGAACTGAAAAACAATGGATTTAAATGTCGACCATACTAGTAAATGCCGACTTTTAACTCGACAGGTTTAACCCTTTAATTTCAAAAATCGAAAAGATAGAATCGAAAAAAAAAAATTTGGTAGATTCGCCAGTTCCCCGCTTGTACTAGAAGTTTCCGGACAACGTGTATTTTTTTATTTAGTTTTTATTTAGTTATACATTTATATACATTATTAAATTTACATAGATAGATAACGCTATAAAAAATATGACCATTTCTTAAAAAATCTTAATGCGAATCTTAATTCCAAATCACAATTTTGATTGATCTTTATAACGAATTGGAGTACATTATGAATACCAAAAAATATGCTTTAGATAAATTGAAAGTTTTCCTATCGTTTCGCTTGAGTAGAATACAAATATATATATATATATATTTTTTTTTTTTCAATAGAAATGTATGAACGCATAAAGGAAACAACTTTTAAAAAATACAGTATTATAGCTAAGATTATCTGTGACAGTTTCACTTGATTAACTTTTTTTGCTTTCTTATAGAATTATTTACAAAATAAATAAAAACCAGTTTTTTTCTTGAAATCGAACGTTTCTAGAATCAGTTTGTCAAGCGATTTTAATGCCTATTACCTACGATATAAGGTATACCAAGAATATACACATTTTTGGCTTGTAGCTTCCTCTTAAGGTTACGCTGAGAAGCTCGTTTAAACGAGTATTGCTGTATATACCTAATAAGTTATTACTTGTCATATTATATAATACTGACTGTAGGTAGGTACTAGGTAGACTGGCTAATAAGTTTAGGGAGTAATATCTCAGCCTAGTACAGAATATTTATTTACACGGAATATAAGAGCCCCATCGATCACAATAAGTGACGGAATTTTGTAAGATTTTTTCATGGTTATTTCAAACGGTTTATGGTTCCGGGTTTTCTACCAACCGACTTACTTACTAAGGACGGGTTGTTTCGGAGAATTTGAACAATTCATCAAATTTCAACGTTCATTTTCAAGTTCTGTGAAAGATTTTTTCAAGTTCCATTTTTATTTCAGTTTTGTCAAGCAACTAGCCTACAATGATATAATAACAGAACTTGAATAGGACTTTCACAGAACCCGAAAATGAACGTTGAAATTTGATGAACTGTTCAAATTCTCCGAAACAACCCGTCCTAAGTGACTGAAAAGATTTCTCGTTTCTCATTAAACTAAGCATGAAAAATCATAATTTCTTGACTATAAAACAGGAAATCTGTTTGCATGAAACACTCAAACTATGCACTGCTATTTTGTGGCTGGGAATTTGTAGGACAATGAAACTATTTTGAGCGCATAACATCCATCATGAACTATTGAGCTTTTCAAAATGAGTTCAATTTGAAAAAATGAAAGTAAAAAAATGACGATAAAAAGCTTTTTATGCATTAATTATTTAGAACACACAAAAAATGCATTTTCTACTTAATTAATTGCTAGCAGCATTTTGCGGGTTTCATCTTTAAAATTTTAAAAATATATTTTATCGTCTTCGATTCTCGAGTCTTCGATTATAGCGTTAATAAAATTAAAATAATAACAGACTAGACAAACAACGGCAACGGAACAAACCGGTCAAATCGCGCGAGTGCGAACGATGCGGCGATACACACACGCGTCCTCCGTCCCTGTCTGCTAGGCTGCGATTGGCCAGAAGCGCGGCGGCCATGTTTTTCCGGGCGGTCTCGACCAATCATGGAGCCGGGATGGCGGGGCACGCCCCCCCCTCCCCGGCAGACACGAACGAGAGCGGCTCATTCTGCGGGCGGCAGCAGGCCGCGAGGAAGTTTGGAGCGTATGAGGTGAATTTTGATTTTTTGATGCGAGAATTAAAAAAAAAATAAATGCAATTTTTTTTTTTTTTTTAATATATTTCAATGGAAACGTTGGCACAGCACAGTATAGATATATATAGTATAATTATGGCCACTTGGGTATAAACAAATGGGTATAGTGAGTTGCGTTTTATAGCAAGTATGATCGTACCTAGAACGACGATAAAATGTATAGAATATAAATAAATAATGATATATGTACATTCTAACGCGGCATCATGTTCATTGGTCAAATGCATGGTACCTAGGTACCTACATATAGTTTTGTATCAGTTATCGACGAACCGGAGAATGACAATAGTTTGTCTAGTCAGTAGGCTTAAGATGGAGCATTGTGGAGATATATCATATATTTGTAGAGCGCCTTTGTTGTGATTTTTCAACAACTCTATCTTGACACACACTCTTTGATTCATTTACGTTCATATATTATCTTCTGTAATTCTGTCTCTTGATATGGCCCACCTCCAGCATCTGATTCTCTTGTTCGTGACGTGCGTTCCATGGGCAGTCCCGACTTCTTGTAACATTCACTTTCGTGTCATATTATCCTAGCTAACCGGGCAATTCAGGACAGTGACAATTCAATAAACTCTCGAAAAGTGATATAAGTCGATAAAAGTGGGCTTAAAACTAGGTTAAATGCCTGGGTTAGGTTAGGTTCACTTTTCGAAAGTGTGTTGAATTGCCTGTACTGAGTCGCAATGGAAGATACTCCGTACCCCTTTTTCAAAACCATCTAAGCATCCCCTTTCTTAATCTTACTCATTCTCATTACACTAGGTACCTACATCCATCAGACTTGCATTCTTTCCAAATGTTCACATTTTTAACACAGCCATAGATGGTTTTACCATACGCACGCCTCAGGGATCGCATTTCCATAGCATCCACTTACATCATTCCTCTGTCAGTTACATCAAACCTCCTAGATCACATCGATTTGGTTATATGCTCACTGCCATACATCTGTGTTTGTATCAGCACTCCATTATGAACTACTATATTCGCTTCGCAAGATAGTAAAAAAGAATATGACCCTAATTATTTTGAGTTTCTTATTTTATCTCGTTAATTGCATGGGACGATGTTCAGTGTTGATTGTTCGATAATAATATCTATAAAATGAATAGGTAACATGTATACAAATGTCAAAAATTTCAATGCTTTCAATTCTGGCCCGCTGATTTATAAAGCTGATAATTTGTTTTAGGGTAAATTGAGCAAAATCAACTCATAAAATAATAGCGATACAACTAAAATTTAACCCATTTCAACCGCAGTGATAAAATCTAATACGAAGTTAATACACATAGTACCCTATTATACACGTCTAGTTAAAAGTTTTCCGGAATATATGTATAGCTAACTACGAAACGAAATCGAAAGCATTATACCTAGCAGGAACCTACTCGAGCGACCTATGTACAGGTAGGAACCTATTTATAATACAAGACAGAATACAAACCCAGCATAAAGTACACGTATTTCCGAGAAAAGGTAGGTACTACATATCTACATTCGTATTCTGTATATTAAACAAGTGGCTACTAGATATAGGTAGGTACTAGGATAGAGTATTGTCGGTGTGTTTACTGTTTATGTATTATACGGCAGTGGCGTAATGTGAATAGGAACATTTAGGAGGACTTGTTTCGCAGAATTTGAACAATTCATCAACAAATTTAAGTGACGTGAAAGTTCTATTCAATATCTGTTATTATTTAATTTTGTGGTTTCACAGTACTTAGGATGGGTTGTTTCACTGAATTTGAACAATTTATCAAAATTTCAACGTTGATTTTCAAGTTCTGTGAAGGTTCTATCACTATTTCAGTTTGGTATAATAACAGAACTTGAATAGACTCTTCACAGGACGTGAAAATCAACTTTGAAATTTGATGACTTGTTCAAATTCAGTGAAACAACCCATCCTTAGATAATAACATAATTTTAATAGTACTTTCACAGAACTTCAATATTAACTTTTGAATTTGAAGAAATGTTAAATTTGAAGAAATAATATAACACTAAAAATAAGAATACCACATAATAGTCTCAACTGTTCGGAAATTATGACAATGGTTGAGAGGTAAGGTTCTCGAATACGAATCCGGTGGTCGCGAATACTATTTAACCTCTTAAGGACCACGCCCGAGTATACTCGGGCGGCTATTAAGTGAAATTTAAAAAAAAAAAAATATTATTTTTTCACACTATGCACCACAACATCAATATTCAGTCCCATTTTGGGCCCGAAATGGCTTTTATATGAGGATATATATTTTGAGTAAATAAAATTCATTGATAAAAAAAAAGGTGTTTTTTTTCCATTCTTAATTTTTAAATGATTACTGAAGGGGTTAATTAAATCGTGTTATTTCGCATTTAATTAATTTATTCAAAACAAAATATAGTATGGGTACTTGCGGCATGTACCAGAGTGGTAGATACGCTTAGTATCGCCCTGGTTATTAAAGACCACCATTCAGAAACGCCGATTGAAATGGGTTTAGTAGTATTTGGTGGCAAATTCTTAATATCCAGATACTTAGAAACCTTAACCTCACAACATACCACAATTGGGAATGCCATAGTCTCACTGGCTCCGGTTAACTGGGAGCAGTGCGGTGTTCAAATAAAAATAAATCTCTTTGTCAATCGCACTTCATTGACAAATTGACATTGATCGTATCCGGCAATCTTTACAGAATTCCATTAGTATCATAGTCCCACGCACATTAAAATATAATAATTTCAGTTTTTTTGTAAATTTATCAAGAATTTATTTTATCTGTTTGTCACTGGAAGGCGATATCTACTAATACATCCACAGTCTATGACATTTAGTTTCGTTTCTAGGCGCAACGAGTACCGGAAAGGGAGGGGATGGTGATAGTGGTGGGGGAGAGAGAAGCAAGGGGAGAGGGAGGGGGCTGGCAAATCAATATCACAGGGCAACCACCCCAACGAGGAATTCATAGGGTTGCCAGATAGAGGATATGTGTGAATTTAACACCGGTTAGGTACGAGAATATCAAGGTTTTGTTGCAATTTGATATTTGTTATATAATACTAGCGCAGACCCGTGAAGATAATGGGATGGTCTGAATTCTTGACACATCAGTTCCAATTTTTAAAATGACATAATTAAAATAATTTTCTTTTCAAATACAGGTAGATACTACATTTACATGTAGGAACTAGCAGATAAAACCTGCTGCCGCGGTTTGAAAACTTCGACGGTTCTTTTTGAAAATAACAGAGGGCGCCACTTCCGTTTATAACAATCCTAAACCGTACCGTCATTAGGATAATTATATTATCAGATTCAACGAGGAACATCCTCTGATGGTGTTGTAAAAGCGAAACGGACAACGCAGTTTTCACTCGAAGGAAAAAAATAGAAAAAAATGAATTCGAACAATCTAGCTGCATTGGGATATTCGATCGATTAAAAATTAATTTACTTAAGATTTTTTTTTTATATTAACTCCACACAGGAGGCCCTGAAGAAAATCATTTCCCTCAGGGCCTATGTCATCTTTGGGGATGCTGTGTGGAGGGTCTTTTTGTGGAGAGGAAGGAGTGAACATGGGTCTTGAAGAGTCCCATGTTGTAGGAGGGAGGAAACACAGAGGCTTTGAATATAATTATATATAGCTTGTGTATAGTTTTATAGTTGTGTATAGTTTTGTGGAGAGGAAGGAGTGAACATGGGTCTTGAAGAGTCCCATGTTGTAGGAGGGAGGAAACACAGATGCTTTGAATATAATTATATATAGCTGAAGAATGAAACAAAAAATACATAAAAAGAACATTGTCGAATTGAATTGAGAGTCTAAAGATATCTAAAGTGTAAAGATGTACCAAGATATTCAATTCACTCTATACAGATACCGGAATATCGGAAACTGAACATCTTTATATAAAAAATATTCAGAATTGGCTATTGGTAAAGGGAAGGAACTATTGCAAAGAATGTCTCGTGTCATTAAATTAAATGCTCTTTTATTCCATTATATTCATATGTTTTCTTCTTATTTTTATATCTTTTTTTCTCTCTCTTATTTCTGTATATCCTAACATCTTAACATTGTAATCTAAAGAAATATGGCTACCATAATACTGGCATGTGCCTTGTATGGCGGCTGTAGAAAACAAAAAAGTGTAATCATTTAAATTTTTTATGAATAAAGAAACACAAAAAAAAAAGTTTAATTAACAAATATCGTAGCTACACGGAGAAAAATAAGTGCGGCTGATTTATTAAAATCCTGTTAAAAACGTGATGACAAGCCATTTCATAATAATATATTAGCACTTTCAGAATATATCAGAACACGTGTTCATGCAACTACGCTTTTCTGATAAATTTTATGACGAAATGCGACATTATTAGAATTTTCATGAACACGCGTTTCGACATCCTCATAACACATTCGTGTTTTACTGATAGTTTGTTAGGAAATTTGTCAATTCATTCGTTAAAGGCCGGCCGACCCGTTTTCAACAGATATATGATTATTACACAATCCACCTTGGTACAACACAACCAGGGGAAGGGGGTACTGCTACTGAATAATGGTTCCATGATAACTCAACACAGTGACAATTCAACACACTTTTAAAAAGTGATATAAGAAACGATGGAATTTTTTTTTTAACCTAACCTAACCTAACCTAACCTAACCTAACCTAACCTAACCTAACCTAACCTAACCTAACCTAACCTAACCTAACCTAACCTAACCTAACCTAACCTAACCTAACCTAACCTAACCTAACCTAACCTAACCTAACCTAACCTAACCTAAACTAACCTACATATCCCAGTTGTTTCTGCTATCGTGGTACGAGAACACGCCGTCAGATGGAATGCAGGAAAACACTTCTTCTTCTTGACATATAAATTTATTAATTCACAATATAATTGCAGAGGATCTTATTTTCCTCTGCTAAAACTTAAACTGAAAGAAATAAAGGTCTAGTTTCCTTTATTCTTCAGTTTTCCCTAGGTTTACATAAACCTAGTAATTATCTCACGACTGACTGCCTAGGTACGCATGTACCTACCAGTTATATCAATACTAGCTCCTCTAGGTACGTCTGTACCTACCCGTTCTAGCAACACTATAATACTGTGTCCTGCGTAGGTACGTCTGTACCTACCAGTTATATGAATACTGCCCTTTTTCTGGGAGGTATCTGTATTTAAACTAAATTCTGAAGGACATTTTACCAAAATAATGATGTTCCACCCGCTCGTTGGCAAACAACATTCTTAAAATAAAATAAAATGCACTTACTATTCTTAATGATACAAACGTGACTTAAACAATACAAATATTTTTGAAAGGAATTATTTTAAAGGAATTATTTTAAGGGAGATGAAACTTTATTTGGGGCTTTTATTACTGTGGGACAGGGGTGGGAAAGGTATTGGAAAATATTTTTAGGCATAATGGTTTAACTAGGGTCATCATAAAAATAGAAAGCGAACAGCTCTATTTGAAAGCTGCCGCCGCTTGAAGTAAAATATCACAAATTCTTAAATCATAAATGATACACAAACAAGACAATATGTTTATAAAAATACCAGGCCAAAGAATTGTTTTATTGTAGGGTCGAATGTGCAAATGTGGCAAACTGCACTAACTTTGAAAATACGAACTGTGGGAATGCGCCTGAAGGCTAAATTTTATTGAGCAATATGTAAACGTCGCATTCTGGAAGATACATACCTCCTCCCGTGAAGATACTTCACAAAATAGGCAAAGAATGCGACTGTTATCTTTATTAGGTACCTACTGCTTGTCTACGAAAATTACCAGTTAAATTTATTAAAATTACTAAAATAAAAATATTTATGCTACTCTTAAAACTAAAAATTCCGTGGAATATGTAAATCTTATGACTAAAAATTGTGTAGTAGGTAATATCTTAAAACTAGAAATCCCGTAAAAATGTATATCTTATGACTAAATAGTTGTGTAGTAGGTAATGTCTTAAAACTAGAAATTCCGTAAAAAACGTATATCTTACTGACTGACTAAATGGTTGTAGTAGGTAATTTCGCATTCACCTCCACCCTTAAACCCGCCTTGAGTATGTATGTATGTAATATCTAGTATTAATTTTTTCGCACATTCTACTGAATTTACACTATCTAAATAGTCGTTCATGTAATGTTTTGTTTTTATTGCTTCGAAGGCCTGGGGATACTGAGATAAAAATTGATCCGCGTTTTTATTTTTTACGAATTGCGCCGAACAAGGTGATGATTTTGCGCCACAAATCATTGAATTCATAACGTATACAGACGGGGCTACCTTACGATCTTTTCCTCTCCATAAAAATAACTGAAACGGTGCATCTTCATCAATAATATTAATTTGTAAAAACATTTCTTGGATATCGGCGGTGAATGCAATTTTATTTTGCCTAAATTTAAAAAGCATTCCTAGCAGAGAATTATATAGATCGGGCCCAGTTAAAAGCCTATCATTCAAAGAAATTCCTTTTGATTTTGCCGCCGCATCAAATACAACCCGAAGCTTTCCTGGCTTATTTGGGTTGTAAACAGCAAAATGTGGTAAATAAAATTTATCCGAGCTATCCGGATACCTACCACTGAAATTGAATTTTTTTGCATATCCTTTCTCTAAATAATCTTGTATTTTGTTGCAGTAGGCTTCCGCAAATTCAGGGTCTTTATCCAAAGTTTTTAATCTATTTTCCGCAACCTGAAGACTATCAGGAAAATATCTCTCTTCATCCTTCCACAGCAAACCCGTCTCCCAATGACACCCCTGACTAGCGCGTTTTGTGGTACTTTCTAACAGGGAATATGCACGTTTATCATCTTTGCATATTTTCGGGCTCACTACTCCCATCTCGTCTATCTTAAAACTCTCTTTGATAATTTCATGCAATTCGCTATTTTCGTTTTCCTGAACATGAAAATTGAATTCTACACTATTTCCCGTTTTATTTGAAATATGGCCGAGCGCGACCCAACCAAGCTTTGTATAAGATAATGATACTTTATTTTTATCTCCCTGAACTATTTTTCTGGAAATAATTAATTCCCAGTTGTTTTGCCCAATTAACATTTGGGGTTTTACATTCCTTTCAAAGCGAGGAGCGTTCTTTAAGTGTTTATTACTCGAAATGTAAGAATTAGATAGCGCCATTTGAGCTGGTATCTTTAAATCCCGAACGGTTCGAGCACTAGCTATGTACGATTCTACTTCGTTTTTACCTTTTATTTTTACATTTATTGACATAGAATCCGCATTGTTGGAGCTCATTTCATTGACTCCATGCAATGAGAGGTCACTAACTGGTCCAGACAAACCGATTTGTTTGGCTACTTCTTGGTCTAACAATGTGACGGTTGACCCATCGTCTAATAGCGCATGAATATCTCGGCTTCCGAGTGGCCCGTATACCGTAATCGGAATAATTTTTAAAAGTACTTGATTACTTTCCCACGTGTTTGTGACAACTTCATCGGTTTCCACCCGATTGTGATTAACCAATAGATCATGAAATTTTTTGTTTGGTGATTTTAAATTTACTTTACAATTAAAACGGGAATGTCCGTGCCCTAAGCACTTATAACAAACATTATTATATTTAGCAATTTCCCATCTTTGCGTTATTGGGACATTTTTAAATTTCTCACATTGCCAAATCTGGTGTTCTCCTTTGCAAACACAGCACGGTGGTTTTCCATTATTAGTGGTGTGATAAAGGAATTTTTTTGACGTATCGTACGAACGTTCGAAATGATTATTTTTGGATGCATAAGGCCTATTAAAATTTTGTTTATTTTGATGTTGATTAGCTTGCCGTGGATGATAATTATTACTATACTGCTTGAAATGGTTATTGGAAGCGAATTTAGTTTCATTACTGATTTTAGAATTAAAACTTATTCCTGAGTCACGTGAATTAATTACGATTTCTTCCAGCCAAAGTGATAAATAGCAGAGTATTGGCTGTGTTGTGTTCCGCCTATCTTTGTCTGTAAGCCACAACGTTCGTAGTGTACTAGGTAGTTTACCGATTAATGTCGATAACAAATCTGGATTGTGCAAATGTCCGATATTTTTAAATGATTTTAACATAGAAATTAAATTTTTTACTTTACAAGAAAATCGAATTATGGCGTCTGAACTGGTATTCTCATCTAATTTACTTAAATTTCGGATCTCACCAATAGTTTTTTGTATGATGTGATCCGTGTTGCCAAAAATATTTTCTAACGTATTTATTATTTCCTTGACATTGCAAGGATATAATAGAAGGGAAGAAACCGCGTCACGCGCCTCTCCTTTTAACGCTTTTTGTAATCTATATAAATTTTCGCTGTCAGATACTTTTAAGAAGTCTGTGGTATGATGGTATATTGATTTGAATGCAATCCATTCAATTGGATTGCCGTTAAATGTGGGAAGATCATTAACTTTGGGCCTGGTATTATATAAAGACATTGCCTTACCAATTGATTCCGCGAGACGGTCTTCATTTATAGCAGGTGTTGGTCCCTGGAATCGGCCCTGCGACTCTGGCCACTGTTGCCCGTCGCGTTGCTCTGCTAAGTTGAATGGCTGCACTGATGTAGGCAGCTCCCAGCAGCTACTGCTTGGCTGCTGATGCTGCGTCGACTGCAGCTGAAGAGATTGCCCTACCAAGGGCTGCTGATGCGATGTTCCTCTGGGTGGGAGTAGCTCGTACCGCCCGCCCTGCTGCTGCTGCTCCAACCGCTGTCCCAAGTGCAGCGGAAGAGCCTGCTCTGTCCGAGGCTCCAATTGCGATGGGAGAGTCTGCCCTGCCAAGGGCTGCTGCTCTGATGATCCGTTTGGTGGGAGTAATGCGTACCGCCCACCCTTGTGCTGCTCCAACCGCTGTTCCAATTGCAGCGGATGAGCCTGCTCTACCCGAGGCTCCATTTGCGACGGGAGAGTCTGCCCTGCCAAGGGCTGCTGCTCTGATGATCCTTTTGGTGGGAGTAATGCGTACCGCCCACCCTTGTGCTGCTCCAACCGCTGTTCCAATTGCAGCGGATGAGCCTGCTCTACCCGAGGCTCCATTTGCGACGGGAGACTCTGCCCTGCCAAGGGCTGTTGCCCTGCAGTTCTTGTGGGCGGTTGTAGTGATAACCGCCCATCATGGAGCAGTTCCTGTTGCTGCTCCATTTGAACTCGAAGAGGCTGTTCATCGTGATCTCCAAGTTTTGATGATGAACTGTGATGTGACTGGTCCACCCAGTCATTGACTCTATCCTCGAGAGTCCCTTGCGAAGTCCTTGATGCAGCTTCTAAAACGAGCGCCGCATGTTGCTCGTCTGCTTCCAAGACTGACATTGCTGCAGCCATCTTTGCTTCTGAAGCAGCTATCTTTACTTCAGCCATCTCCGTAAGTAGGCGGGTCTTTTGTCTCGTGATGTGCACCTTGGTTGCTGAAGCTATTATTTGAGCCTCCATCCAGCTGCTGCTGGTTCCCGCCTTGCTGCCGCAGACAGATGACGTCTTTGAGTGCTGTCCCGCTTCCATGATGCTGCTGTTCCCGATGCGGCTCGAAGGACCATATGTTTCTGCTATCGTGGTACGAGAACACGCCGTCAGATGGAATGCAGGAAAACACTTCTTCTTCTTGACATATAAATTTATTAATTCACAATATAATTGCAGAGGATCTTATTTTCCTCTGCTAAAACTTAAACTGAAAGAAATAAAGGTCTAGTTTCCTTTATTCTTCAGTTTTCCCTAGGTTTACATAAACCTAGTAATTATCTCACGACTGACTGCCTAGGTACGCATGTACCTACCAGTTATATCAATACTAGCTCCTCTAGGTACGTCTGTACCTACCCGTTCTAGCAACACTATAATACTGTGTCCTGCGTAGGTACGTCTGTACCTACCAGTTATATGAATACTGCCCTTTTTCTGGGAGGTATCTGTATTTAAACTAAATTCTGAAGGACATTTTACCAAAATAATGATGTTCCACCCGCTCGTTGGCAAACAACATTCTTAAAATAAAATAAAATGCACTTACTATTCTTAATGATACAAACGTGACTTAAACAATACAAATATTTTTGAAAGGAATTATTTTAAAGGAATTATTTTAAGGGAGATGAAACTTTATTTGGGGCTTTTATTACTGTGGGACAGGGGTGGGAAAGGTATTGGAAAATATTTTTAGGCATAATGGTTTAACTAGGGTCATCATAAAAATAGAAAGCGAACAGCTCTATTTGAAAGCTGCCGCCGCTTGAAGTAAAATATCACAAATTCTTAAATCATAAATGATACACAAACAAGACAATATGTTTATAAAAATACCAGGCCAAAGAATTGTTTTATTGTAGGGTCGAATGTGCAAATGTGGCAAACTGCACTAACTTTGAAAATACGAACTGTGGGAATGCGCCTGAAGGCTAAATTTTATTGAGCAATATGTAAACGTCGCATTCTGGAAGATACACCAGTTAATAATGTTTTTGTTTCATCACTTTCCATGACTTTATAAAGATGTGATGAATTATCATTGTGATGATTTATCTGGTTACCCTGAATAATACATTCAAACGTGTCGTCTTTAAAATGATATGATTGAACATTTGTCTATATTTGAAAGTTTCCCTTTACTTTAGCACACTTGAAGTGAAATAACAAAAAAACTGCACCGATTTAAATGAAACCAACATTTATTTGCACAAATTGAAGAAAATAATTCTCCCTTTCATTGTCCAGTGTGGCAACACCGGCACTACCTACCCCAATACTCCCCCGCGCAAGGAGCCCCGTGTTGACGGCGTAACAGAAAGGGAAATTGGAAAATAATTACAGGCACAGCCCAGTCAGCTAGCAACACGCGCAACGTCGGGCAACAACAACACACATCACAAGTCCACGCCAAACAACGTTGCCAAAGATATTTATATTGATATTTATTTTTATTCTAATATAAAATAATTACTTTTCGGTTTCGACTGAATTGCAATTTATTGACGTTGTATGTACATACGCAAGTTTATTTCCTCAGATATATTTAATATGGAATAATTTGGAGTTGGAGCGTTTCAAATTCCATCACAATTTTTTTTTTAATTCCTCAGGCTAATTTGTTCGGTTTTTGGAACAGAGCACATGGTCTCGTAGAAATCGCTGTCTCACTCTTACTATCATGGTGATACATATGATCTAAACAGTGTTATAAAGAGAAAACACGACGCTTTATATTCAAATCTAGAAGTTAACAACAGAAGAATTAAAATGTACACCTATATGAAAAAGGTTCCGACCGCAATTTGAGAAAAAAATTATGAATGCTTTATTCATTTTTTTTATATTACCAAATTGTGATGAGCTGACAAGCATAATAGCATGTCCATTATGCTTGAAACTTGATCACATTTTGATCAAAAGCTGAAACAGGCCGAGAATCGATAATTAAATGAGACCAAAAGTCTTAAATTTTAAATCACGTCGATTTCATGGTTTAAAAAAATAATGTGATAGATTTGAATAACCTCAATAATCTAGGCTCAGAGCGTTATGATTTTTTTTAAGACAAAAATAGTTTCACAAATGCTGTGTTTTTGAGAAAATTATAGGACACACATTTAGGGACTTTGATAGGAAAAAAAAACTTGACTCTGGCCATGTCAAGAGTCAGAATAATAATAGAATGAGTATGTACGAGACGATGTATGAATGTGATTGAGGCAATGAGTGTGTGCCAAGACCGAGTTGTTTGGCGGTTTTCTGCAGTGAAAAGGCGTAATAGTTAGTTATACGTTAGGAAAACAATTACATTTTTTATGATCGTCAATTTATAGGTTAATTTTTGTTTCCAAAATGTTCAATCTTGTCTATCCTCTCAGTGGAGTAAATATTGTAATTATTTTTTTTATTTTTTGAAACCCGAGCCACTTTTGAATTATAATGACTTGTTTACGTATAAAAGTGGAAATTCGGAATTTCCCGTGTTATTCGTTGATTTATTGATTGAATGACAAATGAGGTGATAGTAAACAGATATTTGGGGTGAAGGTTATTTGTGTAAATTCGGGAAAAACTAGAAATAACATGTGGAAAAAAATGTTTAATGGGCACTACAGACCGTTCAATTTGGTTGAACGGTTGTATGAATTTGGTTGAGCGGTTGTATCAATTTGGTTGAGCGGTTGTATCATTTGGTTGAGCGGTTGTATCAATTTGGTTGAGCGGTTGTATCATTTGGTTGAGCGGTTGTATCAATTTGGTTGAGCGGTTGTATCAATCTGGTCGAGTTGAACGTAAATTTAAACCGTATGATCACCCTTTGCCTCACCCATCGACCACGGAGCCCGTCAAAACCTACATAATATTGTGGAGTAATTACTACAACACGGAGATCAGCTCTTTCAAGCTACACACAAAATTATACCTTACTAACTGACTTGTACCCGGCGTTGCTCGGGGGTTGTGAATGATTTGGAGTAATGTTTTGAGGTTTCAAATTCTATCATAAACATTGACTTTTCTCTATTTTCTATAACTGTAATATGCACGTATTATGCATACAAACCTTCCGGTTCTCTAATGAAGGAAGAAATTCTTTAAATGATAGTGAAAACCCAATCAAAATCCTTTGCGTAGTTTATAAGAACTAAGCGCATAAACAAACAGATGCGGATAGCGACTTTATTTTATACTACTACTAGAGATTTTCCCAAGCTGATTTCGGAGATACCAAGATGTAGTATGTAATTAGAATTGCATGTAGAAAAATGAGTATGGCTGATTTACTGAAATGATGTTAAAAACGTGATTGCAATCCATTTCCTAATATAATATTAGTATGTTCAGAATATATAGGAATTCGTGTTCATGCAGGTGTGCTTTCCGTAATAAATATAATTACGAAATGTTACACTATTAGAATTTTTACGAACACGTATTCCGACATGCTTATAACATATTCGTGTTTTACCGACAGTTTGTTAGAAAACCTGTAAATTCATCTGTTGAAGGCCTGCAGTCACGTTTTCAGGAATACGAATAATTTGATTTTTAATAATTATCTTTTTCTCCGTGTAAGTAACTACCCCCCGATATATGATTATTACACAACACCCCTGGTTGTGTTAAGGGGGGTTCATATTCAGTTATTTTTTTTTAAATAATATTTTTTTGCACAGAACGTAAATTATTGAAACTGTTAACAGTTTTGCAATAAAACCATTATTTTAATAATAATGCAACTAATAATAATAATAAAACACTTGTATGTAGTGCAGTTTTGTGCTATTTCACTTTAAGTGCGCTTCACTACCTATAATAAACTTAAAAAGTTGTCATGCTTTTAAAAATACTCCTAACTAAGGTGAATTATTTAAAATACGAGTTGGGTACTTTCGTTCTCAACGCGTCTTCCTCTATAATAGTATGTACCGCTATAACTCTCGTAATGATATTCTATACTCAATATTCGTTTTCAATTCAAGAAATACACAATACGAATCGAGTCTACTCAGATTGCAATTTTTCTCGGTATTAGAACCAATTTCCTTTTGCCATTCGAAATGGATATCTAGTTTTGGGAACAATTTGAACAAATATTTTCAAAAAGAAGATAGATATTTTATTATATATTTTATATCTCTCGTTACGGTCATTAAATAAATTTTTAATATTTGAAACTGTGATTTCGTGGTGGAATTCCATTATAAATATATATAGAGAAAACAATTTTAAACTTTTTTCCACTTGTTTTTATTTGACCGTGACCGGTTTCAGCCTGTTAGGGCCATCTTCAGACTGGTACAATTTTTTTGTCTTAAACTAGGGTTTATATACATAAGTTTAAAATTGTTTTCTTTACATATATAAATAAATTGTTACTATGTGAAACCTTCTTATTATTCGTGAGAACAGATTTATTCTTTGGGGAGGAAATTATATTGCAAAATAAATTAAAGTTTTGTGAAATATCACTTCAAGGCAAAGATATTAGAAGAACGAGATATGCTATGTTGGCCGCCGGACCGTAGGCGGACTACTACCTAATTAGGGTACTTTGAACGGTATCGGGACGTGTACGCACAGAAATCTGTTCTATGTATTAGTGCGGATACGTTAGCGGATGCGAAGGTGTGCAGTAGTATTGGTGAACAAAACCGGCGACACTGGGCAAAACAATTCCACACAGTATGAACTGCTCATAGCACATCTCGTTCTTCTAATATCTTTGCTTCAAGGGTATAGTACGAAGACCCCAAGTAACTGTATCAACTTAAGTTGCCTTGTGACAGATGGATATTCTCAGTATCGCCCTGGTGACAGACCACCATCGAAACGTTGCTTGAAATGGATTTAGCCGTGTTTGGTCGCTAGATCTAAGTAGCCAAGAACTTGATAAATTTCCTTTTCGCCACCTGTTCAACTCCCCCTCCCTTCGGCCTCACAATATAACCCAAATGGGGTGCCCATAGTCCCACTGGATTCAGGCAGTTAAAGACTCTTGTGTGGTGTTCACAAAATGATAACAAGCATTGGGACGAAGAAGTTATGTACCTACACTGTACTTTCAAACAATTTACTAAAAATACATACAGGGTTGTCCAAAAAAATGTTACCTCTTACATTGGATTAACTTTTTTTTTTTAAACATAAAAACATACACAAGTCCAAATAATTACTATTATGCTAATTATTTAAATAATAATATTGTAGTACCATAGATATGAAAATAGATTTAGTATTTTAATAATAATGTTTTTTTTAAATTATGTAGTACCACATGAGTGGTAACATCTTTTTGTACAACCCTGTATATAAATTTCACTTTTGTTTTCCTGAATGAAGTGGAAATTAACCCACCTCCATAAATCCGATCGAGCTGAAACTCGGCAGATAGACTCGTTGTCGATGACAATGCATTCTATCAATTCTATTTGGTGGCACTCACACATGGTTCCATGATCACTCCTAAAATTGACAATTCAACTCACCTATAAAAAATGCTATAAAGTTATGAAAAGTGATGTAACAAAAACTAGGTTAAATAGTTACGTAGTATGTAACCTATTTAACATAGTTTTTGTTTCATCACTTTTCAAAACTTTATAGCACTTTTTATAAGTGTGTTAAATTGTCATTTTGATGACTTATATCCGGTCACCATTTATTCTTACCTTGTGAAATATGTATGATGATATGACCTAAGACAACTTTGTAGGAACTTAATTAATTATAATGATATTCATCCTGTTTATTTCGGAGAGGGCCGACATGTAACGCATTCATTAGATGTAAAATATTTACCTAAATCATCCGTAATTTGTGTAGATATTGTATAAATATATTCAGTGGAAAGGTAGAATGGAATAACCCAAAACATATATTGATGTGTTTTATCGTAGCGACGGTGAAAAGGGTTAGTGAAAACGAATGACATAGTACATACGTACACAGAGAAAAATAAGTACGGCTTTGGCTAAGATACTGTTAAAAATGTAACTGCATGATCATTTGCCAATAAAATTTAGTCGTTCAGAATATGTCTGAACACGTGTTCACGCAGGTACCTTGTCCGAATAAATGTAATGGACGAGATGTGACTATTATTATTTTGAAGAACACGGGTTACGAATTCCTCATAACATTCGTGGTTTACTGATAGTTTGTTATTAATTTTGTCAAATCATTCGTTATAGGACTCCAGTCCCATTTTTAACCAGATTTTTAATAAATTAACAATATTTCATATCAGTAAATTTTCTCCGTGGGGCGGTCCATCGTATTCGCATAACCATGCGGGAAACGGCGTGATATTTAATCACCAAAGATGGACAATGCCTTCGGAAGGCGAAACAACTGTCAAAGAGTAAAAATGAAAAGACAGCTGAGCTGCAGGAGATTTAAATGGGTGGGTAAAGTACCTAGCGATTCAAACTTGTCTCTTATTCGCGGTTGTCTATTGTCAAGTCTGCCAGGTCATGTCTAGAATCTGCATTATAATACCATTCACCCAAAACGACTCCACTGGAACTGGAGTTACTGCCGATGACAGCTATATTCATAACTCCTGTTATTTATTAGAATAACCCAGATTAAATTACACATAAATTATTTAAGAAACACGATAGAAAAAACCTACAGTTAGGTTAGGTCCCATTTTTAACAGAAAACGAATAAATTGACCACATTTTTAATAAATTAACAATATTTCATAATAGCTAGTTTTCGGTTACGGAATAGAGCAAACCTGCTTATTTCAGTATGAAACATTTTAATGAATTTCTCAAATAAAAGTTTTGCAGTAGAATGCATTATTCTCAAAAGACTTAATATGTATATGGGTAGGGATTAATTCATACCAGTATCCAGAGCCTTTTTGTTACTGAAATCCTTGTAAAGACACTGCAGTAGGAAATAGTTCAAGACTTGGGTCTTACCTGAAACGAAAAGAAAATACAATTATTAGTTGAATGTCAAAAATAATTAATTACGATAGAGAAAATCGAAGGGTAAACGTAATGTTCATTATAATCTACGCGTTCATAGATATATACAAATAAAGTATTGTTTTTGTGTGCCTTTCTTTAAAGAATTGATTTTTTATACGGTCTGAACTATTTATCCATATTGATATTGTGTATGTGCGTGCGCAAACAAATAATTCATCTTAATATTTTGAAGCTTAACTTGCGACAACCCTTAAATAAATATTTGATAATGCTATCTTGTGAATTCATCTGATAATTAACAATTAAATACATCCAAACATGAAATGAACCAACAATAAACAGTTTTATAAAAAATGTTAAAGATATTGCCAAAAAGACAAAAGTGCTTTGAGATAATTAACTTTAATTAAAATATATTTTATTATTTATCAATAGATAAGACAATATTAATATTAGTTATAAGACAATATAAATATTATTAGTTTTCAATTATAAGTTGAAGTTGTAAGGTTTGTCACTGATATTTAAGAAAAAAAATGTCATAATTGTATTTTTACTTAACGTTTTGATAATTTCCGCGAAATGCTATCGTTGATTATCGGAATGCGATAAATTCAAAAACATCCCACAATTTCAATAATAAATTAGAAGCACTGAAGCATTAAATTAAATAATTATTTGAATCGCTGCGTTACATATTAAAATTAGCTCGGAATGTGAATTATTTGCAGTTAAAATGATAAACTGATTCGAAGTAGAAAACGTAATAATAACGGATGTGACCAGTGTTGGTTGGTAGGGTAGGAAAGGGTTGGGGGTTGGAAAGGGCGGGGATTGACCGGAAGTTCGGTCCAGTGACCGGCTTCCGGTCTGGACAAAACGCGTAGGACAAAACGCCACTTCCGGCCGAGGAGCGCTAATGAGAGAGAGAGGAATCTAAGATAACAAAATAATCAAATTAATCTAAGATAACAACAGAAGAATCTAATTATTTTAAGATAGACCTTATGGAAATAAATATGTGGAGACAGAATGAAGTATTTGAAATATTATTTGTGGAAGTATGACTACAGGTGAACAAAGAGTAAATATTATTTATTTAAAAAAACAATAATTTCATTATATATTAAATGAAAAACACACTTTGTAATACACCACTTTTATTGAATTAATAAATGACAGCCAAGCTTCATCAAGACTATTAAATTAACTGATCATCATTAGATACATGAGAAAATAAGGTCTTCTTTTCTATTCGTCTCTTTCTTTTATTGTATTATTTTATTTTGTATGTATGTGTTTGTGTGTAATACGATTAGTGAATATGTAAACCTGGTTGGCTGACATTTATTAATTCAATAAAAGTGGTGTATTACAAAGTGTGTTTTTTTCATTTAATATAATATATAATGTGTTTGCTTCGTTCGAATTTTTTTAAAATTGATTTACTAGTAGTTCTTAACTGCTTTTGTTCTAGCTCCACAATACGGTTTTCTCATCAAACAATATGGTGCCTTGATACATTTTTTACAGGATATTTCAGGTGCCACAGCTTATACTAGAAACTAAGTTATAAGCTAAAAATAGTTGCATTGATAGAGAAAGTTGAGATAGATCAAGCTGTGCAGAGCTCAGCGTTCTCTTTAGAGATCTTACTGCTTCCGAAACAGATATCCGCTCTGAAGGTTTAATTTCGTCAACAAGAAAATGGAAATTTTATGTTTTTTCGACTCAAATCCAAAATCAAACACTTTTACGCCTTTCTGGAAAAATAATTCATAGGATGAGTAATATAATTGCCGATAATAATATCACGTTTCTTGAGTAAGACTTATTTTAATGGTAATGTTAATAATAATAATTCATTATTAATTACATTGCGAATTGCGAAGTCAAGTTTCTAGGCAAGAAATATATTATTGCAAGATTCCCATTGCTTCACACGACAAAACGGCATCTCTAACAACAAAAAAACATGAGAAGGAGAAGGCAATATTTTCAAGGTTTATAAGTTTATACCATAATTCACAGCGTTGCGACTCTAACATAGTAATTAATAATATAATATAAGAAGTGGAATGGAGCTCAAAACGAGATCACCCCACATACAAGACAACAATAAAAACAGCAGTGATTCACATTCAAAGTGATTCACAAAGTAGACAGAATTGCTCTCCAGAGGCCCGTGGAGTGATACAAGGGGCAAAGCAGAACAGCAAGGAAGCAAAGACGGAAATAATAAGGTTATTTATTATACTTGTCGCAAGAATGACACTTAAATGCTAAACATTTGTGAGTAGTAAATACTTTCAATACCGGTTCTGGTGAACTACCACTCAGAATCGAAACGTTTCTTGAAATGGCTTTAACCGTGTTTGGTGACCTGATCTGAATAGGCAAGTTCACATTCCCCATTCCTCACATTCCTCTCCCCACTCCCTTCAATTTCACAACATACCATAATTGGGGGTGTCATAGTCTCACTGGCCCCAGACGGTTGGAAGTTTGGGAGTAGTTGGAGCTCTTGTATTCTTCTCATAAACGGCACATACAAGAGAATAATAAAGAGAATACAACTGCGCTATACAGCTGGTGTGATAAGGGCAAGAGAAATGGGGTAAAGAACAGACGAGATTTACGGTTGACAGTGGTGCTTTGTAGCGATGTGTTTTGACAATAAATTGTTGTAAATACCAAAACAATATTTGTATAAAAATACGTACATAGCTATAACATAAAGTTTGTGTGTCTATTTGTCATTCAAATTAGTTTAAAAGCGATAGTTTTTTAACGTGTAACCGATGTCTTGTACGAGAGCGACAGCGTGTATGAAAGACAACATTGTTGTACATTATGTTTATTTCATACCAATATCACAATTATTTTAAATCTAAAGTTTTCATGCATAAAAAAATATGCTAAAAAAGGAGGTGTAATAAGTTTGAAAAACTCCGATATACTGGAACCCCTGGTACAAGTAAAACACTGGTTTGACTACATCTCGCCATTGCAGCTAAATGCCGCTCGGTTGAATATAAATAACATAAAAGTGTCCTAGAAGAAACAAGAAACCGGCAGTGCTGGTACTCCCCCTGCTGCAGCCGCTCATACAAGTTGCATTGTCGCAAGCCCACGACACCAAGAACGGGTAAGACTAGTTTCTCCGGACGATTTCAATGCCTCGGGAGGTAAACGGCATCATTCCAAAAGATTATTCTTTATTCGCAAGCTTAACTAGTTCTATTGGCCTAACAACTCTATTAAGGTATTATTATTATAATTTTGTAGGATCTGGTTCGCGGGGAAAACGAGAAACCTTCGAGGAATTTATTATCAGATTTAAGGAAGAAAATGTGACGAGAGAAATGACGTCAAAAGACGTAAATATCTTTTAACACATTTGAGAATGAAAATACGGTAATACTGCTCCAAAATATATAGAAAAAAGGAATTAGAGGATATTTAATACCAAGTAGGTATTCGATTGTAATCTTAACCGTAAAACAGAAAACCTCGAGGTAAGAAAAAGCCAGTCTCAATTACCATGAAATTAGCGTCAATAGGACAATATTTATTATGAGCTATGGAGCTTTGAAACATATATTAGACAGAGAAGATACGATTCAATACAAAAAAACATTTAGAAAAAAAAGTGTTGAAACTCGGACGACATCGACAAAGGAAAAAATCTAATTCCAGTAAATTTACTGAGGCATTATTCAATCTGTCCGTTCTTTCAGAAAAAAACTAGGCTCGGGGATACCAGTATCCGCAGTCCGGTTTACGAAAAGCAGTTCAAAAGACGGGGAACATCTACCTGGGATTCCTGTTACACCTGCGGGACCGGGTCCGGGGCCAGGGTGCAAGCCAATGGCAATAAAGCAGGCTTTTCATGGAATACCTGCATTCTATACATACAAAAGAATTGCAGAATGGCATACAAATTTGTTGCCTGAAGTTTGGTGTTGAAGCAAACAGATTTCAGAGCGAAACTCAAAATATATATCTTCATCAAGTCTTAATCATAAATAAGATAAGAGAGTTGAAAACCTTAATAATAAAAATTACATTTTATATTTGCATTATTGTCAATTTTTTAAAAATTATTTTAATAGTGCATCCAGCAAACTTTGAACCATATCAACATCGGTAATATCAAAACATAAATTTTCGTTAATCTGAGAGTGGTTATACTCTCAGTAACGCCTTTCTAAAGACATTAACTCCACACAGGAGGCCCTGAGAAAGACAATTTCCCTTAGGCCCTATGTCATCTCTGGGGGTGCTGTGTGGAGGGTATTTTTGAAGAGAGGGAGGAGTGTTGTAGAAGGGAGGAAACACAGAGGCCGGCAAATCGTTCCACAGCGGAGCTGTGAGCTCGGGAACGAGTCGCAGAAGCGACCGGTTCTCATGTGACAAATGTCAACCGTGCACATATGTTGGGAGCTCGTTTCCCGATTGATGAAAGACCACCATTAATGAATCTAAAAGTGATGCTTTCCAACCTTCATCTGCCCATCTCCTTCCTCTCCCCACTCTATTCATCCTCACAACATACCACAATCGAGGTTGCCGTAGTCTCACTGGCTTCGTACAGTGGGGACTCGAACAGACGATATATAAATAAGCCAGGTTTTAGTATTGCCAGACGAAAGTAGGTAGATGACCGTATTAAAACGAAAGATGAAAGAAATCAATCGCAGAATATATTCACCAAGACAAGATCCACTCAAAAACTGATTGAAATTACCTTCAGTAAAAAAAATCGGATTTCAGACAAAAAAAAAGACATTGTCACGCTTGTGAAACGGCAACCGAAAATAAAATACATAAACTAACTAACCAACACGCCGTTTCACCGCAGAGGACTGACCGCCAAACAGCTCTGTCTTGGCACACGCCCCTTGCCTCATTCAAATTCATACGTTTACTAAATAAAACACGTTTACGTTTTAGACTCTAATATTACTATTTTTAAGCGTGTTTGCCTAAGAAATATTTTTATAAACGAAAAAACACGAGCGAGCGGAAGGAATGTCCGTATATCAAACTGGGTGTATTCCCAGACGTATAGTCTGAGATTCCTGAGGGGTAATTTCGAATTCCCACTCAGTTATAATTTATGCTGGTCGGTCGTGGGTAGACGGGTCCAATCGAAGGTGGGAAGGTAGGGCCCTTGGCACGAGCGGCAGAACCAATTTCAACCCGCATATTTAACAAGGCCTACTACGTAGTATACCTTGATATTTTAAGAGTGACGTCACCAGATTGAATAGTACAAGAAACATTATTATTTATTATCTACATCGGTTGATAACTCAATAATCCAAGCGGTTCTGAATGAAAATTTCACATTTAGCAATGTTAGGTAAGGTAAATAGTTTATTTATTATTTGTAGGTGTTTTTTTATTCGTTTCAATGTGGATTAAATGACAATGCCAGAAATTGTATCGGACGTGCTTCGTGGAATCATTACTGACAATACGGATTTATTATAGATCAATCAACTACACAATGGGAACAATAACATGGAAATATGTCACTTAGAATAAAACCACAATATGGCTTATTCAAAGCAGACAAAATGACGTGCGAGGTTTATTGGAGGAAGCTAAAAGTATTCTGGACAACTAACGAGGGAATGTTATGCATTATAAAATCAAGATATCATTATAAAATAAAAACTACCAAGGAAAACAAAAACTGCTAATGCCATGTTTGCTGACCACATCTAAATAGCCAGGTACTTTCCAACCTTCCTCTTCACATCTCCTTCCCATCCCCTGGATGCCAGAATCCCACCACTGACTTCGGACACTCAGGATCATCTGGAATACTTGTGCGGTATTCGCATTAAAAAAAAATTACTTTAATGGTACATACTTATAAAGACAGGGCTAACCAGCTATCCAAAATAAAACAATTAAGTACTACTTAATTCAGTAGAATTTTTGTAAAAACAAAATGCGTATAGCGTGGGTAATAATAACACACAGCTACGTAGAAACTGTTTTGCAACCACAAACAGAATATTCGATGAAAACAATTCACCAATAATTTCGCCACAAAACAATAATCATTCTAACTTTAACGAATTCGAAAGCCGATAACGGATTGAAGAATTCCTTTTGATATTCGATTCCGCAGCATGAAAGGGAATAATGTTCGTTCAATCCCACATGTAAATACGATTTGAACAATAGCACAAATATGAACAATAACCGTACGTACCTACTATAAAGAAATTTACATTTGAGTATTTTATTTAAGCTGTATATAACAGATAGATAAATTCGGTTGCCTAAATAATAACCAGTACGTAAGTAACATTGAAGAATATCGGTTAAAATGATGAACGAATAATGGAACAGAACCAAGAGATCGAGATCAAAGAACGCCTTCACCGTGGTTTATTATTTGTGAACAGGGAGTTGGAATGGTAAGAATAGTTGTTGTCGATTAACAATAAAATCATAAAAATGCAATAAAGATAAGTGCACTGCGTCAATGCGAATGCTTTTTATTTATTTTAAATATAATAATATTATGAGTCAAGGAAACTATTAAATATGAATTAATAACAATAATAACGTATACACAAAATAAACAATGACACGATCTAAAAGGAATTTAAACGGAAGCTATAATTTTAATTACGAAATCTACTGACGTAATAAGTACATTGCAGAAGTAAAGGGGAACAAATAATAATCATAATAAAACAGAATAAAATCAACCGTGTACCTGCTAAAAATGTGTAAATAAATAATAAATATCATGGAATGGTGTTGTCTTATACGCAATTTAATAATATTATGTACATAAATTAATATTTATTTACAAATTTCTAGCAGGTACACGGTTGATTTTATTATGATTATTATTTGTTCCCCTTTACTTATGCATTGTACTAATTACGTGTCATGTCATGTCCTTACATTTCGCAATTAAAATTGGTTCCATGATATTACATCAAAATGAAAATTTAATACACCTTTGATATAGTCAATAAAAGTGATGAAACAAAAACTAGGTTTAATAGTTACCTATGCAACCTATTTAACCTAGTTTTAATAGTTACCTATGTAACCTATTTAACCTAGTTTTTGTTCACTTTTCATGACTTTATATAATTTTTTGTAGGTGTGTTGAATTGTCATTTTGATGACATATTCAAATGAAAAACCCCACGTTTTGTTTGTGTCTAATCTTTATTTGGGGCAAATCAATGGAAAAATGAAACGTTTTCAATACATTCATATATTATATCCTTTGATATACTCCAGTCTAAAATTTAAGAACGAAGATGGGAACGATCAAGCGTTAATAAATTACATAAGTGCATTAAAATGAACGTAATAATAATAGTTTAATTTCCAGTTAAATTAATGAGATCCATATTGGCACTATAGCAAACAACGGAATATTAAAAAAAAAATAAGAGTGGAAAAAAATTAATGAACGTGATACTCGAAAGGTACAATGAAAAGACAGATAAAAAAACGTATTGATATCTGCCACAGAAAACAATAAAAATCAACATTAAAAGAATATGTTAGGTGTATATGGTAAAGATAAACATTAAAAGTAAGCCCGTTGTCCCACGGGTCGGTAAACATAAACTTTGACTCTGCGGAGAAAATTTAAACATTCCTGCGCAGGCTCTTACAGCATTTTCAATCAGCTTATGTCGATTGCATACTGATCCGTAGGACGATTGGCTAAGTTACAGATTATTATAGTATTAACGAAACAAAATGTCAGAAATTTCTGATTTTAATTTTAGAAAGGAATAAATGAAAATATCAACAAAACTTTCCAAGCCTATGAAGCCTTCATACTGAAGAATGAGTTAAATAGTTTATTTTTGAAGAATAAACAAAGAACAACTCTGGAAGTCTAGTGTTACGATTTGGTACTCGGAACGCGCTTGAAGCGAACCTTCACAAAACTGCGATAGATACATTAACTATTATTATTATTCTATGTGATCGATAGACAGGTAAGGCGTTCGACTACCAGTCGCATCAGATCAAGTTCAATAATCACAGACTTACTCCATTTAAGAAAAATGTATACTCAGTAAAAAGTCTTATAAATATATACAAATGTAGGTATGTATACAGCACTGAACAGATAACGCAAAGTGCGATCTATACCGATTTGAAAAAAAAACTGATGTCGTCACTGTCGTTAGTTACATAAGACCTTTTAACTCCTCTTCGAGATAAATTGGATTAAGTGTGCTTTGCTTGGTGCTTAGCAACATGGTAAAATAAACCACTTATTTTAATATACATGGAGAAAACTTACTGATATAAAAAAATGCAATTCTCTTAAAATTATTCGTATTCCTGTTAAAAACGGGATTGTAGGCCTTTGACGAATGAATTGACAGATTTCTTAATAAACTTATCAGTAAAACACAAATGTGATCTCGGAAAACGTATTCATAAAAATTAAAATATTTTCGCATTTCGTCATCATATAATAACAGGATTAACGCAGATGCATGAACACGTGTTCCGATATATTATGAAAGCACTAATAGTTTATTAGGAAATGGCCTGCTGTCACCTATTCGACAGGATTTTAATAAATAATTTTAATTCAATACTCAATTTTCTGCGTGTAGGGGCTGAAAATCTAATATATCAATGTCTAATAGGTCAATGAACCGTAAATATTTTTTTTATCAAGCTGGTGATCTTCACCCAGACAAAAGATAATTATTCATCTTGCCAAGGCGGAGTGAAAAAAAAAGTATTTTAAAATAACGGCCGGTGACCGGAATGACATTGGCAGGCCGCGACGAGACGAGCCGCCCGCCATGTGACACTGACAACTGTCATCTGTCAACTTGACATCTGTCAGATGAGATCCAACTGTAAACACACCGAGTGCATAATATAACATTGTACATGCATGTACAGGCAGGATATTTACTATGCGGGGATTGCAAGGGGTCTACAACCTTGATTGCAATATCTGATTCATAGTTCTAAAGAGATTTTGGCTATATTCATCCGTATATAGCCGTAGAGATGGCTATATTCATCCGTATGCAGTTATAACACGCGTGATTTTGTTATTATATGTGATAGGTATATCTATAATGAATCAATCTATATTCACTGCATACTTCTTTCTGCGATTTTATTTCATTTTTTGCGTTAGTTTTATATGTATAATGTTACTTTTCTAATACACGACAGTGTACAATACGAGAATGTTGAGTTTTAGAATGTATAATAGGGGGTAAAGTCCGCTTCCTTTGGGGGTGATTCTACATGATTTTAGAAGTAAAAAAATACATATCTTTTTTCAAAATTCAAATGTTTTAAGGTAGTTTTTGGGTTAAAAAGTTGAATTGTTTGTATGGAAAAAGAAATATTGGAATTTCAATAATGTAGAATCACCACCCGAAGTTAGCGCACTTTATCCCCCGAACACCCAGAGTATTAAAGGGGGAAAATATATATTTTTTTGGTATAATATTTTTTACATTTCAGAGTTATCCAGTAACCACCCGTGCTTAAGCCAATATGTTTTATTTTTACTCGTATTTGGGTTATTCAATCAAAGATTGTTACAACACAGATTTTTGACCGCAAGCGAAACAGCCGTCACGTGAAAATTCAATTAACATCCTCAATAGAAACATATGTAGATACTCTCAGTATCGCCCTGGTGTTCACCCTTCAGAAATGAAAAGTCGCTTAAAATGGCTTTAGCCGTGTTTTGTGACCAGATCTAAACAGCAAGTAACTTCCCCACATTCCTCTTTCTCTTCTAACTACCTTCAGCAATACAATATACACCAATTAGGGATGCCATAGTCTCACTAGCTCCAAACGGATGGGAGCAGTTGGAACTCTTGGGCACATTCACATAAAAAAACGAAAATAAAAATAAATTATGCCACCACCGTGAGAACAAAAACGTAAAATTATTTGTTTCACATTTTTCAATTGTTTAGAAAATTTTGAGAAAACCTTATCGTAAACTCAGGGACGTAGCCGGGTAGTAAAATAAGTAATAAATGAAAATACAAACAAAAAATAATACAGAAATAGAGCAATCTGGCGCTTGCGACCAACGGGTTAAAGATCGCTCTACTAAAACGATAATAAAACCAACAACATGTGTGTGCGTTTGACGCATACAATAAAATGCATATCCGGTTGCAGCTTGCAGCAGCGCTGCATCCAGCGCTCTGCATCCACACATCGCACGTGTGTTCACTGTGTCTGGGTCAGGACATCAAAATAACTAAAACAATAAATAAAGCACAAAGAGAATATGTTTACCATGTCCTGCGCGACTTGGTGGTAATTTGGCGCAAATGTACATCGTATAATTCGACCTCAGCGACTTCGAAACGTGTATGCCTCTAGGTCGTTAGTCAACGAGTTAAATTAATCTGACAATAAACATTATTACCAGTATTTGTTTGATATTGAATAGTATGAATGGTTTGCTTCAAATTCGCAAGCTTAATTCAATTTACACAATAATGGTGGATGAAGTAAAAAAAAAAATATATATATTCTAATAATCTACCAGGTAAGTATGGTACTGTATATTATTTCCATATTTAGTTAGTAATAACATAGATCATTGTAGAAATGTATTATATATTTGTACAGCGCCCTTGAGGTGATTTTGCACAAAAACGGCGCTATGCAAATCATCCGAATATTATTATTATTAATGCAAGAGAAAAATCAACTATTTTTTAAGTGCACTAAAAGAGGATCACCATACTTTAGATAATTATTAACTTATTGGCGCTGCCCAGTGAAAAATCACGGGATATTATAATTGGAGGATTTGTAAAGCTGAAAGTATTTATAAAAATAATAATTGCCTCAGGATCGCATGTCGAATGAACAAAACCATGACATCTGTCAAAAATTAAAACAAAAGAAATACGCATTTAAAATATAGAATTATAAATTAATTTTAATAAAATGGTACCTTCTTTATCGCTTTTTGGCACTAATAAGAACAAGTTTTCGGCGATATTGGACGACTACTTTTCGGGTTTTGCGAGCACAAATATATGCAGACTGTAATTTTTATATATTAATCTGACGTTTACCCGGCGTCGCTCTGGGACTTATAATTAGTTTGATGAAAAATTTTGAGATTATGAGGCCTTTTTAAGATATAAAATTCCGTAGCACATTATTTTGATGCAACTCAAAGGTTTAGCCAGCGTTATCAATGTAAGCGCCCGAAGATATTTTTTACGACTTGATTACAAAACATCGACTTTTCTCTACTTTCTATAAATATATTATTTCATATTTGCCTTCTGGAAGAAATTCGCTAAATGACTTGAAAACCCTATCAAAATACGTTGCGTAGTTTAGAAAAACTAAGTGCACAAAGAAACCTACGGTTTTATCCAGTTTATTATTATTAGAGAATGTGTAATTCAATTCATATTATCAAATGTCTAAAGTCTAAAATTTAAAAAAAAATCTTATTTGCAATAAAAAAGAAAGTTGAGGGTTCAACACAAAATGGTAAATTACCCGTGATGTCAATCGAGTTCGAATCGATTTGCCTTTCTATGTGTATAGATATATAACTTTACATAGCGACCGAGCCAATGAGGCGGTGGGAGTATAGGAAAGCAGGTAGTACTAATACCCAATATCCAACCCAGCCAGAACTTTCAAGATACAATCGTTGGATGTGTGGCAAAAAGGCTCTAAATTACATGGGCGATTACAAACGCGTTATCAAATAATTATCCTTGAAGTATAAACTGGTAATTATGTCTATTTTTATACCGAAACCAGTTTCATCGAGCTCTAATAATAACAAGCTGACGTGTACCCGGCGTTGGTCGGGATTGTGAATGATTTAGAGCGGTGTTTTTCAATCTGTGGGTTACGACCCCTAAGGGGGTCGCAAAGCCTTCCTCGGGGGGTCGCCGGCAAAAGGAAAAAGGCGAGGTTCTAACTACAATAAAAACACTATTTCAGTGAGAAGGATGAGCTTGTTTATTTTTGATATGTTAATAATCAAATTATTTTCTAAGTTTTTTTTAATTTTTTTTTATTAATACCAGACTTAGAGGGTACATATGGTTTTTGTGATATTTCACCCTCCATGCTAGGGATGACCCTGTGTTATGACGGGTGAATTTTACAGTTTGAACAGAATCTATACATTACTATAATATGAAAAAGAAAAATAAGAAAAATGATGTAAAGCTAGTTTGGGTTGCAAGAAGAGAGTGGAGAAGTTAGTGAATTATAAGAAGATTATAAAATCTATTTACTAATAACTTGAGAAATTAATTCTAATTAATTATGTACATACTTATAGTTTATATTATATACTTATTTTCTAAATTAGTCTGTTTCTCTTTTTAGTTTTAATGTCCACCATTGAAGAGAATGTCTGTTCACATAATTATGAAGTGGCATATGGCACTAATAATTTTAGAGCTTCCCTTGCCAGCTCTGGATACTCTTCTTTTATTTTCATCCAAAACGCGTCAACACTTTGGGGCATCCAAGTCAAAGTCGCACACAGCCTTACCAACTTACCTCGTATTTAATTTCAAAGCTCTCGCGGCTTCCTTGCAGAGTGTAGGCCGTAATAATGAATATAGGTATCAAAATAGAGAAAATAATTAACGTATTTAAATTATTAACCTTTTGTCTGTATCTATGGCCAAATGGGGTCGCCAGAATTTTTCAACGTGTAAAGGGGTCGCGTATTCAAAAAGATTTGTGGTTGTGAATTCAACGATAAACATCGATTTTCTTTACTTTAATAATTGATGTTGTCTATGGCGTTGTTTTATAGAATGGGGAACTCAATGTATATGGTAGTGAGGCAGAGAAATAAAGTATACTGAATGCTGTATACATAATATCTCCGAGGCCTTTATGTGATAAAACCTTGTATGACAAGAACACATAAAAACCTCGTGTCACAAAAGCGGAGATCCGCACGGACAAAAATGAGTATTGCTAAATTTATTGAGAATCTTTTTTATTTATTTATTTATTAACGCCGATTATAGCGGCTTTTAAAAAAGAATAACAATTGTTTTACATATGAATACAGAATATACATAGATAAAAAAATATATAAATATAAAATACATAAAAGAGAACAATAGAAATAGTAGTATCAACATAAAAAAGTACAATGAGAAGGTTATTATAAATACAATACAACATATTATAAATCCCGGATATTATGTAATGAGTGTTAAGAAATTAATACTTTAAACTGTATTTGATTATAGTCAATCTGAGAAGCGCTGACAGACAGTTTTAATTAAGTAGTGTTTGTATGAGGTTAAACTAGCAATGTTTATAGGTTCATCCAAAACATATTTATTTCCAAATTAACATATTAAGTACATGTAAGCGATTCATTATGGAATTGAGTTCAGCGTTAGATCCTGTATTGTTGCAATTGTTGGGTTATTTGAAACGAACTGATCGACTAGGTACATGGAAACATATCTCTTCAAATTATTCGTAATCAAGTTAAAAAAAGGATTGCAGGCCCTTAACGAATGAATTAATAGGTTCCCTGTTCTACTTTTAGTTAAATACGATATATTATCACGATGTCGGAACACATGCAATACAAAGTACCTTCACTACATACCACGTCAGCTCAAAGACAATTTTTCTTCCTAGCTCCTAAAATCTTTAACCTTATCCCTGAAAACCTAAAAACCGTGACTCAACCCCATTCCTTTAAAAAAACAAATTACGAAATGGATCCTTACACACGGAATACATTACAACTACAATACCCATTCATTCTACACTCAATTTAATCACCTTTCAGACAAAACATGATAAATGGGCATGCAGTAACATTTTAACAGAATTTTGATTTAAAAAAAAAAAAACATTTTTCTCCGTGTGAACACTCCATACCCATACTCCGATATATAAGGACTTTAATAATTTTTTTTCAGAAAATGGGTTGCAAACCCGTTTTTAAACGGATCACAAAAAATGTGAAAGATTTTTGAAAGAAATGCAAGGCTGATTATAATTGACAAGCGCCGCTACCTAATCCTAAAGCAAGGAGCTTGTTTATAAGACTAATGTTGGGGAACATCCTATTTGCCTACCCCCGTGGGGGACAGGCATATTTACAGGAGTAAGGTAATGTGATTTGGCTAAATATTTGTAACAAGCAGAGTTTAAATGAAGGCTGATAGTACCATAACACAAGGATGGTATAGTTAGTACGTACAGTCCGCCGTACATATTCCAGACAAGTCTAAAAGCGGAAAAAACACACAAGGTGGGCACTAAAACCTGAGATATTACCTGTAATAACATCACCGACCGCAATAATAACACTGTTGCCATATCGAAGAAAAAAATCCACAAAAAATATACAACACATTTATTATACGTCGCTAGGTGTGGGATATATACGAAATTCTATTGTGTTTTTTTTATTAACAACATTCAATACAACACACGTGTGTGAGAATGTGAGAATTCCATTATGATAAATATATGAATAGAGTTGGGTTATGGTATGCGTGAATGATAATGATAACAATACATACAGCCTTGTATGTAAGTGCGTGGTTGTATGCGAGTTTATGAGATTCCTTTTATAAATTGGGCGGTGTGCGTGCGACGTTCGGGCACGTCATCGTTATGGCGACGTTGCCGATTGTAAGGTCTTTCGGCGGCCTTCACGAAGCTGGAACCTAGGGCACGCGGCAACGTCGCATCCAGACTGCGCGCCCGTCCTGTTCGACCCCAACGTTGGGCAGGATTTATGTACTTTCTTTAGCCGATAATACTTGGAAGTTAATAGAATGTGACACATCGGAAATAACTTACAGACTGAAATTTTACAAGTGGCGCCGGGTCGGATTTGTTGGGATTTTTGAAATTCGGGACGTGCTTGACTGATTCATTTCCGTGTGACCACTAATAATAATATTTGGACGATTTGTATAGCGCCGATTATGTGAAAAATCACCTCAAGGGCGCTGTATAAATACAAATAGTATAATTAATATAACATTAGGTTGTTACGCGCCCTTTAAGTTATTTTCTCACGAAAACTGCGCGATAGAAATGATCCAAACATTATTATTTTTAACTGGCTTACAACCATCAACATCTGTAATAACTAGTGACTTTACATCTAAGACTTCATATCTAGTGACTAACGACTAAGCCTACTGACGTACAAGTTTTGACATGTCATACATATTTACAAGTGTGGTTTAAAATTAGAGGCTGAGCAATATGGCAATATCATTATGGGACATGGCCCCAAACAAAAATCAAGAACATAATCCTCCCATCGTACTTTAAAAAACTCTAAACAATGTCATAATGATTTCGGCTCAAATAAAGAATGCTTCTTTTTTGTTTCTAATAAATATAATCTTCTCAGTGATTTTGGTTACAGCTTTTAATGTTCAAAACGATTTTATGAACTATTTCAGTTTTTTTGACCATAGCTATATGTAGGTGTACCTTAAAAAAATCACTAAGGACGGGTTATTCACAGATTTCGAACAATTCATCAAATTTTCAAGTTCTGTGAAGGTTTTATTCAAGTTCTACCACTATTTCAGTATTGTTAAACAACTGGCCATTAACGATATAATAACAGAACTTGAAATAGCCTAAAAATAGCCATAATGAATCATTCATATCTCGCGCCGCTATCATAACAATCGGTTTAACTTTAAAAATCATTTCTTATTTATATTATATGAACGAGATAAAAGTGAAGGTACAGTTTTCTTACAAATTCCCCAAACAAAACGAATGTGTTTTCGAAATATCAAGTTTTCTGAATTTCTGAATGATTAGAGTAAAAAATGTGGTTAGCGTTTTTGACAACATATTTCAAGTTTGAGACAAATTTTATTGTATTGAAATGTTAATGATTATTTTAAATGCATACACTGAAAAGATTTTTTTTCTGGTTTCTAAAACAGTATTTGTTTTTAATACATAGAAAACATTCCAAACTGAAAAAAAATGATGAAAGTACTGAAGGGTTAAATATAATATGCATTTATAATTAGGGGTCTCTCAAACAGTATCTAGGTACATATGCGATATTTGAATTGCATCGCTCAAAATATTTAAGATTGTTTAAGTAAATATGACAGTCGTATAAACAAACTGAAAAATGCGCAGTTTTTTTTTATCACAACAATGAATCGTAATGCATAAACTTACTTTTATATTGGCTCAGACTAGCATAATTAAATATTTATGCAGAAAAATCATGTAAAAATATTAATTGCGTGATTGTCTTATTAAAATGATTATCGTCGTTGTAAAGCAGTAAGTTCTGTTTACTGATTATATCAGCAATAAAGCTGTATTTCGCGTCAGAGGTTTTATGTCTTCATTAAGGAGATAATCTGTGGAATATTTTAAAAAAAAATTATGTAATGTTACAAGAATTCATTGCAGTTGTTGTAATTTCACACGATACTAGAGGAGCGTCATCATGGTGGGTAGCTGGAAGATATAATAGATACCGGTATAGTTCTACCGGCATCTCAATGGAAAAATATAAGTAAACAGAACATGACCGAGTGAACTTTAAGATAACTTTATCTCGCATAAGGCAGAAAAAAACTAGATTGTTCCTATGTACGTGCTTAATACTCAAACACTATTATTTATTTCGGAGAGATGATTAAATAAATGAAGATAAACAGTTCTTGAATTCATAAAGCAGGCTCACATAACATCCACAATAATTGCGTTGTAAAACAACACTCAATAATTCGTAGAGCGTAAGATCTTGGATCTGAGGAAATTGTTTTTTTCACCAGATCTCAAATCCTAGATCTTACGCAGTGCACGATCCTACTAATTTAAAATTACCTAAAATTGCATATTTGTATTTGTAAATGTGTTTCTGTGGTGAAATAAATTATCAACACAGCACTGGTTTGAGGTCACCATTCCGAATTTAACGATAGTATTTCTAGAATAGTTATTAATAATAATCTTTGCCTTAATACGTTTTTCTTAAGAGAAGTCGAAACATACCCACGCCTTGAAACGAAAAACCTGATTATATGTGAAAACCTCCTACTACCATCACCATAAGCAGAACAACTTGCTTGGATTGAACCCGCGACGGCTGGGTGGGAAAACGTCGTATTTGTCAACTCATTATTCATTACCTCATTACGTTCTGCCTCACAAAAAAATCCAATTGTGCATGTTATAGTCCCACTCACTCCAGACAGTAAATGTCTTGTGTGGTATTCACAATTTAAAAATAATAAAAAAACACACACAGACTTATCTGATAATCCAGGTCAGCGGCACCAACCGGAATTGTTTACAATGCAAGATATGGCAGCAATCGCGGCAATCATAAAACTACAAGACTCTACCATATATTTATACACATAATAAAACAGGCTGGTCTCAGTCTGTTACCATCTCTGGATTTTCATCTTGCATAGCTTTCCGTTAGCGTATCATTGTGTATAAAGTATGTATATAAGGTTTTATTGTATGGACCGGTAGATTTATCACCATCCGCCCACGCTCGCCAGGCAACAGTTCGTGTCCAATCAAGACAATACGTCGTATCGTGATTAAATCTTGCAGTTGGTTGGTGCTGGCCTCTGATCGCTTGATTTTTTTCACTGAGGAACCCTTGCGTCATTCAGAACTAAGTTCAATATCATATCTGATACTTCCAGTGTTTAATCCACCAAGGTAAAAATGCAACTGCTAATAGATTACTGAAGAACCTGGAGAATTTGCGCATTCTGAGTACCATTGCAGATTTGATACGCTCGATGCACAATCACGAACTATACCCATTGTTTGAATAGTCAACAATAACAAGGTTTATAAAGCATCCACTGGGCAGGTCATACAGTAGCAAGGATAGAAAATTACCGCGACAACTATGTATGACTTAGAAGGATAGTATGTAGGCTACTGGCAGACACCAGCTCTTTAATAACATTAGTTTCCATGTGAACAGAACTGGTATTGCAAAAACCTGTCAGAAATCTGTTTATCTGAAAATGAGCACTATTTGCAGAAAGCATCAACATCTACCATACCATCACTGATCAAAGGCCCCCATCTAAAGATTTAAAATGACATTTCAGAAGGCTACAAATTTGATTACAAACACTTTCGAAAAAGTGCTAAGTTTTTCAGAGATAGAAGACAGTCATTCCTAATATAAGTGAGATTGCTGTGGTGAACGTCCAGACCAGCTGAAGATTGGTTTGAATGTAACAAAATCAACATAGAACTTAAACATAGAACTTAAACATCGAGAACAAAGATAGGCGCTACCTCAGCTGACATTCGCCGTTGACTTGTATTAAATTGCACATTAAATATCAAGGAAACGGACTGAAATATCCTTATGACATAATAACACAGAATCTGAAACACGATGGAACCTTTCGAGATAAAATGCCGGCGCACCTGTTAAATAATAATAATTATAGTTGCAGACTGTCCTTCAAAAGTTTTAAGCCACCGAGCCAGACAAAACCGGTTACGATCGAAGATAAAATAACATTTTTTTATTACAAGAATAGTTAAAACTGTTTGGCCTCCAGATTTATTATTGTTAGTAATGAAATTCTCGATCATTAAAAAAAAAGATCGCCTAGTAAAGGTAACCGGTTCCCCGGGCAGCAGAACTTTAGTGAGAGGAGATAACCTAACTCATTGTATGGCGGTCAGTATAATAATGGTAGCGGGTTGCCGGGTTGGTAAGCGAGAACCAGGACGTACGAATGTATGGAGTATGTAAATGTGTTTAGTCGTTCCTCGGAATATAGTTTGCGTGTTGTGTACGTCGCCGATTGCTGGGGTTATTCCAACCGGTTTCACAGCTCGAAGGGATCGCAATTATCCACGCACACCGAGGAGTATAATTATGCATTACGAGTCGAGGATTTAATATTGTTACAATGTATCAGTTGTAATGTAAGGTATCTACGCCTACAGATTTCAGGCAGCGGGATGCTGTTGGTATATTTTATGCTTCGTATATACGAAAGTAGTCTAGGAAACCGGTTGTTATATGCGTATAAGAGAAGATTATTAATGATATGGAATAATGAATGATAAATCTTCTCAATGCATTAAGTAACAAATAATATTATGGTACGAGACAGAATTATCTTTAATTATCTTTAATATTTTTTGCAACACTATTTTTGTGAAATTTTACATAACTCAAGGGCGTTTTAAAAATAACTATAAAATGAACCTGAAGGTACTCAAATTACTCCTAAAAGCTTCTTTAACAGAACACTTTAAAAGAACAAAATTTGTATCATATATAATCATATGTAATTTGCGAAAGTCGCAGACTGTTCCAGATTCTTGCGTTTGTAAAAAGTCAGATACACTGTCAACACATGACATACAAATTTGCAGCTCTGAAGTAAGGTTTTCATTATTTTCATCTCGTAGTTATGCTTGCGAGGCTGTGCCTATAGTCATTTTAAGGAGAGAACATACAATATGAATAGAATCTCATAACTGTTCGACTTCGAGAAACAAAGTTTGAGACGGAGGAATTAAATCATAGTTGATGTATTTTGACGATCTCTGAAGTTTCAACTTTTGAGTGGGCTTTAAATTAAAACTCCAGAGGTCAGATATAATGTAATCGTGGCCCTCGTGGGCATGCATCACGAGCAGTTCACAGCACGAAGTGTTAGAGTCGATAATCTCCCCAAAAGCCATAAGTTAAAAAGTTATCGCTATTTATATATTTTTTTTAATCCACCACGATTCGTACTAGCAACTGAAACGCGATGAATTTATTTGACATTTCCTTCAATCGGTTCCATGATAACTCAACACAGTGACAATTCAACACACTTTTAAAAAGTGATATAAAGTCGTTAGGAACGATGAAAAAAAATTTAATCCTAACCTAACCTACTTAACCCAGTTAATAAAGTTTTTGTTTCATCACTTTCCATGACTTTATATAACTTTTTAAAGATGTGATAAACTATCATTGTGATGATTTATCCGGTCACCCCTTCAATCACAATTCGTAAAAGACATGGTAGTTCAGAATGATCACAACATTCATTATTAGATAATTACGAGTTGTACTGGACGGGAGTCCGCACAAGACTGTAGATTTAGGCGCCGGGTCCAAACCGTGTCTTCAACCGATGAGATGCTCCTTTACGGCCGATGATGATGATTGTAGTTGATTTTGTGATGAAATCTGCCTCCCGCACCCAGGCTTGATGAATGTTGGGCACTGGGTGTGCTGTTGTCTCTGCTCGCTTCTGGTGTTGGCGGTTTTCCAGAGGAGGGCCGGCTTGTCTTGAAGAGGTAACACCAGAAGATCTTGGAGCAGAAGACTTGGCGGGGTGAGGCAGATGTTGGGCAGGAGTCACTTGTAGATAAATAAAACGCTTGGTTTCGGTGGTAAAGATGAACTAATTTTATTTTATTATTTGGCTGCTTATATTCAATAAGCATGACTCGCACCCGACATTGGGCTTTGAGTCAAAAAGTGGTGGGGGATTGTACCCGCGCCAGATATGTGTTTATAGCCTCCGACAAGATGTTGCATATTCATTTTGTCGGTAGTACTGGTGATAGTAGTCGCTTAAATTTGAGAGTTAGAAAAGATTTTGAGCGCTTACATGAATGATAATTACATAGTTTAAATGCATAGTAGTTATAGGAATGTGTATCTTGACAACTAGATTTTTTGTTTGTCAAGATACGACAAAAAATAAGAAATGTTTGTAAAATAAATGTGTAAAAATGATCTCAAGCGATCAAATTTGTAAAACATGTTAAGTTAGTATTTTTCCGAGGTCCCCGTAACATAGCGCTCAGAAAGAGATAAGATTCACTATGCTACGAGGTTCCTGGATTTTTGTACACGCAAAAAGGGTAAAAAATATTGTTCAAAAATGGGTTTACATATGGGTGAAAAACAGCTTTTTTAATATCTCCTCAGCGGTAGTATATCGAAAATAGTGTTTATTTGACTACCGCCGAGGGGATGAACAAGTAAAATATACATATTTGCAATGTTTAAAAATTGATTTTTCTATGTAAAATTTACATAGAAAAAATGCTGGACATTGATCCACGCGGCAGGTAAGCCGGCGATGTGGTATCGAAGCCATTCGGAGTCAAAGTTTTCAAGCCGCTTGGGCCGAAAATTGGACAAAATGACCAGTGGCGGGGAGTGGTGATTTTGCCAGTGGCGTGGAGTAGGGACATTTTATAAAAGTAAACAATTTTTATGAAATTAAATAATATGGTCAACTACGTCCGTTACACTCCCCCCGTTTAGCTATGCTGAACTAAAAAATAGGACGTTTGTTGGTACGGTGCAGTCCGCGGCGGCCAGTCCCTCTGGGATGGTGCTGGGCTGGTGGTACTGTTGAGGCTGCATCGGTAGGTGGAGCCGGCAGGATTACAGCGAGCTTCACATCGGGGTGGACGTAAAATCCGGTCCTCGTCTGGATCCTGGCGGTCCTCACTCGGCCGTCTGCAGCAGGGGTGAATGGAGGAACATGGTGGGCTAGCCTTGATGGCGGCAAGGGCCCCATCAGAGGGGGGGCTGGCTTGCTCCTGCTCATCTTGCAGGTGGGGCAGTTGTGGGCGATCTTGCGAATATTTGTTCGCAGTCGCAGCACATGGTAGTTGCCTCGCACCTCAGCCATTGTTCTCTCATTACTCGGATGATCGGCTTCCTGGTGATGATATCTTACTAGAAGTCGTGCATATGCATGATCACCATCCAAAATTATTGGTGTCCGCACTGCTTGGGGCACGTTACTGAGGGCTCGTATTCTTGAGTTCATCCTCAGTAGGCCGTCAGGTCCAAGGAAGGGGCTCAAGGCTTTGAGCCGACTGTCACTTGGTAGTGGATCTCCTTTCTGGAGCGCATTTATATCACGATAAAATGTTTCTTCTTGGCATTTTCTTGCCCATCGGGCCTCTGCTTCCTTGATTTCATCGGTTCTTAAATGTTTATCAGGTTGTTCGTGGCTTTTTCCACGACACCTTTTAATAGAACGATGTATCCAGCAGGTAGTTTGAATAAGATGATTAAATGAGGAAAATTTCTTGATGTCGGGCAGTGTCTCTGCCACAGTTGAAGAAAGGCCAACGTTTTGGCGCCTTACTTCAATGTGCCTGGGAGACCCTTTCGCGGGGCCGACTGATTCTCTCGTATCATTTGCAGGCACAGATCCAGCTGGTACTCCTCGTACGGCCGCCTGTATCAGAGGTGCTCGCGGTACGGGGCCAGATGGTCCATGGGGCATGGTAGAATGCCGCCGGGCATGGTGCCTGGGTGGCCTTCTCTGCAAAGGTGCTGGCACAGATCCAGCTGGTACTCCTCGTACGGCCGCCTGTATCAGAGGTGCTCGCTGTACGGGGCCAGATGGTCCATGGGGCATGGTAGAATGCCACCGGGCATGGTGCCTGGGTGGTCTTCTCTGCAAAGATGCTGGCACAGATCCAGCTGGTACTCCTCGTACGGCCGCCTGTATCAGAGGTGCTCGCGGTACGGGTCCAGATGGTCCATGTTGCACTGTATGAGGTCTCTCGGCAATGTGCCTGGGAGACCCTTTCGCGGGGCCGACTGGCCTTCTCTGCGAAAATGCTGGCACAGGTCCAGCTGGTACTCCTCGTACGGCCGCCTGTATCAGAGGTGCTCGCGGTACGGGGCCAGATGGTCCATGGTGCACTGTATAATGCCTCCCGGCAGTGCGCCTGGGTGACAGTGTGGCTCGTATGGCCAATGTGGTAGCTTCATCCACATGTTCAGAGGTCCCTCCGCCATGGGTGGTCCACCCCAACGCCGTTCGTGATAATATTCGCGTAGAATCACGAACGTCGCGCACTTCCCTCGAGACAATAAGGTGAGCATTGTCTTGCCCGATGAGAAGTGTGGGGGTGATGTAGCGACCGTGGTACCTCTGTACAGGAAGGCTGAGCTGCTTGATGGTATTTGCTCTGATGATAAACTCATCAGCAATTCCGGCGCCGCGTAGAGTGATTGGCACGCGGCGGGACGTTATGTCTGTTGAGCACATGTTTTTTGCTCCGTGTAGTCGTAGCTCACGGGTAGGTCCGGTTGTGCCGATTTTCTGTGCTGTGGTGGCGTCAATAAGGGTGACAGTGGAGCCTTCGTCCAGAAGCGCAAAGGTTTTGATCTGCCGCTTGGGGCCCGACAATATGACCCCCACCACTTTTAACACGGCACTTTCGGTGTGGCGTCACATATTGTGAACGTCTGCCACTGTATTGTTATTTTCATGATAGTTCGGGTTGTGAAGAAGTCGGTGGTGGGGGTATCTGCACTCCCCCACTCCGCACCAGTCACTAACTTTGCAGTATTTGGCAAAATGTTTGCCATTGAGGCATACTCGGCACAATCCGGCACTTTTAACTGTCACAAAACGGGATTTTATGTCTTTCGCGGCGAAAGTGCGACATTCGCTAAGTTGGTGGCCATTTTGACCACACTGGACACACCCGGCGCGGTTGTCGAACTCGCGAACTTCACTGTAACTGTTTTGCACTTTTTCCCCGCTTCGATTATTTTCTCGATTATTACCAGACAAAATTTGGGGCATTCGATTATTACCAGACAAAATTTGGGGCTTTCGATTATTTTGCGCGAAATGTTGTTTTTCACTAGAATTGTTGTTGTAAACATTGTTTTCCCGCGATATAAACCGTTCTGACGCGGCAGACGTGTTTAAACTGTTGTCACAAGTGTCACTTTTGTTCGAATTGTTTTTTCGCGAAAACTTTTCTGACGCGGCAGACATATTTAGGAAACTTTCACAGGTATCACGTTTTTTAGCACCGTTTTTGCGCGAAAACTGTTCCGTTGTCGCGAGCGTGTGTTCACGGCGTGGGCGGGACCTCGCGGGGTCAATCAAACCGGACTTTGGGATGGCGTTCGCGACGGTTTTCAGGAAGGCGGCAAACTGGTAAATGGTAGCGGAGGCCTCGTAGTGCCGCACTTCCATCAGCCACGCCAACCGCAAGGTGGGCGGCATCTTCCCCGCGATGTCACTGAGCAGCGCTGGATTCGTCAGATAGCCATCATTGTTGAGGGAGCGGAGTGATGCCACCAGGTTTTGAACAGTGCCAGAGAAGTCTGCGATATCCTCCAGAGAGGCTTCAATTGTGAGGTGGGGCAGCTTCTTGACTTTGTCCAGCATCAGAGCAGCGAGTGAAGTAGTCCCTCCAAATCGCTGCTCCAGGACTTCCAGGATCTCCGGAACCTGAGCAGGGTCCATCAGAAGGGGGCCGACGGCTTCTCGGGCTTTCCCCTTGAGGGCCCGCTGTAGGCGGATCAAGTTTTCGCTGGAGGTCATCCGACATGTGGAGGTAGACTGGTTAAACTGTGCCCTCCAGGTGGGCCACTCCAGTGGATCTCCAGAGAATGGAGGCAGGTCCTTGGCCATTGATTGTCTGGCAATAAGGGCCGCCATTCGTGGATCGTCCTCGATTGTGGGACGGGGGCTGTCCTGAGCCCTTGAAGCTCTGATGGCTTCTGTCAGGGCGGAGGCCAGCTGAGCCATGGGACTGCCATCATGCTGAACCCAGGCTCTGGTATGTTGGGCCGTTTCATCCGCCGTAGGTTGGGGCGGGAATCTCGGCATGGAGCTGGTACTGGCTGTGGGCGGGCCATCTGGCCGTGCCGGCACGCCATACTCCTGTTCGCGCAGTGGTACGGGCGGCACATGTCCAGATGGTCCAGATGGTCCAGGTGGTCCAGGCTGTGTCCATGGCACGTCCCACTGCTCCAGCAGTCCGGCAGGTGATCCTGGCATCGGCGCTGGGTACCCCGGGTGGGGCAGAGGTACGGGCAGCACAGGGCCATGAGGTCCAGGCTGCATCAGTACTGGGCATCCCTGAATGGTCCAGGGTGCTGGTTGCGCAGGGCCTGCTGGCTCTTGCTGCGCACGTGATGCGTACCTCTGGTCCACCAGAGGTACAGGTCCGGCTGGCAGTTCACGTATGGCTTGCCTCTGTTCTATCAGAGGGGCGGGCGGTACGGGGCCAGAGGGTCCAGGCTGCATTATGTTTGGGCATCCCTGAATGGTCCAGGGTGCTGGTTGCGCAGGGCCTGCTGGCTCTTGCTGCGCATGTGATGCGTACCTCTGGTCCACCAGAGGTACAGGTCCAGCTGGCACCTCACGTACGGCTTGCCTCTGTTCTATCAGAGGGGCGGGCGGTACGGGGCCAGAGGGTCCAGGCTGCATCATGTTTGGCCACCCTGCATTGGGCCAGGGTGGCGAGGGCGGGGGACCGGCTGGCCTTGGCTGCGCCGCTGCTGAGTACCTCTGGTCCACCAGAGGCACTGGGCTCGGTTGGCCGGGCTGCACCCATCCAGGGCTGTACCCTTGGAAGCGCCAGGGTCCTCCTTGAGCAGGGTACCCTTCCAGGAGTACGGGTCCAGATCGGGCAGGCACTGCTGCTGCTGGTTCCTCGTACCTCTGGTCCACCAGAGGCACCGGGCTCGATTGGCCGGGCTGCGTCCATGCTGGTGGTGACCTCTCCAGGAGCTTCGACGGTCCAGGAGGGGCAGGGGCTGCTGCTGTTGGAGCTGATTGAAGAGCTGCTTTGAGTCTCTCAATGTGCTCGGTTTGACTGCGAAGCTGTTGTCGCAATGACTCCATCGCATCCTCTTGAGATATGGAGGGCGGTGAGTCATGATCTGCAGGTGGTGCCATGTCAGGAGTAGTGCTGGGCGTGGGCATGGGGGTTACGTCAGGCGTGACGTGAACCACAGCCGTGGCCTGAGACCCAGCGTCCAGGGCATCTGCAGATGGTGTTGAGGATCCATCGTCTTGGATCCGGCTCGACCGTAAAGTTAGAGACATCCTGGTTGAAGGCGTGTGAGAATCCGGCTCGAAGGACCACTTGTACTGGACGGGAGTCCGCACAAGACTGTAGATTTAGGCGCCGGGTCCAAACCGTGTCTTCAACCGATGAGATGCTCCTTTACGGCCGATGATGATGATTGTAGTTGATTTTGTGATGAAATCTGCCTCCCGCACCCAGGCTTGATGAATGTTGGGCACTGGGTGTGCTGTTGTCTCTGCTCGCTTCTGGTGTTGGCGGTTTTCCAGAGGAGGGCCGGCTTGTCTTGAAGAGGTAACACCAGAAGATCTTGGAGCAGAAGACTTGGCGGGGTGAGGCAGATGTTGGGCAGGAGTCACTTGTAGATAAATAAAACGCTTGGTTTCGGTGGTAAAGATGAACTAATTTTATTTTATTATTTGGCTGCTTATATTCAATAAGCATGACTCGCACCCGACATTGGGCTTTGAGTCAAAAAGTGGTGGGGGATTGTACCCGCGCCAGATATGTGTTTATAGCCTCCGACAAGATGTTGCATATTCATTTTGTCGGTAGTACTGGTGATAGTAGTCGCTTAAATTTGAGAGTTAGAAAAGATTTTGAGCGCTTACATGAATGATAATTACATAGTTTAAATGCATAGTAGTTATAGGAATGTGTATCTTGACAACTAGATTTTTTGTTTGTCAAGATACGACAAAAAATAAGAAATGTTTGTAAAATAAATGTGTAAAAATGATCTCAAGCGATCAAATTTGTAAAACATGTTAAGTTAGTATTTTTCCGAGGTCCCCCGTAACATAGCGCTCAGAAAGAGATAAGATTCACTATGCTACGAGGTTCCTGGATTTTTGTACACGCAAAAAGGGTAAAAAATATTGTTCAAAAATGGGTTTACATATGGGTGAAAAACAGCTTTTTTAATATCTCCTCAGCGGTAGTATATCGAAAATAGTGTTTATTTGACTACCGCCGAGGGGATGAACAAGTAAAATATACATATTTGCAATGTTTAAAAATTGATTTTTCTATGTAAAATTTACATAGAAAAAATGCTGGACATTGATCCACGCGGCAGGTAAGCCGGCGATGTGGTATCGAAGCCATTCGGAGTCAAAGTTTTCAAGCCGCTTGGGCCGAAAATTGGACAAAATGACCAGTGGCGGGGAGTGGTGATTTTGCCAGTGGCGTGGAGTAGGGACATTTTATAAAAGTAAACAATTTTTATGAAATTAAATAATATGGTCAACTACGTCCGTTACACGAGTGTCTTCGTAATTAAATTTGTAATTAATTCATAATTACAATTCAGTATATAATTGCATATTAGCAGTATCAAAACTTATAATATAATTATTTTAAGGAAATAAATAATACACATAAATTTACATTTTAAAATGCTTTTTGAGGAATTACCGTTATCATATCTTAATATTTGTGAACAGAAACCAGTCTTCAATAATATTATTTGACTCCTAAAAGGATTATTTTTGGAAACTACTTTAGTCATTGAAGAACCGATCGTTGACAACCGTCTCTTTTCTCGAAGGCTTTTATAGAAATGAATGTATTTTCAAAAGGGTTGAACAACACGGATCAATAGAGAACTAACAAATAAAAACTTTTCTCTTTTTTCGAGTATGAATGTCTTCGTTGAATCGCTAAGCGAATAAGTTTTGAAGAAATTTTGGAACACAAAAAAACATTGGCTGTAAGCCAGTTAAAATCACTTTTTGGGCCCGTTTCAAAACATAAAATAGAGTCATTTCAGCATTACATAAAACGCATAATACATCTTAATATCACGCAGATATCTGAAGGGGTACAGATAGAGTATGGAACGTCACAAAACTCTGATTTGATCAAACTTCTACTTCAATCGCATTCATACATTCTGTTATTAAGAATCTTGGACATGAACCGGCTCACGTATTAGATTATCTTGACCGTTATAAATGCGTTCTGCTTACACTCTCCTACATGGGGACGGAAAGGAGATTAGGAAATGTATGGTGGGGAAATACCTGACTATTCCGATCTGGTCACTAAACACGGCTAAAGCCATTTCAAGCAAACAAAATTAACTTGCGCACGCCAGGGTTTGAACCCGCGACCTTCGGATTGCTTGTCGAGAGCCTTACCCCTCGACCACGGAGGCCGTCAAAATAAACAAATAATAAATAATGAATTTACCACATACAAGCCACAGGGATTTAATTTTTGTAGCATTCAGTCTGTAGATACTGTGGTATATATAGTTCAATCGATACAACCTCGAACATACTTTTAATAAATGACTAACTAACTGGTTTATAGATTGTCAGATGATGACGCCGCGCTACCGGATAATCCCAGGCGAGCAGAAGGAGTAAGGGTTAGGGCCAGTCTAAAACCGAGTGACAGGTGACAGGATGATCCGATGGCGTAACTGGAACCGGCTGGTCTCATTAGCGATTAAGGAGCTACCAGTCCTTTACAGCGTCCCGAAGCCAGGTTAGCCCAGTCAAATGTCAGTTTTAGTGATGGCGATCATTTCATCTCGTGGATAATATTTTATTCAGTAAGTTTGCTGGAATTCAATTTTCGGATTGTTTTTGACAGGCAAATCGCTACCAAACAAAAAATCTATTCGTTTCTGAAGCACTCCTTGGATTAGTATATAAAAAAGGACATTTGAATCAATTGAGGTATTCTCCAAATAAATGGAAATTCAGTTGTGAAACACCACAAAGCAACGAAGATGGGAAAATCCATATAATGCTGCTGACAGATTATGCTATAAGTTCAAAGCGTTTTATATAACTACATTTTGCTCGCCATACAATTCCATACAGTGTCACACCTAATAAAATGACATGTTAATAAAGTGTGGGCGTGCGGACGATATGCGCTGTGATCTGCTAGCCAGGCTATATTTGAAAATTATGCTACCCCAATTTACGGAGCGCCGTAATTACTCCGCTGTCATCTGTCAAAGTGACAATCCCATACAAAGAAATGATATTCGGCGGCAGTTCCCCAATTGATTTAAACCCCTCTCCTGAGTAAGGTTATAGCGCAGTGTGTCACACCAACATATATTACTCATAATAATCATAGTATATGGCACGGTCAAATTATGCGTGTATAATATAACGTAATGTGTCTAAGGCTTAGTTGTATAATAAGTACATAAATAATATGTATATAAATAATAAATATTATGTATATATATCAATGAGCATGGCTATAATCAGTTGCGGATCGTCACTTTAAGGTGAGTGCTAATATTCAATAAGATGGCATTATTGATGTTGTTGCAGACTGAAACTTTTTTTTTCTTTAAAATTTTATTTTTATATTCAGATTTTCAGAAAATTTCAGTTTGGCAGTGTACTGCACTTATTTCCTGAAAATCTTAAAAAAAAATCGAATATTCGAAAAAAAAATAAACAACGTTTTCGGCTACAACAACATCAAAAATGCAATTTTATTTTAATATTAGCACTCAATGACTATTTATTATAAGCTGAAACCTGTGATGGTCAAAAAATAAAATAAGCGGAAAAAAGTTTTAAATTGTTTCCATATACCTAGGTCTCATTTGAATCTCATATTACTTTAATTATCTTAATAAATATGACGAATTGAACAAAAAAGGTCAAAATCATTATTCTTTGAATGAGAATTTTTAAAAGATAAACCCCACACAGGAGCCACGAGGCGTCGTTAGGATTTATGCCATCTTTGGGGATGCTGTGTGGGCGGGGGTCTATTTAAGGAACGAAAGAAGTGAATCTGGGTCTTGAAGTCCATATTGCAAGCGACTGCTACCATGCTAAAATTAAGTTTTTTTGAAACAGTATCATGAATAATATGCTTGTGCGTTAATTGTCAAACTTTAAACGGACAATTAAGAAAAGCGACAAATCAACACACATAAGTTACGTTAGGTTAGGTTTATATACTAGTTTTTAATCACTTTTAATGACTTTATTATCATTTATTGATTTGTCAGTGTCCTGAGTTGTCATGGAACCGTTGTACCCTATCTGCTGACCCCGTCCGAGACAGCTCGTGATTTACAACGCGTCCCACGCTAATATTTAACAGGTATCGCTTTTATTGTGCGTTTTGTAATTTATTGCTTTTTCTGTGAATTAATTCTACGCGGTCTTGGACTTGCCGGAATCGATCAGGCAATCGGCTGATTCCAAGGCAAACTGCTTAATAAAATAGCCAACAGCCACTTGCTCTGTATGTACCGTAGGTTTGGGGCAGCCGCGTGAAAATTAATAAAAATCGATCATTTTTTTACTTTTATTGCAAATATTTTAAGAGCAAATAAATGGGTGCTAATTTCCTTCATATTATATGGCAAAAATATGATTGTCGCTCAAGTTTTCAGTATGACCGGATTTTCCAGTACCAAACGGCCGAAATAATATTAAATGTTTTAGGATGTTCCAGACAGACTTATAGTCACTTAACTTAGTCACAGTACAGACCTTACATATACAGAGTGTACGGGGGTAAAGTGCGCTAACTTCGGGAGGTGATTCTACATAATGGTAGGAATAAAAAAGATTCATAATTTTTTTCGAAATTCTGACGTTTATTTTCCCATGCAAAATGATTTATTTTCCGATACAAAAAATTCAACTATTTTACCTAAAAACTAACTTAAAACATTGTAATTTTACCCCCGGATTCACTATACATCCCGGCTGTGCGTTTTTCTTGGCAGCCAGCAAACCGACGAACAGTGAATGGGGCCTGATACACCAATTGGAAAAAAGTGGTGATAACCGTAAAATCATCTATTTACGAATTATTTCAATGATAATTGTTGAGAAGTGTATTTTTGTCTGTTTTTTGATGTTTGGATCAAATTACATCAAATACCCCTAAAAAATCCTTGAAAACTATCATAAAAGTTCCTGATTCGGTAAAAAAATATATACATATTTAGTATTCCCAGTATGCGGGCAAGTGGCAACCCTGTATGTATATTATCTAAAATAGAAGTAACACAAAATTAGAGTCTTTTGAAAACTAATAACTCAAAATAATTAAGAATGCAAAGTAAAAACGTTAAATTTACAGATTCAAATAAATAAATAAATTCCTGCCTTTTCGGCGTAATTTATTAGAAATATTTAAAGCAGGCTCAACTTGTTTTGTAAATCATTCTTGTAGAACACGAAACGGTTAGAAAAAGCTGATTACATTAACTTCTAATCAATAAAAAACATATTATATATAATTCGTCCACAGAAGTGATTTTTGGGCCAAAAAATTAGATTATTTCGGAAAGATTTTAAAATGAAACTTTAAACTAAGTTTTTTATTTAGTAATGTCACAACTTAAAGCCACTTATGCTAGTAATATAGTAAATATTTAACATGCAAATCGCGCAAAAACTTTTTCACCTGCTCGGGGAATGACCCTAAATGTAATAAATAGCCTTACGAGCGTAAACATAATACATATTTTAAATATTTTATTTTTAAATTAATCTATGTAATGAAAAACGAACATTTTATGTTCATGGAAACGTTTACAAATGATTAATAATTACTTAGAAATCCGTATTACATTCGTGTGGAAAATATTAATTTAAATTATTTCCCAAATGATAAATGTACAATATACCTACCTTATCCTCCTTGTATTCTACAGATTTCGGTAATAGACACTAATATATAAGCGCGGAGATAATAACGAAATAACAAGACAGAAGCAACGTAATGCTTCATATACATTTGCGAGCCGAGCCTCGAATTATGGGAAAGGAACAAAGCAGCTGCAAGAGGCGTTGCCCGCCATTTGCCGTTGCTTCGTTCCTTTCCCATATTTTTTCGAGGCTCGGCTCGCAAATGTATCCGCGCCATAAAAACGCTGTAAATGAAAATACACGTTATTATATACCTACGTTTCGACGGTATAAAATTCCTGTCTGTTTTGAATTTCTATTTTGATGGTGTTTATTTGTCTAATAATTTACTATCAAACTAAGTTGTTTGAAATAAATGTTAATCGATTGGTCGTACGTACTTCTTGTTATCGGTCAATTAGGTCAGGTTTATCAACAACTGATTACAGCCACGTCTTTTTATAATGTTATCTGTTAAAAAACATATCGTTTTAGATTAAAAATCACAGTACCTATATCATCGCACCTTCAGATTGGTAGATACCAGAGGCGGCTCTAGGAGTCCAGAAGTGAAAAAAGAATATGAAATGTTAACACATATTAATGCGTAGTGAATACTATAAGAACATATTCACATATTGTGAAGCCGGTAGTACAATATTGTTTAATTTAAGATTTTTTATCTAATTATTTACACATAACTAATTAATGTTTTTTTCCTTGAAAGATCTTTTCCTCCTTAAAGTTTTTAAATAACTCCAACCATTGTTTACAAGTTGATTTAAATGACCCATTAACAGATTAAATAAATCAGATAAATTCGCTGTTCCGAACGTATTACAAAATAAAATAAACTGTTTTTGAAAGCAAATATTATGAAAGATTCGTTCAGATTTTAGTAATAAAAATCGACAGAGTTATTATAAAAGTTAAAAAAGATAATATGCTAACAAAGTTGTCACTTTACTTTTTTTCGTCTTACATTTAAACATTTATTAAAAAACCTTCAAATATTTTTCAAATGCTGTTTCACATAAATATCGCGAGCCGTATATAGTAAACTGTTAAACGAAACTACAAAGCGTGATGTTCTCTCTTTCTAACACTATTTAAATCATATATCTCAATCTCACTATAATACAAAATGAGATAGCCTGACTTTTATGGGCCCGTGTCAGGCTGGGAGAAATATCTTCCAAAGAGACCACGAGTGTTCGACGTCTGGAAGAAATATCTCCGAAAATTGCGTGTTTAAGTTGTAGGTAACCATTATAAGTAATAAAAAAGAAGTAGTGCCATTTGATTACAATACAAAATTAAAATTATTAAACGTTTTAGGAAGGGCGTGCAACGATGTTCTTAAATAAATATGTTTAACACAAACACATTTACGCAGAAGCGAATAATGATAAAGTATATTGATGGGTATCGAACCCATAAACTACTACAAAAACTACTGCATACAGAGCAATCAATTGAAATATTACCAAGTCTAACTACAAAATATAGCAAAGAAGAAATCCATACCAGAACCTCAACATTGAAGAAATCCAGTTGGTCGATCAGCGACATTATCTGGTTACTTCTTCAACTTTAATTCTGATGAACATCTTGAAGCACTTTTATAAACACTAATTTTATTAAAACTTCACTTTTATCCTCGGAGGTCAAGTCTCACAATACATTTATAATGATGTGTTTATTTTTAAAATACTATCACAGTTTTCTTACTCACAACAGCACACCTATTTATGAATCAAATGAATTAGAGAATTGGAAAATATATGGGATATCATTAGTATTTCCGGCGTAAGTAGGTACTAATTCATAAATAAAATAATTAATTAAAGGCGTTGTTACTCGCTATCTAATCTTCTCTGACGGGTAAGTACCTACGCGTGTTTTTGTTGGTCCATAAAAAAAGAGGGGAAGTAAAAATAACACGCCTAGCTACCTACTAAGGTTACTACGCGTTTGGCACAAATTTGACTTGTTCGATATTATCATATTCCTCTTCATTTTCAAAACGGAACGAATGAGCGCTACGACAGTATAAATTAATAAATTAGTATTATGGAATTAATTCCCCAGAATTTCTACCGATTTACAACACTTTTTAGGTTTTCAAGTTCTAAGTTCCTAAAAAATAAATGTTATTTTTGAAGATAATATCTATACATTTGTTGAGCCGAAACAGTATAATTATATGAAATTCTCTCGATAAAAAATATGGCAAAACATGCTCCGAAAATTATAATTTTTTTTTTTGGTTAGTTATTTATATGTTATAGATATGAAAATATTCAGTGTATATTTAAATGCAACTTTGGCATTTTGTCGAGAGATTTTTGCTCTATTTTAAACGAGTCTGGAGTTTTATTAAACATTTTCACAATTTTCGTTTAGTTATTGTCGTTTTTATTTTTATTATTTATGACAGGTTCGGTGTTCGGTGGTCGGTGAGTTGACGTCGCGTTTGGGTATAGTGTGTTCAATTCCTTGGCTTGCTAAGTCCTCCATCACAACACAAGCAACATTTTCCGCTTACTGTGGTGGTAGTACGAGATTTTCAAATATTGTCAGGTTATTCGTAACCCGGGAATGTTTGTCTTTCTTTTATTAAAAAAAAATAGCACGCATTGAACATTCGTATCTCCTTTTTCAAACCATTTTCTTCTTCTTTTTGAACGCTTACTGCGTAGCCTTAATTTGAAAACGTTATTTTTTAATGTGATACTTTTACTCGATAAAGTCAAAGTAGATTAACTCCATTTTACTGGAAATAAAAAAAAACTTCATGGGGGGTTTTACTATCGAAAGGCAATAAATACTACTAACGTTACGGCGATATATTTTATTGGGTTAGGCACGAGGAATTAAATAGTATATTTTTTTAAATACATTTAAAAAAAGCATTTCTGGGTGCTGAAGGGTAAATTGTTCAGTTCCGACCATTTGACAAGAGAATCAAGATCATTCTGCAGAAGAATGGAATCGATGTGACTTTTAACAGCTTTGAAAAGTTAGATATCATCAGCGATGATGAGATATTTTAAGCGGTTAACGGTCTTGTTAATGTCGTTAATGAATAAAATAAAGAGGAGGGGTCCTAAGTTCGTTCCCTGTGGAATTCCGGAGTTGATTTTGTATTCGTGAGAACGATGATGTCCGTAACTGACATACTGACGACGATTGTGTAAGAAGCTAGCTACGAAAGCGAGAAAATTATAAGAGAATCCGACGTCACTCAATTTTATTAATAAAATATAGCTGGCTTTGTCATTTTTTCTCCAAGGCTGTATGAATCAAATAGACACGTACAAAATTATCAAACGACTACATAGGTAGTGAGATTCATAAGGTTTGTTGAAAAAAAAAAGACAGCTATAAGTCTGTAATTATCTGAGATTGTAATCTGTTTAGCTGAGAATCAATATATCAAGATAACTGTTGACTATCAACCAAAACAATAATTACGTAATAACAGAAAAAATATATCACTTTGTGATATATTTCGTAATAATCGTATGTACTACGCAGTATATGAGTAATTCATGAGGATTATGACCAAGACTATATCGGATAAGGAAAAACAAACACTTTTGTTACGCAGATGCTAGATAAGTCATAGGAATCTATATGCATGGTAAGTTATGTAAAACTGTTGTAATATTTACGTATAAAATGATATGTTATGTTTCACTTGTGCATACAAATGCAGTGTCAATGCAATTGGTGCATTTGCGCATAATGCACGCAACACGCAGGAACGGCGTGCGATTGAGGGCATTAAATTGTTTCACTGTTTAAACAGATGCATTCGAATAATGTATATCCAATCAAAGCATTTGATTACGCGTCAATTTATCAATAATACTTGGATGGCGCAATGCACGCGCAGAAATGTATTATGCATTTAAATGTTTAATCAGGCGGCAGTATACTGGTGGGTCCTGTGGGGTGCAACAATGATTGTACCAACACACATTATATGATTATCAAGGCAGTAAAAAAATTAAAACATTTCGTGAAATCACTTCATTTGCAGTATTCGAGCATTTCACGACGCTGAGATAATATGCTAACAAAGAGCTTTGCACGAATTTGGGACGACGCACTATGGTCCCCTTTGAGGAAACTAGCTAGACAAAAAGATTTCAACGATGTTTTTATTTGTGTACAAAAATATTCTCACAACATTGAAAAATGTCCATAGTATTATGTTCACATCGATAAAAAAATTTAAAACAATACGCGCGATACGTGGCGACGTTGTAAACACGACACTTCGGATGTGCCAATCGTTCGCCCAGCGGTCGGACGCTTTCGGGTGTGCACGCTGTTCGATCGTTAGTGTTGTTATTTGAAATCGGAGAGAAATTATGTACATACAAAAATTGAAGTCTATGGTATGTTCTTTCAAATTAATTTAATTATTTTATAATTTGCCTATTCAACATTACTTAATTATTAATTAAAAATCGTGAAAAAAGTATCAATATTTAAAATTATTTGCCAAAGTTTAATTAAACTTTCAAAATCGTGTACCGATTTATACCACCAAACGAAACTAGTTTCATATAAAACCATTCTTTATGTATAATATCTTATAAAATTTGTTTGCTCAAACTTGCTCTTTTGTCTTTTACAGAGCCTCTACCTACAATCTATCGTTTAGATATTTTGGACATTCTAGAAGTAAAGGGCACGTCAAAGTTGAATTGTGCTGCAATACGGCAGTGTGTTTATGAACATTTAAAATATTTATTGAAGAAAAACAGTTTTTAAAGTCTCGAGGATAGTTTACTTAAGAAAAAAATCCCTCCGTTTATATTAATATTTTGAAAATGGTTTGAAGTCGGAAGAAGTACTTTAAAATTGAAGTTTAAACACGCAAAATGGCTTAACACAGTTTTTATTCTTCCTGTAGAGACGCGTGATGAGAGACTACATGGTAGACCAGAAAAAGAATTTGGTTTATGCTCGTCAAAAAGCAAAACAAGAAAATCTCGAAGTCCACAAGAACTCTCTCATACTACTCAAATCAACTTGAGGTCACATGGAAAACGGGATGCTGCCAAAATATCAACAACACATTGCAATGTCTTACCTACTGTCTTAAAATTATTATGGATTCCAGAAGTTCTAGCCAAGAAAATACAGAAGTCTGTTAACAAAGCCAATGTTGGAACATTAGCATTTAATAATTTAATAATTTATTATTATTATTTTTTTTTTTTTTATTATTCGGTAAATTTTATGAATTACAATTTTTTGTATACTTAATAACTCCCACACTAGGCTTATGCCCGTGTTGTGGTAGTCATAATGCTATAAATTCAAAATATATGTTTTTTATACATGCAAACATACATACCTACATGCTCAGATATCTATATATGTGTAGGTATATACATACATACATAGCCATACATACATGCATACATAAATACATTCTTATATAAAAAAATACATATATATATATATACACATACATACATATATATACATACATACACAGACATACATAAATGCATTATATAAATACATTCATATACATCTATATATGAACACACACGAACGTAATGTGTAATCACATATATACATACATATACAGATACATGGTTAATTTTATTATAATTGTTAGTAATAGTGACGATAGCGACTCGGCAAGTAATTCATAAACAAAAAATGTCATTCGGTTTTGTTCTTATATTATGTTAAAAAAATATTTTTAACTAATAACTTAAAATAAGTGCTTCGTTGTGACTTAACCGAACTATTATACTATGGACATTTTATTAGTAATTAATTTTGTTTTAAAAAATCTGCAACAATGCCTAAAATAAATGTATATTTTTTGAAGTATTTTTTTTTATTACATTGTGACCCTTTTGTATCAAATGCCATGAAAAAATATTTTTGTCTAGCTAGATCGGGATTTGGGACCACTGTGCGACGTTCAGGATTGCACGAGGTTGAAACGAATTGGCAATAAAGAGTTTTGGATGTTGTTGAGATGGCTTGGTAACAGAGTCTTGCACGGCTTTGGGACGACATTCAGCATTCGTTACAGACTTGGTAACATAGAGTGGTTACAGGAATTTCAAACGACTTGCAACATTAAGCATTGCACGGGTTTAAGGCGACCTGTTAACGTAGAGCATCGCACGATATTGATAATATAATATTTCATTGGTGGCTAAACCATTGAATGGCTGGTAAGGAAGGCAAAAAATATCATCGATTTTCTGTTCACGAGAACTGCAACCCTCGCAAGAACACGAAGTACATAACAATATAACTTACTACGGTTGGGTAAGAAAGACCAAATACAATAAATTCATCGTGCTTCTCTCTCCCTGCATGATGTTTGCGAGTTGCACCGTACACACATGCAGAATATCTTGAATCCGCACAATGCAATAATAAAATGTACCCGCTGCACAAGAGCCTCGGTCCCGTGGCCCAGCGGTGCGCGTAACGGGTCGCCGCTAACCGGTCTCCGGGTCGACGGCCCACTTGGTCTGACCGAGCGCGAGCGGGGCCGGCCGGGTAGCGTGTCGGGTAGTGCGCGGGTAGCTGGCCGGAGCGGAGGGGCGAGCGGTGCAGACGGTTGGTTGGCTTCGCGTCTGCGGAGATGAGGAGGCATAAAGAAAGTGGAAGCGTTGAAACCGACTCGGGAATTATATTTATTTTCTCAAGGCAGGGCGCCATCTTGAGTGATTGGATGTCGAGACGACGCATAACGGTCGAACGGAGGCATGGCTAATAGTTAATGGATAATGGTGTATATCACTGTTATCATTATTATTTATCAGGTGCTTTTGAATTATGAGCAAGTGTGCTTATATTGAACGTTTTACCAAGACATACAAATATCTTTATGTATATTATGTTAATTTGAAGCTGTTAAAAGCAATCATTGTTTTCAGTTCGAAATCTCATTTTCATCACGATCTATGGAGCTTTGAAAATCTAATTTTTTAAGTTTAATTAAAACACCAAATGCCTATTTTTAAATGCAATCTCGGGCGAAGCAGAGTAGTAAATAAAGCTAGCAAAATATGATATTCCAAATGTAAAATTTAATCTAAACCCCGACTTGACCGTTACTGTTTGCTCTTTGCGACCCTGCGTAAAACATAATATTATTATGCACCCTCCCCCCAATGTCATCCGTTGCAGTTTGCTGAATAGTGTTCAAGGACCCAGATGAAAATATAGTCATCCCAACTCCCGGGGACACACTCACAAAGCCTGAACCAAATTTTGCATAAATCGTTACGCTTTGGGACCGACGCCAAAAAATAAAAGCTTTACACAAAACGATTGCATTTTTTTCAACATAGTTTCATCCATAACAAATAATCCGAATGACAGGTAATGTCGAACGCGGTCTGCTAGCAAAGATTATTAGTTTTTTTGGGAGATTTGAGTTCAGAACCTGTTATCGGAAAAGTTAGAGAAGTCGAATAATAAATTAACTTTTGCTTGTATAATTAATATTTTCGCTTGAATTATTTATTTTAACAACGAATGGAACGATAATAAATCAAATACTAAAGCCGTGCCATGTAAACAACAAGAGTCGGAATAACTGTACAAAATGAATGAGACTATAGCAGGTTCAATCTCCTGCTACGTTCGACATCATCACACAAGCAACAATTTGATGACGATGAAGTTTGGTGATGAAAGTAAGAGGAATTAAAAGGTTGTCAGGTTATTCGTAACCTGGGTGGTTACGCCATTTACACACTACACCTCTCATTTACACATACATAAAAAACCGCTGTACTTGAATATATTGTTGTAATTTCCCTAATCCATAATACATTATCTCCCGTCTTCCCTCTCACTGCTAGCGCACACGGTAGTTCGCTGGCAGCTTTCTGAGGAAAAAACCTATCGCTGAACCTAGAAGTTCGCCACCCGCTTTCCACTTCTCGATACTACATAAAACGCGTAATCGTAATCCGCTATTCGCAAATAAAGACTGAAAATCAACTGCATGAAGAGAATTAATTGTGCTTTAAAATACGCGGTAAATCCTTCCACTTTCCCTGGAAATATATTTTCTCCTTGGTGCAGTAGTTATTGATATACAAACTTTCATGATCAACGGACCTTCGATTACAAATAATTACACTAAATTACACATCACTGGAAATGTTTCTTCTTTTTATGCAGTTTTTTTTTAAATGTAATTCAGCAAAAGTGTTTGCTTAGGTAGAGTGTTTTGGTGATTCATTATATCTATCTGCCTACTACTGCGGAACGGTTTGCTTGATGGTAAGTAAATTGTGCATGCCACTTTAACGGGAGACCTCCAAAGAGTCACAGCATTCAAATGTGCAACATTGCGGTAATGAAACGACCGAAAGTGCATCCATAAACGTGCATAAAGAGCGACTCTTGCATCCAAACGACACGCCGCGTGCTCGCTGAACCAAATTCAGGGCGACCGTGTCAAAGCGCAATATACGTATCTATATTCATACATCACCTTCTGCCCGAAACTGTGCTTTAAAATAATGTGCAACGATAAATGTGCGGTACATACGGATGCAGTTCTCGGAAATTTAATAAATTGCAACTAACGCATTGCATATCCCGTCTGGCGGGATGTATATTGCAGTTGCAGCTTGCTTTTTACTTGTCATGAACGACATTTGGACATAGGCATGCAGAGAATAAAGCGTAATGCGCTCGGGTCCAATGGCCTGCACCTGGGTCCGGACAGACATTCAAAACAGAACACATAAAATAGCATAATAGCATATAATCACCATAAAATGATTGAATTTGGATTGAGTTTTTCGAATGTGTGGCAGCGATCATCTCTGGAGTATCGTCTATAGCGATTAGAAAGAAAACTGATGTCGCCAATTTAGGAAAGACCTTTCTTCCCAGGCCTAGAAATGTATCATTTTACGTTCCAGAAAGAATGGCGATATTTATAAATACTTATATATTTATGAATTTCATTAAAATAAAAATAAAATGCCACTTCAATTTGCCTACTAATTTGAGCATTCTTCACGGGATAGTTATTCTTTACTTACCCATTTTCATATTATGATCGGAGAACAAATAATAATAATGGTAGTCAATGATTTTTTTTTTTTTTTTGATTTTCTAGATTCTTATTTTCCATGAAGTGGTGAATCATTTAAATTTACTGAATTTAAAGTTAATGTTCTTTATACAAATAGAACGGCGTCATATGCGCCTCGCAATTTTTACCTCATACGGGTGTTTCAAATATTACCTGGCTTTTATAGACTTGAGGCCCTGTATTTTCTCGGTAGGGAAAAAAATTGTTAACCTAAAAACCCTACTAAAGAATGGTAGTCAATGGTGACATTATGTAGGTGACGTGACACATGTATTTTCGGGAAATTTTCCAAAACCAATGAAAAAATAAAATATTGACACCCAATCTACATTACATAATAAGTACACCATGATATCTGTCATTTGTAAATGACAAGTCAGTAATTATAAACCGTTTTTGAATTCTTCATCAATCAATGTAGAGCATTCGTAAAATTATATATTATCATGTACAACTTTTCAATCATTTTTATGACGAGACCTTCTTATGATTATATCACAGTAGAAGATCAGTCAGTGAAAATTGCTTGATAACTTGACCACTTCCACAAACAAATAAATCATTAAAAAATTACACATTGTTTGGTACCTAGTTTGGAGTCACTACTGCGGAGGCAGGAAGGAAAGTTGGTCAGTGCTTAGATAAGAAAAGAAATTACGAAGCAGATACTTAAAGAAAATAAAATTATTGTTGGAACATTTGCCACACATCTATCTATCTTCCGACTATTTTTATAGAGAAGAGCGACTTGTGACAATTGGGCGGACAAAGAGCGGGAGTCGTGGATAAATCTACAGTTTTATTTCGATATTGATGAAATTTTGCACATTGGAACTTCAAAAGAGGAAGTTCACTGACTAAGATTGATTCGAACTATGCGTAATAAACTACAGCTCGTTTCTTATGCTACGTTTAAACAGGACAAAATTTCCGCGAGCCGAGTTGTGAATTATGGGAAAGGAACGAAGCAACCGCAAACGTTACGAAACGCCGCTTGCAGTTGCTTTGTTCCTTTCCCGTGGCTCGGCTCACGGAAATTTTGTTCTGCTTATACGAATATGTTTATATATAAAAATAAAATAAAAGGGCATAACTCCTATAAACAGCGGGAGATGTGAGGGTATTACAAACGCGAATTCAAAACGTGTTTCATTTCGTTGCGAGGGGATCGTGGGTTTGGCTCTTTTACGATTTGCGTTTCGAAAATCAATAAATAAAAATTCAAGTGTTGTGTCTCATTATAGAAGAATATAACAATAACATTATTCGATTATAGAAACTAACCTACAATAATGTGAAGCGTTCGTTTCGTTACGCTACACGTGACTTAATAAAATGTATTGTAACTTAGAGTTAAATTGATGGAATCCAGTAAGCTGTTACATGACAGAACGTGGTTATCAAAGTACGTCGATTATATAATAATAATAATAATGTCACGTTGAAGTTATAAGCAGTCAGTCCAGTTAACATTTTTATTAGGTCATTGATTTTCGCAATTTATTGTTAATATTTTACACGATAAAATAACAAAGTATAATGATTCTTTAAAAAAATATTATATCTTTACAAGGAAATTCGAACATTCAATTGAAGTATAAGTGGCAATTAAGAACGCTTTTAAAACTGAACAGTGTGAACATCCGCGACAAAACACCCGACAGTAATTGAAAAGGCCATCGGAGAAAAACATCACCTGTGAACATACTAAGCAAAATCTAAACATGTCGCATTCGGGCTTTAACTTTGAAAGATGTTTATTTAAACTTGGATGTGCATTTTTAAGTGAACGGCCGTTTTGAACGATATATCAAGGGAAAGCTCATAATTATTAATATTATTTAATTCGACTGGGTATGTAAGATTCATCTGATGAACTGAAGAATTATCTCAGAGAACTTTGATTTATGTATCTTCAGATTATTTTGGAGTGATCAAAACTAGAATACCTCAAATTGAATACGCAAATAATGGAAAATATATAAATGCTGGGTATGTACGATTCATCTTAGATTCATTCATAAGTAAGAATCGTGGCTCCCTTATCAGGCACAAGAGCTCCTCTTTTCTGATAAGGTATACATGACCAATTATGAATCTAAATATTATATTTTGCAAAATATGTATGTATTAATGTAACTACGATCTATATTAAAATAATTAAAAAATCTGATGAACTGTAGAATTATCTTGAAGAACTTTGATTTATGTATCTTCAGATTATTTTGGAGTGATCAAAACTAGAATACCTCAGAGAATACCTAAATAATGGAAAATATAAAAGCTTTATGCGACGTACGTATTTGGGTAAAGTCAGAGTGCGCATAGAACACAATGTGAAGTGGTAATACGTACGTATGTTGCACAAGTATAATACAATATGTATTGAACAACTTCCTGGTAAAAGGCTTGTCATTTCAGATAACATAATCTAGCACGTGTTTTTGACGGTTTCGTGGAAAGTTGCGCAGTCGATATTCTGCGCAGTGTTTCTATGGATATAGTCGTGCAGGGCTGGTAGTCTTGAAATTAACATAATACGTTAAAGAACCCGAGGCGAGTCCTTGGGGCATGCCGCTTGATGAGCGCCGCAATGGACAGGCAGACAAATTAAGGTTTCACAGAAGAAGCAAATAAATAAATCTATTGTATTCTTCTTTCATAAGACGGAATGGAATGGCTGATGGTATAAATGATACAAATTAACTGGATTCGAAAGTCCCACTAATACACTCTATCTCTAGTTCTTCAACTCCTTATATGACGGAAATTATTAAACTAAAAAGCAAATTTCGTCGGTTTACTGCCAGAAGTCATTTAACTAACAAAATGTTGACTCTGAGATAGTCGACTTTCAAGTTTAAGCTTCCTTTAAGGCGATGCACTACGTAGTAATGCAAAATCATGTGTTTTTGGTTTGAAAATTTGGTCGCCTAGAAATGTTTCAGATGCTTTAATTAAATACTGCGAGTAGAATACATCTTGGCCTTTGAAACAATGGAGTATATTTTAGATAAGTCTTTTTATAAGCCCAGAAAAAAATAATGTAAAAAAATAAAAAGAATACATCTTGGCCTTTGAAATAATCGAGTATTTTTTAGGTAAGTCTTTTTATAAGCCCAGAAAAAAATAATGTAAAGGCCTATGAAAACTGCTTTAAAGTTCAAAATCTCCTACTTACGAACCCATTTTCGGTTATGATTTTATTATATAATGTGGCAAATTAAGTTATTTATAAAATGATTGAAAAAAAATAAAAGGCACTTTTTGGCCATGTTTTTTTCTTGCATAAATCAAAACAGGCGGATGGTGTTAAGCGGGAATGTAAACCTTATCGCCATCTACGTAAGGGTTGTTATTGATAGCGGCTCAATTTAGAATATTACACGACGTAGTGCATCGCCATAATCTGTTATATCCAAGCTAAACATAATAATAAAGTCGAATAATTAAACCCACTTTGATTCATCAACTACTTTTATGTGGAATCTTGCAATTAGTGACTTTTTGCAAACATCGTGTTACAACGAATGGTAATATTGTTTGTTACGAAGAGGTCACAAAAACGTTTTAGCGATTTTTAGTTATAATTCCGCACATTATCTCACTTTCAAAAGTCATTAAAATATGTCAGTGATTTTGTATTAACAATTATTAGTATTATATGCGCTTAGTCACTATTAAAATAAGACGCTATGAACAACGCGTTATTCGACATCATTACTTATTTGCTGGATTTATCCTTTAGCATGGCAAAGGTGATTGTACTTCTAAAACAGTTTTGAAATAAATGTCACTTAATGACTTCAGGCAGTGAACCGACGATTTTGGAATCTCTTTTTATCTATTTGCAAATGAATCTATTTTCAACCTGCTAGAAAAGTAACTTATAATAAAATTTATACAAAGAAGCAGAAAAGACCGAACAAATTTAAATATAATATTTTTATGTTGAATACCCACGTTTTAGCTATATCCACTGGAACGATTTCGGTCGAAAAATCGACCACTTTTATTTTTCTGCGATTGATATCGGTCCAAAAATGGACCGATTTTTCTACCATTCGTAAAATATTTATTGTAATTATTTAAAACGCTTCCTTGGCCAGCTACTTGTTTTATCGAATAGCTGATAATATATTCTCTTTGTCTATGAACTTATCCGTTGTCTTTGAAGTGATATTTAACGAGTTTTCGCGGTTTTATAAGGCGTCCTGTCAAAAAACAAAACCATAAATTTTTAACATTCACGAAATTTTGGACTCTTCCTAAAATGCCGTAAGTAATTAATTTATTGGGTTTTTAACGCATAATTATATATTTGTGTTATTGTGATTGACTTATCTATCTTTGAAATGCGTTTTTAATTAGTTTGTTTCTAATATATTGTTTTGGTTGAAGTTTTTGTGTAAGAATACGTCAACTGAAGACGTCATCTGTTTTTGATTTACAATAATGTCTTATATACTGCACTCGCGCATTTGAAATATAGATATTCCATCACAGTGATTCAAAACAAAGAGATATATATAAGTTTTATTTGAATTGGTTCATTATTAATACAGATATTTGTTAACCAATTATTTTAAGTCATATGTCAAAAAGTTGACTCTTTTTTACATGTAAAATGGTGTAAAGCCTTCGTCTCACAATAAAAATTTAGTAATTTAGTTGTATAATTAATTAATTTCTTCACTTTTACCAAATTTGTGCAGAAACAAATGTCGTCCAGGGAAAGGGAGCACTCCACGACCCAATAATTATTTTCAAATTTTATATTAGTGCAATATTTAACAAAATTTAAACATTTAAGTACTTACATTAAGTGTTTTCAATTTAAAATATATAGAGTGGTGCTGACTGCAAGAGGAGGCAGAGGAAGAGGGAGAGGTGGGGTACGAGCTGGTGCCAGACTACCTGCACGTGGACGTCAACGCAGAGCTGCAATTGCAGCCTCGTCTGGAGTGTTAGTATTTTTTAATGTTTTTTTATGAAAGTACTTTGCTGTGGCCGTTGAACTCATCATATATTTGTATTTATTTAAACAGCGACCCTGCTTTGCTACTGGTGCGAGAGGATCGCGTCAAGGCCCTAAAGGCTGTTAGGGCCCTGCCTGCTTCCTTCCGGCTAGAGCTGGAAAGCCGAAAATTCAAGAAGCAGGCGGCGCGCATTTTGCTCCCTACCGCACCTCCAAGAAAAACTAAACAAAAGTAAGCAATCGTATTTAGATGCTTGATACAATATTATTGTTTTTTCCTGACAGCGTTCCACTCTTACAGTGATAGTTGGTAAGATCAGCGCTCTGTGCATTTGGCACATTCAGTGCATATTTTACAGAGTTCTAATTTTATTGTTTATTTACATACTGTACTTACTGTTTCACACGTGAATGAGAACAATTTATATGATTTATGTAAATGTTTTCAGAATTCCATCTCCGGAGAGAACAACGTGTCCCTTTTCACAAGGGACGCCTTCACCGTTGCCACGACCCGTACCACCACCGTGGATGTCCACTCCCGCACAGATCCAATCAACGGCTCCCAATGCACCAATTATGCCTATCCGTGCAGCATCTCCCGAGCCGTTACCTGGGACATCGCGGAGTGGGGAACTCTTCTCTCCGGAGGCCCGCTATCACAGCGAGCTGTGGGTGGACGTGCCATTCTACCAAGAATTATCGGCGTTTGGGAACGGTGAGTTTATTTTTTAAAATGTCATACCAGGGGCTCAATATAAAATCAATTATCTATATTTTATATTGATATCTTTAGCACAGTTTCACTGTTGGTATATTGGCAGGAAATAAGCATAGTACTTAAAAATTCCACATAACAAACATACAAAATGTATTGTTGTTATGACGTGGATGCATCATTACACATCTTTTTTTTTCTGTAACGGGTATTGCAGAGTGAGAAATAAGACATGCCGAACTTCTTTGCGAGGATTACATTTGATTCACCGGCTTCTAAACGGTGTAATACAGCATTTTTTTCTTAAATTGAAAAAACACTTTCGCTTCACGGGACTCATTGTGTCGAGCTTCCTAGTCAAAAGCGAGGCTGTATTGGTAGGTGGGTTTTGTAACCGGACAAATTATCATTAAAATAGGTCGCTTTACGTAGTTGGTCACTTTAAACGGATACGTTTTCCTACTAAAAGTTATGAAACCTTACTAGAGTTTACATTATCGTCACTTAAAACAGTAGACCGTTAAATGCAAAGTCATTATATCCAAATTCTACTGTAAATTTGTGTTTTCTTTTATTTCAGAGTCAGACATGGGCAGTAACGTGGACGAGGCAGCTGTACTAGAAGAGTCTGTACTTGGAAACCGTGAGTTATAAAACTAACTAACTTACCTTCACGCCATTTCGGTAGGCAGAGAGGATGAACCACCATGCAACTCGATCTTGGCACACACACTCTTTTCTTCATTCCATACCTACCTGACTGTGCTATTCTGACTCCTGACATAGCCCGCCTCAAGTATTTGATTAACTTTTTATTTATTTTTTTATATGAATACCTCACAAGAGCCTCATCTGGAGCCAGTGAGACTATGGCATCCTCAATCGGGGTATGTTGTGAGGCTGAAGGTAGCGGGGAGGGGAAGGAGGTGTGGAAGAGGGAGGTGGAAAAGTACCTGGCTATTCAGAACTGGTCACCAAACACGGCTAAAACCATTTCAAGCAACGTTTCAATTCTGAATGGGGTCTTACACCAGGGCGATACTATGGGTATCTTCCACTCTGGAACGTGCCGCAAATATAATATATATTATTTTAAATGAATTTTGTGTGAAAATAACACTAATTATTCAAATATAATTTATTTGATTTGATCCCGCGACCATCGTATTGCGAGTCATAAGCCGTACCAGAGGCAGTGGGTTATCGTAATATAGACACATTAAATTAATTTGGGTTTTCTGTTGTTTCAGAAATGGACAGATCGAGCGACGAGGATGACGAAGCGAGTGACGTCGACCACGAAGAGAGCGATGAGGATACCTTCTGCATGCCACCAATACCTTATCATAATATTATCAACGTTTCACCTAACTCCGCTATGGCCATAGACTTTAGTAGACAAGACCAGGTAGATAGTGAGGCAATGCGTTCGATTCTGCCGCCTGAAGGTTACTCTTTCGATTGGTCTAAAGATATCTTACGTTTTACTGGGATAAGGGAGACTTTCACAGGCACGCCGGGACCAACTTTCAATACCGACGAAATGGGCAAACCTGTGGATGCCTTTCTTAAAATCTTTGATGCAGATTTCGTTGAACTGATCGCGAGAGAGACCAACAGGTATGCAGATCAATGGATTGCGAAAAAACAATTTAAGCGTCATGCGCGTACCAATAAATGGGCTCCCACGAATAAAGAGGAAATGTATGTATTCTTGGCAATTTTAATGTATCAAGGTATTAGTCCCCTTCCTGTTGAAAAAGACTACTTCTATTCAAAAAAACTCACCGCCATGCCTTATTTCAGCCGAGCCATGGATTATAATCGTTTTCTTCTAATTAAAAAGTTCCTTCACTTCACCAACAATGAAAGTCTTTCTTCTGATGCACCATTATCTGTGCGAAGGTTACAAAAGATTCAACCCGTCTTGGACCACCTCTCAAATAAGTTTGAGACTTTATACCTGCCCGAGCAAGACATCTCTCTGGATGAATCCTTACTCTGCTATAAAGGCCGTTTGGGATTCGTCCAGATGATCAAAACCAAAGCGGCCAGTGCGGGTATAAAGTCTTACGAGCTTTGTGAGTCCAAGTCTGGCTATCTTTGGAAATTCCAAATTTATACGGGGAAGACCATTTCCAGACAGGCTGAATCGACAAATCCAGACCAGGAAGATATGACGGAAGACATAACGGAAGATATGACGGACGACATGACACAGGCCAACTTTTTGGGTGCTCACAATATCTGCCCAGTTGGGGCCACTGCAAAGATAGTATACGACCTGGCCAGCCCTCTGTTTAACAAGGGGTATACATTAATAATGGACAATTTTTATAATAGTCCATTATTGGCACGATGCCTCAAAAGAAATGGGATGGACTGCATGGGCACATTGCGGTTAAACCGAGAATTTGTGCCCTCTGCATTTAAGTCCCATCTCCGGTCCAAACTGAGGGAAGGTGAGGTTGTATACTCGAACTGCGGGGACCTCAATGTAATGGTTTGGTTGGACAAAAACCTGGTAAGTATGTTGTCCACCTACCATAAGGCAGAAATCGGGGCAGTTGAAAAGTTTGGTACCTGGACTTACAAACCTCAACTCGTACTAGACTATAACAAGGTAATGGGGGGGGTTGACCGAAAAGATCAGCTTTTGTCAGGCTTCCCCATTGAACGACAGCGAAACCTGGTCTGGTACAAGAAGCTTTTCAGGAGACTACTAAGCGTTTCGGTGCAGAATGCGTATATATTGTACGGCTCAAAGCTCCGCAAGGAAAATAAACGCATTTTGTACCGAAACTTCAGGAGTGAGGTTGCGGATGAACTCCTTCTGCTGTTCTGTCGTAGTCAAATTGACACGACTGTGCGGACCATTGGCCTAATAGCTGAAGGAAAGACTCTGCGACCTATCCTGAAAGGCAACCACTTCGTGGTCCGTAGCGGGAAAAAGGTGAAATGTGCCTGGTGCAACATAAATAACATTTTCAAAAGGACCCTTACAAAGTGTGATGTGTGTGATGTGGCATTATGCTATGATTGCATGAAGCCATATCACACTACAATATAGATTTGCTGAGGGTTTTTTTTTATTTCATTTTTTTCTTTTTTGGTTTTTTAGTTATGAAATTCTAATTTATAAATTTAATTAAATTTGTTTGAACATCAATTATGATGGCCTGGATGGCTGGACTTATAATCATTTCTTTCCGCATACTCACGTCTCATGTTATGTTGTCCTCAAAGGTTCTATATGATAAGGTTCGGTGGACATTTAATATGTATATTTCAATTCTGATCATTGAAATATGCATGTTAACAAATGCACAGGTTTTCTCATTTTTCCCTGTTTATTGTACACATTAAATAACTCGTTTTATTTTTATGTCTTAATTATATTTTGTCAATTTTTCTGTAAAGATGCTTTTCCAGATCTAGTCACTGAACATAACTAAGCCAATTCAAGCAATGTTCAATTCTGAATGGTGGTCCCTCACCAGAGCGATACTCAGAATCTCACTCTATAGCGAGGCACAATGATATTATTATGTATTGATTTTCTTAAATTATGAATAAACCAATAAACTGAATACATTTTTATTATGACAAAAGGTGTAAACAATGTTTAAATCAATATACTGCTCTTTCATTGTAACCATACAACTGTAATATTGATTTTAAAGGATATTAGGGCTTAATAAATAAATCAATTATTGGTTCCATCAATTATTTTCCCTCCCCCATTTTTTTTCGATACCTTTGCGTTTAGATATAAAATTATCACTATGATTTTATTTGAAATTCTACGGTCATACAAAGGTTTGATATATATATACAAATTTATCATCATTTTACATATTCCGATTTACCCTATGTAGATTGACCTTAAGGTAGCTGTCAGAAGTGATTTTTGGTCAAATATTGGTGAATTTCATCAACTTTCAAAGTATCCCCCTGAAATATTGGCAATGTTTATATCTATGATATATATCTCACTTTAAGCCTTATTTCCTCGTTTTGCACGTAATATAAAAACATGGTTACAAATCTCCAGTTCTAATTTACAATTATTTAAAAAGTAGCACCATGATTTTGACATCGTGAAATAGGCTCTCTGTATAATTCATCAAATGAATAAAATAAAGCCAACACGGCGACTATGCTTATTAATAATTGTAGACAGTTAATGTATCTTCCTAACGTTATACCAGTTTTTGTGGTAAATTTATTATATAATATAATACAGTGATTTCAATTTTGACGCGTCACGCACTCAAATTTTACAAAATTATTTTCTGACCAAACTTTTGAAGAGATCTTAACATGCAAAAAAATATTTTTCTATTACATTCTTGCATCTGTGATTATCAAACAGGCCATAGAGAACATAAAAACGTAGAAAATATTCAATAAAGATTTTTAAAACTGCCACTGGCGGCAATTTCAAATCACAAAAACGCAAATTTCGCGCATTTATAAAGTTTAAGATTTTTTAATAATTTATCTATCAATTCTAAAAATATAGAATAATTATTAAAATATAGGTGAATTCATTGGCTGTATAGCACTATAATCAGTTTTATGTTTCCGTATTAAAATTCGGAGGTTTGATTTTTTTAATGTTGGCGGAAAATATTCAAAATCGTCGCCAAAAAACCGCGAGCAATCGGAGAAAAAAGTTTTTTGACGCGCGATCGTTCGAGTGGATATGCAGTGAATCGATCATCGGGACCTGAAATACAGGCGATAAATAATACTACAGGGGAAGAACGGTTCGAAGAATAACTGGCTTTTTCCGGAAGCCAAATAATTGATTTTGCACAAAAAAGGCGCTATACAAATCATCCAAATATTATAACTAATACGTTCGTTCCAAAAAAATGGGGCAAAAGGACAAACAATAGAATTTAGGTATTTTCAATGACCTAATAATTTGTTAATAAATTTGTGTTTTGGAAATATTACGATCTGTTTTCTTCTATGGAAGTTAGGTATACATGAAAATAAAATCAAGGCAAATATTGATACCTAGTACCTAAATCGTTTTTTCAGTACAGTAATGCTGATTGGCGCAGAAAAAAAAAATTATTACCACGAAGTAGGTTTGTAATTGGATAAACTTTGGGTGTAAAATAGAAACCAATCAGTTAGAGATCTAAGAATAAATTTATGGTATTCTACCATCGTAGTGGTAATAAAAAAACTAAAATATTGGGTCCCAAAAGGAGAGTGTTTCAGTAACGTGTCCATTCAACTTTTTATTATTATTAAACACCCTGTATTATAAACTGCTTTTGATAGCAGGAAACATTAAATTGAAAACGTGAAATTTATTGGAACCGTGATTCAATTCCGCAAAATTATTGCGCTGGCCTTATAAAATTTAAAAGCAATATTATACACAGTGAGCCAATGAAAACAGCACCAAGTTTACTGATCTATCAAAAATAATTGCATTTGAAATAATTAAATCTGTCCCAAAATATTTATTAATGGGTTCGAGATTTGGGTGAGTTTTTGGAATTCATGAGAACATTTTTGCTGTGAAAATACAGTTTATTAGATAATATGTGAAAAATGTATTTTTAATTAAACTTCAATACACTTACATAATAATATTCTTAAGTTATATTATTTTTTAGTCATACGCGTTATAATGCAACATTGAAAAATGGTTGATAATATGTGGGTATTATATCGACAGCCTATGTAATGTTTTAAATACCAGTCATAATGAGAAAAAAAATTCAGTCATACAGTCAACCTTTGTTAGCTGTTCGCAGTAGTCCACTGAAGTTGTATTTGGAGTGGTATATAATATCAGTATCGCCCTGGTGCAAAACCACCATACAGAATCAAAACGTTGCTTAAAACGGCATTTGCTGTGTTTGATGACCAGATTTCAATTACCAAATACTTCTTATGGTTCCCACCTGCATCTCGTTCCCTTTCGCAGTCCCTTCAGCCTTACAGTATGCCCCAATAATTAGGGATGACCCCATCCATGGCTTCGAGCAGTTGCGACTTTGGTGCATGAAAGACAACTACACATATTTTCATCAATTTTTAATACCTTTCCGAAATTCGAGATTGCGAGTTAATTGGTGCCAAATTCAAAATAATAAATCGTTGGAACTTGTTTCCACAGAACAGACTGCGACCAACCTGCAAATCGTTAAATTAACATATCAAATGACTGTATTATATTTTGGCCCGCGACCGAATTTACATAAGAAATTAGATAATGTAGATTTAAAGTATCCTATTCACGTTAATATTTACAATAATATACACATCATCAGTTGGAATTTTTACACCATTTTATTAAAATCGTTTACTAACGGATTCGCAATACGAAGAACATATGAACTCCTTCGTAATATTCTAGAGTATAGCTCCATTTTTTGACCAATGACAGAATTCCAGAAAATAAGATTTACTTCTTGTATTAAATAAATTCTTAAAATTAGTGTACAGTATTTAAGCGAATGGAAGAATATTTGAATACATGAGTTGAGTCACGTGAAGAGTGCGGATGAACGTGGATGGAGCAATTAGTGTGTGCCTACAGTTTCATGACAAAATTGGGTGATATTCTGGTTAGTGAATTAATATTATACACACCATCCACAAAGATGACATAGGCCTTGCGGGAAACTATTTACCTCGTGGCCTCCAATGTGAAGTTAATGTAAATAAACCGCGTTTGGTGACCAGATCTGAATAAACAGGTACTTCCCAAACTTCCTCTATCCCATCTCCTTTCCTTTCCCCATTCCGCAAAACGATTTCGATTAGCAAACTATTCATTATTATTATTATTATTATTATGTTCAACGAACCGTTCCACTTTCGGTTGGTAAATTGGCATCTTTACAAGTTCATGTGTTGTATAGATGATTCACAGTCGTAGAGCAGTTTGTATCGATCAGATCGCAGATTCAAGGACGAAAGCAGTTAGGTAGGAAGAGTTGGAAATTGGCGCAATGCAGTATGTACTTACCCACGTACCTACGTAGTACTGTAGAGCATACCACACAGCTGACAGCGCTATTTCGCAACATGATTTAACGTCGTGTTTTTCGTGTTCGGACATTTCCGGGTACTGAGGAATCTATGTGCTACTATTTATTTCCAATGGTTTATAACTGAAATAAATCTTTACAGATTGATCGTCTGCAGTCGGCGGTGTAGCCATTTTAAAAGGGCATACCGCGCAAGAGTCCAAATTGCCCAGAGCCAGTGGGGCTATGGCATCGCCAATTCAGTGAGACTGGGAGGAGTTGGGTGAGGGAGAGAAGAGGGGAAAGAAGAGAACTAAGAAAAAAGTGTTGAAGACGGCCCCACGGTTTGAGTTTGGCTGCCAAACCTCTGGTTTGGAGACCCAAAATACCTGAAAAACCCTCGATTCATACATGTGCAGAAACGGGCGGTCAGTTTGGTAGATTCTCCTACCTTAACGAACGGATTGTAATCTTTAGAGCACAGGCGTCGTATGGGAATGCTGTCTTTGTTCTACCGGTATTTCAATAAGACGCTCCGAGGGACTTGCAGAATTGATTACTTCGGCAACGGTGCACAGTTGGGAAACACGCCAAACGCGCGCTCAACATTTGTACAGTTGACATTCCAAAAAATACACACACGAGAACCGGTCGTTTTTACGACTCGTTCGTGAGTTCAACAGCTCGGAAATATTTGCCGACCTCTGTGTTTCCTCCCTCCTACAACATGGGTCTCTTCAAAACCCAGGTTCACTGCTTCCATTCAACAAAAAGACCATCCACACAGCAAATTCAAAGATGACAAAGGCCCCGAGGGAAATTGTTTTCCTAGGGGCCTCCTGTACATCCTGGAGTCAATGTAAAATGAATTAAAAAAGTAAAGTGTGCGCCGGACTACTGCTGCGAGACAATGAAATATTTCACTCTTTACATACATATTTACGTAAAATTTAAGCTAGAATCCAGACCATTATTGTCAGTGCGGATAAAAATAATAATATTGCGATTGAATCCGCAATAAACGGTATTATCCATTATATTCACAGTAAATGGCATAAAATGAACGAAACAATGGGCGGCCATTTTAGCGAAACTCTTTTGTTTATCGCTTCACTTGTCTGCCGCGGCCACTGAAGATTTAAACCGATAGACAAATGCTGAGGGCGTGTACGTGTGCTCAAAAGAAACTAAATTATTTGACCTTGCTTTCGTTTAAATTTATAAGTTTAAACCAGAAGCGTGAATGGGAAGGAGATGAAAATGAAGACGACGGGGAATTCTAGTATTGTTCATACAGAAAATAAATAAAAAGTCAGTATAATTCCGTTATGGCGTCATTGGATATAAAAAATATTATTATTATTATTATTGGTACATTATTTTGTTACAATTTATGTTTTCCAGTAATGTAGGCCTCACTGGGTGGCTTGCCCGTGCTGAGGCCTTCATTTTATAATATGAAAATCTAATCTACATATTACATTTAAAGAGAAGATAGTAAATTTGAAAAGAAAATAATAAATTTAAAATTAAAAATAAAAATACATAATAATACATTTAAAATTAAAAAATAATACAATAAAAATAATCTTTTGTGTTTGTGAGTGATGTGTGTTTATGTTGGTTTTGTATGTTACGTGTAGGTTTTATTTTTATTTTATGCTATGACATTTTGGTAATATTGTCTTTTTTGTTGTTTAATCCATTTTGTAATTTTGTGTGTGAATTTATTTTTATTTTCCTCAATTTTAATTTCAATTTTTAGACTGTTGAAAGCTTTTATAGCATGGTATTGGTAGTGTCTTTGTCCAAAGGTTGAATTTACTGTTGGAGTTTTAATGTTTTCTTTGTACGCTTGTCTAACTGGTCTGTTAGTGTTATTTTGTGTATGTTGAAATTTTTTTTTTTTTGTTAAAAATGTAGTTTAGTAGTGTTTTAACGTATAATTGGCGTATATCTAGTACGTCACAGCTGTTGAATATTTGGTCTGTATCGGTCAGTCTATGTTTTTTTAGTATTACCTTTAAGATCGTTTTCTGTGCGGTTTCTATGTAATTGATAGCCGAGTTTGTTGCTCCTTCCCAAGCAATAATTCCATATTCTATTATTGATTGGCAGAGTGCAAAATATATTGTTTTCAATTGTTTTATTTTATATATGTTTCTTATGTTAACGAAAATGTGTATTGTTTTGAGAAGTTTATTTGTGATTTGTTTGATGTGAGGTATCCATCTAAGGTTATGGTATATATATATATATATACGTATATAACATCAACAAAATGCCAAGCTGAAGATATAAATCTATTGAAGTGCGCTGCGATGGCTTAGAACACCCTAGAAGGGTGAAAGCAGGAAACAATCGGGGAAAAAAATGCAATGTAGGCGTGTCCGTGTAAAAGCTTAAATTTTCCTAACTTCCGCTGAAATCAGACAAATATTTTCAAAATCGACATTCTTTCTTGAAGAGATAATCATTGGCCTAACCGGGCCGAGAAATCAAAAGGCATTGATGAAATCGTTTTTATTATTTTTTTATTGATACATTAAATTTTTTTTTTTGGCCCCCATTATACTGTTTTATGTGACAAATTATTTATGTGAATAAAATGGACTGCGTTGAATAAAAATATATATAATTTTGAAACCAGATATGTAAATAGAATTAGATTGCCGCATACGAGAAAAACGGAATCACACAACTGAAATGTATTTAAAAAGACTAAAAACGTGAAAGCCATGATGAAATGCTTGAAAGACTGTAGAATGAATGTTTTTTTTTTATATATTGTTATGATTACTGTAAAAATATAAACTTGCGCATATTTATTAGTTTATACACGTGAGTAATATATGCACAGTCCCGTGTGGTGGTCTATGGAGGTTTAAAGTCATTCGTAAATCGAAATCCTTTGGTAACTTCTTTCGTCTTCCAAAACAACGGGTTTGTCGCACAGTAGTTGAGGTAATACTCGAATAAAACACTTATATTTTACTTTTGTATTGACAAATTGCTTAAAAGTGGTTCAGATAAACCCGCAATAAGGGTGAGATAACGTTAGCTGCTGGGATTTATAATTTTTTTACAAATAGAATGCAAGAATTGACACTTTCTTCGTAAAAGCATAGAGAAAATGATACAAAGTCAAATTGATACAAATAAAACTGAAGACAAAATGCGACAGTCTTGAAATTTTAAGTAAAAGGGTCCATAGACGGAAATAAAGCAAAATGAATTTAAAACAAATGACAGGTAAGAAATGAAGTTGAATATTGTAAATAGGACGACAACAATATGAACAATCTAAATAAATTATTTATTTAATTTTAAATGTAAGGTGGCGACATCAGCTTTCTTTCAAATTGGTATAGATCACGCTTCTAGGTTTTACCTGTTCAGTGTCCGCAACGGACCGACAGAGATGTTCCCCGTAGGATAAGGCAGTGACGGTAATTAGCCGAGGTAGAATAAACACCGAACACAGCTAAAGTAGGATTAAAACTGATAACAACCAAATTCTAGACATTAAATTACTGTACAAAGACCATTTAGCAATCTGATTACGTTAAATTAAGATAATTTATTTATACAAGAATTATTATTATATGATGGAAATTATTTATAAACTTTTAACAAAGATATTGTAAATGATAAAAATATACCTACTTGAGGTCTTAAGGTTAACGCGATAGCTCAGTGGTTAGAATAGTCCAATTATTGTAACCACTGGGTACTGAAAACCGGCATTATAAATAATATTGTATCCGTGTAAAAATATTTCATATATTATATGAACAACGGCAAGTGGCTTAGCAACGCTTGGAAAGTACTTGTACACCGAGAGCGGTCGTTTTCCGTCATGCTTTAGAATTATTACGTATTATTTGCACCATAATGCCAATAAAGAAAAAATGTAGGATAGGCAGAATGAAAAGATGTGATCCTTGGTTCAAACGTAATGATAAAAATAATGATAATTGATTAAGCCCAGTTTTTGTGAAAAATCACATTTCCTTGATATATTTTCAGTTTTAACCCTTTCACACCCGCATTATTGTTTCCACACATATAAAATATGTAATGCTTGATAATAACTTGGCATTTTTTTTTTTGAAATTTTTCTATGTTAATTTGGATTAACATTGGGCGTCAGAGGGTATTTTTTAAATAGTAACGTAAAATAAACATAACACAAAAGTAATACAAATAACTGTTTCATGTGAAAAATGCACATTGACAATGTAGTGATAATCTCTAAGGTACAAACAAATAACATTTTAACTAAAATTCATTCATAAATAAAGAAATAATCTAAGATAATAAATCTTTAAAAATTCGCCATACTAGTCGAAAACATGTCTGTCACTACCAGTGTTAATTTGAATGAACATTGAAATTCATTTACAATATTCTGGGAAATGACTGTGATCAGTGAATTGAACTGATGTTATTATTATAGAACACATCTTAATGCGTTAAAATATTTGTAATTCGAGTAAATTAAGTAATCACCTTAAATTAAGTAATCAATGACGGCAGAAATTCGATGAAACTCACAATCAGCAGATGTCAAAATATTTATCGTTGTTGTGGCGGGAATAAGGATTTCAACCGAGCGGAAAAAATAGACGCCAAAGAAAAGACAAACTATAAGAAAACGAAAACGTGGCTTTTCTAAATCGCTACTGTTACGGTAAAAAAATTCACAAAGTTTGTGTTAATTTGAATTAACACTGGGGATGAAAGGGTTAATACAGATTGGGAAAGGAATATCTCGCCGGTATATAGGTAAGGTTGGTAATTCTTATTTAATTTGGAATAAATTATTAAATTTGATACTCTATTCTGGTATTAAATTACTTAAAAAATATTTTACAGAAATAACAGAATGATAATTATTATTGAAAGGATTGTTTTTTTAAATATTTCAGAATTACATTACGTTAAGAAAAAAAAACAGATGATTAAATTACCACGAATGTAACAACGAAGAGTTTTATTATTGGTTAAAAATTCGGGTAGGTTTTTAGGCGAACTTTATTGATAAAATAAATAAAGTGAAAGAAAGATATTTTTTTAGAACACTGACCCCGACCCGCAAGTGGACGAAAGAGTAGAAAACATAACGTGAGATGGCTGGACAGTTAACAATATAGTTGTGTTTTCTCCCTCCTACAACCGGATCTCTTCAAGATTCAAAAACTAACTTCCTTCCTTTCTTATAAAATAAAAACGTACCACACAGCATTCCCAAAGATGACAGAAGCATGAGTAGAATTGATATAATAATACTGGTAATAATAGCATTTAAAGTCAGAACAGTAGTTTTTACTAACGGCTGGAAATTAGATATATCGATACAATAGACGAGTAAAATCTTAAGATGCTTGCATTATTACGCTGCGTATACATTTGCGAACCGAACAAAGTAAACCTTAAGTGGCGTTTGTTCGGCTCCTTTCCCATAAGTCGTGGTTCAGCTCACATGTGCATATGTAGCAAGAAATTATAGTAAACCACCAACACAAAAAAACGTATTTGGCTACCTACAGATTTAATTCGTTAAAATCTTCGTGCTTACAAGTGAACCAACTTACTAAATGCTGGACAAACACGTTCCCTTCAAAGCAACACAATTCACTTCAGTCCATTGAATATAGAATTTAGTCATTGCTTCAGTCGATTGCCGCTTGTATTATTTTTTAACATGTCAGTGAGAAAAAATCTCGTTTAGTGTACCAGCGTTGTTTGGGAGGTTGTTCGCTGTCTAGGAAGGAACGCGACGACCTGAAGAGAGGTCATGGGAACACAGTGCGACCTTACCAGCCAAAGGTCACAGCCGGCATTAATTCACAGTGCGGTGCAGCGGGCGGGGGAGGTCTTAACTTTTAACCCTGGGAGGTGTGTAAAGCAAGCGGGAGTCTGGTGGGAATAACAAATTAAGTTTGAAAGTACCTATCTGATAAAATTAATACGCCAGTGTTACTAAGCATAATTATATCACCGACACGCAGTATTACCGAGTGGTTTTAGGAACCTTTTTCCAGAATCGGAAGCATGTTGCAAACATGCTTTTGTGATATGTTTAGACCACTCTAAAAAACGTTAAAATCAAAACATGTCTAACCTTAATTTTCTTCACAATTGAAAGTGATATAGTAACTGCATGGTTTGAGGTCATTTTTCCAGAATTGGAAACATGTAAAATGATGCCATTGTGAGATGAATAGAATAGTACATTATTTATTTTGATTTATTTATATTAACTATAAACGCCCTGATGGGCTTTTACATGACAGTTTTCAAGATTTACTGCATAATACAGTGACAACAGGAGTTTGCTAATGTTTAAATAAAAACAAAAAAAAAAACTTTAAAAATGAACAAAATACATATAACATAATATAAGAAAAGAGAAAAAATAGAAGAAAAAAAAAAAAAAAAAAAAAAAAAACAGTTTTTACAGTGCAGATGGCCTGAAATAATGTAAAATAATAGTACAAGTTAATAAAGTAATTAAAAAAACAAGAATATGATATGATAATTATATATGATTTGCGATTTTCACGACCAAAAGTATAATAATGATTTATTTTTGTGGTATTATGCCGTGTTGCGCTACCTCCTTCATTAGCCAACGTTTCGGACAGCATTCAGCGGACAGTGTCCATCATCGGGGCAGGTGATAGCATAATACCCTCACAATACCCAGATGGAATTCACACGGCATAATACCCCAAAAATAAAAGACTACAGAAGTACGTAATAAGTTAAAATTGAAGCATCTAACATTACTCTTTACTTTTCTTCTTTCCCAATAATTTGGAGACACATAGATAGTCCTACTGGCAACGAGAGATGAGACTCATATAGGGATTATCTGTAGACAATCTAAAGGATATCTTTAAGGTTAAACACGAACTACAACGTAATGCCAACGTCGTACATAATTCCAATTTCGGTATAAATTTATATATAACATGTTGTTTCTGAATTTCTTGAATGAGCAAACTAAAGAATATATTATAAACGATAATGTGATCTAAGCCAAGTAAACTAATAAACTGTTGCTTATCTTCATTAATTTGAAATGGCGTATTTGTTGTGAAATTCCATTGTAATATTATCTCAGGTGACGCGATTTTATAAAGAACATAACGTGATATGAGATTTCATCGTACAATGATTCAAGTCGTGAAAATATTATTTTATTTATAGCTTTCAAAGATAAAATACAAACTACTTTAGGGTTAAACTGAGCTATGGCAGGGGGATGGGAAAACATTTAAGGCGATGCCATACGTAGTAATGCAAAATCATGTGTTTTTGGTTTGAAAATTTGGTCGCCTAGAAATGTTTCAGATGCTTTGCTTTTTCTTTCATAAATCAAAACAGGCGGATGGTGTTAAGCGGGAATTTAAACCTTATCGCCATCTACATAAGGGTTGTTATTGATAGCGGCTCAATTTAAAATATTACACGGCGTAGTGCATCGTCTTAAACTGAGAACACAACATCCTCTGGTCTCTGGTGGGTGAATAAAGGGAGATGAAAACTAACCCGTTCAATCTCCTTTGAAAAGTGAATAATATATCTTCGTATTCTGAATTGAGGCAAAATAATGTTAATAAGTTTGGATAACGAGATTGGTATTTACATGAATGAATAAGCTTTCAAATTGCTTAAAAGCTTGTAAAAATGTATGGAATTGCAAGATAAAATATGGTATTTGAAAGATAAAACATACTGAATGAGAAAAAAATATTCACATCCGAATTCTAATTTTATTTCCACAACGAATTGGATATTTGTGGTGATTCATCACTACATCCAGTTCCTAGTAGCAATAGGTTAAATGAGTATAGTGATTTAAATCCAAAGTTAATTGAGGTAGGGTTTGATTAATGAACAAACATTATATCATAGTTAATCATAAAGGAGGCTAATTTCGTTTTGTGCAGGATGTGGTTCATTTATTTTCAAGATGATTACGATTTTGATAATTAGACTTTTTGCCATTATATTCTGTTAATTTTTTTCTATAAAAATACACTCATATTAGGGGGGGATAATTACTTTTTATCATTTTTGAAATCTACTCTAAAAATACTAAATTTGAAATTTAATTTCGATTTGAAAGCTAATTCGATTAGTTTTATAATCAAAAGATTCCATTTTTATTTCGACATGGATAATTTTCCAGCTAATCCCAAACTCTATAGTTTTTCATGCTAATCAAAATCCATTTATTTCAAGTCTGTAATATGCTGTATGCGAGCAATGCATCTGTGAGAGTAATGTGATCGCATGAACATTCGCTGCTACAGGTAATATTTAACAATAAATTTTTTTTGAAAGTTTAAATTTCAATTTTATTTTGATTTGTGCAACAAAAACATAGGTAGCCAAAAAGTGTGTTTTATTTTATTTAGTGCTTTTAGTTCAGGAACAAATATTTAAATGTTTTACGATCATTTTCTAAAGAACTTAATTTGCCATATTATACAAACGAAAATGGGTTCGTAGGTAGGAAATTCGAACTTTGAAGAAATTTTTATGGACCAAATATATTTTATTTTTTTCTGGGCTTATTAAAAAAATGTTCGATTATTTCAAAGGCAATTGAAGCATCTAAAATATTTCTAACCGATCAAATTTTTTAAACAAAAATACATGATTTTGCATTATACTACGTAGTGTTTTCACAATAAAGTTCCTGTTCAAGGTCAAAATTTCACGTCCTTTTACAGATTCGGGGGATGTTTTTGCTTGTTAGTTTGGATGTGACGTTCGCCGGAAGGTTCCGTTTCAAACTCAATATATATAGCACTAATTATTATAACCAAAACATAGAACCAATAAACTATTTTGTGCATGTTTTTCCATCTCCCGAAGTAAATAATGTTTTCTTGTAGTAATTAAATTAAAACAAAATGTTATTTCAATAATTTGTGCACATAAAGTTTCAAGTGGAATTCTATAATTTTACCAATAAATGTGTCACAATTCTGAAAAAGTCAAGCGCCAGACCATTATCAAACAACATTCGCCGTAAGCAACAGTCATAATGTTTGTAATACGAGTGAAAAAATAATATAACAACAATAATTTTTCCGATAAAATCACCGTTCAATTTACCTGCATACACAAGATGTCAGGGGACGTACTTATATATTATATAGGGTGTTAAGGGACGTAGGTACTTGACTTACCTTAAATCAGTGATTCCCGACATTATTTGGAGTAAAAAAATTAAATTATTTACTCGTAGATGAAATTTTGATCTCCGGTGAAATTTTTTAATGTTTTTACAACTAAAACATAAAAAATAAATACGAATTGGTCAGCTAGGGTCAATATGAGGGGTTTTGTAATCAGTGACGACACGTAGAAGATTTAAAAAAAATATTTTTTGTAAAAAAAATATATATACTCGTATGGTCACGAGAGACCAAAATTTCATTATATTTTTTTACTCCAAATAATGTGAGGAACCACTGATTTAAGGTAGGTCAAGTGCGTCTCGTAACACCCTAAATAAAATAATATAATATCGACTAGGTAGTGGTTGGTTGGCAACAATGTATTATAAAACGGTGAATGCTCCAAGATAACTTTTATACAAACATTATTTCTAATGTTTACTGTAATCTCTAGCAATCTATCTATATATTAATTATCAACTTATGCTACTGATAAGATCCGAGTAAAGGATAGGGAGAATGTATGTGTGAAGGTGATAGAGATAAGTAGGTTTGCGGAGTCATTGGTCCAATCACTAGACACGATTGATTTAAATTATCTACTCGATAATACCTTCCCATGTGATAGCGTATTAGAGCGCCAAACGACAGGAGCCAGAGGGATTATGACATATCTAATATACGGGGAATGGTTGTGTAACAAACTGTGATATATGGTAATAAGTTGGGTATTCAAGCTATAGATGGCACTAGTCAGAAAGCTTACTCCAGAGTCCGACAGATGTCGCTAGAGTGTAGCAAGTGCCTGTGGGGTATCCTTGTCAGACTTCAAGCTTCTAGAAACAGAGAATTACCAACCTTCGGGTAATGAACAGTGTAGCTAAATTCAGACTTATTTATTGTAACGCAAATACACGCAATTATTGTAAAGAACCTTTTACTTTATCAAGAGTTCCCAACACACTAAATCTGCAAATAAAGGCAGAGATATAACACAAACACTATTTAGTAATGGTCAAAACACTAACACACGAATAATTGCCATTTCAGGCAACATTTCGATAGATTCACCAGTGCAATCTGAAAATATTTTCAAATAATAAAAAAAAAAAAAAAAAATACAGTCGCTTTCCGCGTCTCTCTATTTGTGCGCTTAGTTCTTCTAAACTTCGCAACGGATTTTGATAGGGTTTTCACTATCATTTAGATCATTTCTTCCGGAAGGTTTATATATATAATACATGCTTATTATATTTGTAGAAAGTAGAGAAAAGTCGATGTCTTATAATCAAGTCGTAAAAATAAATTTTCAGGCACTACCTTGCTAACGCTGCTAAACCTCATAAGATACATCGTAATAATGTACTACGGAATTTTGTATATCTATAAAAGGAATACGTCTAGCTCCTAAAGACAACTCCCAGCAACGCCGGGTATACGTCAGCGTAATGTAAAAAAAGTTACATTTTACAAAATTATATTTAAGGTCATTATTGGTCATGGATACCTCTTTATAAAAAAGGAGGAACTCTTTGAGCCTGATTATTTTACTTTGGTTGTATATTCATAAATGAAACGTTGCATGAAATTGCTTTCGCCGTGTTTGGTGACCAGGTACCTCCTCAGCATCCTCCAGATGGTTTGGATTCGTGTACCGTTCAAATAAATAAAAAAAATTATAATTTAATTCTATTATTAATTTTAATTTTTTATTTGTTTTGGTTGGTTGATAATCCAGAACAATACAGAAGGGAGATTACTTTAGTTATTTATGGTATATTTAACGCTCTATTTAATATTTATAGCTTTCTAAGTATTTCATCAAACATCCAATACGAAGCAGCTTTTAGATTTGTAGTTACTCTCAGTATCACCCTTTTGCTTGAAATGGTTTTAGCTGTGTTTAGTGACAAAGTCTGAATAGCCAGGTACTTTCTAATCTTCATCTCTCTCTCTCTCCTATCTCCTTCCTCTAAATTCTCCTTATCGGGTTTGCCATAGTCCCCTGTGGAGTGTGTTCACAAAACCAAATACAAAACTTACGAGAATTATTTATCGCCTTTTCACAGTTTATAAGCTCAAAATTTAACAGTGTGCACGGTTCAAGTTAGCCTACTTTTTCTGCAAGAAAATATTTATATGTACTGTTACAGATGTCCTAACGCGGTAGGCAGAGAGACAGAGAACCCAGTCCTGGTATAAAAAAACATGCGTTACCGTCGGCACTCAACGAATCCGATTTTCAATTTATCGAGACATTGTCATAATTAATTTTACACGAAAACGACCTCCGTGGTCGAGGGATACGGCTTTCGACGGGTTCAAATCCCCGCGTGCACCACGTAAATATTATCTGATTAATTTGTGGTTAATTCAAAATTATTTATTATTTTAAAATAATATATAGTATATTAGCAACACGTTTCAGAATGGAAGATACTCTCAGTATCGCCTTAGTGTGAGACACCATTCAGATTTGAAACGTTGCTTGAAATAGCTTTAGCCGTGTTTGGTGACCATTTCCGAATAACCAGGTACTTCCCTCTTTCTCATCTCCTTCCCCTCCCTACTACCTTCAACCTCACAATATACCCCAATTATAAAAAAAATTACAATATTAGCAACATGAACACAGCGCAAGAGTCCCAACTATTCGAAGTCACTAGGACTGTGACACCACCAATTGGGCTTTGTTATGAGGCTGAAGAGAGTAGGGGGAACGAAGGAGAAGAGGGTGAGGAAGGTTGGGAAGTACCTGGCTATTTAGATCTAGTCACCAAACACGAATAAAGCTATCTCGAGCAACTTTTCGATTCCGAATGGTAGTTATTCACCAGGACAATCAATGAAAGAACATTGCATTGGAAGGAGAATTAATGGCAACGAAGCATTTATCAATTTACGTGAAATGCACATTTTCTTAGAAATTTTAACATCGGAAATATTACGAGTCGGTTTCAACATTAAAAATACAAATTTAAAAATGGATAAATTACGTACACTTTAATTTAAAACACTTTGTATTTATCAAATAACAATTACATAGGAAGTTCAGTAACGGAAATTGAATTATTTAATAAAATCGATTGCTCACTTGGCGGCCGTTAATGATGTGAAAGCTTTAGAGACACTTTTTTCTTCTCTTATTTAACCCAAATCGTGAACCAAAGAACCTAAAATGGGTTCTTAGTTTAGGTTCAATTAAAAAATAAATTTAACAAACCAGCCTAAAAAACTATTTTAGTATTAACCGTGTCCCAAAAAAACATAAAAAAAAATATGTTTTCAAAACAAAAACTACGTTTTATAACATATATATCGAATTGATTTCAACTTATATCGAATCAATATTGAATGGAGACAACTATTTAGGTCTGGGGTTTAAGTAAAGATGCACAAAATAGGATTTTAGGGTTTATTTTGGGTTATTTTAATAATTTGTGGGTATTTCCTAACCTTCAAACCTAACTTTGGTTGAGAAAAAATGGAACTCTAATACAAATTTTACCATCTCCCACTACATAAATGCTTATTTCTTGTAGAATTAAGTTGAAACCATGTGCTGTTTATATTTTTTTGCAAGGGTGCAGGGTAATTCGATTAGATTAATAATATCTGTATAAAAAGTCTGCTTGAATCGGATTCAAAATATCCATATGGATTCAAATAATATATATTTATATTAAAATTGTACTTTCATTTAGAGTACATTATAACTTATTTTCGTACTTATAAATAGAAATAGGTACCTACATTATTCATGTTCACCTACCGGCAACAATCGAATCAATACAAAAAAATAATTAAAGAAATCCCTACACATTTCATTAATATTTACATAAGCAAAAATTCACATTCAAATATCTGTCAATTTATCACGAATATTTCGAAAAAAATGATTAATTATTGATGAAAGTACCTAACGGGTTAGGAAGAAAGTTCATTAGAGTTTTACCTTATTAATGTGCCCTGTGGCTGGCTAGCTATGTCTGATTTTTGATTGAAATATCTCATGTTATGACTTTCCCATGGTCAAACACACGAGGAACACATACACACACATTATAGCACTTTAAAAACTTGGAAAGAAACTTTATTTAATCATTTATCACCGTTACAACGAAGAATTGAAACTATTGTAAAAGCGTAGATTTCATTATAGAAATTACTTAAATTAAATGCACTTTCACACAATTGCACTAGAGAGGATCAATATATTAACTTTTCACAATTTTTAACAAACTTTCCGTATATTTGTTTTGTAGAAATTTTGGAACCGGATTCGTGGTAGCCCGCGGGTCACGATGGAAGGGAACACGTTGCAGACACTTTTAAAGCAATTTCCGAATATCGGCCGGCACTCAAACTAAGTTAAAATAACAAACACACTTATTGAAATAATTAAAGTATAAAATCAGCGATAAACAACGGGTACGAGACTGTTATTGGTATATAGAATAGTGTATAGCAGGCAGTACGCACACATCGAGCCGATGGTGTATAGAAACTGCACACGGTTGCCGTACCTCGGTATAGAGGGGCGCTGTAGCTACGCACGCGGCCGCCAGAGCCCGTCCCGCCAATTTCAAAAACAACAGCTGGCAACGTCGTCGCGGGGTGGAGGTACGGAACGGGGGCGAGCGGCGCGGCGGCCGGCAACGCTGCCACGCGGCAAGCGGTGGCGGCAACAGCGCGCAGCCAGTGGCACGGCGGCCGTGCCAGGAGAGGGGCGCGTATCGCGCTGTGCGTTTCGCATTGCCCGTTTTCCGAAACCCCGCCGCAGCGTGATTTACATCGCGGATACTTACCACTTTTAATTATTTCTGTCGAGAAATGCACTACGCCATACGAACAAAACTATGAATATGATTTTATGCACACCCACGACGCAACAATTTTATGAAATCTTTCAGAAACAAGCAATAAAAATCCGAAAGTAGCATTTCAGATTTCTCCGCAGGAGTAACTACCTATCTAGAAGGAACGATGTGAGAAACGAAATCTTCTCTGTTCTAGTACAAACTCCTAGCTTTATCCATATTTTTTTATATATGTTTTCTATTAAGACGACCTAAATCTGAGTACCTACGCGTATTTTTCACTTGATCGTGCCATGTCTTGTCAGTATAAGAACACCGGCATTGTCACAGTTCCGCGTGAATGAAATACCATTCACATCTGTCACACTTTTAGCTTCATCCACATTTACACATCTTCTAAAACTTGACGAATATTGACATGACCCTACGTAGATTATAGATTCCTGCCACTGAGAGCTCCGTTGTAACTTATAATAAAGATTACATCGTTTCTGTTTTAAAACCACGGAGAAAAACAATGATATTACAACACAAATAACTTTTTAATTCATCTAAGGAGAAAAACTACATTTATAATCAGTGATAAGTCAAGTAATAACAGAATAATAGGTATATTTAATTCAGAAAACATGGCAATAGTCGGTATAACAGAAGATGAGAATGTATAAAAATAAAAAATACGAGTGAGATGATAAATGTGAATGAAGCAAAGGTGCCGAAACGAAGCTGTGTGCACGGAGAAAGACGAGTACGGCTTTTTTATCGAGATAATGTTAAAAATGTGACTGCGTGATCATTTCCCAAGAAAATATTAGTCATTCAGAATATATACGAACATATGTTCACGCAGATACCCTCGTACGAATAAATATAATGGACAAGATACGAAACTATATTTATTCTGTAGAACATGTGTTCCGACTTCCTCATCATAACATATTTGTGCTTTGCTGATAGTTTGTTTTGAAATTTCGTCAAATCATTCGCTATAGGACTCCAGTCCCATTTTTAACAGGAAAACGATTAATTTGACCAGTATTTTAATAAATTAACAATATTTCATATCAGTAAATTTTCTCCGTGGGGCAGTCCATCGTATTTGCCTAACCATGTGGAAAACGGCGTGATATTTAATCACGAAAGATGGACAATGACTTCAGAGGGCGAAACAGCTGTCAAAGCGTAAAAATGAAAAGACAGCTGAGCTGCAGGCGATTTAAAGGGGTTGGGGAAAGTACATACCATTGAAACTTGTCAGAGTCGCGGTTGTCTATTGTCAAGTCTGCCAGGTCATGTCTAGAATCTGCATTATAATACCATTCACCCAAAACGACTCCACTGGAACTGGAGTTACTGCCGATGACAGCTATATTCGTGACTCCTGTTATTTATTAGAATAACCCAGACTAAATTACACATAAATTATGGAGAAAGATTAGAAATAAATTCAAGAAGAATTTTTAAATCCGTCTTTATATTGTGACGCCCCCGACTGCCGATCTGTAGTACCTAATCATTGAAAATCGGTGAAGGCGTCATGAAATTTAGAATTTTAAAGTCTACGCAACTTTTTCCATTTCGCAATGTTACTTATTTCTGTCGTGAGCTGTGGAGCTTCGAAATAAACGCCATATTATTGTTTGTTACAAATTTAATAAAATATATGTTGCTGAAATTCGAGCGAAACTGGGTTACAACTTAGAATTATTGCGAGAATTAATTATTAGTCAGATGCAGCCAAAAACTGTGATACAAATAATGTACAACTCGGAAGAAACCCGGGTAGTAATTTTTAGTATGTACCTACGACCTAAGTAATAATATTAAGAATTGCAAGAGGGAAGGAAAAGGAAATTTCAACAATCACTTTTCCTCTTCTAGAATATTTATCTGAGATTAATGAAAACCTACACGGTTATAATACTACATTATTAAACCACAAAAATCAAAAATAATCATCGGAGGCAGCAAAAAATCGTGAATCGTGATTCAAATAACGTACAATAGTACCTACGTACGCCTACACACCGTAACCATGGCAACGCGGCATTGTCAGCCGGCGGGCGCAACGAGGGAGCAGAGAAGGGGCCGATGAAGGCCGATCGCGAATAATTTTATTTCAGATCTTCTCAGTTCACAATGGAACAACACCTAGTTCCTACGGCCATTAGGTGCGAGACGACGGGGGGCGGGAGAAACCTGACCACAGATGGTGCGATATTCGTATCTACGCGAATTATTTAAGAGATTTTGGGAAGGATTATAAATTCGGTGACGTTATAACAGTGTAATGTTTGTATCCGATGACGCCATAGCGGAGATATACTGGAGTCGGTGTTAATTCAAATACATTTTATAAATTTTTTTTTTTTTTTTTTTTTTTTTTTTTTTTTTTTTTTTTTTTTTTTTTTTTTTTTTTTATATATACAATAATATTATTATTGGGTTAAGATAAGATACAATCATCTCCAAGTTGTTTTGTAAAATGACAACAATGTCATTTGCAACCAACGTAGATGAACAGGGGATTATTATGTCATCTGTACAGATGAACATGGATAGTCTAAGACCCCAAAAAACAAAAGCAGGTATTCCTAGACAACGAATTAGTTTTGATCCCAAAAAATATAAATATTTAAAGAAATTTTTTAAATATTTATGTTGAGGGATCAGTAGGATTTATAGGCCCTGTTAGAAGTTCTACCGAGCCGAACCCTCTGATATGAAAATATCTGGAGTCGGTGAATTTTTTTTTTTTTTTTTTTCCCATTTGATCTCTGGTGAGTTGACATGTTGTTGTTCTTGTATTGTTTTGTATTTATTTTACTTATGTAATGCACTTGCATAGTGTTGATTTACTAGCTGATCATTTGTGGAAAAGTGAGTGGAAGGGTTTAGTTTTTCCTATGGGGAAGATTTAACCCGGACAACAAAATCGGAAGCATAAAAATAAAAACAGTTTATTTTTAAACAAGTTCTGCTGTGTAATTATTATTACGCGTGACAGCTGTTTCGCCCTCTAAAGGCATTATCAAACTGTCACTTTAGAGGGCGAAACAGCTGTCACGCGTAATAATAATTACACAGCAGAACTTGTTTAAAAATAAACTGTTTTTATAAACCCAATAATAATATTATTGTATATATAAAAAAATAAAAATAAAATGGAGTTCTACCATAGACATATGAATATTAGTAGACCTGCCCTAAGTGATTAAAAGCGTATTATCCCCACTCCCCATACCGGTTCCATTGAGCCGGCTGGGCTCGCATATGGCCTCAAGTAATATTTGAAAACGTGACGTCATCATTCTTGTGCGAACTATGGTCGAGGCATCATCGGATCATTTTACGAAATAACACGGCAAAATGTTGACTTTTGATATGAAAACTTGTAAAAATAGATGTGAAAAAGAGAATAAACCCAATTGTCGTATTACATTCCATAAGTAAGCATTATTTTACTTTATTTTAAGCTTATTCACACCGTATTATATGGATCAATTTTAGAAACATATACTATCACATCACAATGTAGCGATTCTCAAGTGTGCTCATCGTTGTTTACTGGGGTAAGTAAATTATGAGACATTTGTAAAAGTGTCTTAACTAAATACTCTGAAACTAACTACGACTCTGAAATAGAAGCTGCCTTACTTTGCCGAATTTGGACTTCGCAAATTAGTTCATAACGTGGCGAGTAATTTGCGCTCCCATGTAAAAATGTCTATTCATTCAAACGCAGATTTTACTTTTAAGAAGTAAATGGTGATATTATAATGCGAGATGCCTATTTACTGTCAGATTGATTTATTGACGAATCACAGTCAGCCTTACTCCCCTCGTTCTTCAACAGTTGATTTTACCCCTCGCCCTTATCTTCTCGTCTATTAATTCCTATGTCTGTGAGTTCTACAAATTAAACTTAATAGCAATAAATACATTTTATAAAATTATATTATCAGGAACAACAAACAAAGTTGCTTGAAATGGCTTCAGTCTTCTTTGCTAACCAGGGAGCTTTCTCTGTATCTTTCGGGTTAACAAACTAGTAAGTTCATGGTTTAACTTTTCCTTGCCGGTACCGTCAACTGAGAAAACGTCATTACTAAAATATCTCTCTAAATATACTAAACACAGAAATCATATTTTGGGTACTCCTCCGCAATACACTTATGTATTGCATGAAATAATTTCAATATATAAATATTAACCAAGTGTATAGCATCGGAACCTTAATGTTATAAACTGAGCCTGCTCTCAACGCAGGAGTTCCAAGTGAGGCAGGCATAACGGTGACCGGGTATCTTATCCAAATGACAATTAAACACACCTACAAAAAGCGGTATAAAGTCATGAAAAGTAATGAAACAAAAACTAGGTTAAATAGGTTACATAGGTAACTACAGGGTTTTCCAATAAGAGGTGTTATTTTGATATTCAATCGTAAAAGATCAATGGTTTCGTTGCTTGTGTGGCACGTAGCGCCGTCTTGTTGAAAGTAAACGTTGTCCAGATCAATACTATCCAATTCCGGCCATAAAAAAAACATTAATCATCTCTCGATAGCGCATTCCATTCACCGTAACTATTGCTCCAGCCTCATTTTCGAAAAAGTAAGGTCCATTGACTCCGCCGGACCATAAACCGCACCAAACAGTCACACGTTGAGGATAGAGAGGCTTTTCGACAATAACTCTTGCGTTTTCCGAGCCACAGATGGGACAATTTTGCTTGTTGACGAAGCCACCGAGGTGGAAATGGGCCTCATCACTCAAGATGATTTGCATTTGATTCACTCAAGTGAATTTTAATAATTTCAATGCGTTGTTGAAGCGTGTATCGTTCCATTTTTATTAATGGCGTAGTTTCTACTTGTTAAATGTCAAAAAATGACAGCTTCAAAAATAACATCTACCGAAATAGCGGGCTATTCAAAATAACACCTCTTATTGGAAAACCCTGTATTAAACCTACTTTTTGTTTCATCACTTTTAATGACTCTATGTCACTTTTTAAAGGTGTGTTGAATTTTCATTTTGATGAAATATCATGGAACCGAAATGGCAAAGTAGTTGCACTCTCTACCAACGCGATCATAACTGCAGTGCTCACTGCTCATTGCATTTGGGTCCGTTGCGCCAGTTGGTTGAACCGTCTCTCCGGGATCCGGGTCGGAGCCTGTGCTCTCCGGGCGAGTAGCCTCCGCTGTCGGCGCGGCGCACAGTGGGCTGAAAATCGCCTTTCATAGACATAGAGACTTGAATTTTCAAGGGTATTTTTTTTGGCTAGAAATGGATTCTGCTGATCATTACTATGCTATAAAATGTCGTACAAAGCAATTGCGTGTACAAATGAAGGAGTTATAATTTTTTTAAGAAAAATTTGTATGGCGCTGACATTAAAAATGAGGCTATCTCTGGAATCATAAGGTTGGCCGTTCTATCCTTACACACAGATAATACTACTATTTATTTGTATTTTTTTGACATACTTCATATTGTGGCGCAAGGTGCGATGTTTTTTTTAAAAATCCTCAAAGTTGAAAAAACCCTTTTTAATGTTGATGATTCATTTTAATGCTTAAACGCTTTTAGGCTTGCAGTGTAAATAAAATATTGTAAACTAGACAAAGCATACTCATATGTAAAGCATTTAAGCATTAAAATGAATCTTCAACATAAAAAAGTTTTTTTTCATCTTTGAGGATTTAAAAAAAAAAAATCACAAGTTTCGCCACAATACGAAGTATGTCAAAAAAATACAAATAAATAGTAGTATTATCTGTGTGTAAGGATAGAACGGCCAACCTTATGATTCCAGAGATAGCCTCATTTTTAATGTCAGCGCCATACAAATTTTTCTTAAAAAAATTATGACTCCTTCATTTGTACACGCAATTGCTTCATACAAAATTTTATAGCATATTAATGATCAGCAGAATCCATTTCTAGCCAAAAAAAATACACTTGAAAATTCAAGTCTCTATGTCTATGAAAGGCGATTTTCAGCCCACTGTGCACAGTGTTTTGGCTTGCAGTGTAAATAAAATATTGTAAACTAGACAAAGAATACTCATATGTAAAGCATTTAAGCATTAAAATGAATCATCATCAAAAAAAAGATTTTTTTTTCACTTTAGGATTTAAAAAAAAAAAATCGCACCTTGCGCCACAATATGAAGTATGTCAAAAAAATACAAATAAATAATAGTATTATCTGTGTGTAAGGATAGAACGGCCAACCTTATGATTCCAGAGATAGCCTCATTTTTAATGTCAGCGCCATACAAATTTTTCTTAAAAAAATTATAACTCCTTCATTTGTACACGCAATTGCTTCGTACGACATTTTATAGCATAGTAATGATCAGCAGAATCCATTTCTAGCCAAAAAAAATACCCTTGAAAATTCAAGTCTCTATGTCTATGAAAGGCGATTTTCAGCCCACTGTGCGGCGTCCGGTTATCACAGATGGGAGTGGCCGGGGCAATTATTATTACTAGCCTTTCGCGGCGCAGCATGGGCAGCAAGCATCACATTACGGTGTACTCACTACGCATGCACTACTATGACCCGGTATATCAGTTGGTCCATACGATATTCCTAGCTCAAATCTAAGAGGGCTAAATCAGTCGCAGAATAGTTCCTTTTGTAGACGTCGAGGTGTTGGCAATGACACATCATGTCAAATTTGACATTTACGTAAATAATTGCATACTTTCATCTCACCAAAAATTATGTAAATTGCCTAATTTTATCAGTAGGAATAAAGAGGAATGTCGATGATATTAATTGATAATCAAAATTTACATTATATATGTATCTACTTGTTATTGTATTTAAAAAAGGTAGTAATAATAATTAAATCATTTTCACATACCGAAACATTAAAATTAACGTCATTACTGGCTTGATGTTGTATTTCATTTTGTTTAAAAAACGTTAATTTCTATTCTTATTTTATTAGTATTTTTATATTACCTACGCACAGGCAGTGCCTTTGTGGATTCCCTTAAATTGCCTTTTTTAACATTGTATGCTTTTTTTAATTTGTATTTAAATTATCGCAAGCACTGGAAATCATAAAATCCATAAATAATAACTGTAGTTTATTAAATAATCAAATAAATTTACCTTTTAGTCCTATTCTGGACATATTTCCAATAAACCGTTTTGTTCTTCTCAAAAATCCCTTAATTCCCTTCCCCTTTGCTCACCTTTCACTAAAACACCTAGAAATATGTATATCAGTATTGTATATCTTATAAGTTAGTTTTAATATTCTAAGGATGAAGTAAGGGTACTTCTGAAATCGGTTGAGTGTAATTAAAATAAAGTGGTAAAAAACAAATTTATATGTTTCAATTGTAAATTTCTTTTTTAAAAAGCCAAATATTTTTTTATAAATATTACAGATTATTTTAGCAATTTATAAACAAAAATGTCCCACATCTGGGACTTGAACACAGGTCCTTCGCATTGCTCTACCAAGTACGCTAATGGAACCCTATTTCCATCGGTTATATTTAGCTATATTATACTTCGAATAAGAACTTCCAACATTATTTTAATTTTTCTCAACGCACATTTTTACTGGCTGCTATCCTCATGCATGATCCCAAGATTCAACTCGAACTAAATGCAATCTAGATAGTAGTGTGTCTTGGGAAAAAAAATCCTATTTTAATTTTAATGTGCCACTTATTGACTTGTTTGCAAGTCAGAATAAATATTTTTTTGTGGAATCGCTTAGTGAGTAAAACCTCAAATATTTATAATAGAATTTTTAATCGAAAATTTGAAATAGAAAAATCAGTAAAAGATACGGTCACATCTGGGACTTCGCCTTGCCAGGGAAGTACTCTACTATTAATATTTTTTTATAAATACTTTCAGCTTCACAAATCCTACAATTGTAATATCCGTGATTTTGTCCATGGGTATGCACTAGTGTAATGTGATATTCCATATCGACACACGTGCCAGAGAACAGAGAACGGGAAGCGTGGAAGAGTTATTGCCTGGCCGACATAAACTGCAAGACATTACTGCAGGCTGCAATGTTCGGACACTAAAGACAAATGTTTAACAGAGCGCAGTGTTTATAGCTGCAGAAGCGGCGCGGCGCGGCGGATGAAGTCCATTGCCACGGGGAACAGATCACAGGACAAGAGGAGACGGCCAACAGGAAGCGAAGGGGCGATGGACGCAGCCAGGAGCCAATGTACCTACTTCAAGGGGTTAAACCAGCGAACAGATTATGTCTAGAACTTGGAAGTCTTTTAACAGTAGTAGACCTCGCCTCTAAATAAGTAACTAACTAAACTAACCATCACGCCGTTTCCCCGCAGGGGTAGGCAGAGAGAACGGACCGCCAAACAACTCGGTCTTGGCACACACTCCTTGCCTCATTCACATTCATACATACTCTTCTATTGCTCTGACTCTTGACATGGCCCGACTCGAGTATCTGATTGACTTGGTCGTGCCATGTCTTCCTCGGGCGTCCCCGACTTCTGCTACCATTCACATTTGCATCGTATATTCTCCTTACACTCCTTTCTTCGCTCATTCGCTCTACGTGCCCAAACCATCTAAGCGTCCCTTTCTTGATCTTACTCATTACGCTTACATCAGCCTTGCACTCTTTGCGGATATACACATTCCTCACACGACCATACAAGGTTTTACCACACATACGCCTCAGGGATCTCATTTCAACAGCATTCAATCTACTTTCATCCTTTCTTTGCCAGTTCCATGCCTCACTTCCATACATCAAGGTAGGTACCAGCACTCCGTTGTGGACTGCTAACTTCGCTTCTTTGGACAATTTTTTGTTAGCGCCAACTGCGTTCAGTCCTCCATTAATGGAGTTCCCTGCATTTACTCTTCTTTCAATATATCTGTCAGCCTTCCCATCTCTCGTAAACATGCTTCCTAAATACACAAACTCATCCACCTGCTCCAAGTATTCCTCATTCACAGCTATATTGCACACTGTTTTCGTACTCTCTCTTTCAAACACCATTACTTTAGACTTACTTACATTCATCATTAACTCATTCTTCACGCATACTTCGTTCATCCTAGACACGAGAGACTGGTATATTTATAATTTCTCTTAATAAATAAAAACCAAAATTCCTCTGAAATCATAGGATTTGTAAGTAGGTACGTATTTGTTTTTACATTCTCATACTCAATGTCATCAATGTTATCTTTTGGGATGCTGAGTGGAGGGTCTTGGCGAACCACTTGGGGTGATCTATGCCAGAGGTGTTGATTATCCAATAAATGGTTCCCGGGGCGGCGGTACCCAAACCCGCCTCCCAAATACCGACTTAATTAATAGATAGTCATTTCATATAAAAAAAAAATCTTTACTGAACCATTATCCCATCGTGTGACAATTCTACTTTCTTAACTAATGTTTTTAGCAAAATATGTTTTTGTAAACTGTAGCGTCTTACCAGGAAGACCGGATAAATCATCAAAATGATAATTCATCACATCTTTAAAAAGTCATGGAAAGTGATAAAACAAAAACTTTATTAACTGGGTTAAGTAGGTTAGGTAAGGTTAGGTTAATTTTTTTTTTCATCGTTTTTAATCACTTTTTAAAAGTGTGTTGAATAGTCACTGTGTTGAGTTAGCATGGAACCCTTACCAGATAACGTGTTTATATATTTTTTATAAAACAGTAAATAATCTACTGTAAGTATTTTGGCCTATAACATTGACATAAACCAAATGTTGTAAGTTGTCTATCGGCTACCGTGGCGCACGACATGTTACAACGGCCACCATCTTGAACCGGAACCGAAAAGTAACAAATAAATTTACAGACAAATCAAATGCCGATGGTCGAGTTAAAATTATCGATTATCTATCCAAGAAATAATTTCGATATTTGAAAATGTTTAAGTAATTTCACCAGAAGTAAGAAAAAATTAACTTACTTCAGGTACAGGGGCACACGGACATTCCACAACGCACTTCTATGGGTTTATTTATTCAGTGAGTTAAAGGGACGCGATTATTATGACGGGCTATTAAAAAGAACGATCAGTTTTATTGGTTCTATCGTCTAGCTCGAAAGCGCGTAATTATTTTTTTTTTTTACATTGGTCTTACTAAATAAATTTATCCTTGAAAAATAATGTATTACAGAACACCCTGTAATAAAAAAAACATGTTTAAATAAACAAAAAAAAAACAAACAAAAAACATCAAAAATACTAATTTCAGTCGAAGGTCCGTCTTGCATAACTCTAGTTCAATGAACTCTAGAACTCGGATTCGCTTTGAATTCTTTTAAAGTTTCTTTTTCAAAATTGTAACTGTAACATTTTGAACAGAAAATTATTTAAACTGTCATTACAAAATTGGAACTGATTTGAGAAGAATTCATACTATCCCGTGATTTTTCACGGGCTGCGCTAGTATGCCTTTTTTACAGTAGGTCCGGGGGAAAATCATTTCCCTCAGTGCCTTTGTCATCTTTGGGGATGCTGTGCGGAAGGGTCTTTTTAAGAGAAGGAATGAGGAAGTTCTGGGAAGGAAAACGGTATGAGGGGTGGGGGTAGGAATCTAGGGATCAGGGTGTCCAAGAGTGACGTACGAATGAATACATTCCCCCACTGCGGCGCAAGGCGATGGGTCGAGATACCAGTTGGAGAAGTCAAAGGGTTTCCCTAAACCGGCCTCTTCTGATCTGGCGTCTTACCAATCATACCCGATGAACTCAGGCACCCCTGCCAAATCACCAAACGTAGCGAACCACTTGGGGTGACCCATGGCAGAGGCCAATTTTAAAGAGCGTCAAGAGGGTGGCCCGATACAAAAAGTACTTTGACAAAATAGCAGTAAACACGGTATAACGATATCGGTGACCGAGTGTGCGCACCTGGGATTTTCCTGGACAGTTCGTAGGGTACGAATCACCATTCGCCATTACGGTTTGTCTGTTGTAGTGTCTGTAGTCTGAACGGCACATTGTCCTATCTCCCGACAATTAAACTGGCCCCGACTTATTCGTCTGGCGGCCGGTTATAAAACCGGCTTGGAAACTCGCGGGATTAATGATGTTGATTTACACAATTAAACGCTGGAATGGACCAAAGTATTTACTTTGTCAATTAGGATGGGAAAAGAGACAAAGATGAATGAACGCTGCAAAGCGGCCTAATGAACCTACCATTAAAATATAATATGTAGTCACATCTCAAATAAAACTCGATAAAACGTGTGTTTGTAATTTTTGAGTATTTTTATCTAGTCATGAAGATCACCTTCAAATAAAAAGAAAACCATTTGGCTAATTTCTAATTATAGTTAGGCGGGTATGAATACCGCCGCCCCGGAAACCATTTATTGGATAACCAACACCCCTGCCATAGGTAACCCCGAGTGGTTCGCTACGGCCGGTGACTCAGCAGGAGTGCCCGGATTCATGGGGTGAGGTTAGTCTAGGCCTTGGCGGCAGATGTGTTTGCCCACCTGCGGGAGAGACTGATTGGGGGAGACCTTTTGACCTCTCCAGTCGGACTCTCTCTCACCCATCGCCTAGCACCGCAGATGGAGGAATGGATTCATACGTCCGTCACTCCTGGACACATTGAACCCTATATTTTTACCCACCCCTTATACCATTTTCCCTCCCAGAACTTTCTCTCCTTCGTTTCCCTAAAAAAACTCTCACATATGGCCACTTCTTTTTTCAAAGATAAAATAAACATATTTGCGTGATGAAATGACAAGCAAGATTATTGTTAATCCCACAGGTTCTCTACCAAGGTCACTGAATAGATAATATAATACATAAGATTATTGTTAATCCTACAGGTTCTCTACCAATGTCACTGAATAGATAATATAATACATAAGATTATTGTTAATCCTACAGGTTCTCTACCAAGGTCACTGAATAGATAATATAATACATAAGATTATTGTTAATCCCACAGGTTCTCTACCAAGGTCACTGAATAGATAATATAATACATAAGATTATTGTTAATCCCACAGGTTCTCTACCAAGGTCACTGAATAGATAATATAATACATAAGATTATTGTTAATCCTACAGGTTCTCTACCAAGGTCACTGAATAGATAATATAATACATAAGATTATTGTTAATCCTACAGGTTCTCTACCAAGGTCACTGAATAGGTAATATAATACAGAAGATTATTTTTAATCCCACAGGTCATTTACCAAGGTCACTAAATAGATAATATAATACACAAGATTACTGTTAATCCCACGAGTTGTCTACCAAGGTCACTGAATAGATAATATAATAGACAATAATTGTCTATGATTTGACTCAATAGCCGTTTTTGACAGCACCGTAAATAATATCAATATAGTGTCAATAAAACAACCTAATAACATAACCCGCTTAAAAAAACAATATATAGTGATACGCTAGACAAAGTGGCAGTATTTGTGACGGTGGCAGTGAAATTAATCATTTGTAAATTGAAGTGCAAAAAGAGTATTGTCATTGTGACCCAAAATCAACTTTGGTGAAAACATACAATAACCATAGACAATACAAATCTATTTCGCCATAGACAATTTACATAAATTAATATATACTTAGGGGCATTTTTGTTCCAACATTAATAAAAATATAATTAATAAACCAAAAAAAAAAAAAAAAGAAATAGAAAATGGCAAATACAAGAGGAAAGGGAGTTATAACGGAAACCGAAGAAAAATTTAACATTGATAAAATTATACAGATTATTGAAAAAAAATTTGAATCCATGAAAAAAGAAATTATATCAAAAATTGAAAAACAAACCCAGGACACTCAAAAAAGCATTGATTTTATGAGTAGTCAGTACGATGATCTAATAAAAAAACTAGAAATAACAATTCTACAAAATAAAAAAATTGAAAATGATTTTGAAAACATAAAAAAGGAACACCAGGAAAAGAATATCATTATTAAACAACTTGAAATAAAAATTTCAGACCTCGAATACAAATCTCGGTCTAATTTCTTAGAAATAGCGGGCATTCCTCAAAAAAATGGAGAGCAGCAGATGGAGATAGTAAAAAGAGTTGCGGCGGCGGCAGGAATGGAAATCCAGCACAATGATATAATTGATATAAAAAGGACACATGATAGAAGGAACAATGCGCCACCGAAACTGCTAGTGGAATTTGCGGAAAAAAAGACAAGAGACAATCTTCTTTCTAAAAGGAAAAATATTAATTATGCAGCTATAAAAGATATCTCCACCGAACCAATCTATATTGCAGAGGAATTGAGCCCATATCAAAGGGAACTGCTCTGGAAAACGAAAAAATCTGCCAATGAAAAAATGTACTCCTACGTTTGGTTCAAAGATGGAAAAATAATGACGCGAAGAATGCCAACCGAAAAAATAATTTATATAAAACATGTAGATGATATAAAAAATATTGTATAACAAAAGGGCACAAAAACGATTACGAAAAAAAGATAAAAATGGCTGACATTATATTAACCTCGGAACCAAGTGATCTATCGAATTTAAATAACAACTCTTTCAATATACTACACAAAAACATAAGAAGCATAAGAAAAAATTTTGATGAATTGCAAATTTTATTGAAATATTTAAAAGTTAATTTTCAAATAATAATACTTACTGAATGTTGGATAAATCATAAATACATGAAATTGGAAATTGCTGGATATACAACCTACTCAAGTTTGAATAACAAAAAACAAAACGATGGTGTAATTATATACATTAAAAACGAAATAAAAGCCGAAGTTGAAGAAATTATTATCACAAATGCCAATTGTTTAAAAATTAAAATCAGTAAAGAAAAAGCTATATTAGCAATCTATCGATCGCCCTCAACAAAAAACATCGACCCATTCCTTAAATCCGTAGACGAGGAACTCTGCCTTCTTAAAGAAACGAAAAACATATTTATTATTGGAGATGTAAATATAAATATTTTAGAAAATGGACACCCTAAGCGAATTCAATATCTGCAGATGCTAGCATCCCATGGACTGGAAAGCTTAATAAATGTTCCTACTCGAAAAGTGGACAACAGTGAAAGTTGCATAGACCATATAATGAGTAAAACAAAAGACATTACTCAAACTGTTGTATTTAATTCAACTATAACCGATCATTATACAACTATGCTTTCAATAAAAATAAACAAGTCAAATAAAATGAAGAAAAAACCATTAACAACAGAAAAAACAGAAATCAACTGGAATATCATTAAACATAATTTACAATGTACCGATTGGAAAAAACTGCAAAGTATGAACAATACAAATGATGCATGGAATTATTTCATAGAACTTCTTCAGAATAATATACTATCTAATACCACAAAAATTACTAAGAAAATCTCACACAAAAATGTACATATTAAACCATGGATTACACAGAATGTTATAAACTGCATAAGAAAAAGAGACGAGTTACACAAGAAACTTAAAAAAATTCCATACGATATACACATGTTAAGATACTACAAAAGATACAGAAACATTTGCAAAAAAGTTATTATGTGTACAAAAGAAACCTACTATAAGAAAAAAATTGTAGATTGTAAACAAAATCCCAGGAAAATGTGGCAAATAATAAATGAAATAACCAGTTCTAAATCTGCCAACGTTACATCAATTGACGTGCTGAATATAAACAATGTTCCCAGGACATACGCTGATAATCCTGACCAAATACTTGAATACGTCAATAATTTTTTCATAAATATAGGATCAAATCTAGCAAAGCAAGTTACAAAATGTAATGAAGATGTACAAATAAACGAACCACCTGAGCAAGGAAATCAGCTCAATTTTAAACAAATTACAGCTGACGATATCAAAAACACAATTTCTTCTTTAAAATCAAATATTTCTTCGGGGGAGGACACAATCTCAACCAACGCAATAAAATATCTCTGTAAAGAACTTATCGAACCACTTACATACTTAGTCAACATGTCTATAACGAATAGCATATTCCCTACAGCCCTCAAAAAAGCGATTGTTATACCAATATTTAAACAAGGATGTAAAAATGACATAAACAATTACCGACCAATAAGCCTACTAAATGCATTTTCAAAAATATTGGAAAGAATACTAAAAAAACAACTCTTATCCTACTTAGAAGACAATAAAAAATTATCAAAAACTCAGTATGGATTTAGAGAGAACTTAAGTACTAGTGACGCCATAGAAAAAATTACCGATATGATCACTAAAAGTTTAGACAGTGGAGAAAAAACTTTGGCAATCTTCATAGACTTACAAAAGGCTTTTGACACAATAGATCACAAAATACTTTTTTCAAAACTTTCAAAAATTGGTATGTCATGTACAACACTAAACTTACTAAAAAGCTATATGACGGAGCGTACACAGAGCGTCCAAATTAACAAGAGAAAAAGCAAACCTCTTCTTATCAACCATGGAGTACCACAAGGAAGCGTACTAGGTCCGATATTATTTTTAATATACATTAATGATATCTGTAACCTAGAAACAAGAGGAAAAATCATTAGTTTTGCTGATGACACAGTAATTTTATTTAAAGAAAAAGATTGGATAAATACCTACAAAGAAGCTGAACACGGACTTGGTCTCCTGCAAAACTGGCTTAAAAGAAACTCCCTGACGCTTAATGTCAATAAAACAAAATATCTGACATTTTCTAAAACAGCCAGAGGGCAGCCGTCAGAGGACCTTAATCTCAAATTACATTCATGCCAAGGAATTTATCAAAAAAATCAAGGCTTATCATGCCTCTGTCCCACTATAGCACACTCCAAAAGCATCAAATATCTTGGAATTGAAATTGATGATAATCTCCGTTGGAACTCACATATAGATGTAATTACAAAAAAACTAACCAGGTACATATACTTCTTTAGAAACATTCGCAATATCCTCAATATAAACGATATTAAAAAAGTATACTATGCTTTGTGTCAATCACAAATAGAGTACGGAATAACTGGATGGGGGTCTGCCTTGAGCACTCACACAGAGCGGCTCAATATAGCACAAAAAGGAGTATTAAAGACTATACTGAAAGTTCCGCTTAGAACTCCGACAGAAGAAATATTCAAAAACTTCAATGTTTACAATGTACAGAAACTATATTCAAAAAATATTTTATTTAAACTGAAAAAAAACATATCCGAATACTCCACTGCCCAACATAAATACACAACCAGGGCAAAAAGCGAAAATATCCTGATTACTCCCAGTTTGAACACATCCTTTGGACAGAGAAATAATAAATTCCATGCTATAAAATTGTTCAATGCTCTACCAAATGAAACCAAAAAAATAAACGAAATGAGTATATTTAAAACAAAAGTCAAAACATGGCTTAGAGATCAAAGTAATAATCAACTTACAAACATTATGAAGACAATGTAAAGACAATTCAAAACTAAATACAAAAATTTAAGAAAAACTACAGGCCGCCTCAGAACAGGAAACCCTAGTGAGGAGGACTGTGAAAAAAATACAAAAAATATACTTATATTATACTTTAAACCTACATAATGTACAAATTTTGCTATTGATATTAATAAAAAAAAAAAAAAAAAAAAAAAAAAATATAAAAATGCTTTAGTACATACAAATGTCTTCCATGTAGATTTGAACGGTACCTCACATACATGTGTGTGGGAAGCATGGGATGGTCAGCGGAGGGTGTTTTTAGAGAAAAGTAGAATAGGAAGTTCTGGGAAGGCAAAAGGTATGAGAAGTAGGTAGGACTCTGGGGGTCAATTTGTCTAGGAGTATTAATTTTAAAAAAAGTATATAATTTTTTTTTTAAATTAATATATATTATACACTCCTGGACAAATTGACCCCCAGATTATAAAAATATATATAAATAACTTGCGTTATAAACAGTACCAATTACTTTTATTTTTCTTGTTATGAGATGAGATGATATTTGATCGATAAGTTCGTAGCGTATTTAATACAAATTAATTCTTTTTAAAGTTACTCCTGACACAAGTCACTCAAGATTCGTAATAAATAATATTATCTCCTCAAGTCCGACATGAATTAATAGCTATATTTGACACAAGCTTCGTCTTGATATGCAAACTTTAACACTTCTGAGACAGAAACGGAAAACATCGAACCATCGATACAGAATACGCAGGATTAACAATCGAAATAAAATAATATATTGAGGCATAAAATATTTAAGTATGGAAAATATCAACTGCGGTTTGGTAAAACCCTTCAAGCCACAAAATGACAACTTTACAGGAGATGATAAAAACGAATATTCACAAATTTATAAAACGAATCTTCAAGTTTTTATGAAAGTGGTTATTAGTTTTTCAAAATTTTGACGTAGAATATTGCGATTCCATTTATAATTTTGAGAAATTTGAGGGTTGAGTAATTTCATCTACGATTTTCTCGAAGTAACCTAACTCCTCTGTATATTCATATATATATATATATAAAATATATTCTGTCAGAGTATTTCGGCTTTGCAAAAACAATCCAGATAAAAAAGAATATTTCGGAACACATCCCAAAACGAAAAACTGTTTTAGAAAGGTAATTAAATACGTTCTCACATTATTGGAAATAAACATTTTTTTTTTAAATATTAAAATATTGACCGCAAACATAAAAAAATGGACACCTTTACCTTTCTTTGTAAATAAAATTACTGATACAGTTTTAAAATTACAGCAAATGAAACTCTATTTGTTGTACTTTGAAAACTATTCTATGTGAAGCCGCTGAAAATGTGGCTTGACGGGTTATACCAAAATGCAGTCGATATATACAGGTTTTCTAATAAGAGGTGTTATTTTGAATAGCCCGCTATTTCGGTAGATGTTACTTTTGAAGTTGTCATTTTTTGACATTTGATATGTAGAAACTACGCCATTAATAAAAAATGGAACGATATAAGCTTCAACAACGCATTGAAATGATTAAAATTCACTTGAGTGAATCAAATGCAAATCATCTTGAGTGATGAGGCCCATTTCCACCTCGGTGGCTTCGTCAACAAGCAAAATTGTCGCATCTGGGGCTCGGAAAACCCAAGAGTTATTGTTGAAAAGCCTACCTAACCTCAACGTGTAACTGTTTGGTGCAGTTTATGGTCCGGCGGAGTCATTGGACCTTACTTTTTCCAAAATGTGGCTGGAGCAACAGTTACGGTGAATGGATTGCGCTATCGAGAGATGATTAATGATTTTTTATGGCCGGAATTAGATGGTATTGATCTGGACAACGTTTAATTTCAACAAGACGGCGCTACGTGCCACACAAGCAACGAAACCATTGATCTTTTACGATTGAATATCAAAATAACATCTCTTATTGGAAAACCCTGCATATACTAAGTAGACTTCCTGACCAAAAGTGAGTCAGAAAAATAATGCATTTGGAATGAGATCTCAATCTAAATTGCTCACAGTTTGGCCAAAGTACAAATGAGAAAGGTTACAAATACACAGTTCTAGAAAAAAACAGGACACTGTCACCTCAGGAGACACATACATATGTATAAGATGTGATGAATTATCATTTTGATGATTTATCCGTCACCATGACAAAGATGGACATTAAAAAAATATATGTGTATTAACGAAATAAACGATAGGAAATAAACTGTAGGAAATGTTTTTGGATGAATAAACACCCATTCCTCTTGGATGCCAATATATTTATAGGAAGCCATGTTGTTCAACCGGGAAACGTGGACAAACGCCCAACGACGGCCCTGGTCAACAGGGCGTATGGTCTGAATGCTTACGGCAGCAATGCACACAGTCTCCGTATCAAAAATAATAATTAAAATACTTCTTGTAAATGACATCATACTTCCATTTCACCTGAGAAGGTCTCCTCGTGTATTTTATAACAATGCTTGTATAGCATTAGTTGAAGAAATAAAAAAAGGAACTAGTCTTGTCAGATAAGATCTAAGATTGGAAAAGAAAAAGAAATGTCAAAATAAATAATTAACGGATTGGACATTTTTTTGAGAAGGTTGCGCCCCCGCACAATGAAGGACGAATAAAAAGCGGCACAAGTTTGGAAAGTCTGATAAAATATATTGAAAATCTCAATAAATCATTAGAAAACGGACAAGTTTCCAAAGTTTTTCACCACTTCTGGAGACTCGTCTTTATGTGAATTTTATCTTTGTTTGTTGTTTATTGTTTTCAACATAAACCTTCATTTTACTTTTGAAAACTTTGAAAGTTTGACAGCTTTTTTCAACCATAAATTAACATCACCACCAAATTGACAACGACCTAATCGGAAGGGTATGATACGAATATATGTATTATCACGTGTTTTGAACACGTGCTCCGACATCGTGTTAATACATTCGTAATTTACTGAAAGTTTATCAGGAAACCTGTTAATTTATTCGTTAGAGCCTGCAATCCCGATTTTAACCGGATTCAAAACTCATTTTTTCCGCCCACATACGAAATAAATGATGTTGTCGATATGTTGACAAAATTGCTTGAAATTCAAAGGTTTACGGGTAATATTGACCCTTTTGCCTGATATTTACGATATAACCTCGTTGACGTTGAATTTGAATAGAATGTTGAATGACGCAAATGTGAATGGTAGCAGAACTGAATCAGATGCTTGAGTCGGGCCATGTCGAGTCAGAATAATAAAAGAGTATCTATGAGTTTGTGCCAAGACCGAGGTCCGTCTTCTCTGCTTATCACTGCGGTGAAACGGCGCACAGTGGGCTGAAAATCGCCTTTCATAGACATAGAGACTTGAATTTTCAAGGGTATTTTTTTTGGCTAGAAATGGATTCTTCTGATCAAAATTTTGTATGAAGCAATTGCGTGTACAAATAAAGGAGTCATAATTTTTTTAAGAAAAAATTGTATGGCACTGACATTAAAAATGAGGCTATCTCTGGAATCATAAGGTTGGCCATTGTATCCTTACACACAGATATACTACTATTTATTTGTATTTTTTTGACATACTTCGTATTGTGACGCGACTTGCGATTTTTTTTTTTAAATCCTCAAAGTTGAAAAAAACACTTTTTGATGTTGATGATTCATTTTAATGCTTAAATGCTTTACATGTGAGTATGCTTTGTCTAGTTTACAATATTTTATTTACACTGCAAGCCTAAATAAAAAGAATGACAAATGAGGTGATAGTAAGCAGATATTTGGGGTGAAAATGTTAAATTTCTAATTGGGACACCTTGTTACGATTGAGTCTCATCTTGAGCCAATTCGATCGCCCATCGACCCCTTTGCCACAGATGTTTTCCTCGTATGTTCTCTGCATTTGTTTCTCATCGATCGGAATTTCAGATTCTACACAGACAAGGAGTGTGTGCCAAGACCGAGTTACTTGGCGGTCCGTCCTCTTCGCCTAACCGCGCGAAACGGCGTGATGGTTAGTTAGTTAAGTTGAATTTCTAATTGGGACACCTTGTTACGATTGAGTCCCATCTTGAGCCAATTCGATCGCCCATCGACCCCTTTGCTACAGATGTTTTCCTCGCGTGTTCTCTGCATTTGTTTCTCATCGATCTGCAGATTCTGACCAAACAAACTCGGTCTAAGATTTTCAATAAACGATAGCCAGAGAGCCTCAATACGAACACGAATGTCTTCTCGAATACCGAAGCTTAATTCAGTTCCACCGTGATGATAAAATCATCAAACATCTCTTTGATGTTTCGATGTTCATTGAACATTATGTAAGTACGAGGATGTTAACCAGGGTCGCAACAGAAAATGAATATCAAAATTGTTTGAAATTCCAAGGTTTCCGAGTAATTTTGACCCTTTTGCCTGATATTTATGATATAACCTAAGGGGTACATTACTTACGATTCTATGTTAGCCAGTAAACATAAAACCCCTAGCAAATTGAGTGCCTTCGCTGCCTTCCGGGAAAAAAAAAGAATTACAAAATATGGGAAAATAAGTACAAAAAGGTAAAATTTCGGATGAAAAGGGTAAAGTATAAATAATTAAAGAACTTTTATGGTACCGGTACCGAATGAGATAGTATACCAATGTAAGATTAAATTCCAAGACGTACCGAAAAAAAATCTTACCTTTCCGTGATACGAAGTAAAATAAATGTTTTTGACCGACTATAATCGGACAAATAAAGATGGCAAATGGGATGACATTAAATTTATATGCGAATAGATAAATAATGACCTTTTAACTACTACCCTATCTTTCATATAGGGGGGGGGGGGACTTCTAGGTCAGTCAGCCAGTCTAGGACCTCAGGCATCTCTCTGTAGACCTCATTAATCCCACCGGGGAATGAATGCAGCGGGCAGTCTTTAACTACGTGTTCGGTGGTCTGCACCTCACCGCATTCTCACATCGCCGGCTGTATGGGAGGACCTTATCCTGTTGATGGCGGACCGGAGTTTACGAGGAAGTGAGCATCCAGGCTGTCTCTCAGTGGGGTCGTGCACGAGATGAGCATTTCTCACGTCGCGGTCGGCCGACGTCTCACCTTCTAACTTAAATACCGCCCTGATATGATAAAGCCTATTATTTTAAAACTCTCTAATCGAAGCCTGAAGAACCAGTTTCTTCAGGCGGTTAAAGCGAGGAAAGGCTTAACGACGGCTGACATCGGGTTCGCTGGAGCACCAAAAAATATCTACGTCAGCGACCACCTCACTAAGGTAAATAAAAATCTTTTCTTTCGGGCGAGAGTTCTGGCTAAGGAACGGGGGTTCCAATATGTTTGGCTAAAAAACTGTCAAATCTTTGCACGACGCAACTCAACTTCCCCGCCAATCATCATATCCAAGGAGGAAGATCTGAACAAGATGGAGGTCCAGCGGAATTTCTCTCCTCACTCTGGATCCAACGCTGGAGACCCTCGTCCCAGCCAACCATAAAATCAGCGAGACCTAAGCGAAAACTATTCTCTCTTTTTTTCTTTACTTTCATATATTTTTTATTTAAATATTTTTCATTCAAATATCTATCTCTTAAAATTCTATTTCTTAAAGATTACTGTTATAAATTTTCCTCCTTTGAATATTTTTCATTCAAATATTTTCCGTTTGAATGATTAACCTTTGTATATTTTTCATTTAAATTTTTTCCTTTTAAATATTTTTCTTTTGGATATTATGGTTCTCTTAAAGTTTTTATCTTTAAAGATTACTGTTTAAAATGTTTTTTCTTTGAATATTTTCTTTTTAGATGTTTTATTTATGTATATTTTTCGCTTAAATGTTTTGATTTTAAATATTTTTCTTTGAAATATTTTTTTATGAAATGTTTTTCTTTGAAATATTTTTTTTTTAATATATTTTTCTTTTAATTATTTTTCTTTTGAATATTCTACTTCAAATTATTTTTCTCCCGTATATCCTCCGCACCTACTATGCACCTCTTCCTCAACCTTTCCTCACCTCCTACTCCCCCCTCTCATTACATGTTATGTACACACTTCTACCTTACTGCACTACACTGTAAAAAAAAGAGTATGAGTATTACAAATTACTTTAAAATCAATTTGACCTCCCATATGAAATCAGGCATACAACTAGCTAACTATCTTACACCTAAATACAGATTAACACCACCCATAAAATGACATTAAATATATATTATCAAAACGTAAGAGGCTTACGCACAAAGACTGATACACTGATAAATGCTGTCAGATCCAACGAATACGATATTATCGCCTTAACTGAATCGTGGCTAACTGATGGCATCCGTAACGAAGAACTGTTCGACGATCGTTATGACGTGTTCCGCCGAGATCGAAATTACTATGCAACTGGTCAACGCTTGGGCGGAGGTGTCTTGCTCGCTGTTCGACGCGAACTGGTAGCCCGCGGGCGTCCAGAGTGGCACTCAAAAGCGGAAGACTTATGGTTATCCTTACAAATTAAGAGTTCGTTGTGCAATACTTTAAACATATGTTGTGTTTACCTTCCCAAAGGTCCAGCGTATAATGAAAACATAGAAAGCTTTCTCAGCGAAATTTCAAGATTAACCTTACAATTTCCTTGTGAAAAATTTCTTATTTTAGGCGATTTCAACCTCACTGACATTCTGTGGAACAAAAGTCCAAACAACACTTCATACACACCTACCAATCGTTTATCTACTCTCAGCTCTGCATTTGTTGATTGCCTGCATTTTTCGGGTCTCTGTCAATATAATGGGATTTCAAACTCCAACGGCCATTTTCTAGACCTCGTCCTCTGTAACGATTGCGTTAAGGTATCAGCCTGTAATGACTCACTAATCGTCGAAGATATTCACCATGCATCCATAACGATAGATGTAGCATTCTCAGAACCCGTTGCATTAAGAGAGGAAATACGAAAGGTTCGCGTCTTTAAACGTGGTAATTACGAACTTATAAATTTTCTTCTTAATAAAGTAAACTGGCACGAGCTTCTCTCAGTTGGTGATATAAATTCAGCTTTACTAAATTTTTACTCACAAATAAACCAACTTATAGATGCTCACATTCCGCAAAAATCGAGTATAAACTCAAAATATCCTCCATGGTATAACTCAGCTCTTATAAAGTTAACGAAGGAAAAATACAACTATTTCAAAAAGTTCAAAATTTACAAAAATCAATCTGACTACTCCATTTTCTCTCTCTTAAGATCACGCCATAAAAAACTACAACGAGAAAGTCACAATCAATACCTAATTAATGTTGAACACAAAATATCCTCTGATCCAAAAAATCTTTGGAATTATGTTAAATTAAAGTCCAAATCACAGGATGTGCCAAACACTGTATTCCTAAGGGATGAAAAAGCTGAGAACGGATCTGAGATTGTTAACTTATTCTCCAAATATTTCAGTTCTGTCTACACCAACGACATTCAAACTTCTGAAAATATGCCAGACAACTACAACATTCATAATTCTTCCACTATTCATTGTATTGAAGTTGACGAACGTCTGGTGCAGACATATCTAGAAAATTTAAAACTAAATAAAGGCGCAGGCCCAGATCAAATTCCCCCCTTCTTCATCCTGAAATGCGCAAGCAGTCTCTCTAAGCCGTTATCCATTATATTCAATCGTTCCTTAAAAGAGGGTGTGGTACCTAATACTTGGAAAACTGCCTTCATAACACCCATTTTCAAAACTGGGCAAAAATCTGACATTGAAAACTATCGTCCTATTTCAAAATTGTGTGTCTTCAGCAAGGTGTTTGAAAAAATAATATACGATCAGATGTTTCCCGCTTTGAAATCCTCACTCAATGTTAACCAACATGGGTTTATGAGTGGAAAATCAACAACAACCAATCTAATAGCATTCACGGAATTCTTGCAAGATTATATGGATCAACGTGTACAAGTAGACGCAATATACACGGATTATAGCAAAGCTTTTGACCTAGTGAATCACGACATATTATTACGCAAGCTTATGCAAATCGGAGTCCACGGTGATCTTCTCAGATGGCTCTCATCTTATGTATCAAATCGTAGTCAAGTCGTAGTTGTGGGTGGCTTTAAATCGGACTGGGTAACCGTCCCATCAGGTGTGCCTCAAGGATCTCTATTGGGACCGTTACTATTTAACATTTACATCAATGATATAGGCCAATGCTTCAAATACTCCAAAACATTACTTTACGCAGATGATATGAAGGTTTTTAATCCTATCAGATGTACTGCTGACTGTCAAAAAATGCAAGAGGACCTAAACCGTCTTAATATTTACTGTACACAGCATAACCTTAAAATTAATGTTAAAAAGTGTTTCGTTGTGAATTTCACACGAAATAAAAATATCATTATCAATGAATATAATCTGAACGGCTCAATATTAATCAACAAAAAAGAAATCAAAGATTTGGGAGTGACATTGGACTCTAAGCTAATTTTCGATATTCAAATAGACTTAGTGACATCAAAAGCCTCTAAAATGTTAGGATTCATTCTTAGGACATGTAAAAAATTCAATAACCTTAGAACAATGAAAATCCTATATTTTGCTTATGTCCGCAGCTTACTAGAATATGCGTCACAAGTTTGGAACCCGCAATACATATCGTATGTGGAAATTCTAGAACGTATTCAAAATCGTTTTCTACGATACTTGGATTTCCGCAGCTACCGCCCACATCTAAGTCACCAAAATTCAATATACCATCATTAGAAGTTCGAAGAAGCTCGGCCGATGTACTTTTTCTTCAAAAAATAGCCAGGTCCGTTGTTGATTGTCCAGAACTCCTAGAACGAATTCAGATACGAGTTCCTAACAGACGAACCAGATCAAACATGATTTTTAGCCTCCCCCAATGCAACACTAATTCTAAGCAGAATTCTTTCATCTATCGTGCGTCCAACACTTTTAACACAAACTATTCACAATTTGACATATTTAACTCTGCACCACACTCCTTAAAATCCCACAGACACTCTCTCGATACCTTACAATAACTACAGATACCATCTAATACAACCACCACTTTATTAACTTCCTTTATACATACCTCAACCTAACCGATCCCTCCTCATCCTACCCCCTCCCTATTCCCCCCTAAATAACTTGTTTCTTGAAATGTAATTTTCATTAGTAAATATCTCGGAATCACACTCAGATACACTTGTATATAATACCTATGTGGAAACCTGTAAATGGTTTATTTACTGAAACTAAATTATTATTATGCTGTTATTGATGTAAACTGTTGGTATCCCAAATAAAATAAAATAAAATAAAAAAATAAAAAATAAAAATAAAATACCAGTATGTATTTTTAATTGTTATAGTTAATTTTAATAGTTAACATAATTTTTAAAATTTTAATATTTAAAATCGAACCGCATATATGGACATGACGTCACCAGTTAAGTCTCAAAAAGCCTATTTATTTTTAAATCGGAGCGGGATTTAGTATGGGAGTCGAGATGTGTTTTTATTTCGTAAGATTATCCGCTTTTAACACTGAAGAACACTAGGTAAAATGTTAGCATCTTGTCATTAATGTTGTTGTATTGAACCAAAAAATACATCCATGACCGCGCCTGATAAACAATTTACCGGTGATTAAAAACTCGTATTACTACATAGATAGTATGATTGTGGACCTTGTAGACCATAGATATATTACTCACGTAGACTGGTTGTGATCTCAGAATCAGCAGGTTCAGTAGTAAAAACCAAACGGTGTGTTTTAATTTTATGGAGTTTTTTTTATTCGTCTTTAAATGTCGATTTATAAATTCTACGTATATGATAAAATAAAATTTAGAATCAGCTATATGAATACATATACATTTTTAGGCCATAATATTTGTCATCGCAGTTCCTTATTCCCGGATATTATGTCGAAAAAATCTCTTATTCCAGGTTTGTCTAATTTCATGGTCAGGAGGGTTACGTGCACTAAATAATGTTTAACTTTTATGGGGATTTATGAAAAATTAGAAGTTAAGCAGAATTCTCCGACAATTCGTTTCGACAAAAGCAAAGCCGACAAAGCCACCCTGGTTACGTGCGCTAATTATTTTTATAATCCAGAGGTTTAAATAGATACGCAAGCATCGCTTCAGAAGCAGAGAAAATACTGGCTGGCCACTTTACTGGCCGATGTGGGATGTGAGTTGGAAGTTAGAAGCGATAGGGGATAGGAAGATAAATAATCAGAGTGCAGTCGGTCGCTCGGCAAAACGTAAAACTCTCGTACCCCGGGCGTGCTTAGTGTTGTTTGTAGCGGCAGCAAGCGATTTATTGTTACGACAAATAACGGACCAAGATAAATAAAACAGTTGGGAAGCTGCTGGTGGCTGTTCTCGTCGGTACTATTAAAGTATCTGCGGGCCCTGTACAGTACGCCCAGCTTCTGAGAGGCCAACTTTACTCTGGCTTCAATGGAGCCCCCGTACCTGAGCTGGTCACTTATAGTTACACCAAGCATATCAATGGAAGGCCTGTTCGGAAGATTGCTTCCGTTGAAGGAGACTAGATTGTCATTTGGATCCCTTTTAGACGTAATCAGACAGGATTGGGTCTTTGAAACATTAAATTCGACGAGATTATTTTTACCCCAGGAGGAAATACTCTCGAGATAACCGTCCATTCTCTGCTTCAAAGCCCTCCGAGCCGTTGGAGTTTGTGTGCCCTTTGGGGGCTTGTCAAACAAAAAGTGCACATGTCAAAAGGTCATTGATGTGCAACAAAAACAAAGTCGGAGACAGAACCGATCCCTGTGGGACGCCAGCATTTATGGAGTGTAAGGAAGAGGTGAAACCGTCAGCAACCGCCTGAATCGACCTATCCCTTAAAAAGTCAGCAATCCACGTACACAGGGATGCGGGAAGTCCGTAAGAAGGCAATTTGTTGACAAGTCCTCGGTGCCAGACCCGGTCAAAGGCCTTGGATATGTCTAGTGCGACCGTTTGGGTCTCACCGTGACGTTCCAGGCACCGCCCCCAAACATGCGTCACATACGCGAGATATTTTAATAAATAATTATTTTCCAAGATTGTAAAGCCCATCGGGCGTATATTTCGTGGAAATCTGCACATCTTATTAGGGCATTCCTGTGTCAAGATGGATATACAGACCTAAGTGACAGAGCTGTAAGCTCCTCGGTTCGGTACTATAGATAATGAGTTCAGATAAACAAGACGCATTAAAACTTAAAAGTTTCACAGTGAGTTAAGATACTTTGAGCATGGACCCGGTAAGAAACCTAGGAATTCGAACGTCTATATAGATATATGGATTTTTACAGACTATATGATGTAGTGTCCACACGACGCTACAATCTTCCTCTCGCTACGGCAGGTTAAGCGGTCAGTTCAATTAGGGAGCTGCCGCGTAATATCGTTTATTTTTAAGGAATATGTCATCTGTCTCTGCCAGCCGCGCGACCACCGCAGCTCCCTAAATGAACAGACCCCGTTTTCTGCTGTAGACGTAACCATAAACGTCGGCGTAAGCGATGCTTATAAAACCGATCTAAACAGACAGATGATCCTTCCCAACCCTCCTCTTCAAGTCACAATCCACGACAAGGGATGCCATAGTCCCACAGGCTTCGCGCAATTACACTCTTGTGTGATACCTCTTGACGCCGTATCCAATTGAGACAAAAAATAATTACTCAGCTATTCTGGGGAAAACACTTACGGTAGATTATAGGTATACTGTTTTTATAAATATATAAATACATTATTTGGTAAGACCATTGATGTATTATATATAGATGAGACATGAAGCGAAAAAATAGGTCCCGCATTTTGACCTCCAAATGACCTCCAACTCTCCCAACGCTCTTACTATAACTATCGATTCCGGTTTACGTGCACTGCTTATCGCATAATAGTGGAACAAGTTTCGACGAGATATTAGTATGCAGTAGCACCTCTAATTGTAGCTCTATGGGTAAGACAGTATAATTTGCAAAAACATAATTATGCAAAAAAAGTTTATTACGAAAATAGAATCCGTTGGCGGACTGCTAAAATTTAGCGTCAACAAATATGAAAAAGCCTTACAAAAGATGTAAAGTGCAAAAAGAAACATGAATCACATTACTTCGCAAAACTACAATAACGAAGAATGAAAATTTCAGAGCCCGAAACCAATTTTCTTAGAAAGATCATTGGTTTGATTTAGCATAAAAGTAGTTCGATTATCAAAATATACAAACCGAATCACGTGATATAGGTACCTTATAACCAATATATATATTATAATGTAGTGCATATCCGAAAGCAATTAATTCTAAAAACTGATGTTTCAAAGAAACGGTTCGATTTTCCTCGGCTCATTTATTATCTTGGAGGATGTCTAAAGACAAATACAATAATAAGATTTAGGTTAAATCAAATTTCATTCACTGAACCGAATAACACAATTTTGATTGGTTTTGTATTTAAATATATCCGTGGGAATGATTTAATTTAAAATTCATACAGATTAAATAATAAAACCATAATATAATGAATTATTCCTGAAATGGTTATTGAAAATATAAGAAGATTGATTCACCATGAAGTAAATCGATGGTCTTGTCAAATACTCATATAAAATAAAGTTGGTTGTTTTCAGGTGAAAAAATGTAACAAGCAGTAATTGTTGAATGAAACACTAGTATATATTGAATTATTTCGCGGATAAGAGATAAGCCGCCATAGCTCAGTGGTCAGAGCTGTCGACCGGAAATCGAAGGGACACGGGTTCGAGTCCCGTTGGCGTCATGTATCTTTTATCAGGAGATTTTTCAATGTGGATGAGTGTTTCAGACGAATAATTATTGCTTGTAAAATAAATTGATGGTTTTGCGGAAAATAACTTTCAGCATCTTCTCGACCAAAACAGATTTAGGTATACAGGCTTTTGCTGTTCTAGTTACTACCCGGGTTCGCACGAGGCTAAACACAATTATTTCAAAATTTATTCTTAGCTAACTATCCGTCAAGCAATTTCCTTTCACGATAGGCAGATGCTTGGATTTGTTCTCCGTAATGCAAGATTATTTACTAATGAAAGAAGAATACGGAGAACGTATGAAGCAAAAGTTCGAAGTATTATGGAATAAAGCTATATATAGCTTTAGAATATAACAAAACAGTATAAAAGAGGTTCAAGGGGGAATATACATACTATCCATTCCTAAATCCATCTTTGTTCTTAACATGAATGCTTGATTTTAACATCTTAGAGAAGCCAGCCGAAAACAACATGATAATTTTTTTTAAGTTAATCTCTGTAACTATACTTAATCCATATTTTTGGAAGAGGTTAGCTTATTGTGTGCCTAAAAAAAAACACCTGCGGGAGACCCCATGTGCTTTTTTATGCTCCGAAAGCGAGGACTTCTGCTATCAGAACGCGCCAATCACACTTTTTTTTTTCTTTACTTCTTTCTTATGTTTCTATAAAATAGTATTTTTTAGTTCTTTTAAGTTATCTTTATTATTATTTCATGTATGATTCATACTTGCACACTTATTTTTCTATAAAATAGTATTTTTTAGTTCTTTTATGTTATTTTTATTATTATTTCATGCATGATTCATACTTGCATACTTATGTTTCTATAAAATAGTATTTTTTAGTTCTTTTATGTTATATTTATTATTATTTCATGTATAACTACCACAACACGGGCATTAGCCTAGTATGGTAGTTAAAAAAATGTTAAAAAATGTAACATGTAAACATTTATTAAATAATAAAAAAAAATAAAAAACATAGCGACTGAACTGGTTAACGATTCTGAATTGACCATCGGCTTTTTACCTTTATCTTAAGAGTAACCTCTTCTTCTATCTCGTAAACGATCTATGTAACAGAAAGAGAGGTTATAAAGGAGTTATCATTGGTATATTTACATAGTAGTAAGACTTGCGATGTGTCTCAATTCCCCATCGATAAAGGTTTTAATGTAGGTAACTAAAGTAACTTGTCATCAACAAACAACAGCTAAATAAGATTAATTTAGTCCACATCTGTCGTCTTTTGTGATGGAGATCTGTAGTCGTACTCGGAAAAGATTACAAGTTACCGACTTAATCGAAAAAACCTTTTTCGACGTGCTTGTGATAGGATGCCCGGTATGACCCCAGCATCCGACACCAGAATACCACTAACTCTAGCAGACATGACTCTGGTTGCGGGTCTATTATACCACAGATCAAGCAGTTAGGAAAGGGCACAGAAAATGCGCTCTAAACGACGTTTAGTGTGCGTGATCTGTGGATGTGATGACCAGGCACGTTTACCATTAACACCTCGGTCCTGTCTCGTGTGTTCTGGGAAGTGGGCTCACCTGCAACAAGAAGAAAGGAAATATCATTAGTTATTGGTTTATTAGTCACGACAAATAGTAGTTAATACATGAGACATATATATCTGTGGTGATTGCACTTTGGACGTCACAGGGGAAATACTTGTAGGTATAGGTGCAAAACAGTAAATTATTATCAAAGTGTAATATATTTTTCATAATATTATAAACAGTATCCATTTGGAATGCCATACCAAGGTTGTTGAAAAAAAACAACGTAAAATTGAAATAAACAATCGAGTTACTTTCAGTGGCGGATCGTGTCTTTTGAGTGCTAAGTTCGAAAAAATTGACATTATTGATGATGTTTAACACAGAAAGTTTTTTTTTTCTTTTTTTTGAAAATTCGATTTTTTGTATGAAGATTTCAGGAAATTTCAGTTCGGTAGTACACTGCACACAGATTTCCTGAAAATCTTAATTTTTCAAAAAAAACTTTTTCGACTAATAATGCCATTTTTTAAATATCAAAACTCATAGCACACCCAAAAGTCACGAGTCGCCACTGGTTACTTTCATATAAGATAGATTAGCTATGAAATCAGATCGGATTAAATTCCCAAAAATGAGGTGAAAACAAATTTGAAGGCACATAATCAATATATTATAATGTATACCAGCTTTTACCCGCGGCTTCGCTTGTGTGGTATTAGATATAAATTACTGTACAAAGAATTTTCCCACGGGAATGAAATGTTTTTCCGGGATGAAAAGTAGCCTACGTCACTTCTCAGTCCTTTAACTATCGCTATGCAAAAAATCACGTCGATCGGTTGCTCCGTTGCAACGTGAAAGAAGGACAAACAAACAAACACACTTTCACATTTATAATATTAGTTAGGATTATGAAAGTTCGTTCATCCCAGTACCTACATTACGTCAAAGCTATTAGTATACCTTTGACTGATGAAAAGACAGCAAGTTCAGAGCTCTTACATTTTCCTACCAAAGGGCTTTTTTCGGTTCGCCTTTACTTCTTTTTTACAAACCCGGATGCCTAATATTAATTTAATCCAGCGTAACCGCTGTCTGTGTTAAGGTGTACAATACTGCCACCATTCCGTACGGTCGTCCCGCAGTAAAATTACAAATAGCTTATTTATTCAAATACATCGCGAGATTGCAATGGCTCAATCAGAAAGATCCCCGGATCGGACATTAAACCACTCCCTTTACACGCTGGTCGTGGTAGTTAGTACCTATGGACTATAGAATGGAGTATATACACTGGCAGTAAAGGCTATAAAGACGGAGCATCGGACCGTTCTGTTCGTTGTTATAACAATACCGTTTCCTTGGCTCGGCAGACCACCATTCTCTGCCAAGGCGAGTAGCTCTTGCGTAGTCCTGCTGGTCGGTACCTAACCAACTAATGGCAGAGGGACGGAAACGTTGGTCCAAGAAAACTCGACTAAACGGACAGAAAAAGAACAGACAACAATTATAAGTCTGTAACTCCCGGCTGATTTTATGCTAGGCATACATCCGCGAGCCGAACTGCCGAACGGAACCTCAACTTATGGGAAAGAAACGAAGCAACCGCAAATGGCGCGAAACGCCGCTTGCAGTTTCGGTTCGCAAATGAATACGTACCCTTGATACCAGACAAGGAAGAATTTGCCATCAACTGTACATTTACACTTATAAAATATTACACCGATAAAATTCTTAACGATAATTCGAGTGCTGAAGCAGCAAAATCTCTAAAAACGTAAGTTCTGGAGAGGTTATGATATTCGCACAGCTTTTTCTCTCTGGTTTTCTAAATAGATCAATGCAAATATTTTAAGAAAAAAAACTATCAAATGTAAAGTTCTGGTGTCTTGAAAGTTGCTTAAATGTTTCTGTCTGGAATTCCTAGAACAACGTAACTATTAAGCACACACTTCCCAAAACAGAACTATTTTTTATGAGGGTTTTCGGATTAAAGTGGATTCCGCAACTCGATTTGTAGATAAGTAATAGTTATAAGGTATTACCCGATGTTACGAGTACGTGGGGTCTACATTTTTATGAAAAAGTTTAGTATGCACAAGCCTTAATATTATATTATTTATTTAAAAACTGATTACGTAAAAAGTTTGCCGACCCCTGCCGCATGCCACTAGTAGTTTATACTACACTCATTCCACGGCATGGAAGTCGTAAAGGGAATTAATAAAGTAGATGCAAATACCAAAATACCCCGCGCAGACCCGCGCCGACCCGACCCGACCCGACCCGACTCGCCCAGCCCTACCGATGTGGGACAATAAAGGAGCGAGGCCTTTGTCCGGAGCCCAAGTCGTGGCAGCTCCTCTGTGCGAAATTAATATTGCGGAAGAAGGAAAGGGATGATTCTCGAAACTAATAGCGGAGATATTGCGCATTTTCTTGTGGGGCGGAAGGCAATATTGTCGTTATTAATTGTTATCGCAATGTACACGGTGTTCGGAAACTCCTAGCACAAGTGGATAACTGCTGAATCTACATCACGTAGAGAACCCAAAAATTATAATTCCGTTTTTTTAATTTAATTATTTTTCCGGCACCTAAAGATTTAAAAAAACTTTCATGTCTTTTAGGCTGGCCGCATACATACGTTTTCCGTATTCGATTTCCGAATTCGTTTTCCGTACAAACAAAATGTATGCAAGAGCTGCGTTCCACATGACGTAATTAGGTTTTTTCCATTCGGTTTCTCCGAACGCCCCGGCTTGCATTCGGAAAGTGCGTAAGGAATTTGTTCCGTTCGGAACTAAAACGAACGCGTGCGGCAGTTAATGTATTTTCTACTGATTCCGTGCTTTCGGATGTCCGAATACGGAAAACGAATTCGGAAATCGAATACGGAAAACGTATGTATGCGGCCAGCCTTATGGTCAAGCAATTTAATAGCAAACGATTTTTTTTCAAATTTTACCTTCTGATTCGATTTATTTGAAAACGTAAAACTAATATCAAAAAAAGTTATGGCATATGATGGCACATGATGTAGATTGACTTAAAATATGATGTAGATTCACCAGTTTCTCGCTTGTACCACGAGTTTCCGGACACCGTGTATGGTAGGCTGAATTGTTTTTGTAAAAACATTAAGAGGTGAAAAGCTGTGTCCACCCTAAGAATAACGAATCGTAAGAAAAAAATATAGAAAAAAATTGAAAAGGTGACAGATGTTCGGATGATCCTGCGTAGAAAAGTCCAACAATGTTCTGAGAAGCAAACCTTTGCCTTACTTTAGCGAACTTTACTTTTCTGCGCAGGGTCTGGTTCAATGTGCGCTCTTTGGCGGTCAATGTACGACTGATGTTGTAGTTTTTTCAAAACATTCTCGAACCTTGCAAGAAATATGGTCACATGGTTTGCCACCAGCTCGTCGAAATGATAACCAGATTTCAAGTTAGGACAAGTATATCAATTTGTATGTCTATGAGACGATTTACGAAAGAAAAAGAATCAAGAAGTTATGTGGAGGCAGAGATGTGTAGCGCTCCACCCTATTTGCCCACTTCCATAGAAAAATGGTGTGATGGACTGATAGTTAGTTCTGTTCACAATTTTCAGTTTGTATGATTTACACATTCCTATTATATACCAAAAATGCTGCATCATCGTCCTCCTCAACAACATGCCTACTCCTCAAAATACGCTCTTTTTCGTTTAAATCACGTTCGCATCCTTCAGTTTGCATAAAAATTGCAAGAGATTGTCAAAAACTGGTTTAAAAGTAACCAATTTAAAAATGCAACGGATATTGAAAAAGTGATGAAAGTGCACTTTAGTAGAATAAAAAGCAAATGTTATGATATGATTTTAACACGATGCAAGTTAATCTATGCCACTTTTTTTTACATCGATAAAAAATATATACTTTATTCGATCAACGGTAGTGGGATCATTTTATTTTATTTGTAGTATTTTTCATATAACTTGATTATAATTTTCATTGCTTGAATTTGTTAGTTATTTTTTTTATGTTTATCACACTTGAATCAAAGTCAAAGAATTAGGTGTCAAGTAACACCCAGGCAGCCAGTAGGCAGCGTTGTCAGAAAATATTGCTATTGAAGCGAACCGGCATTATTTGAAAGGTTCAATGTCAAACAAAGAAGGTCAAAAGGTCATCTACATATAGTATTTATTGTCAATTTGGTAGACAAAGGTTACCGTATTTGTCTTCCTGAGGGAGTTTATTTCAAATAGGTAAAATGTATTTATTATTTATCGTCAATGCGAACGAAACTACAATACAAAATAATATAAGAAAGCATTTATTCAGTTGGAATTTTGAATAAGACTAAATGGTCATTTGTGTACCGCGGTTTACGTACAACATTACGTCACTACATTCTAAAGAATGGCTTATTTAAATAGTTCTAACCCATCGATATTTAGTTGGTCGATGTTTCTACCTAATTTAAAATCAATCTAGAGGCAGTTTTCTTTGAATTTGAATCTATGTTGAAAACGCATAAAAAAACCTTTTATTTATATATTCTGAAATATGTTCCAGGAAAAAGTTATTCACAAAACTTCAAAATAAATTGAAAACCTAACGAAATTATAATACGAACTTATTTGAAATTCAACGAAAGATCTTTGGGGTATCTGTAAATGGAGTTTGCGGGAATTCAATTGCGATCGAGATTTATAGGGTTTTTAAAACTAATATTTCGCACACAACTAATGGACATTACTTGGAAACTATAATTTTGGTAAAATAATATATGTAACTACTGACGAGTAGGCGGACGAAATTTGAAAAAATTTAAGAAATTTTGAAGGTGGCAGATTGAAATGCTCCAGTACTCGATAATAATTGGTCGTAATCGAGGCGTTTTGGTCACTTTGTCGAAGCAACGGACCTCTATAAGAAAATGGAAAGATATACACGTAGAAATCTTTCGGATATGACATATTGTTAATTTATTAAAAAACGTGATCAGATTATTCGTTTTCTTGTTAAAAATGGGACTAGAGGCCTATAACTAATGATTTGACAAATTTCATTACAATCTATCAGTAAAGCACGAATATGTTATGTGGAAATCGAAACACGTGTTCTTCAAAATAATAATATTTTCGCATTATTCAGACAAGGGTACCTGCGCGAACTCAGGTTCAGATATATTCTGAATGACTAATATTTTATTAGCAAATAGTCATGCAGTCACATTTTTAACAGTATCTTGATAGTGACGTGTAGCAATATTGTTCTTTTCTATGAGGTTCCGTATTCTTCAAAGAACGTTGACAGCCATTCTACCAAACTGCTCCATATATTCAGTCCATTTCTCCACACTTTGAACAACCAGAGTCCAATGAAAGATACTCCTCAGCCACAAATATCTCGTCCATGATACACCATTCTACCCTCCACTCCTCATTTCACGATCAATTTCGGTACCTATGCAGCAGTTCGTGTTCACTATCGGGTAAAAACCAGATGGCGGGCTGATAGGGGAACAAATGGAAGCACTTGCTGCAAGCAATTGAGGCTTATCTCTTTATGTATATTCCGACTTCCTAACCCAATACCTCCAACTCTACAATTATTCCTGTTACCGTTAAACTTTAAATTATGCATGAACTAGAGTTCAGCACAAATTTCTTAAGTACGTAAATTTTAAGCTCAGAATTCCTATTGATTACATTAATTATGTCAGTTTGATGAATCAATTGCATCTAATAACACTGTCTGAGAGGAGAATTACTTCAGACCTGATTGTGTTACACAGAGTCATTAACAACTTAATTGATAGTCCTGCCACCGTTGCCACTAGGAATACAAGACAAAATATAACATTCTTCTGCAATAGATACACGACCAACTATCAGACACACTCACTGACCAATAGGATGCATGATTTGGGCAACAAGTATGGGGGTGCTATTGATTTATTTATTGACTCCATTTATAGAATTAAGCATAATCTATACCAACACTTTGTCGAATCCTACAAATTAGAGTAGCGTTGGTAAATTAGTTTTAATATTTTGTCCTATATGTAGTGTTGTTGTAATTTCTTTTTTACTTTATGTTAATCTTACGTTTTACCAATAGTGCTTCATCTTTTTTATATTTTAATATAGTCTTCTTTTTTTAAAATTATTTCTTCATATTTTCTCATTATACTTGTAATCACAATTTTACAATTGTGTATTTTGTACCTACTTTACAATGTATCTTTACGACCTATTTACTGTCGGTATCTCCTGTATAATACAGATATTCTCCTATGTACACTGCATCATGCATAACTTTTATGTAAAAGCCTTTTTAGGCGTATATATATATATATAAATAAATACTAATTATTTTTTTAGGAAAAACACCTTTTGCAAGTTGTGCTTTAAAATATTGAGGAATTGTATGTGTGTGACATTAAAAACGGTATATGAATATGATAAAATAGTTTGGTCAGCATAAAAACACAATTCTTTCAAGAAAGATATACGAATACAATACCGTATCAGATATGAATATGTTTTTATTTCACAATTTTATTTACAAATAATAAATAATACATTGTAGATACAGTGTTATTAAAAAGGTAGTCCAGCAAAGCTGCCACATGACTGCTTGTCTGCCAATCAAATATTGCATTTTCATGCTTTCTTGAAAGTTTTTATTCGAATAAAACTATTTTATTCATATTTACACAGGCGCAAATAAACAATTATGTTAACATTTTAAAGCTTATCTAGCAAAAAATAGAAGACTTAAATATATATTTGCATGCCCTAATATATGCCATTTGCATACACATTCTTTTGCCCAGCACTATTATACCCACCAAGGAAAACATTTCTTTAATAAATTACCAGAAGAAACCAGAAGCATTAATGATTTAAAAAAAATATTGAACTCTATAAAAAAATAATTTAGGGAAATTATTAACAAAAAAAAAATGTTTCCACTAGTTTCACTTGAAAATCTCACAAATTATCCTACAACATTCTATTTATCCTCCATAATATTTTTTCTTGTTTCCAAATACAACAATTTGTATGGATTTTAATTAGGTAATTATATTTTACAAGAAAAGAAATAAATTTGTTTTAGACAACTTTAATTTTAATTGTACTCTACCGGTTTCGGAAGCACCCTTCCTTCGTCAGGAGAATATTAAAACTCAGTTTTAATATTCTCCTGAAGTAAATGCTTATTACAAATATGAATTATTTTTTACGTTGTAACCATAACCTTGATGAAATTTAAATCGTTAATTTGAAATATTTTAATATTTTAAAAGTATTTTTATTAAAATCAGTTTTAGAATTATTATAATATTGAAGTCGGTAATGCGAAGTTGGTTAGGTGGTTAGGCACCTAACCTAAACTTGTATATTTTTTAAGATATTTTTATAATTATTTTTTTCACGTGCTAATTAGCAAGCAAAATATATATTTTTTCAAGTAGAAAACGGAGTATTGTTATCCGGTTAGAATCAGCCGCAAATAAAAGTGCCGGGTGCCCCAACTCTGGTTATATATATATATATACAGATAAGGAAGGGATGGGACGGCGAGGGTCGCGAGGGTCGCGCGGGCCAACCGGTACAACAGGGTGGGTCCAGGGTGTGCCGCATTTATCACGGCCCCGACAGCGTGTCCAGATGGATGTGATAATTTTGAAAAATGGGACGCTCGTAATTCAAAATCATAAATATGCAGAAATTGTGAAACAATTTGAATGTGTAATATTTTGTTCTTCTGCAGAATACATTATAATAATATGAATTTCTCGCGATAATCTGATTCGAGGTCACAATGACTGTAGTAATATCAGAGTAGTAGATACTACGAGTGTCGCCCTGGTGAAAGACCACCATTCATAATCGAAACGTCGCTTGAAATATCTTTAACTGTGCCTAGTGACCTGATGTGAATTGCCAATCTTCCTCTACCGCTTCTCCTATCCGCCCCACTCTCTTCAGCCTCATTGGAGGTGCTATAGACCCACCGACTCTGAACAACTTGGAGTATTTAAAACTCACTCACAGACATTTCCACCATGATCTATGAAGCTTTGAAATATCCATTTGATTGTAAAAAATAAGACAACGATAGAAACGTTGCTGTAAAGGGCATTTATGTGACATGTTTGGTGACTTTATTACTTTGAAAAGTTATTTGTCAACTTTCCTCTTGAAATCTTCTCAAGCTTTATTTCTCCATTTCCCGACAATCCCTAAAAGGAGGTTAGTTGGTACTCTTCTCTCTGTTCACATAAAAAGCCTAAGGTAACATAATAAATACACTGTGTCCGGAAACTAGTTATACAACCGAAACAATTTTTTTGTTCGATATCAGCATATCGATTTTTTTTTTGCAACTAAAGGGGGTTTATGCTTCGACGCATTTAAAAAATTCGATAAACAGCTGATATAAAGCAGCGGATACACACGCCAGTTAAAAAACGTGCTTTTGGCGAGTAGCTGGCATGCTAACTACTCGCGTGCTTGTAGGTCAGAAAACACACGCTAGCTCAGGCGTGCTAGCTGCTCACATCTCTAGTTTCGTGCTCGTAGTTGGCTAAGATGGAGGTACTGGTGAAATAAGAAACGAAATGCAGTTTTATTTTTGTAAAGCAGCGAACCTTTATTCCACGAGCACTTGTAGTCTTTTAATCGCCCCACCGAGCCATTTTGATCGTAAAAATAACAACTCACGAACATGTTCACTGCTGCGCGGCCCTTACATCTCCCCCCACCTCGCACCGTGTGCCATTGGCACAGGCAAAAAAATAAACGCCGCACAGTGGGCTGAAAATCGCCTTTCATAGACATAGAGACTTGAATTTTCGAGGGTATTTTTTTTGGCTAGAAATATTAAGCATTAAAATGAATCATCAACATTAAAAAGTGTTTTTTTCAACTTTGAGGATTTAAAAAAAAATCGCACGTTGCGCCACAATACGAAGTATGTCAAAAAATTACAAAAAAATAGTAGTATATCTGTGTGTAAGGATAGAATGGCCAAACTTATGATTCCAGAGATAGCCTCATTTTTAATGTCAATGCCATACAAATTTTTCTTAAAAAAATGATAACTCTTTCATTTGTACACGCAATTGCTTCATATGAAATTTTATAGCATAGTAATAATGATCAGCAGAATCCATTTCTAGCCAAAAAAATACCCTTGAAAATTCAAGTCTCTATGTCTATGAAAGGCGATTTTCAGCCCACTGTGCGCCGTGCGATTGAATAGCATACTAGCTACTAACATGTGAGTTACTAGCGGCGACACGATACACATGACACTGGCATGCTGAAAACCGCTACCTTTTGAGGGAGTTACTAGCATGTGCATCCGCGGCTCCATAGCAACCGAAAATTTTGAATTTCACAAAAAAATAGAACTTCGGACTTGAAATACTTAAAAAAGTAATTTAAGAATAAAGTTTCACCATAAAATCGACTCGTAAGTTTTACGAGTCGATTTTATGGTTACCACTGGTTTCTGGACGCCGTGTGTAAACAAAAAACATAATATTCATCTTGAAAGACAATTTTCCAATATATTAGGTCTGCGTTCGTTTTGACAGGAATTGCTATCAATTAATCCTGGATTAAAATCTAATTTACTATCCATTGAGCTTAACTAAGGCGATATCGGCATTCGGCATCACACCATCCATGTGCGGGCGTTCATTAATCTTACTTGCAGAAATTATCGTTAATAATGTATGTATAGTGCTTATTCACGGTATAAACAAATACTTACGGATTAGGGACTGGATTCTGGCAGATATATGGGAGATTTAGGACCAAGATGGTTGTAATAATGATTTATCTTGTAATAGCGACGAGCAAATGGCGGTCAGCGAATCAATTGTAGCCGGCCCCTCTGCCATTTGTTGGCGGCCCGCGCTGTCTTTTAAAAATATGTTGATATGTGAAATATGGTAGTAGTAGGAGATTTTCAAATATTGTCAGGTTATTCGTAGCAAGGGACTGTTTGTCTTCCGTTAAAAAAATAAAAATAACAAAAGAGTATACCTACTTGCCCTAATGTAAAATCTTTGTATCATATCGACAAGCTGAAGGCACCCGGAGGGTTCGAGAATGCTTTAAATAAACTACGACATCAGTCGTATGTTGACCGCCGAAGAGCGCACATTGAAATAAGCGGACTGTGCGCAGTAAAGTCCGCTAAAGTAAGACAACGGTTTCCGATAAAAATACTGTATTATCAAAAACTTGCATAATAATACTGTATTACCGTAAACTTCTATTTTAAAACTACATTATCTTAAACTTCTATAGTAATCCTGTATTGTCATATACTATATAATACTCTATTATAATAATACTCTATTATAATAATACTCTATTATCATAAACTTGCTAAATACTGTATTAACATAAACTTGTCTAACGATTCTGTATTATCATAAACTTGTCTAACAGCACTGTATTATCATAAACTTGCCTAACAATACTGTATTATCATAAACTTGTCTAACAATACTGTATTATCATAAACTTGCCTAACAATACTGTATTATCATAAACTTGCCTAACAATACTGTATTATCATAAACTTGTCTATCAATACTGTATTATCATAAACTAGATATAATTTGAAATTTTCACGGCCAAAAGTATTATGGTGATTTATTTTTGGGGTATTATGCCGTGTTGCGCTATCTCCTTCTTTAGCCAGCGTTTCGGACAGAATTAGATGCTCTATTGCGGATACGTGTCACGTTCCTACTCAATTGCATCACGTGAACGACAAACCCACGTTGTCCGACACGTGTGACGTTGGAAATGGACGCAAGTACATAGCTGTTGCGATTGTTCAATACAACAGAGCTGAACTTCATGCAAAATCCATTTATTTTTATTGTTACAAAAACATAACTTATTATTAATTTATTTATTAATTCTGACAAGGTATATATAGAGGGGTGAGAATTAATAAAAAGAGAGACTAAAAATAGAGGAATAAAAACACTGATTGTAATTCAAATCAATTTTTATTGAAAAAACTTTCCTTTTTAATAACTTTAGAAGGTCAGGTAACCCATCAATGTAATATAACATTGAAGAAGACGATAATACTAATAAATCTAATGAAATATGAAAGAGAATAAGACACAGAAAAATAAATAGGTCTCAACTGGGAATCAAACCCAGGATCTCTGTCCTACCGGGACAACGTCTTTAACCACTTGACCATTGGGACCTAATTATTATACATCATTTTTGTCGATTCCCAATTGAGACCGTTATCTTTTTATTTTACTGTCTCTTGGTATATTTTAGGTTTCTTCTAGATTTGTTAGTATTATCTTCTTCAGTGTAATTCTAATCGTTTATTGTTATTACTATATTTCTATAACAATCAAATCTATTGCAAAGCAGTCATTATTTTAGGACACAGCATACTATATTATAGTTAGTACGTAGGTACCCAATCAAACATTCTACAGGAAAGCAAGTACCTAAAAGTAGATACAACTGAAAAGATATGGTCGATAATCGATACCAATCGAATAAATTAAAATAAAGATGCGAATGTAATTCGGTAGGTTTAGAGTTTTTATGATAAATATTAGTTTGCTATTTCCAAATACATTTTTTGTCACAAAATCATAAAACAAAGTGAAGATGATTAGCTCGTGGCAGGAACATTTGTCTTCTTCGGCGCTGGTATAATGGTACGCTTTGCCTTCTTGTTTGGTCTAGGAATAGCATTGTTGATAAGCAAACTTTTGGTATACTGCAAGTCGTTGTACATTTCTTTATAAGGTGCCAGAGCGTCTTCAATCCCTTTCTTCGATTCAAATCCGCGCTCCATGAAGGGGTCCACATCGAAGAGTAAGTCTTGAAGATCCTTGGCCAATTTAAAGCCCTTCTCCAAACTCTCCAAGGTCAGCTGGTTCTTTAATATCTGTGCTTGGTCCTCAACCTCGTCGTCGCTCTCTGCTGCTCCTAGTTCTTCCATTTCTTCTGGAGTCAATTCGTCGTCGTGAGAATTCAACAGTTCTTCCACGTCCCCGGACTCCAGATCTTTGAATCCCTTTCCTCCGATGGCTTGTCCCTGTTCGACTACTTTGTCGACGACGTGGTGCACGGCTGGGAGATGACTAACATCTATCACAACGTCTTTCCAAAGCATATTCCAACAGGCATTAATTGTCGGTGGTCTGATTGCTTCAAGAGTTTCTTTTATGATCTTCAAGCACTCTGCCATGTTATAATCCCACCAAAGTTCGCTGACACATAGAAAAGGATTAATTATTTTAGCATCGACAATGCGGGTAAAGACGCGGAGAGTATAAATCGCTCTGAATAGTCCAATTAACCCTTGGTCGAGAGGCTGGATAATTTGTGCTGTGTATTCTGGTAAAAATACAACTTTGACGTTAGGATCTTCGTCTTGTAGCTTTAAAGGGTGACATAGTTTAGTGTCCAAAATCAAAAGAACTCTAAACGGAATGTTTTTAGTAGCCATGTACACTTTGACTTCTGGGATAAAGCAGCTGTGAAACCAGTCTAGGAACTCGTCCTCCGTTATTTTGGTTTGAGGGTTGACTCTCCAGAACACAGGCAACTGGTATCTACTCTTCCTTCTGAGAGCTGTGGGGTTCAGCATTCGGTATACCACCATCGGCTTCACAATGCAGTTACCGGAAGCATTGGCGCAGAGCAGAAGGTTGAGTTTATCATTTGAAAACTTGGAACCCGGCGTATTGTCTTCCTCTTGCGACAGGAAAGTTTGTTTCGGCATTTTTTTCCAAAACAAACCGGTCTCAGCAGCGTTAAACACTTGATCCGGGGTATACTTCTTGAGATCCAAGATCTTCTTCAGTTGGGAGGTAAACTTCTCGGCTTCGTGGTAGTCCAAATGTGTGGCTTCTCCTTCTTCGGCTTTCATTTTCAAGTTGTCAGCAAAAAGGTTAACGACTTCTATTTCAACATTATTATCGGCATTATTGATTTGGTCCAAGTACATAAAAGCGGGTTCTTCCGGAGTGGCATTATAAAGAGTTACCCTCTTTTTAAATTTTTCGTACCAACCTTTGCTAGCGACGAAAGTGGTCACTTTGTCGAATTTGGTGTCTTCCTTGACTTGTTCAGATTTGTAAAGATCGTAGAGTCGCTTGGCCTCTTTTCTTATAATGGTTCCGTCGATCTCGATGTTCCTTGAGTTTTGATCGTCGATCCATTCGATGAGGACTTTCTCCATCCGTTGAAGAATGGCATCTCGCGCGTAGAAAGTCATCTTGGCGTTGTGTGGGGCGCCGGCAGCCACGCTGGATCTGATCTTATCTTCACATTTCTTGACAGATCTGACAGTTCCTTCGCTGAGGCCGAAGTTCCTCGCGACAGTAGTAGAACCTTCTCCCTGGGCGAGTCTGTCCAAGATAGCCACTTTCTGTATGAGAGTCAACGCCCTTCTTTTCATGACGACTCTGTCCACTTCTTCCCCGTCCCTCGCCTTGCGTTTCGCGCTCATCGTACGTGTTAAATAAGGAAGGTAGGTACGTACATAAGGTATACGTACGGCCCGCCCGATAACCGATCTCGCACTGAGTCGAGCGGGAGCCGCGTTGGAGCGGGGCGCGCGGCCGGGGACCGCGTAAGAGTGAGACGGCACCGTGTACAAAAAGTGACGCGTGCAAGAGCGAAACAGCGAATCGTAAAATTGCGTTAACGGAAACTACAGGGCTTATCGGAAATCCCTCACGAATTTAATCATAAAATATCAAACATATTTCAATTCAACAATTTTATAAACACTTTAATTAGGCATTTAAATTTCACTATCAAAACAAAACACATAAGTCGTGTCGTAAACGGTTTTTAGTACCGCGGTCTGACACGCGAGAGTAACACGACTTTTCGAGGGAAAAACCGATAAACAGCTTTATTTACGTTTCATTTATGAAATACCGTAAAATGTTCACTACTTGAAAATGAAGGATAATGTAACGATAAAACAAAAGCCACATCCGCGTAAAGAATAAACAAAATATTAATAATAATAAATAAAACCAGTCGTTACAACGTTCTATTTGAACCCTTAATAAAACCACAAGAGTTAACTGACTTCAGAAGATTGAATATTTAGTTTATTTATATTACACGAAACCCGAGCTCAAAATACATGCAATTTGCTTTCTTTCATTTGAAAAGTAACACAATATCCTTAATATCCGATAAATAAAATGATGAACGAAAGAATGAATGAACGAAAGTGAATGAAAAAGCGTGCTTATCACCAGATGGGATCATTTTGATAATAATAATATTTGTTACATTGATATAGCATAGTCCTTACCAATTGCTAAACTACTGAGGCAGAACGCAAAGACACTCACGAACACCTATTTCCAATTATTAATTAATTTTCCTGTATTACTTGAATTCCGTGCTAGAGTGCCACCTGCTCCCGACCCGGAGGCTGGAGCCAATGGGTCTACGGCAGAGGTCCTCAAACTTTTTTGTCCCGTAGATTACGTGTCGATTTGTTCTGTTTTGGGTAGACCCCAGTGATAGAATGGCTAGATACTTTCGAGAAGAATCATTCCCACGAGATTTTTATAGACACCGCATCACTGGCATAGTGTTTGTCTCTGACATACATATTTATATACGTATTTTTTTGGAATCAACCACTCTGGGAATAACAAATAATATAAGCAATAATTAGTCATCCGAAATACTAATACAAATTCAAAATATCTCCCGAGTAAAAATAAATGCCGCCATAGGCACGGGTTCAATTCCCGTTGGCGGCATTTATTTTTATTCGGGAGATATTTTCAATTTGTATTAGTATTTCAGATGACTAATTATTGCTTATAATTATTTGTTATCCTTTATGCTATGCATAAAACCTTGTCTTATAAACGTTAGTTTATCATTACACTTTGGGAATCACTGGTATACGGCATCCCCAAATGGGGTACGTTATGAGGCTGAAGATAGTGAATGGGAGATAGGAGAGAGGAATGTGGGAAAGTACCTGCTATTTAGAACTGGTCACCAAACACGGCTACAGCGACTTTTAGCAATGTTAGTTTCATTTGAATAGATAATATATGATGCGAATGACGCACGATCAAGTTAATCAGATACTCGAGTCGGGCCATGTCAAGAGTCAGAATAATAGAAGAGTGTGATTGTCAATGAGGCAAGAAGTGTGTGCCAAGACCGACTTGTTTGGCGGTCCGTCCTCTCTGCCTACGGGGAAACGGCGTGATGGTTCGAGTGTTAGTTAGTTTCGTTTCATTTCAAGCGGTTCGCGCCGTTAGTGGTTAGTTCCTTTTTCATGATTCGTGGTTCAGCTCGCAATTGAACAGTTTCTTCACCACCTAGGATTCTTGCTGCAGAGTCTCCATCTTCTATCTTCGTGTTACCAGTTCCTGTACTTCATTTTACTTAACTTAACTTCACTTTATTTGTGTAATATTTATATTTTTTGCAATACCTGCATCAACTGTAAAACGGCGCTATACAAATTGTCCAATAAATAGATATGCGTAACGTAGTGTTGCCAGATTGCCTTATAGGAAATATATACATTCATCAAAGGTTTCATGTGTGCATGGTTTTTTTGGGTCATTACCTCCATCGGGAATCACGAATTCAGGAATGTAGCTCTTGAATTTCAGTGCGGGCTCACGATGTCTATTTCTCTAATTATTAATTTTTTTGTCAATAAATAATATTAATACATAAAATCAAATGAATAAAGCATGTAACTTTAATTGGATACCTTCACTAACTGCTGTAAAATGTAGAGAAAATAAATTATTGAGTTTCTTGAACTGAATGTCTTTTTTTAAAATTATTTAAATTAAATTTTGATTATTTAAGTTAAAACGAAGTTCAAATTACAAATTAAACTTTATTACAGTAAAAAATATCTTCTTTTTAAATAGTAGCTGGCTAAAGGCAATACATTTTTTCCTTAATAATATTCTTACAAACTCGCATATTATCCAGTGTAAGGAACAAGCTTAAAAAAGAAAATGGTAAATCGTCGTAAAAAATTGAAAACAGTAATTGAAAATAGAAATTGAGTATAGAAATTGAAAATAGAAATTGAAAATAATATTGAAAATAGAAATTGAGTATAGAAATTGAAAATAGAAATTTAAAACAGAAATTGTAAATAAAAAATAACTCCTTTGTGTTTGTCGAAAGACCTACAGGGGAGATATTCACCAAAACCGGTTAAGATTCAGTTCGTCGGCGCTAAAAAAGACGTCCCAATATGTGAAACATCGGTTCGTATGTAGTTCGGCTCGCATAGTTAATCCTGACCTTTACGTGCGGATGAATCTATCTGGCGGACATGTATACGCATACCGAAATGCTCGCCGTCTGGCCTGTGACGTTCCGCTCGCCCGCGCCGCGCCTGTGAATATTCCGCTCTGCGCTCGATCCGTCGCGCGTCGCTTGTCGGCCGAGAAGGCAAACCGCGAACATAAAGCCGCTCGCAGACTAACGGTAGTACGGTAATCAGTGCTCGTTCGAACGGCTTTCGTTGCGGTCGTGTCGCGCAGAGGGGTTCGCAACTTCATTATGTGGACCGACGAGAAGGTAATCGAACTAGCCGGTTTATACCGACTACAGCCTGTACTTTGGGACTTCAATCACCCTCAACACACCAAAAAGAATTGTAAAAAGTTAGCTTGGCAGCAAATTGCTCTAGCGCTAGGGACAGATGCAGGAGCTTGCTCTAATAAAATAACCAATTTACTTGCTTCATATCGGAGAGAAAGAAGAAAAGTAATAAAAAGGCAAGGTAATTAAATGTTTTTTATTAAATACCTACGATTACTTAAAATTAGACGTGTTGTGAATAGTTTATTCTGAATCCTGATCATTTGGCACTTTGATTCACAGGAGCAGATAAAAAATACAAAAGCAGATGGTATGCTTACGAGTCTCTGGATTTTTTGAATGACAGAAAAAAGAAGAGACATTATAGAAAACTTCCAAATACAGAGGTCAGTATCTACATTAAGGCGATGCCGATGCCGATGAAGTTGTGTAAGATTTATCTCTATTCATATTGGCAAAAGACGGATTGACAAAATAAAAATTATTACTATAATAATAAAACAACAATATTGTTTAGACTTCAATCTGTCTAAGAATCAATCTTTATTTACCTCATTTATAACATTTAATTTTTATCCATTGCCAATTAAGGCGATGCCATACGTAGTAATGCAAAATCATGTGTTTTTGGTTTGAAAATTTGGTCGCCTAGAAATGTTTCAGATGCTTTAATTAAATACTGCGAGTAGAATACATCTTGGCCTTTGAAATAATCGAGTATTTTTTAGATAAGTCTTTTTATAAGCCCAGAAAAAAATAATGTATAAGGCCTATGAAAACTGCTTTAAAGTTCAAAATCTCCTACTTACGAACCCATTTTCGGTTATGATTTTATTGTATAATGTGGAAAATTAAGTTATTTATAAAATGATACAAAAAAATTAAATATTTATGCCTAAACATCCACAAAATAAAATAAAAGGCACTTTTTGGCCATGTTTTTTTCTTGCATAAATCAAAACAGGCGGATGGTGTTAAGCGGGAATTTAAACCTTATCGCCATCTGCGTAAGGGTTGTTATTCATAGCGGATCAATTTAAAATATTACACGACGTAGTGCATCGCCTTAAGTTTTAAGTACCAAAAAGAATATATGTATATGTCTTCGTTTCAAAGCTAGTAAGCTGGCATCTCAAGCTAGGATTTACTATCCTGGCTTAGATTTTTATTTCTTAAAAAAAATTCTTAGCATCGTCTAACCGGCTCTAGTTTGTGTCACCGGAATATCAGTTTGCTATCCTAACTTTAAGGCGAAGCTTAATGCTAAATCACTATTTTGCTGATCACTATCTTTATAACGAATTGGTGTACATTATGAATACCAAAAAATATGCTTTAGACAAAGGTTTTCCTATCGTTTCGCTTGAGTAGAAAACTAGTTTTGTGCTTGAAATCGAACGTTTCTAGACTCCGTTTGTCGAGCGATTTTAATGCCTATTACCTACAATATAAGTTATACCAAGAATATACACATTTTTGGCTTGTAGCTTCCTCTTAAAAACTAGCCTCGTGAAGGCCGGGCTTTATGAATCTTTGCGTATTCTCTGCCAACTATATATTTTATTTTATTTTTATTAATAGATATTTATAACAGAATTCAAATAAAAATTGTCGATTTTTTTATTATTTTACTCTCCATAATGCCTCATAGTTATATTTATTCATTCTTTTATTTAGTTCAGGTTATTATATACATTTGAAAAATGTTTTGTTTTTTTTTTTAATGTGAGAAATATTTACAAACATAATAAATACAGAATACAGAAAATGATGCTTAGTTGGTGATATGCAAACTTATTCAATTTATTAAATAACTACGAAATTAATTCAACAAAAATAATTTTAGATAAACAATAAAAATAATCAAAGTGTTATTTTTATGCTACATAGTGTAGATTAAGTATACACTAAGGACACAAAACACGAGTGTCATTTTATAAGTTCAGGAAGTTTTATTATTTTTTTTTATGTAACAAATCACACGAGCGCCCATGTCTGTACAGTGGGCAATGGAACTCTGTCGCCGCCCGTAACGTAAGGAGTTGATTTGCTTTTTGAATTTCATAATATATTGTACCATCCACTTAAATAGACGTAGTGTTGCTGAGACTGCCGGTAGTTCTTAGCATTAGGGTAGTTTTTAATCTATTGATTATGCTATCTGTGGGGTGTATGAATGAAGTATTTTATACAATTCTATGATAGATGATACAGTAAATTCCCGAGATATCTTGTATTTAAAGTTATTATTGGCTGTAAGGATGCTTTAGCAGCCCCTCCCCCCTCCCCACCCAATAATGCCAGACAGTCTGTAAGAGGAGACTGCATTATGGCCCATAATACTTTACCATATGTTAGCTAATAGGCAGTAAACTCGTTTCCAATTTGCTTAGTTGTCAAGACCCTGCATTCCGAATTTATATCGAATTAAAACATACTGCCTTAACTCTTTAAGTTTTTTTTTTATTTATTATTAACTTTAATTTGTCGAAGTCTCTTTTAATGTAAAGGTTTTATTTTATAATTTTATTATTCAATTTACAAATAACAGTTTAATTATAAACAAGTTCTGACAGCGTGACAGCTGTTTCAAAATATATACAAAAGAATTCTAGTAAAAAAAAAAGATTATTGTTAAAATTTATTTATCTCCCATTATAAAAATGACACCTAAATTCAAAACTAATCCGAGTTATATAATTAATTGAACCAGAGATACAGACAGACACACGAACGAAATTAGCATTTTGTTGAGACAATAAATGTCGTTTTTGTTACAGATTACAAATGAGGATGGACTAGCCGCAGGTGCAGAAAAACATAAATCTGAAATTGTAATTCCCGTTCCAGTTCCTAGTCAGCCACCCAAACCAAAAAAGAAAAAAGAAATGAAGAGAATTGAAAAGCTATCAGAAGCTATCGACGCGCTAAATACTGTTGAAATTACTCCCACGAATTTTATCGACGAACCCTCGAAAAACAACTCTGATAATTTCGATGATGAAACCATTTTCTTTTCAAAATTTATATGCAGGAAGATGCAGAAATATCAACCAAGTATGAAAAATGCTGTTCAACGAGCAATAATGGACATAATATTCCAAGCTGATGAAGGAAAGCGTAATTTTTCTAACAATTACTACGCAGTGAGCAACGATCGTAAAACCTATGCAAGTTATACAGCTGTTTGTGCACCAAAACCTTCGAAATCACCTCAGTCTTCTCCGGCAAGTACTGAGGTCGATGCGTTACAACACACTGATTCCGACTCCAGTGAAGATTTTATAATAAGCTGAAATGTCATGGCAGTCCATTTATTACCATTTTACTTTTTATTAATAAAAAATAAATTTATAAAAACTCAACTTATCGTTTTATTTAAATATTTATTTTATAAAATTATTAAACACTTATAAGTATTTTGTAACTGAAAATAAAACTTTTTGTTTAATAATTACAAACAAAATAATGTTAAATAAAAGGATAAGTGTATGCAAGAATTGAAAGAAGTGGGATTGGGCGCGAATTTGAGTAATCTGAAAGTATGTTGCCTGTTGTATGCTGATGACGCGGTGCTGATTGCTGACAATATAGAAGATCTACAGTCTAGTGTCTAGGATGAACGAAGTATGTATGAATAATGAATTAATGATGAATCTTAACAGCGCGCTTTTTTGACCATGAATAACCAACCATTTCATTAGGATGGGTTGTTTCACATAATTTCAACAGCTTTCAAAGTTAAATTTCAAGTTCTGTTATTATTTTATCATGTGCCGGTTGTTTCATAGTGCTTGGATAATAACAGAACATGAATAGGACTTTCACAAAACTTGAATAACTTTGAAAATTGATAAAATTGTTAAAATTCAATGAAACAACCCGTCCTTAAGAATTTTACCATCGGTGATTAAGGGTTAAAAAATACGTACCTACACGTATATGAAATTCGAATATTCTAACATTTTGTACGTCAGAATTTACTTACGGGTTTACGTAATGAAATCGAGGACTGAAGTAGGAACCTACCATTACTTTACGTAGAGTTTTACGGTGATTACAAACACACGAACACTATGTATATACACACACCATGGAGGGTGTCTACCTCCTGCGGGGTGGGGGAGGCCGGGTGTCCCTCCATTCCCCCTCCCCCCTCAGATAGACAGGTGAAGAGTTGCATTACGGTACAGCGGTCAGGGGGAGAGAATGAGTCTACTATATACTACAGAAAGGTATAGTATATTATATGCTAGGTACTAGATACTAGCGGTACTACTAGGGTTGCTATTCTCAAACTGTGAAGACGCATCCGAATATGCGATTAATTAAGTGGTTAAAACCTCTTACATTAAGACAGTTTAGTTGTCTTCGCGCTTTATTTGCTAACTAATGATCCTCAATCTCATATTCGACGATAGTTAAGTTAGCAATAGCAAGTTGATGTTATTTTCAGTCTATAATGGAATTGGTGATTTAGCAGGGGTGCCCGGGTTCATCGGGTGAGGTGTTTTCAGGATGCGCCTGCCCACCGCTGCATGGCGTGGCAGATCGGGAAAGGCTGGTTCGGGGAGACCCTTTGACCTCTCCAACTGATCTCTCGACCCATCCCCTTACGCCACAGTGGGAGGGATATATTCACATGTCCGTCACTCCTGGACACATTGATCCCTTTATTCCTACCCAACCCTCTTATCTTTTACCTTACCATAACTTCCTCTCCTTTCTTTCCTTAAAAAGATTCTTCATACAGCATCCCTAAAGAAGACAAAAGCTCTGAGGGACCTCAGGGCCTCCTGTGTGCGGTTAATATAAAAAAATACTAAAATTGTTTTTTTTTATATAAATTAAACTTAAACTGAAAACCAACGTTAGGTTCTTAGTTTAGGTTAAATTAAATTTAATATTTTTTCACTATTTAGTTAGACACTTTTACAAATGCGTTATAATTTACCCAACTCACTTTTTTAGCGTCGCTTTGCCAGGTGATTCGTTTAAGAGCGAACATTCAGATCCTGCACAGAAAATTTCCACAATAGACAGCGCTGCAAACTTATGCCTTACTTTCAGCGATTGTCTTGTTATTTGATGCGACTGATCACAATTCATTCAAAGCATTCTCTAACCCTCCTGGTGCCAAAAATATGGTAACGTGGTTTGCCACCCAGCTGGTCGAAATGATACCCAGATTTCATGTTAGTGCAAGTCTATTAATTTGGTTGTCTATGATGTCTACCCTTGATGTTAGGTTCATGGAAGAACGTAATGAAAGATAAAAACAAAGGGGTTTATGTAAGGAGCGACAGTTTGACAAGGTCTGAGGAGTTGGGGTAAGTCTGCTGCTTTGAGTGGGTAGCAAGTAGCGAGGTCACAATGGGGCGACAGAGAAAGGGTAGTATTACAATTCATAGAGAGAGGGTAGCGGTAGCGCACTTGCGTCAAATAACACTGGGAAACATGAGGTGACCAAATGCTAAAAGTACACACGAAAACAGATAGTTTCAAAAGAACAAATTGCTGTTGAAAATATGTAAATATAAATGTATTTGATACTACCGTATCAGACGCACCAACCCAACTACCATCAATATGGCTTTAGCGATGGCCGGATAACTCATCAACATGATAATTCATCACATCTTTAAAAAGTTATATAAAGTCATGGAAAGTGATGAAACAAAAACTTTATTAACTGGGTTAAGTAGGTTAGGTTAGGTTAGGTTTAAAAATTTTTTTTTTTTCATCGTTTCTAATGATTTTATATAACTTTTTAAAAGTGTGTTGAATTGTCATTGTGTTGATTTATCATGGAACCGGCTTTAGGATTTAGCACACATAAGCCTCGAAGATCAATGATAAAACTTTTTATGTTTGGTCATTTTCAGCTCGCAACGTCATTTAACTATGAAAAAATAAGAAGAGATCCATTGTTTAATGTTTCTCAATTGTTCAATAATGAAGAATGTTGAATCTTACGGGAGGCCATGTAGTAGTAACCAATAACTGCTCGGCTTTATATAAATACTAGCGCAGACCCGTAAATAATGACAGATAGTCCGAATTCTCAATAAATCAGTTCAAATTCGGGGGTTTAGGATCACAGGGGTGTATCTACAAAAACATAGTTTTGAGATATATACACAAATAAAGATTGGAATGCTCATATACCCAGTACCCACCTGTATGTGCGACATTGAGCTTTGTGTCACTAATAAATATGATTATGGCAACACCAGTGTTTGTAGTTAGCCCCCTATGATCCTAAGCCCGCGAATTGCAATTAAAATAATTAAAAAATATATATTTTATATTACTTCATCGCTTGTCCAGATAATCTAGGTTCCAGAGTTCATTGAACCGTAGTTACAGGCACATAAAAGAAATTAGTATTAACACGCCAAAAAAATAATAGCGTAAAGATGTAACTTTGGACTATTTAAATCTATGTATTTAATTAAACAACTAAGTAGCCATCGTCAGTGGCTGAGTTGGCATCGTGTTTGGGTCTCACCCGGGCGTCGTGTGTTCAATTCCTCGGCTGGCTAAGTCCTTCATCACAACATAAGCAACATTTTTCGCTTACTATGGTGGTAGTAGAAAATATTCAAATATTGTCGTAACCCGAAAGTCGTACAGTAAACGCAGTACTTTAAATAAGCAACGTGCGAAACAATCACCTGTATTACCTACCTAACTTCTTTTTTTAAATTGTGTGTATAGGTGAGTTTTGAGCTTGGCTCTGAATCATGGCAGTAACGTCCCAGAAATCCCAATATTAAATATGTCACCCTACCAGCAGAGTAGGCTGCCAGGCTGGCTGGGCGGCTGCACTTTGCATCAGTATTAGTCACGAGGCTGCGACAGGGTGGAACAGGGTGGATCAGGGTGGATCAGGGGGGGTGGCCACCGCACCCGACCCCATAACCCGCGGGATGCAAGCAAGCTGCAGCGTATTCAGCCGTCCTGTGCCACCGAGGGGGGCGGGGTGGGGTGGTTGCATAGTAATAGTAACGAAAAGTAAGAGTTTGTCTTCTATGAATGGCGGATGCGGTAAACACTCAACAATTACAGTACACGTTGTTCGTACAATAATAATAAAACCTGAATATCTTATTATTGATAATGTTATGCCGATCAGTGAAATATAAACCTAAAAAACTGGCAAAAGAAACCACACAAGAGTCCCAATTGTCTGCAACTTCTTCATGGACGCAATTGATCATTATCTCTATAAATCCTATCGAGCATCGTAAAATTTGTTTGGATTTTCTAGGTTAACTATTTTCAGATCGTTATTTCTAAGATGTTCTAAGGAATTTTAAAATATTAAAATGAAATTGTTCGTCGTATTATTGGAAATAAAGTTTTCTACTATTCAACGAGAAAAAAAGATGTTGAAAAAAAAACAAGTTTAAACTCGGGTAATAACTGCTGATTCACAATAAACAAATATACATAAGTCCGTAACGAGTTACGCCAACAACTGTGAATTACGTTTAAAAAAGACATGTTCGCGTGACCTGGACAAAAATCGATGGACAATATGGATATTATTTTTTTATGTGAAAACGCACAACTGCTGCTCCCAACCATCCAGAGCCAGTGAGACTATGGCACCCCAATCGAGGTATGTTGTGAGGCTGAAGCTAGTGGGGAGGGGAAGGAAATGGGGAATTACCTGGTTAATCAGATCTGGTAACCAAACACGGCCAAAGCCATTTCAAGCAACGTTTCAATTTCAAATGGTGGTCTTACACCAGGGCGACACTGAGAGTCTCTTACTCTTTGGAACGTGCCGCAAATATACTAGGTATACATTATTTTAAATGAGTAATTTGTGAAATAACATAAATTAATCAAATAAAATTTACTTGCGCACGCCGGAACCTCCTGCTTGCTAGTCGAGAGCCTTACCCCTCGACCACGGAGGCCGTCGAACTAAAAAAAAACAAGAAATTACCAAAAATATATCGTGTAACCATCGACAAAATTGTGGGATTTGTGAATCTGAAATAATACATTAACAACATGGCAACATGATTTATTTATGAGTGCAGCTTGTCAGAATTCTTGACATATCAGTTCCACTTTTGAAAATGACAATGAAAATAATTTTCTATTGAAACATTATATTTTAGGAAGATGTTTTAATGCTTGTCATTGTAATAATTAAGCGAAAATGGTGAAAATATTTAATAAAACACGACCCGTTTAAAATAGAGCAAAAATCTCTCGACAAATGCTTTAGTTGCTTTTAAAGATACAATGTGAATTTTTGCATGCCTATAACATATTAAATAACAGAACAAAACGTGTTTTAAATAATTTTCGGAGCTTACTTTGCGATTTTTTCTATCGAGGGAATTTCATATAAATAACGTTTCGGCATAACAAATGTACAGATATTATCTTAAAAAATAACATATATTTTTCTTGGAACTTAAAAACGTAAAGAGTTAGAGAGAATCTCGTTATAAATCGATAGAAATTTGGTATGCCATGGTATAACAAAATTTGCCCATTTCAACGAAATTAATAAATAAATTCAACTTCTCTCCCCCCATAACGTGAAATGATGGCCTAGAACACCCTTGAAGGGTGACAGCCAGAAACATTAAAAAATTACTAAGTGTCCTTTTAATAAATAAAAAAATCTACTAATCGAACATTTCAATTACCAAATCTTAATAACAAATTTAAAAAAAATCAATACTTCTAATAAGTACTAAAAGAAAACAAAAAGATCCATTCATGTAAAATCAATAACTCATTAGCGCACCACCATCAATCATCATGAAAAATGAAAAAAAAAACTGACATTAGAAAAATAAAAGAAACTAACAAACTTTTAAATGCAAATAAAAAACACTTCAAAATAATGACACTCCTCTGTTATATAATCCCAATTCACAATTCTTTCCAAGATACTAATCATAAGTTATTTTTATTATAAATAAACGCATAAGTTTAAAAAAACATCCGACAGTCAAATAAACTAAAAACAATGCATAAGCACGCAAATATATATTTATTTAATTATTAACGACCTTCGTAGGGGCCTTTACATAAGAATACATTGTAAAAAATATACAAACACAACTGAACTGTCTCAGTAAAAATCTTTTGATAACTGACTTTAGTTTTGAATTTAGTGATAACTGACTCGGCATAGTTATTTCCCTCCATTAGTATTCTGGTAGTTAGTCCCAAAATTTCAGCACTGAAATAAATCCCGACTTCTGCTATTACGCTGTGAAATCCGAAAGCTTATAAATGCAAGCAATTCTGGACGATCAAATGCATCATTTAGAATTTTATATTTAAATACCAAGTCAGTGAAAAGCTTCATGTCCGATAATTTATATAGCACTATTCATATCGTAATATTTTGAAACAATTTTAAACTTTTTCCACGTAATAATAATTGGGAAAATGTTAAAAATTGATCCATATATATTATTCCACCACGAATTGTTACTATCAAAAATAGATTATACTAATATCATTTAAAAGATTGTGTAGTTCAACAAAATTGCTTGAATACCCATTTTAAAACTTTATATAACCCCGTATGATAATACGTACCATTACGCTACCTCAATAAATTTCTAGCGCCGCAAAGTACCTACTTACATAATATTATAATACAACGTTCTAATTTAAAACTTTTCACACTATTCTGTTTTTCATGTAAACATTTACAAGTAACCTTTTCATGAAACATTTCCATATAAGTTTACAGGTGAACACATATTTTCAATGTTTGCACTCCGCTTCTCTACACAATCATTGCTTAAAAGAGAAGCGTAGTATTGTAATTGAATTGTGTACGTTATCAATTTCAATAATAAAAATAAAATGATATTGTTGATGCTCGAATGTTCTCATAAAATACTCTCTATCAAAACTATGACTTGTCGTTTAAATGATCTTATTTGTGTTGGTGACATACTATTTAAATCTGGCAGCAAGCTTAACAGAAACATGGTATTTGCGTTACTTGCAGAGTTATCCTCAATTTTGGACATTTTAGATTTTAAATAATTATTAAAAGGATCATCGACCTCACTTAATTTCCTTTTTTGCCCTGTGCTATGTTGAGACGAGACTGATAGGGGGCTTGGCGATGGTAAAGCACAAGTCTGTGGTGAAGAAGTGAACAGAATTAATGGGTCATCTTGGATAAAGGACGAGTCTGATTGCGATGGTGATGCAGGTGGTGCATTCTGATCTGTTTCTTGTGTGTCATCATCTTCGTTTTTCACTTCTCCAGTTAGGTCAACATTCGGTAAATAGCCAGGTATCGTTCCAGCTGTTTTTATGAATGGTATTACAAACTGCATCGCATCTGTCAAATAGTATTTCCTTTTTCTCGATGACACGCTTGATTGCGACTTAAGATTTCGCACGAAAACCGAACGGAGGTTTTTCCACTTTTCTTTTGCTTGTAGTGCTGGAACAAATAGAATAATATTAAAAAAATCAATTTTTTAACATCAACTGTTTAAGACGAGAAAATACCCTAAAGAATCTTAACGACGTAAGTGAAGCAGCCGTGCAGAAAAAATATGCGACTGTGTATTGGACAGACCTGAGGATGAATTTTCCCTATCAAATCTATAAAATAAAGTGGGAATCTTAACGACATAAGTGATGAAGTAGCGTAAAAACAATATTCAACGCGCAGCCCGGCGTAATGGACGGACCTACGGTCGACTTTTCCCTAGCAGGCCTAGAAAATCGATATTTCCGTGGGAAGTTTCAAGAGGGAAGTTACTAATTCATCGCCTAGAAAAATAAAATCTGTTGCCTACCGGTAATTTTATAGTTGAAAATCGTTTTGTAAATTTTTCGTTTCAAATAAAATATTTTAATGGTAAGGTCATGCTTTTATTAATCTTAAAAATAAATAACTTATATCATTTGAGATTTAATTCATATATTCGTCAGAAATAATTAAAATGTGAACCCCCGCTATTAGATTCTTATGGCGCCTTGAGATATTTAGCAACTGGTTCCGTATTCACATCACTTTCTTTATATTTTGCTCGAGGAGATTAATCAAACAGTATCAAAAATTATATTATTTTATATGGAATGCCAAAATACCTATTCGCAAACACCAGATAGAAACGAGTGAAATTCAATGGCACAATGCTTCAATTTGTTATGTTGTCATTTAAATAATTGTTTAAGTGGTCTAGACAGGAAGCATATGGTAAGAATAGAAAAAATGCCCAACACAGAATCAAGTAAATTCAATAACTCTTTTCATTCTATTATATTATTCTTTTCGCATGTAGTGACGTGACGTGACGCAGACGGCCTATTTATGTTTTTATTGATAAAGGATTTGTTTGCAGAAACAGTGACGGTGGTATAATCGAGCTTCACTAATCAAACATTTCATTGAACAAGGAAACTTTGGTATTTCACCGCCTCCACGATTGCCGACACAAATGACGACAACGATTGCGAATTTCCTTTTGATAAATAATAATATTTTTTAATTAAATTTGTTACACACTACAAAAGAGAAGGCATTCCGTTATTCCATAATTAACACCTGAAGAAAATTCCACGTGACGTCATCGTACAACCTTAGTAAATCTTTACATAAATGCTCAATTTTCACGAAATAACACTTCCATGGCCAAATAATAATATTATTTAAATCAGTACACTATGCGTACAAAACATTATTATAACATTTGTAAAAACATACCTGTTAAGTTAACTGCTTTTCCCACATCCGACCATGCTTTTTCTGTAACATCCTTGTTAGAATATTCTTTCAGGGTATAATTGTATAAACAAGGATATTTTTTCTCCACTTCGGAAACAAATTTAATATTTAGTAACTGTTCCGACATATTTAGAGTATCGACGACGTGAGTGGCGACAACCGACAACCCCGCACGGCTGATCGCGGGAGACTGGCGGACTGGGACTGGCGTCGTCGCGACTCGACTAGGCCATTCGTGCACGGAGAATCTCCGTGCACGAATGGCGATTCGGTGAAAAACTCGAACGACAAGTAAAACCAAAATGGCGATGGTCGTACTCGAACGTCAAAAGTAGACGGGCTTTCAACTTTTGCTAGGCAACAAAAAAAGTTGATAACTTTGTTGACAGAGTGTTCACACGTGGCGATTAGCTTTCAATTGTCCAACCAACAAAAGTTGACCGACAAAAGTCGCCCCGTGTGAACCGCGTATAATAGAGATATGCTTAGATTGCAGTATTTTGTAAATATTCTGGTCAATTCCCGAATCCGGGGAATTTTTTAGTTTTTTTTTTTTAACCATAGACAATTATTTGCCTGTTGTGCGGAACATAAACAAAGAATCGACGAGAAACGATAAATCGCTGAGAACACCGAAAAATCGGTAGATTTTGGTGCCATTTCGGTAGATCGGGAGATGAAGTGAAAAATCGGTAGATCTCCCGAAAAATCGGGAGCTTCGGTAACACTGTCGGAGATACTTGCAAGCAACTCGAGATATGGGCGCGTAGCTTAGTGTTTGTACGCGAAGCGACGCGTCGACTACGGGTTTGACGTCAGTTGCACGCTACTGATAGTGCTGGTAGCACGCTATGCCAGTTGAATTCGCATTTAATACTCGTTTGGACAGAAATGGCGTCCGAACGCGATTTGAATGTTAAATTTGGGGGGAAAAAAATCCATGTTTATATCGGAAAGCGTGGATTTGTGTTGTAAAAAAAGTCAAATTGGCATCATTCTCATGTAGTTCCCTGGCGGCGAATTATTATTTACTAGCTGTACCCCGCCACGCGTTACTATGGCTCAGTATGTCTGTGTAGATAGAGAAACAATAGCGCGTGTTGCTTTTACGTCCAACATATAGCGCTATTTAAAAAAAACACGTTTTTCCAACAGACGGCGCTGTTTTTTCAAAAAGCATGTTTTTACCTGTCACAGGTGACATCTATATAATATAAGTATATGGAAACACACGCGTATTTGAATGCAACGTTGTGTCAAAGCTTTAGAAGCAATCGGTGAAGAATTTTCGGGGATTTAAGATTTTGAACAAACGAACATTTACAAATCTTATTTTATTTCATTTTTTATGTTTATGAAGATAAAGAAGAACAATATTACTGCTTTCGTCGCTAGTCACTTGACATCTATTGATTCGACGGCTACACATGAAAAAATTATCAAGTTGTGTACGAAAACCAGCATTAAAGAGTAGCATATTATTAGGTGACTTGTGGTTGCATTGCAGTCGCGTCGCTTGTTAGTATTTCTGTGTACGAAGGGCCCAAATGTCAGCAACGTACGTCTGTGTATGTACGTAACTCCGCGCAGATGTATATGTCGGCAACGTGCATGTATTATAGATGAACTACATCGCGGTAATAGCCAAGATATTTGGGTCCTTAGCCTTGTGTACCTTGTGTAACTTTGCTTATCCGCTCCGAGTGCTTAAACCCACCTGACTAGCATTCTTCTCGAATCTCTTCGAAGTAATAATTCTTTCATACATGGTTTGAACTTTAACACGAATAACATGCCTCTTGGATCTCTTTCCAACTGCATTTAGTCTACTTCCGCCCTTCCTTCCTGTCCTGTCTTAGGTACAGGAATGAAAACATTCAAGAAAAACATGTATAATATTAATAAGAACAAAAGGGCATTTCAAATTAAATGACAAGAATCATTATTCCAAATTAATTTAAAATAATCATCATTCCAAATTAAATGCAAATAATCGTCATTCCAAATTAAATGAAAATAATCATCATTCCAAATTAAATTATAATAATCATCATTCAAAATTAAATGAAAATAATCATCATTCCAAAGTAAAATGCGAAAAATCATCATTCCAAACTAAATGAGAATAATCATCATTCCAAATTAAATTAGAATAATTATCATTCCAAATTGAATGAAAATAATCATCATTCCAAAATTAAATGCGAAAAATCATCATTCCAAATTAAATGAAAATAATCATCATTCCAAAATTAAAAGAGAATAATCATCATTCAAAATTAAATGAGAATACACATCTTTCCAAATTAAATGAGAATAATCATCATTCTAAAATAAATTAGAATAATCATCATTCCAAATTAAATAAGAATAATCATCATTCCAAATTAAATGAGAATAATCATCATTCCAAATTAAATGAGAATAATCATCATTCTAAATTAAATGAGAATAATCATCATTCCAAATTAAATGAAAATAGAATAATAGGTATATTATATATTAGCAGCATAAAGTTCGTTGCTCAAATGCATTGTAAATATAATTTTCTATTAGTTATCGACGAACCGGTGAATGCAATTTGTTAGACATAAGTTGATAATAGTTAGTATTGTCTACAGTTAGTAATAAGATAGATCATTATAGAAATATGTTATATATTTATACGGCGCCCTTGAGGTGATTTTTACAAAAACTGCGCTATACAAATCATTCAAATATTATGATATGGACGCGAAAGTGAAAAGACGAAATCAGGAACGATCAAGGTATTCAAATAATTTAAGTTGGGTCATGTTAAAAGAGGGCACAGCAGAAGGGTGGGGATGTAAAAAAAAAAAGGGATGTGTGGCGGTACATCCTCCCTGCTTACTCTGCGGGGACATGGCGTGATGGTAAAGCTGGTTAATTAGTTAAAAGTATGAATGTCTACAGGTCGAGAAAGTTATTTCTAACATAGCGTATTATTTCACAGTACACTGAAAAGTGAACCGTAGTCCGTCCGATTCGAATCAACGCCCGTGCGGCGTGCGTGCAGACTAGACACGCAAATACCTCCAAAGGCCCTTACACATATATAATCAAACACACACAAAGTATAAAGTACATAAGAAATAATCACTCGTGAGTCAGAGGGCGCCCCAAGCAGTTTAATGCGAACCTAGACGTCAACAAACCCTCCGTCAATATTCGCCACTACGCCAAAAGGGCGAACCTATCTATAACTTATGGAAACAGGCAACAGAAGTATTAGAATCTTGTTTTTGCTACGTGCACTCGTCGATGCGTTCTGACAATGCTCGCTCAAATTACAACATCACATTGTATCCAGTTTAATTTCATTGATAAAATGAATAATTTATTGTTGGAATGCGGAAATAAATCCATAATTTCTATTGTTATTTAAAGCGATTAGAACAAATAAATGAAATGACCAATTTTTCAAGGGAGTGCAGAAGGAGAGAAAATGAGGGAGAGGAAGTATTTGATTATAATTCTGGTAAACGAATCCGGCTTAATATAATATAACAAGCAAGATTTGAATAACCAGGTGATTCTTAACCTCCCCCTCTCCACTCTTGAGGTCCTTCAAAATACCCCAATAATTGACCGGTCGGTGGCCGAGTTGACATCGCGCTTGGGTCTCACTCGGGCGTAGTGTGTTCAATTCCTCGGCTGGCTAAGTCCTCCATCACAACATAAGCAACATTTTCAGCTTACTGTGGTGGTAGTAGGAGATTTTCAAATATTGTCAGGTTATTCGTAACTCGGGAATGTTTGTCTTTGTTTTTAAATTATTTTTTTTTAAATTGGGGAAGCCATAGTCCCACTCTGGCTACTGGAATTTGGGACTTTAGTGCAGTGTTTTCAGTAAGAAAAATGTATCAAGAATCTACAATATTCAGCGACAACCAATTATAATAATTTAGATCAAGCACTTGGACGCGCACTGCCATTGTGTAGTTTACGTCTGCATCGGCAGTGAAAAAAATGAGCAATAAAACGAAGATAACGAAGTGGTATTGAAGCGTATGTGTGTGCGTTTTATTGGTGTTTGTGAGGCGGCGAGAAAGAGAAGATAACCTTCGCGTATCAGCAATGGTAAGGTCACACGGCGGCGGGGGGGAGGACTGAAAGCGGAGAAGGGGGATTGTTGGGGGAATTGAAAGAGGAGGGGGTTGCGCAACTTCACGATAAAGGGGCCGGGGGAGTGGGGGGAGGCTATGTTGCCAAACGCGATGCGGGCCATTTTTGTTATGTTATTTTTTAAAAACTTTTTTATGTATTTAAGTTTGTATTTGTACTATTTGTAGGCAAACGAATTAAATTTAGCAGGGTGAATATAGATTCAGCGATGAATTTCTAAAGAAAACATAATAATTTTTGGATAACTTGGATAACAAAATAATCCCAGGAGTGATGTACAAATATATATTGTACACATGTACTTTTTTCCTTTATTTTTCCCAGAGTTTTTTTCACTAATATTTCTTGAAAAGTAGTTGACTTGTACCCGGCGTTGCTCGGCGTTATGAATGGTTTCGAGTAAAGTTTTGAGATTGTGAATTCTAGTGTACCTGGAAACTGGGTCTATTTTTAAGGTGTAGATAATATCATTGTAAATAATTGAAAAGTTTACTTTTATAAGTTTGGTTTTACTTGATCCTGCCAAGTCTTCCTCTTCGTGTATGCCCGACTTTCAACAATCACTACTGTATACCACATTGGTACTACTAAAAAAACTAAATTATATCGAGTTTTATTCGACTCCGTATCTCATTCCAGTGCAGAGATGAAGCGTAATTCTTCCCCGAGCGTCCGCGATTTCTTCTACCATTAACATTCGCGTCATATAACTATTTTTTCACATAAAATTAAATTTCTATCAAAAATTAGATATTTGGTAACCTTTCGACTAAAAAAATAATTATTCAGTTTGGTTAAATATTTTGGACACAAAACCCAAATTTAAGTTTTTGTATGAAGAGGGAAGACGAAGCTCTTAAATGAATAAAAAACCAAAATGCAAGGAATACACAGGAGAATAATGCTTGGAAAAGGAAGGAATGACGTATGAAAGGACGGAATGACGTCATAGGCGCCAGTCGGGGCTGGTAGAGAGCGGGGGATGAAAACTAAGACTTCAGCTCGAGCTCTAGCCTAGTGCTGGTAGCCGGTGTCGGTAGCTGGTAGCAGAGAACTAAGTAGTTGTTCCGAGTGCCAGAAGTTGGGCCATAAACGCCACGCGTGAGGGATGCCCGAACTTTACTTTAGCGGGAGAATGGAAGTGGGTGGACGGAAACTTTGGACTGAGAGCCTAGACTGACTATTTATTTGGCATTGATATAGTATTAGCAATATTGGCCTATCCTTGTTTATAAAATTGCACAGATGAATGAACGCCACAAATAGCTATCCCGAAAGGAAATAAGGTATTTTAACTGTATAATATTAATCTTTCAAAAAAATTAACGAAATTTTGATAATGAAGGTAATTTTTTTACGATTACATTTTTATTATGAAGGCCTCAGCACGGGCAAGCCACCCAGTTAGGCCAACATTACTGGAAAACTTTGAAATGTAAAAAATATTGTACCAAATAAAAAAATAAAAATCTTACCAGCCAGTGGCGTTTTCTACAACATAGTGCAACTAACTGAAGTGTACCCGGCTTTGTTCGGGCTTGTGAATCATTTGGAGTAAAATATTGAGGTTGTGAATTCTAGGACAAACATCGACTTTTCTTTACCTTCTATAAATAAAATATGCACGTATTATATACATAAACCATCCGGAAGAAATTTTCAAAAATATAGTGAAAACACTATCAAAATCCGTTGCATAGTTTGGAAGAGCTAAGCGCACAAACAGACAGATGCGGATAGCGACTTTATTTTATACTACAGGGTTTTCCAATAAGAGGTGTTATTTTGAATAGCCCGCTATTTCGGTAGATGTTACTTTTGAAGCTGTCATTTTTTGACATTTGACAAGTAGAAACTACGCCATTAATAAAAATGAAACGATACACGCTTCAACAACGCATTGAAATTATTAAAATTCACTTGAGTGAATCAAATGCAAATCATCTTGAGTGATGAGGCCCATTTCCACCTCGGTGGCTTCGTCAACAAGTAAAATTGTCGTATCTGGGGCTCGGAAAACCCAACAGTTATTGTTGAAAAGCCTCTCTATCCTCAACGTGTGACTGTTTGGTGCGGTTTATGGTCCGGCGGAGTCATTGGACCTTACTTTTTCGAAAATGAGGCTGGAGCAACAGTTACGGTGAATGGATTGCGCTATCAAGAGATGATTGATATCAACCATTGATCTTTTACAATTGAATATCAAAATAACACTTCTTATTGGAAAACCCTGTACTATTCAGGGAACCATTTTGGAATGTGCGGTTTTTTTCGCTTTTAAAATCAATAATTATGAATGAAAATATTAAAATTACACATTTTTAGTACAATGATCAGAATTAGAAAAACAACTTTAAATTTTCCACAAATTGTGAAAATGCGCCATTCAAATTCGTGCACATATTTTTACTTGCCCGAAATTCAACAATTCAAATTCGAAAATAAACTTCATCTTAAATATATTCAGATTTCTGCGTCCGAGTCTTCAATGTTAATAAAGGAAATATCTTCTAGGCTATTTTTGACAGTTGTATAGATATTTCAAAACACTGAAGCTAACGATGGAAATTTTGCAAAAAAATGTTTCGATATGTAAATTTAACACTGAAAAAAATCATCAAAAATAAATAGTAGGTCACCATTGTAGCTTTTTATGTGATTACAAGAGTCCTAAGCACATTGATGTTCCTGTTCCTAACTGATCCGCATAACTATGGGATCTCCAATTGGGGTATGCTGCGAGTTATATTGGTGAAGGGACGGAGATGGGAGTGTCTAAACCTAAATATTATTTCAAATGACTAAATTGTGAAAAAAATACAAATTAATCAAATAATGCCGGGACTTGAAACTCGATTTCTGGCTTGCTAGTCGAGATCCTTACCCCTCGACCACGGAGGATCAAATTGATCATGCAACTTCCGGCAGGATCGTTCGTGCCATATTTTCAATATATTTCCTCAATGCTGTCGCCCGTGAAACTGTCGTAACATGTCTTTGAAACAAGAATGACAAATGATCAGTTTGTTAAGTAAGCGGAAAATACTGGTACTTTATCATTGAAACCTTCAAGAGAGAGGAATTCTCAGAAGGACATTAAATTATTCGCAAATCAAGTTCAAAGGAAGCGTGGTTATAATTGTTGAAATCAACACTACCGGAATTGAATCTTGGAATTGGCAGAGAACCTTGATATTGATATTGAATTATTTTAGTTTGATATCTATTTACTAAAAAATAGTATATTACAATAAAATCATAAGCAGCTTTTCTCACTAGCGAATTACTGTGTCGAGATATGCAGCAGCACAATTATGATGTGAACTTATTTAAATATTGAAAATATAAACCTACAAACTATTGCAAAAATTAACACTACAGTTATTCAAACTAAAATTACAGCTGGACAGTAAGTTTAAAGTTGGTATTACAAAGTACCGGTGTTGGCTTATTCATAGGGTGACCATTTGCTCTCTTTATTGTGCCCAATCGATTATTTTGTCTTCTAGATGAGGGCTCACCATCTAGTGAATTATATTACTGTGGTAGCGCCATCGCGCGATACCGCACAGAGGCGCTTAAAACTTTAAAACTGAGATAAATCAATCACGCTGTTACGCAATTTGCATGCAGAGCTCATATTTCAACGCTCAGAGTTCAGATGAGAATAATAGACGGTGCAAAACATGTTTTTTAAGGTCGGCCGGGTTAATATCATTAAAAGAGAATTTAATGTTGAAATGTTGACTTTAGAAGTTAGGATAAAAGATGTGTCTGTATAATGTTAAGTGCTTTTTCGTGCAACTTATTCCCAAAGCCCAAATAGCTGATTTCAGATCATATTCCACAGAGTTATTATTTCACAGAGTTAAGGTTCCGTACCAAGCGTTAAAAAGGTGAACAAGATGATTCAAAGGGGAGATACGTAAAAATTAATGTTAGAAGAAGCGCGTTAATATTAAAAAAAATGATTAATAGGCGTAAGCGAAAATATTTAATAAAGCATGACTTATTTAAAATAGAATAAAAATCTCTCAACTAATATATAAAGTAGCATTTAAAGAAATACTGTAATTTTAAACAAAATACCAAGATGTTTTTAATAATTTTCGGAGCATACTTTGCGATTTTTTTTTCTATCAAGAGAATTTCATGAAAAAAAATTTCGGCTCGGCAAATGAGTACAGATTAACTTTAAAAAAAAAATTAGAGTTTAAAAACTTTTTATTTTATAAATCGGTCGAAATTGGGATTTTTGGGGTCTTATGATATCTTATAATATCTTAATTTTTCGAAGAAAACTTCTTCTAACTGCTTTTCACTTTGTGATGGCATTATTTATTTTTTATTAAAACACAAATAACTTAGTTTACATCACTTTATTTCGATACAAAATCTCAACATGTTTTGTGAACCAAGTTCACATCATCAGGAGCACAAGTATACTAAAGTTATAATTAAAATTAGGTCTAGAAAGAAGAGGTAGAAGGAGCGGGGAGGGGTAAGAGTGGGGGAGGGTCATTCAAAGTAGGAATTAAAATGTCATTAGACGGGAAAGACCGGGTAATTGGGAAAATATTTAAAATGGGGTTTATAAAATTTTTTTGTTTATTAATAATATCTGCTTTCATATTCACGTGTTTTCTTATTTCTAATCCCGAGGAGCAAAAAAGTATGAATTTGGGTTAGAATGGGACAACATAATAGGAACAACAAGTTGTGACACCGGCCAATGTTTGATGCAGCCAACAAGCTCCCATTGGACGACAAAGTATTAAAAACAAGACAACTTTTTTACAACTGTGTGAAAATTATTCGGTTTAACTTAACACTATAAAAAAGGTAACAGGTGTATAACGATAATTCGCGAACCGAAATCAGTAAATAAAATAATAATAAGAATGAGATAAACTATTATTTTTATACAAATTTTAAACATTTACACCATATTAAGAATTAACAATTTAGTAGAATTTATAAGGCGACAAGCTTAAAAAAGAAAAATGTAATTTATAAATATTTTAAAATTATATTTTGATTTTCTCAACTAGGTCCGTATAGTATAGTAGTCGTAAATGATTTATGTAAGAACTAAGAAAATAATATTTTGTAGAAACACATACACAAGGGAAAATATTTGCCTCGGAATCACTGCCTTTCAAAAACAAACATTGTCAATTTTATAGACGAACAGAAATTTACTTTTCGAATAAACGCCGTTAGTAAACTTTAAAAATGGATCTTTTTATCGCTTTTCCACGGGGAAAACTAACTGATGTTAAATATTTTGGTACCTTCTTAATCGTTTGTCCACGGAGAACACTAACTGATATGAAATATTTTGGTACCTTCTTAATTGCTTGTCTACTGAGAAAACAAACTCGTATTAAATATGTTGCTAATTTATTAAGAATCTCTTCAAATTGTTCGTAATCCGGTTAAAAACGGGAATTCAGGCCTACGAATGAATTCATAGGTTTCCTAATAAACTTTCAGTAAAACGTGTTATCAAGATGCCGGAACACCTGTTCTAAAATTCTAAATTCTAATATTTTCACATTTCGTAATTGTATATTATTAGGACAAATGCAGGTGCATAAATACGTGTATTAATATACATACTAGGAATTTACTAAAAGTTTAATAGAAAACGGCCTGTAATCCTGTTTTTAAACTGATTTTAATAAATTAACAATACTCATTTTTCTCCGTATCTGAATCGTACCATTTTTGAAAATCAAAGCAAATCTCAGTTCTAGAGGCCATTGAACCGGAGTTATACACAGACACACCACCGAAACGATTATTTTTAATAGAATTAATTTAAATAGAATTTATAAAAATATCAAATTATATTTTCCAATTTTGACTCTCTTAGAAGTTAAACATGTCGGATCTGGGAAAAGTTCGATGGATATGTATCTTTTAATAATATTATTATTTATTCACATGTTTTGACAAACATCTGATTAAATCATCGCAATTTAATCACGCTACAAAAAAGTTTTGACCTATTTTCAGGCTGACGCAGCGCTCGACAACAACAGATGCGCAAAAAAAAACATGTCGAAATCATTACCCATTGCCATCGCAGTCCGGCCATTGTAAATTACGGATCGCGCGTTTCGGTGCACGACTAATCCCATTCTCCTCGCCACTCCGGACTTCTGCGTAACTTGTGCTTGACCAGCCTTCCAAAATGACGAATCCGGGTCAAAGTGATAAATATATCTTAAATCCCCTTGACATTTGTTTTTTTCAAGTCAAGTGAACTGTATCAATTCTTAACTCTTTCTGAATTGGTGTTCGGAGAAAAATTAATATTGCTAATTTATTAAGAATCCGGTTAAAAACTAACGAATGAATTAACAGGTTTCCTGGTAAACTTTTAGGAAATTACAAATATACTAGTTTAATGTCTACATATCTTGTTATTAGGCAAGTATATTATGTTAATGTTTCCTTAAAACTTTAAATGTATTTATCTACAAATATTTTCTTATACATCATATTAAAAAAGTTTAATTGGTAGAACCTACACACAAGCTGCCATATGACAGCTTTGTGGGACTACCCTAAATTTGTAAAAATGTTTTATTTACTAAATAAATAGAAAATAAATCAAGATGTCGGAACACGTGTTCGTGAAAATCCGAATATTTTCGCTTGTGACACAATTCGTGGTTCAGATCGCTAGTGTACACGTACGACAAGATTATCTCGAGAAGCACGTTTGGAAATTTAAAAAAATACATTTTTCATAAGAATGGCACAGGTTTGAATTTTTTATAATTTTAGAAAGAAAAAAACGTGAAAAAATCCATAGGTCTAACAGTAAAAAAAATTACAACGAAACGTAAGAGCTGTACGTAATTACGAGATAGCAAAAAGTATATAATCTATGGCTATCATAATATGTCATATGAAAACAATTAAAATTTTCAAACACCGACCTTGGATAATTTTAGCAACATGAATACACAATCAAGGAATACAAGGCAAAGAATGATACTAAACGATGATGTCACACAAAACAAGTTTTAACTTACGGCGAGTGGAAAATAAGACGCCAGTTAATTAAATGTCTTAAAAAGGTATTTGAATAAATTATCCTGAAATAGCTCTAACGAACAATTGCTGACAAAGGTAACATTTATTTATGGAGACGGGGTTTTTGCTCGCAGCTCGGTGATAAATTAAAATAATTACATTACTAAAGTTGAACTCCAACTCCGGGCGTTAAGGAACCATTTCGTTTCATTTATCTTTTATTAAAGGAAAACAATAAACAGATTTGCATTTTGGTGTAATATTTTACAGTATGCGGAAAGACTAATTTTAATTTGTTGGTACAATATATAAGATACAGACTGAGAAGACTCATGAAAGACCCAATGGAGGAAGACGGCGCACTTCATGGCTTCGCAATCTATGTGACTGGTACGAGGGCAGTTCTCCAGTTTACACAGAATCACTAATGTGGAGATATTTGAACCCCCGTCACATTGAATGACGATCAGATCGAAGATTAACGCGACTTTGAATTATGGACTTCTGGACGGTTCTCGGCCCATTTCAGCTTTTAATCAAGGTGTGATCAGTCAAGCTATTATGCTTGACAGTTTATCAAAATTATATCAAACGCTGAAACGGGCAGATAATTGGGTAACGGATTCGAAAGCTTAAAAAAACTTAATCGTCGATCAAATTTGATGAGGATTGAAACGTACGAACTTTAGTGGTTAACCCTTCAAGCCACATTTTTTGTGAATGTTATTTTTAGTGGTTTCATAAATTCGAATTAAAGTAATTTCTGGTGATGAAGGAATTTTCTATATTAAAAATTAAATTTATGCATACAATTTTTTATTTAAAAAAAAACGTAGAAAAAAATTAATCATAAATAGAATTGCAATATTTTACAAAGAAATTTTGAAAACAAATAACCGTTTTCATATAAACTTCAAGATTATAATTAAGTTTCACGAATTTGAAAATATTTGCTTTTATGGTCTCCTGTAAAAATTTCATTTTGTTGCTTGAAAGGTTTTATCAAACCACAGTCTTCAATACGTAAGTAATGGTTGATTGAACATGATGGAAATTGAAACAATCCTACCTTAATAGTATGCATCTAAGTTAAAGCGCTTCCTAGAGTACTTATTCATTAAATGAATTTTCTTTCTATGAGTTGCAGAACTTTCGTCCCAAAAAATTGATGAAAAATTGAATAAGCAACAATATCTTACATACATTGATGTCTCGAAGTGGTGAGGCACAATGTTATTCGTCCTTCAGCCAGCGAAACTACATGTGTTTTTAGAAGTCATCGGTTCGGTTCTTTTTCTTACCTGTAACAAAAAAACAAAAACATCAGCCAACAGACTTACAATAGAAATTCGACGAAGAGCAAAAAATAGCACGAATTACTGCAAGTCATTGACGCCAGTGACGAAATAGTGATTAGGGAACCAGTGAAAACACGATGGCTGCATTCTAAATAAAGCGTTTGAGTAGGCACAAGGGAAGACCTACGTCTTAATAATAATAATTGGATGATTTGTGTAGCGCCGTTTTTGTGAAAAACCACCTCTATGCCGCTGAACAAATTTATAATATTTATTATTATTTTTTTGGTAAACTAATGTTTAAGACAAGATTTTTTATGCATAGCACAAAGGGTAACAATTATTTATAAGCAATAATTATTAGCCTGAAACACTCATCCACATTGAAAAATCTTCTGATGTGTCCTTTCGATTTCCGGTCGACAGCTCTGACCACTGAGCTATGGCGGCTTATCTCTTATCCGCGAAATAATTCAATATATACTAGTGTTTCAATCAACAATTACTGCTTGTTACATTTTTTCAGGTGAAACTGCTTGTTACATTTTTTCAGGTGAAAAATGTAACAAGCAGTAATTGTTGAATGAAACACTAGTATATATTGAATTATTTCGCGGATAAGAGATAAGCCGCCATAGCTCAGTGGTCAGAGCTGTCGACCGGAAATCGAAAGGACACGGGTTCAAGTCCCGTTGGCGTCATGTATCTTTTATCAGGAGATTTTTCAATGTGGATGAGTGTTTCAGGATAATAATTATTGCTTATAAATAAATTTATAATACATTAATATAATGCTCCACCATATTACTAACCATAGTCTGGATAAACTATTTTAACAACGTTCGTTAACAGATTGCATCCACCGATTTGTCGATCACTAATACAAATCTATTTGTACAATGCATTTGAACAATAAACGTGATGCTGAATTTAATAGTATCCATATTATTATTTATTTATATTCTGTACAGGAACAAAGAATAGTACAGAACCAAGCATATCTCAGAGGTCAATTGAAATTAACACTGTTTATTAGAGAAATTTAGATACAAAACGCACGCACAAGACATAATTTGGAACACGTATTATTTGGAAATGATATTATTTAATACTGGTATTGGTTTTAAAAATATATTCAGTCATACTTATAAATATTCCCTAATACGCCGCTTCAGCGCTGGTATAGGTATACGGTGAGAAGCGCCGTATACTGCTGGGGTTAAAATATTTACTCAAAATAATATTCACGCAAGATTTTTTTAGAGTGGTACCTCTTCGTTCTAATCCTCAAAAACACGGTCATTTTTGCATTTCGCGTTTAGTTGCTAACCACGTTTTTTCAGATGAAATTTGCGATGTCATTGAATCGGTGGGCTGTGAATTGCTTCGAAATTTGATAAGGGATGTACAATTAAAACTACAAAGATTTACTATTTTTCTGAGATTTCTTTAAAATATAGCAATTATTTAAAAATTTATATAGTACAATATATGGAATGTCATTATTTAGCAAAAATGATGAAATACGATGGATAATAGGAATAAATAAACACTATCATTAGTGAATAAATTACCATACCAAATTGCCATAATGTAGATTCAAAATCAGCCAAATATCGCACACAAAAAAGGCTTTTTCGGATGAGAAATATAATGTTTATTGCAGGTACATATTTAAAACGATAACAAAATAAAAATAGCTTTAAAATATCTTTAAAAAAATTCTAATAAACCTTAATATAGATTAACCTTTCTTCTTCGGAGTGAAGAACAGAAATAAAACCGATTTATATGCGCTTTCTAAGAGATAACTTTTAGAACGGGATTTCATCAAATTTCAAAGTTAATTTTCAAGTTCTGTAGAGGTTATATCCAAGTTCTGTTATTATATCAATATTGGCCAGTTGTTTCACAGAACTGAAATAGTAACAGAAATTGAATAGAACTTTCACAATGAAAATTAACTTTGAAATTTGATGAATTGTTCAAATTTCGTGAAACCACCCTAGGGTAAAGGGCGAAAGGCTAGAGTAAAAATATTATGTAAATTAAAGGCTAGGAACATTTAACCACAAAAATAATATACATTTTAGTTTTTACTTTTTCTACACATTTTTCATTTCGCAAAACAATATTTGATCATAAGATTTTTTTGCATCCTATCCTCTATGCTTAATAATCCCCGAAGTCAAGTCATCATAAGCGGAGGAAAAAAACCTTCACAAAGAAATCCATCCCACGAGACGAGACATTGAATACCATAGAAAAATGTAATTTTCATCGTCCCAAGGTGACCTTACTCGCTGAGAAGCAGTCTAGCTGTATTGTTATTGTGGAATAATCGAAGAGATGCGTCGCAGCATCTCTGTTATTCGTTGAACTACTTCAGACCGTGGATTAATTCTTATAATATACATACATACTCGTATATATACAATATCTTTATACCAACAATTTATTATTACAGCCACATTTAGGACTTATATAAATAATACTCATCTACATGGGATATGTCCTAAATTGGTAATAATTATTGATACTTACATTTTGAACACCAAGTTTGCGATTTCGGTTTGGAACTATGATGCAGAAAACTGATTTCTGAGGTAGCAAAAAGACGTAAACAGTGAGATATGGGGTCATAAAACTTGCACGTTCTTTCAGTCCTTAATTTATTGGCTAACGCAACTATATTTTAGCTTGCAATGTCATTTCTATAATTAGCTATGGATCTTTGAATTATCAATTAAACTGACATAAAATAAGGGAAGTCTTTAATCAGTTTTTCTAAGATTTTCAAATACAGTGTAAAACTTTAGTGAATCTGGGTGGTCCAGCTAAAAAAAAATCTATTTTTTGTTTTAAAAGAAATGCAAACATTTCTGGGTGACGAATTGGAATTCACCCTACCATACCGATATTTGATCGATGCCTCGAACTGGACTCGTCAATAAAAGCTGAAATTGATGGTTGTAATAATGTCAGTAATCACTGGTTAAAATAAGTCAAGTACGTCCCTTAACACCCTTTATACACATCGCAAACATAGCACAAAATTTTCCGCATTCTTAATGAACGCAGCCGGCCAACCCGTGAGGTGGCGGTTTAACTGTTGTCAGGACCCGCCAACCAATCACAGGGCGTTTGGGTGTCTCACCGTTTTAATGGTTTTTAAATTACGAATTATTAATTCTACGTGAAATTATTATGAATAATAAAACTTATCTATTCAGAATCAGCGTTTGTTGATCTATAATTATAATGATTGGATCATTTCTATAGCGCCGTTTTCGTGAGAAAATAGCATCAAGGGCAATATTATACGAATATTTATGTGTTTTAAGCCATCATATTTTTCACTAAGTTCCTTCTTGGCACATCTGCAGGCGTGAAGCCCATAAGGATAAAAAAACCGCATCAAACATCGTTCAAAGTGTAAATTGAATTTCGAGACGAATGGATCATAAAACCGGGGCATTACGGCCAATCTGGGTATTGAAAAGATTTAATATTTATCACAAGGACTTTATTACGCCATTGCCATTGATGAGGTCATCGGCCGCCGTTCTTTATAATATTATTACGCTGGAGAAGAAGGGAGCGGGAAAGTGATCCGTAACGACGGTCGTAACCAGGGTTGCCAGTTCGTGGGGAATTCCCCAATTTGCGGGGAACTTCTAAGAGTTTTCAAGAATTGGGAATTTTGCGGGAAGAACCTTTTTGTGGGGAATGCTGGGATTCTGGGCATTTCTTGAATATCCAACAGTATTGAAAAATAATAATAACAATAATTTTAAGAATGCACTATATTTTATTTTTTTTATTAAAACGCCAAGAGCGTTAAAAGCCATCCAGTTTTTAGCATTGCAACGAACACCTCGATAAGTGCTCTGCTTCAAACGAAGAGTAGACTCTTTGAAGTTTTAAAGGTGACCGATTTTCAGACATGTAAAAATAAAAACACAATTTTAAATAGATAAATTCCAGTCCACAATGTTCACAAAATTCACACTGTGAAACGAATACCTATTGAAAATCTAAAAATGTGTCTTAATGTGTAGGTTACCTACCCTGCTCCACGCCATAAAAGTTTAGTAAACTAACTTTACAAAGATACAAAGATGTTGTGTGGGTAATAATTCTAGGTGACATAGTCCTCATTCGTGACCATTAAAGTGGTAGACAGTAAACGGAGTAAGTTTGTTGGCGACAAACAACCCGTTTAACATCGAACTGTCGATTGAGCGCAAACTTCAGTAGTTTGTTATTAGCTTTCTCCATAATAATTTTCTGTTGATTTTTTTTACGAGACAATAATGTTTTTTCTGGTAGTATATGAGAAATAGCCGCAGTTGATCTAAACTAAAATTACAATATCTTTGAAGAATGTTTAAGGCAGAAAGAAATTTGATAAAAAAAAATACATAATCTTTGTTTTGGGCATTGTAACGGCAAGGAAAAATAATTTAAGCCGGTCGCCGGATAAATCTTCTAAATTATTGTCTACGATTTACGAGTAAGACAGATAAATGCGTCACAGAAAGGCTGACGGAGACTCATAGCTGTCAAATTATCAGATATGAATAACTGACCGGTCGGTGGACGAGTTGACATCGCGCTTGGGTCCCATCCAGTCGTAGTGTGTTCAATTCCTCGGCTGGCTAAGTCCTCCATCACAACACAAGCAACGTTTTCAGCTTACTGTGGTGGTAGTAGGAGATTTTCAAATATTGTCAGCTTATTCGTAACCCGGGAATGTTTGTCTTTCTTTTAAAAAAAAAAAAATTAAAACTACAGGGTTTTCCAATAAGAGGTGTTATTTTGATATTCAATCGTAAAAGATCAATGGTTTCGTTGCTTGTGTGGCACGTAGCGCCGTCTTGTTGAAAGTAAACGTTGTCCAGATCAATACCACTGCTGGCAAATAAATTATCAGGAATCAAGGTACCAATACGTGTTATCAAATGTTCACCAGCATGAGTTCGTCTTCTACAACGGCGTCTTCTTTTCCTGTATAACGAAGGAGAACAAAATAAGTAGCCAATTCTCCAAATTAGAGCAATAATAATACTGAAGCGAAATAGATTTTCAAAAGTAACTAAAATGTTAAAGGAGCTAAATTGGCTAGTGGTGAAACAGATGCTGACATTGAATGCGATGATATTTATACATGCAATAATAAAACATTGTTACCAAATACATCTCAAAAAAAGTATATACAACAAGGACATTCAGACTTCAGACTACTAAAAAAGTACAAAGCCAGTACGCAAAACAGTTTATTCTACAAATGGATAAAATATTATAGCTCACTGCCGGAAACCATAAAAACTACACTCATTAATAAATTTTGAATTTCTTGTTTTTGATCCAGGTATTTTAACTGCCATGTTTAATATCTAATAGTGTTACATGTTACATTTATACAATTCCTTCCTAAAGTTTTCACTTAAGAGGAAGCTACAAGCCAAAAATGTGTATATTCTTGGTATACCTTATACTGTAGGTAATAGGCATTAAAATCGCTTGACAAACGGAGTCCAGAAACGTTCTATTTCAAGCACAAAACTGGTTTTTATTTATTTTGTAAATAATTCTATAAGAAAGCAAAAAAGTTAATCAAGTGAAACTGTCACAGATAATCTTAGCTATAATACTGTATTTTTTTTAATTTTTTTCTCTTTATGCGTTCATACTATACATTTCTATTGAAAAAAATATTTTTTAGTAGTTTAGATTTATATTTTTTATTAAGTAATTTATTTTTTATTTGTATTCTACTCAAGCGAAACATAGGAAAACCTTCAATTTATCTAAAGCATATTTCTTGGTATTCATAATGTACACCAATTATTCTGTAATACATACACAACCAACTATCAGACACACTCACTAACCAGTAGGATGTATGATCTAGGTAACAAGTTTGGGGGTACTATTGATATATTTAATGACACCATTTATAGAACTAAGCGGGATCTATACCAGCACTTTGTTAAATCCTAAAAATTGTAGTAGCATTGTAATGAAGTTGTATTAATTTGTCTTATATCTAGTATTGTTCTAGTATCTATTTTATTTGATGTAACTGATATTTTTCTATGCACACTGCATCATGTATCACTTTTTTGTAAAAGCCTTTTTAGATGTATAAATAATAAAAAACCAAATATAAAACGATAGAAGTTTTCTTTCACAGTCAAAATATGAATGAAGCGTGGTAGCTAATAATAATAGACCTGTGTGGATGTGGATTACATTGTATTGATGGTCCGAACATCTTAATTGACAAGGAGACAAAGAGTCTGGGACTGAAAGCTATAAACTTATATAAAGGGAAGATCCAGGCAAGACGAGTAAGGTCAGTTTTAATGAAGAAAACACTCAATATTGATGAACGTACCATTCATATAGGCCGTCCCAAATATCTTTTTTAGTTATCCCATTGTCCTATTTTTTTATATCATTACTGATTCCGTTGGCTATGAAGAAATTATGTCTTTTAATTTTTCGTGTGGTTACTAGATAGCATCTGAACTGGTAATGTGCTCCATTGTCTCAAATGTTTCTTGAAACTTGCCTATTAGGCAAGCGGTCCTTGCATATTTCTGGTGAAATTGATACAACACTTTCAAATAGAATTCGAATTCAAATAGGCGGCCTGTAAGTCGAAAGGCCTTTATTGGTTCTTCTCAGCCTTTCTTTCCAAACACTTACTTTTACATTGTTTGCCCCCGTCTCCTCTAGTTTAAACAACATTGTACGCTATGTCTTACACAATATTATTGTCGGTGGTACGTTGAATAATTCAGCCCGCAGCGTGCCCGGCCTTGCACCGGAATTCTAGGCGGTGGCAGTGGCAGAGGCAGTCAGGGCAACTTAGTGCCCATAAAGTACCAACTTCAGGAGGCGGCCAGCACTAAAGAAGGATTTATGTACGAACACGGCTATGTAGCACAAGAAACAATAAACTTATGAAGGCGTAGAGACAGGTGGAGGTTTTATAGCCAGCAGCCTGCATCCAGAATGCAACGTACAAAGGTAATAAAGAGATCATAAATGCAGCGAAATGTACACATCAAAAAGAAACATTAAAATAGTGTTTCAAGTTTGGCAAAAATGTCCCCATAAGCAGAGAAAGAGATGAGATGTTTAGGTTAAGCCCAACTAGAACTCAAACGAACTTACTATTTTACATACAGGGTGTATCGGCACTAACCCGACAAACTTTAACCAGCTATTCCTTAGCACATTTGGAGTAAAAAATGTTATGGGCACTTTGCTGTCCGGTAGCATTTTTTTTCCAATTAAAAACAAAAAAATTAAAAATTTCCACACTACATCACTGTCATTGGGCATTGCTTTTCATGTTCAACAGCTGTTATAAGCAAGTATGTCGAAAAGCGTCTTCGCTCTTTCGCACACACTAAATAATAATAGTTAAAAATGAGACGAATGGTGCCGTGCCATTTCGTTGCGATTGTAAAAGTGCGCCAATATAGGTACACACGAACATTATTCAACGGAATTCGAATAAAATATTGCCAGATGGGTTTTCAAACTTTGATAAAGGATAAAACAGTGGTGACTTGTGGTGAAAATATGAATAGTAATTTTTTTATTAAAAAAAACGTTACCGGACAGCAAAGTGCACATAAGATTTTTTACTCCAAATATGCTAAGGAATAGCTGGTTAAAGTTTGTCGGGTACGTGCCGATACACCCTGTATAATGCTACGAATACGTATACATACGCGAGCAGAACTGCCGAACGAAACGAAACGTGAAACGCCGCTTGCAGTGACTTTGTTCCTTTGCCATAATTCGTGAGAAAATAAAAAAAACGTAACGGTCGCCATCTAGGACTCGTAATTCGTCATTCTCGCAAATTCTGTCAATTTTATCAATTTCTATTTGTGAATTGTTTTCAATTTTGGTATTTCAAAAATGGAAGATTGATAAAAATGACGTAATATTAATATGTGGCAATGTTTTAATCATTGGTAGCCGCCAGTCCCGGTAACACTAGAGGATCTGGGTTCGAGTATGAGTAGCGACCGTTACCTTATATTTTCTGTGTCTTTCATATTTTCATGGTGAGTTGTTGATATTATCTACTTCAATGTTGAATATGAATGCCCTCCTACCGCTGTTATTAGTAATAATTATTATTACTAAACCGGTTTCACTTCGTTCATACTTTCTATTTCCTACTAGATATATAAAAATAATTATGATTTCTTATCTCTTTATACATAATAGAGTATTTTCGTTGTTTTTATGTAGACGAGTAAATTTTCTATAGGATTTAAAATGAGACATTTTCGATTTGCCGCCAAAACGATATATTCGTTTTTTTCGTGAAATCGGCGGCGTTGACGTCACGCCGGGCGACGTTTGTGACAGCCGTCTTATTAGATATTGGTGGTTTCTATGTCATAATGACGTCGTAGCCAGTTGGAACCGTTTCGGAAAGTGCGGTTTTTTTTTAAATCAATTTTATATAATAGTAATGTATAGATTCTATGTCCTTAAACTGTAAAATTAACCCGCCATAACACAGGGTCATACCTAGCATGGAGGGTGAAATATCACAAAAAACCACATGTACTCTCTAAAAATAAAAATAAAAATCAGAAATAAATAAATTCAAATCTTCCACACATTTTTAACGGTGTTTTGTGAAAATATTACATAGAGCCTAGCAAGTAGGTCATATTTGTACTGCGCCCTTGAAGTGATTTTTCACAAAAACGGCGCTATTAAAATTATACAATTATTATTATTATGTAAATAATTCATATTATTTTACTTTTATTCATAATTCTCTTTTTCTATTCGGAGTTTTTTTTTTTTATTGAATCTATTTTTATGTTTCTCGACAAATATACCATTTATATTTTGAAAACTATATATTTTTTTATGGCTGCAGGTGCGTATGGTATATGTAACCAATATTTGTTTGTAAGAGGCTGGTGACTTAAAACGAGGTGGTGAAATTCACACCTTGCAAGTTGCAAAATGGAAAACCAAACACGCTGACACTCCAATTTTAACTGCTTACAGTCTTAATGGATTATCACCGCTCAATGTCAAAACTTTCCATGAAATTATTTATATTTATATATAAACCTTTGTTACAATTTTTAAGGTCATTCATCTTTAAACTCCTTGTGTCAAGTAGCATAATAAAGTGAAGACTTCAGCCGTAGTCGTCACCACGACTTGTTCAAGATACCACACGGCAGAACAGATGTTCTAACACAGCACACAAGATGAATGGTGCTATTGAACGAAATTTATAATACGGTACCTACATATATTTAAAAACTTTTTCGTATCCCAAATGTTAAGAATGAAAAAGAAATCTTGCACTGTAAATGTATGATGAATGATAAATGATTGATCTGTCGTAACTATAATAAAATAATAACAGTAAAGTACCGTAAGTAAAAGTAAGTAGTATTATTTTTCGTGAACATACTTTTTTTGAAAGTGCTATTTATTACAATATTCTTCTTGTCTATTAATTATAAAAATTTTAAAAAATTACAAAGTTTTATAAGAAAGGGTTATTGTGTTTAAACTTACTTAACGACATAGGAGGGGACCCAAACTTATTCCAGACATGGATTATAATATATACGTTAAAATCACCGCTAACTCAAAAAAACAAAAAATTTAGTTACCAACTTTTGGCAGTAACCCAACGATATGAGCTGTTCCCAAAAGCGAACAAATTAGCCTGAGTGGTTGATAAAATACTTATTAGTTACAACAAAGTTGCTGCAATTCATTTACAATGCCACACAACAGAGTTGCTGCAATTCATTTACAATGCCACACAACAAAGTTATTGCAATTCATTTACAATGCCACGCAACAGAGTTACTGCAATTCATTTATAATGCCACGCAACAGAGTTACTGCAATTCATTTACAATGCCATACAACAGAGTTACTGTAATTCATTTACAATGCTGCACAACAAAGTTACTGCAATTCATTTACAATGCCACACAACAGAGTTACTGCAATTCATTTACAATGCCACACAACAAAGTTATTGCAATTCATTTATAATGCCACAGAAGAAAGTTACTGCAACTCATTTACAAAGCCACACAACAAAGTTACTGCAATTCATTTACAAAGCCACACAACAAAGTTACTGCAATTCATTTACAATGCCATACAACAAAGTTACTGCAGTTCATTTACAATGCCATACAACAGAGTTACTGCAATTCATTTGCAATGACACACAACAAAGCCTTTGGATTATGTGAGAAAGCGTAGTAAAGTCAATAATTTACGGAAGGTTATCAAAAGTCATTCGTGTCCGTTATCAGATAAAAAAACAGCCGAACGTCGTGTGCCTTACCATGACCTACGATACGTCCCAATTCCGGGAGTGCTATGGCTGGTGACGGCGATGCATTATTGAAATTGTTTATTATTGGTAGTAATTAATCTTTTGTTGATGAATCGTAGGTAGATAGATTAACGATCCTACATAATTCAAAATCTGATTAGATTAAATACGATACCTGGAAATAAGTCGGGCCAGATGGTTGCTAGGTGGCAAGGTGGTTAAATGTAAGTAGGTTGCATGACTAACAACAGTAAGGCCGGGTTGTTTCAACCGGGGTATAGCTACTTAACTTGCTGATAAAAAAATATTGCTAATTTTTTAAAAAAACTCTTCAAATTTTTCGTATTCCTGTTAAACACGGGATTGTAGGCCTTTAATGAATAAATTGATAGGTATCCTAAAAATCTTAGGTAAAAAAACCAATGTTTTGTCACGTTGTTCGAAACGTGTTCTAACATTTTTGCACTTCCTCTTGATGTATTATTACGACCTACGCAGGTGGATGAACACGTGTACCGATATTACTTCGAATTTTTATCGAACACTTTATCAGGAAGCAGCTCACAGTCTCGTTTTTAACAGGGTGACTAATAATTTAAAGAGATTTTCAATAAATCAGCATTACTCCTGTTACACATTTACGTCGCCCTACTCGCCCGTTCTGATCATCGTACTATTTGTAGTTTTCCGAAATAAAAATCACGCAACTCAATATTATAACTTATTCCCGCTCGTTTATAGTTGTTGCGCCTGTTTTACCTCCGTATTTTGATGTATTTTAGATTTCATTTTTCGGCATAGTGTCTCTCCCCCCATCCCGGACAGACCCTTAGGACAACCCTAGGCCCGACCAGATTCTAGTATTTGACTTAATTGATCAAGCCATGCCTTTCTCGAGTGTCCCAGACTTTTTATCCATCTTCGCTTCATATAATAAAACTCCAGTCTCTGTTCATCAGTTCTTCCGGTTAGTGATTCAAACCGTAGGGTTTCCACCGTGAGTTCAATCCTCTTTGTCATTGCACAAGCAACATTATTATTATTATTTTTTTTAAACAATTAATCAATTTACAGTATAATAGTATTACAGAGTATAATTAATGTTAACTAAAATAATTCATACAATTAGTTTTCACTGCTATTGATTTTTTAATGTTCCTCTTCCATAGAAGCTGGCACTCGTGTCTAGAAGAGTAGTGAGCATCAAGATTAAGAATATTTAGTGTTTGTAATTATGAATATTACAATTTATAATTAATATATAAATAAATAAATAAAATAAATAAATTAAAAAGATATTTTAATCATTTTGGTATTTTTACATTGAACTTCTCTTTAATTGCTTTTAGTAGGTGTTTATCGTTTTCTATTGTTCTGATATTTTCGGGTAGGCTGTTTAAGTATTTTGTCCCTAGATATATGTAATGATGTTGAGCAAAATTGGTGTAAACGGTGTGGCTTATAATGATAGTAATAGGGCGAATTCCAATATTAACAGGTTTTTATTTTTATTTTATTAACGAGTCAGCAATGCATTTTTTTCGAACTTATTAGTCATAATTGTTCCTGTTAGATGACATTTTAATTCCAATAGTTCATCTGCGAGTGGAATGCTAGTGTAGTATTTATCAGTGACATGTATAGCCTTGTGGGAATCACCTGTAATTTATTTTGATACAGATGTATTTTCCTTGTTGTTAGCGGTAGGTCTGGCCCACGGAGGAAGGAAGTCCGTGGTCTGGCCGGACTAGGTTATGTGGTGAGGCTATCCGTAACAAGGAAGAATGTTATAGAAATACCCTGAATCCGAATCTGCCAAAACATATTTTCTAATTCTTCATTTTATTTATTTATTTCACGCCTATTAAGGCTTTTACATACATATATGTAAAAAATATTTACGAAATTAGTGAAGGAAACGACTATTTAAAACAATTTTATTATTTACTATTTTTGTTGGCTTATTTGGGTTATACGCTTTGATTATATAAATGTCTAGATAGAGTGTCGCACTGTTATTCCGACAGAAAGAACAGGCCAGATTTGAAATACTTGTGTGCGTGTCACGCACACAAGTATACGCAACTTATATCGTTGACGTAAGCGCTTAACGTCACTGTAGGCGTATTGAGTGATACCAGCTCCCTTGATTTCCCAAAAAAGTTGGGAAAAAATATGTTTCGATTTTGCGGGACCTATAATTAGTTTAATTTTGAATTCATTTAAGTAAGATAGTTTTCTACATAAATATAATGATATAAATGAAAAGAAAATCATTGTTAAAAGAGATTTATTTTTATTTGATTATTTTTAACAAATAAACAAGAAATACGGAAAATAAGAAAGGTACATTCCTAGACGCTGCCAAATGGCCGGCAGGTATCGCTGTGTCTAAATTTATTTTTTTTTTATTTACTAGATTCTTATATTTCTTAAAGAGATGAATCATTTAAATTTACTGAATTTAAAGTTAATGTTCTTTATAAATAGAACGGCTTCATTTGCGCCTTGCAATTTTTACCTTATGTGGGTATTTTAATTTGAAGAACAGGCAACCCTGTAAACAATGCGTCAAAATATGGCGTTGTCAAGACGATTGTAAGACTAAATTACACTATTAAAACTGAATTGTTTCTTTAACTAAATGGTTATTATATGGCTTTGAAAAGGTAACTTACCTATGATAGGTAACATTTTTAGTTATTTTCAATCGTCCTTTGTAATTTCTGCACACTGTTATAGCGCAAATCGTCATTTTCAAATGTCACACAATACGTGTTTACCGCACAGCGATAGTTTCTCAACTGTGCGGACTGAACGAGCTTATCAGCCAACAGTTGGCTGATATTTTTTTTGGCGTTTCGTGGCTCGAACGCTCAATCTAGACATTTATATAATCAAAGGTTATACGCTATAAAACAGATCTTCCCTTTGAATTTCACAACCAACAGATTAATGCAAATGTTTTTATTTGGAATTAAGTAATAATAATTGGATGACTTGTATAGCGCCGTTTTTGTGCAAAATCACCTCAAGGGCGTTGTACAAACTTATAATACATTTCTACAGTGATCTATGTTATTACTTAACTATTTATGGAGATAATATACAGTATTATACTTACTTGGAAGATTAACACTTAATTAACATTATCTAATTGTTTATTAGCGAAATTTAGGACTTAATTGGAAAATTGAATATAACTGGACTTTCTCTTAGGAATGGTATATTTAATTTAAGGGTATGACAGCTTAAAAAGGTAAGTTTTTAGTTAAGACCTGATGAATTCTGTTGGACTTGGAAAACTTCTCAATAATGTATCCAAATAAATGGTTCGGCTTTTGAATCCTGGTTCTTGAATTGCCGTTATCTGGATGTAAATGTGTACCTATTGTTTATGTCGCCACTGGGGCGCCATCAGAGTTAGAATTTTTTATGTCGCCGTGGCAGCGAGAACGTAGTACAAAAGGTTGTGTTATCCATACCAGCACTTTGTTAAATCCTACAAATTATAGAAGCAATGGTAATGAAGTTTTAGTAACTTGCCTTATAATAAAAATAATAATAACATAGTATTTAAATAGCGTAGTTTGGTATCATTTCACTTCAAGTGCGCTTTATATGTAGTATAGTTCTAGTTTCTATTTTATGTTGCCGTTATTTTAAAAATCTGAAAATTCTGACAGTCACAGATATATATATTATGGAGTTATGCATGTTAGTGCGATCATCTACAGACAAGTTCCCACTAAAAAACTCGACACATAAATACGCTACAAGGCTCACAGAAAACTTACTAATACCAAAAGCAAACAAAACAATATTCCAAAAAGGACCATACTACATGGCCATTAAAGTATATAACAACCTTCCACATAACATTAAACAAATACAAGATACACACAAATTCAAATCGTTACTAAACACTTTCCTTGTTAATAAATGTCACTACACGTTGAGTGAATACCTCACGTAAATGAAACGCCTATTTTTATTGGTATATATATTTGTATTTTTTTATTTTTTCATCGGTATATTGTTATTTTATCTGTATAAACATTGTACAAAAAATATTATATAAACATTGTAATTAAATAAATGTGGTTAGCTGGAAGAAATGGGGTCTACCCATAAGCTACACCTTTTGTAATTTTTATTTTACAATAAATAATTTTTGATTTGATTTGATTTTTGATTTGTTACATGTTTTACTAATATTGTTTCATATTTGGTTTATCAGTTTAATGTCATGCTTTAAAAACTTTGTGTATAATTTTCGATAGTTCACTAGGTATATTCTGTTCTTATAATCCATGTAAAAGCACAGCTGGGCGGAAAACCAAATAAAATATTAAATTTTATTCACATTATTGTCATGTGTGTGTAATTCATTAGCGATACGTGATGCAATGATTGTCATTTCAACGAATTCTTAAATTTTATATGGTAAAGTAAATCGGTCACAATCAACACCACAAACCTACAGAGGTATAATGGCCACAATCATGAATAAATAAGGACTCTTGTAATTTTTATGGGGAAACTTTTTGTAATGAAAAATGATTTTACTGATTTCGAACAACTTTATTTTGTAATAGGTATTATCTTTTAGTAATAATAATGGGCCCAAAAGGCGCAAACTACTATATTTAAGTATTATTTTGTTCTTATTTATTTTTAACAAATGCGTAGATTATGGTAAACCTATATAATTTTTTTATTTTTTATAATACATCTATTTTTACTAATATAATTATTTAAAACCCTCATAATTTAGTTTTAGTTTCATTGCGAATTGAACCTTCCTTCCCATGCACTGGCTATTAGCTGCTATGAACTATTAAAATATCTTAAAAAAACACTTCCGACACTCAACCAACCGAGCCAAATCCCCATTGAATAAAAATTACATGTGTTGCTGTAACGTCATCGAATTTCAGAGAAATGCGTATGTTTTCGTGTGTGTGTGCGTGATTGCCAACAAAATTTGATATAATGAATTTTCATCGACAACTAGTCTATCTGTCAAATGTCAGCTGGATCGGATGTCGGGAAGTGGGTTAATTTCCACTTCAAAATTTTGCATTGCATTCACGAAAACAAAAGTGAAATTCAAATAGATCTAAACTAACTAACTAACTAACCATTACCACTTTACCCCGCAGGGGAATGAGGAGAGGACGGACCGCCAAACAATTCGGTCTTGGCACATACTCCTTGCCTCATTCACATTCATACATCGTCTCTTACATACTCTTCTATTATCCTGACTCTTGACATGGCCCGCCACAAGTATCTGATTCACTTGATCGTGCCATGTCTCCCTCGCGTGTCCCCGACGAGGACATTTGCTACTATTCGCAAAGGCATCACAAATAAATAAAAGCATATATCATTTACATTGATAGTGTGTTAGGTGAAAACCGAAGAAAAAGTATAGTAATTTTTTCACAAAAATTAAAAAAACTACAACACCGAGCAAGGGGCAAGTAAGTAATTTGATATATTTCTGCGCATTGCGTAGCATTATTCAAGTTCAGTGAACTTTTACGTTTCAATATTGGAACTACTTTTATCAGACAAGCGATAAAGTACGTACCAAAATTATCGTGTATATTAATAATTCTTTAAATGCAACATATGCATAGATGAATTAATACAGTGAATATAATGAACTCCAGTGGACATACTTTAACGGTCCATTAATATACATATTATAATAGCTATCCTTTTCATGCCTCTATCTATACCTTCCTACGAGTACACCGCATACTTTTATATTGTTTTTAACATACATATTAATGACTGCATACATGTACGAACATACTTGAGTTATACATGGTTATTTATACATTTTGGTTGTTGTTTTATAAATAAAAAACCTTCTGTCGGCACTGTATTATGCAGTAAGTGATGTAAAATATGTAGTATAATGTAAAAGCCCATCGGGGCGTTAAATTAATAAATAAATAAGCGGTGCTACATTTTTTGTTCGATTAGTATGAATATAGTCTTGTATAATGTAGTAATTTTTCAAGTTTACTAACAGACGATAAGTAAATTTCTTGTAAATGCAATGAATGATCCTGAATCAAATATGTATTTTATAAATTACTTCAAGCATCAAAATTCAATAATTTTAATGTATCCCCGTGATTTTTGACGGTTCTGCCCAAGATACTGATAAAAATGTGACCATTTCTTAATAAAATATTAGTCATTCAGAATATATTTGAACATGTGTTTCAGGCAGATGGCCTTGTCCTAATAAATATAATGGACGAGATGCGAAAATGTTATTATTTTGAAGAACACGTGTTCCGACTTCCTCATAACATATTCGTGCATTACTGATAGTTTGTTATGAATTTTGTAAATTCATTCGTTATGGGTCTTCAGTCCCGTTTATAACAGGAAAACGAATAATTTGACCAGATTTTTAATAAATTCACATATTTCATATGAGTATGTTTTCTCCGTGTACCTACTTTATATAATAACGAATGCCAACAAAATGCTTCCAGTAACCATGAATTCTTTATGAAACAGCAACCTCTGGATCCAAAAGCAAAGAATCTACCGCTGTGCCACGGAGGTTATCCCGCAACGGATCATTACCAAATTACAGTTTCTGAAACTGAAACCTTTCACAACAAGAAACGAAGACTAACACAACCGCGCGATATGCATAACAACTAACAACCAATAACAATCATTAAAATAACTGCCACCGCTAAAATTGCCACGCATAATAATAACAAGCGCATTTTGCATATGAAATTTAATTTACGAGCAGGGAAAGATTGCCGTTGCCCGGGGAGCAGGCCGTTAGGGCGGTGATTTAGCGGCCCGGTTACCTGCCCATGTGTGCATGCCCGTGGGCGGGGCATTATTACTACGGTAGCCACTCTCTGCTGTACGCAGCCATAGTCAGCAAGCGAGCCCCGGGCTTGATAAATACCTCGGGGCCTACTATTCAGCGGTGATACGTCACCGTTATTAAATTTTATATCATTAAAAGTCGTAAATTTGAAGCGGTATTCTGTCTGACCCGCCGAGCTTCAATCTAGCAATTTGCGGAGATATACCTAATTAGTGATTATGAATCAATGGCGCAGAATCATCGTAATAAATCAGCGTCGATAAAAACGATCTTATATTTCTGGTGACATCTCCTATTGTAGGCTGTGGTTGGCTTGAATTTCAATGTATTGAAATAACATAAAATAAAATTGAGGTTACTATTTTAACGAAAGGGAACAATTCGTGTCATATGGTGAGTTTAACTCTAGCGCATACCCTACAAACTGTGGTGTGTAACAGGGATTCAATTTAGGACCCCTATTATTTTTAATTTTTATGAACATTCGGATAAAATCAAATTCGTCCGTTTATTTACTTTTCGCTGATGACATTAAACTGTACTCGAGAATAAGGTCACTAGAAGACAGTAGAAAGCTCCAGGGAGATATTAATGCAATTATTGACTGTGGAGTGTTGATAATAAACTCGGTTTTAACTTCCAAAAATATTCAGTTGAGTACTTTACGGGGTCACACAAGACCGTATTTTTTAATTACAAAATAAAAGATACATCTCTAAAGCACATGACCGTCAAGGACTTAGGAATTGTATATGACGCTCGTTTAACATTTCATGGTCGTATTGAAAAGATCTGTAAATCAGCCAAAAAGATTTTTTTGTCATACGCAATTCAAAGGAGTTGACTAACCTTGGGGTTAGGTTTCTTATACGGCTGCTTTACTTTAGCTTAGTGCGTAGAACACTCGAGAACGAATCTCAGGTATGGGGACCAGAGGTCACCACATAATGTACTAATGGTCGAGAAAATACTAAAGAAATTTTTACGATACCTCTACACGAAATAGTCCGGTTTTGTACCCTTGGCTGTTTCCAACAGCATTTATTTCGGGAATGCTGGGTATCTGCAGCCTTAGTTCCAGGAGCGACGTCGCATTACTGCTGATGGCTTATAAGCTTTTAAACATTTTATTATCAATACCAGACATGCTGGCCGCCAACACAGGCTTCTGATACTTCATAGGTGCACAATTAACTTACCAATACTGATGCCCCTGGGAAGATTTCTTAGCTTAATTAACGACCTCGCAGGAAATGTGGATGGCGATAGCTTAGAGTATTTTAGCCCTAGAGAGGATCAAAGATAATATTTACATGTTGTTGCCAATATTTTAATGGGTTCAAATATTGTGTTTCCTAAACCTACCGTCCCAAAGATATAAACATAAAATAATATATTATATACCCATACCTTAGGTACTATTCGGTATGTTCCAAAAATTCTAAAAAATTTTGTCCTCAGCATGCTCTAATCAATATGATACGTTGTAAATAATATGAAATTTCTTTGTGGGAGACAACCTCAAAATTCCTTCAATATTCCTCGTTTCGTGAATATTTCAGAGAATTAAATTTCCGGGAATTTACCCACTAAGTTGTGACCCGGAAAAACAGATCCATACTTCGAAAGTCTAAGGAGGGTTGGTTGGCGATCCTAAAGAATTTTCTATAGCACGGATCGCAAAGATAAGCTTGGTAAATGCCTTTGGTGGTCATCCATTATACAATATCGAAAATATATATCTCCCCTTTCCGTTGGCCATTTTCGAATGTCGAACGAAGTAACAAATGAACCGCGGACGCCACCAGCCAATGGGCGATGAGGAATGGCACGTCTCTCAAACAAATGGTAAGTCTATAATTTATTACGACGATTGTAATGGAAAGACGAACATTTTTATACATCGAATAAAACTAGCAAACTAGAATTATTATGAATTACTTCTGTAATGTTCAGATTATGCAAAGCTGGCAAGAAAAAATAACATAGCACTGAATGCGGAGAGATCATTTATTTCATAAATTATTAGATACAGTATTCTTTATTGAAAAATTTAAATACGTTACTATATTTCTGAGTTAGCAACAGTTTTCATGATACTCTAACCTTCAAATGATAAAAACGTATAAATGTGTCCCTTTACAGCGGTGGTTCCCAAAAAGGTTAATCTTTTAGAGTATGACGAATATTTTTTGAAATAACACATCGAACCACAGAATATCGAGTAACACTAGAAGTGCCTTCGATACAAATTTGAATGGAATGAAATGTTCCATTTAGCCCAATAGCCCAACGCTCCGTCTAACTAAAACTCGCCTGACATTGTAGTTCTCATCTCATTTTATTTTCGTAAACACAGTTGTTGTATTGGAAATTTAAGCCTCGATTAGACAAATTAGACTAGCAAGCCGACGGTCGCGGTTTCAAATCCTGGAGTGCACAAGTAATTTTTATTTAATTAATTTGTGTTATTTCACAATTTATTCATTTAAATAATATGTATATAGTATTCTTGCGGCACATTCCAGAGTGGAAGATACTCTCAGTGTCGCCCTGGTATAAAACCACCATTCGCAATTCAACGTTGCTTGAAATGACTTAGCCGTGTTTGCTGACCAGATCTGAATAGTCCTCCAACTTCCTCTTTCTAATCTCCTTCCCCTTACCAAAACCTTCAGCCTCACTCACTACATACCCCGTTTGAGGATGCAATAGTCTCACTGGCTCCAGACGGTTGAGAGCAGTAGATTTTCACATAAAAAAATATCAAGAAACACGACAATAATTCACTTCTAGTTTTATTTTTTATTTTATGCTTCGAATAGCTACTAACCTAACATACAATACTGCCGCCATGGGTGAAACGACAGTGTCATCCTTGAGAGTCTTAAAGTCGATACTGTGTTTCTACTTATGACGGCAGAATAACACTTTTCATAAATATGTGAAATAAACATCTCAGCACAGGTTCTACTAGTGAGGTGTTCACAAAACATTGCTACTTAACCATTTAAATACAGCTACTAATTATGTATATGTATTACACTCTACAACCTACCATATTAGGAACATATTTTGTATTACCAGCACATATCTATTTCCTGTAAACTGTATGTACGAGGATAGAAAAGAAATCCGAATAATGACCGGTCGGTGGCTGAGTTGACATCGCGTTTGGGTCCCACCCAGGCGTAGTGTGTTAAATTCCTCGGCTGGCTAAGTTCTTCATCATATCACAAGCATCATATTCCGCTGTGGTGGTAGTAGATTTTTAAATAATGTCAAGTTGTTCGTAACCAGGGAATGTTTGTCTTTCTTTAAAAAAAAAACAATGATTTTAAACTTTACTAGTATTTTAAACTCTGTCTCGTTATTTTCAGTTTAATGAAGTTTATACGAGACGCCATAGTAGTACCTAGTTAAGTTAGCCCACTCTACTCTTTCACTCGCTCAGCAATGCCCCGTCATTGAGAAATCCGTTATGACCGCCCCCACCCCATTACCGCCCCCCAGCCATAGTACTGGCCATAGCGAAGCAGCTAACAACGAACAAGCACTACCACTTTACAATAATTTGGCACATTTCCAGGGTATAATGTTAATGGTTGTGGTAGTGATTGGCGTAATTGAAATACATATACATTTTCCAAATATTTTCTTATATGTTATTCCGCAAACAGCTATACCATGGCAACCACAATTCGGGTAATATTGAGAGGCACAAGGAAGTAGGGAAATGGAGGGGTAAGAGAATCTAGAGTGGTAGATATTCTCAGTATAACCTGTCTCCAGACCACTGACCCATCCCTCATACCTTTTTCCTTCACAGAACTTCTTCTCCTTCATTTACTTAAAAGACTCTCCACACAGCATTCACAAGTATGACATCGAGAAATTATTTTCCTCAGGGCGTTAATGTAAAAAAAAATTATTCGGTCTGGATAAAAACAAAATAGAGAGATTTATTTCAAAACGTAATTAACACCAATTTGTGTATTATGTAAACATAACTGGTATGCGAGAAACCACAGTATCCTCCTAGAGTACTTCAAGAACGATGATGTGTTTTTACTTATGACGGCATAATAACACTTTCCGAATACATGCGAACACCTCAACACAGGTTCTCCGAGTTCGAATACATGCGAACCCGGAGAACCTGTGCTGAGGTGTTAACAAAATTTATATAAACTGTATATAAAAAAGAATAGAAATAAATAAAATCAAATTATAACACAATAACGTAAGCAAGAATAGAAGGCTGGTAAATTTAAAGATTTAGGAGGAGGCTGTAAGAAAAAAAAATGGAGGATGAAAAGACTAATGTCGATAGTTCGTGGCCTAAGAACCGAAGCGTGTGCTAATAGTCTATTGTCTATACCATTTATTGATCGGATGATGAATTTAACTAACCATTTAATCAGAAAACGATTGAAAGATAAATGCCTCGTAGCCATCGCAACGGAAGCCTTCAGAAAAGCTTTAATATTTTACAATTCCTATAAAATTTAATCACTTCTAGATAATATATTCAAGTTCTTTACAGACAATTGGGTAAAATCTAATCCCTTCCCAAACCTCCGAGGGCCCAGCGATTCGATGTCAAAAATCTAATAAGATATAATACTTGACACAATGGGACGATGCTGGACCAAAAAGTATGCACAGTATGCCTCAGTCTGGTTTATATGAGACAAGACTTGATAACCGATTGTCCGGAACCAGTGGGACTATGGCATCCCCAATCAGGGTATGTTGTGAGGCTGAAGGGAGTGGAAAGGGAAGGAGATGGGTGAAGGTTGAAGAAAGAAAAAGGCAACATACACGGTAAAAGTTATTTCAAGGAACTTTTCGATTCTGAGTGGTGGTCTTTTAGCAGGGCGATACTGAGAACATCTACCAATCTGGAGTGCAACCTGGCTGTGTTTGGGTGTGGCCTATGAAGATTATATGTTGTTGTAGTACATGGATGCTGTAATCTTCATCATCCCTTGGCATGTGCTAGAAGGGGCATAGTCACGAGAGCACGGAATATCATTTCTTTTTACGGGATCTGTCACCTTGACAACTGCAGTTGACCACGCCAGCTCCCCAATTCATCCACGCCCACACGTACATACCTATAATATATAATCTGTCTCGTGTCACGTGTCTGTATGGGATTGTATGGCAAGCGATATGGTGCTATAGGCTGCGCCCAAAAGACGCTTTGAGAGTATAGCATACTGTGACATAACAAATTAGAGTCTTGCATCTGAAATTAACGTTGCACAGCAAGTTATACTCCTCAATTTTCAAGGAGGTGTCTAAATATTATTTTCTTATATTAAAAATCTGTCTGTAAAAAAATGATAATGTATTTTCATCTAGTTTATTCTGGATCGGAGCAAAAGGCCGGTCTTTTGTAATCCAATGAAAGGCTCGCTCTAATCTCTCGCCGTGTAGGCAATAAAGGAATAAAGGCCGGCAGAATGTAGCCCGGGCAGCGCCAGAGAATGGGGAGATTCCGGGCCGGACTGAACGGGCACTCGGTGGCCGGTGGCCGTCCCTTATCCCCGAAGATTAAAACCCGTAGGGTATTAAGATGTATTAATCCTTTAGCAACAAAAGATTATTTTGCCCATATTTTGTTATTCCACGAATTTTGGAATGGAGAAGCATTTAGTTCCGACTGCTTCCAACCGTCTGGAGTCAGTGAGATTATGGCATCCCCAGATGGGGTATATTGTAAGGGTGAAGGTAGTGGGGAGGGTAAAGAAATATGGAAGGCGAAGGTGGGGAATACATGGCTATTCAGATCTGGTCACCAAATACGGCAAAAGCCATTTCAAACAAAGTTTCAATTCGGAATGGTGGCCTAACACCAGGGCGATACTGAGAGTAATCTTCCACTCTGGAACGTGCAGCAAATGACCAAATCTAAATAGCCAGGTAACCCCAACCTTCGTCTTCTCCATCTCCTTCCCCTCATCACTACCTTCAGCCTCACAACTTACCCCGATTGAGGATGCAATAGTCTCACTGGCTTCAGACGGTTGGGAGTAGTTGGGGCTCTTGTGCGGTATTCACATAAAAAAAGAATATCTCCCAAAATTGCTCAAGCGGTTAAATCTGTCATTTTCGTGGATTTCTCCAATAATTTCGTTAGATTTATGGTAATTTAGAATAATACTTCGGGTAAAATTGATCAAACATTTGTAAATATCGAAACTCTTTCTTCGACAAAAACACCAATTTCATTTGCCTGCCTCGGGGCGTAGGGTGAAAAAGGTTTTTATATCATTTATATTGGCGATTGCAGTTTTCTTTAAAATAAAAGAAAATTTCTAGAGATATCCCTATACAATACAAGAAGATATACACCTTCCGTCTTACTCATAATAGATAATACGGAGAGATAAGAACGGGTTAGTTGAACACGATACTCATATTTTTTTTATTTTTTATATATTCAATAATATTGTTATTGGGTTTATAAAAACAGTTTATTTTTAAACAAGTTCTGCTGTGTAATTATTATTCCGCGTGACAGCTGTTTCGCCCTCTGAAGGCATTATCAAACTGTCTCGATACTCATAATATACGATACTCATAATCACGCGCATGCGTAACTGCGTATACCGGTCACAATACGGCTGTATTAGTGGCTGACGGGGTTTTAAACCACCGATCCCCAGGATTAGGGATGTATTATTATGGTATAAAGACGATGGAAAATGTAAAAAAAAGCAGCACTATCAGAGAAATATTTTAAATCGAAATATCGATTTACCAAAGCAAAAGCGGAACGTATGATCGATTTAGCCGAATTTCAAAGCAATTCAAAACAAACCGGGTCAATGACATCGCAAATGTCATTTGAAAAAACGTGAAGTTAGCAACTAAACGCGAAATGCGAAAATGACCGAGTTTTTGAGGATTGGAACAAAGTGGTGCCAGTCTAAAAAAATCTTGCATGAATGTCATTGTGAGTAAATATTTTAACCCAAGAAGTATACGGCCCTCTTCACCGTATAGTAGCTATACCAACGCTGCAGCAGCTTATTAGGGAATCTTTATAAGTCAGACTGCTTATATTTAATGAAATTAAGGAACCGTTAAAACGTTACAAAATGCATTACTCATTAAATCTATCTTCATATTGTGCAATAATAACCTTCGTCGTATTCTGTAAAATAAGCCACCAAATTACCACTCTTTTTCCGTGTCTTTAAATTTTTTACCAAATTGTGCAATAGTTGAATGATTCACGCTGTTGCAAACAATAACAAGTTGAATAATAATATAAATATATGCTCTTTTGATCACGCAAAGGTGGGCGTCTAATGTATTAACGAGGGGATTCAAATATAAATAACAAACTGACAAATCTCCGAATCACCGCTGAGTTACGCTTTTATTTGTTTAGTGACTGGGCCTTAAAATGAAAACAACTGAGAGGATTTGCATGTTAACTTACTTTACATAACCTGAATCATACAAGTGACAATGACTGCCTTTCAAAATATAAATGCAGCATCCAAGTGATGATTCATACAGCATTAAAGAGGATAGCAGAGACCTAACACAGACAACTTTTCAAAGGTTTTTAAAAATTATAATATGATGTTTTTGATATTTTTATTGCCGGTTTCACCTTAAAACTTGCATCATCAGATGCCCGTTTTAGAACAAAGCCGGTACGATTAAAATAAACACGTGGAAAAAAGTTTTAAAGGTTTTTAACCATTAACTCATAAATAATGAATAATAATGATTGGATTATTTGTATAGCGCCGTTTTCGTGAGAAAATCACCTCAAAGGCGCTTAACAACTTGAGTTATGCATTAAATTAAATTAAATTAAATCACTTAGACTTATAACTTTTGGCTTTTAACTAAGTTTCATAGCTAGTGACTTATAACTAGTGGCTTATAACTAAGTTTAATGTCGAGTGATTTACAACTAATTACTTAAAAATATACCTACATATTTTTATGACCGAGTGGGTATTTACACAAGTAATATGACTTACATCTACGGTTTAAACTAGAGATTTAAGACTAACATACATATTTACGTTTACAAATATAGATTGTTATGATTTCTGCCCGTGATTTCAGTGGAAAGGTATAGGTTAGTTAATTGTTGGTTTCAGCCTATTATAGTCATCTTCATACTGGTTCCACTAATCTTTAAATTATGTTTTTTATACACAACATTTAAGGAATGGGGTGGGAGTTAACGGATGGTATACAATGACTTTAATACAATTGTAAGGATTTTCCTATCTTCGTTGCCGTGTGGTGTTTCTCAGCCCAATTTCCAAAAAAAAATGTTATTACCATTGTTATTAATTATTGGTTTTATAGTTTATATTTAGAACATAATTGTGATTACCGAGTTTACCATTAGAGATTCCCCCATCTTAGTTGCAATGTGCATCGTTACTGCCAATATATACAACTAATTGCGAGTAATTAAGTTGATTCAATTAGGCAGCCAACTAACAGTTGTCCGTGAATAACAATTCAGCATACGTGCCATTTTTATTAATTAGGAATTCCAGCAAATATTAACCGCTTAAAGTTAGTTTTTTATTCTGTTAAAATTAAAATCGCTAAGTTTTTACGATACTATATCGACATGCTCATGATTGCATTGCGCACGCCCCTCTTTACCGATAGAGCGTATGCGGGGATCAGCCTAAAAGCTGTTATACTGACGCAAAGCTCAGATTTGAATAATCTGGTACTTCCCAACCTTCTTCTTTCCGTCTCCTTTTCCCCTCTCCTTCCTTCAGCAACATAACACATACAAATTGGGGATAATATATCATCGCAGACTTCGGCCAATTTGGGACGCGGTGTTCACATTATACGTACATTTTTTTGTATAACCTATTTATAAAAATGTTGTATCCACAAAGTTAAGTGTACGCACATAATATGTCGGAATTTGGTATGTACAATCATACACAAATTATAGATCCAAGCGAAATTCGCAGCATCCAGTTAAAAGGGTGTAGAAAAAGCGGAAACGAACCGAAGTCAGATAAATGATCGCACAACATGGGCCATAATAGAACCTCTTCATGAAATTTCAACCTCATTCAAAAAGTTTTCTATACGTTTCCTACAGTACCAAATCAAAAGGAAGGCTTTGCGATTCTAGACGGATAGTAGACCTTTACACGGACCTACAAATTCTTACATAATGTATACATAGACATCCTTATTTGTAGACTTGCTCTGATATGAAATCTGGGTATCATTTCGGTGAACTGGAGACAAACCGCGTGACCATATTTGTGGCACCAGGAGGGTTCGAGAGTGCTTTGAATAAACTACGACATCAGTCATAGATTGACCACTGAAGAGCGCTCATTGAAATAACCAAACCCTGCGCAGAAAAGTAAAGCAAAGATTTGCAGCGCAGTCCATCGTGGGACTTTTCTGAGCAGGATCTGGACGTTCGTTTAACGAACCGCCTGGTGTAGTGACGTTAAAATTGAGTGAGGTGAGTAAATTATAACACATTTGTAAAAGTGTCTAAATAAACTAAATAGTGTAACAAAATATTATATTTTGGAAACAAACCTGAACTTTTGTATAGGTACCCGATTTGGGATATGCAGTTAAGGCGATGCCATACGTAGTAATGCAAAATCATTGTTTTTGGTTTGAAAATTTGGTCGCCTAGAAATGTTTCAGATGCTTTAATTAAATACTGCGAGTAGAATACATCTTGGCCTTTGAAATAATCGAGTATTTTTTATAAGCCTTTCTATAAGCCCAGAAAAAAATAATGTAAAGGCCTATGAAAAACTGATTTAAAGTTCAAAATCTCCTACTTACGAACCCATTTTCGGTTATGATTTTATTGTATAATGTGGAAAATTAAATTATTTATAAAATGATCGAAAAAAATTAAATATTTATGCCTGAACAACCACAAAATAAAATAAAAGACACTTTTAAGCCATGTTTTTTTCTTGCATAAATCAAAACAGGCGGATGGTGTTAAGCGGGAATTTAAACCTTATCGCTATCTACGTAAGGGTTGTTATTGATAGCGGCTCAATTTAAAATATTACACGACGTAGTACATCGCCTTAAGTTATTTACTCAGCCAGCAATTGGCGCGCCATAATAAAAAGGACTAGTAATTCGTAAGCAGATTTTATTTTCGAGGACTGAATGGTGATATTACATCGCGAGGTGCCTGCATACTGTCAAATTAATTTATTGACTCCCGCGCTCCTCGCAATTTGGTTTGTTCCCTTTCCGCGGCTGGCCGATCTATTTAGTTTGAATGTGTGTGATAATGAATTATTATTTCACGGAGAGAATTTAACAACTAATAAATGTGTGGGTTTAAGATATAATTTGCCAGCTTTTAAAGGACAAAGTAGGGGGTGAGGTAACTACTTATAATCTTCAAAATAATATTAAAATAATTACCCACCACTTTTGAGAGACCCCCTTGCTTATTTTTTGTAAGATGTAAAAGTTACCTGAAACAAGAGAAAATAAAATTATTAGATAACAAACACATCGAGTCATTTAAGATATTGTGAAAAATTGATTATAGTTTGAGCAGTTAATAAAAGGTTCGAATTAGACTAGATCAATTCAATAGTTACAAAATGGCGTAATACGTCATAACTAGTACAGGTAAAATAGTAACAAAATGCACTAAATAAATGATAACATCATTCATGAAATTTTGGTCTTAGTCTTAAGACGAGTTGTTTCACGGAATTTGAACAATTCATCAAATTTCAAAGTTGATTTGCAAGTTCTGTGAAGATTCTATTCAAGTTCTATTATTATATAATTATTGGCCAGTTGCTTCAAAAAACTTTTTAAAAAAGAATTTGAATAGAATCTTTACAGAACTTGAAATATTGATTCTATCGACTTGGTAATAGTATCATTCGATTCAGCACAAATGAACAAACAGTAAACACCTAGTTTTGTAAACATGTACTTTCCGCCCTGCATGCCTAGAAGATAGTACGAAAAAAATTTCATGAATACACTAATTTTGTCATTTATCACGTCATTTTTTTTCACTTATTTATTAGAATATTTAAAGGAGTGATAACAAAAACAATACTTAAAATAAATAAATAACATTTAACAAATGTTCTCAATTGTATCTGTACTAAAGGTTGGAAGGCGGCCAATATAACTAAACACCAACGCACATAAAAGTCATACTGAATACATAATTGGAAGCGAAGAGAAAATAATGCACAAATCAGCAATAAAAATACCCAAATATCTTGAATTTAAAGGAAATTTATAAAGTCACAGGAACTTTTAGCAATATTTTGTAATATGATCGAAAAATATATCATTGTAGAATGATAAATAAATGTACACAATGTACGGTTTCACCACATTCCAATGTAAAAACAGGGAAAAAGTTTTCCAAAATATGACGGGAAAACCTATCAAGATGTAGCGAAATAGAAATCAATTTCTCTACCCACCGTCGCGTCGCAAATAACTGCTTACGAAAAACACATTTAGACAAATTCTAAGGCCAAACATGGCACTAGCAGATGAGAATAACAAACTTCCACGAGGTTTTATTAACTGGTTATAAGTTATAAGCCTGTCAATTATTGTTTGTGTAAAGTATTTTTTTTATTAAAAGCCATAACTTTTTTTCCATTTGAAAGTTATTTATAGATGGCAGTTTGTAAGATAAATTATCTGCGAATGGAATTTATTATTATTTTGGAAACATTACAATACCTTTAAAGGTATAAAGGTACATCTTTTACAGTAATACCGCACAAGAGTCCCAACTGCTCCCGTCTGGAGCCAGTGAGACTATGGCATCCCCAATTGGGGTATGTTGTGAGGCTGAGGGTATTGGGGAGGGGAGGGAGATGGGAAAGAGGAAGGTGGGGAAGTACCTGGCTATTCAGATCTGGTCACCAAACACGGCTAAAGCCATTTCAAGCAACGTTTCAATTCTGAATGGTGGTCTTACACCAGGGCGATACTGAGAGTATCTTCCACTCTGGAACGTGCCGCAAATATACTATATATTATTTTTAATTAATTAATTGTGAAATAACACAAATTAATCAAATAAAATTTATTTGCGCACGCCGGGTTCGAACCCGCGACCTTCGGATCTGTAGTCAAAAGCGTATACCACTAGACCACGCCGGCCGTCCTTTTATCCTTTATTTACATCAAAAGAATGCTTCCAAAATAATAATTAATTCCATGAGAACATAATTTATCTTTAAATACCTTAATTTTATAATAAACAGTGGAGAAATATTTTCGTTAGGATTACGAATAATTTGAAGAGATTCTTAATAAATTTGATATATTCGATATTATTAATTCTTTGAATCATCAATATAAAATCTTTGTCTTTTCTCTATTGGTCAGTAAATCATATGCTATGAAAGTGACTGTATTTATATACCTATATTAATTAACGTCAAATAATAATTGAACGAGAGAATAGGAAGTAGGTACCTAGTCAGAAATTTAACTCCCTTCATGTACGCAGAGTTCCATTAGGAAATGGGCGAACAAATAATAATAACGAGTAATAAATAATAATAAGTAACCTCGATTCCCGAAACGTAAATGTTGATTTTACACTGATGATCGTATCTATTACTTACCGCGGACCTAATGGCTGTACGTAATACTTGCGCTAAACAACCCACCCCTCGCTTGTCTCTTTCACCGGGTATACTCGTATGTGGGAATATTTAGATAACTAACTAACTAACAGTAAATACTGAAAGTGTTAAGAGAAGCATAGGCCATGAGGGTACGCACGTCTACAAGCTCCTTCCCGATTGAAGAGAATATTAGCGATTCCAAAACGAAAATTTGAAACAGAAAAAGATACGGACACATCTAGGACTCGAACCTAGAACCCTTGCCTTGCCGGGGCACCGCTCTACAACTGAGCTAATGGGACCCTATCTCTTTCGGTCATATTTAATTGCATCATACTTCGAATAAGAACTACCAACATTTTCTGTATGAATGAATGATCTTTCTGTTTCAAATTTTCGTTTAGGAATCGTTAATATTGTCTTCAATAATTGTATGTTACAATTTGATGTTTTACTCATTAAGTTATTTCTAAATAGACTAAATATATATTTTAAACAAAGGTCGTGGAAAACCAGTGAACTCACCCAACTCTATCGAATTTCGCATAAAGTTATTGTACTATGAACGATGAGTACAATTTGTAGTTACCTACTAATACATAAATGGTTTTAAAGGATTTTTGTTATTTGTTTTTGGGGTGTTATGCCGTGTTGCGCTAACTCCTTCTTTAGCCAACGTTTCGGACAGCATTGCAGTGTCCATCATCAGGACAGATGTGTTATAAATAAAGAAAGATGTGTTATGAATAAAGAAGGAGTTAGCGCAACACGGCATAACACCCCAAAAACAAATAACAAAAATACTTTTGGCCGTGAAAATCTTAAATCATATTTGGTTTTAAAGGAACTTATTTTCTAAATGTATTGGTAAACTAGAGACATCGTATGAATTAATTTTGTTTAAAAATTGTGCCTAAGTCCAACAGAATTCAGGTCTAAATTAAAAACTTACCTTTTTAAGCTGTCGTATCCTTAAATTAAATATACCAATCCTAAGAGAAAGTCCAGTTATATTCAATTTTTCAATTAAGTCCTAAATCCTGTATCTAAATTTCGCCAATAAACAATTAGATAATGTTAATTAAGTGTTAATCTCAAGTGACCTATCAGGTAAGTATTGAACTGTATATTTTCTCCATAAATAGTTAAGTAATAACATAGACCACTGTACAAATGTATTATAAGTTTGTACAGCGCCCTTGAGGTGTTTTTGCACAAAAACGGCGCTATACAAGTCATCCAAGTATTATTATTATTATTATTATTAAATAAAGGTACGCCTAGTGACTGGTGAGGCAGGTTATATCCAACATAAATATACCTACTAATATTGTATCTTTATACACATGTTATATTACTGTTCTTATATATCTAATGTTAACTGGAATAGTATGCGTGTTTGTTTTTAATGATAAATAAATTGTATATTATAATTCTACCATGTAAAATTATTATGGTTATAATATGTATTAATATTATAGTGGTCGACGGGTAAGGCTCTCGACTAGCAAGGCGGAGGTTGTGGGTTCAAATCCCGTGCGCAAGTAAATTTTATTAATTTGATCAATTTGTGTTAAATCGTAATTTAGTATATTCGCGGCACGTTCCAGAGTGGAAGAATCTTTCGGTGTCACCCTGGGGTACCACCATTCCGAATTGAGGTGTTGCTTGAAATGGCTTTAACCGTGTTTGGTGACCAGATCTGATACCTTCAGTATCACCCTTGTGAAATACCACATTTCAAAAGCGAAACGTTGTAAGTAATTAAATTTATCACTTCTTGCATTATTACAACCGTTGGAATTTAACACGTTTCTTCTCCGCACTGGAAAAAGTGATGATAACTTGACCCAGTTCAAGGTTATCGTTTTAAATAACATTTTAACTACAAAAATAAACAAAAAATGACTATTAGGGGGAAAAATGGTAATTATAGTCACAATAGATACGGACAGACCCACTCAAACAAATGAAATGACACTCTCACTGATACATATACAAACACGGACATACACTAACATAGACACTAATGGGGATCGGGTTGCCGATGCATACGTTCTAAAATCACAACAGTAGGTGCACAAAATCCTTAAATTGGGGAGAACAAAATAACAATTCCCCACAATTTCCCCAGAAGTTCCATGTGTAATTCTAGCTTTTTTATGTGAATACCGCACAAGAATCCCAACCCTCTGGAGCCAGTGAGATTATGGCATCCCCAATTGGGTATGTTGGGAGGCTGAAGGTGGTGGAGAAGGAAAGGAGATGGGAGGAGGAAGGTGAGCCAATCCAAGCAACGTTTCAATTCTTAATGGTAGTCTTACACCAGGGCGATGCTGAGAGTATCTTTTTAAATAAATTAGCAGTTATTTTTATTGTCTAGTTTTTCGGATTTTCTCTTTCGTTCAGGCTTTAAAAATAGAAATTTGCTGCAAAAAATTATAGTACATTTTCGCAATTATTGTGAATATTATTTTTCAATATATTGGATAATCAAGGAATGTTTAGGAACCCGGCATTTTTCCCACAAAAAGGTCTCCCCGCAATATTCTTAAAACCTCTCGGAAATTCCCCGCATTTTGGGGAATTCACCACGAATTGGCAACCCTAATACGGATACTAATACTGATTCTGATACCTCTATATACAATGTATACCTATGTTGGTTGTTTTAACTTTTGACCTTGTAGTGAAATTGAACTCCGGCGAACGTCTGACATCACGGGTCATGAAATCAAACATTCAGATGTAACCAAACGCGCATTCTTTCCACGGAATAAAGGAACGGAGTACCCGGAGATTTCTTTTGCTTTGTTCTGAAAAGATATTTTCGAAACTCAATATTCAGCATTTAGTCTCGCTTAGTCGGAAGAATTGCTCGACAGAATTGCCAGAGGAAATTATATTGGTGCCAAAAATATGAACAATAAACAACTTAGTAAATAGAAAATGATGGCTCCAGGCAGTTTTTGCAGTATTTTGCAGTATTTTGCACGATTTTAATACGCGATTTAGTTAAAATGTAAGTAGTTCGATTTTAAGTTAATTTATTGTTATTGTGATTACTAATTCGTAAAAAAACAATTTAATAGTGTTATTTATTGTTAAGTTCTGCTAGTATTTTAGTTTTCATTCTTGTAACAGCTGTTTCGGCGTTCAAGTTCATTATCAAACTGTCTAATAACATTATTGAATCTGATTTAAGGCGATGCACTAGGTCGTGTAATATTTTAAATTGAGCCGCCATCAATAACAACCCTTACGTAGATGTCGATAAGGTTTAAATTCCCGCTTAACACCATCCGCCTGTTTTGATTTATGCAAGAAAAAAACATGGCCAAAAAGTGCCTTTTATTTTATTTTGAGGATGTTCAGGCATAAATATTTTTTTTTTCGATCATTTTATAAATAACTTAATTTGCCACATTATACAATAAAATCATAACCGAAAATGGGTTAGTAAGTACGAGATTTTGAACTTTAAAGGAGTATTCATAGGCCTTTACATTATTTTTTTCTGGGCTTATAAAAACGACTTATCTAAAAAAATACTCGATTATTTCAAAGGTCAAGATGTATTCTACTCGCAGTATTTAATTGAAGCATCTGAAACATTTCTAGGCGACCAAATTTTCAAACCAAAAACACATGATTTTGCATTACTACGTATGGCATCGCCTTAATGTTGGTTGATGTGCATAGCGCTCACGTAACAAGGGAAAGTGGCTATTTCCCCATAATTCTAACTAATATTACAAATGCGAAAGTGTGATTGTTTGTGTGTTTGATCTTTTTTTATTTATGATCGACTTGATTTTTTTTTGTATAGGAACAGTTGTAGGACTGTGAAGTGACGTGGGGTACTTTTCATCATGGAATAACTTCATTCCCGTGGGAAAATTGTTTGAATGGTAATTTCTTCGTAATACGACGCGACTGAAGCCGCGAGTAAAAGATACTTTACTAACAATTATAACTTACAAGTGGAACCCGCAATGCCGAGCTATTGCTAGTGTCTTTCTTGGACGTCTCCGACTTATTCCACCATTCGCTACAGTATACCATATACCTACTGTTAAAAAAGCTACATTACGTCGACTTTAAATCGACTCCCATTCCGGTGCAGAGATATTGCGTTAAGTATTCCTCGGGCGTCCTCGACTTCTTCCACCATTCAAACCACTCCCTAAACACTCCTGGCACTATTAATAATAAGCCTTGGAATTTGTTTTGCAAGCACAAACTTACGCAAGCTGAATTTTTATATGTTTACTGGCTGTCATGTAACCGGCGTACTGTGGGTTATCCCTAGGAGATAGACATATACCATGGCAGACTTTTCTGTAGACCTTTTCAAGATAATATACAATTCCGTAGTATATTATTTTGAAGTATCTCGTAAGGTTTAGCCAGCGTTAGCAATGTAAGCGCCCGAAAATATTTTTTTTACGACATGATTACAAAACATCGACTTTTCTCTAAATTCTATAAATGTATTTTATTTACATAAACCTTCCGGAAGAAATTCTCTAAATGATAGTGAAAACCCTGTCTAAATCCGTTGCGTAGTTTAGAAGAACTAAGCGCACAGACAGACAGATGTGGAGAGCGACATTGTTTTATACATTGTTGCTCGACTTTTCTCTACTTTCTATAAATATAATATGTATGTATAACATATAAATAAACCTTCCGGAAGAAATTCTCTATATGATAGTAAAAACCCTATCAAAATCAGTTGCGTAGTTTAGAAGAACTCAGTGCACAAACAGACGCGGAAAGCGACTTTATTTCATACTATTTAGAGAAGTAAAAAAAACACATCAATTGTCACCGGAGTCCAAAATTTCACTTACATTTTTACTCCAAATGATGTCAAGAATCAGAGGTTAAAATTTCACTTACATTTTTACTCCAAATGATGTCAAGAATCAGAGGTTAAAATTTCACTTACATTTTTTTCACCAAATAATGTCAGGAATCAGAGGTTAAAATTTCACTGACGTTTTTTACACCAAATAATGTCAGGAATCAGAGGTAAAAATTTCACTTACATTTTTACTCCAAATGATGTCAGGAATCAGAGGTTAAAATTTCACTGACATTTTTTACACCAAATAATGTCAGGAATCATAGGTTAAAATTTCACTTACATTTTTTACACCAAATAATGTGTGAAATCAGAGGTTAAATTAAGTCAAGTTCGTTTCTTAACGCCCTGTATATGTGTACTTCTCTATTCCGGAGCACCCTGGTATCTGATACACTCGGCCTCTCTGGAGACGATATAAAAAGGCTGGACTCTTATCTCGCGGCTATACTCCCCTCTATAAAATATAAATGCGCAGTTTCACTTTCGTTATTTAGTTCTCGCTGGTTGGGGGCCATTCGCTTGTTTATTTTTCCGGACGCGGAACAGTGGCGGCGACGCGATGTCTGGGTACAAACGATCCGGAAATAATATTATAGAAATAAATACCTACTTGAAGAACGACGGGAAAAACCTTTCAAAATTCTGAATATGTTTTTTTGTACATGAAACGATACAATTTGCATTCGACTGACATATAGAATTAACAACCATCGTGCTATTCGTCGGCGCTACAAGAAGTCACAATAATAATAATTATAAAGATGTCGCTATTCCAAATTCCTGTAATATTCAAAAATCTGTCTTTAGGAAATATTCAAAAGTCTTTAGGAAATGAGATAAAAAGAATTTGGCATTCTCAGACTATAAAAATATTACCATTTGTTATTTCGGCTATTGGCATTATACTCGTACCTAGCTCTCTTATTCAAAATTTAGGCGTATTAGATCTATCAAAAAATGTGTTATATCTCTGCTTACTAGCAGATTTCTGTGTATTGGGAACTCTTGATTAAGTAAAAGGTTCTTTACAATAATTTCGTGTATTTACGTTACAATAAATTAAGTCTGGATTTAGCTATGCTGTTCACTACCCGAGGGTTGGTAATTCTCTGTTTCTGGGAGCTTGAAGTCTGACAAGGATACCCCACAGGCAATTGCTACACTCTAGCGACATCTGTCGGACTCTGGAGTAAGCTTTCTGACTGGTGCCATCTATCGCTTGAATATCCAACTATTTACCATACATTACAAAATGTATATATAAAAATGCAAAAATCAGTCATTTTAAATACATGTAGGATTACGAAAGATTTTTTAATTATTTATGCTGAGGGATCAGTAGGATTTATAGGCCCTGTTAGGAGTTCTACCGAGCCGAGCCCTTTGATATGAAAATATCTGGAGTCGGTGAATTATTTTCCCATTTGATCTCTGATGAGTTGACGTCTTGTTCTTGTACTATTTTGTATTTATTTTGTTTATATAATGCACTTGCATAATATTGATTGAATAGATGATCATTTGTGGAAAATAATGTGGAAGGGTTCAGTTTTTCCTATGGGGAAGATTTAACCCGGACATAAAGTCGGAAATTATAAGATAATTATTGAATATAATATTAGCGTTTGAAATGAAAATCTGAAACAGAAAAATCATAAAAATTGTCATCTCTAGGATTTGAACCCAGGACGCTCGCCTTGCCGAGACGCTGCTCTAACAACTAAGCCAATGGGACCTATCTCCTTCGGATATATTTAACTGTATCATACTTCGAAAGTAAGAACTACCAAAAAATTTGCGGTGAGAAAATGAAGATAATGTTGATTTTTTACTATCTAAGAAATAAGGACACATTCTTTAAATGAGTTGTTCCTTATTTATATATATACAGTATCTATAAAATATAATATAAATATAAAACCAAAGTAAGTAATGGGAACCTACTAAGCGCCGCCTGTGTGTGTTAAATAACTAAAAATTATTAAGTAATTTTTATGTTATAATGTACTACTTTTATTTTATTTTTTATTGAATTATCAGTTAGTCCATACTAGCTGACGTGTACCCAGCGTTACTCGGGGACTTATGAATGGTTTGGGGTAAAGTTTTGAGGATGTGAGGCCTTTTTAAGACCTTTAATACAATTCCGTAATACATTATAATTAGGTTTAGCAATGTAAGCGACGGGAAATACTTTTTACGACTTCGACTTTTCTCTACTTTATATAATTATAATATGAATTTATTATATGCATAAACCTTCCGGAAGAAATTCTCTAAACGATTGTAAAAACCCTATCAAAATCCGTCGCGTAGGTTCGAAGAACTAAGCGCACAAACAGACAGACGCGGTGGGCGACTTTGTTTTATACTATTTAAAGATAACATTTTACAAAACTAATATGTACTTGGTTACATGTCGTTATTTTTTTAAATTATACTTTTGTAGTAAGCATAACAATTTTTTGTAAATACATTCATTCTTCACACTTTCAGGCATTTCATCATACGTCTTTAATCCTTAATACATTAAGCAATTCTGTTTTACTCATACGCGGCAATCTAATGCTATTACCATTTCTGGTTTCGTAATTATGTAATTTTTTACAAAATCCTTATCATCCTTTAAGTATTTAGGCATACGCTTATTCATAATTTTATCCATAAAAATCAACACATTATATAATCGTTTCTTTTTTATTGGAATTCTATTCAGCTCCTTTCTCATTTGATTAACCTTTGCATATTTGCATTTCCTTAGTATACATCTCATTGCTCTATTTTGAATAACTTCCAGCTTGTTCAGGTTTCCTTCATTGGCCAAATATAATATCTTGGAACAGTAGTCAAAATGTGGAGCAACTGTACCTTTAAAAATGATCTCTGTAGTATTTGTATTTAATTTATTTCTCAGTCTTCTAAGAAAATTTATTTTTGATACCTTCTTTAGCACATATTCAAAATATGCTGTCAAATTAAGTTTTGAATCCAATATTACACCAAGTTATAATAATGTACCTTAAAATATGCTGTCAAATTAAGTTTTGAATCCATTATTACACAGAGTTTTAATAATGTGCCTAAAAATATGCTGTCAAATTAAGTTTTGAATCCATTATTACACAGAGTTTTAATAATGTACCTTAAAATATGCTGTCAAATTAAGTTTTGAATCCAATATTACACCGAGTTTTAATAACGTACCTAAAAATATGCTGTCAAATTAAGTTTTGAATCCCATTTTAAAATATATTAGAAAAACCGAGTTTTAATAACGGACCTAAAAATATGCTGTCAAATTAAGTTTTGAATACCCTGAGTTTTAATAATGTACCTAAAAATAAAATTAAAGTAAGCTAGGCTAAAATATAAATTTACAAATACACAATATGTAGAATTCATGATTTCACATTTGAAAGAGAAATACAACAATATGCTAGCAAGTCCGTAATTAAATTTTTTTACATTGTAAGTACCTACTCGTACATGAGTCAGTTATATAATATTAATTAAGGGCAAAACGACTGTCTACTACAAATATCATAAATCAGAAACAAACTAAATAAATGAGATTTGATAAACATAAAATTAATTTACCGAATTTTTACTCATTTCATTACCCACAAAATCTTCCTCGAAATCTCATCTTTGTAGGTAAGCAGTGAACAACGTTATATTTAGCCAGATATAGGGAACATTCACGACAGCATGACCTTGCTAATTTTATTAGCGAACGTTGACTTTTACTAACAAGCTTACAGTTATTCCACGACCTCAATAAATCACACAAACCGCAAACAGGAAAACCTCTGTTGTATAATCAATTGTACGAAACAATTGTTTTTCTGTATTACTAGACATTCGATACCAACTTTACTTTCAGAGAAGAAATTTACCAATAATTTTAATTCAGAAAGAAATCAACCCGTAAAAATCCTTTTTTTATAATTTGTATGATAGTGAAAATTTAATTGAGGATTGAACCTTCCTTCTTAAGGACTGGCTCTTAATTGCGGTGAACTTTTGAAATGTCTTACAAAACGTAGAAAAAAAAATTGACTGAGGATTGAACCTTCTTCATTGAACAGGGACTGGAGTATACCACGCTAATAACTAAGCCAAATCCCGATTGGGTAGGACCGACATTTGTTTCGTAGATTGCCACTGACAACGAAGAATGCATTGTCATTGACAACGAATATATTATGTCGAGTTTCAGCTCGATTGGATGTCGGGAAGTGGGTTAATTTCCACTTCCAAGATTTGCATTCATTCATTGACGAAAACAAATCAACATTCGAAAAGATGTATTTAAAAATCCAAATCAACAAACGAATAAGGTAAGAAACAAGAAATTGTAGAAAAGAATCGAGGGCTGTGCGATATTTGAAAATTGTAAGTAGTTTTAAATTGCAACACCAAGATGGTTGAAGGAAAATTTGTAACTTAAAAGCACTATGGTCCGGATCAACATCTTTACGGTGTTTAGAAATTAGTTCTTCTTCTTGAAATGAGATATTCGACATGTTTCAACTTTTTTTTAATTTTTAACATTTAACGAGATAATTGCAGCCGTTGAAGCCATTATGTCATAACTTGAGTTGGGCCTTTTTTCCTGTCCACTGTCAATCTGTAAGGTTCGTAAGTTAAACATAACCTTACATTTGAATCTACAACAATTTGTCCTAAAATCTGTGTTCCTCAATGTTGCCATGTTGATGAAAAAAATGGTTCCATTTTACTAAATTTCTAGACTTTCTTGACGGAACAAAATTTCTGAGAAGAAAATTATCAATAATTTTATGTCACGACAAATCTAACCCAGCGGAGCAATTAGATAAGGTGTACCTAAGTATAAATATTCTTGCTACCCCTAGCCCAGAGATGGGCAAACTTTTTAAGGAAAGGGCCAGATAAAATAAAAAATTATCTAGGCGGGCCGGAAAAAAAATTTAATAAAATAATTTTTTATAAACGATATAAGTACTTTATTTTTTAATTTTTACATCATGCATAATATTGAGTACATTTATATGCTAAAATGGTAAAAAAGTAAAAAAAAAAAAAGATTATTCTTTAGAAGAGTATGAAGGCGTATGTGACAGATAAAACTGTGGCTGAGCTTCTAAAAGTTTATCATAATCTGGTAAAAACTGGGATGAGCTGATTCGCAGTAGTGAAGCTAAATGGTGGTCGGTTTCTAACACTGTTTTTGCAAAGCTTCATAGTAGAAAACACCTGTTCACAGATGTAGGAAGATACAAACATCGCAATTATCTTCTGAGCGTGAGATTTCAGGTTTGGGAAACTTGATTTTGACAGGGCCTTGTAGAACTCAATTTTGGAAACGTTGAGAAACAGTTGCTTCAATTCAGTGTTACATTGCAACTCAATCAATTCGAGCTGCAATTCTGGTTTGACTGATTCATAATCCATATTAAATGGCATGCTAAAAATGTCCAGGTCCTGTTCTATAACTTTGAAGTCTTGGAATCTTCGTTCAAATTCTTCATAAAGATATTTCACGCTTTTCTCATAGTTCTTAAGTTGGTCCTCCCTAACTGCAATAGTTTTTAGTCTTGGACAATGGGTAAAGTCTTTCTTGACTAGTTGTTTAGAAAATAGATTCAATTGCATTTTGAAACTCCTGATATGACCCCAAATATTATTGATTAATTGATTTCTTCCCTGGAGTTTAAGGTTCAATTTATTGATGTGACTGAGAAGATCTGTAAAAAATGCAGTCTGAAAGCCATACAATATCTTTCATATGCATTCGCCATGCTACCGATCTGCAAAGCGCATGGTTGTGTGCAAACTAATATTAGATGCAATAATACCGTACTTAAAACACAATGAGAAGGAAACCGTTAAGTATTCTATTCTATCTATGTAGAAAATACATTTTGTTCAATTGGTAAATTGTGGTAGGGTTATTCAAAACAATGTCGCGGGCCGGATTGACTAGCCTGGCGGGCCGGACTTGGCCCGCGGGCCGTACTTTGCCCATCACTGCCCTAGCCTAACGATGCCGGCGTACTTTTTCCGGGTAATTTATTCTGTTTGTACGAGTACCTATTCGCTCCCTGAATTATTCCACATCCAAGAGTATTTCTTAGGAAACGTTTCCTCTCGTCTTTATACCGCCGGATATGTAGGTGTAGCTACAAGATGAAATAATAATAATTTTCCATGTGAACCTCTGTTTGCAAAACAATATTACCTCATTTATTTATATTCCTAGCAGTAGGCAGGTACTTCAAAGACTCGGAAAAAAAAATTCTCTCTCGTAAATACGAGTAATAAATATACCTAATTAGAACATTGAACGAATTTTAGCTCTGCTTGATGTTTGATAAAGCAAATAAACAACAGAGAAATATTCATGAATAAAAACTGTTACTTTGGTAAATGGGTTTGCCAAGAGAGATAAGTACGTATGACGTGACGTATTAATCTTTATGTGATACGGCATTGGCCGGAGCCGAGGAATTAAAGCAATCCAATAAGGGTCAATTAGAAGTCTTAAAAGATTATTAATCAGGTGAATTAAATTATAAATTAGAAGTCGAAACATTGCTAGAAACGGCTTAAGCCATGATAAGTGATCAATTCCCAAGGTTGAAAGGAAAAGATAAATGATCAGATTTACTAGATAGTCTCGTATCTAGTTACTAAACATATTTTAAGCCATTTAATGCAGCGTTTCGATTATGAATGGTGGTCTCTCACCAATGCAATATTGAGCGTAGGTATCTTTCACCACATATATAACGCATTATCATTTCTGGGTTTTCCAAGGGGTTTTTCTTGTATAAAAAAATTATAAAAAAATATTCCCAATGTCCTACGAATGAAAGTTTCCTACGATTCCATATTTCGCACAAAAAATAAAATAAAAAGCGTTAAAGGTTGGCGTAAAATGTGTAGGAATCTCGCTCAGATTTTGAAGTGCGTATTGCGTACTAAGAAAGCACACTACGGCTATACGCCACGTAACACGTCGTGTCCGCCGCGGGCAAAGATACACAGAAATCAGATCTCTGCTAGGAGACGTGTAGGCTGTAGGGAGATGTCAAAGGGGTGAGAGCAAGCCGGCGTATCCCAAGGGCGTTCAGAGGGCCCTGCCTTACTATCTTCTATAGGGGTAAAGAAACTTTCAAACTAAATTTCTGTGAAAAAAGTAATGTTTATTTGAAAATATATTTTTTTAATTTGTGCATTTAGACTGAACCAAAGGATTTTTAAAATATAGTAATAATAAGGAAAATTAAATGGTAAATACCATCTATTGAGGACCAAATAAGTACGATTTACTGTGGAAAAAACATTATTTTTATTTTGATTTCAGCTCTCGAATAAAAAAATTCCAAAACAATTACAATACGTGCACACATCGTATAAAGTTGGCCACGTTTAGACCACATATTTATGTTGTTAGTACTTATTTTGACCTCTATAAGATTGTTTCGTAATTACCGTACAATATGAAATGCGTTGATTGTGTGGGAGTGACTCAAAATAACACTGGCTATCATTAGTGGTCGAATCTGAATAGATAGGTATTCCCCAACCTACTCAGCTTTACAACTTGCCATTATCCTACCTGTGGTACGAGAAATTGTTTTTGAAATACTGGAATCTAACTTTAACTAAATAAATTAATTCATTATTACCTACTTACCCCTGGAGATTTGGAGGAGAAATCAAGAAGATAGCTTTACATTTACGTCTTATGTACCAGACGAGGAGGGGTTGGCAGGCTGAGGGTGGAAGGTGAAAGCAAAAGGGAGGGTCGGGTTGGACACGTCACACGCCCTCGCCGCGCAATACATCCCCATTAGTCCCATGTAGCCCTGTCCGAGGCACTCACGGGAGGAACCCTTGGAGTGACGCGATGTGTCACTGATAAACATCTTGCCAGAGTGCCGTAAATGCTTTCGTGATATAATGGTAAGATTCTTGGCTCTTGGAACAGATATGCTTTATTTCAATACTTAGAACGGGTTGTTCCACAGAATTTGAACAGTTCATCAAATTTCATTGTTAATTTTCAACTTCTGTGAAAGATCTATTCTGTGAAAATTCTGTTACAATCATTATGGGTCATTATTACAATATTTCACAGAACTGAAATAAAAACAGAATTTGAATAGAATTTTCACAGAACTTGAAAATTAACTATGACATTTGACGAATTGCTCAAGTTCTGTGAAAAAACCGTATTTTAGTCTTCGACGTCACATTAAATATTACGGACCGTTTTAAGATATTTTCTTATTAGGTGCATAATTAAATTATTATTAATCTATTGACTTTTTATTTGTTTATTTGTTTACATACCCCAATTGAGGATGCTTTAGTCTCACTGCCTCCAGACGGTTGAGGGCAGTTAGGACTCGTATTTCTTTTAATGCGTTCTTCTTTTGTATAAATATGTTAATGTTAATATTGACAAAGTAAGACATTGTGATTTTCAAGAAAAAATTCCTTACTCAAACATAAAATTCAGATATAATATTTTTGTAAGTATAGGTTTTACACAAAATTTTCTCTTTTGTGTTACGTCATACAGCACGAAGAAGAGAAGATATGTTGCATTGTCAAAATATATCAAAACCGATACATTTTTGAATATCCATCATGTCTGCCCACACGCCACACGTTTCTGATTTCAGAACACGAATGTACAAAGCCGCACACTGAGGTCACTATGGCTCCACCGTTATGTGACCTTCACACTCCACACTCCACGCTTCACACCTCTCATCTTCGTAGCTTCGTGAATCGAGCGCGGGCGGCGTCTGGAGTGACCAAGCAACGCCACCAACCAAAAACCGCCAGTAGCACACTTACCTACTGAAAATCAATGTTGTGATGTAATTTCTGGGGAAATTTACCTAAATCTGGGGAAAAATTAAATTCATAGCGAATATTATCTATTTAGGCATGGAAAAACACCTGCTCTTAGTTCAGATTCATTTGTAGAAATTTTTTCTGATATCCCAGTAATTATATTGAAAATAGAAGTTTTGCGCCGACAGTTGAAAACTGAGTACATAGGAAGAAAAAGTAGTGGATGCACGAGGAACATATGGCATGATCAAGAGAATCAAATACTGGGTAGGGTCATGTCAAGAGTCGGTAAATATATATATATATATATATATATATATATATTTCCATATATTTTTTAAATTGACATTGCTTTACTGGCCAGTAAAGTAGTGGCATCTAGTGACTCAGAGTCGCACTGTGCCCACGTTATGACTAATGAGTCATGGTTTGGTTCACAATGTAATGGGACGGGACGGACACGAGACATCCTTACGTTTATAAATACATTATTACGTATGCACGGCGCTAATGGACACTTCGCTGCCGGCGAAACAATGGCCCGTCACTTGCGCACACAAAGTGCCATACCACGCCTATATGATAATGGTGATAAAGTTATATAAAGTGATGAAACAAAAACTTTATTAACTGGGTTAACTGGGTTAAGTAGGTTAGGGGTTGGGTTAGGTTTAAATTTTATTTATTTTTCATCGTTTCTAATGACTTTATATCATTTTTTAAAGGTGTGTTGAATTGTCACTGTGTTGAGTTATCATGGAACCATGATAATAAATATCTACACTACACTAGATAAGAAAAATTATAGTCCGGTATATCAGTCAGTCGTATCCTCGTTATGTGCGACATTCGATTAAATTTAAGGCGCTGCTTAAGCCTTAGTAAGTAGCAGAATAGTTTCCTTATCCCATAGAAATATACGTAAATACATAATTTTGGCGTTTTGAAAGTTCGAGATCTCACGATGACATTCGAGAGCATAGATAAACCACCTACGTAGACAGTAGTATGATTTTTACATAAAAAAGCAAACACGTCCCTCTATTAAAATCACAGACAATACGTGTAATATTGCTGATATCTATCTAGGCTTCCGACCTATATACGGATTATGTTTCAAGCCGCGCTAAGCTCCACATTCCAACCAAGCCGAGCTAATCAACTAATATACCGGGCCTATAACTTTGTACATGGCAGGTAGAAACTAAGATGGTTGAGATATAAGGGGTTATCTCGAGGTCTTGTGATAAATTATTACCTGCTGATTGATAACTTGCCATCTAACCTTAATATACGGTATTTAACGGCCTCCGCGGTCGAGGGCTAAGGCTCTCGACTAGCAATCCGAAGGTTGCGGGTTCAAATCCCGGCGTGTGCAGTTAAATTTTATTTGATTAATTTGTGTTATTTCACAAAATATAGTATACTAGCGACACGTTCCATAGTGAAAGATAAGCTCATTACGCCCTGGTGTATGACCACCATTCAGAATTGAAACGTTGTTTGGTGACCAGAGCTGAATATCCAGGTACTTCCCCACATTCCTCTTCCCCAGCTCCTTCCCCTCCCCAAACCTTGAGCCTCAAAACATTGGGGATGCCCCAGTCTCACTGGCTCCAGACGGTTGGGAGTAGTTGGGACTCTTGCGCGTATTCACATAATAATGCAGAGGATGGACCGCCAAACAACGCCTCGTTTAGTTGGTAGCCTCCAGACGAAATAATATTAAATGCAATTAAGCAAAAATGGCAAAATAAGGTGTGTGAAATCAATTGTGATCATAACAGTGTATTTGAGCCTTCCTATCAATGTTGAAGATATTGTGAGAGGTTCACGTGCGTAATGCGGTCCGCCTGACATTCTGACTCTTTACCTGATCGTTCCACATCTTCTATTACTCCCGACTTATGAAAATAACCCTTTATTTTAGCGCTATTGTGTAAATTTGTATCTTCATTTTGACTAGTTATAAATCTTATAGGTGTAAGTCACTAGTTATAAATCTTCTTAGTAATAAGGTGGTTTTAAGTCTTAGTGATAGTATAATATATAAGTTGTAGGTTAGATAAATTTAGTTTACAGTTAGACAGTTTATCCCACAAATAATGAACCTTGCCACAGAAAGCGATATCTACAAATGCCAGTTTTAGTAGTATTTCAATATTTTAATGATAATATACCTATACCTACATACTATTTCTAAAATTTATTTCCAGCTTGCTCAGCAGCCATGACGTCATTTTAGGATAAAGTGATAGTGTTTCTTGTCAATGATTATCCGGACAACTCAGAACAGGGACAAATGTGATGTCAAGTCATGAAAGGTGATGCGAAAAATAATGCTATTTTTATTGATAATATTATAAATAGAAAACAAATAACTAACAATAATAAACAATTGGTCAAAGAAGGTACTCGTAGATAGAAGAAATAAACGTTGGCTGAAGGTGGATTTGATCCTTCATCCACAGGGATGATAACTCATTAAATTGAAAATTCAACACACCTTTAAAAAGTCATGAAAAGTGTTGAAAACAAAAACTAGATTAAATAGGTTACATAGGTTAGGTTTACATGTTAGTTTTTTTAGGTGTGTTGAATTGTCATTGTGCTGAGTTATCATGAAACCATCCATAGTATTCGGTGTTCCCGGTAATGGTACAACTCAGGACAGTGACAATTCAACACACTTTCCAGACGTTATCTAAAGTCATGAAAAGTGATGAAAAAACTAGGTTAAATAGGTTAGTTTTTTTTTTCATCACTTTTAATGACTTGATATCACTTTTCAAAAGTGTGTTGATTTGTCACTCATGGAACCATTATTGGACATTATTAATTCTTATTGGCTCGCGATTATCAGAAACATAAAACAGCAATTTTGTTCAATTTTGATCTGATTTCTAAGGTTATTTAAAAAAAAATCGGAATTATTTGTTCTACAATTCTGAACATTAACATTTAATATTTAAACAAATACTAATATTTAATCTTTGCTATCTATTTAAATAGTCAAGTATTGTAAAGTTTTTGAAAGGTGGGGCAGAGTTTAAAAACGTTCCCAGAAACGCGGTGATTTGTTGATACGCCACTGCTAGACAGTAAAAAAGTAAGATTCTACGAAGTTGCTAAAAAGTCAGTGCGAGTATTCGCTGCCTTCGCGTTTGCACACAGAATGTACGAGACGAAGAAGCAGGTAAAAGTAAAGGCCGTAGTACAAGGTATAGGGCCCCACTCTTCTGCCGGTTGAGTGTGGCCCTGCAGGAAGCGGCCTCATAAATCCGCGCCCCCGCTGAGAATAGTAATGAAGGCTGATGAATGGACCGTAATAACGTGCCCGTACTACGGCGGGGAAGTTAGGAGGGGAAGCTACGGGGAAAGGGAAGCCGGGAAACGAGAGGAAACGGGAGAACGAAACAGGGCACAGCCAGTTCCGTGCAGTGGGGTTCCACATTAAATGAGATTTTCACTTACACCAAACGAACGTGGAATTTTACATCAATATTTTACCGGCGCAAGGTTAAAACAAGGTAGATATGAATTTAAAAAATACATTATATGTAGCAGTTTACCCTTTAAAAGAGCCCATTTACAGTACTAGTTATTCCATTTATTTACTTTTCCTTGCTAAAGATAACTCACACATTGGTACTGGCGAGAGTACGAAAACAGTGTGCAATATAGTTGTGAATGAGGAATACTTGGAGCAGGTGGATGAGTTTGTGTATTTAGGAAGTATGTTCTAGAGAGATGGGAAGGCTGACAGAGATATTGAAAGAAGGGTAAATGCAGGTAACTCCATTAATGGGGGACTGAACGCAGTTGGCGCTAACAAAAAATGCCTAAAGAAGCGAATCTAGCAGTCCACAATGGAGTGCTGGTACCTACCCTGATGTATGGTAGTGAGGTATGGAACTGGCAGAGGAAGGATGTGTGGTAAAACCATGTATGATCATGTGAGAAATGTGGAGATCCGCAAAGAATGCAAGGCGTAAGCGTAATGAGTAAGATTAAGAAATGGACGCTTAGATGGTTTAGGGATGTAGAGCGAATGAGTGAAGAAAGGAGTGTCAGGAGAATATATGACGCAAATGTGAATGGTAGCAGAAGTCGTTGAACGACCGACGAGATATGGCACGATCAAGTGAATTAGATACTTGAGTCGGACCATGTCAAGAGTCAGAATAATAGAAGAGTATGTATGAGACGATGTATGAATGTGAATGAGGCAAGGAGTGTGTGCCAAGACCGAGTTGTTTGGCGGTCCGTCCTCTCTACCTACCCCTGTGGGGAAACGGCGTGATGGTTAGTTAGTTACATTGATTAAAGAGATGATGCAAATAATATTCTTGAATTTTTCAGTAATGTTATCTACGAGTACTATTCTTTTGTTTTTTGGAGGGGGGATCTAACCCCAAACCCGAATGAGATGAAAAGTAAAATAAACAAAATGGATTAGAATAGCTGACACAAATAATTCTATAACGACGGGGTTATTTAATTCGCGATAACATGCACCCGATTGAACTGGAACCGATATGTTTAGGACATGTTGTAAGAGTCCAAACAGTATTACTTTACAACCATCATATACATTTGTTGTCCCATTTCCGCTAGTGACAATAAGTAGGTGTATACAAGACAAAGGGCTGTACCTCGACGGTGGAAGCGTAGTATTTTATAATAAATAATCCAAAAAATTTCTGGTATATCATATACGACAGTTAAAAATTCATCATTTGGAAATTTTCCAATCAATCAACTACCTTAGTATGTTGGCACGCTGTAATTTACAACAATATTACAAAGACCGGTAAATATTAATATGTACCGTTAAGAGAGTGAGTTATGTATTTTGTCGATCGTTTAATCATATTCCCACCTTGATAAAAACTAGACCTAGAGGTAGGGCGGCAATTAAGCAGGGCGGTTTAAGCGTGAGATGTTATCAAAGTGGCCTTTAATAAGGAGGTACTCGGTTTAGGCCGCTTAAGTCCCCAGTCACGTTCCGGCTTAGGGGTGCGTGTCCATTGAGGAAAAACTCCCCATTGAGGTAAAACTCCCCATTGAGGGAAAATCGATAGCTAATTTGATGAACAAACAACTAGGAATAATAATTAATTATTTATTATTATAATTAGTTATTTTTGTTGAAATAGAATAGGATACAACACAAATTTGTGGTAGATACTATCAGTATCGTCCTGCTGAAAGACCACTACTCAGAATCGAAACATTGCTTGAAATAGCTTTAGCCGTGTTTTGTGACCAGGTACTTCCTTAACTTATTTTACCCCATCTTCCCTTTCTTTGTCTGCCTTAGTCCCACTGATTCCGGACAGGCGGAAGCAGTTTGGACATTATTCTAATGTAACAAAAAATCTTTCAAAAACACAATTGTTGCCTTAGAAACCTAAAAAACTACGAGCCTTTCCAATAAGCGAGTATTAAATTTTATACAACGGATAAACAACCATTGAAAAAATATGTTTTATTAGTAACAGGGTATGAATTTTTAAATTAACCTACGAAGACTGGAAAAAAGGAAAAATCAGGAAAAGATTCAGTCACATCTAGGAATCGAACTCGGGGGTTTGCCGGGGTTTTACCACCGAGCTAATCCGACCCTGTCCCCTTCGGTCATGTTTAACTGTATCATGCATAACATTATCTTAATTTTCTTAAATCATATTTTTTTGTTGGCTGCTAAATTTATGTGATTACAAGATTCTTATCGTATAACATATATAAAATGTAGCTCTTTTGTTAATTCTTTTACTCCAGCTTTGTTTTACGGTTCTGTTCCATCACTGCCGCAAGAATACATATATTTCACCGTTTTTAAAGATAAAACTGGTGATTTTTTTTAATTTTTTAAAAACACAGCAGTTTTAAGAAGTTGAGTTAAAATCTCGCTTTTCTCAGACCATAAATTCATCAAAGTAAGACGGCCCAGTATCCTTGAAACTTTGGCGTGTAAACTTCCGCCGATGGAACATAGAATTATTATAAAATAGAGTAGGCAGCCCGTACAGAAGGAAACATGAAATATGACAGTTGTGTTTTGCGAACAATTTTAGGCAATAAAGCGTATTCTTGCTTCATTAGCCGTTATCTTAATGATATTAAGAAAACATGCTTCTCAAGGCCCTCATTCCACGGGGATACGTAAGTATCCGATATTCGACGATTCAAGTATCTTGGTGGCTACCGCCAAACATCTGAGGTCGGCATACAGGCACACGTTGCCGATAATTTGTAAACTCGTCGGCGACGCCAGTCTCCCGCGACCAAAGTTACCACTCACGTCGTTGAGACCTTAAACATGTGCGTAGAAATTAATAAATATGATAGTCTAGCAAAAATTAATGTCAAATTAATGTCAGCAATTTTGTAAAATATGTGTGCTGTAGATCAATGCTAGGAACAACAGTCAATAAAAAATGACAGCTACAGCAGTTGTGAGTGACGTTATGAAACCTAGTTTTAAAATTTCGATAGGTGGTGGCGACGCGGGTGTCGTGATTTTAGTTAACGATATGTACGGATTGTGCGCGACAAGTTATTTGCGACGTGAATACACAACATGAGTATCGTATACATGCGTATTCCTGAAGAAGAAAGGCTTAATACAACACATAGCACAAAAGCATTTCGATATAGGTACATTAAACGCTGACTATGGTCGACCAAACTGGTGGGATAGTAGGTGGATGAAGCAACCTCCATCTTAGCGAAGTCACTTTTTTCGCTAAGTGTCTCATCTAAATATGTATAATACATCTATGCGCCGGAGATGGTAAAGATGAAAACTTGCCACTTTTGGCTCGGGCGTGAGAAAAGATTGCCGCACACTTTGCTTTATCTTTATAGTTACGCCAGTTTCCCCCGAGTGGCACATTTTAAATTATGTACATTGCATACTTTAAAGCAACATATATTATTGTTATTATGACTAAAACGTAGCCCAGTAACTTTACTAAACAGGCTTTGCTAAAGACTTTCACAACAGAACTGTGAATATTTCACGGCCTACGTGGCAGAGCGCTAGGCTATTAGAGATCGTGGGTTCAAAAATAGGCGAGAACAATTTAATAAAAATAAATTAATTGCTTCTTCGTAAAAAGCAGTAATTTGCAAAGTTACTTGCCATCAATATAAAGGTTAAAAATATGTATTTCCATTAAAAATTAGTTTGGATTGGCACTTCGTTTCAGATTGGACCTGGGGACCTGGACTCGAGCGATTAGTTGTATATATTATATACATTTGCCATATTATATAAGTGATCATTCCTCAAAATAACTGCGGTTTAAAGCCAAAGATTCCACCTAAATTTCATTTCATTTTATCCCATATATTTAGGTTCTATAAAATTGGCTCATTATGACAAGCGATCGCTTAAAACGTTTTTGAAAACTTGCCATAATATGACAAAAATCGCTCGAGTGAAAAAACCCTATACTAATACGATATTGTCTAGATCCGTCGTGCGAGAAAGGTCGGCATAATATGATTCCGATAATCGGTAGACAAAAGCCGCCGGCTTAATTAATGGCTTACTAATGAACCAAGGTTAACTGACGAAGCTCTTAGAATTAAAAAAGCCCCACTTAGGCGGTTTGGTTAGTCCCATCGGTTTAGCTATCGACAGCGCAACCGTGCTCGGGATATCGATATAAAATCGTCGGAAGTTTATAAGCCTATCGATCCGATATTGTTAAGTTTTCGATGTCACGGTGCTAACCCCCTAGTGAACAAATTTGACATCCACCCACTGGCGGAAACGTATATTTAGTGAGGTCTGTGGGCGGACTACGAATTCGTAGGTCGCGAATTGAAATCCTGGCATGCGCAAGTAAATTTGAGTTAATTATGTTTTATTTTTTTACGATTAATTCATTTACAATAATATGATATTTTTTCATACTACTCAGTACCTTGGTTTCATAATTAAACGTCGCTCTAAATGACTTTAGCCGTGTTTGGTGATCAGATCTGAATAGCCTGGTACTTTCCCACCTTCCTCTTCCACATATTATACCCCTTCCCAAGAATCCCAGCCTCACAATACTCCCCAGCTGGGATTCACATAAAAAAGAGAAAAAAAAATTGCCTCGCCAGATAATTTCCAGCCTTCGCCGTCTTGGTCTCATACTAACCCCAACTTAGTCTTCAGTCTCAAAATATTCTCCAAGTGGGATGCTGATAGGTCCATTGTAACTTTTAATCTCTCCCTCTTTCTCGTAAACAACGAATGGGAACTTCACAAAAGAAAGGGAGGTCATGACGCAGCTCTCGGAGACTATAACAGCTTTTTACAAGATGAAAATTCTAAGAATTTCTCTGAAAACTTTAACATGGGGGACAAGGTAGAATCGATTAAGCCGGCCAAGTACTCGAGAACAAGTAGGAAAAGCCCACTAGGTGAGTTCTGAATCTTTAGAGTTAGAGTCGGGAGAACGGCGAACACGTGCCACGAGTCCGCAGTCCGTATCATTGATCGTTACAGCTTTTAGGAGCATGGCAACCGAAAATAGACAAGGTAAGGCGCTAGTACACGAAAGCTGCACACCTCATACACTGTACACATAATCCCTAGAAGCGTGAATATACCAATTTAAAATAAAACTGTTGTCGCCATTCAGAAAAGCCAATGAAATTGATCAAGAAATAATAAAGATTTAAAATAAAATCACCTTTTTTTTCGACGACCGGTTTTCGCTACTACCGTGAGATTGATGAAATTTTGCACATTTGACACTGAAAAAATGAGAAAGGTCACTGTCTTCTTGAGATTTCGAAAAAACAACTTCCACCCCTTAAAGAAGAAGTGTATTACTTCTTTGAGAAATTTTGCACACTTGACGTTTAAAATACCAGGAAAATATTTATTACTATCTACGGTAACCGGATAAATCATCACAAAGATAATTCATCACATCTTTAAAAAGTTATACTACATCTTTAAATAGTTAAAGTCATGGAAAGTGATGAAACAAAAACTTCATTAACTGGGTTATGTAGGTTAGGTTAGGTTTAAAAAAAAATTTCATCGTTTCTAATGACTTTATATCACTTTTTAAAAAGTGTGTTGAATTGTCACTGTGTTGAGTTATCATGGAACCACTATCTACATATGATTTCGTAAAACGCTGTGTACATACCATGCAATGCTAGAGACTTCAATTAGTATTCTACTAAAATATATATACGTTACAGTTACAGATGCGTTTACAGCGGGTTGCAATAATTTAGATATTTCATATTTTTCGATGAATTTCACCTAAAGTAAGGAAAAATTTTGCTGACTTCGGGCACATGCATGCCCACAGAACAGTTCTATGGGTTTATATCTCCAGTGGCTGCGCAGTACACGGTAATGCTCAGTTCAATTACATCCAGCCGGTGTAAATGCGGAATTTAAGTAGAAAATAAAACTTCGTAATCTTGTAATCACAAAAGTTACGTTTTTCAGGAAAGGGTCAAATCGATATTATGGTAACGGATTTTTTTTACATTAACCCCAAACAGGAGGACCCGAGGAAAAAGATTTGCCTCTGGGCATATGTCATCTTTTGGGTTGCTGTGGGGAGGGTCTGGTAAGTTCTGGGAAGGTGGAAAGTATGAGTAAATAGAATCATATAAATAAGTCGTCTAAACGTGGTTAAAACCGCAGCTTGAAAATGGCCTTGAAAGCCGAATCAGCTGTAACAATAACAAAAACCAAAAACTACTTAATAATTATATTATTAAATTTGATTTAAATTAATTTAAAAAAAATATATAAACGAGGGTTGGATAGGAATAAAGCGAAAATCTGTCCACAAATGGTTTAGTTGCATTTAAAAATACACTGTGAATTTTTTCATGCCTATAACATTATTAAATAAAGAACAAAACGTGTTTTTAACAATTTTCGGAGCTTACTTTGGGATTTTTTTCTATCAGGGGAATTTCATATTATTAACATGAAATAACAAATGTATAAATATTATCTTCAAAAATAACATATTTTTTTTGGAAATTAAAAATTGTTATAAATCGGTAGAAATTTGGTATGCGGGGCTTAATACGAAGTTTAATTACCTATTGAGACGCGTTCAGAGGAAACTCTCCACCGAGGAAACTAAGAAAAGCGTTTAGTGGATCGAATTATTAGCTATACTTACAAGTACGTAAGTACACCTAATCTACAGAATGTTAACGTGCACACGTCCCGGAAACTTACTTAGGCATCGTCGCGAGTGGCTCAAAAGTGGCTAAAAAAAATACACCTTCTGCTTAATGTTCTACATAACTTTATTAGGGAAGGCAAAGTCTCGAGAGGTGATGGATCACGTGTTTTAAGGCGTAATAAGTAGAAATTTCTTTGGGCATGACTGGCAAATAGGATGATATTAAAAAAATGATCGATGGGATCAACATCAACAGCAATGTATTATAAAAATCTTAGAAATTTTCGTTAAAAGAAATAAATTTTGACGTGAAAAGGAAAACGAAGAGCAAAAAGGAAAGAGTGACAATATAATATGTAATAAATTATGAGAATTGGAAGCTTTCAACCACCAGGCACCCAAAATATCATGAGCTGTTTATTGCAACTAAAGACTAACCCCAAAACTTAGAACTGAGTTATGAAGGATTGAAAATAGAACGAACATTGAAATTTTAAAGTAAGTTCACAACAGACCAATCTTCCAATGGTCTGGTAATGCAATATTAATGACATTAACAATACTTAAGGCGATGCACTACGTCGTGTAATATTTTAAATTGAGCCGCTATCAATAACAACCCTTACATAGATGGAGATAAGGTTTAAATTCCCGCTTAACACCATCCGCCTGTTTTGATTTATGAAAGAAAAAACATGGCCAAAAAGTGCCTTTTATTTTATTTTGTGGATGTTCAGGCATAAATTTTTTTTTCGATCATCTTATAAATAACTTAATTTGCCGCATTATACAATAAACTCATAACCGAAAATGGGTTCGTAAGTAGGAGATTTTGAACTTTATAGCAGTTTTCATAGGCCTTATATATTATTTTTTTCTGGGCTTATAAAAAGACTTATCTAAAAATACTCGATTATTTCAAAGGCCAATATGTATTCTACTCGCAGTATTTAATTAAAGTATCTGAAACATATCTAGGCGACCAAATTATCAAACCAAAACACATGATTTTGCATTACTACGTATGGCATCGCCTTAAATGCAATAACAAACTTAACGCTGCAAAATCATTTTAATTTTGAGGTGATTTCAAATGTGTGCAAGTCAATGACGGAACTATGGGTTGGGTTTTCGTTGCAAGAACCTCTTAAAATCCAACGTATCGTTAAAGATACGATTGACAGCCCTGTTTGACACAATTGTTAATGCCAAGTTGCGATGCTTACTCAGCTATTGCAAGTAAAATTAATTTTGTGGGTAACAATAAACTCACTACTGACTTTTATCATAGACACCTCATACTTCGACTTATGACAGGTCTTATACAAGCCTATTATAAATTAGTTCAACTATTGTTACACTGGTATATATTTCTTTTGAATTATGCATTGTCTTACTGCACTTTTATTATTAATAACTGCAACACTTGCAATAGTGTTTTTGTGTACACATTAATTGTTCTTTAATTTATTGCTATTATTATCCAATTTACCACTATACGCTTGTAATTCGATTGTAAAAGCCATTAAAATAAAAGGCGTTTGAATAAATAAATAAATAAATTTTTAAAAATCATTTCAATAAAAATAATAAATGATGTGATAACATTAAGAGGAAGCTACAAGCCAAAAATGTGTATATTCTTGGTACACCTTATATCGTAGGTGATAGGCATTAAAATCGCTTGACAAACGGAGTCTAGAAACGTTCGATTTCAAGAAAAAAACTGGTTTTTACTTATTTTGTAAATAATTTTATAAGAAAGCAAAAAAGTTAATCAAGTGAAACTGTCACAGATAATCTTAGCTATAAAACTGTATTTTTTTAAAGTTGTTTCCTTTATGCGTTCATACATTTCTATTGAAAAAATATTTTTTGTAGTAGTTTGCATTTGTATTTTTTATTGAGTAATTTATTATTTTTATTTGTATTCTACTCAAGCGAAGCGATAGGAAAATCTTCAATTTAACTAAAGCATATTTTTTGGATTTCATAATGTACACCAATTCGTTATAAAGATTAATCAAAAGAGTGATTTGGCATTAAGCTTCGCCTTGACGCCAGATACAAATAACGGTCGGAGGACGATAATAGATCGTTATCGCAGTAGGTACTACCCAAAGCTATGCTAAACAGGCATTATAAACATTGAATGTAAACACAGCTGATATACTGAGCAGAGCAGCATTTGGTGGCAGGTAATAGCGAATCAGCGGTCACCCTGAGAAGAAAGGAAAGACGCAAAAGAGGGGAAGAATGAAGACTGACTGCTGGCGATGTTACTGCACTTAATTGCACCGCCCCAAGGTGCAACAATGAAACAGATGGTAATCGCGCACCGGAAGGGATCGGGGAAAGGAAGTGGCTGACACGTGACCGGCGGAATCGTTTCGGGGCATGCTAATCGGACATTGGGATAGATTGCAACACACGGTTACAAGGAAATTAAAGTTCCACGATCTGCGTTTTGGACATTTGTCAAACAATTAAATTGTGTGGAAGGATAACCTGCGCTTGAGCAAATGCTAGATTGATGGTGGTGATTGGGCATACATTTTTTCCGATTTTATGTCCGGGTTTAATCTTCCCCATAGGAAAAACTAAACCCTTCCACACACTTTTCCACAAATGATCATCTAGTCAATCAACATTATGCAAGTGCATTATATAAGCAAAATAAATACAAGAACAACACGTCAAATCACCAGAGATCAAATGGGAAAATAATTCACCGACTCCAGATATTTTCATATCAGAGGGTTCGGCTCGGTAGAACTCCGAACAGGGCCTATAAATCCATATAAATATAAATTATGATTATATTAGTAATTACGCAAGTAATATTTTGTATTGATGTGGCAGAAGTTGTAAACTCCATTTAAACCTTGTTCCTGTCTTGACTTGACTTTATCTTTATTGTTTTCGTGCCCTATTTTTGTCATACCTGTAATTTTCTTTAATAACTTCGTGAAATATGTAATATCTTGTAATTGGAAATGGTACGTCAGAAAATAAATAAATAAATATTAGGAGCTATCCTATAATCGTTTGAAACTGAGAAAAACTGACCAAATTGCTCTCCAATCCTGCCTAATAATAATTTTATTTATTTATTTAATTTATTATTAATAATACCCCAAACAAGGAAAATGCCCGTATTATGGTGGTAACATAAATAAGAACATATAAAAACAATAATATAATGTTGTACATAATATCGTAATACAAATGGTAATCCAAGAACAAAAATTGTAAATATATATATACTGTAATTTTGAAAAAACCGTCAAAATTTTCTACTGAAATTCTTTTTTCAATTTTCAAAGTACCTACAGTAGACAAAATGTATCAAAAATATTCAATACTTCAAATTTACAAAGAAATACAGTCAAATACTCATAACTTGCAATTCAATGCATCAGCAAGATACCAAAAAACTATTAAAATCCCAAAATTTAACACTAAGCTCATTCAAAACACCTATCTTTATCTGGGCATAATTTATTTTAATAACCTTCCATTAAATTTAAAAAATATCGAAAAATTCAGGAATTTCACCTTAAATTAAAAAATTACCTTAAACTATTATAAGTCCAAAATACGTTCACTACTTACATCTAGAAGTAATATTGTTTACATCTTGTGTTGTTTCTTAATAATTTATTTACCTTAATACTAACATATATATAATTGAACTAGAATTCCCTCACCAAACACAAGAGCATTGTCTCTTTATGGTGAGGAAAGACTACTTCAATTTCTATTGTTTTATATCTTGTTTATATCCTGTATGTAAACTTATCTATGTAAAAAAATATATTGTTCATATATTAAATATTTTTTTTTTTTTAAATACGATAATAGGGGTAAAGTCGGAATGATTTCAATTAATTCACTTTTATACAGTATTTTTACAGATTCCTCTTGAAATAATTAGAAAATTTCCAAGGACAATACAAATGTTTTAACACCGGTCACACTAATTTGACTTCGTCTTCGATTACCAAATTTTAACGGCAATAAACAAATTTTAACGACCAATCGAACAACGCGGCCAATTCGTCGATGACCGTCGGCCGTTGATTATGCCATCGAGCATAAGGGGCAACTAAATTTAACCAAATGTAGGTCAAATGTCAAAAATCAAAAAGGTTCCAATAATAACTGTTGATTGAAAACAAACTTTAATTGTACAGCGGTTCAATCAATTTAGCTTTAGTAACTAGGTACTCAATACACTAAATCTACTCACAAAAATTAGTCTTAAGGTTCAAGGACGATGAAGACAAATGTGGCGGGGTTCAAATGGCTAGACTTACTATGATCGCTCTTTTAGTGTAACAGGCCCGCTCATATGGAATAGACTTCCTTCAGCTCTTACTTATCTCCAGAATTTGGCTGAATTTAAACGGGCTTTAAAAGCAAAACTATTTAAATAATCTTACTATTCATAAATCTCAACTTCTTTTCAATATTTTACAATAAGCCATATTCTAAAACTTCCGGTAATTGTTTAGTTTCGGTTGCCTCCTTATTGTATCATTTTTAAAAATGTCTGCTCAGAAAATTCTCATTTCTGAGCACAAACTGCCTCCTGTTTTATATTATGTTTTAGTTTTAATATTCTTGTTTTGTCCTGTCCTGCTGTTATTGTTATTCTAAGTTTTGTCATCACTTTGTATAAACAGTATATTTAGTGTTATAATATTGGATCTGTATTGGGTAAGGACCACTGTAGGAATAATTTTAAGAACATGACACAGAATTACCGTTTTTAAGTTTGTTATAGTAAAGCGCACTTGTGAAATGACACTAAGCTGCGATATATAAATGCCATGTTATTATTATTATTATTAGACTATAGAAACTGCTCATTATAAACCTTATCGTAAAAATGGGGTTTGAGCATCGACCAACTAATAATATCGATGGCTTTAGGTCATCTGATATACCTTGGTATCCACGCTAGTTCTTTTTGTACCAGCGAATGAACGAAATGATTGCATTGCATGCGGAATTATTCAAATGCAACATTGTTGCACCAGTCTAGACCATCTATGTCATAATAGATCACTTGAGATGTTGTGCATCGGGCAGTAAGAGCAAGCTGCAAGCAGCAAGGGGCGAGTGAATGACCCGATCGACCAAAAGACGTATGCACAAAGTCTAGGAAAACACTTTAATGATCACTCCGACGCGAGTGTTTATGTGCCAATTTAATCACAAGCGTTTTTATGGAGGGGTCAACCAATTCAGACATTCTACAAATAGATATTTTGACATAGCAACCAGCAACTAGCTGCTGAGATGTTGTGGGAACATTCATTGTTATTCAAACATACAATAATTGAATTATTAATGGCATCTGTACTTATATTTCTTCCTTGACATCACAAAAAATACGTGTTAGAGCAGCTGAACGGCAATCAGAAAGGTGCGGGTTCAATTCCCGTCGGCGGCATTTATTTTTACTCGGGAGAATTTTTCAATTTGTATGGGTATTTCAGGAGAATAATTATTGCTTATAATAATTTGTTATACTTTGTGCTATGCATAAAAACCTTGTCTAATAAACATTAATTAAAACTAAAAAAAATACTAATAAAGGATGATCTAAAATATATCAACCTATTCATAGCAAACATATTATATTATAATGTAATTAATATTAATTGGTCAATTTGAATGTGTCCTAAAAGATTCAAAAAATCAGCTGGACTGCCAAACCTTTTCTTCTTAAAATTGTAATAATGTATTTCTCCATTCAAAATTAAATGGCTGGTCGTCAATAAACATAAAAATAATATATCTTAATTCAATAGTGAATAATTAATTCAAGATTTCTGCTTAAATAATAATGGGATGATGCTATAAGAGTAGAAATTACATTCTGTATAGTATCTGGTGAAATAATCTAAAGGTGATACACCGTGCAGAATCGAAAGCTTGCTTGAAATACTCGTAGCTGCCGGGTAGGAAGTTCCCAACCTTCCTTTTCCCCTCTCTTTCCCATCTAACTACTTCAGCCTCGTAACATTCTCCAAATAGGGACACCGCTGCTCCACTAGCCCTGAGCAATTGGAACACTTGCAATAAAAAATGATATTAAACTGAACCTAAAAAGCCCTGGACGAAGCAATTCGAGAACAATTTGAAGCCGCGGGGTGAGGGGGATGATTTATGAAAAATGTAAAACCTACTGAAATATTTTAACACATATCTTGTCTCATCAAATACAAAAAAAAAGAATCATAAACCGTTATAACTGCACTAACAACACACAAAAAATCATAATAGTTCATTATTATGCACACTTTCCATGCAATCATTAAAAAAGTTTGTAATACATGATGGCTGCCAGACGATTTCCTCCTCATCCTAGATTTGGCTTCAATGCCAATCATACAAAATCGCATTAATGCTCTGTCCAGGGCTTTTTAGGTCCACGATATTAAAACACTAATATTTCAAAACAAGACGGGGACAAGAGATTTTCTCCAACTAATAAACGTCGACGAAGACGACTAAAATGGGCACGAGCTAAAACCAGAACAGAACAATTCGGAATACATAACACTAGTGAATAGCGTGAGGAATGCCGGCGAGGCCGTCTCGGTATGCTTTCTGGAAAATAGTCAGAAATTCACCAGAAAATTCGCAAACACTGCAAGAGTCTCGAAGATTTGTGTACAAAAACAAGAGGTTATGATCCCATGACTAAGATTTTGGCAAATCCCAAATCAACATTGTAGATTGTAGGCGAAGAACGCAATGCCAAATATATAATAAGAACACACAATGTTCGAAACGTTGTGGACAACACAACGCAAATTGAAGCATAAATAATGTTGGCGAGTATATTTCTGGAAAGAAAAAGGGGAGGCATACAAAATACCAAACGCACATTAAAATTGCATTAAGACAAAAGTACCTACTACGTCACATTATAATGTTCGGCAAATTCATACTGTGGGTCATCGCGGGCATTGATGACGGTTTTTTCAATTCATATTATTATGACCAAGGTCGTGAATCAATATTATGCTAACGATCTGCGAATACACGGCTATATTATTATCCGATTTAATTATATCCTCTTCTAACTTTAAAAATAAACCATTTTACTTCAATTTAACGAGGGTTTGTTAATTGCACAATAATTGGTATGTTACTGCATAGAAGATTCGAAACTAACATTATAAAAAGTTTACCTTAAAGAAAATATGTATAATGCTCCGCATTTTTATGTCTGTCTCATTTAGCGATGAGTCATTACCATAGACATATGAATATTAGTAGACCTGCCCTAAGTGATTAAAAGCGTATTATTCCCCACTCCCCATACCGGTTCCATTGGAGCCGGCTGTGCTCGCGTATGGCCTCAGGTGAATTTAGAAAACGTGACGTCATCATTCTTGTGCGAACTATGGTCGAGGCATCATCGGTTCATTTTACGAAATAACACGGCAAAATGGTGACTTGTGCTATGAAAACTTGTAAAAATAGATGTGAAAAAGAAATAAACCCAATTGTCGTATTATATTCCATATATAAGCATTATTTTACTTTATTTTAAGCATATTCACATCGTATAATATGGATCAGTTGTAGAAACATATACTATCACATCGAGAAAGGTCTGGACGCGAAACACAAAGCTGGTTGGTTGCTGGGAAGTAAATTATGAACATTTATAAAAGTGTCTTAACTAAATACGTAAACGAAATATTCGACTCTGAAAATAGAAGAAATTTATTTTGCCGAATTTGGACTTCGCAAATTTGTTCATAACGTGGCGAGTAATTTGCGCTCCCATGTAAAAATGTCTATTCATTCAAAAGCAGATTTTACTTTTAAGAACTAAATGGTGATATTATAATGCGAGATGCCTATTTACTGTCAGATTGATTTATTGACGAATCACAGTCAGCTTTCCTCCCTGCGTCCCGCAACTCTTGTTTTAACCCCTCGTCCTTAATTTCTCGTCTATTAATATTCATATGTCTGTGGTCATTACTCATTTTATTAAGAGCGAGAGCCACGGTACCAGCTTAATATTCGCTTACGGCTCAGAGACGACTCAATTGAACGACGGCTCATTTGAACGGGAGCCATGGGCTTAGAGCGTATGAGCTATGGAATTACTGGGCTAGCCCGATATGGCTCCCCCCGTGCAGCTCCCCCGCTACCCCTCCTCCGACACGGCTCCTAGTTCCTAGTGTAAAGCGTATGAATGATCGTAGGACTTTTGGTACCGGTATGCCGCCTCGTAGCACGAGAAAAATAAGATGCTTAGTAGCTACTAGGTGTAGGTACATAGTCCGTGTATCCAAGTACAGATGTCGAACTGTTAGATGTAGTCTCTGAGTATGTAATAACAATTAATATCTGGATAATTTTAGTGGCGTTATTTTTCTAAAAATACATCCTGATAAAAAAAGAGGAGCCGTTCAATTGAGCCCGTGGTACGGTTTACCGGGAGTCGTACGAATACGGCTCATCAAAAAGAGCTAGCTCAATTGTGCGGCTCGTTCATGAACGACTCATCGCTAGTCTCGACAACGGAATCTCCTAGTGAGACAGACCCAGAACAATCGATTATAATTAGCGTTAATCAAGATGAATAAAAAAATAAAAATATTTTGGAATTGTGGATATGATTTTTGAATTTAGATCTGAATTCTATGTTTAAATCTTAGGACGGGTTGTTTCGGAAAATTTGAATAATTCATCAAAGTTGATTTTAAAGTTCTGTGAAGGTTCTATTCAAGTTCTGTTATGTTAAAACTCCGACCTATTATGATATAAAAACAGAACACGAATAAAACCTTTATAGAACTTGAAAATCAACTTCGAAATTTGATGAATTGTAAAAATTTTTTGAAACAACCCATCCTAGTGTCGTGGTCTATTCCGTGCTGTAGAAACAAGACAAGAAGAATAAATAGAAAATTCAAGACGAAACGCTCTTGAGAAACCTTGAAACTGTAACTTTATTTACAACATAGAGAGTGACCACAGCGATGAAAACAGATTCTTGCATGAGATACCAGTACCAATTCGAGCAATCTGGCTTATTCTGCCGATAACAATTTCCAGATGACACCGTCTTTTATCCATTCATCGATCACGGCCACATGAGATTAACGATAAAGGCCAGAGATCAGTCAACCTGAGGCGATCGACTATTTCCAGAGAGACCAGAATAATCTGTAGTCGAATGTGTGCGTTGATACCGTTGAAGTAACGCATTTTCTAAATGGATTATTATTTGCTTTTGGAATGGGTCCAAAAATGCATGTCGGACCCAGATCGGTTTGAAACGTGTCCAAGTTATGATTCTTAATATTTGCAATTCGGCCAAATGCGATTTTCCGCAGTTTCTGTTTACGATACAGCTAAAATAAAACAATCTACCACTGCATTGCGTTTGAATGGTATAGAATGCATGTTTCCTGTCAAGAGGTGAAAAAAATAAAAGGGAAAACGTGTTGGCGATTCGAAAACATTTTAAAAATGTAGCAGATAGCATCATTCGTGATTCAGATATTGTGTGCATGTCAAACAAAGTGCAATTTAAATATAATTCAAAACTTTATATGGGACTGACGTGTGACAAAATAATTGTATGCAGGAGTCGCAGTGTAACACATTCTGCATGAGGCGGAATTTTTTTTTTATATAAATGCAGGTGGGACGCGCTATGTTGCTTATTTTACTGGCTTGATTATTTTGTCTTTTAGATACCTTATACGGGATGTGTTTGCCTGCATAAGAAAAAAACTGTAAATAGAAGCACCGGTACACATTCACGTTCGCCCTTTGTAATGATTCAAATGAAGCCCTTGAGGTATTGCACCATTTTAATGGTGAACACGAATTAGTCTTTTATTTTCGGGTACAATAAATTTGCAAGACATGTATTTATTTATAGCAGTTCAACAATAGTAAGACAGTTCAATAAACTTTAACAACCACTGCATGGGTCCATTGAGGAAACAGGTTAAATCTGTATCGTTACTCATAAAGGAACGTCATATGTTCACTTAACCCTTTGTTTTAGTTAGAGTTTCAACGAGTATTTTCTCTCTGTGGGTTAACTGAACTCTTAAAGTCGACGGTTTACCAAGCATGGCTTCGGTCAGACCTGCCAGAGGTGGCCGAAGTTAGGTAATTTAACTTTCTAGAGCAAAAAACATGACCTTTTATCGGTTATCACAGCTGTGACATCCCTTCGAGGGATCACATCTTTAAAACGGCGAGATGAAAAACTAACCAATAGCATCCCGTAGAGATGCGGAAATGAGAAAGTATTCGAGATCGAAGAACTAATAAAAATACACTCTGAAATTTGCATGATCATTCGATAATTTAATGTACAGGGTTTTCCAATAAGAGGTGTTATTTTGATATTCAATCGTAAAAGATCAATGGTTTCGTTGCTTGTGTGGCACGTAGCCGTCTGGTTGAAAGTAAACGTTGTCCAGATCAATTCCATCCAATTCCGGCAATAAAAAATCATTAATCATCTCTCGATAGCGCAATCCATTCACCGTAACTGAAGCTCCAGCCTCATTTTCGAAAAAGTAAGGTCCAATCACTCCGCCGGACCATAAACCGCACCAAACAGTCACACGTTGAGGATAGAGAGGCTTTTCAACAATAACTCTTGGGTTTTCCGAGCCCCAGATGCGACAATTTTGCTTGTTGACGAAGCCACCGAGGTGGAAATGGGCCTCATCACTCAAGATGATTTGCATTTGATTCACTCAAGTGAACTTTAATAATTTCAATGCGTTGTTGAAGCGTGTATCGTTCCATTTTTATTAATGGCGTAGTTTCTACTTGTCAAATGTCAAAAAATGACAGCTTCAAAAGTAACATCTTGTGACGGACGTACTGCTCCGGGCTCGGCCGCAGTCACCCACGTTAGAATTATAAAATAAATTTAGAGAAAATAAAATTTAAAATTAAAATGAGAATTTATGAGAAATATGTCAAATGTGTATAAACTGTAACTGAACTATGTATGAAATTTAAATGTAAAAGAAATGTAAATGTATGTATGAAACAATGTAAAAATGATAAACATAAACAATAAATAAAACATCGGAGCTTGGCTAGGGGGCACGGGCAGAGAAGTTTTTTTTTTTTTTTTTTTTTATTATTTATTCAGTGAGTTTTATGAATTACAATTTTTGTGTACTTAATAACTCCCACACTAGGCTAATGCCCGTGTTGTGGTAGTCATAATGCTATAAATTACAATAAAACCATATGTTGTAGTAAGAAAAAATAAAACATAATATGGAAGGAAAAAAAAGAAAATAAACATATTTAAGGAAAATATAAAACAAAATATATGTTTTTCATACATGCAAACATACATACATACACATATATATATGCTCAGATATATATACATATACATACATACATAGACATACATAGATGCATACATAAATACATTCATATACATCTATATATGAACACACACAAATGTAATGTGTATTCACATATAAACATAAGTATACAGATACATGGTTAATTTTATTATAATGGTTTAAAAGTTAGGAACTCATGTATTCTTTAAAAAAGGCTCGTCCCCTTTCAAATATCCAGTTTTGGACACGTATAATAAAAAGGGATATAGTATTAGTTGATTTTATGTCCCGGTCCAACGCGTTGTATATTTTAGGGGCGATAGACCAGAATTGTCGTTGAGCGAATGTGGTTCTAGTTTTTGGCACCACGCATCCCAGATTTGATGAAAAGCGGGTGTTTACTTGGTGTTGAGGAGCCACTATCAAGTCATTTTTTCGTATGTAGCATAAGCTTGTCTTAATGAATAGCTGGCGAATATCTAAGACCTTAATTTTAGTAAATAATATTTTGGAGGGATAGGTAGGATGACATTTAAATATAATTCTGAGAATTAGTTTTTGTACTGTAATTATTGGATTAATGACGGATTCTGCACAGCCACCCCATCCCAGAATACCATATATTTAAAGTATACTGAGAGAGCTGGTGGATTAAGAGCATAGCATTTAATTCGGGCACGGTTATGAGAATCGTGCTTATACGTGAGGGGACGCTCGGCCGCGACCCGAAGCAAAGGGCCGCGCGCCGTCATAGCGTCGAGGTGGTTTGCTGCCCGAGCGTTCCACAAGCTCGATTCTGGGAACCGTGCCTGAACAAAGAGAGGCCGGGGTCGCGTTCGACCAAGAGCCCGAAATTACCGGCCGAGAGGCGGTAGCCAACCCGGCGGCGGGCCGCGGGCACGTAACAAACACGGGCCTCGATTCCAGGAATCAAAGAGAAAGCGGGCCCGTGTGAACGTCGCTCGGCCAGCGAAGGCCGCCGGGGTCCTATAAAACGGGCAACAGTCCCTTGGAAAGGCAGAGTGGGAAGATTCATCTTCCCACTGTAAATTGTCCCCTTTTGCGCTCTCCGAGCCCACCGACTCGCTCTGCGAGCCAATACAGTCCACCTAATACTGTTACAGTCCACCCATCCTGGCGACACACACCACTGACCACCTGCGCTCCTTGACCTCGATATCCATCCTACTCTGCCCTACTACCTACCCGTGCCCCGCCCTACCTGACCTGCATCACTACCCACTGACATGGAAACATACCTCCTCGAACTGGAGAAGCTGGATCCTCCAATTGAGGCTCTCCAGACTTTCATCAAAAATATGCAGAGAACAGTCACAAAAACCCCCCAAAGAAAGGTTACCTTTTACCCAGATGGGGTAAACCCCTCGGCCACCACCTACCTCTCAGGCACCACACGTAGAACCCCGCCCATCGCCACACAACCGCCCACCACCTCCGCCTCCACCTCCACCGCCTCCACCTCCGCCGACCACAGCCTGGCAAGCTGCACAGCACTACCTCCATCACCAACAAAGGACTTCCCGCCTCTATGGACCACCCCGAATAACCCAATAAAACAAAAACCGCCCACGCCTCCCAAGACCCTCGCTACGACCAACCGCTTCCACACCCTGGCCCCGCCCTCCTTTAACGACACAAACTCGGACACGATTACTACTGACGGAGCAGACACCACAGATTTAACAAACACCACCACCACCCCGACTCCCGCCCGACGTCCCATCAAAATCCCGCCCATCATCATTAAATCCGACACAAACTGGAATACCATCAGAAGGAAGCTGGAGAACGCCGGTGTGCGCATCTCTCACGCCAAAGCCATCCCGACGGGTGTGGTGGTCCACACCGCCGACTCCTCCAGCTTCCGACTAGCCACTAAAATGCTGGAAGAGATAAAAACAGACTTCCACACCTTCGAGCTGCACGAGGACAAAACCACCAAGGCAGTTCTGAGGGGTATCCCGACACAAATCTCGGAGGAGGAGATTCTCCTTGAACTGCAGGACCTCGGTCTCCCGGCCATCTCCGTCTCCAGGATGAGGTCGGGACCCGACCGCACAAACGTCCCGATGGTCCTCGTGCAGCTTACCCACGGCGAAGAGGGAAAAAAAATCTTTAACATTACTCACATATTCCACCTACGCATCAGAGCAGAATTCCTCGACCATAAATCAGCCCCTACCCAATGCCACCGATGTCAATCATTCGGCCACTCCGCCAAAGGCTGCCATCTCCCCCCCCGCTGCGTCAAATGCGCGGGGGCCCACTTCACCGCCACCTGCCTGAAGCAGAGAACTGACGGCCCGGCCACCTGTGCGAACTGCGCCGGCCCACACCCGGCCAACTATAAAGAATGCCCCAATCGCCCTGCACCCTCCACAGCCATGCCCCGTCGAACTGAGGTACCTCCCCAAATCACTTTCACCTCCCGCCCAGTCCAACCATCCACCTCCTATGCTCAGGCATTAAACCCCCCCCACCAAATCCCCCATCCCCCCCCCACCCCCTCTCCCCTTCCCCCCTCCAACCTCCCCCCCTCACCCTCAACCTCCCCCCCCACCCCCCAGCCCTCAGCTACCCCCTTTAGTCTCTCAGACATATTCAAAAGTAACTTCTTTACAAAGATCGGCGAACTCATCGCTGATCTACTCCCAAAATTTCAATCTGCCACCTCGCCGGCAGACTACCTCTCGATTCTCTTTGTAGCAGCCCCTCAAATCATTGCCCTCTTTACTAATTAAATGGCTAATTCTACCAAGCCCTCCGCGCTACGTTTGGCATTCTGGAATGCCAATGGTCTTGACAAAAACATGCAAGAATTACGAATTTTCACCAACACACATAATTTAGACATAATACTCATAAATGAAACACACCTAAATCCATCACACACACCAAAAATCGCTAACTACACACTGTACCGAAACGACCGATTACACTCGCGAGGCGGTGGCACAGCCGTCTTCGTGAAAACTAAAATCGCCCACAAACACAACATCACGCCCCCCCTGACTACCATTGAAAGTACCTCTATCACTGTATTTACAAAACATTCAGGTCCATTGAGAATTAATTCAATTTACAACCCACCTGTTCAGACTTTACAAAAGTCGGATCTTGAATTACTTCTCGATGGACAAACGCCTACTATTCTAGCGGGGGATTTTAACTCAAAACACCCCGCTTGGAATAGTAGGCTCACCAACAAAAACGGACGTATCCTACATGACTTTGCAAACTCTCACCCCGACATAAACATTGCAGGACCCATAGAGCCAACATTTTTCTCTAGCATCGGACACAGACCTGACGTACTCGACATTGCACTTTTTCACAAATCATCCTGGGCATACAGTATCGAAACCATCTGTGACCTTTCCTCCGACCATAACCCCGTGTTGCTAACTCTCAACGATTTCTCCTACCCCCCCCTGCAAAAATTAACAAAAAAACTGATTGGACATATTTTTCGCACAGAGTCGGGGAAAAAATATCCATAAATCCCCACATTAAAAATCCCTCAGATTTAGATACAGCGGTTGACGAATTCGCGAAGACAATAATGTCCGCAATTGACGAGGCCTCAAAACCTCTCCCCCCACCCCCCCAAATAAATTTCAAGGAAAACCTCCCAAATTCAGTAAAAGACCTAATTAAAACAAAAAATATCTTACGCCGCCACTGGCAAAAATATCAAAATCCCACCTTGAAAACTTCTATAAACCGTATCCAAGCCCTCATCAGAAAAAAACTTCAAGAGCACGTTAATTTCACCTGGAATTTGAAAATTCAAGAGATAAATCCACAGGACGGCTCTCTGTGGAAATTATCCAAAACTCTAAAAGCCACCCCCACCCCTAACCACCCCATTCACGCCGAAAACGGCCTCGTCTTCGACGATCAGGACAAAGCGGAGGCGTTCGCTGACAGTCTTGAAAATCAATTCAGTCCCAGCTTCAAACACGCCGATCTAGATCACATTGCAAATGTCAACCGCAAAATCAATAATGTTTTAAATAATCTCCCCAATACAAACATACATTTCACTACCCCAGCCGAGGTTATCCGCGCTATAAAAAGCCGGAAAAATAAAAAAGCCCCCGGCCCCGACGGCGTAACAAACTTCGCTCTTAAAGCTCTCCCCCAAAAAGGAATACTAGCATTAGTAAATCTCATCAACACAGCCCTCAGACTGCGCTATTTCCCGAAAAACTGGAAACACGCGCACGTCATTCTCATCCCAAAACCGGGAAAAGACCCCCTCTTCTGCGAAAATCACCGTCCAATCAGCCTTCTATCAAACATCGGTAAAATTTACGAACAGATCCTTTTGACACGGCTCCTCAAGCACATTGACGAGGTTTCAACATTACCTGAAGAGCAACACGGTTTTAGATCGAATCACTCCACCCTCCACCAACTTCTCAGAGTCTCCGAAATCATCATCGGTGGCTTCAATACCAAGCGATCAACTGGCGCCATTTTCCTGGACATAGCCAAAGCTTTCGATAAAGTATGGATAAACGGCCTACTTCTCAAACTCCACGAAACAGGCATCGATCCCCAACTACTCGGTGCCTTCAAATCATTTCTACGCCAACGTACTTTTCAAGTAAAATACGGTGGCGCTCTCTCAAAAAAACGTTTCATGACAGCTGGGGTCCCGCAAGGGTCTCTGCTTTCTCCAATCCTTTTCAATGTCTACACTCACGACATCCCCCTCTCTGAAAACTCAAATTCTCACAAAGCTCTGTACGCAGATGACACCACAGTTATGGTTAGATACTGTTCACCCAGGATGATTACGTACCGACTACAAAAAAACATTGACTTACTCCAAGATTGGTACGATAAATGGCGTATAGACGTGAATCCCTCAAAGAGCGTGGCCGTCTTTTTCTCTCGTAGAAAAGGCAGCCGCGCCCCGCGAGAGGAAATAACAATGTACGGCCAATCTATACCGTGGGAAAAATCGGCCAAATATCTTGGAGTTACACTTGACAGACGACTCACATGGAAAAAACACATAAATATTACACTACAAAAAGCAAAAAACACATCCAACGCCCTTTACCCGTTGCTACACTCAAACTCAAAAACTTCCATACAAAACAAACTACTCATCTACAAAACACAAATACGCCCCATCATGTCATACGCCTCACCCATTTGGGGCACAGCAAACACAAAAAGTCTCGCCACATTCCAGAATGTCACACTTAGAAGATTCACCAAAAGCCCTTGGTTCGTCCGTAATAGTATAATTAATTCAGGCACGAAAATCCCCCCATTTAAAACTCATGTGGTAGAATTAGCCAAAACATTCTATGCGAAACTTCCTATGCACTCAAATCCCAGCATAGCATGTCTCGGGCGCTCAAGTCCCGACGACGAACCCACCTATCCATTCCCAGTCTCTATAACCTTCCCCCCTTGATGAGTGGACTTAAATAAAAAATTAAAATTGCAACCAAATATACAAAAAATATAGTATACATTTACAAACAATCAACTTTAAAAACGATTTTCTAATTAAAAAAACAAACACAAAATTTACAAAAAAATATATGTAAAAAAATTCCTATAATCAAAAAAAAAAATTAATAAATAAAATACAAAAAATATAGTATTTTAGTCCTATAAGTTGCTATAGGCAGCCCACTCATCGGGTAGAAAAAAACCATCCCCCAGGTACTTTACACCCTCAGTTCACGAGACATGGAGAAAATATTCCCCGACACTCGTATTTTGCACAATAGGATACCAGGAAAGGCAGATAGCCAGCAACCTCCACCAGCTCTACAACTCTCTGCTCTGCCTCCTACCTCGCTCCGACTTCTGATCTGATCTACTCGCCTTCTCTTCTTCTGACCCTCGCCTCACCCCGGACCTTCCTGCCTCTACCCGGACTCTACAACAAGGACCAGCATCAACATCGGACCAGCTACGACGGCCACAGAGACGCCCCGCTCGACGCCCCGCTCGACGCCCCGCTCGACGCCTCGCTCGACGCCCCGCTCGACGCCCCGACGCCACTGAAGGAAGACGCCTTCAGCCACCACGGATTGGGACCACCGGCCCTATTTTGCAGTCTTGTGTGTCATACACTCCTGTCTGACACACATCTACTGAAATAGCGGGCTATTCAAAATAACACCTCTTATTGGAAAACCCTGTATATTATTAGACCTAGTACAATTATTACTAATTTTTTTTTTTTTTTTTTTATGTGACACCTCACAAGAGTGTCCCTGCCCGTGCAGTGCACAGACAGGGGAACTATGTCACCACCCGATTGGGCGGCGTTGTGAGGCGGAGCAAGGCAGGGGCTGTAGGAAGGGACTTGTTAATGCGGGCCTTGAAGAGGCTCGGATTATAGGAGGGAGGAAAAACAGACGCCGGTAGCCCGTTCCACATACGAGCCGACTTACACAAAAACGAGTCGTAAAAACGGCCCGTTCTCATGAAGCCAACGTCAACCGTGAACGGGTGTTCAGCTCGTGTCCGTCGAGTTTCGCGCACGTGCACCGGTGCATCAGGAATCAATGCTGCTAGCTCCTTGGAGCAGGCTCCATTGAAAAACCTGTAGAACAGACACAGCATGCCTACATTGCGTCTATGCATCAGAGAAGGCAATCGGTCTGTTAACAACGGATTGTCAATCAGACGGATCGCTCTCCTTTGCACAGACTCAAGCAGGTTTATCAAGTATTTTGGGGCACCAGCCCAAAGGTGGCTCCCAAATTCAATAGTTGGGCGGACTTGAGACTTGTACAGGGTCAGCAGCTGGTCACTGTTGAAGAATCTCCTAGCCCTGTACAAGACGCCCAACTTTTTGGAGGCCTGATTTACTCGGGCTTCTATGGATCCCTGATACTTGAGCTGGTCTGATATAGTAACTCCAAGCATTTCAATGGAGTCTTTATTGGGGAGAGTGCTCCCATCAAATTGCACCAGACAGTCATTGATCTCCCTCTTTGCCGAAATCAGACACGCTTAGGTTTTTGAGACGTTGAAACTGACCAAGTTGGCCTTACCCCAGGCACGAACCATCTCAAGGTGGTGGTCAATTTTTCGCTTCAAAACTTCCCGAGCTGTTCGGACATCATAGGTGGAAGGGGGCCTGTCAAAAAGATAACCCTCGTGAACGGTGCTGTCATCAGCGTAGCAGTGAATTGGTGCACATTCAACGAGATCGTTGATGTGCAATAAAAACAGCGTCGGAGACAGCACAGATCCTTGTGGCATCCCCGCATTGATTTGGTGCGGTGAGGAAGAAGAGCCGTCAACCACGGTTTGAATTGTTCTTCCACTCAGAAAGTCCACAATCCAACTATGCAGGGTTGGGTGGATCCCATACGATGGTAATTTCCCGATAAGCGATAATACGTTTAAGTTTCAGAAATCAAACGCGTGACATCAACAAATGGTTCACATTGTAGCGAAACTGCCGTAGACTTGCATTGCAAAGTTATTTTGGAACTACAATTTCATATAATTGAGCATAATTACGCACAGAATACCAAACGTCACCATTTGGCACTTGTAACAGTGCTATATTAATATCAACCCGTGCCCTTTATGTGAGCTATGTCAAACGCTTAAAAGATAAATGATTATGATACGGTAAAATATAATAAATAAATAAATAAATAACAATATTAAAGGGAAAATCATTGAATATATTCCTACCAGAATCTTCATCCTTTCTGGAATAAATTGTCGTCTTGCAAACAACTCTGAAGAAGTTCATGTCTTTGACTCGGGTTTTACCTGAAACAAATACAAAAAAAATTACATTAATGATTTTGTCAGAATATATCAAAATTTACATACACCGCATTCAAAAATATGTTTTCATTTATTAAAAGGTTTTCGTTTTATAGCGCTCTGAAAGTAGCATAATTTTTTTTTCAACAAAGACTCGTTAAATTTAACGATGCCACTTCCTACATTCAGGGCGCTACGACTTGAAAGCCCTTAATTATAATAAATATATGAAAAGAATCACGATAAAGTGTTTCGTTTGAAATTTAATAATCTTTAAGTAGTTCTGAAAATTGACGAAATAATTAATTCAAAATGGCGGAGTTTAAATTTCTAAATGTAGAAAGTTTCAAGACTATTTTACCTATTTCCACTTAAGAGGAAGCTACAAGCCAAAAATGTGTATATTCTTGGTATACCTTATATTGTAGGTAACAGGCATTAAAATCACTTGACAAACGGAGTCTTGAAACGTTCGATTTCAAGCACAAAAGTGGTTTTTATTTATTTTGTAAATAATTTTATAAGAAAGCAAAAAAGTTAATCAAGTGAAACTGTCACAAATAATCTTAGCTATAATAATGTATTTTTTAAAAGTTGTTTCCTTTATGCGTTCATACATTTCTATTGAAAAAAATGTGTTTTTTAGTAGTTTACATTTATATTTTTTATTGAGTAATTTTTTATTTTATTTGTATTCTACTCAAGCGAAGCGATAGTAAAACCTTCAATTTATCTAAAGCAAATTTTTTGGTATTCATAATGTACACCAATCCATCATTTATGCACAAGCTTTTTGTGTGAGCGGTACGATTCAAAAATTTACAAAAATGAACTCGTAGTTAAATTTCCAATGAGGACAGGACAAGGACAACATTGGTATAGCTAGCTGAAATTCTTTCGGGAGACACTGCAAACGCCTGCTGTGCACCTACAATCCGCATTAATCAGTTCTTACAACTCGTTCTTAAAATCAACAGTTCGATAAACTAACTAAAAAACAACGCCATCGCATAAACCATTACAAAGAGAAGAAAGAAACCTACACATTCTAGGTAATGAAAAATACCAGAGCCCACATATTGATAAACATTTGACCTTCAAACAGCAAAAAGAAAAAATCATTCCACTAATTGGTGTATTTGTTAGAATAGCTCGTATTCTACCAACAGAAAGAGGGACTTATACTTTTGTTGAATCCAGTCCCGCCTATATTGTCTAATGGAAATATGGGGAAACGCACATTGCTCAAATATTCACAATTAATAGACAATAAAATTATAAAAATGACTCTTTAATTATAACCCAAAACTATACCAAGAAATGAACTCATTGAAAATTATAAAATTATTATGAATGTAACTTGTGCCCTTTAATCTAAAAATACAAAATGAACTTATACACACAATATTTTAAAACGTACATAAACTCTATACAACACAACATAATAAATTTTACACTAATGCAGTAAAGACTGAACGTGGTAAGAGAAACTTAGGCCATGAGGGTATACACATTTATAATCTGCTTCCTGATAACCTCAAAACAGAGAATCAAATAATTAAATAAAGAACAACTGTTCAGTTCAATTCATTCGCTCAACGACAATTCTGGTTCATCACCCCTAAAATATACAACGCATTGAGCACCGATATAAAATCAACTAAATAAGATATCCCTTTTTACTATAGATGTTCAAGGTAGGATATTTGAAAGGGGCGAGAATTCTTTAAAGAATTTCTAAAGACTTCCTAAAACTATTTAAAAAATTTTATTCAAAAAAATGTATTGTTATTTATCTTCACCTTTATATTATTTTAAAACTTTCTTTTTTTCATATTGAATAATTTCTATGACTACCATAACACGGGCATTAGCCTAGTATGGTAGTTGAAAATTGTAATGTTTAAAAATCTATAAAAAAAAATAAAAAAAATCCTCATTGGAAATTTAACTACGAGTTCATTTTTGTAAATTTTTGTATCGTACCGCTCACACAAAAAGCTTGTGCATAAATGATGGATCCGTTCAAACAACAGCTGTTTTAAATCTGTCCTAACTTGATTCCGAGTTGTCGAGTCAATCCATCATTGTGCAATCTGGTGCTATCAGGTTTCCGAGATCATTTAGAGTCGAGGTGAGCAAGCGAGGTCCTTAACCTATTGACTCCAAAAGATGATGGTGGGTTCTACAGAGTCAATCCCACTCAATGACGGCTTATAGCCCGGCCTCTTATGCAATCATAAATATAATAATAACAATCACGATTGCGCTCGCCAGTAATCTATGCAGTGCGGTGATGCACTGATGAAGCAAGCCTACATAATCTGAGAAGCGTGCCTGAGGATCTTATGTTATATTATTCACGATGCGAAATGGTATTTGATGATGGTATCGAGGAAAAGAAAAATCATTGATTCATATGTAATGAAATTGGTATAATTCCATTCCTATACCACAAACCTCTTGAGATTTCTTCAGTAAGCAAATTTATAATCTACACATTGTAAAAACTATAATACAGTAATTTATTTCATGAGGTCGCGTCAAGTAAAAGTGGAATGTCTTATGTTATATGTTCTAACTACGTAAAGCGCTTTTGAGGCGATATTAGAAAATATTCGTTTATTATTGAAGAAAATAGCTACTACGCGTCTTTAAATTAAACACCAATAAGCGGGGTCTTGAAGAAACTCGTCTTGTAGGAGGGAAGAAAACAACCGACCAAAAGTCATTCCACAGCCGAGATGTTAAACTGCGAGTCGATAAACGAGTCGTAAAAATGACTTGTTATCATTCGACAAATGTCACCATTTGCAACCATTCAACCAAGTGGTTCAGTAAAGGTTCGATTCGGCTGTTTCCAAACATATTTATCGTTGATTATCTTAAGTGGCCCCCCACTTTCATCTATCTTCGATAATCTATATAAATAAAAAAAATCGTTTGTTCAAAATCTTTAGTCTCCGAAAGTTTTTCACCGATTGCTTTGAAATTTTGACACAACTTTGCATTCGAATACGCGTATGTTTTTATATATCTATATTATATAGATGTCACCTGTGACAGGTAAAAACAAGATTAAAAAAACAGCGCCATCTGTTACTAACATGCTCTTTTTAAAAACAGCGCCATCTGTTTGACAAACTACCTTTTTTTAAAAAGAGCGAAATCTGTTGAAATTTTTTTTTTTTGGACGTAAAAGCAACACGGGCTGTTGTTTCTCTATCTGCACAGACACTGAGACTGAGCCACAGCATAGCGTGGCGGGGTACAGCTAGTTTGAGAATAAATTGATATTGTTTTGATTGCTCGAACCTTTCAGGAAATGACCCAATTAGACCAACCACACCTGTCCCGCAACGGTGAGAGAGACCATTCGCCCATTAGATGCCACATTAGTCACCGGCGAAATGCGGTATTTTCCGCATGTGGTCAGCGCTCTTGAGTCATTATTCGACCAGTCCAAGGGTTCGATAAAAACCAATGGATATATTATTTACATCAGCATTTTGAAAAGGATGTAAAGTTTCCAGTTTCTAACAGTGTTATTTTCGAGCTTTGATTCCTACTTACTGGGATGGTGTGAACCAATGTGTTTCCTGTAAATATATTCAGCGAAGACGTGTGGAGCTTGTTTACAACGGAAAACAAATACAAAACTGGTAAGTTTACTGGTAATAAATATGTGAAACACAGTTTCATCGAACATGATCACACTCTTTCAAATAAAAACGACTGCGGATCCTCCACAACTATAAATAAGTTTTGGATTTTCAGTTGCTTTGAAGTCATACTGATTTTTTTTTGTTGTTAATTAATTTAGATAAATATACTTGCATTAGCAGAAACCGTGAAATCCAACTCTTAACTTTTAAGTGAGAGGAGATAAGAGAGATAAAAGAAAATAGATAAGAGAATATAAGCAAGCAGAAGACAATACAAAATAGCAGAAGGGAATACAATAAAATAAAATAATTTGATGATATTACTGTTATTATTAAAAGCAGAAAGTGACGAACAAATTGAGGTGATTCTGATAACTGTTATGTCCCACTACGAACAATGATAATTACTTCTGTGACTCGTGCTCATGAGTAACATAGGTACTCATCAAAACGACTATGTATTTACTGTTAGCGACACAGCAATAGGTATGCCTTTGCTTGCACCATGGAGAAAATGACTTACTCCACAAGTTCCGAGAAACGCCAGTCATTATTTAGTTTATCGCATTTTGTTATTTCATTAAAGAAACCGGTTCGGAGTTGACATTGCAGCATGTTTGTATTTGTCGGCAAACAGAGATAGGAGTTACATTTTTAGGAAGAATAATAAAACGTGAGATGGGTATGAAAAGCGGAAAATTTTGATATTTAAGGAGAGTAAAAAATGATGAAATATTATCGAATTTTTCAAAAATTATTAGGCTACGTCTCAAACTTGCACATTTCTCCACAAATATTTACGAAAGTAAAACTGAACCAATATAAAGGAACTTAAGTGCATAATAAATATTTGGGAGGCGGGTATGGGTACGCCTTCCCGGGAACCATTTATTGGATAACCAACACCCGTGCCATAGGTCACCCTAAGTGGTCTGCTACGTTTGGTGACTTAGCTGGGGTGCCCGGGATCATTTGCCCACCTACTGCGTTGCGGGTATTATTGAGAGAAACTGGTTGAATGAGACCTTTGGACCTCTCCAGCCGGATTCTCACCGTCTTACACCGCAGTGGGAGGGATAAATTCAAACGTCCGTTACTCCTGGACACACTGATTCCTACCCACCCCTTATACATTTTTCACAGATCTTCCTCTCCTTTCTTTCCTTAAAAAAACCTCCATACAGCATCCCCAAAGATGACGACAAAGGAGCTAAATCAGTTTATAATCGACATGTGACTGGAGACACGTCAGGATCGTACTTGCAAGTACAGTAAGACGTGCGACAATATTGACAAAGAACTCGCGATAGTTGGTGTTGGTTAGCATTGCACTTTAACGCAGATAACAAGTGGAAGTGACAACGCATCAGGCGCACTCACGGTCGAGATATATAAATAATACTTCACAGTTACTGGCAAGGAGAATCCGGTAGAAGATGATCTCAGTCAACTCCAAGTGAAAGGCCACGTTTCAAGTTTGAAAAGATGCTAAATGGGGAAAGTCCGGTTAAGGTGATAGAAGAGTTATTTTTGTAGTCATTAATGAGAAGTTTTCAAAGGAATCACAACTCAGTTCTGAAAAATCTGATGGCAGTGAGATATGAAAATTGAGGACAGAAAGGACTAAATCAGACTGAACGCTGTAGAAATGAGATCTACGAGGGGTTTGTGCAATAAAACTTCGTGCTTTGATGATTTTATCGAGAAAGGAGTATCTAGTCCTATATTTTATAGTGGATATATTATGTCTACGCAGATAGAAACAGTCAGGGATGCAACAAGAACACAAAGCAGTTGAATACTTGAGTTGGGTCATGCGACGAGTCCAAAAAATAGAATACTAGTAGCCCAGGACAGGGGCGCATGGCGAACAAGGGAAGAAGAATAGATAGTATGTATATGAGATGTTGGGCCTGCAATGGACGGAGGACGCTGAAGTAGCACAGGACAGGACGCATGAAGAACAAGGAAAGAAAAATAGACAGTATGTATATGAGATGTTGGGCCAGCAATTGACAGAGGACGCTGAAGTAGCACAGGACAAGGCGCATAACGAACAAGGAAAGAAGATTAGATAGTATGTATAGTATATGAGATGCTGGGCCTGCAATGGACAGAGGACGCTAAAGTAGCATATTACAGGGGCGCTTGACAGAACAGGGGAAGAAAAATAGATAGTATATATATGAGATCCTGGGCCTGCAATGGACAGATGACGCTAAAGTAGCATATGACAGGGGCGCATGATAGAACAAAGAAAGAAGAATAGATTAGTATGGATATGAGAAGTTGGGCCTGCAATGGACAGAGAACGCTGAAGTAGCACAGGACAGAGTGCATGACGAACAAGGAAAGATGAATAGAGTATATGAGATGCAGGGGCTGCAATGGACAGAGGACTCTGAAGTAGCATGTGACAGGGGCGCATGACAGAACAGGGGAAAAATATGATGTTGATGTTGACATGTGAGCATTCATACCAGATGGTAGTATATATTATCTGCATATATAGATCATTGTAGAGATGTATTATATATTTGTACAGCACCCTTGAGGTGATTTTGCACAAAAACGGCACTATACAAATCATTAAAGTATTATTATTATTATACATGTAGCAAAGAGTGCGTGCCACTTTTGCAGTAAACTTTTCTATATTCATTTTCCTCCATTATTCGTACACCTAGCATTCATTGGTGGAGCCATGGATTCGTTGACTCTGCCTTTGAATGTACAGTAAAAGGAAAATTAGTAGACGCCAAGGACGAACTTCTTGTCATTTGGTCGATATTCCGAGGAGTTCAATCTACTTACTATTATTATTAGTTATTATGAAGGAGGCAATTTCCGAAAGTTCAGAACCGTGGACGTGGAAAGAATGCGGGTCACGTGTGTCGGGAGGTCACGTCTCCGGGGTCCGGTCTCCGGGGTCCGGTCTCCCGGACGGGCGAAACCGGGAATATTAATTACTCATTACTCATTATGGGAGGACGCAGATGAGCAAGCACTCCGCGCCACCGGACGGGCGGACCCGAGGACTAATCAATACATCGGATCAGCGGACCATTGGGAATTCAAGAAGAGAAATTACAGGAGAATTCATTTCATTATAATTACTGATGGTATCGATAGGCTGTTGGAGGTACTAGACAACACTTTATTTCAGCTATGGAGAAAAAAACTGTCATTTATTATACCGTTTTAATGAAGTATATAAGGTAGCTAATCTCGTTGGGAGTTCGATCAGGTATTAAAAAAGGGAGAAAATAGTGGTGGTCTTTTCAAAAGGTCTAAAGGAATTTTATCACATAACTGCTCCAGAGATTAGCGAACTAGCAACAAGTTACAATTTGGCGATTTAAAGGCTACAAAATGTCGAAGGTTATACAAAGTTGTTTTAAATATGAAAAATCACAATTTATGCAAGAAACTGTTCGTTTGTTTATATAAAAACGTAAAAGTGATTTTTTTATTTTTTTTTTTTTTATATTTACTCCACACAGGAGGCCCTGAAGAAAATAATTTCCCTCAGGGCCTATGTCATCTTTGGGGATGCTGTGTGGAGGGTCTTTTTGTGGAGAGGAAGGAGTGAACATGGGTCTTGAAGAGTCCCATGTTGTAGGAGGGAGGAAACACAGAGGCCGGCAGTTCGTTCCACAGCCGAGCTGTTGAACTTAAGAACGAATCGTAGAAGCGACCCGTTCTCATGTGACAAGTGTCAACTGTGTACAAATGTTGGGCGCGCGTTTGGCGTGTATCCCGACTACGCACCGGCGCCGAAGGGATCAATGACGCTAGTTCCTCAGAGCATCTTCCATTGTAATACCGATAGAACAAGGACAGCATACCTACCCGACGTCTGTGCTCTAAAGATTGCAGTCCGTTTGTTAAGATTGGGGAATGTATCAAACGGACCGCCCGTTTCTGCACAGAGTCAAGGGTTTTTTTCAGGTATTTTGGGGCTCCAGACCAGAGATGGCTGCCAAATTCGACAGTAGGGCGCACTTGCGATTTGTACAGGGTGAGCAGTTGTGTACTATTAAAGTATCTGCGGGCCCTGTACAGTACGCCCAGCTTCTGAGAGGCCAACTTTACTCTGGCTTCGATGGAGCCCCCGTACCTGAGCTGGTCACTTATAGTTACACCAAGCATATCAATGGAAGGCCTGTTCGGAAGATTGCTTCCGTTGAAGGAGACTAGATTATCATTTGGATCCCTTTTAGACGTAATCAGACAGGATTGGGTCTTTGAAACATTAAATTCGACGAGATTATTTTTACCCCAGGAGGAAATACTCTCGAGATAACCGTCCATTCTCTGCTTCAAAGCCCTCCGAGCCGTTGGAGTTTGTGTGCCCTTTGGGGGCTTGTCAAACAAAAAGCTATCATGAACTGTACTGTCATCCGCGTAACAATGAATCGGTGCACATGTCAAAAGGTCATTGATGTGCAACAAAAACAAAGTCGGAGACAGAACCGATCCCTGTGGGACGCCAGCATTTATGGAGTGCGAGGAAGAGGTGAAACCGTCAGCAACCGCCTGAATCGACCTATCCCTTAAAAAGTCAGCAATCCACGTACACAGGGATGCGGGAAGTCCGTAAGAATGCAATTTGTTGACAAGTCCTCGGTGCCAGACCCGGTCAAAGGCCTTGGATATGTCTAGTGCGACCGTTTGGGTCTCACCGTGACGTTCCAGGCACCGCCCCCAAACATGCGTCACATACGCGAGAAGATCACCGCACGAGCGGTTCCGCCGGAATCCGTATTGACGGTCGTTGATAATTTTGTTCTTCTCGAGGTATGTGAGCAGTTTGTCGTTGATCACACGTTCCATCACTTTGGACAGAACTGATGTGATCGCTATGGGGCGGTAGTTGGCCGGGTTGGAGCGGTCACCTTTCTTGGGAATAGGGTGAATTACCGCTTTTTTCCAACCAGAGGGCACAGTGCCACACTTCAGGGACATTTTGAAGAGCTTTGTCAAAACTGGAACTATTTCCGCAGCACACCTCTGCAATACCAGGGCAGGTATTCCATCAGGTCCACTAGCTTTGTTTACATCGAGCCCCCGTATGACGTGGAGTACATCCCGATGCCGGATCCTCAGCTTTTTCATATAGAAGCCGCAGTGAGGAACCGACGGCGGAACAGCACCCCCGTCGTCGAGGGTCGAGTTTTCCGCAAACCATGTGCGGTGCTGCTTGCTAACAGAATGAAAAGATCTGTCTAGGATGAACGAAGTATGAATGAGGAATGAGTTAATGATGAATGTAAGTAAGTCTAATGGCGTTTGAAAGAGAGAGTACGAAAACAGTGTGCAATATAGTTGGAGTGAGGAATACTTGGAGCAGATGGATGAGTTTGTGTATTGAGGAAGTATGTTTACGAGAGATGGGAAGGCTGACAGAGATATTGAAAGAAGGGTAAATGCAGGTAGCTCCATTAATGGGGGACAGAACGCAGTTGGCGCTAACAAAAAATTGTCCCAAAGCGAAGCTAGCAGTCAATGGAGTGCTGGTACCTACCCCGATGTATGGGAGTCAGGCATGGAACTGGCAGAGAAAGGATGAAAGTAGACTGAATGCTGTAGAAATGAGATCCTTGAGGCGTTGTGTGGTAAAACCATGTATAATCGTGTGAAAAATGTGGCTGCCAAATTCGACAGTAGGGCGCACTTGCGATTTGTACAGGGTCAGCAGTTGTGTACTATTACTGAGATTATCTTAAAAACAAACATATTTCTCCAAACTTAAAGTTTTCAAGGAAAGCATATTATAAATCGGTAGAAATTCGGAATGCGAGTCCTTATGGAATCATGAAAACGTCAACTGTTACAAAATTTGCACACTACAGCATAAAGATGATATATTTCCTATTTAGTGCAGGTACTTACGGACTGGCTATGAAAATTAGGTTTTCAAATCCATTATCTGTTTTATGCATACATCTTTCTAAAGAGATGAGTTTAGTACGCTTGGCACGATCAAGACGTTAAAATTTATTTATATATATTATAGTTCCTCGAAAGCAAGGACCATTAGCAGTAAAATATCAACAAGGAAATCTTAAATCTTCCTTAATGCAATGGAAATACCCGATTCTGGCCATTTGACGTCCAAAGCATTCGCAAACAGATCATTCAAGAGTTCATTTTAAAATAAAAAAGCCAAGTCAGTCACTTCATTATTGGCACAGTCAAATTGTTTGGTCTGACCACTGAACAGATAATGCCAAGAAGATTTAAAAGAAACCGATGTTCCTAGCTTACATGAGACTTTAGATACTCTAGAGAAGTAAATACTCTCAGTATCGCCCCGGTGAAAAACTCTAATCAATACGTTTCTTGAAATGACTTTAGCCATGTTTGCTGACCAGACCTGAATAGGCAGGTACTTCCCGACCTTCTTCTTCCCATATTATTGCCTTTCCCACTCCCTTCGGCCTCACAACATTCCACACGGGTTAAAATAAAATTGATAATTGATTGTTCAAGAAAGTATTTTAAGTAAAACATTTGGAAACATTTTTATAAATTTCATCAAAAGTAAGGTAAAATTGAGCTAACTTCAGACACATGGACACTCTCACTCTGTCGACTTATATCTTCAGTGGGACTGACAATACTGAGAAGACTTGCATTTAGAATAAATAAAAATATACTTGAGCCATTCCGAGTGGATTTCCAATGAATTCCATTAATATTCTAATGCGTTCATCATAGATGATGCTTTGCATTTTTTGGCGTATTTATACCAGTATGTTATTTATTATGCAGGCGATAGTAGCTTGGGAGGATTTTTTTGTAACTTACTTGAGACTGGCGATCAGTGACCATGACGGTATTACGCTGTTTGTATTGTTCACAGATTTAAAAACTTTTAAAAAATTAAACAGCGAAACGAGGAAAAATCTTTTATAGCTCAATCTTTCTAAACTTTTATACTTGATTTCTTTCCATATACCTTGCAAACCAACATCGAGGCAATATCTACCGTATTATTGCAACAACTCCAACACAGAATCACAATACATAATTGTATACTCCCGTTCGCTAATTGGAGTAATGATTTATTTATTTATTTATTAACGGACATCGCCCACATTACAAAATAATAACACGAATAGAGTAAAATGAAAAATACAGGATTAGACAAAGGTATAAGGACATAAGGCAGATATAATATAAGAAAATAAAGTGACAAGTCGAATCAAGTCAAGACTACGCCGTGGGTCAGGACCACAGGACACTTATAATATTCCGTCACTTGTTTAGCGACTGGCAAAAATCATTCAGACTTATCCCAAAAAAGTTAAGGTTTTGACTTGATTTGACCAGTCTACACATTCTGGACAATGGTGAATAATATCCATAATTTGTCGAATGATGGATGAGGAAGAGCAGTTCATTATTTCTGAGTCTGTGCGAGGGAATATTGAAGGGAATGAGTTGCAGTAGAGTAGGTGGATCAATAATACCATTTATCATTTTGAAGAAGCAAATGAGGTCATTTCTTTCCCGACGGACTTCCAAAGGAGAGAGGGTTTAGAGTTAGTTCAATTTCATCATAATATGATATTTGCCTTTTTCTAATCCTAGCCTCCTAGCAATCCCTCTATAATTAATTATAAAAAGGTTTTTGACGTATGTATTTAACGCATTATACTAAATTATACTAAAACGTAAAGAGTACACGTCAAAAACAACAATTCTTCAGGAGAGCGATTTCAAATTAATAAACTGTGGCTACTTTTATTGGGTGACAAATGCCTATTTTTAATTAAAATATATTCGTCAGTTTTTTTACTACTACTACTTTTTGTACTCAGTTTACTCAATATTCTCAATCTACTATTTTTCCATGTTGCATTGTAGCTCCACACGGCATGCCTCCAGGAAAATAATTTCCTTCAGGGCCTAGATCATCTTTGGGGATGCTGTGTGTAGGATTTTTTAAGGAAACGAACGAAAGGAAGATCTGGGAAGAAAAAAGGTATGAACTACTTGGTTTGACCTATGGCAGAGTTGTCCATGGTTCCCGGGGCGGCGGTCCCAAATTGAATTTGTTTCATTACAACAATAACAAAAAAATAAATTGATTCCGATTGCTTTTGCTGTTTAATTTACCAAGAGAGCCTTACGAGCGAGAACCTAACGTAGTTTTTTCAACGCAAAGGAAAAATACATCAGCGCCAGATCCCTCGAGGCTAATGAGTGGCGAAGCATCCTTGGAAATCCAATAAAATAAAATAAATTGATGAGCACACAAGTGCCAAAGAACTGAACGCCGAACTGTTCTAGTTCGTTAAGAGTGTTGTGTGAATGAGTAGCATATCCGTTGGGATATCCGATTTACTTGCTGTTTTCTTCTTTCCATCGGTTTCGTTTCAACATTCTCATGTTCGTGAAATGTAATATTGTCATTCGGTAAAAGAATGTTATTACTGCTCTTCTGGAAAGCTTTCAGTCGTAGGGTTTTAGTAGACACTTTGGGAAGTATTGAAGTACGTTTCATACATAATACGAAAGTTACGCGTTACGCAGACTTCTTGGTCAAAGCATAATCTTTTAACCAACTAGCTTTATCGGTGGGCTCTGGATTCATGAAATTTGCACAGATTATCCATTCATGAGTGAGATTTTATTATGTACACTTTAAATGTCAAAATTATGAAAATACGACATATCATAAAAGAAACAAACTAAGAGAGCTAGAACTTGTGTAAAAATGTCTGAAGGTAGTGAATTCCAAATATATATTTGTATATTTTTGTTATAATAATTTTAGTTACAAGAAAGTAAAGTGTGCCATTTTTTATGTTTGCTTTAAAATTTTAATATTTCAAAAAATATATGTTTTGTTTCTAATAACAACATTTGAAATCGCATTTCATCGCCTTTCAAAACAGTTTTCGGTTTTTGAATACGTTCAGAAATGTTAAATTTATTTAGATTTTATTGCAACGTGAAAATACACACAAATTCCCCCGCTATTTGACAGCGTCGCGTCGCGTCGTTGAGAAACAACAGAAAATATGGCAAAGGCCTGAAGGCTCAAGTATTCTCTATTTAATTTAATAGTTAAATCCACCGAGAAAATGAACCGATAGTGTGTGTTTTGTGCTGTGTGCTGTCTCTCGGCGACCAAATTATGTTAATTTTATTTTATCTTATTTCGAGTGAACTTTATAAAACATTTTCCAACTTCTAACTTATTTCTTGAACAATTTCATTGGCATGGCTTGTGGGTAAGAGGGTATATTCTTACGTATTATAGACGGAAGTCTGAAAAACTGTGAACTCCTCACTCCTCAGGCCTCGGCCATATTTTGACAGAAGGTCGGAATATTTCCACTCTGCAATAAAGCCCAAATAAATGGATTATTTCTGAACGTATCCGAAAGCTAAAAACTGATTTTGAAAGGTGATTAAATACGCTTTTAAATATTATTATCAAAACATATATTCTTTGAAATATTAAAATTTTAAAGCAAACATAAAAAATGGCACACTTGACTTTTTTTGTAACCAAAATTATTATTAAAAAACAGATGCATTTTAATAGACAAATAAATTACAAACGTTTCTGTCACCTCACTTTTGTGTCGTTTCATATAAAAATAATTTATATTTTTTTTTGTTTTACATTGTAATACTGTATGACATGTTATATTTATTTTAAAAAATACGAATATGAAATAATAAAAAAAAAACAATGTTTTCGGATTTTGTTTTATTACGAGTACCTACCTAGGCTCCTATAAGCAAGTATTTACATCGCTTCCAAAGGTCCATCGCTGTTTTTAACGGTCATTCAATTTCCTACCTCTCTCTCGGTTCGTTGGTCTCTTACTTTTACCCCGATTTTCTTCCCTGTTGATTTTCACTCACGATGTTATATTTATGTTTACATCAGTGAACAAATAAGAATTCTGATCGTAATCCACGTAACATTGGAATCTCTCAACCAAAAAATTGAATTTACTGCAAAATATTAACATTTTGTATAACACTAAACAACTTAATCATTTCCTACCCCCGCTATACCTTTTAAATTATTTTATAATGAACATCACGAAACATAACCTTAAAAGCGTGGAATGATCAATGAGCACAATTATACAAAAAATGAACAAAAACCCTCTGCTCAGTGAGGAACATGATTTAAATTTCACAAATATTAAGAATCCGGTTTTATGGCCTACCTTTTTTATGAAAATCTTTGTCTTCTTTTTACTATAAAGTAGAAAATCGTTTATTTTCGGCCAAACCTCTCGAACGGGAGATTTGCAATTTTTTTTCTGTGTGGAATTTCTAGTTTAACGCAACTGTTTTGAGCTCACAATATACTTACCTCACGATGTGAGGTACCTATTTACCGTTATGAGCTATGAAGCTTTATTTTTTATTGTTAAATAAGAAATATAACTATCCCGTGCTGTAACCAACACATTACAAACATATTGGAGTGAAATGGTTTAACCATTTACCCGTTAATATAAGATTTTTTATTTTCTCTTTCATATCTATTTTTTTTTCAGAAACCTTTTAGAAAGAGCAAGACTCTTTCTAAAAAGTTTCTCAACAATTTATGTCAATACTTTGGTACTAACTGTATATTCTAAATTGCATGTCTGCTTTTACTGCTATTATTATCATTTAATTTAACCGCTTTCCTTAAGTTTATTGTTTATTATTTGGATGCAACCACATCCACGGCACAACGCGATAACGCGTGGCCTTCGCGGTGAGGTCACTCGATATCGCGTTACCTCTTATTCTTACGGCATTACCATAATGCTACTGTATTCATATTAGTATAGCCAGCCGACTATTGACTATTGGTCACTGCTCGTATCAAAAAAATATATAAAAAAAAATCAGTTTTCTTTTATTAGTTTTTTTTTTCACATTCTATATATTTTACAAGATGTACTGCATATTACAGTGACACCAGGAGTTTTTTTTAATGTTTTAATAACAACAAAAAATAACAAAAAACTTAAAAAATAACATAATAACACGGTACATATAACTTCGTATTTCAATGTCATGTAAGAAAAAGAAGAAAAAAGCTGTGTTAAAAGTACAGATGACATAAAAATAATAGTACAGGTTCATAATACGTAATTTACGATAAGAAGAATATGAAAAAAATAAATGTTGGTCATACTTGGTATTTAGTGGAAGACTGTATTATTGTATTTAGTTGCTATGTGCAAAGTTGTACGTGTATTAAAGCTGTACCTATTAGTCGTTTGTTTTAGTATTATTATTGAAATAATGGTAGTGTATTCATAGTCCTCCTCACTAGAGTTTCTTATTCTGAGGCGGACTGTAGGTTTGCAGTGTTGGTGTTACGTCATGATTCCTCATCTTCATTCTATCCAAGTTTCATTTGGGGATGCGGGTATGGGCACTGGTGTCCCGGGAACCATCTATTGGATAACCAACATCTGCCATAAGTCACGCCAAGTGGTTCGCTAAGTTTGGGGACTTAGCAGGGGTGCCCGGATTTACCGGGTGAGGTGTTCGGGTCTTGGCGGTGGATGCGCCTGTCCACCCATCGACCCAACGCCTTGCCCCTCGTACCCTTTACCTTCCCAGACGATCTACCTTTCCGTATACTCCCGTTATAAGTTAATTTCAAAGATTTGCACCCTACATTTCTATTGTAGATACCAACTCCAGACATTACCCTAAAAGTACACTTGATTTGATTCCCAGTTTCATCCTTGGCGGTCACCAAAATCTCCTTTCGCTTCTATTTCAATGTTGTACGAGGCAAAATAAACATTTACACAAGAATTTAATTAATGTAATCCGCAACTTTTTTTTTGAAAACGTTCCGTGATATTATTTAAAATTTGAATACAAAACAAGGAAAAGCGTCCACCACGTACTGACAAAACCTCAAAACCTCCCTCGCTGGTATATTTTAATTCTAGTAATTTCCATTTTCCCCCCGACACTATTGTTTTATTTTATCCTGAAAGTACTATGGGAATACAGAACGGCTCGCAGCGAAATTTTCACACAAAGGAACGAGAACGGTGTAATTTCAGTTCGTTAATTTCGCATTGAACATACAGAAGAACGGACGAACTCGAGGAAATGGGCTATCCCCACACCATAAGACCACATTGGCACCGAGTCGAAATCATTGCGATGAGATATTATTTATTTTATACTAATGGACGCCGCAACGCTTCGTTATTGCTAATGCACGGATAAAAATGAGTAATGGTGATTTATGGAAAATTTCTTCAAATTAGTAGTCATCCTATTAAAAACGGGACTGTAAGCCGCTTCCACATAAAGTGTTGGTAAATTCGTAATAATACGTGTTCATCCACCTGCGTTGGTCTTAATGATCAGGAAGACTTTTATATATTGTACCTTAACACACTTTTAAAATCAATAGTAAAAAAATGATATAATACTTTTATAAATTGTCCGGACACTTATGTGAAAACCTAAAAAACTAAAAATTGTGTGAGCATTTTTACAAATTTTCCCAGTAAAAACCATCTAACGAAACGAAGACAATAATTAAGCGAGATTCGTATTAGGAGTTAGGACTGCCGTTTTATGCGTACTTAAAATTTTAATTGTAGGCGCTCCAGCGTCCCGGCAGGCCCGCCGCTGCCTTGACTGAAATGTGCACGGCGCCCATGGGCGCCTGAATCGGTTTTTTTTTTATTTTAATTTTTATTTTTTTTATTAGGTACAATATTTTTACAATTCAGGTTTTCCAGTAATGTAGGCCTCACTGGGTGGCTTGCCCGTGCTGAGGCCTTCATTTTATAATATGAAATATAAACTACATAATACATTTAATGAGAAAAATTATACATTTAAAATTAAAAATACATAATAATATATTAAAAATTTAAAAAATAGTACATTGAAAATAATCTTGTGTGTTTGTGAGTGATGTGTGTTTATATTGGTTTGGTGTGTTACGTGAAGGTTTTATTTGTATTTTATGCTATGAAATTTTGTTAATATTGTCTTTTTTGTTCTTTAATCCATTTTGTAATTTTGTGTGTGAATTTATTTTTATTTTCCTCAATTTTAATTTCAAGTTTTAAACTGTTGAAAGCTTTTATTGCATGGTATTGGTAGTGTCTTTGTCCAAAGCTTGAATTTACTGTCGAAGTTTTTATGTTTTCTTTGTACGCTTGTCTAACTGGTCTGTTAGTGTTATTTTGTGTATGTTGAAATTTATTTTTTTTGTCAAAAATGTAGTTTAGTAGTGTTTTAACGTATAATTGGCGTATATCTAGTACGTCACAGCTGTTGAATATTTGGTCTGTATCAGTCAGTCTATATTTTTTTAGTATTACCTTTAAGATCGTTTTCTGTGCTGTTTCTATGTAATTGATAGCCGAGTTTGTTGCTCCTCCCCAAGCAATAATTCCATTTATTTTTTTTATTTTATTTTTTTTTTTATTTTTTTTTTTATTGTGTATATTTCTTGCTACAGCAATCCCGATGAGTTACAGAACTCATTTTAGGACAGGAGGAACTTACAATTCATATGTAGGAGGTAGTAGGTACATTTTTACAACGGTATTTTGATATCAAATATAAGTTTCACATTCAATACAGCATAAAAATTCTATTAATTGCCTCTACACCGAGTCTAATGCATCAGAAAAACATATTTTTAGGATTAAAATTAAGATCCCTGTGGCGTGTATATGAAGCACGACCGAATTATAACGAACAATTCATTAAATTTCAAAGTTAATTTTCAAGTTCTGTTATTATTTCAGTTTTGGAAAACAACTGGTCAGTAATAATATAATAGACCTTGAAAATTAACTTTGAAATATGATGAATTGTTTAAATTTTTTGAAACATCCCGTCCTAAGAATGAATGAAGAATGTTTCGTTCACATCAGAATCAAATTCGCAACGAATATTATTATTAATATCTTAAAGTTATTGTCCTACATGACACTAATAGTAGTAATAATATAATACTTGGATGATTTGTGTAGGGAAAATATACAGTACCATACATACCTGGTAGGTCACTTGAGATTAACACTTAATCAACATTAACTAATTGTTTATTAGCGTAATTTAGATATAGGATTTAGGGCATAGTTGGAAAATTGGATATAATCCTATATGTTTGCTAAATATTGAAAGTACAAGGCGGATGTCTCAACCATAAGTGTTTATATATATATACATATATAAATAACGTGGTGGCATTTCGTGGCGTAGCTCTCGCGGCGGCCCTGTTCGGTTCTCTTCATCTCTCGAACTTAGAGAGCATTAAACGGGAACGTATTAATTTTATAATGCTGCACAGATGTTATCGTTGGATCTCGTGGGAGAAACACCACTCGGTCTCCCACCACCCATCACCCACCTCCCACCCGCCAGCCACCACCGCCAGTTCCATCGCAGAGCAGATTTTCTTAATCAAGCTTATCGCCAAAAGAATACCGCAGTTAAACATGCCTTTATTAGATTAAAAACATCGCTTTAGCAGGCCGAATTTTATATAATCGAGCAAATTTAATAACTTAAGTTTGTCTTTTATATATTCATTAATATTATTATTCAATTTTACTTATAAACATGTTGTGCAGTGTAATTATTATTATTATTATTACGCGTGACAGTTGTTTCGCCTTCTGAAGGCATTATCAAACTGTGGTAAGATCTCTATATAAGACGATATATTTACATTATTTCTATGCAGTGACTTATAATGTAAATGAAATTGATTTCAATTTTATTACCCATGCCCTTACTGATTAACGTATTGAGTAGTTTACGCTTATATATTTTTATTAAGTAATTCACAGTTTTATTTTAATTCTTCTCAAGCGAAACGATAGGAAAATATTCAATTTATCCAAAGCATATATTTTTTGGTATTCATAAAATAAAGATATTCGAAGTAAAGATTAATAGAAAATAGTGATTTCACTGATAGCTTCGCCTTAAAGATCGCAGATAAAATGATATCAAAACTGCAATTGGGGGTACAGCACGAGCAGTGCATTTGACTCTCAGTGGTAAGTTGGTTGGCTAAACAAGAACTCTTACAATTCAATTTTAAGTTACAATTCAATTTTAAGTTACAATTCAATTTTAAGTTACAATTCACGATCCGCCAGGGAAAATGTGCCCAGTGCCCAGTCCCAGTGTCCAGTGCCCCGTTGCCCGTTGCCCGTTGCCCGTTGCCCGTTGCCCGTTGCGCGGTGTCCACTCGCTGCTGAGTGATGCCGCTCAACGGTGGATTCTCGTTTGATCCTAGCGTGAGATATAGTATGCAATGTTCCGCAGGCTGCTTCTTCCGCTCTGGTAAGCTCGGCGCGCTTCTCGCAATATATCAATATGGACGATATTTCAGTATCGAGGGCGAGATGATTCAAGTCTATCTTGTGTGTGGTGTTCGGAAAATGAAGGGTTCAAAAAATTTTTAATACAATTTATGGATAATTAATTCGGTCCTGTACATCTTCGGTAAATACTACAGTATGAAAAAGTCGAAGATCTAAGTCTTTAATTTGACCCTTCAACTGTATCAGCCACCGTGTCCCAGTTTAATGGTAGTAAAGCAATTCATTTGGAAGAATTGCGTAAATAAATGATAAAAATAATAGATTTTTTTGCATTTATCATTTAGGACTATCTTTACAATGATCTAAAACCTGCCTAAACTACGACGATAATGTATATTTTCCCTATATATATACAGTGAATGTCTAATAAGGTTAGGCTAGGTTAGCGATTGTGATTATTACCTGGTATTATTCCACACAGATTATACCGGACACGATGATTACGCACATGGAAAACGCCGGACACTGAGTATTCCACACAGAAAATCATAAAAATCACCGACATGTTTCGAAACCAATGGTTTTTTCATAAAGTACATGTACTAAAAATTTGGACATTATATCGTGGGGTTACTGTCAGAAGTTGGTAACTACATTTTCTGGTTTTTTAGTTAGTGATGATTTTAATGTTTATGTATTATTTATTTTATTTGTTTTATTTATTTCATTTAAACGCCCATAGGGCTTTTACATAAAATAATGTACATCTTTATTTTTTTTAGTTATACAGATTACATTTAAAAAAATCAGTGTGAACAAAATATAGGTTACATAAAAAAAAATAAGAGTTATAAGAGTATATAAAAGTAAAAAAATATAGGTATGGATAGAGTACAAATAAGTGAGACGAAAAATAGAAAATCTGCCCAAATCCTTCAAATCAACAATAATGATAATAAGAAAGTATAACAATAGTTTACAAAGTAGATAGAAATAGTTCGCACATACTCCGTTTCAAGTTTGCCAAGTTCAAATTATTGTCAAATACATTTATATTGTTTAAGTATTTGTTACCAAGACTGTGTAAACGTTGTATTGGAGAGTAAAAACTATGGTTGGAATGAGATGTATGTATGTAAAATGTTGATATTTGCCTAGTTGTTCGTGTAGGTATGTGTAGATTTATTAAATGCAGGAGTTCACAACAATCGAATATAGAGTTCAATAATTTTAATAAAAAGGTTAGGTCGTTTATTTTTCTTCTGTTTTCTAATGTCGGAATATTTAAAAGATTCAATAATGACAGGTAATGTATGTGTTCTAAAGGGATGTTAAGTTTAAAATTGACGAAACGTAGAAATTTTCTTTGAATTCTTTCAACATTTTGAATATGTACATTGCAGAAGGGCGACCAAACTATGGAGTTATGCTCTATCAGGCTTCTAACAAGGGATATGTACAATAGTTTTATAGTTTGTAAAGATTCGAAGTTTTTAATTGTTCTTAATATAAAACCTAATGTTTTCATACCCTTATTCACAATTTGTTGAATGTGGGCCGTAAAGTCTAGTTTCTCATCCATTATTATTCCAAGATCTCGCATTTCCTTTACTCTTTCTAAATTTGTTTCATTTATTGAATAGCCAAAAAATTGTGATGTTTTTTTTCTGGAAAAGGTAAAATTTGGCATTTTTCTACATTTAAATATAAATTGTTTTGTGAACACCAGTTATTTAGCATGTCTATATTAGATTGAAGAACTTGACAGTCGTTTAAGGAGGTTATTTCTTTATATAATTTAATATCGTCGGCGAATAGCAGTACATTGACATTTTTAAAGCAGTTGACTATGTCGTTTATAAAAACAATAAATAAAATTGGGCCAAGATGACTACCTTTACCTTGCGGTACGCCACTAGTGGCCAAAAATGGTTTAGATAAAAAAGATTTTATTTTAACAAATAAAGTTCTACCAGATATGTAGCTACTTAACCAGCTTAACATATTTGATCTGATTCCTATAGCATGAAGTTATAATCTATGCCTGGAATAAGTATGGGTCTCCTCTTAGTAGGTAAGTAGGCTTTTAGCTACTGCCTTTTTTTAAACTTTGTAACATCATTTTTTAATATTTTTAAGAAATTTTTAAATGAACATTAACATTTTTCCTAAAACTGTGATTTTATGGTGAAGATAGAAATTTAAAATTGAGTTTAATCCAGAACATATTACATTACAAACAAGTTACCGACTTTTGGCAGTAACCCCACGATATTATAAGAATAAGACAGAAAAATATTACAAAAAGAGATGATTAATTTATTAGTAAGCAAGTAACTCACCAACTAACATCACACCGTTTCCCCGCAGGGGTAGGCAGAGAGGACGGACAGCCAGACAACTCCGTTTTGGTACATACTCCTTTCTTCATTCACATTCATACATCCTCTCATTCATACTCTTCTATTATTCTGACTCTTGACATGGCCCGACTCAATTATCTGGTCTCAAGTATGGATCGTGCCATGTCTTCCTCGGGCGTACCCGACTTATTCTGCCATTCACATTTGCGTCATATATTCTCCTTACACTCCCTTTCTAGTTCATTCTATTAGTTGCTCTATAAACATCTGAGCGTCCCTTTTTAATCTTACTCATTACGCTTATGCTACGTATACATCCGCGAGCCGAACTGCTGAACTAAACCTCAACATATGGGAAAGGAACGAAGCAACCGCAAATGGCGCGAAACGCCGCTTGCAGTTGCTTCGTTCCTTTCCTGTAATTCGTGGCTCGGTTCGCGTTTCGGTTCGCGTTTCGGTTCGCAAATGTGTACGTACCCTTACATCAACCATGCATTCTTTCTCCACATTTCTCGGACGATCATACATAGTTTTATCACCTTAGGCGTCTCATTTTTAAAGCATTCAGTTTACTTTCATCCTTCCTATGCCAGTTCCATGCCTCACTGCTGTACATCACGGTAGGTACTAGCACTTCATTGTGGACTGCTTATTAGTAATTATAATAACTATAAAAATTAATTAATTAAAAAAATAATTTTTGTAAATAATTACAATAACTTTGTTTGGATCACTTACTTTTTTTATTCCTATTGCCAACCCGGCTTCGCTACTACCGTAACTTCTTCAGGGCAGTATAATACTCAATCGAATTATACAATTCATGTGTTACTGATGCATTCTTTGAAAAAAGTTTACGTTTTTTAAATTTTAGTAGATTCTCTAAATTTATTTTTAGTTAGGTATCTTCTGTTAGTTTCTGGGCCAAATTTGTGCGTCAGAAATATACTTTCGCGAAAACTCAATCGCTTCACGTTTCACAATGAAAGAAATAGTTCCCTCATGCGATATTTTAAATAAATGTATGTTTTGGCTGCCACGCAACGCATATCCCATGGCAACCGAGCCATTTAAATTACAATAACAGCAGAGGCCATTGTTGCATCACATGCATCAGCGCTCAGGAAATAAATTCCGCATAATTACATCATAAAGGAGCGCACATTAAAAAAATAAACAATAGTTGCATCACAACCGGACCAAAACCTGGGAATGTTCAAATTATTGTAATTATCCAAATCATATACTGAAATCACAATGGGCCACAAGGGTGACAAAAAAACGTAGAATTTAATAAATAATGTCGATAGCAATATCTTGGAGGGTATGGAAAAATAATAACATGGCATTTATATAGCGCAGTTTAGTGACATTTGACTTCAAGTGCTGTTTCATTTATCTATCTATCTAAATATCACTCCGTTTCCCCAAAGGTAGGCAGCAAGGGTAGAATCAACCGCCATATAACTCTGTCTTGGCACACATTTCTTGCCTCATTCACATTCCTACATCGTCTCATCTATTATACAGAATCTTGACATGACCCGGCTTTGTATTTTTTTATTACAAGTAAATTATTTAACATTACAAATGATAACAATATGCAGACTTATATTTTTTTTTCGTTATTATTCTACTACTCCATAAGTTGAGCTCCAATTTATGGGAGGAGTAATTTAGAGTAAAATAATGTTCGAATGATTTTTTTAACAATAATCAAAAACTTATGAAATAAATACAAACATAATATTAACATAGGTACACAAATTAGAAAAAAATAGTTTTGTAAAGACAATTAAAATAATATATCTTTTTACAGATTAACAGTTTTTATTATTACAGCGCAAGAAAATTAAGGGTACAATAAATCATTATCCAATTTTAGGGACTCAATTAACTTTTTGAATTGTTCATAATTCAAAGCTTCGGTTACACTAATTTTATTTTTGGACAAGAATATATTGTACCATCTCATACCTAGTAGTGTTAAGCCGTGGTCGTTCTAAGCATAAGTATGGCTATTAAGCAATTAGTTTTGAATCTATTGCTAGTGCTATCTGAGGGGTGAATTTTATGTATAAAATATTCTTTATAAATTTGATATAAGGCGATTCTCTTATACAATTCTGTGATAGACGGCACATTAAATTCCCGAAATATCTCTAAAGTAGGGAAGTCGTATGGTTTCCTATGGATGATCTTTATAATTATTAATGAAATAAAAACAATATTTTTTGTTTAAAACCACGAATTTTTATTAATTTTAAGACCGACCGGTTTCGCTACACTCGAGCATCGTCAGGGTACAAAATTAAACTGGTTAATTTTTGGTTAACCAGTTTAATTTTGTACCCTGACGATGCTCGAGTGTAGCGAAACCGGTCGGTCTTAAAATTAATAAAAATTCGTGGATTTAAACAAAAAATATTGTTTTTATTTCATTAAAATGTTAAACCACAAATTGATCGCTTTCTACGAAAATATTTATAATTATTCTTTGAATTGTAATTATGGGCTGTAAGGAAGCCTTAAAAGCCCCTCCCCATCCAATAATCCCATACTGCAATATGGACTGAATTAATACATAATAGACAATTTTGATAGTTTTCTTATTTAAAATGTTTCGTATATTATGGAAAACATTTGATGCAAGTGGTCGTGTCACGTCTTCCTCGTGAGTGCCCGACTTCAAAAACTGTTTTCTCCTGGTTTGACCATTTCGTCCATGATCTTGTCCCAACGATCAAAAAAGTATGTCAATTATTATGTCGCCAGCTTTACAAAAATGGACGTACGCGCTAATGATGGAATGACCGTTGTACAGAAGAAATTTAGCAAGGGACAGTGATATTTATCTCCTTATAACATCCATCATGAAATATGTAAAACAGTCTTCATAGTAAGAGTTGAAAGCAGGAATGGGTTGCATTGGTAACTACGAGGTTGTACACCAAAATGGATCTGTCTACTAACAAGGGTTATCTATGTCTCAGATATGATTCTTATTTGTTATGCTTTAAACCGTATCTGGGCCATACGAACATACAGACAACCTGTAAGCAGTCCAACCACAACATACTTAGACATACACTAATAATATATGGCTTGGAAAAAGCGAACGTGATCTCTTTCCGAGAAATTTCGTGGCCCACTTGCCAATATTTATTTTGGTCCCGCATCACGTTTGTTATGATTGTTATCTCTAATTTTCAGATTACGTGAAATAATGGAGACATAACAGTGCCGCTAAAGTAAAGGTACATTGGTTCCAAGTACGCAACATTTTTTTTTATTTATTCATTTATTACTTTAGACTTACACACAGTACAATATGATACATGATATAATTAAAATATTTTTAGTGATTATAGATTATTGTACCTTATCAGGTCGAAATTATTGGTTCCTAACTAGGCCAATTGCCCGTTCCAAGGAACCAAAAATATGTTAAAGTAAGTGTCTGATTTGTCTATGTCTATAATATTGATGTTTAATCGTTACAATCTTATGATAGAGTCGAACTTGAGCTGTTGTGTATGTTTCAATTGTGTATGAGCAATAATTAGAATAATGGAAGATATGTATAGTGTGTGATTAGTCTATGTCTATACTATGTCTATTTATTATGTGACTTTTTTTAACATTTTTTCAGATTCTCCTCTACCCAGTCCAATCAACTATTTAGTTATTATTGGGCCTATGTAGGAAATATTACAAATTTTTATATTTAATTCAGGGGGGATTTTGTTGTACAGTTTAGGTCCCAAGTATGTGTGTGTCTTTTGATACTTTGCCGTATTGCTCGTTGGGATCATAAGGTCATTTCTGGTGTAGCTTCTTGTGATATGTTTATGGTCAACTTTATTAATATTGTCTAGATTTTTATGTACATGGATAATAACCTTTTTTATAGTTTTGACGAACATCAAGTACATTAAATTGTTTAAAGAGCTCATCGCTAGAGAACCCAAATGTTTTGCGCATTATGACTTTAATTATTGATTTCTGGGCCTTCATAAGCGGATCTTGAGCAACATATTTAAAGCAATAGTTCCACAATTCTGTTTACACTAATCTTACATATGTGATGCAACGTTCCCACGCCAATGTGCACACTTGTATCACGTATGCAACGTATTTGAAGCAACGTTCCCACGCTAATATGCACACTTGCGCCACGTACGCAACGTATGCGATGCTACGTTCCCACGCCAATGTGCACACTTGTATCACGCATGCAACGTATTTGAAGCAACGTTCCCACGCTAATGTACATACTTGCGCCACGTACGCAACGTATGCGATGGAACGTTCCCACGCCAATGTGCACACTTGTATCACGTATGCAACGTATTTGAAGCAACGTTCCCACGCTAATGTGCACACTTGCGCCACGTACGCAACGTACGTGATGCTACGTTCCCACGCTAATGTGCTCATTTTTCCCACGCAAGCAACACAAATCAGAGACTCTTTTCAAGAAGACACATGTTAAATATTGAGATGTGTCATTTCTTGTACTTCGGAAAGTGAATTTGAGGACGATGTACTAATATTACTAATATTGACGATGTACTAGTATTGTAAAAAAGAAAATAAGAGTTAAGAATAGAAGAAAATATTGGCTCCATGATATAAATAAACAAAGAGGAGCTAATTACGTTATGCGGTTTTTTCACAAGCATGAATACCGTTAAAAATATGTGGAAGATTTAAAGTTTATTTTTATGATTGTGATTATCGTACTAAAAATATGAGATTATTGAGATAACTGTCTACAACGTCATTATGACATAGAAACGTCAATGTCTCGTAAGACAGCTGTTACCAACGTCGTCCGGCATGACGTCAACGCCGAATTCACGAATAAAAACGAACATTGAAAATGGCACAAATGGTAATAAAAAATTATTCGTCAACATAAAATATCCTATTTCCATTAATTTAACTATAATGGGTATATTGGGTATAATATTGAAATAAAATCATATTAACAGAATATTTTTATTAAAACAAGGTTAAGATAATAGGTTTGAATATTTTGTTCATTGGTCGAAACGGTAATTTCAGATAAGTATGCAAGTCACATCAGACAGTTCAGCAACATTAGGAGGGTTCAATAGAAATGACAGAATAAGAGGGTTGTTAGTAAAATTTATAAAAGGGATTTATACATTTTGAAAACTTCACTATCTCGGTGACAATTCTTTTTTCAAACTTTCTTCGGGCAGGTAGGTACCTACCATAATATTGAAAAAATGCAAAACAGACGAAATGCGAAACGGTCGAGTTAAAACAGAACTTCGCTATACTCAGTCAATTATCTACTATCGATTTTCGCGCTTCAAAATATTTTGTTGTGCCTCCAGTTGCTTCAGCTCTGCTTTATTTATGGCTGTATGTAAATCCATTTTTATTCTAATCTGATCTATTTTCGGAAGTTTTTTTACCATCATACTCATGCTAAGAAAAAAATGATCCATGTCATCTACTTGTTGTTTTTTTTGTCTCATTTCTTGAGAACTTTTCACGATGTTCATCTTATCAGGCAAATCTCTCTCACGGCGCACTTTTCTTTTGTACGTTGCACTCGGTGTGGAAGTCACGGAAGTCATACTTCCAGGGCTCTCGGGGGATGGAATGCTCTGCGATAAATATTCGTTAGACGTAGCTACAACGTTGCCCGTAGAAGGACGTCCTCCCAAACCTGGCCTTAAAAATGACATCTTTTCTTCAAATCTCCAAGGCGCCATTTCTTTCCCCGATTGCCAACTTTTCTTTTGGCGCCTTTTCATTGCATTATTATAGCAATTACGTAATTTATTCCAATCTTCTTTACACTCCTCAACTGAAACAATAATTATTTTTTGTTTTATTTACATATTTTTGGCTACATTTCAAACAATTTTTTTACATTTAAACGTTTAAAAAAAAAATAAAAATTTAAATAAAAATTCTTCCACATGTCGAAACTGGTCACTCAGCCGGGTAACCACCTCACATCGACCCTAGCTGTCTAATTCCTATTGATTTCTTATGTTTTTCTAGAAAAAAAAACACACCATAAAGGAACCGTAGACCAAAAGTTCATTTTTGTTTTTTACTCAAAATAACGTCAGGGATCACTTGTTAAAGTAAGTCAAATACGTCCCTTAAAACACTGTAGAGTAAAATATCAACATTAGGTGTCCAATAAATAAATGGTGGCTCAGGTTACAAGAATTATAATGGTCAAAATTCAATAGTATTCCTTTAGATCAGTGGTTCCCAATAGTGGTACGCGTACCCGGAGGGGTACGTGAGGTTGCTTGAAGGGGTACGCGCAGGAAGACGACTTAAGAGGAATACACAAGAAAATTTATATTCATAGTGTGCCCTTTAATCACTCCGAATATAGGTAATAGACATAAAAATCGCTTGGCAAAAAACGGAGTATAGTAAATGTCGATTTTAGCGCAAAATTGATGTTTTATTTATTTTGTGAATAATTTTTACAAGAAATAAAGAAAGTTAATCAAGGAAAACTGTCACAGGTAATCTTAGCCATAAAATTGTATTTTCAAATAAATATTTTTGAATTTCATTTTGTGTTCGTCAATCAGTGAATGGATGTGTAAATTAACCCACTTCCCGACATTTATTAATTACTTTATTAACGCCTTTGTTAGGGGCTTTTACGAATGAATAGTAAAAATTATATATTAATACTGTACATATTTACTATACATAACTAACTGTCTCAGTACTTAAGTATTTGTTAAGTGATAAATTAAAGATGTCCATTTTTCCCTACATAAGTATTCTGGGCAATGAGGACATCGGACATCCGATCGAGCTGAAACTCGGACGATAGACTCTTCGCCGATGACAATGCATTCTATCAACTTTTGGTGACAATCACGCAAAAACGTACAAAAAAATATTTTTTAGAAGTTTCGGTCTTTATATTAATTAATTTTATTTTAATTCTACTCAAGCGTAACGATAGGAAAAGCTTCAATTTACCCATTGCATATTTTTGGTATTTATACTATAAACCGATTCCTAGTAAATATTAATCTAAGAGTGATAAATTTAAATTGAGCCGCTATCAATAACAACCCTTACGTAGATGGCGATAAGGTTTAAATTCCCGCTTAACACCATCAGCCTGTTTTGATTTATGCAAGAAAAAACATGGCCAAAAAATGCCTTTTATTTTATTTTGTGGATGTTCAGGCATAAATATTTAATTTTTTTCCGATCATTTTATAAATAAGTTAATTTGCCACATTATACAATAAAATCATAACCGAAAATGGGTTCGTAAGTAGGCGATTTTGAACTTTAAAGCAGTTTTCATAGGCCTTTACATAATTTTTTTCTGGACTTATAAAAAGACTTATTTAAAAAATACTCGATTATTTCAAAGGCCAAGATGTATTCTACTCGCAGTATTTAATTAAAGCATCTGAAACATTTCCAGGCGACCAAATTTTCAAACCAAAAACACATGATTTTGCATTACTACGTATGGCATCGCCTTAAGTAAAAAAAATGTCGGAAAACTAATTTAAATTTTTAATTATCATTTTGGCTACATGGGGTATGCGAGTTTGGGATCTTTCTCGAATGGGTACTCAGGAAAACTAATTGGGAACCACTGCCTTAGATGCATTTTGTATTGTAATGTCATTGTATTGCTGGCTTTTGGAAGAAATAGTGGGCTTCTATGGAAGAAATAGTGATAATAGGAATTTTGAAAAATCTTCACTTGGAAAACTGTGATATGATGTCACATCTGCCCCGATGATGGACGCTGTAACGCTGTTCTATGTTGGCTGAAGAAAAAGGAAGCGTAATACGGCATAGTAACACAAAAAATAAATCACTATAATAATTTTATATTCATTTTAATTTGGGAGGCGGGTATGGTTACCGCCACCCCGGGAACCATTTATTGGATAACCAACACCCCTCGGCGTGTTCAATAGGAGGCAGTACTTGCTTGAAACACGCAAGGGTTTGTAACGCTATCTAAACTCTAGTAGGTACTTCCTCCTATTGAACACGGAAAGGAAATACGCGCCTCTGCCATAGGTCACCCCAAGTGACACCCCATAGGTCATCGCTACGTTCGGTGACTTAGAAGGGGTGCCCAGGTTCATGGGGTGAGGTTTCGGGTGAGAGTCGGATCGGAAAATTGGCTGAGGGGGACCTTTTGACCTCTCCAGCCGGACTCTCAGTGGATGAGATTGATTCATGCGTCCGTCACTACCCTACCCATCCCTCATACATTTTTCCTTCCCAGAACTTTCTCTCCTTCCTTTCCCTAAAAAGACCCTTCACAAAGCATCCCCAAAGATGACATAAGCCCTGAGGCAATATTTTTTCATCAGGGCTTTCGTGTGTGGAACTAATGTAAAAAAAAAATGTATTTGAAAAAATCTTTGTACGTCAAGATAAATAAATACATAAACCTTTATAAAATAACACCAGCGTTGTTCTGAAGTTTACAAATTTTGCAATTAGTAAAAACTGTTCTAAAAACTGTAGTAATGTCCAGTTACTAGGAACTTGACATGATTCAATATAATAATTAAATTTAAGTAATAATATATTGTATTTTATCTAAATCATAATACGAAATTTTAAATTAATACGAAAAAATTCAAAAGTCTTACCGGTCTTGCCGTGCATTTCAGCTACGTCCTCCCATGCTGCGTTGCGTATCGCAGTATCGCGATACTCAATACATTTGACGTTATAGATCACTTCGTAACGTCTTACTAAATCTATTAGTTGTTCATCTCCCATTTTAACTACAAAGCGAGCAACAAATGCACGAACGCCCTACTCGTTTAATGGTTCAAAACCAACTGACGCGTCACGAATGTAAGTTCTAGAACAATCGCGTTGGAAGCCGTATGGCCACCCCCTCCACCTTCACACGCCCCACGCCATTCCCGACAGCGCAGGTCGGCGTAGCAACGGAAGCGTGTGATTGCGTTGCGTACGACAAGAATGATTCCAAGGGCCGAAACACACTTATCGTATCTTACGCAGCTCATTATGCTTGGTCTCTTTTATCATCACTCGCCACACTCTACCAACGGGAATCTATGTGCGCTTATAGCGTGGTCTGTTACAGGCAGAATTAGTTGTAGACGTAAAATGAGTTGCGCAAGATACGCTCAGTGTGTTTCGGCCCTTAATAATCTAGTTTCTTTGTGCTTTGTAAGTTTGTTCTGATGCATTGCATTTTGAACATTTGTGAAGTTGCAAAGAAGGATAAATGCAGGAAACTCTTGAGAGAAGTTTGAGAGTTGAGTGTGGACCATGGTTATTGATTATTCAAACCGTATCTGAATAATCTTAATATACAATAATAAAATTCAGCGAGCGTATGTTTCGTATGTTTGTGCTAGCTTAATTCCAAAAGTACTTTTTTTTGTGTATGTTTGTGCTAGCTAGCTTAATTTCAAAAGTAATTTTTCAGCACATAAATAGCCCTATGTACATAAATAGACTGGAGCACACTTACAATACTCGTTTTACATTAAATGAAGGACTAATCGTACCAAAGCATGTAAACAAATATGGACAAAGAACGCTAGACTACATGATACCAAATTGTTTAAATATGTTACCTGCAGAAATCAAAAAATGTACAAATATAAAAAGAAATTTTTTGTTGAAAAATTGGCTAGCTGAAAGAAATAGTTTGTACTAGACTCTAATACAAACTATTTCTAACTGCATACGCTTTAATTGTTTTTTGTTTTTATTTGTATTGTATTACACCTCTCATGATATGAATGTATACATTTGATATAATCTGTTTAAGTTAAAAGCACCCAATGACAAACTACTTTAAAGTAGTTTATTGGGACTTTTTGATTTTTGTATATTATTTTGATATTTAAAAAAAAAAAAAAAAAAAAACTTATTAGTGACGCGATTGTTTAGAGAATGCTTTCAATGGTAGAACAAGTCGGAGCAATCAGTCAATCAATCTCGATGCTATGTATATTTTTAAAGGTTACATTATGGTATATAGCAGTGAATTGTAGAAGTCGGAGACGCCTGAGAAAAACACTAACACTAACAATAACGAAGTATTTAGTTGTACATAGTTTCGTATTAGTAATCGATGAACAGGTGGACGCAATCTGTTAGCTGTAAGTTGTTTTAATAATCTGTCTGGTATTTAGTTAGCAATAAAATAAAACATTTAAAAATACATTATATACACGCTATACAAATCATCCAATTATTATTAAAGGCGCGGAAATTAAAAATTTGAAATTTCATTGTTGTATGCTGATAATGCGGTGCTAATTTCCAATGGTGGACATTGTGTCTAAAGATGTCTTGTGACAAGATGAATAAGCAAGTCCAAAGTTTTTACATTTGAAAGAGAAGCTACGAAAATGCTGCAATTCAGTTGTGGACCAGAAATACAAATAACTTTAAAAGAAGGGTGAATACAGAAAATTGAAGATGTATGATGTTGGTATGGCAAAACCTTCTTTCCATTTAATCAGGTTCAACCAACAGCTGTTTTGCACAGTACTGATATACATATTCATTTAATTTACAGAACGAAGCGTACCTCCTACAATAGAAAAGTAGTTGTATCACTCTCCAAGCACGAACTGTGCTATACCCTACCCTATAATCCCGTCCTCATCATTACCATCAATTAACTATACTAGCATACTACTAACGAGTACATGACTTGGTCTATTTTTGGTTATACGTCTGGGCACCGAAGTAATTCCGCATCCTTCTATAAACGGCTTTGATCAACCAGATTACCGTTGCTGTTGCCGCTACGTGTTGAACATTAGATCATCCAGTATATTGTGTTCGTGGCCCGTGTCCATTAGATGCTGGGGACATCTTCGAGGCGGATTGTGCCAAAACCATCACTACCCGTATGTCCCCTTCTAAGCTTTAGGTGGTATTGGTCATACAAAACGGTTCCATGACAAAAACAGAATCGTGACAAAACGGACCCATGAAAAACAGAACAGTGACAAAAACAGAATCGTGACACAACAGAATCATGACAAAAACAGAACAGTCACAAAAACAGATCATTTAAGAAAAATGATGAAAAAGAATAAACCTAACACAACCTTTATTACATTTTATCATGTTCTGTTTTATCACTGTTCTGTTTTATCCCGCTACAATACCAAAAATTGTCGAAACATATATGAGCACTCGTTAGGATGGCAAATGTTTGGAAGCGAAATTGAGTTTATAAAAAAAAGGTTTTCCAATAGAAATAATAATGTGTACAATTAAGATAAATTTTGACAATATAATGGAACGAATACATTTGCGGGTCTCGAAGTATGGGAAAGGAACGAAGCGACAGAAAATGGCGCCAAATGCCGCTTGCGGTTGCTTCGTTCCTTTCCCATAATTCGAGGCACATCTCGCGTTTCGGTTCGCAAATGCACACGCAGCATTAGGATCTCTGCAATAAGCGCACTTGAAATGACACTAAACTGGGCTATATTCTTACGTACCGGTTCAGCGTTGGTATAGTTAGGCAGGCCTTAAGCCTGGTTTAAGGCCATTAAAAATAAATCAAGTTTTCCGACCTTACACGATGTGTTTTTACACCGCGGTTGTAAGCAAGTGTGTTTCATTGCTAATAATTATAGATTATTTATGTGAATATTATAATATTATTACCACTTGTAATGGAATTGTGAAGCTGCTTTTCAAGGAAGCACTGCAATCGTAAAGTTTTCTTACCTGCAACAAGAGAAAACAAATTATAAGTTTATGAAATAATAAATAATTTATGTGTCTTATATTATCATAATCACAACTCATAAAAGCAATACGATCAATAGTAAACACAGGTAGTGAGGTAAACAGGGGAATGTTCCCCGGGCTAATATGTACCCGAGAAGCAAACGGATTCAACTGCGAAACACGAACCGTTCAGGAGAGCCGAACATCGAACACCGAACACGAGTTGTTTCAGAGAATGTGAACAATTTTTCAAATTTCAAAGTAAATTTTCAACTTTTGTGAAAGATTTTTTCAAGTTCTGTTATTATTTAAGTTCTGTGAAGCAACTAGCCTATAATTATATAATAACAGAACTTGAATAGAACTTTCACAGAACCCGAAAATGAACGTTTGATGAATTGTTCGAAACAACCCGTCCTTAGTATTTATAGCAAATCTGTCGTTATTTCCACAAGTATTTTGATTGATAATTGAAAAAATATACAATATTTCTTTTTATTATGTAATGTGCTCCCCATACAAAGTAACGTTGAATGTACGTACCTACACACTATATCATATAATCAAATCAATAATATTATCAACAAGGCCCTGACTCTTGGCTCTGTTTTGAGAGCTGCAAAAGACTTCAATAATTTAGACACATTTATGATATTATATAAAACCCTTGTCAGATGCCAACTATAGTAAACTCTACCTTATGGTCTCCCTTCTTTAATAATATTCATTCAGACAACATTGAAAAGATTCAACGTAAGTTCCTCAGATATATAAAAAATAAATTACATATTCCTGTACAAAATATTGATTACAATTACCTCATGGATAAAATGTCTCTATTGAAACTTTCAGAAAGAAGAATAAGCACAGATTTAATAATATTATATAAAATACTGCATTACAAATTGACTGTCCTGAATTGCTTCAGTTAATCAATATCCATGTTACCAAAAATTCTTGCCGAAATGTATTACCCTTTTATTTTAACAACACCAGGACAATGGCTTATCAAAATTCCCCGATTCAGAGACTTCACCGTCTCGAAAATAAATATTCTGATCTGGGAGATATATTTTGTTGTTTATTCCATCACTTTTATTTTTCTAGACACAGATAGATCTATGAAGGTACATATCTTCTGACCTTCTGACCCTCTATCCATGTGAGGAACTATTACCTATGTATTTTGTTTTATGTTTGTGTTGCAACTTAATTATTTTTTAATTATGTTTATATTTTCTTTACTGTTTTAATTTTTAAGTATATACATTTATACAAATAGCTTGTAAAATCAACATGTTAAAAAAATATAACTTTTAATACCGCACTAAAATACCTAAGTACATCTATTTATGTTAACAATTTCGATTCATTATCATAATATTAAGTATTATATAATAAATATATTTTTTTAAATTGAAAATAAATAAACATGAAAAATGAGAGTTTTCTTACAATCAAAATTTGCTCAGTTTTGTATGAAATAAAATATGTACATAAGAAAACTGACTAACATACTGAAAAAAAAACAAACAAAAAAATACGGTATGGAGGAGAACACCTTTCAGCAAAAGAGACAGAAGGGGGACCAGAAGAAATTGAAAACTATCCTTATTCTTCTTTCGTATGGTGGGGGGTGGGTTAGAGAGGAACTAGATGTTCAGGTCAGTGACCAGCATAGGGCCTTAGGCGTTGCTCTGTGAACCTATCAATCCCGCCGGGGAGTGAATGCAACGGGCACCGCATTTACACATCGCTGAGTCTTTAAGGCCCGACCTGTGCATCATTTGAGCACAGCGGCTGCGGGAGAATCTTATCCTATTGATGGCGGACCAGAGATTACAGGGCAGTGAGAATCGGTCTCTCAGTGGGATGGTGCAAGAGATGGGCATTTCTCATATCGCCCGATTGCCACTTAAGTTTCGGAGAGTCAGAGGTAATCGGATGAGCCTCTCTCTTTCCACCCAGGTGGAGGGTTATGGTGAGAGACGACATCATCGTGCGAAGGTATTGCCCTTATACTATCATTATGCACCCGTGCCGCTTTTATTTCAGAAGTGCAGCGACAGTCGACACGCATCCGTGCCATATCTCCCTCTGTTTCTGTTTCCTAGAGACGGCTAAAACTCTCCAAGGTATAGTGCCAATAATGAGGAACGTTATTTTACCAGGAGAAGACGCAAAAGGGCAATCCATTTACCTAGCCTTGTCTGGCATGTCCGCCTCGGGCACTATCGAGTTGGACAAGTAGATCAATCAATTATAATAATTAAACTTCAGTTTCCGAGTATGAGGGGGCTGGGAGAACCGGTTGTTAGTTCTTATTGTTAACAATTTCAGGCTTGATAAGAAATTACTTGGTTCGGTCGCTTCCTTCGGAGAACAAAATTATAAAAGTAAATGTGAAACGTTCATCTGGCATTTGGCAAACCAAGTGATTCACATCATTACGATATTTCACCGCAGGGGTAGGCGGAGACCGCCAAACGATCTTCGATCTTGGCACACACACCTTGCTTCAATCACATAACTAACCATTTAACTCTTTGCACTCCGATGGCGCCGCAGCGGCGACATAAACATTTTATTGAATAAAAAATAAAAGGGTCACTTTACAGGTATACACATGTTTCTATTCTGTTGTATACAGTACCCGCTTACGATTGGTTGTGCTTTTTGCTCGGTTTTTCATGCAGAACAATAACTACGCATTCATTTTATTTGAATATATTTTAGTGACCAGGCTCAATGGAAATCGCCATATTTTAAGAAAAGGTCCCTAGCGGGACTGTGTGGTCTGCTCGAAAAGGGCAGTAAAAAGTGGCAGACGGGAAATCAGTGAGTAGTGTGACAGTGCCCTAACAAGCCACGTATGCATTTGGGAGACTGCTTTCTAAAATAAAGATTAGAATATGCATTTTTTTCTTTTATTAACAATCTTATATGATAATAAAAATATTTTTCTTCATATAACTATAGTATCATTTTATTTACAGCCTTACCAAAAACAATTTTTTCTAATTTTCTAAAAATGGCGTAATTTTTCCTCATTTTTTTACATTACAGTCTATGCAGTAGCTGGTACACCATATAAAAAATAATTTGGAGTACAAAGGGTTAAATGCCATAAATAAAATAACATACTAATAAGTTCTGCGAGTGAGAAACATTCATCGTTATAGCATCACACAACCTATATCCATAATATTATATTTCTATTGAAATTTTCGCACGGTGATAAGAATGGAAACACGCAACGACTTCAATGAACAAGCATGCGTGTTGTGTGTAGTCTTTCACAATTATAATAGTACGTCCAGCGAAACAAGATGTAAATTCAGTTGGTAATGCAGCGTCATTTCGTTAATGCAATTCGCCATAATCCGTTCCGTTTCGGGCCAAGTCAGGGCTTGTCCAATCCCAGCGAACAAGGGCCTACAGATAAAGTAAAACTGTTTCAATTTGTTCCTTGAGGAGTATCATTGCCCCATTTGAAAAATAGTGTTTTCTATTGAATTCTCCAAATAATAGTGAACATGGCTTACATATAATATATAATAATATACGTGTTTATTATTTATTTAACGCCCAGAGGGCTTTTACATGTAGGTGGTACAATTTTAATGACAGACAGTTTTGAAACATGAGAAAGAAATAATAAAAATAAAATTACATTAAAAAATAATGTATGCAAGAAACAAAATTAAAAATAACAAAAACATAAATTAAAAAATACAGCGATTTGATTGGTTTACAAAAATATAACTTCTATTTAGGAATGGTGTTGAAATAAGTCTTTTACGTGATCCACAAAATTCGCAAAGTTAATTTTAAATATATCGACATCATATAACAAAATCGTCGTGATAAAAATGACATTAAATTTCTTTTAAAATTATTATATCATGTAAAACCGTCTTTTTTTTTTTTTTTTTACAGTAATACCGCACAAGAGTCCCAACTGCTCCCGTCTGGAGCCAGTGAGACTATGGCATCTCCAATTGGGATATGTTGTGAGGCTGAGGGTATTGGGGAGGGGAGGGAGATGGGGAAGAGGAAGGTGGGGAAGTACCTGGCTATTCAGATCTGGTCACCAAACACGGCTAAAGCCATTTCAAGCAACGTTTCAATTCTGAATGGTGGTCTTACACCAGGGCGATACTGAGAGTATCTTCCACTCTGGAACGTGCCGCAAATATACTATATATTATTTTAATTAATTAATTGTGAAATAACACAAATTAATCAAATAAAATTTATTTGCGCACGCCGGGTTCGAACCCGCGACCTTCGGATCTGTAGTCAAAAGCGTATACCACTAGACCACGCCGGCCGTCAGTTAAGAAACGCCGAAACTTTTCATATTCCTTTCCAAAGTACCAACATAACTCTCAACATCTTGTGCGAATGTGTCGACTACTAACATCCACTGTAGTAGAAAGATTCCGGACATATTTAACGATGGCCCCCGGAACTTTCAACAAAACAAAATTTCTTGAAATCTTTCATGAATTAAATTGACTCATACTTTAGTTTCCCTTGTTATTTTACATTCTTGTTTAATTACTCGATTTATGCTAATACATTGTTATACGTCATTATTGGACGGTTCATTATACAAATAATTTTTTTGTTTTTGTTTTAACAAAACTTATTTATATAACTTGTTTTAAAACTTATTTATGTTTTTAAAGAAAAAAATTATTTCAGATGTTTTTGGATTTTATAAGTGAGTTAGAGAGAATATATCAATTTCATTGATCATACTATTTTCGTAATACAAACGACACACGCGAGAGAGAGAGAGAGGGTTGAAAATGCTATATTGCTGTTTTTCCTTCTTAATGCGTCTTATTTTCTTTGTGGTCTATATTTATTTGCTCTTTCTATACATTTGTATTTCTTATGAGCGTAATAACCCGTTTCTTGAAAAAAATTCACAAGTTTTGCATTTACGACTGGTTTCAGACGATTCGCTTTCAAAATATATAACAGCAACTAACGATTTATGAATTGATATTTTTTTTTTTAAACTTCAATGTTACCCCTCGAGGGGCAAAGTAAGTCCCTTTACGGTACACTTGACGACCAGTTTTAATCGGCTCAGCGGTAGGTTGTTGTGTTCCACGCATTTGGTCACGTTGCTGGGCGCAAATCTGAATGTCATGTCTCCAATTTACTGTGGATCGCTCTACTATAATACGTGATCAATTGTATGCGATTAGCGATAGGAGAGAGCTCAAAAGACCCTCAAGAGCATAATTTTTAGTTGACGCTAAACCAAGAATTCCAAGATTAACATAAAATTATTATTAAAGCCTGCCCTATTTGGAAAAGTTATCTCTGGGTTTTTTGAACAACAAAGCTTTTAAAATAAACTAAAGCTGCTATAATTTAAATGAGTTTTACTAAACAAGGCAATGTTCGGAAATAAATAACAATATTCTCTCGGGTTAGTTTCGTAATGATGTGGAAGTGTGTGTTGTGTGAATTATTCTATTACCTTGTGAAGGGAGGTATTAAATAAGGAGTTGAAATATTACGGATTGATTTATTAAATACAAATACACTTTCATTATTATCGATCATAAATTAATGTCAGTAGCGGCTGCTGGAAACGAAAGTAAAGAAGCCGCCAGTCTCTAAAATTTATAATATATATGATAGATGGAGAAATTGTGTTTGTTCTACCGGTTCTTCAATGGAAGGTGCTCCGAAGAGCTAGCGTCATTTATCCCTTATCCACCAGTGCGCAGATGGGAAGACATGCTAAATAAATAATATGTATATTAGTCAAATGTATTGTACATATAGTTTTGTATTAGTGATCGACGAACCGGTGGATGCAATCTGTTGCCATAAGTTGATAATAATTTGTCTAGTCTATAGTTAGTTGCAAGAAAGAGCATTGTAGAAATGTATTATATATTTGTACAGCGACCTTGAGGTGATTTTTCACAAAAACGGAGCTATAACAAACACCCAAATATTATTATTATACTAAAGGCGATCCCAACATTAATTTGTTTTTGGTATGAGCGCTGGTCGATATTGTCCTGAGTTTCTTCTTACCCATTTTCGCTCAGTGTTTTATTGTATAGTGTGGAAAATTAAATTCTTTATAAAATAATCATAAGTAAAATAGTCCTATACTTATATATACTGCCTGAGACCACATTTTGTGCATGTATTTTCTTGCTTATATAAAAACACGCGGATGGTGTTAATCGGGAATTTAAATCTTATCTTAATAAGAGGTGTTAGCAATTCAAAATTTTACACGACGTAGTGCACCGCCTTAAAAAACCTTCTAAAATGTCAGGAGGTACTATGTAAGTTAAAACAATCGATAAAACTAAGAAGACAACCACAAATCATCTCAAAAACTCAGATCAACATACCTAACTACACAATACAAAACTGTATAGCGACCTCTCCCTCTTATTACCAAAGTACACATGTAACAGAAAGAGATTAGAGATTAATTATTACGTTGTACAAACTTAACACAGAGTACATTATGACATCAGATTTCGTTGGACCAATCATAGAGCATATACACACTATAGCTTTTAAATCATTTTTATTAATTCTGAGAGTAAGAATATAGAAACATATTCAAAATCGATGTTTTTTGACGACTCTTTTTAACCTTGGGGATATATTATAAACGGTTCCATGATATTTTTGTTATTTGTTTTTGGGGTGTTATGCCGTGTTGCGCTAACTCCTTCTTTAGCCAACGTTTCGGACAGCATTGCAGTGTCCATCATCAGGGCAGATGTGTTATTTATCTATGTGTTAGTTATCCAAATATTTATTTATGTGTTAGTTATCCAAATAACACATCTGCCCTGATGATGGACACTGCAATGCTGTCCGAAACGTTGGCTAAAGAAGGAGTTAGCGCAATACGGCATAACACCCCAAAAACAAATAACAAAAATACTTTTGGCCGTGAAAATCTTAAATCATAGGTTCCATGATAACTCAACACAGTGACAATTCAACACACTTTTGAAAAGTGATATAAAGTCATTAGAAACGTAGAATTTTTTTTTTAACCTAACCTAACCTAACTTAACTTAACTTAACTTAACTTAACCTAACTTAACTTAACTTAACTTAACCTAACCTAACCTAACCTAACCTAACCTACTTAATAATAATATTTGGCTGATTTATATAGCGCCGTTTTCGTGAGAAATCACCTCAAGGGCGCTGTACAAATATATTTCTTAAATAGTTAATACTAGAACTACTGACTTATCTCTAAGACTTATATCTAGTGACTTACGACTAAGATCTATAACTACTATCTTAACGACATATATACGAATATTTACATATTTAGCAACTTACAGCTAAAGTTAATATCAGTTAATAAAGTTTTTTTTTCATCACTTTCCATGACTTTATATAACTTTTTAAAGATGTGATGAATTATCATTGCGATGATTTATCCGGTCACCATTATAAACATCTAGGGTATCGAAAACCAATACAAACAAATCTGATTAGCAATCGTACAAAAATAATATTAGGCACGGTATTCATATAATTTATTTGTACAAAGTGTTTATGTGCTCTTCATCAATTCTTCAGTGTACAGAAAAGGGCTTATCATTGGGTAAACACAAAATAAAGTGAATTGCGTGAGAAAGCTCTTGAAAACAATCAAGAAGACGAAGCAAAAGAAGAGGAATACTAATAATATATTATCTAAGAAACTGTCTGTTATAAAGCAACAAGTAAAAGGTCCCTAAATCCGGCTTCAAAAGAAAACTGGAAGGTCGAAAGGGTGTAAATAGGGAAATCGGTGCTGATGAACATTCTCAAGTGGACTGGTTTTGTGTCATACATCTTTTTGAATATTATCTGGACAAATTTTTGTATGATTTCTTCAAAGTCTATGTTATCTACGGAGATGCTCGGTTAACCTAGATCTGGGAGAGATCATAAGAAAAACGACACACAAAAGTCGGCATGTCATCCACAGTCAAGCTGTTGGCACAAGAACAAGTCGTAAAAACCTCTTGTTCTCGTGCGTCAAATGTCAGCCATATGCAAATCTTGGACACAGATTCGTCGGGCACAATGAATCAATAAAGCTACTTTTCCGAGCACATTTCATTTATTTTATTTTTGGAATAACTTAATGAGTAAAACCTCAAATTGTAATACTTAATTATTGAAGACAATATAAACGAAAATTTTAAACAGAAAAATCAGAATAAGATACGGTGCCCCGGCAAGGCAAGGGCCCTGGGTTCATATCGTAGACGTGACCGTATCTTTATCTGATTTTTCTTTTTCAAATTTTCGTTTAGGAATCGCTTATATTGTCTTCAATAATTAAACATTTCATTTACGTCAAGGTTGAATCTATCTAACTAATTGCCTGTTTCTGAAAAACGTAATTTTTTTTGTAGGATCCAGTTCAGAGAGGTGGCTACCAAACTCAACGGTAAGACGCGATTACGAATTAAAAAAGCATTCCGCCGATAATGAAAATCTCAAGAGTGGTAGATATTGAAAATCTGAAGAGTGGTAAATATTGAAAATCTCAGAGTGGTAGATATTGAAAATCTAAAGAGTGGTAAATATTGAAAATCTGAAGAGTGGTAAATATTGAAAATCTCAAAAGTGGTAGATATTGAAAATCTGAAGAGTAGTAAATATTGAAAATCTCAAAAGTGGTTGATATTGAAAATCTGAAGAGTAGTAAATATTGAAAATCTCAAAAGTGGTAGATATTGAAAATCTGAAGAGTGGTAAATATTGAAAATCTCAAAAGTGGTAGATAATGAAAATCTGAAGAGTGGTAAATATTGAAAATCTCAAAAGTGGTAGATGTTGAAAATCTGAAGAGGGGTAAATATTGAAAATCTCAAAAGTGGTAGATAATGAAAATCTGAAGAGTGGTAAATATTGAAAATCTCAAAAGTGGTAGATGTTGAAAATCTGAAGAGGGGTAAATATTGAAAATCTCAAAAGTGGTAGATATTGAAAATCTGAAGAGTGGTAAATATTGAAAATCTCAAAAGTGGTAGATATTGAAAATCTGAAGAGTGGTAAATATTGAAAATCTCAAAGTGGTAGATATTGAAAAACTCAAGTGATTTTGCACAAAAATCATCGCTATACAAATCATCCAAATATTAATATTAATGGCAGATATTCAAAGAATCGCCCCGGTGGAAGACGAATATTCTGAATCGAAACGTTGCCAGAAACGAATGTTTTCTGAATATCCAGGTTTTTCTCCTTCCCTTCAACCTCATAACGTAACCCAATCGGGCATGCCATAGTCCCACTGGCTCCGGGCAGTTGGGAGCAGTTTGGACTCTTGTGCGGTATTCATTATCAATTATGACAAGTCAGGTAGTTTGGTTGGTGCAAGTTCCAAAGTTTGAGCGTAGCTGGATTGAGGCCTACCTCCCCCACCCCTGCGCGAGTGCGCCCTGCGTACGTGCCACCCCACTGCGCCCATTATCGATCGCCGCCCCTCAGCCCGCCCGGGCCGCCCGCCCCGTGACATTGAAACAACACACATACATCCCCACCCCCTCACCCGCCCACCGCCCGTCCGGTCCCCGGGCGGAGAGCTAGGCGGACGTGCCGGGAGGGGGTTGTTATGGTGAGGGTAGGGGGAAGGGATGCGAGCCGCGGGGTTCTCTCCCGCGCAGAACGAGGATGAAATTTCACGATATTATTATTATTTTTTGCGAAGAGATGGAATTATCCCGGACGGTATTTTGATTGGCAATGAACGGTGTGATCGATCCATACAGGTGGGGTGGGGTAATGATACTCAGGATGTCGAAATGAAGAGTATACCTAAGTTATTTTCTTGCACGTTAAATAATTATTTATTATTGATAGAATTGCATATTCTAACATTTAAAATAGAAACTGGAGTCATGCAAATTTATATAATTTTTCCTAGCTTTACTTTTTCCGTTTTCCAGTGTGAACTATGAAACATTGAAATATTATAGCAAAAGAAAAGACATCATACATCTCTAAATAGTATAAAACAAAGTCACTATCCGCGTCTGTCTGTTTGTGCGCTTAGTTCTTCTAAACTATACAACGGAGTTTGATAAGGTTTTAATATCATTTAGAGAATTTATTCCGGAAGGTTTATATATATATATATATATATATATATATATATATATATATATATATATAATACATGGATATTATATTTTTTGAAAGTTGAGAAAAGTCGAGCAACGCCGGGTACATGTCAGCTAGTATTCATATAATTATTTGCTCCATTTTTAATACATAATTGCTGTATAAACAAAAACTTTTAATGAATGTTTGTAGCGTCTTGTTTGATCTGATGGTATCGCGGACTGTCGTGGTATGAAAAGGTTCAGATTTGCGTCAACAATGAAAATGATAAAAATTGTCTAAATTTGAACAAGAGAATAAACAAAACAAAGAGTAAAAAAAGATCTAATCATTTTGTACAGCACGGATTTTGTGAAAATCAGCATAATGGCTATTAAAAATGAAAATAGAAAATTTATTTATTACAAATTTAACACGAACATATTTGTATCTTATACATATATTATTCACAACAATAATTAACATACAGCAAATAGCAATAGAATATGTGTAGGTACAAGGTTATTCGGTATACAAATCTAATGAATACAAAATTAAGTATAAAATATTTATATTTTTTATTTAATAGCTATATTTTTTATTATTTAATATATATAAGTGAGTACAGGGATGTTATATAAATTACACATGGTTATAAAATATATTTATATTCGCAATCTCACCAAAGAAGAAACTGGTTCTTGTGCTTGGTGAGCGAGTTACACTAATTATAAGGAAAATAGAATAACATTATGCAATAGGTAAGTAAGGGTTTTTTTTTTTAAAGAAAGACAAACATTCCCGGGTTGCGAATAACCTAAAAATATTTGAAAATCTCCTACTACCACCACAGTAAGCTGAAAATGTTGCTTGTGTTGTGATGGAGGACTTAGCCAGCCGAGGAATTGAATACACTACGCCTGGGCGGGACCCAAACGCGATGTCGACTCGGCCACCGACCGTTGTAGTTGTACATATATAGGACTCTGTTACATACTAATTATTGAGCAATTAAGAGAGTAATTAGGAACTTCTAAATATAGTTGAGATGAATATAGATAATAAATATAAATAAAGGGAAGAACGGGCAATTATTTAGTTAATTATTTCTGAAAGTGTAACTTCAGTTTTAGTTTAAGTTTGTTGATATCCTTTAATTTCTTTATTTCAATTGGAAGGTTGTTGAAATACTTTATTCCTAAATAGGCATAGTTATTTTGCATTTCTTTGGTATTTCGATATTGTATTGATATCTTTCTGGCAGGTGGGTTTCAAAGTTTTTGATTATATTATCTTTATAAATTTGGATAATTGCATTTTTCTTGAAGATATCCTCTACTCGGGGCACCCCGAAATCTGCAAATAGCGTTTCTGTTGGATATGTGAAGGGTTTCTTGAGGATTACTTTGATTTACATTTATTTTTTAAATTTCTACAGGAATATTTATATTTATGTATAATAGATATTGATTATATTCCTAGTCCTCCTCACTAGGAGATCTTGTGATGAGGGGGACTAGGTTTTGGAAGTTTTCAGCGACTTCTATGGTTCGGCTTCATGTTTTGGGTAAGGTTTTCCAGAAACGTATGTACGATGTTTTAAATATGCTAGTAAGTAATTCTGTATATAAATTTCGCTAATAAACAATTAGTTAACGTTAATTAAGTGTTAATCTCAAGTGACGTACCAGGCAAGTATTGTACTGTATATTATCTCCATATATAGTTAGTAATAACATAGATCATTGTAGAAATATATTATATATTTGTACAGCACCCTTGAGGTGTGATTTTGCACAAAAACGGCGTTATTAAATCAATCATCCAAATATTATTATTATTTAGTTCTTTATCCGGTAGTTCCTTAAGTCAAGATTTAATGTCCTTAATGTAGTTATTTTTTGTTTGGAATTGTTTGATACTAAGTGGGAGTTTGTTATTTATCTTTACTGCCAAAAATTCAGAGCTTCTTTGTCCAAAGGTAGAGTTACACTTTGGTACTTTATGATTATGTAACGTGTGTGTCTGTAAATCATTTTTGAGGTGATGTACCAGAATGTTTTTGGCATAGATTTTCTGTATACTTGGAACGTCAAAGTATACAGAATAGGAGCGGACACCAGAATCATGTTGTTGATCTGGGCTTCAGTAAGCAGGATGGATCCTTGATGATGGACAAACCCTGATATGAGCGGACGCCAGAAGAATATTGTTGATCTGGGCTGCATTCAGCAGGGTGGATCCTTGATGATGGATAAACTCTGATATGAGCGGACACCAGAATAATGTTGTTGATCTGGGCTGCAGTAAGCAGGATAAATCCTTGATGATGGATAAACTCTGATACGAGCGGACACCAGAATAATGTTGTTGATCTGGGCTGCAGAAAGCATGATGGATCCTTGATGATGGACAAACTCTGATAGGAGCGGACACCAGAAGAATGTTTTTGCTAGATGGGCTAACTATACGCCAAATAACTCATAGCACACACTCCTTGCCTCATTCACATTCATACATCGTCTCATAAATACTCTGTTATTCTGACTCTTGACACGGCCGACTCTGGTTCACTCGATAATGTCATGTCTTCCTCGGGCGTCCCGGACTTCTTCTACACATTCGCGTTATATATTTCTCCTTACACTCCTTTCTTCACCCATTCGCTCTACATGCCCAAACCATCTAAGCATCCCTTTCTTAGTCTTACTCATTACGCTAACATCAGCTTTGCACTCTTTGCGGATCTCCACATTTCTCACACGATCATCAAGTGAAATAAAGTATTTCTATGGCACTAAAACATACTGATGTTTAATCCTCCTATGAAAAGTCCTCAGGACCGAGAAAGTCAAATCATCAAACAATCAAACTGCCATATGCACAGTGCACTTATCGATGCAATTTCCATGCACACATGAACCCGTGGCCCATCTGGCAACGGTGGCGTACTACGCTGGAATAAATTTAGTTGCCACGGATACCGGTGTTCTCGTAGTGTAATCTGTAGTCCAGTGTTGCCAGATCCACAGTTTTTACAATGTTTGCATGCTTTTTTGGTCATTTATACCTCCATGTTTTTTTATCTGTCACCAAAAATATGTACTTCTGACCGAGATACGATTTTTTAGCATGGGCCGCGTGGAGGATATCCCGAATTCAAGAACGTATTTCTTGAAATTCAGCACGTATTCACAATGTTTCTTTATCGAATTATTATACTTTTCAACAAATAATATGCATGTATTATCACGTAACTTTAATAACTTACTACTGTAAAATGTTGAAATAATAAAATCTGAAAAAAATCTCATTTTTTAAGATTATTATTTAATTTTAAATAGAATTTTACTTGATAGATAATTTACTTATTTACCGTTATGTTCTTAGTTTTGTCGTTTTTTTACCTTTCAAAACATAGTAAAATAAGTTTTTTTACCCCAATTTACATTTTAATTTTGGCTTCACTGGCCCCACACCACTGCGCGACTGGGCAACATTGCAGTTCCACCGATTAAGCGCACTCCGCGGTCGTCCTCCGCTCTGAGCGGTCGTCTGTAGAGCTATGTCCCGCTTAAACGTCCGAAAGTTGATTCGTGAGGTCAAAAAGAGACCGGCATTGTACGACAGCGGATGTATGGAGTATGGCGATAAGAGGGTTAAAGACGAACTATGGCGTGGAGTGTACACTAATGTGATAGATGGATGGGTAGAACTGTCTCCAGAGCTCCAAGAACTGAAAGGTTTGTTATTTGAAATTACTCTTTTATCTGTACCTGCTCTATTTCATGCGAATTTTTGCGACTGTACTTTTGCAGTTTCTGAGATTATTATTACTGCATTTTCAGTGACATATTTGAATGGCGCACATGTTTTATAACAGTGGTTTAGGTTTATCTTAGTATCGCCAAATACCGATTCCAGAACTACAACAATTAAACCTTCACATTTATTCTGAGGTCTCACACCTCCATCTGAGGCCACACTCCTTACTTCCATATTTCCAGTCCCTGGTTCCTTTCCAAACCATCCGAGTGCCCTTTCTAAATCTTTTCACGATTTTAGCCGTAACACTTTACATTGTTTTCCTATCTCTTAATTTTTATTTTCAATTCTTCCGTGAACAATAAATTCGTGAATTAAATGTCAACAAATTCTTAAAATGAACACATATTTGAAATACTTAAATATTCATGCTAGTACATAGTTTGTAAGTATAGGTATGGCATGACGGTCCGTGTTACCAACAAAAGCTTTAAGGAGAACGGTTTTGCGACCTTTTTCATACAAAACTTTAATTTGAATTTGAGGCCAAAATACCTCACCAAACTGAATTATTATTTTTTTAATGAATTATTTTTGTAGCAAAAATCGTGCTACTTTATTTATTTTTGTTTCAAATTATAAAATATGGGCAATAAGAAAACGATATTTTACGATTTTAGAGGCAAGTTTGGCAATTGTTTGTGAATTAATGTAATTATAAAAAAACTATCTTACCTTACCTACTATGTAATTAAAGTGAAATATAAAATAAAAATATGAATTATAAAAAAAAACATTTGCTTGGCTTAAATTTAAATTACAAATCACCAATTTACGTTGGAACACAAATTTGTCGTATATAAATTTAAAAATCCGACCTAATAAACCACTTTTTAATTGTTACGTATAATGAAATTTATATATATTTGCGAAAGATATTATAATTTTTAATTACCATTATGTCATAAAAAATTGTCAAGGTTGACTCTAAAATCGAGAATAATTTAATTATTTTATTGCAAATATTTTATAATTTAAAACACAAATAAATAGAGTAGTAATATCCGTACTAGATTTTGCTATCCCTTTGGATTAAAAAAAATTATTCAGTTTGGTGGAGTATTTTGGACTCAAATCCAAATTTAAATTTGTATGAAGAAGGCCGCGCAACCGTTCCCGAGAGGCTGAAATAAGTGAGAGATTATTGGAACCGTCACTATTCAAACATAATATTCGATCAAACTATTGTAACTGAACATAAAATTAATTAATGTTTGAAATGAAAAATGTGAATTTTTCAACTATTTATATTTGATTTTGTATGAATGACATTGGAAGTCAGGGGAAATTGCCCGGCAGCCATTTTGAATGACTAACTTTTGAAATGATGTGTATTGCAAAGTGGTATGAAATTAACAATTTTTTTTTTATTGTTATCAAGTTTAATTTGTAGAACTCCATTTTAATTTTAATTTTTTATATATTCAATAATATTATTATTAGATTTATAAAAACAGCTTATTTGTAAACAAGTTCTGCTGTGTAATTATTATTATTTTTGTATTTTAATTTTATTTTTTATATTTTCAATGCAATTATAAAGCAGCTTATAATTTTTTTTGGGAATTTGATGAGGCAAGGAATAAATAAATAAAAAAAATAAGTATGCAAAAGTGTTTTTCATACAACTTCCTCCTCACCCCGCGGCTTCAAATTGTTCTCGAATAGCTCTGTCCAGAGCCTTTTAGGTTCACGAGCTGTAAGTAGGATGTTAACTGCCACGCCTTGTCTCGACACCGAACATTTATGTCATTATGATTCCATATGATTGGGACTATCCTCCTACTTTGAATTAATTTAGTTTATGCTGTACCATTTTTTCCATACCCGAAATAGAATTCCTTTTCCTATATTGTTTATGATTATTTAGGGCAAGCGTTCTTTGGTTGCGTTTGTCCTGATTCAAAATGACATTCAAAGCCAAGTTTTTATATTGTTTTAGGAAAACAACTTCAAAGGAGATGGATCAACCTTTTAGAGCTTTACAGAAAAAACTTAAAGAAGATTCAGACATTTAAACGAACAGAAAATAAATACACACAGCCACGGAAATACGGATATTTCAATCAACTTAGATTTTTGGGGACGAGTCAAATGAAGGATGAGAAACCACCATATCGCTCCGAACGAGACAAAACTGGGTCCAATGACAAATTCGATGATATTGGGAAAGAAATAACAAAATCAGGCAATTCAAAAGTTAGTAGAGAACGAAAGCTTCAAAACAGGCAACTCAAACAAAAACTAACGGTCAATCTTCAACGAAGTATATTAATCGATAGGCACGCGAAGCGCGTTGAAAACCCTCGAAAGACACAACAAGCAATACTGCAACAACAATTGACCCCAGAAAGATGCAAAAAAAATGTCTACATGAATATGGATGAAGATGAATGCTTTTTGATGTCTCTCCTTCCAGCCATGAGAAGATTAGAAGGTGGACACAAATTTACAGCAAAAATAGAAATTATGAGTGCTGTCAAGAAGGTCATGGCTCAAAAGACTGCTAGATCACGAAAACATTGGCCATCAACTTTAGCACCAACACTTCAGATTAATTCTACATCTATAACGATTCTGAAGTCTAAAACAGAGATGGAAACACCTTTAACACGTCTACAAAACGAGAAAAGCTGCTCAGATGAGGCGTATAATTCTGACTTGTATGATGATATAATATATTTGGATGAAACAATGCTAGATGATTCTGAAATAAAGTGCGAAGAAGTAGAATAACTTTACTATAAATTTGTTTTCATTTTAGATAGCCGGTCTTTACTTGGGTGACATTAGTGGTCTTTGTCAAACTGATTTTATGTACCTAGTTTACTATTGATTTCTAGTATGATACAGGTATTGACATAGAGCTTTGGTCGTGTCCTGTTATTTCTTGAAGCAAATGGTGATGACATCCACATTATCCAACCACCTAGGCTTACTACTCTCAATACTTTACATTCCTGCAGGTTTATTAAAAAGGAGCCGATGAGGTTGACTTCCTAATTTATAATGTAAGTATATTGTATTTAAAGAGTTAATGACGCCAGTAAACTTCGTTTTTCGACACCTCCAAAAATGACGATGTTATGAACTTGGACGTATGCAGTGGTGGCTTGTGACGTCACACGAGACACGATTCAGTACGTTTCCTAATTTTAAGCGCCGCACATGTACTGCGATGCCACAGCAGCAGAGATGTGCTTTATTTCAAATAAATCCATTTCAAATGAAAATGCAAAATGGGTATTTTCCATTTTGCATTTTAAATGCTTTTCTAAAAACCATTTTGCATTTTGCATTTTAAATGCTTTTCTCAATGCATTTTCCATTTTAAATGCTTTTTTACAACATTATTCCTACTATCTCCACTCATCTTTTTTTCATAAGCCCCAAATATCAGTCGGTCCTCAACCTCGCAATGAGAGATAATTTACATTTGTCAAGTTGCTCCCTGGTAGGAGCCCTGGCAATTGAGTGATACCATTACAAAAAATACTGATTCAAATACTGAACATGGGGCCATGACGCTGTAATATTAAATGTTAGATAGCAGTTTCTATGTTTTTACGTTGGCAACATTAGTCCCGCGCAAATTTTTTGTGGTTTCATAATCTGTAGTCGTGGTGTTTTTGGATTTACCATCATGTAATATGTTTGTTCTACATTGATGTCCATTATTAAATGACAAAATTTGTTTAAAAATTCTATAATTATTTTGATTGTTTGACCTGAGAAACCATTTTGCATTTGAAATGCTTTTCTAAAAACCATTTTGCATTTTGCATTTTCAAATGGAAAAGTTTTGACCCATTTCCATTTTGCATTTCAAATGGTTTTGGCTACCCATTTTGCACATCTCTACACAGCAGCTACTATCAACGTTTGTGACGTCACACGAGATACGATTCAGTACGTTTCCTAATTTTAAGCGCCGCACATGTACTGCGATGCCACAGTAGCTAATATCCACGTTTTGAGAGTTTATATCTTCGGTATTATTCGATAGTTTTCAAAAATTCATAAAGTTCTGTCCTAAGAATGCCCTAATTTTATTTATGACACATTCCTTCAACGGAAGCAATCTTCCGAACAGGCCTTCCATTGATATGCTTGGTATAACTATAAGTGACCAGCTCAGGTACGGGGGCTCCATCGAAGCCAGAGTAAAGTTGGCCTCTCAGAAGCTGGGCGTACTGTACAGGGCCCGCAGATACTTTAATAATACACAACTGCTGACCCTGTACAAATCGCAAGTGCGCCCTACTGTCGAATTTGGCAGCCATCTCTGGTCCGGAGCCCCTAAATACCTGAAGAAAACCCTTGACTCTGTGCAAAAACGGGCGGTCCGATTGATAGATTCCCCAATCTTAACAAACGGATTGCAATCTTTAGAGCACAGGCGTCAGGTAGGTATGCTGTCCTTGTTCTATCGGTATTACAATGGAAGATGCTCTGAGGAACTAAAGTCATTGATCCCTTCGGCACCGGTGCGTAGTCGGGATCAGAGATGTGCAAAATGGGTACCCAAAACCATTTGAAATGCAAAATGGAAATGGGTCAAAACTTTTCCATTTGAAAATGCAAAATGCAAAATGGTTTTAAGAAAAGCATTTCAAATGCAAAATGCAAAATACCTATTTTCAAAATGCATTGAAAATGCAAAATGGTTTCTCAGGTCAAACAATTAAAATAATCATAGAATTTTTAAACAGTTTTGTCATTTAATAATGGACTCAATGTAGAACAAACATATTACATGATGTTAAATCAAAAAATTCCACGACTACGGATTATGAACCACAAAAAATTTGCGCGGGACAAATGTTGCCAATGTAAAAACATAGAAACTGCTATCTAACATTTAATATTACAGCGTCATGGCCCCATGTTCAGTATTCGAATCAGTATTTTTTGTAATGGTATCACTCAATTGCCAGGGCTTCTACCAGGGAGCAACTTGACAAATGGAAATTATCTCTCATAGCGAGGTTGAGGACCGAAAATAAAAAAGATGAGTGGAGATAGTAGGAAGAATGTTGCAAAAAAGCATTTAAAATGGAAAATGCATTGAGAAAAGCATTTAAAATGCAAAATGCAAAATGGTTTTTAGAAAAGCATTTAAAATGCAAAATGGAAAATACCCATTTTGCATTTTGCATTTCCATTTGAAATGGATTTATTTGAAATAAAGTACATCTCTGGTCGGGATACACGCCAAATGCGTGCCCCACATTTGTACACAGTTGACACTTGTCTCATGAGAACGGGTTGCTTCTACGATTCGTTCTTAAGTTCAACAGCTCGGCTGTGGAACGAACTGCCGGCCTCTGTGTTTCCTCCCTCCTACAACATGGGACTCTTCAAGACCCATGTTCACTCCTTCCTCTCCACAAAAAGACCCTCCACACAGCATCCCCAAAGATGACATAGGCCCTGAGGGAAATTATTTTCTTCAGGGCCTCCTGTGTGGAGTTAATATAAAAATAAATAAAAAAAATTCGTAAAAATTAAACATCAAATTTCGGTTTGTGAGAAAAACTTCATGGAGTGGTCAGCATTCTCCCTTTCTTACTACGTGTCCTACCCAGCGAAATCGTCGCTTTTGCAAAAACCTTGATACCGTTCATATTCAACTCGTAATAAATCCGTTTTCAGTTCAGAATCAGTTTTCTTTTTTAATTTTGGTTTATAGAAATATTTAGGAACAAATCTGGGCTTACTTATATCAATAACAGAATCGATAATAATATTGGTATCTACACGGAAAAAACTTACTGATAAAAAAATATTCCCAATACATTAAGAATCTCTTCAAATTATTCGTTATCCGGTTAAAAACGGCACGGCAGACCCTTGACGAATGAATTGATAGGATTCCTAACAAAATATTAGTAAAATATAAATGACTTGTCACGATGTCGGAACACGTTTTCTAAAAAACATTTTTGCATTTCGTCATTATACATTATTAAGACAAACGCAGGTGCATGAACACGTGTTCCGATATTATTACGAATTTACGTTTATCAGAAAGTCGCCTGCAGTCCCGTTTTTAACCGGAATACCAATAATTTGAAGATTTTTAATATATAAGCAATACTTATTTTTCTCCATGTCCACCACCGCCGAATCATTCCTTTAATACAGATTTCTTTAATAACTCCTAAGTATTCTCAACCCACCAAATGGTTCTCGAGCTACGAAAAGAAAGCGTTTTATGAATATGCTTATATTCCTCCAGTCTTATATTTACGAGAGGAGAGCCCATTTCATAGTTAGCGTGGCCGAGTATTTTTTATGGGCGCGATCGTTACCGACACGCTACGAGGGAACCAGGAGGGCGATTCTCGTTCTTTTAGCCTTAAGCTAAATGATAGCATTCGTCAACGACTGCTATCGTTTGCGAAAGATAGCTGTCCGTCGCTTGCAACATCTTTTCTTAACTATTAAGCGATTCTCGTTCTTTTGATATCCTTACAAGTTCGATTTTGGAGAGACCTAGTAAAAAATCCTAAAGAAGCGTGGTTAAGAAATTGTTAAGAGATTATTGAAAACACAAATTGGTGAAATATAATTAAGTGACGCAAGGTTTCTAACTAAAACTTAAAAAAACAAATACTTTGTATTATAATGCATTTTAATAACTGCTTATTTTATTTATGAATGACATAAATAAGCCATTTATCGAAGATTTACGTTTTGTGAAAAGGTACTTACCTCGCTGGATAGTAATGACTTTTTTACAGATTCACCACTTCTAAAGTGACGTTTGCTGTCAAACTAACGCTGCCGAATGGCGGTAACCGTCACCCAAGTTGATTTAAGAATGAAAGGGATTCTTATTTCGTTGTGGTTAACTTCAAAACCCACAATTTCGAGCGCCAGCCAGAAACTTATTATTATTTATGTAGGAATCATCAATGGTATGTGTAGTTTATTGTAAATTAAATCACTTATCTGGCTTTCGACATGTTACGTACTTTACAAACATCGCAATTACCTGATTCAATTCATTTAATAGCATTATTGTGCCACAAACATGTCACTAATCATGTTTACAGTCAATACTTACGATAATATTAAGTTTTCTCTTATTAAAACTACGCAAATATTGCTAATTGTCAAAACGTCACAATTAAATGAAGCAAATTCCCCGCGAACGCTAGCGTTCGGCCGCCGAATGACAGGTCTAGGGGTACCCTTCGCGTAAGGCTAAAAATTTTGGCGCGCAATCGAAAATCTAAGGATTCCATCTGTCAACGAGAGAACCGGAATCGCTTCATACGAATAAACCGAGAAAAATCGTTAATTTGAATGTAAGGACGATTTTAGTGTCGTTAAGTAGAACGAGAATCGCCCTCCAGAGCTTCTGGTAGAATAATAAAAATAATAAGTATACTTGAATAATACATAGTAGTTGAGTGCAGGGCCGTGTTCGGGTATCGAGCTGCCCTAGGCAAAAAAATACTCCCCAGTAACAATTATATTAAAGTATAAAATGGTATAGACTTCGCTACAAGGGGTAGAGAGTGCGTTGGTCCAACGCTCCTTAGCGCTAGCCGCCACTGTCGATAAACCAACGTCGACATCCACGTTTAACCTACCAATATGTACCTATTTATGAATGGAGCAATTCTGAGAAAACTAGATGCACCTATAATCTAATTTCGATGTTATGTTTACATTGTAGATCGTTGATAGTGCAGGCGCCTGTTCCCGCTAATATATTATACAAACGAATGATTGCAACACTCCAGCTATCAATTTTCCTAGAAGTAGTTCTTATCACAGGCCACTTTCCGATACCGTATAATCAGTAAAGACAGATAGCAATTAATACATTTTCGATCAAGTGATTGATTATGGATTAACCCTTAGGTCGCCAGGGCTAAAATACCAGTCGCTCGCCGTACACCGGCTGACACTGTTTTCGTAATCATTTAAGAAGAAACTAAAAGCCAAAATTGAGTATATTCTTGGTAAACCTTATATTGTAGGTAATAGGCATTTAAATCGCTCGACAAACGAGTCTAGAAACGTTCGATTTCAAGCACAAAACTGGTTTTTATTTATTTTGTAAACAATTTTATAAGAAAGCAAAAAAGTTAATCAAGTGAAACTGTCACAGATAATCTTAGCTTTAATACTGTATTTTTTAAAAGTTTTTTTACGCGTTCATACATTTCTATCGAAAATATATATTTTTTAGTAGTTTACATTTATATTTTTATTGAGTAATTTGTTATTTTATTTGTATTCTACTCAAGCGAAACGATAGGAAAACCTTCAATTTATCTAAAGCATATTTTTGGTATTTATAATGTACACCAATTCGTTATAAAGATTAATCAAAATAGTGATTTAGCAATAAGCTTCGCCTTAATTAAATTTTGCACAATTATGTTTCGTAAATTGTAACTTCTTACCAGATAATGAGTTTATATACTTATACAACATTCATTTTTATATAAAAAAAATTGTACATTATCAGTTGGTAACCCTGATATATTGATGTCGATTCACTTTCATGTTCCTACCATTATATCAATGTTCCTGATAATTATACTACATTTTCAGGTTACAATTCTGTTATAAATAGATTACACACCATTGGTAACTTCTATGTTATGTTAGCTGATGTTTTTAATATGCCTCAATTGATGTATAAAGCTTTAGTAATAAAAAAATTTGCGGTGCATATTTTAATGAGGTTACTGCAAAATGCAAAATGGGTTTTTGTTTTTGTTTCTTGTTCATTTCTTTCATTAACTTGTATAATATTTTATTTTCATTTATGACAATAAATTTTTCTTTTCTTTCTTCTTTCTGTATTGTACTATGACTGACAATAACCATCATGTATGTAAATGGCATTTGAGCCGTTCATTTCAATTCTAAATTCTATATATATATATATACAAGGTGTCCGGGGGTAAAGTGCGCTAACTTCGGGAGGTGATTCTACATGATGGTAAGAAGTAAAAAAGATGAAGAACTTTTTTCGAAATTCCAATTTTTTTTCCCATACTAAAATATTATTCCATAGAAGAATATTTATTTTTCCATACAAACAATTCAATTTTTTTACCTATAAATTACCTTATAACGATGGAATTTCGAAAATAGTAATTTACCCCAGAATAGCTACTATACAGAGAAATATATTTTTTCTCTCTTATTATAACAAAAAAAAAGTTATGTATTGAGTACATATGAAGATACTAGTTGACAAGTACCCGGCGTTGCTCGACTTTTCTCTACTTTCAATAAATATAATATCTATGTATTGTATATATTATTATTATATGTTGTATAAATTCTCAAAATGATAGCGAAAACCCTGCCAAACGCCAAATAATATCTCTCTCTGGGACTACAATTATACAATATTATTATGCGGCGATCGTAGCTTAAAATGAAATACTTCTCCGAAATACTTCTCCAAATTCTATTCCACCAAGAAAAATTTTATTCATATTTACCAACTTCTTCTTCCGTATGCCACCCGTTTTACACTACAAACGAAAACGACAGAAAACACAATGAGTGCGATTTGTCTCTTACCTGAAACAAAAGAGAAAAATAAATTAGTTATTTAACCACATATGACCTGCAAAGCATTTTAGTTTTTAATAGAAAAAAGTTATCGTAGACCACATTGAGATCCCTGAGGCATATGTGTGGTAAAATCATGTACGAAATGTGGAGATTCCCAAATAATGCAAGGTCTTGCGTACATACAGCGAATGAACGAGGAAAGGAGAGTAAGCAGAATATATGACTCGAATGTGAATAAAGTGATTTTTCACAAAAACGGCGCTATATATTATTATCATTATTGTTAGTGACTACCGTACAAGAGTTTCAATTGCCCACAGTCATTACGACTAAGGCGTCTCCAATGTCGTGATACTGGAGTACAAGGAGAAAAATGATTACATTGAATATTGCTAATTTATTAAGAATCTCTTTAAATTATTTGTAATCCGGTTAAAAGCGGGATTGCAGGCCCTTAACGAAGTCGTATATTTTATCACAATGTCGGAACACGTGTTCATAAAAATCCTAATATTTCCGCATTTCGTCATTGTATATTATTAAGACAAATGCGGGTGCATGAACACGTGTTCCGATATACTAAGAAATTTACTAAAAGTTTATCAGGAAACGGCCTGCAATCCCGTTTTTAACCGGATTACCATTAATTTGATGAGATTTTGAATAAATTAGCAATACTCATTTTTCTCCGTGTAGGCGGGGGAGACAGATGCGGTGAAGCCTTCATGGTTAAAATATTCGACGAAACTTAATTATGACAATAATAGTTCACAAAAAAAAACATTACCCCAAAGAACCTTTTAATGGCATTCCGCAACGCATAATTTTATTTTTATAATAGTAGTAGCCTTAGCAAGTAAAAAAAACCCAAAAGGTTAAAACAGAAAACATTTTATAAATGTAGACAATCGTAGTAACCAACATTGTTCAACGTACAAAAACGCCCTTTTAAGAAGTCCTAACATTTTTTAGAAATTGTCTTTTTTATAACGGATAATGGAAAGAGGATACAAAATACGCCGAGAATATTTAACTTTAGCTAAAATTTAACTTTAACTAAAATGTAACTTTAACTAAAATTTAACTTTTACTAAATTGTAACTCTAACTAAAATTTAACTTGAACTAAAATTACCTTTAACTAAAATTTAACTTTAAATAAAATTTAACTTCAACTTTAACTAAATTTAAATTTTTGAATGAATGAATTTCGATATTTGAAAATGTCTGGTCAATTTCACCCAAAGTAAGAGAAAATTTACCTTACTTCGGGCACACCAGACACGCCCGTAAAATATTTCTATCGGTTTAGCACTTTAGTGGTATTTAGCAAAGATAGATTTTATTTAAATTCAATTTTTATTAATTTTAAAAACATTACAAAATTCAAAATTTAAAAAAATATTTATTGCACAAAAATACAGAGTACAAACGGTATAGCTTATAGGTTACATCCTATTTCTTCCAGCTAACCCAATTAACCTAAATTGTTCATTTTTATTCGTTTTTAAATAAATTTGTTATGGAAAATTCTTACATAAATATAGAAGGTAGGTATTTTTTTTTTTTTTTTTTTTATAGTGAATACCTCACAAGAGTCCCAACTGCTCCCGTCTGGAGCCAGTGAGACTATGGCATCCCCAATTGGGGGATGTTGTGAGGCTGAAGGTAAGTGGAGAAGGGAAAGAGGAAGGTGGGGAAGTACCTGGCTATTCAGATCTAGTCAATAAACACGGCTAAAGCCATTTGGAGCAACGTTTCAATTCTGAATGGTGGTCTTACACCAGGGCGATACTGGTAGTATCTTCCACTCTGGAACGTGCCGCAAATATACTATATATTATTTTAATTAATTAATTGTGAAATAACACAAATTAATCAAATAAAATTTATTTGCGCACGCCGGGTTCGAACCCGTGACCTTCGGAATGGCAGTCCAATGCGTTACCACTGGACTATGCCGGCCGTCTAACAACTATAAGGTATAACAACTATACTAGTAAAAAGGAGTTTGCCTTTTAAGGGCAGCTTCATTGATGCTAAAAATGTCGATAACCGAATTAATTCTGTTCAACAGCGAGATTGCTCTCTCCGCAGGCATGACCATTGGAAAGTTAGTCCTGCAGGCCGGGAGATAGAATAGTCTATGTTGTCGGTGACGGAGATAACCATCGGGAACATAGAAATGAATGCTTTCCATGATGACCGAGTTTTCAAACCATCCACGAATCAGTCTAAAGAAATGTGTAGCAATGCGCACATCCCTCCTGACCCGTAGATGGTTTCTTCCGAGCATACCCAGAAGAAAGTCAGTGGGATAGAGCCACGGGTAGTAGCCATACTCTCTCATGTAGAGAAATCTCAAGATTTTATTTATTTCATATTATAGAAACAAACAGTAAATGAGTTACAGTGATGAAAAAATATATAGGAATTAGATATTTCATGTTAGGTAACTATAATTTTTTTCGTTATAATGTCTGGTACGTAGTATGTTAATTTCTTAATTACCAGGTGACGTGTGCAGTATATAGGTGTGTTTGTGTATATACGTATGAGTGTGTGTGCATGTATGTACTATATGTATGCGAATTGAACAGTTTATATTATTGACATGATGCCACGTTTGAATTTGAGCAGTGAATCCGAAAAAATGTCAATGTTTGAGTTCAGCCAAATATCATTTACATTAAATCCTATTAATATGAAATTCATTTTGAAATTTAAGCAGTTCGGTAGACTGTCGCAAAATAGTACAAAGTAAGAAAAAACTGTTGAAAAGTAGTTCTATTTAAGATTTACCTCAGGGATTAAAGAAAGCGAACATTTTCCGACAAATTTATGAGCGTTTTGGGCGCGTTGTGGACCAACACAAATCATCATTACAAAGCGCCATTTGCTGTTGTTCGTTCCTTTCCCATAAGTTGAGGTTCAGCTCCGCAGTTCGGCTAGCGTATGTATACGTATTACGTAGCATAACGTAGCGTAAAAGCGAACCGCTGATAGATCCGTTGGAACGTCTCCCTCTTTCTCTTGAACGACGCGTTTAACAGAAGGAGGATTAGGACGGAGCTCTCGGCGGCAGCACAAAAGCAACGTTTAGCTTTTACGTTTCAGAGAGAGAGCAATTTTTCCACTAGGATGGTCACGCCAGACTATAAATTGCTCCAAGAAATAATGTCCACGAGAAAACAGAGACTTGTATAAACATATCGACTGTGTTTTGGAAAAACCCTTCAAGCTACATTTTTTTAGGAATGTTAGTTTTCAGTGGTCTCATGTAGAATAGTTTTCAAAGTTCAACAAGGTAATCAGTATTTTACCCTGATTAAGGAATTTTTATTACTAAAAACCAAATTTATGAAAAAAAAATATTAGGCTATATAAATATTTCGAGATAATTGTGAAATAAATCAATCCTCAAATATCTTACAAATATATATAGAATTTCAATATTGTACATTGAATACATGCAAAAATTGAAAATATTTTAAATTAGTTTTACGAATTTTAAAATAATCGTTTTTGTCGTCTACTGTATAGTTTTCATTTTATGGCTTAAATGTTTTAACCAAACCACAGTCGATATATATGTATATTATTCGGTGACCGGATAAATCATCACATCTTTAAAAAGTTATATAAAGTCATGGAAAGTGATGAAACAAAAACTTTATTAACTGGGTTTAGTAGGCTAGGTTAGGTTAGGTAAAAAAATAATTTTCATCGTTTCTAATGACTTTATATCACTTTTTAAAAGTGTGTTGAATTTTCACTGTGTTGAGTTATCATGGAACCATATTATTTAATCATTGAAGACAATATTAACAATGGGGGAGGGGAGTTTGGGTATAAGACACTCCAAGTGGTTCGCTACGTTTGGTGATTTAGCAGGGGTGCCTGGGTTCATCGGGTGAGGTGTGTTCAGGATGGGCCTGCCCACAAGCTGCGGGGCGTGCCGGATCGGGAGAGGCTGGTTTGTGGAGACCCTTTGACCTCTCCAACTGGTCTCTCGTGACCTGTCGCCTTGCGCGCAGCGGGAGGGATAGATCACTCGTCCGTCTCTCCTGGACACACTGATCCCATTCCTACCCACCCCTCACACCTTTTACCTCCAAAGAACTTCCTCTCCTTCCTTCCCTTGAAAAGACGCTCCCCACACAGCATCCCCAAAGAAGGAAATTATTTTCCTCAAGGCCTCCTATGGCCAGTGTGGGGGTTAATGTAAATCACTTCCTTGCTGGGGAATTCGTCTCAAGAAAAAAATGATTAAACACTAAATCCTACATTTCTATTTTTGTATCGCTTTATAGCTACTATGAAAAATAAAATAAATTAAAGGAACCCATTTGAAAAAGTTTTGCAAGCCAAATAATATAAAGCGTCTGAATGACTTGAGAGTTTGAAATTAAAATGTAATATTTTCCGGAAGGACGTTGTCTAGTTTTAGTTGTAGGAATTTAATTCTTTTTCTTGCCTTTCACCTGTCCGGGTATTTTCTCGACTGAGAATTGTCCGTAGATTTCCAAGAATTTCCTTTGAATGTTTGTTAGTCCGGATCACCACTTGTTTTCTTGTAAATGATGGACAATCGGCCGAGCGTAACAATGACAGCTTTTGTTGTTACCTTTTCTTTTAACAAACTGTAATAAAAACGATTATTTTCACAACGGCCAATAATTTGTGAAACCATTATTAATTTGTTGTTTGAGTTGAGTAATTAATAATTAGAAATGACTAATAAATGATAAACAGAATCCAGATAAATATATTATTATGTCAACGATTAAGACAATATTGCGTTAATATATGTTATGAGTTTTTTGGGAGGAAAAAAGATGAGAAAGAGGGAGATTGGGAAGTACCAGATCATTCAAATCTGTTCACTAAACATGGCTCATTCCATTTCAAGCAACATTTCCGATGGTGATGTTTCACCAAGGCAATGTTATTATTGGTTAATGATTTTTTTTTAATCCTGGATAGTGCAAAAAAATATAGATTTGAAAGGGAGAGGTGGGACACGTATTTTGAGAAACACTGACTGATATAAATAATGTTAAAAATAGAGCAGGTACCTGCCATTAAATTAACGCCGGTGCTGTTGCCAAGCGGTTCGTCAATATGATAAAAATCATTCGTATAGCGTAGTTTAGTGTCATTTCACTTCAAGTTGCGCTCAACTATAAAAAAAACTTAAAAACGGTAATTTAGAATTAGTGGTCATGTTCTTAAAATTATTCCTACATTGTGCCTTACCCAATACAAATCTAATATTATAACACTAAATACACTGTTTATACAAAGTGATGACAAAATTTAGAATAACAATAACAGCAGGACAGGACAGGACAAAACAAGAATATTAAAACTAAAAACGTAATATAAAACAGGAGGCAGTTTGTGCTCAGAAATGAAAATCTTCTGAGAAGACATTTTAAAAGGTACAAGGAGGCAGTTTTAGAATACATAATGATGTGCAATAACATAATCATACTTAACGCAACAATATCTTGAAGTGCGTCTCGCATCTCAAAACTAATCAATAATAATAATCCACTGAAGAGAAAATTCCCAGAAATGTTTCCCATAAGGAATTAAAATTATTTTATTTATTTATTTTTATGTGAATACCGCATAACTGCTTCCTGCTAACCGCACGGAGAAAAATGACTACGGCATTTTTTATCAAGATACTGTTAAAAATGTGACTGGAGGACCATTTCTTAATACAATATTAGTCATCACGTGTTCACACGTGTTCCGCGCAGGTGGCCTTGTCCGAATAAATATTATGGACGAGGTGCGACTGGATTTTTAAGAACACGTGTTCCGACATCCTCATAACATATTCGTGCTTTACTGAGAGTTTGTAATGAAATCATTAGTTATAGGTCTCCAGCCCTGTTTTTAACAGGAAAACGATTAATTTAACCAGATTTTTAATAAACTAAAAATATTTCATATCATTAAGTTTTCTGCGTGCGGAGACTGTTGGGGAATGTTGTAAGGCTGAAGCGTATGAGGAGGTGAAGTTATTTAAATCAACGTTTCGATTCGACAGGTCAATGAAATCGATTGCTTGAAAATGTTTGATCAATTTTACCACGATTTATTTCAGGCACACAGACACGCCCACATCACACTTCAATCAGTTTATCTCTTCAGTGTACATACCTAATTTCCCGGGTTTGCGATAAAAACTGAGTTCCTAGTACATAGTTCCGAGTTCCGATAGTCGCGCACGAGATAAATTGAGACTAAATAATCGAACACGACACGAATGACCTATTCTCGAGATAAATACCTAATGCTTTTAATATACACACTGTTGTTATCTTCAATTGCAGTCCTCTGCAATGCAGGCGAAAGTGTAACAAAATGAATCAAAATGGAAAAATGACAAGTGTTACAGTAGGTTAGGATAGTTAAGTTAAAATATCAGCAGGTCATTTGGAGGCCTAATGGAATAAGTAGTGGAAGGAGATTTATTTATTTATTTATTTATTGGATGATTTTTATAGCGCCGCTTTTGCGAAATATCACCTCAGGGGCGCTGTACAGTTAATGCAGATATTACAAAAAAATATATAAATATTACAAATTGAAATTGAAATTAAGTTAAATAAAATGAAGTACAGAAACAGGTGACACGGAGATGGAGAATCTGCTGCAAGAATCCTAGGTGGTGAGGAAACTGGGCCAGCTGCTGCAGCGAGAGAGTCCACCGCGTCCACCAACAGTGCCAGCACGAGGTTCGTCATCCTTCCAGGTATGTGTCTGCTGCTAATAGAGCGCTGACACAATGTCCTCTCATGGATTCCAGACCTTGGCAGCACCGCTGTGACATTCGGAAAGTCCATCTCCTTGTACACTTGTTTCTGGTGATTATGTTAGTGGTGCATTGTTCCGAAATAAAAGGCGGCGGACGGGATAATAAATCACCTTGGGCACTTGTTAGGGCTTTCAGAGTTTCCAAGAATAACATTGAAAACATCTGGCGTACCTACAGTTACCGATTCTCGTCCCAAGTTCAACTTCATTGAATTTAGAATATTTTTAGCACAATTTTCGATTATTCATTTTAGAAACACTGCACTCTAGTCACATTACTATTAAGTTCTGATTACTAATTGGTAAGTTAATTTAAAATGTTGATTCACTGATTTTTAAAATAACTTCAAAGGTATGTTGCCTCGTTTCCCTTGAAAATACTAAAAAAAAACACAAAGCGGTTGGAGACGGCATGACGCGTCCAGCTGCCACAAAGGGCGCTAGATGGTGAAGAGAAGGTGGTAGGGAAGTACTACTACCTACTATTAAGATCTTGGTCAATGAACATAGCTACTGACTTATAGTGATTTATTTGGGGTATTATGCCGTGTTGCCCTACCTCCTTTAGCCAACATTTCGGACAGCTGTCTGAAGAACTAAAGAAGCTAAAGAAGGGGGTAGCGCAACACGACGTGATACCCCAAAAATAAATCACTATACATAATACTTTTGGCCGTAAAATCTCAAATCATATACTCAAATCATATATAGTAATGAGTAATGACGTTTAACGCAACGTTCAGATTCTAAATGGTGGTCTTTCGGTCAATGCTGGGGTAAATATCTCTTCGAATACATTAATTTTAAAAATATTAAAATTCATAAACTTCAGATTTGAGGAAAAACGATAAAATTTGTTCTAGTTTAATAGCCAAATTCTAGATTATTAACTTTTATATTAGTGTCGTGAAAAACCGAAAACCCTAACCAAAACATAAAGGTTATTTTGGCGGGCCGGTATTTTGCATTGGTGACACGGCGCCGCATGCCATCTGGGATACGCCCGCTCGTCGGTCTAGAGTCTAGACGGTGGTGTGAGGCGTGTGGTAAAACACGTGGGAAGGGATCGAACAAAGGGCTTCACGCAAAGAAAGGACGGCCAGACGGCCGAGCCCTTCGACGCGGTGGCTTCAGTTAGTACGGATGACAACGGTAGTCTGTTGTGGCGATGAGTCATGACTCATTTTATTAAGAGCGAGAGTCACGGTACCATTGAACGAGCATACTGCGCTCGCCCGATACGGCTCCTAGCTCCCCAGCGAGAGCGTATTAATGATCGCACGACTCTTGCTACCAGTACACCGTCCCGTCCCAAGAGATAAGAGAGCGTAAGATGCTAGGTAGTTAGTAGGTGTTGATACGTATATTCAAGTCCAGATGTCGGACTCTCGGACGGTTCACGTCTCTGAATATGTAATATCAATTAATACTTGGATAATTTTAATTGCACTATTTTGTTAACTAACATATGTATTATTCTATAAAAAATTATTATTTCTTATTTATAAGTATCATTGAATCGCTGACAGCCCTGAATTGGCGATATATGCGAGCCTACTCAGCTATTCCGAGTACAATTACTTTTATGGGTAACAATAACTCACCTCACCTCACCTCATACTTCGACTTTTGACAGGTCTTATACAAACCTAGTATAAAGTAGCTCAATTATTGTTACACTGCTATATATTTCTTTTGAATTGTGCATTGTCTTACTGCACTTATATTAATAACTGCATCACTTGCAATAGTGTTTTTGTTTATAGATAATTGCTCTTTAATTTATTGCTATTTTTATCCTGTTTACCACTGTACGCTTGTAATTCGATGATCACTGTATTGTAAGAGACATTACCATTTTTTTAAATGAGATATTTTTTCTAAAATATTTCATGTAAAAAAAGAGTTGCTGTTCAATTGAGCCGTGATGGTTTACCGGGAGTCGTACGAATACGGCTCATCAAAAAGAGTCATCAATTGTGCGGCTCGTTCATGAACGACTCATCGCTAGTCCGTAGTAACTAATACAAGGGCAATGCGGAGCTACAAGCACACGCCTCGCCCCGTCAGGATATCCCTCGGACGCACACTATCTCACAGTCGACGGCGCAGCAACAACAGACTGAGCCGCGTATTATTGTACGTCGTGCTCGCTCAAACGTCACAAGCCCGCCTGCGCTTGCCCGCCTCCCGCCTCAGTGCGAGCGAAACACTCAGTCCGAATAGTTCACACGCCTCGCGCGCTCTTGTTAGATTAAAGTAATAACCACATAAATACAATGATCAGCATAGATCAAAAGCGCAGTCGAACACTGATCAAATTGTATAAGAACCACAGCTTACTGTGGGACTCTTCTCACGTACATTACTTAAATAAGAGGATCAGACAGAACGCATGGGAAGATATTGGCCAGAGTTTGAATATATCAGCCGCCGAAGTTAAAAATAAAATGGCCTCACTTTTAGGGTCTTACAGGCGTGAAAAGTCGCGACAAAAACAAAGCCATTCTGCTGGATGTACGCAATACTATTTCAATTGCCTATTTTAAACATTAATTACTATTTTTTTTTCGGTGTCTTATTTTTAAATAATAAATTGTTTTATTGTTACAGGGAAAAAGGAGGTTTGCGTTTCCAAATGGTTTGCCTACGACTTGTTTAGTTTTATGAGAAACAGAAATAATCCAAATAACACGGAAGGTGACGCAGTGGAAACTGTAAGTTTTTGTCATTACTATTTAATATAATGTTTGTCCTATTTAATACATCGTTTTGCCGAGATACATATCATTAACCAGCACTCGGTTTACATCAATTCCTTACCGACCCATGGGACGACGGCCTCAAATTATTACTATATTGACATTATTAACTCTACTATACGGGACATAAAATGAAAATCCATCGTACTGAAACTAAATCAATCAATCTACCTTCCCATTAACTCTCATCCTTCATCCTTTATCATAATCCTTTGTTCCCCCCACCCTCTCTTTATTGAACTTGATATCTCCATTGCATTATTGATGTATAAAATTATTATACGAGTCAGTGAATATATTACCTATTTGAATGATATTATTGTTTTAAAATTGTATGTCAAAACCAATTGTCGGATTTGATACATAAAGAAAAGGTAGATCACACAATCAACACTTATAATTTATAATACTAATAAATTCGGCCAACAAACATTTACTTGGAAGGGCGTTATATAGTTTTGCAGCGTATAATTTATATTGTTTTACATTTTAGATTTTGCCGAAAGAATCTAGCCAGGATACCACAAATAATACCACGAACAACACTAACACCCCCAGCACCACCGACAGCCAAAAAAGAAAAAAATGGATCCAAGAAGACTTGGATCCATTGCGATCAGCTCTTGTCCCGTCATTCAACGTCCCCATTCTCAGACAATCTATTGCGGGTCCCTCCAACGATCCATATTACACTTACGGTCAGCATATCAGCAACGAACTCCGAAAGTACGACCCAAGAACTTTGGCACACGTCAAAAATGCAATCAACAACATTATCTTTGAAGCGGACATGGGAAAGTATCAAGATCTAGTCAACGGACAGTACATTCCTCCAGGCTATATTGCAGCCAGCCCTTTTCGTCAGGCTGCCCGGAGCCGGAGCCCGCCGGATGCTGCAGGCCCCTCGGTGCAGTCACCGCGGGATACGGATTCACCGCAAAGTGAACAAGACATAAAAGAAGTACTGATAAGCCACAACTTTAGAGTGTAGATAGGTTGAGTAAGTTTGAATAACTAGAATATGTCGTAAGGATTGGTGAAGAATTGCAGCCGCTAATTGAGGGCAAACAGTTATTCTTGTATTGAAGTCTGTTCTCATTTCAGTAAAGTAACTTCTATTTTTATTTTGCTTTCTGTAAAACTAACTACGTGTAGGTACACGGAACTTTAAGGTTATGCGCCTATTATTTTGTTTATTGATTTGCTCATTTGCTGTATTCTTCTTTCGTACGGTGGGGGGATCAGGAGGGACATATGGGATGCAAGCCAATCTAGGGCCTCAGACGTCGCACATGTTTGAAGGTAATATTTGAAGGTATTGATAAAACGTCATTCGCTTTTTTTCTTGTATTCAATATTTTTCTTCCACTTACGCAGGATATCCGGGGTTAAAGTGCACTAACATCGGAAGGTGATTTTAAACAATTTAAGGTGTAATTTAGAATAAAGTTAAATGTTATAATTTTACTTCCTCCCGAAGAAGTTGCACTTTAACCCGAACCCCTTGTATATACAAAAGGTAAATTAACTCCCTGAAATTGGATAGTAATGTATATTTTACCCATAATATACGTTTGCTTAATCTATACCATCTAGCATTTAAAAAACTTTGTTATATTTTTTCTAAAACTAATTTTGTAAAATTAATCTCTAAAATTGTGTATTACGTTTGTAGTTAATTTGAATATTGAATAATGTTAATTTGTATGTTGAATTACGTTTTTAGTTATTTAATAAGACTTTGAATATTGTTTACAAATCGTCTCTTAAGCATTATTTTCTTTTTGTAAATACTTACTGCTCCCATAAACCAAAACCTCCTAGATCGCAAGGCCGGGACGCTGAATCAAATCAGCCTCCTAAATTATATGGGAACCTCCAAAATATGTATTTTTATTTATTTTTTTACATTCATTAAAAAAAATTTAAGATGTTTTAATAAATAAGAATAAATTGAAAAAAAAATTAAAAGATTTTTTGCAAAATCCCATACAAGTTAGGAGGCTGCTTTGAATGAGTGTCCCGGCCTTGTGATCTAGGAGGTTTTGCATAAACACGAGCTCCTGGAGCTCACCTTATGGACTAGTAGATTAATAAGAATTTTTATTTTATTTATATTGCATACTGTTATAATTTGAAATGTTATATTATATTGTAATATAATAAATATAGCTCGGGTACCCTTCTATTATTTTTAAGAGATGCAATGTTTTTAATTACTGTTATTGTATGCATTATAAGAAAATTTGCATTCATTATTATAAACTTATTGTGGGATAAACTGAAAAAATATTGCTCTAAGCTTAAGCTGACATAGCAGTGGCGTAGCAGGAAAAGTTCTATTGTATTTTTAAATAAAATAATTATAATATGTGTATGTACTTTATTCATTTATATACATTTCCATACCTACTCCTTCAAATATTTCATAATCGACTCTCACACTTCTGGGATAGTAACCGATAGAGTGGTAGATACTATTATAGATAGTTTATTATAGCTATACCCGTGGTTGTCAACCAAACCTGAATAGCTGGTACTTCCCAACCGCCCCCTTTCCCACTACCAGCTTCAGAACATACCCCGATTGGGGATGCCATAGTCCCACCGACTTCGGACAGTTGGAAGTCTTAAAAAACGATATACATTGTTTTAATATAGTAATATAGTGGATCGGACAACAAACCCACATATTTAAGCACCGGAGAGTGATCAGTATCACTTCCTATTCCAGTTCTTTCAGATTTATCAAATAGGGATACAATCGTCCCACTGACGTGCGGTGCGACATTAAAAAGCAGATCACCCGAGGCTGGCACCTACCCGGTTGCCCGGCTGATAGTTACACCACTGATAAGTGTCTTAAAGGTAACAACATTTACTCTTTCATTCCGATTCTTGACGTGACCCGACTTAAGTTTTTGATTCAGGGCCGTGCCATGTCTTCCTCGGACGTCCTCGAATTCTTCTACCATTTACTGATGCATCATGTTACATTCTCCCAACTCATTCGCTCTACATTTACATGTCGAATCCGTCTAAAAGATCCTCTCCTTCTTCTTCTAACTTCTGATTATGATTACTCCGTACGTTTACAATAACTGCTTTATTAAATACGCGATATAATGTATATGGACATGTCTCTATCCGCGTCTGTCTGTTTGTGCTCTTAGTTCTTCTAAATTACGCAACGGATTTCGATAGGGTTTTCACTATCATTTAGATAATTTCTTCTGGAAGGTTTACATATATGATACATCCATATTATATTTATAAAAAGTAGATTAAAGTCGATGTTTTATAATCAAGATGTAAAAATATATTTTCGGGCACTACATTGCTAACGCTGGCTAAACCTCATTAGATACATCAAAATAATTTACTACGGAATTGTACATTTTAAAAAGGCCTACAGAAAAGTCCAAGATGACATATATCTTACTCCTAAGAATAACCCTCAACAACGCCGGGTACACGTCAGCTAGTATTCTATAGCTGAGATCTGGGATGCGAGAGAGAGCTTGACCAAGTACAACTATTTATATACAATTAACTAAATATGGCATTTTTGTTCGGAATCTCCATATCTCTATTACGGTCATACTTGGTTTTACCGCAAATACGCTTCAAGGATGTCCTTTCTACAGCATTCATCCCCTCCTTCCAGTTCCATAAACGTAGAGATAAATTTTTGCTAATAATAAAACTACGAACCCAGTTTGCGGCAGACTTTCTTCTTCCGACAATATCAACCCAAATTGAACACAAAATTCGCATTACTCTAGTATTCACAGGCGTAAAAGAGAAATCCGTTTCCTTCAGAGATTTATTGTCGAAGGCTGTATTTTCGTAGACGTCCTCGCTAATCTGTGAGCAGAGCCCTCCACCCATTCTCCACCCCCCCCACCCCCACCGCCTCTACCCTGTAAACTAGGCCTGGGAAAACTACAAATTTACTTTTTAAATTACTTATTTAAAAAAACCTTAAACAAGCCTAAAACAAACACCGACATTACTCGGCTAAGATTGTGAATTGTGACGCTGCATACCTTAACCTTAACCTTGTCCTTAACCTTAAAATTGACGACTTTTTCGCTTATTTTCGAAATAACTGGGGGGCGATTCCGGTTCTACTAGGTAAGGAATTGTCCTTACCCTTAAAATTGACGACTTTTTCGCTGATTTTCGAAATAACTGGGGGGGCGATTCCGGTTCTACTTAAAGATAAGGAATTGTCCTTAACCTTAAAATTAACGACATTTTAACGAAAAAAGAGGATTTAAAAAAATAGAAATGAAGAACAGGAATCACAGTTAACGAAACATTCGTTAATTATAAGGTTAAGGACAATTCCTTATTCTTAAATAGAACCGAAATCAACTTTTATCAACAAGACATCCCTTATAACCGGCACATAATATGGTAACTGGTCGGGACGCCGGGACATACGAGTATTTTCAAAACGAGACAATCCCGGTCAAACCAAAACCTATGGTAAGGCTTAGATAAACAAGCAAGTTTTAGGAATATCCACTACATACTTTACCCATGAAATTATTTTTAAACAAGATGTGGAACAGTTCTATTCGCATCATTAAATTATCACGTTAAAAAATAATAGTATATAATTTTATATTAAAAATAGTATATTACTTCCGATCCGCCGTTCTGTTAGAATTCCTAATTGGGCCCTTCAGTCAAAAACTTTTCTCAGGCCTGCTGTACTTACACTGTGCCTAGTTATTTTATATCACGACCAAGCATGTTATGAAGTATATTATTATTTTTTATTAGTCCTTTCTGTGCGAGATTTACCCCGAGCCCACAAAATATTTCCCTCCCGAATTATATTTATTATGTATCTGGGTCGCTCTGACATAACGACACGGAACCAAAATAACGAGGATTTGTATTTTCCGTAAATAAAGCCATGCCTACGCAAGATTCGGTTTATGGTACGGAGGATATACGCACAATGGATCCGTCAGGAAATGATATTTAGTAATAATAAGAAGACAAGATGTCATCGGGCAATATTCAAAGCTATTAGCAATATTACATTCGATATTCATCCTTTCCGTCATCTCATGAATCTGGGCACAGGCCCAGAAGCTTCAGTATCTCAGGGCCTGTGATCTTTGGGAATGAAGTTTGGAGGGTCTTTTCAAGGAGGGGAAGCCAGTAAACCTTGTATACCAAAATTGTAGCTTAATCTAGGATTCAGTAGAAAATTTAAGATATAACTCGCTATAAAATATATTTATTTATTTTTATTTAAGTACATAAAACAGGCATGGTGCCCAAAAATTTACATACATGGATGTTTAAATACATAATAATAACAAAAATAGTAACAAAAGGAAAATGTAAGTAATATTAACATTAATATTAATCTATTATAATAATATGTAAGCTAAATATGAAAGTAAATAACAAATAAGAATGGGTAAAAGGTAAATACAAATATGTTCATAAACGATTTGTTATTGTCACACCTGTACTGGTGAGACACTGATTAGGTAGGTACAATGTTGCTTCTCTTTAAATAAAGGGCTTCATCACAATATCAGTATCAATATAGCTCTAGGTACTAGCTGAAGTCCAAGGCTTTGCACGGGATTTACGCAGAGTTTTTAAAATCAGATGAAGACAGTAAATTTCCTCTTATTTTGATCGTCAAATGAGCAAGTATCGAAATTCTTCTTAAGGGGGATGAAAAGGGGATGGTGTCGTCTTTAGAAAAGGTCAAGTGTGCAAAATCTCATCAATCTCGGATTAAAACTGTAGATTTTTATAAAAAACAAAGCCGTGCCGCAGAAGACACTCTTCTTTATATATTAGTATAATTGGAAGATTTGACTAAAATATTTACAAATAAATAAAAATAATATTGGAAAATATAGATCCAAAGATGTATTCATAATATGGTATCAACTAACTAACCATCACGAAGACTTCTCGCAGGGCAGGGTAGGCAGTGAGAACGGACAGCTAAATAACTCGGTCAAGCCTCATTCATACTCCTTGTCTCATTCACATTTATACATACTCTTCTATTATTTCGACTCTTGAAATGGCTGACTCAAGTATCTGGTTCACTTGATCGTGCTTGTCTTCCTCGGGCGTCCCCGACTTCTGCTACCATTCACATTTGCGTCATATATTCTCCTCCTATAATATTACTGTCTACATCTTCTAGAGTTTTAAAAAAGAGTTAATATTTCGATTTTCTCAAATTTTGTCGTCAGCGTAGAATACCGTTAATCATAATAATATTACATCTTGAAGTAATACAAAATTAATTATCCTTAAAAATTTATTTAATAATTCGTATATTGCAAAAACGTATAATTACCTTAACATTGACTTTTTTTTTTTTTTTTTTTTTTTTATATTTACTCCACACAGGAGGCCCTGAAGAAAATAATTTCCCTCAGGGCCTATGTCATCTTTGGGGATGCTGTGTGGAGGGTCTTTTTGTGGAGAGGAAGGAGTGAACATGGGTCTTGAAGAGTCCCATGTTGTAGGAGGGAGGAAACACAGAGGCCGGCAGTTCGTTCCACAGCCGAGCTGTTGAACTTAAGAACGAATCGTAGAAGCGACCCGTTCTCATGTGACAAGTGTCAACTGTGTACAAATGTTGGGCGCGCGTTTGGCGTGTATCCCGACTACGCACCGGCGCCGAAGGGATCAATGACGCTAGTTCCTCAGAGCATCTTCCATTGTAATACCGATAGAACAAGGACAGCATACCTACCCGACGTCTGTGCTCTAAAGATTGCAGTCCGTTTGTTAAGATTGGGGAATCTATCAAACGGACCGCCCGTTTCTGCACAGAGTCAAGGGTTTTTTTCAGGTATTTTGGGGCTCCAGACCAGAGATGGCTGCCAAATTCGACAGTAGGGCGCACTTGCGATTTGTACAGGGTGAGCAGTTGTGTACTATTAAAGTATCTGCGGGCCCTGTACAGTACGCCCAGCTTCTGAGAGGCCAACTTTACTCTGGCTTCGATGGAGCCCCCGTACCTGAGCTGGTCACTTATAGTTACACCAAGCATATCAATGGAAGGCCTGTTCGGAAGATTGCTTCCGTTGAAGGAGACTAGATTATCATTTGGATCCCTTTTAGACGTAATCAGACAGGATTGGGTCTTTGAAACATTAAATTCGACGAGATTATTTTTACCCCAGGAGGAAATACTCTCGAGATAACCGTCCATTCTCTGCTTCAAAGCCCTCCGAGCCGTTGGAGTTTGTGTGCCCTTTGGGGGCTTGTCAAACAAAAAGCTATCATGAACTGTACTGTCATCCGCGTAACAATGAATCGGTGCACATGTCAAAAGGTCATTGATGTGCAACAAAAACAAAGTCGGAGACAGAACCGATCCCTGTGGGACGCCAGCATTTATGGAGTGCGAGGAAGAGGTGAAACCGTCAGCAACCGCCTGAATCGACCTATCCCTTAAAAAGTCAGCAATCCACGTACACAGGGATGCGGGAAGTCCGTAAGAATGCAATTTGTTGACAAGTCCTCGGTGCCAGACCCGGTCAAAGGCCTTGGATATGTCTAGTGCGACCGTTTGGGTCTCACCGTGACGTTCCAGGCACCGCCCCCAAACATGCGTCACATACGCGAGAAGATCACCGCACGAGCGGTTCCGCCGGAATCCGTATTGACGGTCGTTGATAATTTTGTTCTTCTCGAGGTATGTGAGCAGTTTGTCGTTGATCACACGTTCCATCACTTTGGACAGAACTGATGTGATCGCTATGGGGCGGTAGTTGGCCGGGTTGGAGCGGTCACCTTTCTTGGGAATAGGGTGAATTACCGCTTTTTTCCAACCAGAGGGCACAGTGCCACACTTCAGGGACATTTTGAAGAGCTTTGTCAAAACTGGAACTATTTCCGCAGCACACCTCTGCAATACCAAGGCAGGTATTCCATCAGGTCCACTAGCTTTGTTAACATCGAGCCCCCGTATGACGTGGAGTACATCCCGATGCCGGATCCTCAGCTTTTTCATATAGAAGCCGCAGTGAGGAACCGACGGCGGAACAGCACCCCCGTCGTCGAGGGTCGAGTTTTCCGCAAACATTTTCCCTAAAAGGTTTGCCTTTTCGGTGGCGGTGTTTGCTAGTGAGCCGTCAGGTCTGGTAAGAGGTGGCAAACTGGGTTTGCAAAAATTTCGACCTATTGAGCCCGCAAGCGACCAGAATGCTCTGCTGCCATGCGGGCAGGCAGCCAGCTTTTTGCTGATCTGCAGGTCGTGTTCGAATTTTGATCTATTAATGATTCTCTTGCATTCCTTTGCCGATTTGTTGTATGCTGATCTGCTTTCGGGCGTTCGAGATGTGTTGTAGGCTCGGTAAGCCGCGTTTTTTCGTCGAACTGCTTCGGAGCATTGTCGACTGAACCACGGCTTTGAGCCCACACCAGTTTCTTTAGTAGTCGATTGTATGAAGCCATCCATCGCCGATTTGATGACTTCACCAATCTCCTGGGCACATCTTGAAGGGTCCGAAGTCCGAAAACAAACAGCTGACCACGGAAAAGCATTGAAATGGGCCCGCATACCGAACCAATCTGCTGACCTATAGTGCCACACTTTTCTCCTCAGCCTCTCATTGGTTGGTCTGAGGCTAACGGGGATTGATGTCGTCACTAGGCAGTGGTCAGATGATCCCAGAGGCGCTGTGACGTCAATCTTATAACCGTGTGGCACAGTAGTTAAGAATAGGTCTAACAGATTGGAGCGGTGAGTCTGGACATCAGGAACCCTTGTAGGCTCCTGAACCAATTGCTCTAATCCGTAGCAAATGGCAAAGGATTCCGCCTGTCGGCCAGCCGAGTCCGTTGGGCCTGAGAACTTCAACCATGGTTCGTTATGAACGTTGAAGTCCCCCAGAACAACAAACTCGGCCGAAGGGTAGCGGGGCAAGAGATCATCAATAGTATCGCTCAAATGTTTGAAGAGCTCGGAAGTGTCTGATTCGCTGTGGTTCGGTGAGCGGTATAGACATGCGTAGAATCTTGCCGTACTGGCAAGATTGACGCGCACCCACATTACGTCGAATCTGGAGTTTTCCAGACTCAATAGTCGCACACAGTTGACGTCAGCTCGACTATAGAGGCAGACTCCTCCTTTCAGCCGGAATTTGCTTGCGAGGGTAAAGCCCGGGCAGTCCAGATAGGAGGAGTCTGGCGGCTCGGCTATCTGAGTTTCAGATAGGAAAAGAAGGTTGGGACGTTGGGACAAAAGATGGTGATGGACGGAATTTAAATTTGTGTGCAGGCCGCGAATGTTGGCAAAATTTACCAACAGTTTTGGCCCGCACCGGGGACGCCTGCTACTCGCCGCTGTAATGATGTTAAGATTGTTGTTTTGTATGTTCATGAATTTAATTATTATTTTTTTTTTGTAGGTGTAGGAGGTGAAAGGAAAGGTCTGGAAAGGAAAGGTATGAGGGGTGGGTAGGAATCTGGGGTTCAGGCTGTCTAGGAGTGATGAGCGTTTGGTTCCAGCCCACCCACTGCGGTGCTAGGCGATAGGCCGGGAGAGTCCGGCTGGAGAGGGCATCCAATGCGCCCCAAACGCTGCTGCTGGGTCCCCTCCGGTCACGAACCGGCACAACAGCAGTGGCGGGGTTTTTTCACTCGCTGATGGGGCAGCCCACCCTTAGTCGTGAGCCTGAGGGTCGGGCCCCTGTACTATCGAGCGGCCCGGACAGCGGTAACCGGTTGTAAAGGGTCTCCCTCAACCAGCATCTCCCAACCGGCCCGCCACGCAGAAGGTGGGCCGACGCACCCGCCACCAAGACCCGGGCAAACCTTAACCCATGAACCCGGGCACCCCTGCTAAGTCACCAAACGTAGCGAACCACTTGGGGTGACCTGTGGCAGAGGTGTTGGTCATCCAATAAATGGTTCCCAGGGCGGCGGTACCCATTCCCGCCTACCAAATTGTGAAATAGACTAAGACTAAGACTAAGCAGATAAACATGTAAATGGAATAACTAATCGACCTAGAATAATTTATAAAGCAAAGCATACAACCATCATATAATACTTTGCATTCGTGAGAAATGTTTATAGCTTCAGCATTTACCTTTGAGCCGGCTTTATGTTTATAAATATATTAATAATATTTATTACCGATACACGAGCTACATAAAATAACAAAGGGGAAATGGCGACAGTTAACAATGTTTTATTTCTAGAAGCAATGAATGAGTCATTTTACGACCGATGCTTTTAATCTGAAAGCTAAAAGGTTGTAGAAAGAGGTTGAATGGATGATGTTATATTTTTCCTGGAAACGTTGCAAGTGTCAATCAAGGTGTTTGAATTGTAATTTGGTTACAGAATTAGTATCTTACATTTGGAAAACATGTCACGATCAAGTGAATAAAATACTTGAGTCGGGTAATGTGAAGAGAATGTATGAATGTGCCAAAACAAAGTTGTGTGGCTGTTTATCCTCTCTCGTATGCACCAGTTGTCAGTTAGTTACTCATTCGTCTCAGGTACAATATATACCCACTGCTTGTTTAGTTAACTTCATCATAATTTTTGTTCTTGTATAGAATGGGTCATAAACAACCTACTCGGCACAGGGCGCTGACGAGGCGAGTATTATCGCCGAGAGTGTAGAAGAGGCTAACGGTTTCACACGATAAGAATAAAATCATTTATAAAAATAATTATCATTTTTATGTTCAAGTAAACACTGATGAGGTGAAACATGTCGGTTTTTAACGAAATTGGTTAAAAGTAAGTATTTTTTTTAATTAAAATGCCACAAAATACGTTTGCTGTGTTTGAAGAAATAAAATCTCGTTATGTAGATAACACTGCAAGGCATTTGATAAGTTATTACATAATTTTTTTAATAAAAAACTAAAAGCTCTAGTTATTTCTAATAGTATGTTAAAATGGTTCAAAAGTTACATGTCATCCAGAAAAACTTTAGTTAAAATTTTAGATTACATTTCTAAGCAATTTGAAGCTTCTAGTGGAGTTCCACGGGGTTCTCACTTGGGCCCTATATTATTTTTAATATTTATCAACGATATTGTAACAATAAACATGAATAATTAAAAGAGTAAACATACTCTTGTTTGCCGATGAAGATTTACAAAACGATTACCTCCATCAATGATTGTAATATTATATGAAATACTTTGTATACACCACTTTAAATCAATAATAATCTACAAGTCGAGATCATGAAAAACAGGAAAAAAGGTCATATTTAAGTAGTGTAATTATAATGGACTCTTTTTAAATATTGATAAATGCCAATTTACATCATTCTCTAGAAATAAAATTTCTATTATGTCTCATATTACAGCATCGACAATATTCCTCAAAGATCTAGGTATCTTTTCTCAAATTTAACGTTGGTCCCACAAATCACTGAAGTAACAAATAAGGCTATGAATGTTTGGGATGTATTTTAAGAACAGTAAGATTTTACGTGACTTTATTATTTTAAGATTCTCTTCACTGCGTTGGTAAGAAGTAATTTAGAATACAATATACTTATACTATAAAGCACATCAAATTAAAATTGAGAGAGTTCAACACAATTTTTTAAGGTTCATCAATTTCAAGCAATCTATACACATTGACCAAATTAATTATGTTAATTTAATGAAATTACTTGATTTAACCACTTGCAGAAGAACCATGAGCGATTTGGTATTCAAATTAGTCAATGGATTCACCTGACTAAACTAAGCTAATATCGTTCCGAGTACCAAATCCTAACATGAGACTTCCTGAGTTGTTCTTTGTTCATTCATCTAAAACCAACTATGTTATTAATTTTCCAGTACAAAGGCTACTAGGCTTTGACATAAATTCAGTTCGTTTGATATTTTCATTTTTTCTATACTAAAATTTAAATAATTTCTAACATTTTGTTTGGCCAACATTATTATACTATATGTATAATCTGTAACTTACTTTTTTATGTATTTAACTTGTAATTTACTTTTTTTATGTTGATTTTTATTATTTACTCCAGGCAGGTATTAATACCCTTTTCTCTTTTTTTGTATTTGCTGTATTGAAACAGAGGGTTGTTTTAAACGTCAATATATATATATATATTTTTAGATATTTTCACGGCCAAAAGTATTAGGATGAAGACACATTACGCTATACGCTTCATGGCTTGGTCTATTTTAGCGCATTGCTCACCATACACTACCAATGGGAATGAGACGCTGAAATAGGCTGAACCACGAAAATATAGCGTGGTCTGTCACAGGCTTAAACATTTTAGCAGTGCATATTTTAACGGGATCACTGCGTTACATTTTTTTTTCATCCTTATTTCGTATAATAACTTTGTACTAATGTGTATTCTTCTTTCTTGTTAACTTACATAATCTTATAATGTTTTATATCATTTCATGTTCAACTAAAATGTCAATAACTTTCATGTATGTAAACGTCACTTGTGCCGTTAATTCTAAATAAATAAATAACCAGGTATATTGGCATGGGTTGTTTGATAATATATTTTTAACACATTATAATAGGTAAACGTCAGGATAATCTCCATATTAGATTTCTCCTTAGATATCAGTAACAATTTTTCTTTAAGGAGGTATTTATAAGAGTTGGAAATATTAGAATGTGTACTGGGTAGGTTCGTGAAAGGTTTGTAGTGTATTACCTAAGAAATGTCATTTCCCATTCCCACGCAGATTCGACTGTACATGCTAATACAAAGTTCAACAAGACATTACACGAGGACGTAAAAAACTAAGAACATTGTGTGTTGCGCTGTGTATTCTCCTAGTCATTCTATGGATTCTGTTGAATGATGATGACTCCACGAAACAAAGAATTAGGTAACAGATGAACAGCGCGATGTTGTGACTTTAACAAGAGGTTCCCAATCTAATGGCGGCTTTCACCAATCAAAATCGAGCGATTTATTTGCATCATTGGTGTCTCGGAGAGTTTTAATCGCTTCTAGAAAACGTTTCCAGTGTTTTTTTTTTAAACTTATATACATACATAACTTTTTTTATGTTAATACCGCAAGAGTTCCCCAACGCTCCCAAACCGTCTGGAACTAACTAACTGGAGGCTGAAGCTAGTGAGAGGGGAAGAAGATGGGTAAGAGGAAGGTTTGGTTTGCCTGGCTATTCAGATCGGGTCACCAAACACGGCTAAAGCCATTTTCTCCAACGTTTGACTCTGAATAGAGGTTTTTCATAAAAAATAAAAATATATTAGTCTGTAAGGTGCCGCAAACATAATAGATAGGTATACATATATTATTTAAAAAAAATAAATTGAGAAATAACAAAAATTTATCAAAGGATCGATACTACCCATCAGTTAATAATAATATTAATAATATTTGGATGATCTGTATAGCGCCGTTTTTGTGCAAAATCACCTCAAGGGCGCTGTACAAATTTATAATACAATGAGGAGAGGATTCAGGCATAATTAATATTGGATATAACTGGATATTCTCTCAGGAATGGTATATTTTATTTAAGGGTATGACAGCTTAGTTAGCTAGTTGTAGTTTTTCGTTCGACACAATAATCATCTCAAAAGAAAAAAAATAAAACAGACCATTGTTCGTTAAGGTCGCAGCACTGCAAACCGTGTCCTTGGCATTGATCTGATAGTATTCCATATTAAAAAATGGTTTTCTAGATAGGAGTTTTGATTTGAAATGTCCCTGTAAACCGTTGTAGCTAGCACTAGTAATACCAACAGGCCATGGTAATTCTTTTGTTAATTTCATGTCGTTTTACGACGTCACTAGGTAAACCTAATAAACCCACTTACATCAGAAACCACTAGTAATTTTATTTTTTTTATCTCAGCAGGCTTTGTTCGGTTTTGGGAACAAATAACTATCACCAGTATCAAATTATTCGCTTTTCGGAACAGCTCATATATGGTCGCGTAGAAATTTTTGTCTCCTTTACCGTCGTTGTTAGAAATATGAAAAAAACGAAAAAAATTAGGTGGCAGTATGTTCATAATACATTTGTTAGATAATTTCTTTTTTTTTTTGGTTTTCAATCACTTTAGTTCAGTGTTAAGACGAAAAAAAGGAAGATGAGCCATTTTTTTAAACCATTTTTGATTTCAAAATTTTAAGTAAAAATTATGTTTATGTTTATTTAAATTTGAAAACGTATTTCATCACCTTTCAAAAACAGTTTTTTTAAGTTCAGAAGAAATTTTATCCATTTATTTTAATTTTATTGAGAAGCACAAATACACACAAAGTCTCCGGCTTTTTGATGGCACCTAAGAAATATCGTCTTTGGGACTCTCAAGGAATACTGTGTTTTTAGTTACCACGGCAGTATAACGGTCAATACGCCAAAGGCCTGAACGCTTAAAGTAAAGTAAAATGTGCAAGTTACGCAGTGATATGAAGTTTGGGAACCTCTGCCTGCACTACACCAAGCTATTGAAGACGTAACCGCTCTTATCGCAAAGGAAAATATGTTTGAAAGCTGTGAACAAGTTGGCCTAAAGTAAAGTGAAATGTGCAAGTTACGCAGTGCTATGAAGTTTGGGATCCTCTGCCTGCACTATACCAAGTTATTGAAGACGTAAACGCTCTTATCGCAAAGGAAAACATGTTTGAAAGCTGTGAACAAGTTGGCCTAAAGTAAAGTGAAATGTGCAAGTTACGCAGTGCTATGAAGTTAAGGATCCTCTGCCTGCACTATACCAAGTTATTGAAGACGTAACCGCTCTTATCGCAAAGGAAAACATGTTTGAAAGCTGTGAACAAGTTGGCCTAAAGTAAAGTGAAATGTGCAAGTTACGCAGTGCTATGAAGTTTGGGATCCTCTGCCTGCACTATACCAAGCTATTGAAGACGAAACCGCTCTTATCGCAAGGGAAAACATGTTTGAAAGCTGTGAACAAGTTGGCCTAAAGTAAAGTAAAATGTGCAAGTTACGCAGTGCTATGAAGTTTGGGATCCTCTGCCTGCACTATACCAAGCTATTGAAGACGAAACCGCTCTTATCGCAAGGGAAAACATGTTTGAAAGCTGTGAACAAGTTGGCCTAAAGTAAAGTGAAATGTGCAAGTTACGCAGTGCTATGAAGTTTGGGATCCTCTGCCTGCACTATACCAAGCTATTGAAGACGTAACCGCTCTTATCGCAAAGGAAAACATGTTTGAAAGCTGTGAACAAGTTGGCCTAAAGTAAAGTAAAATCAAGTTACGCAGTGCTATGAAGTTTGGGATTCTCTGCCTGCTCTATACCAAGCTATTGAAGACGTAACCGCTCTTATCGCAAAGGAAGACTGTGAACAAGTTGTCTGAGGAATATCCCATAAAGTATGCAGGCATACAATACTGGCGTTTGAATGAGACTCAAACCCAAAGATATTAGAAGAACGAGATGTGCTATGAGCATTTCATATTGTGTGGAATTGTTTTGCCGAGTGTCGCCGGTTTTGTTCACCAATACTACTGCACACCTTCGCTTACGCTAAGGCATCGCTAAGGTATCCGCACTAATACATAGAACAGATTTCTGTGCGTACACGTCCCGATACCGTTCAAAGTACCCTAATTAGTTAGTACTCCGCCTACGGTCCGGCGACCAACATAGCATATCTCGTTCTTCTAATATCTTTGCTCAAACCCATACATTTCATGGGGTCGAATTATTAATTACTCTGTATCGTGAATACACGGAGAAAAAGAGCAATGCCGATTTATTCGAATCCTGTTAAAAACTGGATAGCATGCCGTGTCCTAAAAAACTTTTAGTACATTCATGATATATCAGAAAACGTATTTATGCACCTGCGTTTGTAATTATAATACCTACACAATGCCGTAATGAGAAAATATTAGAATTTTATGAACACGCTTTCCGACATCGCCATAATGGTGACCGGGATAACTCATCGAAATGAAAAGTGAACACACATTTAAAAGTGATGAAACAAAAAGTAGGTTAAATAGTTAGGCTCATAGGTTATTTTTTTCCGTGGCTTTTAAAGACTGTATATCGCTTTTTAAAGGTGTGTTGAGAAATCATAGAACCCGCTATAACACATTCGCGCTTTACTGAACAATAAAACCTGTCAATTTATTCGTTAAAGTGTTGCAGTCCCGTTTTTAACCAAAATACGAATAAGTTGAAGAAGAAAAGACAGCCTCATTCAGAATAACTTTCTTAAGGGGTTAGTTCTTGGCGCTCAGAAAAATAGGTATCAATATAAAAATTGCCAGTACAGTGGTCGGCAAACTTATTGGCCAAAGAGCCAAATGTGTACATTACAACGATTAAAAAAATTCTGAGAGCCAAATCTGTTTTTTAATTTAGTAAACCTTTATTATAATTTTAGACCTTCATTAAATTACGGATGCACTGAATAAAACTTGATTTCACATTTAATAAAGATTTATTCGTTGATAAACAACAATATGAAAGTAAGGTGTCCATAAATTTAAATCATGACAATGACTGACAAACACTTAAGGGCCCACTATTCGAATTTCATCCAATTTCCGAGATATTTTCCTTAAAAGTTTGAAGTTTTTAAGCTCTTAAAAAAATATATGTTATTCTTTAAGATAGTATCTATTTGTTCCAAAAGCCGAAACGGTAATTATTTGAAATTCCCTCGATAGAAATAAATCGCAAAGTATGCTCCGAAAAATATTATTAACACTTTTATTTCTGTTATTTTACTTAAGTTACATGTATGAAAAAAATCACAATGCTTCGTTTAATGCTACTCAATAGACCCCAAAAGTGAGTTTTGCTATTTTTGAAATACGCCGTGATTTATTAAACATTTTCACAACAGTCGCTTACGTCTTATGATTCTAAGCATGATTATTGCATCCCCTCTCACTTCCTCACGCGCGTTCGCTATCTGCCTTTCAGTCACTGCTTAGAGAGCTTCGCGGATGGTCGTGTTGTTCTACGTTTCGTGATTTCTCCTAAATAATATTTATCGTAAATAATAATATTGGTATGGCGTGGTATGTTGAAGATCCCCTCCCCCTCTCTGAACGGGTCACGTAGTATGGGTACTGTATATATTGCGCGAAGAAATTCTAAAATCAAGCCGCACTTAATTTACAACGTTCTAACAGCATTACGTTTGTTTTTTTTTTGTCCTATTGTATTTGTCTGTTTCTGAGGCGTTTTGTAGTTGTTCATTTTGATTGGATATAGTTTTAACTTCGCTTTTCCATGTTCTGAGGAGAGAAAGTTTGCAAAGACAAGTTTTCGTAATCCATTTAACAATTTTTGAATTTGAGGTTCAATCTTGTGCAAATTATTTTAGTTCGTCATATTTTAATGGAAAATATTTATAAAGTACGTTGCCAGAGCACAGAATTGCATTCGTTAGAATCTTGTACAATGAATAATTATGCCCTAGCTAATTGCATAATATTCCATATGCATATTTAGGTATGTTCTAAAATGGTAATTATATGTACTATTTAAATATTTTTCATTTTAAAAATATTAAACTTAAAAACTTTACAAAAAACTCAAATCAGAAATTGGTAAATATATAAATCGTCTTTGCAAACTTTGACATCTCATATCATAGAACTGTATATCTGATGTTAGAACGCGTTCCAACTAAGGCTTGATACAAATTCTAAGCTTTCTGGATCGAGGCAAGTAATATGTATAATAACACTGTAGGTACCTGGAATATGTAGAAAGCGACCCGGTCAGATTTGCATCTCTGCCAATGATTTCGTACAATAATAAGACACTTTTACGGTGGGGCAAACTACCGGCATTTTCGATAATGTATCCAAGAACATAAAGATCTTCATACTAGTTCTCAAACTTTAGGGAATTTAATTTGAGGAAGTTAATTAATTATTGATTGGATATATAATAAATAATTATTTTGTTTTTCTTCCAATAAAAATTAGGTTTTCTATTATTTTATAGTTACGTACTTATTTATTCCAGAATTCGTCCATTTGAAGATAGTCTAATTTTTTAGGCGATCTGTTTTAAATAACTAACTAACTAACCATCAGGCCGTTTCCCCGCAGAGGTAGTCAGAGAGGACGGACCGCCAAACAACTCGGTCTTGGCACGCACTCTTTGCCTTACTCACATCCTTGGTCGCATGTGATGACTGTAAATTTGTCGCCACATTTTACATTCAAATTTTATTTTGGACTTTAGGTCAGATCTGGGCTCAGATTTGACAATAACTTTTCCAAATCCGCGTCTAAATGGAGAATGGTCCGATATGGATTGCAGTTGGTTGATAAAAAAAGAAGGTGTCGATGGTGCATCTTTATTCTCCTTATTCCGACCGTGTCATTTGTATCCAACCTAGAAAATCAAAAGCTGCCTTAAAATGGATATCGATCTATGAAAACAATAACATTGATTTGAGTGCCAGTATAACTGTTGTAGTTTTTTAATGTTTGTATTGTATTACGGTCTTCATCATATGGCACCAGCGTCAAACGTTGTTACCAGGTTGTCTCTTTTCATATAACCCACTTTCATTCATCACACCCAATTTCACGTTGAATGTACCCGATTATGTACCTGTTGTCGCTGACGTCTATTATTTATTATACCTGACGAGTTTTATTTTTCTTTATTAATATTTAAACATGCTACACTACTTATGAAGATTGTCAGCAGGTACGTAGTGACAACATTTTATGCAATTGGTAAATTTTCAAAGAAGGTATATGTATAAATAAAGATGATGATAAATTACCAACAAGATCAATTGGTTAAATTAACAGAATAGTATAAATATAAATATGTAAACAGCAGTAAAAAACTTATACACTAAACAAGTACAAATGAATGGTCACATCAATAGTTTCATATATTATATAGGTAGGTATATGAAGTATTACAAACATATAATGATATTCCTTTTCCTAACAATGTCAATTCTAATTACAAATACAAGTGCTTCAATAGGGCATCAATATAAATATCTGTATCTTATAGTCATTTCCTTTTATTATATTTGACTTGCAATACAAATGGTATTATTTTTGATTGTTTTTAGTTTATTGTATTTTTTGGGTACAACATAGTTTAAGGTTCTTTCACCGTATTTATTGGTATATCTCAGAACCACCAATTCTTCATTGTATTATGTTTGTGATTAAATTACATTTGACAATTTAAACAAACAAGATTTAGAGTATTTAAAAGTATATCGTATGTTATAACCAATAAAGTTCAAAATTAAATTGTAAGTTCACATGAACTTAAACTATTAAAAATAGTAGTTACAAAAATTTCTTACCTTTGTGAATAAATAAAGCACCCTCCAAACAAAAATACAGAAGCTTTTTTGTGAGAGTAGGTACATCATTAAAAATATATGTTGGAATGTAATTTTATGATTCATACATGTTATATATTACTCTCATAATTATTGAATTGTTTAAATGAATAAATAAATCATTACAAAACTGTCTTCTGATTTATATTTAAATCCTTGAGACACTAATGGCCCACACCCTGATAAAAAAGCTTAAAAATGTATAAATTATCTTCATAATACAAAATATGATAAGTATAAAAAACGTATACATCTATATAATTTATATAAATGTACAAAAGTAGATAATACATATATATTTTTTATACAATATGTCCGGGGGTTAAATGTGCAAGGAAGGTGATTCTACATGATAGTACAATTAAAAAAGACGATTTTTTGAAATTTTAACGTTTTAAGCTAGTTTTCGGATAAAAAAATTTAATTGATTGTACAGAAAAAAGTATATTGGTCTATGAAAAAATGTTTTTTTAAGGAAAAAAAAAATGAAATTTCTTCTCCTTGAAACCTCCTGAAGTTTTTGAACTTTACCCCCGGACACCCTGTATAGATAAACTTATATATATTGATTTTATAAAATCATATTTTTTACAAATTACATATTATTATAAAATTTAAAAAAAATAATAATTTATTGATTCTGAAATACCCCACAGTTTGACTTCCTTTGTATTGTGCCAGCTGTTGGCAGCTGACACGTGTTGATATTATTTCACATTTGTAAAAGTAGATTTAGTTTGGAGTCGTGTTAATAGATGTCTCGAATTCAGACATAATATTATTTTTCTTGAAGTGACGACAGAGACCCTATAGGCAATCTTACAAAGGTTTAAAAGTTGCCGTAGAGGCAATTCTCAAATTCTGATAGGGAAAGTGCACTCTTAATGCCATCAATGTCATTGCATCTCCATGGAAAGATTCAGTAAGTCAGGTTGTTTGTATGTTGTTGTTTTTAATTTTAGGCATGATTCCCAGGTTCTCATCAATAAAACGACTTCTCATTTTACTCTTGATAAAGTTCATGCTTGAAAAGATTGTTTGCATGAACATGTAGAACCAAAAAGGTAAAGCAGCAAACGCGATTTTTTCAGCTGATCGTAAGAGTCAGGAATAATATTCCAGGCGTTGAAAATGATCATTTCTTCCTTCTCCTGGTCTTTCAAAGCAGACCACTTGTGTTGTGAACTAAGATCGCATTTATTCATCTCCAATATTTCCAAATCAATATTGTAAATTTCAACTCTTTTAACGAATGCTAAGGTCGCTCTGCTGTTTTTCAACTCCTGAAACCTGCTGATGCCTGCTGCCCGTGGATATTTGTGCCAGAGCCGCACTCAAGGAGCCAAAAAGCCGCATGCGGCTCTGGAGCCGCACTTTACCGACCACTGTTCTAGTGAAAGGCAGAAGAAAAAACGATACGGCTTCAGGCTCTTAAAACCAAATATATTTTTTTAATTGCCTTCTGCGGTCCTGGACCGTATATGAGGTCTTACTTCATCTTACCTCTGACTCCCTTTGAGCAGCTCTTTTCATTTTCCTGTCCTCCTTAGTCTTCTGTTGGGCTTTCATGTTGGCTATAGATATTCGTCCATCCGCTATCTGAGTTTTGGGCAGACTCTGCCGCGCTAAATGCTATATATAACTTCGGAAATAATTAGAATTTTTAAACGGTTAAACGTTTTAAATTCTTTAAAGAATAAAATTTAATTAAAAAAATATATATATTTTTAATTAAATTTCTTCAACCTCTTCAACGATTGAAGTTAATTATTTCCACAGCTTCTTCAATGGTTTTTCTAACTGCCGGTAAAATTTCTCCAAGATCCTACGATTTAAACTACAAAACATCAATTAGTACCAACATCGATTAGTACCAAACCCTGCTGAACCCAGTGCAAAAGTCAGAAAACAGGTATTTATCTGTCAGTTCATTTTCTACAGCACGGTCTTGTAAAAGATGGTGGTGGTTCAGTGGATACAACAAATAATACAAAATATTTAATATATATGTAGGTACTACCAATTGGTATTTTCTAATTTATTGTTAGAATTAAAATCATTTATTAAAATTTTAAATAAATAGTGTTGGCACACGTCCCGACAGTTTGAGAACAAGCGTTGTAGAACAGTTTGACAAGCGTTTGCTGCCGGCGTTCCGCGCTGTAAGAAAACGTCGATAATAATAAAACAAGGTCAAACAAACATATTATTATTTTTATGCATATCGGTCAAGTTCACGGCGCTAATGTGTGCCGCACATGAACCGGGAGAAAAAAACAGCGCACAACAGTCACCGGTGACCTGCGCTAGGCCGGGCATTACGCACTATCGAAGTGCTCACTATTGCGCTATTATTGCGATCACCGCGCACCGGTGAAGCGACATAGGCCCGATTTATTAATTGATTTTAAGCTCGGCTTGGTTGGAATGTGAGCTTAGCGCGGCTTGGAACATGATCCGTACATAGGTTGTCTATGATTTTAATGGAAGAATGTGTTTATTTTTTCTTTGTAAAACCAAACTACTGAATACTTTGAGTAGAAACTATTTTTGAATTTATGACTAACTAACCACTGAAAACAAACTGTCCTGACTTTAAATTTTTTTAAATCCCTTACCAGACAATTTTAGATTGATTATCAATTAATAACATCGACATTGCTCATCGGTCGATGAACATAGTATTCCATACTAATAAAATTAGGCAATCAATGTACATTTCAATGAAATGTAAGTATAAAATAGCTCATGTAGAAGTCAAGTTTGACATATGACTGTTAGCGTCTCGGCATCTAAAAAAGAAACTATTCTGCCGGTTGTCAAAACTTGAGGCCGATTTAGCCCGCTTAAATGTCGTGCATAGCGAGGATACGAACTGACTGATATACCAGGCCATAAGACATACGCATCGTAATATGTATCCAAAGCAGAGTTATGTAGAACACATTAAACAAAAAAAATATATATATATAACGCCTCAGAACAGAAATCTTCTAGTGAGGCGGGTTACTTTCATGTTTGTAATTTTGAATATGTTATTGCAATAAACGCCCGGGTTGCCGGCAAATTAAAAAAAAATAAAAAATTATATAGTGGCACATATATATGTGCCACCTCACATGAGCGCTGTAAGAGAGTCTGTACAGTGTAAAGACAAGGTAGCTATTTCGCCACCAGGATAGGCAGCGTTGTGAGGCGTGTTAGGTAGGGGTTGTAGGAAGGGATTTATTAATGAAGGTCTTAAAGAGGCCCGGATTATATGAAGGAGGGAAAACAAATGCCGGTCACTCGTTCCACAAACGAGCCGTCTTACACAAAAATGAGGCGAAGAAGCGGCCCGTTCTCATGAAGCCAACATCAACTGTAAACGGGTGTTCCGCTCGTGTACGTCGAGCTTCACACGCGTGCACCGGTGCACCGGGGATCAATGCTGCTAGCTCCTTAGAGCAGGCGCCATTGAAACACATGTAGAACAGACTCAGCATGCCCACATTGCGTCTGTGCATTAGTGATGGCAATCGGTCTGTTAAAAAGAAGTTGTTAAGTAGGTTTATCGGGGCTGCATCCCAGAGGTGGCTCCCAAATTCAATTTTTGTGTGTACTTGAGATGTGTGAATCTGAATCTTCTAGCCCTGTACAAGACGCCCAGTTTCTTGGAAGTCATATATTCATACCAACCCGAGTGGGATTGACCTTACTGTTAACCGACAAAACTGAGGTACGTATGACGTCACGCGTACCCCGTAAGATGAAATCTAAATTTGTAATTTTTATTTTTTAAATACTGGTATTTAAGTTAGAAGGTGAGAACATTCATCATGTAGATTTTTTTGATTGACTGGAATTCCTTAATCTAGTTTTGATTAAATATTTATTTAAACGAAGCAAGTTTTTGTTACCTACTTACATTTTTAGATTAAAAATTATTGTTCCGGTCTCTCAAATCATCATTGCCTTGACAATACTTATCACAACATAATACGCTATCACATTTACAACTCCATTGTGTAAATGTTATGTCACCATTGTTATAATTTTATCTTCGGTTACGCAAGGTTAAGCGTACGAGTAAAATAATACATATCGTTTGTAAATAAAGGAACAAGTCAATGACAAGTTACTAATAATAACAGGTAATAAAAACAATGGTAAGTACGCGATTGTTGTTTTTGTGGTAGTAATGAAAAGTTACTTACCGTCGGACTCAACAGTGATAAGCTATATAAAAATTAATTTGTTATCGACAGTGCTGTAATAAGAATTCAAATCATCGCAAATAAAAGCCATTTTCCATCTGTTGAAGACGCCATTCGTGGTTTTTTCACCTTTTTTCATAGTCTTAGGATAAAATCACAACCCGTCGGACCAATAACAGAGCGCAGATTTTTTATCAATTTAATAATTTTTCAGTGATAATTTACCAATTCTAAGAATATCATATTTTTTACTGGTGCTCATTTCTTTTTCATTTTATTCCTTCGTAAAACTTTTCCACATAATGATACATGTTTAAAATTTGTATTCCCAAAGGAAATTACACACTTTATAGTTTATAGACATTAGCTGTACTAGTTGTTATCAATAATTCTAAATTTTACTTTAGGTCATTTAACTAAGTAAAATTGCAAAGCGTCCTGGAATGATTTCACAAAAGCACCGTCATATAAATTAAGCCATTTTCAAATTTTCGTAAAAATAAATCTTTATCAACAGAAAGTTTTTCTGTTACAATAATAAAATAAAAAAGGACCAACACCAATTTTTCATTGAATAATCAGTGTTTCTCAAAATCACAGTAATCGAATAACCAATAAAGATAAGAAGCGGTTGAATGACCCGAGTGTAGAGTATTCCTACAACTACTTTCTTGGACGCGTGTTAATTGCATAGAATTACGTGGCTAGATCCCGGATAAGTCTCCGAAAGAAATGTAACATGAAGCATGAAACCAAAAGGCCCCGGACAGAGCTAATCGAGAACAACTTGAAGTCGCAGGACGAGGAGGAAGATGTATGAAAAAAGGCTTTACCGACATAATTTTTTTATAACATTTCCCATTCCCTGTATTATCAAATACCCAAAAAATCAAAAGCCGTTATAAAATGATGTATTTAAAAAATTAAATACATCATTTTATACCACTTTGCATACAAACTATTCAATAAGATTGTCATACAAGATGGCTGCCAGACAATTTCCCTTCACCCTAGATTTGGCATCAACGTCTTTTATACTAAATTCCACTAATTTCAGGTTCATTGTGGCGAACGTCAATGTAGCTACGTGCTATATAAAATACTAGGAACGCGTAATAACAGGTGCGCGTAATATGCCGAAATTTATAATGTGTAACGCGGGAAAATATCGCAGAAGCACGCTATTATGGAAAAGTTACTTTGGATTAGTATTTTCGGAACTGTTTTCAGTGCCGGAGTTTACCAATAAGTGGTACTAGTATGAATTTTCGTAAAAAAATCAACCCGTGTTTTACTACAATAGATTTATTTTAAAATCATAAAATAAAATAATTTTTTTGGTTTGACTGAGGATTGCACCTTCCTACACAGGAACTAGAGGTGAGGCGTATTTATCGTACCCAGTAAAAGTGCCGGGTATTTTCATGCGATACTTTGTACTTGTGACAAATCTCCAAAATACCTGGTTCCAAAATACTAGTATTTTATACCGGGACTAAATATTTTTAGGTACTTTTACCAGGTATTTTTGATGGGTATTGTTGATGGGTATTTATGATGGGTATTTTTAGTAGGTATATTCGACGGGTACTTTTTATGATCATTTTTTGTGATCGGAAAAATGTAGGGAATTTTTCGACAGGGAATTCCGTAGCCACTTCCCCCCTATAATTAATGGGGAATCAAGCTCTTACGTAATTTATGTGAGTGCAGTTTAGAAAGTACTTATTCCGAATCAATCTTCAGGTCGGTATTAAATACTTTTGAGTATTTTGTCACCGGTATTTTTACCAGGTATTTCTTTGTACCTGTACTCATTGTACCCAGTAACGAAAAGTACTATATAGGACCCACCTCTACCAGGAAGTGGTGTCGACAACTCTACAAACCTCGCCAAATGCCGACCGGATAAGTCCGACATTTATATTGTATATTAACTGCTGTAATGTAATCCGATTTCATAGAAATGCGTATTAGTCCGCACGTGTGTACGTGATTGCCACCAAAAGAATGCATTGTCAACGACAACGAGTCTATCTGCCGAGTTTCAGCTAGATTGAATGTCGGAAAGTGGGTTAATTTCTGCTTCTAAGATTTGCATTAAAAAAAGACATATTGTAATGTGACTTTTGCAAATTCCCAGCTGCCTTTTTGTTTATGACAGCAGTATTCTACAAATCATAAGTTGTTCCTTCAACGTTATTCTCTTATGCGCGGTTTACATGTAAAGCAAGTTGGCAGTTGGCAGTTGGCAGTCGACATTTGGCAGTTGGTAGGCTAATAATACCCAATAGTGAGTGGTATGGTCTGGGCACTATCGCTAGTATCGCCTATCTAGTATCTGGCATCGCGGAAGCCGAGCGAGCAAGGTCACATCACGAACATCAAGATCCCATTGCAAACAGGAAAAACTATACTCAAATAATAATATCCATCGTTAGCCGGCGTGATTATGCGGGGAAAACAAAAAAAAATACACGAAAATAATACCATACATAAATCATTGTTTAATGAATTGTTTTTGTATTTTTGGTTTTTGGTATATGTAATTTTTTTTATTATATGTGTGAGTAAATTTGAGATTTTATCGAAATTGTTGTGAAACTACCGGAAATGGAAGCTTTCACAAAACTTGTACTTACCTGACCAACGTTAACACTTACACAACCTTATCTGTGTAAAATATTAACACCAGTGCGGAAATGAAAGCATTGAGAAGCCTTTTCGGACTTTTCTACAACCATTCCGGAAAATGCTGAGGTTAGGTTAGCTACGGACTTTTCTGATAATGTTACGAACCTGCATATTGCAGGTTTAGATCTTCGTTGAACGCTAGGATTAACCAGTAAACGTGTTATAATACAATATATTCATGTACCTCTACTCCATATTCAAACTCTAATGGCGCTATCTATCTACTTTTTACCAGAAATTAAACTAAGGTTATTAAAGTTCTTCTAAAAATCAATACCAAAAATAAAATGTGAGGTAGTGTAATTTATTTATTTATTGTTTAGGAACATTTACAGACTATTAACATGAAAAAATCGGTGACCGGATAAATCATCAAAATGATAATTCATCACATCTTTAAAAAGTTATATAAAGTCATGGAAAGTGATGAAACAAAAACTTTATTAACTGGGTTAAGTAGGTTAGGTTAGGTTAAAAAAATAATTTTTCATCGTTTTTAATGACTTTATATCACTTTTTAAAGGTGTGTTGAATAGTCACTGTGTTGAGTTAGCATGGAACCGAAAAAAATCATCAGATAAGTGCTGCAAAAAACGTAGATGTCAACAGTCCACTTAAAAATGTTCACATTATGTATTAACAAAAAATATAAACAGCAAAACGTGAACAAAGGCAGAAAAAAGAGAAACCAAAAACCAAACATACAGATCAATCAATACTCTAAGGACGACGATCCAAAAAACAAAGGCAAAAAAAAAGAAAACAAATAAAATTAAAAAAAAACAAACAAACATTCAAAATCTATTGCTTTTTAAAATAAGCGAGAATATTTGCATACATATGTAGTTACATTCAATAGAATTGTACAGACGACATACTCTAGACTCTAGACAATGAATGAAGGTATTATCAAGGCAAATGCAGGTTCATGAACACGTGTTCCGATATTTTAGGAATTTACTAAAAGTTTAATGGCCTGCAATCACGTTTTACCAATTACCAATAATTTGAAGAGATTCTTAATAAATTAACAACACCCATTTTTCTCCATATAGGTGCAGGTATTCGGTAACAGACTCATGATCAGAGAGGACAATACGTGCATTTATACCATTAATAATAATAATTATTATTGCTTAGCAACGCTAGTTTAGGCATATACTTTGCATTTGCTCTCTGATTATTTTTTTGTAATATCAGATAGAAAAGAATTAGCTTTGATCCCAAAAAATATAAATATTTAAAGAAGAGTATATCAGATAACGCATTAAATAAACTGCCAGTAAGCCATAGGATATTTAGGTAAATAAATAGGATTTTAAAAAAAAAATATATTTGAGGACCCCAGTAACCAAGGTAAACAACAGTATTTGACATTCATTTGAAAAAAATAAAAATATATTTTAATGGTATATTTTTATTTTGATAACGTTTTTCTGGAATATAATATATCATAGATTCGTAATGTTGAAAAGTAGTTGAATTGGAAATTATAGATTTGTTATGTCGAAAGGTAGTTTGATTAGAATATTTAATTTGGTCACATTGAAAATTATTTATTGATTTGGTTACTGGAATGTAGTAGTAAAGATACAATCATCTCCAAGTTGTTTTGCAAAATGACAACAATGTCATTTGCAACCAACGTAGATGAACAGGGGATTATTATGTCATCTGTACAGATGAACATGGATAGTCTAAGACCCCAAAAAACAAAAGCAGGTATTCCTAGACAGCGTATGAAATGGACGAACGATGTCAATATGTTCATTGTTCGTTCATATTTTTATGAAACCAAAGTAGAAACAGATATGTTGTTATACAGGAAAAAATTACATTTACTTTTCTCACAAAATTATCCGATTGCCCAAGTAAGCGAACAAAGATTAGCAGACCAAAAGCGAGCTATTTTCAAAAATAATTTAATTTCTGTAGTCACATTAGAACAGATTAAAAGAGAAGTAGCAGATAGATTGCAAAGGGGAAATAATTTAGAACAAATTAACACAAGTAATAATGTCATATCAGATGCATTGAATGTAGATAGTTTGGATAATATTCTAGTCGAAATGTCCAATGATATTACAGTAGATTCAAATAACTTAGCCGTTATTTATAATCTTAGAGAAATCAACATTGCAAATTTAAACTTTGTTGATGAAAATGTAGTAGAATTAGCTAACTTACTTCATAATAATATAAACAGATATATAGATGTAGAACCAACAGTTAGACCAAAATTACCGAAATTGCATACGTCAAAGAAATTATCTAAATTAATTTTTGAATTAAATAACATAATTTTACCAAAAATCATATTTGACGAAATTAGTTTTTTTAGATCTTCATACAATAGTATACGCTAGTGCGATTACTGTTTGTAATAAGTTAGGAATTAAATTATCATCCTCTGACGATAGATCATATAGTTATAGTAAACCAGAATGGCAGATCAGATTAGAAAATGATGTAGTATTTTTAAGAAGTAACATAGCTAGAGTAATAGAATATAAAAATGGAAATAGAAGTAGGAAAATTTTGAGACATGTAGATGAAATTGGTAGAAAATTTGGTTATAACATTGATAGTCATAATAATGAAAATATAATCAATGATTTATTGGATTTATTAAAACAAAAATTAGGCGTAAAAGCTAGTAGACTAAAAAGATATAATTATACGTATAATAAAAAAAAAATTAATAATAGATTATTCCAGAAAAATGAAAAAATATTTTATTCCAAACTTGACGATAAACAAAATATTATTTCGAATAATAATATTCCGTTGCCATCTGAATCAGATATGCGCGATTTTTGGACTAAAATTTTGAGTAAAGATATAAAACATAACGAGTCAACTCCATGGATAGAAAATGAAGAACTCAATTTTTCAGGTATTGAACAAATGAGTTTTTCTAATATATCGGTTGAATTGTTATCCAAAATTATTAAAAATACTCATAATTGGAAAGCCACGGGTTGCGATTGGATACATAATTATTGGTACAAACGTCTGACTACTTTACATCCTCTTTTGGCAAAAAATTTTTCAAAATTTGTCAGTCAACCTCAAAATTTTCCAAATTTTCTAACTAAGGGCATTACTTATATGTTACCCAAAAGCGAAAATATTAATAATCCTTCTCAGTACAGACCCATTACATGTTTACCGACAATATACAAAATTTTAACCTCTTGTTTAACAGATTTAATATATACTCATTTAGATGAAAAAAATATTTTATCTGAACAACAAAAAGGTTGTCGCAGAAAACATATGGGATGTAAAGAACAATTAGTTATCGATTCTGTAATTCTAAAACAGATTCAAACTCGAAAACGTAATTTACATACTTGCTATATAGACTACCAAAAGGCTTTCGATAGTGTCCCGCACTCGTGGCTGATCAAAGTATTAAATATATATAAAATTAACCCCATTATTATTAGCTTTTTGGAAAATATTATGTCCTTTTGGAATACCAATTTACTTATCAATTTAAAAGGTAAGAAAATAGTAATACCGGGACTTAATAATAAGGGAGAGTAGTACAATTTCGCATTTATTATTTATGGATGATATAAAATTATTTTCGAATTCTGAACAAAATTTAGAGAAAATGATCGAGGTAGTTAAAAACTTTTCAGATGATATCAAAATGACTTTTGGTTTAGAGAAATGTAGAACGATCCATATAGAGAAAGGCAAAATTGTAGATGGGGACGAGAGTATATTTAGAAATTTCCAAATTACTAGTATGAAAAGGGATGATGTTTATAAGTATTTAGGATACCCACAATCAAATAGATTAGACCATACTAGTATTAAAAATGATATTAGGATTAAATTTCAAACTAGGATCAGGAAAATTTTAAAATGCAATCTATCTGCTAAAAATTTAGTAAAAGCAATAAATAATTGGGCAATACCTCTATTAACGTACTCATTTGGCATAATTAAATGGTCTAATACAGATTTAGATAACTTAGAAAGATTAATTAGAACTACGCTAACAAAATTTAATTGCCATCATCCAAATTCAGCTATAGAACGAGTTAATTTACCTAGAAATTTAGGAGGTAGAGGCATAGTCAAAATAACTTCTTTGAAACATAATCAAGTAGATATGCTAAGAATTTTTTTCCATAGGAAAGCTCATAGCTCAGAAATGCACAAAATAATTTGCAAGGCAGATAGAAATATTACACCTTTAAATTTATACGATGAGAATGCCAACATTTTTATAAATCCCAACCAGGAACTATTAGATTCCTGGTCAAATAAAATTTTACACGCAAAGCACTTCAATTATTTCAACCAAACGTATGTTGACAAATTTTCGTCAAACAAATGGTTGAGTATTGGAGAGTTGAGCGCAGAAATAGAAGGATTTATGCTTGCCATTCAGGATAGAGTCATTAATACTAAAAATTATAGAAAGCATATAATCAAAGATACAAATCAAATTGATGATTTGTGTAGAAAATGTTTGGCTTTTCCGGAAACTATAGAACATATTATATCGGGTTGTACTATATTAGCACCGTCCGAGTATACATTTAGGCACAATCAAGTTTTAAAAATAATTCACCAAAATTTGGTAATTAAACATAACTTGATTGACTGCCGTAATATAGTACCATATTATGAATACGAACCAAATTCATTTTTAGAAAACGAATTTTATAAAATATATTATGATAAAACTATACTAACAGACCGAACGATTAGTCATAATAGACCCGATATAGTTTTACATGACAAAATTAAAAAAATAACTTATATCATTGATGTCGCTATTCCAAATTCCTGTAACATTCAAAAATCTGTTAATGAAAAAATAAGAAAATACACAGATTTAGGAAACGAAATAAAAAGAATTTGGCATTCTCAGACTATAAAAATATTACCATTCGTTATTTCGGCTACTGGCATTATACCTAGCTCTCTCATTAAAAATTTAGGCATATTAGATCTATCAAAAAATTTATATATAAAGATGCAAAAGTCGGTCATTTTGAATACATGTAGGATAACGAAAGATTTTTTAAATATTTATGTTGAGGGATCAGTAGGATTTATAGGCCCTGATAGAAGTTCTACCGAGCCGAACCCTCTGATATGAAAATATCTGGAGTCGGTGAATTTTTTTTTTCCCATTTGATCTCTGGTGAGTTGACGTGTTGTTGTTCTTGTATTGTTTTGTATTTATTTTACTTATATAATGCACTTGCATAGTGTTGATTGACTAGCTGATCATTTGTGGAAAAGTGAGTGGAAGGGTTTAGTTTTTCCTATGGGGAAGATTTAACCCGGACAACAAAATCGGAAGCATAAAAAAAAAATAATAATTGGATGACTTGTATAGCGCCGTTTTTGTGCAAAATCACCTCAAGGGCGCTGTACAAACTTATAATACATTTCTACAGTGATCTATGTTATTACTTAACTATTTATGGAGAAAATATACAGTACAGTACAGTACAGTTAGTTAGCGCCCTTTGTGGCAGCTGGACGCGTCATGCCGTCTCCAACCGCTTTGTGTTTTTTTAGTATTTTCAAGGGAAACGAGGCAACATCCCTTTGAAGTTATTTTAAAAATCAGTGAATCAACATTTTAAATTAACTTACCAATTAGTAATCAGAACTTAATAGTAATGTGACTAGAGTGCAGTGTTTCAAAAATGAATAATCGAAAATTGTGCTAAAAATATTCTAAATTCAATGAAGTTGAACTTGGGACGAGAATCGGTAACTGTAGGTACGCCAGATGTTTTCAATGTTATTCTTGGAAACTCTGAAAGCCCTAACAAGTGCCCAAGCTGATTTATTGTCCCGTCCGCCGCCTTTTATTTCGGAACAATGCACCACTAACATAATCACCAGAAACAAGTGTACAGGGAGATGGACTTTCCGAATGTCACAGCGGTGCTGCCAAGGTCTGGAATCCATGAGAGGACATTGTGTCAGCGCTCTATTAGCAGCAGACACATACCTGGAAGGATGACGAACCTCGTGCTGGCACTGTTGGTGGACGCGGTGGACTCTCTCGCTGCAGCAGCTGGTCCAGTTTCCTCACCACCTTGGATTCTTGCTGCAGAGTCTCCATCCTCTACCTTCGTCGAATGTCACAGCGGTGCTGCCAAGGTCTGGAATCCATGAGAGGACATTGTGTCAGCGCTCTATTAGCAGCAGACACATACCTGGAAGGATGACGAACCTCGTGCTGGCACTGTTGGTGGACGCGGTGGACTCTCTCGCTGCAGCAGCTGGTCCAGTTTCCTCACCACATAGGATTCTTGCAGCAGACTCTCCATCTCCGTGTCACCTGTTTCTGTATTTCATTTTATTTAACTTAATTTCAATTTCAATTTGTAATATTTATATATTTTTTTTGTAATATCTGCATTAACTGTACAGCGCCCCTGAGGTGATATTTCGCAAAAGCGGCGCTATAAAAATCATCCAATAAATAAATAAATAAATAAATAAATACAATACTTACCTGGTAGGTCACTTGAGATTAACACTTAATTAACATTATCTAATTGTTTATTGGCGAAATTTAGATACAGGATTTAGGACTTAATTGAAAAATTGAATATAACTGGACTTTCTCTTAGGAATGGTAACATTATATAACATCTGCAAGCATTTTCTCTCGCCTGCCACTCATCAATTTCATGTAGGTATCGGTTGATCTGGAAATTTCAGCAATGGATGCGAGTTTCGCCATTGTTGTCATTCGTTAACATTCGTAGATAAAAATATGTTTTTAAAACTTAATACAAATTCAACTCCAACCCACCAAAAGGAAATGATATTCATATCTACCAAAATCTTCCATCTTCCTTCCATTGTTCACTAAAAACAACAACGAAATGACAGGGGCTTTTTCCTTACCTGAAACAGAAGAAAAAGATTCATTAGTTATAGCCAGAATTCAAATTTACAAACAAAATCATAAAAAAATATCTTCAATGTATTCATATTAACAAACAAAAATATAAAATAAAATAATTTTATAGTTCAATTAACACGTGATAAATGACATTGGATATTAATTAAGTGAAACACAATTAATAGAGGACTTAATGAATACAGAATAGGTACGTAGTAATGTTTGAGTTATGTGATTTACTTATTTGATTGAATATAATTGTAAAGCTGCTCGTCTCGACACAGGAATTTCCTAGTGAGATGAGCAGCGGAGGACAAAAAAAGAATAAATAAATAAAAATGTGGATAAAGTAAAGATCAGAAAGGCATCATATTCTATCTGCCTGAATAAAGATAGTATTAATGTAGATTCATATTTTGTTTGATCTTACGAAGGAATTTCTCAGACAACCGTCTCACGTCTTCGACAGGAAACTGACAAGCCAGCACGAAAAGAAAAAAGCAATGATACTTAAAATAAACAAAATAATAGAGAAAAACGGCAATATTATTTATTATGCGTCAGTTTAGGTGGTCGTCGACGGGACCATCATCACCACGGCCTACGTGGCGGGCACTTGGCCAAAATAGCCAATCATTCAAGAATTGTGAATGGAGAAATTAGTAGGGTGATAAGGACTTTTTGCTCAGTGGTGTTGTGGTGTGCGATTTTAATCGGTGATTTTTTTAAACGATGACCGATGACCGCACAAGAGTCTTAACTATCCCGCAGCCGAGTGGGGGAGTAGGTGGAACCCAAAATTACTATCCTCCTTATATTAGCTTAAATACTTGATATATCATTTTAGTATTTTACATATTCCTGCGCATAAGTTTAAAAGCCCATAAGACAGAAAAATCATGGGGTCGTCCGACCCACTTGGTAAGAGACGTTTTGTTTGTCATCTTGGCCTGTCAAGTGTTAACTAGCCGCAGCAGTGCGATTATATGACAACTCCATATTGGGTAGTGTTGTGGGGCGGATGAAAATTAAAGAGGTGGTTACTATTGCATAGCAAACGCAACTTCAAGAAACATTTAAATCTCTCTCACCCAAAGCGATACTGAGACAATCTTCCACAAAGGAACGAAGCCACGGAGGAAGCAACCGTGAATATAAAAAGTGATTCAAATTATAAATGTGAAATAACCTAAAAAAATACTATGTATTAATGCAGTGTACCTGAAATTGTAGATAACATAAAGAGTGTTAAGAAAGCGTACGAAAGCTGTCCATTGCGGAAGTTCTTTCATTGTAATAAAATCAATACATATATGTTTTGTATACCGATAAGTATTCAACAACATGTAATAACGAACATTATAAAATATATGTCATGTAAAATGGGCGCAGCTCTGTGTAATGCATGGGAGGAGAACTTCTCCCATCAACTATTTATAACAAAAAATAATAAACTTAGCTCTAGAAACTTTGTCCCACCATCAATTCTGTCCGATTTCAGAAAGTTTCAAAGAACTGAAGAGAGCTACTCGGATACCCAACGGACCAAATAATAAAAAAATATCTATAAAAAATCGCATTCTAAGACAAAAATGTTGAATTTTGAAGTTGCTACACAAAGCAGCACGTGTCGGTATACCACAAGGTCGAGACTAAGGACCCCGGCAGTGACTTTTATCAAAATGATTCAAAATATTGTCATAAATGTAGCCTTTGTAGAAAATAACATTATCTTTAGGAGATAAAATCCAACCAAGTGTTCACGGAATAAAATATACTATACAAATAAATATACTATATAGTATTATAATCATTTATTAAAAGGAATTAGATAGCACGTGAAACCGTTTTTATTTTCATGCAGGTAATTTTAACAAAAAGACAGGTTAAAATGGGCTCTCAATAGTCCAGATGGTATGCCAAAGGTCTTTGAAGAAACTGAAGTACTTGGATCCGCAAACTTAAATCTTTTGATATTAAGAACTTGATAAATTGCCAAACGACAACTCACATAGAGCTTTAGGATATTAGATGAGATCCAATAACATGTTGTCGTGTTCTTGCCGGAGAACACGACTGCAGCCATTTACCATTTAGTCTTTAAACTGGTTTAAATCGTTTCAACATCAAAGCTGTAATGCTGACAGAAGTCAAAGAGGTTCTGGGTTTCGTCTTGCACAATTAAAAAATGTTAATTGAATGTCAAGTTAAGTGAGGTTTTATGTGCATAAATTAATGAGGTTATTCATGAATGCGGACGGACTTTAATCGCCGCTCTCGGCAGAAGAGACGGCTATTATAAAAATGATGTAATAAACATGTGTGAAAATGTGCGTGAAGTGTCACTGTCAAAGGCCACGATAATGTCAATCAACCTTCAATGGGATGTTATGAAATCGATGACGATTTCTAATACACAAATGGACCTTGGTCCTAATTCCAAATTGGTTCTTATCACATTATTGTGAAGTTCTTATGTAAGATGTTGACTAGGAAAAAAACTCTTCATTGAATGTCTTAAATATACGTCACTCTATATAAAATTTATGCTAACAAATTCTTATACAAATTCTTATACAAATACATTAAAAAACACTTACAACACAATCACACCACCAGAAATATAACCAAGTGACACCACAAAGTACCTCAACTTCATACTACATCAGCACAAAGATAATTCATCTACCTGGCTGCTAAAATCTTCAACCGTCTCTCCGATATCTTAAAAACCGAAACCCAACTCAATGCTTTCAAAACACAAATAATTCTATGGATCCTAACATCTGCAATACATTTCAATCATAACACCCATACATTCTACAATTCTACACTCTAAGCACCTAATCTCCCTTCATACTTCTCACATTCATCCAATTTTCTTAATTAAATTATCACATAAAATATTTACAGCTAAATCTGAATTGTACAGTTCACATCAACTTCATCCGCTATAACATAGGGGCATCGCTAGCTTGGCGGGTGAAATAACATTAAAAAAATTATCCACTGTAATTTTTTTTTGCATGAAATAAATAAATTGTCTTGAAAAATAATACATAAACTAACTAAACATTTAATACTCACATGGAAATGACATTGAGAGTTACTTGAGGAATTAATTTCTTCGACTAGAATCGGAAAAATAAATATATGTGCTCGAAATAAAAAAAGATCGAAAGGTTTTGCATCAGATATCACACCAATAGATTTTGAACTGCAGAGTTAAGATTGACAATGATAAAGATACTTGTTATTTTCATTAAAAATTCGCTACGGGAAACCTAACATTTCCACTTCCACATCGAGCAATCGCTGAGCAGAATTGATTCCCTTATGCTACGTATAACAGGACAAAATTTCCACGAGCCGAGACGCGAATTGTGCGAAACGAACGAAGCAACCGCGCGAAACGCCGATTGCGGTTGGTTTGTTCCTTTTCCGTAATTCGTGGGTTGGATAGCGGAAATTTTTGTCCTTTTTATACGAACCCTTACAGCTTACATGTAACGAATTGCCATCGAAACAACTAGTGGAATCCCTTATTAGAATTATGAGATCGGGGCATTTCTGGTTTTAGGTGGCTGACCTCAAATAAGGCACATACAAAATTCATGACAAATAACCGAACTGTTCCAAAAAGGAATCCAATTGAAACTATTCTTGTTACAGGCAAAGTCAGTATTCAGTCTACACACTGAAGAGATAAATATGTAGAAATGTATTGTGGGAGAGATTATGTGCCAGAAATAAGCTCAATTTATTTTGCAACAGCACTTGTGGTGAATCAGTCGAAAAGCTACAGCCACGCTTCGTGTCTGGGTTCTCTTTCCGACTGACGCAATTGCTAATTAACATTGCACATTGCATGTCTGTCCTGCGATGTACGACTGTCCGGTGCTGCGGACTGTTGGGTCCTACCGATCCGGTGGCAGTGTGGAGACGCACAGTGGGCTGAAAATCGCCTTTCATAGACATAGAGACTTGAATTTTCAAGGGTATTTTTTTTGGCTAGAAATGGATTCTGCTGATCATTACTATGCTATAAAATTTCGTACGAAGCAATTGCGTGTACAAATGTAGGAGTTATCATTTTTTTAAGAAAAATTTGTATGGCACTGACATTAAAAATGAGGCTATTTCTGGAATCCTAAGGTTGGCCATTATATCCTTACACACAGATATACTACTATTTATTTGTATTTTTTTGACATACTTCGTATTGTGGTGCAACTTGCGATTTTTTTTTTAAATCCTCAAAGTTGAAAAAAAAAACTTTTTTATGTTGATGATTCATTTTAATGCTTAAATGCTTTACATATGAGTATGCTTTGTCTAATTTACAATATTTTATTTACACTGCAAGCCTACTCATATGTAGTAGTAATGATCAGCAGAAACCATTTATAACCAAAAAAAATACCCATCAAAATTCAAGTCTCTATGTCTATGAAAGCCGATTTTCAGCCCACTGTGCGACGGGCTGCCCACTGGGTTAAGTCTGCCCACGGACAGGACGGGCTGTAGGGAGAATTAGACAGGAATGGGCGGATTGAGCTGTAATTAGTGCAATCAGATGAGAACCGCTAAGTGTAGGCCAACGTGTAGATATGTACCGCTCTGTGATTATATTCCAAGCCGCGCTAAGCTCCACATTCGAACCAAGCCGAGCTTTAAATCAACCGATATACCGGGCCATAGTATTCTATGTCTAACAAGTAGGCAAACTTTAAATTTACATTTAATTTTATGATTTGGTTGTATATTTTATTTTATATTTTACGATGGCATTTTGTTGCTGCTTATATTAATTAATTTCAATCAAACTTGATAATAATCAAATTTATTATTTTTATTCCGAAAAAAAATGTTTTCAGTGAAAAATGTTTATCTTTTATAGTATTCTGTATCTTACAAGTGGGCATATTCTTATTTTTTGCATAAAAGGTTTGTACTACACATAAATAATGATTGAATGCATATACGTATTTACTTACTTGTATATGTCATACGGTTATAATGTTATTGTTATTACTACTAATTATGTAATTATAATCTTTAAAATGTTTTATAAACTATGTATAGAAAAAAGCCCAATGGGCGTCTAAAGATATAAATAAATTAGGTGTTAATAATACGCCGTAACTCAACAAATAACCATACAAGCATTTCATTCTTTATTTTATAATTTCGCTTTCGTTGGCTTTACATACCTAAACCCATAGACATATGAATATTAGTAGACCTGCCCTAAGTGATTAAAAGCGTATTATCCCCACTCCCCATACCGGTTCCATTGGAACCGGCTGTGCTCGCGTATGGCCTCAAGTGAAATCTGAAAACGTGACGTCATCATTCTTGTGCGAACTATGGTCGAGGCATCATCGGTTCATTTTACGAAATAACACGGCAGAATGTTGACTTGTGCTATGAAAACTTGTAAAAATAGATGTGAAAAAGAGAATAAACCCAATTGTCGTATTACATTCCATATATAAGCATTATTTTACTTTATTTTAAGCATATTCACATAGTATAATATAGATCAGTTGTTACTATCACACCGAGAAACGTCTGGACGCGAAACACAATGCTGGTTGGTTGCTGGGAAGTAAATTATGAACATTTATAAAAGTGTCTTAACTAAATACTTAAACGAAATATTCGACTCTGAAAATGAAACCGAATTTTTTTGCCGAATTTGGACTTGGCAAATTTGTTCATAACGTGGCGAGTAATTTGCGCTCCCATGTAAAAATGTCTATTCATTCAAAAGCAGATTTTACTTTTAAGAAGTAAATGGTGATATTATAAAGCGAGATGCCTATTTACTGTCAAATTGATTTATTGACGAATCACAGTCAGCTTCACTCCCTTCGTTCTTCAACAGTTGATTTTACCCCTCGCCATTATCTTCTCGTCTATTAATTCCTATGTCTGTGCCTAAACCTAATAAATGACATTTATTCACTATAGGTATGATTTGAGATTTTCACGGCCAAAAGTATTATAGTGATTTGTTTTTGGGGTATTTTGCCGTGTTGCGCTACCTCCTTCTTTAGCCAATGTCCATCATCAGGGCAGATGTGATTATATTACAGTATAATTTATTCACTATACGTTAACACTTACTTCTATTGGATATAGACAGATCTTCTAAAAACGATCGTGTCCAAAAAATGTAATTTTTTGGACGATATGGCAGTAAATGCGTGATATATCTACTACCAGGTGGCGCTACGAGCTACGATACCGGCAAATGGCCACCAATTACTTTCATCGGGACATTAGCAGCTAATGACAGGTTCACGTCGAAATTTAAAAATATATATTGCAAAAAATATATCCTTGCTAGAGTATTATTAGGCTGTTGGTTAATGGTTGTTATTATCGCAAAAGTAATTTTTTTTTGTTATTGATTGTTATTTTTTTCTTAATAAACCCGCTTTTATCGCACTTCGAAACTGAATGAAAATATAATAAGAATCTATAATCATTAATATGCTAATTTCGGTTGTCTGTGCGTGCGTTAAGTATAAGTCCTGCGTGGAATCTGGTTCACAAATTTGCTTTGAATGTAAGTGTTTTTTTTTAATTGGAATAAGTAAGCGATAAAGTACATACTATAAAGAATATATTTGTACAGCGCCATTGAGGTGATTTTTCATGAAAACGGCGCTATATAAATTAGGCAAATAATATATAATATAAAATATTTGTCAAGAATCAAGAAATCAGACTAGTCTGCGCTAGTTCATAATAAATTGATAATAAACTGTTAAAAAAAAACTAGAAAACAGTTATTAGAAGTATAACATTTATATTATGTTATGTAGTATAATTTTTTGGAAAATAGGGTAAACACGAGACAATCGGCACCTTTTCAATTAACGGTTAAACTTGTGTCCTTGACGGGTGATAAACATCTGATCAAACGCTGAATAGGCAGTCAACGAAGATCATTATTTGAACAACAAATTACACATTTTGTAACCTTTTGAAAATGTTTCACTAATTTCACCAACACATGGAGAAAAATTAGTGATGCTAATTTATTAAGAATCTCTTAAAATTATAGGTACGCCGGATAAAAACGGCATCGCAGGCCGTTCTCTGGTAAACTTTTAGTCAATTTCTTATACATCGAAACACGTGTTCTTGCAACTGCATTAGTCTTGATAATACATAATGACGAAATTGCGAAAATAGAAGGATTTTTAATAAAACGTGTTCCGACATCGTCTCATAATAAATGTACATTCGTATTTTACTAAAAGTTAATTAATTCGTTAAGGGACTGCAATCCCGTATTTAACAGGATTACCAATAATTTGAAGAGCAATACTCAGATTTCTCCGTGTAGAAGAAAAAAATGATCATATTTCCAACATACGAACACGCCTATAACACACCAATGGGTTTATATCTTCTTAATCATATTTACCAATATTTATGCTAAACAATCTCCTCTAAGTCTGAATTCGACTCCAATATTCCATGTCATTTTGAAATTTGTCAATTTAACCCTTCAGGCCTCGGAAGGACATAATTAGCCACAAACATCATATTCCATTAGAGGCTCTGAAGGACAGATCTGACCGGGGCGTCCATACATTATTAAAGTATTTTAATCTTTTTTTCTACAATGTGTAGACAGGTGATTTGTTCGTCATTGGAAAGATGAATAATTATTCTTTTCAGTTTGTATCAAATATTTATACCGAATTATATGGATAAAATAAATAAAAAATGTCAAAGTGCATGATTACGAATCGGCAGGCTTTTTTCATTGGCAGTTGAAAATTAAAATATAATTTTTATTTTTTTATTGTAAGGCATAAAAATTGAAGTGACAGTTTTTTTATTAATTACCCACACAAAAGGAATGTGTTCCACAAATATTTAATTCCTACCAAATTATGGACGTTACGAGTCAAAATGTCTCGGTAAGTTTTTTTGTCAACATTTTCATGTTTGATATTAAAAAAATACTTTTATAACTATCAATGTGTATTCAAAATACAAAAATTGCAAAGATTATTTTATGAAGTTTCTAAAATGGTATTTCTTTTAACGACAACTTCAAAAATAAGCTATATATAGCACATTTTAGATACCTCGGAAGCAGAGATGTGCAAAATGGGTACCCAAAACCATTTGAAATGCAAAATAGAAATGGGTCAAAACTTTTCCATTTGAAAATGCAAAATGCAAAATGGTTTTTAGAAAAGCATTTCAAATGCAAAATGCAAAATACATATTTTCAAAATGCATTGAAAATGCAAAATGGTTTCTCAGGTCAAATAATTATAGAATTTTTAAACAATTTTGTCATTTAATAATGGACATCAATGTAGAACAAACATATTACATGATGGTAAATCCAAAAACACCACGACTACAGATTATGAAACCACAAAAAATTTGCGCGGGACTAATGTTGCCAACGTAAAAACATAGAAACTGCTATCTAACATTTAATATTACAGCGTCATGGCCCCAAGTTCAGTATTTGAATCAGTATTTTTTGTAACGGTATCACTCAATTGCCAGGGCTCCTACCAGGGAGCAACTTGACAAATGTAAATTATCTCTCATTGCGAGGTTGAGGACCGACTGATATTTGGGGCTTATGAAAAAAAAAGATGAGTGGAGATAGTAGGAAGAATGTTGCAAAAAAGCATTTAAAATGGAAAATGCATTGAGATAAGCATTTGAAATGCAAAATGCAAAATGGTTTTTAGAAAAGCATTTAAAATGCAAAATGGAAAATACCCATTTTGCATTTCCATTTGAAATGGATTTATTTGAAATAAAGCACATTTCTTCTCGGAAGCAATGTCGTTGGGACTTGTTGATAAAATTATTTTAAAACCTGAAGGGTTAAACAAAACAAAATAAAAATAAAAATTCACCTTCCCTCTCTCAATAATTTGAAGTCTTATCTCAAAAGTTTGTTGGTAAAACGTTCACATAGAAACATTCTGCGGTTGAAGGAAACATTTTCGGTAACGATTATTTTTCTAATCCCCATTACATCTACAACACAAACGAAATTCTTACAATTTTTTTACTTACAGAAAGGCCTACATGTTTTTGTAACGACGTCGTATAAAAAGTATTAAAAAAACAACCTTTTTCGTGCGTAACAATACAAAAGGCAGAAATGGCATTTTGGTAACGGTTATGGCTGTACGGGCGACCTAAAATGGGTCAATCCGAAGCCGACAGTCGGATTCTATTGGGCAGGACCCGAAATTTGCATAATTAATTAATTCGGATGCCCGGCAGGGGTATTTATATCTACATCAACGTGGACCACTCGGCACTCCGAGCCTGAGAACTACAAACACGGGTCAAATGTATAAATGGCCAACCGAAATAATTCACAGCTTTGCCAGACCAAAATAACGAAAAATTAACCCGAGGTTTACTGAAATATGAAAAATAAAAATAATGATGCACTGTATAAAAGATGAATTAATCTTTGAAAAAATATAATAAAGTAAAATAGAATCCTAACATCTGACTTAAAGTGTTCCAAAATCGTAGACTTCTAGTTTTTCTATCAGAGAAACAATAGTAATTATTTTTCCAAACTTACTTACTTCGCAATAATAAATATGTTCACATGGAATACAGTCTAGACCAAGGCTGCCCAACCTTTTTAGCAGTTGGGCGAAATTGACGATTTTGAATCACTGGCGGGCCACTGAATACCTGACGGTTCCTATTTCCATTGGGGGGGGGGTTGTTAGAGAATTTCTATAAAACATAATTCCCCACAAAAAAAATCTAAAAAAGTGCTCCCCACAAAATATTTGAAATCCATGGGGGGGGGGGGGGTTGTTACGGAACTTCGCTGAGAAAAAATTCCGCACACCCGAACATCATATGTGATACCCCACAGCAAGGGGGGTGGCTACAGGATTCCATTTCGACGCAAAGAATATTATGTCGAAAACCGGTATATTTTTGTTTCAAAAGTAAGTTCAACAGGTTAGATTTTTTCGTCGCTGATTCTCGTTCTGAGTAGCCTAAATAGCGATAAATCGCCGTCGTTGGCAACACTGGTGACCGCGCGCAAGCTGCATTGTTTGTTTTACCGCGGGCCCGCGACACTTTTTCAAATTGGCGAATTGACGGGTTTTTTGAAAATTTTTCACGCGGGCCACTAATTCGTTCGCGGGCCACATTGTGGCCCGCGGGCCTGGGGTTGGGCAGCCTTGGTCTAGACTGAATTTCAATCCGCTTAAAAGCAAATTCCTATAAGAAACTTTTAAAATGATACAATGCCGTTACAAGTTGGCGTATGTCGATCAAAAAACGAATTATAGACGAGTGGTGCTGCCAAGTGGAGAAGAAAGAAACATGCAATAAAAATGACTATAAGGTAGACACTACTTACTTTCAACGAAATATAAAAAACCTTTGTTATTTTACACTAATTTACAAGCAGTTGGAATCATGTGGTTTAGAGTTAAAATATTTTATTTATTATGTAATAAATATATTTGTACAGCGCCCTTGGGGTGATTTTTCACGAAAACGGCGCTACATATTATTATCATCATTGTTATCTCCAATTTTGGTTGAAAATGAGTTAAGTACTGAAATGTACCAAAACATCTCCTAAACCTACTGTCCGAAAGATATAAAAATATTTAAATATATTGCTAATTACTCTAGCCAATGATTATGATTTGAGATTTATTTTTAGGGTATAATACTGCGTTGCACATCTGCCCCGGCACGGCATTATGCCCCAAAAATAAATCACTTTAACTCTGGGCAATGTTTTTATGAGCACAGTTATTGTACCTCATTAAAAATAATATATATGTATATTTGTGCGAATTTATATCTACAGATTCTATAATCTGATGGAACTAAACAAACTTATTTTTATATCACAAAATGTAATGTGGAGATTTCAAGTTTCTTTCTCAGTTTTCTCAATATTATGAATTATGGAGATACAATACTTCAACTCTAAACCATCGATGTAGACAGTAAGTAAAGGGTTAAGCACCGGCGAATTAAAAATTAAGGCATTGAATTATTACTTCGGGTACCGGACGTTGTTTGGCGGCGGGACTGAATGGATTCCCAAATAACTTTCATGTTGTTTTCAAACAGTGGTTGCTGTTGGTAATTTGGTAGTTGGCCTCCCAATGGGCGATGCTAATGTGCTAGGTCAGTGATGTGATCATGTGATGAAGTTAAACCAGGCAGCATTGACTTACTATGTCTAATAATAGATTGTATGTTTTAGAGAGAGGATAATTGTCTAATTTGACTGTAGTGGAGAGAAGAGACATTGTCTGAATAGAAAAAGAGTGAGGAAGAAGACAACGGTGAATGGATGAACGTCATCAAATAATAGAACAGTTGACCTGTTTCGCACACCACAGGAAAGGGTACAGTCTACTGGTTGGCCAACTTCAATAATATTTAATTATTGAAGACAATATTAGCGATTCCTAAACGAAAATTTGAAACAGAAAAGTTACGGTCACATCTAGGACTCGAACCCAGGACCCTTGCTTTGCCGGGGCACCGCTCTACCAACTGGGCTAATGGGACCCTATCTCCTTCGGTCATATTTAACTGTATCATACTTTGAACATGATTCTGATTTTTCTGTTTCAAATTTTCGTTTAGGAATCGCTAATATTGTCTTCAATAATTAAATATTACGTCATTCCAAAAAATAAAATATTCATCCTAGACTTGCAGAAAAGTCAATAGATGTCGCACATGAAAATTAAAAGAAGATATATTTATATCTTATTTTAAAAATAAAATTATTTATATTAAAACCATGTATGATCGTGTGAGAAACGTGGAGATCCGCAAAGAGTGCAAGAAGGCTATAATATAATAGTACTGTATGTAAGCGTAATGAGAAACATCAAGAAAGGGACGCTTATATGGTTTGGGCACGTACAGCGAATGAGCCAAGAAAGGAGTGTAAGAAGAATATATGATGCAAATGTGAATGGTAGCAGAAGTCGGGGACGCCCGAGGAAGACATGGCACGACCAAGTGAATCAGATACTTGAGTCGGGCCATGTCAAGAGTCAGAATAATAGAAGAGTATGAATGTGAATGCGGCAATGAGGAGTGTTTGCCAAGACCGAGTTGTTTTACGTTCGGTCCTCTCTGCCTACCCCTGCGGATAAACGGTGTGATGGTTAGTTAGTTAGGTTCGGAGAAGCAGTATTTGAGATCATCATAAGATGAAATAAGCCAAACCTTAAACCCATTTCTTCAATAAATCCTTCATATTGTTATAACCCATTTCGATAAATAATTTTTTTTTTCACAAAGACAGGTATAATATTGCCTTTCATTTCAATTTAATTTTATACTTACTATACGAATAGAACGGCGAAGTTAGCGCTATTGCATGACTAAAAAAAAATCTCGCGGATCGTGTCATGTCGTAAACACGAGGCGGAGAAATATAAACACGCATATCATTCCAAATGTCAATAAAACGGCATACCACTCTTCCTACTAATAAAATATTCAGAACATCCGTTCCACACGGTATCCCGAAATAGTTTAAATACGTATATTCCAATTCAAAATGTAAAAAATCGTCCTTCGTGGTATGACAGCAACAAGAAGGAGAAAACATCTCTGGACATCTGCGTCCCGGAAAACACTGGTCTGAGGCAGTCAACTCTTAGATCACCAACATCAGCAGCTGTAGGCAGACTAATGGAACCTAAGCGCAAGCCAAATGTTTGGTGATCGCGCTTTCGGAGTATCTGGGCTACTATCAATAACAAGTCCAACAGAATTCAGGTCTAAACTAAAAACTTACCTTTTTAAGCAGTCTTATCCTTAAATTAAATATACCATTCCTGAGAGAAAGTCCATTTATATCCAATTATGTACTAAATCCTGTATCTAAACTTCGCTAATAAACAATTAGTTAATGTTAATTAAGTGTTAATCTCAAGTGACCTACCAGGTAAGTATTGTACTGTATATTATCTCCAAATATAGTTAGTAATAACATAGATCATTGTAGAAATGTATTATATATTAGTACAGCGCCCTTGAGGTGATTTTGCACAAAAACGGCGCTATACAAATCATCCAAATATTATTATTATCAAGAAGGGAATTTGAAGAAAAGAAGAGGCGGGAAGTACAAGAATGGCCAAAGTGCGGTCAGGCGATGGAAAAATAATAACAATAAAAGAAGTAGAAAAAAAGTTGTACAAACGCCGCTCACCCAAACCAGTCCGTGACTCCTTCCAAAATCAAAATAAAATTCCTGCCGAGTGCGTGAGCGGCCATCTTGGTGAAAAAGTTCACAACGGGCATGTGAAGGCCTCTCTCCTAACACACGAGCACCACAAACGCACACGTTTATAGTATATACATAATCATGTTTTATGAGCAGTTGGGTGACCAGAATTTAGGTACGAGTACAAATGAATTTGGAGATGGTGTTGAATAAGTTATTAAGTTTTCAGGGAAAAGTTATTGTTTCATTATTATCAGATATATATCCACAGCCAATACAAAGATAATTACAAAAATAAGTATGATAAAAGTAAAAACATAGCTAATGGTTAATGAATTAATGTTTTTTTTTTTTGTAATTACATTACTTAAATTTATGTAGCAAATGACATAATAGTATTTTATTACCTAGTATATTTCCACAAGGAACTATAATAGGTACCATCTTATTCATGAAGTGCTTAATTTTTTTAAATGATCTATTATATAACTTATTTACTCTGTTTAAATCATACACATAATCGGGTTGTTTTACAAAATATACATTTACACTGTAACGCTGCTTCAGCACGAGCAAGATCATCTTTCTATTTACTTTCAGTTACATTAAATTAATATGTCAATATAGAAGGATATTATTTCATTACCTGCTTATTTGGGTAGTACATCGTGGCCTTTCGACATTGAAATTATAAAAATCCCTTGTGGGGAGGTTAGAGTGGAACAATCTAGGTCTATGAACCATTCTAGGGCTTCAGGAGTCGCTTTGAGGACCTCATCAATTCCTCCGGGGGATTAAGGCGAAGTTTAATGTGACATCACTATTTTAGATTAATCTTTACCAGGAATCGGTTTACATTTTGAATACCAATAAGATCCTTTGGATAAATTAAAGCCTTTTCTGTCGTTTCTTTTGAGTAGAATTAAAATAAAATTTGCTAATTACTATAAGCGTAAACTACAAAAAAATGTATATTTTTCTTTAGAATTAAAGAAACTTTTAAAAATACCAATTTGTGGGTAAGATTATCAGTGATATTAAATTAAATTCATTTATCCCTTGATTAAATTCAACTTTCTTTCAACAAATTAATACAAATTAAAACCAATTTGTGCTAAAATCGACCGTTTCTAGACTCATGACAATTTGTGTGTTTATTATCTATATTCGTGGTGACATAATAACGCACACTGAGAACGTACACATTTTTGGCTTGTGTGTATTCCTCTTAATAGAGCGGGAAGCGAATATTAAGCTAGAGGAAACAAATCATTAAATTACAACGATTTCTTTAACTGTTTTCGATTGTCAAAAATGCCGTTTCCAATGCCAGATGATGTTGTAACCTCCACAATATTCATTTTCCCATTCTGCGTGAAGTTCTTGCTACTTTTTGGTTTTTATTTTTTCCAAGTTGCTTAGTTTCATGTACACACGGAGGAGAAACATCAATCTTCAAATTTGTACTAATTTATTTTCGCGCTTTCGCAGGATTAGTAAAAGTAAAGCTAAGGTTTTATTTTCAATATATTTACATGCGTTTGTTAAAAATATATAAAATGTCGATTTTTGTTGATTGCGATACTTAAAACAAATTATCTTTATTAATAATAAGTAAAATACTAACTCATCAATATAAATTTCACATTGAAAGTTTTTACTTTGCCGTCATTTTATTTTCTATGAAAGTGGTCGGGGCCACTTAAGATAATCAACGATAAAGATGTTTGGAAACAGGCGAATCAAGCATTACTGAATAAACAACTTGGCTGATCGGAGCCTCAGATTGATCGATCTAAAATTTGGAAACAACGGCCTTAAATAAATTCAATTTCCTTTAGCAGTTTGCCTGGTCACCCCGCAACTTTAAGTAGGCACTTGATTCTACCTGTTCCTTGAGAGACGGGTCCATGTCCAAAGGATGCTGGGTGCTATGTGCATAGTAGTGGACGGTCTCTCAAGTGGTGATTCTGATGGGTGTAGGCTTACACTGTAGGGTGATTACGCCATTCAAATCTCGGCCGTGGCTGTACCGACTGCGTTTCTATGAGATACTAACAGCGAAAAGACATAAATGGAAAAAAAACTTGAGCTTTGGTAATCTTGAGGTTAAATTAATATTATGTAGAATTTGATCGTGGTTCGAAGTGAAGACAGAGAAATATATTTTTTAAATTTGATGTTTTATAACACTCGCTCACAGCGAATGGAGACTTGACGGTTTTAGATCTAATACAATGGTGGAATAGAGATTTGGAGATTTTGTTCCCTGATGTTTAATCTAAATATAATACAGCAATGCCTTAACTTTAAAATTTTTGACGACTTTTCCGTTAACTGTGATAACAGTAAATTGCGATTCCGGGAGGTGGATTCCCGCTATTTTATCTTTGGCTAGGGACTATGTCTTTAGTGTACCTATCACCCTCATTTTGGCTTTGGCATCGCTACGCGGTTATCTCACTCATTCTGGTTTATGTCAAGGCTCAAATGAGGGGAATGGGTATATTAGGGACAAGGGACACGTCCTTGGCTAGGGATGGAGAACGGGAATCCGTCTTCAGTTCTTCAACAATTCCTCAACCTTAAGTATAACCTTGATTGCCCATCTGCTAGAAGAAGATGATCCTTCCATCTCCGATTTTTTTGTCAAACGGAAGTGCGTAATGTACAATGTCTTTTATTATTAAGCTTTACCTACGATAGGCATAGTTAGTATGTAATAAATAGTATTAAGTAACACGTACATATATAAAGGTATTTTATCAGTAATACTGTAAAAATGTATAAATGAAAACAAAAAGTTTCAAAAGAACAGTAGTTTTGGGACAGTTGGTGTTCAGAAGAATATCTTAAAATTTCAATCAGTCACGTTATAATAATAATAGTCCTAGAAAATAGCAACTCACTGTAAAACTACGTCCTAGCTAAGTCCCATGTTTGTTATTTTACATTACCTACATACAACGATATGATGCATGTTCACAGATTTGATTAATAATTTATCGCCAAACGTTATAACAGCAATATGAAAAGTAACACAAATAATGTTAAAAAAACGTGTAGCTATGTAGTTCTGGCAACAGAGTTAACGACGACCGTCACGATTACAGGCAATAAAATAAAGATATAGAGAAGTAGTAAACAACGAGCCTCAAATGTAAGGGATTTTTTTTATTATTTTTTTCTTTACACGGGTAGCAGCTTTTTTTACCGGTGTCCATCAAATCCGAGGAGAGATATTTATGAGCTCAATAAAGATGAAGGTTAGGGGGTCGTGGCTAAATTCAGCCACCTTCAAACTTCAGTAGAGAGTGGTGATAAAAATATAAATAAAAAGAGAAGAATTTTAGAATGATACGTATATGCTAACCACACAATCTGTCCGATATACACTGTGTCAAGAAACCATTGGAACAAGCGGGGAAACTAGTAGACCATAAAAACTTTTAGTACATTCCTAATATATCGGAACACGTGTTCATGCAACTGCAATTGTCCTAATAGTATACAATGACGAAATGAGAAAATATTAGAATTTTTGTGAACACGTGTCCGACATTGCGATAATAAGTTTATTAGTCAATTCATTCGTTAACCACTTAATGCTAGGGTTTTTTAATAAAAAGTATTTTTTTTAAATCAGGTTTTTTAAATGTTTTATTCAATGTTTATACATTTTCAAATTGAAATATAACAATATAAGCATATGTATTTTTTTAAATTAAGAAAAATTAATAATTCAGTTTAGTGTGATAGATTTTAAAGCATGGTGTTAAACATAGACCCACATTACAATCAGGACAATAGTATCGACTTTCCCGAAGTACACGTTTTCCAGTCTCGTTTTTTTTCGAGCAGCACACGATGCATCTTTTTGTCCGGCTCTAAAAAGTGACGTTCTGTCAGGCGCAATGGATTTGTGCTTGGTCGTCCACCTTTTGACTCCTCTATGAGTAGTAATCGAAATTCTAAATGTGTCATAGATGAGCCTTTTTTATATGAAACAAAAGCATTTCAGCGCCTGTTCCATTAGGTGAAAAAACAATTTTTTATAATATTTTTTCCCCCGTTTTCATGTCACTGGATAATTAGAAATATGTTGATCTACTCTATCAACCCATCCCATAGTAAAATTGTAATTTACTGCCACTTGGCTACTCAGCTTGCTTAGGGGGTATTTCACTATCTCTGATTGTGTTCTGACTAAGCACTAATCCGCGGATTAGTCATTTTTTCGTTTTCACTATATCTGAATAACGCTAACGCTCGGGTTAAAGTTAGATTTGACTAATCAGTGCTCGAACTTCACGTTAGGCGCTATTCCTCGAATCAAAGATGGCGTCAAAACATTCCGAGTTTAACAGCTGAGAAGTGAGTCGAATTTTGTAGAATGAATTTGAATGCTTGTATGATCCATCCTGAATTATTTGATTGTGTTCAAAATAAGAAACAATGTATTAATTCGACACGAATCTATCTAAAATGACCTGATAATCAACATAACATAACCAAAAAAATGCACACTTCGCGGTGTGCGGACTGTGACGCATGACAGCCGTGGCAGTAGATGGACTAACTGCAAACATTTTGCGATGTTGCCAGACTATTTCGAGTGTTATCTATCCGGAAGCTCGAAACAATGGTGAAACGGTGGCCGTTGAATAACGAAGTTATTCTGAACTTTAAAGCCAGCCAACGGATAGCTATTCAGATATTTAGCCCGACATAGTGAAATACCCCCTAAGTCTGTTATTCCTTTTGACAATTTCTACTGAGTATTTTGTGTTGATTCTATAACGCACATCATGGGAATATCGAGTGGCTGTTTGGCCATATTTTTCGGTCGCGTCGATTTTACGTGCAGAATTTTGGTTTGTAATGTGCTAATATTATCAAGTATTCGCAAGTTTGTTTCATAATCTCATATTTTTAATGGGGGATCACTGCACAAACGCACTCAAGTGAAAACCGCCTCTGATTCAATTCTTAGTATGCTTTATATCAATGAATAAAAGTTTCTCGGCAAACGAAGTCTAGAAACGCTCGATTTTTGCGTTAAGTGGTTTTTGTTTATTTTGTGAATAATTTTATAAGAAATAAAAAGTTAATCAAGGGATACTGTCACAGATAATCTTAGCCCTAAAATTGTATTAAAAAAATGTTTGCTTTCGATCACAATTTCTAGAAAAAAAATTTTTTTGAACATTGTTTACGCTCATGTTTTTGATAAAGTAATTAACAATCATTTTAATTCCACTCAAGCGAAACGATAGGAAAGGCTTCAATTTATTCCGAGCATATTTTTGGTATTTATAATGTAAAACGATTAATCGAGAATAGTGATTTTACGTTAAGCTTCGCCTCATTATGTATTTAATACGTTTTTAAGTGAGGTTAGTAGGTTAAAGGGACATGAACAAATTGTGTAATGCGATGTATGCATAGATACAGCAACGCGAGTACAAGCCAGGTACAAGCCAGGTACAGGCGAGTATTTAAAATGTCTCAGTCCTGATCTGGAATGAGTTAGTAGCTCTCGTAGGTAAATGAAATTCATTGAGGTTAAGTGAATCAGGGCTGTCTATATGTCTCTAGTACCATTTACAATTTTGAACATAAAGATGTTGGTGTTAACAGGTTAGTTGCAAATGATTGTCGGTCCGGCCCAGCAGAGCTCTAGCCGAAAGCCTCCAAGGTGACTGACGAAAAGAATGGAACAATGAGAGCGTGCAACGCCACCACCGCTGGCCGATTCGGCGCGGCCATTTCAATTGGTCATTATGCGTCATCACAAGTCGGCACAATGGCGAATAAATTACAGCGCGGCAAATGCTCAATGCTCAATATTGGGTTCAGCGCAGGTGGAGTTCATTTACAGAGGTCTAAGTCTAAATATCTACTTCATCTACGGTGCTTGAAATGGCTTTGGCCGTGTTTGGTTACTAGATCTGAGAATATCCAGGTACCCATTTATAGCCTAACCCCTCGGCCTCCGTGGTCGAGAGTTCAAACTCCGGCGCGCGCAAATAAATTTTGTTTTATTACTTTATGTTATTTCACAAATTACTCATTTAAAATAATATACGTATGGTACATTTGCGGCACGTTCCAGAGTGAAACATGCTTACAATATTGCCATAGTGGTTTAAGACGACGATTCAGATTAACTAGATGTGAATAGCAAGATACTTCCCCACCGTGCGGTTTCACATAAATAAAAAAATAAACATGAAAGTTTGGGCCCAGAATTTCTCTGTCATGCTCTCTGCTCATTGAAGGTCATTTCATGGTCGTCCGTGTTTTAAAAAATAAGCAGAGAATTGATAAAATGGATACCTACCACCAGAAAGCGATAGATACTACAATACGAGGTCAAGGTCTAGGACTTCTTTGATAAAGTATAATATTACGTACTAGGTGAAGTACCTACCCCGGCGTTCCCCAGTCTTTACGCTTCAATAAGCAGTAATTTTTATCTTATTTTGAACGGCAAGTGCACAAAATTTCACCAAGAAGTATCAAAATTCTGCTTTACTTGGTTGGAAAGGGGTTTTCGATTCCTCATGTAGACAGTCAACTATCAAAGTGTGCAAAATTGCATCTACCTCCAAATAAAACTGTAGATTTGTACGAAAAAAAGCCACACCCGGAAGCTCAAATTTATATGAACTATCTGGAGTCCCGGCATTGCCCGGACTTTTGACAAGAGTTTTCCGAAATCAGATGTAGACAGTAAATTAAGAAGTATATTTGTACAGCGCCCTTGAGGGCACAAAAACGGCGCTATAAAAATCATCCAAATATTATTATTATCATTATAAGAATGAAAATTCTGCTTTAGGGGTTGGAAAATAATAATAATAATAATTTGACTAATTTGTATAGCGCCGTTTTCATGTCTCAAAATCACCTCAAGAACGCATGGGGTGGTTTATTAAAACGTTCCTCCTGTTTTCAAGTCAAGTATGCAAAATCAATCTCGAAATAAAACTGTAGATTTCTATTTAAAAAAAGATTATATCTACCGCTGATACTCGATAAAGCCATAAACCTAATTTTAAATCGAATAAGAGATTAATGAACTCTATCTAGTTGAAACTAAAATAGACTTGTCCAAAGCGTGATAAAACCATTTGGGTTAAAATCAAAAAGCTCAAATTCGCGCTTTCAAAGTATTACACGGTTCAAATTTGACTATTAAATCCGAAAATAGAATTCTGAAGGCATCGTATCGTAGGCACGAACGTAAATGCGTGATGTCGAAATTCAGTTCGCGCTTTACGCTCGTTAAGGTTGTAACAGCGGGCAATTTTATGAAACGTTTGCTGAAATGTATGTAGGTTCGTACTCCCGGTTCTATTAGCAGTTAAATTTAACGGAATGGGCACAGCGGCTAAAAAGAAATTGAAAGCGATGCAAAGAGGAACAACGATTCAGGTAGTTAAAATTTCCGTAAAAAAATAAGTAACTGAAAAGCATAGAATAAAGGTGAATGCACGGAGAAAAATGACTTATCTTTACAGTAACTCCACACAGGAGGTCCTAAGGACAATAATTCTACTCATCTTCGGGGATGCTGTGTGGAAGGAGTTTTTAGGGAAGGAAGGAGAGGAAGTTCTGGGAAGGAAAAAGGCATGAGGGGTGGGTAGGAATCTGGGGGTCAGTGTTCCAAGGAGTGACGGACGTATGAACCCATCCCTCCCACTGCGGTGCAAGGAGATGTTCCGAGAAAGTCCAGCGGGAGAGGTCAAAACGTATCCCTCAACCAGTCTCTCAGTTGGTGGGAAGACGCATTCCCCACAAAGACCCGGACAAACCTTATCCCATGAACCCGGACACCACTGCTAAGTCACCAAACGCAGCAAACCGCAGGTGACCTTTGGCAGAGGTTGTTGGCTATCCAGAAAACGGTTCCCGGGGTGGCGGTACCCATACCCGCCTCCCAAATTGAAATTTTTAAAAACGAGATTGCAGGCCTTACGAATGAATTGTCAGATTTCCTAACAAACTATCAGTAAAACACGAATGTGTTATGAGGATGTCGGAACACGTGTCATGAAAATCCACATATTTTTGAATTACAATAATAATTCTTTGTATCGTCACACGGAGAATAAAATATTGCTAATTAATAAAAATCTGGTGAAATTATCCATATTCCTGTTAAAAACATGCATCTAACGAATAAATTGACAGATTTCCTAAAAAAATATCAGTAAAACACGAACGTAGTATGAAGATGTAGAAAAACGTGATAGAAAAAATTGAAATATTTTCGCATTTCGTCATTATATTTATCGGGATAAGCGCAGCTGCATGAACCCCTGTTTCAATATATTCTGAATATACTAATATTTTATTAGGAAATAGCCTGCCATTACATTTTAACAGGATTTTAATGAATTATACTCTTACTCATAGCCATACTCATTTTTCTCCGCACATGGTACATTATCAAGGCAAATCGATAAAACATTCTTAAATTGATGTTTTATCAGTAAGGCCTGTTAATTTATCGTGAGGGCAAAAATCGATTTCTCTCCGTGTATACACTCCAGAATTATTTTGGTATAGATCTTTCCAAGACCTCCATCATTGCATAAGGAAAATTTTCAGTATAAGAGGAGAGGATGGCAGTAGAAGGAATTCAAATATTGTCGGATGTATTTTACTCCCCGAGATCATTTTATCAAGTTTCTGTTGAAAATAACAACTAAATTCCTCAATAATTGCTAATTGCCACTTTTGAAATCCTGATTTATAGAGAAATTTGAAAAGAGCGCACTTGTCAGATTTCATACAAAACCATAATGGCGAAAATAACATCGCGTTAAAAGTCTACTTTTGTGATCGGGGATAAAAATATACACTTAAAAATGTTGAGGGATGGAAGAGGTCGATTTTAAAACGAAACGAAAAATAATCAAACAATAATAATAGAGTAAACTAATAAACTCCCTGTGAAGTCAACCAACTCGAATGACCCGCTTTAAATTATATGTATATTATTATAAACAAAATAAACAACAACAGCACCTTGGTATCTACTTTCACAGAAACGAGTTTAGCAATTCCGCCAGCTAGCAAACAAATAACAAAGCAAAACAGGATTACAAAATAGGCGGTGGGCGGTGATGTCATCAAAACAAGAGAGTTTTCTTCCCGTTTCCTCTTGGCAGCCGAAATGTGTGCCATCTAAATACGTAAGCTCGGGCAAATGAAAGTATTAGCTATAATCTACGACGGTGGTACACAACAAGCGGCCCGCGATCCTTTTACACTTATCATTGCCAAATTTTCTGAATAAAAAAGGTTTACTTGACTTTTATGCAGACGAAAAATACAATAAAAATAAGTTTAAGGTTTCTGTATCGACATGCTCACGATAGCATTGTGCATGCCCCTCTAAACCTAATCCAACCTAACCATACCTAACATAACATAACCCAACCCAACCCAACCCAACCCAACCCAACCCAACCCAACCCAACCCAACCCAACCCAACCCAACCCAACCCAACCCAACCCAACCCAACCCAACCCAACCCAACCCAACCCAACCCAACCTAACCTAACCTAACCCAACCTAAATTAATCTACCCTGACCTGACCTGACCTGACCTGACCTGACCTAACATAACCTAACCTAACCCAACCTAACCCAACCTAATCTAGCGTAACCTAACCCAACCTAACCTAACCCAACCTAACCTAACCCAACCTAACCCAACCAAACTTGACCCAACCTAACCTAGTGTAACCTACTTTTTGCAGCATTTGGTCGATCCCCACACTCACTTTATTTGTGGGGTTAGATTAGGTTAAGGGAATAATTTGAAATCCACTACGAAAAAGAGAAAACAGACGGCTTCAACAAAGTCGTAGACGAAAACGGTAAAGAGAAGTGGCCCTATCATTGCCCCAGACCGTTAAAAGGTTGTGCATCACTGAACTGTAATCTACTATCTCCGCAGTTGCTTCCAAAACAAAACCCACTTCCAAGACAGAATAACATTTAATTATTATAATATAGAGATTGAGCAAAATCAAAACAACAACAACCTCTTCATATCAAACACGATTTATAAAAAAGAACTTGTTTAGAAATCGACTTCGTATAGTGACGGTTTGAAAGCATAATATTCAGCAGTGTTCAAAATGATAACAGGGCCAAATAAAAGAGATAAGTGACAAAACAGGACACTTTTGAAAGGTGATATAAATTCTAGAAAAGTGATTAAAAAAAACTAGGTTAGGAAAAGCTTTTTGCATAACTTATCAATTTTAAATAACAGGAAGTGTCAGAGACCAAAATTAACTACAAAAAGTTCCAAGATAACAACATGTTGTTGAACAACAACACAATCATTATGGAAATAAGCAATGCGTAATAAGAGATGAGAACACCATCAAAAGTCGGAGAACTTTTAGAAGCCACCAGCCACTTCAATTTAATATTATGGACAACTTTATTTGATATTTTTTGTTTGTTTACAATATGATTGAAGTGTGAGGTGGAACAACGATGCAACGACGTATAAACCGTCTAAATAAGATAATAACACTTATAGCGTCACTTTTGATAAACATTACCTCAAAGGCGCTGAACAAAGTTAGAAAATAACTACAAATTATAGTTATTTTAAATGTACAATAGCAAAAAAAAACGATGTTTATAGATGTCACGGACTCAGATTTGTGAAACTATAATGTAAAAGGACAAAGGAGATCCAAATTTGCACCACAATAATCTCAACAATAAATAGTATAAAATAAAGTCGCTATTCGCGTCCCTCTGATTGTGCGCTTAGTTCTTCTAAACTACGCAACGGCTTTTATCACAACCCCGAGCAACGCCGGGTCCACGTCAGTTATATATTATAATTATATTATAGAATTCAGATGGACCTCCGAGCTTTCTTGTGAAAGATTTTTGATTCAATTCTAAATTCATAAATATATGAATTGATATATGAGTTGATACGCAAAAATTATAAAAAAAAACAAAAAACTTTAGAAAGGTCCCCGTTAAAAGTTGATTCCAGGAGCGTTTCAGTTTTTCTACCAAATTGTAATAAGCTAACATGCTTCACAGCATCGTGGTTGTCCCCTTCTGATGATCACAATTTAAATTATGATGATATGATTTTGCACCAAAACGGCGCTATACAAGTCATCCAATTATTATTATTATAACAGACATTGCCGTTGGTGATCTAGAAGAAGAATCAACAAAAAAGATCTGTTGATTCTTGCAAAATATTGTTCCGTACAAATTTGGTTTTAACAAATCTCATAGGTACTGAGCACTCAGGCAGCTAGTAGATTCCCGAGGTTTGCAGGTCTACCGCTCTGGCGCCACTAGAATGTTTTATATGAACCTATGAAAGATGACGGAAGATCACATAAGTGCTAATGTTCATAACGCACTATGGGATTTGAGATTCATTTCAGACTCGCTCTTGGGCAGTACGAGTATCATTCGAAAGGCGGTGGATTTTTAAAACGGAATTTGAACTGCGCGCTATTTAAAGTTTGTTAAATTATAATACAGGTTTGTCTTAATTCCTTGTGGGAGTTCACTGAAAAATTTCAATTTAGAGAAAACCGCCACTGATAACAGACAAACACAAAACATTTCATTTATAACCAGAAAGATTCAGCCACCACGCTTCGCCCATTTGGTGAAATTTGATAGATATGGCTTTGCACATAATGAGCAGTTTGGGTACAGCCCGGCTTGGTCATTTATATTAATATCACACCGAAACCGAACCCAAAATCCTGGGCATGGAGTCGGGATGCGAACTCAAACCTGTTGAGATCGAAACAGACCAGAATTATAATGTGCTATTTACATGCACTGAACAGGTAATCCCAAGAGGTGTGATCTATAATAACGACTAACAATAAAAGTGAAAATGGGTATTGCTAATTTATTAAAAATCTCTTCAAATTATTGGTTTTCCGACTAAAAACTATTAGAAAATTCATAAAATATTGGAACACGTGTTCATGCATAATAAATATAAAACGACAAAATGTGGAAATATTATGATTTTTATGAACACGTGTTCCGACATCGCGATAATACGTTCGATTTTACTAAGAGTTTATTAGGAAACCTTTCAATTCATTCGTTAAGGGCCTGCAATCCCGTTTTTAACCGCATTAAGAATCATGTTAAGAGATTTTTAATAAATTAGCAATATTCATTAGGCTCTGCCACACGTCCACTTCAGTAGTTTCGTAGTTTTTCTCCGTGTGTTTGATCAATTTCACCAGAAGTAAAGAAAACTTGAGATAACTTCGGGCACACGGACACCCCCAAACACCACACTTTTATCGATGTATCTATTCGGTGTTTATTGGTATATTGATTTACAATCCTAGAGGTCGTGATTCGGGCATTTTTAGATAGAAAAAAGCACGAACATTTTGAATGCACGAATCAGCAGAGTATGACTGTGATAGGTGTATTACAAAACTTAAGGCAAGCTACACACGCTCAGTTTTAACTGAGCGATAAGACTGTAAAAACTCTCCTGATCGCATTGTCTCTGTACTACACACGCTCAGTTAGAACTATGCGATCAGGCAGTATGGTCTGATTTGTTGTTAGAATTACATCTTGTGATCAGTTTTCAATTTGGGGGGGCGGGTATAGGTACCGCCGCCCCGGGAACCAAATATTGTATAACAAACAAATTACCGACACTCCAAAGAACCTCCGCACTGCATCCCCAAAGATGACATCATGTGTGGAGTTAATGCATTTTTTAAAACAATATAATTTCGGTTCATAAATATCTTCTGCACCCGATTTTGATGCCTCCACCTTTTTAGGTTAATTTTTTTGAAAATCGTTTCTTTATTTGCTTGGGGCTATTTTTATTCCAATTTACTAATAATTCATCTCTTGTAAGCTGTCTCTTTCAAAGATCATAATTATACAATTGGGAAATATTGATTAATGGGTTTGCAACTTAAGGGTTATCAATTTTTCTATAATGTATGTTGCGTTGTCAACCTGTAAAAAATTCCAAATAAAGAAAGTTAATTTTGTTAGTCCTTACCTGTTTTCTTCAGATAAAATATAGAAGAATTTACTCAAAAAGCAGTTAGAAGTATTTTTTAAAAGAATCTCTATTTTCAAAAACAACAAAGTTTCCTTGAAATATTTTTACTTTTTGTAGCTAAAAACGTGTTTTACGCAATTTTTTCAACTTTTTTATCGCGTCACGACGCCGCACGATTCAGAAAAACACACAAAACTTCGCAGTTGAGACAAAGTTAGATATTTTTATCTTTTATGCGTGGGAGTTTCGTCGGCAGTTTGTGTATAAACCTCCAATAAATACTTATACTGAGCCTCCATCTCAGCGCTTAAAAGAATTTCCCACCGAATCGCCACATAAACGCGAAATGGTCCGCAGTTGGCAGTGATGAGGACTATTCTAGATGAGCTCTATAGGGCAAAAAGGAAAATAATAAAACCAGAACTTTGCAAATACATAATAAAAAATATGCTTTGTTTTCAACTTCTTAAAAAATTGATAAAAAAAACAGGCTTAAATTTTATTTTCTTATTTTGAGCAATTTTCAGTTTTGAATTTTTTTTAACTAAATGAAATTTATAATTATTGAAGACAATATTAGCGATTCCTAAACGAAAATTTTAAACAGAAAAATCTTAAAAAAGATGCGGTCACATCAAGGATATGAAACCAGGACCCTTGCCTTAGTTACATAAAAATGTGCGGTGAGAAAATGAAGACAATGTTGGTAGTTCTTATTCGAAGTTTGTATGATACAGTTAAAATATTGCCGAAGGATATAGGTAGAGATGGCAAAATTTCGTTTTAACTAAAAACGCGAAAAAATATTTATGTTTCGAAAATAGGGCATTTATAAGTTTTCTTTGCGTTTCAAGGCATTTGAAAGTGTTTCCAGTGATTTCTATTTCGCGAATTAACGCGAAAAAAGTGATTTTGGCCGTATTTCATCTAAATTATCCTATTTAGCGAAATAGGCGCGAATTTCCCGAAAATACCGGGTATCAAAAAATCGATATTTACATTACGATTTTTTATAATTTTGTTACTATTTTATGTGTAAATATTTAATATTTTTGTACTGTAGGCTAAAATTGCTTTTTGACATTACACAAATTGTGCGAAATAAATTACGCCTATTGATGTTAATCGCAATCTGCATTTGTTGTGTTTTTGTTCGACCCGTACTTAGAGTTTCCTTCCTTATTAATTTAATATTAAAATTAATTATTTATAATCTTTCACATGGAAATACTTGCAAATGAAGGTTAAACATATATTTTACCAAAAATACTTAAAATATGCGCTAAAAAAATTCAGGAAATACATTTTTTTTTCTATTTTGCTACAAAACGCTAAATTATGCCTCAAAATGCTATAAAACGCTAAATTTCCAATTGTTAATGCTAAAAAATCTGAAAATTAATGCTAAATTTTGCCATCTCTAGATATAGGGTCCAATTAGCTCAGTTGGTAGAGCGTGTCCGGCAAGGCAAGAGTCCTGGGTTCATGTCCTAGATGTGTTTTTTTTCCCTACCGAAAAAATACAAGGCCTCTAAGTCTATAAAAGCCAGGTAATACATCTTGGCCTTTGAAATAATCGAGTATTTTTTATATAAGTCTTTTTATAAGCCCAGATAAAAATAATGTATAGGCCTATGAAAACTGCTTTAATGTTCAAAATCTCCTACTTACAAACCCATTTTCGGTTATGATTTTATTGTATAATGTGGCAAATTAAGTTATTTATAAAATGATCGGAAAACATTTAAATATTTACGCCTGAACATCCACAAAATCAAATAAAAGGCACTTTTTGGCCATGTTTTTTTCTTGCATAAATCAAAACAGGCGGATGGTGTTAAGCGGGAATTTAAACCTTATCGCCATCTCCGTAAGGGTTGTTATTGATAGCGGCTCAATTTAAAATATTACACGACGTAGTGCATCGCCTTAATTTAAAATAACACATCTGCCCTGATGATGGACACTGCAATGCTGTCCGAAACGTTGGATAAAGAAGGAGTTAGCGTAACACGGCATAACACCCCAAAAACAAATAGCAAAAATACTTTTGGCCGTGAAAATCTTAAATCAATAGTAAAAATGTTGTTAGCGTTTTTAACATTTTTCTCGTTTGATATTAAAATTTAATTATTTAGAATAGTAATGTTTATTTTAAATGCATACACCGGAAAGATAATTTTATATAGTTTCTAAGACAGCATTTATTTATTTAAGGAAAATTAAAATATAAGATGGATATAGCGCATTTGAAATACACGGAAAACATTGCAAACTGAACAAACGTGATGAATGTACTGAAAGGTTAATAAATATGAAAAAAATGAAAAATAAATTAAAACGATTATTTTTGTAAAATCCCATACAAGTTAGGAGGCTGCTTTGAATGAGTGTCCCGGCCTTGTGATCTAGGAGGTTTTGGTGAAAGATTAAATTGACTTAAATTGATTAAATTGATTAAATGACGGTGTTGATGGAGATTAAATTGAGCTCTAAAAGGGTGGCCTGTATTGAGAATATTCGAGCAGACAATGCACGCGCGGGTAGCGAGTAGCGAGTAGCGTTAACGCGCGGCGAGCGGCAGCGGGAACGGCGGCGGGAAGCGGGCAGTGCGCGGTCGATACAAACCTTCCGGAACGCTCGACAGATGCCACAGTGGCTGCGAACGAAACGGGCGGGTCTTTGGCGCGCGTCTAGTAAAACAACTAACAAGTATTATTTCCGCTGGCGAAACGGGCGAAATTTTTGTGCTCGTCGCAATCATGTCGAAGAACGCTTTCATTTCTGCAGTAATGAATCGACCAGCCCTCTGGAAAACCAAACATCCTCAATACAAAAAAAAAAAAAATAACATCAAGTTGTGGGGGGAAATAAAAATACTTTTTCCAGAAAATGAAGGTATGTATGTAGTCTGTTTTCGTAAATATACAGAAAATAGAGACACTCTTAATACGCACATATTATTTTAAAAACATTTTGTATCAGTTTGATAATAAAGAGAAGTAACTACAGGTTTTCCAATAAGAGGTGTTATTTTGATATTCAAAGAGAGAGCTATCGAGAGATGAGTAATGATTTTTTTATGGCCGGAATTGGATGGTATTGATCTGGACAACGTTTACTTTCAACAAGACGGCGCTACGTGTCACACAAGCAACGAAACCATTGATCTTTTACGGGAAAAGTTTCCGGACCGTGGAGAGGAGAGGAGGTCTCTCGAAGAGGTGATCACAATTGGCCACCGAGATCTTGTGATTTAACACCTTGCGACTTCTTCCTTTGGGGCCACGTGAAAGAGAAGGTCTACGCCAACAGCCCAGCGTCGATTCAAGACCTCAAAGATGGAATTCGTGAGGCTATCGAGGACATAAGGCAGCCACTTTGCGATTTGGTTATGGAAAATTTCATGAAAAGGATATGGTCCTGTAGGCGTGGTCGTGGTGGTCATTTGACTGATGTTATTTTTCACTATTAAAGGCATACCTTCCTCTTTATAGTAAAATTTATATTAAAAAATGGCATTTTTCTTTGAATATCAAAATAACACCTCTTATTGGAAAACCCTGTATTTGAGTTTGACCTCTTTTATGTTTTGACAAAATAATACTAAAATATTTTTTATTTATTTCTTAAATAAACCCAAACTGAGAACCTATTTTAAGATCATAGGTTCACATTTTGGGTTAAATAAGAGAAGAAAAAACCAAGCTTAAAATTTTCGCTTCTATAACAAGACGCCAAGTGAACAATTGATTTTAATTTGAACGAAATAACTTTTAAAAAGCATTATTTTCTATTTCCGGAAACTGAAATACTCCAACAACAAAGTGTTTTTTTCTCTCTCTTATTTATTACAAGCTCATAACTACTATATTGTATATTGATTGAAATAATCTTTATACTTATTGCGTATTCTTATAGCTCGCATCGTCGCTCTGTTGTTTCTTCTATTTCCTCTTCGAATTCCATCGCGTTTTGTTTCTTCCATAAGTGCGCGGATGTCCAATCCCCTATTCCCATCTCTTTCTCGTACTATATTATGTAAGAGGCACGATACTTTAATAATAAGGTGACTATGTTTCAAATTTGTCTCCATTGGTTTTAAAAGTAATCTCCACTTATCGACCAAAATGCCAAACGCACATTCCACACAATTTCTCGCTTTTGACAAATGTTTGTTGAATGTCGTCTTTTCGTCATCAATATTTTTGCCTGGATAAGGTCTCATCAAAAATGTTTTTAATGGATAGGTGTGATCACCTATCATAACATTTGGAAGAACTTCATGAGAACCAGGCACGCGTGCTGGTGGAGGTACATTGTAATTATCACTGGTTAAGAGTTCATTAAGTTCCGAACGTTGGAATGTGCCATCATCACTTGGTTTGCCTCCGCCACCTACCTCAACTGCAATAAATGTGTAATCCGCATCTACTACCGCTTGTAAAACAACAGAGATATATTTTTTGTGTTTCCCAAATTCACTTTCGCTTCGTTTCTGTTTCTTTACCCTAAAAGGCTTTCCACCAATGGCACCAATGCAGTTAGGAAATTGCCACTTTTCATAATACTCCTCAGCGACTTGCTTCAAACGAACTGTCGATGGTTTAGGTATGTGCACTGTTTGTAATGAGTTCCAAATTGCTTGAAATGTTTGGTATACCATACTTGAAACGGTGCTTTTTCCCAAACGAAAAGAACCCGTCAGTGCCCTGAACGACATTCCAGTAGATAGAAACCTGAAACAAAAAATGTCTTAAGTTAAGGTATATATTTTTTTCCAGTTTGGGAGCTCCAAAAAAGATGGAAGAATTTAAAGGACAGCTACAGAAAAGAACTAAAAAAGAATCCAACAATAGACGACCATGACCATCAGTGGAAATACTTCGAAATGTTGTCTTTTCTTAGGGACGAAATAGTACCAACACCCAGTGAAACATTGAATGCAGAGAATGAAGGAGATGCTTCGGTTTTTGATGAGGACAATGTGGAAAACTTCGGGAGCCCTGAAGATGTGTCGTCCCCAATGTCTCAATCCCCGCCTTCCCCCCAAAATTCTCAACATAAACCTTCTAGAAAACACCATACTGCTAACGATTTTAGAGCCGAGTATTTGAAGATAGAAAAGAGGAAAATACAAATATTGGAAAGAGAAATTTTGCAAAAAGAAGGCTCATCAGAGAAATCTGGCGACTACCACTTCCTCATGAGCATTTTACCGGAAATGGAGAAATTGCCTCCAATACAAAAAATGAGACTACGCAACAAGATTAACCAAGCGCTCATGGATGAGATGAACATAACTCTGTACGGCGAGTCACAGTCACCTGTCGGCTACGACTCGGCCGAAGATCACTCGATGTAATTATTATTATTTAGGTACTTAACCCCTCAGACTAATTTGTTCGCTTTTGGGAACAGCTCATATGGCCTTTCTTTTATTAATTATTTTTATATGAACCAACAAAAATATGAGGTGGCAATAATGTTTATAGTATATTTGTCTAGTAAAATGTGGTTTTTTTTATAAGCAATTTTTAAAACGTTATTTTTAATTTAAAAATTTATGTTTATAATAAATTTGAAAGCGCTACTCGCTATTACATCTCTTTTAAAAACAGTTTTAATGTTCAGATACACAGATGCTACCGGCATCTGTTATTTATCCTTCATATAATCCGGGCCTCTTGAAGACCCGCATTAATAAATCCCTTCCTACAGTCCCGCCTCACAATGCTGCCTAACCGGGTGATGATATAATTCCCCTGTTTCTACACTGGACAGACAGGGGCGCTCTAGCGATGTGTCGTATAATTTTTATTTTTTTAAAGCGGAAACACTCTGACCTTCTGAAAGAACATGCCAGAGCCCTGCGGGGTTAAACATCAACTAATTATTCATAAAACTTACCTTAACGTCAAAAACAGTTTTTCTTTTGCTGTAATACTTTTTTGGAAATTAGTATCAATCGTAGTCAATGCAGGTTCTATCTTTCCGAGTATGTAATCAAAAGTTCCCACACTCATTTTAGTATATTCGAAAAATTTATCCGGGCACGCTCGTAACTCTTCAAATAAAACATGAAATTCGCCACTTCTCTCCCTCTCTGATTTGAGATAGTGGACGCTCTTCTTACTAAACATAATATCATGAGCAAAAAAAGAGTTACTTTCCAGGCAATAGCGAGATATGTTAGATAAAGACATAGTTCACTGATTGAGAGGCAACACACGCTGTTATCTCTGGCGGTCGCCGCTCGCTCCGATAGCTACTAAGCAACTGAGCGCCGAGGCGTCTCTCTACTCTCTCTTCGTTTGCTGCCCCTGCCACTATCCGCAGCCCATCGTCTCTGCCTACTCGTTCGGAAATGGCGTGATGGTTACTTAAATATTTTATGCAACCAAATGAAACCAAAATTGAGGAGCGTTTTCACAAAGAGAAATACATACAAAAACTTTAGATGATAAGTACGACAGTTAATATTTAAATATTTTATGATAAAATTTAAATACATATTCAATTAACTGTTAGACATGAGGAATAAGAAGAAAACTCGGTTCATTTATGAAAAGCCATCTTTATTTAAGAAGAAGTCGAAATTTTCGACGTTTGACAAAAGACAAATATGTATCACAAAGTTTTCACAAAGCGAATTATCCGTTACATTTTGGTTCTGAAATAAAATTATCGTTTTTAATCAAAATAATTGCTTGCTTTATCTTTCTAAGAACTACATCTAAAAATTGAAAACCTAATACCTACCGTTGAAAATAAATACAAATAATGCGTAAGTAATTGGTAGGGAAACAGAAATGTTTTTTTTTTTTAAATATAACTTTCATTCTCAGATACATTGAAATAAGATAATAATACATCTTTTACATTGTATTCCTAGCTAATTTACCATTTTCTATTGCACATGTTGCATATTGGTTTTGAAAATATGAATTGGCCATTTCGTAGACGCTTACACCTACAAAACGCTCCTAAATTTTGGTTGAATAGAATTGTTGCTGGAGTGGGAGGGGACGGTAGACAAATACTCTAAAAATTTCAAAAACAAAAACAAAAATTTGAATGTCATTAAAAGTATAAATAAGAATTTTATGAAAAAATTTAATACTTCGCAACAAATAGATTTGGATTACAAATACTTACGAATCTACTCAATGAATTAAGTTTCTATTGATTTGAAAGACTTTTCCTTTTTAATAAAAAAATAACTATTCTGTTCTGATTTAACAACTTTAAACTGGATGAAATTTTATCCAGTTAAAAATTACGAAATGCAAAAAAAAACACATTTACGCAGTTTTCTCAACAACCCTATCATCAACAATTAATATCACTTCTTCTTTATTTAAATTTATCAAAAAATGAAACCTGTACTGCCATTTTCCTACCGCCAAAAGCTACTTTACAACCTCTCTTTCTGTTACATGTGTAGTCGGTGAAAGAGTGTCGTTTCCTTTATTTCCGTCACCAGAAAAACAAACCATCTCCCGCGCGTCCTTCGTGCGTTGGCAACGCCGCCGAGCCGTAAACAAATATTTACCCCACGTCGCGAAGGGTAATATTATTTAGGGTAGATGCTATCAGGGGTCCCCTCCAATCTTCCGGACAGGTGCGGGTGCCGAACATAATACACACCAAACACCAGCTGTACAACATGCACAAGGTTATTATCTCACCTTTATTTTTAGCACGGCGGAATTCCTCAAAGAAACGTCCGCATTTGAGGGGGCAATAAAATGTGAATAATTATTTTGTTATTTCTAGCCTTTAAGCGCCATTACGTGAAATAATTTAAAACAAAAAAAAACGTAAATAACCAAAAGTTTCTTTTAATATATATTTTTTTTGGTTTGACTGAGGATTGAACCTTCCTCCCCAGAGACCGAAGTCAACCGCGTTAACAATTGAGCCAAATCCCGATTGGGTAGGATCGATATTTATTTCGTAGATATGTTAACCGCCGTAATGTCATCCAATTTCAGAGAAATTCATATGTGCCCGCGAGAGTATGCGTGAATGCCACCAAAAGTTGATAGAAAGTATTGTCATCGACAACGATTTTCAGCTCGATCGGAAAGTGGGTTAATTTCCACTTCCGAGATTTGGATTATTTAAAAAAAACTTGTAACACGAATTAGATTTTAATTAAACAATGTCATTTGTAAAATAAAATTTCGGCGAGATCGAAAAACACAACAAAAAGGATTATTTCACCATCGGATTTTTTAAAATGTAATTTTTCTTTAAATCCGATTAAGATAAAATCGTTTTTATTGTATTTTTCTTGTCCCCTAGAATACGGACGTTCGAATTTTTCTTATACAACGTAAAAATTAAAGGGGACAAGAAAAATACAATAAAAAGGATTATTTCATCATCGGATTTTTTTAGTTATAATTTTTTCAACAGGACACCTCTTGTTATCTCTTTCAGCGGGCATAAAACAAGGAAGTAAATACATACGCACAAAACCACACGGAGTAAACTAGCCGATAAAAATACTGTTAATTTATTAAAAATCTGGTTAAATTATTTTTTTTTCTGTTAAAAACGGGACTGCAGGCCTTTAACAGATCAATTGAAAGAGTTCCTAACAAAATATCAGTTAAAAGCGAATGTTTTATGATGACAACCATTGATGTATTTATTAATCTATATATTGTATATTGACTTACTGATATTGTCGCATTCCGTCATTTTATTTATTAGTAAAAGAAAACGTGTTCTCGATATATTCTGAATGGCCAATATTTTACCAAGAAATTGGCATGCTTGGCATGATCAAATTTTTAACACCAGTTGCCCGACCTAAAGGAAGCTAAATAGTTAAATTCGGTGTATATATTTTAAGATTCAAAACAATTTTGACCGATCAGCCACGGAAGTCAGTACAAATATATGTAATGTATGGTAAGTTTTTAGATTCTCACGGCCAAAAGCATTTTTGTTGTTTGTTTTTGGGGTGTTATGCCGTGTTGCGCTAACTCCTTCTTTAGCCGACGTTTCGGACAGCGTTGCAGTGTCCATCATCAGGGCAGATCCGGTAGATCCGAAGATGTGTGACATACACATCTTCGGATCTACCGGATCTGCCCTGATGATGGACACTGCAACGCTGTCCGAAACGTCGGCTAAAGAAGGAGTTAGCGCAACACGGCATAACACCCCAAAAACAAACAACAAATATGTAATGTATTATTTTCAAAAATAAATGACAAATTAAAACGTTTCCATACGTCCTAAGCTCCTAAGCGTTAAAAATAATAATCATTACACAAATTACAAGAAAATCGTTATTGCCCACAAAATATCAATTATTGAAAAAACAATTACAATACAATTTTCTCTGATTTATTGTGGGTAGAGACAACCTTTTTATAGTAAATTATTATAAGCAATAATTAGTCGCCTGTAATATCAATACAAATTGAAAATATCTCCCGAGTAAAAATATATTCCGCCGACGGGAATTGAACCCGCGCCTTTTGATGTCCGGTCAGACGCTCTGGACCACTGAGCCACGTCGGCTTATTTCCAACACGCCAAATAATTCAATATGTACTAGGACTTCAATCAACAATTACTGCTAATAATACTTTTTATAGTAAACTGTGTCCGGGAAAATGTAATATGTGATCGAATCGAAAATTATATGTTCCGGGAATTGATTCTGATTAATTCAAGTTTCTAATGGGTTTTGGTAATTTCGACAATAGCGACAACCATTCCAAGGAAGAAATAAACAAATTAATAAAATAACTTTCATACTTAAACTAAAACTGAAGTTACTCTTTCAGAAATAATCAACTAAATAATTGCCTGTTTTTCCCTTCATTGATATTTATTGTCAGTCTATACTCATCTCCACTGTATTTAGATTTTGTCTCATTATATATTGTTCCTATCATATATATACTTACTTATAGCATAATGATATTCTATTTTTCTTATAATTAGTGTAACTCTCTCACCAAGCACAAGAACCAGTTTCTTCATTGGTGAGATTGCGAACATAAATATATTTTGTAATGTAAATATATTTTTTATGTACTCATATTATATCCTGTACCCACTTATATGTATTAAATAAAAAAAATTATAATAATAATGTAAATTTATTGTATTTATAGTTCGACGTTTTCAAACTCTCTTTTGGTACAGATACGGGATTACTTTCGAGCAATAAATCACCGGAATGATAATATCAACTCGGTTAAAATTTCACTCAAAAGTTTGTAAAATACCCAAATCGAAATCGTGATTCCAACTCCGCTTTTCGTGCCATTTCGTCTGAGTTTTGAACCAACGCAGAAAACATTGGCTTTACGGAAGGTACTAAAAATAACCGTATCGTCATTGGGGAGAATATGCTTCATTATATTTATGTAACCAACTCTATGATTTCATCCATTCTATACAAAGGTCAAGAAACTAATTTCTTCGGAGGGGTACGTAGAGATGACATAATATTTGGATGATTTGTATAGCGAAAGCAAAATCACCTAAAGGGCGCTGTACAAATATATTTTACATTTCTACTATGATCTTATATTTGTGCATCGTTTCATACTCTTCTCTATAATCGCTGCAAAGTCACTTGGCTTGTTGGGGGCGTACAAGAAATGGCTAAGTTCCGTCGACAACTAATTCAATTAAATTATTAAATAAAGGAAACTACGGAATTATTTCAAGCAGTATAAGGCTTCCCGTTAACCTGACCAGCTTTCCTTACACTACGCACCAACATAATATAATATGCAAATGCAGTAGAGATACATAGAATTCTAATATTATAAATTATACACGTAAAAGTCACATTGTGGAACCCAGTGCACATACATTGCTAAATATCAATGACAATCCTAATTATGCAAAACCTCCTAGATCACAAGGCCGGGACACTCATTCAAAGCAGCCTCCTAACTTGTACGGGATTTCACAAAAAATTTCGTTGTAATTTTTTTTTCAATTTATTCTATTTATTAAAACATCTTAAAATGTATTAGTAAATTTTTAAAAATAGATGTTTTGAAGGTTCTCATACAAGGTAGGAGGCAGATTTGATTCAGTGTGCTGGACTTGTGATCTAGGAGGTTTTGAATTAGGCTACTATTGAAGTAATAATGCGAAACATGGGAGACAGCATAATACGGCTACGGCCATTGGTCACGAGAGCTATGGGGAGCGACGTTTATTATGATGATGATTCAAAATGAAGTAATCAGTACCATCACAGCCTTCCCCTCCCGTCCAGCTCGTATCCATCTCCATGCAGTTCTTTCTACCTCTTCCTCGGTCAGGTCGCTTCCACCCATTTGGTCATAATGTAAGTCGCCAAAATCATTAATTAAGAAACAATTAGATAGGGCTCCAATAACTGGCAGCATAACCAATACCCGCCCCCCAAATTGAAGATGCTAGGTATTAGGTATTTAATTATTCTCACTGATAGTCCCCGGCGGATCTCCAAACATTTTAATGCGTTCGTTCGTTATGCTCATAATACGATTATAAAGTGCATTGCCGATGCAATGAAAATGATTTGCCAACATTGCGATGCCAACCTTCGGCCAAACGAATTAACTCAAGTCGTTGGTATCGAACAGAGCGTACGCCAAATCATATGCCAAGTGGAGACACGCTCCAACATACAAAATGTGTAATATGGTAAAATTCTGTCCAAATTCCGTGCGTGGGAAGCACCACATAATGAGGAATTCCAAAAATAGACGAAACCTTGGAAACAAACAGACTACACTGCCGAACTGAATGAATGTTTTACAGGAGCAAACACGGAAGGAGCACAGTACTCTTCTAACTTATTATTTTTTATGCGAATACCGCACAAGAGTCCCAAGAAGGTAGTGTGGGGAGGGAAAGGAGATGGGAGAGAGGAAGGTGGGGAAATACTTCTCTATTCAGATCTGGTCACCAAACACGGCTAAAGCCATTTCAAACTGAATGTTTCAATACTGAATGGTGATCTGACACCAGGGTGACTCTGAGAGTATCTTCCACTCTGGAACGTGCCGCAAATAATCAATAAAACATGTTTAAAGCAGCAAATCTTTATATTATGTCTGAACGCTTGGTTCATCAGTTTTAATTTTGAAAATGGTAAAAATAGATTGTGAATGTTTGTTTGTTTTTTTTTATTTACTCTATTTGTTTTATGTTTTTATTTTTGTTTCTTTTGTTTTTTGGATCATATATTTATATGTATGTTTTGTTTTTGATATCTCTTTTTTTGCCTTTGCTCACGTTTTACTGTTTATATATTTTTTTGTTAATACATAGTGTATAATGACACTTAAACTGTGCATGATGTGAACATTTTTAAGTGGACTGTTGACATTTATTTTTTTTGCAGCGCTTATCTAATGATTTTTTTTTCATGTTAATAGTCTGTAAATGTTCCTAAACAATAAATAAATAATTCCCTGTTAAAATAAATTATATTAAGAGCGGGAGCACACAGAGAGCGGTCAGAGTTCTGCGTTCTAGTGACCGTTGACCGCTCAAGAGTTCCAAAGCACACAAGCGGCGTTCAATTTCTCGCGTTCTAGTTTCGTTTGGGTCTTTGCATATGCAACATGTCAATAGAAAGTTCATCATCCGTGAAAATATATTGCTCTTGTGGAGCTTATCAGCTTCTAAAAAGAAAAGGAAGTATTGGGTGCACCCAATCAACACAACGCGAGAAGAACAAGGCGAATTTACTAGTATTTTTCAGGATTTACTTAAAGATGAACAGCGATTCTATATTTATTTTCTAATGTCGATTGATAGTTTTAATGAATTGTATAACATCATACAACCCGATATCGAAAAACAAAATACTAACTGGAGGAACTGTGTTTCATCAAAAGAAAGGCTGGCTGTATTTTTAAGGTATGTATTTATTTATTAAGGATAAGAAAAGACATTAGAATATTTTGAAATAATAACAAAATATACGAAAGGTTTATTTTTTGTTAATCGAATTATGTAACGAATACGATATGTTTTCGTAATATTCTGTTAGGTTTTCAGTCGGCTGCGGTGTACTGGTTGTTTGAAATGTTGGAGTTGATTGTGGTGAAAGGACGTAAACCACCCTATTTTCTTGATTAGATGCATTAGCGGGTTCCGGAAACTGTTGAGAAACAGGGCTAGGAACGGCCCACGAACTTGAACTCTGATCATAGGGACTTGGAACCGACTCCGAATTTTGTGTAGAACTTCAAGACATTTGATTGACTGATTGCGGTGCAACTCGAGAAGCACTTGCCTCACTCCCTTCTGCCACTTGTAGCTCGTACTGGGCAAATAGAGTAGCCATTTCTAGCTTTACCATACTTTGCATTCTAGGTGGGAATGTCTTAAAAGTTTGCGCATAACTTAAAAAAAAATGATCGACTCCATCCATTTTGGCTTTTTTTTCATGTTTATTTTTTAAAAAATCTAGTATTTTATCACTATCACTGGGGTCTGCGCTCGTTTTTATTCGTTTTCTCGTAATTTGCTTGCTTGGTCCTGTTGCATACACAGAAACCTCAGAATATTTAGTATTTTGTGTTTCATTCATCGTAGAGTTCTCTGTGTCGGCTGTAACGGTGGTATGATCTTTGGCTGGAGAACGCCGACTATTACTTTGTGTTTGTCTTCTAAAATTAAAATCGTCTAAAAACATCAATTTCGAAGACCATGGCCAAGACTTATACTTTTTATAAACCTGGCCTGTAGAAGATTCGTTATTTTTCTTGTACTTGTTGTAGTTATCCCTCAGACTCTTCCACTTGGCTATCCATACTTTACCTAAAACAAAAAAAAAATGTTTCAGGTGCCTTGCTACAGGAGATACGTTAAAAACAATTGGCCATTCATACGGTATGGGATTTACAACTGTTGGTAAAATAGTGAAGGAAGTAAGTAAAGTAATATGGAAAACATTACAACCACTATATATGGCAGAGCCAACTGAAAAAACATGGAAGGAGGCAGAAGCTGGTTTCAATGAGAAGTGGAGATTTCCAAATTTTATTGGCAGTATCGACGGAAAACATGTTTTTATAAAATGCCCACCTAATACGGGAACATTACATTTTTGCTATAAACAAAGGTTCTCTATTGTGTTGCTTGCAGTGGTGGATCCAGATTACAAATTTATTTTGATTGATGTTGGCAGCTATGGAAAAGATAGTGACAGTACGGTTTTTCAAAGGACGTCATTCTATCAAAAAAATGTTAACAATCAGCTGAACATTCCCGGGTCAAAGCCGTTACCAGGTCGAGAAAAGCCAGTGCCTCACGTTTTTATTGGAGATGGCGGTTTCAAATTAGAAACATTTTTGATGAGACCTTTCCCAACTAATGTAACCATATAGGATGAAAGAAAAGGGACATATAATAAGATACTGAGTAGTGCAAGACGCATAGTAGAGAGCACATTTGGCATTTTGGCTCAAAAATGGCGGGTATTTTTTAAGCCATTGGAAATCAATGTAGACACTGTCGTTGTTGTTGTAAAAGCAGCGTGCTGTTTACACAATTACCTTAGAGTAAAAGGAGATTGTAACATCTATGATGATGAGCCAGACACAAACAATGATCAACGCAGTACCGCCTTTCAACCTTTTCAGCGAACAAATATGAACAGAACCAACTGTACGGCGTATGAAATTCGGTACGAATATATCGCTTATTTTAATTAATAATTAATAGGCAGCTTATTAATATATATACCAATTGTTAAATAAATATTTGTTATATTATTTTAATTAAAACAAATACTGACATCCAAATGATTAATATAAAACTATGATTACAATGTGTTGTTTTACTTACTATCTCCAAATCCCATTTCTGTAGCAATTTCAAACCAAGCTTCGGCTTTTTTGTCGCGGTTTTTATAATTTACATCACTTAAATCGTATAATAAACTCCTTTTCCTAACCAATTCAATTAACTTTTCCGTGTTTGTAACCTCAGACATCGCGGCGTTCTGGCGTTCTCTGCCTCGACGGGTAAAGAACTCTTAGAACGCGACGTTCCGTTTTGACCGCCGCGGTCTGACTGCCCGCTGTGTGCGTTGTTGTTATAGTATCAGTACCAAAGATATTAGAAGAACGAGATATGCTATGTTGGCCGCCGGACCGTAGCCGGAGTACTACCTAATTAGGGTACTTTGAACGGTATCGGGACGTGTACGCACAGAAATCTGTTCTATGTATTAGTGCGGATACCTCAGCGATGCCTTAGCGTAAGCGAAGGTGTGCAGTAGTATTGGTGAACAAAACCGGCGACACTGGGCAAAACAATTCCACTCAGTACGAACTGCGCAAAGCACATCTCGTTCTTCTAATATCTTTGATCAGTACATTCTAATGAACGCCGAACGCGGAACTCGGAATTCCTGACCGCTCTCTGTGTGCTCCCGCTCTAAAGGTAGGTTACTTTATCACTTGTCTGAATTCTTGAAACAATCAGTTCCAATTTAAAAGATGATACTTAAATTCAAAACAAATACAAGTTCATTGAACCACAGATTATTTATTTAACACTTCCCACAGACATACAACTGAAATTAGTGTGTTTGGTAATTATTATAAATCCTATAACAAAACATCATCCATTAATAAAAAAGTTTCCACGTACATACAAATAATAAATGATCGAATGAAAATGTATAAACAACCCCCTCTTAATGTATGGTTGCATTGGCTGGGGAGCATCAGGAAGATCAATTCTAGATCCGCTTATGAAGGCCCAGAAATCAATAATTAAAGTCATAATGCGCAAACCATATAGGTTCTCTAGCGATGAGCTCTTTAAACAATTTAATGTACTAGATGTCCGTCAAAACTATATAAAAAAGGTTATTATCCATGTACATAAAAATCTAGACAATATTAATAAAATTGACCATAAACACATCACAAGAAGCCACACCAGAAATGACCTTATGATCCCAACGAGCAATACGGCAAAGTACCAAAAGACACACACATACTTGGGACCTAAATTGTACAACAAAATCCCCCCTGAATTAAACATTAAAACTTGTAATATTTCATACATAGGCCCAATAATAACTAAATGGTTGATTGGACTGGGCAGAGGAGAATCTGAAAAAATGTTAAAAAACGTCACGTAATAAATAGACATAGACTAATCACACACTATATATATCTTCCATTATTCTAATTATTGTTCATACACAATGGAAACATACACAACAGCTCAAGTTCGACTCTATCATAAGATTGTAACGATTAAACATCACAAATTAAAACATTAATGAGATATATTATAGACATAGACAAATCACACACTTACTTTCATATATTTTTTGGTTTCTTGGAACGGGCAATTTGCCTAGTTAGGAATCAATAATTTCGACCTGATAAGGTACAATAATCAATAATCACAAAATATTTTAATTATATCTTGTATCATATTGTACTGTGTGTAAATTTAAATGAATAAATAAATAAAATAAAATAAATAAAAATAAGTTTATATCCAGGGGCAAAACGTAAACAAGATCCCAGGAGTGCATAAACAACGCAACGGATATCTGTTTACAAGAGTAGTATGCAAGAACAACACAACAGAACGTTGTGCGGCCATACTGCCATACTATCGCACTATGCAGGAGAATAATAATACTGCAGATGAGATCTTCGAGTTAGTTCCCTCTCCCTCTGGGGTATTGATCGCGCGCCGGTTTCAGGGTTACATGTCACCTTGGGAGGTGAGATTTATGTGAATCGTAATGAAAATGTCCGACATTACGGTAAACGGCGGCCATTTATATTAATATTATTTATTCCGGAAGCGGAACGAGACGTGCTGCTACTGGAAAAGTTTTTAGACTCAAAGAGTGATGAGTCTTGAGTCTAAAACTGATAACTGATGACGTTATTATGGAATTGTTCGGGTACTAACTAGCCTATTCAAACTTCTGCGCTCCTGTTGGATTCAAAATGTGCAGTTTTTAGTTTATGGATACGTTCAGAAATAGTCAATGTTGAGTGTTGTGTTGTCTGATTAAATATTTCATTTCATGTTTTCGTATTTATCATTTAAAATTAACATCACCTTTCTTATCTCGATGTGTAGAATCTTTTACATCAAATTCGCGTCTGTGTGTCACCTCTCCTGTCATCTTTTCTATGTATTGTCTGTCTATGCTCCGTTTTGTCTATGTGTATTTATGTCAAAACAACTGTTTTGGGTTAAAATGTGCAAATCATTGCGACAAAATTCGCTTTCATTCGAGATCTAAAAGCTTTTGAGTTAACATTCGACACCTTAGCCTCTGAGCTAACTACTAGAATCATTGCAAATTCATCTGAATTAAAACGCAATAAATCAATCTATTAAAACATAAGTGTTTTAATAACAACCATCTTTCATCCATTCATCTATCTCTGTGCGTATCCCTGCGCAAAGAAACGAAGGACTTCAAGAAAAGCAGCTCGCCTTACAACCGACGGCAAAAGTCCTGGAGACTATCGCAGGAGCGTACAGTCAATTTATAAGGATTTTATTGCAAAGAGGAAATATGTTATGTTAAAATATGGCAGAGGCGTTATACAAAAAACTAATTAACCTGCAATTGACAACATTAGGTACTATAGGCTTTTAATCGTCAAGTCTTTGTTCAATAAATCAAGCCGCATTGAAAGGTTTCCGAAGCAATCAACGGATGTATTTATGATTATTACTGAATGGGTTTTGGATTTTCTTACATAGACGGCAATTAATCGTTAAGCATCTGGTTAAGATTTCAATTGAACAATGAATAAGATATTACATAGTTTACTTTCAGCCGAAATTCATTATCTCAAACTAACACGTATATTTTATTTTTATTTATTTTTATTATAGAAACAAAACAGTACACATGTTTTATAGTGATGTATTTTTTGCGCTACGTTCTTATTTAGCCGATGTTTCGGACAGGCCTGCGTTTATCGTAAGTCTTGTACAAGACTTACTGAGGCCTGCAAAAGCCAAGTTTCCTCTTGAAACAGATGGAGTTTATAAACTCAGCTGTTCCGGATGTGACAAGGTTTATTCATGTAGGCTAGACAGAAATCTCCAAAATCGATCACCAAAAAAAATATAAATATAATAAATAAAACAACAAAAACAGAAACACTTTAATTACAATTTTTTTTAGCAATTTTAACAGCATTTGGTTCCTTAGAACGGGCAATCTGCCTAGCTAGGAACTAATATAGACCTACAATTCATAATAACACTTGTGCTTCTTTTTAATATTATTAATATGTATACTATATTTGGAGAAGAAATTGCTTCTTAAGTAGAATATTTACTTTTCATTTTTTTGATAATTTATCTTTAAAATATTTTTTCAAAATGCTCAAAGCTTAGCTTTTGTCGTTTATGATTCTTATTTCCTCAGGGAGTTGATTGAAAAGGGTTCTTCCTTGGTATGCATAGTAATTTTGTGCAAATGAAGTGTTTAATTTTGGACATCGAAAAATTTATTTAAGTCGAGTGCGGTTTTCAGTTAGAAATTGTGTAATTATATATTGCAATATTATTATCTTGTCATTTGTGCTATATACATGTATCTAATGTTATGTAATAAATAAATATCAGAACACTTTCGAGCATGTAAACTCGGCCACCCTGACAAATCGGCAATTGCCGAGCATTTAATCGAAACCGGCTAGCATTACTTTGGGTTTGTTACTGAAATTCTAGGAAGACCTAAAACACATAGAGCACGCCTTATTACGGAGGCAATTACATATTTTTGTAATTTATTATTTGTTGTAGGTACATTGAGTGATAACCGGGTGACTATAGTGTAAAGGGTGTATGAAAGTGTCGGGTGGTGGTGGAAGTGGGAAGTGAATTAAAACGATATTTATTTTATTTATTTATTTATTTATACGCCCATTGGGCTTTTACATACATAGTTTATAAAAAAGAATATTCTTCTCTATCATAATCTATAATATTGTAAGTTCACAATAGTAACAGTAATAATACATATAACCATATCCATTTGACATATTATAAAAGCAAGTAAATAGTAAATGCATACAATAATTATTTGTAGGTATAAACCTGTTGTACAAAAATAAGAATATGTATTGTTAACAAAATATAGAGCGTTTGACTGGTTATCGTGGCCTGTTAAATCGAGGGCGTTCGGTCTGCCATTTTACATACATATTTTAAAAAGTTTATATACATAATATTGTGAAGATTATAAGCATAGAATAGTAAAAGCAATAATATAACCTTCACAATTTGACATATAAAAGCAAGCAAAAAGCAGATGGAAACATGATAGTTCGTAGGTATAAGCCTGTTGTAAGAAAATAAGAATATGCCTACTTCTAAGGTATAAAGACGAAAATTGTTAAGTTTAGTAATACTAGGTAGTAGTTGTATTAACATAATATCTATGCGACACATAAAAGCTAGTGTATATATTTATTCATTCATTCAATTATCTATTCACGAACTAGCGGGCTTCATAAGCCAGCCAGTTCGTAAATTGATAAATAAATAAAAATAACATTTTTACTAAATGATTACAGTAATTACATGTGAAATAATAATGCAGTTGTAGTAATTGCAAGAAGACTACACCTATAATTGTGTCAATCTTGAGGAAATAATTCGATAAGAGGTGCAATAGCTAGATGTTTATTGTTTTATTATAAGAGTTCTAATATATTGGATTTAAATTTGGAAACCGATTGGAAACGATAGACATCGATTGAACTATATTTGTTTCCAAGTGTATGAAGCAAAGATATTAGAAGAACGAGATGTGCTATGAGCAGTTCATACTGTGCGCAATTGTTTTGCCCAGTGTCGCCGGTTTTGTTCACCAATACTACTGCACACCTTCGCTTACGCTAAGGCATCGCCAAGGTATCCGCACTAATACATAGAATAGATTTCTGTACGTACACGTCCCGATACCGTTCAAAGTACCCTAATTAGGTAGTACTTCGCCTACGGTCCGGCGGACAACATATCATATCTCGTTCTTCTAATATCTTTGGTATGAAGCCTTTGAATTGGGGAGTTTACGAAGTAATTATTGGCAGATTTGGTAACAAAATATAGAGCATTTAAACGGGTATCGCGGGTAGGTATACGCAAATTAATTAAGCTCGTTAAATCGAGGGCGTCCAGGCAGCCATTTGATATATTGAAAAGGCAAACTGAGTCACTCACTGTGCGTCTTGTAGTTAAATCGCTTAGGTTTAGTAATTCCATTAGACATGTATAATTAAGTTCTTCGATTGGAATTCCAAGTTTGTAATTAATAAACTTTAGAAACTTATGTTGTACTCTTTCGATTTTTTGCTGATGAGTCTTATAAAATGGAGCCCAGATTGTTGAGTTGTACTCCAACTTACTTTTTACCAACCCAGTATAAAGCAATTTGAAGGAATTAATTGTTTTAAATTCTTTTATCGTCCTCGGAATGTACCCCAGGCATTTCATGGCCTTGTTGGTTATTTCATTTATATGAGGAACAAAAGTTAATTTACTGTCAAATATTATACCAAGGTCCTTAATTTGTTTTACTCTTTTTAGGAAATTGTTGTTGATGCTATATTGATATTTATGCGCATTAAACAGTAAATATAAATTGCCATTGAAATGATGATCTTTAAATGTAGTCGGTTAAGTCAGAAAAAAATGTCGACGTTAGAGTGAAGGCACATTTTATTGAAGGTGTGAAGAGTACGATTGATTGACTAATTTGCAGCTGCATTTGTTTTGTAATTAGGCGTGTAGAATAGTGCTTTATGTCCCACGGAGAAAACTTACTGATATGAAATACTGTTTATTTGTCATTTCATTGGTTTTCCTGTTAAAAATGCGGGCCTATAACGAATGAATTAAAGAAAATATTAAAAAATAAATATTGTTATTATTATTATTTTTTTTTTTTTCGGAATAACTTTATTGAGTAAAACCTCAAATTGTAATATTTAAATATTGAAGACAATATTAGTGATTTCTAAACGAAAATCTGAAACAGAAAAATCAGAAAAGGAAACGGTCACATCTGGGACTCGAACCCAGGACCCTTGTCTTTCCGGGACAGTGCTCTACCCGGAAAGACAAGGGTCCTGGGTTCGAGTCCCAGATGTGACCGTTTCCTTTTCTGATTTTTCTATTTCAGATTTTCGTTTAGAAATCACTAATATTGTCTTCAATATTTAAATATTATTTTCATTAGAGCTATGTCAGGTTTTGAACCCGCGGCCTCTATTGGACTATAATTTTTATAATTATATATTTTTAAACTGATAGCTTTGACTAAGGAATTTTTCATTTTTCATTGTTTTCACGAATATATTCCAACATTCAGTCGAGTCAAAGATAATATATAAAATCTTTATTTCTCCGTTGTGGTTTCTATCAGATGTATTTAATAAGGTATAAAAATGCATATCCAACAGTAAAATAAGGTATTTCTTCTTTTAATAGTTTCGTAATATCCGCAGTTAAGTCATTACATTACGAATAATTTATGGACATAATCGGCTATTTCGTATTCTAACAGCGCTATTAGGAGAAAAATATATTCATACCACCATCTTGCACCTTCCTGCTTTTGTCCTGAACAAACGACACGAGGAGTAGAAAGAACACATTGTTCTTACCTGAAACAAATGGAAAAATACGTTATTATTTTGTAATAAACATGAGCATTGCAAGATTATGTAGGTCCCTGACTAGAAAGACTGCACAATACAATAGGGTTTGCAAATCCCGCACCTATTTAAAATCCTGCAGATTTGGATGCAGGATCTGCTGGATTGCAGGATATAGAATTTAGAAATTCTGCGGGATTTTGAATTGGAATAATGCTAACGTTTCATTGGTATTTTTTTATTATTCGGAATCAATTATTATATTTTATATTAATAAAAAGATAACATAGTAAGCCATTTAAGAGGATTCTTTGTAATATCATAAAAATCATCTCAGTAATATCATAAAAAAGATATTGAAAAGGCAGCATAAAAAGTATATATTTTAAGAAAACTTTGATTAAAAAATGTTTATAAACATAAACGTCACTGACAGGACTCTCCAGTCATTTGAGATCAATCATCTTTGATAATAGTAATTTTATAAAAAATACATTGAAAACGTAACGTAATAAGTATTTTTTTTTTTATTATTTTTTTTATTAGTTTTTTGTATACATACATATGTAACATAATCATGAGTAATTAAGCCTGCAACATTGATTAAAAAACTGTAAAAACACATATATGTATACAATATATAACCTTTACGAGAGTTAAAATACTCGTGTGTAAAGGCGGGAACACAGAGAAGTTTATTAAAAATTAAAATTAAAAGTTAAAAAATTATAACACAATATATACGTGCATAGATAAAAAATAATAATATTTATAAATATATATAATAAAAATAAATTTAAAAAAAAAAAACTGTCAATTAAATATTCTTAATCAATTTCCAATGCAATTCTAGGTAGCCAAACTATTTAAGATATCATTGTTTAGTCTATTTTTGAATTTATTATAGTCAGGTTCCAATCTTAGTTCCATTTCCAATTGATTAAACCACATCACTCCATTGTATGTGTAGAAGTGTTGTGCAAAACTGGTATGCATTAATGGCGTACTTAAGCGACCCACTGTGTTATGTCTATTGCTCTCTACGCGTACCATGGCGTGGTGTGACTTCTTAGAATCTTTGTGTATTTGAAGCAGCGTATTTTTTATATATGTCATAGACATATGAATATTAGTAGACCTGCCCTAAGTGATTAAAAGCGTATTATCCCCACTCCCCATACCGGTTCCATTGAGCCGGCTGGGCTCGCGTTTGGCCTCAAATGAAATTTGAAAACGTGACGTCATCATTCTTGTGCGAACTATGGTCGAGGCATCATCGGTTCATTTTACTAAATAACACGGCAAAATTTTGACTTGTACTATGAAAACTGGTAAAAATAGATGTGAAAAAAGAGAATAAACCCAATTGTCGTATTACATTCCATATATAAGCATTATTTTACTTTATTTTAAGCATATTCACATCGTATAATATGAATCAGTTGTTACTATCACATAGAGAAACGTCTGGACGCGAAACACAAAGCTGGTTGGTTGCTGGGAAGTAAATTATGAACATTTATAAAAGTGTCTTAACTAAATACTCTGAAACTAACTACGACTCTGAAAATAAAAGCTGCCTTACTTTGCCGAATTTGGACTTCGCAAATTTGTTCATAACGTGGCGAGTAATTTGCGCTCCCATGTAAAAATGTCTATTCATTCAAAGCAGATTTTACTTTTAAGAAGTAAATGGTGATATTATAATGCGAGATGCCTATTTACTGTCAGATTGATTTATTGACGAATCACAGTCAGCTTCACTCGTTCCCTCGTTCCCTCGTTCTTCAACAGTTGATTTTACCCCTCGCCCATATCTTCTCGTCTATTAATTCCTATGTCTGTGATATATGTATTTTTTAGAGGTGGGACTTGAAAGTCTTGAAAAAGTTGAGAGGTTGAATAATCTGATGGTTTCCTAGTAATAATTTTTATTATTAGTCTTTGGGTAATTTCCAGTGGCAAAATTGAGGTTTTGTAAGCTCCTCCCCACGCAACGATACCGTATTGTATTATTGAATGGGCTAGTGCGTAGTATATATTTTTAAGAATTTTTAAGTTAAGTATATTTCTTAAATTAATAAATATGTATATGAGTTTTCTTAATCGATTTATAATATTGGTTATTTGAGTCTTCCACTTAAGGTTATTATCTATTATTACACCCAAATATTTTATTTCTTTTTTATTTGCTATGCATAGACAATCATTATTTTGGCATGTTAATATTTTAGTGGCGCATTTTCTTGAATGAATTTTAATATTTAAGGCGATAGTAGGTATTTTTTTGTTATTTATACTAAAAAGTATATAATAGGTTTTTTCAATGTTTAATGTTAATAAATTTTCGTCGAACCATTCTTTTAAGGTATTGATATCATGATTAGCAGTTGTTTCAAGTTCATTCCATGAATTTGCTTGGAATATAATTGCAGTATCATCTGCATATGAAATAAGTTTTCCTGTTATTGGTAATTCAAAGATATTATTTACATATAAGATGAATAGAAGAGGGCCCAAAATTGTGCCTTGTGGTATTCCAAAGTCGCTTGTGCTCGGTTCACTAAGAATATTTTTTATTTTTACATATTGATTTCTAGAGTTCAGGAAACTTTCAATCCACGTGTTAGCGTTATCAGTAATTCCGATTTCGTTAAGCTTGTATAGTAATTTTTTGTGACTTATGCTGTCAAAGGCTTTCCTTAGGTCTATGAAAATTGCAAGAGATTTTTTGCCTTTGTCCAGTGCTTCATATATTTTTGTTGTTAAATCTATGATTGCATCCTGCGTGGTTATTTTTGCGCGAAATCCAAATTGTTGGTCACTCAATATATTATTAATTCCAATAAAATTTTGAATTTGCTTTTAGGCTACCTTTTCGAAAATTTTTGAGATATTTGATAGTACTGATATGGGTCGGTAGTTATTAATTTCTTTTGAGTCACCTGATTTATAAATCGGCGAAATAATAGTTTTTTTGTATATTGATGGAAAGATTCCCTTTTTAAGACTATTGTTTATAATATATGTAATAGGTTTTTTCAAAAAGTTAAGATGTGTTTTTAGAATTTCAACAGTGATCCCATCGAAACCTGGTGCTGACTCAGTTTTTAGGTTTTTATTATATCAACAATTTCTTGTTCAGTTACCATTTCGAATTTTCCTATTGTTTTTTTTGATGATGCCACTTCATTCTCTATGGCAGATGTGATATTAACTACGTTATTAGTTATTTTGTTTGCCAGATTTTTTCCGACATTAGAAAAAAAATTATTGAAAGCATTTGCACATTGTTTAGGGTTATTCGAAACTTGTACCAAATTATTATTAATATGTAGCTTTAAAATGTCATTGGTTTTCCTTTTTTTATCAATAATCTCATTTATTGTTTTCCAAATTTGTTTATTGTTATTTCCTGAATTCAATACCTTTTGTTTATAAAATTCCTCTTTGGTGGTTTTAGTTAGTGCCGTTAGTTTGTTTCTGTATTTTTTGAAGTGTGAGATGATCGGATTATTTAGTGGATATTTTTATGTTAGTTTAAATAATTTTTCTTTTTCTCTTATAGAAACCACGATGCCATGAGTGATCCATGGCTTAAGTTTACGAAATTTATTTTTAAATGTTTTGTTCGGTATTTCATAGCTTGAATCTTTTATATGTTTTTGAAAGGTGTCATGAAATTGTGATGCACTTATATTCACATCTTCTGTGGTAAGTACAGATTCCCACATTTCGTGAGACAGTTTTTCATATAGTTCTTGGTGATTTATTTTTATTTTAGGAATGGCAGAGTCATTATTATTATTATTTATTTTTTGTTTTTCTATGTTGAGGTTTAGTATACATGTATGATGATCTGTTATGTTGTTTTTCCATATTATTGTTTGGAGATTATCAGTATAGTTGGAATTACACCATATATGATCAATACATGATGGCATCTGATTGTTAAATTCTCTAGTATAACTACTTATACAGGGTTTAAAGTTTAAAGCGGTCATCATGTTGATATAGTTTTCTTTTTCAATAGTATGGTTATTTTCAGCAATGTTTATATTAATATCACCAATCAGAAAATTTTTTGCACATTTATGGTTTAGGATAATATTATTCAGTTCTGTTATAAATGTTGGTATTATAGCTGAGTGTGTCCTGTAGACTGTCATTATTTGAATAGGTATTTTATTATTAATATTCATGTTTATAATAATACAGTTTGCTTTTGTCATATTTATTTCAGTAAAGCGTACGTCTTTATATATTGTTTTAGTGTATACTACAATACCACTATTCTTATTAATATAATGTGAGCTTTGAGTGTTGATGTAATTGGGGAGAGTTGGAATGGTTGAGTTAATGTTTAAATGGGCTTCAGTAAGTATGATTACGTCCGGATTTTTTTTTAATAAATTTAGATTTACTAGAAAATGGTCAAAATTTTTCTTTATAGATCGTATGTTTAAATGTATTACGGTAAATGAATTTGGAGTCATTTCAAGTATTGTGTTACAGTCACTAGTGTTGTCACAAATTAAATTTATTACATGAAGATATTGCTAATGATATGATCGTAAAACGACTAGTCAAAGGACATTTTTTATGCACAAAAGCCCAGCAGCGGAAAACACCATCGAAATGATATATACTGACTACTGGCGCCCGCGTATGGCGTCATTCGCAACTCGCAAGCATGTGCAATTGACCAAATATTGCTGAAATCCCGCGGGATTGCGGGATCGCAAACCCTGAATACAATGAATTCCGAGAAGAAGCAGTAAAAACAAGTTATTTCTAGGATAATGTGGGTGGAGTGAACACTTGGGGGCGGTTACGGAAGAGCTTCAACGACAGAGGCGGACACAAGTCATAGACAGATATAATCATTGAAGAAAATTTAATAATATTTTGTAAATTTATTTTACGCTCGTCTCTGCAACACGATTTGGCAGACGATATTGGCCTTGAAACTAATTACAATTAAATTCAGATATAAAGTTGCATTAGAGTAGTGTAGACCTACCAAAATTTTCCGGCACCAAATACTGCGATGAACTGGCAATGTAGAAAGAAAAAAAAATGATAAGAAAACGAAATAACAAATGGAAACGATCCAAAGGCAGACCGATGAAGTGGTGCAAACTGACTGTGGAAGAAGATTGGGGCAGGATGAGAATACAGGAGAATCAAACATATTAATTTCAGTTGTCTGTCTTTGATTGTTACTGGTTCAATAAACTCATGGATTTGTTTTGAATTTAAATGTCATTTTCTGTAATGAATGTAGGTCAGAGACCGTGGAACCTAAAGACCATGGAGTCAACGTAAGTCTGCGAATGTACGACACGAACGCAGGATATAAAAAGGCCAGTACGCGTGTCAGACGGAGTAAAATAAGTATTGCTAATTTATTAGGAATTATTCAAATTATTGATAATCCGGTTACAAACGGGATTGCACATTTAATAAATTACGAATTCACATATTTCGTGATTAAAAATTAGAATATTTCCGTGCACGTGCAGTTGTACCGGATTATTAATAATTTGAAAAGTTTCAATACATTAGCAATACTACTTTTTCAGTTTTTTTTTTTTTTTTTTTTTTTATATTACCTCCACACAGGAGGCCCTGAAGAAAATAATTTCCCTCAGGGCCTATGTCATCTTTGGGGATGCTGTGTGGAGGGTCTTTTTGTGGAGAGGAAGGAGTGAACATGGGTCTTGAAGAGTCCCATGTTGTAGGAGGGAGGAAACACAGAGGCCGGCAGTTCGTTCCACAGCCGAGCTGTTGAACTTAAGAACGAATCGTAGAAGCGACCCGTTCTCATGTGACAAGTGTCAACTGTGTACAAATGTTGGGCACGCGTTTGGCGTGTATCCCGACTACGCACCGGTGCCGAAGGGATCAATGACGCTAGTTCCTCAGAGCATCTTCCATTGTAATACCGATAGAACAGGGACAGCATACCTACCTGACGCCTGTGCTCTAAAGATTGCAGTCCGTTTGTTAAGATTGGGGAATCTATCAAACGGACCGCCCGTTTTTGCACAGAGTCAAGGGTTTTTTTCAGGTATTTAGGGGCTCCGGACCAGAGATGGCTGCCAAATTCGACAGTAGGGCGCACTTGCGATTTGTACAGGGTCAGCAGTTGTGTACTATCAAAGTATCTGCGGGCCCTGTACAGTACGCCCAGCTTCTGAGAGGCCAACTTTAGTAACCATATTTTCAAAATTGGAACTGATTGTGTCAAGAAATCAGAAGTACCTCTAACTATAATATTATTTTTTTGCCATAAAATTATTAAATTCTATATTTGAAACGTGTATTTCTTTTGTTTGAATTTGTAAAGTCAAATGTTTGTGGGGTCCGCGGGCTAGTAGAGTAGTAGTGGCATTAAAATAGCAAAAAAATATCAGCATTCCGAGCCGACGGCGAAGATTTCCGAAGAAGGCCAAAATGTGGATGATTTTTAGCAGAACGGGTTTTTATAACCTATACATAATTATCGCACAAAAAAAACATACGACAGAAAACAGAATCGAAATGTTACTTGAAATGGCTTGAGCCGTGTTTGGTGACCAGATCTGAATAGTCAGGTAATTTCTTACCTTCCTTTTAGGCCTCAAAACGTACCCCGAATTGGGGTGACAAAGTACCACTGGAGCAGCCAGCAGCAGTTTGAACTGTTGTGCATGTTTTAAAAAGTGTTCATATATCACATCCAAAGTAAAATGAAAAATAAAACGAATTAGAAATAATATAATCATCACAAAAGTGGTGGTTATGGTTGGGTGACCAGAGAGTTACATGGGTCTGACCGCGAAGGGAGGGATAGGGTTTTAAGAGGGTTGCACGTTGAAAATATAATTCCGCTTCAACATTTATACCCGAATTAGAATTTCAAACCACCCGGCACCCTTTTTCTACCTCGCTTCGAAGCTCCTTCTCTATTTAATATCCTACTTTTTTATCTACCCTTCCCAAATCATCTGATGCCTGAAAATTTCGCAATTTTCGTGATGAAATTTCAAACGTTTTTTTTTTTTGGAAAACATTTTACTGAACTGGCACACACTCCTCATTTCATTTAATTTAATACTTACGTCTTGTGATATAGATTCTGTGATAGTCCCAGCGACAGGTCGTACATGACGTCATCCATCTAGAATCTTCTGTCTTTTTCGTTTTTTTACAAGACATGTGGAAGGGAAGAGGACAATCGTCGATGACGTATGTACGAGCTCTCGCTGGTACTAGTATAGGAGCACTATTCTGTTGTCCTGATCACTTGATCCTGCCACGTCACTGCCACAAGAAGCAAGTGAATGAAATATTTTACAATTTGAGATCTAAATGAAGCATAATATAGCAAAAAAAGGCTAAACATTAAGTGGCAGACTAAATCTTATTTTCTGCACTCTCAATGGTACTAATACGGATCATTAACTTGTCCGTGCATCGCACCCCAAATACGTGCATACGTGTATCTATTACCACCGCCAATTACTACCCTCCCTCTTTCCATTCTCCTACCACCCCCTGGCGAAGTATTCCATTGACATCTCAACTGCCAATGCTCTAGTCACCTGCCACCCTTTCATAGAAAACGCAATACTCGCCTTTATTTCACCAAAAACTACCGAATATTGAAGAATCTTGTATTTTAGTGATGTCTTCGATAAAAAAGGAATCTTCATCGTAAGAGATCACCCATAGATGGCACTAGTAGTAGTCTATTAGTTTACCACAGATGGCGTTAGCTGTCGAGCATTGTAGAGACCGAGGGAATAATAAATAAGGTGGGATCCTTAAGGCGAAGCTTAATGCCAAATCACTATTTTGATTAATCTTTATAACGAATTGGTGTACATTATGAATACCAAAAAATATGCTTTAGATAAATTGAAGGTTTTTCTATCGCTTCGCTTGAGTATAATACAAATAAAAAAATAAATTATTCAATAAAAAATATAAATGCAAACTACTAAAAAAAATATATTTTTAAATAGAAATGTATGATGGCATAAAGAAAACAACTTAAAAAAATACAGTATTATAGATAAGATTATCTGTGACAGTTTCACTTGATTAACTTTTTTGCTTTCTTATTAAATTATTTACAAAATAAATAAAAAAACAGTTTTTTTGCTTGAAATCGAACGTTTCTAGACTCCGTTTGTCAAGCGATATTAATGACTATTACCTACAATACAAGGTATACCAAGAATATACACATTTTTGGCTAGTAGCTTCCTCTTAAGGAACCGCCTGCTAATAAAGATATAAGAGCCCATTTTCAATCTATCACATTAAAAGTCCAAGTGTTTTGTAGAAACTGGAGTTTTATTTAATGAGAGAGTTTGTGAAAAACCCCGGAGACACAACATTACCTCATATTGAAGTATGGAGTGTTTTGATGACGTCATCCTGTTATCTAGGCCACTAAAAACTACCACATATTGAAAAAGATTATGTGTTTTGATGACGTCATACCGTTGTGGGAGGAGGAACGAAATAAATTCCGCGACATTGAAGATTCGTGTAAACGTTATACGTCTCGTTACGTCATCCTACATTATAACTAGAACACTGTCTGTGCACGAGATGACGTCATTGACAATTCTTTTTTATCATTATGCCAAATCGTTAATTAATATTTTATATGTTGCATTCATTATTAAATCATCCTGTAAATATACTAAATTAATTTCGAGAAACGAGAGATGTGATTAAATTTATATAATACAGTCTCATCTAGTGTTTTCTAGATCAATGCCAGCCACCCCCTTATGCTATTCGTACCGCGCAGGGAAAGTTCCGTCGATCTCAATCATCCCGGAACGCAACCCAACCCAACCCAACCTATTACCACTCCCACACCACCACCACCGCTGTTGTAAACTTTTCAGTTTTCCAGGGGTGTTCCGTGCGTCCCCCATGCTCGGGAAAGTTTCCTCCAAGTTGGCTGTCTGTCGGTTGGCGGATCGGGCTGGGGCGGAGAAAGTTTAAATCTACGTGGAAAATTGGGAACCGACGATCGAATGACTGAACGGCGAGATGTTTTACGTCGGGGGTCACGTTGAATGAATTCCGAATCAGTGGGGCAGGTTCGATTTACATCAGCTTGACGTTCTGAATCATACACGGAGAAAAATGAGTGGGGTTTTTTTTAATCAAGATACTGTTAAAAATGTGACTGCAGGACCATTTCCTAACATAATATTAGTCATTCAGAATATATCTGAACACGTTTTCCAAGCTGGTGGTCTTGTCCGAATAAATGCAATGGACGAGATTGCGAAAATTATTATTTTGAAGAATACGTGTTCCGATACGTCATAACATATTCGTGCTTTACTGATAGTTAAATTGTTATGAAATTCGTTATAAACGAATAATTTGACCATTTAAAAATGACACAATAATTCATATCAGCAAGCTTTCTCCGAGTATTTTTTAGTAGGTGATTGATGTCGTGGAAGATTTTAATAAATTTACGTGCTTAGTATTTATACGCGTTCTAGAAGGAACGAAGCAAACGGCGCAAAACGCCGGCTCACGGAAATTTTGTCCAGTTTATCGCACCCTTAGACATCTGAAACGAACGGAAATTAATACATAGATATAAATAATACGATATAAAATAGGGTCAGCTCGAAGAAAACTTTATCTAGTTTATTGGAGACGCCAAACTCATTGCAAGGTGCTGTTGGATGACTGAGAGTATAAAATACACGGCTATTCAAATCTACGTAGGTACTAACTTAACATACGCTTTCAAGCAACGTTACTGAACAACGATACTGTGAGTACCTGTGAGACTTTCGCATTTTAATTGGGGAATGTTGGCCGTGTAGGAACTATTAATTATCTAATCTTAGACACTGGCAACATTTTGTTAATCGCCACACTGGGACGCATGCGCGTTCCAGCGAACCAGCCAGTGCGTTTTGAAAGTCCTTGTCGGATTCATTTTGTTTCGAGTGGCTTGGGGTAGCACTTTTTAAATTTGGGTACTTATTTTTAAATTTGGGTATTAAATAAAATTAATCTTAACAATAATAAAATCGCTTCATTTAAAACGCATCCTTAGCAATAAGCAATTACCGCCTAAACAACTACCGCGATAGTACCTACCTACCTACCTACCTGATTCAAAATTAGTTATTGTTGAAATTTGGAGAGCAATTCTTGAGAGTATCAAGTGCAAACATACTTTTAATTTTTACTGTATATGATTTTTTTTTAAATATGTTTAATAGACTAAGACAGATTTTGAACTCGTGACTTGCGAGCTTCCCACTCTTACACGAAGCATTGTTAAAACATGACAGCACCGACACTACACGGTCAAAAGATTGATCACCCATTTAGCAATAATTTAACTTTAATCCTGTCCGACCAGTGTTCATCCGACAATAACTAATAAAACTACAGAGTTTTCCAATAAGAGGTGTTATTTTGATATTTAATCGTAAAAGATCAATGGTTTCGTTGCTTGTGTGACACGTAGCGCCGTCTTGTTGAAAGTAAACGTTGTCCAGATCAATACCATCCAATTCCGGCCATAAAAAATTATGAATCATCTCTCGATAGCGCAATCCATTCACCGTAACTGTTGCTCCAGCCTCATTTTCGAAAAAGTAAAGTCCGATGACTCCGCCGGACCATAAACCGCACCAAACAGCCACACGTTGAGGATAGAGAGGCTTTTCAACAATAACTCTCGGGTTTTCCGAGCCCCAGATGCGACAATTTTGCTTGTTGACGAAGTCACCGAGGTAGAAATGGGCCTCATCACTCAAGATGATTTGCATTTGCTTCACTCAAGTGAATTTTAATAATTTCAATGCGTTGTTGAAGCGTGTATCGTTCCATTGTTATTAATGACGTAGTTTCTATTTGTCAAATGTCAAAAAATGACAGCTTCAAAAGTAACAACTACCGAAATAGCGGGCTATTCAAAATAACACCTCTTATTGGAAAACCCTGTATAATCACCGCCGACTCCGATGGCGCTAATGTATAATAATTCCGGTGAACGTAACCTAAGATAATAATATATTTAATGATATTCACACAATTAATGTCACAGCCAGCTATCAGGCCACTATCGAAAGAATAAACTGGTATTGAAAGCTAGGCTTTCTAATTTAAATTACTGTCAAGTCCGCTACCCGTACTACGTTCAATTCAATTAAAATTACGAACCGATACGGGAGTTATCGCGAATAAAAGTTGAAAAAATTTTATAGCGACATTTTTGTGAATTATTTATTACCTTATGGGCACTTGAACAATCTATAATAATGAATGCATTTAAATTTTCTAATAAAATTCACACAGGTCTACTATACAGAGAAAAATTGAAAACTGTGAGGTATAATTTAATTAATACAACATTTTTTAGATGTCGACAACATCTACCTATCAGGTCCAAAACTATACTACCTTTCAAGCTAGAACCAAAGATACTCATTCATAAAATTTCATTAAAATCGATTATCACACGTGATTTTTGCATAAATCATTTAACAGTGAAAAAATAATATTATTGAATTTAGAAACTCAAAACTTGGGGCTCTCTGAAAAATTAAGGTTTTTAACTTTCTGAAAAGATTTATTTATTTTATTTATTTATTTATTTATCAAAAGAAAGTACATATTACATATTGGATGCTTTGCCTGTCCAACTAGGAAAGTTTCCCGTTCTAGGACAGACAAATTGACATGTTTAGTTCATATTATTACTGAAATGTACATAATTACATAACAAAAACCAAAAAAAAAAGTTTCATTTTTCTCTGAAACTAAGTTGTGTAATAAAGAAAAAGTATATAATAAATATAAGTACACATACATTGTTTTGTGAGAAGTAGAAAAAATAATCTGGTAGCATATATTATAATCGGATTTACCGAATTAACCTGGTAACATAAAATATTAAAATTTACAGAGTATGAGGTAAGCGTTGTAACTAGAATGTGTAATAAATTATGTGCATGATTGTTTTCACTGAATTAAAACATGAATTCAGAACAAATTATATTATACGACAATACGAATATACACCGCGCTCATTTCTTGAACTACTGCTAAAATGTAAAAAACAATAACTATATATATAGATAGAAATATAAACTATGAAACATAAACTATGAATATAAATACATAGTACCTGATTTAGTGCTACTTTGGTGAAATTGGTGCATTACTTCGTGCGCCATATTGTGTTATGTATTTATTATAAATCATTACCGTAGTAGGTACCAAGTTTCACACAGAGTTAGTGTGCGACGTACAAATGTGATATGCTTTACAGTAGTGATGTACCTAATGAGCAGACAGGCTTCAGGGGCGCATAACCATAAATCTTAGGTTGAAAAACATCAGAAGGTATAAAAACATCAGAATGGATGTCGAAACATTGCGGAGCAATATCAGAACTCAATGAAGTGTGGTAGGAATTTTGGTCTAGTGATCAGGAACGTTTGGTGATTTTGTTTAACAGTTATACAGCATACGTTCACTTTCGACTCTCCCTAAGTTTAGAATCCAATCATTGACTAATTTACGCAGGACGCTTCCACTTTTCAATTTCCAAGAACCGGGTATAAGGTTGAACATTTTTGGACCTAGGTAAGAATATTGTCTTTGAGCAAGGGATGTCATAGTAGCAAGTGGAACTATTGGATTCCTCCCTGCATGTCGGGTGTTGTGATAATGTTCTACGGAGGGGAAGAGGTGACGATATTTTTGTGTGTATAATATAACTTTTCTTATAAATAGTTGCCTCACATCCAGAACTCCTATCTCTTTGAATAAATCATTACTGGGGTATCTAAATGGTTTTTTAAGTATGACCCTTAGTAGTGATTTCTGTGCTTTGGCTAAGGGGTCCAGAATTGATTTGGTACATCCTCCCCATCCTAAAGATGCATATTCAAGTAAAGAGTTGCACATGGCATAGTACATTAGTTTTAGATCTTTTGCGCAAAGAATATTTCTAATCGCCATGAAAAGATGCGTGAGTTTTCTGACCTTTGTGGAGATTGAATAGATATGTTCATTCCATCTCAGATTCTTGTCTACAATAATTCCTAGATATTTTATGCTATCCACATACTCTAAGGTATTGCAATTGCAAGTGTTTGGGTCATTGCAATGGTGTATAATAATTCTTTGAGTTTCTCTTGGTTGTCCCGCTTGAGTTGCACTGAAGCAAATGAATTTAGTTTTGTCAGTATTGAGAGTGAGAAGATTATTATCTAGCCATTGTTTTACCTTGTTAATACCAATTTCTGCATTACTATGAACTTCATTCCAATTTTTGCCTTCAAATAATAATACTGTGTCATCGGCAAAGGTGATAATATGATCGGCAAATGAACTGTTACATAATTCATTTATATAGATAATGAATAAAAGTGGTCCTAGAGTGCTTCCTTGAGGTACACCAAAGTTTATATCAGCCGGATCGCTTAGAGTATCGTTAATATTCACTCTTTGGCTCCTATTTTCTATATAACTACCTAACCACTTAAGTAGCTGACCCTGAATGCCGATGCGCTGTAGTTTTTTCAAGAGAATTTTGTGTGAGATAGTATCGAACGCTTTGGCTAGATCCAAGAAGAGCGCAATGCATTTTCTTCCTCTATCTATATTGTTGGAGATGATTTTCGTCAGGTTTGTAATGGCATTTTCAGTGCTCAATCCTGGTCTGAAGCCATACTGTCTATTGGAAAGGATATTGTTTTTTTCAAGGTAATGACTTAGACGATTCTTTACAATTTTCTCAATAATTTTCGAGATTGAATTGAGCAAAGAAATTGGCCGGTAATTCTGTATCTGCGATTTATCTCCATTTTTGTGAAGCAGTATAACAATAGAGTGTTTTAAATGATTTGGAAATGTTCCTGAATTGAAGCTTAGATTGGAAATATACGCGATTGGAGTTGCTATGAAGGATTTAGTAATTTTTAGCAGAATTGATGAAACGTTATCAGGACCACAAGCATTCGATGACTTAAGTTCGTCAATTATATTTATGACTTCGTTTGAAGTTGTATGGATGTTGTCTAATTTATGACCGAAATTAGAGATTTTTAACTTAGCGAGATCGGATTCTGTTGTATTAAGATTGTTGAGAATTTTTTTCGCAAGTGTGACTCCCACTGTCGTGAAATAATTATTGGCAAAATTCGCAATGATTTTTGGGTCTGAGGTGTTCGCGTTATTGATGTTCAGTGATTTAATATCGGAAGATTTATTTATTTTTGTTTTAGTTATATTGCGAAATGCTTCCCGTAAACGTTTTGGAGTACAGTTATTTTTGTAAATTATTTTTTTATAATAATTTTCTTTGGCCGATTTTATTAGTTTTTTGCAAAAGTTCCTATAATTTTTGTAATGAGCTTGTACTATAATATTTTCAGGGCACCTATTCGCCTTTTTATGAAGTTGGTTCCTAATGTTAATCGATTTGATAAGGCCAAGGGTGATCCATGGCGTAAGTTTTATTTGTTTATGTGGTATAAGTTTATTGCTTGTATGTTTAGAAATATATGAATGTAATTTAGTGATAAATTCATTCATCGATGAGTCGGCATCAGTTTGGTCTAGAACATTTTGCCAGTTTTCTGAGCTCAAGTCTTCAATTAAGTTATTGTAGTTTATTCTTGCAACATGTTTGATGAGTTTTGAGTTTCGCCTTAAATTGAGTATTTTCAGACTAGTTCAACCTGCGCCCTTGAGGTGATTTTGCACAAAAATGGCGCTATACAAGTCATCCAAATATTATTTTTTTTTGTATATTACATTTAGTTTTAAATCTTATATCTAGTGCATATTTTCCTAAAACTACCATAATAATAGGTTCTGATACGCCAAAAGCGCGATCTCCTAAATCAAACATAACAATGTTATTATTAACTTCTGCAAATACATAATGTATTTTGTATTATTGTGGCAGTCGTTTCAGTGTTTTGGACCATTATCAAACTCTCAAACAGTAACATTGTTAAATTTGAATCGATTTACTTATACTTATACCTTCTTACTCATAATAGATAATACGGAGGGATAAGAACAGGTAAGTAGAAAACGTTACTCATAATCACGCGAATCCGTACTGCGTATACCGAATTATTAGTGGCAGACAGATTTTTAAACCGCCAGACCCCCAGGATTAGGGATTTATTACTATTGTATTAAGACGGAGATCGCGGACTTTGTTAACAATCTGGTTGATTTGACAGATATCCATCGGTCGCGCAATAAAAATGTTTAAAAAGCAGCAATACCCATTGGCAGCACTATCAGAGGAATATTTTAAATCAAAATGTCGATTTACCAAAGCAAATACGGAACGTATAATCAAATTGGACAAATTTCTAAGCATACCGGGTCAATGACATTGCAAATGTCATCTGAAGAAACGTGAAGTTAGCAACTAAACGGGAAATGAGAAAATGACAGAATTGAACAAACTGGTGCCAGTATAAAATAATCTTGCGCGAATATTATTGTTAGTAAATACTTTAACCCGAGCAGTATACGACCTTCTTCACCGTATCTATAGATATACCAGCGCAACAGCGGCGTATTATAAGTAAGATTGATATGAGTTCTAACAATAAATGGTATCTTGGTAATTTGGTTCCTTTAACTTTCCGATTGCTGATAACGATTGTGATCGTAAGGTATAATAAGTAATACACATGTATATTCATGCTCAATGGTTTGGCTCGATCGAACACTAGGAAGGCATGATCGTCGTTGCTTCCACACCGCTCGAGCACCCCGACACAAGACGCTCAGTCAAATCGTAAATTTTTGTCGAACATCGAGAAAGAATAACGACCGCTGAATCTTTTTTGCATCGAGTGGTTTGCCCGATGTCGAATAAAAAGCATCAAGCGAGATGGTACACACGTTGAGACATGTTCAAATAAGCTCAAAACAGTCGAGCATGGGTTCTTAGCTTTAGATTGATGATATCGAGAATGCACAGTTGATAAGTGAAATCTTTACTTTTATGTTACATGTTACAAAATTCGAGTACTAAAAACATGTTTTTAATAATAAAAAATAGTAAGCATTTATTCATAACATAAGACTACAGAGGCACAGTAGGAGGCAAATACGTTTTGATCAGCAGAAAATAACTTGCAATGAAATTAGTATACACGCAATGAATATTCATTCATCAAAATGGTAGGTATAAAGGGTTTACATAACCGATTCATCAACAAATTGACAGGTGCTATCGTCCATTACAGAAAATAAAACAGAGTAAAGTGAAGCCATATAGAATACAGGTACCTTCATCACCCAGTCGCGTCCTACCCAATATGCATAAATAAATATTTTATACACATTTCCATCAAGTTGATGTTTACCCGCCTATGCCCGTTAGTAATTTGTGTATAAATAATAAACTGCTTCGCATGAATATTCATAAATCACTTTTCTCTTGTAAACAAAAAATTGCCCGGTGAATGTTATTTTTTTATTGAAAGTACATAGTCACGAGTCAACCTGCTTAGTGGTCCCAGTATTTGAGTATTTTTTTAAGTTTTTTTTTTATTTTCAACGACGTTAAACCCACTACATACGACGCAATTTGCTTGGTTCAACCGTGTGTCAACCGTTGAGTGTTGCTTACAGACGACGCGCGACGCGATGTTTGGTTCAATTTTGTCAGTTGCTACTCTGGGGACACATGCGGAATGCCTCTTATTTTTTTTACATACAAATAAAACTAAAATTTGCGATCGCCCTAGTAGCATCATTCATTATTTATTATGAAGAGAAAAACACAAGGTAGGCAAAAAAAAAAAAAACAAAAAATAAACATGAGTCATAAGATGCTACTAAAAGATTTAAATAGTGATTAAATATGAAAGTGGTATCCCAGAAGCAAGTTAAATGCTTATACAGGTTGTCCGGGGGTAAAGTGCAGTAAATAACTTTTTTCGAAATTCCAGTGTTTTAAGGCGATTTAACCAGCGGACGAGAATTCAAATTTCGTTAAAAGACGATCTCGCGATCGGACGTTTTTTTAGACCGAGACAGAAATACCGAATTCATTCCGCTGCGAGCCGTATACTCGCGCGGCAGTGAAAACTACAGCATGGTTCCGATGAAATAACAATTATTGTTGTTTAATTCTTGGTTGTAGCTTTCTTCCTTATAAGTAGTTACATACATATTTGTAAATTATACGTCGGAGTGCGTAAACATAAATAAATACAAATGCAGTTTGTTGACATGGTAGATATAAAATATGTAGGTATATAAATATACATTTAAAAAAAATTTCAAATATTTGTTTAATTTGTTTTTTTTTTTAAATATTTTACACGAGTTTTCCAAAGGTGAGTAAAAATCTTTTGTTTTACTTATTTATTCGTTTGTCCGAAAGGTATTACCGTAAGTTTTATTTCTAATACTTATCTTCAAAGTATTACTTGATTTGATATGTATGACATTGAAAAGAGGGTTTATTCCTTACAACTGAAGTAGTTTATATATTAAAACTAGGTTTTATTTCCAACTATTTTCTACGGTACCTACCTACATATGTAGTTATGCGATTGCATAATATTGTATCGCTTTCATGTATTTGTTTTCATGATTAACGGAGCGACCTGACTCGTCTAATTTTCGAAATGTTATTAAATTCACGAGTAAAAATCATAGGTTTGTATGTCAAAAATAACCTTGTTTTTTTTTCCTAAAACAAGTAGCTCAATTCACAATATGACATTATGAAACTGACAAAAAGTAACACAAAAAACATTAAATATGTTGAATTATACCAATGTAATAGTGAATTGGACAATAAAATAGAAATTATGAACAAAAAATGATTTGAATCGCACATCACGAATCGAAATTCATTTGGTTCGTGTCACTTTTTGACTACCAATCACAAACAGTTTCACGTACTTTGGCATAAGTTTTAACATTTATACATGAAAAAACGATAACAGACATAAACTCCTGTCCATAGTTGATTATTCTCCCTGGAAATTAAACAACACAAAATTATCGCCAAATGTTATAAAAAATATATGCTTATTCTGACTGATTCTTTCGAATGACCCTGTAGCATATAAGTACGAACAATGTACACGGATAATTAAATATCACTAAACTTTGTTTTTTCTGAAAATATATCTCCCACGTACGTTTTTGATGTCGTAATTTTTGCTATCTAATAAAACTTTTTTTCGAGGGTATTTTCCTCCTCATTTTTAAGCGAGGAATTTCTTTAAAATGTTATCAAGTAGACTGGCGTGGAATAGACGTCCGCTCGCCGCCCTGTCGTAGCGGGGAATGATAAAATTTCGGTTTGCGCCGGGGCAAGTCACAAACAACAAACGCGAATCGAAATTAATTACTATTATATACTTTAAGAATATATTTTTTGGTCATAAATTATTTCTAATGTTTCAATTATATCTTGGTAAATTATTTTGCTAAAAAAATCTGAACTATACCAATTTGTAAGACCATAAATAAATAGTTCAATTGAGGGATTTTCGTCACAAAACGCGTGCTCGGATTTATTTATTAGTAATTTTATTTGAAATAAAAACACAATTCTTATACATACATATGATAGATAATTTATTGATTGTTTATACATTATTATTCAATGATTTGAAATATTTGTTGTATAATACAACTTCACCTTTGAAAATGCAACAAATCTGCGCATTGTCCAACGGTAACACTTTATTATGATATGAAAATAATATTATTTTTCAAAATTTTACATCTTACTTTACAAGATAAAATAACGATCTTTCGAAATCAATTTGTGTTTTTTTCTAGAAAAGTGTCCATACGTCTAAAAGTGGCCTCAAAAATGCCAAATTTCAGGTCAAGTCTACCTATTTCGCCTTAAGGTAGTTTTTTTTATGTAGGAAAATAAACATTGGAATTTTGAAAAAAGTTGTTAATCTATTTTACTTCTACCACAATGTGGAATCACCTCCCTAAGTTAGCGCACTTTACCCCCTAACTCCCTGTATATAAGGTCAAAAACTCCGTCAAAACTCTCGCTTCATTACTCATTTTATTTATTTTTAATCGTTCACTCGCAACTACAGCAACTACTCTCACTAGGCCTAGTCTTAGGAGGACGGATTGTTACGGAGAATTTGAACAATTCTTCAAATTTCAAAGATAATTTTCAAGTTCTGTGAAAGATTTTTCAAGTTCTGTTATTATTTCAGTTCTGTCGCAATCGCAGTCCTCCTTACAAGCACTAGGTACGAGGTGGACTGTAGGTTGTTGCATTAGTGTTAGATCTTGTTTTCCTCATCTCGATGTATGTTTGTTGACTGTAAGTTGTGACTTCATCATTTTAATGTATTAACAATATTTGGATCCTAATCTTCATGTTTGGTTAGCCATATTTTAATGTCATTTTAAAACTTTTTTATATCCACGGTGTTTAGAATTTCTTTTGGAAGGGTATTATATAGTTTTGTAGCATAGTGTGATCTAACTTTAGATTAAAGAATAAATATTCACAAGACGGAATAATAAATATTTCGCGTCATCTTTTCAAAAGGAACGAGACGAGAATGGTGAAAAGTTGGCACCGCTGAATACAAATTATTTTGAGTAAGGGCCAAAAAGCTGGCAAACTTGAAAACAAGGAAATTTGGCCGGAAGTGCATGGGAGCGAAATAATATTATTATAATTCGAAGGTTGCATGTCGAAGAAACTTCCAACAGAACTTTTCTCTCATCGAAATAAACTTTAGAACTTTCCTGCCGCTAATCTGCCATTAAAACTAAGTGGCTCGTGATGAAAAAAATGGGTAACTTGTTAAAGTGCACACATCAGCATCGTTGATTTTCGTTTACTTAATCGTGCCAAGTCTTTTTGCGACCGCAGCGTGTTTACAAATTTATCCCACGCGTGTTCGAGAATAAGCGATGGTTATATTCGGGTTGACCTTCATGTAGTGATGGCCTAATCGAGATTTCGTTATAATCGAATCAAATGCATTCACGTAATCGGAATATGATGTGTCAATATAATGATTAACAACTAAATAAAAAACAAAATTCAAAGTTGTGAATTTGTGAATAAAATTCAACATAATATGCGATACGGTCAAGAAACTTTATTAGACCGTGAAAGGTCTGGCAACGGAGATAAAGCTATAAATCCATAACAGAAAAACATGAAAGGTCTGGCAACGAAGATAAAGGTATAACTCCATAACAGAAAAACATGAAAGGTCTGGCAACGGTGATAAAGCTATAAATCTATAACAGAAAAACATGAAAGGTCTGGCAACGGAGATAAAGCATAAATCCATAACAGAAAAACATGAAAGGTCTGGCAACGAAGATAAAGCTATAACTCCATAACAGAAAAACATGAAAGGTCTGGCAACGGAGATAAAGCATAAATCCATAACAGAAAAACATGAAAGGTCTGGCAACGAAGATAAAGCTATAACTCCATAACAGAAAAACATGAAAGGTCTGGCAACGGAGATAAAGCTATAAATCTATAACAGAAAAACATGAAAGGTCTGGCAACGGAGATAAAGCTATAAATCTATAACAGAAAAACATGAAAGGTCTGGCAACGGAGATAAAACTATTACTAAAGCATGAACGGGACGATGTGCATATAAGATACGAGCAACGAGGTTGCTACATTCATATTCATGCACTGTGCGAACTGGTAGGTACTATTAACGGGCCACCTGTCACCTCAGGACACAAACAGAGCTGTTGGGAAATACCAATAGATGCAGGTAATGTGAAGAGGATGAAGAGACTCCAATGTCCCGCCCTGATGGGAACACGGATCAGATTCCTGGGAAGACACGTCGTGGAACCAGAAGACATAGCCACACATCCAATGACAACCCTGGTAAACTTTATATTAAAGCGACTTACTGTTAAAGGAATGAGGTAAAATGGGAAATCGCACAATGGACCTATGGCCTGAGTACTTACAAAACCATCTTCACATCTTACCAAAATTAACATTCTTAGGGCCTATTTCTCAACTTCTCAATAAGCTGTGCATTAGCGCTAAGTACTCGTATTACATAAGCACTACACGTGAGTAGTACGAACAGCTCACTGAGAGGTTGTGAAATAGTCCCTTATTCGACCTTCAACCATTCACACCTAACGACCTCACCATCCAATTCAAAACAAAATAACTACGCGACTATGTTATTTCCATAAAGTATAAACCAGTAATATTATTATTACATTTGAACAGTCTAGGGCGGCGAGTCCGGGCGTTCGCCCAAGTTCGCGCTGGTGCCAATCGATAGAGCGCCCGCCCCGTCCCGCCCTCACACCGCCCCACCGCCCGCCGCCCTGAAGTACTGTACCGTGTCAGCGTGAGGGCCAGACTATAATACTACTCGGACTACGGGTAACTGGCAACGGTTAACCGAGTCTTGTGTGGCAGGAATTAAACATTTCCAAAGGTTCAAGGACATCGCTTGTCCCTTTTATAATTTAAAATAACTGGTGAAGGAAACGTAACCTAATATAGAAGGTTCAGATCGTGCAAAAAATAAATTGTACGACAAGTTCCGGATAGATAAAATAGAGCAATATTTGGATAGTGCTTGTCTGTTTTCGGTTATATGACTAAACAAGCGGAAAATGGAACACCTTTAAAAAGTGATAAATAATAATAATTGGATAATTTGTAAAGCGCCGTTTTTGCGAAAAACCACCTGAAGGGCGCTGTACAAATTCAATTTGTACGAGTTCCTAGGCTCTATCTAATTTTATTATTGCAGATTCAGAAAAACATACCTATTATACAGAAAGACATCTTACCTCCTGGCTGGTCAGATAAACACACTTTAATTTGGAAGTTTTGTATTAGAAGGTTAGTGGCAAAAAAGAGTTCCTATTTCTTAAGACTGGAGAATTTAGGACTCAAAAAAACTAAGCTTATATAACCTAACCGTAATTAAAATGAGATTTGTGAGAGAATGTGTATCAAATTTTATGGTTCACTGTTTTGTCGCCTTCTGTTGGGTCTGGTTAGGTTACCCTGTTTTCTAAAGTAACCTAACCATTGAAGAAGAGAATAAAACCAAATTTAGATTCCAGACAATTGATAGGCTAAAAATCTAACCTAGCCTAACCTTGTAAAACAGAATATATTTCTGTGTTTTAACCTAACCAGTGGACAGAACAAAATCAAATATAGGTATGCATATTTCGTAAGGAAAGTTGACAGATCTAACTCAAATAACCTAGAATCTAGCCGAACCCAATCTTATAAATTCGCCTTTCCTCTCTCCATAATTTGAAATGATGACCTCTAACGACCCTTCAAGGGTGAAAGCCAGAAACATTGAGGAAAAAACATCTGTTTGCTACCTACTTATAGTTACCGCAGGATAGCTACTCATTTCATACACAAAAAATCTCTCAAATCCATAGACATATGAATATTAGTAGACCTGCCCTAAGTGATTAAAAGCGTATTATCCCCACTCCCCATACCGGTTCCATTGAGCCGGCTGGGCTCGCATATGGCTTCAAGTGAAATTTGAAAACGTGACGTCATCATTCTTGTGCGAACTATGGTCGAGGCATCATCGGTTCATTTTACGAAATAACACGGCAAAATGTTGACTTTTGATATGAAAACTTGTAAAAATAGATGTGAAAAAGAGAATAAACCCAATTGTCGTATTACATTCCATAAGTAAGCATTATTTTACTTTATTTTAAGCTTATTCACACCGTATTATATGGATCAGTTTTAGAAACATATACTATCACATCACAATGTAGCGATTCTCAAGTGTGCTCATCGTTGTTTACTGGGGTAAGTAAATTATGAGACATTTGTAAAAGTGTCTCAACTAAATACTCTGAAACTAACTACGACTCTGAAATAGAAGCTGCCTTACTTTGCCGAATTTGGACTTCGCAAATTAGTTCATAACGTGGCGAGTAATTTGCGCTCCCATGTAAAAATGTCTATTCATTCAAACGCAGATTTTACTTTTAAGAAGTGAATGGTGATATTATAATGCGAGATGCCTATTTACTGTCAGATTGATTTATTGACGAATCACAGTCAGCCTTACTCCCCTCGTTCTTCAACAGTTGATTTTACCCCTCGCCCTTATCTTCTCGTCTATTAATTCCTATGTCTGTGCTCAAATCTTATTAAAAAAAATAGAAAAAAATAATAGAATAAAAATAATAAAAAGACATACGAAAATATTCTTGAGTTGTATTATATTTTCCAGTCAAATAATCGTTCTTCACAATTAAAATCATATTGTATAATTAAGTCTGTATGGGCGGTTCTGTAAATAAACACCGAGTACAGTGACTTTTAAAAAATTATGCGATACACTTTTTCACAGATAAAATAAACATATTTGCAAGTGACGAAACGTCAAGCTAGATTAATATTAAGATATATTAGTTCCTTGCCAAGCGAATAAAATATATTTTACTATGCTAGGAGTATTTTTTAAGGTTCAAAATACAATTTAATGTGCGCAAGTAAGGGAACTACTAGGAAATCCACGGTAGTTTTCTTGGCGCATCAGGACAGCCGCTCAACGCATGCTTCACGACTCACAGCGCGGCAACATCCAGCCGTATGGTATGTTTTGATCGCTCTCAAACTCGCTTCTGCTGCTTCAGTGCGAGCACGTCGCTCAGGCCAGACGGTTCGATTGCCTCACGCGCTATCGTTTGACAGAGCCGCACTGTATTATAAATTATAACTATGAATCGATCTAAGTGTCGAACTATGATCAAATTGTATGAAGATAAAAGATTACTATGGGAAGCTTCTCATGTACATCATAAAAATATGAAAGAGAGACAACGCGCTTGGGTGGACATCGCTCATAGTTTAAATTTTCCAGTTGGCGAAGTTAAAAGAAAAATGTGTTCACTTTTGGGGACTTACAGGTGTGAAAAGTCGAGACAGAAAAAAAGCCAGACTCTTGGAAAAGGCATGTTATATTTTTTTATTTAATTCTATTATTTGTAACATTATTTATAATTATTACATATTTTCAGTGGCTAAATATGTGCATATTTTTTTTGTTACAGGGCGAAACGGTGTTTATATTTCCAAATGGTTTGCCTATGACTTATTTCGTTTTATGTCGACCAGAAGTAATCCAGGCCGCACCGAAGACGCAACCGAGACGGTAAGTTTTGGTACTTATTTATTTATTTACTTTACTGATTATTATCCATGGTCGTTTCGCCTTCATACTCCTAACTCCGTTAGTAATACTATAAGACTGGAAATAGTGCCACGCGTACCGTCGCGATCGGTCGACCGACGACGTAGCGCTGACGAGCTGGACCGATGGTCGAATCGCGTAGCACTATAGCTCTGTAGTAACACGAAATTCGCTTCGCGCTGCGTACGAGGACCGTTGGTCCAACTCGTCAGCGCTACGCTGCAAAACGGCGCTTGCGATTGATCGTTCCTTTCGCATAATTCTCGGCTCGCGTTTTTTTCGTACGCGTATACGCAGCATTATAAGATAGAAGAATATGTTCTGATCTATTTTTTCTTTTTAAAATTGTTAATAACATGTTTGACTCCCCTGAACTCCTTAGGCTGATTGACTTTCATGTGCCTAGTAGAACGGTTCGTCAGAAGGTACCTTACCATTGTAACATTGCAGGTACCAAAGCAGAAATAAATTCATTAATGAACCGACTGCACAGTGCAGGGAATAAATATCACATGAACACCAACGGTACTGAATGTCTATCAGCCTGTAAAAACATTGGTATTAAATCTATCTGTCTATCTTGATAGCTTTGTAATGTTTATAAATTTTCAATGTATCCAAATTTATAGGAATGTGCATCCTATAGTTTACTCTGTTTGTTGCTTTAAGTTAATATTTCTATATTTGGTACATATTTTATTGTTATATAGCTTTTACTCGCTGATTATATCAAATGTATTTTTAATTGTATCATATGCAAAAGCCCTAATTGGGCGTGTACAAATAAACAAATTATACATATTCCGGCAAATTGAATTTTAAGTTCAAGAAAGAACCGAGAAGAAATTATCAAATTTCAGATGTTTGTTTCAAAAAATCCGTCCGTACTAATACTGACCGAGAGCGGGTCCAAAATGAATCACGTACGTACATATAAAAATATACAATACATTTCTACAAATGTACATATGTTATTATTCTTATTTATTTATATTTTGTACAGGCAGATAATATACCATACTTACCTGGTATGATATTTGTACGGAACAACTCCAAATTTGTACGGAACAGTTTTTGCAAGAAGCAACAGATTTTTTTCTGTGATTATATGTAGTACGTAAAGTTGTTAATATAAGTTAATTAGGTACTGAAGATGTTACTTTTTTAGAAAAAGAATAGTTTCTCGCATGAATTGTGATTTTCGTCTAAACAAGTTTTTATAATTATTATATCGTATTTATTAGCCACAGTCGCCTTAATAAAAGGCCTAATTGTTTTCTGTTGCTGTGTGGCTAGTCTCTATTGCAGTGATATGATGAAATTCCCTTAGATTAGGGAAAAATTATGTATACTTCTGGAAAATACCAACACATGATTTATAAATGAGGGATTTTTTCTTTTCTTTGATCTACATTGTGTTTTATTTTTAAATTTTAGAATGAACTGCCTGAAGAATCGATCCAGGAAACCAGCAATAGTACTAACACCACCGACAAAACCAGCACCACCAAAGGGACAATGAAGTGCGTTGATATTGAGTCAATGCGACCAAAGCCTGACCTGCATCAACCAAGTCCTGTCCGGTCATACAACGTCCCCAAACAAATTGCGAGTTGCTCCAACGACCTGCACTATACTTTTGGCCAACACATCGGAAACGAACTCCGAAAGTATGACCCGAGAACTTTGGCGCACGTCAAACACGCAATCAACAGCGTTATTTTTGAAGCGGATTTAGGGAAATACCATGATCCCGCAGGGGGGCACGTTCACCCTCTGGGATACGAGTATGTTATAGCTAATCTTCACCCAGACACTCGCAGCCTCCCATGCGGACCCCGTACTGCAGCCGAGGCAACCTCGCAGACAACCCCAACAGGGCAGTCGTCGGATGATGCGGATCCATCAAGTGACTCAAAATAAGAAGATAATGGACTACTTGATAATATTAAAAAAATATGTGCCCCTGTATATATTGTGTAAAGACAGGAGAACTATATCGCTATATCGTTGTGAGGCGGGCTAAGGTAGGTGCTGTAGGATATTATTAATTAGGGTCTTGAATGGGCCCGGATTATATGAAGGAGATGCCGGTAATTTCGATTACACAAAAACGAGTCGAAGAAACTTTCATGAAGCTAACATCAACTGTGAACGGGTGTTCGGATCGTATCAGTCGAGTTTCGCGTATGAGCACCGATCAATGCTGCCAACTCCTTCGAGCAGGCTCCGTTGCAATGCCCGTAGAACAAACACAGAATACCTATATTGCGTCTGTGCATTGATGGCTAGGATAGAGATTTTAAAGTTTATTATTATAGTAAAGCGCACTTTAAGTGAAATAGCACAAAACTGCGCTTTATAAATGTTATGCTGTTATTATTATGGCAATCTTCCTGCTAACGACGGATTGTCAATGAGACTAGATTTATCAGGTATTTTGGGGCTCCAACCCTGAGGTAGCTCCCAAATTCAATTTTTGGATGTACTTGCGCTTTGTATAGGGTTATCAGCTGGTCACTATTGAATAATCTGCTAGTCCTGTACAAGACTAAACAACGTCATCCGATCTCGCGTGAGCATTGGTGAAAGAGTTAGGGGTGTTTCAAACAAATTCAAATGTATAATTGTCACAAAGAGGCCAATAATGTCATATTGTAGAATCCAATTTGATAGAAAGCTTAAACGGGTGTGAACCGGCCTTTAATTAATATGGTGCTGATTGGCTTTTTGAAGAAAATGTTACAATTGAAAATCTGTGTCTCCAACCGATTTGCTGAAGAATGGAATTTTTAAAATAAACTTATGACTATTTTGAGAATGCTATTTTTTTCCTCACCTGAATGATGTAATTTTTTATTTTGCTAATACATATTTTTATAATAAGGTATCTGTAAAGTAACTCGCCGGCGTTGCTCGGGCTTCACGCATAGTTTTTCATCATCAGACTTAGACAGTGACCTTCCTCTTGTTTTGAAGGTCAAGTGTGCAAATTTTCATCAACCTCGGAATAAAACTGTAGATTTGTATACATATCAAATCCACGCCGGCCGCCCGTCAGCCATACACAATAAACTTTTTTACATTAGATTATATTCAATCCTCAGCCAAACCAACAAAAATATCTTGAAATACCTCTATTAATAAAAATAGATGAGCTATAGTAAAAACAACTTTGTTTTTAAAGGGTATCTTTTTTTTAAATATCATGTTGCTGTAAAATTACTAATGGTATTGACGATTCCAAATGACAGATATTCGAAATTCTATTATAATAAAATAAAGTCTATTCGCGTTTGTCTGTTTGTGCGCTTAGTTCTTCTAAACTATGCAACGGATTTTGATAGATATGTTAGATTCATATAGAGAATTTCTACCGGAAGGTTTATATTTATTTATTTGATTCAATTTGTACATTATATGTTATACAAAAAATATTATTGTTATTTCGGCTACTGGTATTATAACCTGGCTCTCACATTCAAAATTTAGGCGTATTATATAACTCAAAGAATTTATATATAAAAATGCAAAAATCAGTCATTTTAAATACATGTAGGAATAACGAAAGATTTTTTTAAATATTTATATTGAGAGATCAGTAGGATTTATAGGTCCAGTTAAGAGTTCTACCGAGCCGAACCCTCTGATATGAAAATATCTGGAGTCGGTGAATTATTTTCCCATTTGATCTCTGATGAGATGACGTGTTGTATTGTATTGTTTTGTATTTACTATGCTTATTTATTTATTTTTTTATAATATAATATTGATTACATTTTATGATTTTGACTGTCCAACTAGGAAGGATTCCCGTTTCAGGACAGTCAAATTTACAAGTTTCAAGTTATCCTAGACGAATACAGGATTTAAGACTAGCTAAAATAAGTATGTTAAAACGAAGATACATAAAAAAGATACATAAAAAAGATACATAAAGATACATAAAGATACATAGAGGCGTTCGTGATTTCAAATTACATTTTTTAGTATCAGTTCGGAATCAGTCCTGCTTAGATCCAACAACCATTTTGTCACTCTTGGACCGAAGGATGACAATTCACACAGTTTAAGCTGAGAGGGGATTTTATTATATATTTTAGGACCAAGATATGAGAATATTTTTTGATAAGCCGCTCTGTTGCTTGTTGGAACGGAAAGGTCATTCCTTCCCTTACTTCTGGTTTGATGTTTGTGTTCGACTGTTTTCATTTTGTTTTTATTTTTATGAACATGGATTAAATTTTTTTTTATATAGCACTGTCGGACATCTAGTACATTAAATTCCTTGAAGAGAGCGTCACTCGAATATCTGAAAGGTTTCTTCATAATAACACGTAAAATAGATTTATGTGCCTTCAATAACGGGTTTAATGTTGTTCTTCCTGCACCTCCCCACCCAATGCAACCGTAGGTTATGATTGAGTTATACAGCTCGTAGTATATGGTTTTTAAGTCTTGTTTTTTTAAAATTTCCCGTAATGAAATAAATATGTGAATCAGGGTGCGCACTCTTTTAGCTACATTTTCAATCTGGTTCTTCCATTTATAACGCCTAAATATTTAATAAATTTAATGCACTTGCATAATGTGGATTGCCTAGATGATCATTTATGGGGAAGTGTGTGGAAGGGTTTAGTTTTTCCTGTGGGGAAGATTTAATCCGGACATAAAGTCGGCAAAACAAATAATACAAAAATAATATATTTAATAATACAAAAATTATATATAACACAAAAATTATATGTAATACCAAAATTATGTATAATACATGCGTATTTTTCTAAATCAAAGTGTAAATGTTCGTTTGTTCAATATCATAAATCTCCGAAAGTTCTTCACAGAATGCTTTGAAATTTTGACACAACGTTGCATTCAAATACGCGTATGTTTTTATATACCTACTTTATTATGTAAATGACTCCTGTGAGACGTAAAAATAGTTTTTTTTAAAAAAAACAGCGCCATCTGTTAGGCGTAAAAGAAACTCGCGCCATTGTTTCTCTATCTGTAGAGACAGACGTAGCCACAACTACGCGTGGCGGGGTACAGCTAGTTATATTTATAGAAAGTAGAGAAAAGTCGAGTAACATCGCTTACACGTCAGCTAATACTGTACTAATTTAGTCGCAAATTGATAGAATAATAAAAATATAAATGCTGGTTTGCCGTGCTTGAAATGTCTTACAACTACAAGTGGATAAAAAAATAATTACACCGTGCACTCGCTACGATAGACATTTCAATTTAAACGGGAAAATGTGCAAGTTGCAGTCGGTTAACTTCCTTTAAGGGGGTAGTTTTATTTCGTAATTACGAGGAGAATTCATTAATTAAAGTTAGTGAATTAATTGACCGGTCACTGGCTGGGTTGGCATCCCGTCAGGTTCCCACCCAGTCTTCGTGAGTTTAATTCCTCGGCTGGCTAATTCCTTCATCATGACACAAGCAACATTTCCACAGTGATGTTAGTAGGAAATTCAAAATTATTATCAGGTTATTCGTAACCCGAAAATGTTTGTCTTTCTTTTTAAAAAATAAAAAGAAAACAAGACGAAGCTACGAACTCTTTATTCTACATCACATAAGTATGTTGCGTGAGAATAATATTGTAACAGGTGAGAAAGATCCACCACGGCTCTATAAAATAATATTAACACCCACCAAATCCCCATTTGCTTAAAATACTTCCAAATTATTAGGGAATAACAGTGGTAAAAAAACTTTTTTGGTCCTTCGAGACGGATTCTTACAAGCGAAGCCTGTATAAAAAAATTGAATTACTGGTTATTACCATATAACCCTTATGTCCGTTGAAAGTTGTAAAACCAATTTGTTAAGAGACGATCAAAACTAACCAAGCACCCTGCAATTATGCAATTCATATACTGTGGTACTAATCGTGGGGGATTTCTATCTCATTTATAACTCACAATAATATTATAATTACTAGCTGTACCCCGCCACGCGTTGTTGTGGCTCAGTCTGTCTGCGTAGATAGAGATACAATAGCGCGTGTTGCTTTTATGTCCAACAGATGGCGCTGTTTTTACCTATCGCAGGTGGCATCTATATAATATAAACAAACACACGCGTATTCGTATGCAAGATTGTGTCAAAATTGAAAAGCAATCCGTGAAGAACTTTCGGAGATTTAAGATTTTGAATAAACGAACATTTACATTTTTATTTATATGGATAACATTTAAATCTCAAATAAAAAGCTGGATACAAAACACAGGACATCAGAAATAGATAACATACTGACTCTAAACCACTCAATTGCACTATAAAACACTATTTAATATATTTATAATTACTTTATATTATCCATACTCAGCACGGGAGATCCAAACGAGGATATCATTATCTATAAAATTATATATCATTGTCTATTATCATTATATTCAAAAGGGAAGAGAATTAAACACAGTTTTATTATTATTGTTATTATTCCACACTACCCTAATGAAATGACCACTGAGGTTTTTTTATTCAATAGGATCGTGCTATGTCTTACTGAAATATATATTATATACGCGACCGGATAACTCATCAAAATGACAATTCAACACACCTATAAAAAATGTTATAAAGTTATGAAAAGTGATGAAAGAAAAACATAAATAGTTATATATGTAACCTAGTTTTTTCATCACTTTTAATGACTTTATATCACTGTTTTGAATTATTATTTTGAGGAGTTATCATAGAACCATATTCTGTAACGGTAACCGGATAAATCATCACAATGATCATGGAAAGTTATGAAATAAAAACTTTATTAACTTGGTTAAGTAGGTTAGGTTAGGTTTAAAAAAATAAATTTTTCATCATTTCTAATGACTTTATGTCACTTTTTGTCACTGTGTTGAGTTATCATGGAACCTCTACATATAATATACCATTCCTGAGAGAAAGTCCAATTATATCCAATATTCCAATTATGTTCTAAATTTCGCTAATAAACAATTACTTAGTAAATGTAAAGTGTTAATCTCAAGTCACCTACCAGGTTAGTATGGTACTGTATATTATCTCCATATATAGTTGGTAATAAAATAACATAGATCATTGTAGAAATGTATAATATATTTGTACAGCGCCCTTGAGGTGATTTTGCACGAAAACGGCGCTATTCAAATCATCCAAATATTATTATTATTTATTATACTCATTTCTCCGTCAATCCACTTTACATATCCAAACCTCCTTGGCGCCACTTTCCCGATTGATAACAAATCGGTAACAACAACATTTCAATTCCATTTCATATTAAAATTTGGCGAATTGGTCCTTCGAGCCGGATTCGGAATTTTAAAAACAAGACCGTAAATAACATTCTACGCCAACTATCCAGAGGTCTCGCAAATGGCTAACCTTGACAATAATCAATACAATTGATGGTTTGATTATATACCTAATTAAAACATATTTTTAAAATTATTATGTCTTGTAAATTTCTATAATTTTAAGCTTTGTATAAAAAAATAATGATATTATTTTGATAGTGAATGTGCAAATGTGATTGCTGCAGACACATTAGTCTAGGGACATTTATAATAAAATTGTATGTAAATTTATTTTATACTATACAAGAATATACTTTAAATGTCCTGTTTGTGTCTCAAATAAAAAAAAAAACAGAATATAAATTTAAATAAACAATTTAATTCATTTGTATGCTGTTGTTTCAAATACCTATTTATTTTGATTTTATGTATTTTAAGATGTTAATTAAGCATTTTTAACAGGCGATATGAGCAAAGTTTTTTGATTAAACTAATAATGTTTTAGTCATAATTCATTGGGAATGAACATTGTGAGAAAGTATAAATACTATACAAAGAATTAATTTGCACCATTTCATTTTATGTATATAGTACCTACTCACCAGTCTCCATACAAATATTTTTATGCAGTTAAATGTGCAAAACGCATCTCATTTTATTACATTCATAATGAAGTCTGAATTATTTTTAAAGTAAATTTCTGTTATTATTTCAGTTCCTTCAATCAACTAGCCTATAATGATATTATAACAGAACTTGAATAGCACTTTCACAGAACCCGAAAATGAACGTTGAAATTCGATGAATTGTTCAAATTCTCCCGTCAAACAGCCCGTCCTGAAAACTGTATGTATACATACACATATAACTAAATAACTAACCAACCATCGCGACGTTTCTCAGCAGGGGTAGGCGGATAATAATAACACCAAACAGCTCGTCTTGGGACACACACCCATTGCCTCATTCACATTCGTACATCGTCTCACACATACTCTTCTGTTATTCCGACATTTGACATGGCCCGACTCGAGTATATGGTTCACTTGATCGTGCCATGTCTTCATCGGACGTCCACGACTTCTTTTACCGTTTATATATTCTCCTTACACTTATTTCTTCTTCATTAGTCTTACCACGCTTATATCAGAATTATTTGCGAATCTCCACATTTCTTACACGGTTTTACCACACATGCGCCTCAGGGTTTTTATTTATACAGCATTCAATGTGCTTTCGTCTTTCCTCTGCCAGTTCCATGCCTCACTGCCATTCGTCATGGAAGGTACCAGTACTCCATTGTGGACTACTAGCTTCGCTTCTTTGGACATTTTTTTGTTAGCGCCAACCGCGTTCAGTCCTCCATTAATGGAGTTTCCTGAATTTACCCTTATACAAATACCACAAAACCTACATTTTAATATTATTCTAAAAACAGAAAGAAAGCAGACAGTTAAAAAGATCAGTAGATATGAGCAGAATTATTGAAACATCAATTTCGAAATGCAATTAATTCCGTAGTACTGATACGATTTCGAACCACGAAAAACTTCATTTAATCGTCGCCAATGGGAGGTGGGGTTGAAGCAATTGATTTTTAGAGTTTTATTTACAGTCGACAGGAATAGTTAAAAAAATACTTAATATTTGTAATTGTCAAACACTTCTGTTGGGGAGGTAGACATTTTTGACTGGTTACAAATTCCAGAAGCCGTCGGAGCGAAACAGTTATTTTCAGCCGTTTCGTGTTAGATTTCTAATACATAATTCGAAATGTTCGATTCGTGTCCATCACTAGCTCCTACGATTTGCGCATATTTTTTATCTTGAGGCGATGCACTACGTCGTGTAATATTTTAACTTGAGCTACTATCAATAACAACCCTTACGTAGATGGCGATAAGGTTTAAATTCCCGCTTAACACCATCCGCCTGTTTTAATTTATGCAAGAAAAAAACATGGCCAAAAAGTGCCTTTTATTTTATTTTATGGATGTTCAGGCATAAATATTTTTTTTTTTTGGATCATTTTATAAATAACTTAATTTTCCACATTATACAATAAAATCATAACCGAAAATGGGTTCGTAAGTAGGAGATTTTGAACTTTAAAGCAGTTAAAAAAAATACAATGTAGGTAGGTACAGCATAAAGGACGACAGAAAATAACTGCGCTCGGTTATCACATACACTATCCAAGCGTTACCAAGCGACCATTGAAGGTAGTTTGATTACTTTACAGCGCGAAGCGGTCATAATTGTAGCTTTGTCTTTTTCTTGCATGGTATCGGTTTACAATTCATTGGTAACGGTACCATGACTTAAAAAATTGACCTGCAAATAAATAATAAAAAATTCTTTAAAAGAGTCAATATAACTACACGTATTTAGAATACTTTAATTGTTTGACTTTGGACATTACCTCATGTTCTCATATAGAAGAACATGAGGTAATATTACCTAGTTAGTTCTGAGGACGTGACGAATAATATGAGTCACTTTGCCTTGACATTGAGGGTAAATTAATGAATAAACGGATGACAAGTATATACCTAGTTAATTATAATTACATTAATGACTATAATTAGTAACATAGTGTTGCATATTACTAGAGGTAGAGAGGGTAGACAGATAATAGTTGGGAAATTTAAAAAAAAAACTAATTTTAAAATTATAAAGCTAGGAATCCATTCGCACGATCAACAGAAACTCTCTCGAGTTTTGGCGTTATGAAATTTGTATAAAACTGAAATCATTCATCACGGTAAGAAACTTAGGATTGACTACGACTGGTGTCATTGACAAGAAGTACAAATAATAGTCCATAGCCAAGTAGGTACTAATGAATACAATTTATAAACTCCAAAACTTATAACTCTAAACTTATTTCTAACGTAAGACTAATCAAGCACGAATTCTAATTACCCAAGTTGACCTTGTAAAACAATTCCTAATTGCAACCTAGGCACTCTCAAGAAATCAGAAAAAAGAATTGACTGTGTATCTGATGTGATTGTGAAGGTGTCTTTTTACTTTCCCTTGACGTCAAGGACAAACAAACAAACAGTGATCAAATTTAGGGTCCGCCTAACAGTAAAACAGATGTACCTATAGTTAAAATCATTTCACGTAGAAGAAGCGGTCCACAAAAAAACACATGGTACCTATTCCGAATCCGATGCAGGCGACACAGTTTCACAAAAGAAAACAATGTGTCCGTTGTTCGCATGGAATTTGGTGTTTTTTTTTACTTTTTGTACAATCCGTATGTTGTAAAAAGCCCTTTCTACCCGCATACCTTATACATACGTGTAGTACGAACGGCACACACATCCAAGAGAGAAATTACACAAGCACGAGCGGCGTTGCCGCGTCGTCGAGAGTTCACGTTTCACGTACATAATGGCGGTCCCCACGAAGCAAGCAAGGAATATTACTAAAACGCAACGCAAACAAAGGGTAAAACTCTCATGGTACTTTATAAAGAATTTAGATTCAATGTGTTTGGGTCTTTTTACTAAAAGCCAGAGCTGGAGAGTGTCAGACGATCCCATTAAAATCCCGGGAAACGGCAACACTGCGAAATCTTGAAAGAGCCGTTTTCCCGCCCGGCGCTACCTACTACCGCACCTATCCATGCCTGTATGAGTGAGGTATATAAGAGGGGCGCCGTTGCCAGACCTACCGGCTGTGCCAAGAGTAATGTTTTATTATGGACTTTGCAGTCGCTGTGTGTGTGTGTGTGTGAATTCCTCGCAGTGTTGCCACATCTATTACCATATTATTAAAATTAGTTATTTTACACGATTTGCTGGAAATTCAGACAAATTATGCAGATCAGTAGTCAGGCGGTACTGGGCATGAACGTGCGACAGCAATTTGCGAGATCTTCATAATTAACTACATACCATTTATTTTTTATGACGTAATAGTGTGAATTTTGCACATTTTCGTCGGCGTGACCTCTGCCACGCAATTTGCCGACAATTTCATCCGATTACGGCGCAATTCAGACAGAAAAAGTGCAGAAATAAGACGGGAATTTACCGTAAAATTTGGTACAATATTACACGACACAATAGCAAGATGGCGTCCGGCGGTTACTTGACCAATTTGGGAATTATAAGGGCAAAACACAACATTATTAAAGACCTGCGGGAGAGAGAGAATAATGGACGGCTGACCTACAGGAAATGCTGACATTACAAAAGCGTATTGATGTTAATCGAGAGGATAGTGTGCTGCCAGGAATGGAGAAAATAAAATAATTATGAGGGCATGAGAAAAGGGACATTGAAAACATTTTAACTAACCTAAAAGTACCTAATGATAAAATACCAAAAATTCATTATCAACAGAATATCAAGAGAAATCACTAAACATAAAAAGTGAGTGATAATATTGAGAGGAAATGGGGGAGCATGAATCACTACTCTTCTCAATAAGTGATGAAAGAAAGCGTAAAAAAGCAGCCGTTTATGATGATTGTGTTTTCACAAGTGTTTGCAAAAAGCTATTTGATTGACAACAATGTTTGACCAATTTCCACAAATTTCGAGTGAAATATCACCTCAAGGGCGCACACGACAAACCTAGAAAATAGCCTCGTGTCATTTGATGTTTACAAAAATTACATGCATTAGTTATTTGAAAATAATACCAACTACAAATGCTGGATCAAAAATAATTTTTTAATTGCGACAACAATATCAGGACTGAGTCATTTTTTTTAGGTTAACCTCACACAGGAGGCCCTGAGGAAATTAATTTCCCTAAGAGCCTATGCCATCTTTGGGGATGCTGTGTGGATGGATGCGAAAAATTTGGTGGACATATGGCAGAGGCTTTAGTTAACCAATAAATGCTTCCCGGGGTGGCGGTACCCAAAACCGCCTCCCAAATTAATAATTTAGATACTCGCTTGTACCAAGATTGCATGCAGTTGGCAATATTTTCACAGTATACGGAGAAAAATGAGTATTGCTGATTTATTAAAATCCTGTTAAAAATGGATAGAAGGTCGTGTCCTAATAAACTGTTAGTACATTCATGATATATCGGAACACGTGTTCATGCACCTGCGTTAATCCTGATAGAAAACAATTACGAAATTATTAATTTTTTATGAACAAGTGTTTTACTGATGGTTTATTAGGAAAACTTTCAATTCATTCGTTAAAGGCCGTAGTCCCATTTTTAACGAAAACGAATAATTTAAACATTTTTTTTAAAATAAATTAGTCAGTTTTCTTCGTGAAGATGTGTCAATTGCACGGAATTTAGTTACAAAAAGGCTATAATAACGTACATCGTAAATAAATATTAATGATGGCTTTTATTATTATTCTGCTTGTCATTTTACAATTTCTTCAACAAATCTTACTTTTTAACAATGTTCCACTAAATCATTATATATTTCACATCTTTGTAAAAGCTTATTATATAAATAATTAATGTTAAACCTTATCATAAGCCTACACTGCATGAAGACAATACATACAAACATAAAAACTCTGACAGTAAATTCAAGCTTTGGACAAAGACACTACCAATACCACGCAATAAAAGCTTTCAACAGTTTAAAACTTGATATTAAAATTGAGGAAAATAAAAATAAATTCACACACAAAATTACAAAATGGATTAAAGAACAAAAAAGACAATATTACCAAAATTTCATAGCATAAAATAAAACCTACACGTAACACACAAAACCAATATAAACACACATCACTCACAAACACACAAGATTATTTTCAATGTACTATTTTTGTTTTTAAATTTTAAATATATTATTATGTATTTTTAATTTTAAATGTATAATTTTTCTCATTAAATGTATTATGTAGTTTTTTTTATATTATAAAATGAAGGCCTCAGCACGGGCAAGCCACCCAGTGAGGCCTACATTACTGAAAACCTTGAATTGTAAAAAATATTGTAGGTACCTAATAAAATAAATAAATAAATACAACACAATTTACGTTATTTTCTAACTCGGTGGAAAGCGCCATTAAGGTGACTTAACAAAAGTATTATAAATATAAGTATGTATTTTGCTAAGCGAGAACTTGTTTGTAGGTACGTATTATTTACAGCTGTCGCATACACCTTGTCGCTGTATTTGCTTTACAATGCTGAAAACCCTTCAAACGTGTTTGAAACGCTTACCCAATACCGTCAACATATTTCCATGAAGTGGAAGCTCTATTTTCAACTGCAAAGCAAACTCAAACGAAACTAGGCCAATCCATACAAAATGAGTAGAAACGTACAAGGAGCAAAAATCCATAGATATTGTATGACGCGAAGCCAGCGGGTTCTATCGCATTCATTGTATAGAATTCCCATGTACTAGTTTTCAAAGATTGGACTTGTTTTTTTATCTTCTGTATGACCATTGTGGAATTAAACGAACGACATCGAATGCAGAGTCATCGCTGATTGATGAGCAATATAATTGGATGTTTTCAAAAGGTTTTGCACGCATTTTTAAATTAGGAAGTTCATTGGAGAAGTTTTTTTTAATCAAAATACTGTTAAAAATGTGACTGCATGACCATTTCCTAGTAAAATATTAGCAATTCAGAATATACCTGAACACGTGTTCACGCAGGTGGCATTGTCCGAATAAATATAATGGACGAGATTTTAATTTTTAAGAGCACGTGTTCCGACTTCTTCATAACATAATCGTGCTTTACTAATAGTTTGTTATGAAATTTGTCAATTCATTCGTTATAGGCCTCCAGTCCCGTTTTTAACACGAAATAAATAATTTGACCAGATTTTTAATAAATTAACAATATTACATAGTGGTAAGTTTTGTCCGTGTAATTAATATTCGACTTTGAGATTGATGAAAAAATCAAGAACCTTAAAACTTCAGTAGTTATAAAAATTCTGATAAAAAAACCATTTATCGGATTTGAGTCAGTCACAGAAAATACAACGCATTTTCGTTATGTTTTGCGTAATTCGAGAAAGGCGTTTAACACTTTCAAATGTCAAGGTCATTGTCATTCCAGGACATGCATCGCCGGAAAAATAACATAAATTGATTAAGTTCTTGAGAAATACTCGCCTTAAATGATATAAAAATCTGAGTGGAGTGTTTTAGGCATTTGGAGAATGTACAGTTGGTCGCCCCAAAACGATCTAGACACAATACAAAGTCTAGACCTGCAACTACTAATAAAGACCACCGAAGTAGAGCTAGATAGGGACGCCTGAAGGGGACTCATCGAAACAATGGACCCACGACCCATTTCAACAATACAAGTTTTAAAACATATTTTAATAATGGCCTGTACGCTATCTGCAGTGTTGCAGTACGTAATCATTTCTAATTTACATAATATAATGCTCCGTTGCATACAACCCGAATGCACATATTAAATGCAAATCACTACAGGCAACATTCTCTTATAACGACGACGTTTAGTCATTATATGCATCATCAATGGTGTCATTAGTAAAATTAAAATTACTTGCAGTATTAACGGGTTTTCTACCAACGTGAGTGGTATTAATTGGAATAGAATTTTCAAAACAAGCCCCTTGGATAGTGGGCAATAAAGACAATTAAAAACATCTATAGATAAGTTTGATATGCAAGGTCACATAACATTATTTTTTAACTAGCTGATGTGTACCCGGCGATGCTGGGGGGTTATCATTAGGAGATAGACGTATACCATCTTGGACTTTTCTGTATGCCTTTTTAAGATATACAATTACGTACTATATTATTTTGATGTATCTCACGAGGTGGAGGCATCGTTAGCAATGTAGTGCCAGAAAATATATTTTTACGACTTGATTATAAAACATTGACTTTTCTCTAATTTCTATAAATATAATATGCATGTATCTTATGAAACAACATCTATTTTGCGACAACACAACATCCTTCCCCCAGATATAAAGCGATTAGAAAAGTTTAATTATTACAAATCAAGAATAAAAATCTGGCTGAAACAGATCAATGAAAAAACAAAAAAAACATTAAAAAAGACATTGGAAACAAATAAAATCGAACAGGATAATTTTAGTTCGCCTCAGCACAGGTCACCCTAGTGAGAGGACTGAATAACTTTAGTCCGCCTCAGAATAGGTCACCCTAGTGAGAGGACTGAATAACTTTAGTCCGCCTCAGTACAGGTCACCCTAGTGAGGAGGACTGAATAACTTTAGTCCGCCTCAGCACGGGTCACCCTAGTGAGAGGACTGAATAACTTTAGTCCGCCTCAGCACGAGTCACGCTAGTGAGAGGACTGAATAACTTTAGTCCGCCACAGCACGGGTCACCCTAGTGAGAACTAAGAAATACAATTTACTAAACACGTTCACTATCATCGTACGAACCTATTAAGAGTGCACTTTCCCTATCAGAATTTGAGAATTGCCTCTACGGCAACTTTTAAACCTTTGTAAGATTGCCTATAGGGTCTCTGTCGTCACTTCAAGAAAAATAATATTATGTCCTGAATTCGAGACATCTATTAACACGACTCCAAACTAAATCTACTTTTACAAATGTGAAATAATATCAACACGTGTCAGCTGCCAACAGCAGAGCTCTGCTGGCACAATACAAAGGAAGTCAAACTGTGGGGTATTTCAGAATCCATAAATTATTTATTTTTTTAATTTTATAATAATATGTAATTTGTAAAAAAATATGATTTTATAAAATCAATATATATAAGTTTATCTATACAGGGTGTCCGGGGGTAAAGTTCAAAAACTTCAGGAGGTTTCAAGGAGGAGAAATTTCATTTTTTTTTCCTTAAAAAAACATTTTTTCATAGACCAATATACTTTTTTCTGTACAATCAATTAATTTTTTTTATCCGAAAACTAGCTTAAAACGTTAAAATTTCAAAAAAATCGTCTTTTTTAATTGTACTATCATGTAGAATCACCTTCCTTGCACATTTAACCCCCGGACATATTGTATAAAAAATATATATGTATTATCTACTTTTGTACATTTATATAAATTATATAGATGTATACGTTTTTTATACTTATCATATTTTGTATTATGAAGATAATTTATACATTTTTAAGCTTTTTTATCAGGGTGTGGGCCATTAGTGTCTCAAGGATTTAAATATAAATCAGAAGACAGTTTTGTAATGATTTATTTATTCATTTAAACAATTCAATAATTATGAGAGTAATATAACATGTATGAATCATAAAATTACATTCCAACATATATTTTTAATGATGTACCTACTCTCACAAAAAAGCTTCTGTATTTTTGTTTGGAGGGTGCTTTATTTATTCACAAAGGTAAGAAATTTTTGTAACTACTATTTTTAATAGTTTAAGTTCATGTGAACTTACAATTTAATTTTGAACTTTATTGGTTATAACATACGATATACTTTTAAATACTCTAAATCTTGTTTGTTTAAATTGTCAAATGTAATTTAATCACAAACATAATACAATGAAGAATTGGTGGTTCTGAGATATACCAATAAATACGGTGAAAGAACCTTAAACTATGTTGTACCCAAAAAATACAATAAACTAAAAACAATCAAAAATAATACCATTTGTATTGCAAGTCAAATATAATAAAAGGAAATTACTATAAGATACAGATATTTATATTGATGCCCTATTGAAGCACTTGTATTTGTAATTAGAATTGACATTGTTAGGAAAAGGAATATCATTATATGTTTGTAATACTTCATATACCTACCTATATAATATATGAAACTATTGATGTGACCATTCATTTGTACTTGTTTAGTGTATAAGTTTTTTACTGCTGTTTACATATTTATATTTATACTATTCTGTTAATTTAACCAATTGATCTAGTTGGTAATTTATCATCATCTTTATTTATACATATACCTTCTTTGAAAATTTACCAATTGCATAAAATGTTGTCACTACGTACCTGCTGACAATCTTCATAAGTAGTGTAGCATGTTTAAATATTAATAAATAAAAATAAAACTCGTCAGGTATAATAAATAATAGACGTCAGCGACAACAGGTACATAATCGGGTTCATTCAACGTGAAATTGGGTGTGATGAATGAAAGTGGGTTATATGAAAAGAGACAACCTGGTAACAACGTTTGACGCTGGTGCCATATGATGAAGACCGTAATACAATACAAACATTAAAAAACTATAACAGTTATACTGGCACTCAAATCAATGTTATTGTTTTCATAGATCGATATCCATTTTAAGGCAGCTTTTGATTTTCTAGGTTGGATACAAATGACACGGTCGGAATAAGGAGAATAAAGATGCACCATCGACACCTTCTTTTTTTATCAACCAACTGCAATCCATATCCTACCATTCTCCATTTAGACGCGGATTTGGAAAAGTTATTGTCAAATCTGAGCCCAGATCTGACCTTAAGTCCAAAATAAAATTTGAATGTAAAATGTGGCGACAAATTTATAGTCAACACATGCGACCAAAAGCCTAAAAATACCATGGACATCAATGTAGCAGCAGCATCGGGGATGACTGAAGGAATTGGGCTTGCTCAACTGTCTGAGTTTTTGACGGCTGTCGACTTATCCCTGGTGTACCAAAAACATTATAATAAAGCAAATATATGTCAAGAGAGTGAAAGAAATGTGCATTACTCGCAGTGGAAGTCACAGTGGAGCGAGAGCGTCAATCTGCTATTGAAGAAGGTTTTCTGCAGGATGGAGTGGCGGTGATCGCGAAGTGATCATACATATAGATTAAATTATACAGCCCTATTATGTGCAGCAGCAATTATTGACAGAAAATTTGGAGAATTTTTAAACCTACAAGTAAATATTGTTGCATTTGTGCAACTGAGAACCAATGTGCTTTGCCTAAAGACCACGGATGGTACAAAAATTAATGAACTTGATCAAAACTTCCGTTGAATCGTATGATTTGATACATGCAACTTATATTGGTTGGCGACAGTAGTACTTATAAGTTAATCCAAAAGAAACCACATCCGAAGTAAATCATCGAAAAAGTGTCGCAATTATTTACTTCCAAAGAATGTGCACCAAATTATCCGCTCCAAAAGATTATTCGCTGATGTGAACGACCAAGTATCCTTTACATCAGCTAAAGATGATAACCACACAAAGGATACTGTTCATCAGAAAAGTGATTTGTCACCTATTCGATCGCATAAACAAGATACTGAGAACATGTCAAACAGAGTCAATACACTGTATGTAGATTTACACTTCAGCAACAGTTACAATGAAGTGTTCAATCAACAATTCAAAAGCTATTATTGTCAGAGTTATAAAGTACTGCACTTCAAGTGACCTTTTAAATAACAGTAATGGGCTCAAATGATTTTATTATTACCTCCGTGCTTTAACATCTTTACAAGACTCGGGCAAAACATTCTGTAGCGGAGTATAGATTTCACATCTGAAAAATAATTAAAGAGTTTATTGAAAATAGAACACCTAGGTACGGTTAGTCAAAAAACGTACAATAAAGTCAATTCTGGGTAGAAATTGTACAGTTGACATTCAGGACAGGTTCACTCCCTCCTCCTCAGAAAATACCCTCTATACAGCATTCTCAAAGATGACACAGGCTCTGAGAGAAATTATTTTCTTCAGGGCCTCCTTCCGACATAAAAAAATAACATCACTGAACTAAATTAAATTCCCCACAGTTTCAGAACTTTCAATAGCTTCTTTCGCTCGCATGTTTATTATTTTTCTGGATTCCACGTTCGAGTATTGTTATTTGAAACAGATGGCCCATATATTATTATTATTATTACATATTATATTATATTTCGGACATCGTTGCAGTGTGAATCATTAGAGCAGATGTAAAGTGACGTGTGTATTTGTGTACGTAGAAAGTTAATTCACAAATAGGTAAATCACGATCGTGTAGGTATTCCTCAACAAGAAAACTAAATTAATAAAAATTTACCCCGTAATTTCTAATGCATTGGAATTAGTTTTATTTCCCAAGGTACCTATTCTGAAAAAAAATAATAACTTTTTACTACACAATACATAAATAAAAATATGAATTATTAATTTTTATAGTAAATTATCGTTTATAATAAATATAAGCGTATAAATCAAAAATTGTATTTTTTTCTTCTCACCTATTAGATAGGATATAATTTTATGAGATATCATTTTTTCTTTGAAATACGGGATATCTTTCGTGTAGTTCCCATCTTTGAAAAAACAATATTTATTAACTCATAAACTTTACACGCGTAAAAATTATCTTTATAGATTCAAATATTTGCACGTAATCGCACGTCTGTAGATCAGAGAACGTTGAACAACACGTCTGCCCCCAAAGCCCTCGAGTTGGCGAATGAACTTTTCAAAGAAAGATAGATTAATCTTCAAGTCGGAGCGAGCGCGCTATAATAAATATGATTTAAAAGCAATAGGCGTAAGTGACAGTTGTGAAAATGTTTAATAAATCACGGCGTATTTCAAAAATAGCAAAAATCACTTTTGGGGTCTATTGAGTAGCATTAAAAGAAGCATTGTGATTTTTTTCATTTTTTTCATTTCTTGTAAAATAACAGAAATAAACGTGTTAATAATATTTTTCGGAGCATACTTTGCAATTTATTTCTATCGAGGGAATTTCAAATAATTACCGTTTCGGATTTTGGAACAAATAGATACTATCTTAAAGAATAACATATATTTTTTTAAGAGCTTAAAAACTTCAAACTTTTAAGGAAAATATGTCGGAAATTGGATGAAATTCGAATAGTGGGCCCTTAAATAAATAATACTTATATTCCTTGCGTTACCCACCATCATACATCGTCCCATGCATACTCTACTGCTATTCCAAATCTGGACACGTCTGAGTACTTCCTCATTACTTGATCATGCCTATTGAGGTATGTCGCTAACAAATCCGTTGTAACATTTCCCAGCGACAAAGTTCTCAGTTGCAAGACTATATTCGAACTCTATAAGCTTTCTTAAAAAATAAATGCGCAGAAATTTAAAAAATAATTTATAATTACCACTTGTACAAGTTGAATATTGCTTAGGCGAAAATGATATAAAAACCATCTTAGTGTGTAATCGAAGAATGTCTTACCTGTAACAAAAGAAAAACATATTATTGGTATTGTGTTTGTACACGTCTAGAAGTAAATTTATAACAGCGCTTTTGACTTGTGGCATCCAAAACAGGCTGTCAACAAAGTTACTACTAGCTATTATGAATGCACTAAGAAAAAAGTGAGTTATTAAGAATCCTATTAAATTATTGGTAATCCGGTTAAAAACGGGATTGTAGGCCGTTTCCTAATACGCACCTGCATTTGCCTTGGTAATATACATATAACGACGAAATGCGAAAATATTAGGATTTTTATCAACATGTGTTCCGAAATCTTCATAATACATTCTTATTTTACTAAAAAGTTAAAAAAACGGCGCTATATAATTCATCTAAATATTGGTATTATTATTAAATTTGTATCAGAGACATTTCAAACCTGTTTCTCTTAATCCTAAACAAACGAGAAAGATTTCATCGCAAAAATACAAAACTGGTTTAATTACTCGCAGATTTTCAAAGTCGTACAAAATGTTGCTGGCACTTAATCAGCAAATGGGCTGGAGCAAACAAAATATATAACCGCTTTGCAAAAAGCGAAGGCGCTTATGTACGTGAGATAAATAATTAAAAACCCATTCATTTCCGACTTTCTTTGCAGCAAATAGGAATTTTTTATAACGTCCAAATTGGCACACAACCAAAAAACTTCAGCCGCCTTAAGGGGGTATTTGCAAAAACCGAAATAATATTACGGGGCGGAGAGGAATGAAGTAAGCTGGAACGGGGAACACGCGGCGACTTGCGCTGGTCAACTCAGTTCGAGCGGCAGCGATGAAATCCACTAGATGGTACCCATGAGTAAGGTTTGAACATGAAACGCTTAATAATGAGCGTCTTTCAAATAAAGTTTATTGAGTTGAGTATGCATTTTTTAGGTAAATTTCGATAGAAGAATTGCAGAATGAGCTCATGATTTTATGAGATTTAGATGAGATTATCAGATTTCTATCAAACTTATTTGATAAATTATCGATACTATCAACTACACTGCTAGACGGTAAGCAGTACCTTATGACTCGTAACCGACGTGTTCTTCATTGACAGGTGTCAAAACAATACGGTATTTATTTTCATAATATCTGATCATAATTATATCTGAATATATTGGCAAGATAAATAAAATATCGGTCATTTTCAATATTTATTATTATTTTTTGCAAAAAAGTTACATAAAACAAATAATTATGTAATGTAAAAAGCATAAGATTCAATTTTTTATATAAAAGCCATCATTTATTATTTTATCAGTTAGGAATAGTAAAAATAATTTACATAATAATTTACTAGATGTCATTACAAAACAAATCAATAATATAATCGTTCCCAATCAGCACGGCTTTATCACAGATAGAAACACTTTCAGTAACTTAATCATTTATGAAAATTATGTAACTGATTCCCTTATCCACAAGCATCGGGTGGATTTGATATACACTGATTTTTCCAAAGCTTTTGATATAGTTAGGAGACATATTCTTGTGTATAAACTAAGTCTTTTGGGCATTAAAGGAACCTTATTGATCTGGATCAACAGTTATCTTAGTAAAAGAAAGCTTTGTGTTAAAATAAATTCTGTAGAATCTTACATCTTCGAATCCATATGTGAAGTTTCCCAAGGATCTCACCTCGGACCAACTCTGTTTTTATTATTTATAAATGACATTGTTGGTGTATTTAAAGATGTACAAGTTCTGTTCTTCGCTGATGATTTGAAAATATAAAGAATGATACGTACTATAGAGGATTGCCATATTTTGCAATCTAATTTGGATAAATTGTAAATTGTATCATTGGTGTGTGATCAACTAATTATTTCTTAATATTCAAAAGTGCCAAGTTATTCGTTTTCGTAAAATCCAAAGTCATGTTACTTATGAATACTCTTTAAATAATTTACTATTGACATCAGTCGCTCAGATCAGCGACTTGGGGGTTATATTTGATGAAAAGTTAACATTTACTCTGCATGTAAATGATATAACAAAGAAAGCTATAAAAATGCTTGGTTTCATATTCAGAACAGCGATTGGTTTCAAGTCACTTGAATGTTTGAAAACATTGTACACTTCTTTAGTAAGAAACCAGGTAGAGTATAATTCGCCTATTTGATCCCCATTGTATAAAACGCTTTCTGACAATATAGAAAGGGTACAGCACATATTTTTAAGATTTATTAACTTTAAACTGAATATTCCAATTCAAAATATTAACTATGTCCTTTTGATGACACCACTTAACAATAACGATGTCAGATAAGCGGATCATCTCTGAACTTGTAATATTAAATAAAATTATTAATAATTGCATTGACAACCCTGAAATTCTCGCCAAAATAAAATTTTACGTACCGACCAGAAATTTGAGGCAAAGTGCTACCGTTATCTTTGCCAATTTTAAAACCAACTATGAAGCTCATACACCTTTAAATAGACTACATCATTTTGACAATATATTTGGGAATATTTTAAACATGTTTAAAGATACCGTATTAGTTATAAAACGAAATATTTTTAATCACTTTACTTAGATGTATGAATTCACGACTCCGTAGTGAATACACTTTTATTTTTATATTTCTATCTTTCTTGATACATATTTTGCTTTCCATAATCCACACTATTAATTTTAATTTACTTCATGATAAAACATTATTTATTGTACACTATATATAATTTTATTTATTTTATTTGTGTACAAAAAATTTTACAACATTACAGATATTTTATCTAACTAATTGTAAAAGTACCATTTTCACAGTGAGAATGTAGTGCCAAAAACCTTACAAACTCATTGAATTTTCCGAAGAATATTATCGAAATTTTTATCTAATATATTTAAATAGCGTATCGCTCTTCCCACGGGCGAATTCGGGTACAGATTTGTACGACTCAATCGGCAATATAATATGTTATGGTGACGTGCCCGAGAGTATAATATACTATATAGTACTATGTACCTAACACAACTGTATTACTTGTTTTTGTAAAAGCCCATTAGAGCGTATTCATTTTTGGGAAACCGACAGTTTTTTTTATTTTTTTTTTTTTGTAGTGAATACCTCACAAGAGTCCCAACTGCTCCCGTCTGGAGCCAGTGAGACTATGGCATCCCCAATTGGGGGATGTTGTGAGGCTGAAGGTAAGTGGGGAAGGGAAAGAGGAAGGTGGGGAAGTACCTGGCTATTCAGATCTAGTCACTAAACACGGCTAAAGCCATTTGGAGCAACGTTTCAATTCTGAATGGTGGTCTTACACCAGGGCGATACTGGTAGTATCTTCCACTCTTTATTTAATCAGTTTGTACATAAGTATTATATAGTAAAATAAAACCAATTATGGATTTCCTCCTTGTGACTTTAACTGGGAGAGCATAATATGGAATACGTTATTTAAATTTGTGAGAAAGAAATATGAATTAAAAAAATTATATAAAACAAAAGATTATATAAAACGAAAAATTTACAAAACAATACATATATAGCCATGGAGAGAGGTGGTAGATTTCAAATCAAATAACAATTCATAAATAAACAATAGAGACATAAACATTATTCACAAACCATCAGCCCTACTTACTAGCGAATACCTGTTCTTCTTTTCTTTGTTGCCCATTCTAAACAATTATGGAAAAAAGATTTAAGGATTATATAGGTCGGTTTTGTATTTATTTGTAGATGATGAACGTACCTACATGTTAGAAGTAACGACGCGCTCTGTCAAACTAATCATTTGATACGTTTAAAAAAAATCCGTGATGTCGAAATATATCAAAAAAGTTAAACTATCGTGTTAATCAAAAGCGATTTTATTAGTGACAGTGTTATCCACTAACTCCATTTTGATCTTGCCTAGTTAATCCAAAAAAGTTAATAACCTGTGTTTTTTTTTCAAACTAACTACCACACCTATAAATCGACGGCATAATCTGGGTTATAAATTTGAGAATGTTGTCAATTTATTTGGGGATTCCGTATCAGTAATGAAACGAACTCTTCACAAACACTTGAATAGGCCACTTGCATGGATTTCATAACGACTTGGAAAAAATCGTGTGGATAGATCTTTTTACTAACATTACGAAAATGTTAGTAAAATTTTGTAGAAATGTACATTTATTTTTATTTTTAAATAAATAAATCCATTATTTGGGCTCGTGTCGTCACTACATGAAAATGTCCCGTCTACTGAAAATGTTCCTATTAATTTTGTAAAATTCCACACTGATTTAATTTTTTTATATGGCATCACTTTGATTTCAGGCGAATTTTTGAATTCGTTCACTAGATTTATTGTTTGTTCTCTGCGAACTTTTCATTTGGTTTGAATTTTTGACAGATGTGAAGAGAACCCCGTACAATTTAGATGTCGGTACGTGTTTTAGAGGTATAATGGTTATGGTGCTGATTTTATCAAAATCAAATTTTATATTATTCTTATTATTATTATAATTTACAAGTACAAGTATATTACATTGGATTTATTAATATAGACGTTGTACATTATAATGATTTATGATCAATAAGATGGATCAAGGAAAAAAATATTTATGAGATGTAATATTTTTGGTATGCCTCGTTATTCTGCTGTGTCATTCGTGTGGAAAACGTTCTTTTTTTTAAAAATGATTTTCGGCTATGTAATTATTGTTTTTTCTCACCTATAAAATTATGTCCCGTCTTTCCGGTTTATAAAAAAAGGTCTGATATTTCGGATTGAAATTTTCAAAAAATCCCCAGGGTTTCAAAAATACGATTAAAAAAATAATAATAGTACAGAATGTCTTAGAATATTTTCCTTAACCGGAAAAAAAAATTAAAAAATATGATGCAAGTGGCCTATTATTGAAATATAAGAGAATACCACTCCTTAATAAAAAACTCATTTTATTTTACCATAATTTATTAGATAAATTATTGTTACAACTAATATAACTGTATAATTAGAAATTTATGTAAAAGCACAGTAGGGCGTGAATAAATAAAACTAGGAATACGATTCTAGTGAAGGGGCACTCTCTAATATTCTGTGCCGCTGGTAGTCAGCCAGATGGCCAAGTGTTGCATAAAACGAGATTTATAGTAAAAAAGTCAACTTAGGCTAGAAATGATACATAATAACATAACGACTAGCCTTTAGTGTGATCTCTTTTCTCATGTGCCTACACATTTACGTATTTATTTTTTGTAAAATGAAACGTGCTCTCACGTCGAACTCACCTCGGTTACTGAAGATAAATAACTTGCGTTGTGATTTATATAATGCGGTGATACAAGGAACAATATCTTAGTATTAAAAAACTGTTTTTATTTATTTAAGCATTGTTTTAATGCTTTTCAAAATAATTTTATTTTCTCATCGTTAAGACGACATTGACGTGGTGATAATGTATATATTTAAAATTCTTCTGCATTTAGAATTAAAGGATATAATCGAACTTAAAGCTATTTTTAGAGGTTCTGTAAATATTTTTTTACGCAATTGTTTTAAACATTTTAAAGCGTTTTGTTTTCTCATTGTTTAGAAGAATAAATTATCTGTTCAAAACATAATATTATTTTCTTATAAACAATATGCAAATTTACAAAAAACTGCGTCAAAAACCGCAATTATGCTGCGCTTACGGTAACATCCCCTTAATGGGACTAAATAAATCATTTGCGCCCAGTGCAGATAATATTCAGATTCAAACAGCCATATATATACTGAATAAGGAAGCATTCATAAGCAGTTGAAATTCACGCTAGTTTTGTAAATATATAATTTATTAAAAGAGGACATAAGTGAGATCCCTGAGGAATTTTATTTACAAAATAACTTGGACAACCATTGCAGCTTCACTGCAGATTGGACAGACGACGTAGATAATATTCAGATTAAAACTACCATACTAAGTATTTTAGCATTCGTGAGTATAGTTTTGTACACAATCAATTTGTAAAAATCAACATAACCTGCGATGAGATCTGCAAAAGACAGAAAAATAAAATTTAACAAAAAAAAAACACTGATTCTTTTTAACGTCTAAGTGAACGACATATATAATTTTATTTTTAATAAACTATTTCAATTTTGGTAATTTTCTCAACTACCATACTAGGCTCATGCCCGTACTGTGGTAGTAGTAATATGTGAGAAAATAAAAATTACTGCATAAACCATGATAGAAATAAAAATAAAGATTAAACTGTATGATAAAAATATATTTCAAAGAAAACAGAAATAAAAATATTACAAGTAAGATTAAAATACATCCAAAATTACACCGATTATTTTAATACAAGTTAATAAAAAACAGTAATTAAAGGTTAAACTAACAATGATTTTTGACATTGTAGCATCGAACTATGGCCAGCCATAATGATACATAAAACATAATGAGAGTGTGGCCGGACAATAGAATCGATAATATCCCGGAACTAAATAATACTAAAAATATGTTAGAAGCATGGAACACGACGTGTTTTCAATTTTAAACTAGTACAGTAGGAACTAAATGATATTAAAAATATAATATTTGTAATTTTCATTCCACATTTTAAGAAGGTTTTTAATTTATTTTTTATACAAAATTTCTTTCAACTGAAACTAAATTTGATTTCATGATATTTTTCTTCTATCATTTACTTTACCGCACAGAATTTTTCCATCGTTTGCTTTTCATTTACGGTATTTTTGTATCGTTTCTTCACAGTTAAGAATAGCATTTTTCAAAATTTTATTTTCTAATACCTACCATTAATTTTCTACGTAAGTTGTTATCATTCACTTTTCTAGAGTTGTGTTTTCTATCGGAAAGGTTTAAATTTTAGTATTTTAATGTTATTCAATAAACTCTACAAATCTCTACGCAAGTACTTATTGCAAAATAATTTTAATTATATTTTTTTATCTGAGCTTTCCCAGCTATTGCAATTTCGACGTTACAGTTCAGGCCAAAAATTCGCAGAATGCGGTTCATTATAATACCCGAGGAAAGTTGCAAATATTATGGTTGGCGTTCTTGGCTTCCCGGGAACAACCATTCTACCCTTCTCTGGGAGAATTAAATTCCAAATTACGCTGAATTTCTTTACGCGTTCTTTTTATCTGTGAAAAATTCATCACAATGCTAACTTATAACCATTCTTGACAAAAGCGCACAATATAATCTAAGAAAGTCACGATCACGTTGGCTGCTTTAATAATTGAAATTTACATTGAATAATAAAACTAAAAAGACTTGAAACAAAAATGAAAGTATCGATCCACTTTCACCAAAACCTGCCTCAACATGAAATGGATTAGAAAACAGTTTATTATGAAAAAAATGTTATTTTGTAGGAAGGCTAACATCTATCTGTCGTGTATGTGTATGTTATAGAAATATTTTTTAGTAGCGATGCAATTACAACATATTCAAACAGAGGAGCAATGAAGAAGTTTAATTAAAGTTTCAACATAAATTTTACGTAACCCTATTTCTTATTGAACAATTTTAGTTTTATGGACAGTTGTCAGTTTTATAAGTTCTTTTGTTGGCCTTGAAATATCAAATACATTTCATGACCACTAGGTTCACCTTTCTGAGAGTTTTGTCGCTTCAGAAAACAGATATTTACCAGGGACAAACAAAATTATATGGTTACTTGTCTGATTTTAATTTTTTGACAGTCGAGTGGATATCTCAAAGCTGAAACTAGCTAATTTAAGCAACACATTCAAGCCAGAAAACGTTGTGCAAGTTTCACAACACTAGACCTCACAATTTTAGAGTTCTTTCCCCTTTATAAAAAACAGATTTCTGCCAGGGGCACAGAAAAGTCGTGGAGATGAAAGAGCAGAGACTGATTGATGTGAGAAAATAAGCAAAAAGGATCGACGCATCTAAATCAGGCAACCCTCGATTTAGCCCCAGCCGGGAGACAAATGACTACCATTCCAGACTGTTTACAATCACTCGCACCATGTGTTGTTCAAGCTGTGGGTTTGTAGAACACTGTTATACTACTACTATTTTTTTTTACCGAGAGGTGGCGACAACTCTGTATCGACAAACAAGCCACGTTGACACGGTTTATATTTATATTGTCAAATCACAAAACAATAAACCACAAAACGAGATAAGCACACCAGGAAAGAAGAGAAGAAGGAACAAATACGTTCCAAAATATATATATATATTTTTTTTTTTTTTTTATTATTTTAATATAGATCATAGTTACATTAATACATACATTTTTTTGCTAAATATAATATTTAGGTACATAATTGGTCATGTATACCTTATATATAAATAATATTTTTGTGGTAGAGTTCTATTTCGTTTTATGAGTAAAATTAGGTCTTCTAAGGTTTGCAAAATAACTGTCCAGTGTACGGAATTATTTTAAGATAGAAAGAACCCTAAATAATTGACGCAATTGCCCCAAGGAAGTATTTACCCCAATGATTCTAGCTGGGGTTTTGTAAAATAATTGCATAAAAACAATTGAACAGAACATCCATTGAACAGAATTATTTTCAGGATTGAATAATGTCATGAATAATTGACGAAATTCAAGGACGTATTACCAAAATTATTTTAAAATTCCATCCAGTGTACGGAATTTTTTAAGGATTGAATGAAGGACCTTTAATAATTATTGACGCAATTGCCCCATAGGACAGTGTTTGTTGCGACTATTGACAATCTGCACACTGCAAGATAATAATCATAATTGACGAAATTATTCCGTAGGACTAATGTACTTACCAAATATCAATTTTCTTTAAATTTACCATGTACAAATGAATGGTCCACCAAAACCGAAATTTTAAAATATTCACATTTTAACCTTTTTAATGTGAATACCGCTCAAATAGCTGCCAACGGTTCGGAGCCAGTAGGATTACGACATCCCCAATTATCGGGGTATGTCGTGAGGCTGAAGAATGAACACCTCCAACGCAGCCAATATCCAATACGAGAAAACATCGAAAGAAGAAACCCACAAATCAAAACCAAACCCACAATGTTAGTAATGTTAACATATTAAATATAGAATTTAAAGACGTAAATAAATATTACAACATTATTGCTATTTATCGTACGCATACATCGATAATACCTCAATTTATAGATGAATTAAAAAATATTTTGTTAAATTTTAGAAATAAAAATACTATTATTGTTGGAGATATGAATTTAAATATCGCAAACGACTATTCTAGTAAAGATAAAGACACATATCTAAATATGTTAGCAGAACTCAATTATTTATCGTGCATAAATTCTTATACTAGAAATGTTAAAGGTCAACGCCCCTCATGCTTAGATCACATTTTTACAAATATTCCTGATATCCAAAATATAAAATCAGCTGTCATTCATACAAGTATCACTGATCATTATTCATCTATTTTTAACTATAAATTAAGCAATCCAACTTTGCCATTATTTAAACAAAATAATTACTCAAAAAAGTACTTAATATGGATACATTAAAACACCAATTAGAATCAGAAAATTGGAATAAATTATTACAATGTAATGATGTCAATATATGTTGTAAAATGTTTGAAGAAAAAATATCTAAATGCATGAATGACTCGACAAATAATAATATAATAACCAAATCCAAAGTGTCGAACTTGAAACCTATAAAATCATGGATTACTCATGGTTTAGTAGTATCTGTACGACATAAGCAAGCTCTTTACAAATTAACTACTCAACAACCAAATAATAAAAATTTACTAAATCATTTTAAAGCATATAAAAACAAACTTTCATATATTATAAAAAACACAAAACAAAAGTATTATAAACAAAAGTTGAATCAGGCTGAAAATGATAGTAAAAGAGTGTGGACAGTTATAAATGAAATAATTGACAAGAAAAAAAAAAGAATAACGACATCGCTACTATATTTCATGACAACATGAAAACATGTTGTAAAGAAAATCCCTCAAAAGCTGCAAACATATTTAACACCTTCTTTGCGAACGTAGGGGAAAATCTTGCCAATCTCATTCATACTGACCCAAATATAACATTTCCAGACTATAGTATTGATACTGACAATAATATAGCAACATTCCAAGTCACCACAGAGAACGAAATAATATCAATTATAAACGGTATGCAAGGAGGTTCTGCCCCGGGTTTTGATGGAATAACAGTTAATATTTTAAAAAATATTAAAAATCAAATTTCTAAACCGTTAAAACACATAATAAATGTAAGTTTCCAAAGCGGAATGTTTCCATCAATCTACAAACAAACTACCATTACTCCAATATTTAAATCTGGTAACCCAGAAGAAGTTAGCAATTACCGACCCATATCAGTAATCTCGAACATAGCGAAAATTTTTGAAAAGATAGTTAAAAAAAGGATAAACCAATTTGTAAAATGTAATAAATTAATTAATGAAAATCAGTTCGGTTTTATGGAAGGTAGAAGCACTCAGGATGCAATTGCAAAATTAACTAGTCTTGTTCATAATTCATTAGATAAATCATTAAAATGCATTGGAATTTTCATAGATCTTAAAAAAGCTTTTGATAGCATATCACACGACAAACTTATAAGTAAATTAAGAAACATTGGATTAAGTGGTACAGCTATAGAATGGATAAAAAGCTACCTTTTCAAACGCCCTCAAGTCGTAAAAATCAACGATGTACTTAGTCAACAAAAAACAAGTCACTTCGGCATACCTCAAGGTACAGTCCTGGGACCGTTACTGTTTATCATTTATGTAAATGACATATTCAATCAAAGATTAAATGGAAAAATAATATCTTATGCTGATGACACTGTCATAATAATTGAAGGCACTGATTGGAATAATGTTAATAACTTAGCAAATACTGATATTAATATACTGAAAAATTGGTTCGATAAAAACCTCCTCTCATTAAATACTGAAAAAACAAAATGTATCCCATTCTCTATCAACAAATTTAAATCAATACCAGAATTAAAAATTATAATACATCAACTTAAATGTAACAGAACTAATTGCAATCAAGAATGTTCTATACTTAGTCTAACTTCTGAAATTAAATATCTTGGTATATATATAGATCAACATTTTAAATGGAAAAAACAAATTTGTGAACTTGTCAAAAGAATTAGAAAATGTATTTATATATTTATAAGACTTAGAAATATTCTTAGACTAGAAAACCTAAAAAGAGTGTACTATGCAATTGTACAATCTATACTACAATATGGTATTATTGGCTGGGGAGGAACTTATAACAATATATTAAATCCACTTAAAATAGTTCAAAGATTGATAATTAAAGTAATATTGAAAAAACCATCCAAATTTTCTACTGAGATTCTCTTTTCAATATTCAATGTACCCACAATAGACAATATATATAAAAAATATTCAATTCTACAAATTTATAAAGAAATACAGTTAAATAACTTACAATTTAATTCATCAGCAAGATATCAAAAAACTATCAAAATCCCAAAACTTAATACAAAGCACACACAAAATACCTATCTCTATCTAGGTATAACATATTTTAACATCCTTCCATTATATCTAAAAAATATTGAAGATATTCAGGAATTTAAAATAAAATTGAAAAATTACCTAAAACTACTATAAAAGTCCATATCTTACTCTTATTATTATTTCCTTCAAATCTTGAAACTGTATTATTGATAAATCTTGCCTATTTCTTACTTATCCCTTTGGTTTTGCAAATATATTATATACTTACTTACATGATTCCATATAATTGAGCTAGGATTCACTCACCAAACACAAGCCTCGTCTCTTTATGGTGAGGAAAAGCTATTATTATTTACCTTGATAACACTGTATAATATGTATAATTGTATATTTATTGTAAAAAACATACAAATATTAAATAAAAAAAATAAAAAAATAAATAAAAAAAATAAAACAATTGCCCTAATTTAAAAAGATTTTTCAAACGTCTACAACCAGGTAAAGGAGTAAAATATGAGAGAAATCTCGTTAGTTTTTTTTTGTATAGTACGTTCGTTCTCGTCTGAGTGAAGCTGTATCGATTCGCCGGCAGTAAGTTGTAGAAATAATAATATTACCAGAGCGAGAAGGTAGTGCCGGCATACCTCCATAATAACTCTTCTCCGGTAGTATACCGCAATAGTAGTATACCGCAATAGTAGCAGACATGCCGCCTGCCGCCTGCCGCTTGGCACCTATACTGCAGACCGGCAGTGGATACGAGACACACACAATGAATGACACATATACTATACGTATACCTATATAGTAAAGGTGGGTAGGAATGGTAGTGGGTCGTATTTTAGTATAAAAGCGGCCAACACGATAGTTTATAGTGATGTCCTGGAGACACGAAGTAGAATACTATACAAACGTTTTTTTAAAAATTAACTTCACACAGGAGGCTTCGAGGAAAATAATTTCGTTTAAGATCTATGTGACCTTTGCGGATGATGTGTGATGGGTCTTTTTGAGGAGAGGAAGGAATGAACATGGGTCTTAAACAGAGGTTGGCAAATGGTTCTACAGCAGAGCTGTTGAACTCAGGACGAGTCGTAAAAACGTCCCCGTTCTCATGCGACCAATGTAAACCATGCACCTTTGGGCGGGCGTTTGGCATTATTGTCGACAATGCATCGGTACCGAAAGGATAAATGACACTAGTTCCTCGGAGCATCTTCCATTGAAATACAGGTAGAACAAGGACAGCATTCCCACCGTCGTCTGTGCTCGTGCTCTAAAGATTGCAATCCTTTTAGAGAAGAGAATCTATCTTTGTTGGCTGGCAAATTCAACACTGGGGCGTACTTGCGATCTGTACAGGGTTGGCAGTGGTGTACCATTATGAGTTTGAATGCATCATTTCAAGGTTAATATCTCTTGGAGGGTTTTTCGAGTATCTGTATCAAAAATTATTATTATAAGTTGAGAGAATATTTATTGCCGAATTTATTTTCGATTACAATTTTAGACAAATTTATATCGAAGTCTTCGTTCCTTATTTTTGTTATACATCATACTAGATATCGTATAGTACTAGGTAAATGTAATATATGTACTTTAAATGAGGGAAAATTATTCAATAAGATATTTCAACTAATAATAATTGTGCTAATTCATTTTCATTTTACTACGTCTTAAAATAAAATATTCAAATTCTCGTAAAACTCCTAAGTAGGTAAGTATAAAAAATGATTTAAGAATTTTAAAAAACCACATATAAGTTCTATTCTAGTTCTTTACCGTGTCCTTGGAGGGGAAATAAAAACAAAAAAGCACTACTACAATTATCTATATTTATAATTAAAATAATCGATCATTTCAAATAGTTTATTTTTAAACTCTCCATTTCACCCTCTCATAAATAACTCGTGGTTAAAAAGATAGGTTCCAATGGACCTATCAGCGGTAGGACCTGATAAAGTATATCAATTTAAAAAATCTATCGGGTGTATTTCACAATACTATTTTACTAAATCAGTGCTAAAATCTGTCAGTAAAGCAGTAGCGTAGCGATAGCATTCACATGAGGGGGGGCGGGTGTTTGAACCCCCTAACATGTACTCATGTACTCATATACTTCATATACGCCCTTGGAATAGTGGCTAACAATAATCAGATACTTTATCCTGTGGATAAGCTATCAAGAGGATGGCGGAATATCCCCTTACTGAAATAAGTGCGATTTTTTTTTAAAAAGGGCGCTATACAAATTATCCAATTATTATTATTTTCCTTATTTTAGCAATCTCAACATATCTGTATTATTATTTTATATCGTGGGCATACTGGCAAAACACGTTAAGTCGGAAATTTTACTTTTTTTTTTTTTTTCTTTTATTATTTTTATATAGATCATATGGGTTACATTAATACATACATATTTTGCAAAATATAATATTAAGGTTCATAATTGGTCGTGTATACCTTATCAGAAAAGAGGAGCTCTTGTGCCTGATAAGGGAGCCACGATTCTTACTTAGATTCAATGTTATAATATTATGTTATGTGTAAAATATATAATAATATATATATATTTTTTTTTTAATATAAGTTTTTTTGGAAAAAAAGTTTGATTTTATTTATTTGTTCTTGTTGGTTCGTAATACAGCGCAATTCGGAAGGATTAATGTTGACTTAAAAAATACTAAGTCGTGTTAAATATTAATACAGCGCCCTTGAGGTGTTTTTGCACAAAAACGGTGCTATACAAGTCATCCAAGTATTATTATTTATTATTATTATTAACTTTTTATAATTAAAAAAAAAAGTTAAATCTATTTGCCTTATTTTATGTCTACAGATGTGCACTTGTATCTGCCCTTGTCATTTCTGGCAGAAAGCTTTAACTCAACTTAACCGTAAACGTCACATAACATTTATTATGTTTTTTTTTCAATTTAAAAAAAATATATATTTATATTTATTAAAGCAAAAATAACGCAAATGTGTAGTGCATTGATAATAAAACGAAGCAGCCAATTGGAAACAAATAACAGACAAAAATCACTAAATATCTTAGTGTTTGTTACCAGTACAAAAGCATCTAAGAAAATAATATGCTAATTGCTACCATTTTGTAAATAAACTTAAAAATTGGCTATCCGTTCAATTAAAAATTAAACACAAATCATGATTTCATATTTTTGTATACACACAAACTGCAATTTAATTTGACAAAAAAGTTTAAAGTACAAAAGTAACTCGTTTTTTTAAAACAGCGATTATAGAGTTAACGTTTTTTGTATATACCCACGATATTATAGTTTCAGCGTATATAGTGTATAGTGTATTGTGCCAGCCGGGTCACGGGTCGCAACGGGGCTGACGGCGAGGGGGGAGAGCGGGGTGCGTGGGACCGCCGGGCGAGAGGGAAGAGCGGGGGAAACGGAACAGGGGGTTGGGTATTATTATTTGTGCGGGGGAGGGGAGGGGGAGGCGGAGAGGAAGGACGCGGCAGAGAGCCGGCAACGCAGCCGGGCCGCTCGATATAGCAGGAGAGCGGATAACCCCCCGGCATGGCAGCCGGCTGCTGGTGGCTGGCGCTCTAACCGGGCCTTGTAGCTGGTTGGTATGCCGCTTAGTTCTGTGAGCTCACTCTTTTCTCTTCTGCGTTCTCGGGAGCAAAATTTTCGGAATTAATAACAAATTAAATTTATTTTAAAAAGTATATAAAAAAATAGAGTATGACTGCATCATGAATTTAGAAGTTCGAAAATAATGTAAGTATTATGAATAAGATTGAGAAAGGGACGCTTAGATAGTTTAGTTATGACACTGTGAAGTAATGCAAAATAATGTGTTTTTGGTTTGAACATTTGATCATATAGAAATATTTTTAGATGCTTTAATTAAATACTGAAAGTAGAACATATCTTGGCGTTTGAAATAATCAAGAATTTTTTAGTTAAAAAAAAACATAAATATAAATCCTATAAAACTTCTTTAAATTGCGAAATTTCCTACTTACGAACCCTTTTTTCGGTTATGGTTTTATTGCATAATGTGACAAATTAAGTTATTTATTATTATTACAGAATTTGAACAATTCATCAAATTTCAAAGTTAAAATTCACGTTCTGTGAAATTCTTATCCAAGTACTGTGAAATAACCGGCTCATGATGAAATAATAACAGAACTTGAATAAGTACTAAGTACATTTCAGCTTTTGAACAAATTGTAATCAACAGAAGAGGACGACAACTATCATGTTGTTAAACTTGTCAGCTTATTACAATCTCTTTATAGTATAAAATAATGTCGCTATCCGCGTCTGTATGTGCGCTTAGTTCTTCTAAACTAAGTAACGGATTTTGATAGGGTTTTCAATATCAGTTCGAGAATTTCTTCCGTAAGGTTTGTATATATAATACATGCGTATTATATTTATGGAAAGAAGAGAAAAATCGATGTTTATACTAGAATCCACAAACTCAAAACTTTACTCCAAATCATTCACAACCCCGAGCAACGCCGGGTACATGTAAGCTAGTTTGATATAAAGTTGAAACGCTCCTAGAATCGTCGATTAATCGAGACATTTCAAGAAAGCATTTAAAACAAAAAGTAGAAAAATGCCGATAAATAAATTACATCAATGTAAGTCTATGAATCGATATAGGTCTGTGAATTCAACGACCTTGGAGTTATCTTGACTCCAAATTATGCTTCTTGAATCATATTATAACCACTACCAGTAGAGGATTACAAATGCTTGAATTTATTCTCAGAATCTCAAAAGACTTAACCTAAAAATCATAGAGTTATTATACACATCTCTGGATAGAAGTCATGTAGAATATACTCGTAATTCTTCATTTTAACTCCCATTGCTTACAAATTGAAAAAAACAACACATTTTTTACGCTTTATTGGTTGTATAATCGATTTTCCAAGCAATACATAAAATCAATTATGTGAATTTACGAAGAAAACTCAATTTATCGAAATTATTTGAAAGGGGAAAATATATGATTTTCTTTTATTGTATAAAACTGTTAACTCGATATGTTACTGCCCTGACGCTATAAGTTTGTTGTATAGATTCTAGATGAAACATATTTTTTCACGACAATAACTTTGTGTTCAATTACATCATGGAAATAATTCATAGCCTTGGCAATGAATTAATATATGTCACTGATATTTTCGTTTTAAATTATGATACATTTAGAGCCAAATTAATTCAACACTTATTAGTAAATGTAAATAACGAGTTATCATAATCTATGCATATGATTAAGAAGCTAAGTAATCGTAATATCTTTTGGAAATGATTATTTTTAATTTCAAGCGATCTTCAGTTAGCGTGGTAATTGTATATCATGCTATATTTTAGTGTTGTTTTCATTTGAATTTATAATATTATCATTGTAAAAGCCCAAAAATAAATAAATAATCGTGTTAGTAATAAATAATTACAATAAGTACATACGTTATAATGGTTAACAATATGATTAAAAAAGGTAATCTAAAGTTGACACTGTAATCTAGAAAATGGTGGCATAATTTTCTTTTCAAAAATCGAAAGAAAAAAAAACAAAATAAACTTATGTAGGTCGCACTGCGATTTATGATAATAAAACACTATCACATTATTTTTAATTAACGCAGAAAATAATATTTGTCTCAAGATTTAGGCAGGACGGTAACCGTATACTGAGTGTCGAATGCGCAATACCTATATTTTTTAAACTCTTATATTTTATGTAACATATTTTGTTAACTCTGATATTTTTTTATGTAACCTGTATTTTTGAACATGACTGAAAAGCGTTAAACAAAAATCATAATTTTGAAGTTTGTTGCAAAGTGCACTTGAAGTTTAATTATTATTATTATGTCATACATACATTTGTTTTTCTGACTATTGAAATGACCTGACTCAAGTACATTTATTGCAAGTACACAATTGAAATCCCATGAACCCGGCTGGACAAGTCAGAAGGTTTCACTCAACCAGTCTCTTCCGATTCGGCCCGCCACGAAGTAGGTAGGCTAATGAATCCGCCGCCAAGACCTAGACAAACCTCAACCCACGAACCCGGGCACCCCTGCTAAGTCACCAAACGTAGTAAACCCTTGGTAGTATGGCAGGAGTGTTGGTTATCTAATAAATGGTTCCCGGGGCGGCGGTTTGCCTCCCAAATTGGATAGCTATTTCATACAAACAATAACAATTAATAGTATGGTAAAGAATGACCATGAAACTATCAAGTGCATATTTATTGGCGAATCGAAAAGCATAATAAATGGCACGACCATTAAATTGGTTAGTCTTAGATTGATAAACCTTGTTTATGGGAATGACCTTGAAATACGACTGCGTTACCAATTAGGTCATCAGTGTAAATTATAAATAAACAAAACATTATGGAATACAATGTACGTCATCTAGTCTGCGATAAATGTACGCCGACACCAATAATAGAGTGCACAAATTGGAACTACTAAGTAATCAGAATGACCTAGAAAAATTGAGAGGATATGTTTAAAATTCCCTACAATACATATAGGTCCTTTTAAAATTGATTGTTTTACGAGAGTAACGCAGAAGTCCAAACTTACAAACTGCTACCAACCGTCTGGAGTCAGCGAGACTATGGCACCACCAGTAGTTTTGAGGCTGAAGGTAGAGGGGGAGGGGTGGCGATGGGGAAGATGAATATGAGAAGGATCTTTTTTTTAAATTTGTTTTTGGGGTGTTATGCCGTGTTGCGCCAACTCCTTCTTTAGTCAACGTTTCGGACAGCATTGCAGCGTCCATCATCAGGGCAGATGTGTTATTAAATGTGTTGCTAGATGTGTTGTTAGATGTGGTAACAACACATCTGCCCTGATGATGGACACTGCAATGCTGTCCGAAACGTTGGCTAAAGAAGGAGTTGGCGCAACACGGCATAACACCCCAAAAACAAATAACAAAAATACTTTTGGCCGTGAAAATCTTAAATCATTTACGAGAAGGATCTGGCTATTCAAGTCTAGTCACCAAACACGGTTAAAGCCATTTCTTTACCATATATTATTTTTAATGAATTAATTGAACAATTTACTTATGCTCATTATTACTTATGAACCGCTATACCTCCAGATTCGTAGCCTTACCTCCCGACCACGGCGGTTCACTCCTTCCTTCTAAAAAAGGCCCTCCACCCAGCATCCCAAAAGATAGACATAGGCCCTGAGTGAAATTATTTTCCTCGGGGCCTCCCCCTGTGTGGAGTTACAAAAAATATACGGTTGTACAATTATACATACTTTGATTGAGATTACCTTTTCAAATTATTATAGTAATTTTTTAGATTTTTTACAACAGAGATTCGATGCATATATGATGCATTAACCTATAAGTTGATATGACACCAATTTTAAGGTAAAACGGAGACCATTCTCATACAATATATTACGTTTGCATGAGTTATTCGTAGACAATGGATATTACTTTATTTATTTTAGTACCAAAAAATAGGAATAAAAATAAGGTTTCCGCCAATACCTATTTCATTGTTGTAAAATGGTCGAAACACAAACATTATACATTCTCTTGGCTTGTACGTACATAAGAATTGGATATACTGCTACTATGTAACGTGTGTAAGGCTTCCTTCACACGGGACACTCTGTGTCCGGATTCTGTGTCCGGACTCAGAATCTTGAGCCACTGGGCACCCAAATCCGCGGGACACTGCAGGGACACGCTGTGGCTCTGACGTCATCCAAAACCATCCTTTTTATCTGTATTCTTCACTCGTCAGTCAACATGCTTGAGCCAGAGGAGATGGTTGCACTTGTATGTATAATTTCAAATTGTTTAAAAAAAAAGAAAATAAAACGTAAAAGAAAATTATGGGTACATCCAATTATATCCAGCAGACAGGGAAAAGGGATTTTTCATACTGTTTTTAATGATCTATTGGAAGACGAAAAAAAATTTTTCAATTACTTTCGAATGTCAATTTCATCATTTTTTGAACTGTATGAGAAATTAAGGATTCCGCTGACATTTCAAGATACAAATATGAGAAAATGTATCCCTGGAAAAGAGAGACTAGCTGTGACTATTCGGTAAGTAAAAAAACAAATACTTGTTTAATTTAAAAACTTATATTTTTATAAAATAATAAACAAATAGAATACTAGATACATAAGTATTGAAAACTGTGCATTAATTAAGTAGGGAAATTATAGAATCATCAGACTCAGCAGTCATTGGTGAGGGAGTACATGTAGACTGAAGAGATCTGTTATCACCAGTCTGTGAGTAGTGAACCATATTTCCAGTTTCATTAGAATAACCAAAAGGCGCAACTTGCGATTGATGAGGCACTCTTGCAGGATAATGAAAATTTGGAGGTGAATTCATAGGAAAAGATGGAAAATGTGTTTGTGTGGGAGGGAGGGGGGGACTAGGTGCGTTATATTTTGCCAAAACTTGAAGGAGATCAGACTTAGCAAAAAAATTTTTATGTTCTGGAACAGATTTCAAATGGGCATGAAGTGAGAGCAAAAATAATTTATCATCATCTTCCTCGTCTTTCCGCAAACGTAAATTCATTGACTCCCTCAAAGTTTTGTTGAGAGCTGCTAATTGATCCTCGCTCTCAACCACATTTTGTTTCCTTTTTCTACTTTTACTTCCTGCAGAAGAGCTTTCGGGCTTATCTGTAGACGTCCCTGCCTGAGGATTAGTTGCAGCGTCGTCCTGAAGAAATTGTGTCGACTGCTCATCAGTTCCTTCGTCAACTGGTTCCAAACTTGATTCAGTACTACTTTTCTGAATGGCAGGTTTTAAAAAGCTTAGAATATCGAAATATACATAAGTTTTTCGGCTCGATGCTGCATCACCTGACTTACTTTGTTTTTGTTTTGCTAGTTCCCTTGAATAACTATTTCTCAGACTCTTCCACTTTCTTTGTATTTCAGCACCTAAAAAATATTGAATTTTGTTTACAATTATAATTAAGACATGTTTATACAAAGTTTAAACAAAATACTGCGTTTTGACGCAATCAATTCTTTTGTTTCAGATATTTGGCTGTCGGGTGTTACTTTTCGGACATGTTCTACACCTACAGAATTGGCTTATCAACAATTTCCAAAATTGTGCACCACACTTGTCTACTGATCTGGAATTTAAGATCTGAATGGATTCCTTTACCAACTGAAGAAAAGTTTAGGAAAATCGCAGAGGGGTTCAAGCGAAATGCCAACTATCCAAATTGTATAGGAGCACTAGATGGTAAACACGTTAGGATAATTAAACCCGCTAATTCAGGGTCTCTGTATTATAATTATAAAAAATATTGTTCAATTGTTTTACTCGCAGCTTGTGACAGCAACTATCTTTTTACTTATGTCGACATTGGATCGTATGGAAAGGATTCGGACTCAGGTATATTTCAAGAATCCCATCTTTGGCGAGAAATACAATCAAATACATTGAATATTCCTGCATTAGTAGCTATAGGAAGTAATCAAAATGAAAAAATTCCATTTGTTTTTGTAGGAGATGAGGCATTTGGTTTATCTAAACATGTTATGAGACCTTATCCTGGAAAATGCCTAAGTGTGAAGAAAAGGGTGTTTAATTACCGTTTAAGTAGAGCACGAAGACATATTGAATGTGCCTTCGGAATACTTTCCAATAAATGGCACATTTTTCACCGGCCGATAAACGTAGAAGTAGATTTCGCTAATTATATAATTAAAGCATGCGTTGTTTTACACAATTTTATAAGAACAAGAGATGGGTTTAACTTTGATGATACCCTAACCTGCCCAGGGTTATTAGATATTCCAGATGAACCCGACAATGGTAACCGCCGGGTGCAACCAATGAAAATCAGAGAATCGTTTGCTGACTATTTTGTTGGTGAAGGGAGTTCGCCATGGCAGAACAACAGAATTTGACTATTTTTGTGTATTTTTATATATTTACTTCAAAATTTATTTAGCCCACATAATTTCACTAAGTAGTAAATTAATTTATGCACATAATTAATTTAAAAAAATGTTTCTTTCTTTACTTATAATATTCCTGATGTAATTTTCATTTTATTATTAAAGTTTATTTACTTATATTGAAATAAAAAATCAACAAAAAAGTGTACAATTATTATTACTTACTTTTTTCCACTTTCTTGTCTTGTGGGAGTTCCTCAAAACCTTCTTCCATCTCAACAAAAACTTCCAGCCAGCACTTTTGCTTAACTATTTTATTGCTGTATTCAGCTAAGTTATTATCCCAGATCGCTGGTCTTTCCCGAACCATTTCAATGAACTTTTCTATATCGAAACTCGCCATAATGTAGAAATAAAATAAATAAAATGAAAACAAAATAAATATATAACAGAGAAGCGAATGAAGAGTTGTGTCCCGTGTGAATGCTCTCATAGAACTGAATGTAGGAGAGGGGCCGAGAGAATCAGACAGTGTCCCAGCCACCGCCAATCGGGACACCGACGGGACACTGCCGGGACACAGAATTCAGCGCCACCACACGCTGAATTCTGTCTGAACGCTCCCATCTACTTCTATATCGAGACGGTGGCTTGGGACACAGAATCCGGACACAGAGTGTCCCGTGTGAAGGAAGCCTAAGCGGTCCCGATATATAATTATTCACTTGTCTGTTAAAGAACGGAATAGCATTACGTGAGCACTATACTAATGTCTGGCCGTTCTAAGTACTAACTGAAGCCACCGCGTCGAAAGGCTCGGCCGTCCTACCGACCTTTCCTTAGTCAAGCCTATTGATCGATCCCTTACCACGTGTTTTTTGAAAACCTACTGGGCAAACCAGTCGAATGTAGCGGTCTCGCTTACTCGCTACTTACAACTCAGATATCTTTCGGCCTTCGGTCTGAGAGGACGTATTTAAGGTACGTACCAGAAATAATCTGCCCTGTGGTGCTTTTTAAAATATTAAAAAACCACTTTTTGCACGTAATGTTTAAAATATCTAGGTGAATTGTTTGTTGGCGCGTGTACATACGTATTATGTATATGAATAATTAGTTTTATCCGCATAAAAACTCAATTCTTTCAAGAAAGGAATACAAATACAATATTGGATGAAATCACCAACACAATTTAGTTTTTATACTAAACTATTTATTTGTATTCGAATCCCATATATGCAAAAATTCCAACAAACAATTCATTTTAATATTAATATAGAATAACGTGCAAAAACGTTTTTTTAAATATTTTATTTAGTGCAATCTATGAAAGCGAAGGTTATACATCGTTTAACGTTTAACCACCATAAACAAATATCTAAGTAACAAGTAACTATTTTGTGTGCCTACAAGAAATTAATAATAACATAAGATTTGTATAGCGCAGGTTTGTGAAGCAATGAAGCGTGCACTTTATAAAAAGCACCAGTATTCTGGGAAGAGAGTGAATCGCAGATTGAGTCAAAACTCAATAAAACGGCACCATGGCGGTGAGGAATTAAGGTAGGTACTTATGAAATTTTTGAAAGTTCACTTTTATTTGCTTATGAAATATTGTTTTATTTACTTGCATACAAAGGTAAACAACAAATATGCCTCAAGGATTACATCGACTTAAATTCGACTCCTTATCTCATTCCGGTGCAGAGATGTTGCGTTAAGTATTCCTCGGGCGTCCCCGAATTCTCCTACTAATTAAACCACTCTCTAAACACTCCTGGCACTAATAAGAACAAACTTTGAAATTTTTTGCGATATCTGTTGCCTACTTTCGAGTTTTGCGAGAACAAACATACGCAGGCTGGATTTTTATTACAGAAGATATATATTGTACCAAATGCATCCTCTAAGATTGTACCTATCCAAATCTCTATATTCTAACTAAGATTGTACGTATTCAAGTCCGCTCGGCGGTTCGTATTTACAATACTGAGTAAATACAAATATACTACATACAACAATTTGTTTGTCTATATTTCAATCGCAAAGTTTTGGGAAAGTGCCCTATGTAACTAATAAATAATAAAAATCGGTATTATGGGCAAAGATCTAAAGTTCTTTAAAAGCTATATTAATGGACGCAAACAACAAGTGAAAATACAAAACATACGTAGCTATCAGTGCTCAACTGACTTTGGTATTCCACAAGGAAGCGTATTGGTACCGACTATATTCTCACTGTAAATTAAAACGACTTTTGCAACCTTGATATTCAGGGGGAAATTGTTAGCTTTGCTGACGATACTGTCTTTTCCAACACTTGGCCACCAGATGGATTTTAAAAAAAGATCAAAAGAATATTTAGTCTCATAAAAACAACTGCTAGATATAAACATGCTTTCCCTTAACATCGATAAACCTAAATACGTCACACCAAGCATCAATATCAAGGGAAACATCATGATGATTTTATATACCTGTGAGAACTCCAACGAAAGCACACTAACTTCTTAGATGAAATAAATACCTCGGACTCACCACCAATGGAATCTACAAATCATGATTGCAAATAAAATAAGAAAACAATACTTCAGAACCATAAGAAACTTTCTTAACTTGCAACTTCTAAAAACGATTTATCTTGCCATCAGCCAATCTTATAGATATGTTTCGCGGTTCTACACATCTTCCTGAATTTTATGGTATATATTATCATTTTAGTCACAGCCAACTCTGGCGCAGCAATGAAGTTAAAAAATACCCAGATGACAAGGCATTTCCCTCTACATCTGACCATCTAAATCAAAACTGGCCTGCTCCAGACCCCGCGGCGATGGCGAACAGTGGTGAGAAAGTGAATGCAAGATACTAATAAAAATACAATTTATGCAGAAAATCATTATTTATGTCTAGGGCGCTTCTTATTTATTAAATAAACATGAAAGTCTCTAAACCGAATTCCATCTTCTGCGTGGTTTTTTAAAATGGTATCTTGTACCTTTCATTGTTAAATATTTGAATTTGTTTTGCTCTAGTTGTTGCTGGAGGAAATACACATCATTCACCCTAGGGGACGACAGTAATTTAGAATGTAATACTATGTTCGTCTCGGCGTATGAATTTACGTATTGTTATTTTGCATCTCCAGGTACCATTCATTGGGACACTATTACCTTTAAGGTAGAACCAGGACCTCGAGAAGAAGATGAAGGGGGAATCCCTTATACGGAAATTAACATCGACCCACTGGATATTAAGCAGGAATTCTTAGAGTGCCCTGAAAGAATTACTGAGACAGCAGGTAAACAAACAAAATCACAATTCGTGCTCTATTGTTTTTTTTTTACTTTTTGAATTTAATGCTCTCTTCGTCTCGGCTTATCAATGCACGTATTGTTGTTTTGCTTCTCTAGGTAGCATTCATGTGGAGACAGTTACCTTCAAAACAGAACCAGAACCCCGAGGAGAAGAATATGGAGTAAAAAATCCTTATAATATGGAAATTGAAGTAGACCTGGATGTTAAAAAGGAATTCTCACACCGCTATGAAAGAATTACTCAGACAGCAGGTAAAAAGATAAATTAACAATGACGAAATACTATTTTTTGCGCTTTTACGTGTTAACTGTATGTAGTTATTCTTATTAAGCTTTTTTCGTAATTTCTTTCAGAATTATTGACAGACCTGAAGCCTGGATTCTATTGTTCCCGTTGTAACTACTTCTGTAATAGTAAATCAATGTTAGAACAGCACTTCTCGCGCACCCATACTACGGAAATACCTTATTCATGTTCCGACTAATTCATCTTCACAAAAGAGAAAATTTATACAGGCACACGGTGAAGAAAATCCCCTTTCTTGTTCTGAATGCAACTATCCACGTTCTCAAAAAACTCAAATGCTTACTCATGGGAGGCGGTTTTAGAGGCCCAGGGGTGGAAGGTTATTCGAACAATACATGTGTAACTAAACTCTATGGTCATTACTAAATTTTACACAATTGATAACGTAAGATAAATGATTACATATCTGTTGTGTAAAATTTAAAATACGTTCATTAGTAAGGAGGTTTAATTTTGATATTGTATTTCTGATACATTCATACCTACGTCATGATTCCGGGAGTCAATAACATATTTTGTAAATCATTTTTTTATCATTTTTACTAAAAAAGACAGGTTATGACCTATTTTTTAAAAGTGATATTGAATTTATCACATAGAAGACGCTATACATACATATCTGAGTAGAAATTAAATTAAATTGACTCTTAAATGCAGAGTTCACCTGTTCACTAAATTGGAAATCGTATCAATTAAAGTAAAGTAACAAATAAAACTTTCACTAGCCCTATTCCTTCTTCCCTTGGCCTTCTGTATTCAGTCTATTTCATTTTATATGTTGTGCCATTCTTTTAGATGTTATCATATCTCTCTCTCAATGTTCATTTGTTTTGTTTTATATTTTGTCTCTCCTTTACTTATAAATATGCTCACTCGATGTATTTTTTGTCAATTTTTATTTATTTATTTGTGTATCCATAAGCTTAAGCATATCAAAACTGGTTGGTGTAATATTTGAAATAAATTAGTGATTAAAACTCAATTATTATCGTTTTATTTATTTTTTATTAAGAAGTTAAAAAGAACCTTTTTCGCATTAAACCGAGTCGTTCTTCTATTACGGTCGAAGAGTGGCCAAAGTAATCGTTAAAATCATCTAAATTTTTTTAAAGGAACATCAACTGAATTGATTTTTTTTTAAATTCGTAGCAAACTAATTTAAGGCAACCGCAAACCAACATTTAAGGAGGTCAAATATATATTGGACGTTAAATACATATATTGGAGGATGGTTTAGTTAAGGTTGTTTTTGGAAATTACTTCTAGTCTAAGCGATGACCGTAAAATATGGGTAGGTACTGGACACCACTGAAAATTGGTAAAAAAAATGCGTTCTGCCAGAATTCTACCCCGAAGTAATCCTGGAAAGGGAACTTCCGGTGTCATTTTTTGAAAGTGAATGTCAAAAGTGCCATCTAACTTAAACTAACCACAAAAGTTCATGGCTAATTAGTTCAAAGATTGCGGTCAGCCAAATTTTGAACAGTTTGCATTTACAAGTAATATACAGACAAGAGGCAATGCGACATCTCAGCCGTCACCTGAATAAAACAAATGCCAAAGTTTACACGGAGCAAAATGAGTACGGCTTTTTTATCAAGCTACTGTTAAAATGTGACCATTTCTTAGTAAAATATTAGTAATTCAGAATATATCTAAAAATATTATTATTTTTAAGAACACGTGTTCCGACTTCCTCATAAAATATTTGTGCTTTACTTCCTGATAGTTATGAAATTTGTCAATTCATTCGATACAGACCTCCAGTCCCGTTTTTAACAGGAAAACGAATAATTTAACTTGATTTTGAACTCTGGCCAGACAAGATTATTATTCGAGCGAAAAATACCCTTTTTCTAGTGATATTGTTAAATTGAATAATAATACGAAATTTTTATTATTATTAAGCGCGCTCTACACTCGCGGCGCGAACGGCCGCGAAGGCCGCGAAACGCGAGTGTGGATCTTGTTCACGCCTTCGCAATCTTCGCGTTCGCGCTTCGCGCCATTCCCCAGCGCGCTCTTAACTCGCGGCGCGAACGGCCGCGAAGGCCGCGAAACGCGAGTGTGGATCTTGTTCACGCCTTCGCAATCTTCGCGTTCGCGCTTCGCGCCATTCCCCAGCGCGCTCTACACTCGCGGCGCGAAGGGCCGCGAAGGCCGCGAAACGCGAGTGTGGATCTTGTTCACGCCTTCGCAATCTTCGCGTTCGCGCTTCGCGCCATTCCCCAGCGCGCTCTACACTCGCGGCGCGAACGGCCGCGAAGGCCGCGAAACGCGAGTGTGGATCTTGTTCACGCCTTCGCAATCTTCGCGTTCGCGCTTCGCGCCATTCCCCGATTTTTGTCGGTTTTTTGGCCCGCGACAAAGGGTTTGCGGTTTAAAGCCGCGAACGAGACTGAAGCTTTGCGAGTGTGGATGGACACAGTTCACGCGCGAATCGCGGCGTATATTCACGGCGTGAAACCACGGCGCGACTTCGCGCGCGAGTGTAGAGCGCGCTTTACATGTATGGATTTATGCATTAATACGAGTGCCACAAGGACGCGAAAGCAAATAATTCGTAGCAATGAGTTAATGATGAATGTAAGTAAGTCTAAAGTAATGGTGTTTGAAAGAGAAAGTACGAAAACAGTGTGCAATATAGCTGTGAATGGGGAATACTTGGAGCAGGTGGATGAATTTGTGTATTTAGGAAGCATGTTTACGAGAGATGGGAAGGCTGACAGAGATATTGAAAGAAGAGTAAATGCAGGTAATTTCATTAATGGAGGACTGAACGCAGTTGGCGTTAACAAAAAATTGTCCAAAGAAGCGAAGTTAGCAGTCCACAATGGAGTGCTGGTACCTACCCTGATGTATGGAAGTGAGGCATGGAACTGGCAAAGAAAGGATGAAAGTAGATTGAATGCTGTTGAAATGAGATCCCTGTGGCGTATGTGTGGTAAAACCATGTATGATCGTGTGAGGAATGTGGATATCCGCAAAGAGTGCAAGGCTGATGTAAGCGTAATGAGTAAGATCAAGAAAGGGACGCTTAGATGGTTTGGGCATGTAGAGCGAATGAGCGAAGAAAGGAGTGTAAGGAGAATATACGATGCAAATTCTTTATTAGTCATTTTTGTTTTTCATTCAATTCTGTAAAGAAAAAAGTTTAATAATTAATTAATTAATCTTTATTTTCATTATTTCAACAAGTTCATTTTCATAATTTCTACTTTATTTTCATTATTTTAACAAGTAAAGTAACCTATTTATTTGCTGATTGTGTTCATTTTATCTCATTAATATCAACAGTTTAAAATACGGTTGATGTACACTTGAGCAATCTACTGAACTGGGAACCAGTAAAAGTGTTACCTATTATACACATACATTGCATGTATGAAAAAAAATACTTAGATTATCAAGTTATCAAATATTACATTTATATAATTATATAAACCTATGTATATAAATTTCGACTACCATAATACGGGCATGTGTCTAGTGTGGTAGTCGAAAAGCATGTAAAAACTGTACACATTAATATTTCATGAATAAAGAAAAAAAAAAAAAAAAAAAAAAAAAAAATGTGAATGGTACCAGAAGTCGGGGACGCCCGAGGAAGACATGGCATGACCAAGTGAATCAGGTACTTGAGTCGGGCCATGTCAAGAGTCAGAACAATAGAAGAGTATGTATGAGACGATGTATGAATGTGAATGAGGCAAGGAGTGTGTGCCAAGACCGAGTTGTTTGGCGGTCCGTCCTCTCTGCCTACCCCTGAGGGGAAAAGGCGTGATGGTTAGTTAGTTAGTTAGTTAGTATTTTTAATTTTAAGTCACAAAACCACGCCCATGCCACCAACTCTACAAATAATAGTAGCACGTATATCTAGAACACAAACAGGGGAACATTAATACATTCTATCGGAAACATCGACACCAGTGCATTTTATTCATTATCAAATACTTCTGACACCGGTGAATTTTGTACCGCAGCCAAAAACTTGAAATCGATTGCATTTTGACCCCGAAAATCAAAAACCTGGACAGGGGATTATTTATTATTTCTTCATCTATTAGACATTTTGCCAGCAGTGGACAAGAGAGCATTTCACTCTAATTTGGATAACTTTGCATTATTTGGTCCATCAACCAAAAACCTCTGCAATCCTGTTGACCAGGATCACAGAAAAGAGAAAGTACGTAAGCTTTAACAAACAGAGGAGGGAAGCCGTTTTAGTCACCGGGCATTAAATGATTGAATTGACGTCACGCCGAGCGGAGTTCAGCGGAGCCTTGCCGAGGAAACCTTACAAGCAAATTTTAATTACTGCCGATTTGTGCTTTGGCGCTACCGACATACGAGCGTTCATAATGGCCGGTGAAGTCATTAATACCTCGATGATGACATTGCCGACTGGATGAATGATGTCTGTTACATGAACGGGTAACCTGCAGTACAGTTCCTCAAGCTCAATACATGTTAATAAAAATAAGGAAAAAAACATTGGTACAGTATTGGAAATCTTAAAAACAAAAAACTAAAATAAAACAGAACATCTGTATTACAGGGTTTTCCAATAAGAGGTGTTATTTTGATATTCAGTCGTAAAAGATCAATGGTTTCGCTGCTTGTGTGGCACGTAGCGCCGTCTTGTTGAAAGTAAACGTTGTCCAGATCAATACCATCCAATTCCGGCCATAAAAAATCATTAATCATCTCTCGATAGCGCAATCCATTCACCGTAACTGTTGCTCCAGCCTCATTTTAGAAAAGTAAGGTCCAATGACTCCGCCGGACCATAAACCGAACCAAACAGTCACACGTTGAGGATAGAGAGGCTTTGCAACAATAACTCTTGGGTTTTCCGAGCTCCAGATGACGAAGCCACCGAGGTGGAAATGGGCCTCATCACTCAAGATGATTTGCATTCGATTCACTCAAGTGAATTTTAATAATTTCAATGCGTTGTTGAAGCGTGTATCGTTCCATTTTTATTAATGGATTAGTTTCTACTTGTTAAATGTCAAAAAATGACAGCTTCAAAAGTAACATCTACCGAAATAGCGGGCTATTCAAAATAACACCTCTTATTGGAAAACCCTGTACTTTTACGTTTGACTGAGGGTTGAACCTTCCTTCTCAGAGACCGGAGTCAACCACGCTACCGACCTTACCAGATGCCGAGCGGATAAAACCGACATTTATTTCACATATTAACTCACAGAAAGAATTATAGAAGTTTATGTCCACGTGTGTGTACGTGATTGACACCAAAAGTTGATAGAATTGACAACGAGTCGATTTTCATTCGATTTACAGCATTCAGTCTACTTCCATACTTTATTTGCCAAGTACTTGCCCCGATGCCATAAATCAAGGATGGTGTAATTATAATATGAACTACTATACTCAATATTTCGTCCATGTAAAACGATTTTAAAATCATTTGTTTACAGAACGTGAACATGGGAATAACGCATGGTTCGCTCGTAAAGCCCGATTACTTTTGAAAGCAACCAATGCAATATAGATTTCATCCACACAGCAAACAGAACCAGCACACAGTGCGATGTATTGCCAGCGCTGAGCCGACAATAGAAAATCCTACAATAATAAAAGTGCTACACACATCCTCCCGCACTTGTGTTCCGATTACCATGCCAAAAGAATTCCGATAAATTGTACCGAAATACAAACATCAACAGAGGATGTGAGTAACAATAACTTACCACTACCAACAGTACCAACCAGATCTACTGATTACATAATAATGTTTGTAACATGATAACTACACAGCTGCGATGAGACCGTGAACAGAATTAATTCTGAAATGACTAGGAATATTATGCTGCTTTAGTCATAGTCACAAGAGAAGACGTCAAATCAAACAAAATGACTCATTGTAGTCATCGATGCTGCATTTGATAAAAACTAGAAAATTTCCGTGAAAGATTATGAGAATTAAGTTCATTATAATGATGAAATTAAATGATATAACTAATTTTATAACTACAAAATGCGCATAAGTATGAATGCGTCACAAGTGTAGACATCTGTGGAGCAGTCTCTTTTAATTTGTTTACTTCTAATTTGTTCGCTTTTGGAAAGAATATATGATCTCACAGGAATCGCTGTATCTCCCCTACTGTTGTGATGAGAAATATGATTTAAATGGTGTTAGAAATAAAAAAAAACACCACGCTTTATATTCAAATCTAGAAGTGAACAACAGTAGAATTAAAATGTGCACCTTTATGAGACTAAAGGTTCCGACCGCAGTTTGAAAAAAAAACGAGACTCTCAGAATTTTTTATTAATTATTTTCATATTAAACGACAAAAAAGTGAGGTGACATTTTTCAGTTGCAGTTTTCGGATACGTTCAGAAATATTCCATTTACATATTTGGATTTTATTGCAAAGCGGAAATACTCGGACAAAATAGGCCAGAGACCTGAAGAGTTAAAAAAACTATTCAAACCCGTTCGTGGAATGCGTGAGTAGTCACTAATGCTAGAAAAAGTCGGGTACGCCCGAGGAAGGATACTAGAGTCGGGCCATATCAAGGGAAAAAATAATAGAAGAGTATGTATGAGACGATGTATGAATGTGAATGAGGCAAGGAGTGTGTGCTAAGACTGAGTTATTTGGCAGCCCGTCCTCTCTGTCTACCCCTGTGGAAAACGGCGTGATGATTAGTTAGTTGGTTGTTCTTGTATTTTGTTAAATATGTCATAAATTTCAAAACATCGCGTGCCTTTACGTACACTTAACCCTTCTAATGCTATCAGAACTATTTAGGAGTAAACTGATTAAAGATACGTTCAGTCGTGTTTTTGACCTGCTAAATCTAATAATTACATAGAGAATGCTGTTTGCACGATAAGAGAGCATTATAAACCAATATTAATATCCACATCGTTTTTTTCCCCTTACTGAAGATTATTTGTCTATCTAGAGCAGGGGTAGGGAACCTGCAGCCCGCAAGGCTTTTAGGTGCGGCCCACGAGCACTTTCGGTGCGGTTTGCTGACGACAAAAAGGGAGTATAAAAAATTGCTTTCAGAACGCGAGAACGGTTTTCTTTCACGGTGTCTCCGATACATTTTAAAAACATCATTACTAAACCCCGAGAAAGGTATAACATAGCTGACAGGTACCCGTAAGTACGTATGCACTTAAGTTACTAGACAGCAGTTTAGAAAAAAAAAACCCATTTTAAATTTTATTTTAATTTATTTCACTAATAAGATATTAAATGTGTAATATGAAATTATGAGTGTAATTCTAAATAAACTGGGGATTGCTATAAATAAATTGCTTACAGATAAAATTACAGTTGTAGGTTCATCTGCAGACGCATTTAAGAAGGAAATCACTCTCGTGTTTGAAGTGCAGTTTTAAAATTCAAGTTGCAGTTTATGTGCTTCAAAAATCGGAGGAAACCATTTTCGGGTTCTGGGTGTAGTTTTAATGAAAGTTGAGATCTCGCAGAAGGATTAACTCTAAGTTAAAACCAGTTTTATGTTCAGAATGTAACGTTAAAATTTCAATTGTGGATTGATCTGCTGACGCATTTTGAATGTAAACATTATGCTATTCGAAGTGCAGTTATAAAATCCAAGATGCTGACTGTGCGCTGCAAAAATCGGAGGAAAATATATTTATGTGCACGGTGTAGTTTTAATTGAAGCTGGGAAAAAAAATATAAAAAAATATATATACTCGAAAAAATATTCAATCTTAACTTCGTGAATAATTGCAAATCACTTTCTGGCGTGATTTCAATTGAAATAAAATCAATAAAATTGTAAACAACAATACACCCTTTTTGATTAAATAGTGGCGTTTACAAAGTTTTTTTTTATTTTATTCAAATTCAATCTATAGTTATAGCTGTTTTGTCTTTCGAATGATGTGTTAAAATTCCAGTTGCGTATTCATCTGTTGACGCATTTCGAAGGAATGTTCCGACGAAGTTCCGAAGTTGGTATATTCAGAGTGGAAATTCAAATCTAGTTTCACATCATATCCTGCAAAATTGCAAAGAAAACTATTTACTTCCGCGTGTAACGGTTATTTAAGCTCGTGCAGAATTACTTTAAGGCTTGTGCTTTGAACGCAACTTAAAATTCGATTTCCGGACTCATCTGTAGACGCAACTCGAGGGAAACCATTCTCGCGTTCCGAGAGTAATTATAATTTCTAATAGTAGACTCACGACATTTCATTTTTTATTCGAAGTGTAGCATCAAGAATCCAGATTAACTAATTTATAATAAGCAGCTCGACGCTACTTAGGTACGTACTTGCTACTTAGGTACGTACTCGCAGTCGAAATCAAAACAGAGCAACCTACGTACTACAAGCACCTACTTGTCTATCGACGACAATAATATCGCAAGTCCGTCTTTCACATTACGAGAACTCGCCAGAAGGTTCTAGTCTACCGCCTAGGCATAATTGCCGCGCCGCCGAAACTTCGGGAAAGGGCCAGACCGAGTGAGTGGCCTCGATTTAGTTGCCATTTAACTACCTGCTGTTGCCACCGGCCGAACAGTATAAATAAGCCCGACGCAGCGAGTCAGTCAGTCAGTCATCAGTCTGCCGTCATTTAACAAGAATCAACGAGTGATAACCGCGCTCCTCTTACTAGTGCAAAGGACAATTTACCCGGCTTCGCCCGTACCATCATGGACTCTATCGGGACATCATCTTAGCGCCTTGTCCAGATCGCCGTCCCTGGCAAGCGCTACTCGGATTACAAGCGCCCTGGTTCCAGTGTCTCTGACCAGCGCTTCTTCCACGCCACCATGACCACCACGAGGACACGCAGCATCCTCACTGGTCTACGCCGTTCTCGCTCAACCGCCTACAAGGTTCGCCGCACCTTCGGCCTTCCGTCAGCACTGGAGTATTGATTCCCCAGATCGCCAGTGCCTCACAGTCATCGAGTCCGGTCTCAGCGCGCCGTCGTCAACTACCGCCTGGACCACATCACCGCAGCAACCGGAGTATTCAACATTTGTCCTACGTCATCTCCTCGTCACGGCAACTGACTCAATAAACACTGTGACCTTCACGACACCGCCTTTTATTTCGTGTCTCGCACCTGATCCCCAAAGAAGAATTCTTATTAAATAAAATTGGTACTTTGGGAATTGAGGTTATAATAATATATCGAAGACTTCCCCTTTCCCCAACCAACTAAATCTATGGCCCCCGATGGCAAAAAAGGTTCCCCTCCCCTGATCTAGAGTTAACAGAGGTCAAGTTATCTCTAGTTTAAACATGGTGTTGTTTGTAGTGTGATAAGTCCAGAATATTTGAAAGAATTTTAATCGATAATTCAGGAGATTACACATAGGACGTGTGTGTATTGACAAGAAGACAAACAAATCTAATAGATTACCTAATCACCTAATGCTTAATACAGTATTTATTTGCTTATAAATTATTTAAATGAATCCGATGAATTTTAAGAATTTGGCAATATTTGAATAAATTGGATATAAATAAAATAAAATGGGGATGCCATATTTCCACTCCGGACTTTTGGGACTCACAATTGGAAATAAATGTAGGACAATTATGACTGTAGAAACTCCAGAACTACTGGGACTGTAGAACAATAATTGGCATTCTAGAACAACCGGAACTTGTACGATATCAACTTAAATTTCTTAGTCATCATGCTTGTAAATCGCCCCATCCCCGTACTCGATAATATCGTATATTGATCGGTTCTACGCTACTAGGACTACCCCCACACGTACAATCTACATCTGCAACCCTCCAGCATGTTCTGGCGTAGTACATAACGGTCACATGATTTACCACGAACCTCTCCCTCCCTATACCATTTTACAACCGTTACGCGGAATTAAATGAACCGTGGAAAATGGAAAACCAGAGGAATTTTTACGGGTAATTGCAGGTTTTCAATGACACATTAAATCATTTTTGCCCATCGTAAAAGGAAAGGTATAAAATGGAAATCAGTAAATTTGTAATAGAACATTATGATTTTTGAAAATATTAATACAGAGCACCTGAAATCACCCGGTGGTATCACAGAATCCCCAATTATTGCAGTATATTGCGAGGCTGCAGGAAGCGGGGTAGAGAAAGATGGGAAAGTACCTGGCTATTCAGGATCTTATTACAAAACACGGCTAAAGCCATTTCAAGCAACGTTTTCATTATGAATGGTGGTCTTTCACCGGGGCAATACCGTTAGTAACGTTATATTTGAACGATATACAGGGTGTCCGGGGATAAAGTGCGCCTACTTCGGGGGGTTATTCTGCATGATTTTAAAAGTCTAAAAGTAAAATAACTTTTTACGACATTCAAATGTTTTAAGGTATTCTTTGGTAAAAATGTTTAATTGTTTGTATAGGAAAATAAATATTCTTATATGGAGAAATATTTTGGTATGAGAATTGTTTTTACTTCTACCATCATGTAGAATCACCTCCCGAAGTTAGCGCACTTTACCCCCGGACACTCCTGTATTTGCCCTGACGAAGACACAGTCGTAAATTGAAGAATATAAAGTTGCAGCATTTATTTTGAAAAAAAGATGTACCTACCATTTTAAATATTATAGTTTGTATAAATTTTTACGGGTTTATTAAAATTAAAAGCCATGAATTTAATGGTTTTAAGTCCTCGGATATTTTAGATTCTAAAATTTGGAATAATCTCGTCGTTCTGCGGCCGTTTATCCAAAAATGAGGTTTCTTCCGAATTAAAGTTCGAAGTTTAAAATTAAATTACAGCCAATGTTTCTAGATATTAACTTTAATTTTAAACGGTCTTTGAGGTGTGAACTTTTCATAGTCCTGAATAGTATAGAAAATCACCCGTTTCCACATTCAAATTACGCTGTATATGTATAATGTGCTCTACATTTTTGGAGTAAAGCGATCATTAAACGAAACAATTTCCTTAGATATTATTGTAAATTTGTGGTTATGAAAAATAACGTCTGAGAAGACACGATACAGCTTCTAGCTTTGTAAGAAATGGGCAATACCTACATAAAGTTTTATATTAATCTTAATATATAAATATTCAGCTTGCGTTTACGGCGAAGCTTAATGCTAAATCACTATTTCGATTAATCTTTATAACGAATTGATGTACATAATGAATACCAAAAAATATGCTTTAGATAAATTGAATGTTTTCCTATCGTTTCGCTTGAGTAGAATACAAATAAAAAAAAAATTACTCAATAAAAAATAGAAATGATAATTTTTTTTTTTCAATAGAAATGTATAAATGCGTAAAGGAAACAACTTTAAAAAAATACAGTATTATAGCTAAGATTATCTGTGACAGTTTCACTTGATTAACTTTTTTGCTTTCTTATAAAATTATTTACAAAATAAATAAAAACCAGTTTTGTGCTTGAAATCGAACGTTTCTTGACACCGTTTGTCAAGCGATTTTAATGCCTATTACCTACAATATAAGGTATACCAAGAATATATACATTTTTGGCTTGCAGCTTCCTCTTAACATTAATTCCAAGATTAAAGCCTGTGATAGACCACGCTATAAACGCGCTATATTTTCGTGGCTTTGCCTATTTCAGCATATCGCTCGCCATACATTCCCGTTGGTAGTGTATGGCGAGCGATATGCTGAAATAGACCAATCCATGATGCGTACAGCGTAATGTGTCGCCTACCTAAACAAGTATGGTGGAGTTGTTTCAAGCGATCGTTTTTTTATGTGTCGAGAGTTTGTCTGATGTACAATTAGTGCAATCTTGATGGGCCGCCAACACCTTGCCCGGCAAGACTGTTGACGGGCAATACTGTTGACGGGCAAGACAATAGTTCGTCCAAAAGGGTGGAAAACTACAAAATATTTATAACAATGTGGAGAAAGACGTTAAAAATGGTGTTACACAAGGATTCAACTTTGGACCACAATAATATTTCAAAGTTTTAGTTTTTACTTTATCTGTATTATTGTGGTCCTTAACTATTTGCATATCTTCAAAGGAGCATTGACCCACACTAATATATATTAATAAATAATTGAGAAATTGCGTAATATTATTGAAAATTTCATAAAACAAATAATTGAAGAAAAACAAAACATTCTAGTCGATACCCGAGCGATTACGTAACTTGTTTGAGAAATCTCCTCATTAGTAATATTACGTGAACTAAAACCAAAACACGACGGTTGTAGAAGAAGAAATCTATTTGCAGAAGTGATATTATGATGCTGAAATTTCTTGAACTTCATCGAGTTTCCATATATACAGGATGTCTTCGGGAGGTGATTCTACAAGATGGTAGAAGTAAAAAAATTCTCATACCGAAATATTTTTCCATAAAAGAATATTTATTTTCCTATACAAACAATTAAACATTTTTACCAAATAATATCTTCAAACATTTTTCTTAAAAGAATATTCATTAACCCCTACAAATAATACGACGGTTTTTTTTACCTAAAAACTACATTAAAAAGTTGGAATTTCGAAAAAATTATTTATCTTTTTTACTTGTACTATCATGTAGAAACACCACCCGAAGTTAGCGCATTTTACTCCCGTAGGTATATACAAGACCAATGTTATTTTATTATAGGAAGAGGTATCCATAAATAAGATAGTTCTGACATGTAATTTAAATTTACCATAATGTATATACGTTTCCAGAAAGAAACATTATAGTTAGGCAGATTTTAACTGAAAAAAAAAATTTACTAAGATAAAACTTCTATAATATTTAAAAAAATATCCAGGAACTGAAGTCGACAACTCTACCAACCTCGCCAAATGCCGATCGGATAGGACCGACATTTATTTCGTATATTAACTGCTAGAATGTTATCCGATTTCAGAGGAATGCGTATATGTCCACGTGCACGAGATTGTCACCAATAGGTGACAGAGTGCATTGACATCGACAAACGAGTCTATCTGCCGAGTTTCAGCTCGATCGGATGTCGGGAGGTGGGATCATTTCCGCTTCCAAAATTTGCATTTTTTGTTCCTTACCGAAAACAAAAGTGATTTTCAAATAGAAGTATTTAAAAACGAACAGTATAAAAATCCTGTGACGCAATCATAAACCTAAAAGTAAATGGACAGAGCTATTCGAGGATACTTTGAAGCCGCGGGGTGATGAAGTGAGGGGGGGGAAATGTACGAAAACTGCAAAAATCGACTATATCCCATTAAACATCCAAAAATAGCGAGGAAGTTACAAGCCAAAAATGTGTATATTCTTGGTATACCTTATATCGTTGGTAATAAACATTAAAATCGCTTGACAAACGGAGTCAAGAAACGTTCGATTTCAAACACAAAACTGGTTTTTATTTATTTTGTTAATAATTTTATAAGAAAGCAAAAAATTTAATCAAGTGAAACTGTCACAGATAATCTTAGCTATAATACTGTATTTTTTTAAAGTTGTTTCCTTTACGCGTTCATACATTACTATTGAAAAAAAAAAAAAATTATTAGTTTACATTTATATTTTTTATTGAGTAACTTATTTTTTTTATTTGTATTCTACTCAAGCGAAACGATAGAAAAACCTTCAATTTATCTAAAGCATATTTTTTGGTACTCATAATGTATATCAATTCGTTATAAAGATTAATCAAAATAGTGATTTAGCATTAAGGTTTGCCTTAAGCCGTTGTAATTGCATTAACAATACAAAAATAAAATGAAAACACTTCATTATAAACCACTTTTGAAAATTTGACGGCCGGCATAGTCCAGTGGTAACGCATTGGACTGCCATTCCGAAGGTCGCGGGTTCGAACCCGGCGTGCGCAAATAAATTTTATTTGATTAATTTGTGTTATTTCACAATTAATTAACTAAAATAATATATAGTATATTTGCGGCACGTTCCAGAGTGGAAGATACTACCAGTATCGCCCTGGTGTAAGACCACCATTCAGAATTGAAACGTTGCTCCAAATGGCTTTAGCCGTGTTTAGTGACTAGATCTGAATAGCCAGGTACTTCCCCACCTTCCTCTTTCCTTTCCCCACTTACCTTCAGCCTCACAACATCCCCCAATTGGGGATGCCATAGTCTCACTGGCTCCAGACGGGAGCAGTTGGGACTCTTGTGAGGTATTCACTATAAAAAATAAAAAAAAAACTTTGCGTACAAATCATTTAAAAAGTTTGTCATACAAGATGGCCAGACAATTTTCCCTTACCTTAGATTTGACTTCAATGCCATTCATACGAAATCGCAGTAATGCTGTGTCCAGGGCTTTTTAGGTTCATGGACGCAATTGATCGTTATCTTTATAAATGTTATCGAGCATCGTAAAATTAGTTTGGAATTTCTAGGTTAACTATTATCAGATCGTTATTTCTAAGGGATTTTAAGTTACATGTCTTAAAATGAAATTGTTCGTCGTATTGTTTGTTGGAACTAAAGTTTTATATTATTCAACAAGAAAAAAAGATGTCGAAAAAAAATCATGTTTAAACTCGGCTAATAACTGCTGATTCACAATAAATAAATATACAAAGTCCGTAACGAGTTACGCCAACAACTGTGAATTACGTTTAAAACAGACATGTTTGCGTGACCTGGACAAAAAATCGATGGACAATATAGACATTATTTTTTTATGTGAAACCGCACAACTGCTGCTCCCAACCACCCGGAGCCAGTGAGACTTTGGCATACACAATTGGGATGTGTTGTGAGACTGAAAGTAAATATACTATATATATTATTTTGAGTAATTTGTGACATAACACAAATAAAATTTACTTGCGCACGTCGGGATTCGAGACCCCGACCTTTAGCTTTCTAGTCGAGAGCCTTACCCCTCGGTAGGACTACTCGATTTAGTCCAATTTAATATGACCGGGTTGCCAATTTATTGTTCTGAAAATGTGTATGGCACTAAAATAATAAGCCAGCCAAGAAGGTTTGCGTCGGTTGACGTTCTATTTTCCTTTAATTAAATAAGGCCGTTAAAATAAAGCGTGACAGACCGATGGCGCCGTGTTCGTGAAACCTCTTGTTTGAGAAACAGTAAAATGGTTTCGATTTATTGAAATAATTAATATTAACGTAATCATTTGGAAGTGCGTTAAATTTCATTACATTTTTTGTAGACATCGCAAACTCGCTTGGCTGCGAATAGCTAATGACGGGAAATATTTTGAAATTATTCATCTATTGAGCGTCGTCACAGGCGAGCGACGAGCATTTCTGTGTGCATGTCCGACAGATCCACCCGACATTCACACACGTACAGAAATTGAGGTATATAGATAGAGCCAGCTTTGGCGAATTACGCGGCTGTCAACTGCAAAGTGACAGATCCCATACAAAGAAATGATATTCCGCGGCAGTCCCCCAATTTATCTGACCCTCTCTAGATTATATATAGCGTAGTGTGTCACCCCAACATATAATACGTATATGAAACGCCCAACTTATGCGCGCAAAATATAGCGTTATGCCGGTTATGCGCCTAAGGCTTCATTTTCCATTGTAAAATATCACGGGCATCAGTCGGTTACAAGCGCTCGGCGGGCGTGGGTCTCCGGCTATAACTTCAAAATGCCTACACGCACACTGGGATATTGTACAAGTCAACAGAAAATATAGGGCGAGCAATGGTATAACCTTTTTGTTTTAGTCGTGTAAATTGACTTATTAATGTCAAAAATTCGTGGAGCATTGGCGCGGACTCGACTCGTTAGTTGAGTTCGTACGCGGTCGGAAGGATTCGGGCGACATCGACAGCCGCCACACCCCCTTCCTACTTCCCGCACGGGAACAATATTCGCACTGATAGTGCAAGGAATGTAAACTCTCTTTATATATAGCACAATGCGTACAGACGTGCTCGTCCCTCGGCCTGTGACGTCATGTTCGCCTGTAAATAATCCGCTAGTGGCTAACAGTGTTGCAACACAACGAACGGTTTACTTGGAAACATACGAACACGATTTAGGAAAATGCAAATAAATAATCATCAAATTTGTTGTTTTTGGAAAAAAACAATATACATTGCATGATACTTTCCCATACGCTGTGACGAGGGATATACCAGAAAAGCAATCAATATTTTTCGATCCCTATCATGTAACATGATATAAATAATATAATGACTCATAGGATTAGGGTATGAGGTACCTATGACATATTAATAATATGCGTCGTAGTAAGTTCTACGCGTGTAATTTATGAGTCCCAGTGTGTAATGCGTTGAATATCACGAAAATAATAATATACGACCATGGATATTCAATACACTACATGACCCTACCGGTTATCGGTAATGGTATAAATTTGAGCTTTCTGGTAGTATCAATTGGAAACTGATACCATATTACTTTTCGTCAGCTAAAACTATATGGAAAACCTATACACTCCTTTCTATGCTCATCTACTCTACGTGTCCAAAACATCTAAGCGTCCCCATTCAATATTGTTAACTACGCTTCCATCGGCCTTGTGATTCGCTTTAAATTGGTTTAATCAAGCAAACGTATTGGGTTATCTCATTTCTACTGAATTCAATATAATTCAATCTCTCTTCTGACATTCATAACGGTTGGCATCAGCACTCCTTTGCAGACTACTAGTCGCATTCCCCTTTGACAATTTCTAATTAGGGACTACTGAATCCAGTATTCTGTCAATGTCCTTATCATGGCTTCTCGCATTCAGCGTTATAATGCCTGCATTCAACCTTATATCAAGGACCTTATCAGCTCTCCCGTCTCTCAAACTTACTTTCTTACAAGTACGCAAACCCATACGGAGAAAAACGACCCTGTTAAAAAAGTAGCATAACAATTTCCTGGTAAAATATAAGTAATTCAGAATATATCGAAAACACGTGTTCTTTTCCTAATAAATATCGTGACTGAATGCATCAGTATATCAATATTTGTATAAACACGTATTCCGGCGTCCTGATAGAACATTCGCTTTAACCGATACTTTGTTAGGAACCTTGTCGATTCATTCGTTAAAGGCCTGCACTCCCGTTTTTAACAGGAAAACCAATAATTTGATCAGATTTTCAATAATTATTTTCTAATCATTTTGTTTTTGACAGTTTTTAAATAATTTTTAATATTTTACGTAACAACTTTTATATCGGTAAATTTTCTCCGTGCATCTTTTTGCTACGTAAGAATTCACACTGAAAAGAAGTAAAGTAAAGCAAAGGAAGTGTGTGCGTTACCTGCATATGAGGGAATATAATATATATACAATTCATTCCTGTATCCATCGTTGTTCATAACAGGTATGCTTGATATCAACACCTTAAGAATCCTGCCGAAAAATATTTTTAAGTTAATCTCTAATTAATATACCTACTAAATCAACCTATTTTGAAAGCTATGTGTCTAACAAGAACATTGTGGAAGATCCCACGCACTTTTTTATGCCCGAAAGGGAAGACTTGCGCCTATCAGAACGGAGCGACTCTAACGATCTTACATATACTTCAAATTTGTAATCCACTCCTTAATACATATTGGTGTATAATCTTTTTATGGAGAACATGAAGAAATAAATGAATAGTTCTTCACGGTATTAGACTGTGTTGTTCAATTCTGTCTCCACCCATCGAAGGAAAATTACTGATAAAAAAATATTGCTAATTTATCAAGAATCTATTCAAATTGTTCCTTATCCGGTTAAAAACGGGATTACAGGCCCTTAAAGAATGAATTGATAGGTTTCCTAATAAACTTTTAGTAAAATACCGATGACTTATCACGATGTTCATAAAAAAAAAAAATTCTAATTTCGTCATTATATAGTATCGAGAAAAAACCCAAGTGCATGAACACATGTTACAATATTATTACGAATTCATTAAAAGTTTATCAGAAAACGGTCTGCAATCCCGTTTTTAACCGGATTAACAAGGTCTAATCCTTTCTAGCATAGCTTCGAAAGTTGCTTTGCTTTTTATGAAAATTTGATAAGATTATGTATGGTCAGATTATAACAACAAAACCAATCTAGTGTATCATATATCGGTGAATAATACATATATAATATTCCCGCTGATACATCACATGTCTCTCGTTATCTCGGCGCAAACACTTGATTGCGTCATACAACATACAACTGAAGCCACAACGTGGTGTCTGCTCATTGAGTGGGAAAATTAAATAGGCAATGGAAAACTATTTTTACTGAGGGAACGCATTAAATAAAATCTTTACTGTTTATAATAATTTAAATGCAGCACTAATATAAACTTGAAAATAAATTGTATGCACATCATATTTAGTTAAATTCTGTGTGATGAACCGAATATTCAAGATGGCGTGATAAAATAATGACACATTTGACAAAACGAACGGGGGACCAATGACATCCATTGATTTCTGTGAAGGTCAACGCGGAGACGGAGCTGACAAATAATATCAACAGCCGCCAACACAATAACCTAAAGTCAACAACGAGACAGCAACAGCGGTTTTGTAATAATTCGATATGCAACAGTCAAAATTGTTCACAATATTCTCAAAATAGAATAATAGTTATCATGGCGGACAGCCATAGTTTATTAATTTAAATGGAAACAGTAATATCTATGTGCGTTATTATTTATGTTACGTAGTTTTTCTAATATTACCTCAGGACCCAAGGGTGATCCCTGTTGAACGCCCGAAACTGTTCAAAAGAACTGAAAGGTAAAAAATGTAGCTTTATCAAAAATATTTTCGAACGTGAAACATTAATTATCATTGGTAGTGAAAGCTGAATGTAAAATAAGTAATACATATAACAAAAACAGAAACAATGAAAAATATATAATATAAAGGTGCACAATAGGAACAGGTAAATAAATGGTCATTTATTCTGAAGTTAAAAGAAATCTGGCATGTGACAAGCTCTACAAATAAATATACGAACTGGCTAATGCACTACAAAGGTACACAATTCGGGAGATTTTCAAGTCCCATCCTTGTCTTCCTCCGTAAACAATTTGTTTAGAAGGAAAATGCTCATTCATCTTTCTCTTGATGCCCTTGTTCGCATTCATCTCAATTTGCTCCAGAAAGGGTTTGCTTATTATTTTTCCGCGAGATTATGACGATAAACGTCTCAGCATCTGTCTTCAGAAATAGCGGAGTAATACCTGCTTTACACGATACCTTTTTTCATACCGATCCCCATTTCGGGACCCATACGATTTTTTTTACTTTGAACGATCATCTATCTATCTATGTTTTTATATACCTATATTATATGGATGTCACCCGAGACAGATAAAAACAGGCTTTTCTCGAAAAACCAGCGTCATCTGTTGGACGTAAAAGCAAAACGCGCTATTGTTTCTCTATCTGCACAGACAGACTGCAGTTATACTATACAGACTGCTAGTTATATTCATACAGGTAGTTGCAATTAGACAATAAATAATATTTTGAGAAGGTACTAAATCGTCAAAAAACACCTTGAAGTTGAACATAACCATAGATCACAATCATGAGAGCATCTGTCACTGTCATTTGCGAGCTGTGTCACGTGCTTGGTCATTATCCAATCGATGTTTTTGTTTACCCGTTCGTCTTTGATTCTTTATCATAATGATTCTTATAGGCACCTATGCCTTGGAAAAACTACCTACCTGATCACCGTATCTTGATCGGTACGATATTCGTATAATATGAGATGAAACTACCAAAACACAGAATGCAGACGTCAAAGCAAAACTGCCACAGCCCAAAACGCACATAAATATTCTTCATTCTATGAATTAACGGTACGTATGAAAAGTTCTCATGTATTATTTGCTCAAAACAAAATGTCAAATCATCAAATATACACGCGAAATTCACAAAACCTAACAGTAATACACATTCGCAATCAGTAATAAACAGATATTGTAGCAATTTTATTAATAGTTTGTAAAATTAAACTAAATACAGTTTTTACGTAAATCAATGAGAGATGGCAGATGCAAATAATGTCTGCAAAATTAAACTGCACGAAAATCGGTAATACCAACACACTTCACTCACGGTACCAACTATAGTTCATCAACCAACACATCCTTTTTTCATCCCGATTAGACAAACTGTATGAAAAAGGTATCATGTAAAACGGGTATAACAATACTTTCGAGTTATTACCAGCCTACCCACACGCTTCATCACTCGGGCCCGAGAGGTGGGCAAACACTATAATAAAATCGCTCCACGTAAATTGAGAAATTATTGAATTACTTGTTTAGATTGTAAGTTGTATATGCAACGTTAAAATAAGATCAGTGTACAGTGTGTACACCGATGCTATTACAATTATTACTTAGTACAGACTTTAGACTACCTAATAACAGAATAAGGGTGACAATCATGGCATCATCATTGTGCACAAAAGAGGTCAAATATATTAAATTTATGAAGCGGGACGGAAAACTAGTGTGATATTCCAGTATGAATTATTTCCTTTTATAATCCACATAAATCTAGGAGTTAATAGTCTCACCATTCATTCGAACCGGTTAAAACCCTAAATAATTGATTAACATAGACTTCCTGGCGAACGAAATATGGTATCAATTTTAAATTAATTAGTAATCGAATAAAATCAATCGATTTATCGAACTTCATACCACAAAATGCTTGACCTCCCTGAACCCACTTTGGGCTAAAAATCATTAAATAATAAATAGTTTTATCAACGCTAACACACCATGACCACTTCATATAAAAAATGTTGCACCTTATCACATGCAGCGATGTAGACAGACACATTGCACCGACCAAATCAAATAAAATAAACAGTAAATAAGTAATAAGTACGCACCTCATAAGTGAATGAGTAACTTGCCCAAGGATTATGTCTGCAATGTGCATTGAACAATGTCACGGAACACGAGACGGAAAGAATGCCAAACATAAACAATGATTAAGAATACAATGTTATCGGCTACAGTCTGGATAGTGTCGAATGTCAGATTGTATTTAATTTCTACGAATTTCTTCGAGTCGTTGACACGTCGGTCTTGACACCGATTTGTTTATTTACGTAATATGCAATTGCATTTTAAGGACTTCGAATAACAATGACAATATATGTATGAATATAATAATATTGATCATTGCTGCGGACACGTTTTTTTTATCGAGAGTAAGAATGATTCGCACACTGGGTGTGTAATACTGTACTGTAATACTAATTTAGGTAAATTTTCAACTTGCACAAAAATCAGCATAATATTATCATTATGAGCCGCTTCCTTATTGGAAAATACTCTCAGTGTCGCCCTTGTGAAAGATCACAATTCAGATTCGAAATGTTACTTGAAATGGTTTTAGCTGTGTTTAGTGAACAGATCGGAATAGCCAGGTAATTACCAACCTTCCTCTTCTCTATCTCCTTCCCTTCAGCCTCACAAATCATAACATAACCCAATTGGGGATGGCATAGTCCGACTGGTCTAGAATATAGTTGGGAGCAGTTGGGACTATTCTACAGTATGCACAATTCACACAAAAAAACTACACAAATCGTCAACGGTTATGACTACTATTATTTATAAGTTATGACTTATGACCATAAACTAAGGACAGGTTGTTTTACAAAATTTGCAATTCCGTTATTATATCATTACGTGCCAGATGCTTCACTGAACTGAAATAATTAGAACTTTCACAGACTTGAAGATTTAGGACGGGTTGTTTCGGAGAATCTGAACAATTCATCAAATTTCAACGTTCATTTTCAAGTTCTGTGAAAGATTTTTTCAAGTTCTGTTTTTATTTCAGTTTTGTCAAGCAACTAGCCTACAATGATATAAAAACAGAACTTGAATAAGTCTTTCACAGAACCCGAAAATGAACGTTGAACAATCCACCAAATATCAACGTTCATTTTCGGGTTCTGTGAAAGTCCTATTCAAGTTCTGTTATTGTATCATTATAGGCTAGTTGCTTGACAGAACTGAAATAATAACAGAACTTGAAAAATCTTTCGCAGAAATTTAAATTTAAAGAATTGTTCAAATTCTCCGAAACGACCTGTCATAACATTTAAATTTGATGAATTGTTCAAATCCCGCTAATTATTATAAAAATATTTTTTATCAACATTTCCAAGGACAACTCTGAGAAAATAACGACTACATGGAATGAATGGGATATTATTTGAGCGCGGTTAAGTTACCGGGGACCCAACATCGCCACAGAGATCAGAGTTGAAAGTGCAACGACTTTCGAAACTGCCCACCGCATTCCGTGCAGCCAGCCTTACGAACAACAACACGACACGACACAACACGAATTACACCGCCGTATCCTGCATCCCACTAATATAATATTACCTACTAGATACACAGTCTTATAATAAATTCCAAACAAATTTTGGTACCAACATCCTGTCTGTAGAGCAGTGGCGTTCATTGCTCTATGACCAAAGGCTGTATGTAGTTTTCAAGTTAATCTAATAATCATTAGAAACATTGTACTTTTTAATAGCATCAATAATATTCATTTAACTATTTTAATAGCAACCTTACCTTTAGTAGTTTGGTTTCCATTCATAACTAACTAACTAACCATCACGCCGTTTCTCCGCAGGTCTTGGCACATATTTCTTGCCTCATTCACATTCATACATCGTCTCATACATACTCTTCTATTATTCTGACTCTTGACATAGTCTGACTCAAATATTTAATTCACTTGATCTTGCCAGGTCTACTTCGGGCGTCCCCGAATTCTTCTACCATTCACATTTGCGTCATACATTACTTACACCCCTTTCGTCGTTCTTTCGCTACACAAACCCAAACCATCTAAGCGTACCATTCTTAATCTTACTAATAATAATAATAATAAGGTGTTTATTCCGGTATGTGGGGAGGTTAGTGCAGTCCCACACATTCCATATAGAAATACAATAAAATATACATATAATCAAAAACAAAAAGATAGAACAAAAAAACAAAAAAAAACTTACTCATTACGCTTACATCAGCATTGCATTCTTTGCGGATCTCCACATTTCTCACACGATCATACATGGGTTTACCACACTTACGCCTCAGGGATTTAATTTCTACAGCATTCTCATTATATTATTATAAATTGCACATTAACAAAATCGAAGCTATTCAAAAGAAAATAAATGCTTAAAATAACTTTATTAGGTAATTTGTAAGATTTAATAAGTACGCAGAGGCAGCTTTATACTTTAAAATATCTTTATTAGGTAATTTGTAAGATTTAATAAGTACGCAGAGGCAGCTTTATACTTTAAAATTCATTCAATGAGTGTACGGAAGTATCACAAAGATTAATTACTCCCGTATAAATTAGTCAATGCCCGGAGTTGCTAGATAAGATTCAACTCAATGTACCTGCGCGCTCCACATGCTCTTCCATCCTGTTCAAAGTGGATCCATGCACAACAAAATTCTTGCTTGAACCGACTATGTAATAATTACAATAACATTATATTATCAAAAATGGACATTTTCAATTACGAGCTGATTAAAAGAGTGTTTTTCTGATGTCATAAAGATGAGTAACTGTTCTGTTTCTATTATTAATTTCATTTGTTTTATGTACCTACATTCTCTCTTATTATATTACAGTTTTTGCTTTATATGATTATGTTCATTTCTTAAAACAAGGAGGAAATCTGTAATATGTTGTATTTTTTGGTATAATGCAAAAAATTCAATAATTGTTGATTTCCCAAAGAATAATAAATAAATAAGTTTATCAGAATGCCACAATAATAATAGTTCAGTACTGTAACATGTGATTGATAACTTTTATGCAAAGGGCCCTTGGGGTGAGTTTGCACAAAAACGGCGCTATACAAATTATCCACATATTATTATTTATTTTATATTATAGAAACAAGTAGTACATTTGTTGCATCCGAAACTGCTTCCGAATTACAGCTTCTGATGAAAATGAAATGTGGACTGTAAATGAATTAACGAATACGAAATGGCGTTTGTTAGAATTGGGTGATAATATGTGTAGGAATAAAACAAGATATGGAAAGAAAGAAAACAGGATGACCAATCACTTACCAAGAAGGAGCACACAACACAATATAGTGAGTTCAAGCACAACACAATAACAATATAATGAGTTTCACCGCGATATCTCGAGGTAGCTACCGCCACAACAAAACGAAGGAGTACTTGAACGATATTAAGCACTTCCAATATAATCCTTTTCAAAGATTATGTACACGAGAACACAAAAAACTTGCTTGCAATAGTTCAATTCTTCTTCTGTTTTTTTTTTCATAGCAAACGCACTCGAATTTACAGTGTTCTTGCCTTTGTTCCAAATTTCAAACACTTTCCAACAAGGTGATGGTTAGGGATAGGTAGGAACCAAGCATATTCTTATTTCAAAACCAAACAACATTGGTTACAGTGATGAAACAATTTACAGATAGTTATTTAGTGCGTAAGATGTTTCCTTATAATGTCATATTATGTGATATATATATTACATAATATAAAGTCAACTCAACAAATAAAACACTGAACATTCTGATAACACACACCACACACGGACAAAGACACTTTCAATACTACGCAACCAAACTTTTAACAGTATGCCCATTACTTTGAAACAATTATTGACTACACACACATCTGCTTTAAAAATGTCAATGTACTGCTATTCGCCGACGATATTAAATTATATAAAGAAATAACCTCCTTAAACGACTGTCAAGTTCTTCAATCTAATATAGACATGCTAAATAACTGGTGTTCACAAAACTATTTAAATGTAGAAAAATGCAAAATTTTGACCTTTTCCAGAAAAAAAAACATCACAATTTTTTGGCTATTCAATAAATAAAACAAATTTAGAAAGAGTAAAGGAAATGCGAGATCTTGGCATAATAATGGATGAGAAACTAGACTTTACGGCCCATATTCAACAAACTGTGAATAAGGGTATGAAAACATTAGGTTTTATATTAAGAACAATTAAAAACTTTGAATCTTTACAAATCATAAAACTATTGTACATATCCCTTGTTAGAAGCCTGATAGAACATAACTCCATAGTTTGGTCGCCCTTCTACAATGTACATATCCATAATGTTGAAAGAATTCAAAGAAAATTTCTACGCTTCGTCAATTTTAAACTTAACATCCCTTTAGAACACATAAATTACCAGTCATTATTGAATCATTTAAATATTCCGACATTAGAAAACAGAAGAAAAATAAACGACCTAACCTTTTTATTAAAATTATTACAGCGCCCTTGACGTGATTTTTCACAAAAACGGCGCTCTACAAATTATCCAATTATTATTATTATTATTATTATTGAACTCTAAATTCGATTGTTGTGAACTCCTGCATTTAATAAATCTACACATACCTACACGAACAACTAGGCAAATATCAACATTTTACATACATACATCTCATTCCAACTATAGTTTTCACTCTCCAATACAACGTTTACACAGTCTTGGTAACAAATACTTAAATAATATAAATGTATTTGACAATAATTTGAACTTGGCCAACTTTAAACGGAGTATGTGCGAACTATTTTTACCTAATTTGTAAACTATTGTTATATTTTCTTATTATCATTATGGTTGATTTTGTGGGTTTTGGCAGATTTTATATTTTTCGTCTCACTTACTCTATCCATACCTATATTTTTAAAATTCTTATATTTTATGTAACATATTTTGTCAACTCTGATATTTTTTTATGTAACCTGTATTTTGTTAACACTGATTTTTTTTTTTTTTTTTTAATTTTTATATGTAATCTGTATAACTAAAAAATAAAGATGTACATTATTATAGGTAAAAGCCCTATGGGCGTTTAAATAAATAAAATAAAAAAAAAAATAAAAATAAAATAAAATAAAATCTACAAACTTTCTCAAAAACACATATCGTAGCATGGATAAAAAATCAATATTCATTTTATTCAAAAGATTATAATTCCAAACCAAACATAACCAAAATATAATAAATTAAATGTTATACACGTTCTTCAAGAATTATCCAAAAATACGTACACACTCACATATAAATGTGTGTTTTCATGTTTCAATATATGTTTGTGAAAAAAAAAAAAAAAACTTTCTACCACAACACATAAATACCTGTCACCCTTAATCACTAACACCTCAGCACAGGTTCTCCTAATGAGGTGTTCACGTAACATACAATATCACCCACACACAGTTTTACCTATATCAACCTATGTTCTTTATTTTTTTATACCTTTTTTCTGTACTTTTTTCTCTGTACTACAATATAAACCACTGTAATCATTTGTAAAATGTGTATTCAAGAATAGACATAAATAAATAAATAATAAAAAAAGTCACTGAACAAAATGAATCCTAGAAGTGTGGATCTAAATCGATTTGAATGAATTTGGTTTTAAAATGTTACTTCGGACACACGATCAGGCCGATCTTCTATCGGATGATTATCTCTTCATTGCTATACAGCAGGGGTGCCCGGGTTCATGAGGTGAGGTTTGTCTAGGTCTTGGCGGTGTATGCGTTTGGCCACCTATTACGTGGCGGGTCGGATCGGGAGATACCGGTTGAGAGAGACCCGTCGCCTTGCACCGCAGTGGGAGGGATGGATTCATACGCCCGTCACTCCTGGACACATTGACCCCCAGATTCCTACCCACCCCTCATACTCTTTTCTTTCCCATTTTTTGAGAGATTTTTTTCCCTTAGGGCCTCTTTTGTGGAGCTAATGTAAAAAAAAATCAGTACATTATTTCAAGGCTACTATTATTGATTATTAATATTTTAGTTGCCGACAAGTCTTCGTTACGAAGGTCTTCGACAAGTCAAGTCAGGACAAGTCTTCGTTATTGTACTGAAATATTGATTAAAAGTAGGTAGTACCAACAGAATTCCATATAATTCACAAGAGAAATACTATGATAATAGATTGATTCCCACTCGAAACTTAAAAAGCGTGAATTTAATATAATGTAATTTAAATAGACAAGTAAAGATTTTATCATAAATGTAGCACTTCAATAATTGATATCAAGTATTTTATGACAACGGTTTGTATTTTTAAATTATGCATTTCCATTATTCATTCAAATTTACAACGAAATTACGAAAAAAACAACTTAGAAGTTGGACAAGAAGCTACTAGTGCGACAGTGTGACAAAGTTCATTCTAAATTATAGTACGTACGCAATCTGCCAAAAAATCCCCTAATTTGGCCAAATTGTTTAATTTGGTAAAATTTTATGAAATTTAGTAAAATATCGTCGAATTTTATTAGATTTGATCAAATAATGTTGTTTTTCCCTGAAAAGAGAACACATTTTTATCATAAGCTGGATTTTATATTTATAGTCTGTCTGACATAAAAACAACATTCTCCAATGTGAGTGATACCTAAAACCAAAATAAACATAGGTGACCTAACCAAAAAGAAATTATTTATTCACTTACGGTACAAGTACCTTTAAATACAGAATAACATATTTTTTTACAAAAAAAGGATAACAAAATAATTACTGTGTAAAGATACTAATATTATGACTAAAATTTACAAACAGGCTATAGAAACCAAAATTTTAACTAATAACTATGTATTTTCAAGTTTTTTTAAAATGCTTTTTGTGAGTTCTTTCGGTGCTATTAAAAATATCACTGTACTTCTGCGTATTTGTTATCTAAACTGGTATGTGTGGTATTAAGCAGTAAGACGAATTGGTATTGACATCATTGACATCATCATTGACCACCATAACACGGGCATGTGCCTAGCATGGTGGTCGAAAAATTCCTCAATGCATGTAACTAATAATTTGATAGAATAAAGAAACTTAAAAAAAAAAAAAAGTGACAGATAGTTTTAGTTCGTGTGACTATATTAGGAACAAGAAATGAAATCAATTCCAATAATGCAGGCCTGTCGCCTAACCTTATTCCGTAAGTTGACAAAAAAAGGTATTTAAGTAGGCCATTGCGAGACCCGTTTGAAACTATTCCAAATATTGGAGAGGACAAAAAGTACTTAAGACAGGTTGTTTCAGAGAATCGGAACAATTCATCAAATTTCAATTTTCGGGTTCTGTAAGATCCCTATTCAAGTTCTGTTATTATTTCAGTTCTGTCAATCAACTAGCCTATAATTATATAATAACAGAACTTGAATAGGACTTTCACAGAACCCGAAAATGAACGCTGAAATTTTATGAATTGTTCAAATTCTGCAAAACAACCCATCCTTAATTATCAACATCATAAGGACTGTGGAAGTTCTATTCAAGTGCTATCATTATTTCAGTTCTGTGAAGCAACTGGACTATGTTCATATAATAACAGATCTTCAATAAGACTTTCACAGGACTTGTAAATTAACTTTGAAATTTGATGAATTGTTCAAATTCTCTGAAACAACCCGCCCTTAATAATAATGTGGTATTAGCTATTCACTGATCGAATGTAATGAAATTCAATAAGAATATTTGTTTGTGATGCACTTCATGGACAATAAATACAATTTCAAACCTTTTAAGCATTCTGATTTTGCTTTCCGGCTTAGAACGACCAAAAAAACTACGAAGAACTCGTAAACCAAGAAAACCAACGGGTTTGCGATAACAGGTTAAAGCCGATATCTCCTTCCTTTATCTTTACGTCGAGAAAGAAGTAAGAACCGAGTTCGAAAGAGACGATAACTATAATAATACAGCAGAGAAAATAATGAAAGAGAGTAAAAACAAAAGAGTACGAATGGAAGAAGAATAAAAAAAGACAAAAGAGTAAAGAAGAAAATAAAAGCAAAGACCGAGAGTGCGATAAGGAACAATCGCATTCCGAATCTGGATTCGGGCAGGTTCGTGTGGAGCCTAGTTAATCAGGGAGATAACGGGTAACGCGGAGGGCTTACTACCGCCTGCACTATCTAGATCAAAATGTACCGATGTATGTGGAAGCAAGATAGTGCGCGGATAGCGTCTGCTACTTAACCTACCTACCAGCTAGTATCAGAGGCCAGAGCAGAGCGAACTGCCAGGCTCGAGAGAGGTATGTGCTAGTCGGTAGCTAACTGCCGGGTACTCGAATATATCTGATCAAACAAAAAGCGATCAGAAGTTGCATGCTTCGTTAGTTCGGGCACGAACAACAAACTGTGTATTGTTCTTTCAATGAAGGTTTTAACACAAAGAATTACAAACTACACGAAAGTGCAAAATATATGCACATACAAATATACTTCTACTCCAACTTCACCCAACACAACCGCACAAGACATGGGACCAACAAAGTCATGGATTCAAATTTGGTCGATGATTCCAATCCTATCCAAGGTTATATGTAATATAATACAGTCAGATAGATGGCTGAGATCTTTAGTTTATGAAAGACGTTAATAATTAAAGAAATGGGATTTATTTATTTTTACTGGTTCTAGAGATTTTAACAATAACAATCCAAATTATTATAAGCAATAAGACATCAGAAGGTGCGGGTTCAATTCCCGTCGGCGGGATTTATTTTTACTCGGGAGATATTTTCAATTTGTATGGATATTTCAGGCGACTAATTATTGCTTATAATTATTTGTTATCCTTTGTGCATAAAAAACTTTTTTTTATTTTTAAATAAGCTTTATTGACTGAAAATTTTACTTTTTTTTTTTTTTAGACAATGTATAGTCCCACGAAGCTGCCACATGGCTGCTTGTCTGCAGGTTCTATCTCAATATACAATTATAATACAATATAAGTCTCCCGTTATATAAAATAAATAACAGACTCTTACATACAACTACACTAACACTTTGAACGACAATACGATAACGTACATTCATAAGTACAAGACAATATAGCACACAGATAACACACATTCAAAAATAAGACATATACGATAACACACATTGAAAGTGAATAACATCGTACTGTAACACAATGTAATAGAATTAAAATTCTAGTTAACTAAGTGAAAAATGTTATTTTATTTTTTTTTTCTGGAAATAAAAAGCTTGTTGGTGAAAAAAAAAATACATTAATTTATATTAGAATTAAAACTTTCAAATAATGTCTTTCCTTTTCTTCTTTGTTTGCTCTATTTTTTCTCTTGTCTTATAAACATTAGTTTATAATAAAAAAATTATAATACCTGGATTAGTTATAAAAACTCAGATAATATACAAATAGGTACATAAAATTACAAGTACCTGCTCAGTCAAAAGATACAAATATAAAAAATATTTACAAACTCACTCAAATGATGAATAATACAAAGCGAGGCAAGAGATACATTAGCTCAACATTTGTTATATATTTTCGATCAATAGCAGGACATTTGTTCTGAATCCGAATAAATTATTGATGAAAATGTCTACTTCAGCACACTATCTTATTACATAATCGACAAATTTGTCGAAGGGCTAAAATAGGCGATATTATTTTTAAATGTATTCAAGGTGAAACATACTGTATAATTAGGGACATTTATTTTAATCAAAATGACCGTGAATAATTTTTCTAAGTAAACATATTCTACCAGTCAATTTCTCGAAGTGTTCAAGACGAACGTTGTATGATCTATGGTCGTACAGACAACATGTAAAAGAACAATCTTAGCATTTTTTGGGTTGTGTTCTGTTTAAAAAAAAATGACTTCATCGAATTAAATAGGTTCCCGTGTATTCCTATTTGAAAAAGTTTTTTTAGTAAGATGGAATTGTTAACTTTACCAAAAAAGATTTGAAAGCCAGTATAAATTGCATCGTCCTGTAAGCTTTCATTAAATGAATAACAATTTGACGTGAATACTGAACACAGCAAATAATGGCGCCCAGCGTGTTTATTTTCACTTAAAATAATGTGTTTAAAAATAGCACAATGGAGTAGAATTAATTTCGTTGAAAGCGTGCAAGAACACAAGGTCACACTAAGGGCGAAAAACACATTTGTCAATTTTCATTTAAAGTTTTTAGCTATATACCATTTTTCATTGGGTAATTTAATACACGCCCAACACTGACAGGCCAACGCATTGTGCACAATAAGGGGTGAAAAAACGAAGAACGTAACATTATAAAAACAAACATACATATTGAATGGTGGAAGAATTTAAGATACAAAAAAAAACAACCCGTAAAAATTTTTTTTTAATACAATACATCTCTCTTAATTAAAAAATGTTAAAATTGAAAAAATTAAATTGGTTTGGCTGAGGACTGAACCGCCCTTCCCAAAGACAGGAGTCAACCGCGCTACCGACCTTGCCAGATACCGATCGTGTAGGACTGACATTTATTTCGTACATTAAATGCGTGATGTCCGCGTGCGTGAGTTATTGACACCAATTGATAGAATGCTTTGTCATCGACAAAAAGTCTCTCTGCCTAGTTTCAGCTCGATTGGGTTAATCTTCGCTTCCAAGATTTGCATTAATTATTAATTCATTACCGAAAACAAAAGTGAAATTAAAATAGATGTAATAAAATTTTTCCTTAGGCTTTAAAAGAAGTATGAAATAAAGTATCATCGACACAATTCAATCTTATTAGGGTGAATTACCTAATACAAAAAAAAATCCCACCGTTTATCTTCATGTTATTCGTCATATTTTTTTACCTGATCATGACACAAATAATTTGACCGCAGAGTTGGTCAACAGACCAAATTGACCTAAATCCAATTGACTTATATACATCAAAAGTTTTACAATGGGTAAAACAGAATTCGTGTGAATGACGGTGAATAATTTCAATCAACAACATTGTTTACAGCGATATCAATCAATGCGCTTTAGCTATTCTGTTCTTTGGAGAAATCAAAAAATATTATTTTTAATGCTATTAATAATAACTTGAATTTTACTCTGACACCCTTTGGGAATTTAAGGTGTGAAAAGAATATTTTACAGCAAGTGCAAAGTTACTGTGTAATCAAAACACCATTTGCAATACCGACTATTATTTTCTCGAGAGACTCTGTTCAAATAACACGGTAATTCTAGATTTAGAGTGAAATAACTAAAAAAATATACACGGCGACAAAGTTCTCAACTTCACTAATCTAGAATTAAACCATAAAGATAGACGCCTTCGAGAGTGTTTGCTTGTGACATCGTTGCGTGCATTCATAGAATACACAATCATGACTTTTTTTACCAAACATCATCGAGTAAATGAGACATAGATAGAGACAACGAAATCGACAAGCATTTCTGCATTTATTTAAGAAAACAAAATTTCAAATGGTCGGTGTTTAACCGTTGTAAATGCATGAGATCAAAAAAGAAAAGATCGATGACCCCAATAAAATATGATCGGTAGTGAAATCCGTGGACTATTTAAGTATAGATATTATCTAGTTCGTAGTGTAACAATGGCTGCACGTACGTTTTTGCATGTGAAAGGATATGTGTGAACCAAGCATCAATCCCAAGACCTCTATTCTAGAGTCAGGTTCGGGAGGGGGTGGGAATAAAGGGTTGGTGGGGTGGAGAAGGAAATGGTGCTGATGCGTGCTACAAGCAGTCGATGGCATTTTTGGGTTATTCACAAATCCTAAAGGGGGAGGGTAAGACAAAAAGACACTCTGATAATAAAGACTTTGGATAGCCAGTAAAAATCAGATAATTTATCCTGACGGATAAAATTTACGACAACCTCTTTAAACAGAATACGTACCATTAAAAAGGACTGCATCCACGTGTTCATTTAGGTAAATGCAAAATTTGGAAATGAGCGTTTGTTACTATAGGTATATTTGTATATGAATTCGTAGCGACTAAAGGAATTCCACAGGGCTCGCACTTTAGACCTCTGCAATTTATTATACTGTATATACGACAAATGATTTAAGATTTTCAAGGCCAAAGTGTTATCGTGATTTATTTTGGGGTATTATGCGTGTTGCGCTTCCTCCTTTTTTAGCCGACGTTTCAGTGTCAGTTTCAGTTACACTGTCAATCATCAGGGCAGATGTATAGATTTTGGTGAAGTGTGTATGTGTGAACGTTTTGTACAGTATAAAAACATTAACATTACACAATTTGAAGATGGTGCAAGACGAGCCGTACGTAATATAATAATGGGACAACTTTTTCATACACAATGCATTCAAACTACAGGGAGATACTGGTTGAAGGCGGATGCCATCAAAACGGCAATTGAAGTCGTACCATAAATCGCCTCTTGGCAAACATTCAAAAGGATTTTTAAACTGTGCTACACACCTATAAGGAGACAACTTGAACTTTACGATGTCGTCCGCCCACGTAATAGTCACTAGGAAAATAGAATAATCAAGCTGTGATATTTATTGGTAAAACATGTTAATTGCTTGCGACCCTGGCCATTGAAGACTATATATTATTATATTACCGTTCACAACTCCCTTGCTTGCTTCTATGTCCCACTTTTTACTATTTAATCAAATTCATACAGGTTATTTAAGGATCTTGCGGCCATCATACTAGGTAAGTGTTCGTACCTATTACGTATTCCTTAGATTTTACGTCCTAGGCCACACCTATTACCATCATGTAAATAAGGGAAATCAGGGTAAAATTGGGGTTATTAATTTTAAGATAGAATTCGTGATAGCAAAATTAATAAAGGCATTCGTAAATTTTGAGCCATTTAATAAAATTAATATCAACGTAGGAAATCAAAAATTTCAGACAACCTGTAAGATAGACCAACTTTTAAGATGTACATCGATGGTAGTGGGATTCACAAAAAAATCCAACACATTCAGTGAGCTAATGAAAGGTTTTCAAAGTCACAAGTAGGGTTTGCAATCCCGCAGGATTTCAGCAATATTTGATCCAACGGATTTGCGGTATTTTCATGGGCGGGATTGGAAACTAACTAAATTTACACCAAAAACGTGCTTTTTTGATTTTTCATATGCTTGCGGGTTGCGAATCACGAGCCCCGAATGCCCAGAAGTAAGTAATTACAGCTTCGGTGGCGTTTTCCGCTGCTGGGCTTTATTGCAAAACGTATTATGGGAGGCGGGATTCTACATAGGATATGTTTATTATCAAAGTCTTCATTTAATACCTACGATACGTTTTCAATGTATTTTTTTATAATAAATACTACTAGTATTGCATAACGTATTATGGGAGGCGGGATTCTACATAGGATATGTTTATTATCAAAGTCTTCATTTACCTACGATACGTTTTCAATGTATTTTTTTATAATAAATACTACTAGTATTGCATAACGTATTATGGGAGGCGGGATTCTACATAGGATATGTTTATTATCAAAGTCTTCATTTACCTACGATACGTTTTCAATGTATTTTTTTATAATAAATACTACTAGTACCAAAGACGATTGATCTCAAATGACTGTGGCGAGTCCTGTCAGTGCCATTTACGTTTTTATACATTTGTATATTTATAAATCTAACTTTTCTTAAAACTTTTTACTTATAATGCTACATTTTCAATATAAATATTACTAGTACCAAAGATGATTGATACGGAAAGTCCTCTTAAACGACATTCCGTGTTAACTTTTCAACGTCTTTTTATTAGTAACATATAGGTAAATATAATTATTGATCCCAAATAAATAAAAAAAAGTTTTTTTTTTAAATAAGTATTTATTAAATAATTAATCAATTTACAGTATAATAGTATTACAGAGTATAATCAATGTTAACTAAAATAATTCATACAATTAGTTTTCACTGCTATTGATTTTTTAATGTTCCTCTTCTATAGAAGTTGGAGCTTGTGTCTAGAAGAGTGGTGAGCATCAAGATTAAGAATATTTAGTGTTTGTAATTATGAATATTAAAATTTATAATTAATTAAAAAGATAGTTTCATCATTTTGGTATTTTTACATTGAACTTCTCTTTAATTGCTTTTAGTAGGTGTTTATCGTTTTCTATTGTTCTGATATTTTCGGGTAGGCTGTTGAAGTGTTAGCACTATGTCAATTTAATTCTCATAAATAAAAATCCCGCAAATCCCGCGGGATTACCAAATCCTATCCCGCAATCCCGCGGGATTTGCAAACCCTAGTTACAAGACCACTTTCTCTGTCTCGAGAGATTATTTCGAAGTTGCCTAAAATACGTAACTCTCTTCAACAATTTCCAAGATTGGCATCAAGAAAGGTATTACAACGTAACCTTGTTGAGTCTTAGCAAAATTAGCAAAGTTAAGCATACGGATCCGTTTTGTGGATTATGTTTTAAGTTTCATGATCATATAATGCTGAATGCTCAAGTCGGTGACTTCCGTTACGTTACCATTTTGGAAAATTTGATACGAAATTTGACTCCATTATTGTTGCTACATTGTAGGAATTATCGGCAATGCCACGGGGAGAGTGAGAGGAAGGTTGGGAAATGCCTGGCAATTCAGATCTGCTTGCTACAATAGGCCAAAGCAATGTTTCGATTATGAATGGTGGTATAACAAATATAACATTTTTTATAAATCGGTGCATGTCAGCATTGACTGACCTGACGTAGACACATGGTTGTACCGAAACCGGTTAGAGAGTTGGTACAAATAATGTGATGCACACAACATAACAGTGTTTCATTTGAAAAAGAGTAAATTACCATTTTGAAAAACATATTATTTATAAACAATTTTCGGTGAATTGAATTGAAATTGTTAAAAACACAAATAAATGTCATAGAATATTATGTGCACCTATGTATAGGGTTTCGAACCTGCGAACGATGGACTCAGGCCTAAAGCTTCCCGCATGCCACGTAGCTCGTCAAGACGTAATATCCATAACAGAGATTATGGAAGGTTCAGTAAATGGTATGCGAAGATTGCTGAGGTTTGAATATTATGTCGAAAGGGTCGAAGCGTCAAGTGTGGGCTGTCTTGAAGATGATGGTTAGTAGAGCTAAGCTGTCCAGAGACGAATGCGATTTGAAGGAAACGTGTGGAAAGGGATAGGTAAATGGGCTTGGCTTACGGAAATGACGGTCGGACGGACGAGCCTTTTGATGTGATTGCTTCAGTTAGTACGGATGAAAACGTTAGTATGTAGGAGGCGCTATAAACAACGAATTTGCATGGTATTATTCGGCCCAAAGAAATCATCCAAAACTTCGTTGATTTTTTATTAATTTTCTAAAATTAAAAATTGGCAGAGTACTCGTTTTATTTTGAGCCCGAACAACATCTATAAATATCAGTTTTCATTTAAATTAGAATCACTGGAAAATTTGGGAGGCGCTGCCCCGGGGACCATTTGTTGGATAACCAAAACCTCTGCCAAAGGTCACCTCAAGTGGTTCGCGACGTTTCGTGATTTAGCAGGGGTGCCCGGGTTCATTTGGTGAGGTGTGTTCAGGATGCTCCTGCCTTGTGTCAGATCGGGAGAGGCTGGTTTGGAGACCCTTTGACCTTGCGCCGCAGTGGGAGAACTATATTCATATGGCCGTCACACCTGGAAACAGTTATCCCTAGATTCCTATCCAACCCTCATATCTTTTAACTTCCTAAAACTTCCATTTCCTTAAAAAAAACCCCCACACAGCATCCCAAAAGAAAACAAGGGTCCTTGTGTGGGGTTAATGTAAAAAAATTAACAGACAATCTTTAGAAGCGTGATCTTAACTGATGTCAATTTGCATGCTCTTCCGACTCCTAGGCCCCAGACAATGCAATAACTACCTTAAGTAAGGAAAAATTGAGTCCGTATCGTGCACAGACACGCCCAAAAAACACATCTATTATATCTTCAGTGTTTTAAAACTACGAGTATAATATCTACCACAGACGAAAAAAGGTAATTTTTCAAATTTGTACAACGCCATTGCGGTGATTCACAAAAATATCGCTCTATAATTTATTTTTATGTGTTATTAATGTTATTATCATAATTGACCAGAAAATACGATATAATGAGAATTCGATCGAATTGCAAACAAACAAGGCAACAAAATTAACAACCTATTACGAATTTAATCAATTCAATAATATAAGCAAGCATCTAAAAAGCTGCGAAAAAATGAGGTTAAAACGGAAAAAAACCTAGAAAAACAGATATTATGGAAAAAGAGAACCGAAAGTAAGGAAACGTTCAAATTGGATACAATAATAATTTTGTCCGATTTATCCACGGCCGCCGCAAAGCCAAACGAAGACGTGCGTGAAATATTACACAAAATAATATTACTGGAGTCTTCTTTCTTTTATAATAATAATAATCAGTCATACTTTAACAAAACCAGTTTGAAGAAAAAGGCGGTCGTAACCGCCAATCGGTTTTTTTTTTGCAATTTTGGATCGTATAGAATTTGGTTTTGTCCAGACATTCAAATTAAGGCGACATAAGCCTCTAATAACGGGTTTGCTCGACGCTCACATTTTAATTATTTCTGATGAGCGTATTACTAAAATCTCAAATGTTTCTAGAGGGAACCCTGCCGATGTAAGTTATTTATATTTAAGATTAATAAAAACAGGACCTTACCGTTAAAATATTTTATATAAAACGTTTTGAAAATTTGATAAAACATTTTTCAACTATAAAATTAGCGATAAACACCAGATTGTATTTTTCTAGACGATGAATTAGTAACTTCACGAGGGATCCCTCTAGAAACATTTGATATTTTAGCAATTCGTTCATTCGAAATAATTAAAATATACCCAACGGAAAGATCGATTTTATAGGCCTGCTAGGGCAAAGTCGACCGTAGGTCCATACATTAAACCAGGCCTCACGCCGAATATTGTTTTTACACGACTTCATCACTTATGTCATTAAGATTCGAACTTTGTTTTAGAGATTTGATAGGGCAAGTCTGTCCAATACACCAGGGCCGCGCATCGCATATTTTTGTGCACGGCTGCTTCACTTAGGGCGTTAAGATTCTGGCTTTATTTTAGGGTATTGTCTCGTCTTAATAGATGAGTCAATCGGGGAAAAGGGAACAAACCAACTTGCGCAGGAGGCGGCGTGACAGTCCCTCTTTCGTTGATTTGTCAGTAAATGAATGTGACAGTATACAGGCAACTCGCATTCTAATAATACCATTCGGTGCATTTTGTTTTGACGTACAAACAAATTTACAGACAGACGAAAAGTAAAATGGTCGAGTTAAAACAGGACTTTGTTACGCTCAGCCAATTATGTAAAACGTACGCGTATGTTGAAGAAATGAATAATCGACTTCCCAGTTAAAATACACAGTGGACAATGTATGCAAGTAACGTAGCAAAGGTCATGGCATTTCACTTATATACAATAATATTATGGTACAGCGAATGGTCGCGGAGCCAAGGCGATATTGCGAGTATATTCAACACATGAACCTATTATAAATATACAAACAAATTGTGAATTGCTAAGGCCCAGTTGTTTCGTATGTGCCAAAGTCATCAAATGGTCACTCAGCGCCATTTTGATTTTGTTTTACACTTTGCCGATTTTGCGTTTCAGCTTTCTTTCATATTGTAATAAGCTTGTCCTCTTCAAAGCTTAAACGGACTTAGGACGTGTGATTTGTTTTTGAGGTATTATGCCGTGTTTCACTAGCTCCTTCTTTAGCCAACGTTCCGTTGTTCCATCATCGGGGCAGATCTGATTACACATCTGCCCTGATGATGATGGACACTGCAATACTGTCCGAAACGTTGGCTAAAGGAGGTAGCGAAACAAGGCATAATACTCCAAAAACAAATCACGATGATACTTTTGGCCGTGAAAATCTCAAATCATAACGGACTTGAACAATTTGAACAATTCGTCAAACTTCACAGTTAATTTTCAAGGACTGTGAAAGTTCTATTCAAGTTATATTACTATTATTTCACTTTTGTAAAGCAACTGGCCCATGTTGATATAATGACAAAACTTCAATATAACTTTCACAAAACTTGGAAATTAAAATTTGATGAATTGTTCAAATTCTCTGAAAAAAACCGTCCTTAGAATTTTCAAATGTTAAAAAAACAAAAACAAAACGGAGCTGAATAGCCATTTGATGACAATGTTACATTTGAGTATTTGTGAAACAACCCGTCCTAAGTACTAAGAAGTAGATTATTCATAACATCGATTTCAGTAGTTAGACAGGTAAACATATTTGATTATATTGAATTATTGAATATCCTATTGAAATACGTGAAAGTATTGTGACAATAAAAAATCAATAAAATTTAATAACAAAGCTAGAGCTATTTTTACAGTTAAGCGCACTTCTATAATTTAATCAATTTTCATGAACCATTTATTTTCATCTTTAAACAGATAGATAATCAATTTCGTTGTCCTTTCTGGGAGTCAAAACGTCTTATGTAAATTAACGATAATAACAGTTGGATGATTTATATAGTGCCGTTTTTGTGAAAAATCGCCTCACATCAGTTTTCATTCAAATCGGTGTAGATAACACTTGTATGCGCCTATGTGAATAAAACTAACATACGTACATATTCAGAAGTGCTGTTTGTTTATCTATAATATGTTATTAATTCTCACCTGTGCATAGGCTGCGATCGTTGCGTGTACTGCGCCATGTCTGCGCGTCGGGCTGTGGGCGGGATGGACGCGGTAGGCGGCGGGGTGGCTGGTTGCGTGGGGCGGGCCTCGGCCACAGAGCATGGCTACCACCGGGGCGCAGGGGGCATCACACCGCCCGCCGGCGACCTGGCCTGCTCTGCTGCTGCCAGCTGCCTGCCCGCCCCGAGAGGGAATTCAAACTAGCAATGCCGACAGCGAGACGGAAACGCCGAATCGTCTCGGCCACTGATGCTCAATGCTTCACTCGACAGCGCTTGTCAAATTAAAACGCTCGGTCAAGAGCGCTAACTGGGCTTCTACCGACAGCGCTCACTAAGTAAATTGACTTCACTCGACAGCGCTTATGAAATTAAAACGCCCGGTCGACAGCGCTCATTGAGCAAATTCGCTTCACTCGACAGCGCTTATGAAATTACAAGGCCCGGTCGACAGCGGTCACTGGCCAATTTCACTTCGCTCGACAGCGCTACCGGCTGGTTAGCTCGAATCGAGCTGGATTTTCGCTCCACTCAACAGCGCTCACTTATCAACTCGTCTGGGTCGCCGGCGCTCGACTATCAGAACATCAAGGTCGACAGCGCTTTCTTTCCGCATTGATTTTCCAGCAATATTTATTCAAAATCGCAGCATGTATGTACGTTTAATTTTTTTACTTGATTAAGATTATTATTAATCATGCACTGTTTATTAATTAACACTACGCGGAGATTGCTTATTAAAAAGCAGAACACTGTAAAGTAGGAAGACTGGATAATATTTTTATACTTGGTAGGTTTAAAATCTATTTTTTAAAATATTTATATTATTAAGTATTATTTTAGGTTTAAAGTTAAAACTATTATTTATAAGAGCCAGGCTTTATATTATTTTTAATGATTTTAAATATATTTCTTGATTTATGATTACGTGTAAATGATTAAGAAATGCAGATGAATATTATATTATTTACGATAAAAGGATCACAGTAGAAATAATCTGACGAGAACTATGTTTGCACTTCCATTAAAACTATTATACTTAGAACATTTCATGTTATTATTGATTCTAATTATGTAAATCGTGAAGAGTGACTTTTAAAAATATGTTTTCCGTAATTATATACCTTAGCCAAGTATTTACAATTAAATATTATATTATTAAGCGTGATTTTAATTATTATTAATCTTTACCAACTAGTACTTCTTCGTGACACCGTTGCCAAACGTTAGGGGACCTGCAAAAAAACAAAATTAATTAATTCAGAAATCATGATAGCTAAATATGAAAACAAAAAAATATAAAGAAAAAAAACGAAAGAGTCTCACGAAACATAGATTGTTCAGTATAAAGTTAATATAAATACAGAATAAAATATTTAAGGCGAGTTCTAAGACTCTAATAACGGGGGTTTGCTCGAGGCTCAAATTTTAATTAATTCCGACGATTCGTCGTTACATCTTTCTCTTATTCAGACCAATACCCAGGGATGTAATTTATTTATATTTAAGATTAATAAAAACAGTACACCATTAAAATATTAAAAGGTTTTTCAACTATAAAATTAGCGGTAAGCACAAGATTTTATTTTTCTAGACGATGAATTAGTAACTTCCCGAGTTATTCAATCAGAAACAGCTGAGATTTTAGTAAAATGTTTATCAGAATTAATCAAAATAAACCCTGCGGAAAGATCAATTTAGACACGCTAGGGCAAATTCGACCGTCGACAGTCGAATTATGGGACAAGGAAAAGGAACAAAGCAAATGGCGCCAAATGCCGCTGTATGTTATATGTATACGCAGCGTAAGTGAAAAAAATGGTTTGCAACAGTAATAACGCCGTCACATCGTGAAAAATTCTTGAGCGATTTGTAGATTGAGTCCGTGACCAATAAAATCGAGAGAATACGTTAATCATTTTATGTTGACGAGAAATATTTCCACTACGTTAAACTATATAAATCTGAATTCAATTTTCTTTAAACTGGTTGAAGTGATTTTGCATTGTTCAAAATAGACAAATTCCAATATTAGACGAACTCTGACACCTTTTTTCACGTTCGAATAATTCACACAGATAAAATATTCACAATATTTAAAACTTTTTATTTCGAATGGGTATATCATTTTGTCAAGGATTTTTCGTATATCATTTTCAATGTATTGTGAACTTAAAGCCACTTTAGACAAATTTTCATTTCGATGATCACAGATTTGATAATGCCATTTCTTTTTTCACTTTGCCGAATCGATTTTCTAACATAAATAATTATGATTATCTAGTGACCGGATAAATCATCACAATGATAATTCATCACATCTTTAAAAAGTTATATAAAGTCATGCAAAGTGATGAAACAAAAACTTAATTAACTGGGTTAAATAGGTTAGGTTAGGTTAAAAAAAAAATTCATCGTTTTTAATGACTTTATTTCACTTTTTAAAAGTGTGTTGAATTGTCACTGTGTTGAGTTATCATGGAACCGATTATCTATGTGTAATTAAGACTTCTAATAAAAAATAAATGATCAATTCGTCAATTTTAACGTCGATTATGAAATTTTTAAAATTTTCACTGAATACGGAAACTTTCAGAATGTTTATGGTTTAAAAAAATCCTTTGGTGTAAAAATACTTTTAGTGAAGAAAAGTTTTTCAATTATTTTTATTTTTTTTTATTTTTTCCAACGTCGGAAAAGTATAAAATTTTGGAATAGATTTTAAACTAGTTTTGAATTTAAGCCATAAATCTTTTAAAAAATGTAATTAGTTTTAATTGCCAACTTTGATAGTTGGCGTAGATTACTGCAATTAATAGTCAATTTAGGCAAATAGGCAATTTTTAATTACGATTTTTCAAATAACGTACTTCACAATATTAGGAGTTACCTACGTATCGACGTACTATGAATATTAACCAAACTGAAAACAATTTTGAATAACTCGCTTGATTTTGGTACCTACACAATATGTAAGTCTCAAAAACGAAATGATTTCGGAATGTGGTTATTGAAACTTTTAATTTTGAATACCACAACGAAAGCAGATAAATGTAAGTAATTTTGTAAAATTGTGTTTTGTTTTGAGAATTTTACAAAAGGTACCAGGAAAATAACGAAAAAAAACTAATATTATTTCATTAAAATTTTATTATTTACATAAAATTATAATTATTATGCAATTTCGGTAAAACATTAAATTTCGGAATAGAGATAATATGAGAGATTTAATATTTCAAGACTAAGATTGATTTTGGTTAACTTTATCTTCCAGGAGAATTCAAAAAACTTCAAATGAGACGCTTCACATTTTTCATAAATTAAGAACGTTGTGAACCACAAAGCAAACGTAGTTAATAATTTTATAAGAAATATGCAGTTTGTTAATCTAAGTCTAGACAAATAAATTAATTCGGGATACAGTAGATATATTTTACTTGGTAAATATCATAACGAACAGGAATTTAGGATAAAATGAGAGTGCCTTAAATAATGTTGTTACTTTGGTAACTTTGTCATACCGGAGAGAACAGATGAAAATTTGTTTTCATTATTTGAAAAATAACTTGATTCTGATGCGCAATACAGCATCAAAAATGAAATTATGTATTTCGGAAAAAAGTTAGAGATATTTAATTTTTAGTACCATAAAGAAAACGGGTTTAGGGATAATAGAAAAAGTTTTAATTAATAAATAAATAAAATTATTTAGTTATGTATTTTTAGTATGAAATCACAAAACTTCAAATTGGACACTTCAATTACACACACACAGTAAAAACAATTGTCATTGAAAAGAAATTGTTTCAGAATTGAGGATTTTATGTTTTTAGTTACCCAAAACTAACACATATTTTGATACATTGTGAATGGCTTTTGTGTCATTTTGGTGTTTTTGATAACTTTTAATAATAAATCACAAAACTTCAAATTAAACACTTCACTTTGATTTTTCATCATTAACGAATGTTGTGAATGATTTTAACACCGCGATATTTTCTCTCAAATGTCTTGTTTTTGATGCACAATTTCCAACTTCGAAAATGAAAATTTCAGACAACAGATATTTCAATAACAAACACGGATTTAGATATAACGAGAATCCCCTTTACATAATTTAGTTAGTTATAACAAATTTTATAATCATGGAGAAATCACAAGACTTAAAGGTACTTCACTTCGATTTTTATCACTTGCGAACGAGTTTGATTTTAACAATACTGTGAAAACAATTTTACAACTTTATTTTGACGTGCAACTCGGGACAGAGTAAGAGTTTTTACTTTTTTAAAAATCATAACGAAAACAAAGATTGCGATATGGTAGGTAACTACTTTTTTCATATGATTTAGGTCATTTTGAAAGACTATCCATTATTCCGGATAAATTACAAAATTTGAAATTAAACACTTCACATCGATATTTCATAATTTACGAATTAATGATTTTAACTACAGCGTGGAAACAAATTTACTTAGTTTTAACGGCAAATTCAGAGTCCACTATCGAATCAACTCACAATATAGTTGGGTGTTAAATATATATTTTTTTAAGTATTATAAATCATCATTACGAACACGGATTTATGGACAATGATTTTTTTTTCAGCTTTTGAGAACTTTATCAAACGTGACAAACAAATATTTCGACACTTATTTACGACCGATGTGAATGATTTTTAAGAAACACTATAAGAAAGAACCATAGATTTTTAATGATTTTGGTTCAAATTTTTGATGTCAAAGAAAAACACACTATTTCGTGAAAGTTCTAAAGAGATTTTACTATTTAAAAAAACACGACCGACTTAGATGAGAAATTAAGAATGGTTTACGCTGAATTTATTAACCTTTTGAGACTTGTCAAATCAGCTCAAAATTAAATTGTTTGAAAACTGAACTTGTTATATTGTGTTAAGTATTTAAAAAAAAAATTTAGTACCAACTAACTTTCAGAATAGAATTTGTTAGAAAAGTAATATTTAAGAAATTCCCAGGTTTATTTTTTAAATTCAAAGTTTCGGAATGGGATTATTTTTATTTATGTCCATGGGAGGAATTTGTACACCATTTTATCACTTTTCACAACACGATTATGAAACACGAGTGAAAGATTAATACAAAATACACTGGGGTTTATATGGATTTGAGAATATAAAACGTAACTTTAGATAGAATTTATCCTTTGATTTGGTATTATTTCGGATAAGCAGTTTTGGACTCGAGAGATTAAAAATGTGTTCAAATAGGAGAAAATCACAAAGACAAAAGTTATCGAAATGTTATTATTAAATTTCGGAAGGTTTTCAATATTTATAATTTTTCACACTTTTGAGATTAATTTCACATCACTTAGTATGAGACACACTTTTGAAACACGATTCAAACGTTCGTAACAAGGTTTTAGCATAAAATATTACTAGTTATAAGTACGAAGAAGTATTAAAATAACAAAAAAAATAATGATATATTTTGAAAATGTCAATTTGGTGGGGAATATTTTCAGTATAGCGATAAAAGGGTTATTTTCGTAAAATATTGATGTTTTTACATGAAATCACACCGAGTGGGAGTTATTAAAACGTTTTTAAATATTTTGGACAGAATTTAACAGGTCTTGACACCGTTTTCGTAACAATATAGTTGTGATATCAGTTTTTAGAGCAATTTACCATTTTATCACTGAATCTTCACATATGAGAACAAAACAAATTGATTTAGAGTGAAATTCTCAAATTCGTGCAATTAAGTCACGAGATCGTAAAAATATGATAAATTAACAAAAAATCTTGTGGTTTTCACTGAATTTCATCTATAGATTTATTAAGTAAGCATTAATCTAGAAGTTTTAACAAGAAATGTCATTGCGTTGCACAATTCTCATATCAATATCAGCAGCAAGTCGGTAGTCAAGTATGTTTATATAACATGAAATCATTAGAAATAGGACTTAATTTAATACAATTGACAATAAAAAGCAAGATTTACGAAGAATTTCTTCAGTTTCAGTTAATGAAACTGCGCCTTGTAACTGACGACATGAATCGTAAGAATGCGGTTTATTTATAGAAAATCTTGACTTATTCACTTAAATTCACGTAAAGATTAGGTTTAGGGATATTTATTTCATAATTTCGAAGTCAAATAGCTATTCCGAAAGTGATCTCGTCTTAGCATCAGGGATCTCTTACATAAACGTTGTGTAGAAAATCAAATTTTAATAACTTTAACTGCTCCTGTATATAAATATACGTCACTGGAGGATATAAATATGTAATTTGATTCAATAATTTATGAAGGGCATACGTCAAAATAGACCAGATGAGTCGCACTTTCGCAATAGTTGTATATATTTCTTTAAAAACACTCTATTTACCGTTTATAACGTTCAAAAACACGTACGAGGTATTTTTTGATAAGGAATTAGCAGAATAAGCACGAAAACGGTCGGAGGAGCAACAGAATCGCCTTCGCAAGGCACAGACCTATCGCGTGGACTGGTTAAACGTGTAACAGGACAAGAACGAGCTGCAAAACTCACACAAAAAACACGGCCAAAACCAAAAACACACCCCAATCTTTGTATAAATACGTTTTACAACAATAACACACCTATTATTTCACTGTTAAAACGTATTTGAAGTTGTGAGAGTCCATTGAACTGTTCCAGTTGAATTTAACGTGGAGTAAAATATTACGCGAGGCAACGTTGTATAGCCAACATATACATGGTGGCAGGCGGAGTGCGGGAAGAGCGGAGGGGAGGGGAGGGGCGGGCCGGTCCACTGCGGCGGGGGGGTGTCGCCCGGGCCAGAGGGAGACGGCGAGAATGAGCAGCGAGCAGCTAGCCAGGCCGGCCAAACCGAGGAGTCTCTCTTGCCGACGGGAAAATTATATATTGTTATTATTGATTAATTAATATCATTCGTGGCAACATTTGACACGTCGCCGGTATACGTCACTTACGCTGAGATAACACCTGATCTATTCCATGATATATTTCACAGAATCCGTGGGATAAATCAGTGAGAACATTCCTAGAAACCCAAAGGTGAATCGACTTTAATTTTCGTTGATAATAATAATAATATTTGGATGATTTGCATAGCGCCGTTTTTGTGCGAAATCACCTCAATAGCGCTGTACAAATATAAAATACATTTCTACAAAGATCTATGGAGAGAATATACACTACCATAGTTACCTGGTAGGTCACTTAAGATTAACACTTAATTAAAATTAACTAATTGCTTAGATAGAGGATTTAGGACATAATTGAAAAATTGAAAATAAGTTGACTTTCTCTAAGGAATGGTATATTTAATTTAAAGGTACGACGGCTTAAAAAAATGTTAGTTTTTAGTTTAGACCTGAATTCTGTTGGACTTAGTTGTTATGGATCTTAGTTCCGGAGGGAGTTTTTTTCAAGACTTCGGCCCAGATGCTCCGAAAGCGCGATCACCAAACTTAGTATTTGGCTTGCAATTAGGTTCCAACAGTCTGACTACAGCTGATGATGTTGCTGATCTAAGAGTTGACTGCCTCAGACCAGTGTTTTCTGGGACGGATAGTTCAGAGATGGCCATTTCAGTGATGGATTTAAACACCATCCAGCACAATTTGTACTGGATTCTTTGAGGGCACTTGAGCCAGTGAAGGTTACGAATGTGTTCTGAAATGTGCAAATATTTAGAAACCCCGGTTATGAGCCGTGCTACTGCATTAAACACTTATTGAAGTTTGTCAATTTGATAATTGGGCTGGCATGTATGCCGTTGCAGTAATCGAGACGTGAGATTACGTAAGAGTTGTTAAGTAGTTTTGTTGCTTCTGCTTGAAGGTTTCTTCGGACAGACTTGAGTTGTATTAGGTGAAAAAAACCGGTGCTTACAGTCCTATTTATTTGGCTTTTAAATGAAAATTCTGAATCTAAATTGACACCGAAAAGTTTGATTATTGTTTTTGGGATGATATCGCTGCCAGTAATAGAATATGAAATGATTAAAATTTGAGTCTATGAAATGTTGACGTTTGTTTGTGGCCGCCCAGAGAAACTCATTAGTCTTAGATGGATTCAGCTTCAGCTTCTTTGAAAGTATCCAACGAGTTATTGCTTCTAGACATTCAGCTTTACGGATCTTGAGACTATTGATTTCGTTTGGAGCGCAATCAAAATAAACTTGCTGATCGTCAGCGTAGTAGTGAGACAAGAGACCAAATGACTCGTTTATTTTGGCGACATCGTTTGTAAAAATGATGAAGAGAAGTGGACCCAAAACGGATCCCTGGGGTACCCCTGGAGAAAGTGTTGCAAAGTTAGACAATTTATTTCCAACCCTCACGGCTTGTAAGCGATTGGATCAACATATAGGATACCAGCCAATTTTTGATGTCGGAATTCAAACCGAATATATACTCTAATCTCCTAATGAGGAATTCGTGATCAATCGTGTCAAACGCTGCACTCATGTCTAGGAGTGAGATAAATGATAACTTACCTGACTCTACGGCAAGAGTTATGTCTGATTCTATAAATTGATCATATATTCTGATTGAATAGATCAGGTGGGAGTGCTGCATTAAATTACTAAAATAAAGAAGTAGGTACTTTGATCTAAGCAAATTGCCAATATTCATTCTAGTTATGCTCTAAGTGCCCCCAATATCAGTAAAAATCATTGAACATTGGAAAATGCGAAAACGTCGTAATACTGTAAAATTATGTTAACTAGTTGAAGTTATAAAACGTTCTATTACTGAGCGAACAGTATAACGTCAGATTACCAAACTTTATCTACCATTACGACATTTACGACTGAATGGTGTTGAAATGAGATCGGCTCAGGGGTCACATCACTCAGGGGGCTGAATTCTACAGCGTTCAGTATACTTTTATCCTTCATCTACCAGTTCCATGCCTTAGTGCCATTTATCAAGGTTGGTATCAGCACTCACTCACACACATGTATTATTTGCATACAGTATGCTTAAAACTTATTATTCCACTTCAGTTTTTTTCAGAAATGTCCAGCGAAATTGAAAAAAAATCTTTTAGATAATGTTCTATAAAAGTAACGCACCGTACGCCTTTGCGAAGAATTAATAATATTAGAAACCCGCAAATACTTTTGTAATTTTTATATTCACGAGAATATACAACGCTTGCTGTCCCCTTTTCGAAACATTTTGCAGATGTATAAAGTTTCTCAGTTACGTATCGAAGAACATAATTTATATTTATTAATTCATTAACTACCTGTACCCCACCACGCGTTGCTGTGGCTCAGTCTGTCTGTGCAGATAGAGAAACAATAGCGTGTTTTGCTTTTACGTTCAATGGCACTGTTTTTTTTACACTTGTATTTACCTGTCATAGGTGACATCAATACAATATATGTGTATAAAAATACAAGCATATTCGAATGCAACGCTGTATCCAAATTCAAAAGCAATCGGTGAAGAACTTTCGATTTAAGATTTTGAACACACGAACACTTACATTTTTATTTATATAGAGAAGAAGATAGATTGATTTTATTTTGGTTATTTGTACATCTAATTTTACAAATGACAAATTTTGTATAACTTACGAACTATTACATTTTCCGGCAGCACATTACAATATTTCATTACTGTCGGAAGTTTATACATATGCACCAATACACACAATAACGTGTGTATTGTTTGTGTCAACCTTAATTTTTGTCGTCCACATTTAAACCTATATATATATTGTGACCTTGTTATTTAGATGTAATTTAATTGATATTCGGGATCCTCAGTTGAAAAGCCCTGATTTTGAATCGACATTGTTGTCGGAGCTCGCTATGTATCTACGCCGGGCCTTGTGTACGATATTTTAACATTGTATATGTACCGACCTATGTATTTGAATTTTGATTAATGAATTTCATTTCTTTGAACTTTACTTTTTTTATTTGCACTTCATAACAATGCTATTATTGATTTACAACTATTTATAAGCTAGCTACCTACCTAAGCATGAAATCGAAAGATGACACTAACATTAATTTACAAATCAACAAAATACAAGAAAATTAGGCCTAATTAGTAGGTAGGTACCTACTTGCCTACCAATTTTTCAATTTCGTACACTAGCAATAAAGTTCATACCGCTTGACACGAATAATTTTGCAGGCGGTCAATGGAAGAACTCATGGAACTATGATGATATCCATTATACGAACTAGAACATACGAGCAAACGCTCTATTTTTTTAATGTCGGGTAGGTAGGTACAAGCTACATAGTTTTAATGTGTCCAACTAAAATCCTTTTCCAGTTTTATATCGGGTTTATTTTTATCAGTTGTATTTAGTTAGCCCATAATATTATATAAATATATAAATCTTGTCGAATTCTGTTGCACGCTTAATACGCAACAACAAAATATACAGTTCTTGGTTTCATTAAATAATTATTTATGTGGTGGGAGATACTAAAGATGCATTAAAGTTTTTCTCAATCAAAGTTAAGTTTGAAGGTTAGGAAATACGCGTACATTATTAAAATAACCTAAACTAAACCCTAAAAACCTATTTTGTGGACGTTTACTTAAACCCCCGACTTAAATAGTTGTCTCCATTCACTATTTAAGTTGAAATGAAGTGATGTTTTTTAGAGTCTTTGCATGCAGCGGAATTCGACAAGTTTACCATTTAGTCGGTCAAATTGTTAATTTAAGGTTTAAGGGAAAATTTAACGTTATTTTGCTACAAAAGTGATGTCTTGTTAACATTTTGGTATTTGCAATAACAAAGTGGCGAATAAGAATAATGATTATAGTACACTGCGTTTCGACGTAGTAAAGTCAGCAGCGTTCTTTGTCCGATTTCCAAAAAGTTGCATTATTTGTCCGAAATTACGAATTTTGCGTTATTCTTGTGATATGGAAAAGTTCGCGTTTTTGCGTTAAAATTCTAGTTATGGCAAACGCGATTTTTGATGTAAGGAATTTCGCGAATATAAATTAGAACATAGAAATCGTTATATTTGGGTGGGTAGCTAAATTACGCAATATTTTAACAACGGCAACGTATTTTGCTGCTAGCGAAGAGGGCCGTTGACTTTCGAGCATTTCTGATGTGATATTTCACAAATATGGTGCATTAAAATAAGCTAATCTTTTATTATTTAAAAATACATCATCAGACTGATCGTACTGTAAGCAAATGATCAAACAATAATAACTAAATATTCGTGTAGGTAGGTAACTATGTACATATATATATTTATATATATATATGTATATATATTATAAATCATGACCTACCTACGATAATAATTGCATGCATTCGTTATCTATTAGAAATGCAGTATGAAAACTACACGCCTGCCATGAACCTAAAAGGCCCCTTTAGGTTCATGATGCCTGTAAATAGGTACCTTATGGCGTGTTCCCACCTCATCTATTTTATAGATTCTATGAAATAGATCGGCGAGCACAGGGTTTATATGTCATAGAACACCCGATAGAAATATAAACCAAATGTTAAATAAACTTCAACTATCATCGTATTCTATAATAAAGAATAGACCATAGGATAGAGTAAGTTGGAGTGAAATAGAATAGATAAAGTGACACAAAAACAAAAAAGGCTTAAATTAGCGTTTTGCATGTCCCAATCAAATGCATCTAATCCGATGTCATAATCAAATAATCATTGTGTGTCAATTAGTTTGTACTCATCAAATCTGCAGTAGGTACCTCCAATCTGAACTGAAACTGCATACCTGCAGGTAGGCACTAAGCAGCAAGCTAGGTACCCAATATCCATATAATACCAGACAGTGTGCAACGTTCGCTCGGAGGCAACCGGCCAGTATTTTAAAGAGAGTATGCGTGCGAAGCGGCGTTGCCGGACTTGCACTAAACGTGTTTCGGGCCGAGCGATCGTCCCGGCCTGTCTGGCAACGTCCCAGGGCACGTTGCTGCTCGTGCCAATCTCCGAGAGAAGAATATTATAATATTATTATAGGCTATGGCAACACTGTCGACTTGCAACGGACTGACTGCAAACTGGCAGCTCTTTCCTCCAAGCTGGCAACACTCTGGTGATCAGACATCAGACCAACCCTATTTTCGGCTGCGGAATTGTTGTGTGCGGGTTTTGATATCGCATTTTGATTTTGAATAGTCATCGTGGCCTAATGGTTTTAAGGAATAATGTTTTACCGGTTTGTGGCCGAGTGGTCAATGCGTTGGGATACCAAATATATACCACTCACTCAGTTAATTCCACACATAAAATCATTTTATATTTAGGATAAATACAGATGCAAATGATTTATCATAAATCATTTGCATCAATTAGAAGCAATAACCCGTTGGGTGTCTTCAAACAAGCCGAAGCCAAATCCATCGAAGACTGAGTTTCTCTGGGCGGCCACAAACAAACGTCAACATTTCGTAGACGATTTCTATTTCCGGCAGCGATATCATCTCAAAAACAACAGTCAAACTTCTCGGTGTCAATTTAGATTGGGAATTTTCGTTTAAAAGTCGAATAAATAGGACTGTAAGCACCGTTTTTTTCATCTAAGACAACTCAAGACTCTCCGAAGAAACCTTCCTACAGAGGCAACAAAACTACTTGTCAACACTTAGTAGTCTCACGTCTCGATTACTGCAACGGCATTTGTGCCAGCCTTCCAATATATCAAATTGACAAACTTCAATCAGTGTTTAATGCAGCAGCACGGCTCATAACCGGGGTTTCAAAATATTTGCACATTTCAAAACACCTTCGTAACCTTCACTGGCTCAAGTGCTCTGAAAGAATCCAGTACAAATTGTGCTGGATGGTGTTTAAATCCATCAATGAAATGGCCCCACTCTACATCTTTAAACTATGCGATTCGGAAAACACTGGTCTGAGGCATCAACTCTTAGATCAGCAACATCATTAGCTATAGGCAAACTGATGGAATCTTAGTGCAAGCCAAATACTAAGTTTGGAGATCGCGCTTTCAGAGCATCTGGGCCGAAGGCTTGGAATTAACTCCCTCCGGAACTAAGATGCATAATAAGTCCAACAGAATTCAGGTCTAAACCAAAAACTTACCTTTTTAAGCTCCATACCCTTAAATTAAATATACCTGCCTGAAAGTAGCATTCTTGTATTGCCTTTAATACATCGTAATCACACTTTTCTTATTGGATTTTTATTATTCGAAATCTGTCTTATACCGAGGGAAGAATCACATTTGGGAAGATGAATTCTGATCAAAACCTTGTACTGTGGTAGGTTAGACTGGGTACGGTTGAAACGGGGTACGGTTGAAACAAAGCGAATATCTCACGAACCGTGTGTGATGAGGTGAGGTGTACAAGGGGAGAACAAAGTGGGCGACAAGTCGAAACAAGAATTTATCGCTCTTCGCCCGCTGTGCTTGTGTATAGGAGGCCCCATTGTGTTTTTGACGAAAAAGTAAGTGTTTTTGTTCCTACACATTTGCTATTATTGTGGTTTTGATCAAAGTTAGAGTTTTGTATCGTTTTAATTGAAGTTTGTAGAATATGAAAGTATGAATAATTTTTATTCAAATTTATTATCACTCTTACTGTGAACAGTTTTATACCTAGAAGGGGGGTTGGGGACGGTTGAAACATGTTATGTGGGTACGGTTGAAACAGTTTATTTATTTAATTTGCTTGATTCTTAGATGTCAAGGGGACGCCAAAGGAAGTCAACGAGAGGAGTGCTACTGCCTTGTTTGTATGTCAGCATTTTCAGAAAGCAGACCGAGAGAAAAATGGATACAATGCACACATTGTCTTAGTTATGTTTACTACATTTGTAATTCCGATTGATTTCGTAACCACTTACTTAATTATTTTTTTATTAAAATATTGATTTCTATAGAAATAATAGTCTTTAGCTTTTTCATAACCTATTTTATAGCTGAAGGGCTAATTTTTTTTTAAACTGTTGATTTTAATTTTCTTTATCAAAAGTATTATTGTTTTGTTTTATCATTTGTTTATCTATGCATCAAAATATGTCATTACGAGTCGTAAAATGTAATTAGATGATTAATAAAAATTATATTTTGTATTATTTGCATGTGTTTCAATCGACCCCAAGCACTGCTTCAACCGACCCCGGCATGGGGACGGTTGAAACAAATTTCTTTCTTTTTTCAATTTCATTTTACACATAAAATACAATGCAGTGATCTCAAACAAAATTGCCCATTAGTAGACAGATGAACGGTCTTTTATTGAATATAATTCCGCCATCGCTCGCTTAACTAATCCCGGAGCTATCGACGATAAACGCTAAAATGTTTCAACCGTACCCAGTCTACCCTATCGCCCAACATAAAGTTTGCATTTCTTTTCCTAAACACAAAAGAAAAAAATGTTCTTCATTTATTTTAGTTTTACAGAGTAATGTCTACACCAGGAGCGTAACGTTACCCCAACTCATATTAACTGTTACTGTATCTTATAGAATCTGCTCTCATAGGAAACATGCAGTTCTTAAATATGTGTTACAACCATCAATGTCCATAAGGTAAATCAATATCAGTTGTGCTAGGGTCAGATACCAAATGATTACCTATACAAATAGTTTGTCACAACAATTAAAGATAGTTCTATCAGTTATATCAAACTTGACTGAAATAATAGGTTATTACAATATAATGGTGGCATTGTATTGTGTACATATGCATTGGTATACAACGGAAATAGATAAAATAATGTAATCTTATTTTAGAGTTTAAAGTGCTATTCATGGCAAGATGCGTAGGTACATAACAGTCCAATTTTCTAATTATGTCCTGTACGTGCGAACCGTATCTAGATTTGTATAATAAACAATAAACAGTGTTAATCACAAGTGACCTACCAGGCCTGGTACTGTAGATTATCTGCATAAACTATAAATAAATAATAATAACATATGTACATTCTAGCATCACGTTCATCAATCAAATGCATTGTACATATGGATTTGTATTGGTGATCCATGAACCGCTGGATGCAATCTGTTATGTTGCCATAAATTGATAATAGTTGGGCTAGTCTATAGTTAGTATTTGTACAGCGCCCTTGAGGTGATTTTGCACAAAAACGGCGCCATACAAATCATCCAAACATTATTATTAAATACTTTGAGTGAATAGAAGAGAGTAAGATATATTATGATCATCGCGTCATCTCAAAAGTCGGTGAATCAGAAGTTATATAAAAATGAAAGTGTGTGGAGTAGCCATCTACTCGCTCGTAGTCGTGGCTTGGCCTATTTCAGCGTATCGCTCGCAATACAATCGCATTGGTAGTGTATGGCAAGAGATATGCTGAAATATACCAAACCATGATAGTAGTATCATCATATATATATTACAACTTCATAGTTGGACTTGGGTCACTTGAGTGAAGGGGTTTGGAAAGGGAAGAAATGGATGAAAACCAAAAAGTATTAAAAAAAAGAATTGGAAATCATTTTTCTATTGTGCAGTTTTAAAAGCTTATCTTTGGTAACAATCTAAGCAAGTAGGAAGGTACATAATAATCATCAAACTAACTAATTTCGGTAGTCTGTGATGTGTGTTGTTCCTACGTGAACTCGTTTAGTGAACTCAAATTTGTGTTCAATGTGTCATTTATTTATTTCAATTTTTAATTGATGATTAATTGGGAATAAAGAAACCTAGCCATGTCTGTTATTGATTTTAACTGCTGCAGCAAAAAAAAAATAGTGCTGATTCTGCAGTTTCAGAAAATCCTCGGAAAAAATAAATAGATCACAAATAACTAAGTAATTATTGATTTAGAATGAAGAAAACTAGCCATGTCTATTATTGATTTTAACTGCTGCAGCAAAAAATCAAAGTTATTATGCTATTTCTGCACGAACCTTTTATTAATTCCCACCGTTTCAGAGAGTGCCTTATGATAATGCGACGTTGCCTAGCTTCAGCCTGCACCGGCGCGCCGGGCCATCGGGAGTGCTAGGACAGGCAACGCCGCGCGCGCTGTGAATGTTGACGTCGTCACCTCGGGGTACTAGAACTAGGTACCTACCGCTGTTCGGTGTTGCTAGACGGTAGAATTTATGGTACCTACCTACTCCCACTTCCTACCTCCACTACTCCACGATGTTATTTCACGGTCACTCGGGCCCACGGAGGAAAGATTGCTCGGACCTCTTGAGACAGTGAGAGAAGTGCGGCCATAAAAAAACAGTACGCTTATCTCTTTATTTGAAGCAGTTACCTAATGTTAGTACTAGGGAGGAGGGATAGGCATTACTAGTTTCTATAAAAAAATAATAATAATGATATTTGGATGATTTGCATAGCGCACAAGTCTGTTCAAGTACCTAAATAATATTTTTCTACATTGCTCTCTATCTTATTCTTTCTATAGTACTACCTACTACCTAGTTCAAAGCGTCATTTGGTACATCTGGATTGCATACACACAAAAGTCCTCCTACAAATTTACAAATAATTATTATGAATAATAACTAACTAACCATCACGTCGTTCACCTGCAGAGGAGGCAGAGAGGATGGACATGTTTTTTTCTTGCATAAATCAAAACAGGCGGATGGTGTTAAGCGGGAATTTAAACCTTGTCGCCATCTACATAAGGGGTGTTATTGATGGCGGTTCGATTTAAAATATTACACTACGTAGTGCATTGCCTTAACTTAGAAATTCGACTCGGTTTAAATGCGAAATTACGAATGCTTATTTATGATTTTTATACATTTAATTATTTACAATGTCGCGAACTGTGAAGGTGAAGCCCATACGTTTATATATATTAATCTCTTAAAAAACGCTTCGCCCAAAAAACGCTTTAAGGCGAAGCTTAATGCTAAATCACTATTTTGATTAATCTTTATAACGAATTGGTGTACATTATGAATACCAAAAAATATGTTTTAGAAAAATTGAAGGTTTCCCTATCGTTTCGCTTGAGTAGAATACAAATAAAAATATAAATGAAAACTACTAAAAAAATTTTTTTTTCAATAGAAATGTATGAACGCGTAAAGGAAACAACTTTAAAAAAATACAGTATTATAGCTAAGATTATCTGTGACAGTTTCACTTGATTAACTTTTTTGTTTCACTTAAAAAATTATTTACAAAATAAATAAAAACCAGTTTTGTGCTTGAAATCAAACGCTTCTAGACTCCGTTTGTCAAGCGATTTTAATGCCTATTACCTACAATATAAGGTATACTAATAGGGAACCCGCTTGCACAGCGCGGGTGTAAACTGTGTACCCTAAAGTTTAAGCCGATTTGTGATGACATTAAATGTGACGAAGTTCAAACAGTTGGGCCTTAATTTTAGTCAATAATCTTAAATTAATCAGAACTTGTCTTTGTTGATTTGATTGCAGTGAAATATAAATATCGTTATTAATGTTACGTTCTATTATATTATTTGCAAAGAAAGTATTCCATTTGTTATTTATTATAATCATCTCAACTCATAACTCATAATGTCATGTCGTAAGTCATAATATAACCATATTAATCAGACTGTATCGCATTAACACGTGCAATGTCAATGTAAAAGTCATAAAATAATAGGTCTGACTACAAAAAAATACCATGATGTACAGATTCAACAGAGTATTTAATTAGGTAAGTTCTCTTATTATGTAGGTAGGTTTGGTAGGTTGACTAGGAAATATTACAAAACACTAGTTTTACTGCCTGCTTTCGTTAATATTTCAACACTGATTGAAGTAACTACTTAATTGCGTTGGCTTAGAAATACCATATAGAAAATGATATGCAATTTCATAACGTCAGAGCCAAACGTTTCCTCTTTTCCAAAATTTTTGCCTTTCAGAACAAGTTCCCGCCGTTGCCCAGGCTTTACACATAGGTTTTCGAAATCAGATGTATGCAATAATGTTTCTCTTATTTTGAACGTCAAGCGTGCAAAATTTTATCAAAAACTATCAAAATTCAGCTTTAATGGTGGGAAAATGGGATGATGGTAGTTTTTCTACATGTAGACAGTAACCTTTCTCTTGTTTTGAAGGTCTAGTGTGCAAAACTTTATCTTTACTTTACTTGGAATAAAACTGTAGATTTGTATCAAAGCAAATCCACGCCGCCTGCCAGTCACTCTTCTTTATATTATACTGGCTTTATACATAACATTTTAATGCAGACCGTGACCTTTATCTTGTTTTGTAGGTCAATTGTGCAAAATTTCATCAACCTCGGAAAATACTGTAGATTGGTATAAAAAATCAAATCCAATCCGCCCGCCCGCAATAGACATTATTTTAGAAGACCCACCGAAGACCCCGGCGTTGCCCGAGTTTTTCGAAATCAGACTAAGACGGTGAAATTTCATTTCTTTGTATGGGACCTGTCACCTTGACATATGATTGGCGCTCTGTACATTGATCTGACCCCCTCTCCTGCCTACGGCATAATTTTCAAATATAGCCTGGCTAGCAGATCACAAACAGTGGACAAATGTGTCGGGTTCCCGTGGAAGCTTCGCGAGTACCTGTCCTCCATCATTGCAGACGCAACTTTTCCGCTTATTGTGATGGAATGTAGGAATAGACGAGTTATTTTTTATTTTTTTTAATAATTAATCAATTTACAGAGTATAATCAATAATGTTAACTAAAATAATTCATATAATTAGTTTTCACTGCTTTTGATTTTTTAATGTTCCTCTTCTATAGAAGCTGGCGCTTGTGTCTAGAAGAGTGGTAAGCATCAAGATGAAGAATTTTTAGTGTTTGTAATTATGAATATTAAAATTTATAATTAATTAAAAAGATAGTTTCATCATTTTGGTATTTTTACATTGAACTTCTCTTTAATTGCTTTCAGTAGTTGTTTATCGTTTTCAATTGTTCTGATATTTTCGGGTAGGCTGTTGAAGTATTTTTTCCGTAGATATATGTAATGATGTTGAGCAAAAGTGGTGTTACATTTTTGTGTTGGAAATATATGTTTTTGGCGAGTACGACTTTCAGTTAAAAAGCTATGAATGATTTTGTTTTTATTTTATTATTTGAGTTATTATGTTTTTTTTGGACAAGATCATTAAATTGAAATATTTTCAGGTTAATCGTAACGCGGGAATGTTTGTCCAAAATTAATTAAGGTAGGTAGGTAAGTACCTACTTTTTTTACCAAAAGGAGCATAAAATCCATAACTTGCGTTAAAAAATACGAAATTCAGGGAATTTACACTATAAAATTTATGCAACTATGCAGGTACATACTTACTTAATACATTTTCCGTTTAGATAGGTAGCTAGCAAGATTTTCACGAAGACTTGCATACCTACATAGATATAGACAGATAATGGACAGATATCTGGCAATTTAGACGTCCCACGTATCAGCATCTAATATCAGATCCCCAAATAATAATATACGTGCAATATCTCCACGGATATTATAAATATAAGATATATACGTGACGTTTGGAGTTTATAATAGAGGCAAGCAGCATTTCGTTAGCAGAGCGCGCCGTAAGCATCGTAAGCAAAATCGATAGCTAACCAGAATGCAAGAATAGGTAGCTGGCGGCGCGCGGCGTTGCCGGCTCGCCGTGTTCCGCGTTCTAAATCTAAATAAATAGCCGACAAAACATTCTGAATGATGAATAGCTAACGAAACCTTTCAAATGATAAAGAAATTCAACTTTAGCTGGATTTGTGAGATAATATTATACCCAAATGAAATTAAATAAAAATCTCGCAAATAATTACATAAGTTTAATACTTAATTATAATGCAGTTATTCTGCAAATTTTGAAATAACAGTCATTTGATGAAACTTTTGGAATGATAAATAGCCAACGAAACATTTCAAATACTAAATCACTTAGTAAAATTTATTTTTATGCGATTGTTTGAGACGACTTTTAACACTATACAAAGTTAAATAAAAATCCCACAAACGCAAATAACTGGGTAAGTAGGTACCCATATAATTTATTTAGTGTTGTCACAAAATTAAACATAGATTATTAAATTTGGGCTGTCTTAATATCTCAACCATTGAATGTGGTAGGTACCTACTTACTCTCAGTATAGCTCTGAGAACCACCACTCAGAATCGAAACGTTGCTTAAAATATATTTACCCATGTTTAATGACGAGATTTACATAGCCAGGTACTTCCAACCTTACTCTCCCTCATCTCCTTCCCCTCCCCACTCAATTTAGCCTCATAACATCCCAATTGGGAGTCCATAGTCCCAAGTTCCAATACCCTCGGTATCTTGTCTTATTTTTGACAGATTGATGGTCCAAACCTGGTAAAATCATTTTCATTATAGGCCATTATTTCATTATGAGCTATGCCCATGATGGAAATGACGTTACGAGCCGACAGCAGTAGCGCTGACCTTGAAATTTCAGACTGTGACCCAAGAAATCATTCATTCATTCATTTGTGCTGGTTAATTGAACATTTTTGATTTTACTAACTTTTTTAATATCTGACTGAAGTTTTACTAATAATAACATAATAAGACATAGCACATTTGAAAACGCCAATAAATCAGATAGACAGGCGCCATATTATTTAATAAAATGATATTGCATCGAATAATTTACCACTTTCCTACGAAAAATGGTATTTCGGATTTCACAAACCAAATTGATTACACACCACGAAACAAGATAATCGGTACGTAATGTCATTTATAAATAGCTACTCACCATTAATTATACAATAATATGTCACATGATATATATATAATGAACAGCACGTGTATTCAAATCGTAAAGCAAATAATATTTTCGAGGACCATCGCGTTATGTTTTTATTATTAAAATCAAAATTATGTCCTTCCACAGAACTAAAAATCCGATTGTCTTCGAATACAGACTATATAATAAATGCTTAACAACTGTTCAATCTATTAAAGACCTTGGTGTCTCTCTTGACAGCAAGCTTTCTTTTCGGGAACATATAAATGTGATTGTTAATAAATCCCTCAAACTACTTGGCTTCATAACTAGAATCACTTCTGACTTCAAAAATACAAAAACCCTTAGAACTCTTTACTGCTCCTTGGTTCGCCCCCATCTTGAATATGCTTGTGTTATATGGTCTCATTTTTATGCTATCCATATTCGTCATATTGAGTCCGTTCAACATCGGTTCCTAAAATTTGCTAGGAGGCTAGGATTAGAAAGAGGCAATTACTCGTATTATGAAATTGAACAAATTCTAAACCTTTCTCATTTAGAAGACCGTCGGAAAAAATCTGATCTCATCTGTTTCTTTAAAATTATCAACAATTTTATTGACTCACCTACATTACTAGAACATTTCATTCAATATACCTTCTCGTAGGATCAGAAATAAAGAACTGCTCTTCCTCAATCAACACTCGACTAATTATGCTTATAATTCACCATTGTCCAGAATATGTAGAATGGTCAACTCGCGTCAAGACCTTGATTTTTTTGGTATAAGTCAGATTGTTTTTTGTCGCTCACTATGCAATTGGGAATATTTTGTATCACTATAGTTTTAGCAAGGTCTTGACTTGACACTTCTATTTTCTTATGTTTTCCCTGTTTGTCTCTGCTTTTATATACCATCCTTTACTCTTGCATTGTCGCGTGTCGTGTATCTCGTGTCGCTTTGTAATATATTAAGTCCGTTAATTAATAAATAAATAAATTATTATTAGTTCGATACTGACTTTTTTGTTTTATATAAAATACTAGGTTACGTGTACCCGGGATTGCTCGGGGTTATGAATGGTTTGTAGTAAAGTTTTGAAGTTGTGAATTCTAGTATATCTGTAAACTTTGTGTATTTTTAAAGGTGGAAATAAAATTATTAGAAAGAATTGAATAAGTTAACTTTTTAAGTATTTGTTTCAATTGGTTGTGCCACGTCTTCCTCGGGCGTTTTCGACCTCTTCTACCATTCGCTTCCACGTCAGGCATTCTACTTACACAACTTCATTCATCTTACACACATATTCCATACGCCACATTTTACCACACATAAGTAATTGATTTATTTGATCGTGCCATGTCTTTCTCGGGCTTACCCGACTATTACTACCATCCTCTTCATGAAATCCAAATTGGTATTATTAAAAAAACATAAACATATTATTTCGACTTTAATTCGACTACGTATCTCATTCCAGTGCAGAGATAATGCTTTAAGTCTTCCTCGGGTGTACCCGGGTTCTTCTACCATTCAAGCTACTCTAAATTTCGAAATCTTCAGCGTAATCGGTCCAGTAGTTCTTGAGTCTATAGGGGACAAACAAAGAAACAATAATTTTTACATAATGTATAGAAATTATGGTTCCATCAAAAATTACAATTCAACACACCTACAGAAAGTACTATAAAGTTATGAAACAAAAACTAGGTTAAATAGTTACAAATGTTTTTGTTTCATCACTTTTCATAACTTTATAGCACTTTTTATAGGTTTGTCGAGTTGTCATTTTGATGAGTGATCCGGTCACCAGAAATAATACCATACGCAATCTAATTCTGATTTCGGTATCACTAGCGACATCTAGTTGTTCGGCTGCAAATCAATGATGCGAAATTCAGAACCAAACTGCATCGGAATCACGGTAAAAATGCATCCAATTTCCATGCAATATTAATTTAACATAAAATTTCGAAATCATTTAATATAAAAAATACATATTTTTATAAGTTAGTAAAAACCAGATTGTTTATCCTGATACAGAATGGATTTTTTTGATAGATAACTGTGAAAAACAATAAAAAATACTTAAGTGGGTACGTATAATAATAATATAGTTCCATGACTCAACACACCCAAGTGATTAAAATCAATTATTTCAAGAAAGGCATTCAAATACAATATTGTATGACGTGATATCTCACAAAAGCGGCGCTATACAAATTGTCCAATAAATAAATAAATTAATTATCCAATATTTTTTGATTTATGATATTTTTAAATGAGGAAGTTCTGGCGCTGCACCCAGTATTGTGAAGCATAACTTGCAATCAGTGTTTTTTCATAAAATAATACAATGAGCACCATCTATGAAATAGCAGATTATGAATTCTTTTAAGTACACCCCTAACTGGCGACCTTGCCCCTTTAGACTCACACTCTATTTGCCGCAGCGACCTCCCCCCCTCAGTACCTGCCTTAGGTCGAGGATGGAACGTGCAAGCTCGGACGTACGTATCCGTCGGGCGAGTGAAAGTAGCGTAGTTTCAACAGCTGCGAGGTACAGCGGGGCTACAATTTACTGGGCTTGAGCAGACTGAAGTCTTTAACATGCAGCAACAATGTTTAGAACGAACTTCCTCAAATGAAGTTTGAGTTTCTAAGTTTGTGTGTGAAGAATAGATGGAAGGAGTATATCTATTGAAATGCGGATGAAAATCTCTGGTACCTATCCTTAAAGTTCCACTTGTACATCAACCTCATTCCGAACAAGTCCTGGATACCAATAAAAGGAAAAGATTCTTTGTATGTCCTTATGGTAAGCGTGCCCATCCAGACCATCCATTTTTATTATCAAGTGTAACAATCCCGTTTGCATCACATGCTCTATCAGAGTATGCAGAATCTGCTTCAATGTTATCAAGTGTAACAATCCCGTTTGCATCAGATGCTCTGTCAGAGTATACAGAATCAGTGAAAAAATATCTTCAACTTTACCCATTGCTATTTTTTTTCTCTTATATTTTTAATACTTTTATTATTTTTCCCTAAAGGCATTCCCTATAGTCATTGATATATTAACCTTCCAGCGGGCGCGTTGAGAAATTTCCCTTGAGCGGGCGCTTGTCGTAAATTTTACGTCATCAAGTTTTCTCCATGTAAGTGGTGTTTTCTTTATACAAATGTTAGGGAATTTTTTTAAGGATATGAAGAATGATAATAGGCAGTACTTAAAAAAAAAAAATTGACTTTCTTAAAAAAAACGAAGCAACACTCATTTTAATATTTCAAAACAAAATTTGTTATCGACCTATTTAGTCAGAATCAATATTCCCATCCTTACAATTGTTACAAACCACCTCAACTGAAGAATGGTTCTTGCATGTAAAGGACTGGCAACGGCAACACTTCATTGATGCTGAGGATCTTTTCTTATCCAGTGCACATAACCGACAAACACCGAGTTTTGGAAAGCTTATGTTTTCTTCTTCTGTCATCGGTTCAATTGCCCTACCGTAACTCACTTTGAGAAAAACATTTATATCTTGGGGTAAATGTTTGACATTTGATTTGACTCTAGCATAGCTCGAAGCTCGATGCTTACAACTAAGTGGAAAGAGTGGGGGAAGCGATAAGGCGCGTCTGTCGTAAATTTTACGACAGCGCGCCCGCTGGAAGGTTAACTATTGGTTTCGGTGTCATTTATAACATTCACACGCCCTATCTAGACTTTGTTGGTTGATGCCTATAGTATAAGAATATGTGATTGATTTATAAAAAGGTTCTTATCATAATTTTTCCAATATTGTTGTTGGAGAAAAAATAAACACTTTATTTATTAAATTTAATTTATTTACGTAAAATAACAACATGAACATATATAATCATAAACCGAAATAAAAATCAAAATCAGACTTGAATGATTTTCTGAAATTTTAAAATAGGGTGGGTCCAATTCCAATTGGGCTAGGACGCTAGTTATGTAAGTTTTTACCACAACATCACAACTTTACACCTTCGCCTTATCATGGCCGAATCATTCTATTAGATTAGCGTCTGCCAATAATGCAGTTCATCTCTAACCTACTTGTCCTCACTCTCCTGACAGGAGACAAGCTTCTCCTTGGCATGTTTGTACGCCTGCAGAACCGTATTGACGCTCTTGAAGAGCGAGTCAGCGCTCAGACGTTCGGCCATGGGCTCCTTCAGTTCTACCGAAAGCTCCCGGGTAGTTTTACTGGTGGCAAAGTTCCTACTTTGCAGAATAACATTGATGCAAATTTTCAGTCTTCCCATCGACATGGTTTTGATGCCAAACTTGTTCAGTTTCTTTCCCTGCAATTAGAAAAAATGTTGTAAAAGAAATGTTGACCGGTCGGTGGCTTAGTTGACATCGCGTTTGGGTCCCACCCAGGCGTAGTATGTTCAATTCCTCAGCTGGCTAAGTCATCCATCACAACACAAGCAACATTTTCCGCTTACTGTGGTGGTAGTAGGAGATATTCAAATATTGTCAGGTTATTCGTAACCCGCTAATATTTGTCTTTCTTTTTCTAATAAAAAAAAAAATTGATTAATAGATCAGTGCCAGTTTCAAGGTTGTCTCTATCCCACCAGTATTTCTATTTACTTTCATGCAGGGCTGGCCCTTTGCAGGCGCAGTTGGAGTGGTCCGATCCGGGCACCGACTTCCCAAGGTGCCAAGAATTCAAGGAGTCAAGGCGCTCATAATACATAAAACCTAATACAGTGCAGTTGAGGTTTTGACTAGCGCCAGTCGTCGTTTTCCTCAGGGCTGGCCCTACCTTTTACTTTCCGTTTCTCATTTGTTCCCCACTTATTAACATTTATAACCCCTTGTCACGGATAACTTTGTAGGTGGCCAAAAGAGGAAGACGCACAAATAAACAAACCATTTTTTAAATCATAATTTTTTTGTATCCACAAAATCCACAAAAGCAAGCTAGTTGACCAAGTCAACCTGTAATTATTAGTTTCTCAGATCAATCTTCTTGTTCTATCTTTATTTATATTTTACTAAATAAGTTTAATAATGAAACTTCTATTGGGAAAAGTAATCACAAACAAGTTGTCGATAGCCTGGTGGGTAGGACACTTGGCTAGCAGTTGGACAGATCAAGTTTTTGGACACTTTCAATGGGAATCAATTTATATATTATCCTATTCAGAACAAATATTGCTCAGTGAAAGATCCATACTATAAAACTATAAAAAAGGTTTAGTTTTCAAAAATTTAATTAAACATAATATTAACCTTTCCATTGCCACAAGGGTAAGCTAATTCTCTGAAATTTAAAGCTTACATGTTCTTATAATGAGAAAATTAACCGGGGTATCGCAGTGACCCCCCATGGAAAAGAAAATATTGTTTTGCATCTCAAACTCACCTCCAAAGTCCCCGGAATGGCAAGCCAGGTCAGATCATTTAACACGTGTCTTCCGCCCACAAAGTATCGGTTCATCTCCCACAGGCGCTGGTTAGTGCCTTGCGGCCGGACTGCCAAGAGGGTGCGGGCGTGGCGGCCCGGCTGCGTGATCGGCAGTCGCGAGTGGCAGTAGCCTTCTGTGCGCTGCCGGCCCCAAGCGTCGCACGATATTATCTCAAAGTATATGTCAGGCTCGCGGGTTAGGACTTCTAGAGAGAAAGAATATATATAAAAAATACTATTATTGTTACACTTTCCTGGTAAACAATGTGGTTTATTTATTATTCTTTGGGAAATTAACGGTAATACAATTATATAAACAACAGTAAAGTTTCTCATGACATGTAAGAAAATTTATTTATCTCGCAATTGAAAATGTCCACTTTTAATATCATGTTATTGTAATTATTACATAGTCTGTTCAGGCAAGAATTTGGTTTTGAATGGATCCACTTTGCATAGGAGAGAATAGCGTGTGAAGAGCGCATGAATCTTATTTAGCAACTCCGGGCATTGTATATTATTTTAAACTAATTTATATACGAATAATGCATCTATGTGATACCTCCGTATACTTAATGAATCATTTTTAAAGTATAAAGCTGCCTCTGCATAATTATTGGGCAATGTATAAATTTGATCCGAGTTCTAACTTATGTTAAGAGATGTCACTCTTCCAAGATCTAGTTACCGAAATTTCAGTTTGTAAAATGTGTCAGTTTATAATATTCTTCACCGCTTTCTCTACAACAACCTTGGTGCGATATTTCTCGAGAACTGAAGAGTGGTTCCTGGCTGCTGAACCAACACTGTTCATGACCTTTTCGGTATATTATGATAGCCAATATTTTGAAAAGGCTTTTGGTACATTCAGCAACCAGATATGAATTGATTAATATTGAATGTTACGCTGACCCTTTCATTTCCTTAGGAGTACCATGGGTACTCAAAAACAAATAGGGACCAGAGTTTGGACTCTTCCCTTTACTTAGAGGGCCGGCCTTGTGCTGGCATAATTGGAGCAGTCCATTAAGACTTGCCAAGGTGCCAAGGATTCAAGGAACCAAGTCACTGATAATACCTAAAACCTAATGCAGCACCAGACCCCGTTTGGTTCAGGGCCGGCTATGTTCCCTTAACTCCGAATGTTTCACAACATTCACTATACTATTGAGGTTGTCAGAGTCCTACTTACAGTCTGTAATAAAGTCAAGAAATTTAATAAAACGTAATAATTTTTTTTCATTACTGTGGCAACACCGATTCTCAAATAAATTTTAGTAAATTCAAATGTGAGATTATGCTTGAAAGAATAAACTCTCTTCCAACTGAATAAGATGGAATTATTATACTTATAAATTCTAATTTACCTTCTTCGTACACTAAATCCATTTGATAGTTCGCGCACAGCTCAAAAACATGGCCAAAGTGTGCATCTTTATCAGGGCCTTTGGTTTGCGCCGTCTGAGTGATCCCTTTCAGAGGGCTGGAGGATACAAAGCCATAGGGAAGTTCAATATTATATTCAATATACAGATTGTCGTACTCAAAGAGGTGCGCTGATAATATTTCTATGATATAAAAGCACTTGAGCACATTTTTTGGTGGCAGAGAAAAGTTTCTGAATATTTTGCTTTTGCGTATTTGTTTATGAGAAAGCTCTATCTGAAAAAATATATAAAAGACAATGGTATATGAAAAAAAGTGAAATACCTAACAAGTAATACCTAAAACCTGAGCAACTTTTATGGTCAAAATAAATGCAGTTGTGAAAGATTATTTGAAAATATTGTGAATGAAAAAGATAAGGATTCGTTTTTGTAAGGTCGGTTAAGCTTAACAGACTTAAAGCCTCACAATATGAAAAAATGGCATTAAAGTGGTCTCAAAAAGGGGTCGTACGTGACGTCACCGTTCTAGTATCTTCTGTATTTTTGTTTTCATACATGACGTGCGAGAATGAAGAGGACGATCAGCGATGACATACGTACGACTTCTTTCTGGGACTACTACAGCTACGTTTAGCGACTAGATCTGAACAGCCAGGTACTTCCCAACCTTCCTATTCCCTATTTCACTCTCCTCCTCATAATGTTCTTCGATTCGGGGATGTCATAATTTCACTTGTTCTGGGTGGTTGGAACTCCTGTGCTATTACATAAAATACAAAAAAAAGCAAAGGAAATAAAACAGTTGAAGACGTTGCACGCACAAGGATGAATTGCAAATTTTACATTAACAAAAATTCCACTCGCTCCAATCATATTTGCGCTGTTCAATATTATTATTAATTTGAGAGGTGGGTATGGGTACCGCGGCCCCGGGAACCATTTATTGGATAACCAATACTCCTGCCATAGGTCACCCCAAGTAGTTTGCTATGTTTGATGACTTAGCAGGGGTGCCCGGATTCATGGGGGTGAGGTTTGTCTAGATCTTGGAAGCGGATGCGTTTGCTCACCTGTGGAGCTAATAAAAAAAAAAAAAATTCTTGGTCGGTAAAGCAGTTTTCTGCCCCTAACCATAGACATCCAAATTGATAGACTACCCCATCAGAGAAAGGGGGACAAATTAAGCTGTGCGGAGCGGGAAGGCAGCATCATCATCCAATTGGTGATGCTTTGTGGAGGGTATTTTTAGGGAAAGTAAGAAGAGGAAGTTCTGCTAAGGAAAAATGTATGAGTGGTGAATAGGAATCTGGGGGTCAATGCGTCCAGGAGTGATGTATAGACGAGTATAAATCCCACTCCCCCACCCCTCCCACTGCGGTGCAAGATGGTCGTGAAAGTCTGGCTGGAGAGGTCGAAAGGTCTACCTCAACGGGTCTCTCTCGATTCGGTTTGCCACGCAGTAGAACATAAAATCTGCTTATGAGTTACTAGTCCTTTATACAATAACTCACAAAGTGCTGGCTGCGTAAAAACTTTACTACTAATCCTAAATCGCAAACAAAAGTTACAAAATTAAATATTTTATTCCACTATTTAGTTTTAGACACTTTTACAAATGTGTTATAATTTGCTCAGAAAAGTCCCGCAGTGGACTGCTCTGCAAACTGCTGCCTTAATTTAGCAGACTTTACTTTTCTAACAGGGTCTGATTATTTCAATAATGCGCTCTTCGGCGGTCAACATACGACTGATGTCGTAGTTTATTCAAAGCATTCTCGAACCCTCCTGGTGCCAAACATATGGTCACGTGGTTTGCCACCAGCTGGTCGAAATGATACCCAGATTTCATGTTAGCGCAAGTCTATCAATTTTGATGTGTACGCCACTAAATGTCGTTGACTGAAATATTGATACTAAATTTTCTCTCCAAAACTCCAATTTCTCCAAAATGTCCACAGCGGTTCATGAAATTTCTTACATAATTGTTAAGTTTAATGCAATCTGCAATAATTTGCTAAATTCTGACCTGATTTAGTAATTCCATCTCTACAAGTTTTGCCTCATCGAAGAAATCATCAATTACATGCTCTATGGAATAATGAAAAATTTGTTTGGAGTAATAGTTAACCTCCAACAAATAAGGGTTTAAATTAATATCATTGAAGTCTGGCAACACCCTTAGTTGTTTTTTTCCTGCGTTCCAAGTCAGGGTAAAGAGGACGCGTTCACGTCTTAGTAGAAATGTTGGATCACTGAAAAAAAGAGCATTTCATATTATATATTTAAACAATCTTACAACTTGTCTTTATAGGACCGTTTTGGTGGAATATCATCATCGACTAATAAGTATGTCGACGAATATCACCTTAACCATGTAAACCTGAGAGTACCAATCTATCAGCGCACTTAGTAAAGCCTCATATCGGACAATACGTCACAGCGAACCTTGAAGTATTATTATATAATAGACAAAGACAAAAGAACCATTTAGCAACGAAGAAAGTGCATGAAAGTAACCATTTATCATTCAAATAAATGTATTATGTTTAAGAATGCAAGGTTGATATAAGCGTAATGAGTTAGATTCAGAAAGAGATGCTTAGATGGTTTGGGCATATAGAGCGAATGAACGAAGAAAGGAGTGTAAGGAGAACATATGACGCAAACGTGAATCTTAGAAGAAGTCGGCGACGACATGGCACGAATAAGTGAACCAAATACTAGAGTCAGGCAATGTCAAGAGTCCAAATGACAGAAGAGTATGTATGAGACGATGTATGAATGTGAATGAGGTAAGGAGTGTGTGCCAAGACCGAGTTGTTTGGTGGTCCGTCCTCTCTGCCCGCGCCAGCAAAGAAATGGCATGATGGTTAGTTAGTTAGTGAAACATTTAGAGGCCAAAAGGGTTTAGGGCACTGTAGAGAGCTATAAAATAATAAGTTAAACTTCCATAAAAAATACTTGGCCATTCACATAGAAACCCTTTAAAGGGCTCAATTATGGAATTCCGTAGACAAGCGGGAAGTATGCTAACCAGCGACATATAAGGGCCTAAACAAAGGCTACAAAAGTAATTAGATTTGTGGGATAGATTATAAATATAATAGACATACCTGACATATATAGGTGATGATAATTTGCATAGCAGCGAAATGTAACATAGAATGTAGAAAATAATCATCGGTTAAGAGTGGCTAATTAACTTTTGTCAAATTGAGTTCATAATTATCAAGTTAGTGTCCTCTTAATCGTGAATCCATTGTTTCAAAGAATACTTGTTTATTAAAACTCAATTTGGCCAAAATGTTATAATGCAATCATTCCAGTTGTAAAACTGACCAGTGTATTTAAACAAAAATTCATCCATTTTCAGTCATACATATGTTGGTGAAAGTCACTTGAATAAAAACAATTTATGAATAAAAAGGAACAAATAATTGCAATACATTTTCATTCAGGAGCATCTGTGGCGGACGGGTAACCGGGCGGTGTTTTTTTGATTTCGGTCTACGTCTGATTTTGAAAAACTTTGTGAAAAGCCTCGGCAATGCCGGGGACTTGTAGCACTTGTTCGCAGTATCCTGGAACAGAGCTCCATTATTTGGGCCCCTTCCGAACAAAACCATATCGTAGAAATAGAAAAAGGCTCCGAAAGCGAGGAGATCTGCCTATCAGAACGCGGCAATCCACAGAGCGACTCAACTGCTTAATAATTTTGCTTTGTCCATCGACATTTTCAAGTCACTTACAGACAGTTCAGCAACTATATTTTGACGCATGTCACAAAATAGTAAAACTGCCCCCATGACGTTTTTATACTTACATGTACCTCAAATTTGTAATCTTCTCCTTAATATATTGATGTGCAACCGTTTTATGGAGAACTTGAAAAATAAATAAATTACATATAAAATTATCTGGTACCTTTCTCGATTATTCATATCAACAAGAATATACATTTTTTCCAGGTGGCTGTCAAAATCTCCAATAATGGTATCACTCTTTTTGTAATTGGGCAATTTCAAAATATCCATACCGTCCTCCTTATTACTGCTATCTTTATTTAACTTGAGAACATGAATCATTTTAACAAGTTCATTCATTTGACTCTGCATCCCAGTTGTCAATCTTTCTTGGAGATTACAGCCATAATCATCTTCATTTACATAAGAAAACAACTTGGTTTTGTGGTTATCTAAGTTCAGTTCGTTGTTAACAATCTTTTCGTGGTATTTTTTTTCTGCATCGGTAGTGCAATTGCTCAATTCTGAACACAGATAGATCTCCGCTGGGCCTAAAGTCTTTTCTTGCCACGAGAATGTTTTTTCTTCATAGTATCCGGTGTTTTCCTGCTCCACGGGGCCGTCTTGAGAAGCAAATGTTTCAAATTTTGGAAGCGGTATGACGGTGTTTACTTCTTTGAATTTAACCCTGCAACCAAACAAGGAAAATTCAATGCACAATATTAAATAGATCAACAATATTAATTTTCAGCTTTATTGTGCAAATGAAAATATTATTCCAATGTGGTCATAGAGCTATATAATTAGAGGAGCTGTTGCATACTAATCTCGTCGAAACGTGTTTCACTGTCAGAATGCGATTAGCGGTGCATGTAGACCGGATTCGGTAGTTTTAGTAAGAGCGTTGGAGGTCAATTGGAAGTAAAATGTCTCATCTAAATATAATACACCAATGAATGTGGTAATATCATTTCTTTTCTTTACATTGTGTCTACATAATATTATTATATATTTTAACTACTGCTAACCTAATATACAATATTACCACCATGGGTGGAATACTGTGGATGGATACTGTGTTTTGACTTTTGACGGCAGAATAACACTTTATCTAAAACATGTGAACACAGCGTGAAGCACAGGTTCTCCTAGGAGAACTAGGTAGTGAGGTGTTCACATAACACAACTACTAACCTATTTACATTTACTAATTATTAACATTAGGTAATGAAACTTATTATCTATGTAAACTGTAATATAGTTTGCATTTCCCAATACAACATTTACATAGTCTTGGTAACAAATAGTATTTTGACAATAATTTAAGCTTTGCAAACTTCAAACACCGTACGTGCGGAGTATTTCTACCTAGTGTAAATTATTGTTAGCAATTTTATTCATTGATTTGGGGGATATTTGCAGATTATCTATTTTAACTCTTTTATGTTATGTTACCTATATTTTTTCATTGTAATTTTTCAAAAAAGATGTAAGTACGGTTACGAATAACAATATTTGAAAATCTCCTACTACCACCACAGAAAGCGGAAAATGTTGCTTATGTGGTGATGGAGGACTTAGCCAGCTGGGGAATTGAAAACTAGACGTCAGGGTGTAAGGAACTTTGATAAAAAATATTCTAAAAAAAACACTGTCAGTTGAAACATTGGTTAAAATTACTTTGTAAAAAATCAGAGTGGTATGTTTCCTAAGTAACTAGGTATTATCACAATAAATTTTACTTATTATTACATTCTCGGATCTAACACAGTCGTTGAAAAATAAGAGTAAAATAATAACAAAGTTCAAAATTAACAAAGTAGGTATTATGTTTCTACTAACTTAAATTTAAAGTTCGCAATTTTATCTGTGCTCCTGTAAACTGCAGATATCTTGTTGCACCTTGTGAAGTTTGTCATTACAAAGGTATATTTAACACACTTCTAAGTTGTAATAAAGTGAAAAATACGTCCATTAGATTACAGGTACAAGTTGCACTTGCAAAATGTTTGTATTTATTTTCAATGGTTGTCAGATGGTTGCCATAGTAACATTAAATTCCTTTGATTTGCTTTATTAAGTTGGCGGCCATGCGTTCGTTGACAGTAGCATCATTGCCATGTCTAGGAAGAGATCCCTTGATGTTGGGAGAAATAGAGAAATCCAGGACAGAATGAAAGTTTTTGATAAAATCTAAGGAGAATTCGGTACAAGTAAAATTTTTTATCGGCCAGTTTTTACAAAATTCCTAGAATTTCCGGCAGAAAATACATTTATATGGATTTTAGATGACTTTTCTAGGGAGTTTATATTTTGACCTGGCAACGCTGGACAGTTAAGTTTAACTAAACTTGTGACAGTACAGGTGGACGATAATTATTACTTTTTACGAAAGCCTTTTTTGTGTATGGACGTATACAGGTATCACCTATTTTCCTGTTTTTTAACGTACACGTGTTAAAACTAATCCCCAAACTGTGAAATATAACCTATAAATAATAAAAAAACCACAAAATAAAACGAGTTAATTGTTAGAGATTTAAATTTCGCTAATTTGTTTGACTATGTTGTTTGTCATCGCCAAGTAGGCGTGGAATTGTGGGTTTTCCGTGAATCCTGTGACTATAATACATTGGTCACCGAAAATTGCTATCCATTATTATCTTATCTCTTTCCGGCGAAAACTGCACGGATAATCGCAATCTCCTGTAAAGTAAAATAGACGTGCCCCGATTTTCATTAATGTGTTACTCGCGTTTTTCAGCGGTTGTGTGACGTGTTAAGTTTTAAATAAATATCCTAGTTAAAAATTGTTGTTTTTATTATTGCGATTATAGAAGACAAGTGCCTTCAAGATGCAGACTCAACGGAGTGTTGAGATTCCGCTGAACAACATGTCCGACGAATCGCTGGCTCATTGGAGACGAGTGTTCAACCGGGTGAGTTTGCCGCCATTTATTTGAATTGTCATTAATTTCTGTGTTATCGTAACTCAAAGGTTGGCGAAATTTTTGCAAATTAATTCGATATTATTGTTTTTGATTGCTCCTTGTGATTCTTTAACATTTTGTTGTCCTATAATTCGCTTCACCACTTTCTTTTGCTTGTTTGAAAACACTTTATTATGTGGTACCTACACAATACATATTCACTATGTTTCAAAATAGGTTTTTGATTTCGTTTTTAGCTTATTTTCATTCCCCTGTAGTACTAGTTCCTAATAAGGTGGCGAATAGGAATTTTTTCGGAAGTGAATAATGAACATTATGTATTACACAATATAATAATAAAAGAAGAAAAAACATCATAAGGAATTATATAATAAGTATTATAAAATAAGTAGAGAAATACAGTTTTCGCATGATTATGCTATTCAAAACAATAACAATAAATTACAGATTACGATTTTCATAAAATAAAAATATTGGGGATCGCAGGCCACCCTTAATACGATTTTTTTAAAAATTAAAACGTTTTGATATAAAAGGTTTTATTAATAATAATTGTTTTTACAAACTGCATTGGGAAATTTTTAATTTCAACGTTTTAATTTTCAATTAAGTAAATTGAAAATACGCTTTCGTCATATGGGATGACAGCCATTTACAATAAGTAATTTAAATAACTAAGCGTGGCCAGCGATCCCGAATATTTACTGAACTATTTTAAGTTATTTTATTTAGATTGAGATATATGCTGAAACAATGGTTACTAAATAGAGATAGTTTATATTAATTTAGGTGTGTTAATTGTATAGTTATAGTAATAATATTATGTGTGTATGTATGTAATTGATCATTACAATCCTGTTGACAAACTGCTTTATTGCAGTTTAACGGGATTGTAGCTTGAAAACCAATAAAAAAAAGCATTATCATTGAATAAATTTGTAGAATGCACAGCCACCTCCATATTAGGATGATACTTCTCAATGTATGATGCAACAGATTCCTACGCTTTCAGCATTTCTCTTATTGTACCAGAAGATTGTTGCTCTGCCACTTCTTCCTCATCCACTAACAAACTCTCCCCCATAACATCTTGCTGTGAAACACAATGCAACTCCTTAAGCTCTTTGGTGGTCAGCTCTTGACTGTGCTCTTCCACAAGCTCATCAATATCGTTGTTATCCACCTTCAGTCCCATGGTATTGGCCAAAGATACAATCTCGTTGACTGTAAACTCCACAGGTACTGTTTCAAACCCCTCAAAATAACATTCAACTACGCTCTGGCCAAAGCTTCTCAGTCAATCATGTTGAGGCAAGTAACAATGTGAAAGTGATCTTTCCAAAACTCTTTGAGAGTGAGACTTGTCCCTTCAGTCACCTCAAAACAATGCTCGAAGAGTGTTTTAGTGGAGAGTTTGTTAAAGTTAGAAATAACCTGCTGGTCCATAAACTTCTTAATTTTATCCTTGTTCTTGAGAATAGTGCTATTTGTTGATGTAGACCGATTGAATGTGCTCGCTAGATCAACCACGCTCATACCTTGTTTTTATATTTATTTCTACCGTTGCTTTTATTCTCTTATGGCCGTCTTCTTTTGGTATTTTCTCCAGGGACATTTTAGCAAGGGTTATTAAACTTTGCACAAAAAAATATTACAAATAATGTCTGAACACAAGTTTGGAAAAATGTGTGATCACATGCAACACTAACGTGCTAGCGGAATGAGTGCTAGCCAGAGACTGACGCACTGGCGCGGAAGTCTCGTCTCACAAGTGAGTGACGCGAAGATGGGACTTGCACTTTTTGCGTCACTCTTTATGCGAAATGTCGCTCGTTAAGGGAGCATTTTTTTCATCATCTGTTTTACTCGTTATGCGAAATACTCCTTATAGGAGGTGCTCGTTATGAGAGGTTCCACTGCATTGTCATTTGTTTCATTAATCCATTGTTGGCTAATATGGTAACCATTATGAGTGAGCATGAAACAATATTCTGTGATATGCTACAAAGTTTTTAGTTTCACAATATATGAAATATTTGTTGTTATTTTGTTCTTTTATTACCAGGACTCATGCACAGAATACAATTAATCTGTAAATAGTGTGGGACATAGGCTTGTCTAGACTTCCCCAAATGTGTCTTGCTAAATGAGATGATGGTAACCATTATTAGTGAGCATGAAACAATATTCTGCGATATGCTACAAAGTATGCTACAAGCCTATGTCCCACACTATTTACAGATTAATTGTATTCTGTGCGTGAGTCATGAATGTAATTTATCTGTTCCATGGTAACGGTGTACACATTCTTTGTGACTCATGAATCTTTCCTGTTTTTTATTGGTTCTCTATTGCTATTGATAGAAGAAGTCAGATTTTATAATTATTTTTTTATTATTGGATATTCCCAATTGGGGTACATTGTGAGGCTGAAAGGAGTGGGGAGAAGGATATGGTGAAGTGGTAGGTTGGAAAGTACCTGGCTGTTCAGATCTGCACCTCGATTCTGAATAGTGGTCTTTCACAGGGGCGATACTGAGAGTATCTATCACTCTGGAACGTGCCGCAAATATACTATATAATATACCAGCAGGGTTACCAGCACAAAAATTAAATAAATATCGATTAGTTTATAAACTCCCTTTTATCACGCATACCCAGCTTAGGTAACCAGTATGCCGAAGTAGCAGATATTTTATACCATGCATACCCAGCTTAGGCAACCAGTATGCAGAAGTAGCAGATATTTAATAAGACATAAGTTTTAATATATTTGCATCTCGTTCCAGAGTGGTAGATACTTTCAGTATCGCACTGTTTGGATACCACCATTCAAAATCGGTACGTTGTTACACTTCCCAACCTTCATCTTACCACTTCCTTCATGCTCACAACATTCCTCAAATTGGAGATGCCTCAGTCCCACTATCTCCGAGCAGTCGGGTCTCTTGCGCTGTGATCACATGAAACCAATTCAATCTATTTACAGTGGTTATCTTAAAATTTTGCAAAGGTATTCCGAAAAGATAAAAAATTGCTCAATCGACTAACCACCACGGCGAAAATTATACCAAGTAAATAATGATATTTTTTTGATAACAGCCATTGAAATATTTACATTAGATTGTGGTACATTTTTTGAGCTATGTATTATTTGTAATTCATTTATTTATTTTATTTTTATTTTTATTCACATCCCACACTCAAAAACTACACACAACATTAATTTTTTAGAATGACACGCATAAAATACAATAATATATTTTCAGATGCTGATATTCTTTATTTGTCCTTAGTTCAGTTTACTAAACGCATATTGTTGTGTGTAAGAAATCTAAGATATCTCAGTTATTTTCACAAAGGTGTATAAGGTATCTAAGATATCTCAGTTATTTTCACAAAGGTGTATAAGAAATCTAAGATATCTCAGTTATTTTCACAAAGGTGTATAAGGTATCTAAGATATCTCAGTTATTTTCACAAAGGTGTATAAGAAATCTAAGATATCTCAGTTATTTTCACAAAGGTGTGTAAGAAATCTAAGATATCTCAGTTATTTTCACAAAGGTGTATAAGATATCTAAGATATCTCAGTTATTTTCATTAAGGTGTTTTTATGTTTTTCTGTTTATTTATGTTTTTTTCTGTATGTAACATGAATTTTAAGTGGAAACTTCACTGATTATTGCAACATGTAAAATGTAATTATTTATGTAAAATTGTAAAACTGTTTGTTTTCCCAATACACTAAAAATCCTAAATCCCGATGTCTGGGATAGTTTGGGGAGATATTATGTCTTGTAGGGAATAGAACTACCAATGGAAAGATCCATAAAAGGCAGATGCAAGTGATGGATGTCATCCAATTTATGCAAAAACGGGTTTCCAATATAAAATTCTACAAATACACATTTCTAATTCAGTTTCTCGTTCATAATTTTACAATTCAATTTAATCATTCTAAAAACGAAATTACAATTTTAATTGTTGACTCAAAATACGTGTTCTAAGTACTAACAAATAGTGCCCCCTGGTGTACCGGAGTGCTCCTGGCTGGTATGGTACAATCATATTGTGCCCCGGCAAGGCAAGGGTCCAGGGTTCGAGTCCTAGATGTGACTTTAATTGTTGACTTCCTTCTCATCCTCAGAACACGTGTTAAATAGTGCCCCCTGGTGTACCGGAGTGCTCCTGGCTGGGATGGTACAATCATATTGTGCCCCGGCAAGGCAAGGGTCCAGGGTTCGAGTCCTAGATGTGACTTTAATTGTTGACTTCCTTCTCATCCTCATAACACGTGTTCTAAGTACTAACAAATAGTGCCCCCTGGTGTATCGGAGTGCTCCTGGCTGGGATGGTACAATCATATTGTGCCCCGGCAAGGCAAGGGTCCAGGGTTTGAGTCCTAGATGTGACCGTAACCTTTTCTGATTTTTCTGTTTCAGATTTTCGTTTAGAAATCGCCAATATTGTCTTCAATAATTAAATATTACAATTTGAGGGTTTACTCAATAAAGTTATTCTAAAAAATACATATTCATCCTAGACTTGCAGAAAAGTCAATAGATGTCGCACATTAAAATTAAAAAATAAGATAGGTTTATCTAAAAGACGCTGTCTAGATTGCATTTAGTTCAGGTTGAATCTTGCAATCATACATAAAGATAGTTGCCAATAAAAAATGTGCGGTGAAAAAATGAAGACAATGTTGGTAGTTCTTATTCGATGTTAAATGTGACCGAAGGGGATAGGCTCCCATTAGCTCAGTGGTAGAGCATTCCCCGGCAAGGCAAGGGTCCTGGGTTCGAGTCCTAGATGTGACCGTAACCTTTTCTTTTTTTGTTATTTGTTTTTGGGGTGTTATGCCGTGTTGCGCTAACTCCTTCTTTAGCCTGTAACCTTTTCTGATTTTCTGTTTCAGATTTTCGTTTAGAAATCGCCAATATTGTCTTCAATAATTAAATATTACAATTTGAGGGTTTACTCAATAAAGTTATTCTAAAAAATACATATTCATCCTAGACTTGCAGAAAAGTCAATAGATGTCGCACATTAAAATTAAAAAATAAGATAGGTTTATCTAAAAGACGCTGTCTAGATTGCATTTAGTTCAGGTTGAATCTTGCAATCATACATAAAGATAGTTGCCAGTAAAAAATGTGCGGTGAAAAAATGAAGACAATGTTGGTAGTTCTTATTCGAAGTTAAATGTGAAAGTTTGTTCTTATTGGTGGCAGGAGTGTTCAGAGAGTGGTTTAAATGATAGAAAAAGTCGGGTACGTACAAGGAATACTTAACGCAATATCTCTGCACCGGAATGAGATACGGAGTTGAATTAAAGTCGAAGTTATGTAGTTTTTTAACAGTAAAATTATGGTGTATAGTAGTGAATGGTGGAAGAAGTCGGAGACGCCCGAGGAAGACATTAGCAACAGCGAAGTATTGCTGGGTCCACTAATAATAAATAAATATTCTAATGAAATTGTTTCACTAACTAACCATCATGCCGTTTCTCCGTAGGAGTAGGCAGAGAGTACGGACCGCCAAACAACTCGGTCTTGGCACGCACTCCTTCCCTCATTCACATTCATACATCGTCTCATACATACTCTTCTATTATTCTAACTCTTGACATGGTCCGACTCAAGTATCTGATTCACTTGGTCATACCATGTCTTCCTCGGGCATCCCTAACTTCTGCTACCACTCACATTTGCATTGTATATTCTCCTTACACTCCTTTCTTCGCTCATTCGCTCTACATGCCCAAACCATCTAAGCGTCCCTTTCTTGATCTTTCTCATTACGCTTACATCAGCCTTGCACTCTTTGCAATCTCCACATTTCGCACACAATCATACATGGTTTTACCACACATACTCCTCAGGGATCTCATTTCTACAGCATTCAGTCTACTTTCATCCTTTCTCTGCCAGTTCCATGCCTCAATTCCGTACATCAGGGTAGGTATCAGCACTCCATTGTGGACTGCTAGCTTTGCTTCTTTGGACAATTTTTTGTAAGCGCCAACTGCGTTCAGTCTTCCATTAATCGAGTTACCTGGATTTACCCTTCGTTCAATATCTGTCTGCCATTCCATCTCTCGTAAACATACTCCCTAAATACACAAACTCATCCACCTGCTCCAAGTATTCCTCATTCACAACTATATTGCACTTAATAATAATAATATTGTTTGTGTTAATTTATTTATGAAAATGATGTTTTCAGTACGACCACGATAACACCGGCAACATTTCCCTCCACGAACTGCGTGCCATCATCAACTCTCGCGAATACGAGAATGACATCCCGGAGCGTGTGGTGGTGCGCATCATGCAGATTGCTGACCGCGACAACTCGGGTCACCTGGACTTCGATGAGTTCATCGCGATGATCCACCACCCGGTGCTAAAGGGAGTGTTTGGACACCTCGTGGAGCGGTACGTGCACATGGTCATACCGCCGCGCCGCCAAGTCGACTCCATAGGTAATTGTAAAATGTACAATTAGATTTTTAAACATTCAACCTTTTCTACACGGCTGTCGCATATGTGATCCATCGGCGGCTATCTCCGTACGTGGATATTTATCCTTTAAGTTTAACGTGCTGCGTGGTGGGATAGATTTCATTGAAAAGGTTAAAACTCTTCACCATAGGTCCATGGTACTTAACATGTTCGCTGCCAATCCTTCCCACGTGAGTTGCTATTTCAATTGGTTAGTGACCGATTACGGTTACTTACCTTTTGTTTTTTAGTATTGAATTTATACAACTTACGGCAAGTGTATAATGAAAAAAAATTGGCCTGTGTCCAATATTCATAGAAAATGTGTATTTAATAAGGTTCGCTCATCGAGGGGGTAGAGCGGTGATTGGTTAAAAAGGCGTAACTGAGCTTGAAGTTCATTTTCCACCAGCAGATTTGAATTTATTGCAATACAAGTGGCGTCAAGCGACTCATAACAGTAACATTCTATAGCTGTTGTGTACCCGGCGTTGCTCGGAGCTACGAATGGTGTGGAGTAGAGTTTTAAGGTTGTGAATTTTAGTGAACCTGAAAACTAATACTGGTGTAGTTTTAAGGTGAAAATAATATTGTTAAGAATTGAAAAAGTTAATTTTTTAAAGTATTTTTTATTTTTATTTAGCACGTTTATTATATACATTTGAAAAATGTTTTGTATGTCCAACTAGGAAAAAATCCTTTATGAATTTGTTTCATTTGATGGGGGTCTTCCCCGGTCGTCCCCGACTTTTTCTACTTTTCACTACTGAGTACCACATTATAACTGTTAAGAAAACTACATTATATCGACTTTAATTCCACTCCGTTTATCATTCCAGTGCAGAAACAATGCGTTCAGTCTTACTCGGGTGTCGATACTTTTTCTACCATTGTATTTATTTATTTTTTTCTAATATAATATTGATTACATTTTATGATTTTGACTGTCCAACTAGGAAGGATTCCCGTTTCAGGACAGTCAAATTTACAGGTTTCAAGTTATCCTAGACGAATACAGGATTTAAGACTAGCTAAAATAAGTATGTTAAAACGAAGATACATAAAAAGATACAAAAAAAGATACATAAAGATACATAGAGGCGTTCGTGATTTCAAATTACATTTTTTAGTATCATTTCGGAATCAGTCCTGCCTTGATCCAACAACCATTTTGTCACTCTTGGACCGAAGGATGACAATTCACACAGTTTCAGCTGAGAGGGGATTTTATTATATATTTTAGGACCGAGATATGAGAATATTTTTTGATAAGCCGCTCTGTTGCTTGTTGGAACGGAAAGGTCATTCCTTCCCTTACTTCTGGTTTGATGTTTGTGTTCGGCTGTTTTCATTTTGTTTTTATTTTTATGAACATGGATTACAATTTTTTTTATATAGCACTGTCGGACATCTAGTACATTAAATTCCTTGAAGAGAGCGTCACTCGAATATCTGAAAGGTTTCTTCTCTTTCAATAACGGGTTTAATGTTGTTCTTCCTGCACCTCCCCACCCAATGTAGTATATGGTTTTTAAGTCTTGTTTTTTTTAAATTTCCCGTAATGAAATAAATATGTGAATCACTCTTTTAGCTACATTTTCAATCTGGTTCTTCTATTTGAGGTTATTATCAATTATAACGCCTAAATATTTAATAAATTTAACGCACTCGAGGGCTTCACACTTACATGGAGGGTTATTATTTCCAAAATTACAGTTAAGAAAATTATTTATTGTATACCACATAGGTTCGAGGAAATCAACTTAAATTTACCAAATGATAATATTATATACCTAGTGAAGAGTGAAATCACTCGTTTCGGTCTTCAACTGGATTTTGAGCTACATCACAAACGGCTCGATGCGTTTTTTTATTTATTGTATACCACGTAGGTTCGAGGAAATCAACTTAAATTTACCAAATGATAATATTATATACCTACCTAGTGAAGAGTGAAATCACTCGTTTCGGTCTTCAACTGGATTTTGAGCTACATCACAAACGGCTCGATGCGTTTTTTTCCCAAAAGTGTCTGGATGAGCGAACCTTGTTAAGTATACATTTTCTACGAACCTTGGCCTATGTCAATTTTTCACAGTGCAATATGGCAGCAAACGTATTATTTATGAAAGCTGCATACTAGCCCAACTATTTCTGCGTTTCATTCATATGTTTTTTCAATATGTCATGTTTTTTGGGTAGTGGTAATAATTATGAAAATATTGTTTCCTCGTACACAAATACTGTTAAGCTAAAAACTCTTTCGTTGTCTGATAATATAGTGCCGGATTAAGTTAGTCCCAGACTTCTAATTGATTAGTGAGGTTTTACTGTGTTATCATTTATGAAATGATAACACAGTAAATACTGGCTAAAAACTCTTTCATTATCTGATAATATAGTGCCGGATTAAGCTAGTCCCAAACTTCTAATTGATTAGTAAGTTTTTATTTCACTGGCTAAAAACTCTTTCGTTATCTGATAATATAGTGCCGGATTAAGCTAGTCCCAGACTTCTAATTGATTAGTGAGGTTTTACTGTGTTATCATTTCATAAAACCACAGATTAAATAATAGTAAATATACGGGAAATAGGAACACACTTAATAAGCACATTTTATTTTAAAAACACTTTGTGGTAGTTAGATGATAATGACAAATAGGTATTTCAGTTTCCGGAAATGGAAAATAATGCATTTTAATAGTTATTTCGTTCAAATTAAAACCAATTGTTCACTTGGCAGCCATTTTTGTTGATATCAAAGTTTTAAGGTTAGTTTTTCTTTTTTTATTTAAACCGAAATACTAACCTGTGATCCTAAAATAGGTTCTTAGTTTGGGTTTAATAAAAAAGACTACAAAAAATATTTTAACCCCTATGAGACGGGTAAAATTTTGTAAATATCTCACAGCCAAATAAAATATTGAAAATTTGATTTGAAATAATAGATGCGCTTTTCCAAATAAACTTTTTCACTTTGGAATTTTCATGCACAGTAATGAAATGCGTTAAAAACTTAAGCCTATCTCTACGTACAGCACACTAGAGGTGGGTTCTGTGAGTACTTTTCGTTACTGTGTACTATGAGTACAGGTACAAAAAAATGTCACAGCGTTTATTTGGGGTGAGTCAGTAATGCAGTTGTGAGATGACGATGATACCAGGTGTAAGCGGCGATGACGGCGGTGGAGTGGTCGAGGCGGTAGTCGGTGTGTCGACACCGCATCCGTGAAGACCGGACTCGTGGATGTATTGAGCACTGGGGATGACGTGGAGTCTTCTGGGTTCTCCAGTATGAAACAGGGAAGCCGAAGGTGTGATGGACCTGGTTGACAGATGTGCGGGAGATGCAGGCAGGCGACGATGCCGCAGGGTCTAGGAGGAGTCCATGATAATCCGTGGTCCGTGCAGAGCCGGCTGTAGGTAGATCCGGTGGAGTGGCCGGCTGCTTAGTAGGCAGCGAGCAGTCGCCTGGCCCGCAGGTTGGTCACTGTTGTAACTGCTAATTGAAGACTGACCGAGGACATCTCGATGCGCCCTTTTTATAGTGCCCAGTGCATCAAGAATATTCAGACTTGTAGGTAGGTGTGCCGAATGCTAGCATCGTATCTAGAGTGTTCTAGCTACGATGCGTTTTGCATTGGCGAACATTACTGAATACTCTAGTAGCATCGCTATAGATATATACGCCTCTCCTATACTGTACACTGCACTGCACCTCAAGGTAGTCATTATTTCACTGGACTGCAAATGTAGCCAGCCGCACAATAGGGGTTAATATTATTATGCCAAAATGTGGCTTGAAGAAAAGACATAAAAATTATTAATTTTTTTAACAAAATAGCTACCAAAATGCATTATTTTCCATTTCCGAAAACTGAAATACTACTCATTATTATCTTACTGATGAAAAGTGTTTTTAAAATAAATGTGTATATTAAGCGTGTCCCTATTTTTTTGGTATATTTACCAAAATAATAATTGAAACACTGCAAAAGATGTCCCAAAGACACATGCATTTACAAACTCGACTGGTTAGGTTAGGTTAAGTTGAGTACTAAGCTGAGTGGACAAATGCATTGTGTTCCCTTCTGGGTGTCGTGGATTCAATTCCTGTGCTAACTAAGTCCTCCATCATTGCCCAAGCAATATTTGCAGCTTTTACAATGAAGGTAGCTGGAGTTTTTTTAAAATTTTGTCAGGCTATTTGTAACCTGGGAATGTTTATCTTTCTTTAAAAAAAATAATGGTTTTCTCCAATATTTTGTTACTAGAATTTAGCTCTCAATGTTTACCATAGCACACTGGTTATGTTGTAAGAATGTGTGTGATGTCTTGTGTATGTTTATACAAACACAAGAGAATAGGTTAGGCCAATTAACTATTGCACCATCAAAGGTTTCAGTTTGTTTGTCTCTAACTGAGGGAGTGATCATTTTCAAGGATTGTTGGTGAGAAACACTTTTAAAATTCCGAATATTGACTTTGGGACATGATTTATGGAAGAGCTTCATTTAACTAGATAATTTGCCAACATTGGGGTAGTTAGTAAACATAATAATCTAACTAAAAACTTGCATCACATGTAGGTCTGTAGTTTTGTTGTGTGCATGCACTTTCATTGTATATTATTTTTTTCAGCAGTTTTGAGTTTTCAATCATTTACTTGTGCTTAGTTGTGTGCACTCACGTGCTTTAAATATAGCTTTTTTGTATAATTACACAAGTAACATTTTGTTTTGCAATAAACCTAAATAACTTTAAAATCTGTTAATAAAAATCAATGGCGTGCGGTTACATACATTCTTGGCATCGATATATCAATAAAATGTATGCATTGTAAGTTGTCAGATTTTTTAATGCGTTGGGTACACGTATTGTTTCTAATATTATAATAATAATAATTATTGTATAATTTGTATAGTGCCGTTTTTCTTGCAAAAAATCACCTCAAGGGCATTGCACAAATATTACTTGCTAGGCATTATCTTATAGGATATGAATCCATTATGATGGTCCGCACGCCATTGACCGATATACATATAATTTGCACAATCAATTCCTCCATTCTGAAACGTTATATGATTGCGCAGTGCAAGCTATAGATTCTATAGACACTGTTGACGGTCCCGTAAGAAGTCCTCTAAGAAGTACTCTGAGAAGTAATAGTCGAAGGTCTGCCGCCTCTCCGCCACAGTCCCCGGGCATCAAGACAGTCTGCGTTACTCCACAATTTAGTGAATTTCTTACGCAGCAGGACATCGATTACAGTTTCCTTCTTTCAGGTAGAGAAAAGTCATCATCAGCATGCTCGCAGCTAAGGAATTATTAACGAATGCTTGTTTGAATATTCATAATTCATAACATACATATCTACCACCTACCTTGGTTCTATTCGCTTTTGTTCCCTCTAAGTAAGACAATGGATGAAGTTTACCACATAAATATCCATCAAATAAACAACTAAATTATTTATATCTTAGATCTAGCTCGAACCTGTAAATAAATCACGGACAAATTTTATTTGCTAAAAGTTATTATAAAATTATTAAAATACCAACCCTTCAACAGTAGAAGAGAGTTTAATAATCACCCTCCAGATTGTTAAAACTTTTATTTTATTTTTATTTATTTTTCGGATTAACTTTATTGAGTAAAACCTCAAATTGTAATATTTAAATATTGAAGACAATATTAGTGATTTCTAAACGAAAATCTGAAACAGAAAAATCAGAAAAGGAAACGGTCACATCGATGTGACCGTTTCCTTTTCTGATTTTTCTGTTTCAGATTTTCGTTTAGAAATCACTAATATTGTCTTCAATATTTAAATTTTTTATTTTATTGTTTTTTAAAATCGTTAATTACACTGGACTCCCTTTTTACACGGTGTATTACGTTCTACGCAATACCGTGTAAAAAAAAAATACTGGTGGATGAGCCTCCTTATATAAAAATAAATTCAGGATATCAAAAAATAAAATTCGATATTGTTTATCTGAATTTTATTTAAAAAAATTACTTTATACAAAGATTATTAACTATCACTATCAGATAATATACAAACCCGTTTACGCACATTTGTTACAATATCAACGATTGTAGAACCGTGTTGTTTCGAAACTGTGTAAAAAGGGGAATGTAATATTTATCTACTGTAAATTTTGTATGATTTTCATTGAATGCACGAAATTTACGTAATATGAAAAGATGGGCAGTCAAAATTTATTTCCATGCCAAAAGACAGGTTCCGGCTTCTCTAAATCTTGCTTGTTTTCTTCCTCACAACATTTCGCAAATATCGTGTCCCAAAGTCTGGCTCTAGGTGTGGTCTTCAAATAAAATACATTCTCTATGGTGATTGATTTTCTGAAGTTCTCCATAATGATAACAATTAATCCTAGAACAAAGTATAATTTCTTCGTGTTCTCAATCATTAGTGCTCTTTGGAATCTTCTAATAGAGCAGCATTTTATATTGGTTCTGGCTCAATAATGAATTATTCTGTTGCTTATAAATCTATTCTTCGATCGTGCACAACTTTCTGCCGGAATATTGTAATTCTTTCTCGTTATCAGAATATCTGTATTTCTGGTTGCAGTCTTCTGGGTCCACATGCTTCTTATCTGAAATAATTTGGTTTAAAAGTAAATTTAACCAGAAACACTTGATGCTTGATGAATATAATAATTAATGTGTTTGTGATAGAATAATTTATGATGTTATCATAGGTTGATATCTTATCTTATGAAATGAATTAAGATTGAATGCATTATGCGTGTGTAACCATACAATGCATTTTAATACTCAAATCACTGTGAGAAGTTGTATTCAGTGATACTGGTAAACTCATTTGCCTAACCAATGTTTAAACTACTGTATGTTATAATATTATGAAATCAGGTATTATTATCCTAAATTACGCCCAATTCGTTCCATAAAGACGGGTTTTTCACAGAATTTTAACAATTCATTAAATTTCAAAGTCGATTTTCAAGTTTATGTGAAGGTTCTATCTAAGTTCTGTAATTATTCCAGTTTTGTGAAGCAACTGGCCAATAATGATATAATAGAAGAACATGAATAGAACCTTCACAGAACTTGAAAATCAACTTTGTAATTTAATGAATTGTTCAAATTTTATGAAGCAACCCGTCCTTTAAAGTTTAACTAAAATTAGGACGTAATTTAATTTAATTTATTTTAACCTTTAGTGCAGGTGAGGAGCATATACAAGAGTCGAAATAAGCAACCTGGATTTGAAGTGGAATCTTCCGCTATCTGGGCATCTGCTCTAGCTTAGTTATCATGTTAACTCATATTACCTGTACATATAACCATGTTATGTTAATTGTAAAATGAACTCCAGGCAGCTAATAAGGTTGCGCTATGCATATTCATATGTATGTAACTGAACAAACCAGTAACATATGAGATTGCAAGATATGGGCAATATCTGCATAATTTCCTTCTAACGACTCCTATTAATTACATTAACAAATACTAATAAATTTTTACGTCTGTTCCCTTTCCCTCGCTTTTCTCACCAACATCACCTGGCTTTCATTAATCGTTCCATGTGTATAAATAAAACCATTTACTAATTGTTTATGTGTTATAACAAAAACAATGTAACTATTATTGTAAAAATCATAATACTTTTCTTTTCTGTCTTATCTTCATCTATTTACTGTATATATCATACATTGTCTTTTCTGTCTTGTCTTCATCTATTTACTGTATATATCATACATTGTCTTGTCTTCTATTTATTGTACATATCATTTTACTTTTTCTTTTCGGTCTTGTCTTCGTCTATTTACTGTAAATATCATGTTTTATATTTTCTGTCTTATCTTCTTCTATTTGCTGTGTCTTCGTTTTTGCTTTAATTTTGTCTACATGTTTCTTTATTCTCCAACCTACTATCATTTTATCACTCTTTTTCTTAAACCATGCTTTTTACTATCCCCTATTGTACAATATTTTTTGTCACTATATTAAAAACAAATTAAAACTGCCACCTTTTTGCCATAAATCCATGTTTGTGGTTGTTATCCAACATATCAATTTGTCATTGTTTTCCTACATTACATTACTTACATGTTATTGTTTATAATCTCCATTATATCTAATTCCTACATTTATTTTAAAAACATTGTCAAAACTGGCATCTTTTTGTGTAAAAACAATACCATGTGTGTATTAATCACCATTCTTCGCTCATTGTTTTAAACTCGCAATGCATTTGTGTATGTTTGTGTCAACGCCATGTGTGTGCCAATTGCTCTCCCTTGCTCATTGTCTTAAACCCGCAATCCATTTGTGTAAAATCCACGATCCCGTCGCACTCGTGTTGTCTGCCCCCGCTTGCCAATCCGACCGCCCACAGATGCCCGTTACTCTTCCCCAGATGGGCTGTACGAGGATGCCTACTCATGTTGGCCTCCGCCGGTGCTGATGATCGTGGTGTCGCTGATTGAGATAGCGCTGTTCATCACCGACGCCGTGGCGCATCACACAACGCAGGCCAATGGACCTGCCGCCACCGTGCTGATCTACAACCCGTACAAGCGGTTCGAGGCTTGGCGATTCATGACGTACATGTTTGTTCACGTCGGGTGAGTGTCAGACAATACCATTTCTAATCTATCATCAATAATTCAAAATAGATTTTATATATTATTTCAGTCCTTATTTTTAGATTTGCTAAATTAAATCTATACAAATATGCACAAACCTATAATTTTGAAGTTCAACATAATATATATCAATACACACATGATATAATGTATCCGGGAGCATCTCCCATCCCTATCCTATCTTCCTCTTCCCTTTTCCTTGTTAGCAAATTAAAACTCCTATCTCTAAACAACATCAGCATAAGAGAACTTAACTTTGCTTCACCTCCTATATTACTTATCTTTGTAAAAAGAAAGCTAAAAAAGCTGTTTCTTACAAATAAATAAATACATATACACAAACGGATTCCAGTCTTTATAACATAGACATCAGGTGGGAATGCTGTGCTTATTCTAACAGTATTTCAAAGGAAGTTCCTTCTGCTCTGGTACACATCTGAGAGAAGGTATTTTTAGTAATAATATCTGGATTATTTGTACAGGGCCATTTTTGTGAAAAATCACCACAGACACGAGATGTAGTTGTGTATCCTCCCTCCTACAAAACGAGTCTCTTTAAGGTCCAGGCTAACTCCACAAAGATTACGCTCCGGTAAATTGAGAGTCAACTGCATGTTAACTATGCATGTTAACTATGAATAGCTTTTAAATTTTCTTAAACTAAAACAATTATCCGGTAGAAGAATTGTTAGCGTCTTAAGCTGTTTGCACAAAATAATACATTCACAATTTGATTCTTCGGACCTGCTAGAAATGATAATGTTCAAAGTACCTAGTAGAAACCAACTTCTTACCATTGTACCAAATATCGATATCTTGAAATAAAAAGTTGAAATGAATGAACTCTTATTATAAACCTAGTCTATTATTTTACTATTACGTGCATGAGTATTTCTATTGTATTTTTATTTTATTATTTTTAATTGTATTCTCATTGTGCTTGTAATATCACTTCAATTATATATTTTTAAAATATTTATGTAGCTGATTAAATTAATGAGAAGTATGTGAGGGCCCCTACTTAAAATATTTGTAACTTCCTCAATTTCGTGTTTGAAAAATGATCTTCACAAGCTACTAGTGAGCGTTGGGACAAACTTGCTGGAAGACAAATTTCTCCGTGCAGACCAACAATAGGTAAAAAGCAATGCTTCTTTCGACTGCGAAATAATGCACTTTATTTTTGATAAATGTTTTCTTAAACCAATATTTTTAGTTTCAGTGTGAATTTGCAAATTCACACACCCTGTCTAGATAATATGTAAAGTGCATCTCATATATTATTTATGTGTGTTGCAGCTGGGTCCACCTGACTGTGAACCTACTGGTGCAGGTGCTGCTGGGCGTGCCGCTGCAGATGGTGCACCATTGGTGGCGCGTGCTGGTAATTTACGCGGCCGGCGTGCTGGCGGGCTCGCTGGGCACATCCGTCACGGACCCCAACGTGTTCCTGGCGGGCGCCTCGGGCGGGGTGTACGCTCTCATGGCCGCGCACATCGCCACCATCCTGCTGGTGAGCTCATGTTGTATATGTAGGGCAATGGAACTAGCTTGGATACAGAAAGAAGAGGAGGTTTTGGAAAGGAAAAAGGTATGAGGGGTGGGTAGGAATCTGCAAGTCAGTGTGTTCAGGAGTAACATATGAAGCTATCCCTCTCACAACAAATTGCCTGGGGTGAAAGGGGTGCCTGGCAGAGGCGGCCTGTGACTGAATTCGACAGCAGTACATTGCACTAAAAAATGGTAACATGTAATACAGGTAATTTAACACCTCAGGTTAATTTTTTTTCGCTTTTGGGAATGATGAAGATTTCAACCGATTGCTGCTTCACACAGAAGTGCGCTGGCTGCCAAAAGATACTTGTTTGACTCGATTTTACAATCTGATTGGGTCTGTGATAGAGTTCAACCTCATCTCATCAAAGAACGATATTGTGTACTTGACAGACCTGTATAAATTTTTTAATGATGTCAATCTGCAACTTCAAGGCGACGACTTAAACTTAATTGAGAGAAAAAATAGCGTTGCTGTTTTTGTATCAAAACTACTATTATACAAAAGAAATATCGGCCGATGGGAATTCAATAACTTCCCAAATTTATCAGCAGTATCATTTAAGAACGACGACTTGCTTGTTTTCTGTCAACACTTGGAAAGCCTCCACAGTGATTTCAAAGAACGATTTCAGGATATTTTAAACATTGAGATACCAGACTGGTTTTTGGATCCTTTTTTAAATGTCAACACAGCAGGATCATCTCACTCAGAAGAAGATGAGATTGAGTCTGGAAAACTCCAGATTCGACGTAATGTGGGTGCGCGTCAATCTTGCCAGTACGGCAAGATTCTACGCATGTCTATACCGCTCACCGAACCACAGCGAATCAGACACTTCCGAGCTCTTCAAACATTTGAGAGAAACTATTGATGATCTCTTGCCCCGCTACCCTTCGGCCGAGTTTATTGTTCTGGGGGACTTCAATGTTCATAACGAACCATGGTTGAGGTTCTCAGGCCCAACGGACTCGGCTGGCCGACAGGCGGAATCCTTTGCCATTTGCTACGGATTAGAGCAACTGGTTCAGGAGCCTACAAGGGTTCCTGATGTCCAGACTCACCGTTCCAATCTGTTAGACCTATTTTTAACTACTGTGCCACACGGTTATAAGATTGACGTCACAGCGCCTCTGGGATCATCTGACCACTGCCTAGTGACGACATCAATCCCCGTTAGCCTCAGACCAACCAATGAGAGGCTGAGGAGAAAAGTGTGGCACTATAGGTCAGCAGATTGGTTCGGTATGCGGGCCCATTTCAACGCTTTTCCGTGGTCAGCTGTTTGTTTTCGGACTTCGGACCCTTCAAGATGTGCCCAGGAGATTGGTGAAGTCATCAAATCGGCGATGGATGGCTTCATACAATCGACTACTAAAGAAACTGGTGTGGGCTCAAAGCCGTGGTTCAGTCGACAATGCTCCGAAGCAGTTCGACGAAAAAACGCGGCTTACCGAGCCTACAACACATCTCGAACGCCCGAAAGCAGATCAGCATACAACAAATCGGCAAAGGAATGCAAGAGAATCATTAATAGGTCAAAATTCGAACACGACCTGCAGATCAGCAAAAAGCTGGCTGCCTGCCCGCATGGCAGCAGAGCATTCTGGTCCCTTGCAGGCTCAATAGGTCGGAATTTTTGCAAACCCAGTTTGCCACCTCTTACCAGACCTGACGGCTCACTAGCAAACACCGCCACCGAAAAGGCTAACTTATTAGGGAAAATGTTTGCGGAAAACTCGACCCTCGATGACGGAGGTGCTGTTCCGCCGTCGGTTCCTCACTGCGGCTTCTATATGAAAAAGCTGAGGATCCGGCATCGGGATGTACTCCACGTTATACGGGGGCTCGATGTTAACAAAGCTAGTGGACCTGATGGAATACCTGCCCTGGTATTGCAGAGGTGTGCTGCGGAAATAGTTCCAGTTTTGACAAAGCTCTTCAAAATGTCCCTGAAGTGTGGCACTGTGCCCTCTGGTTGGAAAAAAGCGGTCATTCACCCTATTCCCAAGAAAGGTGACCGCTCCAACCCGGCCAACTACCGCCCCATAGCGATCACATCAGTTCTGTCCAAAGTGATGGAACGTGTGATCAACGACAAACTGCTCACATACCTCGAGAAGAACAAAATTATCAACGACCGTCAATACGGATTCCGGCGGAACCGCTCGTGCGGTGATCTTATCGCGTATGTGTCGCATGTTTGGGGGCGGTGCCTGGAACGTCACGGTGAGACCCAAACGGTCGCACTAGACATATCCAAGGCCTTTGACCGGGTCTGGCACCGAGGACTTGTCAACAAATTGCCTTCTTACGGACTTCCCGCATCCCTGTGTACGTGGATTGCTGATTTTTTAAGGGATAGGTCGATTCAGGCTGTTGCTGACGGTTTCACCTCATCCTCACACTCTATAAATGCTGGCGTCCCACAGGGATCGGTTCTGTCTCCGACTTTGTTTTTGTTGCACATCAATGACCTTTTGACATGTGCACCGATTCATTGTTACGCGGATGACAGTACAGTTCATGATAGCTTTTTGTTTGACAAGCCCCCAAAGGGCACACAAACTCCAACGGCTCGGAGGGCTTTGAAGCAGAGAATGGACGGTTATCTCGAGAGTATTTCCTCCTGGGGTAAAAATAATCTCGTCGAATTTAATGTTTCAAAGACCCAATCCTGTCTGATTACGTCTAAAAGGGATCTAAATGATAACCTAGTCTCCTTCAACGGAAGCAATCTTCCGAACAGGCCTTCCATTGATATGCTTGGTGTAACTATAAGTGACCAGCTCAGGTATGGGGGCTCCATCGAAGCCAGAGTAAAGCTGGCCTCTCAGAAGCTGGGCGTACTGTACAGGGCCCGCAGATACTTTAATAGTACACAACTGCTGACCCTGTACAAATCGCAAGTGCGCCCTACTGTCGAATTTGGCAGCCATCTCTGGTCCGGAGCCCCTAAATACCTGAAAAAAACTCTTGACTCTGTGCAAAAACGGGCGGTCCGTTTGATAGATTCCCCAATCTTAACAAGCGGACTGCAATCTTTAGAGCACAGGCGTCAGGTAGGTATGCTGTCCTTGTTCTATCGGTATTACAATGGATGATGCTCTGAGGAACTAGCGTCATTGATCCCTTCGGCACCGGTGCGTAGTCGGGATACACGCCAAACGCGCGCCCAACATTTGTACACGGTTGACATTTGTCACATGAGAACGGGTCGCTTCTACGATTCGTTCTTAAGTTCAACAGCTCGGCTGTGGAACGAACTGCCGGCCTCTGTGTTTCCTCCCTCCTACAACATGGGACTCTTCAAGACCCATGTTCACTCCTTCCTCTCCACAAAAAGACCCTCCACACAGCATCCCCAAAGATGACATAGGCCCTGAGGGAAATTATTTTCTTCAGGGCCTCCTGTGTGGAGTTAATATAAAAAAAAAAAAAAGATACTCTCACACACAGCTATGCGGTCGTAGGTATCGATGGTCTAAATACAACTATTTTAAAGCGCCCCTGAGGTTATATCTCACAAAAGCGGCGCTATACAAATTGTTCAATATTATTATTATTATAACTGCGGACGTGAGGATTTCTCATGTTCCCGCATAGCGAACTAAAGCGGGACAATAGCGTGTCATGTCACACTCTTCGCGTAGCAGTGTCACATGATTGATTGTATTGGTGTATTTGTTCCCGATTTTCAACAAAACACTCTGGTTTTTAATTGAATTTGAAAACTATGTAAAATATTATTTTTTAATTCAGTGCATAAATGTATAACAGAGGAATACCTAAAATCTAAACCCAGAATTTATTATATTTATAGAGTTATTGAAGTTATTAGAAGCAATGTGTAGTAAATACACACCACAGATAAGGAAAGGTTAAGAATGGCTACCAAGAATTTTGGCTGCAGAAGTCTATAATCATCTCGCCGATCCCAACTGTACCCAGGATTATGGTTGATTGTTCAACGATTTCTGATAGCATTCCCATCGTCCTAATTAGCTGAACGGGAATTTAATGCATTAGAAACTTGTTTCTGAACTATGTATTTCTGGTTATTTTTAAGTAAAGTCGAGCCAGCAAAAATAGCTATCTTACGACGATATAATATTACAGTGTAATTACACATTTAAAAATAATCGTGGCAATAGCTGTTTCAGATTCGCGACACATGGTAAGTAAAAATAATTGGGGGCGCTCTAAAAAAAATATTCTCAAAGTGGGCGGTAAGCAAAATAAGGTTGAGAACCTATGGTATAAACGATACGGGGGGGATCCTTCATGAGTGGAGCGTAGGTTCGTATTTCGGTGTCTGGCGCACGTATTTTCTCATTTTTGCCCTGCTATTATACTTTTTTTTCTATTACTTAAATAAAATCTTATGTTACCTTGAATTTGCGGCAGTGTATTGCACAAATGCACTAAGGCAGAGACCGCCTCTGGTGGCTGGGTTCATGGGGTGAGGTTCGTCCAGGTTCAGCTGCATGGCAGGCCAGATCTGGAGGGGTCTTTTAAGGGAGACCCTTTGACCTCTCCAGCCGGAGGACGGATGGGCTAGTGACTGAAACAAAACCAGCAGCTTCGGATGGGTTCAAGCTGCTAAGAATCAGCATTACTGGAGACATTTAAGAAAAGCCTACATCCAAATCATGATGCCAAAAGAGGGAAGAAGAATTTAAATGTATGAATAAATTGAATAATGTAATTTTTTTCTTACAGAACTGGTCTGAAATGGAGTACGCAATAGTACAGCTGATGGTGTTCCTCTTGATAGCTGGGGTGGATATAGGCACGGCCGTGTATAACCGTTACGTGTTGGATATGGAGGGCAACGTGGGATACGTGGCACACCTCGCTGGGGCAATGGCTGGTAAGTCATTATTATTATTGTTTATTTTATGTGTGTTACTTACTTACTATTTGAAATTGCGCTTCTCAAACCACCGGGTGACGGGGGCAGGGTAGGTAAGTGGAAAATACAAGACGTTAACCATTGAAGAAAAATGTTTGTTTTCGGCAGTTACTTCAGTCACTGACTCCAGAAAAACAAATACTATTTTCAACTACCATTCTTGCTTATAACTGCATGCTGATTGAAGTGGGAAACTTTACCAAAAATCAATTTGTAAATTATTCCTGCAAAAAAATAAACTGTGGTCACATTTTGAAATATCATGATGGCACTATTTTTATTTTTCACAGATAATATAAACATATTCGCAAGTGACAAAATGACAAGTTAGAATAATTTTAAGATACATTATTTCCTTTCCAAGCGAATAATAAAAAAAAATTGGTACGCTAGGAGCATCGTTCAAAGTACAATAAAATCAAGGCAAATGCGGTGAGCTACTAGGCACATCTCGGCACAATATTAAATAACAATATTAATCCTCAATTGATTGATGATAATTAATACCTCCGTAATTGAGAATAACACTACTTAACCCCTCCGACTTTTCGCGAACTTGAAGCTAAAATGTCTTTACCGAAATGTCAATTTCACGAAAACGTTGTGTTATTACCGCCTCACAATCAAAGCTCTATAAATGAAACATTACTGAACGGAGCCGAATAGTAAAAACTGTTTTAGAAAGGTTACAAAATAGGCTTTCAAATTGTTGTATCATAAATAAATATTAACATTTGTAAATATTTAAATTTAGAATGGAAACATGAAAAAATTGTAAAAATGACTCACCTGTAATGTTTTATGTAAAAACGATACTAAAATCACGGATAATGTAAAAAAAAACACTTATTTCATCGTACAAATGTACAATAAACAATTCTGTCACTTCACTTTTTGACCATTTCATACAAAATATATTTTTAAAAAAATAATTAAAACTGGGATATGTGGGAGGCGGGTTTTACGATTTGGCGGGTAAAATTTGCTTCCACTGAGTAGGTCTTTTTACGGGTTTCTATGGATAACTTTGAATAGAGATGTGAAGCTTCATTCAATACGAATATTCTACTTTTTGTTTTAGGGATGTCACTAGAAGAATAACGGAGTTATGACGATTTTTGTGGAAACACACGCGTTGACGTGTAAACACGCTTATTGTACTTGACTGCTATCGTTATTTTATCGTGTATATCTGCTTACGTTGCTGAAGGGTTAAGAAACATACATTATATATTAACCTTTAGTTAAAAAAAAAACAATTGAAATTTTTTTTGTAAAAATATGTTAACAATATAATACAGGTTTTTATTTTATTTATTCATTTAAGGACAAAACACAGATACAGACATTAATTAAAAGATAATTTTGTAAAACAATAACTTGAGAATTCGCCTGCATCCTAACTATTTCTCACTGATTGACAAATATAATAACTCCACAAAATGACAATTCAACACACCTTTAAAAGGTGATATAAAGTCATTAAAATTGATGAAACAAAAACTAGGTTAAATAGTTACATACTTAACTTTTTAACCTAGTTTTTGTTTCATCACTTTTCATAACTTTATATGTAACACATTTTATAGGTGTGTTGAATTGTCATTTTGTGGAGTTATTATATTTGTCAATCAGTGAGAAATAGTTAGGATGCAGGCGAATTCTCAAGTTATTGTTTTACAAAATTATCTTTTATCCGGTTATGAGTTATCCGGTCACCTATAATACATTATGTATATGTTTCACTTTCCAGGTTTGCTGGTCGGCATTGGGGTGCTGCGAAACCTGGAGGTGAAGCCGTGGGAGAACAAGATGTGGTGGGTGGCCGTGCTGGTGTACGTTCTCCTCATGACCGCCGGCGTCTTCCTCAACATCTTCTGGTCCAGCCACTTCCCCGCCACCAGATACGAGTACAAGTGAACCCACCTCTACTAAACTTGTATACCATCATATTAATCATAATGCTATAAATAATTTATACTATATATAATGTATCAGAACTTATGAGAGATCCATCACAAGACATCGTAATAATTCCTTTAACAATTGTGCCTAATTCAAACATTCATTAATACAACACTTTTATTATTTAAAACACTAACGACTATGATTCAGAAAGAATGTAAATTGTTCAATTTTTTATAATTATGTTTATTATATATATTGTATGACAGTTTAATTATTCATTTACAATGCAAGATTACTGATTTTAACATTTTTAACATTTGGGAAGATAGTACACAAATAAGTTTTTACTTGTTTTAAAGAGTAATTAATTTATATTATCTACTGTTTTAGAAATTTCATTCAATAGCACCATTCCTCTTGTCATGGCTATGCTGTGCTAGAACATCTGTTCTGCCATGTGATAACTTTAACAAGTTGTGGTGACGACAACGGCTGAAGTTTGAAGAGGAATGGGCCATCAATAGAGTTAAGCACTACATTAAAACTAAGTATTGCAAGATTTGCATAATGTTTCTAGGCTAACGGCCTCACTGATAAACATATTTGAAATTTTACACAACTGATTAAACAACCATTAATGTATTGGAAATGTGAAATTTAAAATACGTTTGTTAGTAAGGAGGTAAATCTATTAGTTGCCTCAAGTAAGTCCATATGGTGCATGAAACTCGGATAAGTTCCATGCTTCCTTCTATAGACATACCTGAGGAATTTTTTCTGGATTTGTTCCGGCATATTTATGTATTTTGTTTTTTTTCAAAGTCCATCACCACTAGCATACTCCAGTTTGCCATCGAATATGGCTACCATTGCATCCGAGTCATTAAACTGTTTAGATGATTATTTTATGACTATTTTCTGATGATAAACCTCAGGAGTTTGTAGCAAGCTGGAGTGAGCCGTGATTTGTGGTCCGAGAACGTTGGTTTGGGATCGAAGACAATACCTCAATCTCTAATGCTATTGACTCCGTAATTATACGGAGTAAATATACATTAGTTTGTCCTTTTATGCTGTACTAAAAAACTATTATAGGTCATTGTTACAAATTTAAAAAAATATTAAATTCTAACTTATTTTTGTCTGACCATTCTGCTACAGCAGCAAGGTCAGATTGCATTTGTAAGCAGTCTTCGTAAGAGGTTATTTCCAACAGAAGTTTGAGGTCATCCACAAACAGAAGACACCTGCCGTACCTGGATGTCGTCTATAAGTATGAGGAACGATAGAGGACCAAGGTTTGACCCCTGGGGAATACTTTACAATGCTGGAAATTTTTTGGATAAGTATCCATTTATCAACACATATTGATGGGAAACATTCGAAATTCTGGAATTTTCTATCTTTTTTGTTTTCTTGCAAGTCATGTGAGAAGTCAGATATTTATGAAAGAATTTCAATAAACATTCTTTGTCTTTGACCCCCTACTTAGGGTCGACTATAATATTATGTAATTTTATGATATTTCACCTCAAGTGCTCTTTACTTTAAATTATGCTGTGATTGATGAAATAAATTAATAAATAAAAAAAAAAATTCTGAATAGCTTGCATGATCTGATAAATTAATTTTATATTCATGAAAAATACCGTAGATTACTAATTTTCAAAATTCAAAAATGGTCACAAAATGCATTTGGACATTTCGAATTTTTCAATTGTTTGAACAAATCGTTCGTACGACGTACAAGCTGTGTATGACACATAGTGACTTACATCTATAGGGATGTTTTGTAAGAGTATGTTGGCGTCCAAACGTTAGTATCCTATCTACATATTATATAAAATATATATTTTTGCATTTAATGTTCTGGGCTTTCCCTTTCAAGGGCTGGACATTCTTAACACCACTGGTCTCACAATACTTATTCTATGCTCATTTAAAATGCAACCATAATTCAAGGTGCGTTAATCTCTGTGATAAGTTAAATTCTTAGTAGATATTTCAATTTAATCGAATGTATTTTTGAAACAGTATTTTCCACTAACAATGGCAGTGTTTGATTTAGTATGGAATCTTCAATATAACAGAAGTGTTCACTGTCATTGGATGAGTATGCAAAGAAGTTGGAGTACCACACAATACACTTACTTCTGTTGTACTTTTATAATGTTATAATAAATGTATGTATTTCTTAATTGGGGAAAAAAGGGTTGATAATTCTAAGTATTATATTTCAATATAACTTTATATTATTTTTTTAAACTTAAGTAAAGATACTTATTGTAACGCTCTATTTTAAGCAGTAGAGTTAAATATGCATAATTTTCAAATTAGATTCACACTTTCTTCGTTATGTTTTTAATGAATTTTTATAATTATTTTTTGCTTGTTTGGTAATAAATACTTAGATAAATTACCAAAAAACAAATAATTTATTTAATTATTGAAGACGATATTAGCGACTATCAAACAAAAATTTGAAACAGAAAAATTGGCATTTATGAATTGAACCCAGGACTTTCCGGGGCTTTGCTCTAGTACTGAGCTAATTCGACCGTATCATATTTACCTGTATCAATCTTCGACTAAGAACTACAAACATAATCTTCATTTTCTCTGCATTTTTTTTTTATTGGATGCTATCTATTTTTTTGTTTTAAATTTTCGTTTGAGAATCGCTAATATTGTCTTCAACGATTAAATTTTAAAATTTGAGGTTTTACTCATTCATTTATTCCAAAAATAACAAAACAAATATTTATTGCTTACTCTCTCTATCTCATTCTCTCTTCTTTATTTGTATTTTAATAAAAATAGTTAATTATTATTTAAGTTTTTAGATTTTGTTTTACATATTTCATTATACCCTTTTAAAATAAATGTTTTCTATATTATAATAAAAGTAATTTCTTAATGCCAAGAGCATTATGTTGTTAAACAAGGTACAAAATAAAATGAACACGCACACCTATCTTATTTGCTTTGTAAGCGTAGTAATATGCTTTATGTATTAAATTTAGGATAAAAATTAAAGTGTTAATATTTTATAAGTGTTGTTTTATAGGTTATTAGAAACTTTATATAAATAAGTGCACTGTTATCATATCAACCAATCTTCACAATGTGTTCGTATTTTTAAGAATAATTAGCTTTTGATAGAAACACTTATTATATTATGCCGTGTGGTTCAATATACGCCACTGGCATTAAAATTTAAAGCATAATAATGCTTTAAATGTGGCTGTGTTTCGGTAAAATCCTCAAAGCCACATTTTTTGGGAATGTTACCATATATTCAGTGGTTTCATGTAGAATAGTCGTCGCAGTATGGTAAAGTAATTTTTGCTGATGAGGGCATTTTTAATATTAAAAATTAAATTTATGCCTACCATTATTTTTGGTTATTTTGAGAAAACCTTAGATGAAATTACTCAACTCTTAATCATAAATAGAAATGCAATATTTTACATCAAAATTTCGAAAAACAAATAACCGCTTTCATAAAAACATTTTTAATTAGTTTTACGTATTTGTTTTTATAGTAGCCTGTAAAGTTTTCATTTTGTGGCTTGAAGGGTTTTAACAAACCACAGTCGAATATTATATGACCAGTTAGTAACTGAGTGGACAAATGCGTCAGGTTCAAATCTGCTGATGGCTAAGTCCTCCATCATTGCACAAGCAATATTATCAGGTTATTCATAATCCGATGATGTTTGTCTTTCTTTTAGTAAAAAACCGGCCCAAATTTATATCCATGTGCTTTCTAGTTGTAGTAAGAGAGGATAAGATTACTTTTATGTATTTGGACTTTCAGTATTGCCTTCATGAACAGTTTTATAATGTTAAAAACAATGCCTTGCATACAAAATAGTATTTAAAATTAAAGGCTTGAATTCATAGAATAAAGAAGCACACATTAAATGTGCTGTGGACGTTTTTCGTGATCTAAATATTTGTCCAATCGGGCCTTAAATTTCCAATACAAGACTGTGTTTATGAAATTCAAATGGGATGGGACATCTACGATGTCAGGCCAGTGTATGTGAGACAGCGCTGGACTAATGGGATAAATGAAAAATTTGTTTCCATTCAAATTTGTATGGAAAGTACTCGAAGTTTACTTCTTTATTCTGTGCTTGAATTAAGTATGTTAAATAATGTGATATATTTAGTAAAGATTGTTTGAATTGGTTAATGCATATACCATAAATAAATGTTTATTGCCTTTTTAAATTAATTCCGTTAGTAGCTGAGTGGATAAATATGTCGGGTTCCCACCGAGGCATCATCGTGGGTTCAATTCCTTTAAATTCCTCCGCTAGAAATGTTCTCCTGCATTGTACAAGCAACATTTTCCTACATTAATGATGGTAGTAACAGAAATTCAAATATTGTCGAGTTATTCATACCCCGGGAATGTTTATCTTTCTTTTTAAAAAAAGAATTACATTATTATAAAGTACTTGTTGTGATGTAAGCAGAGACAATGCTATTCTATTGTAGCTATCATTCTTAACCTGTTGTACATGGATGTCACAACAGTTGTCTTGCGATCACATATCAATGAAAAAGTGCCGCGTACTGGGGCACCTAGTAATGAAACGTCACGCCTTTAAATGTGTTATTTAAATTTGTTACTTACGCATAGTAAAATTATTACCTATTTACAATGAATGTACATATGGATAACATCACAATACATACATAAATGTAGTTGCTCATTACATACATACGTAAATAATATCGACTTAATTTTTCAATTATGTATTTGTTTATGTATATTTTTTACAGCATCATATTATTAATGGTGTGATTTTATTTAAAAAAGTGCTGTGTCATCTTAGGGGGTATATTATCATCTCTGAGTAAACAGTTGAGTAACTACTCGTCAAGGAACTTTGTTTATGGGTTCAACATGGCGGTAAACTGGTGACTGCTTCACCACGAGGAGTACACTTCTTAGGTTTAGTGAACAGAAAATATACGTAAATCAACAAGTAGCACTAAAAGACAGTTTACTCAGAGGTGGTTTAAAATGTCTGATTTTCTTATTTTATACATATCGATCGTTTGCTGCAATAATGACACAATTCCAAAAATGCTAATTTTCCCGAAACGAGTTTGAAAATTTTTAGTTATTTAATAATATTGTGAAGCAATCCTGACACTTACTGCTGTCTCACATCTACTTTTGGTAGTTCAGGTATGTCGTCCTACTAGAAAAAAGACAAGAGGAAAATGTTAGTTTTGATCAAATAAGTCATTGTTTTATTTTATGTCGTTATTGCAGAAATAAGCGATGTATAATTGATTTTTGACCAAGATGGTTAACTACTAGTTGCAGATGTTTTAGATTCTTTGGTTGTGTCAATGTCCCACATTTCTCTTGTTAATGATGAACACGTCATATTTTTATACAGTTTTTGATTAATATTTTTAATTTTAAGTAAATAAAAATATATCTTTGAAAAAAAAATTTTTATTCTGTATGTTTTTATTTTGGTATACTGCCCTGACCGCTGAAGAGATAAGTCAAAAGATGTGTATTGTGGGCATGACGTATGCTGAAGTATTCTACATTTTTTCTTCTGGAAAAATGATCACCCACAAATATTTTCAAATATCAAAATTCTTTCTTGAGTAGATAATCGATTTCATTGACTTGTCTTTGTCTTCTATAAATTGGCAATATTTGTTTCCTTTCAAATCGGTATAGATTATCTAGGAATTATCTGTTGGGCGGTCCTCATTAGAGATGTAACGGAAGTATTATAAATAACTGAAGAAGTGGATATTATTTTTTATGATGCAGATGTGGAAGTGGATATACAGGGTGTCCGGAAACTCGTAGTACAAGCGGGAAACTGGTGAATCTACATCACATTTGGAGTCGATTTTGTAGTATATTTTTTTTTGATTTGAGCTTTCGTTATCGAGTAAATCGAGTTAGAAGTTCATTTTTTTTTTTTTTTTTTTTTTTTTAATCAAATTCTTATAAATTATTACTGAAGATCAAAGTACCCAACTAATTAAAACTATTTGAAAGTAAAACAAATGAAGAAACTCGGATTTTAAGCATTATTTTGAAATCACCCTTCATTTAATCCGGTGTAATCATAAAATATTTCTGCTCTGCAGGGTTAAAACATCTGTTGTTCAACCCTAAACACCAGAAAAAACTTTAACCCAAAAATAGCCGAAAAATATTTTTTTTTGGTTTTTTTTTTTTTTTTTGTGAAAATGCTCAAATCAAAAAACTTTATGTTTTTTTGGGTTCCCCATGTGGTGTAGATTCTCCAGTTTCCCGCTTGTACTACGAGTTTCCGGACACCGTGTATAATATGTAATAAAAATTGAAAGAGGACGGGTAGAATAGAAAAATGACATACACTTATGAATGTGGGTACTTAATTACTTATCTGATAAACAAAACAAATAAAATTAGGCGCTGGCACTTGCCGGTTGCTGACCTGCGACCCGCTCCCAGCCCACACTCCTACGGCGCACTGCTGCTATGGAACTAATCCTAGAAAGTTCCATTAAACGTCTGTTATAATTTGTAGAAGTATGATTTGTATAGGGTTAGCAACTGGTTACTATTGAAGAATCTGCTATACCCTATACAAGACGTTCAGTTTGTTGCAAGCCAGATTTTAATAATATAAACCAATAACATTTGATGCCAAGTTTCCAATTCTTGGAATACTAGACAACCATGAAAAGGCAATTTAATATTCATGACTGCATTTAACCAAGGTGTGACCTGTTTTTTTCTCTCTGAGCTTGTTAAATTTGCATTGGCTACCACTTAATTGATTGCCTTGTATTTGCCTGACCTTAAACTTATTTCAGGATTTTTTAGCATTCTTGAAATGATAACCTTACTCACAAATTAAGTCATCTTAAAACTTGATCATCAGAATTCTTGTAACTGCTGCTTATTCATAACTTTATTCATTTTAAAGCAAAATGATTATCATTTGAATCGAACACTTACGTCGGAAACATGTCCACTAACAGTGCTAGTAAAAAAGTTTTTGAAAAAGTTGAAAGTATTTGTTTTTAATGTTAATACCGCACAGGAGTCCCAATTGTCCAGAGCCAGTGAAACTATTGCATCCCCAATTGGTGAGGCTGGAGGGAGAGTGGAAGTGAAAGAGATGAAGAAGAGAATTTGTTTTAGTGTGGATACACATTTCCAAGCATATTTAAAAAAAAACATCCTGTGAGTAGAGGAAGAGGACCAACTGCTCCCAATTATCTGGAGCCAATGAAACTATGGATCCTCAATTGCGGTATGTTGTGAGGCTAAAATGTAGTGGGGAGGGGGAGGAGATGAGAAGAAGGTGGGGAAGTACCTGGCTATTCAGATTTGGCGACCAAATACGGCTAAAGCTAAAGCCATTTCAAGCAACATTTAGATTTTGAATGGTGGTCTTTTACCAGTGCGATACTAAAAGTATTTACAACTCTGGAATGTGCCGCAAATATACTATATACATTATTTTAAATGAATAAATTTTGACCGGTCGGTGGCCTAGTTGACATTGGCGTACTGTGTTTAATTCCTCGGCTGGCTAAGTCCTCCATCACAACACAACCAACATTTTCCGCTTACTGTGACAGTAGGAGATTTTCAAATATTGTCAGGTTATTTGTAAAGTTTGTCTTTCTTTTTAAATAAAAAAAAAATATATATAAAAAGAATAATTAAATAAAAGTTACATGCAATTTTTATTGTTGGGATTTATAACCGCGACCGTTTTCATAGCCACTATCATAACCACTCAACTGCGGAGGCCGTCATTATTAACAAATATTAAGATCTTAGAGTACTTTCCTACAATAACAATAATACTGGATAGAAGCAGTTCGAATGTTACCGAAATCAGCATGGCTGAGATAAAAAGATCAATTAAATGAATGAAGAATGGTAAGGCTGTCGGTTTCGACAATATTGCTTCTGAATATTTTAAAAGAGATAGCCGTATAATTCTCACATGGTTGTGGCTTCTTTTTAACCAATGTTTAAAGGAGGGTTACACACCCTTAGATTGGAGAAGGGCTGTGATACAAAGGTAAAGGGTCATGTATGGAATGTGGGAATCATAGGGCTATTAGCCTGCTAAGCTCAGTTGGCAAGCTGTATGGTAGAAAAGGGTAAAAAAAGGAAACAAAGGATAAAATATGGGATGTGCAAGGTGCTTTTTGAGTGGATGCATGGACCATAGGCATAGTCCAGTGGTAACGCATTGGACTGCCATTCCGAAGGTCGCGGGTTCGAACCCGGCGTGCGCAAATAAATTTTATTTGATTAATTTGTGTTATTTCACAATTAATTAATTAAAATAATAAATAGTATATTTGCGGCATGTTCCAGAGTGGAAGATACTACCAGTATCGCCCTGGTGTAAGATCACCATTCAGAATTGAAACGTTGCTCCAAATGGCTTTAGCCGTGTTTAGTGACTAGATCTGAATAGCCAGGTACTTCCCCACCTTCCTCTTTCCCTTCCCCACTTACCTTCAGCCTCACAACATCCCCCAATTGGGGATGCCATAGTCTCACTGGCTCCAGACGGGAGCAGTTGGGTCTCTTGTGAGGTATTCACTATAAAAAAAAAAAAAAAGATATTTTCATTGCGTATGCTCACTTAGAAGTTTCTGGCAAAAAACCAGAAACTTTTCTGTGCCTTTGTAGATCTACAAAAAGCATACGACCGAGTCGACAGGAAAATGTTGTACAAGTGTGGAGTAAATATGAAGCTCACACAGGCAATTGTGTCTCTGTATGAGGGAAGTATTGCATGTGTTAGCGTGAATAGTGGTTTTCAAAGACGGAAGTCGGGGACGCCCGAGAAAGACATGGCACGATCAAGTGAATCAGATACTTGAGTCGGGCCATGTCAAGAGTCAGAATAATAGAAGAGTATGTATGAATGTTAATGAGGCAAGGAGTGTGTGCCAAGACCGAGTTGTTTGGCGGTCCATTCTCTTTGCCTACCCCTGCGGAGACGGCGTGACTATATATTTGGAAGCAGGTATACAAAAATATATCATATTTTTATGTTATATATGAGTAGAACAAATCTTAGCCTTTGAAATAATCGAGCAGTCTTTATAAGCCCAGAAAAAAATTAAGAATCAGGACAATTGCAACTGCTTTAATGTGCGAAATTGCCTACTTACAAACTCGTTTTCTGACATGGCTTTATTGTATAATATAGCCAATGACTAAATAAAATATCCTCGAATATGGCAAATTAAATTCTTTACATAATTATGGGAAAAAAGTTAAATAATTTTGCCTGAACTTCACAAAATAAAATAAAACATATTTTTAGGCAATTTTTTTTTTTTTGCATAAAACAGGCGGCTGGTGTTAAGCGTGAATTTTAACCTTATCGCCATCTACGTAAGGACTGCATGATTTCAGCCGATTCAAAGATTTTTTGGGTGATCCGCTAGTTACAGAAAACCTATAAAAGGGTAAAACCAGGTAAAAATATTAAATTATCTAAATAGATAAAAGGCAATGTTGGTATGTGGGTGCCGTATATACTCGTAGACTAGTTGACCGATTTTGCTGAAAATTTCAAAGTTTGTTCTTATTAGTGCAAGGAATGTTTAGAGAGTGTTTTGAATGGTAGAATAAGTGGGGGACGCTTGAGGAAGAAGTGACATGATCAAAGTAAATCAATAGCGAAGCAATACCCATACTACTTCTAACACTAACGATAGTATAAAATATAGAAACAAATTTTTGTTATTATGATGTTCGTGCGTGTTGATTATTAGTTCTACTGGCTAAGGGCAGTTGGGACTCCTGGTATTGACATAAAAAATTATATCGTCTACCCACCTTATAGTGATGTTTCACTTTGGATTATTTTTCGGGTTAATGTCAAACACGTATTGTTTGTAGTGTATTGTATATTGTGTTGGGGCCATAGAACATTATCCTAATATTGCGAACGTTTTGGGATGGATATAATAATGTTGAATCCACAGACATATGAATATTAATAGACGAGAAATTAAGGACGAGGGGTTAAAACAAGAGTTGCGGGACGCAGAGAGGAAAGCTGACTGTGATTCGTCAATAAATCAATCTGATAGTAAATAGGCATCTCGCATTATAATATCACCATTTAGTTCTTAAAAGTAAAATCTGCTTTTGAATGAATAGACATTTTTACATGGGAGCGCAAATTACTCGCCACGTTATGAACAAATTTGCATAGTCCAAATTCGGCAAAATAAATTTCTTCTATTTTCAGAGTCGAATATTTCGTTTACGTATTTAGTTAAGACACTTTTATAAATGTTCATAATTTACTTCCCAGCAACCAACCAGCTTTGTGTTTCGCGTCCAGACGTATCTCGATGTGATAGTATATGTTTCTACAACTGATCCATATTATACAATGTGAATATGCTTAAAATAAAGTAAAATAATGCTTATATACGGAATGTAATACGACAATTGGGTTTATTCTCTTTTTCACATCTATTTTTACAAGTTTTCATAGCACAAGCCACCATTTTGCCGTGTTATTTCGTAAAATGAACCGATGATGCCTCGACCATAGTTCGCACAAGAATGATGACGTCACGTTTTCTAAATTCACTTGAGGCAATACGCGAGCACAGCCGGCTCCAATGGAACCGGTATGGGGAGTGGGGAATAATACGCTTTTAATCACTTAGGGCAGGTCTACTAATATTCATATGTCTATGGTTGAATCATATTATTTTCCCTTTTATAATTAACTAGCTGAAGTACCTTTAGATGACATTACGCAAAGTTTTTCAAAATCTTATGAAGTCAGTGACCTTCTGCTTATTTTGAAGGTCAAGTGTGCGAAATTTCATCAATCTCGGAATAAAACTGTAGATTTGTATATGCCGCCTGCCTGTTGTCCGCCATGTGGCCGCCGGCCTCAGTCACTCTCATTTATATAAAAAGATAAATAGAGAACAATTGTCTTCAGTTGATGCCCAAATATTTTTTAATCTGTTAAATTGATTCATTGATGGTGAAGGCATCCCCAGTTATCTCTCAGTTTATTTGCCATGCCTGATAATGGTTAACTCTCCACCCCGCCAGGCGGGACATCTATTACTACATCAGTCATAATCAGAAGTGATTCATCATTGTAATCTGTGGCAGAGATTACGGATCGCCGTAGGTGGCAGGGGTTCACAAACTTTTATTTATGTACTGTTATTTCAACATATTGACAGCCGCTTGGATTTACAGAAGGTCCCGAATTCAAATCCGGGTCCAGTATTAACATTTTTCTTGTCTGATTTGTCCTCATATGTTATTAAAATTAGTAAAAAAAACTTGTCCTTAAAATATATTCAATTTATTGTGTGTTATGGAAAATTATCTATATTTGCTAATCCTTACATATTTATATATATTTTATATATAGCCAACGGTGGTGGTCCGTGACTTTTCCGGGAGTGGTAAGATTGAAAAATACAATATTATTGATGTTGTTGTAGCTGAAAATATATAGGTATTTTTTTTTAAAGTTTCAATTTGTGTATGAAGATTTGTCAGTTTGGGGGATGCTGTGTTCAGGGCCGGCCCTGAGTAAAACACGACACCCCTTGTCAAAACCAGTAGATGCCTAGGCCCTAGGTAGTAGGTAGGCCAGCTACTTCTCAACCTCATCTTCTCCTTTCCCTTCTCCTTCCTTTTGATAGATACTCTTAGAATCGCTCAGAATAATAACATGGCTTGAAATGGCTTTAGCCATTTGGCGAACACATCTCAATATCCCGTTTTACCAATCTCCTTTCCTTTCCAATTCTATTCAGCCTCACAACACACCCCAATTGAGGTTGCCAGTTGCTCGGGATAGTCGAGAGCAATCGGGAATCTTGTGCAGAATTCACGAAAAAAAGAAATCTCAAAATTCCTCAAAATGAGGATGCCATAATTCCCAAGGCCCTGGGCAGTTGGAACGCACAATTTATTTTCAAAATATCATTCTGCTGAAAATTGTGATTTGGTTTGCATATCTCTGCCCATATTCCTTATCAATTTTTTTTATAGATAATAATAAATACACCAACCAGCATTGATTATACGCTCAAAATCAACAAATATATAATATATTCAATATCTCCCAACAGACTAGATAGAACATTATCGGTGAAATTCTGCGAAGGATATTACGTGCATAGTTTGCTCTTTAAAAAAATAAATAACCGATTCAGGTTAGATGGTTAAAATAACATTTGAGAAAATTAATTTGAAGAGTAAAAAGATAGTGAAACTAGCAGCTTTAAGATGGAGAAAGATGTGGAAGAGGCAGAAAGTATCCCTTTGAGGGATATTAAACATTCTGAAGCTTCAGCGAGACCATCTACAATGAGACAGCTGTTTGATCAGGTAAGTTGTGTTGTCATTAAACAAAAACATTATTTTATGACACCATAGAATGGGAAACAATGACCGTAGAAATTTGAATTTCCCAAACGCTACTGTCAAGGCTAAAATGATATGACATTTGTATTCCATTAGCATAATACCACCACAATGTTTCTCACTACAAAATAATACGGCATTTGTATTCCATTAGCATAATGCCATCAAAATGTCTCTCACTACAAAATGATACGGCATTTATATTCCATTAGCATAATGCCACCAAAATGTCTCTCACTACAAAATGATACGGCATTTGTATTCCATTAGCATAATGCCACCAAAATGTCTCTCACTACAAAATGAAATGGCATTTGTATTCCATTAGCATAATGCCACTAAGATGTCTCTCACTACAAAGAACTTCTGTAGAATTAAACAATTTTGCCAACCTGATCTTGATTTTTCCATCAACCCGTCTTCAAAAATGTGCGCTATTGGCCGGAATTTCACTGTTTAAACAGTTTATTCATCTGTAACAAAGTATTTGTATAATGAGCTATTCTTACAAATAACAGACAGATTCAAGGACATTGACGTTATTTTAGAAGAAATTTAACAAATATTTATTTAATATTCCAGAAAGCGTGCGGGGATAGTGCATCGCAATACATTTCATATTTCTATATTATTAAAAAGAAATTTGACAAAATAACATTACATAGTAGAATAAAAACAGAAAAGAAGCGAACAATATTAAAAACAAAAATTTATCCAAATAGCCGTTTATGAATGATATTTGACCGTCTTTCATCTCCAGAGGGCCATCAGGGAGGACTCCATCCAGGCAATCGTGGCAGTGATGATGATATTTTTCGATTGGAGTAGTCTGCACCTTAATGTACAATGTAACATTGTTATATCACTATGACACAACGGCCAGGGAAGTCAAGTTTTGCATTGCAGTAGTAAGCCTGTCTAACACTTCAATATTTGATTACATTTTTTATTACTGATTTTCACCGACTTCACAAAACACATGTGTCGTACCACGAACCTCTGTTTTCTGGCAAGTGTCCGTCAATATGTTAAGGAACTATTGCCGAGTGTAACTATTAATAATGTATTTATTTATGGTTGATATGGAGAAGGTCTGCACAGCACCCCCGAAGATAGCACATCTTTATGTTTTACCTTATTCCCTTTGGTATTCCAGACCCTTTAATGAAGTTCAGGTATTTGGCGATATCTCCTGGTTCCACAAATGAACTCCTCAGGCATCTGATCCTTCTTCCCATCAATTGATCTTCGTCATTGGATATGTGGCTATGTCTTCTAGTTCTACAATATGTCTTCCCAGGTATCTGAGCCTTGTTCCCAACAGAGCGGGACATTGGCACCAAAGATGAATTGGAGTCTCTTCATCCTCTTCACATTTCCTTCAGTCATTGATGTTTTCCAATCCCACAGTTGCATTTGTCTCCTGACCTGGGAAGTGTCCGGTTAATAGTCCTACTAGCTCCCTCAGTGTCCATCAATATTGAACATACAGTAGCTCACTGGCTCAGTTAGGGTATTTTTTTTTAGACCGTTTCTTATAACTTTGGATTGTCTCCAGGGCTGGTCCATTGTCAAACGGTGCCTGGCGCTATTAAAAGCCGGAAGGACGTGTTAGGAGGAAGGTTATTATCAGCGCCTTGGCTCCGTGGCTCCTTGGCGATACTCTAATTGCGCCTGCACAGGACCGGTCCTGATTGTCTCAGAGCTTTTGACCGTGTCTTTGCTAGTTCCTCAATCGGACCGTCGCCCCGCACTGTACTTCCCAACTTCCACTGTTTCAGTATGATTCCGACCAAACCGGTAACATCTCCATCCTGGAGTTGAGGAGCATCATCAACTCCGGGCAGCACAACTTCCCTGAGGGTGTGGTGCGGCGCATCATGCAGCTGGCGGACCGAGACAACTCGGGGCACCTGGACTTCGAGGAGTTTAGCATCATGATCCACCACCCCGAGCTGAAGAATGTCTTTGGGCGCTTTGTTCAGAGATACGTTGGGTTTGTGGTGCCACCGAGGCATTATACTGGAGCAGGTGGGTAATTAAATAATAACTAGAGAAGTAATTGGTGGTGCAAATTTTTTTAGAAAGTTCGCGAAGCATCCATTGAAATTTCACAAAATAGAGAAAAACCCACCTTCGTTAAATCTTAAAAAGGAATTTGATAAGCTATTCGAAAAACACTATTTATCATATACAAAAATAACATAGGGATATTTTGATTAATTAATAAAAAAAATATGTGAAATACTCTCAAGGCATTATTATCTAGCGCTATCTTTTGGTTGAACTTGAGAAACATTTGGAAACTGCAAAGCAGAATGGAAGGCGGAGTCTCTCCGTTATCTGAAAGGAGTTTTCCGCAAAAATTTTTCGTAGTAAGTCAGCTTTCTCGCGGGCCAAGTTAGCCAGCCGACCATCGGGTTTGGTCAGAGGTAAAAAAGTAGTTATGTAGAAATTTTCCTGGTTAGCGAGCGACCAGAAAGAACGGCTACCAGTACGGCAGTATGCCAGATTTTTGGCAATTCTTTGGTTGTGGTTTATTCAGAATTCTCTCGCGATCCTTTGCCCTCTACTACATACTAGTATAGCTCGATATTTTCTTGAAAATACCTTACTTACTACAATCCAATTATTTAAATTTTATTTCCACAGCAAGCGTATCCCGTCTGTCCGCTTCAGACGGGAAATACAAGCAGGAGTACAAATGGTGGCCGCCGCCAGTGGTGATGGTCCTGGTGTCCCTGCTGCAGATAACTCTGTACCTGGTGGACGATCTGTTCTTCAGTGACCTGAAGGAGAATGGAGGCGCTCCCGTGGCCACCTGGCTTGTGTACAACCCGTACAAGCGACAAGAAGCTTGGAGATTCGTTACCTATATGTTTGTACATTTAAGGTAAGCAGGTGGGCTTGGGTGCGAAGATGAGTAAACTGAAGGTATGTTGCTTGTTGTGTGCTGCTAATGCAGTACTGACGTGTCTAACTTCTCAAGTGATAGCTACCCAAATTCGGGTGTGTAATTACACATATGTCCAGATGATGGATACTGTAATCAGTGGCGGCCAGTTAATTTGTGCTGCCGAGCGTCGAACAACCAAAGAAATTTCCGACATGGCTAATCACAATACGAAACTCGGTTCGGTTATAACATTCACAAAGATCTCATACGATGGGTACCTACCATGCGTGCATAACTTGCATTGCGACTATGCCTATGTTCATAGCAGTTCGTTTTCGATTGCGATCCAAAATTGTACTACTTTGTTTGGATAATCTGTGAACAGTCGAAAGTGTGCGTACATATGATTCTTTCCCAATATTTATTTATTTATTTCACGCCTATTAAGGCTTTTACATACATATATATAAAAAATATTTACGAAATTATACATGAAAATAGTGCAGGAAACGACTATTTAAAACAATTGCAGAAAAATAAATATAAAGTCAAAATATCACTGAACTTGATCTACACAGCATGCAGGCACAAAACATAAAAAATCCAAAATATTTTTTTCTGTTTCAGTTGACAAAATTATTATATGTTAGTCAAATCAAATTATGTAAATACTTTTATTAAAATATTCCACTACTTGATTAAAAAAAACTAATAATAGGGTATGCTTATATATTGAAATTGATGTACTAAATATATCAACAACATCGTATTTGTTTCCTAGCTGTTGAATCCGTCGCATAGGAGTTTGATATTGGGACGTTGAAATTGCTACAATAATATGGTAGGTACTGTCATTGTAATATTAGCACGATCGCGGACGGCGATCTTGCTTTTACCACCACATCGGAAAGAACAGTTTGTTCAGTAGCATATTAAACGGGAACATAGTTGCGTGATATTTTTGTTGATGTTGTGTCTTCAATTTAACATCTACAGACTCTTTTTCAGGCAATGTTCCGCTCACAGCTCTCTTCGATACAAGTTACAAAATGTTATTATGAGATGAGAGATTAATTGTTATTGTCAAGCATTGTCTCGTGATGCTATTTCTGGGAATAAGTCCCCAGATGTGGGGGTTTTGAATTTCACAGGAAGAATAGAGTATTTCGAAAAAGGTACGAAATCTATCGAATTTTGAGCAATGGTATAATCATGCGTTTTGTTCAGTGGCCATATATCAACAAGATACATTAAAGATAAAGATTAAAAAAAAAATTAAAGATGGTCATAAAGGTTATCACCAAACAAAAGGAGGGTAGAATATAACATAGTACATGTACATGTATATGTACACGTGTTCTGGTGAACTCCCACATATATTGACCACTAGCCGCCACTGACTAAAGAAGGAGGAGACTGACTAAGACTAAACACTATGCTGTCCGAAATGCTTGCTAAAGAAGGAAGTAGCGCAACACGGCATAATACCCCAAAAATAAATAACTATATGTATAACTTTTGGCCGTGAAAATGAAAATTTACTTTTGGCCGTGAATCAAATATTTCAGTTGGGTCATATCAAGAGTCAGAATAACAGCTTGTATGAATGAGAAAGAAGCAGGGAGTGTGTGCTGAGACAGAATGTGTCATGTGGCCTTAGGTTAGGTTAGGTTAGCTTAGTTGTTTGTTCTTTATCTTCACTTTTCTTAAATGTTATATTTTGTTATTGAACTTTGAAGGTACACCCACCCTGTCCCACCCCGGTATAGGTGACTTATGGTCACCCCTTCGGAGCTCTCGCATGAATCTAATTTTTTTGAATAAACGGCTCTACAATTTATATAAATGAAGCTAGGCCTTCAAAGTCCCCGCATACGGTGTTATGAAGCGGTATACAAGCGCTTACAAGTACTAAACTAAGGACAACACAGAAAAATAAACAACAAAACAATCAAGTTCAAGTGTCAGGCAGATAGTTGGTGGAGGGGACCCACACTCCAGTACCTGTAAACACATAAAAGTAAAGTAAACAATAGAGTGACGGGGGAGTTTCGCCGAACCACGACTGGCAGTCCTGTTGAGAAATTGGTGGTGGTTGGGGCGACTGGTGCAGGTCAAGACTTCCACACCCCTTAGCCGACCACCCGGTGGTGCCCTGAAGATAAGAATTGGAAAAAGAGGGATAAAACCCTAAAGAACCTAGGGGAAAGAAGCGTCAGGAGGTCGGAGGCAGGGTGGAGGTTACCCCAGCCCGCACAGTCACCCCTCTGACCACCAACGCTCATCAGGGGTGGCGCAGGTGATTGGCGGAGTCCCCCGGTAAGAAAGAATAATAAGAAGCTCCAGTCGTGCATGCGGGGACGAGGCCCGTTATCCAACCCCTAATGGGGAAAATAAACAAAACAAAACAGACAACGGAGTTCAGTTCTCGCCTGTAAACTCGTTGCTGTTACTAAAAAAAAGAAAAGAAAACCGGAAAAAATACATGTAAAAAGAAGAGAAAATAAGAGGAAAAATGAAAAACAATAATCAATCCAAAAAGTGCCACATAAGGGCAACGGTAAATAAGTAAAAACAAAAGTAAAGGTGTAAAAATAAGATCTGCATGGTCTGTAAAGAGGACAGTAAATATTGAATAAGATAACAAAGTAAAGTAAGAGAGATATGTAATTAGTAAACACAGATATATAAGAGTGCTTACAGTGTCTGTAAAAAGAAAAACAGTGTGTTAACCTTAGACAGGGAAAAAGAAACATATGAAAAGAAAACAGAAAATAAGAATTAAAAAGTACAAGACAAGTTAATTAAAAAAACAAAATATAAACTAATGGAAATCATCTGCAACAGCTGGTACAGTAAAAAAAAGAAATAAGATAAGAATAATAAAATAAGAAAAACAGAATAGCATATACAATAATGAAAGAGTTGTAAAATAATAAGTCATGGAGCAGGAGCAGTACACCGGGGGTTCCCAATTATTACACTAGTCAGCGACTCTAAGCACAGGCCATCTCTCAACCCAGATCCTAGTAAACTTCCTCAAACATTCGAAATTCACACTGTTAGAAACAAGATCGGTGTTCCACACCGGTCTAATGGGGACATTCAGACCTTCTATCATTTCGTCTCTGGCATTCTTCAAAATCTCACAGTGCCACAGAATGTGCTCGGCCGACTGGTAATTATTGCCACAAGCGCAATTGGGGTGGGTGGACAGGGCAAGGCTGTGAAGCCTTCCCCTGAATTCCCCATGTCTTGAAAGGAGCTGCGTAACGTGATGGTCCAGTTTGAGGAAGGCCCCTTCCATTCTGAGTTTAACTGAAGGGAAGAAGGAGAAGGTCCATCTTCCCTTGCTCGACCTATCCCAACGGACCTGCCACTCTTTGAGCCACAGGTCCCTCATCGTTTGGAGCAGTCCTGGGAGAGTTCCTGGTCCACCCGGTGTCAGGACGACACCAAGGTGGTTGGCCGGGGATCCACGGATTAGTCGCTGCTTCGCTAACACCTCCCTAATTTCTAGATCGATTGGTAATATACCAGCCAAAATTGGCAAAGCGTCCGAAGCAACGGTTCGATATGCCCCAGATAGTGCCAGCAGGGGAGTGCGCTGACCCCTAGTGAGAGCAAGAAGTATTAAGCAGTTATCCAGGCGATGCTCCCAAACAGAGGCGGCATATGCGACTTGCGCAACATATACCCCCTTGTAGAGAGCGTGCAAAGCCGGTCTGCGAAGTCCCCACTCTGCCGTGGAGATTCTTCGAAGCTTCAGAAACAGCGACTGAGCCCTGCAGGATACATCTTTGACATGAGCCAGAAAGGAGGACGATCGATCTAGAGTGACACCTAAATATTTAACGTTATCCACAAATTTGATATTAGTGTCTCCCATACGGATGGTAGGGTTTCTTGTCTTATTGAAAGAACCCTTCATCAGGAGGCCCATAGTCTTCTGGGGAGCGAAGGTCATTTTATTCCTCTCCCCCCATTTAAGGAGGGCGTCCAAACCTTCACCAGCCTTACGTTCGACTTCTCTTCTACTGTCCCCAGAGACAAGATACATTTTATCATCCGCATAGTCGATCATGATACATCCTTCAGGTAAGGGTAACCTAGAGGAGTCATCGAAGGTTATATTCCAAAATTTAGGATCTAGGACGGAGCCTTGAGGACACCCCATATCGGTCTCGCGTTCAATAACAGTGTCACCATGAGAAATAATGACAGTTCGGCCCGATAAATAGTTGTCTACTGATTTAAATAGAGTTTTTGGGCAATTCCTATTTTTAACCTTGATACGTATCATGTCCCACCATGCGTAGTCGAAGGCACCAGTGATATCTAGGAAGATTGCAACTACATACCTCTTTGTACAAACCTTCACCCAGTTAAGCGCTAACGACATGGCGTGCACGGTGGATCTACCGGAGACGAAGCCAAATTGGAGATCACTAGACGGGGAGAGTGATTGTTGTAGCCTATGCCGGATAAGTTTTTCCAGGATCTTGCCAAGCACTGGAAGTAAGGTGATGGGCCGATAGGCCTTGACATCAGTTAGTGGCTTACCGTTCCCCTTTGGTATGACCCTGAGCACGCCTCTTTTCCATTCAGAAGGGAAAATTCCTCTTCTCAAACACGTTTCCATCACTTGGAAGAGCTCCTCCCTAGCGTGGATCCAGACTTGCTTCACTATCACGCCATTAAGTCTGTCATGCCCTGGTGCCTTCTTAGGACCCAAACCCTTAATTATTAGGTCGATTTCTGCTCTAGTGACTGGAATGACTCTATCCTCTTGGGTGAGGTCTCTAGGTGGATGTTATTGAACTGATGCCAAGCACATGAATCGTTGAGCTTCTCACTCGTTCCGTTAACAATAATCATTTATTGTTTCTATCTATCTGTTTCAGGTTGGGCCACTTGCTCATGAACCTGCTGGTGCAGATCTTGATTGGCATCCCCTTGCAGATGGTGCACCATTGGTGGCGCGTGCTGCTGGTGTACGGCGCCGGGGTGCTGGCGGGTTCTCTGGCCACCTCCGTGTTCAACTCCACGGATGCGCTGGTGGGCGCCTCGGGGGGCGTCTTCGCTCTATACGTGGCAAACATTTCTAGTATCGTACTGGTAAGGGTGTTCTTCTTCTTTCGTATAATAGTGGATCAGAGGGGAACATCTAGGTTTTTTATGTGAAGCCACAAAAGAGTCCAAACTGCTCCCAACCGTCTGGAGCCAGTGAGACTATGACATCAATTGGGGTATGTTGTGAGGGGAAGTATCTGGCTATTGAGATCTGCTCACCAAACACGGCCAAAGCCATTTCAAGCATCTTTTCAATTCTGAATCGTGGTCGAAAAGGGCGAAACTGAAAGTATCTTCCACTCTGGAACGTGCTGCAAATATACTAAATGTTATTTTGAGTGAGTAATTTGTGAAATAACACAAATTCATCAAATAAAATTTACTTGAACACGCCGGGATTTGAACCCACAACCTCCAGCTTGCTAGTTGCTTGCACGGAGACTATCCACATTTCAAATTCACACAATTCAGAACCCTTTAACTGATTAGATAATGGCTAAACCAGATGTCACCAATTTACCCAAGACTTTTCGACTCTTATCTTTTGAAATTTGAAAAAGACTGATCAAATTCACCCCAAGTAAGGGAGATTTCACCTTACTTTGGACTCACCAGATGCACCCACTAACACTTCTATCGGCTTATCTCTTCAGTGTATGTAATGGCAGGACCATAACTGGCTCTCGTACCTAGTTTCCAGCTATTTTTTGGATATGAATGATGGTCTTTCACCAGGGTGACACTGAGAGTATCGTCCACTATATATTATTACAGTAGAGCCTTGATAATCCGAACTAATGAAAACAAAACCTGATCAGACTGGAAAAGCGTTCAGATTGTGGTATGTTCGATGGAGATATTAAATAACATAGCTGTTTGCTTGGGAAAATTATATTTAATATACTTAAAGTGACAGATCACGCTATACGCATCAAAGCTTTTTTATAGATCATATGTTGTAACACTAGGCTATAATCTTCCGTCAGATCAACTATCATTATATCATCTCTTTGTATGGGATCTGTAATCTTGACAGCCGCGTGATCACGGCGCTCTGTAAATTGATATACTCCCATCATTTTCAAATATAGCCTGGCTAGTAGATCACGGCGCCTCATCGCCATCACGCCCACACTTATAACACATCATCTGTCAGGTGTGTCTAGCGAGTGTCAGGGAGAGCTAGAGGTAGAGGTGTGTCAGGGAGTGTGGCGAACCCATCGCTCAGGGAGTGGAAACACGACCTGCAATAGCCATCCCAAGCTAAGGTGTGAGATACCGTGCTCAGGGCTGAATGACACTGGGGAACAGTGTCACGAACGGTTCCTCCGAGACACAAGGTCGCATCTCGGAGTATACAGACCTTACCCCAGCATTCGGGGCTCTGCTGGGGTGGACCTTTTATTTCCCTAGATACTCGTGGGACCAAATATGGACTGTAAAAACAAAAACCAAAACAACACTGACGAGGGACCTTTAAGGAACCTAGGGGGAGTGGAAGGAGGAGTTGAGGCCGCCTCGGTGGACTCATCCCTCTTGGGGCCTTTGAGGAACCAAGAGGAAGTGGAGAGGAGAGATGGGACCACCCTGGTGGACTCTTCCCTTGAGGGGCCCTCTGGGAACCATAAAGAAGGACCTCCGATGGACGCAAAACGGCGGGATCCCCCAGGGGATCCAGACGTGGAAATGCAGGGACCATCAGGGGACCTGGAAAATAACTTCTTTAAGAACCCCCGACTCCAACTGGGGCCCTCGGGGAACCAGCGGAGAGGTGGGGACTTAAAGAAGAGACTTACTCCAACAACCACCGCTGAGGAAGACAAGGTAAAGTCCCTGTCAGACGATGTGAAAAAAATTCACATCAGTAAGAAACTCAGTGGGGCTGCGAGGAGAAAACTCAAAAGAGAGAAGCAGGGGCGGCAGGAAGGAAACCAGGAACAACCAGGGACTGTAAAAGTCCGCTGGGGACAACCAGGGACCTCGAAGGCCGGAACCAGCAAACCAGGGACAGACCGGAAGCTAACGGGGACCATACAAGGTAACCGGGAGCAACCTGGAACGTCCGGGGAAAAGAAGGCCGGGAAGAGGAGAAGAACCTCACCAGAACCTAAACCCTTGGGGCTTTCACCGGGAAATGCCAGGAAAAAGCCCCGAGGAATTCTCACCTCTGCTACCTATGCGGAAGCCGCTGGAAATAAAATTCGGGTGGCTGTTGTCCATAGAAACAGAGAGGAAGAATTTACAAAAGAGCAGGAGGCCCTCGTGAGTGAGGCGGCCGCGGATCTGATTTTGAGCATCCCAAAGGGGCAGTTCAAACCCAGATTCGACGAATGCTTCACTCAGAGGGGCGTCCTGAAAATGACCTGCTCTGACAAGGAGTCAGAGACATGGCTGAGGGAGATGGTGCCGACCATACGGAAATGGCAGGGCTGCGACCTGGAGGTGATGGGGTTGCAGGAACTGCCAAAGTACGTAAAGGTTATGGCAGTAATCCCCGAAAATGGAGCAGTAAGCACCGAGAGGTTGCTACAACTGCTGGAGAACCAGACTCCCCGGCTACACACAAAAAAATGGATCGTCCACGACTCGATCAGGGATAAGAACATGTATCGCCTGATCATGAGTGTGGACGAGGAAAGTGTGAAGGTGCTGAGGGAGATGGGGATGACGGCGCATGTCGGGATAAGGAAGGCCACTTTCACGGTGCGTTCTCCTAACACCGAGGAGCGTAAATAGGAGGAATGACTTAAGGATTAGGCAGTAATGGCTAAAAACTTCATTCAAATAAACTTGCACCGCAGTCCGGCAGCGACTGCAATGCTTAGCAGTAGAGTCACTCGGGACAGTGTGGACGTCGCGCTGATCCAAGAACCCTGGACTTATAGGGGGAAGGTCACAGGACTAAACATGAACCAAGGTCTAATCTATTATAACGAGTCGGGGGACAGACCCAGGGCCTGTATTCTCATCAGAGGGATACCTGGCACACTGCTACCCGAACACTGCAGTAGGGACTTAGTGGCTGTGAAGCTACAGGTCACGCTGGACCAAAGAAGCAGGGAAGTAGTTGTGGCATCAGCATACACATGCCCTATGACTCTGTGGAACCACCACCCTCAAGGGAAATAACGAGACTCGTCCAGGACTGCAGGGAGAAGGGTAGGGAACTGATACTCGGAGCAGATGCTAACTCGCACCACACTGTGTGGGGGAGTACGGACATCAACAAAGGAGGACAGGACCTCCTGGAATACCTGAAGACAGTGAACCTTGAGATTCTTAATAGAGGTAGGGAACCCACCTTCGTTATAAGTAACAGACAGGAGGTGATAGACCTGACCCTAGGAACATTAAGAGTCTCAGGATGGAGAGTATCGGACGAACCATCCCTGTCGGACCACCGACACATAGAATTTAAACTAGAGGGAGAAACAAGCAAAACAAGCATGCGGATGACACTGCAACCATAATAAGGTGTTGGGATGCAGACACAACCCGAGGCCTTATACAGTCAACACTGGCAACAGTGGAAGAATGGTGTGAAGAAACAGGACTGTCAGTCAACCCAGACAAGACAGAACTAGTAATCTTTACGCGTAAAAGGAAACTAGAAGGATGGAGCAATCCAACCTTCTATGGAAAGGAATTAGAACCCTCTGACACGGTTAAGTACCTCGGAGTCATCATAGATGCCAAACTGAGCTGGAAAAACCAGGTGGAAACTGTAGGCAGAAAGGCCTGTGCTCTGATGTGGGCAACTAGGCGAATCTGCGGCAAAACGTGGGGTCTCAAACCTAAAATGATGCAATGGCTTTACACAGCCGTTGTAAAAACAAGGATCATGCACGCAGCCCTGGTCTGGTGGAGGAGAACAACACTGAAAACAGTGATGCTCACACTCAATCACATACAGGGACTTGCATGCAGAAGCATCACAGGAGCCATGAGAACCACTCCAATACTAGCCATGGGAGTGCTGCTGAACCTACTCCCACTAAACATAGAAATAGAGGGGGCGGCGATGGCGGCAGCCTACAGGTTACATTGCAATGGCCAATGGAGAGGAGAGTTGCCCAGAAACAGTCACACGGAGATAGGAATAAGATTGAGGGCAATTAGTCCGACGGCTGGGATGAAGCAGGACGGCAAGCAAGCCGAATACTTCTTCGGACAGCTGTTTAAAGTGACGTACCCCACAAGGGAGGAATGGGACTCGGTCCCAGGTCCAAACTCCAAACAGGAACTAATCTGGTTCACAGACGGGTCCAAGATGGAGGAAGGAACAGGGGCCGGGGTCTGTCTACAGGGATCTAAGAGGGAACTCAGTATACCTCTAGGAATGCACTGCACTGTGTTTCAAGCTGAGATGAAAGCCATCTTAGCCTGCGCACAGGAGAATATGAGTATCGGGTACAGGAATAAGAACATAAGCATATGTTCGGATAGCCAGGCGGCCTTAATGGCACTGGAAAGTAACCGATGCGACTCCAGACTGGTGATGGAATGCAGGACTATCCTAATAGAACTGGCGACCATCAATAAAGTAACCCTGCTCTGGGTACCAGGACATAAAAGTATTGAGGGCAACGAGCGGGTTGACGAACTAGCAAGGAAAGGGGCGAAAGCACCACTTGCGGGATCTGAGCCGGCCGTAGGAGTAGCAGCTTGCCACACCAAACTACATATCAAGAGGTGGGTCAAATCCCAACACTGGAAGGAATGGAAGAAGGCACCCGGAATGAGGCAATCTAAAGTACTCATAAACGGACCGGACCCTAACCGAACCAGGCAACTACTCGATATGGACAGAAACTCACTGAGGGAACTGGTAGGACTATTAACGGGACACTGCCATCTCAGGAGACACATGCAACTGTTGGGAGTGGAAAACACCAACATCTGTAGGAAATTTGAAGAGGAGGAAGAGACTCCAATTCACCTATGGTGCCAATGTCCCGCTCTGCTGGGAATAAGGCTCAGATACCTGGGAAGACACAGTGTGGAACCAGAAGACATCGCCACATATCCAATGACAGCCCTGGAGAACTTTATAAAAGGGACCGGGTTACTGGCAAGGGAATGAGGTAAAATGGGAGATAGTACAATGGGCCTATGGCCTAAGTGCTCGCGGGCATTGCCGTCTTAAACTAGGCTGGGGCCCTTGGGCACACAAGAATTGGGGCCCGGGTCGGGTCGGGTCGGGCCTGATGGGGCCCCCTTCCCTTCCCTTTCCCTAACAAAGCACTACTTTGAAATTTAAATTGAATGTTTTGTGGTTTAATTTTGAGCTATCATATATTTTATTGACCGAAACACATTCCTAGAACAATAAAATATGTACCGAAACAACATTAATTGCGTTAATTTGATAAATTGATAGGTTTTACGATGTTTTCGTCAAGTATCATGCATCAGATTTGCATCGCGGCAAATTTGACATTTCGATTCCAAAGATAAATTATTTTAAAATATTCTGGTGTTGCCAGGTGAAAGAAACTAGTGGCTATATCATCAATGATATTGGCGCAAGCGATTCTGACCTTGTTCTTTATACAAATTCTGTACACAGAAGGGTCAAAATCGCATTCAAAATTTTTTCGCGAGAGAAATTGTCAGTCCTTCGGGGCCCCCTGAGAATGGGGGCCCTGGGCACGGGCCCCGTGTGCCCTTATGGTGAAGACGGTATTGCTCGCGGGGAACGTAAGTAAACCGCCTCCGACTATAAAAAAAAAAAAAAAAAAGTCAGGTGTGACAGGTCTGTTTGCGATTGTATGTCGAGCGATATGGAGTTGTATAAAACGCTTTGATGCGTATAGCATAATCTGTCACCCCCTTTAAGCTTGTGACAGATCTCGCTATAAGCGCGCTATATTCTCGTGGCTTGGCCTATTTCAGCATATCGCTCGGCATGTATTTGCATTGGTAGTGTATGGTGAGAGATATGTTGAAATAGACCAAGCCGTGATGGGTATAGCGTAATGTGATACTCCATCTTTCAAACTATCCAATATGACTCACTTTTGCACTATGGTTGGTTTATTTATTTATTTATAATGTATTACAAAAAAACATGGTAAGTAACACATTATTCCCAATGAGTTGAGATAAAACTCATTACGGGATAAAGTTTTATGTTTTCATTTTGACATACGAATCATGTTTATAAAATTTCCTATAACACCATGTGACTGCAGCAAATGTGTCATAAGAGGCGCAAGAGCTCTTACGTAACTACAGAAAACATAGCGTTAGCGGTCTCAGTGTGAGGAGAGAGGGGTCATTTGGCAGTTTGGATTACAGCCACATTCGGATACGTGGCTGTAATTTTCTAGGTATGGATTATCGAGGCTCTACTGTATTTGAATAATTATGTAATAATAATAACTAAGATTACCTTATGAATGTTAACAGTGTTATTATTTTTAACAGAACTGGTCTGAAATGAAGCATCCCTTAGTAAGTTTGATGGTGTTCCTACTGTATTTTGCGGGGGACATTGGAGCCAACGTGATGAACAGGTATCCAATAGAGAAACCGGGCAACGTGGGATACACCGCTCACCTCGCTGGCGTGCTTGCAGGTCAGTTCAACTGTCCTTATTTTCACAACATTCGCACAACGTACTGAGCCACTCCCAACTAGCAAAAGGGCAAAATAAAGTTTAAGTGTTTTCCAATCAAAGTTCAAATAATTATTAACTTACTTGCTAGTTCGGAGAGGCTGTACACATTAATCAACCATGTTTCGCTTTCGATTTAAGATTATCACGGTCAATAGTGTTATTTTTTTTACTTTTGACCAAGATTTGAGACCGTGCAACAGATGGAGTCTACAATCTCAGCTACTCAGAATTCAACAAGGTCGAAGTACATTTACAGTAGATCAAACATTCAGGGTCGGCCCTGTGTAGGTGCAATTGGAGTGGTACGCTCCGGGCGCCGACTTGCAAAGGCGCCAAGGAGCCAAGGCGCCAAGGAGCCAAGGAGCTGATAGTACTTCAATCGCTTCGGATTTGAACCTTGATGCTGGGAAGGTCTTAAACTCACACAATATAGAGCTTGCCTTATCACAGATGTGAATTATTATTTAACCCATCGGCAAACCTGCCGCCAAGATTGGGAGGCTGAACTTCTTTCGCATCGGCATATTGCCCGCCCCTTTGGGGCAACTAAAACTTTTCCCACATACTTGGTAGTTCACAATAAAATTTATAATCTACATAAAAACACTCATTTGGGGTAATATGGGGTGCAATACTGCACAGTAAGAATCTTTTTTAGTGCGCACAGATTTGTTAAAAAGGGCAACAAAGTAGCACATTATCACTTTGTTGTATCTACTTTTGGAGGGTTTTCTACAGTTTTTTATCTTTCAGGTTTACTTGTGGGAATTGGAGTTCTACGAAATCTGGAAGTGAAGTCGTGGGAGAAAATCCTGTGGTGGGTGGCTGTGACACTCTTCTTCCTCCTGGTCTCCGCAGCCATCTGCATCAACATCTTCTGGCCGAGTCACTTCGTTGACACTAGATATTTCTCATGATCCTTCCAATATTGTGAGCACAGACCATGGAAACAAAGGGAGATATGACTGTCACTGAGCTTCGACCAAACTGCACAGACAACCTTTGTCTGTCCATCTGCTCTAGTCCAGACCATCTCAGTGATAATTTCTTCTTTCTACCGAATTTCGCAGTATTATTTGCAATTTCTAATATTTTTTACCTAGATGTACATAATTTTAAGAAACAAAAAAAATTAAATAGAATCTCACTGATCTGGCACTATGTTTATAAAAATTGATTTAACCGGATTAAATATTAAATTAACACAAAATAGTGTAAGTGTGTACTTAGATAATAAATGCATATTGTCTATCTAAATACATTTTTTTAAAGTCAGATTCATAAGTGTGTAGTAGCTAAATTTGTTTTTCTATTGTTAACCAAATCTTAATACGTCAAAATTCTGCCTGCATATTTTTGCACTCTCAAAACTCGAAAAGTAGTCAAGGGATATCGCTGAAAATTTCAACGTTTGTTCTTATTAGTGCCAGGAGTGTTTAGAGAGTGGTTGTAATGGTAGAAGAAGTCGGGGACGCTCGAGGAATACTTAACGCAGTATCTCTGCACCGGATGAGAATGAGATACGGAGTTGAATGAAAGTCATTGTAATGTGTTTTTGGTAGTGAATGGTGGAAGAAGTCGAGGACGCCCGAGGAATACTTAACGCAGTATCTCTGCACCGGATGAGAATGAGATACGGAGTTGAATGAAAGTCATTGTAATGTGTTTTTGGTAGTGAATGGTGGAAGAAGTCGGGGACGCCCGAGGAATACTTAACGCAGTATCTCTGCACCGGATGAGAATGAGATACGGAGTTGAATGAAAGTCATTGTAATGTGTTTTTGGTAGTGAATGGTGGAAGAAGTCGGGGACGCCCGAGGAATACTTAACGCAGTATCTCTGCACCGGATGAGAATGAGATACGGAGTTGAATGAAAGTCATTGTAATGTGTTTTTGGTAGTGAATGGTGGAAGAAGTCGGGGACGCCCGAGAAAGACATTAGCAGTAGTCATTTATAACAAAAGATGTTTTCTCAAGCTTAAACCTTGTTTAAAAAGTCTAATGCCGATTCAGATAATGCCAGATGTCGAATGTGTCAGATTAGTGAAAAATTAATATTTTTTAATTTTTATATTTTGAATAAATACACACCATGAAATGATAATTCTGTAGTTTTTATTTGAAATAAACCTAAATGCATATTGGTGAAACTGTTTAACAAAAAAATTTACACATATTATATAGGGTGTATCAGCATGTACCTGACAGACTTTATCCAGCGAATCCCGTGCTTATTTGGAGTGAAAAATAATTTAAAAACAAAAAAAATAATTTTCCATCACACAACGCCACTGGATGCAACCTCACAAATCACTTGATACGCACTCCTATTGGTATCATGTTGTAAGTTCTGTGACAAAAGCTACAGCTTGACACACTTAACTTTGCAGCAGGTGACATTGATAGTGTAGATTTGTGTGAACGCAAAAAATCCACTGATTTAACTGTGAGAAATATGATCTAAACGGTGTTAGAAAGAGAAAACACCACACTTTATATTCAAATCCAGAAGTTAACCAAAGAAGATATGAGGAGTCGACATGGAAAACCCGCTTTGGAAATATCTGCTGATTCTGATAAATTCACAAAAAGTGCTTAAAGTAAATTATTAATATTTTTTGCTAAATATCAAAAGAACAATGTATAATCATGTTGATTTTTAGCATAAAAGGTATTTTCTTGACAAAGGGTCCGAACCATTGATGTATTATACTAGATTAGCCCTGTCTAGTTAAATCCATTTTTCATAGTTGTATTTAGTCTATGGTCCGAACGCATTTTGAAACAATTCGACGTTTTTAATAAAATTTGAAAGCTTATTTCATCATCTTTCAAAAACAGTTTTTAGTTTTCAGATACAATAAAAAATATTAATAGCGGAAATACACTAAACACTTTCTGACGGAATATGCCTTAGGCCTGAGTGTGAACAAAAAAGTTTGTTACTTCGTTATTTCCTCTTTTGGCCAACTGCAAAGATAAGTGCCAAGCCGTACATTGAAAAAATATCAATAATTTGATATATGTAGTTACTTCATAGATTCTATTATATTTATGAAAATACAATATAAAATTTGTACTTCTACGGTTACTTATTGTATGCTACTGTTTATTTATTGTGAGGGAGGTTTTAGCATAATATTAAAATAAAATTATTACATCAAATACAAATTAACTCTTGATATAAACAATTTTTTTTTCTTCAAATGGATTTTTTTATTGCTTTTGTTTTTGTATACTAATCAGTATTTAATGTGTTGTTCTTATTCTATAAAAGTAATATTAAATAATCAGGAATGTTATATAAATAATTCTTTAAAAGATTAAACTAAAATAATTATTGATCACAATACACTTTAAAATTATTAAAATACTTTTAATAATAAGTCTATTCAATACATATTAAGTGCATTAATTATACTGATTACTTTAAGATCATTTGATAATAAGTCAATTTATTTTGCTTCATTCATGTTTATACATTTAGTAAAGTAAAATAAGCTAATTGATTTTGTTTCATTCCCGTTGTCTTCTTCGTAAATATTTTTTTTGAATAGAAAGACAAACATTCCTAGGTTACGGATAACCTGACAATATTTGAAAATCTCCTACTACCACCACACTAAGCGGAAAATTTTGCTTGTGTTGTGATGGAGGACTTGGAGGGCCGAGGAATTGAACACACTACGCCTAAGTGGGACCAAAAGGCGATGTCAACTCAGCCACCGACCGGTCATCTATTCTAACTTCTTCTTCCGTCATCAATCAGCTTAACTTCTCTTTCATTCTCATAAACTAAGCTTTCCTCTTTTACTTTCTTCATTATACGTACTTTCTATTGCTTTGCAAATTTTTATAATACAGTGAAACCCACATATAAGGTTCCCACATAAGAAGCTTCATGCTTAAGAAATTGAGTTTTTCGGTCCCATGAAAACTGCTATTTTATATTTTTTAATTTGTATACAGTAAAGCCCTTCGTACACAAAGTTACTTACACGCTATTTGACTGCGATGCAACCGCAAGTCGCCTACTGATATGCTACTCTTTAAAGCTGGTTTCCGTACACAAAGCTACGCGAATTATATTGAACTTGATCATTTTTTCACGTGCAACTGTGGAGTTAATACAATGTCAGGTGACTGGAGCGATGAAGACAATATTGTTCTTTCTTATCTTTATTGTAAGCATAACCACTGGACCTTATTTGGCCATATTTTGGCCAATTTGCAAACGGCCGCAATCTCACGCTGGCCAAAATGTGGGCAATTTGAAGAGATAATTTAAAACATTTATTGGAATTATTTCATAAGCTCCAGCTTGTTGGAATTTCCGATTGATCACAAAGTTAACTAAGTAGTTTCACACTCTAACAAAAGATGTCTCGCATCTCTTCCGACTTATTTGTTATTGACATTCCATGAATTGTTAAAATATTTTTCTTAAAAATCATCATGTGTTTGCATACTAAAAATGAATGTTAGAATTAAAATTTATAGCAGTGCTTATCAACTGGGCCATAGACAATATACAGAAGTCATAATATTTAATAATGCTCCAAGTAGGTACTAATACGAATTCACGCCTTCACGCTCAAGGCTGAAATTGATTATATAGGAGAACGCTCCAGTGGATAAAAAATGATCTAAAAGAAGATTTTGGGTTCACCTATACAGAGAAATAAATATTAATCACACCATTTCTGTTAAAAGAGAAGTAAATGGATGTGCAACTAGCGTAGCGCGCTACCAGCACTGTCAGTGGCGTGCAACTGAAGTCAAACCTGTTGTCGACGCGTCGCGATGTGTGCGAACGTTAACTAAATAGTACGGCTCATAGTCTCATGAGCTACGCATACAAAACTCGAGACGCTTGTAAGTTTCTCGGTGTACGAATGGCCTAAGGATTTTCCCACATAAGCAGTTTTTTCCAGTTCCTTGAAAAACCTTATAAGAGAGTTTCACTGTGTTCTCATTCTTCTTCTTTCATAGGTTGTACAATGTCTTTTACACAAAATTCTTCGTAATGATCTTATTTCATTTAAATATAATATTAAAATTAATTTCTTAATAAGAATACATTTAATGAAAAATGGAAAGAAAATAAAGACTAGAGAGTGGGTGAATTGGATGAATGAAGTTTTTTTAAAGTTATTACTAGATTAAAATCCAAATTCAGTGCATTTTAGAAAGATTTTTAAGCCGAAAAATAAGATCATTTTATCACTGAGACATCCAAAATATTGCAGTTTTTTGTAAACATTTTAGACTTAAGATACCCAAAATACTGAAGATACCTAAAATATAATTCATAATATATTTAAGACTAAATACAATATTATCTAGTTTTATTTTATTTTATAAGTACGTTTTAATTTATTATAACCTACATATTATATTAGGTTATCATATAATTTTCCACTTCTTTGAAGGGTTTCATAAAAATATGCCATTGAGTTACATCGATAAGTGCTTATATTGTATATACTTGTCTGAAAACAAAGCTAGAGTTACTTATTTTAATTTGTAATTTATATTATTATGTAATTTTAATTTGTGCGTTTGAATTCTTAAATCTACTCTTAGTAAGTTTAAACAGTTTGTCTTTTGTTACAGCAGTTTTTGAATGAATTATGTTCATATATTACAGTGAAACCCACTTAATTATTCAAATTGCGCCTCACATTTTTAATAAGATTACCCATTATTTTTATGGTTTTAAAATATATTTTTAGAATTAAGCTGCCTAATAAAAAGACATACTTTACATAAATATAATTATTGATACCATTCTTGAATTTCATAATGTGAAACTCTCTTATAAGGTTTTCCAAGGGACTGGAAAAAAAACATTACTATTTAAGCACAAAAACTTCTTATGTGGGTTCCTTTAACTTCTTGATGGCCAATGCTAAATTTTCATCGCGCGCCAGCTGATTCTATTTTAGTAATAACTTGTTTTTTGCAAAATTATGGTTTTCTAAATTTTACTGTTTTACCAAATAATGTGTTTATATATTTATAAAAATAGTATATAATCTACCTAGTAGTATCTAAGTAGTTTCCCCAATAGCTAGTTTTATCCAGAGAAATGATTTTCTATATGTATCCTTAAGGATACGCTGGCATTCAAGAGGTTGGTTAGGTTAGGTCAAATTCAGAAAAAAATTCGTTTGAATTTTTTTCTTAGTTAAAATTCGATTAAAAATATTGGGAGCTGTTTAAATAAGCACCAAAGAATTTTCCCATCACCTATTGCTTGCGAAAATTTGAGTAATTGGTCACCTAAATAATAAGTGACTCGCAAAAACAAATGAGCTCCAGAAAATAATAAATGCGCAAGTCAACACGTCTGTACATACTTAAAATATGCATGCTACAAAAGAGTTCCACGGGCTGGAACCATTATTATTAATTTGTTGCATTCTCAATGTTAGAGAATGTTACTTGAGAAGACAAAGGAAGAGATGAAAGGAATAAATGGGAATCAATCAATGGAAAGGGAATTGAGAGAGGGAATGGAATAAGGACCCACAGTTAAATTCAGCTACATTTCATCATGGCTAAAAGTGGCCAAAGTGGAATTGACTTAAAGTGTAACAGAGAAGGGATTGAAGGACTCACAATTAAATTCAGATACACTTCATCATGGCTAAAAGTGGCCAAAGTGGAATTGACTAAAAGTGTAACAGAGAAGGGATTGAAGGACTCACAATTAAATTCAGATAGACTTCATCATGGCTAAAAGTGGCCAAAGTGGAATTGACTTAAAGTGTAACGGAGAAGGGATTGAAGGACTCACAATTAAATTTAGATACAATTCATCATGGCTAAAAGTGTCCAAAATTGGATCAGAAAAGGGATTGAAGGACTCACAGTTAAATTCAGCTACATTTCATCATGGCTAAAAGTGCAGAAAATGAAATTACTGAAATTGTATCAGAGAAGGGAGTGAAGGCCTCACAATTTAATTCAGATACATTTCATCACAACTATTGAAACTGGTGAAAAGAATAAAGTGGAATTAACGGAAAGGGAATAGAGGGAGGGATTGAAAGAGGACCCATAATAAAATCCAAATACATTTCGTCACGGCTAAAAGTGTCCGATGAAAACGGTGAAGAAATGGTTGTACCCTCACGTCCCGAAGATCCTGGCTGCGTGTGTGATGAGCAGTTCCAGCACGTGGATCTCCTGTGTCAGGTCGGTGCAGTGCGCGGGCACGGCCATCAGGGTTGGAGCAAACACGGTGCTCAGGTTGTGCGGGGGCATCTTGTTTATGTTGGAGAGAAGGGAAACCCTGGAATTAATATTATAGCATTAAATACTAACTAATCAATTAGGGGAAACAGCAACATATGTTATGTGTGAACTTTTAGATGATAATATAAATTGAGTGATCATTAGTATAACTTTTTTAAGTGCATTTCTTCACTTACGTCATTCTATCAATCATTGGAAACAGCCATGAAAGGGTGTTTTTCAGGTAGTTAGGCGTGTGATTTAATCGTTGAATATTTATTTAACTTACTTTTATCTTATTGATTCAATTATACATATTATGTTGATAAAGTTGATTCCGCTTCATTAACACATTTCGGCCGGGAAAGGTAGTTTTACCCTTTCGGTCGATTGATGCTTAACGCCGGGTAGGGTAGTTCTACCTTTTGCGCCGGCCTCATTTCAATGGCAGAAAAGACAGAATTATTCAATGTTTTTATATGAATATTGTTTACCAATCTCTCTGTAAAGGTCTCAACTATGTACATAATTATCGAATCATAGTGTAAGTCTTCTTTTTATATTTATCTTCGTGCCTTTCTTTAAATCGGTATTTCAACAAACGGGTAGTATATTATTTGTTATTGTAATAAATCAATTCCTGGAATGAGGGTTTTTATGACCGTGAAACCCGATTCCAATCTCTATCTCTGTTCCGCCCCACTCGACTCCTATGTGCAAGCGAGCGAGAGATGTCGGGCGTATTTAAAGAAAGCAAGTATGGGCAAATACAGATAGGCAGTCCGTAATAAACATATTACAAGGGTAATTGAGTTGCATTTCAAATTATAGTACTTTTATAGCTTGGGTACGCTGAGTTACTCATAGAAATTTTTATTAAAATATTTTCAGAGATATAGCTGTTCGCCCAGAGACAGCGTAGCGCCAGCGCAAAAAATACCCACCAGAAACGTGTTAATACACTGTTTTATCGAGACAGCCGGTTATTTGGCCAAAACCCAAGGAACAGAAACTAGTACTAACTTACTTCGGTTATCTGGGACACCACTCTATTTAATAGGGACAAATTCAGATGCAAAAGTCGATGTAAAACATGTCTCAGTGAACGATCTTTATTTATTTAGAATTAATGGCACAATTAGCAGAATTAACGGTAAATACATGATAGTAATTGAGTTATAGTACGATATAGAAAGAAGAAAGAAAAGAAAAAAAATATGAGAAAACAAGACAAAGGGAAAAATAATATATATTAGCATAAAATTAATGAAAAAATGAAGAACAAACAAAAAACCTGTTATGCAGCGACCTGCTAAAAAGTTTAATTAGTACAGTTTTATACTTCAATAGAGGCATATTTAAAACATCAGCTAACATAGCATAAGAATTACCATTATGTGTAATCTATTCATATCAGAATTGTAGTACATAACATTAACCTTAGTTAAGAATTCGGTAGATTACACACACGCTGGATGCTCATCGTCCGCCAATATTCATCAACATATGTTCGCAGTACACTGCCGTGCAATTACGAATGTAATGAAATTAATAATTTTTAATAACTCATTCGAGAGAACTCGAATACATGAAATATGTTGAACACAACTAAAAAGCGCAATACATATATACTTACCTGCTTATTTGGGACAAACTGTTGGGGCCCAATGTGTCCCAATTAAGCAGAACCAACTGTATACCCAAACTACCTCCCTATGAATGTAACTCTAACCTGTGCAAATGCTGGATCATGTACTGCAGCGTGTTATAATGCGCTGGGGGTAACTCTGTCAAAACTTCTCTCAGGGTTGATATCTGCTCTGCGGGAGTTTTTAAATCTGCAATAATTCATTTCATTAGTACATTAGATGGTCTTGTCGGTGAGATTTCCATCATAATTTCTCTTTCTAGTATGGCTTCAGGCATAGAATAAAGAAAAACACAAGAAATGCGATCCAAAAGTCTAACCATGTAACACAATGTTTGCAGGTGGTTTTTTATCAATCCGGAGTCGTAGAGCGGACAATTTTATCAAATTCACGCACGAAATTACCTTTCACATTGATAGATATTTTGTATGAAATTCATAATATTTTTTGAACATAAATAATTTGTAACAGGAAATGGAGGCACAAGGGAAAATGGAGAACGTCTTGAACCAAAGAATATCGCTACAATACTGAACAAATGTAAAGATCAAAACGAAATATTACCGCTGTTTATATAACTATAAGTGCGTGTTTTATTTACAGTCTACTACCCAGCAATAACTCTACGAATTGCCCGGTACCTGGAACACGTCTCACGAGATCTGGAGCCTAATTTTTATTTTACAGAATAACAACACGTTTTGGCGTTTCCCGCCGTCTAATAGCACGAAAATACAAAAAAGTCTTTAAAGCGTCTCCCACTCTTTACCAACAGTACGCAAAAAATTTGTGGTCATATAAACAGCGGTAAAATTTCGTTTTTATCTTTAAGTTTGTTCAGTGTTATAGCGATATTCTTTGGTTCAAGACGTTCTCCTTTATCGCTTCTGCCTCCATTCCGCTGTTACAAATTATTTTTAGTCAAGAAATATTACGACTTTCATACAAAATATCTACCATTTAAGTGTCTCCCGCAAACAATGTGTTAAATTTGAAATACAGCAATTCAGTCTCATTACAAATTCAAATTCAAATGGAACGGCGATGTAAAATGTCCAGCAGTGAAAAGAGACAGAGAACGCAATGTTGATTGGCTGTCTTGATCTAATAGGGAATTCTCGTGCATTTTGTAAATAATTTATTTCAATAAAGATAATTATTTTATTATGTGCCTCTTTTTTTTCTTTTTTTTTAAATGCATTTTCAATTTTTTGTAGTTGTTTTAAAAATTGCGTGCTATTTCGGCTCTGAAAACGGTCATGCGCCATTTTGACCGCTACGTCACAAGTGCTACGTCACACCTTTGCCGCCGCCGCCGCCGCCATCGGTTTGCAGGATCTACTCAGGCCGGTCAACAGTGACGTCATCGTTCGCCCTTGAACGCTTGATCAATCACCGGGTGTTTTTAGCTGCATTGAAATATTTCGTTCGCGCCTGTTTTTAAAGTCATTATAACTTTAATAAATGATTTTTTAAAATTATAAAAACTATGTATTCTTGTGTCTGAAGTGTTTCTACATGTGAATAATTAATAATAAGTGATTTTTTGGTGTGAAGAGAATTCCCTATTGTAGTCAAAAGTTACTATGTCAGTTGAAACATCGGTGTCCATTCTGGGAGGCCGGGTGCCTGGGTCGCTGCTCAACACGTCTAAAGCCATTTCAAATAATGTTTCCATGGTTTTGGTGATACTGAATGTACCTACAACTGTAGTATGTATAAAGAATATGAATGGCTACTTGCATGTGGCTGCCACTAGTTTGGGGTGAAGCTGGTGTGTGAGAAGGGGAAGAGGAAGCAGCCGCAAATAGAGCTTCAGGCATCCCGCCACCACATTGATATTACTGTACTCTTCTAAATTGGCAGCTTCTCCGTCTGTAAAGTGAAGGTCAGTTCAAGATTTATTTCAGATATCAAACATACTAATTTCGGTTGTCTGTGATATTGTGCGTGATGTGAAATATTCCTGCATAATTAACTCAAATTAATTTGAATTTAAGAGTTATTTTCAAAATTAGAACTGATTGTCGAGACAAGCGATAAGGTAGATACCTAAATATTTTCCGACTTTATGTCCTGGTTAAATCTTCCCACAGGAAAAACTAAACCCTTCTACACACTTTTCCACAAATGATCATCTAGTCAATTCACATTATACAAGTGCATTATATAAGCATAATAAATACAAAAACAACACGTCAAATCACAAGAAATCAAATGGGAAAATAATTCACCGACTCCAGATATTTTCGTATCAGAGGGTTCGGCTCGGTAGAACTTCTAATTGGACCTATAAATCCTACTGATCCCTCAATATAAATATTTAAAAACTGTTTCGTAAGAAAATAAAAATTTTCGCAGATTTATCTGGCCGATTAATTCAGACAAACACACTTTTAGAAAGTTTACGCTTGAGAAGATATTACTTTGCTTTTTTGTCTCTCTTGCTCTGACCATAGAGATCTTTCCTCCAGTATGTATGCCGGTAGCTTGGAGTTGATATTATATGGCCATTACGTGTGTAAGTGATTTATTGCCAAAAACAAACTAGGGGAAGATGTTTTATCTGCTACTAATCATACCTTTATCCAGCGCCATCTTGAGCGCCTCAATCTCGTCCGCAAAGCCCGAAATCCTGTAGATGCCCTCCTGCTCCATGCCGCGCCGCTCTATCTCTGTCACGCATCGCCGCACCACGAAGGGCAGCCGGACGTCGGGCCCTGACCCTCCGCCCAGCAGAGTGGTCAGGTCCAGCCCAAACACACCCCGTAGACGCTGAAGCGCGGGGGCACAGTGCGCAGGCACGTGGGACGAGCATTTCGAGTGTGCGGTGAAACCGCAGTCTGGAATGCGTTGATAGATCGATTTATAGTAAAATTATGAATCACAGACAAATTCCGCGATCACTGAACAAATAATCCCAAACAGTGTGATCTATACCCATTTGTAATGCTTGATTATTTTTATATGTGACCGAAATTACCGCTCAAGCAAAGTCCTCCTCAAGGCGGCTAAATGCATAGAGGGTTTAATTGCATTATTTAAGTGTTTGTGACTATAGATATTTCCAGGAGATCATAGACAACATAAAAAATAGTAATATTCAATATTGATCTAAATACTTATTTGGGGCAGCAATTAGTTTTTGTTATATACAAAAAGTCATAAGATTTTTACATTTAATAAAATATATATTATACAACCTAAAAAAAATATGGGATGAAATATTGATGGATCCATTGGCTTTAAACCACAGTAAGCAGTTTATATTTTCCCTTATTAATATTCGGACGTATGATATTTTGGACGAGCGCAGACATATCCAAAACTGAATGCCCGGAAATCTCCATTGTTTAAGGCATTTATTTTGTAAATAATCCATCGCTCGATTGGTTATGAGGGAGAGGTTACAATAAAGCTCTCAGCAGCAGGATCATTGTAAGGTTTTCCAATACTTGAAATTACTTGTTCTTTGGTGGTCCGTCCTCTCTGCCTACCCCTGCAGTACGCCAAACGGCGTGATGATTAGCTAGTTAGACCATAACAGTCAAATTAAAGACTCCATAAAAACGTTTACACAAGGCGAAATTCATTGATCCCGTTTCAGATAACAACTTAGCGATATCCTGGCTAAATGTAATCTATTTACACAAAAAAATGTTTTGGATAACAAAACTGATAATATTTTAGGCAATTTAAAAATTGATTTACCTTCGCACTTTACTCCCTGAGCAGTGAATCCCCACAGAAAATTGGCGCAGAATTCACACCAGTTAAGTCCCTTGAACGTGTGCAACTTGAAGTTGTGTTCCTTGGTGAACTTCTCCACCAGCGCTGCGCTACTCGGCGTCGTAGCCTCTCCCCGGCCCCCCAGGTCACTGTGGGCGAGGTCGTGGCTGATGGTTTCCACCGACTTGTCCAGAGGTGGCAGTGGCACAGAGCCGTTAATGAAATAGCCGTCTTCCGAACCATCAAAGCTCTTATCGTTTACTCTGAAAGTAAAGGAATATGCATTAGAGATGTAATTGAGCAGCGGTTGAAAATATTAGACAGCGAGAATCGATTATTGAAGATAATCGAAGTAATAAAAATTTCCAAAAGAATATATGTACAAGCATTATGAAAAATAACAAGAATATAAAGAAATTAGTACTCATTTAGATGAGAATTATTATACAAGATTGACCAAAGTATTTCAGAATTACCAAAATGTATATGAATGATCAAAATGTATAAGAATTAGCAAAGTGTATAGAATTAACAAAAAAATTAACAATAAAAAATTATCTCACCTATCAGACAGCGCCTTCAATTTTCTCCTATTCAGCGTGACATACGGACTATCCAGATACGCCGCTTTTGCGTGCATACGCTGCGTGATGTGACCTGCATGCAGTTCCATGTGCAGCGCCACTAAACCGTCCGCAACTAATTCGCGCATAGATTCATAACGCTTGTCCTTCACGTAGTAGCGCCCATCGTAGTACAGCTTGTAGTGGTTCACCTTGTCATTGAATCTGGGAAATCGTTAATAACTCAGTCATGTAAGGAATAAAAGTCTACTAACTGGAAGCAGATGCCTCCATACCTATAAGGGACTGCTCAAAAATACTGAGCAAAATAAATACACTGTTCATATACAAAACCAAAATACACTGATCTTATTTACTGATCTAATGGTTGTGAGACATACTCCTAACCAGAGGCGATTCCTTGGTATGGGCGTTTGTGGATTGCACTGCTTGTCTCCAGTCTTCACATAACTTACAATGACACCTGTGCCCCAGTAATCGACATACGAAAGTACGATCCAGTCATAATTCCCATCAGGTCATTATTTGAGCTATCTTTTAGAATAAGACTCCCACGCAAGCGCAAATAGATTGTGCATATTCCGATAGAACATCAGCAGCACTGGGCGGTATCGAGATAGCTCGGCTGGCCGCGAAACGGTTACATGAGCGAGACAGATTACGCTCCTAACAGCAAATCATGTGTTGGAGCAGTGCAGATATATAACTCATCCCGCACACTATCGACACATGTACGAAGCGCCTTGAAGGCAAGTGAATTTTGCACAACTTTGATCATGCGTAATCCAATGCACCTGGAATGTATTCGTTTAGGAATACTAATTTAAAAAGTTAGCGCTATAACATTCACACATTGGCACTTGTGCGTGGTGAATATAAAGGGAGATTTTCAGCGATGAATTGTGTCCTTTACTCTCGAGATGATTGCGAACGCTGACGGAGCAGTATTATTTATTCAATTATTTTACAAATGTAACTTGATGGAATTAATGAATTATTGCAGTACTCCTATTAATTTATTTAATACACCTATATTACATGCTAGGTACATTTTAAAAGTGAAATGCACTGCTGGCAATTTCAGTCATGAGCCGCCTCTGCTCATAACGAACCCTTGAAAGCAAAACACACATTGATTTTACATAATAAAAGCAAACCATGAACATAAAATAAATACTTCAGGACACTGCCACCTCAGGGGACACATACAACTGTCGGGAATAGAAAGCACCAAGAGCTGTAAGATAATATGTAAAGAGGATGAAGAAAAATCGAATCATCCATGGTGGCATTGTCCCACTCTGATGGGAATGCTCCAATACCTGGGAAGTCAGACTGTGGAACCAGAAGACTTCGCCGTATTCCATCTTACCTCCAAGACAGCGTGAAGAAGTCATTAAGCTCCGAGCCCTTCCTCACGAGATAGGATCCGTTCTGCTCCTCGTCCAGGATAAAGGCGGCTTCCTTGTGCGACAGGATTCCGTGGTACTCTGCTCCGAAGAACAGCGGCCGCTCCAACTCGTGACTGCAGCGGATTATCTTCGCCGTGGGAGCTTCCAGCTGAATCTTGTACACTGGCAAACAAATAATAGATGGGGTAATAATAATTTTTGGAGGATGATCTTTGGAGACAATACAAGAAAATGGAGTCTGGCAGACAGAGTACAACATGAGCTATTCAAGATGTTTGAAGGACTGTCGATAACAAGATTTATGAAACCGGGACAGTTGCAATGGGCAGAATGTGTAGCAGAATTGAAGACAATCTTACAGAGACCTAAACATGATGTTTGGAAGGTGTGGAGACCAATTCTGCATCTTTGGACATAAGGAACTGGAAAGGTAGAGAGACCAGAAGTGGCCAGGACTCTGAGGATTCTAGCAGTGATGATAGTAATATGATGAATCTGTTTGAGAAGGTGGAAGGTATTTGTACTGTTCTCATTGGCTTCAGTCCCCAAACTTGTCTAACTTAACTCTCTGTTTCAAAGTGGGAATGGGATGTGTAAATAATCTATTTCTGCCACATTTTAGATTACTTAAGATAAATAACAATATTTCAAACATTTGTTTGTTTAAAAATCTTTTAGATTAGCTATAAGCACCCAACATCGCCAATCTGGTAATTATTTACCTAAGCGCCACACTTTTAGGCAGAGATTATGAAAATTACACTTTGTTTCAACAATAACTACAAGAAACAATTATTTAGATGCACAAAATAATGGGTTAATTAAATAATTCAGGTTTTTTTATTTTTTTTTATTAATTTATCTCATCAAAAAAGTACAGAATATATAATATATCATTAGTAAGTTATATAACTATATGTCAGTTAGTAACGATGACATTGTTGAAAGAATATTGTTATATATAATGTAATAATAATAGAGCAGTTTCTAATAGAAGAAAAAGTAAATATGTATGTAAGAGTGTGTTATATAGAAATGGCATAATATACTATATTTTAAGTTGTGCATAACCTGCCTCACTAGGCGAACCCGTATTGAGGCACAATTTTTAGTTAATTATTTCTCGCATAAAACGAAACTTTTACAAACTTCAAATCCATAATAAAAAAATCAGAAATGTTGACAAAGGGATCATTTTATAAGGGAAATTTTGAACTTTGATTGAATAAAAATGGAATTTTAATGCATCTTTTACCATCTCTCCCGACACAAATAGTTGTTTCTTGTAGTAATTGTTGAAACAAAGTGTAATTTCCATAACCTGTGCGTATTCAAAGTGCGGCGGTTAGGTAATATTTATTGCAATTCTGCCAAGATTGGGGGGCTGCACTTTTTTCGCATTGGCATATTACCCGCCCCATTGGGGCGATTAAAACTTTTCCCACATACCTACTAGTTAGATAGTTCACAATAAAATTATAATCTATATAAAAGCATAAAAAGTGTTTAATTTGGGGAAATATGGGGTGCAATACTGCACAGTAATAATCCTTCTCAAGTATGCAGAGATGTCACAAATAAAAATTAGTATGCCGATGGGTTAAGTGGTGTAACAATGAGGACAATCAAAAACAGAAATTCTGAAAAGCGTAATTAGGTCTTTCAGTTTGCCAAGTGATTTCATTTAGACAACTAACAAAGACACAAACAAGTTAGAATGATCAAGCAATTCTACTTTGAAATATGCACAAAAGGTAACAGAACAAGGAATTAGGATGAATGAAAAAAATACTACACACATTCAGGTTTCCACATCTTGTTAGACTTGGTTTCCGCGATTTCAGAAGACATTGTGGTGTTTTCGATACGCGGCTCACATAATCCGGAACCCAGGCAGATGTTTAACACATTATGAATGTTTATTTTACTAAATTGCGGTCATATTTTACTAAGAAACCTTACAACTAGATTAAATATTACGAAACGTCACCCAAACGTCAAAGTTTTTGTAAACAACTACCGGCCAGGAGACAAAATTAATTTTGACAGATAATTCTTCAAGTACTTACCTAACTTTTAATAGTTGGTCAAAGACGGGGTAAGATGTCACATTTCTGTTTTCGATAGGTTTGTATAAAAGAATTTAAAAAAATCAAATACAGGGTGCAGTAAAACAGACAGTGAAATTTTGAAGGGCCGCTACATGCTGTGTGGTGGAGATAGAAACCTAGGAGGGGTCTTATTGTGTCGTGGCGTTTTCAGTCGTTATCGTTACCATGGTTTGGTCCGGACAATATCAGGGCTTCGCCGTCCGCACGTTTCTTGAAAGTGGCCGTTCTTTCTTCGCTACCCAGAGGGCCTTCCGGCTGAACTTCAATCTTTAATCGTGATACCGTCCCTCATCGTAATTTAACCCAAGGCAACTTCACGAGAGACCTCTTGATTTCCAAATTATTGTGATTCGGCCTTACTTTTTTGAGGAGAATGGACAATCCGTGACTGTCAACGCTCAACGTTACGTTTCCATGATGGAAAAATTTTTTGAACTTCAATTGGAAGAACTAACGAAGAAAACAGATCTGGGAGACATCCGGTTTCAACAGGATGGTACTACGGCCCATACCGCTAGAGTTTCAATGAAGAAATTGCGACAGATGGTCCCTGCGTGCCTCGTCTCTCTGATGGGTGGAGTCGGGTGACCCGAGCGTTCAGATGATTTAAGCATTTGCAACTTCTTCCTGGAGGGCTAACCTATAGAGGTAAGACTTCTTACCTCCATGGGTTACCCGAAGGAAAATGTTTTTAAACATCGGCCTCACACATTAGAAGAACTCAAGTATCGAATTCGGGAGGAAATCGCCGCTATACCTGTCGATATGTGCCAAAATGCGGCCGAAAAATTTAGAAATCGCATTTATTAATGTATCACTACTGGGGACCATCATCTTTCTGAATTCTTTCTTGAAGTCATCTTCAGGTCATGCATAAAATGGCATGATGTACCAAATAAAATAAAATAAACCCCATTTCCCTTCAAAACTGCACTGTGTGTTTTGCTGTAACTTGTACTTGTACTTGTAGTCAACATCATAATATTGTATGTCTCCATTCCAGGAGTATTTCCTCTTTGTAAAATATTAATTTAAGCTCTAATATGGTCCTTTTATTTTGATTACTATTATTTTCTATTTGAATTTTCAAGTTCAATGCAACTATTATTCATTTGCAACATTGTTGCTCTATGAAACTTTGAAGTATCCATTTGACCATAAAAAATACAACAATTTGCAATAATTATTGCTTGTTCAATATATTATTTATCAACTGTTACTAATAAGATATTTTTGGAGAGTGAGAGCCAAAAATACTGTCAGAACCATTATTATTCTCCGTCGCCACTATGCTTAGGCTTGTGATAATTCTCGATGGGATTCGTCTGATCATAATATTCATAATACATATATGCAGTTATTTACACTTAAATCTATCTTCTGCTGCCGTCAAAGTGGACGAGAAACAAACTATTTAAAATGGATCTTTAATTTGATTTGATGTATTGTATAAAAATAGTTTTTTTTTTGTAGATTTTCACAATAAAACCAACCAAATAAATATTTAAGTAAAGACACTATAATTTTCAGATATCATTAATTTATTATCTACACATAATAAATGATAGATACCATTGTTTCACGGGTAAATAGCCGGATAGTATGCTATGAATGCAGCCTTCATGTCAATAGTTAGGTTATGGTCTTCCCACCCGTGTGGAAACTCTTCAAATTCTGGCATCACAAAGGGGGTCCACGTAAGCAAGGAGGTCCAGCAGACCAAGACGGCTATGATTGAGGGCCCAATGCCAGCGATAATCTGCAAAAGTTTATGTCACACCAAAGATAATCTAGACCAAACGCAGACGGCCTGAGAATGCATGGGGACCGTTATTTGGGGTGACAAATGCCTAAAAATCCAAAATGGCGCTGATTGCTAAAAACTCTTATTTAAAATATAACTTAGACAGTGATAGAAAAATATGGGTATAAAGAAAAGAGCTCTCAAACCATGTTCTTGGTAGGGATGTGGGCAAAGTTGGCCAGGATGACATTAGAAGGGGTGGCAAGGGGGAAGTGAAAGGTCAACGCTGCGCCCATGGATACGGTGATCATCATTTTAATTGGATGAATTCTACTGACTATTGCCTGCAGAATACAAAAAAGTAATAAAAATTGTCATTTAACTTATTTTATTCAATTGACTCACTAATTTACAAATCTCTGAAATTTTTGTCAAACACTCGTGTGTAAAGGGAAAAAAATAAGAGTTAAAACTTAACAAACATATGTATATGAGTAGAAAAAAATTGTTGTACATATAAAGTGAAGAGATTGTTTTTTTATTATTATATAATACAATATAAAACGAATACACTAAAGTAATAATGAGATGTTATTGTGATTCTAATTAGCTAAATTATTTAAGATAGTAAAGTTTATTTTATTTTTAAATTTATTATAATCCGGTTCTAACCTCAGCTCTGTCGCTAGTTGATTAAACCACACCACTCCAGTTTAAGTGTAGTAGTGTTGTGCAAAACTGGTGTGCATTAATGGAGTGCATAAGCGACCCATTGTATTTTGCCTATTGCTCCCAACATGAACCATGGCATGGTGTGACTTCTTATAGAGATGTTTGTGGATTTGAAGCAGCGTATTTTCTATTATTTAACATTATCATGAAACTCTTTATACAATATAGATTCTCTCTTTATAAATAATGTGTGATGTATTTAATTGTAATAAGGAATCTGAGCCACATTCAAACATAAATGCCAGTATTTTTTTAAAGTTTGTTTTCATAGCTAAATTGATTCTTCGAGTTTGAATTTTTTAAGCCTGCCAAAACGACCACAACCCAAGCATAAGAGGCAATAAGAGGTAGGTGGGTGGAGTGGTTTATTTATGGGTGGGTGTAGATAGTTGATTTATGGGTGGATGGGTGGGTGCGTGAAGACATCTGTGCTCTGCACGTCTACCGTGGGTTACAATGCAATTTATCGATGTTCCGAGAAGGTTTTACGCATAAAATTGTAGACGTGATCTGTTTTCTGACATATTATTCTACAAAATGACATTATATTAAGATGTTTTACAATAATTGTGTGTATGAAGATCAGAGTCACAACCATATGTAAAATAAAACTAAAAACACAACCATAAAAATTATCTCAGAACCTTACATATACAAATACAAAACTACATAACATAAAACTGCATGGCAACCTTTCCCTTTGATTCTCAAAGTATGCCATGTAACAGAAAGAGATGCACAGAGATGTTTAGTTATTACATTGTAGGTATAAACTTAACACGGAGTACATTGGATGTCAGATTTCGTTCTACCAATCATGGGAGCGTTTGTAGGTATAGCTTTAAATCACTTTTCAATAACGATTTATTGATTCTGAGAGTAAAAATATAGAATTATATATGTGTATTCAGAATCCGTGAACATGAACATATTTTTCAAAAGTGTATATGTTTTTACTCAACTTCCTTATTGAACGGTGATTGAAAATGGGTTGTTTTTACGACTTATTCTTGCACTGAATAGCTCGGCTGTGAAATATCTTGCTGGCTTCAGTGTTGCCTCCCTCCCGCAACATGGATTTCTTCAACGCTCAGTTCACTCATTGAATTAAACATTTCCCAGGAGGCCCTGAGGAAAACAATTTCCCTCAGGGCCTATGTCATCTTTGGGGATTGGGGATGCTGTGTGGAGGGTCTTTTCAAGGAAAGGCAGGAGAGGAAGTTTAGGGAAGGAAAAAGATATAAGGGTTGGGTAGGAATCTGGGGGTCAGCGGGTCCAGGAGTGACTGACTTATGAATCTATCACTCCCACTGCGGTGCAAGGCGATGGGCCGAGATAGTCTGGCTGGAGAGGTCTAAAGGTCTCCCTCAACCAGTCCCTCCCGATCCAGCCCGCCACGCAGCAAGTGCGCAGACGCACTGCATAGCAGACTGCCATAGGTCACCACTTGGGGTGACCTATGGCAGTATGTTCCTGGGGCGGCGGTATATAAAAGTCTTGTAGTGAGCAATCCCCTCTTTTTAAAAAACTTGTTAAATGGATTATAAAGATAACGATATCTTACTATTTCTGAAATGATTGGCTGCAGGAGGTTGAGGGCTACAACATTGAAGGTAACTTCGGCCAGGCATTTAGTCATGACGAGAACCAGCAGAATAGTCACCTCCTTGGGCAGGTCTTTGAACCAGTACACCCAGTGGGCCAGGAGATCCGAGGTTCCGGTCTTTATCACAACGCTGCATATCGTATAGCCAGCACCTTAAAATTATTATCACATTCATTCTTATCAGTATAAAATAATTTTAGAAAAATTACATGTCTGTACGGTTTGTAGTAATTGTTTGAGTAATTACTCTATAGTAATATGTGGGTGGTGCTACGTCATATGGTTGCGTGTTAAAATATGAAAATGCAGTAGTTGTCTGAAAAAAATTTATATATCAGTTTCGTTTGAAAGCTTTGTGAAGTAATAATGCTGACCAATGAGATATATGACTCCCCAAGGCAATTGTTCATGGATCTGCTTCCAAGCTAGCAAGCCAAGGGTGCTGGAATGCGGTAGCTCAGATCTTTCTGGAAGAATGGATATTTTAAAATCATTAGAGTGTGAAGATTATTTAAGATTGACCACTATTATACAAACGAGCAGTAGGAAATTGCAACCCAGATTGGAATTTCATATTATGTTCGGGAAAACAACCAAACTAAATATGTATTTCTTCAAACTTACTCAGTTTAAGGTTAAAAAACTTAAGGAAGCTGAGTTTCCTAGGTATGATGAACATTATAATCACAATCAGTAAAGCTGGCATGCTGTTTTGGGCAGTTCTGAAACAATAACAGCAGATATACATTAAATAAAATACACAATGCTCTGAAACCATTGAGCTATGTCGGCTTATTTCCAATCCGCCAAATGATTTAATATGTACTAGTACCTCAATCAACAATTACTGCTTATTATATTTTTTCCACCTGTAAACAACCAACATTATTTTTGTAGGAAAAGCTTTGTTAGTGCTAAATTTCTCACTAGATGGCGTCGAGACATATAATAATCTTCATTTATTGGTGAAATATTTTTGACTTGCGGGTTGGAAATAAGCCGACATATCTCAGTGGTTTCAGAGCACCTGACCGGACATCAGAAGGCACGTGTTCAATTCCCGTTGGCGGCATTTATTTTTACTCGGGAGATATTTTCAATTTGTATTGATATTTCAGGCGACTAATAATTGCTTATAATTATTTGTTATCCTTTATGCTTTGCATAAAACCTTGTCTTATAAACATTTGTTTATCATTAAAAAATAAAATACACAATGTTTCTTGTGTGATGGAAAAATTGGGTACATGACACATACACATGTACAGGCAGGATTCCGTATCCGGAACCCCATATTAAGTTTCATATTCTCTGGACTTAGTCATAACATTTAACTCCCACGGTATAATATATAACTATAACAACACACAGTGCTTTGATAAATAACAAGACACTTACAAGGCAGTAGTTCCTGACCATCCATCGTGTTGTAATGGTTTTCTGGACAAGTACAGACATATTTCAAGCAGTAGGAAAAACCCTGTTGCCTAGAATTTATTAAACAGATTATTATTGAAAGTCTCATTAACTTGTTGAACTTGAACACCGAGTAAATTTCCTTTTTCGGGCAATATTTGAGATAATTTTATGCTAGCCATGAAGCCTTTCTTTTGCTCCATGAAGAACAATATTTGAGTTAATTTTATGCTAGCCATGAAGCCTTTCTTTTGCTCCATGAAGAGCAATATTTGAGACAATTTTATGCTAGCCATAAAGCCTTTCTTTTGCTCCATGAAGAGCAATATTTGAGACAATTTTATGCTAGCCATGAAGCCTTTCTTTTGCTCCATGAAGATCAATATTTGAGACAATTTTATGCTAACCATGAAGCCTGTCTTTTGCTCGATGAAGAGCAATATTTGAGATAATTTTATGCTAGCCATGAAGCCTGTCTTTTGCTCAACGAAGAGCAATATTTGAGATAATTTTATGCTAGCCATAAAGCCTGTCTTTTGGTCGACGTAGAAGAACTATTTAAATCTCAGTTTAACAATTATTATATTTTCTTTAATGGGTACTTCTACATTAACAACATCAAATTACCCACATATTATATAGCAATAAATAATAATAAATAATAATAATAATACTTGGATGACTTGTATAGCGCCGTTTTTGTGCAAAAACACCTCAAGGGCGCTGTAAAATATATAAAAATATTCTCATAGTAGCATTTGCGTGCCTGCACGCCTTTGCACCAGACGGTTGGCTTGCGTTGGCGTGCCTGCACGTCATAGGCATTTTAGGAGTTTTGCAATTTCAGCAATGATGCCCAATTTAATTTCACGCAATATTTTTTTTATTGAAATACCATTTCAAAGAATGTTAGTGGTCCCAATGCTGCATATCTATCTTCAACGGCTTTCTTGAAGGCTACCTTCTCCTGATCCGGTATAGTGGCAGAAATGGCTGCATTACTTTTAGGCCTACGAGAAACACATAAAATGATGTATTAAAAAATAATTACTCTGTCATTCTCATTTTGGTAAAACAACAATAAGATATTATCTTATACATCTAACCTGAACATTCCGAGATAGAAAAACTGGAAAAAGAGATAGATGCCTATTTGCATGAAACACATTGGAACAATGGTGTTTATCCAAAACAAGGGAAATTCAATGGTGGGTCCGCTTGGGAAATACCTTCAAACAGAAAAACTCATATTAACTCTTTCAATTTTGCATTTGGCAACACTTTAACCACTCGAGTGATGGAGATTTCCGGATGTTTAACTTTAACTGCAGTTTAAAGTCAGTGAATCCACCTATATTCCAAAAAGTTTCAATTTATAATTAATTCATAAAAATCACCTACCCAAATTTGGAAAGCTATCGCACGAGTGAGTGACAGTAATTGAGTTGTTTTAAATTTAAAAATAAGTTAATCCATTCTTCTCTTCAAACAAGAATCCAATCGAGCTAAATTGGTTTATACATAATGAATTGGGTGGAAGTTTGTTCCATGCTTCAACTTCTCTCTTGCAAGAAAGTGTTTCCTAGGTTGGACGAAAAAGGTGTTTTGTTAATTTTTTGAGTGTCCACGGAGATTTATATTTTTGTTGGTGATGAAGATTTCTTGGATGCCAGGACAACTATAACATCTGGATAAAATTTTGAGTCACCCATTTCCCTTCTTTCTTTTAATGCTGGTAATCTTAGTTACTTGAGTCCATCTTCATATTGCCGGTCTTTCAAGGTTCTTGGTATTTTGTAAATCGTCTCTGTACTCTCTCCATTAGATGTACATCTTTCGCAAAATATGGACTTCATATTTGGAAAGCATATATTCCAGGAGAGGCCGCACATATATTTTTAACATCATGTCCGGTGTTATGTCAAGCAAGGCTTTCTCGATTAAATATGATAAGTGTAGCGATGCTACGAGAATATTCTGGAAAGCTCGCCAATGCAAAAACGCATTGTAGCAGGAACACTCTAGACGCAATGCGAGCGTTCGGCGTTTCTACCTACAAGGTCTGAATGTTCTCGACGCCCGGGCGGCTATATAATGAGGCACGTCGAGATGTACTTAGTCAGTCATTAATTAGCAGTTTTACGAGTGATCAACAAGTGACCGCTGCGACTGCTTGCTGCGTACTGAGGAGTCGGCCGCTATGGCCGGTTCCCCCGCGTCGCGCTCTGCTGTTTCTTCACCGAAAAATTAATTATGAAAGAGTTCGATTTATGAATGGCCAGTGTTCTCAAAAATGTTAAACGAATCAAGCTGCTATACAATGCGCACACTAACTAATTTTAATGTTAAAAAACTCTTACGTTTCAAATAGTCCTTTCAAAGCCATGTTTCCCGGGCTTGCAACAAAAGTGGCAATGCTACCTAAAACAGGCAATACAAATGATTTATCTAAAACAAAATTCACATCGTAGTAAAACAGGTATTGCACAGTTCATAATATTAAACTTATAATTCTGACTTACCAATTGATGCCGAGTAGGCTACCGTTACGTAGTAGCACATGGCGATACGACTTGGTACAGGATACAGTCTAATGCACGTGAATAAAACATGATGAAACCATTAGCATTAGCAAAAACAACTGCTCATATATAAAACGAAATTAAGATCAGTGTTTTATCTACCTTGTTAAACGTAAATAAGCAGACTTGAACATAAGCTAAAAAAAGTAATCATTTAGAACGAACAAAGTTGAAAATCTAATTGAGCATGTTGCCAATGTAAGATTCCGTAGGTTCTGAAAACTGTGATGGGCTAGACATATGGAAATAAAGCCAGATAAAAAGGACACGGAAAGTTATGAACAAATATTTGTTCCAGTGGAAGCAACCCAGAGACCGACCAAAGATGAGGTGTGGCAGAATATTGGAGCGGAACGACAAGGCCCGATTGGAGATGAATGGCTAAGGATTAGAGCGAAGAGTATTTCAAGAGATGGGAACTGTAGCATCATTTAGTTGGACGACGGGAAACAGTTGAAGGAAGTGGCTAAATAGTGTAATTTATTAACACAGGTTAAAGATAGAGAAATAGAGAAAAGTCGAGCAACGCCGGGTACAGATCAGCTGGTAATATATAAAAATTCAGCCTTGCCAACCAAAATTCAAAGTTTGTTCTTATTAGTGCCAGGAGTGTTTAAAGATTGAATGGAAGAAGAAGTCGAGGACGCCCGAGGTATACTTAATGCAATATCCCTACACCGGAATAAGATACGGATTCGAATTAAGTCGATGTAATGTAGTTTTTTGAGAATAACATTGTGGTATATAGTAGTGAATGGGGGAAGATCTCGGAGATGCCTGAGAAAGATATTAGCAATGGCGAATCATTGCAGGGTCCACTAGTAATAAATAAAATAACAAGTCATAATTTTACAAACCCTTCGAGGATATTTTCTGATATCTTTTTTTCAGTTTTAGGCTCTGGTTCCTCATATATTTCTGCTATTCCTTCCTGATAAAAAACTCATATTATTACTAATACATTTGTTTGAGTGTGTTCTTTTTAAATAATCTTTCAAGAAAACGAAAAAGATTTTGCCTACCTTCTGAAGAATGTTTAACAAATCTTTGACGACAGGCAAAGTCACCATTATGACCATTGGGTTGGGGACAATCATTGAAGTCACCATGGTTGTGACTCCAAATCCAAAACACAAGCTATAATCAGTTTTCGTGTTAGTCACAAAAAATAATACACGAAAAGACATCAGCGAATCAAAATGATTACATAAGACATTAAAAAAGCATGTTGAATTGTATTTGGGGCCTTTCACTTTCTGAGCATTGCAAACGAGAATGTTATTACACTATGCCGTTGCTAGATAGCGATGGCGAAATTAAATTTTATAAATGTTTATAAAGCAAGATTTATAATATCGTGAAGCTATGAGTGAGGTGCCAAACCTGGTCGGCCCAAAACACAAAATAAATAAAGACTAAAAGACCAACCGCCTATGAGAATAACCCCATAACTTCACAAGTGTCAATCCGATCCTATGGTGTAGATTGGACTCCATAACTCCCACGGTGATCATAAGACATCCCAGAAGTGTCATGCTCGCCGACTTCATGTATGTGAAGGCTACTTCATCCGAGCTCATGATGCCCAGCACGGGGAAGAAAAAGAGAGGCAGCAGGGATGAGACGGCTAGTGGTAAGGCACCCGTCACCCAGTAAATGCTTATTATTAGAATGCAGAGGATGCATTTGTAAGACTGCAAAATAAACAAGGAACTATAACCAAATATTGTAACAGGGCAGTTGCGATGTTGATTATTGTTGAGTTTGGCGGATCCTAAAAAATTAACCTTACAACTGTCATAAGAAATAATGTCAGTGATGCGGTTCTCCTGATGACACAGTGTAGGGAGCGCAGGTGCTTGGTTCGTCAGAATGATTGGAGTGTGGGTCATTGGAGGTTGCCTACCACTTTCCCACGGCGTTCTAAGGAAACAGATGGTTTCCTCCTTCACCATACACGTCAAGACTCGTACAGTGTTAGTAGGCAGTATGCGAGTGCGTACATGTTGTTAGTTATATAACAGGATTACATCTCATCTCCGCCAATTGGTGTTGCTGCAAAAATTTTATTGAGATAAAGAGAAAAAACTTACAAAAATTATAAGAGAAATATTAAGACTAGATTGTGAATTGACCAAAGCAGCTAAGTTGCAGTCATCTGGCATTCCTGCCGAGAATGAGCAGAGCGATTGGACCACATGTTTTCATTTTCCGCACACATCTCAAAGAAAGGAACGCTTTACCAGATTTTTATTTTACGCAAGCTTACACAAAAATAACTGATATTTTATGACAGGTTCTCAGAGATCGCACCACACGTTACAAATTTTGAATAAACACATTATGTGTATTTTGAATTATCCCTTGTTTGAAGGTCTTAGTGTAATTCTTTTTTTTTTTGGATAGGAGATGTATAAACAGATAAACTATCTATTTTTACTGTGACTGTTTCATTGCTGTGCACCTGAGAAACAATGTAGTATATCCTTCCGAGATCCGTGGCATACATACTATCAAGAAAAAAGTCTTTAGTTTGTTACTCCTTGCCCCACTCCCTAAAAGGCCGGTAATGAACCGACATAAACCGGAATAAATAAATTATATATTATATAACAGTAGCTGTACAAATAATGTTTGTTACCTAGAGTAATTATCACCAATTATTATCCTGCCCAACTCCAATATGAAGGAACATGTTTTAAAAATGTAATTTATCATTTCAGGTCAAGTCTACCTATTTCGCCTTAATTTTATCTACGCATGAATGAGCATAGTTGCACACTCGCCTCTTTGAAGAGTATGAGCGAGACAATGTATGAATGTGAATGAGGCAAGGAGTGTGTGCCAAGACCGAGTTGTTGGGTGGTCTGTCCTCTCTGCCTACCCCTGTGGAAAATGGTATGATGGTTAGTTAGCTTCTTTCTTCAATATCTTGCACTGATAAGTAGAACGTTGGTCATGAGGTGGTGATTCTGTGAAAATCTCAAACCACCCTCATCCAGACAATATTGTTACACCTCGTTTCAATATTTGAGTACCTACTCTACAAACTCATTCTGATATTGTGTCCTACCTGCTTTGTCTCAACAATGATGATGGGCATCAGTAGGAGCGGAGTCAGCACCAGTATAATAGACCTCCAGTATAGTTTACAAAATAAGGACAATCTTCTGCAACATGACACCTTTTCCACAATCTCATTTTCTGGATAGTTGTCCTAAGGAAGAGTTTGATTACAAAATAATATGGTGCAGGCATATCTATAATCGATAAAAAATGTACCTTTTTATTTTTTATTGAATGAATAATTAATACATATCAACAAACAAGTCCTGCTAGCCCAAATGAATTGAATTGGCTTGTCAACAGGTGCTTAAAGTTTAGTTACATATACATTTTAGAAGTTATAATTTACATCTTATATCTACAGATTCGACATTTTTTCATACATATTAAAGTAATTTTTTTTTTCCGATAGCCAGTTTTTCACCATATAATTAATCTTATTCATAGACTTACATTGCTTTATAGTGTCAAGTAATAAATTAAATATCTTCGGTATGTTGTATTCAAATGTTCTCTGTCCGTACTTATTATTAATTTCGGAAATATTAACCCGTCATTGCGCGTGAATCTAGTGCTGTACTTATGTTCTAATTTCTCTTGCTGCGGGGTAAATATATGCTGAATTATAATTTTTATTATTTTTCTCTTATTCCGCTTCACTCTTAATACGCAATATTTCACTTTCAAATAAATGGATTTAGCTTTATTAATTCAAAACATGATTTATTATGTCGGGGGAGACGGAAAAATACGCACTTTTAATTTTAATTTCGTTTATTAAGTTACTTACGCGATATGTCAATTAGTATGTGGCGCCGTTATAGTCGCAGCCGACGGCGACTATGTTCATATCAAGAGTTGGATTATATTCATAATATCGTATTAGAATATCACAAACCAGTCTATACAAACCTAGCGTAGCCCACAAACTACTTGAAAACTGGGATATAACTCTAAAGGGGACGCGAGCAGGCGTTATTAAAGGTTCCCCAGCATTTATAGTAACTTTTAGTAATAATATAACTAAATTCAAGTATTAATTCAAAGTAAACATTCCATATTTACAGTGAAGCGAAATTCGTAACCTTTACCCTAAATTCAAGTGTTAATTCAAAGTAAACATTCCATATTTACCGTGAAGCGGAATTCGTAACCTTTACCTAATTTTTTGCCATAGTATAGCCTTAACAGGTAAAATTTTGGCACTCTGAAACAGCAACAGTGTATTATGTCTCTGTTTGAAAATATTAGGGACGACTAGTAATTTTACAATTGCGTTTTGTACTACTTAGACTTGTTTTTAGTTTGGTTATAGTAGTATTTCCCCATATTTTTAATCCATATCTTATAATAGATGCTGCCATTGACATATAAATTATTAAGTGTTTCAATTGATAGGAAAAAATTTAATGTGTACTTCTTTGTAATGTTTTAACTTACCATAGTAAAGCAAAGAACCACTAAACACAGTGACACATCTGTCAAAAATTTCTTCATATTTTTTTCTATTCCATTTTTCAATCCATATTGATTTTTTGGTTCAATCTAGTAGAGATTTTAATAAATAGGTACCTATTTTACATTAGGTGTGGCGCTAGCCTTAAGCCGCAGATACACGTCATGCTAGTAACTGGAGCAAAGGCATGCCAGTAGCGGCCTTCAGCATGCTAGTGGAATGGGCATCGTGTCGATCCTAGTTGCTTGTATGCTATTCAATCGCACACATTTTTCGCATGCAGTGTGAGGTGGAGGGAGTGATGGAGGATGTGCAGCATGTCTGAACGCGCTCCGCTAATACCTAGCAGAGTGATCACATGGATGCAATGTTTTGTTGCTTTTTTGAAAGTTGATATTTTCGTAACCAAAATGGTTCGGTGCGGCAATAAAAATTATGAACTTCACTACGCACTATTGCAGTTACTTGTAGAATAAAGTGTTTGTTTCCTATTTCTTCCTGGATCTCCACCTCAACCACAGTGAGTAGCTAGTGTGAATACTGACCTACAAGCACCTGTAATAAATTAAATTTTATTGATTGAAAATGACACGTTGGGGCCATTGTAATAATTTAAAAAGGTATGCTAATATTAAAGACGCGTTGGTGCGCCATTGTGATAATAATGTTTTCTATAAGAAGGGATTGCATTGAAAGAATAAAAGAAAGTAAAGTTAACAATATTTATTAATTAATAATTTAGAAACATGAGACTCAAAAATTTTAATAATGGTTATAATAAACTCAAGGCCGTGAGCTAGGTCGAAGATCACTAGCAACTTGGAATTTAGTTGTAACATTAAGAATTACGCAAAAGTGACATTAAATACCAGGAGATCAACTAACCTGTGATAATTTATATGCGGAGATGATTAATCTCAACAAAATTTAGTAGTAATTTTAAGAAGACAGTGTCCAGTCAATTAAAAGTGAAACTAACTAACGCGACCATTTCCGTCCGAGATCCCACGTCCAGTCCTTTCAAGATGTCTTCTAGCCGCTTGCCCGCTTGTAACTGAAGTCCCCGTTGCCGGCCAAAAACCCATCCTCTCGCGTTCATGTCTTCTTCCTTTAATTTACGTTGCCAGAGCGGCGTTAACAGCTTAAGTGTTGGTTTCGCCAGCCAGCAGAGATAAACGTAACGGTTCTATCTTGCAGGCGAGGCAAATAAACCGTTACAGCATGCCAGCTATTCGACAAAACCATGCTTTTTCACTGGCATGAAACTAATCCTATTAGATTTTGCAAGAGCAGTTTTCTTTGCCTGTTAATTCATCATTTTCTTGTTACTCTGACCCCCAACATAACCCGACTCAAGTATTTGATTTACTATCTTTTTGGGTGTCCCCAACTTCATCTTCCACAAACCTACATCATATATTAATATTTGCACTCACTCCTTTCTCGATTCATCTGCTTATCAAAAACAACTAAGTCTCGAGACAAATATAAAATGATATGTATTAATAAATACTAACCAAAAACTTTTCACAATGGAAATATGGAAGAAAGATGATGGGAATGGCACTGGGATATGTGCAGATAAAACAAATGATTTTTTAATATTTTTTATTTATTAATTTTACAATAAAAATATATTGTACATAGTTCATGAGTCACAAATATACAAATTATTGTTTTAAAAATATATAATATGCCTCACATATTGTATTAATAAGAAATTCACTTTAGGAGTTGCATAAGAAAGATTTTCTTTTACAAACGAAAGATAAATACATAGTGGAAAAATAATGTCGACAGACTTATTCTCCATAAATCATAAAATATTAAATCCACTGTTTTAGTTAATTAAATAATCGTTCTATGTTTTAGTAGGACCAGCTGATGTCTGAAGTCAATCTCAATACAAAAGCTCTTTCCCTGATTTCTAGCAACTGGATTTTCAATTGATCCATTATTTCGTACAAGTTTGGTCAAAATTATAAAACATATTATACTTCGATTGAATTCACTATGCAATATGTCTCAAAATAAGCTTTATATAAGGTGTACTTTGGACCAAAATGAATTATATACAGCCCACTTTGAACCGAAATGGAAAATGCAGTCCGACATAAAATTTTACACTAGATGCATATGATGTTGATTCATTTCATCATTAATTAAAACTATTCTATTCATAAATAAAAGCCAAAATAAAACTATTAAGCCTACGTAAAAATTATCATTGAATTGACATTAAATTATTTGTGATTTTAAAGGGAATTGATAAAATGCATATAAAAAATAAATTTAACTATATTTACAAAAAATATGTTGTCTGATGAAAAAATGCTTAAATAATGAAAGTATTGCCTTATTTAAAAAATAAATGAAATTAATTTGAGCAGAAAAATGCACAAAAATACAATAAATTGCAACATTAAAACCCTCTTAAACATTAAAACGAAAAAATATCAAATATAATAATGGGCATTTATGAATATCATCCGGACACACAAAAAACCTACATAATTGAAATTAAACATTCAGTCCATTTGTAATTTCTACAAATAAAATAAAATTGTAACAGTATCTACACAATACACAGTGTGGTATTCATAATAATAGTTAAAACTTTTGTAAAATAAAAATTCACCTAAAATATTATACAATTTTACGCAGTTCGAATAATCTGCGTACAAAGGCGCGATACGTCACTTTGTTCAAACAGAGTCAGCACGTTAATAATTGTACTAAACAGTAGTAACTAAGCTTAACATATATTTATCACAACAAAGTATTTTTAATTCTTCAAAGGTTTAAATAAGTATTCTAAACCGTAAAAATCAATGTTGATAAATATAATTTTAAGGTCTCAAAGCAGATTCTCCGAAAATAATATTATATAAATGATACACTGTAACTTTGTGTACACACACACCTCAACTTTGTTTATGCACACTGTAATTTCGTGTACACAACCTGTAACTTTGTGTATAACACGTCAACGTAAGCATGTCTTGGTCAGGGCAGAAAAAACATGTGATATGTATCAGCCCTGACAAAGATTGACGACTGCAGTTATAAATTACAGTGGCATAAACAGAGTTAGAGTCTTTAATATAGTTTTCGTAAAATTGTCAAGAGACCGATAGCGATGGGAAAAGGTGTCAAGAAGAATAAAAAAAAAATCACAATTAGTTTGCCGGAACGTACGCGTCATGAGTAAAATGCGGGTAAAGCAAAGAAGGCTTTACCGTGAACGCAACGATATAATAAAATGATTTAGTTTGACTACTTAACTAGGAGTGATTCAATAAGAGAACATTCACACTAACTTTTGTAGGTCAATGAGTAATATATTGGCTAAACATTCACAGTATGCAGTCAAGTGGGTTTTCTTTCTCAACTAACTAAGGTTGGGTTTTGGATTGGGAGAGGAAAAGTTAGGTTAGGTTAGACTAGCCGAATTATGCAGCCATCTTAATAATAGTTATTATTTATCAAGTCCTTTATTACCCCAAGTCTAAGTCATTACTTGCTGTTGGTTTTATTATGGAAAAAGTTAAAGCACCAATTTCTAAATGCATACAAGTTCAACATCGTCAAGATTTATTGGTCTATGTATTTATGAAATAACTAATAAATTGGTGCTAAGACTAATGAGGCAATCGAGAATCTGTGGTAAGATTCTTGAGACATACAATCAATGATAATTATTATTGATGATTAGACTCATGATACAATCAAGAATCTGTGGTTAAAGTTTCAACTAATTATGTACAACTCTATCTGTATAATGAGTAGTGATGGGTAAATTCCCGGGAAATCATCCCAAACGGGGAATACCGCAGTAATGTTCATCTAACACACTGATAATTAATAAGGTAACACAATAAGGCCATGCAAAGTTCTCTTATACTTATGGCGGTCTTGTAACCAACTTGTACGAGTGTGTACTTGATGAGAAGGGTGGGGATTGTGGGGAAGTGGCTTATGACTTGGCCCACTCGGGGAAGCTGAGGACGTCGGGGAAGATGATGGTTCCCCATGTGGGGAAGAAGGCCCAGGTCACGATGGTTGTGATGAGTGTGGGACCGATGCCAGCAATAGCCTGAAAAAAAAAATTACAATAAGGAACTTGTGCGCAAAATATTATGGCTTAAAATTAAATATATTCGTATAGATCAACAAACGCAGATTCTGAACATAAGTTTTATTATATATAATTACACATACAATTAATAAATCGTCATTCAAAAAAGATTAAAACCGTGAGACGCTCAAACGCCCTGTGATTGGTCGGCGGTAGTTTTATTAGCCCAAACGATGCTCATTTTGTTTTTCATACATTTTTCGAAGCATGTCGCAATGTTCGCATGTTCTCCGGAGACTCTTCGGCAGTCCACTGGTTAAAAGAAACGATAGGAATATCGCGAAACAGTAAAATATAAGAAGAGTATTAGGGTAGGATATTGGAAAGAATTCAAAGTAGAAGAGTAAATGAATGGGTAGTTGGTTACCATGGTTCCGGTGCGGATGTTGGCCACTCCAGCCACAATGGCGTTGGGCGGCGTTCCCACAGGCATGTGGAACGCCATGGAGCAGGCAATCGCAGCAGGCATCATCAGGTACATGGGGTGAATTTCCATGGCCACAGACTGGAATTCAAATAATACACTTAATAACGTCCTCCCTCTTAATGTTTGTGTTTCTTATTCGTTTCTCCTATTGTTGAAATGTCGATGGCAATACTGAATATGTATTCTGAAATCATGGTGCTATGAAGCTAATATATTCGCTGCCAGGAGCTTTTGTTACCATTAAAATTATACACGATTGGTCCGCCCATGGGAGTGATTGGTACAGTACTGGTCAACCTTTCTTTGCCTGAGGGATTTTGATACATTTGGTCCCTTATCTGATGTATCTGCAGATGCTAGTACAATTGTGCTAATGCAATTTTATGATAGATAGTGCAAAAGTAACCTTATTGATTACATTGAAGACAATATTAACGACTCTCAAATGAAAAATGTGAAACAGAAAAATCAGAAAAAGATTCGGTCGCATCTAAGAAATGAACCCAGGACCTCAGACTTGCCAGGGATTTGCTCTACCACTGAGCTAATTCAACTTTATCGCCTTCGGTCATATTTAACTGTATCATACTTCGACTAAGAGCTACCAATATTATCTTAATGCATATTGTATGCACTATGGCTCCTCAGCAGAGGGGTAAGATATTTGACTCTGGACAGATTATTTTTTTATTTTTTTACATACGTGCGCCCTACTGTCGAATTTGGCAGCCATCTCTGGTCCGGAGCCCCTAAATACCTGAAAAAAACCCTTGACTCTGTGCAAAAACGGGCGGTCCGTTTGATAGATTCCCCAATCTTAACAAACGGACTGCAATCTTTAGAGCACAGGCGTCAGGTAGGTATGCTGTCCTTGTTCTATCGGTATTACAATGGAAGATGCTCTGAGGAACTAGCGTCATTGATCCCTTCGGCACAGGAGCGTAGTCGGGATACACGCCAAACGCGCGCCCAACATTTGTACACGGTTGACATTTGTCACATAAGAACGGGTCGCTTCTACGATTCGTTCTTAAGTTCAACAGCTCGGCTGTGGAACGAACTGCCGGCCCCTGTGTTTCCTCCCTCCTACAACATGGGACTCTTCAAGACCCATGTTCACTCCTTCCTCTCCACAAAAAGACCCTCCACACAGCATCCCCAAAGATGACATAGGCCCTGAGGGAAATTATTTTCTACAGGGCCTCCTGCGTGGAGTTAATATAAAAAAATAATAAAAAATAACCTGGCATTTAATGTCATCTTTGGGGATGATGTGTGGAGGGTCTTTTGAAAGTTTTGGTCTGTCGAAAGGAAAGAGTGAACCTGGGTCTTGGGAACATGGAAAAACTCAACAAAGAAAATCTAATGAATGGTAAAGTCGGGGACGCGCGAGTAAGACATGGTACGATCAAGTGAACCAAAAACTTGAGTCAGGCCATATGAGTCACAATAAAAAAAAGGTATAAACGAGGTGATGTATGAATGTGAATGACTGAGTTATTTGGCGGTCAGTTCTCTTCGCCTACCGCGGGGAAATCCCTCTCTGCAGGGAAACGGCGAGATGGTTAGTTAATAATAGTGATTAAGAATTTGGTGTTGCCAGGAGTGAAGTGGATAAAGGACTCACCATCTCAGCGAGCACGGGCAGGATGATATTGGCGATGGCCACGTTGGAGGTGAACTCAGTGAGGCACTCGCAGATGATGACGATGATGAGCAGGATGAGGTAGGGCGGCAGCACTCGGAGACCGGTCAGCGAGCTACCGATCAGGGCGGACATGCCGGATGCCTTGGAGCCATCAGCCAGGGCGAAGCCACCACCTGGAGACAGGATTATTGATACAGAGACGGTCTGAATAATCAAGACATATGTCCATTGCGTTCTCTCCTATATTTCACCAAACTCCATAGGTAGAACGAGAGCGTAACGTCAAACAATATTTGCTACATAAAAAATAAAATAATTCTAGGGCTTAACTTCAAGTATGATTATGTACAAAAAAACATACAAGTAATTATTATTGGTATATTTTTGTGTAGATAATGTTGCTTGATTTTAAGCCCTCAAATATTTTGGTATGTTTTTTTGTAGATAATGTTGCTTGACTTTGAGCCCTACAATTAATTGCTTGCATGTTTTTTTGTAGATAATGTTACTTGACTTTGAGCCCTACAATCAATTGCTTGCATGTTTTTGTGGATAAAGTTGTTTGACATTAAGCCCTAGAGTAGCTCAGTCACTTTGACAAAGTTCACCGACGTTGTAATTGGGTGTTTGGTCATGTCTTCTGGTTCCACAAAATAGTATTCAACTTTTTTCTTTTTCTTCATTCTCCACGCATTTCATGTAACTATGGATGCTTTCCACTCTCAATAGCTGCATGTGTTGCCTAAATCTGCATACTTATCTGCGAGCTGTAACTTTAACCAGGCTCTAGCGTGTACGCAATGTCCACACCACTGTAACCGTAACGTTGAGCCGGCGTGAAGCGCCTTTGATTTGCGGCAAAAACTGACAGCCTATGATTACAATTACAGCTCGCAGATGAGTACGCAGCTTAAGAAGGAGTGTTTTGTTAATAATTCTACTAGCTCCTTCAGCGAGGTTCTAGTCACAATGTGTAGTTTTCTGGTTGATTTGGAGTTTGGACTGTTTATAAGAATGTCTCACTCAAAGGTAAAATTAATAAAAAATTAACCCATAAAAAACTAAGTTTTTTTTACTATACATCTATTTTAAAATGTCTTTTGAAAACTTTCTTTTTTTCTTTTTTGGTTTGACTGAGTATTGAACCTTCCTACTCAGAAACTGGAGTCGACAACATTACCAACCTCCCCAAATGCCGATTAGGTAGGACCGTAATTTTGTAATTCGTCACCCGATTTCAGAGAATTGCGTACATGTCCATGTGTGTGTATGTGATTGCAACCAAAAGTAGATATAATGCATTGTCATTGACAACGAGTCTATCTGCAGAGTTTCAGCTCGATTGGATGTCAGAAAGTGGGTTGATTTCCGCTAACCAAGATTTGCAATTCATTTATTCAAAATTCAAATAGATGTACATGTACATATAAGATCATTTTCGGAATCTGATTTCTGGAAAAATGATGAATTATGCAGAGTTTTCATTGTATTCGTATAATCTTACCAAGCAAGAAGAGCAGACCCCATGGGATCTTCTCCTTGAGGACCTTCCAGGTGACAATTCCAGGGCTGGGCTTTGTGGGCAGAGTGGGGGGTGCTGTAAATAAAGTAAACCTATTAATACGGAACATTCTCACTTTGTGGCTCAACCCTGAAGTAAATTATCATACGTATTACAATCCATCTTCAATCAACGTTCAGAATTAATTAATTCTAAATTAGAAATGACAATTAACAAATCTATTGGATAATTAAGAGAATTTTCATTTTTGGGTTGAATATGTGTAATTATTGACGATCGATGAATAATTTTTGGGTGGAATATGTGTAATTATTGATGATCAATGAATAATTTTTGGGTTGAATATGTGTAATTATTGACAATCTATGAATAATTTGGGTTGAATATGTGTAATTATTGATAAATTATCAATAAATATCTGATAATTTATATTAATTATCGATAAATGATTAATTTGAGAGAAAAGTTATTAAAAGACCAATTATTCAACATTAGTTTCTTAATCCAAAAAATAAATTCAAAATCCAGTACATAATACCTCCCCCCCATTCTTATAATTACGAATGGTGTAAACATAGTAAGTATAGGTTGAAATAATGAAAAACTTGATTTATTATCACGTAAATGGTCTTAAATAATACCAACGCTGAACCGGCGCATAAGAATCTAATAAGTAGAACTAGATTAAGTTAAACCCCTGTTACAAAATAATTTATTTGCGTATGAATTAATTGTCAATCAATATATAGTACACAATATGGATTATTTACTCCGAGGATTCATTATAGCCGAAATATTTGTGCAGAAATTGATAGAAAAAAAAAAGTTTTAACAAAGAACAATATTCAACTAATAAAATACTAAGTAGATGGATGAAATGATAACAGCATGAAATCAGTACAGAAAACAGGCCTAGGAAATATGAGTTTCACTTGTCTAATAACACAATCATTTAAGTGGAAATAAAAAAAATGCACTTATTTAAATATTTCTAATGGACAAACACAATATAATTTTTAAAGCAGTTTTCAAGCACACAACAGGCAAAACACATCAATATTTTAAGCAGCACACGATATAAGCAAAAAAGTAAAACAGACCTGTGATGTGACATAAATAAAAAATATATTCTTTAGAGATATAATTCTGAAAAAATCAAAAACATTATGCACTGTTCTAATATTTTAGTTTGTACTATCTTAAATCAAGTAATTAAAGATAACTATGTATTGTTGAAAACAATATCAGGCACAGACAACAAAAATGGACAGGCACAGCGGGCATTCACCCTAAATCAGACACGGAATGCTTTACAAACCCAAAAGAAGATATTTAATGTTTTCCATATCCAAAATGAAACATTTCATGCTTTTCAAACACAAAATGAGACTTAGAATGCTTTCCATATCCAAAATGAGACTTTGAATGCTTTCCAAAACAAAAATGAGACATTAAATGCTTTCCAAACTCAAAATGAGACTTTGAATGCTTTCCAAACTCAAAATGAGACACTGAATGTTTGTCAAACCCAAAATGAGACATTGAATGCTTGTCAAACCCAAAAGGAGATATTGAATGCTCTTCAAACCCAAAATGAGACATTGAATGCTTGTCAAACCCAAAAGGAGATACTGAATGTTCTTCAAACCCAAAATGAGACATTGAATGCTTGTCAAACCCAAAATGAGATATTGAATGCTTTTCAAACCCAAAATGAGACATTGAATGCTTGTCAAACCCAAAATGAGATATTGAATGCTTTTCAAACCCAAAATGAGACATTGAATGCTTGTCGAACCCAAAATGAGATATTGAATGCTTTTCAAACCCAAAATGAGACATTGAATGCTTGTCGAACCCAAAATGAGATATTGAATGCTTGTCAAACCCAAAATGAGACATGGAAACCTTTCCAAACCAAAATTTTAATTCCGAAATATAAACATGGCTTATTATTATTTTAGTTCTACTCCATTATACCAGTAAGGGGTTGGGTTATCTCATTTTATACAAAATTTATTATCTTATAAGGAAAAAAAACCTTTTCCAATTCACCAATGTTTTCCACTTTAATCAAAATTAATAATGAGAAAAGGATAAAAACAAATAGGATATGATGACAAAATCAGGACTGAAGACTTATTGAGTAAGAGGACAGTATAAAATTTCATAAAGGTGAGAATTTTCGTACATAAGTTGGTCATGCAACAAAATAAAAACTAAACACAGGAGAGAAATTCTAAATGTAGAAAATGGAAAAAAAAAGTACAGTCATACCGCGTCAATAGGTTTCATAGCTCGGTTTAGTGACAAATGATTTTGCTATAAATCAAAAAATGTCAACAGATTTTAATTTCAATTGATGAGGTCTGACAGTAAATGGAATTTAAAAAAAAATCATTAAACCATTTTTTATTTCAATAAATATTTAAAAAATAATGTAGTTTAACACCTTTAAAAAATGATTGTTCTGTGAGTCTCCGAAAACAATGCAGAACTTAAAAAAAGTAACGTCTAAAAGAATAATTTTGAGACATCAAGAAATAGTGGAAAGGAAAAATCAGTATTGCTTAAAAATTTATTTATGCAGTTTCACAAAAAAATATATTTTTTAAGATTAGTCACATGGTTTAGCTTTCCCTCACCACCAATGAAGTTTTCGGTCAAAGGAAATAAGTTAATTGTCTTAAATTATAAGATATTATGATAATAATAAAATTTGGATGATTTGTACAGCGCTGTTTTTGTAAAACATCACCTCTACGTATATTATTAAATTTAGTTTTAGTTCAACTAATTATCAATCAAACAAAACACTATAAAATCAGTAGGTGTACCTTTGTGAAAAATGCACATCTAATTATGATTAAAATAACCTCAAATGTAAATTTGTTAAAGTAGATGAATAAAACATTATTTGCAGGTTTTGAGTTTTAACATAGACATCTAAATTGATATACTTGCCTCAACATAAAATCTGGGTATCATTTTGACGAACTGAAGGCAAACCACGTGACCAAATTTTTGGCATCAGGAGTGTTTGAGAATACTTTGAATAAACTGCGATATCAGTCGTACGCTGACCGCCGAAGAGCGCACATTTAAATAAACAGACCCTGCGCAAAAAAGTAAAGTTCGTCAAAGTAAGGCAATGGTTTGCAATGCAGTATATTGTGGGATTTTTCTGCGCAGGTTCTGAATGTTCATTTTTAACCGATTCATCTACAATTCACAAATAGGTGAGGTGAATAAATTATAACACATTTGTAAAAAGTGTAACAAAATATTCGATTTTGGAAACAAGCCCAAATTTTTGTTATCCCAATTTGGGATTTGTAGTTAAGGTTTTCACGCAGCCAGTAATTTGCACGCCATTGTTAAAAGGACAAGAAATTTGTAAGCAGATTTTATTTTCGAGTATTAAATAGTGATATTATAATATGAGTTGCCTGTATAACATCAGATTCCCCTCCCTGCTCTGCGCAACTTGATTTGTTTTACTTTCCCTGACTGGCGTATCAATTTGGATATTTATGCTTAATAAAGTTCTTATTCATCGCAAATCAATAAAAAAACACATGCATAAAAAGACGTTTCACAAAACATGTTTTAAAATGCAGGCAGGATATAATCATCAAGTTGTCTACTTCAAAATTACAAATTATAAATTAAAAGGGTTGTCAGAGAAACAATTTCAAAATATCAGCAGCAATACATGACTAAATGAAGCTAGTAAATATTTAGGATCTCCACGAAACTGGGACTGCACTAAAAAAAGCAAAAAGGGAATTAATCTTAAACCTTTCCTAAAGTAAAGCCGGATACTTAAAAAATTAATTAAGGTAGATTTTGCAAGCTCAAAAACACACATTTTATTGTATGGGGACATTCACCAAAACGTTGCATAGCATTATTATCCTAACAAGCTTTGACAAAAGCGCACATCAAAACATTGTAGCTTTCTTATTTCGAGAAGGATGCTTGGGATTTAACCTGTTCACTACATAATAAGTTGAATAAAAACAATTACAGTAATGCCTCATTAATGCTTGGATTAGATTCCTGTAATGCGGCGCTGATAGCGAAGCCGCATAACTTGACTAGGGGCGGATATAAAAACAGTTGGGTGTAATATCAATATATTTCTATTTGAATCCATTCATACAGAAATACAAAACATCCAATTAGAATCATCTAATAAAACTAAATGTACGGTAAAACAGTATCTTACTTGAGAGTGTCAAGGAAGATACTGTGTTTTTAGACCTTTCTATTTCTCTCGAGGTGTTGTTTCATACTTTTTTACAAGATTCTAAATCACTTTAAATCTTTCTTTTGACGAGAGAGCCCAGCAAGTTTATGCGAGCTTTTAAGCTGAGAATGATGAGGGATTGCTGAATTTGATTATTTTCGCACCATATGATGCGGTTAGCAGTGAAAAGATCAATTGTTGTAAAACTGACTATTTTTAAATATCACTGTATCATGTTTAAATTATTGTCACAGTAATTTCAAAATTCTGAAGAGCACGAGATTATTCGAAGATCAAATAGTAATTTTTTTTTAATGTTAATTGAAAATCAACAATTTATTATTCTTGTTAATTTTACAAACAATTTAGTATTCAGATTATGTTTTGACTCAAAATATTAAAAAATTCATACATCGTTAAAAGTTATGTAGTTTCTTAAAAAAATTAAAAGAATGACATTAGAACACTGATTAGAGGGAGAAAACAACAAACAAAAGAGTCCCTTCAGATGCGTTATGTTTAAAAAAAAATAAAAGTTACGCAAGAGGAGAATTGTATAGAAGGTAGTTGAAATAAGACCATAAAAGAGAACAGAAATTAAATCCGTAGGGCGGCAATTATTGCTGCAAATAATACATATACAGTAGAACCCCGTTAATTCGAACCCCGATAATTCGAAAAATCGCGTAATTCGAAATTTTCGCCAAAAAAATTTCCGCAGAAAAATTTTTTCATACAAAAATTTTTGTAATTCGAAATTCGTTAATTCGTAATTCGAAATTTATTTTTGTCCGCGCACGAAAATTTGTTCGTGTAATTCGAAAAAATTTGATTTTTGCGAAAATAAATCATAATATTTCGTAAATCTGAATCTAAAAGTCAGCCGTGGCGGTAAAACGCCGAAAAATTTATTTTTACGTGGTTATACATCGTCCTAATTAGTATTATTATTTTGTAAATCTGAATCGATTTACACTGGAATGTTGTATTTTTTCAAATTTATTTCGAATATCCGAGTTTGAAGGGCCGAGAAAATACGTTTTACGCGGATATATTTCGTAGTTTTATGAGTTTACACCAAATATCTGTATTTAAAGGGTCGGCCGCGAAATTTAGATTTACGCGTAAATGTACCGTATATTTACGAATTTATTTCAAATATTTGAAATTAAATGGCCCGCTGCGACGGAAATCGGCCGCGAAATCTCGATTTACGCGTAAATATATCGTATTTTTACGAATTTAAATTCAGATATTTGAAATAAAGGGCCGTCCGCGACGGAAAATTACCGCGAAATCTCGATTTACGCGGAAATATATCGTATTTTTACGAATATCTCAATTTAAAGGGTAGGCCGCGACCGAAATCGGCAGTGACATCTCGATTTACGCGTAAATATATAGCATTTTTACGAATTTATTGCGAATATCTGAATTTAAAGGGCCCGCCGCGCCGCTACGGTAATCGGCCACGAAAATAAAGAAATAATTGGTATTAATACGAATTTACAACTAAAATACCACCCGGATTTGAAGAGGCGGCCGAGAAAATCGATTTTTGGCATTTTTTTTTTTTTCCAAAATTTCGAATTACGTGGGAATTCGTTAATTCGAAATTTGATTTTTGATGTCCCGTGGATTTCGAATTAACGAGGTTCTACTGTATTCAGTTTTATTAATGTATAGTCGAAACCATAAAAAAACAAACCTTTATTTCGTCATAGCTTTTGAACGTACATCAAAAGTCATGTGTACTTGAATGTATATGTATTTGCAAGCCACTTTGGTCGCCTAGAGGTTTAAAATCTTTTACGAAATAGAAAAATCATCTGTTAAATTAGCCAAGCAACCGTCTAGAAATACATAGAGTAGAGAATCAATTTCCAACCTTCAATTAGGATAGGTTAGGTTAGGTTTGGTAAGGATAGGTTAGGATAGGTTGAATGGGTTAACCATCTGAGATTTGAAATTAAGGACGGGTTGTTTAACAGAATTTGAACAATTCATAAAATTTCAAAGTTAATTTTCAAGTTTCGTTATTATTCAAGTGCTGTAAAATAACCAGCCCATGATGAAATAATAATAGAACTTTCACAGAACTTGAATTTTAACTTTGATATTGGATGAATTGTTGAAACTTTTGTGAAACAACCGGGCCTAAAACTAGAGATTTGTAAAGTTTGATAACTGTAAGCACCATGCTTGTCAAGGGTTTTTATATAAAAAATACCAAATGCAAAATTTTAGTTTATAATAATGAACTGCAAAATAACAAGTTCTTACTGTACAATACCAACAACAAAAAATATCAACAACGATGTTCTGATATTGTATTAAATATAGTTTGTCTTCATTTGAACTACAGTAGACTTTTAAAACACAATTTTATGTATTATTGTGTTATTTTTGTTGCTGTCATCACCAAATAATTAATTTGTATCTCAGAGTGTTAAACTAGGTTAGGTTAGGATGGTTCAAGTTAAGGTGGGTTAGGTTAGGTCTACATTTGACTAGGTAAATTATAAAACCAGCATTGAAGGATGCACCGACAACACGGACTCACAATCAACAGACACCTAGAATAATAGTCTAAATGTGAAACTAAGCGAAGGAACACAACATATGTAGGACTGATCACCACCGTTGTTTCGTGGGTACCTTTACGGACGGGCCCTTTATCCATCAGCGTGTTGCCTTCAGCGGCTCCTCCGGCGATGGCTTCTTGTTTCTCCGAGGCGCTGAGGCGAGAGGCGCTCTGCTTCTCCACGACAGGAACTATAATATGGTGCAAGGAGGGGGTAACATCGGAGGGCGCACGGGGCCAACCGTTTATTAGTGATCAAACACGACAAGTCAACACGGCATTCGCAAGCGTTACGCCCCATTCAGAGCAAAGATCAAAGTTTTTTTTTAACGGCTCAACCCTTTAAAAAAATTACTTCTTGTCTTAAAAATATGCAAGTTGTCATAGGATAAGTCCTTAGGAAGAATGTAATGTAACAAATATGATTTCCTCTCCTTTCTGCTGATTTATGAAACAATTTTTAGTGAATATTGTTATTGAAGATTATGAAGAATAAATTTATCAAATTGTTTCAAATTTATCAACACGTTTTATGTTGTGCAATTTTTTTATGGAAAAATTATTTTATATTTAAACAATAATTAAAGTTAATGTGTAGAAATTTCAATTTTGTTTTAGTGAGCTAAATGAGAAAAGGATATCGAGGAATAAATCGTAGCGTCCAAATGTTAAAAATTAAATCAGGATTTTATATATGAGATTCTTGGCATTTAAGCCGTATTCGTTATTTATATTGTATATATATAATCACTTTAACAAAAAAAGTGATGCGTGGCATCAGATATTTATTTTGAAAATTAAACACACGTGAAAAAAAAGTGATGAGGACGGGTAATTTCATACAAAATATGATGCTAAGATTTTCTTGTGCCCTGAGTTACATCAAGGGAAATATTAAACAGCAGTGAAATTATGTAGATGTTTTTTATTGAATTCCATAGGCTAGCTTTACACTAAGTAAAATTAAGACTTATTAAAGTTACTCACAAGTGTTTTACATATTCGTACAACTTATGGCAATTAATGCTCACGAAAGATGTTTGAAAGTTTAACTTATATAAGTGTTCACAACGACCATTACATCTGTAAGTTTATTTGAGGTAAGATGGCTTCCCGTTGTGTTGAAATAGAAGTTGGCTTGAGAAAAAAAATTCTTCAGACACTTTTGTGCCGTTAACGGCAGAATTGAATGGGGGACCAATAGAGTTCTTTAATTCTATCCAAATGAAAGCCAGATGACATCAACTGACTTCGAATTCCAACACGTCATGTTAGAAACAGAAATGGCTAATCAAAAAGAAAAATGCTCATTTTCGGAAAACTTTTTACCACCTGAAAAATAAATGACATCTCTTCGGTTTTCTGTTAAAATAAGTAACTTATAATGTCATTTAAATTTGTAATTTTGCCATAAGTCACTTACGTAAGCTTTTAGACCTACGAGAAAATACTTACGTGTGTAAAGCCAGCTATAGAAATACGGAATGTTCGCGAGAAGTTACATTTGGGCGGTATAGTTTATTCATTGACAATATTCGACATTGAAGAAGAGGAAAACGTTTGCATAGAAATCCATTTGAGGAATACAGTCTTCGATATTGATGAATATAAAACTAACCTAACTTACAAAAGGGTTGAAGCAGTTGAAAATACTTAAATATGTTTTATTTTCATTGCTATGTTGTTAAAAAACAATTCAAGTATTTGTAATGCAAGATCTGAATGGGGTTAATACTCTTCAAACTAAATAGTTAGGTAGTGAGTTGTACAATAAAATACAGTATTAATATAATTACAAGTGCTGCGATGTGTTGTTTGATACCTGATTTGTAGGTGAAGAACTTGAGGAAGTCGAGGTTGGCCGGAATGACGAACATCATGATGACTATGAACATGGCCGTCACAGCATCCTTCACCTTTCTGGAAGGGTGGAAAACAACAAACAGATTAGAATAGACTAACAAATATACCAACAGATATGATTGAAGATTGTTTCGGTCAATCGTATTACATTGTGTGACTTTTTCGTTTAGTTTCGGATAGCCTGAGGGGGTCCGTATGCCCTAGATAAATAATGACAGACTGTATGTATGTAAATGGATAATACTTACAAGTCTGACATGACGTCAGCCCATCCGGGCATGAAGCCGGGACTTCTCAGGAAGAACAAGAACACGGCCAAGATGAAGAGAAGACCGGCACTCTGAAATAACAATAAATTATCAGTAAAATGAACCAAATAAATAACAGCCCGTGTGCTAAAGCAGCAACGGTGAGCTTTGGCATCATTAAATTTTCACAGCTTCTTCTGTCTGAAATCTTAAGATCAACACAAATATTTTATGCTTGCAACATCATTTCTATCACAAGCTATGGAGCTTTGAAATATTCATTTGACTGCCAAAAATGACTTAATTATTAAATTAATTAAATAATTATTAAATTATATTAGCGTCTTACAATATTGTTTTTACCAAAGATTAAATTATTCAATGAGAAACAGAGATGTCGAAACCTGGGGAGAAGCTGGTACTTAGGTAGTAGGTGTATCTCCTGGAATCTGATTTGATGAGAGGGGGGTTTGTTCAAAATCTTAACGTAAATATTCTAAATACATATTTTGTTACCAGTTTGAATGTTTAAGGTTCTCATTTTCTTCTGATGTCAAACAGAAATGCAGCAGTTTTTGATTTTCCTTCTTGTTCATCATCTAATGTACCTTTTAAAACCTTTAGGGGGTATTTCACCATCCTCTTATAGCTTATCCATAGGATAACGTTTATTTATTTATAAAGTGCGAGTTTAATATTCGGTACTCTATCCTATGCGCAGTGGTTGTGTATCGGATAAGTTAGTTGAGTTTTCAATCTATTGCGAGAATTTATTTGTTTATTTATTAATACACGTTATCCTATGGATAAGCTATCAAGAGTATGGTGAAGTACACCCTTAGTGTACTAATTTTTTTCTTTTTTATGTATATATTCTTATGAAGTATTTTCTTGCTTCACAATTGATATCATTACCTACATACATAAAACATATTTATCCCGAAAACAAGAGAGAAATTCAAATAAATGTATTTAAAATTATTGGGAGTTTATAATGCGAATTCGAAAGTGGTAGAATATAGTACTAACGGTTTCGTGCCATGTCATTGGTCCCAGGGCGATGTACTGATCATCCACAACTTTCTTGGCGATCTTGGCTCCGTTCTCTCCCAGGTTCACATCCTTAGCGTCTTGGCTGTTGGGCCTAGAGGGACAGAAAAAACAAATTCATTTTCAAAAAGTTCTTAAATGACAGTTTTATTTTCTTTAACACCTCTGGCCTTTGGCATGTTCTTATTCTTTTGTGTGTATTTCCGCTTTGAAATAAAATCCAAATAAATAAAAAATTCACAAAGTTTCATAAATTTTTCTGTGGTTTCATAGAGGTACATTTTGATTCTTCTGTGGTTGGTTAACTTCTAGATTTGAATATAAAGCGTGGTGTTTTCTCTTTGTAACACCGTTTAGATCATATTTCTAACCATGACAGTAAGGGAGACACAACGATTTCTATGAGACCTTATGAGCTGTTCCCAAAAGTGAACAAATTAGCCTGATGGGTTGGATTTAGAAAAAAGCCAAGCACATGGTAAATCAATGCACATCAAATAAATATTGTATGAAATAATGCCTCCACAGCAGTGATGACCATGTTTGTTTGTTTAAAAAACAAACAACTGTTTGTTTGTTTTTTTTAGAGTTGGTTTTTGTGCTAACATCTCTCTTTAATCATTAAGCATCATGGGAATGGGAACATACTTTCAGTCTGTACCAAAGATATTAGAAGAACGAGATATGCTATGTTGGCCGCCGGACCGTAGGCGGAGTACTACCTAATTAGAGTACTTTGAATACTATCGGGACGTGTACGCACAGAAATCTGTTCTATGTATTAGTGCGGATACCTTAGCGTAAGCGAAGGTGTGCAGTAGTATTGGTGAACAAAACCGGCGACACTGGGCAAAACAATTCCACACAGTATGAACTGCTCATAGCACATCTCGTTCTTCTAATATCTTTGGTCTGTACATTCTGCCGTCATAGGTAAAACCACAGTATTGTCCTTGAGACTCTCAATGACAATACTGTGTACAGTAGAACCTCGTTAATTCGAAATCCACGGGACATCAAAAATCAAATTTCGAATTAACGAATTCCCACGTAATTCGAAATTTTATGAAAAAAATATGCCGAAAATCGATTTTCTCGGCCGCCTCCTCAAATCCGGGTGGTATTTTTGGAGTAAATTCGTATTAATACCAATTATTTCTTTATTTTTGCGGCCGATTACCGTAGAGGCCGGCCCTTTAAATTCAGATATTCGCAATAAATTCGTACAAATGCTTCATATTTACGCGTAAATCGAGATTTCGCGGCCGATTTCGGTCGCGGCCTACCCTTTAAATTGAGATATTCGTAAAAATACAATATATTTCCGCGTAAATCGAGATTTCGCAGTAATTTTCCGTCGCGGCCGGCCCTTTATTTCAAATATCTTAATTTAAATTCGTAAAAATACGATATACTTCCGCGTAAATCGAGATTAACCGGTAATTTTCCGTCGCAGCCGGCCCTTTATTTCAAATATCTGAATTTAAATTCTTAAAATTACGATATATTTCCGCGTAAATCGAGAATTCGCGGCCGTATTCCGTCGCGGCCGGCTCTTTAAATTCAGATATTCGAAACAAATTCGCAAAAATACGATATACATCCGTGTAAATCGAGAATGCGCGGCCGATTTCCGTCGCGGCCGACCCTTTAAATTCAGATATTTGATTCAAATTCGTAAAAATATGATATATTTCTGCGTAATTCGAATTTTATCGGCAGTTTTTCGTAGCGGCCGGCCTTTTAAGTTCAGATATTTGAAGTAAATTCGTAAAAATATGTCATGAATCGAAATTTTACGGCCGATTTCCGTCGCGCCGTATTTTTTAACTTGGATATTTGAAGTAAAGTTAATAAAAATACGATATATTTCCGCGTAAATTGAAATTTCGCATCCGTTTTCCTTCGCGGCGGGCCTTTTAAAATTCAGATTTTCGAAATAAATTCGTAAAAATACGATATATTTACCTACACGTAAATCGAGATTTCGCGGCCGAGTTTCATCGCGGCCGACCCTTTAAATTCAGATATTTGGTGTAAACTCGTAAAACTACGACATATATCCGCGTAAAACGTATTTTTCGGCCCTTCAAACTCGGATATTCGAAATAAATTTGAAAAAATACGACATTCCAGTGCAAATCGATTCAGATTTCCAAAATAATGATACTAATTAAGACGATGTATAACCACGTAAAAATACATTTTCGGCGTTTTACCGCCACGGCTGACTTTTAGATTCAGATTTACGAAATATTATGATTTATTTTCGCAAAATTCAAATTTTTTCGAATTACACGAACAAATTTTCGAATTACGAATCAGCCGTGGCGGTACAAAAAAGCGGACAAAAATAAATTTCGAATTACGAATTTCGAATTAAAAATCATTTTGTATGAAAAAAATTTTCTGCGGAAATTTTTTTGGCGAAAATTTCGAATTACGCGTTTTTTCGAATTATCGGGGTTCGAATTAACGGGGTTCTACTGTATTTACTTTTGACCTCAGAAATGTTTCTCTTCCTAAAGTTGTACCACAAAGATCCCATATTTATTACGCATCTTTTGCGTATGCACTGCATCTGTGAAAATGTCGAACACGTTTGCTCTTTGATGAGTGTTTGATATTTATTTATTTATTAATGCCCTTTTTAGGGACTGTATTATACATAACCGAATTGCCTCAGTAACAATCTTTTGTATTTGTCAGGTGATAAATTGAAGATGTTCACTGACTCGGAACAATTATTTCCCTCCACTAGTATTCTGGGAAATGAGGAATACATATGGTAGTTAGTCCCAGAATTTCTGCACTGAAAAAATCCAGACTTCTAGTATTGTAAAAATGTTCCTTATATTACCTGAACATGCCCATGAACATGGCCTGGAGGATGACCCAGATGGCGAACTGCATGATCAGCATGGGGGGCACGTTGTACATCATGAAGTGGGGGAAGTCGATCTGGGGGGCCTTGGGGAAGCGACTGCGGATATATAACATGCAAATATATTAAAACTTTCATTTGGGTTCAAAATGTACATTGACATTATTATGTATTCTATCCCCCTTACATAAACTTGTTTTAAATTTAACAAATTATGAATCACAAATCAGTTATGTAAAATTGAAAACATATTCATTAGTAAAGCCCTATATATGTACTGAGCACCAGTGCATATGCGAGAAACTTGACAGACATAAGAAGAACACATATTTGCATTTGATTAACTAGTTTCTGTGTAAGATGGTTGAAATGTAGAAACAGGTATCAACATCCGTTTTTCCTGCTTCATTTAATCTGGTGATGCAATTAAACACCAGTGATAGCATTTCACTTCATTGTCATTCAGGGCAATGTCATAAATACTCATTAGTTTTAGCTAATATGATACTAACCCTTCATAGATACCCTTGAAAGTCAAATTGGTGGCAGTTCCGACAACAGTACCAGTTCCACCTGTAACAAAAAAAAAATAGCAATTGAGCAAAGGAGAGTTGCGGTACGGACAGACATGCTCATTAGTAGCACGAAAGTACGCTCTTATTGAACGATTGGTACTTAATGGCATGTGTGTCTGTTACATTGCTAGTGCATGCTCAAACGGCCAGTTATAAATCAACATGCTACCGGAGGCGAAGGTGGAAGGATGTGCGCCCTTAGCATGTCCGAACAGGTTTGCTTATGAACATGCTAGTTTCGTTTCAGTCTCAGTTCGCGGAAGGTGTGCGTTGGCATACTTTGAAAAATATCGAAAATGAACCATCGGGTAGATGAAAAAACCTTGGAATGTCTTTGGAACCCAGTGTTTTGATTACTTGTATTTTCCATTTTGGCCGAGAGCCTGCTTTTAAATAGCACTTTTGTTCAATTGTTTGTTTTGAGCATGATCATTCAGGACATGCTTATTTATGAGCATGTGTCCGTACCTTAAACAATAATGTCGTTCGGTTTGCAACACCGCGAAACTAATTTTTCACAAGAGATAAAATGGTTATAATATTATAAATGGTTCTCGGGGCGACGGTACCCATACCCGCCTTGCAAATTGATGAATGAAGAATAAAAATGTACTTAAAATTTAGTAAGACACACACACAACCGAAATTACATGGTATTTTGATTATTTAATATTAAAAATTGTAACTTACCAATGGAAGCGGCGTACGCAATGCTCAGGAAATAGCAGATGGTTGTTTTGCTCGGTGATGGAGGTCTGAAAGACACACAATATTTTGTAACAACAATAATTGTACACCCCGTTGAGCAAACAGTGCAATATGTACTGCAGAAATCAGTAATGTGATGGCTAACAATTCTACAGCATGCAACTACTGGATTGTCTATGTTCCTAAGCCACTTACATAGGTCTGTTCCATGGGATACGTGGAACGAATAAACACAATAATAATCAATTTTCATTTTCCATAGCACAATATCTATACACACAATATTACACGCTCAAAGATTTTCAGTCCCAACTGAAACAAACATCTTTATTACAATGTTATAAACGAAGTGACAACATACAATAAATTGTTCATCAGCGTATCCTTAACCCCTCAAGCTTCTGGCAAATTTTGTCAGAGGTCAGAATATTTCCGCTTTGCATAACAAATGGAATATTTCTGAATGCATCCGAAAACTAATAATTGATTTTGAAAGGTGATGAAATACACTTTCTAAAACAATTATTAGAAATAAACATATAATTTTTTTAATATAAAAATTTTGAATGCGAACATAAAAAAAAAACTTACATATTTAATTACAAAAATTTATCGTAAACATTTTCGTCACCTCACTTTTATGTAGTTTGGTGTAAAAATAATTAATTAAAATTCTCAAAATATTTTGAATTTTTTTCAAATAGCAGCCAGAAACTTTGGTTTCATAGAGGTGTACATTTTAATTCTTCAGTAGTTAATAACTTTTGGATTTGAATATAAAGCGTGGTGTTTTCTATTTCTAACACTGTTTAGAGTTTAGATCATATTTCTCACCATGATAGTAAGGGAGATTTTAACGATTTACCTATATATGCTGTTTCCAAAAGCGAACCAATTAGCCTGAGGGATTAAGGATACTAATAAAAAAATCATTGCTCCGAATATAACTATGTATGTAGTTATCCTGGAGAAACTACTTAGGCAGATATATAATATTTTTATAAATAAATAAACACTATTTTATCTGTGGGAAAAAATCTCATGAATCTCCTTTAAAACAATGTCAATAATAATAAAATATTTGGCAAATTTATATAGCGCCGTTTTCGTGAAAAATCACCTCAAGGGCGCTGTTGAATGGACATGTGTCATATCACATCTCACAATATCGTGTTCACGAATGATATCTAGTACATAGTTTATGGTTATGCAAGTAATTAGTTTTATTAAAGAGAGTTAGAGATTGAATAAAGAATGGGTACGCACTCTTCATCCTCAACAGGCACGGTGTCTCCCTCGCCGCTCTTTCCGTTGGCCTCTTCGGGATCCCGCTTCTTCTTGATGTACATGTCTCCAAGTCCTTGCTGGAATGCCACAACCGCATTAAGTACATTTTACATTTACTCTTATTTTGTACTGATCAGAGGGAAGGAAAATAAAATCAAAGTAGAGTAAAACAAAGTGACGGCAGACAAACAATTTCTTAGCCGAAGAAACTTCAAAATTTTGAAAACTTTGGTCACAGTCATATTGTTGTACAGGTAATAAATAAAGGAGGGCGAAGCTGTGTATAGATACGATATCAGTAGTATGCGTGTTTTCATACTAATAATGGCCCTTCTCACTTGTTTCTGTTATCTATGGTTTTAGTACTACAGAAAAGTCCATTTACAAAGTTCCCATTAAAGAAGTTTTTTTTTTCATCCCCAAGATTTGGTTACTGTGTGGTATTTTTACCATAACATGAATTCCAAATTGATAGACTTGCCCAAACATAAAATATAGGTATCATTTCGATAAGCAGGAGGCAACACACGTGACCATATATTTGGCACGAGGAGGGTTCGAAAACACTTTGAATAAACCATGACATCCGTTGGTTGACCGTGCAGAAAAGAAGAATTGCTAAAATAAGGCTACGGTTTGCAGCACAGTCCACTGTGGGACTTCTGAGGTGGGTAAATTATAAGTGTCTAACTAAATAGTGTAACAAAATATTAAATTCTAATTTGGAGTGCAAATTTTAAATTTACTGCCATTGTAAAAAGGACTAGTAATTTGTAAGCAGATTTTACTCTCGAGGACTAAATAGTGACTATTACAATGTGAATTGCCTGTATTCTGTCAGATTAATTTATTAACAAATCACGAAAATGTAGTCGGTCAAGCAGCCTCCCCACTCCGCGTATGTTGTTTTTTTTCCCTTTCCCTGATTGGCTGGTCTATAATATGATGTCTATGGGATGATTAGATTTGCCTCCTAAGTTGAAAAAAATTGCAATGTGTTCTGAGGTGGTCGGGTATCTCATCAAAATGACAGTTCAACACACCTACAAAAAGTGATGAAACAAAAACTAGGTTAAATAGGTTACATAGGTAACTATATTATAACTATTTAACCTATTTTTTGTTTCATCAAGGGTCATTTTTAAAGGTGTGTTTAGTTGTCATTTTGATGAAATATCATGGAACTGTGTTCTGAAGAGGAAACTAAATCGACTAGCAATACAAGTAAAAAAAAAACAAATTTCAATCGTTACATAAATTTGAAGAACGGTGTTGAGGGGTTTGAGTGCTTGAGACATTAAAACTCGAAGCTAATATTACCATTAAAAACAGATTTATTTACCTGTTCCAGTACTTCAAGAACAGCCTCGGTGATGGGGACCATCATGGTGACAGCGGCTGCATTGGAGATCCACATGGATACGAACATTGTTACAAATGTTAGTCCAAAGTTTAATCTAGAAATTAAAAAAATATTGCATTACAACAAAATGTTAAACAATGCTGTTTTCTTATTTGCTTCGGGCGCTATCTCACCATCCTCTTGATAAGCTGTCAAAAGTATATTTTCAATGTATTTATTTATAAATCCAAGTTTACAATTCGGTACTTGAACCTTTGAAAAGTATATATCGGATAAGTTGCCAAAATTGTCAATTGTAAAAATAAATCGGATAAGTTGCAAAATTGCCTGTCACTAAACACTGAGAAAACACATTTTATCCCATTCTCATTGAAAGAAAAAAACGTCGAAAATAATGTTCGAATTAAAATCCACTCTGCCGACTGTGAAAATAAAACAGAATGTAATCATGTGAAATGTTCACCCATAACGGGAAAAAAAAGCATTAAGTATCTGGTTGTTATAGTTGACAGTCAATTAAAATGGAGCGAGCAAATCAAAAATACTATAACTAGAGTAAGAAAACTAATATATATATTTATTAGATTAAGAACAATCCTATCATCCAGTATGATTAAAATTATATATTTTTCTCTTGCCCAATCCATATTACAATATGGTATAATCGGTTGGGGAGGGACTTTCAAAACTAACCTTTCACCTGTAGAAAAGGTTCAGAGGTTAATTTTGAAAGTCATCCTAAGAAAACCATCGATATTTCCAACCACGCAGCTGTTTGACTCGTTTAGGGTTCTTAGCTTGAACAAAATTTTTAAAAAGAATGCACTGTTACAAATTCATAAAGACCATTTCAATTCAACAATTTCTACAAAAGTAAGTAACCGATCTAGATCACATGGTAACTTAGAAATTCCTAAATGTAAAACTAGTGCTGGTCAACACCATTATACTTATTGAGGTATAAAATTGTTTAATGCCCTTCCGGATAAAATTAAAACTGAAAAAAATTACTAAACTTTCAAATCACAAATCAAACAACTTTTAGATAAACCCAACGGTAATCACAAGTTTTAATTTCATTGGATACATTTTTCAAATAATTGTTTATATGAACTCATTTGTAATTTTTATTGATTAAATTTTCCTAAATTCACGTTATGAATTTAGGAAAATTGATTAATGATTAATAAAAAAAAAAATATAAACAAAATTTAATATTTAAAAAAAAATAAAAAAAAGCTACATATATTTTTTTTTACATATCCTCTAAAGTTATATTATGCGCTTCCTAATGGTAGCCATACACGTTAGGGTTTGCATGATGGTTATGCATGTACATGCATAACCATCATGCAAACCCTAGTGTGTATGTAAAAAAACTGTACAGTTATCGATGCATGTACATGCAACATAAGAAATATCAAAATAGATATTTTTTCGGTTATGCATGATGGTTATGCATGTACATGCATAACCATCATGCAAACCCTAACGTGTATGGCTACCATAATATGCGTTTATTGTTGTTGCATTTTATTAAGTACCCATTTCATACAAGATTGCCAGCTCGGTCTTTGAACAATTTACAACCAGTACTGTACCTACCTTCTATTATTTCGTACCTAATAAGTACATTTTTATTTTTATATCTTATTTTTTCTAAGTTTAATAACTATTATATTATAGTTATATTTTATAGTTTGTAATAAAATTTCTTATTTTCTTAATTAAATTGTGTTATCAAATTTATCATCTAGTTTTATAACTATTTGTTAATTTTTAGCTACATCACCTAGTGAAATTTTACAACCTATAAACCATAATGAGTCCCAACATTCCCCAACTCAAACACGAGAAATAATTTCTCAATTGAGTTGGGCAGTTTTCGTTAAAAACTTCTAATTTTTTCGCAATCAGCCTCGAAATATCTACATTTGTAAATTATTGTAATGTGTTTGTATAATTAATAAAAAAAAAGTTGGCCGAGTTTTTTTTACCTATTTCATGTTTTTATTTATTTATGCACTTAGAGCTTTTATAATCAACAAGTCTTAATAAATTACATTAGTGCATTAAAATTAACATACTAATGATAGAAATAATTTATTCCCAACTATGATTGGGATATGCAATTCAGTTTATCTATATTGGCACTATAGCAATATGTAAAATTGTACCTACTAAATCGCAACTATGTGTTTGTAAGTTCCTCCCGTTATACAATGAGTTTTTTAACTCATCAGGATTGCTCTAGAAAGATATAAAATTAATAAAATAGGAAGAAAATGAATCAATATAATACTTGTAAGTACAACAAATACAAATAACAGAGAGGATAAAAAAAGGTATTGATACGTGCATAGAGTAAACAGCAAAAATCGAGATTAAAGATATATCGAGAGCAAAAGTAAGGAATATGAAAAATATGAACATAAAAAGAAAATGTAAGGTGCATGGTAAATATTAACAAAAAAAGTAAATCTCAGATTATATATAATATGCATACCTCCTATGCGAGCAGCCCACAATCTGTATGGTCTTGAGCGCCACCCGCTTGTGAAGCTTGGAGTGCTGCAGGCCAGCGGCGATCATGAGGCCGCCGATGAACATCATGTTGGTACCCTTCATGTAAGCCTTGCATGTTGACTCTGACTCCAGGATGCCCATGGTGGGGAACAACACCACTGGCAGCATGGACGTCACGGGCAGCGGCAGTGCCTCTGTCACCCAGTAAACCGCCATCAGCAGCACCACGTACATGCATTTGAAGGGCTGGGAAACAAAAAAAAATCATTCAAATTATACATGGTGTCCGGAAACTCGTAGTACAAGCGGGAAACTGGTGAATCTACATCACATTTGGAGTCGATTTTGTAGTATAATTTTTTTTGATTTGAGCTTTCGTTTTCGAGTAAATCGAGTCAGAAGTTGATTTTTTTTTTGATCAAATTCTTATAAATTATTACTGAAGATCAAAGTACCCAACTAATTAAAACTATTTAAAAATTTAAAAGTAAAACAAATAATGACGAAAAAATTTGAACCCTGAAATAGCCGAAAAATATATTTTTTTGGTTTTTTTTTTTTTTTATAAAAATGCTCAAATCAAAAAACTTTATGTTTATTTGGGTTCCCCGTGTGGTGTACATTCTCCAGTTTCCGGCTTGTACTACGAGTTTCCGGACACCATGTATATGTATTATGAACGATAAACATTCCCGAGTTAGGAATAATCTGACAATATTTTAATTCCTCATACTTTCATCATTATAGAGAGAATACAGTGTTTGTGCAATGATAGAGGACCTGGTTATGGAGATGATTAGGATTTAAAATTTTGTTCTGATCGTTCTCTCATACCGTGTTACTAATTAGATTCTTACACGCCCGTTAACATTGGTGTGGTAAAGCCGGCCTTGAGCCCGGTTTAAAACCGTTTTAACTAAACAAAAGCCATTGTAATAAGGCAAGTTTTTCACTGTTCACCGCGTTTACAATTAAGGGGGTTAGGTTCAAACCACATATAGTCGCTGTTCAGGCAAAAGTCACCAAACCACAAAATTATCAAGATACTGCAAAATAAAAAGCTAAAATATGTTACATAAACTTTCAAATATGGTTTTAAAGTTAATGTAATGAAAATAAAAAATTAAAAAATCAGCTTTATCTACCCGCATAAAAATAGAAAAAAATCAAGACATAAAAACTTTTTTTTTTTCTATAATACGTCTATTTTAAAAAGTCTTAGATATATTTTTAAAAATTGGTTTGACGAGTCGACAACTCTATCAACCTCTACAAATGCCGATCGTGTAGGAACGACATATTTCATATATTCACTGCTGTAATGACATCTTATTTCAGAGAAATGCTTATTTGTCTTCGTGTGTATGCGGTTGCCACTAAAAGTTGATAGAATGCATTGTCGCCGATTACTGGTCTATCTGTCGTGTGTCATCATGCTCGATCGGACGTTGGAAAGTAGGTTAATTTCCGCTTCCAAGATATGCATTAATTGATTCCCGAAACGGAAGTGACATTCAAAAAGATGTATTTAAAAAAAATAAAAGCATTCAAATAAGATTATTTCTCTAAATAGTATAAAATAATGTCGCTATCTGCGTCCGTCTGTGCGCTTAGTTCTTCTAAAGTACGCAACGGATTTTGATAGGGTTTACACTATCATTTAGAGAATTTCTTCTGGAAGGTTTATATTTTCAGTCGAACTTGGTTATAACGATCACGGCAATAATTATTTTCAAGTAGTAACGAAGGAGCAGGAATTTTATATCCCGTTAGGGACAGATTCATATTTTTATGGCACTACCTGTGTAAGGTTGTCAGCTATGTGAACCATTGCTACCCATCGGGCACAATGTAAAATTGTCATAAAATCTGCAAAAAAGTCATGCGAAATTTGAGCTTCGTAATTTTGTTCCCTTTTTATGTATTATTTTGTATTACAACTCATCGTCAATTTTGTTGTAAAAACCAATAAATATGTTTATGAAGGTACCTAGTTACGAGTACCCCTGCACGGGGTAAATTTATGATGGTGATGCCTATTTTTCAAACAGCCACGTACGGGTACACGCAGCTAGTATTCAAATATAGATATCTCAAAAGTTACGCATGTGGGTTGGTGAATTGTGTCAGAACTGCGACGATATGTGCCCCTTTCTTAAGGTCAATCTTTTAAAATCTCTCATTCCACAGCATTTAGGCTACTTGTGTCCATTCTCTGTCAATTTCTTGCCTCACTGCACCAAAGCGGTATAAGAAATATATTATGAACTGCTACAAAACTTTTCGTAATTTATTCTCAGCTTAAGAAGTAAGTTTTGTTTTGTTTGTTTCTTAGCTTTGCTGTGACGATATACAAATTCTTGTTCTCGCAATAACAGTTTCATAAAAAAAGACAAAATAAACACTAATTCCTGGAATGGTTGGAATGGAGTCAGAGGAAATTTACAAACATTATATCTGAATAGTCTAAAAATATGTGTGATTACAAACATATCTCAGTCTATTCCGGATGTATAAAACAATTCATGCGCGTAATAATGCTATCAATTTTTCCACAATATCACAAATGAAATGAAATAATATATGCATTATGTACATAAGCTATAAGAAGGACGTCGCGGTATCAACATTATCAATAACAATACAAATTATGTGTTATCTGAATTCTTCACAAAAACACTAATTCAAGGTTGTTTATTGATCACATTGATCATTGGACATGCAACGGTTAGTAGTAAATTGTTCAGTTGCAAATAAGAGGAATTCAATCATGTTTTCATAACATAGGATCCTTGGGGTCAGTTTGTGACACTGGGGAATTCTCTCACAAGGTTTTTCAAAGGACTGGACTCCCATCTCACGTGGGAAACCATTATACAAAAGGTTTTCCACATGACAAGGCCATAGAACTCTCATTGATTTCTTCTACTGCACTACATTATGGATGTAGTAGAATTCTGATTTGTTTTTTTTTACCACACAATTTTACCCAAAATTATAAATGCTGCAAAAGTTTCACCAGTTTCTTGTATCACACTAAATTAGGGATGTAATAGAACCGGTAACAATTCAACACACTTTTTTAAAGTGCTACAAAGTCACGAAAAGTGATTTTAAAAAGAAAGACAAACATTCACAATAACCTGACAATATTTGAAAATCTCCTACTACCACGACAGTAAGTGAAAAATGTTGCTTGTGTTGTGATGGAGGACTTAGCCAGCCAAGGAATTGGATACACTAGGCCTGTGTTGGACCCAAATGCGATGCCAACTCAGCTACTGACCGGTCAAATAGGATAATTCATTTTTGGGTTATTTTGCCTATTGCGCTTTCTCCTTCTTTAACCAACTTTTTGGACAGTACAGTGTCAATTATATATCCATGTATATCTGTCCTGATGTTGACACTGCAACGTTCTTCGAAACGTCGGTTAAAGAAAGCGCACACGGCATTAATAAAGAACACAAAAATTAATCACAATAAAAATTCTCATTAGTTTCTTCTACTAAACAACACTATCCAAAATCGGGGATGTCGTAGAACTCAGATTAATTTTTTCTGCAACACAACCTTACCATTCAAACAATATTGAGACATAGGACCGAGCCCCGGGAGAAATTATTACCCTCAGGACTTCCTTCTTTAAATTGGGGATGCAATGTAGAGTTCGGCAAACTAAATAATGCGATATGCCCTTAGTATGCTGTAATTTTGGAATCTTGGGAATCCAGAATGGTGATTTTTTCTCGTTGACCCCACCTCCTACCAAAACCGGCTTCTGTGCATCTACCATCAGGCTCTTATTTGTCAGAATAAACATATATGTAAATTGATTTATAAGAACTGTAATATATAGGTAACTTACAGGTGTGTTCTTGATGATAGGCAGGGGTAGTAATATTAAGGGGGTTAATGTGACCAGGATGGACTTCCAGTAGATTTTGCAGAACATCTTCATACGCTTTCCAAAGGGTATGGGCTCATCCCTGAAAAGACAGACGTGTTGTTAAAAATACACAAAAATATAATGCGACCTCGCCTGGAATATGCTTTCCAAAAAATGGACTCCTCATTTTGCAAAGGATAGGTATAGATCTAATAGAGAGAGTACAGAGAAGATTTACAGAAATACCCCAAGAACCTAAGATTACCAACGTTTAAAGAAAGGATTCTAGGAAACACTTCCTTGCAAATAGAGTAGTGGACGCACGGAACAAACTTCCATAGCATGTCTTCGATGCTACTAATATAAACCAATTTAAAGCTTGATTGGATTCTTATTTGGCATAGAATAAATAATAAAATAAGAAGTGCCTTATGGGCATGTTTCGTGATCCAAACATTTGTCCAATTTGGGCCTACATTTCCATACTAATCTGTGTCCGAAAAAATGGAAAAGGCACTTCCTGTATTTTTTATTCTATGATAAAAAAATATATATATATTTAAAAAATCCAGTAGAAGAAATAAATATTGCAAAAAAATTACAATATACAAAAATGCAGAAATAAAATAGGTACCTAGTCTAAGAACCTACCTATGAACTTACTAATTGAAACACTAACACAAAACCAAAAACCGTTCCATGCACCCTAGTCATCATTTATTTTTCATCAACAATTTACGAAATCAAAATATTTAAAAATAAAGGGCAACGATAAAATTAATTATAAATGCGTAAATTTTTGGAAACTAAAAAATTACTTATTTTGGGGTTGAAAATATCCACGCGACACGTGCACCCTTATTTAAAATGTCAAATAGAAAAAGGCTCGGGCTAAATACATAAATATTATTGGTGGTTTAATTTATAAATATGGTTCTGTACTTACTGTCTTACGACAACCTCTGTGCCGCTCGAAGCCATAGTTATAATTTAATAGAACTATTGGAGAAGATTTCTTGATTGTTATCTGAACATGAGTGGTTTAATTAATCAACGCCTGGTGCTGACTCGAAACCACCACGATCTGAAAGAAACAAAAATTAAACGTTAAATACAGCTAATTGAGCAACGAACATAATTCAAAATAAACACGGAAAAGCTACGTGAGTAATGTGAAAATAAATAAACAAACAGAAAAGCACAACGCACCGCATCCGTCAAATATTCAAATTATAATGAGCAAAGAAGGAATCTGCTTTACCCGATTATACAATTATTTAGAACGTCGGTAAAGAAGATTCATGTTCCTATTTCAAAATATCGAGGAGCTAGATTCCTGTTAATAATATTTTTTGCGCATGTAGTTACATTTAAAAAAAACAATCATATTAACCTGTCGTACACAATGCGCCGCAGTAAAACACACAAGAAAAGGAATAATGATATCGGGACGATATTTTGAATAATTTCTAAACTTCATAATGTTGCAAAGAAATGCGGCGGATCTAAAAGTAGATGCGATAAGTTAGTTGTTAGTGCAGACGCCAGGAAAACAGAACTTTCTGTTTTTGCGCAACGAGTTCATGCCCCGATTGCGCAAAAATCATTTTATTTTTCCTTGTGTGCTTTTCCACATGATACATAATATTATTTTGTTGAACTCCATAAACAAAATTCTGCATTTGCTTTTCTTGTCTACATTGTGTTTTCAGCCGTTGATTTAGGCCAAAAATCTATATGAACTCTAGAAATTACTTACATACTAAAAGTTTTCATGGAAAACAGTGTTTGGACCTATTTATGTTTCTAGCCACACACAAACTGTCATAATAAGAAAAGTCAAAACATTTCATAATACTAGACGCCGGTATTTAACCAATGCACTTATAATTTCTTATTTTGTGTGAGTATTTTAACAATTAAGCTGGTTTTATGACTTTCCTCAAATAATAGTTACACAAAATCAAAATTGAGACAGCTCGGTGCAAACTTTCCACAATTTTGTGTTTTGTAGGTTATGTGCCTGAACATTGAAAATGACCCCTGAACATGAATCTGTGGCTGACAAGAAAGAAGGTAAGAGAGAAGAACGTATTTACTTATCAAGTTAATGTTTCCGTGCATGTTTAAACGATATATAATTTGAAAACATCTTAACTCAAAAGTCAAAAATTTATACATTATGTTCAGGTAGGTATCGACAATTTGATTCTTATTTTGTTCAAGGTTTCTGAAGTTAGTACGTTTTGTCATTCAATAGTGCAAATGATAATGTTTTAATTTTTCAAAAGGAGCATTTTCCGCTTGTAATGATGGAAGTATGAGGAATAAAAATATTATCAGATGATTCCCGGGAATAATTATCTTTCTTTAAAAAATAATTAAATAATTAAACCAACACATTAACTTACCGAAAACATCGGTGAAGGTTGTACAGTAGGTGAAATGACAATACAGAATAAGTTAAAAACTGAGCGATGTGCAATGAACAAGTAGGTGATTTCTATCAAAATGAATAAAAACGCCCATTATGTTTTTCATTATAATCTCAAATAAAATAAAAAGGAAGTTAGTTAATTTAAGTACTTTATTTTACTGCGTTTTCTCCATTGTACAAAAAGAAATGGGTCTTGCTCGCTTGCACACAATAGTCAATAAGTTTTTATTTATTGAAATAACTTTAAAATATATAGAGAATTGTTTTTTTAATCAAAATAAATACTTAATATTATGTAAGTACCTACTTAAAGAACTTCACAACCTTTTCTAATCTTGCTTGCAATGTTTAACTGATAAAATATATAATCAAGATATTCAGTTCCTTAATATTTTATGTTTAACTTTTTTTTACATTGACTACCTGAGAAAAATAATAATTCCCTCAAGGCTTATGCCTGAGTCTTTTTGAGAAAAGGAAGGAGAGGAAGTCTTGGGAAGGAAAAGGGTACGAGGGCTGGGTAAGAATCTGGGGGTCAGTATATCCAGGAGTGATGGACTTCACACAGAAAGCATTTCCCCTTTGGGCTTATGGCATATTTGAGGATGCTGTGTGGAAGGTTTTTTGAGGAAAGGAAGGAGTGAACCCAGGTCTAGAAGAAAAACTTGAAAATATCAATAAAAATTGTATTTGACTCTCATCAAGACATACATAAAAATGTTCAAAAAAAGTAAGTTATGGGAACAGACAAAGGCACCGCCTTTGCGTGGGTAATAATAAAAAAATAATTTAAATTGATAAAAAATAAACTCCTTTAGCAAAATGAAATACAATGAACTTATATACTCTTAAACATTGTTTCAAAGTTTAACTCATTAAGCCATAATTTTAAGTGCTTTACATTACATAATATGATATTTAATTAGTAATTTGTTATTCTTTTGTTATAAGATTGAACGTATGCAGGTCGATAAAACTGCTAGGTTGCTTGCATTAATTTGGGGGCGTAGAATACATTATTAATCCTTTTGATTGATCTATTTTAATTTTTTTCAAACTTATTTTTGGTTTTAAATACATATTTCATGGTTTGCAGGATAAATAATTTGCAAATATTAAATATTTTAGTTTCTTTTTATAAAAAGTCAATCGGAAATGTTCCCTTTCTATTATATTTAACTGAATAATTGTACCCAGAACCTCAGCCTTGCCGAGGCTTTGTTCTATCACTGAGCTCATTCGACCCTATCCCCTTCGATCATATTTAACTGTATCATACTTCGACTAAGAACTGCCAACATTATCTTCATTCATATTTTTATTGGCTGCTATCTTTATGTGTGTTTGCAAAATTGAATCGAATAAATGCAATCTAGATAGTGTCTTGGATAAGCATACCCATTTTAATTTTAATGTGCGACATCTATTGAATTTTCTAGGATGAATATTTTTCGAATAACTTAATGAGTAAAACCTTAACCTAAAAAAATTTGTTGTGGGATTTAAAAGTACCAAAAAAGATTTATACCATTAAAAGATTTTAATAGTTATCTCGCATCGATACAATCAGAATAATTTCAGCGCAAAGATATTGTCAACCAAATCATAATGATGAATGATTTCTAGAGTATTGCGGGTGTCATATTGAGTCAATTGGGAGGGAAACAAACATCAAAGGTCATTAATCGAAGATAATGACTTGTTGAATAATTCATCACATTTATTTAAACGTCTCATATTTCAATTAATAGTGTCCACAGTGAAGCTTTGTAATGGAAGGTTACAATAAATTTAAGGTTTTCAAAATTGCCAATTATTTCTTTGAATTATTTAATTTTGTATATTCTCATACCTTCTTCTATTTATTTATTTTTTTTTTATTTATTTATTTATTGATTTTATTTTAGTAATTTGTACATTTAAGATTACAAATGACTAATTAATTATTACATTTAAATATACTATGTTTTTTTTTTCTTTCTTGATATGGCTCCTACACAACATCTTAAACTTTTCTTTATTTATCTTCGAGTCCTTCTGTTTTCTGTTAAATAAACATATTGTGATAAGACAATTGGGTTTTTTTTTTTTTAATTATTAAAAACCAAAAAGTTATATGAATATTGCACAACTGCTGCACCAACTGCTTCCAACTGTCTGGAGCCAGTGAGACTATGGCATCCCCAATTGAGGTATGTTGTGAGGCTGAAGGTAGTGGGGAGGGGAAGACGAAGGTGTTTAAGTACCTGCCTATTCAGATCTGGTCACCGAACACGACTAAAGCCATTTCAAGCAACGTTTCATTTATTTTTTTTATGCTGAATGCTGAATAGTGGTTGAGACAGATTGTGTAAGCACTGGGGTGATACTGAGAGTATCTTCCACTCTGGAATGTGCAGCAATTATATCTTTTATTATTTAATCATATTAATGAAGATTAAAGACATATTACTCAAATAAAATTTACTTGCGCGCGTCGGGATTTGAACCCGCGACGTCTGTGTTGCCAGTCGAGAACCTTACCCTTTGACCATGGAGGCCGTCAATTAAATAACAAGTAATACTACTTTTGAAACATAGTTTTGATAATTGAACAAATTGTTACATCACAGGTGTTGAATAATGTGTTATTTTTTGTTGGAGGAATCGACTGGATGACAATATATCTCACTAACTTTGCATTTGTGTTAAGGAAAATCCACAGAATTTCCTGGAATATTCTGACTTAACACTGGAATTTTATAATCTAATTAACTAACCATCACACCATTTCACCACAGGGTTAAGCAGAGAAGATAGAATGCCATACAGATCTGCCTTGGCACACGCTCCTTTTTAAATGCATCTGTTTGAATTTCAGTTTTGTTTTCGGTACCGAATGAAAGCAAATCTTGGAAGTGGAAATTAACCCACTTCTCGACATCCAATCGAGCTGAAACTCGGCAGATAGACTCGTTGTCGATGACAATGCATTCTATTAACTTTTTGTGGTAATCACGTACACAAATGTGGATATATACGCATTTCTTTAAAATCAAATAATGTTACAGCAGTTAATAAACTAAATAAATTTCTACCCTACCCGATCGGAATTTGGCGATGTTTGTAGAGTTGTCCACTCCAGTTCCTGGGTAGTTAAGGTTCAATCCTCAGTCAAAGCAATTTAGTTTTTTTTTAATGTTTTAAAATACATTTAAAAATTAATGTATTATCATAAAAAAACTTTGTTTCTTAGGGGTTGATTTTTTTTAACAACTTTCATACAAACTCTTCTACCATTCTGACTCTGACATTACCCGACTCATATATTTGATTCACTTAATACTGCCTTGTCACCCTGGGATGTCCTTGACGTCTTCTTCCGTCCACTTATGCTTTGTATATAATCCTAACACTTCTTTCTCCTTCAATCCGTTTTACACGTGCTTTGGCATCCCTGACTTCTTCCGTCTTTTTGTGCACCAATTTAATCAAATTACCCATCCCTCACTATAGTGATAAGCTTACTATAAAGCATTAATTCTATCAATCTGTTTGCGTTCTCAAATGATCACTTAGTTTAGTGTGTTCACCAAATATTTATTTAGTCACTTAATACCTACGTAAATTCATTGATTAAAGGTCAGGGCAAACTTGAACCCGCTACCTGTATACATAGCATGCCACATATAATTTGATCAATTTGGTGACAAAATAATAATTCTTGACCGTTGGTATTATCGTAATTAATTTGAGTGTGAACAAACTTGTTTTAGCAACATATAATGAGCGAAATTATAGACTTTGTTCCAATACGTTTTATCACAGAATATATTTAATCCCGTTATCAATGTGTTTTATTATTTGTGATATTGATAGTAATATGACAATGTTTCTTTCAGATTCGTAACAAGTAGATTATCACACTTGTTACCGTGCTAATATTTTAAGTTAGACTTAACCTCTCTTTTCAACCCTTTTTTAACAATGCTAATGCTTAATTAATAATGGATGATGGCCTCTTTAAGCTTAGATGTTCCAATTGAAATAATTATTTATCTTTTAAGTAATTTAAAGGGCTCATTTTTTTTTGTTTTTACCTTAAAGTAGTTAACAATAATATTCAATGCCCAGAGTTGCTAAACAAGATTCCATTCAATGTACCTGCGTGTTCAACACGCTCTTGTGTCCTGTTCAGGGTTGATCTAAGCAGAATTCTTGCCTGAACAGACTATACAATAATTACAATAGCGTGTTATCCAAGGTTGACATTTTCAGTTGCGAACTTACCAAATACAAGAGGTCCTTAAAAGAATATTTCTCTGATGGTTTGTAAATAATGTTTATGTCTCTATTGTTTATATCTCTATTATGATTTGATTTATACTTACAACCTCTCTCCATGGCTATAAATGTATTGTTTTGTAAATTTTTCGTTTTATATAATCTTTGTTTTGTATAATTTATTTAAATAACTTATTCCATATTATGCTGTCTCAGTTAAAGTCACAAGGAAGAAATCCATAATTGATTTATTTTACTATATAATACTTATGTACAAACTGATTAAATGTTTTTCGTTTAATATAATCAGCTCAGTACAGAAGGCCTCGAGGAACTTAATTTCCCTTGAAGGGTCTTGAATAGATCCATGTTGCAGGAGATAGGAAACAGTGGCCGGCAAATCGTTCCACAGCCGAGCTGTTGATTTTAAGAACGAGTTATATAAAAAAACCTGTCCTCGGGTAATAAATGTCAACCATGTACAAACGTTGGGCGCACGTTTGGCGTGTTTCTCGACTATGCACTTGCCAACGGTATCACTGCTGCTAGTTCTTCGGAGTATCTTCGATTGAAATACGGGTAGAATAAGGATAGTATTCCAACCTTACTCAAGTCCTCTAATGATTTCAATCTATTAAGATGGAGGAATCTATCAAACGTACAGACCGTTTCTGCATAGGGGCATTCTTGACTCTGTGCAAAAACGGGCGATCCGTTTGATAGATTTCCCAATCTTAACAAACAGACTGCAATCTTTAGAGCACATGCGTCAGGTAGGTATGCTGTCCTTGTTCTATCGGTATTACAATGGAAGATGCTCTGAGGAACTAGCGTCATTGATCCCTTCGGCACCGGTGCGTAGTCGGGATACACGCCAAACGCGCGCCCATCATTTGTACACGGTTGACATTTGTCACATGAGAACGGGTCGCTTCTACGATTCGTTCTTGAGTTCAACAGCTCGGCTGTGGAACGAACTGCCGGCCTCTGTGTTTCCTCCCTCCTACAACATGGGACTCTTCAAGACCCATGTTCACTCCTTCCTATCCACAAAAAGACCCTCCACACAGCATCCCCAAAGATGACATAGGCCCTGAGGGAAATTATTTTCTTCAGGGCCTCCTGTGTGGAGTTAAAAAAAGGGTTTTTGTCAAGGATTTTTGGGGTTCCAGACCAGAGGTGGCTGCCAAATTCAACAGTGTTACTGATGACAATATTATTGTAAATTTTAACTGATTAAATTTTTACTTCCAATAACATTTTGTTTTCTGAAGCAGTCTTAAACTGAAAACTCTGCAATTATAAAATTTACCGTGCTTTTTCTGTCCGGAACTATTTTTAGATCTCTGATTCATTTCCATTCATAAACTATGGTTCCATTTAAATGTCTAAAAATAAGACAAGACTCAAGGTAAGTCGAAGTCGGGTAGTTTTATTTTTATTTTTTTTATTAGGTACAATATTTTTTACAATTCAAGTTTTCCAGTAATGTAGGCCTCACTGGGTGGCTTGCCCGTGCTGAGGCCTTAGTTACTAGTTACGACTCGTTAATTATTAAAATATGAGATAATGCCGCCATTTCTGTGAATTGACATCTAACGGTGCGTATAAACAGCACAAAATTTCCGCGAGCCGAGCCACGAATTACGGGAAAGGAACAAAGCAACCGCAAGCGGCGTTTCGCGCCGTTTTGCGCCGTTTTGCTTATAATTCGTGCTCGGCTCGCGGAAATTTTGTCCTGTTTGTATGTAGCATAACGCGGGTTATCAATCTTAGTAAAATTCAATTTAATTTTTATTAATTATTCACAAAATAGGTTAGGAAGTTTAAGTTATGCAGATATTATTGAAATGTATTCCTTACAGTAATTTAATTGATTTACATATAATAAGTGTGGCGGATATCGCGATATTTACTGAAGAATAAATTATCTTGATTATCAAGTATAATTATTATTGACGACCTCCGTGGTCGAGGGTTAGGCTCTTGACCAGCAATCTGGTGGTCGTGGGTTCAAATCCCAGCATGCGCAAGTAAATATTATTTGATTTAATTTGTGTTATGTCACAACTTATTTATATAAAATAATAAATACTATATTTGCGGCTCGTTCCACGGTGGAAGATACTCAGTATCGCCCTGGTGTATGACCACCATTCAGAATTGAAACGTTGAGATGGCTTTAGCCATGTTTGGTGACCAGACCTGAATAGTCAGGTACTTCCCCATCTTCCTCTTCCTCATCCCAATTGGGGATGCCGTAGTCCCACTGGCTCCAGATGGTTGTGAGCAGTTGGAACACTTGTGCGGTATAAAAAAATTAAAATCTAATTTCGGTTGTGTATTATATGATGTGCTTTATTCCTGCGTGAAATTATTCTCTTTCAATGAACTCAAATATGCTTTGAATTTAAGTGTCATTTTCAAAGTTGGAACTGCTTGTGTGAAGAATAATTCAGACAAGCGATAAAGTAAAGATACCTACCTATAATCAGAAAATTATTTTATTTCAATTAATTCATTCATAATTCAATATCTGAAATGTGTATTTCTTTTGTTTAAATTTTTGACAGAATTCGTGATTTTTCAAGTTTAAATTCACACTGTTCATTTGAGTGGTAAATTTATGATCGTCTCTCTAGTTTGTCAATAAAAATAAATAATTTATTATATTATAAGGGAAATTGACAATATTTGTTTTTGAAAGGCAAATATTTTATAAATACTTTCAGCTTCGCAAATATTATTGTAGGCTACAATTACAATTTCCCGTGATTTTTGTGCAAGTACAATAGAAAATAATTTAAAATTCGAATTGAGTCGAAGTAATTTATATGTTTGCCAATGGTTGCCAAATAGTTATTCTAATTCGTCTCGTCTAAGAAACCATTTTGAGTTACGATTCAAATAATAATTCTTCCATGTCGATTAGATAGTGATTACTCATTGTCAAAAGGTAACCATAGAAAATAACAATCAGCAAGCCATATTGAAAATTATTGACTTATAAACCGCATTTACGGTTTTCTTCATTGTTATATTAAACAAACAAATTATTTTGTTCTGAATTAGCAAAATATCTTGAACTATAGGTTTTGACGCCATGTAATTTGCACAGATCTTCTTGTATGGATTCTCTGATTCAACGCAACTATTTAAAGCTCACGATGTCATTTTCCATCACTCAAAACATGGTAAAACGCAATGACGCCATACAAAAGAAAATGTAATAATGTACGTATGCAAGTAATAATACATGAGACATTTGTTAACTTGGATGTACAAATGTCTAAAATAAAATTAATAAATAAAAATAAATCTCTTCAATGATTGGTTTACATCATTCCACATTACCTTGGAAATAAATCTTTAGACATCATAAATATATGACCTACTGTACGAGTAATGGGTCTAGAAATGGTTTTCCGATATTTCTTCAATGAGTTTGAATTTTAGATTAGGTCTAACATATATTATTTTAACCTGTGATATTGGGGTTATTTATTTTACACTGCGGAATTTATTTTTGAATTGCCTTAGAGAAAAAAAAAACGGAAAATAAGTCTACGCGTGTTAAAATTACCATTCTGAAGAGGGGTAATACGCTTACCCCAAACGATAGTTTTGTGCAATATCTAAGTTGTTTTTAACATCATATACTCTATGATCTAGGTCATCTACGGTCTCTTTAACCGTTTTGCATTGCTTAAAGATTGACTGCTGGGCGAAGTTGGGTTATGTCGGGTTAAAACAGTAGGATGTAACTTATATTTCAGTGTCAGTGGAAAGGCCAAAAGGGATATACAGACAAGGTCGCTTAGCGATTTTATAGGGACCCTAGTGACCCCCTTCGGATTGAACGTAATTTTCGTCTATCAGAGTGGTAGATACACCTAGGAAATGGCTTTAATTGTGTTAAGTGACCCGGTGTGAATAGCACAATCCCACAGCTGGAGCAGTTGGGACTCTTGTGCGGTATTCACATTAAAAAAACTTTTTATATTCAAGTGCTCTATAATGGCGTGCATAAAATAATATATATTCTTTTTTAGATGTTAATACATTTTTTTAATGTTTGATTTTTCCCATAAGTACCCAGGTAAATTGTAGTGCATTTAAACAAATGCGTATATCTTACCAGAATCAACGATTGAATCCAAATATATCGTTATCAATATGTATTATGATTATTTTTGACTTATTGTTTCACTTTCAGCAAATTTTTCACGAATTTCAACAAAATCTCTTCTGATCAACCATAAATATCATTAGTCACACGTATTATTATATTATTAGGTACTCCATTTATTCTCGAGGTTTTGCAAGCATATTTAATCGAAAGAAAGATGAAAAAATCGAGATCTGATATCCGATTGTTGCTACTATGTCGAAAGCGAGATCCGTTTTTGCCGTAAACAGACATGACAATGCAGAATATGTAGTAAGTATTTGAAATGATCAATTACAAACAAAACTGTTACTCTACGGTTACCTCTGTAAATTGAACCAAGGTGAACGCCCAGGAAGAAACTGAATGAAATTTGATAGACTTTTTATAACAGTCATTGCAGGCGTTGGAAATTGATCGTTTGAAGGCTGTTGAGGTTTCGATAAAAAGTAAACCAACGTTTTCCGGCTGAATTTTGGTCAAATGGTAATGTGAAGTGGAGGCGAAGCAATTCGTAAAAGACTTTAAAATTAGGATTAAATCGCGCAGTTCCTGTGCTGGTAGCGACAGGGTTAAAATTCGATTTATACAATAACAATGCCAAACACGCGCCCAAAATTATGGAGGTACACGGTTGACATTTGTCACACGAGAACGGGTCGTGTCTACGACTCGTTCTTGAGTTCAACAGCTCGGCTTTGGAATGATTTGTCGGTCTCTGTGTCTTTTCAACATCCATGTTCGCTCCTTCATCTCTTCAAAAAGACCCACAACACAGCATCCCCAAACATGCATAGGCCCCGAGGGAAATTATTTTCCTCAGGGCCTCCTGGGTGGAGTTAATGTAAAAAAATACAAAAAACTTCGCAGAAAAGAATATTTTATATTTTTGAAGTTCGGGCACAAAAAAAAAAATATTTTCAGGCGAGATTGTAAAAAAAACTTAATTTTACATAATAAAATCAAAAAGAAATTTTTCTAGGATTTCTGCGCGATCAAAAGTACAAAACAAAACACACGATGTAGCATTTTTCGCAATGCGTCTATATATTTTTTTGATTTTTTTAACATTAATTCCACACAGGTGGTCCCGAGGAAAGCAATTTCCCGCAGGGCCTACACGGACAAAAATGAGTACGGCTGATTTATTAAAATACTCTTAAAATGTGACAGCCTGCCATTTCCTGATAAAATGTTTGTAATTCAGAATATTTCGGCACACATGTTCACTCTCATCTGCGCTTGTCCTAATAAATATAATGACGAAATGCGAAAATATTATAATTTATATGAACACGTCTTCCAACATAATACTGATTCAAATTATTCGTAATCCTGTTAAAAACGGGACTGCAGGCCCTAAACGAATGAATTAATAGGTTTCATATTAAACTCATGTATTAACACGCGTCGTTGAAGCACGTGTTAATACATTATAACGTGTTAATAAATCATACTATTTTCGCATTTCGTCATTATATACTAACAGGGCAAATGCAGGTGTATGAACACGTGTTCCGATATATTCGAAAAAAACTAAAATTTTATAAGGAAACGGCTTTCTGTACCGCTTTTAACTTGATTTTAATAAATCAGCAGTATTCATTTTTCTCCGTGAAGATTGGATAGTAATCTGTGGGTCAGTGTGTCCAGAAGTGCCGGACGTACAAATCGAGAGGACCCATCTGGAGAGGTTAAGGCGAAGCTTAATGCTAAATCACTATTTTGATTAATCTTTATAACGAATTGGTGTACATTATGAATACCAAAAAAATGCTTTAGATTAATTGAACGCTTTCTTATCGTTTCGCTTGAGTAGAATACAAATAAAAATAAAAATTACTTAAATAAAAAATATAAACGTAAACTACTAAAAAAAACATTTTTCAATAGAAATGTATGAACGCGTAAAGGAAACAACTTTAAAAAATACAGGATTATAGCTAAGATTATCTGTGACAGTTTCACTTGATTAACTTTTTTGCTTTCTTATAAAATTATTTACAAAATAAATAAAAACCAGTTTTGTGCTTAAAATCGAACGTTTCAAGACTCCGTTTGTCAAGCGATTTTAATGCCTATTACCTACAATATAAGTTAGAATATACACATTTTTGGCTTGTAGCTTCCTCTTAAAGCGTCTCCCTCAATCTCACACAATCGCCGCCAAGACCTGGATAATCCTCACCCCATGAACCCGGACACCCCTGCTAAGTCACCTGACATAGCGAACCACTTGGGATAACCTATGACAGAGCTGGTAGTTACCCAATGAACATACTGTTTGTCTAATAGTATATAGACTACTTATCTTATCCTGCGTTGTTTATTTTTGGACAACTAAATGTAAATAAGAGTGACGTAAGTATCGTGTAAACTGGTGTAAATATATGCAAGGTTACTTGGGGCTTAAATAAATATTAGCCATGTCATATCGGTTACGAAGTTACGCTGGGCGACTGAACAGAAGCAATAAACAGTGTGTACAATTCATTATTTTATTTTAGCGAATCTTTGCAAAACTGAACCGAAATCGAAATAACCGATAAAGAATCGATCATGCATCTTGTTTTTGCTGTTAAAACTAATCTTTTGTAATTATTGTTAGTACTCTTAGGTATCATATTATTACTTTGGCATTTTATCAAATTGATATTATTTTAGTAATGAAAACGCTCGTAATCTTCAGCAGACATACTTAAAGTCATTTGAATCAAATTAACACAAGAAACACATTTCATCGATATTTTACAGTTATTCAATGTTCACGAGATACAAAACCCAACAAATGAACCCAAAAAACACACCATACCTTGAAGATACATAAAACCCACCATACTTTGCAGATACAAAAAACCACCGTACCTTGCAGATACAAAAACCCATCATATTTTTCAGATACAAAAAACCCACCATACCTTGCAGATACAAAAACCCTCCGTACCTTGCAGATATAAAAAAAACTCACCATACCTTGCAGATACAAAAAACCCACCATACCTTGGAGATATAAAAAACCCACCATACCTTGCAGATACAAAATATCCAACATACCTTGCAGATACAAAATACTTACCATACCTTGCAGATAAAAAATACCCACCATAACTTGTAGATACAAAAAACCCACCATACCTTATAGATACAAAAAAGGTTTTCAATAATTCTGCTACAATTATGCTCAAATTACCTACGGTTATTTATTTATTTAGAACTAGCGAACCCAGCAAAGATTCGCTATTGCTAATGTCTTTCTCGGGCCTTCTATTTTGAGTTGTAGCCTGAAACAGTAGTATAATTGTTACAATAATACATATTAGGGAACCAGATTGATTAATAAAAGGTGGCGGATTCATCACCCTATCGGAAGATACTATCATCTTTGCAAATGTCGTCTTATGTCATCACGATTTTGACATTATTTGTGAAGCAGAATACACGCTGACAAACCACGGATCGCGATCCTTTTCAGGAACGCGTAATAATTGTTTTATAATAATTATTTTTATATACAAACAAAGTAACTGCTCTAGGAAATCGGGTGAGGACTTTTGCGCCACTTTGTACTTACTTTACCCAGTGATTTAGCTGTTTTGTTGATTGTTGAGGCACTAAGCTCTTTTAACGAAGTCGCTGACAAAAGAGACGGGCGCTTTTTAACGCGACATTTATTGTATTTGGTCAGGGGGCTTGTCCTCGTAAATGACTAAGAGAAGAGAACGGGTCTATCTATAAATATAAATTGAAGTTAGTATTAGTAGTCCACTGGCGTCCGCTGACTACAGAAATATCTGACAAATAGTTGTAAATATAGACAACATTGCGTAAACTTGGCCTGTGGCTTTTGAGATTAAGAAGTACTGAATACATCATTTTAGCTGTGCTGATAAATGTATCTATAACCATTGATGTATACATATAAAATGTGTATGGCAGGAAATACCACGAAAATGCTGAGGTTCAATTAGATGAAAGTTCACCTACATTGGAATTGGATGTTTCATTGCTGGTACTTCGTACCTACCTAAATATTAATTATGAATCATCTCTCATATTTGAGATGATTGCAAAAAAATAATTTCACTATTTTTTCCAACGTTGTGTTTATTTATTTATTTATATATATATATACGCCTAAAAAGGCTTTTACATAGAAGTGTTACATGATGCAGTGTACATAGGAGAATATCTGTATTATACAGGAAATACTGACAGTAAATAGATGTAATCCATTTTAAAGAAGGTACAAAATACACAATTGTAAAATTGTGATTACAAGTATAATGAGAAAATATTAAGAAATAATTAAAAATATGAAGCAATATTAGTAAAACGTAAGAGTAACATAAATTAAAAAAGAAATTGCAACAACACTACATATAAGACAAATCATTAAAACTAATTTACCAACGCTACTCTAATTTGTAGGATTCGACAAAATGTTGGTGTAGATTATGCTTAATTCTATATATGGAGTCAATAAATAAATCAATAGCACCCCCATACTTGTTGCCCAGATCATGCATCCTATTGGTCAGTGAGTGTGTCTGATAGTTGGTCGAGTATGTATTACAGAAAAATGTTATATTTTGTCTTGTATTCCTAGTCGGCACATGTAGTTTAATAGTGGCAAGGATGGCAGGACTATCAATTAAATTATTAATGACTCTGTGTAACACAACCAGGTCTGAAATAATTCTCCTGTCAGACAGTGTTATTAGATGCAATTGATTCATCAAACTGACATAATTAATGTAATCAATAGGAATTCCGAGCTTAAAATTTACGTACTTAAGAAATTTGTGCTGAACTCTTTCTATATTATTGGAGTGAACTTTATATAAAGGGGACCAAATAGGTGAATTATACTCCAATTGACTTCTGACTAATTACTAACTGTTGCATTATTATTTGCGTTTATGCTTCAGTCTTGATAAGTTCATGCACCTCTAGCAATATAACACCTTTGCGAAGTTAATGGCTTGTTATTTGTGACGCCTCATTGTGCAGAATGTTATTGTGTTGAATTTTAAACCGGCACTCCAACGCGAGAGTCACAAAGCAGTAGCGATACCGTTACTCGATCCTACAAACAGTTGATCGACTATACGAAAACATGGTAATGCATTCTTATTAAGGTTATCTGCAAATTGAACAGCAAATCATTTCTACCTCGACGTATAATATAGGTGCAACGTTGCACCGCCGCAGCCTACTCCATTCTATACTGCAAACAACGACTTTCATTCCAACCATATTAAATAGGTCTTGAACATGGTTATATGCATTGCCAAGTTCAAATTTCAAGTCAGTACAGTGCGCTGTATTTAAAACACACTGCAATGCCTAGAAAGGATATTTTATATGTCCAATATGTTCCGTACCTACCAAATACTGTATTTTGTTAGATTTTTTTGTGTATAACAAAAATTTGTCCAATTGCAATGCACATGTAACATAAATAATAAATTATATATTTATATTGGGTAATGAATTATTGATTGACTAACTGACATATCCCCTGTGTTGCTTGGGTTATCCTTTGGAGATAGACATAAGCCATTCCAGACTTTTATTTTTAAGATATACAATTCCGTAGTACATTATTTTGATGTAGGTATCTCATAAGATTAAATGACGCCAGATACGCAACGATTGTGGTCTGAACTTCCATAAATAAAGTCTGATTCACTATAAATGTGGCCTGATTCATCATTAATGAAGCCAGATCCGACATAAATGAAGCAAGGTACGCCATGAATGTGTTCTGAACCGTCATAAATAAAGCTCTATTCGATATAAATGAGGCCTGATTTTGCTTAAAGTCTAGTGCACCATAAATGAAGCCAGGTACGCCATAAATGTTGTCTGAGAAACCATAAATAAATCTCTATTCGCTATAAACGAAGCCTGAATTTGCTTAAAGTCTAATACACCATAAATGAAGCAAGATACGCAATGAATGTTGCCTGAACAACCATAAATAAAGTTCTTTTTGCTATAAATGAAGCCTGATTTTGCTTAAAGTCTAATACACCATAAATGAAGCAAGATACGAAATGAATGTGGTCTGAACAACCATAAATGAAGCAAGATACGCAATAAATGTCGTCAAGTGTCGTCACTTTTGAATAGTGCTAAACAGTTTGCGGGAAACAGGCGTTTGTGTATAAACTAATTACGAATAAAGTTAACATATTTTTAACTCTTTTTAAATAAATTTTATTATGGATTTAAACGAGAACTCTCTTAACTATATGACCAAGGCCAAGGATCTACTCTGTTCGCTGATAAAAATTATTAATGACCCCGGCAACAAATTTACGAAGGAGCAAATGGGTAAAATTACCCCGATAACAACGGATCTGTTAGGAACCACAGGATTGATGGCTGTTCGTATGGGAATGTTGGAAGGAGAATTGTCAACATTAAAAAGTGTAACGGATACTCAGTCTATTGTTACTAACCCGACAAATACTTCATCTTCAATAAATGATTTGCTCGCAGAGGCCGAGGAAAGAAAAACCCGGTCAAAGAACATTATTTTATTTAATGTTCCCGAAAGTATTTCAGAATCAACAACAACAATTATTAAAATGGACAGCGATAAAGTAGTTTCAGCGATTAGTGATATAAATAATGAATTAATACCGAGTGTGGTTAAGTCGTACAGACTTGGTGTAAAAAAGTCCAACAAAATTAGACCGATTAAGGTCGAATTCAATGACTCTGTCTCGGCTCGTGAGGTTTTGACCAGGAACGCAAAACTGAAAAACGGTATAAAGGCCAGTAACGACCAAACACCATTGCAGAGGACTCAACTTCTAGATTTACGCCAACAACTCGAGACGAGGAAGAACAACGGTGAAACCAATATAACTATCAAATATGTGAACTCTGTACCTAAAATTATTGAATGTGCGCCAAAAAACTGAAACAACAAAAAATAAAATGCTACTACCAAAATGTGAGAGGGATCCGCACTAAACTTCCCATGTTGCTGACTTCGGCGGCAACTATCAGCAGTGATATCTTCATTTTAACCGAAACATGGCTCGACTCAGGAATCAATTCTGCCGAATTAGGCTTCCCTAATTTCAACATCTACCGTATGGATAGGAATTCTAAAACAAGTGCCAAAACGAGAGGAGGTGGTGTAGCCATTGCTATCTCAAAAAATCTCAGTTCTTCAAAAATATCCACAAAAAACACATCCATCGAGCAACTATTTGTCAATGTGAACACTTCTAGAGGTAAAATAATAGTGGGATGTGCATACTTACCTCCGAATTCTGATGTCCAAAGCTACAGCAATCACTGCGACGAGGTTGAATCAATTTGTGCTAAATATCCTAATACTAAACTACTTCTAGTTGGTGATTACAATCTGCCACATTATGATTGGTGTAATATGAATTCTGTCAATTCTTGTTCTAATGTTAATATTCGTGTTATTAGAGATATGGCACTGTTCTTAGGTCTAACTCAGTGTAATAATGTTCATAATATAGGAGGTCGTACGTTGGATTTGGCACTGTCAAATGTGTCTGACATCTGTGTTGTGAGAAGTACCGAAATTCTATTACCTGTCGATGTTTACCATCCACCACTAGAAATATGCATGTCTAATCTTAAACCAATTCCTATCGTAAAAAATGTAGTAGAAACTCGAAATTTCAAAAAAGCTGACTATGTTAAAATTTCAAATTTCCTTAAACAGACTGACTGGTCATTCTTTGATAGCGACGATGATATTAATGTACACCTTAAAAAATTTTACTTCATCGTTAATTCTGCAATTGAACAATTTGTTCCTTTAACGACTTACAGAGAAACTCTATACCCAAAATGGTTCTCAAAAGACCTGATAGACTTAATTTACCTTAAAAAATTATCTCATAAGAGATTCAAACAAAGTCGCCTGGCCATCGATTATACTGCGTTTCAAAAATTGAGGGCAGAGTGCAATAAGCTCTCCGCAAAATGTTACAAAAATTACATTAGTGATGTCGAAGGCTCTATCATGGACGACTCAAATTTCTTTTGGAAATATGTTAAATCCCAAAAAGAAAATGGTACTTACATACCTAGTAGTGTGTCATTCGATTCTAAATTATCCCAAAATCTTCAGGAAACTGTTAATCTTTTTGCTGATTTTTTTAGCGGCGTTTACATTAATGCAAGTGAAGACAGCAATATTTCGTGCTTTGATTTGGTTGAAACTCTTGATATATCTGACTGTAATGTAACCATAGACGATATTATATCTAAGCTGAAGAGTCTTGATTCCCGAAAATCCGCAGGACCTGATAATGTTTCGCCCAGGTTTTTAGTAAATTGTATGCATACATTGTCATATCCTATTCATAAGTTATTTACAAAGTCACTCTCATCAGGTGTATTCCCGGACCTTTGGAAGTTTAGTCTTTTAACGCCCATTTTCAAAAAAGGTAATAAGAGCGAAGTAACAAATTATAGGCCAATATGTATAATGTCTACTTTACCCAAACTTTTTGAAAGCCTAGTACTAGATAAGTTGATATCCCGAATCAATCGAACCATCTCTCCCCTTCAACATGGATTCATTAAAGGTAGATCTACTCTTACCAATTTGATATTGTACACGAATGATATTGTTAATGCCCTTAATGCATCACATCAAACTGATTCCATATATACTGACTTCAGTAAGGCATTTGATAAAGTAAACCACAAAATATTATTACGTAAACTAAAATTGTTGGGAATAAGAGGGAGTATGTTGGAATGGTTTAAGAGTTATCTATTAGGAAGGTACTTAGCAGTCAAGATAGATTCGTTTACTTCTTATACATTTGCTGCCTCGAGCGGAGTACCACAGGGATCTCACTTGGGCCCAATATTATTTTGTTTGTTTATCAATGATATTGTTAATATTTTTACTAATGTTAAAGTCCTGTTATTTGCCGACGATCTGAAGATATACAGAATAATCAAAGACGATGACGATCGCGCAATTTTGCAGTTGAACCTTAATAAACTATGTGCGTGGTGTTCTGTCAATGATTTGCAACTAAATTTAGGTAAATGCCAGATTATCAGTTTTTACAAAGGCAAAAATCCACTTAATTTTTCCTATTTTATGAATGGTGCTAATCTTCTTCGTGTATCACAGATTCGTGATCTTGGTGTTATATTCCACGAGAGTCTACAGTTTAACGAACACATCGATGAAATAACAAGCGATGCGATGAGAATACTAGGTTTTATTTTGAGAATGGGAGCAAATTTTAAAAGTATGTCAACATTAAAACATCTGTATTGCTCGTTAGTACGAAGCAAATTAGAATACAATTCCACCGTATGGTCACCGTACTACAAGGTCCATTCTCAATCATTAGAAAAGGTACAAAATAAATTCCTTCGGTACATTAATTTTAAAATGAAAATTCCAATCGAATTTATAAATTACAATAACTTGCTTGCTGAAACTAAACTTCTTAAATTATCTGATAGAAGAGTGTTAATTGATTTGCTATTTTTATTCAAAATTATTAAATCTTTAATTGACAGCCCTAATTTGTTGGAACTTATTTGCATTAATGTTCCTGCTAGGCAAACTCGCAGTAAAGATACTTTTAAATTTAACAAGAACCTCAACACTAATTATTCTATTTTTTCACCAATTCCTAGAATTCACAACCTTGCGAATAAATACTGTGAACTTATAGATATATTTGGTTTTGACAATTTTGTGAGCTTTAAAAGGCAACTTATTTCGATTCTATCGGCTAATAATTAACTTTTATAGCTTTAATAATTTTATTACATCTTCTCCCATTCGAAACCTTTCAAGTAAATTATATCCATATTTGTTTGTTTTTTATTTGCTCTACTATACACTTATAATTGTATGCTTATACCTACTAACTACTTTTTATACATAACACTATGTTCCATCTCAGATCTTATTATTTCTTATTCATGTCGATATTGCTAAATTCTATTAGTTTTTGCTTTTTACAGGTGCAACTCTTATTTTGTTTTTTTTTTTTTTTTTAAATCTCTGTTATAATGTTCTTTACCTCACGAGTAAGTTACACTCTAATTTATATTGGTTTATCGATTTGTTAAACACACAATTAATACTGGGTTTAAACACACCCACTTACTTACTTTTTATGTTGAACTTTCTTTTACTTACTATTTCATGCTTGGGTATATTTTATATTGAATCCATCTTATTAGTGTTTTGCTAATTTGCACAAAATTTTATTATATGTGTTGCTTTCTTACAATTAACTCCATTTATCTTCTTATGTTCAATTATTGTAATCAATGTAAATGTATATTTTCATGTAAAAGCCCATTAGGGCGTAAATAAAATAATAAATAAATAAATAAATAAATAAATGTGGTCTGAACAACCATAAATAAAGTTCTATTCTCTCTAAATGAAGCCTGATACGCAGTAAATGTGGTCTGGACCGCCGTAAACAAAGCCGAAAAAAAGTTTCAATTATAGAATAAACTGGTCTTAATTATAGAATCGAAGCTAGTTTTCCTACAAATGAAGAAACCATTTTTTTTCTAGCCTGATCCTACTGATAAATACAACACGATTAGCCATGAATGAAGATGTCTGTAAAAATATAATGTTCAGCAGCGTATCATTGCTCTAATTAGCACCTCTGCGTGACTTTCCTCACGCTTAAAATATCAATTATTGTGTGGGTTATACACATTATTACACCGGAATTGCATATTTACCGTTGTCCACCGGACTTTATCACTTTAAAGTCGCATTAGCACGAACGTTCGCTTAATTACCACTGAACTGACTGAACGTAAGCAAGTGTGAGTTTTTTACAAGTTATGCCACGTACGATTTCCGTTGGCTTGAATCCATCCGGTTAAGTCACCCCCAAGGAGAAGCATAACCTCTCGTGGCTTATTATTGATATTTGTATTTTTGAATCCGCTAATTCATGGTGGAATTCTTTTGTAAAGATTTTAAAGTTTTTTTCACTTTTCGTAACAGGCTACAACCGGTACAGTCTAATAATATTAATTCTCCCACTATTGAGATGTGGCCAAATTATAATCCCTGCCCTAGATGCATGTTTGAATACTAGGGTTTTTTTACAATTACTTCTTATTTGTTATATTACTGATGAGAGTGTGGGAATTACATAGGACACTCTTAGGTTCACGATAACCGATTTATTATTATTTTTTAATGATAAACTAATGTTTATAAGACAAGCTTTTATGCGTAGCATAAAGGATAACACATAACTATAAGCAATAATTAGTCGCCTGAAATATCAATACAAATTGAAAATAAGCCTTGTCTTATAAATATTAGTTTTTCTTTAAAAAATAATCATATTTGACAAGTCAAAAATATTTCACCAATAAATGAAGATATAATATGTCTCGACGCCATCTAGTGAGAAATTTAGCACTAACAAAGCCTTTCCTACAAAAATAAAGTTGGTTGTTTACAGGTGGAAAAAATAGCAGTAATTGTTGATTGAGGTACTAGTACATATTGAATCATTTGGCGGGTTGGAAATAAGCCGACATACCTCAATGGTTTCAGAGCACCTGACCGGACGTCAGAAGGCACGGGTTCAATTCCCGTTGGTGGCATTTATTTTTACTCGGGAGATATTTTCAATTTGTATTGACATTTCAGGCGACTAATTATTGCTTATAATTATTCGATTTATTAAGTACGCGATACAATGAATGTGGATGTTACTAATACTAGAATAGACACTAGCTGAGAGCTGGACTCAGAGGAGAAAGCTTGAGCAAGTGCAACTACTTATATACAGTAAACTCTTTCTGTCTCACTCTAACACTGCCCAAGTCATATTAGCAATTTAATAATCCCACAGTAGATTTTGTGGTTGGAACCCGTTGTTTAATGAAGAAATCGGATGACACCATTGCACAAGACATGTCTAAAATTGGAATCAATAATGATGATGATGATAGTATGAATCTTTCTCAGAATCATTATTTATACATGCTTTACATTCTGAGACTTTGGTGACACTTTTCCAATGGCGAGAGGGCCCTAGTGTCACCTCTTCACCGCGTATCGCGCGTTTGTTGCTTGGATTATTATTGATTGTCTAATGGAAGACCGAAACGGGACCAAGCGAAAAACGGCGAGACAAGCGCGACAACTATACCCTAAAGTCATTTTGGATAGTCTCCCTGTGCTTCTAGACCAGAAATAAAGATCACTTTAGATTAAAAGCCGAAGAAAACACGTTGACAATATTTCCTGCACGTGTCAGTCTGTCTGTTTGACGGTGATGTTGAAATATGCATGTCCTTGCCACGGGTACAACGGCCCCGTGGAGTAGCGGGAACCGGTTCGACCCGAAGGTTGCTGGCTCGATTCCCGTTGAGAAGTATAGACGAGTTGATTTTTTTTTTGTTATGGTCAGGATTTTTACAGTTGTTCCAGACCATGGCAATGTTATTTTTTTTAAACAAGTTACATTATTCAGAAAGATAATAATTCTAACACACAGGTGCATAATATTGCATTATTAGCTGTGTGGTTGAAGAGATTTTGTATAATTTATGGTTATGAATTTGTAACATATTTTTTTTGGAAACCCGTTACGGAAATTAGATTATACCTCACTGGTTGCTGACACTGATAATGATGATAAATAAACATAAGATTACATAAATGTATGCAATAATTGCATAATTGTTTCATGTAATGTTTACTACACATTTCAATATCCGACTACTTGGGGTCGCACAGTGAAACAGAATGAAAAATCTCTGACATGGAAAACTTATATAAATTATCTTTTCTACTCAAATTTGAAGCTTTTAAGATAAGCTTTATAACATTTGAAGCTTTTAAGATAAGATTTATAACATTTGAGCTCTTAAGATAAGTTTTGTAACTTTTGAAGCTCTTAAGATAAGAAGTTCCATAAAATCCGATTTCTGATTTATTTACTTTGTTATTTACATTATGTTCTTAACTTCTTTTTTATATTATTTGCTGTTTATTACTCACACAATTATCATTATTTACATATTATTTGCTGTTTTACACGCCCGTAGGGGATGTTTATTACTTACACAATTATCATTATTCAGATATTATTTGCTGTTTTACAGCCCATGAGGGCTGTTTATTACTTACACAATTATCATTATTCAGATATTATTTGCTGTTTTACACAACCATACGGACTGTTTATTACTTACACAATTATCATTATTCAGATATTATTTGCTGTTTTACAGCCCATGAGGGCTGTTTATTACTTACACAATTATCATTATTCGGATATTATTTGCTGTTTTACACAACCATACGGACTGTTTATTACTTACACAATTATCATTATTCAGATATTATTTGCTGTTTTACAGCCCATGAGGGCTGTTTATTACTTACACTATTATCATTATTCAGATATTATTTGCTGTTTTACACAACCATACGGACTGTTTATTACTTACACAATTATCATTATTCAGATATTATTTGCTGTTTTACAGCCCATGAGGGCTGTTTATTACTTACACTATTATCATTATTCAGATATTATTTGCTGTTTTACACAACCATACGGACTGTTTATTACTTACACAATTATCATTATTCAGATATTATTTGCTGTTTTACAGCCCATGAGGGCTGTTTATTACTTACACAATTATGCAGCAATATATATAACAGCAAATAATATTCGGATATTATTTGCTGTTTTACACAACCATACGGACTGTTTATTACTTACACAATTATCATTATTCAGATATTATTTGCTGTTTTACAGCCCATGAGGGCTGTTTATTACTTACACTATTATCATTATTCAGATATTATTTGCTGTTTTACAGCCCATGAGGGCTGTTTATTACTTACACAATTATCATTATTCAGATATTATTTGCTGTTTTACAGCCCATGAGGGCTGTTTATTACTTACACTATTATCATTATTCAGATATTATTTGCTGTTTTACAGCCCATGAGGGCTGTTTATTACTTACACAATTATCATTATTCGGATATTATTTGCTGTTTTACACAACCATACGGACTGTTTATTACTTACACAATTATCATTATTCAGATATTATTTGCTGTTTTACAGCCCATGAGGGCTGTTTATTACTTACACAATTATCATTATTCGGATATTATTTGCTGTTTTACACAACCATACGGACTGTTTATTACTTACACAATTATCATTATTCAGATATTATTTGCTGTTTTACAGCCCATGAGGGCTATTTATTACTTACACTATTATCACTATTCAGATATTATTTGCTGTTTTACAGCCCATGAGGGCTGTTTATTACTTACACAATTATCATTATTTACATATTTGTTCAACTTGAAATATACTTATGTTCCTTAACTTCTATTTACTATCCAATTCTTTTAAACGGTCATAAAGGATGTTAATTACCTACGCATTTCTAATTACCTACATGTTATAGTTTATGTCTTTTAAAATATGTTGTATTATCTAAAAGTCGAAGCGCGTTAATAAATAAATATTTATCTTTCCATCGGTATTTCCAAGACCCATCTTCATAGCTTTCGTTAGAGCTTCTGTTAATTATAAATAATCAAAGATCAGTAACCATCAATGAACTGTGTATATTTACGTATCTTGATATTGTAATGACTTTGTTCAGAGCGAAAATTCTTCAGAATTCGTCGGTTAATTTGGGTACTATTTTCGGAACGCACACCCGGGATCACAAATCACGAGGAAATCTAAATTTGTGCTCCGTAAACTTGGGAACGACGAACTTTGTGAATCCACTAACCTAACCTAACCCAACCTAGCTTTTTATATGCGGTATTCGTATCGAATTGCATTTAAAGGAAAGTTTAATTATTTTGAATATGGCGGATGAAAGCTTACATAAATTAAAAAAAAAATTAAGATTTAAAATGCATTATAAATTATGGTGATGTATAACCAAAAGGTTATGATTTATAATATACTTCGGTAGCAACTTTGGCAGATACGGTACTCTCAGTTAGAGCAGAGATCGCTATTTTGAGTCTCAGCAATCTCATCTTTATTTTCTTCTATTTCATTTTCTTTAAAGACTTTAAATTTTGTTTAAATAATTAAAAAATCAATCCGTAAAAACACAAAGTTTTTTTTACCAAAAGATATCTATTTTTAAATGTTCTATTTTTAATACTTTCTTCCAAGAAACTGGAGTCGACAACTCGACCAACCTCGCCAAATGCCGATCGGATAGGACCGACATTTATTTCGTATATTAACTGCTGTAATTTCATCAAATTTTGGGGAAATGCGTATATTTCCGCGTGTGTGTACGTGATTGACACCAAAAGTTGATAGAATGCATTGTCATCGACAACGCGGCTGTCTGCCGAGTTTCGGATCGATCGGATGTCGGGAAGTGGGTTAATTTCAACTTCCAAGAATTACATTCAAAACAAACAAAAAAGTAAACAAAAGTGAAATACAAATAGATGTAATTGAAGAAGAAGAAAATACTAATAAATATAAACGAAACATGAAACAGAACAAGACACAGAAAATAAAATTTAACGGTCTCAACTGGGAATCGAACCCAGTCTTAGCGGGACAACACCCCACCACCCGGCCATTAAATAATTAATTAAACATTCTTTTTGTCGATCTAATATTTCAAATTTAGCTAATTTTTCTATTTGAGATTCCCAAATTCCCCGGTGAGACCTTTATCTTTATATTTTTTGTGTCTTATTCTGTTTCATGTTTCCTTTAGATTTATTTTATTATTATCTTGAAATAGTTCTATTAGGTAGCCATCAAATAGCTTTAAGGCGAAACTTAATGCTAAATCACTATTTTGATTGATCTTTATAACGAATTGGTTTACATTATGAATACTAAAAAATATGCTTTAGATAAATTGAATGTTTTCCTATCGTTTCGCTTGAGTAGAATACAAATAAAATAATAATTTACTCAATAAAAAATATAAATGTAAACTACTAAAAAAAATTTACATTAAGAATATACAGATTTTTGGCTTGTAGCTTCCTCTTAAAATAGTTTTTAATGCATCATGTACAAATTAACATGCATTAAAAATTATTACTGTTCACGCGTTGTTGGCTGTGATTATGTGTCTTGATTATCTTCCAAAACCACGTGATGTCATGGGTCCGGGCAGTTAGTAGCTCTAGTAGCAGGTAATTATTAATAATTATTATAGTTTGATTTAATCGACGATTAAGACGGGCAATGGAGAAACAGCTAACGACTCACAGGACTGCGTGATGGAATCCAATGAATGTAAACTTTATCAGCTGATTTTATTTTGGAAATATTCATATGTCTGCGGAAATAGCATAATATGATTACTCCTCACGCATTGTTTTGTTACAATCATTATTTATCTTGATTAGTAGATTTCTCGTTGTTTTCACCAAAAAATTGTAATTTTTATTTATTTTTGGAATAACTTAATAATAACTGTGTAAAACCTCAAATTGTAATATTTAATCATTGAAGACAATATTACATTCCTAAACGAAAATTTGAAACAGAAAAATCAAGCAAGGCTCTAAAATTTGTTCAGTTATTTAATATGTTATAGATAATTTTTTTTCCTTTATTTAATGTGTTTTAGATAAATTTGTTCCGTTATTTAATATGTTATGGATAAATTTGTTCCGTTATTTAATATGTTATGGATAAATTTGTTCCGTTATTTAATATGTTATGGATAAATTTGTTCCGTTATTTAATATGTTATGGATAAATTTGTTCCGTTATTTAATATGTTATAGATAATTTTTCCTCCTTTATTTAATGTGTTTTAGATAAATTTGTTCCGTTATTTAATATGTTATGGATAAATTTGTTCCGTTATTTAATATGTTATATCTTTAAATGCAACAAAAGCATTTGTCGAGAGATTTTTGCTCTATTTCAAACTAGTCGTCTTTTATTAAATACTTTCACCACTATCGCTTAATTATTTTCTTCTTTTCTAATACTGCGCGCTCCCTCTAACATTCGTATTTACATATCTCCCTTTCAAACCATCTTTGAACGCTTACTACGGGGCCTTAAGATAATCCCACAAGAAAAAGTTCAAAGGAGTTAAATCAGGACTTCCAGGTGGCCACAAAACAGAACCATTCCTACCAATCCAACGGCCAGGGAATCTGTTGTTGACAGCCTGTAGTAGGTAGGTAAAGATTCTAATAAGGCGGCGCTCCGTCCTGCTGTTCTTCAAAGTTGCACTGCGCAGACTCGCACACAGGTCACCACTGTATACATTTTTTAAAAAAAGAATTCATGTTTTTTGGAAATCTTATAAAATATTTAAATTACGATTTATTGATTTCATACCGACCCGAGTGGGATTGACCTTACTGTTAACCGTCGAAACCGAGGTACGTATGACGTCACGCGTACCCCGTCAGATTTCGATATTGGCTTTGACAAATGCAAATTATTTTAAGTATGAAATAATTTTTTTTTAAAACTGGTATTCCTTATTTAGAATGCGACTCCTAATACAGGGTTTTCCAATAAGAGTTGTTATTTTGAATAGCCCGCTATTTCGGTAGATGTTACTTTTGAAGCTGTCATTTTTTGACATTTGACAAGTAGAAACTACGCCATTAATAAAAATGGAACGATACACGCTTCAACAACGCATTGAAATTATTAAAATTCACTTGAGTGAATCAAATGCAAATCATCTTGAGTGATGAGGCCCATTTCCACCTCGGTGGCTTCGTCAACAAGCAAAATTGTCGCATCTGGGGCTCGGAAAACCCAAGAGTTATTGTTGAAAAGCCTCTCTATCCTCAACGTGTGACTGTTTGGTGCGGTTTATGGTCCGGCGGAGTCATTGGACCTTAGTTTTTCGAAAATGAGGCTGGAGCAACAGTTACGGTGAATGGATTGCGCTATCAAGAGATGATTAATGATTTTTTATGGCCGGAATTGGATGGTATTGATCTGGACAACGTTTACTTACACGGCGCTACGTGTCACACAAACAACGAAACCATTGATCTTTTACGATTGAATATCAAAATAACACCTCTTATTGGTAAACCCTGTATAATTCAGCGCACCTGAAGGGAGGTCGAATATCGCTTGAATGTTTGCCGTGCAATAGGGAAAACTTTATATCGAAATTGTCTAAGTAACGTTAAAAAATGTACGTTTTTTGGTGTATAAATAAATAGCTACCTTTATAAATACCTTTAAGGCGATGCACTACGTCGTGTAATATTTTGAATCTAGCCGCTATTAATAACACACCTTACGTAGATGGCGATAAGGCTTAAATTCCCGCTTTACACTATCCACCTGTTTTGATTTATGCAAGAAAAAAACATGGCCAAAAAGTGCCTTTTATTTTATTTTGTGGATGTTCAGGCACAAATATTTAAATGTTTTTCGATCATTTTATAATCAGGGTGGCCACAAAAAACGGATTTCAAAATTCCCTGATAAATCCAGGTTTTCCAGGGCAGTTTCTATATTTTTCCCTGATATGTTTTATTTGGTATAAGGACATATCGTTCAAAATTTTATTTTTGAAACACGATTTTCATCTACGCCAGAAAATTAGAACAGATACATAAATAAAGGGAATTCCGTCATCTAAAGCAGTGTTCCGCAACCTTTTCTCACCTACGACACACCAAAATTTTCCCTAGAATTCCGTGGCACACCAAAAGCTAAAATATATATGTATTAAATTGATGGACAAATTTTACAATAATCTTTTGTTTTTTATTTGAAAAGTATACACACATATAACTATAACATATTTATTTTTACGCAATCTTAATAATTATTATAAAATAATAATGAATTAATGAGCGATTAATTGTTAAATTAACCTGCGCTTGTTTCAATGAACACAAAAGTTTTATATTCGGCTCGCAACCCGAAGTTCTTGGTCAAGACCTTTTAAGAATGACCGCTTATCATTTTTAATTAATACAAGCGTTGAAAAACTTTGCTCACATAAATATGTCGTTTAAAATGGAAGTAGTATTAAGATTGCTTTGTCGGAAATGTATATTTAATATAGTCTTCGTCGTACTTTCTTTTCACTATCTTCTTTGGTTTTGATCTTTGTATTGTCTTTGTGTAATTGGCGTCTTCATCATCAGACGGATCTTTTCCATGTAAAAAATTATCGATATTTAAAGGGGTATAAAACTAAATATCTATCATACGAAGAACGCTAACTGCTATTGTGTATTAAATACGTAACGAAATATTGTAAAATGTCAAATACATTGAATTGACCGCGGCACACCTGTATCCGGCTCACGGCACACCAGTGTGCCACGGCACACCGGTTGCGGAGCACTGATCTAAAGCATTTATTATTTCCTTGCACCACAATGATCTATTCAAAACAAAATACACTTATTACAAATTTATGATATTTCGCCTGAAGACAATTTGTGTACAAATGAAAAGACCAGACAAAAATAGACAAATAAACAAAATTAAGTACAGTAGAACCCCGATAATTCGAAAAAACGCGTAATTCGTAATTTTCGCGAAAAAAATTAATTCGAAATTCGTTAATTCGTAATTCGAAATTTATTTTTGTCCGCGCACGAAAATTTGTTTGTGAAATTCGAAAAAATTTGATTTTTGCGAAAATAAATCATAATATTTCGTAAATCTGAATCTAAAAGTCAGCCGTGGCGGTAAAACGCCGAAAAATGTATTTTTACGTGGTTATACATCGTCCTAATTAGTATTATTATTTTGTAAATCTGAATCGATTTACACTGGAATGTTGTATTTTTTCAAATTTTTCGAATATCCGAGTTGAAGGGCCGAGAAAATACGTTTTACGCGGATATATGTCGTAGTTTTACGAGTTTACACGAAATATCTGTATTTAAAGGGTCGGCCACGACGAAACTCGGCCGCGAAATTTCGATTTACGCGTAAATGTATCATATATTTACGATTTTTACGAATTTATTTCGAATATCTGAATTTTAAAGGGCCCGCCGCGACGGAAATCGGACGCGAAATTTCAATTTACGCGGAAATATATCTTATTTTTACTAACTTTACTTCGAATATCCGAGTTAAAAAATACGGCGCGACGAAAATCGGCCGAAAAATTTCGATTCACGCCGAAATATGACATATTTTTACGAATTTACTTTAAATATCTGAACTTAAAAGGCCGGCCGCGACGAAAAACTGCCGATAAAATTCGATTTACGCGGAAATATTTCATATTTTTAAATATATAGCATTTTTACGAATTTATTGCTAATATCTGAATTTAAAGGGCCCGCCGCTACGGTAATCGGCCGCGAAAATAAAGAAATAATTGGTATTAATACGAATTTACAACTAAAATACCACCCGGATTTGAAGAGGCGGCCGAGAAAATCGATTTTCGGCGTATTTTTTTTTTTCATAAAAATTCGAATTATGTGGGAATTCGTTAATTCCAAATTTGATTTTTGATGTCCCGTGGATTTCGAATTAACGAGGTTCTACTGTATTGACACTTTGTAAAAATGTTGATAATGATGATCTTTAAATTTTATTACGACCGTACTGGGTGTCCGACCCTTTTGACACTTTGTTGTAACTTTGCTAGCTTTTTCTTTACAGATTTCGCACCTACATAGTATAGGGGAAAAACCAAGGCGGGTGGTTTAAGACATGATTGTGGGGCTATTTACGAAAATAATAATAAAAAATACCTACTTATCTAGTTTGTCTTTGTCGGTATATCTTTTGTTACACACGCCACAAGTAAAAGTAATAAAACACAACTTTGGGACTTCACAATTAGTAAATAACGAATTTCGTGTTATTTTTGGAATTCCCTGATATTTTAAGAATATTTTAAAATTCCCTGACATTTCCCTGATAATTCCCGGTTCGGTAAAATTCCCTGATAATTCCCGGTTTTCCAGGTCTGTGGCCACCCTGTATAAATAACTTAATTTGCCACAATATACAATAAAACCATAACCAAAAATGGGTTCGTAAGAAGGAGATTTTAAACTTTAAAGCAGTTTTCATAGGCCTATACATTATTTTTTTCTGGGCTTATAAAAAGACTTATCTAAAAAATACTCGATTATTTCAAAGGCCAGGATGTATTCTACTCGCAGTATTTAATTAAAGCATCTGAAACATTTCTAGGCGACCAAATTTTCAAACCAAAAACACATGATTTTAAATTACCATGTAGTGCATCGCCTTAATATACTATTTAAACTCTTTAATTATTTAATTTAAAATCACGGACACCTTTTTCGATGACCCTGTATTATGACAGTAACAAAGGAAATAAATTATGATGATTATTCAATGTACTGTTAGCATTTATACTCGCCTAACGAACTAGTTGTGTAATATATCCTAGCATGCCATGACGTCTGTGAACTTGAGAAAAAATGACACTCTGAAAAGTCGTAGAAAATATATTCCAAAGCCGTCAGAGAAGCTGCATACATCAAATAAAAATTATTTTCTAAAGTAATATTTAGCGCAAGCGATTCTAAATTTATTTAAACAGTTCCATGAGGGTTTAAATAGCCTAAATTTTTTTTTTCGATTTTTGTATGAAGGACACCGGTGACCCATGCACAGTCAACAGGTTAAACAACTAACTCAGAGGTTCCGAATTTTTTCGGCCACGGAATCCTAAAGAGGCACTTGCATCTCGGCGGAACCGCAATTAAAAAAAAATTACTCATTTCTAAATATGTAATTATAGAAGGTAAATCGTCTTTAATTGGGTGTTGAAAAAAAAAGTGAGTATCGTTAGTCTCGATTTGCTTGAGCTAATGGACAACCGGGGTAAGTTGCGATACTGGAGGGAGTGGTACATGAATTATAATATTTACGAAGGCATCGAACATTTTTGCAATTTCTCTGCGTTTCTCATGCAGTTCTCTTAATTCACAAAATTTAAACAATTCATCAAATTTCAAAGATAATATTCATGTTTTGTGAACGTTCTATTCAAGTTCTGTTATCATTAATTTATGTGTCAGTTGTTTCACAGTATTTTAATAATAACAAAACTTGAATAGAACTTTCACAGAACTTGAATATTAACTTTGAAATTTGATGAATTGTTCAAGTTCTGTGAGAAAACTGGCCCTAAAAGCTGTGGGGATTTATGAATTTTGGTGGTACTAGAGTGCTTATATTACAAAAATGGCATTATTTATGTTGTTGTAGCGGAAAACGATTTTTTATTTTTGTTATTTTGCGAATATTCGGTATTTTGTATGAAAATTTTCAGGAAATGTCAGTTTGGCCGTTTTCAGATACCTCAATAATGCCATTTTTTGTAATATTAACTGTCTAGTACAACCACAAGTCACAAGCCGCCACTCCCTAAAAAGTTCACGTCAAATTTATTGTTTTGATTGATGTGAAGATATTTGGTATCACTTTTCACGACGGTTTGTCATTGTTTTGTATTGTCTGGTTACCTAATTTCCATAGTATTTTAACTCACACCTGACCCTTGATAGTAATGAAATATTATGTCTGGCTTTCTAACAAAGTGATTGATTACAATCATGATAATATTATATTATATATTATACAATAACGAAGATATGCGATCAGCTGTTACAACAATGCGGTTGGGTAGGGTTGCCATTATTTGACAAATCAAATCCGGAAAATTAAATAAATAAAGGCATTAATTTCTACTTCAACCTTACTTTGTGTTTACGCTATTTCCTGACAAATTGACCTTTTTACATTAATTACTAACCCCACATAGGAGGTCCTGAGAAAAATATTTTCCCTTAGGGCCTAAGTCATCTTTGAAAGAAATGAGATGAAGTTCTGGGAAGGTAAATGGTATGAGGGTTAGGTAGGAATCTAGGTATCAGTGTGTACAGAAGGGACGGACATATGAATATATCACTCTCACTGCGGCACAAGGCGATGATAGGTCGAGAGTCGAGAGACCAGTTGGAGAGGTTCCCAAACCAGCCTCTCCTGATCTGGCATACCTCGCAGATGGTGGGCAGGCGCATCCTAAACACACCTCACCCGATGAAGCCGGGCACCCCTGCTAAAACACCAAACTTATCGAACCATTTGGGGTGACCTATGGCAGATATGTTGGTTATCCAATAAATGATTGCCGGGCCGCGGTACCCAAACCCGCCTCACAAATTGGCCCTAATTAAGACGTAGTAGTTTGGTGTTCCAACGGGTTTCCAAGGGTTTATGGAAACCCTTTATTCGAAGTTTTGATTTTATTTCAAATTCTTAAAAAATTAACTTTCGCTTACATATATTTTTATATTTATTTAAAAAAGTAATAGAACGTTTTTAAGAAAAGATAAATGCAAGTTAAATGTTAGTGTGTTATTGGGTAATAACCATAGATATTTTTTTTGTGTGTTTTTATTTATTTATAATTTTATACATTTTATTTTAAAATTACTAACCATTAACAACTTATTTCTATGACATTAACCACACTTTACACTACATCTAAAACTTATTCTTTATAGCTATTTATGCATCACATTAATTTAAAATATCAAATTATCAATCAACATTAAATTTGGGTGTCAATTCAAGGAGTTGGATGCAAACCACGTGACATATTGGCACCTGGAGAGGTCGAGAATGCTTTGATTAAACCATGACATCAGTCGTACATTGACCACCGAAGAGCGCACATTGAAATTACCAGACAATGGGCAGAAAAGTTAAGTTCGCTAAAGTAAGGCAAAGGTTTTCATTGTGCGATTTTTCTGCACAGGATATGAATGTTCGTTCTTTAACGAATCGCCTGGCATAGCGACGATAATTGAGTGAGGTTTGCAAATTATAACACATTTGTAAAAGTGTCTAACTAAATATTGTAGCAAAATATAAAATTTTGGAAAAAAGCCCAAACTTTTGTTTACCCGATAGTTAAGTTTTTTACGCAGACCGCAATTTGCTTGCCATTATGAAAAGGAGTAGTAATTCGTAAGCAGCTTTTATTTTCCAGGACCGGATTGTGATATTACAATGCGAGTTGCCTGTATACTGTCAGATTCATCTATTGACAAATCACCGAAAGTGGGACGGTCTCGCCGCCTCTCGCGTTTGTCACCCTTTCCCTGATTGGCTCGTCTATTAATTTAAATGTCTATGGTAATAATGGATTTGAATCCTAATTTAAATTACATTATTATTACCCCCGAGACAACAACGTTGTTTTCTGATATGAATTGTTTGTAGCAATTTGTTGCATGGTCAAAATGTTTTTGTAGGTAACTAAAATATGAATTAGAAGTTTTTTTTGTTGGAAACCCGTTATTATATTACGGAAATCGGATTATAACCACTGCGCGTATGGCAAGTATCGGGTTAGTCAGTCAACAAGTACTCATTTGTTTTAACACCTGGTTTGAGGAATGTTATGAATTAGCATAGCCTTTATATTAAACAATAATATGTAACAATCGAGTACAATAATATAGTATCTATTGTCTGTTATCAATAATAGTACGATTTTAGTGCAAACGTACACGTAGCTTATGATATTATTTATGCCAGTTATTTATTTTTATAAAAAAGAACATAGGCAATTTTCTAAATGTTATTATGTTGGTCTGTTATCACTGGTAGATTATTATAATAGTTTTACCCAAATTCCATGGAATTCCCATCTCCCTAATACATACAGGCAACAGGTGAAGTAATGTACGCAGTTTTAATGAGGACGTAGATAAGATTTATTGCAACATTAGCCCAATAGAAAACACCACTGTAAATCCATAAAATTAAAGTACTTTCGATTTTTAGTGCTCAACGCAATAATTATTTTGCACGTGATTTTCATTGAAATATTAATATTTACCTGCGCAGACCCGTGAAAAATCAATTATAATTATAGGAGTGGGATATTTTCACTGTATTATTTTAAAAAAATTACCATAATGAAGATATTTTTATGTTGACGAATAAAATTAGAAGGAATATCAGAAACAATTAGTATGTATGATTAAGTATATAACGCTAATAATTAGCAATGCAAGGAGTTCTATACTTTGTTTATGTTATGTAAATAATCATGTATCATGTGTTTACGCAAAGTGCATCCACTCTGCTTTATTTACATAAAGAATTATCATGGACTGTTCAAATTTCCAATGCCGAACGATCTGTTTGCTCCCAACGTCATTAAATCCTTCGAAATTACCTTGAAAGAGCCCCACGTTGGGTGCCAAATAGTAACATAGGTATGATTTATGATTCCTACGTCCAACAATGTGATGTCAGATTTTTGAGGTGATAAAAAATGTTCTTTGCATCTGCTCTGATGATGGACATTGCAAAGTTTTCCTAAACGATTCTTGAGGAGCTTACTCCCCCCTCTTGAGTCGAGGAGGAGAAAGTGGATCACGATTTAAAACCCCAAGTGTCAACAAAATAATTTGACGGGCAAGGTTAGGTTTGGAAACCTTGTTAAGATATTGACATAATAAGTTTCCCTCTATCCAGTTTAAAATAATTTTTCTTAGATTATGCAAAACCACTAACCTCAAAGACGCAGTTTTGAAATTTCGTAATTTAAAACATGCAAATCGGATGTTTCCTTAATTTATAATCGTTCAATTTGTTATTTCGCACCAATTATACTTGTAAGTGTGTCTTTTCCTGAACGAGGGTGCAGATTTTCGCCATGGACTATTTGTCTAAAATAAATATGTAATATATTAAGTACATTGAAGTAATGCAACACTGAAGGGAAAAATCTCCCACTTGTTAAGCATGTTATCACGGAACCCTGATTAAAGGCAGTATTATGTTAAGAATTATTATAGACTAAACCAATACCAAACTCTTTTGTTTGATTCGCTGAGAGAGTTCGATGGACTTTTCGTTCTGGTAATATTTCAATTTTGAAACCCTAGCAAGCTTTGGCCAGCCACATTTTTCTCGATCCCACGTAGATTCCAACCATACTAAAGTTACCAAACAGCTCGTAACTAACAAATAATAGATGCTAATTCGCGAGTGCGCACCACTTTAGACCAGTGCCCTTATGCAATGCGTTGAATTCTTTCTAAAAATACCGCGATTAGCGTCGCATTTTGAGTATTTCGCGGAAACCTTGACGTCAAGGATGGGTCCGTTGTATTCTAACATACCTACGTATGTATTGAGTGTTGAGTGCTGACACGAACCTTAATATGTGTTAGTTATATGCTGTAAAACATAAGCCACACAATTTGTATTTTTATGACTTTTAATTTAAAACGGCGGAAAAAAGTAGGCGAAGCTCCGCGTGACATTGTGTTATTTTTGTAGAACGTTTGAGCCAAGTTTTCTTACGTATTGAGGTGCTGGTGCAGAACCAGTGGCTCATTACAAATATAGTAATATACTTAGTTTCGTTCGTCGTTATGCTTTATATATTGCTGTGTTGGACATCAAAACCCGACACTAAATTGGTTTGCATTGAAACTTACAATAAAAACCTGTCTTATATGTCTTGGTTAAATCATAAAGAGCGCCAAAAAAATCTAACGCAAATGATTATATGGGGAAAGATTGAGGGAATACTTACACCTAGTATCTAATCGTAGCGAGAAATTAATTAACGAATATCTTTTTAAATAAAATTCTGAGCAATGTACTGCGTTTTAGACGTAATAATCAATAAGTAGCAAAACAGGGCCAAGTTGAAAACCTCGAGGAATTCCTCAACCTTGCATGAGATAGGAACGTGTTGAAAATTGCGAAATTTAGTCGAATATTAATCTAGTTTCTGATTCTTATCTGCGTTATCGCATTTTTATCGAATCTTCCTTTACTGAAATAGCCAAGTGCATAATTCTATATTTTTCTTTTTATCGTTTCTATATATTTGCATATTCCATTATCTAGTAAGTAAATATGTATTTATTATTCGTTGGTGGTATTGAGTTTGGACTGGTTGAGGCTTGTTCAAGGATAACAACCTTCAAGATAGTGTCTTCGGGATATTTTATTACATGTAAAAAGTGGCAATTAAAAGAGCACGTGTAAAAAATAATTCAAAAGTCAACAGTAATAAATTATACAGCTTTTGTTTGCTTAGTGTACATTGTTTTTAAAAATAGTATCTGAATTTTTGCAACGGATGTTATGAGAGTGGCAAATTGAAGGATTTTTTTGATCGCAGAATTTTTTATTTTTAGACCCATGCTGTGTGAAATTCATGTTTCCTCCATTGTTTCCTGCAAATGTGATTTTACGAACCGTGAAGGACACTAGACAGTGTTGATTTATTGCTATCTATAGAATTCGATACGATCAAAATCGACTCCGTGTAATTAATCCACTGTCTGTCCAATGCTTAATGAAGGCCTGTCCAGGATGATTTTATTTTTCACTTAGTTGTACTTTTGAACTGCCGCATGTTCCTGCCTAACATCACATTTCTTTAAAAACATATAAATAACCATGCCGAACCTTTCTTGGCCACAATCAAAATCCATATCAATCACCGTCTACGAACAAACCCCGTAACTTTACAAAAAAATAAACTTAACCTTCTTCCAAACTCTTGTGAGAAATTGTGTGACTATATAACATCTACCATTTTAGTGGCGGGATTCGGGACATATTTAGCGATATCCCCAGAATTCCACAAATTTCGTCGAATCTTTTGTTTTCGCTTGACTTCACTTTGCTCAAACTTTATTGTTTCTTTTTTTCGTGTTATTATTGTTGTTATTTTATACACCGTTATTCGATGGTTGGTAACCTCAGTCTGTTTTGTACATTATAAATAAAATTTTATCTCGGTTTTTCAGCGTTGGAGGTCCTTTAGTGGTTATTAGCCCATCGGCTGTACATCGGCTAACTCTTTTGACAATGCTTCTTTGTTTATTCGTTTGTCACTAGCTACTTGCTTCCGTATCCATTCGTTTCTCTTACGACCTGTTGAGTGATGTCGCATGCATCTTTATGATATCGGTACACCTATTTAATTTGTTTTACAAGGTTCCTTCTTGTTCTCGAATAGAAAAAATAGTATTTTTTACAGAGAAATTCTGGCGTCATTGGTGTTTTCAAAATGTCCGATTTCTGAAAGTGCTTATGGTATCGCTTTTAGTCACACAATTTTACTGCCTCGCAATGTGTTCTTGTTTAGATAAGCGGTTTGAAAGTTAAGCCCTTGATATATATTTTATTTACCAGTCATTTAATCCTCACGAAAGTCACACGCAAAGGAAATTTACCCTAATTTGTGGGACGATAAATGAATAGGTACTCTAAAGTTTTTCATTGATCAATTCTCTTATACGCCATGCAATCCCCTTTTTATGAATCAATTACTACTTTACACGCCTTTCAAATTCCCTTTAATCGTTTGCAATGCCAATTGTTTTCAATTGATGCACACCACGGAAACCACTGAAGTGAACAACCGATAGAATTGTGTTGTGGGCTTGTCAACGTGCCCGAAGTTAGGGCGATTTATCGTACTTTTGATTACATCTATCAAAAATGTCCAAATATCTAAATTCTTTCTCGAACACATAATCAATTCATTGGTCTGTTTGGGACCTAGAAGTAAAGAGTTATCATGTAAATTGGCGACAAAACAACAAGCATTTTGAAGACTTTCATACCTATATCACAAATGTAAAAATCCCTAAAGTAATGTGTTGGTTTACAGCGCAGTCCATTATGGGACTTTTCTACGCAATGCGTTCTCTCACATTTCAAGTAATCGTTTTTACTGTGAAATGTGTAAAAATAAATAAAACATTATTGTAAAATGTTAATTTTCCGAACCTTTGTTCGCCCGATATGGGATTCCCAATTTCGTAAAAAGGATTAGTTATTCGTAAGCAGATTTTATTTCCGAAGACTAGAAAATAGTGAATCTATAATGCGAGTTGCCTGCAGACTGTCGGATTCATTTATTGAACAACCGCAGAAAGAGACACGCCCATTCCGTCTCCCCACTCCGGGCAATTTGATTTGTTCCCCTCACTCTTAAGGGCAGTTCTATCTTTTATTTGGTCTGTGATTGCACCTGATACATATCGATAATTTTAACTTTGTGATCACACTTCTATTGGTTTGTCTGTTCAGTGAGTGAAATGTTTGAGACCCCTGAGGTCGGCTACATATCGTGATGCTGGGAGGTGTGTGCAGAGGAGGTTTGTATTATAATCCGCAACTAACGAGGGACAGACAATTTAAAATTACTTCAGCCCACACGTCCGACTCGGGGACCAACGGTGACATTGGACCGATAATATAGCTAATGGTTACGCCACTGTAAATCTGGATGGGATTTTAGTGAAATTGTGATGCTAATTATTAAACAATGTGAATGTTATAGTCAGAATATTGAGAATTAGATCTAAATATTAGCCAAGATAGTTTTCTCTCAAGTTTTCTATTTCCCATTTCCTGCTCCTATTTAAAATCATAACATTGCTGATATTGAGGTTTTAATTTTATTTTTATTAACGATTATTAAATACCAAGTAAAATAGTTTATTTACAGTCATTATCATTAGGGATTCTTGTTCCGAGGCGGACTGTAGGTAGTTGTGTTGATGTTGCATCACGATTTCCTCATCTGCATGTGTATTAATTTCCTCATCTTCATGATTTTTAACTATGTTTGTTAATTTCCCCATCTTCATGTTTGACTATTGATTTCCAGATTTTCATGTTTCTTGACTGTAGGTGTGTTATTTCATATTTTTATGATTTCCTCATCTTCATGTTTACTTATCCACATTTTGATGTTATTTTTAGACTTGTTTTTCTCGTGGTGTTTTTTTAATTTTATCTGAAAGGGCGTTATATAATTTTGAAGCGTGGAATTTATGGTTTTTCTGGCTAGAGATGTATTTAATTGTTTCCTCGATTTCGTATTTGAGATTAGTTAATTAATTAATATTATACAGCTCTGACCGTAATATCTGACTGCGGTGCACATGTAAAATGTTGTTTTTACATGACTTCATCACTTATGTCGTTTTATTTTAGAAATCACTTTATTTTAGAAATTTGCTAGGGCAAATTCAACCTTAGGCCTGTCCCATACACCAAGACCGAGCGTTGCATATTTTTGTGCATGGCTTTCTTCACTTACGTCGTTACGATTCCCACTTTACACATGCACACTCCGATCACGAGTTTGTCGTTATCGAAGTCACGCAAAAATTTGCAGTTTCATTTTCGATTGTATATTGTCCCAGCTTAACAGTCATGTACCTCTGTTGTTAACCTTTGTTTGAACTTCATACCTTAATTGTATATTTAACATTTAACAGTTGGAATATTGATTTTCCACTTATCTATTAACCGTCTTGGACATAAATACGTAGACTGTAAATGTACTTGTGTGAGTTACTTGTACCTAAATACATAAAAACAGTAACTTTTACAATCAACAGACTTTATCAGAACTGGCCCTATTCCAAGGGAGATAAGATTAGTAAATATTATGAAAAAAACATAGTTATCTACTATTATTTAACCAGATACGCTCAGTTTGAAATAAACAACTGGAATAATATGACAAAAAAATGTTCATTATAAAATTATTCAAATTAGAAAAATACCGAAAAGGGAGTTATTGTCGCAATCGGGATTTGAACTCGGGGACCTATTGATAACCGAGAGATTAAGCTACTGAGAAAACAATATTATTAATTTAATGAGAATATTATATATTTGCACTTTAGAGAAGATAATATTAAATTATTGAAGACAATATTAAATTATTGAAGACAATATTAACGAAAATTTGAAACAGAAAAATTAGATAAAGGTATGGTCGCATCTAGGACTTGAACCCAGGAACCTCGCCTTGCCGGGGCGTATTATAGTTTTTAACCATAATACATCAGTTTTAAAATGTCTCTCTACCAACCTCGCCAAATGCCGATCGGCTAAGATCGACATTTATATCGTATATTAAATGCTGTAATGTCATCTGCGTGTAATGTATATAATGCTGTAATGCGTATATGTCCGCATGTGTGTACGTACAACGAGCCTATCTGCCGAGTTTCAGCTCGATCCGATATCGGGAAGTGGAATAATTTCCCCTTCCAAGATTTGCATTCATTCATTATCGTGTCACGATAAAATTAATCACTTGCGTGTATCAGTTCATGTCAAGGTTCACAATACTATTTATAGACAAAAATAAAAGCAAATAATGTAATAAGTAGCTAACATATTGCTATGTTCATATTTTTATAAACTGAGTGACAAACGAAAGAAATCTGATTTTGCTATGTTTATATTAAAGAACATGTATAAATGTTGATGAAGCAAGTTTTGCATGCCAGGACATTGTTTTTTTTAATTCTATTTATTTATTCTATTTATTTAACGCCCAGAGGGCTTTTACATGTAGGTGGTACAATTTTAATGACAGTTTTGAAACATGAGAAAGAAATATTAAAAGTAAAAGAAAATAAATTAAAAAATACAGCGATTTGAATGGCTTATAAAAATATAACTTCCATTTAAGAATAGTGTTTAAAAAAGTCTTTCACGTAATCCACAAAATTCGCAAAGTTAATATTAAATATAATATAATAATAAATAAATATAATAATAATATTACGAAAACCTTCCGATTACCCAACGGATCGATTATTCGAAGAATTTCAAGTGCCTTCATTTAAAGATCTTTATACTAAAAATGCATTATTTCAAATCATAAAAGAAAGAGACAAGTATCAATTTCTAACTGAAAACCGTACTCGACTTAAATATATTTTCCCATGCCCAAAATTAAACACTTCCTTTGCACAAAATTATTACACTTACCGGGCAAGAATTTTTTTCAATCGACTACCTGAAGAAATTAGAAACATTAATGATAACATCCAAATAATAAACACTGTGAAAAAATATTTTAAAGACAAACTTACAAAAAATAAAAATGTTTCCAATTGAATTAATCTTAAGAATAACTCACTTCAAATAAGTTTAAAATCATTTTATTTTTAATTACTTACTTATTGTAATAAAACAATGTACACTCCTCTTCCAGCCACAAGCTAATGCTTCTATGGAAGAGGGGTCTTGAAATATTTGATCACATACTGTAACAAATAAACAAAAATGTACTTATATAATAAATAAAAAAAAATATATCGACATCACCTAAGTATTGGTTTCCCATAGTGTGAAACCGTTGTATTGGGGAGTTCGCAATGTAATTGCGCTTATGTGTGTTGTTTTGTAACACCTTCCTTGTTTTTTTTTTTTAATAATTTCCTTCAAGGTCTATGTCATCTTTGGGGATGCTGTGTGGTGGTTCTTTTTAAGGAGAGGAAGCAAGTAAACATGGGTCTTGAAGTGACCCCTGTTGTAGGAGGGAGGAAACACAGAGGCGGGCAAATCGTTCCTTCTTGAGTCTTAGACACGACCCGTTCTCATGTGACGAATGTCGACTGTGTACATATTTTGGGCGAGTGTTTGGCGTGTTTTCCGACTGCGCACCGGTGTCAAAGAGATCAATGACGCTAGTATCTCGGAGAATTCTCCATTCTCATACTGGTAGACAAGAGGACAGCATACCTACATGACGACTGTGCACTAAAGACTGTAATCCGTTTGTCAATACAGGGGAATCTATCAAACGGACCACCCGTTTCTGCACATAGTCAAGGTTTTTTTCAGGTATTTTGGGGCTCCAGACCAGAGGTGGCTGCCAAATTCAACTGTGAGGCCTTGCAGAGCGATGAAATCGGGTAATTTTCAAATAATGTATTATATTGTATACAGTCTACAATCAATTCAAGCCCGTGTACCCTATTTGTGTATTATATTTCACACATTTAGTGTTACTAATATCCCCACATGCCCCAATAGTGGCTGTAATAATTTGTTATTATATCTGTGCGTGCACCACGCGTGGCTGGGTCAGTTCCACGGGGTTGGATCGATCAATCCCCAACACGCGCGACTATCGTTCTTTCTCGCCCGCTCTCTCGCTTTCCCCTCCCCGCGTTGGGAGGTGTATACAAACCCACCCCATCATTCCTTCTTGCCCCGCTTCCCCTTCAAGGATGTACAAACCCACCCTTTGCCTTTCTCGCCCCACCCGTGCGGGTTTCCCTGCCCTTCATGCGACCTCTAGAACTAATATTATGAATGAATCACAGAAGGCGTTGGTTGGTAGCTACAGTCACCTAAACCTTTCGTGCTATTGGAACGGTCTATTTTCATCGTACTGCTTTTCTAAGTAGGTTAAGGGGCTAGATTCTCCAAATCAATTTTGATGCAAATGCTCTTTCGTGTTTTGATTACGCGTGGTGTAGTGGTTAAGAGATCACTTTGTATCATTCTGATATTTGAGGTTCAAGTCTCATTATACATAATATTATTTATGAAATTTGATTTTTTCCTTTTTTTAATGTGAATCCTGCAACTACTCCCAACCGTCTGGAACCAGTTAAACTATGGCATCCTTAATCGGGGTATTTTGTGAGGCTAAAGCCCCCACAAACACAATTTATACCGATTTATAACAAGTTTCTCGTTAAGTCTTTAAGTTCAATTTTTTTTTAAAATTATTTTTGAAGATAATATTATACATTTGTTATGCCGAAACGTTAATTATATGAAATCCTTCGATAGAAAAAAATCGCAGTCAGCTCCGAAAATGATTAAAAACGCGTTTTTTCTGTTATTTAATATGTTATAGGCATATTATAGATTATAGCCATATAGAAAAAATTTACAGTGTATCTTTAAATGCAACTAAAGCATTTGTCGGAAGGTTTTTGCTCTATTTCAAACAAATCATGTTTTATTGAATATTTTCACCATTTTCGCTTAATTTTTATCGTTTTTTTAATATTAGCGCGCTCCCTCTAACATTCGTATTTTACATATCTCCCTTTCAATCCATCTCTGAATGCTTACTACGGGGCCTTAAGGTAGTGGGAAGGGGGAAGAGGAATAGTGGGAAAGTACCTCAACGTTTTAATTCTGAATGTTCTTACACCAGGGCGATACTGAGAGTCAATCTGCCGAATTTCAGCTCGATCGGATGGAAGTGTGTTAATTTCTTGATCGGATGGAAGTGGGTTAATTTCTCGATCGGATGGAAGTGGGTTAATTTCTTCATCGGATGGAGATGGATTAATTTCTCGATCGGATGAAAGTGGTTTAATTTCTCAATCGGATGGAAGTTTGTTAATTTCTCGATCGGATGGAAGTGGGTTAATTTCTTCATCGGATGGATGTGGATTAATTTCTCGATCGAATGGAAGTGGTTTAATTTCTCGATCGGATGGAAGTAAGTTAATTTTTCGATCGGATAGAAGTGGTTTAATTTCTCGATCGGATGGAAGTGGTTTGATTTCTCGATCGGATGGAAGCGGGTTAATTTCTTGATCGGATGGAAGTGGGTTAATTTCTTTATCGGATGGGTGTGGATTAATTTCTCGATCGGATGGGAGTGGGTTAATTTCTTCATCGGATGGATTTGGATTAATTTATTGATCGGATGGAAGTGGGTTAATTTCTTGATCGGATGGAAGTGGTTTAATTTCTCGATCGGATGGAAGTGGGTTAATTTCTTGATCGGATGGAAGTGGATTAATTTCTCGATCGGATGAAAGTGGGTTAATTTCTGGATCGGATAGAAGTGGTTTAATTTCTCGATCGGATGGAAGTGGGTTAATTTCTTGATCGGATTGAAGTGGATTAATTTCTCGATCGGATGGAAGTGGGTTAATTTCTCGATCGGATGGAAGTGGGTTAATTTGTCGATAGGATGGAAGTGGGCTAGTTTCCGCTTCAAAGATTTGAGTCCATTCATTCGAAAACAAAATGGAACTTCAAGTAAATGTATTTAAAACTTTTTTTTTACAAGAAAAAGGTAACGAAGTAACAAAAAGAGGTGTTTTTGTGGTATCGCAATATTTAGGTACCTGCTGGACAAACTACAAAGGTAGATTAGTATGTTTTAAATTTGAATAAAGAAAAAAACTCCGTTCCACTAGAAGGCATCCAAAATAATAAACGTATTCCTAATACTGAGCGGTGAATATGTCTTCCTTGGTCGATAAGGTAAGTCTCAATACGAAATGGGCAAGTTTATTTGGGTCAACATGTTCGTGTTAGAAAACTTTTGAAATTAATATCTAATAATACAAGCGCAGAGCCGTGAAAATTCACCGGGAGAGTCTGCATTCTTGACCCATTAGTTCTAATTTTGAAAAAGGCAAATTAATTACCCGGCGTTACTCGACTTTTCTCTATTTTCTATAAATATAATATGCATGTATTATATACATAAACCTCCCGGAAAAATATTTAAATGATAGTTTAAACCTTATCAAAATCTGTGGCTTTTTTTAGAAGAACTAAGCGCACAAACAGACAGACGCGGAAAGCAACTTTATTTTAGTACTAGCTGACGTGTACCCGGCGTTGCTGGGGGCTATCCTTAGAAGATAGACATGTACTATCTTGGACTTATTTGTAGGCCTTTTTAAGATAGGTATACAATTCCATTGTATGTTATTTTGTTGTGTCTCATAAGGTTTAGTCAGTTTTAGCAATGTAAGCGCCCGAAAATATTTTTTTTATGACTCAATTACAAAACATCTACTTTTTATAAATATAACATGCATTCTTGAAATTCTGGGACTTACTTCCATATTTATTCCTCTTTGCCCAGAATACTAATGGAGGGAAACAATTATACCAAGTCAGTGGACATCTTCAATTTATCTTTAAACAAATATAAAATGTTGTTAATGAAGCAATTCAGTTATGTTCAATAATTAATGTACATTTCTTAATATTCATATGTAAAAGCCCCGAAAAAGGGCGTTAATTAATAAATAAATAAAATGTATTATATATATTATATTATATATATATATATATATATAATTTCTATATATATAGTATATATATATATATTCCGGAAGAAATTCTCTAACTGATAGTGAAAACACTATCAATACCAATCAGAATAACACAAAAATCTATTATAGAAATACTAATGATATTTAATGAATGTGGAAGGGAATATTCCGTAAGACGAGACGATACCCTAAAATAAAGCCAGAAACTTAACGACGGAAGTGAAGCAGCCGTGCACAAAAATATGCGACGCGCTGCCCTGGTGTATTGGACAGACCTGCGGTTGAATTTGTCCTATCAAATCTCTAAAATAAGTTGAGAAACTTAATGACATATAGTGATGAAGTCGATATATCCTGTGCGCCGCCCGGCGTAGTGGGCGTAACAGGCCTAGAAAATCGATCTTTCTGTGGGTTTATTTTAATTATTTTTGATGAACGTATTACTAAAATCCCAAATGTTTCTAGAGGGATCTCTCGGGAAGTTATTAATTCATCGTCTAGAAAAATAAAATCTGGTGCTTACAGCTAATTTTTTAGTTGAAAAACGTTTTACAAAATTTTCAAACCGTTTTACATTAAATATATTAGAGATAAGGTTCTGTTTTTATTCATCTTAAATATAAATAACTTATATACGCAGGGTTCCCTCAAGAAACATTTGAGATTTTAGTAATAGGTTCATCAGAAATAATTAAAATGTGAGCGTCGAGCAAACCCTCGTTATTAGAGTCTTGTGTTGCATTAAATCCCGTCCTACAGTGAAAAACTCGATGAAATTCCGCACGTTTGTGCGTTCGTGTGTTCGTTGTTTCCTTATGTGATAGTGACGTCACACCAATCTCAGAGGAATGTGTCGAGTAGGTGCAAGATCAATTTATTACTGTTTTTGATGCATTGAATTCAATTGGTATGTTCTCGGTGCATTCTACTTCTGTAGAGCAGTGACGTGCCTTTCACACTCAATTAATCTCAATACTAAGTTAAAAGTTGAAGTATTACAACGAGTAATAATTAATGAGATCTATTTACACCAAATTATATGCATGTCTGTTTGTTCATTCTCACTACACCATTTTACTGATCGTAGATAAAGTTTGCAAATTGCCACTTTCTGAACCAATTAAAAAATAGACACCACACGGACTTTTAGTAAATTTCGAATACACTATAACGATGTCGGATAATATAATCGCAGTTCACTAAAAGTTTATCAGGAAACCTGTTAATTCATTCGCCAAAGGCCTGCAATCCTATTTTGAACCGAATTACCAATAATTTGTGGAGATTCTTAATAATTTAGCAACAGTTTTCCGTGTACCCCTCTCTTGAGGATAATTTAAAGGCCCCCCCCAAAATTACTTTTTTATTATTATTTTTTTTTTTGGTAAACTAATGTTTAAGACAAGATTTTTTATGCATAGAACAAAGGGTAACAATTATTTTTATAAGCAATAATTATTAGCCTGAAATACTCATCCACATTGAAAAATCTCCTGATAAAAGATACATGACGCCAACGGGACATGAACCCGTGTCCTTTCGATTTCCGGTCGACAGCTCTGACCACTGAGCTATGGCGGCTTATCTCTTATCCGCGAAATAATTCAATATATACTAGTGATTCATTCAACACTTACTGCTTATTACATTTTTTCTTTTTTCCCCTGAAAACAACCAACTTTATTTTGTATGAGAAAGGCATTGTAAGTGCTAACTCTCTCACTAGATGGCGTCGAGACAAATTGTAGTATTTTAAACCAAAATTCAAATGCCGATCCCCAAAAAGTCCTTGCAAAACAAACGTCTTTAAAAATCGAGAAATTTTTAGAATATTGGTTTAAAAAAATGCCTGCACAATCCTCCCCGATGGACGATCCTTTAATTTAAATTTTACTCATTTATGATTTTTTGTTATCATTATAGGTACCTACGTTCAGTATAATGTCATTTAATTTAATTTTTAACTGTTGTTATTTTTCTCTTTAAATATAATAGATGTATATATCTCACGTAATGATTGCACTATCCTGCCAGTCCTACTGGATTAAATATAATAGTTGTATATATCTCACGTAATACGTTAGACTAGGATTGCACTATCCTGCCAGTCCTACTGGATTAAATATAATAGTTGTATATATCTCACGTAATACGTTAGACTAGGATTGCACTATCCTGCCAGTCCTACTGGATTAAATATAATAGTTGTATATATCTCACGTAATACGTTAGACTAGGATTGCACTATCCTGCCAGTCCTACTGGATTAAATATAATAGTTGTATATATCTCACGTAATACTTTAGACTAGGATTGCACTATCCTGCCAGTCCTACTGGATTAAATATAATAGTTGTATATATCTCACGTAATACGTTAGACTAGGATTGCACTATCCTGCCAGTCCTACTGGATTAAATATAATAGTTGTATATATCTCACATAATATGTTAGACTAGGATTGCACTATCCTCCCAGTGCCACTGGATTAAATATAATAGTTATGTATATCTTACGTAATGTGTTAGACTAGGATTGCACTATCTAATAATCCTCCCAGTCCTACTGGATTAAATATAATAGTTGTATATATCTCACGTAATACGTTAGACTAGGATTGCACTATCCTGCCAGTCCTACTGGATTAAATATAATAGTTGTATATATCTCACGTAATACGTTAGACTAGGATTGCACTATCCTGCCAGTCCTACTGGATTAAATATAATAGTTGTATATATCTCACATAATATGTTAGACTAGGATTGCACTATCCTCCCAGTGCCACTGGATTAAATATAATAGTTATGTATATCTTACGTAATGTGTTAGACTAGGATTGCACTATCTAATAATCCTCCCAGTCCTACTGGATTAAATATAATAGTTGTATATATCTCACGTAATACGTTAGACTAGGATTGTACTATCCTGCCAGTCCTACTGGATTAAATATAATAGTTGTATATATCTCACGTAATACGTTAGACTAGGATTGCACTATCCTGCCAGTCCTACTGGATTAAATATAATAGTTGTATATATCTCACGTAATACGTTAGACTAGGATTGCACTATCCTGCCAGTCCTACTGGATTAAATATAATAGTTGTATATATCTCACGTAATACGTTAGACTAGGATTGCACTATCCTGCCGTCCTACTGGATTAAATATAATAGTTGTATATATCTCACGTAATACGTTAGACTAGGATTGCACTATCCTGCCAGTCCTGCTGGATTAAATATAATAGTTGTATATATCTCACGTAATACGTTAGACTAGGATTGCACTATCCTGCCAGTCCTACTGGATTAAATATAATAGTTGTATATATCTCACGTAATACGTTAGACTAGGATTGCACTATCCTGCCAGTCCTACTGGATTAAATATAATAGTTGTATATATCTCACGTAATACGTTAGACTAGGATTGCACTATCCTGCCAGTCCTACTTGATTAAATATAATAGTTGTATATATCTCACGTAATACGTTAGACTAGGATTGCACTATCCTGCCAGTCCTACTGGATTAAATATAATAGTTGTATATATCTCACGTAATACGTTAGACTAGGATTGCACTATCCTGCAAGTCCTACTGGATTAAATATAATAGTTGTATATATCTCACGTAATACGTTAGACTAGGATTGCACTATCCTGCCAGTCCTACTGGATTAAATATAATAGTTGTATATATCTCACGTAATACGTTAGACTAGGATAGCACTATCCTGCCAGTCCTACTGGATTAAATATAATAGTTGTATATATCTCACGTAATACGTTAGACTAGGATTGCACTATCCTGCCAGTCCTACTGGATTAAATATAATAGTTGTATATATCTCACGTAATACGTTAGACTAGGATTGCACTATCCTGCCAGTCCTACTGGATTAAATATAATAGTTGTATATATCTCACGTAATACGTTAGACTAGGATTGCACTATCCTGCCAGTCCTACTGGATTAAATATAATAGTTGTATATATCTCACATAATATGTTAGACTAGGATTGCACTATCCTCCCAGTGCCACTGGATTAAATATAATAGTTATGTATATCTTACGTAATGTGTTAGACTAGGATTGCACTATCCTGCCAGTCCTACTGGATTAAATATAATAGTTGTACATATCTCACGTAATACGTTAGACTAGGTTGCACTATCCTGCCAGTCCTACTGGATTAAATATAATAGTTGTATATATCTCACATAATATGTTAGACTAGGATTGCACTATCCTCCCAGTGCCACTGGATTAAATATAATAGTTATGTATATCTTACGTAATGTGTTAGACTAGGATTGCACTATCTAATAATCCTCCCAGTCCTACTGGATTAAAAACTTAAATAAAAAAGTTTTCAGTTTTTATCAATTCACTCCCTACATTCAGGGCACGGCCGACAATTTATTTATTTATTTAATACTAATATAATTTGGGAAATAATATTCCAAAAGTATGTCTACTTACATTTTTGCTGTTGTTGTGTCAGCTGTTCGACTTTCTGGATTCAGTTCTGCAAGAATAAAGATAAATTAGAAAAGAGCTTAAAAAATATATTATCTATATAAATAAAAATGTTTATTTTTTCAAAATCTTAAATCTTTGAACGTTCTTTACCGATTTCTTTGAAAATTTTGACAAAACGTTGTATTCCAATATGCGTGTGTTTTTATATATTATATGTATAGATGTCACCTGTGACAGGTAAAAACAAGCTTTTTTGAAAACCAGCGCCATCTGTTGGACGTAAAGGCAAAACGCGCCTTTGATTCTCTATCTACAGACAGAAGGAGCCACAGCAACGAGTGGCGGGGTTCAGCTAGTAATTTTAATAAATAGCATTGCATTGGACGTTGATAAGAACACAAAATGTGTTTTTGATAAAACCATTATTAATACACGGAGAAAACTTACTGATATGAAATACTGTTCATTTTTTAAAAATCCTGAACAAATTGTATGTAATTAATGTAAAAATTGGGAAAAATAAAGGAATTAAAAAAATATATATTATTTGTTTTACTGTTAAAAACAGGACTGCAGGCCTTCAATGAGTTAATTGACAGAGTTCGTAACCAAGTTTCAGACGGCGCAACACGTGTTTATACAAATATAGACATACTGATATTGTCGCATTCCATCATTATATATATTAGGAAAAGAACACGTGTTCTCAAAATATTCCGAGTGACTAATATTTTATCAGGAAAGTAGCATACTATCACTTTTTAACAGGATCATTTTTCTCCGTGTATTAATTCGAGTCAAAATATTCATGTGTGATTTAGTCTCTATATCTCCATCGTAACCACTTTTTTTCATAAGCGACGCATCTCACAGGAAGAGATGGTCCAACGGATTTCTCAGTGGCAAGACCAATTTAGTTATTATTCATGTCATTCAAAGAAACTTTCAAAAAGGTGAACGCGTGACTTTGTTAGAAGATGGATCATACAAGAAGTTGTCCCAGACCTTTGTTAGAAGGTCCTCGCAGACCTTGTCACAAGATGTTGTCAGACACCTTTACTGGGTAACCGGACAACTCAGAGCATTGACAATGTTAGGTTAGGTTAGGCTGGAGATCGCGGTTTCAAATCCCGGCGTACGTAAGTAAATTTTATTTGATTAATTTGAATAGCCAGGCATATCCCCACCTTCCTCTTCTTCATCTCCTTCCCTCCCCACTAAATTCAGCCCCCACAAAATACCCCGATTGGGATGCCATAGTCTCATTGGCTCCAGATGGTTGGGAGCAGTCTTGTGCGGTTTCACATTAAAAACGGTTTTAAAGGCTAGTTTTTTTCGTCACATTTAATGACATTTCAAAGGTGTATTGGTTTGTCACTGTCCTGAGTTATCGTGGAACATTTTTTCTAGGATATGGCACTACATGAAGACACCTTTTAAAAGTTTGTCGCTAAACTCCTTTTGATATTATGATATTAATTAGGTTCTGAATGAAACAACGTGCTTGGATAAACTGACAAAACGGAAGAGGTTTTATTTCTAATCAAGACAAGTTTACACTGTTAGAGACGAGTACCTAAAGACATTCATATTATAACATCTTCGCTAGGATACGCAATCACAAGATGACGAAACCATGAAACATGACGTTAAGGTCACAGCACTTCACCAAGCACGCCACTGTACACAAGAGAATTTATATGTTCTTATTGATACAGTTGCATCCCATTAAAACATAGCTGCATTCAATTCCTCTAATATGATATAATGCATAGTGCACGTGTCGTGTACTGCACGATATATCACAATATCAGGCTCTTGCAGTTAAACTTTGATATTACTGTTGGTATTATATTGCAAAGCGTGTGGGAACAAAGAACACTCATTTAGCAGATCGTATCATCGTTCAATCTATTTTCTATCATTATACTTTGTACCCAGACGATTATGGAGATTTTTACAGTTACGTAGCAACCCTACAAATTGCAACTGGTCTAATTAATATAGCTATAACTTATGACTTATATAGTTTGTTATTATTTACTTGAATAATAAATTATACGGCAACATATATGACTGGTGAGAATGAAGATAACCTGTTCCAGGATATGGCCTGTAGGGTGAATATATGGTTGAATATAGCCAACCTCCGATAAGGGTTTTAGAAGAGTGGTAGATACTTCAAGTATCGTCCTGGTGAAAGACTGCCATTCAGAATCGAAACTTTGCTTGAAATGGCTTTAGCCGTGTTTGTTGACCAGATCTGAATATCCAAGTACTTCTCAACTTTTTCCCCACTCAAATCAGACTTACAATATACCCCAATTGGGTTGCGGACAGTGAGAAGCAGTTGGAAGTTGGGACTCTTGTGCGACATTCACAAAAACAAAGAAGTAGAAATGCAAAGCAAATATCTAAATGTTTTTGAAGCAGAAAAAGCCCTCTAACTGTGAGCTCTGGCGTTATGAAATTGGTTCAGTTTACGCGAATATTTTCAGCTCTCTAAGTCATTTCCATTTTGAGCTATAAAGCTTTGAAATTTCAATTTTAATTCAAAAAAATACGATTAGACCCCACATTCGTTGCTCCTCACTATTAAATTAATTTTCAATAAAAAAGCTTTCGAAAAACATTGGAAAAAAACTCGCACGAAGCCGGGGTTAGTAAGTAGCAACAAATTCATAATAACGTAGACTAGGTTATTACGCGAGGAAGCCGGTTCTGACCTCAGTGACCTTCAAAACACAGACAGTGATTACAGTCATGACCTCTGACCTTTAGACATAGAAAAGCCGGGGAATGAATTTTCGTGGATACTTTAATCTCTGTGCTATACGTAATCTCCTTCGTGTATCCAGCAGGTCTGGAAAGTTTATATTGCTATTTTTTCTGATAAGCAAACGGAGAATCAGAACCAGTGCTCGAAAAGCAACCGGTGGAAATGATATTAAATAGTAAATTAATTTCCGAAATGTATGCTGCTATCTTTTTTATATTTTATATTATGAATAGTCTGACAATATTTGCACTCTCCCCATTCCAATCATATTTTTTTTTATTGTGGCTTACACTATTATGAAAGGCTTTAGTTGATGCAACTATATGTATCTCCCTCTAACATACGTTCCTGCATTCCCCCACTCAACTTGTTACCCAATTACCTGTCCCTGTCTGACAGTGTGTATAGTACATACATCAGTGACATTTGCAACAATTTAATTATCCATGGCAAGTCTATTAAGAAAACCTATGCAGTGTACACGTTAAGTGTTCCCTCAGTGCGTTTAATTTGAGTCTATTACGGAGGCCTGTACAATGATGATCAAGAAGTGTTCCTCAAGTTCATAATATCGATTGAAAAGACCAAAGGGAAGTCAGAATCCTATTCCAATTCCCCAACCCCAACAGAACCCCACACAGGAGGCCCTCAGGGCCTATGTCATCTCTGGGGATGCTGTGTGTAGGGTATTTTTTAAGGAAAGGAAAGAGAGGAAGTTCTGGAAGGTAAAAGGTTAGAGAGTTGGGTAGGAATCTAGGGATTAGTGTGTCCAGGAATGACGGAGTCGAGAGACCAGTCGGAGAGGTCAAAGGGTCTCCCTAAAGCAGCCTCTCCCGATCTGACACGCCACGTAGCTGGTGTGCAGGCGCAAACACACATCACCCGATGAACCCGGGCATCCATGCTAAATCACAAACGTAGCGAACCACTTGGGGTGACCTACGGCAAAGGTGTTGGTAACCTAATAAATGGTTCCCGGGGCGGCGGTACCCAAACCCGCCTCCCAAATTGAAAAACTGCTACAAATCAAGTTTAACCCTTTCAGACCTGAATTAAAACTGGCGGTGGTGGAACATATTCGTAGAAATTTAGAAAAATGTTGTTCAGAAGTTATTGTTACTTTCATTTAGGAAGTTTTAAAAATACACAAAAAATTAATATTGAACAACACAAAAAATCGGGTGAAAAACTTCGGTCGAGATTAAACACAAAAATCACTTTTCAAAATATAATAATGGCTACCGCCTCCAATAAAAAAAAATAGCGCACGAAGCCGGTTATTCCAGCAATTGAAATACGAAAACCGTGAATCTCTTTATTCGCTCTAGATAGTGAGGAAAATTTATGTATCTTCAAATATATATAGTGTTTCGTGACGCTGAATTGTTTTAAAGCTTTTTTCGCTCCAACCATTATTGAAATAAATTAACCAGTATTAGCATTCTCATTTAGCCTGTCTTTGCTTTCATGTACATTTGTCTACTCCTGTATTTTTCATTTTACTTTATTCATGTTATTATTTTGTAATTTGGACGATGTCCGTTAATAAATAAATATATTCACATTTCTCTGTCCATCACTCAATATCCAAACCATGTAATCATCCCTTTTGGTCTAAGGGATATTTATCTACTGCATTCAGTATCAGTAGATTTTTCACAGTTATCCTTACCCTGCCAGATACTACCTACTAGATCACTGCCGTCTAGTTCATATAGATCACCACCATCGACTGCTAAGCTTATCTCTTTTGACGGCTTTTTATTAGATTGCTGCATTAAGATTTAATTGCCTTCATAGTTAGGCGTTTTGAACCTTCCCAGCTCTTCAGACACAAAATCAAAGTAACGTCCGATTTTAATTAAGTGCTCGAAAATTGCTGATTTGTCCGGATGGCCGAGTTTACACACTCGAAAATGTTCTAAGATCCTTTTAGAGATGGTCCGTTCTGTCTGGCTTGCATACACCTTGTCAATTCCCTTCCTTTCTTGTCATTTCTTTGCTGTTCCGAAGACAGTCTTCAAATTTATGAGTAAGTGGAAGGAATTGCAACAGGCAGTCCGTTATCGCCAATACCAGCATACTTATTTATGGAGGAATTTGAAAAAGTGGCAGCTTGGGCTGTTCGGTGTCTTCTCCATTTGATCTCATGGAGCAGAGAAGCTGAATGAGTTATCACTTCACTCCAAAGCAAAACAAGTTCGCAATGGAGCTGAAAACCAAGATCCTGCCTTTTCTAGGGGCAGTTATAGATGATGCGAAAAGTAGATGGCAGTAAGAAATTGGTCACAAACACACTTCTAACTTGCGAAAAATCATCAAACTTCCCAAAGATTTAAAAAGATTATTCGGGTATGTTCCACCGGACGCAATAAAGATCACATGTTTTGTGGGTTACAATTTTGCGAACCGCCGAAATATACGAGTTGGTACTCTCTTAAAATATTTTACGACTTTCGACTGGCTTGCGCAAGACCAATATTTTTTGCAGTTTATATGATACACTTACTTCAGTTGAATCTGTTTTATGTTAATATCCCTTTATTCGGGCTACATATTTGCATAACCACGTCATTATCTGTTTGAAAATCTTATTCTTGGTGCACCTTACGTAAAGCTTTTTTTGTGAATGAATTGCGAATTGAAGCCGATGACGTCGAATCTTGAAGTAAACATTTTTTGGAAATTTTCCAACAATTCTCAATGGTTTCTACATATATCTTTTCGTTGAAATTTGACCAAGGCTATTGAATATTGACTCTGGTGATTAGAATTTATCTTATTGAAACAATAGTACGTGATTCTTTTAGTGTACCTAATCTCTTGAAATAGAAAAAAAAACTGACATCGTGACGTCATCAATTATTATAAGTTTGAATCACTTATATAATTCAATTACACTTATGTTGTCTATGCGCTTTGTAGCTGTAAAATATGTTTTTGTATGCTTCATAGTTTTCAGCTTTTACAATGGCGGAACTAGCAGATAAAAGCTGAAACATTCAATGGTTCTTTTTGAAAATCACAGATGGCGCCACTTACGTTTACAACAATCCTAAACCATACATTCAGATAATAATTAAATGCGGAATTCGAGAGTTAATTTCTACGGAATTGTGTATTGTAATTTGTATCTTGTAGCCATTGAATTTATGTGATTCAATTTAAAGATTTGAAAGAACAGTGGCGTGCAGTTCTGAAACGCGGTGTATGTACCCAAGCTGTACCCAAATTCATTTCCCTTTAAATTCAATAGAGGCGAGGCGGTGCCGATCCGACGCCGAGCTAATATGTGTGCGATAACCTTAAATTATGAATTAAGTACATAACTAATGAATTTGAAAATGCCTCCTTATTTTTAATCAACCGCTGAAAAGTCGCAGCTTTCCCTTGATCAAAAAGCAATGTACCCAACTGATTCAGAATGTACGGGTGAGTGTTGAAAGGAGATATGAAGAAAATCGTATGAGAAAACGATGGAAAAATCAAGCAAATCATAAATAAAAATCACCCGATTGGTTTCACATTTCAGGTTGATCGAAGAAGACAGCAATTTTGATAACTCGACGTTCCGAGATTGTTCACTTCGTCAAGCATTTTCCCAGGAATCGTCTGCGTTATTGTACGTTAACCTTTGTAACACGTGCCGCATTATCAAGGTAATTAATTGGCATTTTCGAAGGAACGTGGAAGTTTTGCTTTCAATAAATTTGCAAACAAAGTTAATCAAATAACAAATTTGTATGTTGTGTAATGCGATTTTAGAAAATATGTGTGACAAAAATTGACCCTTTAAATTTAATACATCTATTTTAAAACTTAAATATAAAAATAAATTGGCTTGACTGACTATTGAACCTTCCCACCAGGAACTGGCCGATCGGGTAGACCGACATTTGTTTCGTATATTAACTGCTGTAATGTCATCCGATTTCATAGAAATGCTTATATCTGCGTGTGTACGTAATTGCCACCAAAAAATGATAGAATGCAAGTAATTCAAATCTTGCATAGCTATTTCCATCATGAGCTAGATAGCTTAGAAATATCCGTTTAAAGGTAAAATGTGATGTTAGATCTCAAATAATGTTAAATGATCTACTCTTTTGAAAAAAAAACACTTTTTGCAGGTTATGCTTTAAAATATTAAGATGCATTATTTGTTTGCGCCATAACATACAAACATCTCAGGGTGATTTTTTTTTTTGATTTAAGTTCTTTTATTTTTCTAGAACTTTCTACAAATAATAATATATTCAAGGTAAGCATAGATTTTTTAAATAGTATGACAATTCTGTTTGCTTTTTATTCGTTAATTTGATATCACAACGAGAATGATAAAGAGAAAGTATAGTGTTACTTCTTCGAGTTACATACATTTCGTAAAAATCATATACTTGGCTAAAAAACAAATAGCGAAACTATGTTGCATCCATCTGATCACCTTCGCATTCGTCGTAAAGATTTTTTTTATTTATTTTTTTTATTTATTTATTCATTTTCGGGAAATCGACAATTTACATAAGTATTATATAGTAAAATAAAACCAATTATGGATTTCCTCATTGTGACTTTAACTGAGACAGCATTTAAATTTGTGAGAAAGGAATATGAATTTAAAAATTTATACAAAACAAAAATTATATAAAACGAAAAATTTACAAAACAATACATTTATAGCCACGGAGAGAGGTTGTAGATATAAATCAAATCATAATAGAGATATAAACAATACAGACATAAAGATTATTTACAAACCATCAGAGAAATATTCTTTTGTGGATCTCTTGTATTTGGTAAGTTCGCAACTGAAAATATCAACCTTGGATAATACGCTGTTGTAATTATTGCATAGTCTGTTCAGGCAAGAATTCTGCTTAGAGGTCGTTTTGCTTTGATCAACCCTGAACAGGACACAAGAGCGTGTTGAACGCGCAGGTACATTGAATGCTTATAGCTATGCGAAACATGAAGCAGACATTTAATATGGCTCTTACAATGTATGACGATCTGACGGTAATGAATATCGTGTACGCATTGCCGACGCTATCCTGACGATATACTAAAGGGCCTGCCAATATAAATCTGACAGCTACTAATGAGTAACGTTTTCCACTATTCTGACCTTCTACGCCCGTATAATATTTATACTGCGATTATGAGTAAGACGGTTAATCTTCCACACATTTTAACGGTATTGATAGATTGTAAAATTAACCCATTATTGTGTAGAAAAAAGACAGAACACTCTCAATTTTAATAATAATAATAATCATAATTTCTTTATTCCGCATTGTGTTATGTAATAGATAAGAAAGAATGCATGTGATTTGTTTTCACATCAATCAAAACGCAATAGATCAAATAATTGTAATGCTGATATTAAAATGCGCTGGTTTTAAAAATAGAAATTACTTTGTTTGAACATATTTATGAAGGATATCTAGATTGGTTGTAAATTAGACACAAAGTTGTGCGCGTGGTGTAGCCTAACAAGTTCTGCTGATATGGGACAGTTTGTTTTGTACGCACTGCGGCAGGCAGGGGACCCAAAAAGCACCAAATATTTGACCGTTTTTTATGTGAAACTTCTTTTGGCGCGCTTATGGGGTTAAACTGACTCTTTTGTAGCAAGCGTGACAAGACGGGACGACGCTCTTGCACGGAACGACTTTTCATTCGGCTAGCCTCGTGACTCGTCGGCACTTGGCGCCCGGCCGCCAAAACTCTGTGCGGTATATTTGCCTTTATTCTCACTAAAATTGGCAATGGGTCAAAGGTCTATAATAAAGAATGATGATGAATTTTTAGTTTGTAAAATATATTTTAATAATAATAAAATAATTATTTCCTATCAAAAATATAAAGGCTTCTTTACTTTCATTTTCACTTCCTCCAATAAAAATTAATTTCGATGTTTCACATCTGTTGGGGGTCCCATGATGTCTATATATATTTTTGTATGAATAAATCAGACAATCTTTCTTGAGCCCACGTTTCGGACCGATGATAGACATTGCATGGTTGTTCGAAACGAAGTCGCGAGAAGGAGAATCCGCAACATGGCTTATTGACTGAGACTGTTTGGCATTTCAACTGTCTGTAAATTTGTTTGTACGTTCCGTTTCCGGTTTCGAAAATCTGCTGCATCCATATTATCTAAGCAAGCCTTACTTTGACTGAGCTTTTAAATATTATGGTACCTACCTGCCTGAAGAAAATTTGAAAAAAGAATTTTCATTAAGATTCAGACGTTTTTTTGGATAAATTGTATAATTCCTTATTAGAAATTTTTAAAAAATTGCATGAAATATCAAAAAGTTTATAATTACGTAGAAATGTATTTAAGTACCTACCTACTTACAAATCTCGATGATTTAGGAGGAAATTTTTGTTTTGATAAGAAAAGATTAGAAAGATTCTTTTTGGACGCGAGGTCTACTGTTCACATAACTACTAGTTACTTATTACCACAAAAATCAAAAATCATAAAGCTTGACTTATACATATTATAGTGAGAGTATTTTATCATACCAGACGATCTTAGTTATAACGCAGAAAATCTGTAAGTATTTTGATAAAAAAACATTAATCAAAACTACCAAGAATACAACAACGTAGCATCTCAGTAAAACACCCGTCCATTGTTGATGATGTCGGTAGCATGAAACAGGTCGTTTCTCCGACTCATTCTCACGTAAATCGGATGAAACAAGCTACAGTTCTTTAATCTTCTCTTCCTCATTTAATCAGTGCCTCTTTAACAACCATCCGCACTAACAACCAAGTTTGTATTGTTAATTATTACGAAATCTAAGATTCATTCAATGATTTAGGTAGAAAATCGAAAATTCAGTTCTGCCATGTCTTTGCTACCCTAACATACGTGTTTCGATCTTGTCTTTGTTATCAATGAATTTCTGGTTACTCTGTACCATCAAGTTTTCAGAAGCTACCTTGAAAGACTACCATAAATCCATTAATGTGACGTGACTGGCTACCTGTCCGTTTTACGCATGATAATGTCGTCACCTTCTCGTATACATTATCAATGGCACTATCTCCTACAAATAAACATAATGACGCTGATAAAACAGGGCAAACAGGCTAACGGGTGATTGTAAAATAATAAGCTTTTAATTTTTGGAATAAAGCAGTAGATACATGACCTTTATATTATACACATATCAGTTTAACAGAAGCAAATGTAACATCCACAACTATTATCCTACAAGATTACTGCGTCTACGAATTCATCATGATTCATGTTACTAGTTTACACACATTGTAATTTGTAATCCTCAACTTATCCCCCCAACAAACTAATATTTTCGCAAACAGCGTGGTATTCCAGAAGGTACAAGAAACCAAAGCACACCGTATACACCAACTTCGGAGATCAAGATTTCAGAGTGTCAGGTCCTAAAGCATGAAGTAACCTCCGATTATCTATTGAAATATTCCGTTCAAGCCTTGAGGATGCTATTTAAAGTGATTATTTTATTAAATTATTACTTACCTCAAGCGTAGGTTCATGAAAATACCAACAAAAGCCAACTCTTAGATCAGCTATCGGAAGGTTGAATGAACCAAAGCGCAGCCCAGAAGATAAACCTTTCAGAGTGTCAGGTCCTAAAGCTTGAAGTAACCTCCGATTATCTATTGAAATATTCCCTTCAAGCCTTGAGGATGCTATTTAAAGTGACTATGTTATTAAATTATGACTTATCTCAAGAGTAGGTTCATGAAAATACCAACAAAAGCCAAGTCTTAGATCAGCTATCGGAAGGTTGAATGAACCAAAGCCCAGATACATTGATTTATTAGCTCTACACCTAAATACTAAGATAAAGCTTTCGGATCATCAGGTCTTAATGTTTGAATAGTCTAAACTAATGCTGCTAAAATACAGTTTGTAGAACTCTTGACGTCTCGTTTCTTCAGCTATTGATTAAATAATAAAGGTGAAAGCCCGATTATTATATATTTATTCCTGTAGTACCTACCTTTTCATAATAATACTAGCTGTACCCCGCCACCTATTGCTGTGACTCAGTCTGGCTGTGAAATAATAGCGCGTTTTGCTTTTATGTCCAACAGATGGCTTTAAAAAACATGTTTTTACCTGCATATAATATATAAAAACACACGCGTATTCAAATGCAACGTTGTGTCAAAATTTCAAAGCAATCGATGAAGAACTTTAGGAATAGATTTTGAACAAACGAACATTTACATTTTTATTTATATAGATAATTGTATATGTTTATGCCATTATGCGAAATCGTCTTCAAGATCTACTGTCTTTTAAAAAAAAAAATGTTTTCCTACACATAATAATATTTGCATAGACGGTGTCTTCGAAACACAAATACCATTTTTTCGTAAATTTTATGAAGTCTCTTTTTTATAAATATAATGGTGTATCCTAAAGGGTTGAGCATTATTTAAATTATAGTGTTAAGTTATTTTATGCCTTCGTAAAGCGTTTTTACGGTAACATTTCACAACATTATGAACGTCATAACATCACAACGACCTCCCCTCGTAGAACGACATGTTGACACCCGGGCACGTTGTTCATTGCATGACATTTTCCTTAAGTGTGTTAATATCCTCTTTATGTTATTGGAATTCATTTTTCGAAAATCCCCACAAGAAGAAATCGTCTTCCGATAGATCAGGTGATCTTATACTACGTATACATATCCGAACCGAACTTCCGAGCTGAACCTCAACTAATGGGAAAGAAACGAATCAACTGCAAGCGGCGTTTCGCGCCATTTGCGGTTGCTTCGTTTCTCTCCCATAAGTTGAGGTTCAGTTCGGCAGTTCGGCTCCCGTATGTATACGTAGCATAACATTCGTAGTCACATGCTATAAGGAACTACTTTTTCCTTTCAACTTATGTTGAAGGTTATACCTATCCATGTAATATATCATCGAAGAAGAATACTAATAATTCTAAACGTATTATGAAACAGAACAAGATACAGAAAAAATAAAAAGATACGATCACAACTAGGAATTGAACCCAGGATTCGGTAAGACAAGAGATCCTGGGTTCAATTCCTAGTTGTGACCGTTATCTTTTTTATTTTTCTGTTTCATGTTTTAATTAGATTTGTTAGTATTATCTTCTTCTTCAATGATATAGGCTATTAGCCCCATTCTCTTGAAATCAAGTGATACTTTTTATTAACACTGATATCATGATTATCGCAGTTCTTTCGACGCCTTTTAAAAGGAAATTCTAATGTAACACACAATTAATAGTTTGAATACAATGATTTATTTAAGCTTCTTCAATAATTCCAAAATCACTTAATGTCACCATTTTAACTAACTAACCGTATAGGTTAGGTTTTAACAGTAAAAATGTTTCCCTGAAGTGCAGAATAATCTCCGAGACATCACTATTCTAATAAATAGTATGGTATAAAAAATAGTAGTGGATGTTAATTAGAGCCCTGAGGAACTCCAGAAAGCATAAATAATATGCAAAATATCAGTAAATATCATCGTTCTTCGAAAATCTGTAAATAACACAACGAATTAAAGATTGGCTCTGACCAATATATCTTATGTCTGGTGTTACAATTAACAATCATATTTATTGACTGACCAGTCAACAGTCATGTCCAGTTGTTATTAACATCTGTTGAAGTCTATCATTGTTATTGAATCGGTAAAAATAGCATGGTCTAAAGTTACCGCATTCCTTGTAAATAATATATGTTTTTGCGTCAGACATTATGCGATAACTGAAGTTATTACAATATTTGATTACTGGTAATGTTGAATCATATAAATATATTATTATTATCAGGCTTGTTTAATAATTAACAATAAAAAATTACGCTTGATATATTAATTAATGAATTATGTTTTAAACATTTATTTTTAGCCTAATAATAATCACACATAAATTGTCAGCCTCGTAGTCTAATGCTACCTTCAAACATGTTCTTGATAAAGGTTCCATTTTGCTGCCGAGAAATATACTAACTGTTTATTTTACGATTAATAAAATGAATTAATTAATTGATTTACGGTGTAATAAAATTTTATGTATGCGTTAAATGTATATGATACTACTTTGGAACAATTGCTATTTGTTTACAACCTTGGCCATGTGAAGATTTTCATACTTTTGAATTTTGGTCGATTTGAATCACAAACCAGAGATGAGGATACTCTCAATATCGCCTTTGTGAGATTCCACCAACATATTGATTGAAATAGCTTTAGCTATTTTTAGTGATAAGATATGTTGCCGAACTATGGCATCCTGAAAAAATAAATATATAAAACCGTCACGGGACGCCTGGCATATGTAATTGATTTTTATTGAAGGACATGAAAATAAAAGTAAACAAGTATTTACGTTATTGATAATAAAACAATTCTTTTATTATTGTTAAAATTAATACAAATAAATATGTTACAAATTTAAAATTCATCATCATATAGAATAGATCCATTGCCAATTTTAGTGAGAATAGAAGTAACTACACCGCACAGAGTTTTGGCGACCGGGCGGAAAGAGCCGACGAGTCACGAGGCTGGCCGAATGATGTGTTGTTCCCTGCAAGATCGTCGTCTCGTATTGCCTCTCTTGTAATAAAATAGCCTGTTTTACTCCCCTAGGCGCGCCAAAAGATGTTTAACATAAAAAAATATTTTATTATCTATAGGCACTGGTTGTTTGTGTTTTCATAAGGTAAAACTAAGGAGGTACCTATGATAGACACCACGTTTCTATTTCTCCTATTTTTTTCCTGGATATCCAAATTATTAGTCTACCATTTTTATCGTCTCCTGAGTGATGGAGAAAACAACAACTCCCCCTGGCGCGGCGCGATGAGTTTTAACATTACAAAAAGTTTTGATTAAAAATGAATGTCACATTTTAAATTTGATATCTGGATAAATACAAAGAACAGGATCAGTAAATACTTTAAAAAATCGCTAATTGAAATCTATTTTTGCCACACGTCTTACGCACTTACCTATGATAAATTTTAGATATAATATTATTATCTAAAAATATTTTCGTATTTACGTACTTCTTGGTACAAATTTTTCCTTATATCATCTGGCCTGTTATCATGTTTTATTGACAACCAAAAGATTTCTTTGATTATATTTATCATTTATTGATAAATGTTCACATCAATCGCAAATGAATTGATATGCGTGGACTGTGTAAATTATTCGCTAATCAGAATTGAACCTAGATTGCAATAACGCAATCGTCCATCGGCAATTTCGTATCAGATGTACGATAAGCATTGCTAAAAAACCCGAAAATGTATTGTTGAGGTATTATTATTTATTCTTTTAAATCGTAATATTGGTAGGACAGTGCACAGATGTGTTGCGATTTGTAAGGCCTCTCGTACACAGATACACTTACGAGCTACGGGACTGTGATGCAACCACAAGTCGACTACTGGTATGCTACGATTCATAGCTGATTTCTGTATTATTTCTGGAACTTCATCATTTTTTCATGTGCAGCCGTGGAGTTATACGATGTCGAGTGATTCCAGTGACGAAGGCCATATTTTCTTATCTATTTTATTATAAGCATAAAAAACGACATAAAAGAATATTTTGGTTTTTTCAATTCAATTTATTGGTTCACCCATACAACGAAATAAATATTTATTGTAGGTATTCATCGCCGCCAAGACACTACATCACTCAAATTGATTTTTCCAACCTCAATCCACGCCTTTTCCGCTAAATCCTTTCTTATGTATTACAATAAATTTAAAAATATAACCGGTAAATTATAATTATTTAAACATGAATATTTTCCCACCTCGTTAAATTCTTTCTGACGAATTTAAGATTCAAATAATGTTCGGATGTCAAACGAGTAGCTGATGCGAATGCAACTCGCGTAGCGTGCAAACAACACTGTCAGCAGCGTGCAACTGATATCAAACCAGTGGTCGACGCGTAGCGTCGTGTGCGAACACTAGCAAAATAGTATGACGGATACTCAAGAGCGGCGTGTATGGTACCCGTACAAAACTCGAGTCGCTAAGCATCTCTGTGTACGAATGGCCTAACTCTAGCGCGTGTTTCAAGATCACACAAATGTTTAATATTATGAAATAACTTAATTCACCTCGAATACATAAACATTGATATTAAATTATTATTACCCTCCCCCAAGTTACAGCGCTTTAACCACGCTTACCTTGTATAATATTTAAGTTGTTTTCATTTCATTTCTTAGACCGCTGAATTTCTTGGAAAATGACTCGAGTTGGGTTATCGATCCGAATGTAGGACACAATAATACTATTATCGATGCATTATTTACTATTGTGGTGATAAACCGATTATTCTTTACTGCCGAGTTAAGCTTGCATATTATTTCTTTCTTTCCCGTTGCTTTGTAGACAATAATAATAATCGCCATAACATATTTATATAGCGCAATTACGTGATAGTTCGCTACGAGTGCGTTTTACTCTAGTAGCGACCTACCTAATAATAATAAATAAATATTGTACCTAAATTTTGTTAATCAATTCATAGCGGGACTAAATTCACCATTAGGAAAAATAAGTACATACTTAAGGCATCTCCCGGTGGGGAAGAGTACCCATTTTTTTTTTTTTTTTTTTTTTTTTTATATTTACTCCACACAGGAGGCCCTGAAGAAAATAATTTCCCTCAGGGCCTATGTCATCTTTGGGGATGCTGTGTGGAGGGTCTTTTTGTGGAGAGGAAGGAGTGAACATGGGTCTTGAAGAGTCCCATGTTGTAGGAGGGAGGAAACACAGAGGCCGGCAGTTCGTTCCACAGCCGAGCTGTTGAACTTAAGAACGAATCGTAGAAGCGACCCGTTCTCATGTGACAAGTGTCAACTGTGTACAAATGTTGGGCGCGCGTTTGGCGTGTATCCCGACTACGCACCGGCGCCGAAGGGATCAATGACGCTAGTTCCTCAGAGCATCTTCCATTGTAATACCGATAGAACAAGGACAGCATACCTACCCGACGTCTGTGCTCTAAAGATTGCAGTCCGTTTGTTAAGATTGGGGAATCTATCAAACGGACCGCCCGTTTCTGCACAGAGTCAAGGGTTTTTTTCAGGTATTTTGGGGCTCCAGACCAGAGATGGCTGCCAAATTCGACAGTAGGGCGCACTTGCGATTTGTACAGGGTGAGCAGTTGTGTACTATTAAAGTATCTGCGGGCCCTGTACAGTACGCCCAGCTTCTGAGAGGCCAACTTTACTCTGGCTTCGATGGAGCCCCCGTACCTGAGCTGGTCACTTATAGTTACACCAAGCATATCAATGGAAGGCCTGTTCGGAAGATTGCTTCCGTTGAAGGAGACTAGATTATCATTTGGATCCCTTTTAGACGTAATCAGACAGGATTGGGTCTTTGAAACATTAAATTCGACGAGATTATTTTTACCCCAGGAGGAAATACTCTCGAGATAACCGTCCATTCTCTGCTTCAAAGCCCTCCGAGCCGTTGGAGTTTGTGTGCCCTTTGGGGGCTTGTCAAACAAAAAGCTATCATGAACTGTACTGTCATCCGCGTAACAATGAATCGGTGCACATGTCAAAAGGTCATTGATGTGCAACAAAAACAAAGTCGGAGACAGAACCGATCCCTGTGGGACGCCAGCATTTATGGAGTGCGAGGAAGAGGTGAAACCGTCAGCAACCGCCTGAATCGACCTATCCCTTAAAAAGTCAGCAATCCACGTACACAGGGATGCGGGAAGTCCGTAAGAATGCAATTTGTTGACAAGTCCTCGGTGCCAGACCCGGTCAAAGGCTTTGGATATGTCTAGTGCGACCGTTTGGGTCTCACCGTGACGTTCCAGGCACCGCCCCCAAACATGCGTCACATACGCGAGAAGATCACCGCACGAGCGGTTCCGCCGGAATCCGTATTGACGGTCGTTGATAATTTTGTTCTTCTCGAGGTATGTGAGCAGTTTGTCGTTGATCACACGTTCCATCACTTTGGACAGAACTGATGTGATCGCTATGGGGCGGTAGTTGGCCGGGTTGGAGCGGTCACCTTTCTTGGGAATAGGGTGAATTACCGCTTTTTTCCAACCAGAGGGCACAGTGCCACACTTCAGGGACATTTTGAAGAGCTTTGTCAAAACTGGAACTATTTCCGCAGCACACCTCTGCAACACCAAGGCAGGTATTCCATCAGGTCCACTAGCTTTGTTAACATCGAGCCCCCGTATGACGTGGAGTACATCCCGATGCCGGATCCTCAGCTTTTTCATATAGAAGCCGCAGTGAGGAACCGACGGCGGAACAGCACCCCCGTCGTCGAGGGTCGAGTTTTCCGCAAACATTTTCCCTAAAAGGTTTGCCTTTTCGGTGGCGGTGTTTGCTAGTGAGCCGTCAGGTCTGGTAAGAGGTGGCAAACTGGGTTTGCAAAAATTTCGACCTATTGAGCCCGCAAGTGACCAGAATGCTCTGCTGCCATGCGGGCAGGCAGCCAGCTTTTTGCTGATCTGCAGGTCGTGTTCGAATTTTGATCTATTGATGATTCTCTTGCATTCCTTTGCCGATTTGTTGTATGCTGATCTGCTTTCGGGCGTTCGAGATGTGTTGTAGGCTCGGTAAGCCGCGTTTTTTCGTCGAACTGCTTCGGAGCATTGTCGACTGAACCACGGCTTTGAGCCCACACCAGTTTCTTTAGTAGTCGATTGTATGAAGCCATCCATCGCCGATTTGATGACTTCACCAATCTCCTGGGCACATCTTGAAGGGTCCGAAGTCCGAAAACAAACAGCTGACCACGGAAAAGCATTGAAATGGGCCCGCATACCGAACCAATCTGCTGACCTATAGTGCCACACTTTTCTCCTCAGCCTCTCATTGGTTGGTCTGAGGCTAACGGGGATTGATGTCGTCACTAGGCAGTGGTCAGATGATCCCAGAGGCGCTGTGACGTCAATCTTATAACCGTGTGGCACAGTAGTTAAGAATAGGTCTAACAGATTGGAGCGGTGAGTCTGGACATCAGGAACCCTTGTAGGCTCCTGAACCAATTGCTCTAATCCGTAGCAAATGGCAAAGGATTCCGCCTGTCGGCCAGCCGAGTCCGTTGGGCCTGAGAACTTCAACCATGGTTCGTTATGAACGTTGAAGTCCCCCAGAACAACAAACTCGGCCGAAGGGTAGCGGGGCAAGAGATCATCAATAGTATCGCTCAAATGTTTGAAGAGCTCGGAAGTGTCTGATTCGCTATGGTTCGGTGAGCGGTATAGACATGCGTAGAATCTTGCCGTACTGGCAAGATTGACGCGCACCCACATTACGTCGAATCTGGAGTTTTCCAGACTCAATAGTCGCACACAGTACGACTGCTCCCATATTGCTCCTGAACAAAATTTCTTCCGATATTGATATAATTTGCGCAGTGAGGAAAGATTTTAAAGGGAATTCTATTAATTCTTAAAAGGTTCTCACCCCATTGACCCTATTTCCATAAATATCTGAAATTTTTTCCCCTTATATTTGGTAAATCATTGTTATATTGTATTGTTCCTTCCGTAGTATTTAAAATCAAAAATATTATCATTAGTATCAAAAGACGCGGGGTATCACAGAAATTTTTTTTTTGCCAGATTTACCCTGAACCATATAATGATTTTTTAACCTGTCATGGACTTGTGAACATTTTTTATTATGACCAAGATTTGCTTGTTTTTTTGCGATCGGATTTTAACCTTTATGCTTTTGATAACTGTATAGTCAGAATCGCTTCCATTAATGTCACTTTTGTTTCATGAAAGTTGCCTGTCTGATGGTATTTTGAGATTTCATTCATATTTTAGGGTCCGGAAACTAACCTCTAAACGTCTTGATTCAGTGGTGCTCCATTATCATGTATTTGACAGATCGTAGTTGACGGCTCTTCTAACTCTCTGCACCAAATCAGGGGTACCACAAGGATCCGTGCTGTCACCGACGCTGTTTTTGTTGCACATAAACGATCTCGTTGAACGTGTACCGATGCATTGCTACGTTGACGACAGGACCTTTCACGCTATCACGTTATCACGTTCGTGGGGTAAGGCCTACCTGGTCAGTTTCAATGTTCCAAAAACCCAAACGTGTCTGGGTGAAATTTGATGGACGCACCCGCCCCATTAAAGATTCAATTGAAATGATTGGAGTAAGTATCGAGTATTTCTGAAACGCCCTGACTTCTCCAATTCACTTGTACGCCTTATTTGTCCATGCAGATAATACACTTCACTTGAAGATAATGCACTTTTTCGTTTCATCTAATTTCTATAACATTCAATTAATAATAATTCATTGTTTATTCTAGAATGTACGAAGGTTAGTGCAATCCCACACATTTCACATTATTAATTCAGTCAGCCTAATCCATATCTTGCCATATACCAAGGTTGATTAGAACTGTTGTGGGACTGCTAAGTGTTAACCTCTTTTGCTTTGACAACTTTGTGTTTGATGATTTTTTTATCGCATATAGTTCATTGATCCAAATTAGGTTAAGGAAACGATTGGCCTTTTGCCAAAAGGTTATCGTGAAAAGACAATAGAAAGACAGTCGATTGGTATTCATAATTTTTTTTAATCAATTATTATCAGAATTTTTAACTTTTTGCTGAAATGAAAAATACGTTTATGTGTATTTTTGTACTAAACAGAAATCGAACTTAAAACTTAATAATTTATCATACTATGATAATTTATATAATATAAAGTATACCTGAGGAAAATTTCGTGATACTGGCAGTATTTCAGTCGTAGTTACTAAACTTTGCGCTGTTGTTTTAAAACTAAATATTACAAAGGTGGTTTTTAAAACTATTTCTACGTGTCAAACATTTGTTGCTCCCGGGTATTGAATAAATTATATGTAATCTCTATGGTAACCTTTCGTAGATTACTATGGCGGGAAAATATGTGGAAAGGGGGCGAGTTAAGGACTCGTGCTAAACAACTTGCAGCTCTAATAATAATAATATTTGAATGATTTCTATTGCGCCGTTTTTGTGCAAAATCACCCTAAGGGCGCTGTACAAATATATAATACATTTTTACGATGATCTATGTTATTACTAACTATATATGGAGATGATATACAATACCATATTTACCTGGTAGATCACTTAAGATTAACTAATTGTTTATTAGCTAAATGTAGATACAGGATTTAGGTCATAATTGGAAAATTGGATATAATGGGACTTTTTCTCAGGAATGGTATATTTAATTTAAGGGTATAAAAGCTGAAAAAGTTAAGTTTTTAGTTTAGGACTGAATTCTGTTGGACTTATTATGGATCTTAGTTCCGGAGGGAGTTTATTCCTTCGGCCCAGATGCTCCGAAAGCGCGATCACCAAACTTAGTATTTGGCTTGCGCTTAGGTTCCATCAGTCTGCCTATAGCTGACGATGTTGCTGATCATTATTACTACATCATTATCTTTAAAGGCAGCCAAGAGAGGAACTAATAAATGAAGTCATTTTAAATGCATATATGCATTTTTCTTGCCTCCACAACAATATTTTTATTTTATTTGAATACCGTACACGAGTCCCAACCGAGTCGAGCCAGTGAGACTATTGCACCCCCAATTGGGATATGTTGTAAGGCTGCAGGGAGTGATGAGGGGAAGGAGGTGAGGAAATATCTGGCTAAAGCTATTTCAAGTAAAGTTTCGATTCTGAGTGGTGTTCTTTAACCAGGGCGATACTGAGAGTATCTTTCACTCTGGAAGACTAAAATGCAGAAATCTATTTAAATTTTAAAAAGTCTGTGGTAGATTAGATTTTTGCACAAGTTATAGTTAGTTTTGTTCAGAGGCTGATGAAATTTTGCACACTTCAAAACAAGAGGAAGGTTACTGTCTACTTCTGATTTCGAAAAACTCGGTGTAAATCCCGGGCAACTCCGGGGACTTAATGTAGTTAAATATACTTATGATTTTCATAAACGTAATTTTATTAATCAGAAATATTTCATATCCTAATAAATATCAATTATTATCCAGATTATTTTTGTCAGAGTATATAAGCTTTCGTCAAATTAATTCATTTTCATATTAAATCAAATAAAACACTTTGTTTATTAACCACGACTTTTTTTTATTGCTTCCTACGAAAAAATTATTCATTTTCCGTTAATCAATTTACCGAACAGAGATAAAACGCGCCAGTAAGCTTACTAGTCAGTGTCACTACTCGTCTGTGATAAATGTGTCAACAGTTTGCAATCTCCGCAAATATTGGTCGGCTTCGGTCTAAAGAGCAGATTCGTTATTATTTATCTATTAATTAACCAAACATAATATTATTATCAATTTGGTTGCAGTTCAACTAAAGTCGCGAGTTCAATCTGCGACAAACATATTATTTTGGGGGATCGTTTGTTTGTAATTTAGAAATGAACTTGTTACTTTGGATGTTGTGCAGTTATTTTAAACGTAGATTATTAAATTATGAAAGTTGCTTGTGCTAAGAAATGTTATTCTAATTTAGTGTACTTGGATATTGAATTATGTTTTGTGAACGGTAAACCTAGCGTAGTGTTGTAGTTATGTTTTTAAATTTAAATAAATCTGTCTGAATTTCATTTATTTTCGGTAATGAATGAATGCAAACCTTGGGAGCGCAAATTAACCCATTTCCTGATAATAAATCGAACTGAAACTCGTCAGATAGACTCGTTGTCGATGACAATGCATTCTATCAACTTTTGGTGGCAAACACTTACACACACGCACACACACGCGGACACATACGCATTTCTCTGAAATCGTATGACATTGCAACAGTTAATATACGAAATAAATGTCGATCCTACCCGATCGGAATTTGGCGATGTTAGCAGAGTTGTCAAATCCAGTTCCTGGATAGAAAGGTTTAATTCTCACTCAAACCAAAAAAAAAAGTATAATTATAATTAAAAAAATTATATTCTTTTAAAATACATAACATATAAAAAAAATATATAATATTTTTACAAAAATACATAGTGGATGGCATAAGAACAAAATAGAGAAAATATGTTTTTAGTATTTCTACACCAATGACGAGAACTAGCTCTTGATTTTGGTGTAGAAGTAAAAAGTAATATCATAGAGTGTATAATAGTACAGAATGTGATAACATTATAGAATATAAATATGGTTCGAAATGAAGTTACTGCATTTTGTTAAGTTATGTCAGTTTTGAGTAACCGTTTCTTTTGTTCAGTTTAAACAGCTTCGGTTATTTTGAAAAAGAAACTAAAACGCCCACCTCTAGACTGAACACTCTGAACAGTTGTTAGAGGGAGCGAGGCTAGTAGTCCACAATGGAGTGCTAACACCAACCCTGATGTATGGCAGTAAGCCATGGAACTGGCAGAGTATGGAACAAAATACACTGAATTAATGAAAAATGCTCTAGAATTGAGATCTCCGAGGCGCGGACGTTATCTATATACAGGGTTTTCCAATAAGAGGTGTTATTTTGAATAGCCCGCTATTTCGGTAGATGTTACTTTTGAAGCTGTCATTTTTTCACATTTGACAAGTAGAAACTACGCCATTAATAAAAATGGAACGATATACGCTTCAAAGACGCATTGAAATTATTAAAATTCACTTGAGTGAATCAAATGCAAATCATCTTGAGTGATTAGGCCCATTTCTACCTCGGTGGCTTCGTCAACAAGCAAAATTGTCGCATCTGGGGCTCGGAAAACCCAAAAATTATTGTTGAAAAGCCTCTCTATCCTCAACGTGTGACTGTTTGGTGCGGTTTATGGTCCGGCGGAGTCATTGGACCTTACTTTTTCGAAAATGAGGCTGGAGCAACAGTTACGGTGAATGGATCGCTATTGAGAGATGGTTAATGATTTTTTATGGCCGGAATTGGATGGTATTGATCTGGACAACGTTTACTTTCAATAAGACGGCGCTACGTGCCACACAAGCAACGAAACCATTGATCTTTTACGATTGAATATCAAAATAACACCTCTTATTGGAAAAACCTATATTATCCATTAATTCGTTAATCTTATAAACAAAATTATCAAATCGATCGAATCTAGAAATATGTCTATCTGGCTTAGGTTATGTTATAATCCCAGCCCTATGCTATACATCAAACGCCGTTAGCGTCAACCTGCGTTCGTGCATTTGGAAATAAGCACTTTGTTTATTAAAATCAATTAAGTAAACTCATAACTAATTTCTTACTGGACTCTTTTGCGTATCGTGCTTAAAACTATGAAACTTCCCACGATCCCCGGATACTAGAAAAGTATTTAAACTGGAACAAGCTGTTCCTCCATGTTCACTCTTAATTTCAACGAAGTAGTGTACACGCTTTTCTTCCGTTTATTATTGACATATATATTATTACTTTATTTTAAAGTTGTTGAAATTGAATAATAGGGTTATCAATTTCTACGGAACTTCCACCGTTACCTCAAGACACAAGATACCTATATCATCTACATCTGCAGATCCCGATATCATCATATCTGCAAATACAACTCCGATTTCCTTCACTATACTATACAATTCACCTGCTAAGGAAAGAACTTTGCTTTGAAAGAATATTGCTCGCAGTGCGGGAGTTAATATAATTTTACTGCCTCCTCAACCAAGGGTCGTAGCAGTATGTTGTGTATCTGTTAATATTGTCTCTAAATAGTATAAAACAAAGTCACTATCCGCGTCTGTCTGTTTGTGCGCTAAGTTCTTCTAAACTGTGCAACGGAGTTTGATAGGGTTACCATTTAGAAAATTTCTTCCTAAATTTATGTATAATAGATGGATATTATATTTATTGAAAGTAGAGAAAAGTCGAGCAACGACTGGGGGGTTATCCTTAGGACAAAGACATTTACCATCGTCGACTTTTCTGTAGGCCTTTTTAAGATATACAATTCCGTAGTAAATTATTTTGATGTATCTTATACGGTTTAACCAGCGTTCAAAATGTAGTGCCTGAAAATATATTTTTACGATTTGATTATAAAACATCGACTTTTCTCTACTTTCTATAAATATAATATGCAAGTGTTATATATGTAAACCTTCCGGAAGAAATTCTCTAAATGATAGTGAATACCCTATCAAAATCCGTTCCGTAGTTTAGAAGAACTAAGCGCACAAACAGACAGACGCGGATAGCGACTTTATTTTATATTATTTACAGATGGAATACGTTTCTGTCTGTATTTTTGTTTGCACAACTGTTTTCAGAATGAGATTTCCTCATGGCCACCAAGTATGTTCGGAATAATTTCTTTGTTAAGAAACGTTTGCGGTTTTATTGCTTATCGATATATAGTGAGTATTTAGTGTAATACATTATTATACACTTTTGTGTAATTTAATGCTGAGATTATGTAAATATTATGCAAACTTTTTTATAAACATTGGCCTTAAATGTTTAATTATCAACACGTGGTGATTAGACGTAGGCATGTCTGTCAATGTTAAACGTGTAAAAATGAATAGTCAAACGTTTGTTAAGAATTCAAAATCGAATGTCAATAAATTAGATAATAATAATTTGCTGATTGTGGTTAACCTCCACAGCCAGTGTCATTTCTCTGTTAATTCCAAAATTAGTATTTTTTTTTTGAAACGTCGAAAAGAATGTGACCTTCCTGGGGTACCCCGTTCTGAGGTCATGGTTTATGGTACATGGTTTTGTGCATGAATTATAAATCAGGTCAATTTTTTTTTGTAAGTATATTCATTTTATAATTAAGTTTTTGTAAGTATGTTAAAAATATTACAAGAGGAAATTACAAAGTAGTATCTAGAAAATAAACATAACACAGTGCTAATCTTTGTTAGGTTGTAACCTTGTATTTATATTCTTCCTTCCCATGTTCATAATCCATATCTTGAGGCCCCGTAGTAAGCGTTGTAAAATGGTTTGAAAGGGAGATATATAAATACGAATGTTAGAGGGAGCACGCTAATATTAAAAAAAAAAACGATAACAATTAAGCGAAAATAGTGAAAATATTTAATAAAACCCGATTCGTTTGAAATAGAGCAAAAATCTCTCAACAAATGCTTTAGTTGCATTTAAAGATACACTGTGAATTTTTTCATGCCTATAACATATTAAATAACAGAACAAAACGTGTTTATAAAAATTTTCGGAGCTTACTTTGCGATTTTTTTCTATCGAGGGAATTTCATATAATTAATGTTTCGGCATAACAAATGCACAGATATTATCTTCAAAAATAACTTTTTTAATTTTAAAACTTAAAGAGTTAACGCGAAACTTGTTATAAATCGGTAGAAATTGGGTATGCTGGGGCTTATTGAAGTCGGTTATTTTTGATAGTTTTTATTAAATAATTTTATAGATAAATATTACATGTTTCTTTGTACAAAAGTAGTTTTAATTGTAGGTTGGTGGAATGTATGTTGTAATCAATGAGGTATTTGTATATATAGGGAATAATATTTTTGTTTGAGACTGTCACAAAGACATGGGCAAAAGGTCCTCGAACTACCAGGAAGGTACTCCCAACCAGTTTCGCTAATAAGTCGGTACATACTCGGTGCAGCCTACGTGCCCGTGCACTCGTATCTTATAGAACCTACCAGAACGAACCGGCGTCGTTTTTTTTTCTCCTGAAACTTCTCGCCAGATTCTCTATGACCGGCAGTTTTTTCTAACTTATACCAAACTTGGATTATTCTATCTTGGACCAGTGCTGTACGATTAATAGGAAATCAACATCATCTTGCAGCGGTTTTACGTGAAAAACATGCTCGTTTGCGGAATTTAGGTACCAGTAGCGTCCTGTGACTATTGTTTCTGCAGCTCCTCGTCAAGTTTATTTTGTATCTTTGGACCATTGTAGGCATTTGTATAATATTTAGATAAACACTAAACACTTCTGTACGTCTGATTTGGCTTCAAAAGCTCTAAGGCCGAACGACCGGAAACTACAAAATCCGGTCTACGCGCACCGATTACAGCTAGTGGAACACGTTTCGACGAGATATTAGTAGTACGCAAAAACGCCTCTAATCGTCTTGGTCTATGATTCTAGGATTTTTTTTGTTATGTAATGCTGCATATACATTTGCCAACCGAAGCGCAAGCCGAATCACTAATTATGGGAATAGTAAGCGAAACGCCGCTTGCGATTGATTCTTGTTCCTTTCCCATAATGCGTGGCTTAGCTTGTGCTTTGATTCGCAAATATATACGCAGCATAAGATTTTAAACGGAATCAATATCTAGCAGATATTGAAAAACATGCAAAATGTAGCAGTGATATATTTTTATGCAGCTTCTGATCAGGATTTTGTTCCTCGGCAAATTTCTCTTAAGTTAGACCGCTAGTGGAAACACTTTATTGGAATGGACGATTATACGAGTACAATGAAGTCAACTTCTATCAGCGATTTTGTGTCTTTCGTCTTCATTATTCACTGTACGCGGTTCTAGATCTATTATTTTTCATCTGGTATCTTCTCCTATCGGAGGTTGGATATCATCAGGGTTGTGCTCACCTTGCAGGCTCAGTCCGAAACAACACAGCGGAATTGCCTGAATAACTCAGTTAAAACTGGTTTAGTTTGAACCAGTATCCCGGATAGATACCCCGGGTAAGTTCAACTCTCGTATACCTACGTTGTTTCTCGTTTACTGTTTGTGTGATTTAATAATAAATATTTAAATAAGTGCGCAATTGAATAATGTACAGCCACAAACAACCAGTTTACCAATAATAATAAGGCGTGTGGGGCGGATGAACGAATAAAGAAGTTCAAGAAAAGTGCATGAAGCGAACGTGAATTTTAGAAGTCTGTGAATCAAATATTATCAAAATCGGTCCATCTCAATAGTCAGAATAACAGAAAGGTATGTATGAATGATGAGCAGATGTATGAATGTGAATGAAGCAAGAAGTGCACCAAGACCGAGTTGTTTGGCAGTCCTTCATCTGGCTATCCCTGCTGAGAAACAGCGTGATGGCTAGATACTTAGGGCTGGTTGCTTCACAGAATTTGAACAATTCATCAATAGCTGTCAGTTGCTTCAAATAACGAAAACATTACGAATTTGAATAGAAATTTCCCAGAACTGGAAAATTAACTTCCAATTTAAAATTTTAAAAACATCGAAGAAACCAAGCGATATTTTTTTTATTTGGTACAAACTTTTATAATTATTTTCATGACGATTTGTTTCACAGTCCTTTGTTATTGTTGATTGTTTACGTTCGTTTGTTTATGTTCGCGCGTCATTCGGCCGTCGTCTCTCAGTCATCAAGTACAAACAATATGAAGCAAGACGTCAATCTCCAATTAAGACTCCAATAACTGGGGTTTGCGCGACGCTCACATTTTAATTATTTCTAATGAACGTATTACTAAAATCTCAAATATTTCAAGAAGGATCACTACGTATGTACATTATTTACATTTAAGATTAGTAAAAACAGGACCTTACCAGTAAATTTTTTTATGTAAAACCGTTAAATTAAATAAAACGTTTTTCAATTATAAAATTAGCGGTAAGCTTCAAATTTTATTTTTCTAGCCGATGAATTAGTATCTTCCCGGGGGATCCATCTAGAAACATTTTAGTTTTTGTTATACGTTCAAAAATAAAATAAACCCCACGGAAAGATCGATTTTCTAGGCCTGCTACGGCAAAGTCGACCGTAGGTCCGTCCATTAAACTGGGCCGCGCGCCGAATATTGTTTTACACGACTTCATCACTTATGTCGTTAAGATTCCCACTTTTAGAGATTTGATAGGGCGAATTCAACCGCAAGTCTGTGCAATACACGAGGGCCGCGCGACGTATTTTTTTGTGCACGGCTGCTTCACTTACGTCGTTAAGATATTGACTTTATTTTAGGGTTTTGTATGGTCTTAATAGAGAATTTTAAGAGGCTTCAACCAACATGTAATATTAGTACTCGATGCAAGACTGAATAAAATTTTGACAGATGATAAGAAGGCATAGTGTCTGGTAAAATAAATCAGTTACTGAGCTGTAACTAAAAAACGTATCTGCCGTATGCAAAGACCATGCAACATACATACAATTGGGTTTTGTCGATTCTTTACCTACCCGTGGGGCGTCCGCCTAAGTCTCTAATCACTAATTAACTACTTGTAACTGTAACTACCCTGTTTTACTGCTAATTGGGAACAAAAAAAACCGTGCATTCAGTCACAAAATAAATATATATATAGGTATGTGTGGCTGCAAATTGAGGTTAAGGCGTTTAAATATTGAATTTCTTTCGAAATCTCATTATATAATGATGCAGATGGCCTTATTTTTGTAAAATATTTGTTTAAGAATCACATTATTTACCGTGATTTACATCCTATAAAATTGTATGCATTTTTAAATACCACGGTATTAGACTACATTTAAATGTCCGATAAAATATTGTAAATCAGGGTTTATTGGAATAAATTGTAATAAAATAAGTTGCAAAAAGTATTGCGTCAATCTGTGAAATGAGGTGGAGGGCATTTCGAATGTTTATAATATTAAGAAGCATAACACAATGTTTTTGTCAAGGATTGAAAAAAGTTGAAACGAAAGTTGTTCCTTTTTAAAGGCCCGTCCAACGATCACCTTATTAATAATTTTCGTATTCGAAATATATAAAACTGACCACGGGAAAGTTCAGGACGGGTTGTTTCGGAGAATGTGGGAATTCTTCAAATTTAAAAGTTAATTTTCAAGTTCTGTTATTATTTCAGTTCTATCAAGTAACTGGCCTATAATGATATAATAACAGAACTTGAATAGGACATTCACAGAACTCGCAAATGAACGTTGAAATTTGATGAATTGTTCAAATTCTATGAAACAAGTCATCCTTACTTTCAGAAATTGAGACCCTTGCCACTATTTAATTATTTTGTTTGGCTTTAAGAACGGGGTTTTTCACAGAATTTGAACAACTAATATTCAAGTGCTGTGCCTTTTGAAGTTCTGTTATTATCCAATTGTCGTTATACAATCGGTCCATAATAAAATAATTCACAGAATTTGAATAGATCTTTCACAGAACTTGATTATTTACTTTAAAATTTGATGAATTGTCTAATTCACCCCCCGCATCTCCTATAAAGCAGAATATATGCTTATTTTGATAAATATACCTACAGCTTTTTGTCTTATTCTAGTTCAGAATTTTTGCCCATGGTGGTAGATGCTGTCAGTATCGCCCTGGTGAAAGACAATGTTAAATTCAGAATCGAAAGTTGCTTGAAATGACTTTAGCCATGTTTGCTGTCAAGAACTGAATAGCCAGGTGATTTCCAACCTTCCACACCCTCATCTCCTTCCATTCGCCACCTCCTTCAGTCTTACAATACAATCAACAACAACAATCATCACAAGTCTGACGTTTGTCATTTCGCTCCCTATTAATCTTATATTTTCTTCTAAAAACATCGACCCTTATCCTACAATTTTTATACCAGCTGATAATATTCATAGAAGTGCATTAAAATACGAAAGTGAGTGATTGTCTGGAGTGTAAAAGGTGCTAAATCTAGAGTTTTAGTTATTCTTCAAAAATCTTCAAGCTACCCACAGTATTGTAACATATTGCAGCCACAAGCCAAACATAAAATGGATTCAACATGCAAATATTGCGTTAAGCAGCTGAAAGTGGCTGAGTGTATAAAGTGTACAACCTGCAAATGCACCATCCATTTCGAATGCGCTGATATTCCGGCAAGTGTTTTTAAACGCATGTCGCAAGGTAAAAAGGATGCGTGGGAGTGCAATAATTGTATCCAAACCCTGGACAATTTAGATACCCAATCCTGCTCCTCAGATCAAAGCAACGTACTCCTAACTATTGAGATTAGAAAAATGGCACTACAAATAGAAAAAATGAGCAGTAAAATGGCGGAATTCGAAAAAGTCATCATTTATAATAATAATGTCATGGAAGATTTTTCAAGTAATATGAAATCTATAAACGAAAAATTAGCTAAAATTGATAAGCTAGAAATGGAGGTCTCAGAATTAAAACAAACAGTTTACATGTTAGAGAGGGGAAACAATGAAAGGGACCAGGAACTTCTATCCAACAATATAGAAATACATGGAATGCCTGAGACCACCAACGAGAATCTACCTACCATGATGTCGAATATCGCAACAGTCATTGGATGCCCTCTCCATCAAAGCGACATTGAATATGTTAGCAGAATCAGTAAGCGCCATCGTACACAAGACACGACAGATGGACGTCCGGGTAACATAATCGCCAAATTCACCTCCCGCAAGAAGAAGGACGAATTTGTCGCAGCCATCAAAAAAAGAAAAGGAATCACTACCAAGGCCATCGGGATGGTTGGAGTTGACCAGAGGATCTTCGTCAACGACCATCTCACGCGGAAGAATAAATCTATATTGAGGTGCGCTAAAGCATTTAAAAACGAACACAACTATCAGTTTTTATGGATAAGAAGTGCAAAAATTTACCTACGGAAAAACGAAACATCACCGCCCATACACGTCTCATGCGAATTACAGCTAAAAAACCTTATCTAACTACCATTGCAATGTTAAACCACCTATCCTCTCATAACTACTATTTTCTTCGTATTTTTTTCATAATTTTTTCAATATCACCCTTTTTACATTAACCCCACATGCTAAGAATTACACTAACTGCTCACTACTACATTCTATAATATACTTACTCACTTTAATTGATAATAATAGTATGTTGTGCTTTGCTAAGCCCAGTGGACTCATGACTAATAACATAACTCTAAAATATAATATTCTTCAAATATATTCTACAGAAACCGAACATAATAATGTAATTACCGAAAATTCGCAATGCATGATTCATTAATAATTGTTTATCAAAATTCAAGAGGTTTGCGCTCGAAAACACAGGAATTTCATCAAAATATACTGCTCAATAATTATGACTTGATCTTCATTACCGAAAGTTGGTTGGTTGATAGTATCCGAGACGAGGAATTATTTGATAATCGCTATTCTGTTTACAGAAATGATAGGGATATACACCGCACTAGTAAATCAACTGGCGGAGGCGTACTCATAGGAATTAAAAAAGATTTTTTTGTTACCCCTCGCTCTTGGAAATCAGACGCTGAGGATATCTGGATAACTGTCAATACATCAAAATCGAATCGTCATTGTTATAATATTCATATGTGCTGCGTGTATTTACCTAGCGTCGGTCCAAAATTAACATCATCCGAAAGATTAGTATTATTTACTAGTCATACCAATACTATTTCTGACTTAACAATCCGTTTTCCCAATGACAAGTTTTTAATCATTGGCGACTATAACATGCCCAATATCGAATGGAATAATCAACAAATGCCAAGTAATAAAGATCAATGCGCACTCGCGTTACTTAACTGCTTATCTTTTGCAAATTTAACCCAATTTAACCATTTACCTAACAAATTCGGTCGAATTCTGGACCTCGTCTTCTGTAACACTTCAGTTAATGTGTCGCTTGCCGACCACCCATTAGTTAAAGAAGATGCTCATCATAAATCATTGATTGTAGAACTAGAATTTCCATCCACTATTGCAACCCTCTCAACTCCTCGAACAATAAAATTATTCCATAAAGCAGATTATGCAGAGATCAATGAGAGACTGAAAGAAACCGACTGGTCAACCGTCATAAATGCACCGGATGTAAATACAGCGTTAAATTCGTTTTACGTTATAATTGAACAGATTATCGAAGCGTTTATTCCTAAGAAAGTTGTGAAATCTGGAAAATACCCACTATGGTACACGGCAGCCTTAATAAAAATAACAAACGAAAAATTAAAATTCTTTAGAAAATGGAAGCGCCATCGGAACCCCCTTGATTATCTTTCATTTTCATTGCTTCGCAAAAGGCAAAAAACAGTCGCTTCAGCAGCTTACAAAACCTACATTTCTACGATAGAATCCGGTATACAGCATAATGTTAAAAAAATATGGTCCTACGTCAATTCTCAAAGAAAATCTCCTGCCATCCCTGATCATATGATTTACGGTGAAAAAACTGCTAATGACAGTAGAGGAGTAGCCAACTTATTTTCTGAGTATTTTGGATCTGTATTTTCGAATGCTCAACCTGCACATACAAGCAATGCCAGTCTTTGCTCTAATTCAAATAGCATAATCAACTCAATCGAGATCAATGAAGACATCACATTCAAATACCTTAAGTCCATTGATATAAAAAAGGGACCTGGGGATGATCAACTTCCAGGGATCTTCATAAATTATTGTAGTAAACAATTGACACCCCCCATTTTTGCTATTTTCAAACTATCGTTATCTGAAGGAACATTTCCCGACAAGTGGAAAACAGCCTTGATTACCCCAATATATAAAAATGGCAGCAAAAATGATGTCTCGAACTATCGACCTATATCCAAATTACCGATACTAAGTAAAGTATTGGAAAAAATTGTTTACGATCAATTATATTCTACTATCTCACCCTCACTCTTAAATAATCAACACGGCTTCATGAAAAATCGCTCTACAACTTCAAATCTTGCATTTTTTACCAATTTTCTTCATGCTCAAATGGATATGCGATGCCAGGTAGATGCCATTTATACGGATTATTCTAAAGCATTTGACCGTGTTAATCATTATATTCTTTTACAAAAGTTATTAGGTCTAGGAATTCACGGTGACCTCTATAGATGGATCGCATCATACGTCAATAATCGGCACCAAATCACGGTTGTCAATGGTTTTGCATCTTGCTTAACGGAAATCGTCTCAGGTGTCCCCAGGGGTCGCATCTTGGACCACTCTTATTTAATATTTATATAAATGACATTTACGTATGCTTTAAAAATAGTTACTTTGTTTTATACGCGGATGACATGAAAATTTATAAAGCTATACAGTGTTTACCTGATTGTATGGAATTGCAAAGCGATCTTGATAATTTGTGCGTATATTGTGAATCAAATTTATTGTCCTAAACATATCTAAGTGTCACTCGATTACATTTACTAGAAATAAAAACAAAATCATCTATCCATACAACTTGAATAACAAACCTTTACAACCTATGTCTACGTGTAAAGATCTAGGTGTTTACTTAGATAGCAAATTAATTTTTGACAAGCACATTGAACACATTATTTCAAAATCCTACAGAATGCTAGGTTTCTTATTAAGAATATGCAAAGTTTTCAAAAGTGCTAAGAAAATTTTGTTTTGTTCATTGGTCAGAAGTCCACTGGAGTATGCTTCCACAATATGGAATCCTCAATATAAGGTATACATAGATTTAGTAGAAAGTATACAGAATAAATTTTCGAAACATTTACTCAAGAAATACAACAAAACTACAAATAATATGTTAACTTTACAAAAGAGACGCACATTGTCAGAACTGTTGTTTCTACATAATCTGCTAAATAATAAAATAGATAGTCCCGAATTGCTATCCGTCATTGGTTTAAATGTTCCAACGAGGCGTACCAGGCACACTACACTATTTCACATTGAAGCCAACAATACCAATGCAGCAAACAACTCAGTAATTACTCGAGCAATCACAACATACACCCATTACGAAAAATTACTACATTTAGACATCTTTCATGATTCCTTTCTAACATACAAAACTAACTTATTAAATTTCTTAGCATGACATATTTCAAAAATAATTTCACATCATTTTGCAAAACTCCTATGTATTAACAGTCAATTACAATTTGTGAGCTTATTATAATTCTTGTTTTCAATTCATTTATTATTATCTATCCATACACTTCCTTTCTTTTATAACAATCTCAGGCGAAATTACGTAATGATATTTTATGGACATACGTAATAGGTACTACAACTATGTAATAACTAAAAATATCTAACTGTATCTTATTGTACTGTGTATGTCTTAACAAATAAATAAATAAATAAATACGCGCGAATCGGGAGTCCAGTTGTGGAAGCGATTGATTAATTTCTGCGGTTTTTCCATCATGAGCTATAGAGTTTCGAAATGCCATCAATCGGATGTTTTAGTATCGATTGTCTGGTTCTACGCACCTTGCGTATCAGCTTTCCCGGCTTTGCTAGGGCATTCATGTTATAATCTCTTTAGATACGACATGTGATAATATTACGATACGATAAACCGACTATTTTAATTAATTCCAGTCCGCATTCGATTGATCGAAATGACGGCAACATAAAACCGGCCGTATGAATTATTAAATAAAGTTTTGCCAGTGGCGTGTCGACATAATGCCGGCCCCTGGGCAAGCACTTTTAACATTAACTAGGTACCAATCAGAATCACAATTTTATTTGTAATACATAGAGTGATGTTTTAGACATGTAGAGCGGATTGACATGAGAGTAAAAATATGACGCAAAAGTAATAATAATAATAATATTTGGCTAATTTATATAGCGCCGTTTTCGTGAGAAATCACCTCAAGGGCGCTGTACAAATATATTTCTTAAATAGTTAATACTAGAACTACTGACTTATCTCTAAGACTTATATCTAGTGAATTACTACTAAGGCCTATAACTACTATCTTAATGACATATATACGAGTATTTACATATTTAGCAACTTACAACTAAAATTAATATTAACAATCTAATCTTAGTAACGCCAGAAGAAGAAGGAAGTTCTATTATATATAACTAAGTTCTATTATAATGCTTTTATAATTCACTAAGGCCAGTTTGTTTCACACGTGGTTTATCTTAAGCGGTGGTTACAACCTAAGCTACTTCAGTTATTTGTATTATTTATTCCAACATGTTAAAATTTATGGTTTTGAATGTTAAACCAGATTATTACCAGTTATTTTAAATTTGGCGGAATTTTTTTATAGATCACCATCACTTTGGAAATACCAAGGTTGAATCATACGAGCCAAGAAATGAAGTAAATAAATATAAAAGAAAAAATAATGCGTCTCATTATAAAATATGTATTTATTTATTAGAAACTAAAAAATACATTTACAGAATAGTGGATCTTTGACTGTCCAACTGTAGGATATGAAGTAGGTAATGTAACACAAATAAATAACAATAACTTCAATCATTGGAGAAATTACTTTTTACATAACATTAAATTCATAACATTGTGGAAATTACTTTCATATTAACAATATAAGAGATAAGTTAGGTAAGCATTTTAATTTTTTTCATTGTTTCTATGATGTGTAGTAATATGTGTAAGAATTATTATTTTAAATAGCACATACTATTTGAGTTTGTGAAGTGTGGTGAGAATTTTAGGTATAGAGTCTATAATGTTTGTGATTTTGATTCCATTTCGCGGAACCCTGGGCGATTGCCCACTGGCCCAGGCGACCCGTTAAGCCACTGATTACGACTCTTTTGTGAGTAAATGCATTCCTGAAAGTGCACCAATGCAGCTGACAGTGGAACATTGCATTCTCTCCCATAAAAGTAATTAAAACGACTTAAATTAAAACAAGTTCTGCCTAGTTTCTTTTCATAGGTTTAAATCAGAATAATTTATTTCAAATGTATAAATAAATTAGATACCGGAAACGTATTAATGTGAACACCACACAAGAGTACCAACTACTTCCAACCGTCTGGAGCCAGTGAGACTATGGCATCCCCAATTGGGGAATGTTGTGAGGCTGAAGGTAGTGGGGGGAGAGAGAGATGGGAAGAGGAAGGTGGGGGGTACCTGGCTATTATTCAGATTTGGTCACAAACACGGCTAAAGCCATTTCAAGCAAAATTTCAGTTCTGAATGGTGGTCTTACACAAGGAAGATACTGAGAGTATATTTCACTATGGAACGTGTCGCAAATATACAATATATATTTTCAATGAATAAATTGTGAAAAAACACAAATTCATCAAATAAAATTTACTTGCGCACGCCGGGATCTGAACCCGCGACTTTTGGGTTGCTAGCCGAGAGCCTTACCCCTCGATCATAGTAGTATAATGAACCTGATATAGAAAGGGACACTTACGGCCGTTGTTCCCAACTTTTAGATCGATCAATCCGAGGCTCCGATCATCCAAGTGATTTATTCAGTAACGCTCGATTCGCCTGTTTCCAAACATCTTTAAAGTTTAAAATCTTAAGTGGCCCCGCCTACTTTCAAAGACAATATAAAATGACATCAAAGTAAAAACTATCAATGATAAATTAATATTCATCATTATTAATACAGATAATTTGTTTTAAGTACCGTAATACATTTATTTTATAACACACGCATGTAAATATATTAAAAATAAAGCCTTAGCTTGACTTTTACTAATCCAGCGAAAGCGCGAAGATACATTACTACAAATTGATGATTGACGTTTCTCCTCCGTGTGTTAACATGAAACTAAGCAACTTGAACAAAATAAAAACCAAAAAGTAGCAAGAACTAGAAAACTAGAAACTAGAGAACTAGAACTAGAAACACACGCATGTAAAAGAATAATCGAAAACGGTTAAAGAAATTGTTGTCATTTAATGTTTGGCTGATTTCGTGTAACTTGATATTATCGTCCATTACGTTCGCTCATTCTGCTATATCTATTATACATATTATCATTAATATCTTCATCTTCACTGTCCATATTAATTTGATACTAAAAATGATAATAAAATTATCAATACGCAATAAGATAATGCGTGAACCAAATGACGTTCGACATTTCGCTGTCATTTTTCACTCTGTTGAATCATTTTATAACTAACTCCTTTACTGAGCCAGAGGTTAATCCAACTGTTTGGTTCCTCTGGCTTGATAGGAGAGTTGCATCGGGTAGAGCGTAATTGTGCGTTTAAGGAATATTGAGACAACATTTTGGTTCAACAGTTGATCAGTAGGATTGGAAACAACGGCCGTTAGATGGTCTGGATCACTGGTTACGTGCAACTTGCAAGTGGATGGAAGAAGTTGTAGAGGGAGACAAGGCACGATTAAATGTATCAAATACTTGAGCCCCGTCGTATCACGAGTCTGAGATAACAGAGTGCAGATAAATGACGTGTTGGTTAGTTGGCCAACTGTTTCACAGTTGAACAAATCTTAAAATTTCAAATTTAATTCGATTGGGTGCCATTTGTTTCACAGAACTTGAAATTTGATGAATTGTTCAAGTTTTGTGTAACTACCGGCCCTTGGTTTTGTGTTTATTTTTCCGGCATCAGCCAATAACGTAATTTAATAAAAGGGTATTTCACTGTCCTCTGAATAGCTTATTCATAGGATAACGTATATTTTTAATTTGCGATTTATTTATTTATAAAATCTAAGTTTACTATTCGGTACTCGAACCTATTGAGTGGCCGATATTAGATAAGTTAGCCTAGTTTTCTACCTATTGCAATTATTTATTTATTAATATGCGTTATCCCGTGGATAAGTTATAAAGAGGATGGCGAAAACCTCCTCGGTTCAGGTTTGAATCGGAGTAAATTAAAATGTTCAGAATTTTCATTAGAAATATCATGTTATAATCAGGAATGTTACGAGACGGATTGGGTCGTCAGGATTCCTGCCCGATAGCAACTTGACGAACGTAAATAAATATCTCTTAAGTCGAGCTTAAAAAGTAAACTGAAGTACTGGCCAGTAGTGAAATAATTCGTAATTAAATCCGCCCGACAAACGGAATATCTGGGTTCAAGTTCCAATGGCACCCGAAATTCGTTTTTAATTTTTATTTTCTTATGCTTTATTTGAGTACATAGATTTTTTCTGTCTCATTCTGATCAATTTTGCTTTGGCTAAAATATTATACTAAATAAATTATTTACCAATGCTTTCAAATGAAACGCTACCCAATTGTCTAATACTAAAACAACTTGTGACTATTCCATATCCTAAACTACTTATCAACTCTTACGTAGTCTCACGTCTCGATTACTGCAACGGCATTTATGCCAACCTTCCAAAATATCAAATTGACAAACTTCAATCGGCGTTTAATACAGCAGCACGGCCCAAAACCGGGGTTTCAAATATTCGCACATTTCAGAACACCTTCGGAACGTTCACTGGCTCAAGTGCCCTGAAAGAATCCAGTACAAATTGTGCTGGATGGTGTTTAAATCCACCAATGAAATGGCCCCACCCAACATCTCAGAACTATACGTCCCGGAAAACAATGGTCTGAGGCAGTCAACTCTCAGATCAGCAATATCATCAGATATAGGCGTTGATGGAACCTAAGCGCAAGCCAAATACTAAGTTTGGTGATCGCGCTTTCTGAGCATCTGTGCCGAAAGCTTGTAATAAACTCCCTCTGTCTAACAGAATTCAGGTCTAAACTAAAAACTTACATTTTTAAGCTGTCATACCCTTAAATTAAATATACAATTCCTGAGAGAGAAGGTCCAATTATTTCTAATTTTTCAATTATGTCCTAAATCCTGTATCTAAAATTCGATAATAAACAATTAGTTAATGTTAATTAAGTGTTAATCTCAAGTGACCTACCAGGTAAGTATGGTATTGTATATTATCTCCATATATAGTTGGTAATAACATAGATCATTGTAGAAATGTATTATATATTTGTACAGCGCCCTTGAGGTGATTTTGCACAAAAACGGCTCTATAAAAATCATCCAAATATACATTATTATTATTAATGTCCTGTTCAGATTGTCATTTCCTTACTATCTACCCTAGTGATATTCAATTGTTATTGTAACACACGTGTCATTTGTTGATTCGTAATAGTGTTGTAGTTAATGGTGTATTTATCTCGTAAAAAGACCATTAAATCATGTTAATTGCATCCCCAAATTCACTGTCGTCGTTTGATGAAATAAATAAACAGAGTCATCAAATATCATCAGATATAGGCGTTGATGGAACCTAAGCGCAAGCCAAATACTAAGTTTGGTGATCGCGCTTTCTGAGCATCTGTGCCGAAAGCTTGTAATAAACTCCCTCTGTCTAACAGAATTCAGGTCTAAACTAAAAACTTACATTTTTAAGCTGTCATACCCTTAAATTAAATATACAATTCCTGAGAGAGAAGGTCCAATTATTTCTAATTTTTCAATTATGTCCTAAATCCTGTATCTAAAATTCGATAATAAACAATTAGTTAATGTTAATTAAGTGTTAATCTCAAGTGACCTACCAGGTAAGTATGGTATTGTATATTATCTCCATATATAGTTGGTAATAACATAGATCATTGTAGAAATGTATTATATATTTGTACAGCGCCCTTGAGGTGATTTTGCACAAAAACGGCTCTATAAAAATCATCCAAATATACATTATTATTATTAATGTCCTGTTCAGATTGTCATTTCCTTACTATCTACCCTAGTGATATTCAATTGTTATTGTAACACACGTGTCATTTGTTGATTCGTAATAGTGTTGTAGTTAATGGTGTATTTATCTCGTAAAAAGACCATTAAATCATGTTAATTGCATCCCCAAATTCACTGTCGTCGTTTGATGAAATAAATAAACAGAGTCGTGTTGTAGAAATATAACATTCATTTTAATTATATGAGGTGTACACCTATAAACTTTAATTGACCCATGCGACGAGATTTTTAAAAGAAACCGACAGCCTCAAAATGTAAGGCTTTCTCCATCTCTCCTCGTTTTCACTCGATTGAATTTTTATTTACAGTACATAAAGTCACCATTCGGGCATCAATCAGAATACTTTTATTATAGTCTATTTTCACAACATACCTGATAGGTTAAGCACCCTATTTCCAATAGCAGGTTGCGGGATAAAATTCGGGTGTGAATTTCACAAATGCGGACTCGTTCTTGTCACTATTTCGTATAATATTGATAGCAAATTGTTTATATGATATTCGAAAACCGTCCTTATCTACTATTTTGGAAAACATATTGCTTTTATCTTATATTTTATACTTCGCTGTACACGTCAGAACTGTGTGTAGATTACACTGCATCCCGATGGCATGAGCTAAAAGTCGCTTATGATAATGCTTATCGCCAACTATTCCGCCTACCGAGATACTGCAGCGCTACGGAAATGTTCCTGGAGGGAAGAGTGCACTCTTTCAGAGCGCTTCTCCGCCAGCACATGGAAATCTTGTGGCGCAGACTACACCAATCAAATAACACTATCATCACTGCCATGGTTGCCCGGATGGAGACCCCCTGATGGCCCTCTGGAGACGGGAGATGTTCAAATATCCTCCATAAACGGCTGCTTGTACACATTTTTCACTTCTATTCCGCATTGCCTATCTGTGTATTCTTATTATTTGTCTGTTTATCTTAAACAGACATTAAGATTATCTTCTTCATCAACGATACAAAAAAATAACAATTGTATCGGGATTATTAATTAGATGCACAATTTTAACGGTGAAAACAATTAGTCTTTATTTTGGGTACAATCGATTTGCAAGAATGACACGTATTTATAGCAGTTCAACATGACAGTGTAATAAACTTTAACAAGCCCGTTATCGGTTCACTAAGGAAACAGGACACCTGTATGATTCCTACCAAAGGAACGTAATATGTTTCTTTAACCCTTTGTTTTACAAAAAGGTTATTTTCTCTCCTTGTGTTGGCTGATATCGCAGCCGACAGTTTACGAAACGTCGCTGGAGTCAGTCCTGCCAGAGGTAACCTGGCAGGACTGATTCCAGAGGGAACCTGACTCTAGAGGAAACCTGGCATAAGAGGTAAGTTAGGTAAATTAACTTTCTAGAGTAGAACTTGATTTTTTATCGGTTATCACAGCTGTCGTTCCTTCACAGGATCACCTCTGCAAGCCAGAGCGGCTAAAACACTGACCAATAGCATCCTTTGAATCAGAAAGTATTCGATCGAGGTAACAATCAATATACGCTTGGAATCAACATAATAACTAAATAGTTTGTTATATACTAACATATTCCCGGGTACCTCTACCTCATTTTCTCGTTAACACGAGGCAGTCATATTTCCACTCAATTGAATTGCTTATAGTTTCAGTAGATAAAATATTTAATTTGCATGAAGGACGACTCTTATTTTTGAAAACAGATAAATAAGCGCTTCTGATGCCTGTAATCGCGATACAATTCAATATTATGTAACTTTATTATAAATACAGTGGTGCAGCCGTGGAATGTAAAAGTAATTACCACGATTGTTTATAATTTTAAATTGTTTTAATTATTATAATTGTATAGGCAAGTCTTGAATTAAACTTCGTTCACAATGGGAGTAAAACTCTGGCGTTCTAACATGGAAGAAACTGGCGTCTAAACCCGCGTTGTTAGTTAAACATTCGGAACCGGACGAAATCACTCAGTCCTTGAATGACGATAAGTTTGAAATTCCCGCTTAAGGCCACGTATTGCCTGCTGATTTTGCCTGCTGACAAACTGCTTTGGCAGTTTAGCGGGTATAAATAATAAAAAAAATAAAAAAATGGCAAAAAAAAAACTTTCAAATATGGTTTGAAAGGGAGATATATAAATACGAATGTTAGAGGGAGCACGCTAATGTTAAAAAAAACGATAACAATTGAGCGAAAATATATTTAATAAAACCCGACTCGTTTGAAGTAGAGCAAAAATCTCTCGACAAATGCTTTAGTTGCATTTAAAGATACACTGTGAATTTTTTCATGACTAAAACATATCAAATAAGAGAACAAAACGTGTTTTAAATAATTTTCGGAGCTTATTGCGATTTTTTTCTATCGAGGGAATTTCATATAATTAATGTTTCGGCATAACAAATGCACATATATTATCTTAAAAATAACATATATTTTATATGGAACTTAAAAACTTAAAGAGTTAACGAGAAACTTGTTAAAAATCGGTAGAAATTGGGTATGAGGGGGCTTAACACCAAAAAAAGGCACAAATCTAAAAAAATTTTTTTAATAATTTTCTAAAAAACCTAATTTGCCACATTATAGTAAAACCAAATCCGAAAAGGGGTTCGTAAATTGGAGATTTTACACTTTTAATCAGTTTTTATAGCCCTGGTACTTTCTGGGCTCATATAAAAATACACCATTATTTTAAAAGCTAAGATGTATTATACTTGCAGTATTTAATTCAAGCATCTATAATATTTATAATCTATCAAATTTTAAAACAAAAAAATATATATATTTTGCATTACAGTCCATATTTTTAGAAGGACAAACATTCCTGGATTACCTACGAATCCTTACTTCCACTGCCTTAGCTAGCATAGGATTGCACCCGAGGATTGGCAGAGGATTGAGGCTGGGTGGGAACCTATTAGAGCTTTGGATCGATCGGCCAACTAAGATCCTGAAATCAAAAGTCACTCCGATGTAACGTCTCTTTCTCTTTCTCTTTCATGCGTTTTTTTTTAATATGAAAGAGTGAGAGGCTTAGATCAACGGTACAAATGTCTTTGACAGACACGTCCACAACACACTTTTATCGTGTTATCTCTTCAGTGATATTCGTAAAAACTAAAATCAAGTGAAAATTCTTGCCAGATTGCACATGTTTTGTTCCGTTTCGACCTTATGCAAATTGCTACTTGTTCGTGTCGACGACATTTCGTCATTCATGAAAACTACAGTTATATAAATAAATTAGTTTAAGTATTATTTATTATTCATTTATTCTGTGAGCGTTCCGGCTGCACCCCTGACCGAGGCGTATAGGTACAATGTTGTATGATAAAATATTCAATTCTTGTCTCAAGGTGACGCTAAATCAGGAAATCCGATAGGAAAACTTGTACGTGCGTCGCTCGTGACGTCTTCAATAGAACTGCTTCAATAAACAGCATCTGGAATAAGAATAAAATCAAGATCACGGACTATTTCCGTACCGGTTACAACACACACCGGTTTAGTGTTGTTTCCACCACCGAAGCACAGCTGATTTTAGAAATTTGAATATTTAAAATAAGTCTTAAAAGATATACTTACTTTACATATTATAGGTCGCCATAGGTATTGGAAACAATGGAGATTGACCATGAACCGTTGAAATAATGAAACCGCGCGAAACAACTTATTTCACACGGGAGAGGAGAGGAAGATAGGTTACTGAAACGACGTGTGTGGTTTCACTGAACAAGGTCCAGTGAACATACTTGAGATTTCCTGCTTTTAGTATCGCACACTCGTTTGTCAAGCCAGCTGCAACATACACGCCGCTGGTTCTTTTTGTGAAAAAATGTCTTCCTGTGCTCAAGTTATTATCTGTTATCACTGCACACCCTCATGGCCTATGTTTCTTTTTTACTGTTGTCAAGCTATCGGGAAGGACATTGGATGTGTGCACACTGCACACCCTCATGGCCTAGGTTTCTTTTTACTGTTGTCAAGCTATCGGGAAGGACATTGGATGTGTGCACACTGCACACCCTCATGGCCTAGGTTTCTTTTTACTGTCGTCAAGCTATCGGGAAGGAGATTGGATGTGTGCACACTGCACACCCTCATGGCCTAGGTTTCTTTTTACTGTTGTCAAGCTATCGGGAAGGACATTGGATGTGTGCACACTGCACACCCTCATGGCCTAGGTTTCTTTTTACTGTTGTCAAGCTATCGGGAAGGAGATTGGATGTGTGCACACTGCACACCCTCATGGCCTATGTTTCTTTTTACTGTTGTCAAGCTATCGGGAAGGAGATTGGATGTGTGGACACTCCACACCCTCATGGCCTATGTTTCTTTTTACTGTTGTCAAGCTATCGGGAAGGAGATTGGATGTGTGGACACTCCACACCCTCATGGTCTATGTTTCTTTTTACTATTGTCAAGCTATCGGGAAGGACAGTGGATATGTGCACACTGCACACCCCCATGGCCTATGTTTCTTTTTACTGTTGTCAAGCTATCGCGAAGGAGATTGAATGTGTGCACACTGCACACCCTCATGGCCTAGGTTTATTTTTACTGTTGTCAAGCTATCGGGAAGGAGATTGGATGTGTGCTCACTGCACACCCTCATGGCCTAGGTTTCTTTTTACTGTCGTCAAGCTATCGGGAAGGAGATTGGATGTGTGCACACTGCACACCCTCATGGCCTAGGTTTCTTTTTACTGTTGTCAAGCTATCGGGAAGGACATTGGATGTGTGCACACTGCACACCCTCATGGCCTAGGTTTCTTTTTACTGTCGTCAAGCTATCGGGAAGGAGATTGGATGTGTGCACACTGCACACCCTCATGGCCTAGGTTTCTTTTTACTGTTGTCAAGCTATCGGGAAGGACATTGGATGTGTGCACACTGCACACCCTCATGGCCTAGGTTTCTTTTTACTGTTGTCAAGCTATCGGGAAGGACATTGGATGTGTGCACACTGCACACCCTCATGGCCTAGGTTTCTTTTTACTGTTGTCAAGCTATCGGGAAGGAGATTGGATGTGTGCACACTGCACACCCTCATGGCCTATGTTTCTTTTTACTGTTGTCAAGCTATCGGGAAGGAGATTGGATGTATGCACACTGCACACCTTCATGGCCTAGGTTTCTTTTTACTGTTGTCAAGCTATCGGGAAGGAGATTGGATGTGTGCTCACTGCACACCCTCATGGCCTATGTTTCTTTTTACTGTTGTCAAGTTATCGGGAAGGAGATTTACAGTTTATTATGTTGTCTTGTGAAGTGTTCATGTACTTGTGATGTTTTCATAAATTTTGTATTCGTGTGTATAAATATATGTATTCTCCTTCAACGTGACATTGACTGCGTCTCAAACTGGGCCAAAATAAATGGCTTGAACTTCAGTACACCCAAGTGCAATATCGTCTCGTATACAAGATCAAAGAAACCGCATGTATTTGAATATACAATCAACGAAATTATTCTCCAACACCTAAACCAAATCAAAGATCTAGGAGTTATTTACGACAGCAAACTAACTTTTCACCAACACATCGATGATTTAATAAGCAGAGGATACAGGCTTCTCGGCTTCGTAATTAGAAACTCATATCCGTTTCGTAACACAAAAACACTGACGTTATTATATAACACACTAGTCCTAAGTGTACTTGAATCAAACTCTATCATCTGGGCTCCACATGAATTAACATACACTTTACGCATTGAAAGAGTCCATAAAATTTTTCATCCATAAAGGTTTTTATTCTCGCGGCTCTATGGACGTTACCCTTGGCTTTACCCATCGATTTATATATTAGGCATGACCAATTACCACTCCCTAGAGACACGTAGAGGTATTGCTTTGCTTAAATATTTTTTCCAACTAATAAACGGTCACTTTTCTAATAATGAGATACTGGCCCAATAAAATTTTTTTGTACCAGAGTCTCACTCTCGAGGACGTCATCACAATCTTCTATATAGTAGAGCAAGCCGCACTAATTTATTAATGAACTCACCTGTGGGGAGAGCTACGTGCTTTTTGAATGCGGTAGATAAAAAATTAGATTTATTTTTTGTGTCCTATAGCGCATTTGCAAGATTTTTGGCATTGCATATACACTGCATAAATGGTACAATTATAACGTCTTAGGCTTTATTACCTGTAATTGTTATAAATAAATGTACAAATTATATATAAATAAATAAATACATTTTGGTTTTTGTGGATTAATAGGCGTATGTTATCTTCGTATAGTTTTCTGATTTTCAGTATTTTTGTTTCATGGTGTAGTGGGGTACAGTATTTTTAGTGGAGGTTTCTGAGTTATAGTTAAAAAGTTTTGACTGTATTCTGTATTATTTGTAGGTCGTTTATTAATTCAAAATTAAAATGCCATTATTAATTCCGGTATTTACATAAGTATAAGGACAACATAGTGGCAGTAGGTCGCCTTGTACAGTGTTTCGTATTAGTCTTGCAGGTTTACCTACTTAATACATAATTTATTACAAATTATTAAAACTTTTTTGTTCAGATTTTCCTCAAATTTTTTTTATAGATGTTTAAAAAAAAGTATTTTTATTAATACAAAAATATCATAAACCGAAGGTTATTTCATAAATAATATTGTCATCTAAGTAATTCGAATAAATTTGAATAGCTTATTTATATTATTATTTATAATATCGTTTGTCGTTATCGTCATTCGCTTCTTTTAACGATCTAGTACTGAAAGACAATCTATTTGCTAGAGGTGACACACTTTACAATACGATAAAATGGTCAATTGAACGATTCGTTTCGTTTATTTATTGTTATTAAGTTTAATTTGTAGAACTCCATTTTATTTTTTATTTTTTATTTTTTTATTTTTTATTTTTTATTTTTTTTTTTTTTTTTTTTTTTTTTTTTTTTTTTTTTTTTTTTTTTTTTTTTTTTTTTTTTTTTTTTTTTTTTTTTTTTTTTTTTTTTTTTTTTTTTTTTTTTTTTTTTTTTTTTTTTTTTTTTTTTTTCGTTTGATTCGGTTGATTCGTTTCGATTTCGAATTCGATTTCGGTTGATTCGTTTCGAACCATTGAATATAGTAATGATTCTGAGTGGGTATGGATTTGCGTGGCGTATTCTAGAGACTACATGCATACTCTCAGTATCGCCGTGAGAAAGACAATCATTCAAAATTAGAACTTTTTTGTTTTAAAACTGCTTTAGCCGTGACCAGATCTGAATATCGAGGTACTTCCCAACCTTCCTCTTCCCATTTCTATACTACTCCCTTCAGCCTCACGGCATACCTTAATTCTGGATGCCATAGTCGCACTGGCTCTGGACCTGGATTCCTGTGTGGTATTCATATAAAATGCGATCTATGACATTTTGATAGAAAACTGGTGTCACCAATTTACCTAAAAAATTGGGCTTCTAGGCCCCAGATAGGCAAATGAAATTGCACTTCTGTTCAAGAACGAATTTCGATATGTGAAAATATTTTTTAAATTTTACCAGAATTATGCTTTTTTTTCTTAATTCGGCACACGGATACACCCTCAACACACTTCCATCGGTTTATATGTTTTCAGTGGGCAAATGCATTTCGAAGCATTGAATATAATTCTGAGTTGGTAAGGTTTTTTTATGCACAGAACGTGTGTCAGAACGAAAGTTAAGATTTCGTTGAATTTATTGAAATTACGTAGGTACTATTTTCATGGTCGATTAGCTGCAGACCAATTTAAAGTCTAGTTTACGTATTCAGTTAATAAAACCAGTTTTCTGATCATTATAATGCACAGTTATACTTTCTAAGGAAATAAAAAAGTGCAAAACAAAAAGCTGTACCCACTGTTTTTGACGCAGTAACAGCACGTAATTTGATGTTTGACAATCGATACAGTTAGGAAATAACAGATCAGAATGTGTAAGTAAATGAAAGGGTCACTAAAGAAGTATTATTGCATTAAACAAAATTGGTCTATAACGGCTTCGAAAACTTTTTTTTTAAAATTTTGACAGTCTGGTACTTCTGTACAGTAGACCTCGAAAAATATGTTTCTAATTTTCTTTTTAATTATAAATCAAAGACAATTTTTATTCTGAAATTATAAGAGTTCTAAGTAGGTACTTAAATATCTGCCTAATTAAATATCAACCATATATTTTATGTAACATTTACTTTATTTTAAATAAGGAATTGTACAATTTATCCAAAGAAAAGTAACTATCTCAATAAAAATTCTTTTTTAAAACACTTTTCAGGCAGGTAGGTACCATAATATAGATAAAATGCGAATAAGAAAGTCCAATTAACAACGATTTCACATTTGAAAAAAGAATCTTTACTGAACTATTATAACGGCTACCATCTTGAAAGGAAACGGTACATAAAAAAATTACAGACAGACAAAATACAAAACGGTTAAGTTAAAACAGGACTTCGCTACGCTCAGTCAATTATCGTTTTTTTATGTGAATACCGCCCAAGAGTCCCAACTGATCCAGTGGGACTATAGCATCCACATTAGGGGTATGGTTATGTGTACGAAGTAAGCTCTATTTTCCCTTACTTCTGATGCAATTTGGGGTACTCAGCACGGGTAAAGTGGGGAAATAAAATGGCACACAAAAAAAATATTATTATAGCAATTCGATGAAATAAAAAAAAAAGATTTTCTAATTAGATACAAGATACTTTCTCTAATAGATGATTAATTTTAGTTTACCTGGCTGGGGCCTACGAGTCGAACCTTTTTATAAAGTATCCTTTCAGAATATTGAATTTTCAGATTATTATAATTTGTTCGTTAAACATTGAAAAACTCACTTTCCACCGTAAAAAAATTTCCCTATATTAGGTAACACGGTTTATAAAAAATGCAGTCTGTAACAAGTCACTCTATCGCAAACGAGTTTTTTTAAATCAATGTAATACAATGAAAACGAAATGACGTACGGTAACTCGTACGGTAAAAAAACGTTTGTCGAATGATCATATTTCTTTCAAAGAATATTACAACGATCAACGAATGACGTCAAACTCTCATTTTACGTCGAAGGTCAGATATATAAAATAATATTTTTAGTTCGGTGGCGTGATTTTTATTTAAATTTTTAAACGATTTCTGCGAAAGTAAACTACGAAGTTAACTCCTCGGGGTAATTTGTGCGGTTTTGGGAACAAACAAGTATTACCCGTAAAGTAAAATTGTTCGCTTTTCGGAACGATTCATATGCGGTCTTATAGAAATTGTTGTTATCTTGTTAACATAGTTAGAAATATCAACTAAACGGTGTTAGAAAATAGAAAGCACCAAGCTTTGTATTCAAATAATAATAATATTTGGATGATTTGTATAGCGCCATTTTTGTGCAAGATCACCCCTAGGGCGCTGTATAAATATATAATACATTTATACAATGATCTACGTTCAAATACAGAAGTTAATCACAGAATAATTCAATTGTACACCTCTATAAAACCAAAGGTTCCGACCGAAATTTAAGAAAAAAAAATTAAACTTGAGGATGGGTTGGTACACAGAATTTGAACAATTCATCAAATTTCGAAGTCGTTTTTCAAGATCTGTGATGTTTCTATTCAAGTTCTGTTTTTATATTACTATAGGCCAGTTTTTACACAAAACTGAAATATTTACAGAACTTAATAGAACTTTCACAGAACTTGAAAATCAACTTGAGGCTCAAAAGTGAGGCAGTAATGTTTATATACATTTTTCTAATGTGTTTTTTATCATTAATTTTAGTCCAGTGTTTAGACAATAAACGTAAGGTGAGCCATTTTTAATACATATTTATGTTTGATTTAAAAAATTTTGTATTTCAAAACTTATATATTTATTTCTGAGTTTTTAGTTTTCGGATAAGTTCAGAAATATCCCATTTATTTGAATTTTGTTGAGCAGCGGAAATATGATAATAATAATATTTGGATGATTTGTCAAAATCACCTCAAGGGCGCTGTACAAATATATAATACATTTCTACAATGATCTATTTTATTACTAACTTTATATGGAGATAATGTACAGTACAATTCTTACCTGGTAGGTCACTTGAGATTAACACTTAATTAACATTAATTAATTGTTTATTAGCGAAATTTAGATACAGGATTTAGGACATAATTGGAAAATGGGATATAACTGGACTCTCTTTCAGGAATGGTATATTTAATTTAAGGGTATGACAGCTTAAAAATGTAAGTATTTAGTTTAGACCTGAATTCTGTTGGACCTGTTATGGATCTAAGTTTATTCCAAGCCTTCGGCCCAGATACTCCGAAAGCGCGATCACCAAACATAGTGTTTGGCTTGCGCTTAGGTTCCATCAGTTTGCCTATAGCTGATGATGTTGCTGAAAATGTCACCAAATACAGACCGAAACTACTCAATGCACTAAACACTACATAAAATATTTAAAATTACTTTATATATTATTAATTCTATTAAATTTTAATATGTAAATGAAAACCTCAGCACGGGAGATCTCGGTGAGGATATCATTATCACTACTTTGTTACAAAAAAGGAAGATAAGAAAACATTTATTATTAAAAAATATATAAGTGAGACATATCAAAATATGTGGTTAATTATCTCTGTTCAGTCATCGAGGACATAATATAGACATAGGCCTCAGGGCATCGTGTTTAGGTCAGAGACATTTGAAGAAAGCTACAAGCCAAAAATGTGTATATTCTTGGTATACCTTATATTGTAGGTAATAGGCATTAAAATAGGCATAGAAACTTTTTTTGTTATTTGTTTTTGGGGTGTTATGCCGTGTTGCGCTAACTCCTTCTTTAGCCAACGTTTCGGACAACATTGCAGTGTCCATCATCAGGGCAGATGAGTTATCACCACATCTAACAACACATCTAATTACACATAATAGAAAGTACCTATTTCAAGATTTGGATAATGTCTGATTTTAAGGCTAAATCTATTCGTTGCCTTAAGGCGAAGCTTAATGCTAAATCACTATTTTGATTAATATATCGTTTTAATCTCTATATCTATTATACAAAAGTCGCTATCCGCGTATGTCTGTTTGTGCGCTTAGTTCTTCTAAACTACGCAACGGATTTTGGTGAGGTTTTCACTATCATTTAGAGAGGTTCTTCAGCAAGGTTTACATATATAATACGTGCATATTATATTTATAGAAAGTAGAGAAAAGTCGATTTTTTTTTTGCTTTCTTATAATATTATTTACAAAATAAATAAAAGCCAGTATTTTGCTTGAAATCGAACGTTTCTATACTCCGTTTGTCAAGCGATTTTAATGCCTATTACCAACGATATAAGGTATACCAAGAATATACACATTTTTGGCTTTTAGCTTCCTCTTAAGTAAGACCATATGGTACAAGATACCCTTGGAAAAGTTCGATAATAAATTTTAACAAATTAAATACCCGAGATTTTATGGATTTGATCCTGCATATGTATGTATTTAGTTAGGTGCGGAGTCCATACACCACAGCTTGCTTCTTATAATGCCATCGAACATAGATATAATTGCATCTGGGCATGGACATTCACATTGACCAGCCAATCATGGAAAGGGTAACAAGCCACTTTTCGGTAATTTGTCAAAAATGAATCTGACAGTATACAGGCAACTCGCGCTGTAATATAAATTGAATATTTTGTTACACCATTCTTACCATTCAGTTATAACTTTTTACAAATGTGATATATTTTAACCACCTCACTCAATTTTAGCGTCGCTACGCCGGGCGATTCGTTTAAGAATGAACATTCATATCCTATGCAGAAAAGTCTCACAATGGACAGCGCTGTAAACCTTTGTCTCACATTAAAGAGCTTTACTTTTCCGTGCATGGCCTATTTATTTCAATGTGCGCTCTTCGGTGGTCAAGGTAACGTCATAGTTTATTCAAAGCATTCTCGAACCATCCTGGTGCCAACAATAGGGTCACGTGGTTTGTCTCCAGCTCGTCAACACGATACCCAGATATCATGTTACGGCAAGTCTATTAAGGCGATGCCATACGTAGTAATGCAAAATCATGTGTTTTTGTTTGAAAATTTGGTCGCCTAGAAAAGTTTCAGATGCTTTAATTAAATACTGCGAGTAGAATATATCTTGGCCTTTGAAATAATCGAGTATTTTTTATATGAGTCTTTTTATAAGCCCAGAAAAAAATAATGTATAGGCCTATGAAAACTGCTTTAAAGTTAACAATCTCCTACTTACTAACCCATTTTCGGTTATGATTTTATTGTATAATGTGGCAAATTAAGTTATTTATAAAATGATCTAAAAAAAATTAAATATTTATGCCTGAACATCCACAAAATAAAATAAAAGACACTTTTTGGCCATGTTTTTTTCTTGCATAAATCAAAACAGGCGGATGGTGTTATCCGGGAATTTAAACCTATCGCCATCTACGTAAGGGTTGTTATTGATAGCGGCTCAATTTAAAATATTACACGACGTAGTGCATCGCCTTAATTTGGACGTCAACGCAGCTGCGTCATTAAACGAAACAATACCCTAAAATAAAGCCAGAATCTTAACGACGTAAGTAAAGCAGCCGTGCACAAAAATATGCGACGCGAGGCCCTGGTGTATTGGACAGACCCAAGGTTGAATTTGCTCTATCAGATCTCTTAGATAAAATGGGAATCTTAACGACATACAGCCAGCCCGGCGTATTGGACGGACTTACACTCGACTTTGCCCTAGTAGCCTTAGAAAATCGATCTTTCCCCAGGGTTTATTTGAATTATTTCTGATCAACGTATTACCAAAATCTCAAATGTTTCTTGAGGGATCCCTCGGGAGTTACTAATTCATCGTCTAGCAAAATAAAATCTGGTGCTTGCCGCTAATTTTATAGTTGAAAAACGTTATATAAATTTTTCATAGCGTTTTACATAAATTGTTTTTATTGTAAGGTCCTGTTTTTATAAATATTTTACATCTGTAGGGATATCTCTAGAAACATTTGAGATTTTAGTAATACGTTCATTAGAAATAATTAAAATGTGAGCGTCGAGCAAACGTTGAATGTCTCATTACTTCTTACACTCCTGTTTTAAATCAGTGGCCATACTTCAGCGTCACAAAACCACATTCAATTATTTATATAACGTGCGCCTATTTAACATGAAAGTTCTAGTTCATATGATTTAAGAACACGTTTAGAAATAAGATAATGTGAACTCAATTTGAAGACCGGCCACCTTGAAATATTATTACCATAGATAATAGCTCTATGATCTGATATTATAATATGACCCCTTGCATTCTAATGGGCGTTGAACACGATGCTTTTTTCGTCTAGTATGAGTCGTCTTTTCATATGGATTCGGGATGAAAAAAAGGACGTGTCTGTTTTGGTACCGATCTTCGTATATGGCGGACATTATTTGACATCTGTCATTGTTTTCCGTAAGTATATTATGTGGAAATTACAAATGTAAATTTAATATTTAATACACGTTTATTTCGTTTTATTTTCAAAAATATAGATAAAAATGACTAATTTGTGTGTTTATTACTGATTATAGACGTGTATTACTATTCGGTATTGTGAATTTCACGGGTATTTTTGATGATTTGTTGATAACGGCAACTACAGGGTTTTCCAACAAGAGGTGTTATTTTGATATTCAATCGTAAAAGATGTGACAATTGCCCCAGATGCGACAATTTTGCTTGTTGACGAAGCCACCGAGGTGGAAATGGGCCTCATCACTCAAGATGATTTGCATTTGATTCACCAAAGTGAATTTTAATCATTTAAATGCGTTGTTGAAGCGTGTTAGTTCCATTTTTATTAATGGCGTAGTTTCTACTTGTCAAATGTCAAAAAATGACAGCTTCAAAAGTAACATCTACCGAAATAGCGGGCTATTCAAAACAACACCTTTTATTGGAAAACCCTGTATAAAGACATATGAAAGACGCTTTCACGTAATCTATGTTATGTTCAAGGTCAAAATATTCAAGGTGTTGCTATTTTTGACGATTTATTACCGTCCTAATGGCAACTATCTGAATGAAATCGTAAGTATGAAAATAATATTCGTGTAAACCAAATATCTACATACGGGTCCAGATATGGTTCCCATATGGAGATCAGTATGAAAAAAAGCGTCGTGTATAACTCCCATAAGAATCATTGCTTAGCAGCTCGTCTACAGTCGTGCCGCCGATAGGACCGTTATGGTTACAGGTTTCTAACTTATAAATTAAGCACGTAGAAGTCAGAGAGGTAACAGCTGAGCATACTCTTAGGTCAGAACCATAGCATTAGATTGTTCATCTTTAAATTGGACTTGGACAAAGATGGCGACTGAATTACGTATAAACAGGTCAATACTTCCGCCGAAGTACCTTTATTATAGTGGTTGATAAAAATGAAAAGTCTCGTACATCAGAATGTGACCATTGAAAATTTTCCACTGTTTTTTGCTTATGACGGCAATATTGCTGATCTACGTTAAAATGATTTTTTAAACATGTTGTTTTTCTTACTTTGGCAATGAGAATGTCAGAAATATGGCATAATTACTTAGAAAATAGCATTACAAGAGCGACCATGAAATCTAGAAAATGAAAACTATTATTCTGGCAAATGTCCCAAATGACAAATTTAAAAATAAATATGTGAAATGTAAGTTAACCCTCGGTTTAAAAACACTGAAAGAATAATCTGTGTTGAAAGAAACAAACAAGTTAAATATGCACAGTGGAAATCCTTTAATACGAAAACGTTTAACACGAATTGTCGGTTAACACGTATACAATTTGTGGTCCCAACTTAAATGCTACGCGATTTATTTAACTAGTTCGGAATAGACTTTGGTTAGGATTTTAAAAGTTTTATTATTTCCACGATAATAAATGACGTGTTGATATAACTGTGACAAAAGATTAACAGCTGACAGTTGATCGATTGTGGAATTATTGAACACTGATGAACAGTGTCAGAAGCAAGCCACGTGCTTTTATTATCTCATCTTAGAACAGTCGACAAAATCACAGATAAACATGTCAATAAATAAGCCAGTGTTTAGAATTCTTAACAATTCAGGCTAATTTGTTAACAACTCATATGGTCTCATAGAAATCGCTGCCTCCCTTTCTGTAATGGTGATATATGATCTAAACAGTGTTAGAAAGAGAAGACACCACGCTTTATTTACCACAGAGGTTCCGACAACAATTTGAAGGAAAATGAAGAAACTTCGTGATTTTTTTTACTAATAATTTTGACATGAAACAACAAGTGCGGAAACGACAACGTTTGTAATACAATTGTCAAGTAAAATATGTGTTATGTTTTCGTTATCAGTAATTTAATTTTTAGTTCAGTGTTTTGACGTAAAACGTAAGGTGAGGCATTTTTAATAATTTTTATGTTTACTTAAAAAAAAATTGTATTTCCAAAATTGTATCTTTATTTCTAATAATAAAATTTGACAGCGTATTTCATCAAACGCATGTATTTTTGTATCTTTTTCGTTATTAGTAATTTTAGTCACAAAAACCATTGTGGGCCATTTTTAAATTTTTTTTTGGTTGTGTTTATAATTTTAATATTTCAAAAATGTATTTTTTTTAATACTAATGTTTGAAAGCGTATTTCATCCCCTTTCACAAACAGTTTTTTTATTTTATTTTTCGAATACGTTCAGAAATATTCCATTTGTTTTGATTTTATGGCAAAGCAGAAATACTTTAACCTACTAACAGAATATGCCAGAGGCCTGAGGGGTTAATTAGAAAACACGCAGACCGAGCTTAAACCAAATCGCAATCCATAAATTGATGTTCAGAGATCGTGCTTTGAGTGTGAAACCATTAAACTTGGAATCTTCTCTAAGACGGATAAAAATATCTTTATAATTAATTCAGAGTTACACTCTCTTTTAGAATATAATTTGCGTAAATAAATGTTGAAACCCTTGATTCAGAGCAGCCTGTAGTACTTACCTAAATTCTTTATATATATCTAGCACAGATCCGGGAAAATCACGGTATAGTTTGAATTCTTCACAATGTTTAAATATTTTACTATGGGTACCTACGTACTTTATCGCTTGTCTGAATTCTTCACAATTCTGAAAATGACACTTAAATTTAAATCAAATCCAAGTTCATTAAACCAGAGTTACCCATGACACCCGCACAAGAACTGGTACGTGCACTTTTGAACTGGTTTGTGTATATCTCAATTTTTCTTTTCTAATAGTATGTACGTTTAAATGAAAAATTATATGTACCATGTATTATGTTAATTTTTAAAGTTATTTGTTATTATTTTTGTCACTGTTGTTTAAACATTATTAAACTTCTGGTGTCATTGTATTGTGCAGTGAATCTTGTAAAATCACATCAGGGCGTTTATAATAAATAAATAAATAAAATATCTTATCAAATGTCACTTCAAGCGTGTAATTGTTATAAAAACCTTCAAATTCAATTAAATTATCGTAAAATACAGATTTAAACAGAGTAAACTAACGAAAACCGGTATTTACAAATATATTTGTATACAGACGTTGTAGACCATAAAAAGTTACAGATTTGTCGAATAACCTATCAAAAAATGAATATTAGAAAAATATATAAATTTACCAGATAGTAACCAGATTTTTCTTTTTCCTGATTTTCTTGTTCTATGGCAACCCTGCAATGACGCTATTACCTCTGTAGAAAGTAAAGTAGATACTATGTTTTAGTAGCCAACTTTATTACACCGATAATAAATGAATATATTATCAATTCTTTGCCGTACTTTGTACCTGAAAGTCATACTTCAGAAGTAAGTCTATAGTCAAACGACCGATTACCAACTCGATGTGAAGTACATACTCAGCCACTCGGCACTAAATCGTTTTTATCTTTGTTTTTGTTCATTAATCCAATCATCTTACTTTATTATCATTGGAGACGTTCAATTAATTAATTTCGAAATCTGAACAATATTTTTAAAGGGTTTTCTATCATTTGAGAGATGACGTTTGTTTCTTTCGTGGTACCTGAAATAAATCTTAAGACGAGACAATAAAGCCAGAAGGACGTAAGTGAAGCAGCCGTGCACAAAAATAAGCGACGCGGTCGCAGTGTATTGGAAAGATTTGCGGTTGAATTTGTCCCATCAAATATCTAAAATAAAGTGGGAATCTTAACGACATAAGTGATGAAGTCGTGTAAAACAATATTCGATCTCTACAAACATTCGAGATTTTTGTTGTTTGTTTTTGGGGTGTTATGCCGTGTTGCGCTAACTCCTTCTTTAGCCGACGGCTTTTGGCCGTGAGAATCTAAAAACTTACCATTCGAGATTTTAGTAATACGTTCATTAGAAATAATCAAAATATGAGCGTCGAGTAAACCCCCGTTCTTAGAGTGTGATGTCGCCTTAAACCCTCAGTCAAAGTAAAGTTCCCAAAGGGAATTGTCTTTGAACTTTACTGTCTTTGTCACCAGGACAGGTAATAATTTCAATACGTTAAAAAATTAAGTTTTTTAATGTTGGATTAAGGAGGGATCTAGGGAACTATCTTGGTATTCAGATCTGTTAAACCACTCGAGCGATTTTTGGCATATTATGCCAAGTTTGCAAAAAGTTTTGAACAATCGCTTTCCATAATGTGCCAAATTTATAGAACCTAAGAATATGGTATTTATTTATTGTTTTGGTGTTTAATTCGTAGAACTCCATTTAATTTTATTTAAATAAATTTAAAATAAATCAAATTTAATAATGTAATAATAATTATTAAGTTCTGCAAGTATTTCTGTTATTTTTACAGTTTTTAATGTTTTTTTAATTTTTACAGTTTAAAAAAAAAAAAAAACTAAGAATATGGGATAGACGGTGAAATCTAGGTGGATTCATTAGCTTTAAATCACATTAAACCGTTTCATATGCTTCGATATTAATTTTTGAGGAATGGTACTATTAAATAATATGGTAAATCTATATATTAGACAGCAATCGCTCTAGTGGTTAGTAAGTATAGCTATAACCATTTCAAGCTCTACAGTTCAAGTTCTGCAGGTACTTTATTGGAGCCTGCTCTAGGGAGCTAGCAGAATTGATATCCGGTGCAACGGTGCACGTGCGTGAAACTAGATAGACACGAGTTCATAGTTGACTCGTTTTTGTGTAAATCGGCTCGTATGTGGAACGAGCTACCGGCGTCTGTTTTTCCTCCTTCGTATAATCTGGGTCTCTTCAATACCAACCCGCCTCCCAACGCTGCCCAACCGGGTGGGTACATAGTTCCCCTGTCTTTACGCTGTATAGAGAGGGTTGCTCTTGTGAGGTGTCACATAAAAAAAATCGACATTTCGATTGTGCACAGTGGTTTCTCCGCTCTCACCGTCGGGGTGCTGTGGGTATATTTACTCTTGAACGAAGTGCAAAAACATGGACCTTACTAGGACTTCTAATTCATATAATATGCGGATCCTGTTGTAAATATAGATATATATTTTTATTTTATTTCGTCGGGATTAGTACCCGCGACCTCTGGGCACAAGGATCGTACGGCTCTACCACGAAGGTCGTCATTAATTCGTTAATATTTTAATTGTATTGTACATCACTCGTATTTAAATAAAGTTTAATGGAAAAATACATTGTTTCCTGAAGTTTTTTTACGACAAAAACTAGTACAGAGGCAAACCTAATTTGCATAACGCTGTTAAAAGTTGGTCATTAACGTCATTATCATTGTCAATGTCTTTAATTATAATGATAAAACAACTGGCCACTTATTTATTACTTAGTATTTATACAATTACCGACTTTAATCTTTAAATAGTATAAAATAAAGTCGCTTTCTGCGTCTGTCTGTTTGTGCGCTTAGTTCTTCTAAACCACGCAACGGATTTTGATAAAATTTTTACTATCACTTAGAGAATTTCTTCCGGAAGGTTTAAATATATAATACATGCATATTATACTTACAGAAAGTAGAGAAAAGTCGATGTTTTGTAATCAAGTCGTAAAAAAAAAATTTCAGGCGCTTATATTGTTAACGCTAGATAAATCTTATGAGATACATCGAAATATTTTTTTATGGAATTATATAGATTGAAAAGGCCTACAAAAAAGTCCGCAATGGTATATGTCTATCTCCTATGGACAATCCCCAGCAACGCCGGGAACAAGTCAGCTAGATAAATATAAAGGGAGAAGTGCTAATAAGATTTTTTTTATTAAAAATATATATAAATTTTCTAGTTTTCTCTGTGTAAGTCGGATACTATTATTATTAATCAATATTGAATAATAAATTAATATTCAGGCTAAAGTTCACTATTCGTTATGTAAGTAATCTTCCAGTTGCTTGCTCAATCAATTTTGCTATTGATATTGATGGAAACAAAATTCGAAATCAAAATGAGACTTATAAATATTTTTGGTAATTATTTCCATTATCTCCGCACTTTTAGGCACATATTATGGAATTTTCACTTTGTTTCAACAATTACTACAAGAAATAAATTTACATGTAAAAAATAGGTTATCAGGTTCGTAGTTCTGCTTAATTAAGCAATTTATGCGTATTTAGAAACAAAACTTTCAAAGTGTCAATCCATATAAACACGTTTTTGAACTTTGAATAAAAATGGAATTGCAATGCATCTTTTACCATTTATCCTGACGTAAATCGTCGTTTCTTGTAGTAATTAAGTTGAAACGAAGTGTAATTTTTATAATCTTTTCCATTAAGTAAATTTTTTTTTTCTTCGTATAAATAAAAACTTTCCTCAATTAATCATTTTCCTAGTGATAATAATAGTAGACAAAAAATATTAGAAGCTAGTTCAAAAAAAATAAATATGATAAAACTTACATTTGTGTCTTGATTCCTACAAGCTACCACTGTTTATATTTCAGTACTTGAACACGTGGAATCTCAATACATCACTGTCAGACAGTTTTTCAAAAATAAGCACTTCAACCGGCACTTAGAAAATATCGATCAAAATGACCACACAACACTTCGCGTAGATCAGTCAAGATCTCCCTAAAAAGAACCCTTAAAATAAAGGATTTATTATAATATTAAATTCCGAAGAAAACTCCCGCCTATGTTAGCTGGTTAACGTGTCAAACCGAACACCCGCACGTCCTGCTCCGCCGAGTTGTTCAAGCGAAATGAAAAGTGATTTGGAAATTGAAAAGGACGATGTGTATTCGATAGAGTTCGGGTAATTCCGGAAGCGCTCGGCCCCTCCCGAATCCGAATGCTGTTGAAGTTTTCAAGGCGGATGTCAAACGTTGGCGCGGGGAAAGCTTTAAGTTTTCTTGGTATAACATTTATTTCGTTTTGCATAATTTAGCTGTCGAATTTGAAAAAATATGGTTGGAAGCAGGTGACAGATGTCTCACTTGCGGAAGAAAACACCAACTGCAATATATTTATAATAACTTTATTTTCTCCATACTACTAATTTTAAATAATATGTAAATAAAATCTCAGAACTTGAGATCCCAGAGAGGATATTATTATATGTATTTGTAGCAAAAAGGAGAATTATAAAACACTTTTATTATTATAACGGTATTTTTGTTTTATAATCCCAGAATCATGGTTATCATCGTTTAGGAATAAAATATAATTACAGGACTTCCTGTATGGAGTTAATGTTAAAAATGCTAACATTAGCAAACGAGTTTTCATTGTGAATACGCCTAATTAACTTTCGTTAGCTAATTTATCTATCTATATATCTTTGTACTTCTAATTTCTTAAAAAATAAAAATGCCTAGTAATTTGTTGGATCCATTTTACCGTCGTGCCTTGTCAAAGGAAAGCTTAAGGTACCGCAATCGCGTGAAAATTTAAATTTCGTTTGGATGTTAGTGATCACAGATACGATAGGTCTTAAATAATTTAAATTACAATATTTTCTTATTAGGCGTTGTATATTCCAAAATATTAACAAAATTTTGGCGTCCTTTTTTATGTTTTTTTTTTTTTTCAAATCTATTTAAAATAAATCTTTTCACATGTCGTCACTGTTCACTCAGCCCAATAACCGCCCAACCCCTAACATCGACCCTTTACTGCCCAATACATACTGATTTGCTATGTTGTTGAAAAAAAATGTCACTGGAAACCAAAATTTAATTTTTTTTTCAAGTATGTCTCTCAACATCCTGTATATATTTTAAATAGTTGTGTACTTAATTTTCTTATTAAAAAAAAAGTATATTTTCTTCAGGTATTCCCACTCTACTAACTCATTTGTGGGTGCAAACAATATTTTTGGGTCTCGGAATATTCGTCGCACCGTTCACCTTATAGGCTCTGCCACACGTACACTTCGGTACCACGCGCCGGTCCAGGTCGCTGCGAAAGTCACTATGGACTGCACTGTAAACCGTTACCTTACTTTTAGATTTTACTTTTCTGCGCGGCGGCCTCGAAGGCGCGTGGTACCGTCTCGGTCGCTACAAAGTGTACGTGTGACAGAGCCTAATCTCCCAGCAAAAAGTTTGAGCACCGCGATTTGTAATATCAAGTGTCGCAGAGGAGCTGTCAAAATCGCTTAAAAATATACAAGTAATGCCGCGCAGTTAACACTTGTGATATTTAAACAGTATTTTAGTTAATAAACTATGTATAATTTGTTAAAATAAGTGAAATTACAATCCCGTCAGCAACTGTATGAAATAAGGACTAAGTTAACCTCACAATGTCAGGTAAGTCGTCAGAATGCCCACTATTTTTATAGAAAAAAACTATTTATTTCATAATTACTATGATTTGTGTTATTTATATGTGTTTTATCATGTTGTTTTATTATTTTTGTGTATTTTTCTGATCTAAATTACTCGATAACATAACCTAAAATGTGTATTGTTTGTACCGGTTGATTTTTTAGTTATAATTTCAGTCGCGCTGGCGCTAGCGTCGGCTAAATGTTTATCAGATTGAACTTTATATCTGTTGCACTTTGAAGTTTCAAGCTTTTCATTTTAATATTTTTTACATTGGTTTATTATTAACATTATGTTGAAAAAATTAAAGTGATGTACCTACAAAAAGTTACTGCGCCTTGCCTGAGTACGGGTCGAGGCGAGGGTTCTAGGTTCGAGTCCTAGATTCGACCATATTTTCTTTGATTTTCTGTTCAAAGAATCGCTAATATTGTCTTCAATAATTATATATTACAATTTTAAAGGTGTGTTGAATTGTCATTTGATGAGTTATCCGGTCACCTATAAATTTATATCATATGGTACGAATTTCATGACCAATCAGATCAAATTTTGTACATCTAATTATACAATTTTTCTTTTTATCGTTAATTATTTACTAATATAAATACATACCAGATACTATTTTGCCCACTTTAAGGCTAAGCTTAATTCCAAATCACTATTTTGATTAATCTTTATAACGAATTGGTGTACATTATGAATACCAAAAAATATTTTTTTCAATAGAAATGTATGAACGCGTAAAGGAAAACAACTTTAAAAAATACAGTATTATAGCTAAGATTATTTGTGACAGTTTCACTTGATTAACTTTTTTGTTTTATTATAAAATTATTTACAAAATAAATAAAAACCAGCTTTGTGCTTGAAATCGAACGTTTTTAGACTCCGTTTATCAAGCGATTTTAATGCCTATTACCAACGATATAAGGTATACCAAGAATATACACATTTTTGGCTTGTAGCTATAGAGCTTTCTTAAAACTATTCACATGAGTTGAACCTTGTTTTAACATTAGAAAAGGAATTTTGACATAATATGCAAATCTTCCTCTTTCTTAACTCCTTCCCCTCCCCACTCCCTCAACATACTGGGAATACGGTTCCATGATATTTCATCAAAATGAAAATTCAACACACCTTTAAAAAGTAATATAGAGTCATTAAAAGTGATGAAACAAAAACTAGGTTTAATAGTTACCTATGTAACCTATTTAACCTAGTTTTTGTTTAATCACTTTTCATGACTTTATATCAATTTTTGTAGGTGTGTTGAATTGTCATTTTGATGAAATACCCGGTCACCGTGGATGCTATAGTCCTACTGGCACCGCTTAGTTGAAACTCTTATGTGATTTTCACAAAAAATCAAATCAATTGGTTAAATTTTTATTTTATTTTCCGTCACATCTCTTATTAAATACATCTATTTGAGTTTTACTTTTGTTTTCGTGAATGATTATGCGAATCTTGGAAGCGACAATTAACCCACTTCCCGACATCCGATCGAGCTGAAACTCTGCAGAAAGGCTCGTTGTCGATGACAATACATTCTATCAAATTTTGGTAGCAATCACTTTCACACACGCGGACACTTACGCACTTATCTGAAATCGATTTACTGCTGACATTACAGTAGTTAGTATACGAAATAAATGTCGGTCCTATCCGATCGGCATTTGGCGAGTTTGATAGAGTTTTCGTCTCCAGTTTCTGTATAGAAAGGTTTTGTTCTCAGTCAAACAGTTCAGTTTTGGTGGCAATAACACGCGCACATACGTATGACATTACAGCAGTTAATATACGAAATAAATGTTGAATCCTCAGTCCTACAATTTAAAAAAAAAATAAAAATAACGAGATGTAGGTATGTTGGTAATATATAGGTATATATTTTTTTTTGGGTTGACTTTTGTTTTTTTATCAGATATTTTTTTTAAATCTCAATACGGTGGATTTATTTCCGTGCATATTAAAATTTACCAAAAATGTAATAGTTTGTCCAAGTTTACCAAGAAGCCACGCACTGCCAACGTATGAACAAGGAACAGTAATACGTAACGCGAATACATTATGCTAATTGAATGACCGCGACCCGAACGATTTTTTGTCTATTCTAACTTCACGCCTTATTAGGTATTCGGCTGCACCGGTGGTAACTAGCTCACAAACTAGGTAACCGGACAACTCAAAACAATGACAATTCAACACCTTTAAAAAGATAGAAAGTCATGAAAAATTATGAAATATAAATTTTGTTTTGTTGGTTAGATTTTTTCCATCGCTTTTTATGACTTTATTGCACTTTTTAAAGGTGTGTTGAATTGTTAATGTAAATACAGGTTTTCCAATAAGAGGTGTTATTTTAAATAGCCCGCTATTTCGGTAGATGTTACTTTTGAAGCTGTCATTTTTTGACATTTGACAAGTAGAAACTACGCCATTAATAAAAGTGGAACGATACACGCTTCAACAACGCATTGAAATGATTAAAATTCACTTGAGTGAATCAAATGCAAATCATTTTGAGTGATGAGGCCCATTTCCACTTCGGTGGCTTCGTCAACAAGCAAAATTGTCGCATCTGGGGCTCGGAAAACCCAAGAGTTATTGTTGAAAAGCCTCTCTATCCTCAACGTGTGACTGTTTGGTGCGGTTTATGGTCCGGCGGAGTCATTGTACCTTACTTTTTCGAAAATGAGGCTGGAGCAACAGTTACGGTGAATGGGTTGCGCTATCGAGAGATGATTAATGATTTTTTATGGCCGGAATTGGATGGTATTGATCTGGACAACGTTTGATTTCAACAAGACGGCGCTACGTGCCACACAAGCAACGAAACCATTGATCTTTTACGATTGGTTATCAAAATAACACTTCTTATTGGAAAACCCTGTATAATGTTGAGTTATCGTGTAACCGACAAACTGGTAACCGGATAACTCAACATAATGACAGTTCAACACACATTTTTTAAAAGCGATATAGTCATGAAAATTAATGATAAAACCAGCTTAAGGGCCCGCTTTCCGCGTAAAGAATTTAGATTTGGGCAACACTCACAAAATAAACAATATTTAGTGTTAAAAGAATCCGACAGAGGTGTCTGAATTCGTATTAGGAATAATTTTGGGGATTATTTAATATTTTAAATAACGAAATTAAATTACCGACATCTATTGCAATTTTAGAAAAACAGATCCATTTTTAGTTAGCACCGAGCAAATCACACTGGCGTGAACTTTGCCCGCTCCAAAAAGTCGCTTCCCGTTTACACAGTATGTTTTTAACAGAAATTGTTTGTCTCTGTTTTTTGTACGTTAATGGAACCGAGCTGAAAGGGAGAGCTTTATTTTGCGAGTATGTCAACGATTTGTACAAATATTAGTGCGGTCTCTAGTTATTATTACTCTAAGGAACGAAATCGAAATGAAGATGGTTCTCAAAATATGGGTTTTATTACGGATTTAATTAATTAATTTTTTTTTTAAATTTTACAAAAAACATTTACGAAAGTTATTTGTATAGGTATACAAATTACTTTACTTTACTAAAATACTATTATCACTTTTATAAAAGTAATTTATAACTTTTATAAAATCAATAAATATATTTTTACATCAATAAGGTTTTTCTTATATGGTTATCTTTATAGGGTGTCCGGGGATAAAGTGCTCAAACTTCAGGAGGTTATTCTAAATGCTAGAAGAAGTAAAAAAGAAATGGAAATTATTCGAATTTCCAAATTTTTTCCACAAAAATTTATTTTCCGTAGAAGAAATTGTTTTTTTTTTTCTATACAAAAAATTAAACTTTTTTACTCGAAAACTATCTTAAAACGTTGGAATTCCAAAAAAAGTTTTTTTTCTTTTTTACTTGTACTATCAATTAGAATCACCTCCCGAAGTTTGTGCACTTTACCCCCGACATCTTGTATAATAGTATCAATTTTTCAAAGAATAGTGTAAACATCGTCTTAACTCTTATAAAACATGGATCTAAACGAAAACTCGCTCAACTACATGACAAAGGCAAAAGATCTACTTAGTTCCCTTATCAAAATTATAAATGACCCGGGTAACAAATTCACAAAGGAACAAATGGGAAAAATAACACCTTTAACAACGGAACTCTTGGGAACAACAGGATTAATGGCCGTTCGGATGGGTATTCTCGAAGGAGAATTATCGACCTTAAAAAGTGCAGCTCTTACTCAATCTACTGATACTAACCCCACAAATCCTCCACCTAATATTTGTGAAGTATTAACCGAAATTGAAGAGAGGAAGCTTCGTGCTAAAAACATAATTCTCTTCAATGTCCCGGAGAGTACGTCAGATCTAACATCTATAAATATTTCCGATGATGTTAAAAAAGTTACTACGGCCCTGAAAAATATTGATATTACCATTAATACTCAAGACATTAAAATGTACAGGTTGGGAACGAAGAAAATTTCAAACAAATGTAGACCAATCAAGATAGAACTCAATGAGGAGCATTTAGCCCGGACAATCTTAATTAATAACAAAAAATTCAAAGATGGTGTTAAAGCCGGCAACGATCAGACGAGTCAGCAAAGAAAACAACTTATGATGCTTCGGGACGAACTGGAAACTAGAAAGAAAAATGGCGAACCAAATTTAACTATAAAATATATTAATAACCTCCCCAAAATTATCGATGTTTTGCCAAAAAACTCAAACTAAATAAATGTAACCTGTACTATCAGAATATCAGAAATGTTATGGAATTAAGCACGAAAGTGGTTGATGTGAAATTACAGAGGCCAGCTAATAAACATAAACCGAGATCATCCTGCATCTACTACCAAAATATCAGGGGTATCAAATCAAAACTCGGCAAATTCAAAGTTACAGCTCCTACCATCACACAAGACGTCATCGTACTCACCGAAACCTGGTTGGAACCTTCCATTCATTCAGCGGAGCTCGGATTACCGAATCACAACATATACCGAATGGACCGGAGTCATAATACTAGTGCCAAATCAAGAGGAGGGGGCGTCTTAATAGCAGTGAATAAAAGCACTAACTCTAAATTAATTAAACATAAAAATTATGATGTTGAGCAAATATTTGTACTATTAAGCGGAAAATCATGTAAAACTATTATTGGCAGCGTATATATTCCTCCCAACTCGGACTTGTCAATATACAAAAATCACTGTGAGGACGTCGAGTATGTAAAAACAAAATATCCAACACACAAAATAATTGTCTGTGGTGATTACAACCTTCCGAATTGTAAGTTTAATGATCCTAATTACTCGCCAATTTCTGATTGTGAAAGGGATATTCTGGATATGTGTTCTTATTTAAATCTTTCTCAATTTAATAACGTACCCAATGTTAACAATCGCATTCTCGATTTGATATTCACAAATGAAGATAATGTAAATGTATACGAATCTCCTGAGTTCATTGTCCCTATAGATAAACACCATCCTACACTTATAATTTCTATACCTTACACTGGAAATGATAATCTTAAAATCTCAAGAATTTGTTATAATTTTAAAAACGCAGATTACAATAAAGTTAATGAGGTACTGTCTAACATTGACTGGACAAGTCTAAATGACGGTGATATTGATTACAATACTGACTATTTTTACTCGCAACTCAATAATGTAATTTCAAATAATATTCCTCTTACCCAACATAAAGAATCAACGTATCCAATATGGTTCACTAAAGAATTAATTCACTTGATAAATTTAAAAAAAGAATCTCATAAAATCTATAAAGAACATAGATCTGTACCTAATTATATTAAATTTAAAAGTGTCAGGAAAGCTTGCAAAAGTTTGTCTAAAAATAGTTATAAAAATTATATAATGGAAGTGGAAAATACTATAAATCATGATGTAAAACATTTCTGGAAACACGTAAAGTCTATGAAAAAAAAAGAAGTCGGGATCCCCGGAACTATGAATCATAAACAAAGGAGTTCTAGCAACATAAAAGAAATTGTTGACATGTTTGCCGATTTCTTTAAAGATGCGTTTGAACCTGACATTTCAGATGAACAAATTCCGGAATTTAATTCTGATATAAACTTGCAATTATCAAATATTAATATTAACATCACCGACATTACAAATTACCTTAAAACACTTGAACCAAAATTAAGTTCCGGGCCGGATCAAATTCCACCCATCTTGATTAAAAACTGTGCAGACAGCTTATCCATTCCGTTGTTCATATTATTTAATAAGTCTCTGTCAACGGGAAATTTCCCAAAACTTTGGAAAAAAAATTACTTAACTCCAATATTTAAATGCGGGGATAAATCTGCAATTGAAAATTATCGTCCAATTTGTATCCAATCATCAATACCCAAGATTTTTGAAAAATTAATTCTTCTAGAGATAAACCCCAGCGTGAAATCCATCATTACAACTTGCCAACATGGTTTTGTTTCAAACAGATCAACCTTAACCAATCTATCCCTGTACGAAAATTATATAACAAATGCACTTGCTAATAGACAACAAGTCGATTCTATATATACTGATTTCAGCAAAGCGTTTGATAAGGTTTGCCATAAAATTCTTGTTAGCAAACTGGCGAAAATTGGCATAACCGGTAACGTACTATCCTGGTTTAAGAATTATCTGTCTAATCGTGAGCTTACTGTCTGCATTAAAGGTCAACTGTCCTACACTTTTACAGCTACAAGCGGTGTGCCCCAGGGATCACATCTAGGACCCATTCTTTTCAACATATTTATAAATGACGTTACAAATGTATTTAAACGTGTCTTTATTTTGATGTTCGCAGATGATATGAAAATTTACCGAATTATTGACAATATTAATGACTGCTTATTATTACAATCAAATCTCATTAGCTTTTCTGATTGGTGTATCCTAAATAAGTTAACCCTCAATGTAAAAAAGTGTCAAGTCATAAAATTTTATAGGAAGAAAAACCCATTGATTTTCACATACTGTATGAATGATCAAGTCTTAGTATCTGTACCCGAAATAAAAGACCTGGGGATAATATTTGACACCAAATTAACATTTATCTCCCACATTAACAATATAACCACTAAAGCGATGCAAATGTTGGGTTTCATATTAAGAACTGCAAAAGATTTCAAAAATTTAAAAACTTTAAAAATATTATATTCATCCATTGTCAGAAGCCATTTAGAATTCAACTCAACCATTTGGAATCCATTTTACAATATTCATGAAAAATCTATCGAGCGAATCCAACATAAATTTTTACGTAACATAAATTATAGATTAGGTATTTCTATTGAAAACATTAACTACACCTCACTGTTGAAAGTCATGGGCCTAGCCACATTAAAAGAAAGAAGAATATGTTCTGATCTCTTTTTTCTTTATAAAATTGTTAATAACATTTTTGACTCCCCTGAACTCCTTAGGTTGATCGACTTTCATGTGCCTAGTAGAACGGTTCGTCAGAAGGTACCTTACCATTGTAACATTGCAGGTACCATAGCAGAAATAAATTCAGTAATGAACCGACTACACAGTGCAGGGAATAAATATTGCGTGAACACTAACGGTACTGAATGTCTATCAGCCTATAAACACATTATTATTAAATCTGTATGTCAAATATAAACTTGGCAAACATTAAACGGAGTATGTGCGAACTATTTCCACTACTCTACAAATTACGTTTAAATAAATAAATATTATAATACTTAGTTTAATATAACTTCATATTATGGTACTTTGTTTAATATTATAATACTTGACTGAATATTGTAATACTTAATTTAATATTATAATACTTGGTTTAATATTGTGGTACTTGACTTAATATTGTGATACTTGGTTTAATATTATAATACTTAACTAAATGTTTTTCTATTAGACTTTTTGTCGTTTCTTATCCTAATCTTGCGTAATAGAGATTGTTAATTAGAGTTACATAGTTTATAGGCTAATGTGAACAACAATTTCATCCTTTTTTATTCAATTGTTTTGGAGGATATTGGCAGATCATATATTTTTATTTCATTTACTTAAATTTCATGTTACCTACGTTTCGTAAACTCTTGTTTCATGTTACCTATATTTTTTTAACCTATGCATTGTTCAATCTTATATTTTATGTAATCTGTATATTCTTATATATTATGTTAACTCTTTATTGTTATTGTATTTAAAAAACATAATAGCATTGTATGTAAAAGCCCTATGGGCGTTTAAATAAAAAATAAATAAATAATATGCGCAATATAATATTTATACACGTGTAATATCTACTTTTGTACATACACGTTTACATTTTTATGCTCATCAAATTTATTATATTATAAAGATAGATAGAAAGATCCTTAGTGCTTCCTGAGGACTTACAAATCAGAAGACTTTTTTGTAATTATTTATTTATTCATTTAAACAATTCAATTATTATAAAGAGTAATAAAACATGTAAGCAACATAAAATTACATTCTAAAATGTGAAAGGGGCTCTATTTATTTACATTTTTATGAAATTACTACTTTTAATAGTTTAAGCTTTCAGTGAACTTTCAATTTTATTTTTAACTTCTCTAAATATTATTTGTTTAAATTGTCAAATATAATTTAATCACAAACACAAGATTCACTCAAAATGAAAGATTGGTGGTTCTGAAATGTTCCCATAAATACGGTGAAAGAACCCTAAACTATAAACTTATTACCCTAAACATGCTTCGAGCGAAATGCAGATCTGGAAACCTTATCGTCAATCTGAGCAAAACATACCATGAACGTCAATATAGCAACAGCCTTTGTTCTGCTGCAGTTTCATTAAATGCCGAGAGATCCGTTTACAGTCTCCAAAAAGCAATACTGGGGCACAACCCTAGAAGCAAAGCTAAATGATTGGAATACAGAAAGATAAAAACACACCATTGTCAAAAATATCTTGGCCGTAAATGATTAAATAAAATTAGATTTATTCAGGAAGGCAAGCTATCGATCAAATGATTTGCGAATTCGGAAAAACCGTTATTATTGAGGTTTTATTGATGTTTTGTTTCTCCCGATTTATTCGTATAACCCATTAGTCTACATAATTATCTAGCGGTTTTCCATTACTTGTGCACTTATGTTAATGTATTTTATGACCGTCTTTGTGTTGCTTATATTTGTATCATGTTGTCTCCCTCTATATTTTGTTATATATATGCACACATTATGTACTTCTTGTTTAGTATTAATTTGTACCCTGATGATGCTTAAGTAAAGCGAAACCGGTCGGTTCTTAAATTAATAAATATCGTGGTTTTAAAACAAAAAAGTATTTTATTTTATTAAATTATATTCCCCACAGTTTCAGAACTTTCAATAGCTTCTTTCGCTCGCATGTTCATTATTATTCTGAATTCCACGTTCGAGTATTGTTATTTGAAACAGATGGCCCGTATATTATTATTACATATTATATTATATTTCGGACATCGTTGCATTGTGAATTAATAAGAACTTGCCCTGTAATTTCTAATGTTTTGGAATTAGTTTTATTTCCCAAAGTACGTATTCTGAAAAAAATAAAATAATAATTTTTATAACTTTTTACTACACAATACATAAATAAAAATAATAATTAATTTTTATAATAAATTATCGTTTATCGTATTCTGAAAAAAATAAAATAATAATTTTTATAACTTTTTACTACACAATACATAAATAAAAATATGAATTACAAATGTTTATAATAAATATAAGCTTTTTTGTATATCTTTGGAGATATATTGTTTTCTTTGGAATACGAGATGTCTTTCGCTTATTTCCCATCTTTGAAAAAACAATATTTATGAACTGATATACGCTTAAAATTATCTATAAATAGGCAATAGATTTATCTCCCAAAGTACGCATTCTGAAAAATAAAACAATACCTGTCACCTTTGTTACACAATTTATAAATAATTTATTTTTATAATAAATATTACCTACGTAATAGTAAATAATAATATATTCATCAAATCAAAATTTATATTTTTCTTCTTACCTTACAATGTCCACCATGCGTTTTTGTTTCGAACGAAATAGTCTTTTCTTAGAAATACGAGCACTTTTTCGTTTATTTCCCATTTTCGGAATACAATATTATTATTTACGATAAATATTATTTAGTAGAAATCACGAAACGGAGAACAACACGATCGTCCGCGAAGCTCTCTAAGCAGTGACTGAAAGGCAGATAGCGTACGCGCGTGAGGAAGTGAGAGGGGCTGCAATAATCATGCTTAGAATCATAAGACGTAAGCGACTGTTGTGAAAATGTTTAATAAATCACGGCGTATTTCAAAAATAGCAAAAATCACTTTTGGGGTCTATTGAGTAGCATTAAAAGAAGCATTGTGATTTTTTTCATACACATAACTTGTAAAATAACAGAAATAAACGTGTTAATAATATTTTTCGGAGCATACTTTGCGATTTATTTCTATCGAGGGAATTTCAAATAATTACCGTTTCGGCTTTTGGAACAAATAGATACTATCTTAAAGAATAACATATATTTTTTTAAGAGCTTAAAAACTTCAAACTTTTAAGGAAAATATGTCGGAAATTGGATGAAATTCGAATAGTGGGCCCTTAAATGGGTTACGTAGTTTACGTTCATATGTTAGTTTTTTCCATCTCTTTTTATGACTTTATAACACTTTCTAAAGGTGTGTTGAATTGTCATTGTGTTGAGTTATCACGGAACCGTCCCGACTCGAGTATCTACTTGATCGTGCCATGTCTTCTTCGGGTATCACCTACTTATTTTACCGTTCACATTCGCGTCATTTATTATGTCTGACAGGAGATGGAACGAGCTTTATGACGACATGTCCTTTGGTGACCGGTATAGCATTACATGGCCCTAGTGGTTAAATTCTACACTAGCGACTGCAGAGTTAAGTATGTCGATCTGTAATAATTATACTTGTCGGTGGCCTACGTGCCAGAGTGTTTGTTACTTGGAGATTTGCCCGAGTTCGATACCCGGCGAAGTGCACTTAATTATTATTGTTATTTTTTTGCATGCATATTTACAATTTATTCGTTCCTGAATGAGGGTTTTCTCAGTATTGTTCGGGTGAGAGACCACCTTTGAAATTCGAATCGTTGCCTGAAACGCCTTTTTTTTGTTTTTGTTTGAAAAAAGACAAACATACCCGGGTAACGAATAACCTGAAAATATTTGAAAATCTCCTACTTTACCAGCACAGCAAGCGGGGAAAATGTTGCTTGTGTCGTGATGGAGAACATAGCCAGCCGAGGAGTTGAACTCACGACGCTTGATTAGGACCCAAACGCAATGCCAACTCAGTCACTAACTGGTCTAATAACTATCTCCCGCAGAAGTAGTCAGTGTAAAAAAATCATGCATTTCTTTCCCATATCAAGTTAGTATCATTAAACATACTATTTTCGGTTTTTGGTGCATGGGTATGTAATGTGAAATATTTCTGCGTAATGCGTAACGTTCTTCAAACTCAATTAATTTTTAATTTTCAAATTTGTAACTATTAACCTCAGGAAAACCGTTCGTGCAAATTCGCAAGAATTTGTTCCCACCGACAAACTATTCCAATTAACAATTCTAATGCGCTGCTGGCATTGGAATTTCGCCCTAGCTGGAATTTTATGATCTGCGATTTAAACCTGTATGCCATGAGAAAGTGCGTAATTTTTTTTAACAGAATCGTTTACACTTGAAACACTTTAGAGTTCCTCTCACCTATAAAAATGATATTGTCATAGTCATATAGTCAAGCGATAAAAACTAGTCTACAAACCTTACCTATGTAACGTATTCAACCTAGCTTTTGTTTCATCACTTTTCATGACTTTATATCATTTTTAGCTCTTGTTCCAACGAATATAGGTGTTCGAGAGAGAGGTCGTACGTGACGTCATCGTTCTTGTACCTTCTATCTTTTTCGTATTCATATAAGACGTATGAGAAATAAGATAACGATCGTCGATGACGTACGTACGATATCTCTCTGGGACTATTAAAAGTCATTTAATTTTCATAATAATATTATTTCAAACATTTTCAAAAGTCTCTGCCCTAGTTTAGGCAGTTGGCTTTGAAGGAAGCACGATTTTCATTGAGCTCGTTACAAAACTTTTATTCTTAATGAATTTCGCACTAACGCTAACCAAAAAATTTCGTAATCCTTGTGTATATAAAATATTAATTTTCCTGGAGTCCTTCGCAGCGCTAGGTATTTATTCTGGTTCTTGAAAAAACCGTGACGAAACTTAAACTTTACAAATAATAATGTCCATATTTATTTTCGTTATGAAATGCGCCAAGTCCTCGCGAGAAAGAAAGATCAATGATTAAAACCATGGAGGAACTAAAACACTATTGTTGGGAAGTAAGAGCTTCATAGATGCACGCACAGATGGCAGTGCATAGAGCTTGCGTGGAAGTCCGCAAGATGGAGCCAGTGTCCAGTAGTCGCCAGGGCCAGTGGGAAGGCTCCCAGAGAAACTCACAGTTTCAGATTCCATTTAGCCAGCTAGTTAGGTCGACTATCGATTCACCATTATAACACGCGGAGTAATAATAAATCCCTGATTAATCTAAAAGAACCAATTATTATAAACTCCTTCCAAGACGAGTTGGAGACCTGTTTGTACGAACACAACAACTATAATATCTATCTACTTTTCCAAGATTAGAAGCAAGACAAAATATTTCGACATTGCCGTCAGAATCTCCACACTCGACTGGGACTAAGCTCGGTATGTGGGGATACTAACAGCTAACCGTTTATCTAACTATTTAAAAAAATATATTAAAGATAACATTATGTTTTTACAGGAAAAAGTTTTTATGCAAAGCACAAAGGATAACAAATTATTATAAGCAATAATTATTAGCTTGAAACACAAATATAAATTGAAAAAAATTTCCAAGAAAAAATAAATGCCGCCGATGGGAATTCAACCCGCACCTTCTGATTGCTGGTCAGGTGCACGGACCGCTGTGCTACGTCGGCTTATTTTTAACTGCCAAATATCAATAATTGTTGCATGAAATACTATTTGTTGAATTATTTTTTAGTGGATACATAAAAAAATAATTGTCCTATATAACATTGCGATTAACATAGTTTGGGACTGGTTCTTCGGCTATGTTGCGTAGGGCTTATACCAGCAGCACCTAACACCATCTAATACTCAGTTTTGCGACACCAGTAAACATAGTTTTATTTTTATTTTCATTAAATAAAAAATACGCCAGAAAGTGAATTTGTGATAGTTGAAAAAATGTTTTTTTATTATTATTTACTAGCTGATGCATAGACATATGAATATTAGTAGACCTGCCCTAAGTGATTAAAAGCGTATTATTCCCCACTCCCCATACCGGTTCCACTGGAGCCGGCTGTGCTCGCGTATGGCCTCAAGTGAAATTTGAAAACGTGACGTCATCATTCTTGTGCGAACTATAGTCGAGGCATCATCGGTTCATTTTACGAAATAACACGGCAAAATGTTGACTTGTGCTATGAAAACTTGTAAAAATAGATGTGAAAAAGAGAATAAACCCAATTGTCGTATTACATTCCATATATAAGCATTATTTTACTTTATTTTAAGCATATTCACATCGTATAATATGGATCAGTTGTAGAAACATATACTATCACACCGAGAAACGTCTGGACGCGAAACACAAAGCTGGTTGGTTGCTGGGAAGTAAATTATGAACATTTATAAAAGTGTCTTAACTAAATACTTAAACGAAATATTCGACTCTGAAAATAGAAGAAATTTTTTGCCGAATTTGGACTTCGCAAATTTGTTCATAACGGGGCGAGTAATTTGCGCTCCCATGTAAAAATGTCTATTCATTCAAAAGCAGATTTTACTTTTAAGAAGTAAATGGTGATATTATAATGCGAGATGCCTATTTACTGTCAGATTGATTTATTGACGAATCACAGTCAGCTTTACCCCCTTCGTTCTTCAACAGTTGATTTTACCCCTCGCCATTATCTTCTCGTCTATTAATTCCTATGTCTGTGAGCTGATGTGTAACCCGCGTTGCTGGTGGATATCCTTAGGAGATAGTCATATACCATCACGGACTTTTCTGTAGGCCTTTTTATGTATACAATTTTGTAGTACATTATTTTGATGAATCTCATAAGGTTTAGCCAGCGTTACCAATGCGACGGAAAATATTTTTGTACAACTTATTACAAAACATTGATTTTACTCTTATTTCCATAAATATAATATACATGTATTACATATATAAACCTTCCGGAAGACATTCTCTAAACGTAAGCACGTGAAAACCCTTTCAAAATCCGTTGGTAGTTTAGAAGAATAAGCGCACAGACAGAGAGGCGCGGATAACGACTTTATTTTATGAAGATGTATTTTACCATCTCAGGGACACTACTAAACATGCCCTCCCCGCCCTTGAAACACCCTCGATGTTTTAATGATATATACTGGTTGAAAATAAAATTGAATAGACTGAAAGAATTGAATCTGTGAACTCATTGTCGTTTCAATAATATAATTCGGCCCGGTTGTGGCCCTTCCATATTACATCCAGACCCTACATAATTAAGGTCTAATAAAACCATGCTGGTGCCTTTACGAATCATTGATCGAAAATTATAAAAGGGTTCAGGCCTTGGGCGGACGTTGGATCCTCGAGGTCAATCCGTCAAATTATTTACTAAACTTGCTTGGGAATTTACGAACATCAGTATGTTTATATTTTTTATCGTAGTATAATATGTTTTTATGGTAGATGATGTAAAAACATAAAATAAACGACTTGGAAGAATTTTTTTTCCTATTAAATAATTGAAAAATCTTTTAGAACCACCAATATGTCTTTAGTTACATTATGTTTTCCAACTCCATAGCGCATGATGGAAATGAATTGAGTAGTGATATAGCACTAATCAATGACTTCTGATTTCACGCATTTAATAGCTTTTGGTGCTCCAAACGGGTCGCTGCTTTATGAGAAACGCAAATGAGCCACACTCAAAACTCACATTTTCAGACAGTCCAATCATAAAATCTGCGATAATAGGTTTTTACCATCGACCAAGGGTAACTAACTAAATAACCGTCAAGCCCTTTCCACGCAGGGGTAGGCAGAGAGGACGGACCGCCAAACAACTCGGTCTTGGCACACACTTCTTACCTCATTCACATTCATACATACTCTTATATTATTCTGACTCTGATTATGGTACTTGATCCTGCCATGTCTTCCTCGGGTGTCCCCGACTTCTGCTACCATACACAAGGGTTTTACTAAGTAACTATCACGCCAGGGATAGTAAGATAGAATGAAACACCACAAACCTATGTCTAGGCACCCACAATTCTTGCTTTATTCTCATTCATACATACTTTTCTGTTATTTCAATTCTCAACATGTAATGACTCAATTATTTATTTCACTAAATCACTTTGTCTTCACTGGGCGTCCGTGACTTCTTCACCTTTATCCGGTGGTTTAATTTAACTAATTTCAAAGATTTTTTTTTGTTTTCCCTGCGAAGTAGTCCAAAATCATGCGCTTTTGGTTTAAAAATTTGATCGCTTGCAAATATTTTGGATGTTTTAATTAAATAGTGCCAGTAGAACGGTTCCATGATAAATCAACACATCGACAATTCAACACACCTTTAAAAAGTGATATAAAGTCATTAGAAACGATGAAAAAAAAAAAAATTTAAACCTAACCTAACCTAGTTAAGGCGATGCGCTACGTCGTGTAATATTTTAAATTGAGCCGCTATCAATAACAACCCTTACGTAGATGGCGATAAGGTTTAAATTCCCGCTTAACACCATCCGCCTGTTTTGATTTATGCAAGAAAAAAACATGGCCAAAAAGTGCCTTTTATTTTATTTTGTGGATGTTCTGGCATAAATATTTTTTTTTTTTCGATCATTTTATAAATAACTTAATTTGCCACATTATACAATAAAATCATAACCGAAAATGGGTTCGTAAGTAGGAGATTTTGAACTTTAAAGCAGTTTTCATAGGCCTTTACATTATTTTTTTCTGGGCTTATAAAAAGACTTATCTAAAAATTACTCGATTATTTCAAAGGCCAAGATGTATTCTACTCGCAGTATTTAATTAAAGCATCTGAAACATTTCTATGCGACCAAATTTTCAAACCAAAAACACATGATTTTGAATTACTACGTATGGCATCGCCTTAACCAAGTTAATAAAGTTTTTGTTTCATCACTTTCCATGACTTCATATAACTTTTTATAGATGTGATGAATTATCATTTTTATGATTTATCCGGTCACCCAGTAGACACATCTTGGTCTTTGAAATAAACGAGCATTTATCTCTAAATAGTATAAAATAAAGTTACTATCCGTGTCTGTCTGTTTGGGCGCTCAGTTCTTCTAAACTACGTAACAGATTGTGATAGGGTTCTCACTATCATTCAGAGAATTTCTTCCGGAAGGTTTATATAGGGTTTTCCAATAAGAGGTGTTATTTTGAATAGCCCGCTATTTCGGTAGATGTTACTTTTGAAGCTGTCATTTTTTGACATTGACAAATTGAAAATATCTCCCGAGTAAAAATAAATGCCGCCAACGGGAATTGAACCCGTACCTTCTGATGTCCGGTCAGAACCACTGAGCTATATCGGCTTATTTACAACCTCCTAAATAATTTAATATGTACTAGTACCTCAATCAACAATTACTGCTTATTATATTTTTTCCACCTGTAAACAACCAACTTTATTTTTTATCCAGCTAATGTTCAAAATCTCCTACTTACGAACCCATTTTCGGTTATGGTTTTATTGTATAATGTGGCAAATTAAGTTATTTAGAAAATGATTTTAAAACATTTAAATATTAGTGCCTGAACTTTGCAAAATAAAATAATACACACTTTGTGCGATGTTTTTTTCTTGTATAAATCAAAATCGGCGGCTAGTGTTAAGGCAAAGCTTAATGCTAAATAACTATTTTGATTAATCTTTATAACGAATTGGTGTACATTATGAATACCAAAAATATGCTTCAAATAAATTGAAGGTTTTCCTAATCGTTTCGCTTGAGTAGAATACAATAAAAATATAAATTACTAGATAAAAAATATAAATGTAAACTACTAAAATAACAAGAATATACACATTTTTGGCTTCTAGCTTCCTCTTAAGCGGGAATTTAAACGTTATCGCCATCTACATAAGGAGTGTTATTGTTAGCGGCCCGATTCTAAATGTTATACTACGCGTGGCATGTACTTACGCACAAACTACACAATACTTCTACGCCATTTTCATAATATTATTGTTTGTACGTTGGACGTTAGTTTTATCGTAAATCAAGCCATGCATTGATTATTTTATTTTTAGAATAAACCTACGCATTGGCTTGGTTATTTTATTGTATATTTTGACGAAAACTTGTTTACTGACCGGCTTGTTTATGTGACGCGGTAGCTTTTAATTTAATTACCAACAACTACCTTTTATATACAAATCGATGCTCTCCTAACCTTACGTTGTTTTTTATTGTCAAACCGATACGTAACTTGTGTTTTTATTACCTAACTTGACCTTACCTTGTTTTTTTGATTACCCAACCTGATAACCATTGTATCTTCCAGAATGCGACGTTTACATATTGCTCAATAAAATTTAGCCTTCAGGCGCATTCCCACAGTTCGTATTTTCAAAGTTAGTTAGTTTCACACATTTGCACATTCGACCCTACAATAAAACAATTCATTGGCCTGGTATTTTTATAAAGATATTGTCTTGTTTGTGTATCATTTATGATTTAAGAATTAGTGACATTTTACTCCAAGCGGCGGCAGCTTTCAAATAGAGCTGTTCGCTTTCTATTTTATGATGACCCTAGTTAAGCCATTATGCCTAAAAATATTTTCCAATACCTTTCCCACCCCTGTCCCATAGTAATAAAAGCCCCAAATAAAGTTTCATCTCCCTTAAAATAATTCCTTTAAAATATTTGTATTGTTTAAGTCACGTCTGTACCATTAAGAATAGTTAAATGCATTTTATTTTATGTTAAGAATGTTGTTGCCAACGAGCGGGTGGAACATCTTTATTTTGGTAAAATATCCTTCATAATTTAGTTTAAATACAGATACCTCCCAGAAAAGGGTCAGTATTATAGTGTTGCTAGAACGGGTAGGTACAGACGTACCTAGGCAGGAGCTAGTATTGAAATAACTGGTAGGTACATGCGTACCTAGGCAGTCAGTCGTGAGATAATTACTAGGTTTATGTAAACCTAGGGAAAACTGAAGAATAAAGGAAACTAGACCTTTATTTCTTTCAGTTTAAGTTTTAGCAGAGGAAAATAAGATCCTCTGCAATTATATTGTGAATTAATAAATTTATATGTCAAGAAGAAGAAGTGTTTTCCTGCATTCCATCTGACGGCGTGTTCTCGTACCACGATAGCAGAAACATATGGTCCTTCGAGCCGGATCGGGAACAGCAGCATCATGGAAGCGGGACAACACTCAAAGACGTCATCAGTCTGCGGCAGCAAGGCGGGAACCAGCAGCAGCTGGACGGAGGCTCAAATAAAAGCTTCAGCAACCAAGGTGCACATCACGAGACAAAAGGCCCGCCTACTTACGGAGATGGCTGAAGTAAAGATAGCTGCTTCAGAAGCAAAGATGGCTGCAGCAATGTCAGTCTTGGAAGCAGACGAGCAACATGCGGCGCTCGTTTTAGAAGCTGCATCAAGGACTTCGCAAGGGACTCTCGAGGATAGAGTCAATGACTGGGTGGACCAGTCACATCACAGTTCATCATCAAAACTTGGAGATCACGATGAACAGCCTCTTCGAGTTCAAATGGAGCAGCAACAGGAACTGCTCCATGATGGGCGGTTATCACTACAACCGCCCACAAGAACTGCAGGGCAACAGCCCTTGGCAGGGCAGAGTCTCCCGTCGCAAATGGAGCCTCGGGTAGAGCAGGCTCATCCGCTGCAATTGGAACAGCGGTTGGAGCAGCACAAGGGTGGGCGGTACGCATTACTCCCACCAAACGGATCATCAGAGCAGCAGCCCTTGGCAGGGCAGACTCTCCCATCGCAATTGGAGCCTCGGACAGAGCAGGCTCTTCCGCTGCACTTGAGACAGCGGTTGGAGCAGCAGCAGCAGGGCGGGCGGTACGAGCTACTCCCACCCAGAGGAACATCGCATCAGCAGCCCTTGGTAGGGCAATCTCTTCAGCTGCAGTCGACGCAGCATCAGCAGCCAAGCAGTAGCTGCTGGGAGCTGCCTACATCAGTGCAGCCATTCAACTTAGCAGAGCAACGCGACGGGCAACAGTGGCCAGAGTCGCAGGGCCGATTCCAGGGACCAACACCTGCTATAAATGAAGACCGTCTCGCGGAATCAATTGGTAAGGCAATGTCTTTATATAATACCAGGCCCAAAGTTAATGATCTTCCCACATTTAACGGCAATCCAATTGAATGGATTGCGTTCAAATCAATATACCATCATACCACAGACTTCTTAAAAGTATCTGACAGCGAAAATTTATATAGATTGCAAAAAGCGTTAAAAGGAGAGGCGCGTGACGCGGTTTCTTCCCTTCTATTATCTCCTTGCAATGTCAAGGAAATAATAAATACGTTAGAAAATATTTTTGGCAACACGGATCACATCATACAAAAAACTATTGGTGAGATCCGAAATTTAAGTAAATTAGATGAGAATACCAGTTCAGACGCCATAATTCGATTTTCTTGTAAAGTAAAAAATTTAATTTCTATGTTAAAATCATTTAAAAATATCGGACATTTGCACAATCCAGATTTGTTATCGACATTAATCGGTAAACTACCTAGTACACTACGAACGTTGTGGCTTACAGACAAAGATAGGCGGAACACAACACAGCCAATACTCTGCTATTTATCACTTTGGCTGGAAGAAATCGTAATTAATTCACGTGACTCAGGAATAAGTTTTAATTCTAAAATCAGTAACGAAACTAAATTCGCTTCCAATAACCATTTCAAGCAGTATAGTAATAATTATCATCCACGGCAAGCTAATCAACATCAAAATAAACAAAATTTTAATAGGCCTTATGCATCCAAAAATAATCATTTTGAACGTCCGTACGATACGTCAAAAAAATTCCTTTATCACACCACTAATAATGGAAAACCACCGTGCTGTGTTTGCAAAGGAAAACACCAGATTTGGCAATGTGAGAAATTTAAAAATGTCCCAATAACGCAAAGATGGGAAATTGCTAAATATAATAATGTTTGTTACAAGTGCTTAGGGTACGGACATTCCCGTTTTAATTGTAAAGTAAATTTAAAATCACCAAACAAAAAATTTCATGATTTATTGGTTAATCACAATCGGGTGGAAACCGATGAAGTTGTCACAAACACGTGGGAAAGTAATCAAGTACTTTTAAAAATTATTCCGATTACGGTATACGGGCCACTCGGAAGCCGAGATATTCATGCGCTATTAGACGATGGGTCAACCGTCACATTGTTAGACCAAGAAGTAGCCAAACAAATCGGTTTGTCTGGACCAGTTAGTGACCTCTCATTGCATGGAGTCAATGAAATGAGCTCCAACAACGCGGATTCTATGTCAATTAATGTAACAATAAAAGGTAAAAACGAAGTAGAATCGTACATAGCTAGTGCTCGAACCGTTCGGGATTTGAAGATACCAGCTCAAATGGCGCTATCTAATTCTTACATTTCGAGTAATAAACACTTAAAGAACGCTCCTCGCTTTGAAAGGAATGTAAAACCCCAAATGTTAATTGGGCAAAACAACTGGGAATTAATTATTTCCAGAAAAATAGTTCAGGGAGATAAAAATAAAGTATCATTATCTTATACAAAGCTTGGTTGGGTCGCGCTCGGCCATATTTCAAAGAAAACGGGAAATAGTGTAGAATTCAATTTTCATGTTCAGGAAAACGAAAATAGCGAATTGCATGAAATTATCAAAGAGAGTTTTAAGATAGACGAGATGGGAGTAGTGAGCCCGAAAATATGCAAAGATGATAAACGTGCATATTCCCTGTTAGAAAGTACCACAAAACGCGCTAGTCAGGGGTGTCATTGGGAGACGGGTTTGCTGTGGAAGGAAGAAGAAAGATATTTTCCTGATAGTCTTCAGGTTGCGGAAAATAGATTAAAAACTTTGAACAGAGAATGGATAAAGACCCTGAATTTGCGGAAGCCTACTGCAACAAAATACAAGATTATTTAGAGAAAGGATATGCGAAAAAATTCAATGTCAGTGGTAGGTATCCGGATAGCTCGGATAAATTTTATTTACCACATTTTGCTGTTTACAACCCAAATAAGCCAGGAAAGCTTCGGGTTGTATTTGATGCGGCGGCAAAATCAAAGGGAATTTCTTTGAATGATAGGCTTTTAACCGGGCCCGATCTATATAATTCTCTGCTAGGAATGCTTTTTAAATTTAGACAAAATAAAATTGCATTCACCGCCGATATTCAAGAAATGTTTTTACAAATTAAAATTATTGATGAAGATACACCGTTTCAGTTATTTTTATGGAGAGGAAAAGATCGTAAGGTAGCCCCGTCTGTATACGTTATGAATTCAATGATTTTTGGCGCAAAATCATCACCTTGTTCGGCGCGATTCAATACTACACAATTTTTAGTCATAAGATTTACATTTTTTACGGAATTTCTAGTTTTAAGACATTACCTACTACACAATTTTTAGTCATAAGATTTACATATTCCACGGAATTTCTAGTTTTAAGAGTAGCATAAATATTTGTATTTCAGATATTTTAATAAATTTAACTGGTAATTTTCGTAGACATGCAGTAGGTACCTAATAAAGATAACAGTCGCATTCTTAGCCTATTTTGTGAAGTATCTTCACGGGAGGAGGTATGTATCTTCCAGAATGCGACGTTTACATATTGCTCAATAAAATTTAGCCTTCAGGCGCATTCCCACAGTTCGTATTTTCAAAGTTAGTTAGTTTCACACATTTGCACATTCGACCCTACAATAAAACAATTCATTGGCCTGGTATTTTTATAAAGATATTGTCTTGTTTGTGTATCATTTATGATTTAAGAATTAGTGACATTTTACTCCAAGCGGCGGCAGCTTTCAAATAGAGCTGTTCGCTTTCTATTTTATGATGACCCTAGTTAAGCCATTATGCCTAAAAATATTTTCCAATACCTTTCCCACCCCTGTCCCATAGTAATAAAAGCACCAAATAAAGTTTCATCTCCCTTAAAATAATTCCTTTAAAATATTTGTATTGTTTAAGTCACGTCTGTACCATTAAGAATAGTTAAATGCATTTTATTTTATGTTAAGAATGTTGTTGCCAACGAGCGGGTGGAACATCTTTATTTTGGTAAAATGTCCTTCATAATTTAGTTTAAATACAGATACCTCCCAGAAAAAGGTCAGTATTATAGTGTTGCTAGAACGGGTAGGTACAGACGTACCTAGGCAGGAGCTAGTATTGAAATAACTGGTAGGTACATGCGTACCTAGGCAGTCAGTCGTGAGATAATTACTAGGTTTATGTAAACCTAGGGAAAACTGAAGAATAAAGGAAACTAGACCTTTATTTCTTTCAGTTTAAGTTTTAGCAGAGGAAAATAAGATCCTCTGCAATTATATTGTGAATTAATAAATTTATATGTCAAGAAGAAGAAGTGTTTTCCTGCATTCCATCTGACGGCGTGTTCTCGTACCACGATAGCAGAAACAACCATACTTTGTTTTTTTATTACCTAACGTAGTACCTTAGTTTTATTATATAACCTAACCTTACCTTGTTTTTATTACCTAACCTAATCTTTCCTTGTTTTTTATTACCTAACCTAACCTTACCTTGTTTTTAATTATCTAACCTAATCTTTACTTGTTTTTTATTACCTAACCTAACCTTACCTTGTTTTTAATTATCTAACCTAATCTTTACTTGTTTTTTATTACCTAACCTAACCGTACCTTGTGTTTTTATTACCTAACTTAACCTTACTGTGTTTTTTATTACCTAACCTAATAATCATACCTTGTTTTTTTATTACCTGACGTAGCTTTACCTTCGTTTTATTACCTGACCTAACCTTACATTGTTTTTATTACCTAACCTAATGTTTCCTTGCTTTTTATTACCTAACCTAACCTCACCTTTTTTATTACTTAACCTTACCTTTTTTTATTGCCTAACCTAACCTTAACTTGTTTTTTATTACCTAACCTTACTCTCTTTGATTCTAATAATTTTTAATTAAATATATGTTAACATGTTCGCTAAATTTTGCCAAGAAGATGTTACTAAGGACGGGTTGTTTCGGAGAATTTGAATAATTCATCAAATTTCAACGTTCATTTTCGGGTTCTGTGAAAGTCCTATTCTAGTTCTGTTATTATATCATTGTAGGCTAGTTGCTTGACAAAACTGAAATAAAAACAGAACTTGAAAAAATCTTTCACAGAACTTGAAAATGAACGTTGAAATTTGATGAATTGTTCAAATTCTCCGAAACAACCCGTCCTAAGTGACAAGAACATTATTTGAAACAACATTTTCTTCTAATTTATAAAATCTATTTTATAGTTTTTTTTCTTTTTAAAGACATACTGCTCCTTTTTGTAATTTAAATAAATATTTTCCAGACGAGTCGCAAAACATACACAAATTGTAGACTAAAATATTTGTTAGATATTTTTAAACCGTTGTTCAGTTTTGGATGCCAAGTATTTTTAACATAATTTAGCAGAGTAATATTTTTGTCCATGGAGTCCGTTTAGTACACATCCATCTTATTTTGTTAATTATATTGCATCGAAATGATATAAAATTTTATATAGACTGCCCACAATTTTTAATTGAAGCAAAATTCTTAAGAACACGTCTCAATCAGGAATTCAGATCAATTAATTTTTATTATGAATGTTAACCTCCTAACATAAATACCGGTATTTTTATTTTATTTTACAAATGTCGACTTCATAGTTTAAATAGTTTTCAAAGTTTGCATTTTTCAAAGCTCGCCGAAAAAAATAGAAATCTGACGAGGTACGCGTGACGTCATCCGTACCTCGGTTTTGTCGGTTAATGGTAAGGTCAATCCCACTGCGGTCGGTATGAAACAAACAAAAAAACCAATTTAAATATTTAGGAAGATTTTTATACATTAATTCATTTCAAATAATTTTCAAACCACAGCAGTGAACCCCGTGTGCGAATATACCCAGCGCAACTTAGCACAAAATTTTCCGCATTCTTAACCCTTTCATCCCCAGTGTTAATTCAAATTAACATGAACTTTGGGATTTTTTTTACCGTAACGGTAGCGATTTAGAAAAGCCATGTTTTTGTTTTCTTATAGCTTGCAGTATTTTCTGTGGCGTATATTTTTTCCGCTCGGTTGAAATCCTTATTCCCGCCACAACAACGATAAATATTTTGACATCTGCTGATTGTGAGTTTCATCGAATTTCTGCCATCATTGATTACTTAATTTAAGGTGAGATATCAATATTTTCTACTCGAATTAAAATATTTTAACGCATTAAGATGTGTTATAATAATATAAAATAATAACATCATTTCAATTCACTGTTCACAGTCATTTTCTAGAATATTGTAGTTTACATTTATATTTTTTATTGAGCAATTTATTTTTTTATTTGTATTCTTTTCAAGCGAAACGATAAGAAAACCTTCAATTTATCTAAAGCATATTTTTTGGTATTCATAATGTACACCAATTCGTTATAAAGATGAATCAAAATAGTGATTTAGCATTAAGCTTCGCCGTAATGACATTTTTAAAAACACATATTTTTTCAAATGTTTTTAGTATACGGATAAACATTATTTTGAAATGTTGTGATGATGAAATGAGTCAATTGAATTCAGCTTGTTTTCTTGGCATTTAGTTTTAAATTAATACCTTATTTGGTAATACAGGAAAAACCATTTTTTCTTTTATCGGGCTATTAAAATTCTTAAAGAGCTTTCTCCCAACTGAGTTCGCCAAGACTCAAGTAAATGCTCTAGTTGTCTCCGAATTGGAATACCTACATTATATCATGCTGGTCAATAAGTTGGCCATAATACGAACAAAGGTTCATTACTGTAAGGATACTCAGTATTGCCCTGTCGAGACACTTTTCAGAATTGAAAAGTTTTGTTGGATTTATTTATTAATATATATATACGCCTAAAAAGGCTTTTACATAGAAGTGATACATGATGCAGTGTACATAGGAGAATATCTGTATTATACAGGAAATACTGACAGTAAATAGATGTAATCCATTGTAAAGTAGGTACAAAATACAAGTATAATGAGAAAATATTAAGAATTAATTAAAAAAAAACCAAATATGAAGCAATATTAGTAAAACGTAAGAGTAATACAAAGTAAAAAAATAAATTACAACAACACTACATATAAGACAAAACATTAAAACTAATTTACCAACGCTACTCTAATTTGTAGGATTCGACAAAGTGTTGGTATAGATTATGCTTAATTCTATAAATGGAGTCAATAAATAAATCAATAGCACCCCCATACTTGTTGCCCAGATCATGCATCCTATTGGTCAGTGAGTGTGTCTGATAGTTGGTCGTGTATGTATTGCAGAAGAATGTTATATTTTGTCTTGTAGTCGGCACATGGACTTTAATAGTCTTTTTATTTTCTGTGTCATGTTGTATTTCACGTTTCATTAGTGTTATCTTCTACTTCAATGCTTATGTATTATATATATATAACCTTATATATACCACCTACAAAAGTTATTCCAATACGCAATATAATATGTAACTAAGTTCGACTAAGTTAAAAAGAGATTTTTATAATTTTTAGCACTGGTTAACCACACATAAATATCTTTTGTTCGTTCTGAATGTTAATATTATGCTAAATATGCATATTTGTACATAACACTGTTTTCCCAGATCATGCTTATTGATACGAAACATGGCGGCACGTATAGGTTTTTAGATGGCTTTTGAGCTCTCTTAGTTCCTTTTGGGTGCCAACGAATTGAAATAACAATATTTTATTTGATCAGAATTGTCCGTGTTCCGACTGATGTGCTTTTTATTTATTCAGTGATTATAATATAAACGATTCCCAAAAAGTAAACACTAAAAACTCTCGAACGATGTGTTTTGCTCTATGTAATCTGCACCACTTTTTTTTTCCTATTATCGACATTATTTGGTGCTCGTTTTCACTGAAAAATCTTTGTCAAGAAGCCATCAATATTTTTCTTTTGATCGTTAGATTTTTTTACCCTTTCAGACCGTGTGTATATTTGAAAATACATTGATTTCAAAATTTTTTCCTCACTATCAGAATAATTGGCTTTGCTTTCTATTTTTAGTGAATTTTGGCTACTAGTTCATCGGGTATATTATCCATTTTATATTTTGAAAGTTGATTTTTGTGTTTTTTTGGATCGAATTTTGTCTCCCTTTTTTTAGTAATATTTGATTGAAGTATTAAAGCAATTTTTCAAGTATTACATATTTTTAAAAAAATTAATAAAAAGCATTTTTTGTTAGACATACAACTAGTCATTTTATGGGAAACACGCCCTCTGAGACCCAATGTTCTTTTAAAGGAAACTAACAATAACTTAGGCTATTGAAAAAAAACATCAAAAATTTTCAAATAACTTACCCTACTTATGAATCAAGCGTCAAATACGTTCAACCACCATACATTTTAATTTAGGTCTGAAAGGGTTAAAGGACATAGATTTTGTATACAAACACGTAATCATTTTTTTAACATTATCTCCACGCAGTGAGGAAAAAATCCCTCATGACCTATGTCATCTTTGGGGAGGTTGTGTGGATGATCTTTTTATGGAAAGGAAGGAACAAACCTCACAACATGATCCCGGGCATTTCTGCTAACTAACCAAACGTAGCAAACCACGTGGGGTGATCTACGGTAGGGCTGTGGGTTATCCAATGAACGATTACCGGGGCGGCGGTACCCATACCGCCTCCCCAATTGTAATCTAGTGTATTCGGTAAATACTTTGACTCTCTGATGTTTCATCGGAATTTATATCAAATCTGAGGAAACAACGTGTTTGGGAAAGGTAGATTTTTACGTAGGTCGTGTCAATTGTCAATTTAGTCGACATGGCTGGGAAACGATGTTATGGCTGGCTTTGACGTCACCAGGGGGACGCACACCCCCAGGATTCACCTTTATCGATCCGTGACCCTTTCCCGATGACGTCATTTCCTGGCGTCCTGACGCTAGGGGTGGCTGACTCGGTACGTTATTTACGTATATCCGAATATATTATTATTATGTTTGTTATTTATTGAAAACTTAAATCACTAACGGCATTCATTCAAAGGTAAATTTCGCATCATCTTTTGAAAGGAAATGATAATAAGACAAATATATTTTTTTATAAATTCTTTCAGCTTCACAAATCTTACAATAATTCGCTGGTTTTTCGTTAATTTTTCGTAAAAGTGCAAGGTATTGTAAAGTTCGCGTCTTCCCCTTGAGATGTCTACAAGTGTGCAAAAATGAGAGCTTGTAGTGTATATGTAAAGATATATTTTAATAAGGCGGATCGATGTTAGCAGCTAATAAGAAAATGTTATTTGTTAAAAAAAAATAAATCTTTATTGAATCATGTTATCTGGCACATCGCAGTTATGTGTGAAAGATATTATCGCCTAAATATTCACCAGGGCTTCGGCGGCTCTTTGAGCTCACCAACATATTATCTCATCCTTCAGCTAGAATTGCTCTTCGATCTCGCCAACATGCCTTATTATCTCATCCTTCGGCTAGAATTGATCTTCGATCTCACCAACATGCCTTATTATCTCATCCTTCAGCTAGAAATGCTCTTCGATCTCGCCAACATGCCTTATTATCTCATCCTTCGGCTAGAATTGATCTTCGATCTCACCAACATGCCTTATTATCTCATCCTTCAGCTAGAAATGCTCTTCGATCTCACCAACATGCCTTATTATCTCATCCTTCAGCTAGAAATGCTTTTCGATCTCACCAACATGCCTTATTATGTCATCCTTCAGCTAGAATTGCTCTTCGATGTTACCAACATGCCTTATTATGTCATCCTTCCACCGAGCAAACCCGCCGATGGCAACACACGTAGACATCCAAACACATTCTGACATTCGAGTGGCGAACATCTCATATTACAGTGACGATACGTATAGGGAAAGAGCACAAAATCTAGGTAAATTTTCAAATTTTGGTTTTGTAGCCAAATTTCCAACCAATCTTTGAAATTCATCTCATACTAACACATTCTGAAATCTAGGTAAAAAAAAAAACAAATTGGGCATACTGTCACTGAATGATGTATGCTCAATGACTGCGATTGAGATCGTGCTCGGCGAGCCGACACGTTGCGTACATTTACACACGGATCGGCTCGAGCCGATCTGTCCGTCGCAGGAATACACGGGCGGATCCGTGTGTGAATTCTGCACATATTCTATGACTACCGGCTTACATACTTACCACAGCAGACGAGCCCCGTATTTTGTATTTTGTTTACTTCCAAATCCTAAACAGTTTATTTTGTCAACCTATTGTTGAAATAAGTATTTCGGAAATATTTTCTCTATGATTCAAAAATATGATATTTATGCTACAGAGGTGGAAATATAAGATTTGGACAAGCGTCAATCAATCGCAAATAATGTATGTTTTGCTAGCCAAAATATATTTGCCAAACTCAAGTAAAAATTACGATCTCGTTAATTTTACATATTCGTATTGTGACGACTGGGTGTATTACCAGTGATATCCTCTCTGTAAACTGCAAAGCATAACCAGTCAATAAAGGATCGTTCTAACGTGCAGACTTATTATAATTCCTTGAGAAGGCACCTACTGATGACTATTAATTACTCCCAAACGCCTGCTCTCATACGTACTGCAGAAACAGTAAAAGTCTAGTCGACGATAAAACGAGTGAGTCCATTCCAATAAAACCAATTATCCGAAAATTCCAACACTCAATACTATTTACGCACAGGATAAAAAATATCTTATTTAACCTATAAATATTATACTAGTATTCATTGTCTTTGGCGTGTTGATTGATACAGGCTAACTCAAACCTAAAAAAAATAACACTATATGACATGTTTGTGTTTAATCCTGGAAAAATATTCATCGTCGTTGTGGGAATATGATTCGCAAATTGGTCCCAAAGTACTTCGAATTGTGTGAATGTGGGCACAAACAAATTACAGAATACATCGCAGAAGAACGTTCACTCCACTAGTTTACCAGAGGCACATCTGTGCTCAACCAAATGACTCCTGATGCCGTAGATTGGCTGAATAACTTCAGCATTCCATCACAACCCATAAACACATCGCAGAAGAATGTTAGAATCGTGAAGAATGGGGCACATCTGTGCTGAACCAAGTGTTTCCTGAAGCTGTAGATTGGCTGAATAACCTCAGCATTCCACCACGACCTATAAACACATCGCAGAAGAATGTTAGAATCGCGAAGAATGAGGCACATCTGTGCTGAACCAAGTGTTTCCTGATGCTGTAGATTGGCTGAATAACCTCAGCATTCCACCACGACCTATAAACACATCGCAGAAGAATGTTAGAATCGTGAAGAATGGGGCACATCTGAGCTGAACCAAGTGTTTCCTGATGCTGTAGATTGGCTGAATAACCTCAGCATTCCACCACGACCTATAAACATATCGCAGAAGAATGTTAGAATCGCGAAGAATGAGGCACATCTGTGCTGAACCAAGTGTTTCCTGATGCTGTAGATTGGCTGAATAACCTCAGCATTCCACCACGACCTATAAACACATCGCAGAAGAATGTTAGAATCGTGAAGAATGGGGCACATCTGAGCTGAACCAAGTGTTTCCTGATGCTGTAGATTGGCTGAATAACCTCAGCATTCCACCACGACCTATAAACACATCGCAGAAGAATGTTAGAATCGCGAAGAATGAGGCACATCTGTGCTGAACCAAGTGTTTCCTGATGCTGTAGATTGGCTGAATAACCTCAGCATTCCACCACGACCTATAAACACATCGCAGAAGAATGTTAGAATCGTGAAGAATGGGGCACATCTGAGCTGAACCAAGTGTTTCCTGATGCTGTAGATTGGCTGAATAACCTCAGCATTCCACCACGACCTATAAACACATCGCAGAAGAATGTTAGAATCGCGAAGAATGAGGCACATCTGTGCTGAACCAAGTGTTTCCTGATGCTGTAGATTGGCTGAATAACCTCAGCATTCCACCACGACCTATAAACACATCGCAGAAGAATGTTAGAATCGTGAAGAATGGGGCACATCTGAGCTGAACCAAGTGTTTCCTGATGCTGTAGATTGGCTGAATAACCTCAGCATTCCACCACGACCTATAAACACATCGCAGAAGAATGTTAGAATCGCGAAGAATGAGGCACATCTGTGCTGAACCAAGTGTTTCCTGATGCTGTAGATTGGCTGAATAACCTCAGCATTCCACCACGACCTATAAACACATCGCAGAAGAATGTTAGAATCGTGAAGAATGGGGCACATCTGAGCTGAACCAAGTGTTTCCTGATGCTGTAGATTGGCTGAATAACCTCAGCATTCCACCACGACCTATAAACACATCGCAGAAGAATGTTAGAATCGTGAAGAATGGGGCACATCTGAGCTGAACCAAGTGTTTCCTGATGCTGTAGATTGGCTGAATAACCTCAGCATTCCACCACGACCTATAAACACATCGCAGAAGAATGTTAGAATCGCGAAGAATGAGGCACATCTGTGCTGAACCAAGTGTTTCCTGATGCTGTAGATTGGCTGAATAACCTCAGCATTCCACCACGACCTATAAACACATCGCAGAAGAATGTTAGAATCGTGAAGAATGGGGCACATCTGAGCTGAACCAAGTGTTTCCTGATGCTGTAGATTGGCTGAATAACCTCAGCATTCCACCACGACCTATAAACACATCGCAGAAGAATGTTAGAATCGTGAAGAACGGGGCACATCTGAGCTGAACCAAGTGTTTCCTGATGCTGTAGATTGGCTGAATAACCTCAGCATTCCACCACGACCTATAAACACATCGCAGAAGAATGTTAGAATCGCGAAGAATGAGGCACATCTGTGCTGAACCAAGTGTTTCCTGATGCTGTAGATTGGCTGAATAACCTCAGCATTCCACCACGACCTATAAACACATCGCAGAAGAATGTTAGAATCGTGAAGAATGGGGCACATCTGAGCTGAACCAAGTGTTTCCTGATGCTGTAGATTGGCTGAATAACCTCAGCATTCCACCACGACCTATAAACACATCGCAGAAGAATGTTAGAATCGCGAAGAATGAGGCACATCTGTGCTGAACCAAGTGTTTCCTCAAGCTGTAGATTAGCTGGATAACCTCAGCAGTATATCAGAAACTCTTTCAACAATCCTCCGCCATGCAAAGAAGAAAAAAAATAACATTGCAAAGTAATTTGGCTTTCAAAGTGTCCAGACGTCATCCCCTGCTTTGTGTAGGCATCAAAACTTAGGAGAAGCCATTATTGTCTAGGTGATGGTGTATATTTGTTAGTAAAGAAGTGCTTACGCAACCCGAAGGACTTATTATTTAGATCTGGTTCACTGCCAACGCTTCTCTCCTTTCATCATCATTAAGAAATGTCTGACTTGAGACTTAGCGGTTATCGTGGGAGTGCGCTGAAGACTTTCCAGACGCCAGGTTATTAATATTTTCTTTGGCAGCACCGCATTGCATCTTTTTTTACATTATTTAACTCATTGGTTAGTTTGATTTCAATGTTTACCTTTCTTGTGTTTTTTCGTTTCACTTTTTCAAGTAACCTCCGTAAAATTCGGTTTTATCGGCATATGGACTGAGCCCGTAAAAAACTACTGTCGGTCATTACACAATAGAATAATGAAATCTAAAAACTGTCGCAAGTCTTATGCTACGTATACATACGCGAGCTAAACTGCCGAGCTGAACCTCAACTTATGGGAAAGGAACGAAGTAACTGCAAATGGCACGAAACTATACGTACCATTATATAATCAAATGAAGCCAATAACCACGAACAAGTAAGGAATGTTTTTTCTTTCGACAAGTTTTTCAGCAACATGGCAAAAGTTTTCGTCGGTGACGATGTGATTCGATCAATCAATCATGGTCCGTTTTGATTTTAACCATTTTAGGCTGATTGAAAAATCAATAATTACGAATGAAAATAAAACATTGGAGCGATCTTGGTGTGTCGGGAGGGTCGTGCCGTTTTCAGTCGTTAGTCGGTGTCCGAACAACACCGGGCTTCGCCTTCCGCACTTTCTTGGAAATGGCCTTCCGGCTGCAATTTGCGACTTCTTCTGTAGGGCTACCTGAAGAAAAATGTTTTTAAACTTCGGCCTCACACTTTGGAAGAACTCAATGATCGAATTTGGGAGGAAATCGCCGCTATACCCGTTGCGATGTGCCAAAATGCAGCCGAAAACTTCATCAATGTATCGCTGCTGGGGTCCATCATCTTTCTGATGTTATCTTCAGGACTTGATGCATAAAACGGCATGATTTACCGAATAAAATAAAATTACCCCATTTCTGTAAGTTACGCCGTTTTTTTTAATAGCCCTCAAAACTACCTTGTGTTTTGCCACACCCCGTAGGTACTAGTGAAGGCAAACAATTATGCTGAGTCGGTGAACATCTTTAATTTATCACTAAATAAATACAAAAATTGTTACTGAAGTAGTTTAGTCTGTGCGCTTAGTTCTTCTAAGCTTCTGAACGGAATTTGATATGGTTTTCAGTATCATTTAGAGAATTTCTTCCGAAAGGTTTACATATATGATACATGCGTATTATATTTATAGAAAGTAGAGAAAAGTCGTTGTTTTATAATGAAGTCGTAAAAATATATTTTCGGGCACTACATTTTTAACGCTGGCTAAATCTTACGAGATACATCAAAATAATGTACTACGGAATTGTACATCTTAAAAAGGCCTACAGAAAAGTCACTGATGGTAGATGTCTACGTCCTAAGGATAACCCCCCAGCAACGCCGGGTACACGTCGCCTAGTAAATAAATAAATAATTTGGTCGCTACTGTGGATAAAGCTACGCCTGACATCAAGTTGGACAGTGTGACATGAAAGTGGCGATTTGATCAGTCTGAATGCAGTAGAAATTAGTTTTAATTTAAATTCCGTCTTGGCTGTTATTGTAGTGGGACCGGGTAGCAGTGTGTTTCCTCACGTCTGCGTCTGCCCGGCGTTTGGCCGCCCTTCGTCTTGACATTCCCCACCCTACTTCCCGCCCTCCCTGCCGAATCCGCCCCCGCCCTCGACGCCTTTACGTCACTGGGGGCCCGACTCGTGACCATAATAGTAAATCACGTGGAGTTATGATAGCTTATGCTATTCTATATTACCCGGAATATATCGCGATGTTTTTTGCAGTATTTTTTTGCGAAATCGCTCGCGGCGTGTTCGTGGACTAACAAATTAAGGCGATGCCATACGTAGTAATGCAAAATCATGTGCTTTTGGTTTGAAAATTTGGTCGCCTAGAAATGTTTCAGATGCTTTAATTAAATACTGCAAGTAGAATACATCTTGGCCTTTGAAATAATCGAGTGTTTTTTTATATAAGTCTTTTTATAAGCCCAGAAATAAATAATGTATAGGCCTATGAAAACTGCTTTAAAGTTCAAAATCTCCTACTTACGAACCCATTTTCGGTTATGATTTTATTGTATAATGTGGCAAATTAAGTTATTTATAAAATGATCGAAAAAAAAATTAACATTTATGCCCACACTTTTTGGGACTTTTTGGCCATGTTTTTTTCTTGCATAAATCAAAACAGGCGGATGGTGTTAAGCGGGAATTTAAACCTTATCGCCGTCTACGTAAGGGTTGTTATTGATAGCGGCTCAATTTAAAATATTACACGACGTAGTGCATCGCCTTAATATTCACGCGTTATTCATAACATTTTCTCATTTAGTGATAATTCCAAATGGAATGGAGTATGTATCATTTATATTTGTATACATCTATTTAAATTTCACTTTTGCTTTAGGGAATGAATGAATTAATCGATGCAAATCTCGAAAGCGGACATTGACCTACTTCTCGACATCCGATCGAGCTGAAACTCGGCAGATAGATTCGTTGTCGATGACAATGCATTCTATTAATTCCATTTTGTTTCCATTCCATTCCAATATTCTTTGGTACAATTATTATTAAACAAAACTAAATACGAACAAAGACATAACGTACCAAAGTCATTACTATACAATTCTGTAAATTTAGTATCTGTTCGTACTATATTGTGGCTTGAAATTGCGACTCAGCATACATCTCAATCTGAACATAATAAAATAGTGACACATGTTCATAATACAAGACTAATTGCAAACGTTACAAAATAAATGCGTTCAAAGAACTCTAGAATACCTCGTTCCAATCATTTACAACATGTTACCAAACTCAATAAAAAGCTGTGAATTGAATCACAGAAGCTGTGTATGTTAAAAAAATGGTTATGTGAAAGAATTTTTTTGTATTAATGTAATTATGCGTATATTTTATGTACTTGTTAAAATTGTATATGTATTTAAAAAGTAATTGTTAAAAGAAGCCGATGACAAACTGATATTAGTCAGTTTAACGGGACTTAATAGTGAAAAACTGTATTTTTGAAAGTTAATAAATAAAAAAAAACCACATACACAAGGGGTTATAAACGCATTTCTTTAAATTTCATTTCTCGGTCGGCATTTGGCGAAGTTGGTAGAGTTGACTCCAGTTCCTGGGTAGGAAGGTTAAAAAAAAGTATTAAAATATATTTTAACGCAGATTTAAGACTTTGTTATTTAAATTTGTTTTTCAACAGAATTTAAAAAAAATGTAAATGAATAAGTTCGCTGTATACCTGTATACCTATTTGATTTACAAGGCAACAGCGCTTTTTTGTTAGTTTTTATAAAAAAAGTATTATTATTTATGTCAATGTTATTTTAATGCCAGTGTTGTTTTAGTGTTACTGCTTTACTTAAAACGTCTAATAATTTAATGAAGTTTGTGTTATTTTGTTGGTTTTAAAAATGCGGTGTCATTGAAAGTACACAAACCAACGTTTTCAACATACTTACCCCTTTGAAAGTAACCACTGTAAACAAATTTGCAGATACGGTACTAAAGGGTTTTCCAATAAGAGGTGTTATTTTGATATTCAATCGTAAAAGATCAATGGTTTCGTTGCTTGTGTGGCACGTACCGCCGTCTTGTTGAAAGTAAACGTTGTCCAGATCAATACCATCCAATTCCGGACATTAAAAAAATAATATATGTAAGAAACCAAAATAAAAATAACAAGAACATAAATTAAAAGATACAGCGATTTGACTGGTTTACAAAATACAACATCCATTTAGGAATAGTGTTGAAATAAATCTTTTACGTGATCCACAAAATTCGCAAAGTTAATATTAAATATATCGACATCACCTAAGTATTGGTTTCCCATAGTGTGAAACCGTTGTATTGGGGAGTTCTTGGGGAGTTCGCAATGTAATTGCGCTTATGTGTGTTGCATTGGAATAGTGTATTTTGTCGTGTTGTTATTGTAGGTATTTGTAAGTTTATGAGTTGCAGAAGTTCGCAACAGTCGAATTTAGCATTTTTAATAAAAAAGTTAAGTCGTTTATTTTACACCTGTCTTCCAATGTGTGTATTTTTAAGTAGTATTTATTAAGAAATGATATTGTAAGTCTTCTAGTGGGATATACATAGTTTTACATTCCTCGTGCACTTCGTCTTTGTCAAAATCTGTTTGATTTTTGTTTAAATTACTAGCACAGGGCACAGGCAGAAATGAGATCCTTGAGGCGTATGTGTTTTAAAACCATGTATGATCGTGTGAGAGAAGTGGAGATCCGCACAGAATGCAAGGCTGATGTAATCGTAATAAGAAATGGTCGCTTAGATGGTTTAGGCATGTAGAAAGAATTAGCGAAGAACGGAGTGTAAAGAGAATATATGATGCAAATGTGAATGGTAGAAGAAGTAGTAGTGAAGTAGGTAGTATGTTTGATGTTTCATTTTTGGGATTCTTGTCTAATGCCAGGCCAAATTAATATATACATATTTGTAATAAGCATTTACTTTGTGGCTCGTCATAATTTACAATAAAATATATAAATTTGTTTTTGACCACTTTAATTTTTATTACACTCTACCGGTTTCGGAAGCACCCTTCCTTCGTCAGGGGAATATTAAAACTCAATTCTCCTTTTTTAATATTTCTCCAGTTTTAATATTCTCCTGACAAAGAAAGGGTGCTTCCGAAACCGGTAGAGTGTAATTAAAATTAAAGTGGTCTAAAACAAATTTATATATTTTATTGTAATATGTAAATAATCAGCCATTTATAATTTCCGCACTCTTTCGTTATCTTTGAAAAAAATACCCGTCACGGGACGCCTGGAGGATGTCAAACATCTGAATTGATTTATTATTGAGTAAACAAGTCTTTATATTTTTCATAATAAAACAATTATTTTATTATTATTAAAATAAACACTTATAAATATTTTATAAGAAATAAAAAATTGATCATCACTTAGAAAAGATCCATTGCCAATTTTAGTGAGATTAGAAGAAAATATACCGCACAGACTTTTAGCGACCGGGCGGGAAAGAGCCGACGAGTCACGAGGCTGACCGAATGCACCGTTGTTCCGTGCAAGAGCGTCGTCCCGTCTTGCCACGCAAGAGTCGGTTTTACCCCCTGGGCGCGCCAAGAGATGTTTCTAAAATGGCAAATTAAATTTAAAAATAATAAATTTAAGTCCAATCACGATCAGTAGATGAAGTTCTTAGAAGAAACAAAAAACATTCCAATAAGGACAAGGTCTTGTCATTGAACCAACCCATTATATACTTTTTTATGCTTCATTGAAAGCGAAAGTGTCGCGAAGGTGCGTGACTGTAAAAATGTACAGTCAAACATACCCGGAGAAAAATGAGTATTTTTGATTTATTTTTATCCTGTTAAAAAGGGATAGCAAGCTATTTCCTAATAAACTATAGTGCTTTCATAGAATATCGGAACACGAGCAGCTGCGTTTATCCTGTTATTATATAATGACGAAATGCGAAAATATTTGAATTTTTAAGAACACATTCGTGTTTTACTGATATTTTATTAAGAAATCTGTCAATCCATTCTTCAAAGACCTGTAGTCCAGTTATTAACAAGGAATTCGAATAATTTGAAGAGATTTTTAATAAACTAGCAATATTTTATAACAGTAAGTTTTCTCCGTGTATAAAATGATATTTTAATAGCCACCTGTCCTCAGCCAATCGTCCTCCGCGGAGTGGCGGTATTTTAGCTTTTGGACTACTAGTTCTATATAATAAACAAAAAAATATCGTTTATTTGCTACGTTATTATTTTTGTCACGCCGCACTATGGTTTTACCAGTATGGGAGCATTGGAAACAATTCAAAATTTCAAATTACAGGGACCACTAAATTTTGTTGCTATATCTTGACGACACATCCTAGCGCATCTTTCCCCCCACCATCGAACTCGGCAAAATGTTTCGTCGCTGCGTACTACGTCAGTAAAGATCGGCTTCCCGAGCAGGCAAGACGTTTGTGTGAAAGTGCAACATTTATAATACAATATATAGGGAGTGATAACTTTGTATAACGCTTGCTGGCATATTTTTTTCAACATGGATCCAATACCTTCAGGTATGTACTAAATACGGAATGTTTTTTTTTTCATTTTCTAATGTGACAAATTTGCGATATATTTTTTAAAAATATCTGGTGAAATTTGAAAAAAAATACGATAAATTCTTAAACAGTTAAGGTTATAGTTACATATTTCCTAGAATTTCGTAAAAGTGCTGATACACTTTTGTAGTTAAACTATTTTAGAATCATATTAAGAAAAAAAATCTTGCTACTTTTATGCCCCTTTTCGGTACAGTAATTTTTCCATAATATACTTACTATTAAATTTTTGTGCTTCATAAATATTATTTTTGTCACAGGTTCGGTTTCAAGAGATTTGTTCCTGAGACAAAGGGAGTTATTTGACATACTGATGAATTCAAAGTGCCAACAGATGGACAGACGATTTTTATATTTGAAAAAAAAAAACTTATAATTCTCACCAATTGCCCTAAAGAAGGGTTGGATAAACTCGGTAAAAAGATCGCGGGCTTCAAATTTCGCTTTAAAACAAGATGGATAATTGCTCGTCGAATAAAGGCTAAATTTGTGATGCAAAATAAAAAATGGCTTGAGATGCCTATCAGTTTTACATTATATGGGAAACAACATAGAAGCGGTCGCCCGGAAATACAATTTGAACAGAGTTCTGACCGATCCAAACGCTTAAAAACTAAAGATCTTCGGAAAAATTCACCTCTTTCTCATTTGGCGTTTGCAAAAAAAATGAATTTGAGAGCTTCTGGACAACCGGTTGCATCAAAATTATTAGAAGACATCATTCGTTCACCTAGGCGTGCATCTAAGTACAGACAAGCGTACGAGGTATTCGAAGATACTCACTCTAGACGGATGTCTGGGGAGGAAGCCCTCTCAACCATGGTGGAAGCCAAGCTTACAAAGCACCAATACAGTGTCATAAGATCCAACGATCCTGAAAGGTTTCCACCATACAATATAGTACTTGAAGCAAAAAAAGCGTGCTATCCAAAAAAAGAAGACATAACAATCACTGCTACATCTGCAGAAGTAACTGTTCAAGCTCTTTTGAATCACACTTCTGAACGTGTGATCAATGTGCAAAAAGAAATCATTTGTGGTTTAAAAAGTAAACAATCAAACAATTTGCGGTTGATTTCAAAGTGGGGCTTTGATGGCAGTTCAGGGCATAGTTCTTACAAACAGATGTTCATTGGGACGCAAGTGGATGCGGATGATTCAAGCGTTTTTATATCTTCAATCGTACCCATACGTTTAGTATGCGGGAACTCTGACAATACAAACGTTAAGTGGCAGAATCCTCGCCCATCGTCCACCAGATATTGCCGCCCAATTAAGATAAACTTTGCCAAAGAGTCGACACAACTTGCGATTGCTGAAAAGAACAGAATAAGTGCGCAAATAAAAAATCTTACGAGTTCACCCGTGGCACTTGATGGAAAAATTATAATGGTGTCGCATGAACTCATCTTAACAATGGTTGATGGGAAAATTTGTAACGCCTTGACAAATACAGCTTCTACACAACGTTGCTAGATTTGTGGTGCCAGTTCTAAAGAGTTTAATTTTATAGATAAAATGTTAACAAGACCACATAAACCTTCAACCTTAGAGTTTGGTTTGTCAGTGTTACACTGTTGGATTAGACTGTTCGAATGTCTTTTGCATGTGGGTTATAAACTTCCAATAAAAAAATGGCAAGCCCGAAATCAAGACAAGGAAATTGTGGCGAAACATAAAGCTAATATACAAAAGGAATTGAAAAATCGAATGGGGTTAATAGTCGATCAGCCTAAGCCTGGTTTTGGAAATTCAAATGACGGCAATACAGCCAGGCGATTTTTCCGCAACGCAGATTTGGCATCAGAGATCACAGGCGTAGATAAAAAAATTATAGAAATAATGCATGTCATTTTAGTAACAATATCAAGTGGTTACGATATTAATATTAACAATTTAAGGAAGTTTTCTCTTGATACTGCTAAGTATTTTGTTAAATTGTATCCGTGGTATTATATGCCCCCTACTGTGCATAAGTTATTAATCCACAGGCCAGACGTAATATCGAATGCATTGCCGCCGATTGGCCAATTATCAGAAGAGGCTCAGGAAGCTCGGAACAAAGATTTTAAAAAATATCGCGAAAACTATTCTCGAAAATGTTCTCGAGAGAAATGTAATGAGGATATTTTTAATTTAATGTTTGTAACATCTGACCCTGTTATAACTAGTAACAGGAAACTCCCAAAAAAAACAGTTAAATCGTTTTCCTAAGGAAGTTTACGACTTAATAATTCCTCCGAATATTCATTCTTCAAGTATTTTTAACACCGATGATGATGATGATGATTGTTCATCGTCTGCATCAGAATGTTAAAAAAGAAAAATTAAACATTACTCGACCTGTATTTTCCAAGGATGTGGACTTTTATATTTTTAATTTAATTTTATCATTTTAAATTTTATATTTTTGTTAATAAAATGCAGAAATCACAGTAAAACTTACTAAAACCGAATATTTTTATTTTTTTTACCCATACCAAAAAATTATATCACCTTTTATTTCCTGTAAATCCGTCCTGTGAATTGTTTCCAAGTTTTGGGGTATTTGGAACCACTGTGCGCCGTCTGAAACGTTTGCTAAAAGAGGCGGATGCGCAACACGGCATAATACCCTTAAAATCAATCACAGTTCTTTTAAAGTCAGTTCCACATTGCAATATGCGAGGATCGTAACTCGCACTCCAATTTCAAACACGATAAAAATCAATACATGTTTACACATTATTAATTTCAGAAGTTTGCGATTTGATGTTGGTTGACCCAAATAAACTTGCTTTGTTTAGCGAGCCGCCTTATCGACCAAGAGAAATTTATTAGTCTTCACCCAGTTCACGTTAGAAGTTTAGTGGGATACCTTCATACGATTTGTTTATCTTTTGTAGGTCACTAAGTTCCCGCTGGGTCAACTTTTAACGCTTTTTCTTGTGCTATATATATTAAGCCACGGCATTTCTACCGATTTATAACATATTTCTCTTGAACGCTTTAAGGTTTTAAGTTCCTAAAAAAATATATGTGGTTTTTGAATACAGTATCTGTACATTTGTATAGCCGAAACGGTAATTATTACCAAACATTTGTTATGCCGAAATGTTAATTTTATGAAATTCCCTCGATATAAAAAAATCCCTAAGTATGCTCTGAAAATTATTTAAAGCACGTTTATCACAAAAAAATCACAGTTTATATTTAAATGCAAAATGTTACATTTACATTTTAATGCAATGTTATATTTTAATGCAAATTCTTGGCTAAGAGATTTTTGCTTTATTTTAAAAGAGTCTCGTTTTATTTAATATTTTCTCAATCATTATCGTTTTATAATATTAGCGCGCTCCCTCTAACATTCGTATATACATATCTCCCTTTCAAACCATCTTCTTCTTCTTTTTGAACGCTTACTACGGAAAATTACATTAAATTTTGCCAACATATACCTTACTGCTTTTTTCACATAAGGTATGGCTGCTGAAGGCCTGTAGCTGTATACTGTACACTCTCGTTGTGACGTCCCACTTATATTGCTACCCTTCCACTGGCGTATCGCGCAGTTGTTGCTTGGATTATTATTTGTTGAAGGAAAAGTGTCCTGTGTTTGTCCATTATCAGCACTCTTTCTTCTCTGTGATGGTTTGCTTCGCGTCCTTTGAAAAAACCTTTTAAGAATCTCTTCAAATTATTCGTATTCGGGTTAAAAACGGGTCTTTAACGAATGAATCGACAGGTTTCCTAATAAACTATCGGTAAAATACGACTGTGTTATGGCGATGTTCGAACTCGTGTTCAAAAAAATTAGAATACTTTCGCATTTCGTCATTGTGTACTATCAGGACAAACGCAGGTACATGAACAAGTGTTCCAATATATTATGAATGTGCTAAAAGTTTATTAGGAAATGGTATGCTATCCAGTTTTTAACAGAATTTTAATAAATTAGCAATACTCATTTTTCTCCGTTCACAAGGTATGTCTGCGAAATACCTGCTGTAGACTGTACATACACTCTCGGTGAGATGTCTCACTGTGTTGTGTTATGTCGTATCGCGAAATACCTGCTATAGTTGTAGACTGTACATACACTCTCGGTGAGAGGTCTCACTGTGTTGTGTTACGTCGAATCGTGAAATACTTGCTATAGCTGTCGATTGTACATACACTCTCGGTGAGAGGTCTCTGTGTTGTGTTACGTCGTATCGCAAATACCTGCAATAGCTGTAGACTGTACCTACACTCTCGGTGAGAGGTCTCACTGTGTTGTGTTACGTCGAATCGTGAAATACTTGCTATAGCTGTCGATTGTACATACACTCTCGGTGAGAGGTCTCTGTGTTGTGTTACGTCGTATCGCAAATACCTGCAATAGCTGTAGACTGTACCTACACTCTCGGTGAGAGGTCTCACTGTGTTGTGTTACGTCGAATCGTGAAATACTTGCTATAGCTGTCGATTGTACATACACTCTCGGTGAGAGGTCTCTGTGTTGTGTTACGTCGTATCGCAAATACCTGCAATAGCTGTAGACTGTACCTACACTCTCGGTGAGAGGTCTCACTGTGTGGTGTTATGTCATATCGCGAAATACTTGCTATAGCTGTAGACTGTACATACACTGTCGGTGAAAGGTCTCACTGTGTTGTGTTATGTCGTATCGCGAAATACTTGCTATAGCTGTAGACTTTACACACACTCTTGGTGAGACGTCTCACTGTGTTGTGTTAAGTCAAATGGCGCTGGATTGAATGCTTGGATTATTATGTGTTGAAGGTACTATGTTTGCCCATTATCAGCAACACCTCTTCTCGGTGATGGTTTGCTTCGCGTCCTTTGAATCTGAGCACCAGAAAACTGGCGCGGGACAAAGCCCTTTCGGGGTAACGTAAAGAAATGCAAGGCCAGACGAGCGTTGCGACTACACTCTCGCGGTTCCTCTTTAGTCTCGTCAAGAATGCTGAGGAGTTACCATTTCAAATTCATGTAATTCGTTGAAATAATACACTTCGTGTTTCAACATCGGTTCATTGCACATATTGATAATATATTTATTTAGTTATCGACCGTGCGACCGTGAAATGTTATACGAGACTTGAATATTGAATGCACATTTCGCCTTGATTCGGTTACCTATATGGCATTGACGATAATCGGTACAAATCAAGAACATTGATTAATAATTACAACTAAGTTGCTATTGTCACCCAGAGCCATATAACTTACTTACTGAGTCTGGTGAAGTAGAATCGTCTAAAATAGAACTTAGTTTGTCAACGAAAATAATTATATACCTCGTATATGCCATTTTCAATATTTTGAATAAAAAAACGCCCGGAGTCTTTTTCCAGCCTTGGCAAGAATTGGATAGAAAAACAGGGGTGTATTTTGACCCCCAATGTGAAAAAAGCTCTTTCTCTGGAAGTTTTTTTCTAGTTTCATTTTACCGCTAAGAATTAGGGAAAGAGCTGCATTCTTAAAAAGAGCGATAAAATAACCAGAAACATCCCTTGATATGTATAGGTAGGTAACTATATCTTATATCAATTAAAATTATGTAACAAAAATCTCTTACTTTAATCATATATCTAATATACAGTGTTAATTGAATATAAAAACCATTAATTATAATTCACTTTACAACGAACATCTATAAGATAAATAATTAATCAATATATATTTTAAAAGTAAGTGTACAATGTGCGTGCCGCTAAAACTCGGAAACGAGTCACGGTACGATCAAGGGAGTTATATGGTGTGGTAGCCCTCTATCCCCCATCCATGAAGAAGGTTCCCGTGTTTACCTGAAGACCGTACTTTTGGAGATATAAGTGCTGAAAGTTTCGTCCTCTATAAATTTCTCAGTCCAGAACATTCGAGAGTATTCGAGAACATTCCACAACATTCACTCATACTTTGGAGTAGACTTCAAAGTATCTTAGTTGAGGGAACAAAGTCCAGCTTCTTCTCTGTGCCCTCCGCTGTACCTAAAGGTTCTCATTTAGGCCCATTATTATTTAATGTGTATATATACGATATTCACAAATGTTTTTTACATGATAATTACCTAGCATATGCCGATGATAATTAAATATACTTAGTTATTAAATCAATCAACGACTGCATTAAACTTTAAGAGGACCTCAATCGTCTTTTTGTCTATTGCGAATTAAACAAACTTGTTATTAACATCGTAAAATTCAATAAATTAACATTTACACGTAATAAAAATAAAATATCCTTTGGATACACACTAAACGGCACACACATCAATGAAGTAAAATATTTCAGGGACTTTGGGGTAACACTGGATGTTAAATTAAACTTTATCCAACACACTGATGACATCATAAACAAAGCCAATAAAATGCTGGGATTTATAATTCGCTTAGCAAAACCCTTCCACAACATAAACACTCTATATTCCCTTAACTTACACTTCTCAAATTATACCGAATCCATTCAATTTCATAATTTTAACTCTCTCCAAACACGACGTCTAATTTTTGATCAAATCTTATTGTTTAAAATCCTAAATAATGGTCTGGACTCACCAGAACTTACCAATTTAATAATCTTAATATTCCGTCTAGATCAACCCGACAATCTGATTTATTTTATCTACCCTCGTGTAGAACAAACATTCGAAAAAATTCCCCAATTCCTCGTATATGTGCACAATATAATACAAAAATTTACAGCATTGACATTTTTGGTAATAACTTAGAAATATCGATATGAAGTAATGCGTACGATCGATTGTTAATATGAGAGTATGTTATGTATCGGGAGCATTTCCTATCCTCTTCATATCCTCATTCTATCCTTTTCCTCGTCCTCTCCCCTTCCTTTAACACCAAATTAATTTTAAGATATTAATACTTCATTTCCAATGAACTTTAGCATAAGAAACTTCTGTGGCTTGACTTCAGTTAACTTGTATATTTATATCTATCATTGTATATTATGTAAAAACTGTTTGTTTCTTACAAAATAAATAAAGTAAAAAAAACATTACAAAGCGTTGAGTTGTCAAAGCGTTGAGTTGTCAAAGTGTTGAGTTGTCCGGTTACCGAATTATTACTCTGTATCAATTAGGTATATTATATTTTTTAAATAAATAGATTTTTTGCAAAAAAAAACATCGTTAAAGATCTTGTTATTTGGATTATTTGTTTTTAAATACATTTATTTGAATTTCACTTTCGTTTTCTGGAATGAATGAATGCTCATCTTGGAAGCGGAAATTAACTCATTTCCCGACATCCGATCGAGCTGAATCTCAGCAGATAGACTCGTTGTCGATGACAATTCATTCTATCAATTTTAGGTGTCAATCACGTACGCACATACGGAAATATACGCATTTGAAATCATTCTGAATTTGGACGACATTACAGCAGTTAATATACGAAATGTCGGTCCTAGCCGATCGGCATTTGGCAATGTTGGTAGAGCTGTCGGCTCCACTTCCTGGGTAGGAAGTTTCAATACTCAGTCAAACAAACGACAAATTGAGTTTTAAAATAGATGTATTTTAAAATAGAAAACTTTGTTTTTTTACAAAGCCCACTATGGGTTTTTCCCCTTGTCTCTTCGGGTAAACAATAAACAGGAAAACACCTACTGCTGTATTTTTGGATATCATTAAATGGGTGACTATATTTACTTTGGACATTACCAATAATTTATTCATTGAATTAGCAAATCAAAACATAATTGTAAATCATGAAATACCTAAAAACCTGTATTATATTTTCGATGACTGTTTTATTTTACTTTTTCAGTTTTTTCTTAGATATTTAATGAAATGGATTTATTTATGGCGAAATATAGTCCTCCTGGCTGTCATAGTCATAGTCCTACTGGCTGCAGGCAATTAGAACTGTAGTGCAGTATTCGCATAAAAAACGAAAATGTAATAAACTATTTCAAAATACATAATAATAATAATATTTTGATGATTTGTCTAGCGCCGTTTTTGTGCAAAATCACCTCAAAGGCGCTGTACAAATATGTAATACGTTTCTACAATGATCCATGTTATTACTAATTATGTATGGAGATACTATACAGTACCATACTTACCTGGTAGGTCACTTAAGATTAACACTTATTTAACATCAACTGATTGTTTATTAGCGAAATTTCGATACAAGATTTAGGACATAATTGGAAAATAGGATATAATTGGACTTTCTCTCAGGAATGGTATATTTAATTTAAGGGTATGAAAGCTTTTGGACTTCATATGAATCTTAGTTCCGGAGGAAGTTTATTCGAAGCCTTCGACCGAGATGCTCCGAAAGCGCGATCACCAAACTTAGTATTTGGCTTGCGCTTAGTATCCATCAGTCTGCCTACAGCTGATGATGACTGCCTCAGACCAGTGTTTTCCGGGACGCATAGTTCAGTTATGTAGGGTGGGGCAATTTCATTAATGGCCCCATTATATTATATTTCATTAATAAATTTCATTATTTTGACGGCCGGCGTGGTCTAGTGGTATACGCTTTTGACTACAGATCCGAAGGTCGCGGGTTCGAACCCGGCGTGCGCAAATAAATTTTATTTGATTAATTTGTGTTATTTCACAATTAATTAATTTAAAATAATATATAGTATATTTGCGGCACGTTCCAGAGTGGAAGATACTCTCAGTATCGCCCTGGTGTAAGACCACCATTCAGAATTGAAACGTTGCTTGAAATGGCTTTAGCCGTGTTTGGTGACCAGATCTGAATAGCCAGGTACTTCCCCACCTTCCTCTTCCCCATCTCCCTCCCCTCACCAATACCCTCAGCCTCACAACATACCCCAATTGGGGATGCCATAGTCTCACTGGCTCCAGACGGGAGCAGTTGGGACTCTTGTGCGGTATTACTATAAAAAAAAAAAAAAATGGATTTAAACACCATTTAGCACAATTTGTTCTGGATTCTTTCAGGGCACTTGAGCCAGTGAAGGTTTCGAAGGTGTTCTAAAATGTGCGAATATTTAGAAACCCAGGTTATGAGCCGTGCTACTGCATCAAACACTAATTGAAGTTTGTCAATTTGATATTTTGGAAATCTGGCATAAATGCCGTTGCAGTAATCGAGACGTGAGACTACGTTTCTTCGGACCCACTTGAGTTGTCTTAGGTGAAAAAAACCGGTGCTTACAGTTCTATGAAATGTTGCTGAAAAAACTTGCTGATCGTCAGCGTAGCAGTGAGACAAGAGACCAAATTGCTCGATTATTCTGGCGTCATCACTTGTAAAAAGGATGAAGAGAAGTGGCCCCAAAACGGATCACTGAAGAAAGTGTTGCGAAGTTAGGCATAATAATAATACATACATACTCTTATATGTTTTGCAGCTGATTTTTCAAAATTTTGAATTTTGAAATGTGCTTGCAATTATGCATATTAATATGGCTTATTACATTGTGTACAAATTATAATAAATATACTGGCTACCTATTATAAAAAATATATTTGTATTTTTCACGACAAAAAAATAAGGTTGTTTATTTTATACTGGAAAGGTTTAAAAAATATATATGTATTCCATAACACATTGTCATAAATAAAAACCAATCGTTATTTATTTTACAGCCAGTAAGATGTAATAATTAAGACACATTCAGACTCTCAGTATCAGACCACAATTCAGAATTCAAACTTTGGTGACCATATCTGATTAGCTAGCTTCTCCCACGACTTCCTCTTCCCCATCTCCTTCCCCTCTCACTACCTTCAGCACCACAACATACCCTAATTGGGGATGCTATAGTCTCACTGGCTCTACATGGTTGAGAGCTGTTGGATCTGTTGTGCGGTATTCACATAAAAACAAAAAAAATCAATACATTTTGAATAAGGATATGAAAACGTTAGGATTTATGTTAAGGGTAAACGTTACCGTACGTTATTATCTATGCGTTCATTTAATTTAATTATTTTATTAAAGTCATAGACATATGAATATTAGTAGACCTGCCCTAAGTGATTAAAAGCGTATTATCCCCACTCCCCATACCGGTTCCATTGGAGCCGGCTGTGCTCGCGTATGGCCTCAAGTGAAATTTGAAAACGTGACGTCATCATTCTTGTGCGAACTATGGTCGAGGCATCATCGGTTCATTTTACGAAATAAAACATCAAAATGTTGACTTGTACTATGAAAACTTGTAAAAATAGATGTGAAAAAGAGAATAAACCCAATTGTCGTATTACATTCCATATGTAAGCATTATTTTACTTTATTTTAAGCATATTCACATCGTATAATATAGATCAGTTTTAGAAACATATACTATCACATCGAGATACGTCTGGACGCGAAACACAAAGCTGGTTGGTTGCTGGGAAGTAAATTATGAACATTTATAAAAGTGTCTTAACTAAATACTTAAACGAAATATTCGACTCTGAAAATATAACCGAATTTTTTTGCCGAATTTGGACTTCGCAAATTTGTTCATAACGTGGCGAGTAATTTGCGCTCCCATGTAAAAATGTCTATTCATTCAAAAGCAGATTTTACTTTTAAGAAGTAAATGGTGATATTATAATGCGAGATGCCTATTTACTGTCAGATTGATTTATTGACGAATCACAGTCAGCCTTACTCCCTTCCTTCTTCAACAGTTGATTTTACCCCTCGCCATTATCTTCTCGTCTATTAATTCCTATGTCTGTGATTAAAGTAAACTTTTTGCACGTTATGCTTCTAAAATATCAAGACCGTGACAATCTCAAATATAAAATCATTTTAATTAAATTCGATTGTTGTGAACTCCTGCATTTAATAAATCTGCATGTCTATACGAACAATTAAATAAACAACAACCTTTTATACACATACACCTCATTCCAACTAGTTTACATTACCCAATACTACAACGTTTACACCATGTTTACACAGCGTGGTAACAAATATTCAAACGATATGGATGTATTTGACAATAATTTGAACTTGGCAAACTTCAAACGCCGTAAGTGCGAACTATTTCTACCTAGTTTATAAATTATTTTAAACTAGATGACTTGTACCCGGTGTTGCTCGGGGACTTATACTTTAGTATTATATTTATTTATGCTTATATTTTAGTATATTCAATTCGGTAGTACATTCTTTTTTTATGTATCTCATAAGATTTAGCCCGCATTAGCAATGTAAGTATCCGAAAATATTTTTTTACGACTTGATTAGAAAATATCGACTTTTCTCTACTTTCTATAAATATAATATACATGCATTTTAAATATATGAACCTTCCGGAAGAAATTCTCTGAATGAAAGTGAAAACCCAATCAAACTCAGTTGCTAAGAACTATGAGTAAGTGCACAAACAGACGGACGCGGAAAGCGACTTTCTTTTGTACTACAGGGTTTTCCAATAAGAGGTGTTATTTTGAATAGCCCGCTATTTCGGTAGATGTTACTTTTGAAGCTGTCATTTTTTGACATTTGACAAGTAGAAACTACGCCATTAATAAAAATGGAATGATACACGCTTCAACAACGCATTGAAATTATTAAAATTCACTTGAGTGAATCAAATGCAAATCATCTTGAGTGATGAGGCCCATTTCCACCTCGGTGGCTTCGTCAACAAGCAAAATTGTCGCATATGGGGCTCGGAAAACCCAAAAATTATTGTTGAAAAGCCTCTCTATCCTCAACGTGTGACTGTTTGGTGCGTTTTATGGTCCGGCGGAGTCATTGGACCTTACTTTTTCGAAAATGAGGCTGGAGCAACAGTTACGGTGAATGGATCGCTATTGAGAGATGGTTAATGATTTTTTATGGCCGGAATTGGATGGTATTGATCTGGACAACGTTTACTTTCAATAAGACGGCGCTACGTGCCACACAAGCAACGAAACCATTGATCTTTTACGATTGAATATCAAAATAACACCTCTTATTGGAAAACCTGTATTTAGACAACAATTTTATTAATATTATCTTTGATTTGGACGATATTGGCAGATTAACTATTTTTATGCTACCTATATTTTGTATTTATATTTTCATTGTAATTTTAAAAAAAAAGATGTACTGCGTTATATTATATGTAAAAGACCTTTAGGCGTTTAAATAAAAAAAGGATTTAAAAAACCTGTCATAAAAGTACAAAAGTTATTTTAAAAATTTCAAATCAAGTCACAAGTGATTGCTTTCTTCGATAAGAAAACTATTTGTTAAAACTGTGAGACTATAGAACTGCAATGTCCCTCGCTATAAAATATACGGCAAATATTTGCCTCAATTTTAAGATGTTATTAAAAAAGACCTTGCCTCACCTACACGACAATTTGGCCATTTAATCAATATTTTAATTGGTGTATGGTTTTTTGAATCACCGATTAATATTGATTAATATGAATAATTGATTTACAAGTTATTCAGATGGTTTGGGATGCAAATGTGAATGGTAGCAGAAGTCGGGTAGGCCCGAGGAAGACATGTCAAGACTCAGAATAATATAAGAGAATGTATGAATGTGAATGAGGCAAGGAGTGTGTGCCGATACCGAGTCGCTTCAACTATTTTATTTCGTATATTAACTGCTGTAATGTCATCCATTTTCAGGGAAATGCGTGTATTTCCGCGTGTGTGCACGAGATTGACACCAAAAGTTAATATAATGCATTGTCATCGACAACGCGTCTGTCTGTCGAGTTTCGGATCGATCGGATGTCGAGAATTGGGTTAATTTAGGCTTCCAAGATTTGCATTCATTCATTACCGAAAACCAAATTTAAATTCAAATCGATGTATTTAAAAATGGAAAAATTTCTCGTAAGATTTTTTCAACTTTCATAGTGCAAATTGCAAAATTAGTCGTAGATACGCACTCGATGTGTGAGATCGGCTTATTTGCTGAACGTATTCTCAAGGTTTCAACAAATTGATCTGTTACACACTTTATAATATAACCCCGTTCGTATTATGTAAATATTTATAATTTAATATATGATTTTGTTGCACATAACTTTACCTTTACACTTTATTCTACAGTCTATCTATACCACTGGTTCTAAACCTTCTTCTAGATTCAACCCCCTTTATAACCATTGAGGTATATATATAGAGCCAGCTTTGGCTTTCGAAGTATGGGCCGCCACGCATATCCACACCCCCTTCCTACTTCCCGCACGGAAACAATATTTCACACTGATATTGCAAGGAATTATTTATATTTAACTCGATGTTTATACTAACCAAGTAAACATGCGACGCCGATAATTATTTGGGTAAAGTTATAGAATTTCGCTTCATTCAACTAAATAACTATAATAAACAACTATTTACATCGCGTGAGATGGAAAAATCGTAATCAAAATAGATTATTACGTTCTTAGTTTGGGTTATTTAAATAATTCGTGCATATAAAAAAAAAAAAAAAACGTACCTAATACCCACAGTGTGCACGCCAAAAATCGCTCCGCAAATAATATTCAAAATTAATAGTTTATACATCGAATTTAATAAAAAAGACATTGATAATCGCATAACTGTGTAACAGTAGTGAACTTCTTTACTTTATTTAAATAATAACGGCATCGTTATATACATTTTTAAGTGATTTTAAAATCTGTGAAGTGAGCTTGTACAGTGTTGTTGCCTGTAATAACCACTCAAAATCAGAATACCTAACATTTCTAAGACTCACAGCACTAATATAACAGTATAATCGCAGGTCCCGCTATATCGGTGGTGGCTAAGCGGTTTAGAGCGGCAAACGTCACTTGCTTCAAGCGCAGTCCCAAGGGAACAGAGTTCGCTCCCTGCCCTAACCTAACGGCTTTTTTTATTTTAAAATAAGTCGATTTTAGTACACCAACCTTCTACATAAATTACAACGCCATCTAGGTGCAATACGCCAAAAAACACATTAAGATGAACAGGCAAAAGAAAACCACAAAAAAGGCGCCATCTAGCGATTCGGAAGAAGACTATCACACTAACAAAATGATGAAATTTATGGAAAAAAAATTTGAGGACTTATCAGAACAGTTAATGAAATCTTTTAACGAACAACTGAAAAATGAACTCAGAGAACTTAAAAAGTCTGTGGAATTCTGTTGTAATAAAATTGACGAATACGAAGAAAAAAATAAAATCAAAGATAATTTAATTAAACAATTACAATCAGATAATAAGGAAATCAAAATGCAATTGAACAAAATGGAACAATTTCAAAAACAAAATAATATTGAAATACAAGGTGTTCCTTTCAAAGAGAATGAAAACTTACCTAAAATAGTTCACAATATATTGGAAACAATAAAATGCGAAACTGAATTACCTAAAATAACAAACACATATAGAATTAAAAACAGAAACCCATTAAGTAAAAATCCAGGGATAGTAGTTTCTTTTCAAAACAAAGAAAGTAAGGACAATATTATAACCCAGAAAAGAAAATATGGTACTTTGTACCCAAAAAATATAAATTTTTCTGAAGATTATAAAAACATTGTTTACATTAATGAACAATTGTCACAAAATAATAAACACCTCCTATTTCTGGCGAAATCATCAAGACTAGGCTACAAGTTTATCTGGGCAAAAAATGGTAACATAATGATGAGAAAAGATGAATTAGCCCCAATCATCCACATAAGGCAGCCGGAAGACATTCCCTCCGAATAAACAAACAAGTGACCATAATACATGTATAAATACTTCATCATTGTTCAAAATGTCTGATGAAAATTTTTTGCATGAAAACTTTATATGTAAAAACACAAGTGAACTAAATAATCATTTTAAAAATGTTAATTTTTCAGTTCTAAATATGAACATACGGAGTTTAAGAAAGCACTTTGATGAACTCTGTGTCCTAATCGAAAGTCTAGACTTTTCTCCTAGTATTATTATATTAACAGAGACACAGATGAAAGAGGTAATACCCTTTAACCTGCCAGGATATATAACCATTTCATCTAAATGCAAACATACTGGACACGATGGAGTCACGGTATTTATGAATAATTGTCTCATGAAAACTGCTTTCGAGATTTTAGATTTTAAAACAGCAAATGCTATTAAATTAACATTTAACCATAACAATTATAATTATTTGCTAATAGCTATCTATAGATCACCTTCACTAAATGAAACTCTCTTCAATAACGAACTTAATTCGCTTTTAAAAATGACTAACAGAAATAACTTCAACTTCGCAATATTAACCGGTGATATCAATATAAATATAAATGAAAATAACAAAAGAACAAATTGTATAAATGAGTACTTAGATTGTTTGTCGTGTGCTGGATATCAGTCTTACATAAACTCACCAACTAGAGAAAATTTGAATAACTCCACGACTCTAGATCACATATTTGTTAAATCACACAAACACTTTAAAACAACATCTTCAACTCTAATAACAAACATTACTGATCATTACCCAACATTTTACGGACACAACATCTTAACTGCAAATTCAAAAGAAAATTCTGAAACAGTTGAAAAAAATAATATTAATTACCTCACATTAAATAATCTACTTTTTTTGGAAAATTGGGATCAAATTCTATCAATTTCAAACCCATATTCAGCATTAGAATCGTTTTATAAAACTCTCCAAGAATATATTTCAAAAAGTACAAATAAAATTGTTATATCTAAGAGAAAATATAAAAAAATTAAACCTTGGATAACTGTAGGAATAATAGTCTCCATTAAACAAAGAGATAAACTATATAGAGAGATGCTAAATTATCAAAGAGCCTGTCAAAAAAACAATGTCAGAACAATGTCCTTCATGAAAACAAAATATTTACTGTATAGAAATTTACTAAATAGGTTAATAAGAAGTTGTAAAAAAAAATACTATGGTGAACAAATTGATAATGCAAATAATGATACCAAAAAAACGTGGAATATTATTAACGAAATAACGAATAAAAAAAGAATAGCATCAACTGAGGTTAAGGAGATTAAAATAAATAACAATATTATAACTGACAAATCTGACATTGCAAATAACTTTAACAACTTCTTCACAAATGTCGTAGACCAAGTACTTGAATCATCCAGTAAGATTGCTAATACAGCGCCCGTTGACTCATCTCTGCTTTTGGTACCAACAAACAATTCAATTAACTCATTAGATTATTTTACACCTATCACAACTAATGAAATTGAAAAACACATTGACAGCCTAAAACCAACAAATTCTTCAGGAATTGATAATTTATCAGGTAATACACTAAAAAAAATAAAACAATATATTTTAACTCCTTTGCAACATATTTATAATATATCCCTAAAAGAAGGGTATTTCCCAGAACAATTTAAAATCTCCACTATATTACCAGTTCACAAATCGGGTGACACGCACATATTAGACAATTACAGACCTATCTCCTTAGTTTCAAACCTTTCAAAAATATTTGAAAAATGTATCAAAAATAGAGTTATGAAATACCTAGAACAAAACAATATTCTGTCCGAAAATCAATATGGCTTCAGAAGTAAATTAAGCACTGAAGATGCAATATTCGATCTGACAAAAAATTTATACACATCTGTTGATCAAAATAAAAAAAGTCTAGCTATATTTTTAGACTTAAGAAAAGCGTTTGATACTGTAAATCACAATCTACTCATAAAGAAAATTAATCAAATAGGTTTCAAAAAAGATGCACTAAAAATTCTCACTCACTATCTCAAAGACAGATTACAAAAAACAAAAATTGGGAACTTTTATAGCAAAGAAACAGTGATAAAAAATGGAGTACCACAGGGGACTGTGCTTGGCCCAATTCTGTTTCTAATATATATTAATGATTTATGCAATGTTGTAATCCCTGGTAAAATTGTATCTTACGCTGATGATACAGCAATAATAGTAAATGGAAAATCCTGGCCTGAAACTTTTTTAAATGCAACAAAATGTATTTCATATGTCTTATCATGGCTTACTTGTAATAGACTTTTCTTAAACTATAGTAAAACATTTTACCTAACTTTTTATAAAAACAGTAAAAACAAACCTCCCAATAACCTTAAAATTAGACTACATAATGCTAACTGTAATAAAGTAACATGCACCTCTTGCTTTGAAATTGGAAAAATTGAAAAGATCAAATATTTGGGTATATATATTGACACAAATTTAAACTGGCAACCACAAATTAATAACACCGTTTCTAAATTAAGATATCTGACGTACATATTTTATAGACTTAAGGAAGTACTCAATGTTGACAAATTGAAAATGATTTATTTTTCTCTAGTGCAATCCTCAATTATGTACGGTATATTAGGATGGGGTGGCGCACTAGATACATTTATAAAACCACTACAAATAGTACAAAATCATATTATCAAGGTTATATATAATAAAAAGAGGACATTTTCGACTGATCAATTGTACAAGGAATCTCAACTATTCAATCTCCGTAAACTATTTCTACTTCAAAGCCTGAAATACGTCATGAAAAACCAAAATAAATTTCAAAAATATGAACCCAAAATAAACTTTAGAAGAAATCATGTATTTTATACCCCACAAACCAATACCAAACTAATGCAAACTCACAGTAGCTTTATTGGACCTCGCACTTTTAATCTACTACCAAAAAAAATTCAAGTAACAACTAAACTAGCGCAATACCAAAAAGAATTAAAGTTGTGGCTGTACAATGCAAATGTTGAAGCATTATTCATTTAATTTTTACTTTTTTCTATTTTGTTTCTGTATAGTTATTATTATTTTATTTTGTGTTCTTTTAATTCATATATATTATCTTACAATCTTTATTTTTACTTTGATTTATTTTTAATATGCTCCTCTTGCACAATCTTTTAGAATAACTTTTATTATAAGCCTACCGTTTTTCTTTATTATGCTTACTGTTTTTTATTTTATTTTTACTGTTATGTATTTTTAGGTACAAAAATCTAATGTATTAAATTATATTACCCACGCACAGGCTGCGCCTTAGTGGGTTCCCTTTCATATTATTAAAAAACTTGTATTGTGAAATATGTAAATTGGGAAAAAATAAAGGAAATAAAAAAAAAAAAAAAAAATATTTAGTTTGAAACAGAACCTTCTGGCAAACGTAACATTATACCAACAAAAAAATACATGGCGTCACAACGGTCTCTCATCCATTTTGATAGGTCCGTCTGTGATTGTAACATTAGTTAAGTAAGCTCATATTTGTTTTGTATTTAAGTGGCATTTTCAAAATTGGAACTGATTGTGTGAAGAATCGAGACAAGCGTTAAAGTACCTACTATAGTATAATAAATTTAAAAAAATATTTTTATTTGTTATTTTCAAAATTGGAACTGATGTGTCAATAATTCAGACATATTTCGATAACTTCTAAGTTATCTAAAACTGATCTTCAAGAAAAAATATTCACGACAAATGTTATTAAAGATTTGCTGTTAAATAATATAATATAAATATTTCTCTTGATCATTTTGCAGTCCTTGTTCTGATATGTTCTTTACATAAACTTTGAGCGTAACAAATCCTACAATTCAAATAACCCGTGATTTTTAGCGGGTCTGGCTAATTTTATTGGCAAACATTCCCGGGTTACCAATCCTCTGACAAAATAAAAAAGGACTTAGCCAACGACTTCTAGGGGAAACCCGACGCATTGTCCACTCGACTTCTAACCGGTTAGTTTAGACCTTTAGACTTGATTATGAGATGTTTAGAGATGGATCCATCCATAAAATGCATACGTGCGTCATATGTACGACACAATTGTTAGCGATCTTTACAACGCTCGGGTCCAAATATCAACATGGTTACATGACACTTATTATTTGCAATCATCAGATAATAAATATAAGTACACGAACACGCATCCTATAACCGACTAGGCAATTCGCATACAATCACCGACTAGTTACGGCACAATGTCATCGATAATGCAAGTTAATTTCTTCCGTCGTGATTCACATAGGCACTTTGGTAGTGGTACTCGGATTATTCCGACCACGATTATTCCGCACAAGTATTTCGAACAAGATTATTGCGCACAATGAAAACACCGAAAAAAGATCAATCCGGACAAAAATTATTGCGCATCTTTTAAATTGCGAATACCACGGTTTTCGGACAAAAATCGTTCCGCATATAGATTATTCCTCACATTAAAAACGTCTAATACTGATTATTCCGCACGTATGTAGTTTATTTCGAACAAAGATTATTGCGCACAGTGAAAACATCGAAAATCGATCATTCTGGACAAAAATTATTGCACACCTTTTAAACTGCGAATACCGAGTTTTCTGGAGAAAGATCGTTCCGCATATAGATTATTCCGCACATTAAAAACTTCTAACACTGATTATTCCGCATTTGATTAATTAATAACAAAGACTATTGCCCACGATGAAAACACTGAAAATCGATCATTCCGGACGAAAAAAAATTGCGGAAGGAGGGGAAGTTATGGAAAAAAAAAGGTATGAGAGGTGGGTAGGAATCTGGGGTCAGTGTGTCCAGGTGTGACGTATAAATCCATCCGGCCCACTGCGGTGCAAAGCGTTGGGTCGAGAAAGTTCGGCTGGAGAGGTCAAATGGTCTTCCTCAACCGGTCTCTCCCGATCTGGCCCGCCACGCAGCTGTTCTGCCACCAAGACCTGGACAAACCTCACCCCATGAACCCAGGCACCCCCGCTAAGTCACCAACGTAGCGAACGACTTGAAGTGACCTATGGCATATGTATTGGTTATTCAATAAATTATTTCCGAGACGGCGGCACCCTTACCCGTCTTCCGAATCGTGTTTTCAATGTGTTCAATAATATGTGTCCGGAAAATAATCACGAAGTAGCCAATAATGAGTTTTCGCGTGCGGAATAATCTGCTCAATAGTCGTGGTCGGAATAATCACCGATGATATGAAGCGTATATGAAGAGAATAGGAAGTCAAGGTTGCGGGAACTATGTTAATTTATACTAGCTATCTCTGGTCCACTTCTTCTTTAAAATTCTCGTGCGTATTGCTGTGTTACGTGGTTGTCTATTGCAGGGAATATTTTGTAGTACTTAGGCACGTGCTAGTATTGGGTGACTACGTGTGAGATGAAATCTTGTCATTGTCTGAAATTTCTTGTCGTGTCATTCAGTCAATTGCTAGAATTGGACATTTCGGGGCGTAGGTAGGTACCTACCACTAGTTAATCCCAAAAAGAAGATAAAAATAATAACTGAGCTACTTACGTTTTTATTAACTCCTTACAGGAAGGAGGTCTATGTCATCATTGGGGATGATGTAAACAGGGTATTCCCTAAAAACTTCCGTTGTGATTTTAAAATGTTTGATTACTGCATTTAACATATTATAATTTTTTCAAAGGTATTTAAGATGGATATCATATTTATAGTGACGCCTTTTTATTTTATTTAAACGCCCAAAGGGCTTTTACGTTCACTGCAGTACATATTAAGTGAAAAATTACTAACTAACTAACTAACTAACCATCACGCCGTTTCCCAGGCAGAGAGGACGGACCGCCAAACAACTCGGTCTTGGCACACATTCCTTGCCTCATTCACATTCATACATCGTCTCATACATACTCTTCTATTATACTGACTCTTGACATGGTCCGACTCAAGTATCTGATTCACTTGGTCGTGCCATGTCTTTCTCGGGCGTCCCCGACTTCTGCTACCATTCACATTTGCATCGTATATTCTCCTTACACTCCTTTCTTCGCTCATTCGCTCTACATGCCCAAACCATCTAAGCGTCCCTTTCTTGATCTTACTCATTACGCTTACATCAGCCTTGCACTCTTTGCGGATATCCACATTCCTCACACGATCATACATGGTTTTACCACTCATACACCTCAGGGATCTCATTTCAACAGCATTCAATCTACTTTCATCCTTTCTTTGCCAGTTCCATGCCTCACTTCCATACATCAGGGTAGGTACCAGCACTCCATTGTGGACTGCTAACTTCGTTTCTTTGGACAATTTTTTGTTAGCGCCAACTGCGTTCAGTCCTCCATTAATGGAGTTACCTGCATTTACTCTTCTTTCAATATCTCTGTCAGCCTAATATAGGTAACATAACATATAAGTTTAAAAAAATATAGGTAACATAACATAAGGAGCCAAAATATATTCCATATTGAAATATTTAATAACAATATTGCATATTTCAATCCACTATCTAGAATGTGTCGTCTGTACAATACAGTTGAATGCGACCTTATAGATATATTCGCAAACAGTCTCGCATATTTTAAAAAACAAATTAACAATCTTCTACCATGATATGTTATGGAGAACAGTTAAGTGATATAATTGCTTTATTATTTTCTTTACTTTTCTTCCTTATCCTTTCTCTGTACATTTACTATATTTTATATTTCATATTTAATATTCATGTTTTATATTTCTTTTTAATTATTATTATATATGTTTTTTTTTCTTTCACTACTAGCATCTCCGCCTAATATCAACTAAACCTTGTTTACGCATGCTGTGAACATTTTTAATTGGGGTGTTAATATCTGTGCACATTCCCACCCAAATAATATAAATGTAATAATTGTTAACACTCTGTAAATGTTTCAAACAATAAATAAAACATATAAGTTTAAAAAAATATAGGTAACATAACATATAAGTTTAAAAAAATAAACGTAACATAACATAAAAGTTTAAAAAAAATATAGGTAACATAACATATAAGTTTTAAAAAATATAGGTAACATAATATATAAGATATTTATTAAAAAAAATATAGGTGACATAAAAATAGATAAATTGTCTTAAAAAATAATACTCATCCATATGTGCGTCGGCAGGGGGAGGACCTTGTAGACAAATTGGTGATAAAAAAATTAAATAGTAGCCATTGAAATCATACAAAATAATACAAAAATTTTTCCGTAGGGCCCCAATGTGGTAGGGGCCCCCGGCTAGATGCCAAAATGTAAGTAATAAATATTTCACATTTTTATGTGATCGGAGAATGTTTCTTGTGCAATGATGGGTGACTAGCAATGGTTTGAACTCCCGACGCCTGGTGGGAATTCGACGCATTTGTCCACTCGGCTACTAGCCGGTTAAACTGATATGTTTTAAAAGTTTCCGTTGTAAAGAATACCGAAATATTAAAGTATTTTACGAAAATTTTAAAGGATTTTCGTCGAAGTACTGTTGGGATGCTGACTCTTCTACAAATAGAAATCGAAAGCATTTATTGGTTCGTCCTTTGACCGAGAAAAATTTTCGTCCGCGGTGCTTTTACCATGTGTTTGTGAATGCAATAATTCATGTTCCACTCCTTTCAACCACACCAATTACCTACCCCGATTGGGTAACCCTAATAGTAAATTTCGCCTGTGGCGCTTTTTCGTGTCTTTATGAGTGTTGTAACTGATTATTCACTCCCTTCTCTCTCGTCACTAACTCCAATGTTGGGGATTCCATAGTTCCGCAGGATCCGAGGTTATTGAGGACTTGAAACTAATGTGTGGTATTCGCAATTCATTTGGAAGCTTTTTTTTAATATACGTGTAGGTAATATACACATTTAAAAAAAAAGCATTTTATGACCTTTCCAAATGCAAAATAATATTTTCATATACTTTCAAAAGGGGCCCCCAAACTTAGTATGCCCAAGGGCCGCTTCGAAAACGAATAATTTGACCAGATTTTTAATAAATTAACAGTATTTCATATCAGTAAGTTTTCTCCTGCAGAAACTCACAGCAATCGAATTTAGAGTTTAACAATTTTCATAAAAAGGTTTATTTATTAGTAAGGTCGTTAGTTAGGTCGTTTATTTTTCGCTGTTTTCGAAAGTTGTAATATTTAAAATATTCATTAACGATAGGTAATTTATCTGCTCTAAAAAGGGTTGTTAAATTTAAAATTTACGAAGCAAGACATTTTCTTGGGATCTTTCCACATTATGAATACGAATTTTGTAGAAGGGCGACCAAACTACGGAGTTATGTTCTAGTAGGCTTTTAACTAGGGACATGTACAGTAGTTTTATGATTTGTAACGATTCAACGTTTTTAATTGTTCTTAATATACATCCTAATTTTTTCACACCCTTATTTACAATTTGTTGAATGTGGGCCTTGAAATCAAGATTCTCATCCATTATTTTTCCATTTATACACTCGGCGTCACAAAAATTGCACATCTTCGAAAATACGTTTCAATCTTAAGTTTCCCCGAGCCAATAATCTAACCCAAATAATATTGTTATCAATTGAAAGTACATTTAACGACCATTTCATAAACGATTCAAATTTTCCGAGTACGGGGCGTTAAAAAAATGATGCGCATATATTCTTTACAGGTGCCACAACTTGTGTCATCTTCCTGGGCTATAAAAGGAGCAGTTTAAGTCAAATGTAGGTCGGGTAAGTTTTTAGATTCTCACGGCCAAAAGCATTTTTGTTGTTTGTTTTTGGGGTGTTATGCCGTGTTGCGCTAACTCCTTCTTTAGCCGACGTTTCGGACAGCGTTGCAGTGTCCATCATCAGGGCAGATCCGGTACATCTTCGGATCTACCGGATCTGCCCTGATGATGGACACTGCAACGCTGTCCGAAACGTCGGCTAAAGAAGGAGTTAGCGCAACACGGCATAACACCCCAAAAACAAACAACACAAATGTAGGTCATTCACTATTCGAACGTTGAAGAGGACACACGTGAATAATTAGCGCTAGAAAACAACCCCTTAAAATGGCTACCACTGCTGGCGAAGCTGCTCAAGTGGTGGCACTACTGCGACAGTGTGATATTTCTCGGCAACTAAAATTAAGCCATTTTGCCGTTCGATGGATTTTCCAACGGTTTCAAGAGACTGGTGGCTTCATCCGAAAGAAACGATCGCTTTATTGTTTCATAAAATTTTGCAATATGTGCGATTTTTGTGACGCCGAGTGTATTACTATATTCGTCCGCTTTAATTCAAAAGAAGATAACAGATATCCAAAAAGTGGATTAATTATATAGCAGTGTCTTATTTGAAATCACCTCAAGGACTTTTATGTGACGCATTGTCGCGGTAATCTGAGAGAGAACCAATATTTTATTATATTTATTGTACCAAATCATTTCAATATTGAACTCAGTCCGCTTCCATTGTGGAATCTACAATTTATTCACGAATAATGACCATTAAAATGTTATTTGTATTCATGTCATTTTTATCAGATGACAACGTCAAACGCGGTATTATTTTTCTTTTTGAACGCCATTAGGACATTCGAATTTCTACCGAAATATAACATACCTCCCTTGAACACTTTAAGTTTTAATCTTTAAAAAATATTTAAAGATAATCTCTCCATGCCTTTTCCGAGTTGAAAACGAATTATATAAAATTCCCACGATAGAAAAAAATCTGTTATTAACATGTTACAAGTATGAAAAAAAATCACCCTGTTTCTTTAAAGGCAACTTTAAACCACTCGAGCGATTGCTGTTTAATGTACACATTTATTATATTATTATTCAATTAATACCATTCCTCAAAATATTAATATGGAATCATATGAAATTGCTTATTGCGGTTAAAGAATCCACCTATATTTTACCGTTTATCCTATATTTTTAGGTTCTATAAATTTGGCACATTATGGCAAGCGATAGACCAAAACTTTTGTAAATTTGACATAATATGGACACTTTTGCTCTATTTTAAATAAGTCGTGCTGTATTAAACGATTTCGCCTACATACGCATATTTATTGTTATATTTTTTTAATATATTAGCGCGCCCACTCTAACATTCGTATTTACATATCCCCCTTTCAAACAATCTTCTTTTTTAACACTACGGAGCCTTAAAGGCTCTAGCACACAGAACGCGATCTGTCGCGGCGGGCAGCGATCTAGTTGTATTATGCTGCGTATACACTGGCGATCCGAAACTCGAGCCGAGCCTCGAATTATGAGAAAGGAATGAAGCAACAGCAAGCAGCGTTTCGTGCCATTTGGATCATTCGAGACATAAGATCATTCCCGCTACATACAGGGCGATCTGTCGCGGCGAGCCAGACGTGATCAAAGCGTGCAGCGATCTATCCAATGGCGGAAGAACCAGAGCTATTTATCTAAACTATTTATCTGAACTACTTTCCAAACAAAAACCATTAAAAAACAGATTCCGCTAGGAAGCAATCACGACACTGGATCGCTCACAAAGATATCACAGCCCGTGTGACGTTCTTATCGGGCAGATCGCGTGATTGATGCCCGCCGCGACAGATCGCGTTCTGTGTGTCAGAGCCTTAAACGTTTCACCTTCATTATTTTTCCATATTTCCGTTCATTTTATCTGAAGCTTCCACCTTTGACAGGTGCACAATCATGGTGAATAATTTTATCAACAGAACCAAACGAGAACATTGAAGTAATGTTTTTTTTACAAAAAAAGATTAAAGTCTTGTATTCTTTAAATAGGATTCAATTCAGTAATGAGAAACTTTCATGGAATCAGCTTTAAGCTTTATGTTAAAAGGAAAGTAATTAACTAATTACAATTTACTGTAAACCAACTGGCTAATCAAGGAAAGTAACTCGAGAGTTGGGGGTTGTGGTAGATTGGGTTTATACAGTGTGGTCAAAAATTACTTTCAATTTTAATATCTTGATTATGGTAATTAATTAATTTGTTATGTTTTTGATTAAGAACAATATTAGAGACTCTCAAACGAAAATATGAAACAGAAAAATTTCGGTAGCATCTGGGAATTGAACCCAGGTCTTTTGCCTTGCCGGTGCTTTGCTCTTCCACTGATCCAATTGTCCTATTCCCTTCGGTCATATAACTGTATCATACTTCGACTAAAACTACCACCATTTAACTGGCTGTTATTGTTATGTTTGATTGCTTAAGAAAATGCGAATAGTTAGATTTTTGAAAGGAAATGAAACACGCTTTCAAATTGTATTATTAAAAATAATGGTATAATTTTTGACATATAATATTTTTTAAATCAAACATAAAAAGCATTTAAATGACTCACCTCGTGTTTTTTCGTCTAAACACTAAACTGAAATTAATGATAACGAAAAAAAGATTCTTTGTTATAAAAAATGTATTATATATATACATATATATTATATACCTTATGTATATTATATTATATACCTTATGTATATTATATTATATACCTTATATACAGGGTGTCCGGAAACTCGTAGTACAAGCGGGAAACTGGTGAATCTACATCACATTTGGAGTCGATTTTGTAGTATATTTTTTTTTTATTTGAGCTTTCGTTATCGAGTAAATCGAGTTAGAAGTTGATTTTTTTTTTTTTTTTTTTTTTAATCAAATTCTTATAAATTATTACTGAAGATCAAAGTACCCAACTAATTAAAACTATTTGAAAGTAAAACAAATGAAGAAACTCGGATTTGAAGCATTATTTTGAAATCACCCTTCATTTAATCCGGTGAAATCATAAAATATTTCTGCTCTGCAGGGTTAAAACATCTGTTGTTCAACCCTAAACACCAGAAAAAACTTTAACCCTAAAATAGCCGAAAAATATTTTTTTTTGGTTTTTTTTTTTTTTTGTGAAAATGCTCAAATCAAAAAACTTTATGTTTATTTGGGTTCCCCATGTGGTGTAGATTCTCCAGTTTCCCGCTTGTACTACGAGTTTCCGGACACCGTGTATATTATATACCTAGCTTTTTTGTCGTTTCGTATAAAAATATTCACAAAATTTCATAAATTTTTCTCAACTGTTGTAAGGTGTATATTTTAATTATTCTGTGGTGAACTTCTATATTTTAATATAAAGCTTAGCGTTTTTTTTCCTCTCTAACACTGTTCAGTTCACATTTCTAACTATGACGGTCGGGGATGAGACCATATGAATTGTTCCGAAAAGCGTACAAATTGACTATTTGGCTAATAGTTGTTTGTTTCCAAAACCGATCAAATTAGCATGAGGAGTTAATTATAAATGGACAGGACTAGGTGATTTTCATAAAATAGATTGTTTATGGAGTGTTTATCTGTTTGCCTTTTTACTGTTTAGTTTTTGGTGCAAATATGTCATCACGCTTTTTGTTTGTCATTATACTCATTATGAAGGTCATGCGGCTTTGGTCCTTTTTTACTCTGATAAATTGTCACACATAGTTACAGAGTACCGGCCAATTAAACTCTCTGCTCTTTCAAAATGGTGATTTTTGTATATTTTTTTTTCAAACGTTTCTGGTTTCTCCCTTCAAGGGTGTTCTAGGGTATCTTTTCAAATTAGGAGAGAGGGAAGGTGACTGTATTTATGAACTGAGTAACTAACCATCACGGCGTTTCAGAGTTTGTAAGCAGAGAGGACGGACCGCCAAACAAATTGGTCTTGGCACACTTATTGCCTCATTCTATATTGACATGGCCCGACTCAAATATCTGATTCCCTCGATCGTGCCTCGGGCGTTCTTACGCTTCATTTTTTATATGTTCATTTATTATTAAATTGGCAAACTTAAAAAATATATGGAAGATTCTAGTCGAATTCAGACTTGGAAGAGGTGAGATATTGAATGGAGGGAAGACCATTATTTCAGATAAGGCTAGTTAGAAGAGAGGACATTTGTTTAGAGAGGGACAACCAAAAAATATGTGATCTTAAGTTCTCACTTCTAGACCACAGAATGTACAATGTGAGAAGTCAAGCACGTAAATTTCAAAAAGGTGATTTAAGAAATTAAAGTTTTTATTTCAGAAAAATATTACTTTCTAAATTTCGGGAATTTTTCTGGAGGATATTTGTTTAGGCTCTTTTTTGCGCACGTTCAAACCGAAAAGTGTATTTTTAATGATGTGATTTCATGGCCGGCAAAGAAAGACACCACCATAAAAAGTTGAATTATAATTATGGCAAATAATTACCTAACCATCCATGGACTTACTATAAGAAACAACTATTTACGTTGGGAGAGATGCAAAATTTCCCTTATAAAACGATCATTTTTGATTATTTTTTTAGTATGAGTGACTTTTGCGAAAGTGTCGTTTCAATCTAAAAACGCACAAATTATTTAAATAAATCAAACTAACAACCTATTTTGTGCAGATAAATAGTTGTTGCTTGTAGCAAGTGTAATTTCCATAACGATGGCCTAGCGCACACATGTGTTAAGTGAAAAAAATTACGTGTTTTGTAAAGAAATAGATATTACTTGGGAAATTTACACATGACTTATTTCATCTAGAATGAATAAAAAGTGGAAATCTACATGACTTTTTTAATCTAGAATGGATAAAAGTGGAAATTTACATGACTTATTTTATCTAGAATGGATAAAAGTGGAAATCTACATGACTTATTTAAAATCTAGAATGAATAAAAGTGGAAATCTACATAACTATTTAATCTAGAATGAATAAAAAGTGGAAATCTACATGACTTATTTAATCTAGAATGAATAAAAAGTGGAAATCTACATGACTTATTTAATCTAGAATGAATAAAAAGTGGAAATCTACATGACTTATTTAATCTAGAATGAATAAAAAGTGGAAATTTACATGACTTATTTAATCTAGAATTAATAAAAAGTGGAAATTTACATGACTTATTTTATCTAGAATGGATAAAAAGCGGAAATTTACATGACTTATTTCAATCTAGAATGGATAAAAGCCGGAAATTTACATGACTTATTTCAGCCAGAATGGATAAAAACCGGCAATTTACATGACTTATTTCAACTATGTACAATGGATAAAAAGCGTATATTTACATTAATTTAGTTGCTTTACATCTTGTAATTAACCTGGAGTATTTTATAAATTGAATTTTCAAATTGCACTTAACACATGTGTACCTACCTACGCTAGGCCATTGATAATATGTATATTAAATTATACACAGAGAAAACTTACTGGTATAAAATAATTGCTAATGTATTAAAAAATCTGCTCAAATTATAATTAGTATTCCTGTTAAAAACGGGACTGTAGGCCTTTAACTAATGAATTGACAGATTTCCTAAAAAAACTATCACTAAAACACGAATGTGTTATGAGGATTGCGGAACACGTGTTCATAAAAATTGTAATATGTTCGCATTTCATCATTATATTTATCAGGATAAGCGCAGCTGCATGAACACGTGCTCCGATATATTCTGAATGTACTAATATTTTATTAGGAAATGGCCTGCCATTTTTATTTTTTTTATTGAATGAATAGTTAATACATATCAACAAACAAGTCCTGCTAAGCCAAATGGATTGGCTTGTCAACAGGTACTTAAAGTTTAGTTACATATACATTTTAAAAGTTATAATTTACATCTTATATCTACAGATTCAACATTTTTTCATACAGTTTTTCATTCATATTAAAGTAAATATTTTTTTCCGATAGCCAATTTTTCACCATATATTTAACCTTATTCATAGACATACATTGCTTTATAGTGTCAGGTAATAAATTAAATATCTTCGGTATGTTGTATTCAAACGTCATTGCGCGTGAATCTAGTGCTGTATTTATGTTCTAATTTCTCTTTATGCTGCGGGGTAAATATATGCTGAATTATAATTTTTTGCCATAGTACAGCCTTAACAGGTAAAATTTTGACATTCTGAAACAAAATTTTTAAAACATCACATTTTAACAGAATTTTAACAAATCGGCCATACTCATTTTTCTCCGTGTAGGTACCTAAAAGTGCGGTGGTTATATAAATAATTACCAAAACATATTATAGGTAGGTACCTACTGTTCAATTTTGAAAATTTTTTTAAACCATGGAATGTCTGTAAAATTCCCAGTCAGGCACCTACCCGCCTGTTTAAAAATAATTTTATTTCAGAGAAAACTATTCCAATTTTAAACATTGTTTACATGCCTTGATTTCCTGTCTGATTCTAATGTTGTGATGTTATTTGTTCCAGAATCATTTAGGATGTACGCCAACATTTCCTTCGTGGGCGTTCTTTTCATGATAGGCTTGCCTCTATGGTGGAAAACGACGGAGGTTTACAGGTAAATCGACTAATTAAACTATAATTTACGACACGTTTATCGATTTTAAATGACTTGTTAGCGCATTTCCAGTTGCTGGAGACGCCAAGCGGTCACTTATGTTGGTCTGCTATTGTTTTCAGTTGTTGTTTTTTTTATTATTTTTCTCTTATTCCGCTTCACTCTTAATACGCAATATTTCACTTTCGGGTAAAATTCGGTTTATGGGAGTCACTCGAATAACCGAAATTGAACTTGATTTAGACTAATTTAGGTATATTAGTATATGGCAACACTTTTTATTTTTTGGTTGGCACTTCTGAAATGTCAAAGTATTAAAAAGTCTTTAATTTGATTTTGTTAAGTCATAGTTGATAATAAAAACATGGTTTTTATGTACCGCGTACGAAATTTCAAAACCCTATAACTCAGTTAATAGTGCCGACCCCCACCTAATTCTTACAGATTCGGATTCCCCAGCCCTAAATTAGTCTAAATCAAGTTCAATTTCGGTTATTCGAGTGACTCCCATAAACCGAATTTTTTCCTCACTTTCAAATAAATGGATTTAGCTTTATTAATTCAAAACATGATTTATTATGTCGGGGGAGACGGAAAAATACGCACTTTTAATTTTAATTTCGTTTATTAAGTCACTTACGCGATATGTCAATTAGTATGCGGCGCCGTTATAGTCGCAGCCGACGGCGACTATGTTCATATCAAGAGTTGGATTATATTCATAATATCGTATTAGAATTATATCACAAACCAGTCTATACAAACCTAGCGTAGCCCACAAACTACTTGAAAACTGGGATATAACTCTAAAGGGGACGCGAGCAGGCGTTATTAAAGGTTCCCCAACATTTATAGTAACTTTTAGTAATAATATAACTAAATTCAAGTATTAATTCAAAGTAAACATTCCATATTTATCGTGAAGCGGAATTCGTAACCTTTACCATTTTTTGAAAAAAATTTAACAATATTTGCAAAAAAATAAATTGTTTGACCAACACAAAGCACTCGTTTTTAATATTAAAAAAAAATATATTTTAAAACATTTTAAACAATATATTATATATTTTTTCTACGGTTGTACAACTGTATAAATAAAAATATATATATAATATTTTCGTTTGTTCAAAATCTTAAATCTCCGACAGTTCTTCACCGATTTCTTTGAAATTTTGACACAACGTTGCATTCGAATACGCGTGTGTTTTTATATGTCTATATTATATAGATGTCACTTGTGACAGGTAAACGAGCGCCATCTATTGGACGTACAGGCAACACGCGCTATTGTTTCTCTATCTGCACAGACAGCGGGGTACAGCTAGTAATATCATAATAATACATACATCTAGACATTTAATTTTTCTTAATTAGATTTAAATTCATTCTTATTTTTTATTTTTATTTTACCGAATATTTAAAACATTGTACAATATATAAAATATAATGGTGAATTTAAGAATAGTAAAGGTATTTCGTCCTCACTAGCGGGTTCTGGGCTGAGGCGGACAAAAGTTATTTTATTTGTGGTTTTTGTGTTTTTTTTGTTTTTTCATTGACCTCTTTCAGCCAGATTTTTATTTTTGATTTGTACTCATTAGACATTTCCATTCGATTTATATCTGGGGGAAGGATGAGCTGGTGTAAGACCACCATTCAGAATTGAAACGTTGCTCCAAATGGCTTTAGCCGTGTTTAGTGACTAGATCTGAATAGCCAGGTACTTCCCCACCTTCCTCTTTCCCTTCCCCACTTACCTTCAGCCTCACAACATCCCCCAATTGGGGAGGCCATAGTCTCACTGGCTCCAGACGGGAGCAGTTGGGACTCTTGTGAGGTATTCACTATAAAAAAAAATAAATAAAAAAAGGATGTCGTGAAGTTTTGTTGCGAAATAGATGTAATTTTTTGTAGGAATGTGATTTTATAACTTGGAATGTTTTTTATGTCAATTTTGATTCGATGTAGTGTGATCATTTATGTATTATTTACTCACAGACTAATATTAGTCTATGAGTATGATGAATATACGGTCTAGCAGAAGATTTCGTATTTTTGAATAGTTTCAATAGTATATTTTTGGCGGTGACCGGATAAATCATCACAATGATAATTCATCACATCTTTAAAATGTTATATAAAGTCATAAAAAGTGATGAAACAAAAACTTGGTTAAATTAACTGGGTTAAGTAGGTTAGGCTAGGTTAGGCTAGGTTAAGTTAGGTTAGGTTAGGTTAGGTTAGGTTAGGTTAGGTTAGGTTAGGTTAGGTTAGGTTAGGTTAGGTTAGGTTAGGTTAGGTTAGGTTAGGTTAGGTTAGGTTAGGTTAGGTTAGGTTAGGTTAGGTTAGGTTAAAAAAAAAATTTTTCATTGTTTGCAATGACTTTATATCACTTTTTAAAAGTGTGTTGAATTGTCACTGTGTTGAGTTATCATGGAACCATTTTTGACATATATTTGTTATACATTTGGTACGTCAAAACTATTGAAAATTTTAATTGAAGGCGTTTTTATGGGTACTTTTAGATTTGTATTCAGGTTATGTAAGTACTTATTAATTTAATTATGCATAGAGTAGATTAGGTTAGGTTTAAATGAAAAATATTATTCAACTTGCCCGGGCTGTACGCAGAGTTTTTCGAAATCAGACGTAGACAGTAATTTTCCTCTCATTTTGAACGCTAAGTATGATGTAAAAAAATTTTTCAAGTATTATCAAAATTCTGCTTTAAGGGGTGGGAAAAGGAGGTGGGGTGGTTTTTCGAAATCTCAGGTAGACAGACTCTTATTTGAAAGTCAAGTGTGCAAAATTTCATCATTCTCGGAATAAAACTGTAACTATGTATAAAAATTAAAGTCACGCCGCCAAAGACACTTTCCAAAAACACCGAAAAATATTTCCTTTACTATGAAGACGATGTTTTCTTTACGAGAAAATTATTTTCTATTTTCGTTGGAAAAGTAGCTGCAGTCCATTACATTATTTTAATTATTTAACCCTTTCAGACCGTGTGTATATTTGAAAATACTTTCGGAATTTTTCCCCCACTATCTAAAGCGAATAAACGCACGCTAATTTTTAAAATTAAAATTTAGCTACACTAGTTCAGGCGTTAGCAATTTTTATATTTTGAAAGATAATTTTTGTGTGTAATCTCAAATGATTTTTTCATCCAATTTTTTCGTTAAGTAATTTGTTAATTATTTTCAGGAGCTATTTATAAAAATTTTAATTTTTATGTAAATTTTTTTTAAAGAGGATAATAGTTTTTGGTACACACAGTAAGATTCATCATTTTATGTTCTTTCAAATGAAAGTAGCAATAACTTCCAACTAATGAAAAAAAAACACTGAAAATTTTCAAATAACTACCACTTATTGTTATCAAGCATAAAATATTTTCTACCAATACCAGTTTTAATTCAGGTATGCAAGTGTTGAAAAAAATGTTTACTCAATGCAATTTTCGCTCTTTATCATTATTATAATATGTTTCAGGGTGACCCTCCCCTACGCTAGAATAGACGCTCTGGACAGCATCCCCTTCAAGATATCCATGTCCATTCAACTGGCCTTCCAGGACCAAGAACGTGGAGCTCTTGTCAAAGAGGCACTCGAGCAAAAATTCATCTCGTCAGGTATTATATATCTGAACTTCATTTTCTTAAAAAATTATTACCATTTTTTTATACCGTCTACTTGTTTCCTGAGTGGATCAATATTATCCATTTGTGGCAGATATTTTTTTTAAACCTTAAAAAGGCCTTTGATAAGCCAATCATCGTATAGGTGTTTTTACAATAACTGAAGTAGTCATGCATAGTTGAAACTCCTAATATTCTCCTCTGAAGCTACCTAGCTGACCAATTTTGTCTTCACACTGCTAAAGTGTTTCCACCACCCTACTGAAGTACCTGGTTACTCTGATCTGGTCACAAAACACATTGCTCAAGCCATTTCCAGCGACTTTTCGATTGTGAATGGTACTGATAGTATCGACCACTCTGTCTTGATCAATGTTGTCAGAGGGGTGCTAAACAGTCCAGGAAGAATCATCTGTGGAGTGCCACAGGGCTCGATTCTTGGACCTCTGCTATTTCCGTTATTTGTAAGTTACATTACTAAAAATGTCTTTTCTGGAACACTTGACATGTATAAATAGTATTATTACCTGTTATTACTCTAATTTTCATAATGCAATTCCGTTAGCTTTTAATTTTCTCTGTTTTCAGATGTTTACGACCTGAATTTTGACCTGGTGACCCTGCCCTCAAAGTTCGACGCCTCCCAGGAATCGCTGCAGCGGGCGGACCGCGGCCCTGGCTCCCTACTACTGGTGGAGTGGCCCTCGCTCCCCAGGCAGGTGCAGGTCACGCTGTTTCGGGTCGTGCTGTTCTCGGAGAAGGCATGTGAGTACAGATGTGATCTGCCATACTGTGACACCACTCGGCAGACCTGTGACCCACAGTACCATGAGACCTACGATTCTGTCAGACCCACCGTAAATGTCTAGAAAAACTACTTTCAAAATAGTTGTACCCATATACATTAAAGATGCGAAAGCTAGCATGTAATTTACATCATACATCGTAGGCTGAAAATGGTTTAACTGTTAGAGTGCTATTCAGCTCTATGGCGCTGCAAGAGTTACTCACGAAAATTGCGACGCGGTTCTACGGTGCTGCGTGCTTGTCCAAATGTACATTTGTCAGTCCTCGGGAGGGCGCATGTTACGTTTGAGTGCAGTGTATTGCGGTTGACGTGTGTCTTGATAATTGTATTTATTGTTTATCCTGTTAAAATAAATACACCCTAAAGTGAATCAATATTTTTCGCCATATCGGATGTTCGTTCTATTGCAGACGAAACTCTCTTAAGAAGTTTTCCAAGGGACCGGGGAAAAAAAACTTCTTAAGTGGGAAAACTTCTTAAGTGGGATTCAATTTTAGCCATTTAATAACTCGAGTCCGGTGCATACGTCATTCCTATGTCTACCTACGTTAAATTGTCGTGAAAACAAGCTCATATGATCCAAGCGGTCAAAAAAAAAAAAAATATATATACATCTTCTAGTTATCATGGTAATTAGTATTACATATGTATTTAGAAAAAGGTGGGAATGTGAAATAAATGAAAAATGGTAGAACATAGTTGATTATCAAATCAAAACAAAACCATCCCATGGACAAAGTAAACACAATTTTAAAACTGTTAAAGTACATCCCTCGAAAAAGCCACTCGAATTCGGATAGTAAAAGTTGCAGCATTCCAAAAGGTTCATACTGTTGATCTTATTTTAAATTGGTGTAAAGGCAATGGATTATACATATTTAATTGTTAGTGATTACTCACTCTTAACTTGACAGTTGAAGACAGAGCTGTGGATATACGCCGTCTCTTTTTTACGCTTTCGTTTACTATATGAACTGAGGGAGAAAGAAAGACTTGTTGTGGTTAATTTTACCAAGCGGTTTGATAAAAGGACACCGCAAGTAATTTTGTTAACCGCAAACTAATGATAGCGGGTTCTTTGCCTCAGAACCGTTTGCGTACTGCAACCCTGCCATGGCACTGCACAGAAAAATCTCACAAAGTCTACGCGGCAAACTGCTTATTAGTTGGCGGACTTTAACTTTTTTGCACGCTTGCTGCTTGCTCCAATGGCATTTGAGATTTGAGAGACTATTGTTATGATGTATTTTCGCCAGGCACAGTCGACTATCGTATATTTTTAAAGATATTTTAATCCTTTTCTAGAAATTCCTTATGAAAATAATATGCGCAGCTCAATATTATGTACCTGTAGGTTCATTTATGGTCCTACCTAACTAGCAGACATCGAATAGCTACGATTTCGCACATAAATAAATGGCTTGATGCTTGAATCAGAAAGTTATATCATACAAGCTGTTTGACGCTGGAATTATGAATAATCTGTGAACGCATCCAAAAACTACAAAAATCATTTGCGAAGTTTCGTTTCAATCTACATTTTAAATTTATGCATATGTATTTCCTAACCTTCAAACTTAATTTACGACAAATGTCAGATGAAACATGATGCACGGCAATTTTTGATGTTTGAATGAAAAAAACGTAATTATAATGCATATTTTACCATCTCCCCCGCCATATAATCATGTTGTTATGTATTTAAAGGTGAAATATTCCGTATTAACCGTGATCCGATAGATTATCAAAAGTTTTTCGTGTTTTACAAATTCGCTGGAATAAAAATTTTATACAATAATATTACGAAACATCTCTATGTTCATTATCAAAGAGAAGATTATTGAAGGAGGCGTCAAATGTATGCAAATGTAGATCTAGCCCACGTTGTCATTAAGGTTGAGTTTAATATAATCTTTCATGTTATTTCGGCCTTAAAGACGCTTGCATATTTGTTACATAATTCCGCATTGTTTGTTCGTTCCATTGCTATTTTACCTAGTTAGGGGATTAGGAGACGGGGTATTTGGTTTATTTATTGGATGTTTATTGGTTACGGCAAGTTACGGCTTACGGCCCGGCGGCCGACAAAGGGTTTTATGGTCTCAGGTACTAGGTATGGGTTTCAGTCAACGTCTTTCAATTTATGACTTGGAAAAAGGTTCATTTTAGATATTTTGCGACACAATATTTCGTTTGTGTTGATTTTACCGCCAGATTTCTAAAACCTCTTAAGCGGGAAGCAGTTTTAGCTCTAAAACTTCTTATGTGGGAAAAAATCGTGTTTTTTGTATGGAATTTTCAAGGGACCAAAAATCAAAACTTCTTAAGCGTGAAAACTTCTTAAGTGGGAACTTCTTAAGCGAGTTTTACTGTACACCCTAAAGTGAATCAATATTTTTCGCCATATCGGATGTTCGTTCTATTGCAGACGAAAGTTTTGACAAAAGTTTTTGCAAAAAACATCAGACAATTTTTTTTTAAATTCCTGTACATTGTCAGGCTCCTTCTTCTGATGCAAAACCAACAGCCTATTTCAATCGGATGTTCGTTCTATTGCAGACGAAAGTTTTGACAAAAGTTTTTGCAAAAAACATCAGACAATTTTTTTTTTAAATTCCTGTACATTGTCAGGCTCCTTCTTCTGATGCAAAACCAACAGCCTATTTCAATTTATTTTTCACCTCGTTATTTCTTGAAAATTTAAAAATATTTTTTGTAGTTGTAAATGTGCATTTCTTTTAATTAGAAGCATAAAATATCATCATTTAATTTTTAATTGCAAAAAGAATCATTAAAATTATTTGACATTTGTCCAAGTTATTGCATTTTTATTTAATACCGTACTTTTTATCTAAAAACTGTAACAATTTACATACATAGTTGCAAAATAAGCATAGCACTAAAAAAATTTCAGTTGTTTAGAAAAATACAGACAATAATGTTTTAAATGTTAAAAATACTGCCGCGGTAACTAAAAACACTGTGTCTTCCTTGAGAGTCTCAGGGAAGACACTGTGTTTTTGGTTAGAGCAGTAGAATACTTCTCACAGCTAGTTGATATTGAAGCCGCCTTGGTCCTATATCAACAATATCTTTTAATTGAAGACATACATAAATCAATAACTAGCTGAAGTGTACCCGGCATTGCTGGGGGTTTTCCTTAGGACAAAGTCATTTACCACCGTGGATTTTTCTTTAGACCTTTTTAAGATATATAATTCCATAGTACATTATTTTAAGGTATATCTCATAAGGTTTAGCCAGCGTAGGCAATGTAAGCATCCGAAAATAATTTTTTTACAACTTGATTACAAAACATCGACTTTTCTCAACTTTCTTTAAATATAATCTGCATGGATTATATATATAAACCTTTCGGAAAGAATTCTCTAAATGATAGTGAAAACCCTATTAAAATTCGTTGCGTAGTTTAGAAGAACTAAGTGCACAAACAGACAGACACAGACAGCGATTTTATTTTATACTATTTAGATATAAGTCACGACCATCTAGAACTGAAGTTGATCAGATTCTCGGATAAGACGATGTGACGTCAGCACTTGTCGAGTGCAAATTACAGCTATCCCGTTACTTTGATCAACACAAATCAAGTGTACTAATTTATGCCTCCCATGTTGGTTGTGTAATCCATTAGGGTCATTAATGGTAAGTATATTTTGCCCTTTGAGTATCAGATCTAGGTCATGTGTTTGTGTTTCAACACAACATTTAAGGGGACTGTCTTCCTAGAGAAATTATTTTTCTTGTTTTTTTTTTGTTCGATTTGGCGCATTGGCGATTTGTCTTGTGCAGATTTTTGTTTCGTTTAATAAGTACAAGGCTTATTTGTTTATGAAATTATGTCATTAAGATATCCACGATTGATGGAAGGTTGAGAAAAAACATTTAGGATTGGTTGTTTCACTGAATTGAACAATTCATAAAATTTCAACGTTCATTTTCGGGTTCTGTGAAAGTACTATTCAAGTTCTGATATTATATCATTATAGGCTAGTTGCTTGACAGAACTGAAATAATAACAGAACTTGATAAAATCTTTCACAGAACTTGAAAATTAACTTTGAAATTTGTAGAATTGTTCAAATTCTCTGTAGAATCCTTAGGACGGATTGTTTCGGAGAACTTGAACAATTCTTCAAATTTCAAAGTTAATTTTCAAGTTCTGTGAAAGATATTTTTGAGTTCTGTTTTTATTTCAGTTCTGTCAAGCAACTAGCCTATAATGATATAATAACAGAATTCGAATAGGACTTTCACAGAACCCGTAAATGAACGTTGAAATTTGATGAATTGTTCAAATTCTCCGAAACAACCCATCCTTAGAATATTCAAATTTGATTAATGTATACGCTTCTACATTCCTTTTTCGCTAACATAACAAGCATGCATATTGCGTAATCAAGACAAAAATTGTTTCGCAGTGCATTTTGCAAGTATGTATATTATCATGGTTGGACTTGGATGTGTATACATATGCACCAATACACACTATCCTAAGCATAGAATAAAGAAGAAGACAAGAAATGTCATGCGGACTTGTTTCGTTATTCAAAAGTCTGACCATTATTTGCTTAAATTTCATATTCAGAACTGTGTTTAGCTATCATTATGAAATTCAAATGAAGCAGTAATTTACAATGTCAGGCAAGCGTAAGAGAGACAGCACACAAGCTAAATGGGCTAGAACAAAAAGGTATTAAGTCCCTGGCGACATTGGTTCCATTCAAATTTATGAGGCATTTCTAAACTTCTTTTTTCTATGATCCTAAGAATGTGTTAGTCACCTCAACCTGATTGGATGGACAGAGAAAGCTGTTTTGAGGAATATATGTGATGCGCAAGCAAATGAATGAAGTTCTTGGAACCCCCCTGGGAAGACATAGCACCAACAGTGAATTGTTTTGATTAAAAATGAACATTTATTTTTATTTTTCAGCTCCCGTGCTGCTTTCTAAGGTGCTATCTCAATGGCTACTTCAGGAGACCTCCGTGCTGAGCGCCCTCAGGGCTTCCGCCTACGCTCGCCATGATGCCTCTGCGCGCCGCCGGGCTCCGCCCTCCCGGGCCTTCGACATCGCCCTCACTGTGGCGTCTCCCAGCCCGGATAAGATTACGGTGGAATGGACGCCTAAGGATGCCATCGAAGGTGAAATTTTAGTCTATATAACTCTGTGTTCAGGGCCTTGGAAGCCAATTCAAAGTATAAGATGCTTTAAAGCTTACCTCTGGGGTCTCTCTGTGGCTTCCCCCCATTCATGATACGATCATGGTGAGGTCTGATGCCTATAGGCTCTGATATGCAAGCAACTTCCTTATTTTCTTGCTGACAAGGTTTCCATATTAACGGTCAAGATTACGCAAGATTGTCATGTGTATTGCCCATTCTCGTTAATTTATCGCCTTGTCTTGACGGCGCTTCGTAAAGTTTGCTCGGCTACTGGTATTACGACAATATTGCCGGGCTAAATACATTTTCTTCTCGCTTTGATGCGTCTCAGTTCGCCACCTACCCGGTGCCAAAACTGTCAAAATTTTGATCGGGATTAATATTAATAAATTTTTTTAAGCAGTAATTATTGGCTTGAAACACAAATATAAATTGAAAAAATCTTCCGTAATCCTTAAAAATCTTAAATCCGAGAACAAAATAAATGCGGGTTCAATTCTTGCACTTATTTTTTTTACAATTTATATTTGTGTTTCAGGCTGATAATTATTGCTTATAATAATTTGTTATCCTTTGTGCTTTGCATAAAAACCTTGTCTTGTAAAAACATAATTTCACCTTTAAAAAAAATATTAATAATTAATTTTTCAAATTTTTGCAGGAAATCGTTTTTTTGTGTTCTGCATTTGTCTTATACATTACCGAAATCTTGACGAGACACGATAATTTTGACAGCCAAGACAATTTTGTTTGCCAATGAACAATTATCTTTCTCGTTTGTTAACTTTGTTACAGTAAAACTGAATTATGCAAATTTAAGTTGTGTCTTTATTTCTTATGTTAATATTATTTGTATTGTTTTTCAGAATATTTGGAGCCTTTTGTACAGGAGTTGAGCGCTGTACACAACTTTACCCTCAAATCCCAATGGCTTTACTTTGTACAGCTTGCTTTTAACCCCAAACAGGTATTTATAGAAATATTTCTTGTTTATCATTTTCAAAGTCGCCTCTCATAATAATTATTAAAAAAACTAATTAAATACTAACCATTGGCAGAGGGAAGCAACTAAACTCAAGACTTAAGTTATTTCTAGGTTTGAGTCCACGCTATATTGCGTACAAGCACATTACAGAGCCGAAATTCATTTATAAAAATTCATCATTCATATCTCTAGTGACATCTCTAGAAATAAGTCCCAATAAATGTATTAGTTTAACAAAAATCTTTGTAAATAAATTAAATGTATAAAATGAGTATAATGCATTTAATTCACAGTTTGTTTGTTTAACTTGTTTATTATGAGATGTGTGTATCCAGGTGCGGGACAACACCCCCCTTCTCCGCCACTACGCCCTCCCCGAGGACGTGCTACCCCACCTCATCACCCCGCTGGAGAAGAAGCTGGCCTCGCACATCTCCAAGAACCCCTGCCTCAACCTGGTGCTGTACACCCCACCCTGCGACCAATCGCCGATTCACATCTACAAGAACAATGGTAAGTGTTACAGATACATCATGCTTTATCAGCGCTGCCACCCTTGGAGTCTTGACTGCCTTCAGCGGTGTTGGCTTCCAAATCATTCAGCGACTTAAGCTTGCAGCCTTTCAAATAGTGTGTATTACTCATGGTTTGATCATTGTTTGCCAAATACTGTTTTCTTACTTGCTCCACGGACCCCAGCACTGTAGAGTTGTAGATTACCACTTTTGACAGTGTCTATAATATATTCCACAGATGCCCTCGACTGGCTACGGTGCCTCACCAATCACCTCCAGTCCTCAGTCCTTACCAAACTGCTTCAATTAACTTTCACGCAGTCTTTTCATTCATTCTTCCTCGGTCGCTTCCACTGCGGCCACTTGGTCATAATTTTTGTTGTCCTGAAATCTGGCATTCTTTCAACAAGTCCGGCCGATCACAGTCTTTGGGACCTACGGAATCTTACGATGGTCCAATGCTCAACTAGAGTTTCTAGTTGAGCATTGGACTTCATTGGGTTCATTTTAATTTTGTGTGATGTATTTTATAGCGATGAATATAGGTGTGAAGACTGCTAGTTTTTTTTTCTTATTTTTGGGTTATGTACCGTGTACCACAATGCAGTCATGTATCACATAATATTTTTATAAATAACTTGGTGTTACAGGCGGTCGCGCCAACGGCGCCATGGAAGCCTTCCTGTCCCCGCGCTGGGGTGGCGTGGTCATCGGAAACCCACCGCTGGAGGTATGCGAGGCCTACCTGCAGGATGAGCAGCTACCCATCCCCGTGTACCGCCCCCCCACCAGGGAGATCATGGGCTACTTCCTAGCGCAGCTGCGTCTGCTGCTGGGCATTCCTGACCAGGTTAGTCTTCCCTTTTCTCTTTTTCTCCCTAAGTATAATTTCTTCAGATGTTATTTAGTTTAGAAAGTCTCTAATACATGTATACAACATATTTTTAATATTTGTAAATTGAAAAAACCCAAAGTCGTTGATAGTCGTCATCCCATAAAGTTACGAAATGACGATTGTATTTTGTTTTATAGGATCCAATAGTCGGGGCTGAAGTAGACCCGCTGACGACTGTTGCTCCAAGGAAGTGGGAGCTGGATGCTCTCATCAGACTGCGCACAATAGAGCAGGTTATTTCTGCCAAACTAACCCTCAAGTCGCTTGCCCAGCTGCTCGGTGAGTTATTCATCTTAAGTTAGTTCATTTTATCTACAATTGATATCTGTACCCCGCCATGCGTTGCTGCGGCTCAGTCTGTCTATGCAGATAGAGAAACAATAGCGCGTTTTGCTTTTATGTCCGAGATCAGATTTAGTCCGAGGTCACATAATATAGGTATATAAAAATACATGCATATTCGAAGGCATCAAGCGATGATGTTACATTAAAGATATACAGAAATGATACAAGTAGATCGTCTGTTAGTGGCTTCACCATAGTTTGATTATGCCTTTGGAAGGCGAAAAAGTTGTCGCGCCTAATAATAATTAGACAGCAGATCTTGTTTTTTTAAATTGAATAATAATATTTTTCTAGTACTATAGACATAAACATCGACATTTGGAGGCGTAAGTGCAGTACGCCTTGGATAGGTATGTGTGTGGGAGTAAATGCAGAGCAATAAGGCGAACACGTCTGATAAGAAGCTAGTGCGTTTATTAACTAAAGTCAAACAGGCAGTACAGGGTAATATATAATATGTTGTGGCGAGGGGAGCGGGGCGTGACGTAGCCGCTACATAGTGGAGAGGGGAGCGGAGTATGACGTAGCCGCTACATGCCTCCCCCCCTAGTGAAATGGTCATGAAATTTCACGAACAACAAACAAAACAAAAAAAAAAAGAAAAATACACATTACAAAAATTTTGGGTTGTACACTTTTTTTCACAATATTTTTAAAATCACTTTTCACAGCACAGGATGTTGACGGGGAAAGTTAACAGGATTGTCCCCTGCTTCACCTCGACCTGTAATCCTCTCCATGATGCTGGTTGTTATCTTGTTGCTGCAAAACTTCCACCCCATATAGGCTAGGGCGAAAACTACAATGGTGCACGCTAATATCAATGAGGTTATTGATATGTGGTGTGTTGTTGTCTGGCTGGAGGAATCTCCCCCGGCCTGGGCAATAACAATTTCTTCTTTCGATGCTTGTCCACCCATGATGCTTTCGTCTAAAGGTTGAAATTATTAATGAACATTCAGGAGAAGCGTACTGGTTTTTTTAAAGTTCGTCCGGCCCGTGTAATGTATTTTGCTGACGAGGGCACGGGTACAGGGTCACTGTTCGTTTGGGTTGACAGTCTAGTCGGTCTGTCTACAGCTGACTCAGTAGTTGGTTTGAAAAATGTATGATCAGCTGGTTTACTTTCGTTAGAAACATTTACTGGTTGAAAGAATGCCGGTTTAAGTCTATCAATTGATACGTTGACCTTTTTTGAATTGATAATAATGCAAAAATATTTCTCTTTTCGTTTGAAAACCTCGTACGGACCTTTATATGGTGGAGTAAGCGCTTTCTTTGCTTCGTTCCTAAGGAAAACATGGGAGCAAGTTGTTAACTCAGGGTGAATAAAAATGTGTCTTCGGTCTGTAATGACTCTTCCCTCTGGCCAAGATACATTTTGGAAATGGTCCATCAGTCTTCTGCTAAAATCTGTGTCGTTTATTTTCGGCTTAGAAGGCACGAAAAAATCTCCAGGTAATGCTAAAGATGTACCATACACCATTTGTGCTGGGCTGTAGCCTTTATCATCCTTGACGGCTGATCGAAGGCCTAATAATATGATTGGCAATTCATGTGCCCACTGTGCGTTATCTTTGCATTTTGCCATGATAGCAGCTTTGAGAGTGCGATGATAGCGTTCTACTTTGCCGTTGGCTTTCGGGTTATAAGCGGTAGTGTGAATCTTTTCGATGCCGAGTTTCTTTAACAGCTGGTTAAATAAGTCGGACTCGAACTGCCTACCTTGATCAGTAGTAATAAAAGTCGGACATCCAAATCTTGAAATCCAATGAATGATCAGAACATCAGCTATCGTTTCGGCGTCAATATTTTTAACCGGAATTGTTTCTGGCCATGATGTCTCTCTGTCTACCATTGTCACACAATATCTGTTTTCTTGCGAAATTGGAAGCGGTCCGATAATATCGATGTGTAAGTGTTCAAATCGTGACACGTCATGGAATTCCCCAAGCGGTGATATTGTGTGCCTACTAACTTTTGCTTTTTGACAAAACAAGCAATTTTTTACCCACACTGCTACGTCTTTGTTCATTGCAGTCCAAAAATATCGCTGCGTTATCAAACGTCGAGTTGCTTTGATGCCAGCGTGACTCATATTATGAACGGAGGCCAATGCCTTTTCACGGAATTTCAGTGGTAGATACGGCCTTACACGAGCTGTTGATACTTCGCAAGTTATTTGGCAATTTGAATTTGGCATAATAATCAGTTTAAATTGTAAATTACTCTGCTTTTTTAGCTTTTGTAATTCTTCGTCTTTATTTTGTTCATCTGCGAGTTCCTCGTTATCGAACAAGCCAGGTAAGGTAATTTCTTGAATTCGTGAAAGCGCGTCTGCGACTGGGTTCTCATCTCCACGCACATATTTAATTTGGGAACAGAACTGTGAAATGAAATCAAGTTGTCTGATTCTTCTAGGTGTGTCGGATGTTGAAATTTTCTTTGTAAGGGCAAAAGTAAGAGGTTTATGATCTGTAAATATTATCAGCTCTCTTCCTTCCGTCATGCTGCGGAAGTGTTTGATCGACATGTAAATAGCCAAAAGTTCGCGATCATAGGTGCTATATTTTTGTTGCGTTTCACTCAATTTCTTTGAGAAAAAACCTAAAGGTTGCCATCTGTTGTCAACTCGTTGTTGTAGGACAGAACCGACACATGTTTCGGACGCATCTGTCATGAGGGCTAATCCTGCGTCAAGAACCGGATGAAACAGTGTAACCGTGCTTTTTAGGCTCTCCTTGCACTGTTGAAATGCCTCATTTGCGGCTGCTGTCCATTCAATTGGTGTTTTGTCTTTCTTTTTGGAGTTATGTAAGAATGCGTTGAGTGGGCCTTGCATTTGTGCAGCTTTAGAGATAGAACTGCGGTAAAAATTTACCATCCCCAGGAATCGACGTAGTTCTTCGATAGTGCTTGGTTTAGGAAAATCAGCAATAGCCTTGACTTTTTCTTCACTAGGGGTAACTCCATCACTTTTTACACAGTAGCCGAGGAAATTGAGCTCTTTTTTTCCAAACTCACATTTGCTTGCATTAATTGTTAAACCAAATTCGTCCAAACGGGATAATACCTGTTGAAGGTGTTGTATATGTTGTTCTTCGTTTTCTGACGCTATTAGTATATCATCCAGGTATGCAAAAACGAAGTCGAGTCCACGTAATATCATGTCTATGAACCTTTGAAAAGTCTGACCCGCATTGCGGAGGCCAAAGTTCATCTTAGTGAACTCGTATAAACCAAAAGGAGTTAAAATTGCTGTCTTGGGAATGTCTTCTGTAGCGATTGGAATCTGATGATAAGCTCTGCATAAATCTAATTTCGTAAATATTTGTCGCTTGTGAAGTGCATAGGTGAAATCTAATATGCGAGGGATCGGGTATCGGTCAGGGATCGTATTTCCATTCAATAGGCGATAATCGCCGCAGGGTCGAATTGCGCCACCCGCCTTATCTACGACGTGTAAGGGGTTCGCCCACGGACTGTTGGATGGTTGACAAATTCCGAGCTCGAGCATGTGTTCAAATTCCTGCTTGGCGGCCTTATACTTGGTTGGATTTAATGGACGTACCTTTTCATGTATGGGTGGGCCTGTAGTCACAATATGATGACAGATATCATGTTTCGGTGCATTTTTCAAAGATTCCGGTCTTGTCAACTCGGGGTACTTCAATAATAACTTGTGATATGGGTTGTTTATGTCTACTGCGTAAATGTTTACGTTCGGATCCTTTGTAATAGATGTACTGGTGGTTAGGGTTGTCACCTTGTCTACCAGTTTTCTTCCATGTAGATCTACGAGTAGCTGTTTGGCCCGAAGAAAGTCTGCTCCGATGATAGATTGTTTGACGTCAGCGATGATGAAAGTCCACCGGAGAGGTCTGCGTAGTCCTAAGTCAAGAATCAGGGATTTTTCACCATATGTATTAATTTTTGTTCCATTTGCTGCATACAGTTTGTATTCGGTAGGTGTTGATTTGGAAAATTTTCGAGCTGATAAAACGGAAATGTCAGCGCCGGTATCGATTAAGTATCTAATACCACTTTTACGGTCGGTAACACATAATCGAGATGTATTATCAACGCCAACTATCTCGATCGCGGGCGTCAATTCTCGTTTTTTTGTCTTGTACGTACACTGATCTTGGCACTTCTGCGCCCTGGAACCGAATTTGAAATGGTACCAGCACAGATAGTTGGGATCTCCAGGCTGTGGTGCACGGGGGCGATTTAGGGAAGTTGACTGGCGAGCTCTGGAGGTTGAACGTTGTCGCTCGCGGCCCCGTGGTTCCCTTCGTAAGCTGGCTATTTCCAGCTGCAGTTTTTCAATCGTCTGAGTCAGCAGTAGACAGACCGACTAGACTGTCAACCCAAACGAACAGTGACCCTGTACCCGTGCCCTCGTCAGCAAAATACATTACACGGGCCGGACGAACTTTAAAAAAACCAGTAATATGTTGTGGCGAGGGGAGCGGGGCGTGACGTAGCCGCTACATAGTGGAGAGGGGAGCGGAGTATGACGTAGCCGCTACAGACATGTTTTGTCTGCGATAATAAATGTATTTTCTTAAACACAATACATAACACCAATATTACAGGATAAAACCCTATAAATAACCATTTCTATTTCAAATAATTGTTTGTTTATTTATTCTTATAATTTATTTATTCATTTTCGGGAAATCGACAGTTTCTTTTTTATCAGTTTGTGCACGCATATAGTATAGCCAAAATAAAACCAATTATGGATTTCCTTTCTTCTGACTGTACTTCTTATAAGACAACATAATAAGAATAAAAAATATTGAAATTTATAAGAAAATATGAAATCAAAATATTGCTTGTGAAAAATAAGAAAATTCATATTGAGACAAGATATCATCTTAATCTTAACATATCATGTGTCACTGTTTTCGTAAATGCTAATCTCCTAAACCGCCCAACCGATTTCAATGAAATTTTGGGAATGTGTATGGTTGGTTCCAGCATCAAATATAAGATAGTTTTGGTCAAAATATAGTATTGTCGCAATCTAGAAAAAAAAATAAAAAATTTAAATTTATTTTTTATTTCAGTTTTCTCATCAGAAATATATTTATATAAAACCACAAATTTTCTACATAGAAGGCGGTCTGTGGCCTACTAGTATTATAGTAAATATTATATAGGATTTATTATTTTATTTAAATTAATTATTTAAAATTTATTTTTTTTAAACTACAACATAAACTCACTCCTGAAAATCATAATTCAGAATTTTTTTATTTTTTTCAAATCACATAACTACAGTTATGGTTGTCATTTCATAATATGCTTATTGACCACGCCTTAACATTTTTGTGCTGAAGTGGTAATCGAACCTCCAACCTCCCAAATGCATTGACCATTGTATTGTAAAATAGAACTAATTAACAAAACATTGTGAATTATTTTGAATTCCAGGTGAGATATCCAATATAGTGATAAACGACGAAGTGGGCGCGTCCATCTACAATGCCGTGGAAAACGTGGAGCGGACGGACGAGCTGCTGAGGAACGGGCGGTTGATGGACGCCCTGGAGTGCTCCCGCAGCGCCTTCCTATCGGCAGAGGCGGCCTTCACCAACCCCAGCCTGCTGGCATTGCTCTACTTCCCCGATGACCAGAAGTAAGTCTGACCTTTTGCTGATTCTTTTTAATGTCTGATAAGCCTTGGTCATAGACATCCAAATTGATAGAACAGCCCTTCAGGGAAAGGCAAACATGCCAAGTTATACAGAGCAGTTAGGGGGCGTGACTGTCTCCCTTCTTGTGATTTGTCAGGGGCGGTTTTTCCCTTAGGTCAATTGGTTTTTGACCCCCCAAAATTACAAGCCAACAATAATAATAAATTATGTGCACCAAAACAACTGGTCTTATTCTTAATTTATTTGAAATGTACCGCAAAACAGCAGGGCTGCGAGCGGCAGCGGCGGCGAGTGACGAGCAGTGACATCTATTGAATTTTTATTTAGGATTCTATACATATTGTAGATGCACCAGTTTCCCGCTTGTATTACGATTTTCCGGACACCGTTTATAATTGAACTTAGCCATCTGAGTATTCCCATGATATGATATATGTTACGAAAAGTTATAACTTTTCTTCAGGAAATGTTATGAAAAATGAAACATTCTTTTAAACCCTTGGGGCCAGACCCCTGCATTTACAGTGATGAAGAATCATGCCCATGTACGGTACAAAGCACTGCAATAGCAGTGTCGACCCTGAACATTCATTTTTAAAAAAATTGGGTTCTCTATGTGATGTACATTCTCCAGTTTTTCACAAGTTTCCGGACACCGTGTATAACTGTGTTTGCTTTCCAGGTATGCCGTATACATGCCGCTTTTCTTGCCCATCATGATCCCTGTGCTCTTGTCGGTTAAGAATATCTGGAAGTGGAGCAAAGGGATCCCCCTGCACAAGGAGAAGACGGAATAAAGCACCCAACGCAGTTTCAGCCGCGGCCTGAACTACTCCACATTAGTCATTAATCAATAAATGCATCCATTCCACAACAAACAGTGTTAACCAAATACAACTTGAATACACAAGATTATTTTATTAAGTATCCCCATTTTTATTTACATTATGAACCTCTTCATATTCGGACGTTACAGCATGTGTTGCCAGTGGCTGTACCTGTGCACGGTCGTCGCAACAGTTGTCTTGTAAACATGTATAAATGAAAAAGTGCCATGTACAGTTGTACCTAGCACCGAAACCTCATGCATTTAAAGAGTTCTATTTGAAAAGTCCTACTACCATCATTAGAAGCGGAAAGTGTTGTTTGTGCATTAATGGAGGACTTGGCTTGCGGAGGAATGGAACCCACAATGCCTGGCTGGGACTTCAAAGCATTTGTCCACTTGGCTACTAACCGGTCAAGGTATGTTATTATTCTTTAGTCTCAACTGTCTTGAATCAGTGCAATTATAAGGAAAAAGGACTACGCGGAGGGGAAGGGAAAGGGTGGAGGAAGTTTGGGAGAATCTTGCAATTCAGATTGGATCACCAAAGCTAAAAACATTTTAAGCCTTAGACGGCCTCCATGGTCGAGGGGTAAATCACAGGACCGGGGGTCATGGATTCAAATCCCAGCGCGTGGAAGTAAATTTTATTTAATTAATTTGTGTTGCATCACAATTATTCTTCTTAAGTCGCTTCCTCATTAATTCACCTACAATAATATAAATAGTATGAGTATATTTCCCACACAGTCCAGAGTGGAAGATATTTCCAGTATCGCCCCGGTGAAAGACCGCTATTCAGAAATTAAATGGTTTTATCCGTGTTTGGTGATCAGCTCTAAATAGCCAGTACCATATTTTGAATGGTGAATTTCTACCACTCTCACTAGTTAGGCCATTTACAAAATACACCTCTTATTTACACATACACACTGAACCGCTGTACTTTGGTATAATATTGTTGTAACATCCTTAATTCAAAATACCGTGCCTCCTGTCCTACTTCGCTTTCCGCCCGCGCACATGGGAGTGTTAAGTTTGCTCTTCGCTTTCATCAGAATTACATCCTATCGCTGAACTATGCAAGTTCACTTTTAGCCTACCCACAGAAACAAACTATCGCTTAATGCAATTCGCCCCCTGCCCTTTTGTGAGTGCAGTGCATGCCATTTACATAGTCAATCTCTAAACCGCTATTTCACAAATGAAGTTTAATCGAATTTCGCTACAAATACGTAGAGTCCTTTCTCTTTTCCTTTCTTCTTTCTGCAGTGGTCATTCATACACAAACTTTCACAATCCACTGTCCTTCAATTACACATCATACACTAAAATTATACTTCAGTTAGTATATCACCAAGGTGGGGCAAAAATAATGTAATGTGCCATAATTTTTGCAAATGGCGTCAAAAGTCATTTCGCTTCGACATTTATGCTGTAGACAGATAGAGAATTAGTTGACAAAAAGCAATGAAGCGATACACACCTGAAGAATGCGGAATTATTGTTATTGCTTATTTGACCAATTTCTGGTCTGTTGTTTTAACGCAGCGTGAATTTGGTCGTCATTGTCCTCGCTGTCCTGCGCCATGTGCGCGTACAATTAAGCGTTTGGCTGAGCGTCTCGTGCAAACCTTCAAATAAACTTTCCGTGAAAGCAGCCCAATTTTTTTCATTTCCAACAAAATGACAGTCAATTCACATTGTGACATTACTTTTGCCCCATCTGCGTTAAAACAACAGACCGGAAATTGGTCAAATAAGCAGTAACAATAATTCCACATTCTTCAGGATCTGTCTACAACATAAATGACTAAGCACAATGACATTTGATGCCATTTGCAAAAATTAAGGCACATTCACATTGCCTCACCTTGTATTATTTAGCGATCAGATTTAAATGGCCAGGTACATCCTGATCCTGCTCCTCCCTATGTTCTTCATCTACCCGCTTCTTTTAGTTTCACAACATTCTCTAAATTGGGAACGTCGTAGTCCCACTTGCTCTGGCAGTTGGAACACTCATGCGGTATTGCATAAATATACATTCCATCATTTGTCTGCTTAATAAGGTTGTTTTGTTTGACGGTGGGGTTGATAGAAATTTATATTTTTATGAATAAAATTTTCATTTTTTATCTTTGCATTGTTCTTATTTATTAATTATCCTAATTATAAATATGTAACATTATACAATGTTTATGATTTGTACGTCTTAAGAATGATAAGTTAGCAATCATAAGACTGCAATAGTTTTAGGCCCTTCGTCCACAAGGCTACGCAAGTATCAGATACTCATGTTGTACACTCACATCGTCACGCACGGTCCGTAACCGTGACTACTAAAATCGCCGTGTCGCCACCAATCATTGTTACCAGCATTGAGCACACGCATTTTGAGAAAATGTCTTACTAGATGTGACGCCATATTTAAATTCTCGACGACGTGAGTGGCGATAACCTTGCCCGGATGGTAGTTGCCGATGAGTTTACTTGAATCGGATAGTGCGTAGCCTTTACGAAGAGCCTTATTGTACCTAACCTAACCAACTTACTTAAAATAGCAGAAGTGATCCTATCTGTACAGGGCTTGCAGATTCTTTTCATTGGGTTGTCATAATTAGGCAGTCGTCCTACAGGTCGGTAAGGAATGGAGTTCTGCATGGCACACAGCATGTAGGCTATGTAGCTTGTAGCCCAGCAAACTGTCGGTATTGCAGACAGATGACTGAGATCCGTAAAAAACTTCAAAAACAACAAACTGATGAGACAAGTCGGTCACCAAATGGATGGGGTTGTGGAATTTTTTGTGATATTATTAATGTGCCTAAATAATAAATTCTTAAGAATATTTTAAAATCATTTTTAACTAAAAAAAATGTTATTGATAAAAATTATAATTAGAACTTCGTTATGTGATATCGGCGGTGATGTAGTGAGTATCGAGCGTCCACTGAATCCTGGTAACACTAGCTGTATACGGAAAGTACATTGCACCACTCCTGCTCGCTATTTCCCGACTCATTGGCACCGGAACAGTATGGAACGGTGGACTCTCGGTAAACCAGACTTGATTTTTGTTGATTCTTTACCGACCCGTGACTACCTTTGATGACTGCCTTAGTGTCGTGTCCACAAAAACTGGCGAAATAGTTCCTCTGGCTCTACAAAGGTACAGCAGAAATCTACTATGAGGTGTCACATGATTTAAAAAAAAATCACCAATCAATGTAGATTCTTTTTGTTAACCTCTGCGGTGTTACAATTTGCACTTTTGACTCTGATTATGGGCCTATACTTGGTTCGATAGCTCTCTAGGTATATTCTGTTGTTAAAATCCATGTAAAAGCCCGGCTGGGCGTAAAAACAAATAAAAATAAATCTGCTATTTTTTAAATCGTTGATACTATTACATATAAGAAATATATATATGTATACTATTATCTATAAGAAATATAAATACCACTGTTATAAAACTAACAATTTTCTTTGGCTCAATTAAATTTATCTTTTATATACTAATTTCCGCTAGTGTAAATACTCCTAGAATAAAATGGTGCAGTTTTTACGTGACAATTTAAACAACGCAGAAAGTGGTTCACACTCATTCATTTCAATAGAGAAAAATATTTATAATATGTATTTATATGTTTATCAATGCAGTAAAAAAAATGTTGTACACAATTGGTACATATGTTCCTTTCTTTGTTTTGTTGAGTTTGTTCAACATAAAGTATTTTATTCATTGATGGTTTATTGCTTAGGAAAATACCTTGAAATTGAATTCATGCCCTGAAAATTAACTAAGGCCTAGTTATTTAAACCCTACTCACATTTGACTTCTTCATCAAATCGGCGATTGGCCATTTTGAAGTTTTAATATTAATTTTTTAGTGGAACAACTTTTTTTTTACATTTAGGTTATGCGCATCAAGGTAATATATCATTGAAGAAGAAGATAATACTAACAAATCTAAAGAAAACGTGAAAAACTGTTTAGTTTAGTTTTGTTAGTATTGCCTTTAATTTTTATATTAGATCAGTCTCTGTTAACGGCAATTCTCAGACCTACGGCGTTAATTTCATACAATCTAATTTAAAATTTGATAAACAGGTCTGTTCTAAATGGTGCTGTATGCCAATTTGTGACAAAGTTAAAAGTGTCAGAAGTTCAATCTGTAAGTATGATGGAAGACTTGAAAATGGTTTTGAATGTTTTCCACAGCGTGCATTTAATGAATAAGAGAAAATGAGTGCAGTACTATCACTATTTGCTGCAATATTCAAAGCTGTATTGAAATAATGCAATTTAAGTGCTTAGTTCATAAATGTAATATATCTAGCAGAACTTATCACATACAAGACAAATAGTGGTAGATCAATTAATATTGCTTTATCATCTACCAGGAACTTGATCTAGCGATGGGCTCAATTAAAATGCATTTTGAAATGCGATTGATTCAAACAAATTATAATCGAAATGTTCAAAATTCTTTCAAATGTAGTTGAAATATTGAGTTTCAACAGTCTCAAAGTTGAGAGTATTCAATAATGATACATCAAAGGGTGTTGGGCGATTAATTCAATAAATCATCAACGATACATAATTGTTATAAACATCTTTCAATCCATGTTTCGATAGGACCATCACCAATACTATTTTTGAAACGGTATTCAATTTGAATTTATGCAATATAATAAACCGTCATAACAACCAAAGAGATAGCTAACAAGAATCCTTCACTAGTATTCTTGCATGAATTTTAAGCTAAATAAGTTTAATACGTAAATCAATTACATGTTATCATTTTCTATGCTTCATTCCAAGCCGTTTCTGTTAAAATCGCTGTATTTTCTCCGCTCTCGTCAGGAGAATATTCAAAATTCCACATTGAGTTGGCTAGAACTAACGTTTCACTCTCTCTGAGATCGAACGCTAAACTGGGACACAATTCTTCGCAAGGATGTCTCGGAGTTAACTGAACAAGCGTAGAACCTTTCAACTGTGATAGAATAATCAGTCCTGTATCTAACTCTAATTGCTTAAACCTGGGCGCAGAATACTTATTAGACATCAACAACCAATTAAAATGAGCTGGAGGAACATGCGGAGAAAGAAAATATGGCCTAGGTGCTAAAACTCTCAAAGATTTAACAGCTTGAAGATCGCAATTTTGAAAATGGACAAACCAATTCGGTATCTGTATGTTTGTTATCTTGGTTAATAAATTATCTAAGTCTGCTGGTTGTTTTCCAGTGCGCAGGTTGGTTTGTAGAATGCACGGGACGGAGTCTCGGAGTCTCTCGTCGTCGGACAGGAGTCTGGTCAGGTTGAGGTCAGGGTGCTTGGTGAGAGACCAGTCCATGTTTGCATCAGTGACTATGACAGGGGCCCCTCGGATAAGATGCTGGTTAAGGATGCTGTCGTAGTTGGTGTTTGATATGTGGTCAATGGATGCTGCAAAAATAAAACAAAATTTTGTGAATGTGAATGTCTAAAGTTGAAGGTCGCCTCATATAGCTAGGATAATAACAAGGAACTAATAAAAAGCTTGTATTATTATTCTAAAATTGTAAAGAATCAATATTATCTTTGAAAAACCTTCAAAGAATAGGAAATTTGATTATTTTTGTTTATATTCATATTTTAGATTACAAAATCAAAATAAAAAGTTTTCTCTTACAGGGAACCAAAAAGAAAATAGTACTTAAATAGAACATTTTTTATGAAGGGGTGAGGATAGTGGGATAAGTTAGGCCAACCGCAGGTACAAAAATTGCTCAAAACTTGTAACAAAATAATGGAAAAAAATGTTTTCTCGGTAATTTAAAAAAAAAAACGAAAAAGCATTTAATTTTTATCAGCGTGTTCGGAAGCTGGGAAGTTAATTATATAAATTTAGGGATTTTTGTGAAAAGTGGTGGTAAATACAAAATTAGATAAGCTAAAATATACTTACTTATTGCTTCGCAAACAGCACAATCCGAGAGTGAAAGAACATTGTGAATTTCAGAGATTTTGCTATTTTTATTGATGAGACAGTCGCGGTAAAACAAGGGCTTCCAGTTCCAAATCGGAAGGATTTTAATCAGGAAAATTCTCCCTATCGCTGTAGAATGCCACGCCACGGTATTTGAATTGGTCACCAAGTAAATAGCGCAGAGGACGATGGAAAGCCCAATTAAAACCCGTAACCATTTTTGAAAGGAAGCGCGGCGCACGGCATTCGTGAATGGACGGCAAATCACCTCCATTTCTTCATCGGTAAACCCGACCTGACGGCAATATTCGTAAAACGATTTCAACTCGGTGTCCATCAGTTGTAATTTTTCGCGATGTGACATCTCCGCTCCAGTTTTGGATGTCATTTTGAAGTGACCTAAAAACTCAGACGTGATCAATAATAGGGGTATTTCTCCAACTACTACAGATGAGTACGTACCTACTGTACATACTTACCCACCCTCCTCACGTAGCTCGATGCATTTCTCATTTACAAGAAGAAAAACGTGTTTATTATTTCCATCTAGCGGATTGGACTAGAACTGAAGAACCCACGCGAAACATTTGAATCGTACGAGTGGTTTATTTATGCCTACAGCGTACCATACCCCGAGTGCGGTTATGGAAAGGTCTGGTGAGCAGGTAATGAATTCAGACCCTTACAGGTAGAAATTACTGTTTTTACCCTCTATAGTAGTCTATTAGGTCTGACCCTTCGATTGCTCTATGTTTCGAGTGTACCTTCACGAGTGGCTTCGGCTACCGGGCCTGGTTATAAATAAAATAGAACACTACCACACCAATAAAATCAATTCGCTTTTATAAATCAGTAATGAAAATAAAATTAGGTATGTTTTTCTCAAATAAAATGATTGTAGTTCTCAATCATTCCACGAGGAATGTCTCTGTTTTATAATGCGAACATTGCGAACATGATTGCGAACTAGCGCCACAGCTTCTCACATTTTCGTCTATAGTATTCTGTTTCAAGTTCCAAGTGGAAGTACCGAGATTCATTGATTTGGCCGCGCGCGGGAAACCGTCGGGGTGCATTTATACGGCCAGTCATAGGCCCGCAAAGGTCACTGCCTTTTTCGCCATATTTGAAATATTTTACACAGAAATAGTACTTTTCTGCAATTTCAAGGCATTATAAATTATTACAAAAATGCTCTCGTGCCTCAATATTTTTTATTTATTTTTTAAATTTAATTTGAACGCGATTCGTGTGATGTAATATTGTAAATATTGAATGAAAATAGTGGCCATAAATTGAAGTAAAGAAGAGTGAAGTGAGTGAATACGTCACCCGCCATCTTGTAATCCTCGCTCACTGCAGAACTTGAGCAGTGAAGTTCGCCTGCCAACGACTTCGGGCTTTCAACCCCGAGAATTTATTTAAATTGTGATTTTTATACACAAAAGTAATTTACTTTGTAGTCGCAGGCTTAAATGAAGACATTGTCGATGTTGACAGGCAACGGTGCTGAAGCATTGGTGTTTAATTTTAATTCAAGTGCATTTTTGTGCATCCGCGAAAGTTGAAAGAACAGTGTTGCGAGGAAAGTGCTCAAGTAATCATTCAAAATTCCGGTCCCCACGCGTAAACGAGAAGGAGCCTTTCCACCAGGCCCCGGCCAACCAGGCGAGGCCGACATGAATAACAAACGCAAAAACCGAGCGGTGCCCCCGAGGTAAGTGTCCATGACCTAACCTTTCATACATGCTACAACCCTTTGTGCCTTCTGAAAATAACAAGGAACAACCCTATCAGGGTTGGATTATGTCCTGCCAGTCCCTCTGATTCCCCGTAATCCTTCAACAATGGCTGATTACCACGCGACGACATCCCCGTTTCTTTATTGTCTGGGATTAGGAGGGCCACGACCCGACTACTGTCATGGTGTTGAGATATTTATTTATGACCATCGACTGTCGCACATGCGGATGAGGAATTCTAGGAATTCTGTCTTCAACTTTCTAATTGAAAATGAAGTACCCGTGTTCGTATTTTCACGGCACTTTATTGTTGTCTCTGGGAGTATCTAAACCAAACACGGCATGATAAGGCGGACAGGGTAACTTCTAATCACAGTACTCGCGTGCATTCCTTCGCGCTGCGTTGCAAGGGACCAGTCCGAAAAGTTAAAAACACAGACATTAGTACATTTCACTTAAATATCAATGTTTTGCTTGTATTATCTTGTGTCTCAGTGTAGTTTTCATTGATTTTAGCTCAGCATACACCATTCCTTCTCTTCAAAATTCTCAGTTTTTATACGGTTGTGACACATTGAAAACTGAAATATTAAAATGGCAGGCGAAATTTGTGAATACTAAGAAAATAACAATACCGTATGATGTAATTCCCTCTCGACATAACATAGTGCGTTTTGTGTGAAATATTTAGAAAGTGGTTAATTATCATCCAATTAAGAGTTATAATCAAAAATAAATTATGTGTATTTGAAACATAACAGTAATTTCTCCCTGGCATGCAATTTGGTCAATGTCTTAACCTCTTTTTTGATCATAGATTTCCACTCATCACTTTTCATAAATGTAAGTATTACATGTGGAGATTCTCAAAGTGGTTATTTATGAAAACATAATGCAAATTTGTAAATTCTTTTCATCAAAATACATAAAAGTGTTTAGAAGAATCCGCATCCAGAGATCAGTCACAGTAAAATGTTGACTGAATAAACATTCAGTCTTAAAATGGTGGACTTTGAAACATTATTTAATTTATGACAATTCAAGACTAATCCTGATCATCTCCATCAATATGAAGGCACACATTTACAGATTTAATAATAATAATAACAACAATTTATTTAAGAATGTGTGCAGGGGTAGTGTGCAATGCAATACATTCCATATTTTGAAATAATATATACAATTTGAATAAGAAAAGTACTAATACACCTTATTTACAGAATAAAATCAGTGTTCTATCTGGAAACATTTGTTTCATGCATCTTCTGGATTGTAAATTATAACACAGAGCTCTTAACATCTTCATTATTGTATGTGCATCATCAGGTGTGTTCTTCTCACTGTTACATGCAGGCTCGCTAATCTCCTTTAAAAATAAATGTTCAATTTTAAGTTTTTTTTATGTGTCGATTCAAGTCCCAACTGACTGGAGCCAGCTGGACCAGGTACACCCAATTTGGGGAATGTTGCGAGACAGAAAGAAGTAGGGGTGGGAAGGCTGAAGGTTAGGAAGGATGTAACTATTCAGATCGCTAAAACCATTTCAACCAAAGTTTCGATTCTGAATGATGAACTCTCACCGGGACTTTCACTGAGTATCTTCTATTCTGGAATAGAATACTTTCTTGTTAGAAATATAATACAGTTGTTTATTCATATATATATATATTTTTTTACATTATTCCCACGGAGGCCATGAGGAAAATAATTTCCCTCGGGGCCTATGTCATGCCTATGCAAGGGTCTCCCCAAACCAGCCTCTCTTGATCTGGCACGCCATGCAGCTGGTGGACAGGCGCATCCTGTACCGGCAGGGCCGGCCCTAGCCAAACAGTCTATTAAATCCTCAAGGGCATTGTGTTAGGTATTGTCAACGCCTTGGCTCCTTTCGCAAGTCGGTTCCTGGAATGGACTCCTCTAACTACCCCCGCACAGGTCCGCCACTGTGTCGCATTGGGCAGAAGTACTCCTGGCTGAGGTGGCTCCCTAATCTCCTTCGTAAACAAATGTTTATTTTTAAAGTTAGACTATTATCCTACATATTGAGACTTGGTTGAGTAACCTCTCAGAGCTTGTTGCATTTTAGAAGTCCTTTGTAAAATGTCACCTACTCAAACCTACCTCACACCCAGCATAAAAAAAAACACCATACTAACAACAGTTCTAAATTTATGTATTATATACAAATGTAAATATTTGGTAGACACTGTATGTATGTATAGAAACAAATAAATTAAAAATTAAAACCTTTAAGGATTTATTATATTCAGAACCAAACCTATAAACAAACAACAGTCGATTATTGATTTATAGTCCAGCATTCAGCTTAACACTGGGCTTGTTTACATTACTCCTATGCAATGGTTTGAAATACACAAATCTCAAAATGGTATAAAACAAAGTCGCTATCCGCGTTTGTCTGTTTGTTCTCTTAGTTCTTCTAAACTACATATGGGATTAGTTTAGGGTTTTCATTATCATTTAGACAATTTCTTCCGAAAGGTTTATTTATACAATACATGTATATTATATTTATAAAAAGTCGATGTTTTGTAATCAAATCGTAAATAATATTTTTAGGCGCTTACATTGCTAACGCTGGCTAAACCTTATGAGATTCATCAATATAATGATGTACTACGGAATTTGTAGATCTTAAAAAGGCCTACAGAAAAGTCCGCGATGGTGTATCTGCCTATCCACTAAGGCAATGATACTCAACCTTTTTCTTCTGCGGGCCACATTCATATGTTTGTAAAGCTACGCGGGCCGCAACACTATACTGGTATGACAAAATATATCATGCAACCCACCACCCCCGTTTTTTTGGAAAACCATTTGAGTAACCATCAGTGTTGCGGATCTTGGCCTAATGTCACCGTTTTTCAAACTGAAATTCGGCTACATTAGGCTACTTAATAATTCTAATGAACTCACATAAGTTCTGCCCACATATTCCCCACAAATATTCTACGTGAGCTTGATTCCCCCTTTTATTATTCGAAAACCATGGGGAGGGGGGGTTGTTAGAGAATTTCTGTAAAACATTATTCCCCACAACAATTTTTCGAAATCCATGGGGAAGGGGGGGGGGGGGGTAGATACGAAATTCCATTTCGAAAAATTCCTCACATTTTTCCGGTCGCAAAAAATATTACATCAAATACCGGTGTATTTATGTTTAAAAGGTAAGTTCAAGAGGTTTTTGTTACGTTTTGTTTTAAATTATTATTTGTGATTTGGCTGATTTAAATAACTTGCTGACCTGTCGCCTTTTAGATTTCTTCGTCGCTGATTCTCGTTCTGATTAGCCTAAATGGCGATAAATCGCCTTCGTTGGCAACACTGGTAACCATTTAACTTTGGAGCTGTCAAAAATTTATGTGTTGCCACGAGCAAAATTATTTGCGCGCATATTTGTCCGTCAAATCTTTGTTTTTTGGAGATAGATCTAGCGTGTGCAGTAGCAACACTCTTTTACCAGATCTGATGTTGACACGACAACGACTATCCTCTTCGGGTTTCAATGTCTGTACGTCAAAGTCGCAATTAATTTCAAATTAACGTGATATAGAATGCCAGTTTTTGAAAATCATGTTCCTGATATTAAATGTATTGAGGGCCGCACAAAATAGCTTGGCGGGCCGCATGCGGCCCGCGGGCCGCAGGTTGAGTATGGCTGCACTAAGGATAACCCCCCAGCAACCCCTGGTACACGTCAGCTATTTAAATATAATAAAATGCAGCATGTCTAAGGATCGTGGAAGTGGGTTCCAAATTAGGCTACTTTTTTAAAGTCTTAAGTTAGGAAATACACAAATGAATGTGTGCGTACACACACACACGCACACACAGACACACACACAGACACACACACAGACACACACACACACACACACACACACACAGTGTTAAACGCTCGATTTGAAGTTTGTAGATGGTATCAATTCTATCCATTTTCATCAATTAACTGTTATAGTAAAATGGGTACTTTCGAAGCATTTGTGGAATTGTTGTATCTGGCTACAACTGATTAACTATATTGTTATTTTGCAAATTCATTAAATTCACACATTATTTGTAATAATACTGACAACACTAACGAGAATAACACTTGTGGTTCAGTGGGTCAATTAGAAAGTGCTGCCATTTGTGAATTTATAACAAACTCTTGTAAGGTTAGAATTAGAACATACGTTTTTCTGGGTAACCTAAATATTTATGAAGGTTTTCATTGTTATAGTAATTGTGGCAATAACTGAACATTTTAAAAACAAATAGTTGCTGATGAATCAATTTTGTTAAAATTTGGCAATGCTTAAAATTTTTTACTTTTGACTGTCACTGGATATACAAGTTTACGTCCCTTTTATTCAGAGCAGAATTATACTGGAGACCATTTTGTCTTAATATCTTGTAACCTTCAGTAATCCACGAGACCTCCTCAAAACTCCAAATACCTTTCTACTGTTGAATATCGTTCAGCTGTTGTCGAGGTTGTACCTTTTTCACCTTTGATGACCTCTGTGGCAGAGTGGTGACTAGGGTCCCAGCTGCTTCCAACCGTCTGGAGCCAGTGTGACTATGGCATCCCCAATTGGGGTATGTTGTTAGGCTCACTATTCAGATCTGGTCTTCAAACATTGCTAAAGCCATTTCAAGCAACGTTTCGATTCTGAATGGTGGTCTTTCACCAGGGCGATACTGAAGGTATAACTAACCTGAAAATGTACTGTATATAATTTAAAATAAATAAATTGTGAAATAACACAAGTTAATCAAATAAAAATTACTTGCGCGTGACCTGCGACCTCCGAATTCGTAGCCAAAGATCATAAACACTCAACCACGGAAGAAGTGATTGGAAGATGCTTTTAGTATCGCCTTAGTGAGAGTTCAACATCATTCAGAATTTGGAAAGTTTCCTTGAAATAGATTTAATTATGTTTTAGTAACCAGATCTGATTCCCATCTCCTTCCTCCTCCCTGCTTCTTTCAGCCACACAACATTCCCCAAATTGGGGATATCGTGGTCCAACTGGCTCCGGGCAGTTGGGATTTGGCCTCCTTCATAGACGCTATCCACAGACTTTAGTTCCTCGCCCTTGGCCTCCAGTGCTAACTGTTCTGCTATATGCAGTCATCCCACCTCTTCTGCCTTGGGTGACCCACTTGTTCATGATTGTTATTTGTCAGGATCAGTGTTGCCATCTTGACAGATTTCCTGTCATATCTAACAGATTGGAGTGCCCTCGAAACAGGAGAGTTTTCTGTCTTAACAGGATTTACAGGATCACAGTAATTCCCGAAGTAATAATTATTGAGGATAAGAACAAAGTTCCCGCCAGAATTAATAAAGAATCCTTAGTTAGATCATTTTGGAAAGCTCTCTAGGCAAGATTCCCCTTGGTGAACTCAGGGAAGGAAACCTCCCCTCCTTTTCCCAGAATCTTGGTTTTTTATCTCAGAATTTATTGAGCCACCTCTTCCCCTCCCAGGATACCTGGTCTGCACTAGAAAATATTCTGGGGGAAATTCTTTTCTTTACTGTAGATTTTAGCGGAAATGTAGATACCAAGATGGCATCACTGGTCTCAAGATCTCCTTTCGTCATCTCCCGTATTATAAATCTCATTAACAGTGTATTGTGTTGATTGTTATGTCCAGGTCACCGCGTGTGCATTCAGTGGCGGCCGAGGGTGTGTACAAGAACGCCCCCTTCATGCACGCCATAGCCTGTCACGTGGGTGACACTGTGCAGGTGCACACACAGTCCGGCAGCATCTGGGAAGGCATCTTCAGGACCTTCTCTCCCCAGTTTCAGGTAAGCACCAACACCTTAATGCACGCCATCGCCTGTCTCGTGGGTGACACTGTGCAGGTGCACAAACAATCCGGCAGCATCGGGGAAGGCATCTTCAGGACCTTCTCTCCCCAGTTTGAGGTAAGCACCAGCACCTTAATGCACGCCAATCGCCTGTCACGTGGGTGACACTGCAGGTGCACAAAAGTCCGGCAGCATCGGGGAAGGCATCTTCAGGACCTTCTCTCCCCAGTTTCAGGTAAGCACCAACACCTTAATGCACGCCATCGCCTGTCACGTGGGTGACACTGTGCAGGTGCACACACAGTCCTGCAGCATCTGGGAAGGCATCTTCAGGACCTTTTCTCCCCAATTTGTGGTAAGCACCAACAGATAGACTGATGACTGTCATATCATAGCACATTACGAAGAGGTCAAAATACTTTTAGAAGAGAAGAAACCTTTTATGCTTATGATGAGTGAAACACATGTGACTGAAGATATCCAAGATAGTGAAATTATATTTGATGATTATAATACCATCCGTTGTGACTCGCATAGCAGACATACAGGAGGAGTGATGATTCTCTTAAGTAATAAAGTTCCATATGAAGTGATATCAAATCACCAACATGAAAAACATTGTTGGATTTTAGCCATCAGCATTAAATCAGGAATCAAGAAAGGTGTATATACTGTTATTTATAGATCACCAAACACGAGTAAATGCGACTTCTTAACATATTTTCAAAGATGGAGCATGGAAAATTTGCAAGATGAAAATATTAACATCATAGTTGGAGATTTCAATATAAATGTTAAAGCAAATGCAGACATATACACAAAAAAACTGAAATCTATTATTCAAACTGCAGGTATGAAACAATTAGTTAAAGATTTCACACGAATTACTAATACCTCTAAAACATTGATTGATCTGGTTATCTCAAATAAATTTAACCTATGTGTTAATGTATTAGATAAACATAAAATTACCGACCATAATATGATTCAAATTCTATTAAATGACAGAGAAAACTACAACTCCAGTAAAGAAACACAAGTAATAACATTTAAAAATTACAAAAGATACAATAAAGAACTCTTCATTCAGACCTTAGAGACTATTGATTGGAATGAAATAAATCAAATGGAATATAACAAAAAAGCTGACCAGACGATATTAAACATTAAAAAATCCATTGATGAAGTAGTTCCAGAACAGAAGATACGTAAAGGAAACAATAATAAATGGTTCACAAAAGAACTACGCACAATGCAGCATGATAGAGATACATTTTACAAGAGAGCACGCCTTACTAATAATACTATGGATTGGAATAACTACAAAAAAATGAGAAATAAATACTCCAAAGACATAAAAAGAACGCATAATGAGTACATAAAAAATAAAATAAAATCGGAAGAAGGGGATCCCAAAAAAATTTGGAAAAGCATTAAAGAATTAGTACATGGCGATAACAAAAACGACATAAAAATAGTAAACTTCCCAAAAGATATAAACGAAGAAAACATGGCTAATAGCTTTAATAAATATTTTATAGAAAGCATCACTCAAATTAACAAATTAATACCTAACATTGTTTTCAACCCCACAAATGATAATAACAACTCAAACAAAAAATTATTGGTCTTCAGAAAAATAACTGCAGAATATTTATTTAACATTTTAAAGAAAATTAAATCAAAAAACAGTTCAGATGGATTAACTATTAGTGTGATAAAAGATGCTTTTCCAGTAATTGGATCTACTCTATTAAATATTATTAATCAGACAATTGAAGAGGGAAAATTTCCACAGTCATGGAAACTATCTACCATTATACCGGTCCCAAAGGTTAAAAATACCAGAAAATGTGAAGAATTTCGACCAATAAACACCTTACCGAAATATGAACAGATACTTGAAGTAATAATAAAAGAACAAATATTGCAATACTTAGATGAACACAATATTTTATACCAAGAACAATCGGGATTCAGATGTAATAATTCTTGTGAAACAGCGTTAAATGTAATCGTTGAAGAATGGAAAGAAGGAATGAATAGTAATAAATTTATCTTAGCAATATTCTTGGATTTTCAAAGGGCATTCGAAACCATAGATCGAGAAATATTGATAAGAAAGCTTAAAGAAATTGGTTTCTCAACTCTAGCCATTAAATTAATAAAAGAGTATTTGAAAGACCGAATACAGGTAACAAAAATTAATAATCAATTTTCAAAACCAATGGAAAATAAATTAGGAGTACCACAGGGATCAGTCCTTGGACCTCTATTGTTCATACTCTATATTAATGACATGGTGAAAATATTTTCAAAATGCAAAGTACGACTATTTGCCGATGATACACTTATATATATAATTGGAGAAAACTATGAAGAACTAATAAATATTTTAAATAATGAACTAGATAATGTATCAAGATGGCTAAAAATAAATAAGCTTAAATTAAATACAAAAAAAACAAAATGTATGGTAATTGGTTATAAGAAGACATCCAGTGAAAGCAAAATCAAAATTGATGGTGAAATTATTGAAAATGTTACCGATATAAAATACTTAGGAGTTATAATAGATTCCAAACTCAACTTTAACAAACATGCGGAATATACCCAAAAGAAAATTGGAAAAAAGATATCTTTCTTGGGAAGAATTCGCCAAAAACTGTCCGAAAAAACTGCAATCACCATTTATAACTCCATTATTGCTCCACATTTTAATTACTGCTCAACTATCCTTTTCCTGTGTAACGACCGAGAGCAAAATAAATTTCAAATTCTCCAAAATAGGGCAATGAGAACAATACTCAGACGAAATAGATATTCAAAAGTAAATAAAATGTTAAACGAACTAAATTGGCTAACGGTGAAACAGATGTTGACCTTGAACACGATGATATTTTTACACAAAATAGTAAACAACCTGCTACCCAAATATTTTTCGAATCAAATTGTATACAACAAGGACATACACCAACATAAAACTAGGACGTGCAATGAAATCAGGCTACCAAAGAAGGACAAAGCGAATACCCAGAATAGTATATTTTATAAAGGGATGAAATACTATAACGCGCTGCCGGAAAACCTTAAGTCTGCCCCAATTGAAAAGTTTAAGATGTTGTGTAGGAGCCATATCAAGAAAGAAAAAAAAACATAGTATATTTAAATGTAATAATTAATTAGTCATTTGTAATCTTAAATGTACAAATTACTAAAATAAAATCAATAAATAAATACATACATACCTAAAAAATCTAACCATCCGTCATCGGCATAACGATCTTTGCAACACGCATGTAATAGTTCCCCAGTTCAACGATTTGAATAACCAGGAAAAATAGCATAATTCTAGCACACAATCAAAAGTACTGACGTATGTATACATGTCAGTACTACCATTCATAATATTCAGTCTATATTAATTATAGCATTTATTATTTTTGTGGGTTTACCTTTCACTGCTAATGATAACATTTTGTATTATTTTAGAGTAAGTATTTACATTAAAATAATGCAATGCTGACAATAATACTAATGTGACTAATAATTGTTGGTTCAACTTACTGTAACACAGATCAAAGGTTGGCTTTAAGTGTATTCAGTTTTGCCAGAGATAGTACACTGTATGCAGAGTAATAATTTGGTCTCCTGCATATAATTTTGATTAGAATGATAAGTAAATAGAGAATCCACGATAGATTTTGTTTTTTTTACCGAAATAATGTTTGTGTTTTCATTTTGAACCAGTAGATATTTAATAATAACTGCCTGATTAATCTTCACGCCATTTCTTCGTAGGGGTCAACGGAGAGAATGGAATGACTATAATCTGTTTGGTACAAACTCCTTGCGTCAAATTGACAATTATTGGGCAATTTATAACTTTAATCTTTGATTTCGTATTTGAAGTACTAGTGTGGAGGGCTGTTAAGATCGTTTCCCAGTTGTATGAGTAGTTAATCGAGGGTTAATGAACATGGTTGGCGCTAACAAAAAATTGTCCAGAGACTCGAAGCAGTTCACAATAGAGTGCTGGCACCTACCCCGATGAAAGGATGAAATTAGATTGAATGCTGTGGAAATGAGATCCCTGAGGCATATGTATGGTGCAACCATTTATGATTGTGTGAGAAATATGAAGATTCGCAAATAATGCAAGGCTGAAGTAAACGTAATGAGTAAGATTAAGAAAGGGACGGGGATGGTTTGAGCACGTAGAGTGAATGAAAGAAGAAAGGAGTGTGACGCGAATGTGAAATTTGAATGTGAACAAATACTCGAGTCTGGCCATGTCAAGAGTTTAAATAACAAAATGAGACGATGTATGAATGTGAATGAGGCAAGAAGCGTGTGCCAAGACCGAGTTGTTTGGCCGTTCATCCTCTCTGCCTACCTCTGCGAGAAAACGGTGTGATGATTGGTTAGTTATTTATTTATCACAATTTGTTAAGATAATCCAAGGTTTAAAGTGAAATAATTTATTTTCCACCTCCATGTTCGGTTTCATTTTGCAATTGTCCACAGCGCAGCACTATTTTTTGCCCAGTACTACTGATAGTGTAAGTTGTTTAGATAAAAACAACACGGGTTTCTACAATTGAACAGCTGATAGCAAGTTTATGAATGGATGACAAATTATTTTGATGAAAGTCCACATGATAATTATTTTGAAATAATGGTGAGCTATGAATTTGTGTGTGGCACTTGTCTTATCTTATTAATCACTTTGACTGTCTGATTCAATGAGATTATGAGGGATTTTTCAAGTAACAATTCCCTAAAAGGGCCCAGAAAATGTTAATCTTAAATTAATCATTTTTTGATATTATATTCTGTGCTATGCTAATTTTCCAATGCTAGAGAGTCAATGTGATAAAAGCAACCGAACTAACTGGTAATAAGAGAATTTTACCTACAAATGATATTCATATTGTTTCCTTCAATGCCTGGAATCCATTACGAGAGAGCTTGCTCTTTCTCCCTTTTTATTTAGGTTTTGTGCATGTTTATTTCCTATATTTGCCTTTTTTTAAAACTCGCCACACTTTCTCTCCAGTGGCACCACTGTAGTGATGCGCATTAACTAGACTTATAGCTACCCAATTTGATGTTTGCTAATGATTTTAATTTTTTTTTTCGAAAATTCAATTTTTTGTATGGATATTTTCAGGAAATCTCAGTTTGGCCGTGCGCCGCACGGATTTCCTGACAATATTCACAGACAAAATCGAAATTCCGAAAAAAAATTAATAATCATTTTCAGCTGCAACAATATCAATAATGCCATTTATTGTAATATTAGCACTCTTGTACACCCAAAAGTCACAGCCTCCACTGCGTGTCTGTATCATTCATTCTAACGTAAGAGATGCGTAAACTTCAGATTGGTGGATGGTTTGAAAATTCTATTTTTAAGTGCATTTATTTTTATGTTCCCATATGTTATCTTTATCATCGAAACCATAGAATTTTATCTCACGACCTCAGGGTAAACTTGCCCAATGATCATGCCATGGTTTTGTAGCAACAGTAACTGACGTTGTATTTCTTTCTCAGGTTGTTTTAGAGGTAGCGCACAGGGTGGATAGGGACGACGTCATGGCCTTGGATACCGTTGCTGACAAGATGATATTTAAGCCCGAGGATGTGGTCTCAATAAAGGCCAAAGATTCTGATCTGGAGTATGCAACGAGGGACACGTTCCAGACTGACGCGGCCATTTCTAAATATAATGGTAAGTCAATCATTGTACATACGTCATCTGCGCTACATTCCATGGAGAGTCTTGGTTACTCTTATAATTTTCCAAAAAATCAACTTGATTAATTTATAATACACCAAGGACTGGTTGTTTTGGAGAATTTGAACAATTCATCAAATTTCAACATTTATTTTCGGGTTCTGGGAAAGTCCTATTTAAGTTCTGTTACTATATCATTATAGGCTAGTTACTTGACCAAACTGAAATATGTAATAACAGAACTTGAAAAAATCTTTCACAGTACTTGAAAATTCACTTTGAATTTTGAAGATTTGTTTAAATTCTCTGAAACAACCCGTTCTATGGATGGGTAATTGAACAGTTCATCAAATTTCAAAGATGATTTTCAAGTTCTGTTATTATATCATTATTGGCCTGTTGTTTCACAAAACTGAAATAACAACAGAACTTCAATTGAACCTTCACAGAATCTTAAAATCAACTTTGAAATTTGATGAATTGTTCAAATTCTGTGAAACAATCCGTCCTAAGCATAAATAACTCTTGTTAAAGAAGGGAATAAGTCAGTACCTACCGTCAATATCGAACTTGATTCGTCCGACTGCAAGTCAAGTGTCCTACCTAGTGGACTATTGACTTATTTATTTCACTTAAAACACTATATAATATTTACAGTGGTTAACGGTATTTAAACAATTTACAAACGTTTAAAAGTAATTGAATACATTTTCCTCATCTTTTATGTTGGTGGGTATTTCTTGGAAGATCTGCATTGCATTATACGTCGACTATATAGCAAATAGCATTTGTGATACAATGATACAAAATTCTATTTTACTACATTGTGGTCCAGTGTATTTTTTGAAGAGAATTTTTTTTTTTAATAATCTTATAAAATTGTCACCCACACTTGATAAGTTTTTAAAAATGATTTCTACGCTCGATTTCAACCCCATCCCATCTCGTGCATTAACTCTTCAGGCTAATTTGTTATTTAATTGTTCGCTTTTTGAAATCTCCCTCACTGTCATCAAAAGTTGAATTTTTTCAAATTTAATCAATATGTGAAAATTCACCCAAATCTATATTGACATTTCACTTATTGAAAATGTTGTAATGTTTTAACAGTTTCATACAATATAAGTTTCTATGATAATTTGCTACATCATTTAATTTATCTCACTAACTGTAAGAGTAGGGATTGCAATCCCGCAGCTTTTATTAATCCGCAATCCCGCACCTTCAAAGTGCGGGATCCGCAGATCCCGCAAGTTAAAAATTCATAGAGTATAAGAAAAGCAATTCTTCGATATCAGCAGCATTTACAGCATTGCCCAGCAGCAGCATTTACGACGGAATCTGATAATGATGATAACGATGTTATGGACGCCAATGAACAGGGTGTGACTGTAAATATAAATTCACTGCCAATTGAAATGATTTCTACAACATATGACGATCTCTTGAAGAAAGTACGGAAAGTGGTAAAAAATTTTAAGCGGTCACCAACTAAAAATGACGTCTTCTTACAAAAATATGTGAAGGAACAAGAAGGTTCTAAAAAAGAATTGGCATTGATATTAGACTGCCGTACTCGCTGGAATAGCCTTTTGAATATGTTAGAACGATTCTACAATTTGAAGAATTGTATTGATAAAGCATTAATCGATATTGAATCTGAGATTAAAATCAGCGATAATGAGTGGTTCATAATTAAAGATCTCATCGCTAACTTGCAGCCTTTTAAATTAGGAGTTGAGGCACTTTGTAGGCGAGAGTCAACGCTTATAACTGCGGACACAACAGTTCGATTTATTTTGGATAAATTGCAACAACAAAACACGGTGTTGAGTAACCAGTTGTCACAGACTCTACATGAACGTATTCAAGAACGCCGCACTGATTTAACAGGAGTTTTGATTTATTTGCAAAATCCGAAAAAGTACGACGAAGAAGCTAAAAATACAGACCGTACTTATACATTCTTCATGCCAAGAAAAGTTGCAATACGCCAAGAAATAAAGAATATAATAGAAAGAGTCGTAGTTCAAGACGATGAAAATGAAACATATACAGATGGCTTCGAAAATACATCTGCTACTGATACAGATTCCACTATTCCCACTCTAACGCTAAAAGACGAACTGGAAAAACAACTTCTACAAGAAAAAGAAATATTCAAGAAAAAGCCAGACAGCAAAAAAAAGGACTTTGAGAAAATTTTGAAGAAGGAAATGATGGTCTTTGACTCCGAAGGTATCAGAGGAGAGTACCTGACGCCCTATGAGTATATCCTGACGGTGCAGCCTACTAGCTTAGAAGCCGAGAGAGCTTTTTCAGCAGCAGGTTATATTTGTAGTTCGCTCAGAAGCAGACTCGGAGATGACACAATTAATGCCATTTGCTTTTTAAGAGCGTACTTTCAAAACTTATCACCATAGGTTGAAATTTTTTATTATTATTTTTTTTTATTCTTTCATTCTTTTCTTTTTTTCTTTTCTCACTTTAATGAATAATGTTGTTCAAACAATGATTTGTTATTTTTTTTAATGTTTGTGTTAGAAATGTTAAATAAAAGTTGATTTTTACCCAAAAATCTGTAGTTTCAATTTGATTTTAAACATTATTTCAAAGATGCGGGATCACGCGGGATCCGCGCGGGATTGAGCAATCCCGCATATCAATCCCGCGGGATTGAATTAGCTGCGGGATTGCAATCCCTATGTAAGAGGTATTTACATAAACATTTTCACTATTTTATTTGTTATCCTTACTTGCAACGCTAGCTTGGGCCGTGTTGCAGCAAGTATATTGTATGTATTGTCATCTTTCCTTTTGAATCCTAATAACATGAATCTGTGGTGTATACAGGTCGCAGCGGCGGGTATGGCGAAGAGCGCCGCCTGCAGCCGTGGGACGGGCTGGACGGGCCCGCCCTGAACGGCTCCGACTCGCCAGGCTGCGAGGCCCTAGAGGCGCCGCGCCCTGACCTCGCCCTCGACCACCGTGCCAACGGCTGGGACGCAAACGACATGTTCCGCAAGAACGAGCAGGTGTACGGCGTGCACAGCACCTTCGACCACTCGTTGGCCGGCTACACCCTGCCACTGGAGAAGAAGAATACTCAGGACTATAGGTGACTAACCTGACCTAACCTAACCCTTACCCACAGGAGTAGACTCTTTTACACTCTTTTCTTCACTAATCTGGCCTACATGTTCCCCCCAACTGTTGTTGAATCAGTGGGACTACGGCACCCTCAATCAACTACGGGACTACGGCACTCTACTCAATAGCTCAATTGTAGAGGCACCGTTACTTTATGTGAAAGTTGTTGATATTATCATCTTCATTGATTAAATATTACAATGCATCTTTTGCATAGCTTATCTATAGGATAATGTATATTTTAGATTTACTTATTTATGATTTATTTATTTACCATTCACCTCTCGAACCTATGAATAGTGGCTATATATTGGATAAGTTACAAAGTTTTCTACCTATTTGTTGGTTTATATGGATAAGCTTACAATAGGATAGTGAAATACCCTCTCAGTAAGTTAATCCTAATATATAGAAAACTAGTGAGCCCGGGCAGACGTTGTCCTGCCACAGACCGCCTTTTATGTAGGGTAGTCAAAATTTGTGGTTGTATGTATTTTTGGGTGAGAAATCTAAAAAAAAAAAAGTTAATTTTTTTTGATCACGACAACAGCGCTACCTATCAGGTTAAAAACTATCCTATATTTTAAGCTGGAACCAACCATAACACATTCACAAAATTTCAATGAAATCAGTTGGTCGGTTTCGGCGATTAGCGTGTGCGAACACAGTGACATATGATTTTTATATATTAAGATTAATTATAATTTTATTTGTTTGCCAGGGATGCCGAAGCCAAGGCTGAGGAGATAGCGGCTGAGATCGAGTCCCAGCCCATGTACAAGCAGCGCATGGAACTGGAGAACGGTGACGAAGAGGAGCGCTTTGCCGCCGTGCAGCGCCCCCCCGTCCCGCCCCACCAGCAGTCGCAGCACACATCGCCGCATCAGCAGTCCCAACACCACCCCCAGCAGCACCATTCCCAGCAGCACCACTCTCAGCAGCACCACTCGCAGCAGCACCACTCGCAGCAGCGCCAGCAGAGGCCTAGCCCGCCACCGGCCAACGGGGTCGAGCCCCAGCCTGGTGACAAGTATGTGCCGCCAAACAGGAGGAAAAATCCTCAGGTATGTGCCGATTTATCTCTCCATCCATCGTCACAAATGCCACTTGCCTTTACTCTTCTGTCCTTCCTGCTCTGCTCCAAACTGCATACCTAAATTTAATCCGAATTGGAATAAAGGAGATAGAAAAAGATCTTTAAAAAGATACACAATTACAAATTTAAGAAGTATGCAAATGATTAATGACGGATTGTTTCACAGAAACTCAAATGTGACATTGTCATCTAATGGCCACTCAGCGTCATTTTGTTTTTTTGACAGTTGAAAGATCCCCATTAAATTCTAAGGACGGGTTGTTTCGGAGAATCTGAACAATTCATCAAATTTCAACGTTCATTTTCAAGTTCTGTGAAAGATTTTTTCAAGTTCTGTTTTTATTTCAGTTTTGTCAAGCAACTAGCCTACAATTATATAAAAACAGAACTTGAATAAGTCTTTCACAGAACCCGAAAATGAACGTTTAAATTTGAAGAATTGTTCAAATTCTCCGAAACAACCCGTCCTAAGTCCATTTCAGCTTTTGAACAAATTGTGATCAGCAGAAGAGGACAAATATTATGTTGTTAAGCTTATCAGCTTAAAACAATTCGATAGAAAGCTGGAATGCACATAGAATTGACGTTTAATGACTGGTCATATGTGAATTTGTGAAAAACAACTGGGACTAAGAGAGCTCGAGGCTGTAATAATCGATTTAATTGGATAGCTTTACAACTTTTAGCAATTTATCAGAAGAATAGCATTAATTACTCAGAGCTATTTAAGAAAGTGAGGTCTGGATACTGATTTGCAGTGGCTGGTCCCAGAAATAATGAACAGGATAACGAACACCCTAGTTTAAGTATTCCGCGCTCATTTTAACTTGAGATTAGGAACCTCGAAGGTCTGCAGTCATTAATTATCGCAAATATATTTTAATATTGAATGTGAATTTCAGGCTGGAAAACTGATCAAGTCATCACCACAAGTGCCCCAACAACAACAACCGCCGCAACAGCAGCAGCAACAACAACAGCAGCAACAGCAACAACAGCAACAGCAACAACAGCAACAACAACAGCAGCAACAACAACAGCAGCAGCAACAGCAACAGCAGCAGCAGCAGCAGCAGCAACAACAGCAGCAACAACAACAGCAGCAGCAGCAACAACAACAACAGCAACAACAACAACAACAGCAGCAGCAGCAGCAACAGCAACAGCAACAACAACAACAGCAAATGTCTCAGCAGCAGCAGAAGGGACATCCCCCTCCCCCTCCCCCCGCAGTCATGCACTACCCTCCTCTGCCGCCCCACCAGCACCACCAGCCCCCGCCACACCAGGTTGGTCACCTGAACGATGTAAGTTGAGGCTCTTCAAAAATGCTGCCATGTTTGGTCCACCGGAACATTAACACCATAACATGCAGTTTAAAGGGAGATTTACACTAAAACATCAAGCTTAACCGGCTGTATGCGGATGTCACAACAGTTATATTGCCAAATTTTGGCATCGGTAAAGTCAGAATCCTGTGGTCTACATTTGTAAAATCTTCATACATTAATTATTCTAGCGACATGCATAAGATAAGATAAAAAAATGACATTCTGTTATGGTTCATTCTCGTATATAATTTACAAAACATAAACAAGGCGATCTTTTTAGCCACTCGTTACAGTTGTCTTGCTGGTTTTGCTTCTTCGTCTGACGTGATATTTGTCTGTTTTCAGGGGCACGCCATGGCCATGAGCGTGCCCGGCGGCAAGAGCTACGCAGGGGCCTCCGCGCCTGTGCCCCCAGGAGCCCTGCAGCAGCAGGGGGCGCCCCTACCCTTCACTCAGCAACACAATGTCAGGAGGTGAGATTCGGATTTAATTTTTTTTTGTTTTTAACACTCTCTTATTCTACTTCTTACTACTCCAGTGGTCAGAAATTGGTAACATATGCATTTAAAGATTAAAAAAATCAACCTCATCACGAAAGCTAAAGGACGCAAGTGACAAAATTTTATTTTTTGAACTTATATTTTGGAAAAGATATTGTAATAAAGGAAAAAAAAACGTATTCCCGAGTGAATTGTATTTAGTCATCTTTTAGTTTAATTAAAGACATATTTTTTCAAGTTCGGAATATTGTATTGATTTCTATGAGATTTTAACGAGTATATTTTTGTAGCTACTTTTCAAGTTGTTAGAGTAATAGATGTTACATTTCCAGCCCTTTTGACTTTCCATTGGACAGTAAATTTTTGCATAATAACCTGGGACCCTTTTAGCCGTGAACGGTTTAATAAAAGGTCTAACAATGACAATATTGTCCATTCAGTAGCATGTCTAGTCCACAATAGTAACAATAGTTGTGTGCTGTTTCCCTTCCAGCGGTGGCCCCCCCCAGGGAAAGGTGAACGGCTCTGATGCCAAGCTGCCCCCGCTGCAGCAGCGCGCCCCCCGACACTCGCAGCAGGCCTCCCCGCCTGCCCCCTTCCCGCTCGTCCAGCAGGTCGCCCCCATGCAGGTCAGACATCCGCCTCTCACTTACCGTAATGAATTTGCCGCTGAAGTCTTGTACGAGAGAGACGGCATGACAACAGTTGTTTTAACCATTTAAGCAATAGCTACTCAAATTTGGGTAGCACCCATAGACATCCAGATTAATAGACTTGCTCTAACGTGATATTGGAGTTTAAGTCTAACGTGAATTCGACGAGTCGGAGGCAAACCTTGTGACCATGTTTTTGGCACCAGGAGGCTTCAAGAATGCTTTGAATAAACTATGAAATGACAACCGAAGAGCTTACATAGAAATAACCAGACGACTGTTCACGGAAAAGTAAGTTCGCTAAAGCAAGGCAAAGGTTTGCAGTGCAGTCCATTGGGGGACTTTTCTGTGCAGGATCTGGATATTCGTTTTTAAAAGAACTGTCTGGCACAGCGACTCTGAATGGTGATATTACAATGCGAGTTGCCTCTATACTGTCGGATTAATTTATTGACAAATTACAGAAAGGGGGACGGTCACGTCGCCTCTCAAACTCTGCGCACTTGGGTTGTTCCCTTGATTGGATGTTCTATCAATTTGAATATCTTTGGTGACTAGACTTTTCCAGTATACCATAGACAACGTTATACAGTAGAACCTTGTTTCATGACATCAAAAATCAAATTTCGAATTAACGAATTCCCAAGTAATTCGAAATTTTATGAGAAGAAAAAAAATGCCGAAAATCGAGTTCCTCGGCCGCCCCTTCAAATTTGGGTAGTACCTTTGGAGTAATAGTATAATACGAATTATTCCCGTGTAAATCGAATTTTCGCAGCCGATTACCGCCGCGGACGGCCCTTCAAGTTCAGTTATTCAAAGTAAATTCGTAAAAATACCACACATTTCTACGTAAATCATATTTTCGCGGCGGGTTACCGTCGCTGCCGGAAATTCGACGTAACTACGTAAAAATACGTTATTTTTCCACGTAAATCGAGACGCGGTGGATTTCCATCGCAGCTGGCCTATTAAACTCATATTCAAATTAAATTCGTAAAAATACTATATATTTCCGTGTTAATTGAAAATTCGCGACCGATTTTCATCGCGGCCGGCCCTTCATGTTCAGTTAAATTCATAAAAATCGTAAATTTGTAAAAAATATTATATATTTCCGTGTAAATCGAGATTTCACGGCTGATTTTAATCGCAGCCGGACTTTTAAAATCATATATTCTACGTAAATTCGTAAAAATACGATGTATTTCCGCGTAAATTGAAATTTCGTAGTCGATTTCCATCGCAGCCAATTTAAGTTCAGATATTCGAATTAAATTCATAAAAATACGATTACGCATAAATCGAAATTTCACTGCCGATTTCACTACCCATGGAGATATTTGGTGTAAATTCGTAAAACTACGACAAATTTCCTCGTAAAACGAATTTTCTCGGCCCTTCAAACTCGGATATTTTAAATAAATTCGAAAAAATACAGCATTCCAGTGTAAATTGATTCAGATTTACAAAATAATAATACTAATTAGGACGATGTATAACCACGTAAAAACACATTTTTCGGCGTTTTACCGCCACCACTGTCTTTTAGATTCAGATTTACGAGATTTTATGATTTATTTTTGCGAAAACTAATTTTTTCGAATTACACAAACAAATTTATGTGGGCGGACAAAAATAAATTTCGAATTGAAAATTTTTTCTGTGGATATTTTTTTGTCGAAAATTTCGAATTACGCGTTTTTTCAAATTATCACGGTTTGAATTAACAGGGTTCTACTGTAGTAATATTCAATATTGTCCAAATAAGTGCAAGGTAGGGCAATTTTGGTTACTTAATATACAGAACTCTGGCATTTTTATAAAACTTAATATTCCATAAACATAGGTTGAATATAAGCAGTTTGTAGATTTCCATATATTTTCCATTATTAGAGGTATGATTTTTGGAACGAGCATGCTGAACACAAAATCAAACATCCGGAAATCTTTTATCGCTCAAGACTTTTTTTTTAAATATGCTAATGCTTGAGTGGTTAATTACATTCTCTTGACTACTATGCTGCCATCCCAGTAACATAGTTAAGCCTCCATGATATATCACTCCTCTCTCTTGCTCACTTAGTGAGATAAACATGCCATCCAGTGAGAGTGTCACGAGAGTTTGCATGGTCGTCCGGTCTCTCTTCATTATCACCTGTCCCGTATAATATATAGTGTTAATTAGTCTTTCGACTATTATTCTGCCATCCTAGTACATACCATCGTTAGGCCCTGTCAGATATCACTCACTTTGCTTGCTTACTTGCAGAGTAACTTTATTGTAGCAGGTCAGAAATCACTCATTTGAATCACAAAATGGTGCTATATTTGAGTGTTATGCTTAGATTAAAAATTATCAAGTAACCGATATTGTTGTAGTCGGAAATATTTTTGTATTGTGTGACAATATCAGTAATTTCGTATTTTTTTATCTTAGTATAACCCACTCACTCCACAGTCAAAACTTGTATATTGTTACTATCAGAGATGTGCAAAATGGGTACCCAAAACCATTTGAAATGCAAAATGGAAATGGGTCGAAACTTTTCCATTTGAAAATGCAAAATGGTTTTTAGAAAAGCATTTCAAATGCAAAATACAGTAGAACCCCGTTAATTCGAACCCCGATAATTCGAAAAAACGCGTAATTCGAAATTTTCGCCAAAAAAATTTCCGCAGAAAATTTTTTTCATACAAATTTTTTTTTAATTCGAAATTCGTTAATTCGTAATTCGAAATTTATTTTTGTCCGCGCACGAATATTTGTTCGTGTAATTCGAAAAAATTTAATTTTTGCGAAAATAAATCATAATATTTCGTAAATCTGAATCTAAAAGTCAGCCGTGGCGGTAAAACGCCGAAAAATGTATTTTTACGTGGTTATACATCGTCCTAATTAGTATTATTATTTTGTAAATCTGAATCGATTTACACTGGAATGTGTATTTTTTCAAATTTATTTTGAATATCTGAGTTTGAAGGGCCGAGAAAATACGCTTTACGCGGCTATATGTCGTAGTATTACGAGTTTACACCAAATATCTGTACTTTAAATACAGGCCGCGACGAAACTCGGCCGCGAAATTTCGATTTACGCGTAAATGTATCGTATATTTACGATTTTATTTAGAATATTTGAATTTAAATAGCCCGCTGCGACGGAAATCGGCCGCAAAATCTCGATTTACGCGTAAATATATCGTATATTTACGAATTTATTTCGAATATCTGAATTTTAAAGGGCCCGCCGCGACGGAAATCGGACGCGAAATTTCAATTTACGCGGAAATATATCGTATTTTTACTAACTTTACTTCGAATATCCTAGTTAATAAATACGGCGCGACGGAAATCGGCCGAAAAATTTCGATTCACGCCGAAATATGACATATTTTTACGAATTTAGTTCAAATATCTGAACTTAAAAGGCCGGCCGCGACGAAAAACTGCCGATAAACTGCCGATAAACTTCGATTTACGCGGAAATATTTCATATTTTTACGAATTTACATCAACTATCTTAATTTAAAGGGTCGGCCGCGATGGAAATCGGCCGCGCATTCTCGATTTACACGGAAAAATATCGTATTTTTGCGAATTTATATCGAATATCTGCATTTAAAGAGCTGGCCGCGACGGAATACGGCCGCGAATTCTCGTTTAACGCGGAAATATATCGTATTTTTACGAATTTAAATTCAGATATTTGAAAAAAAGGGCCGGTCGCGACGGAAAATTACCGCAAAATCTCGATTTACGCGGAAATATATCGTATTTTTACGAATATCTCATTTTAAAGGGTAGGCCGCGACCGAAATCGGCAGCGAAATCTCGATTTACGCGTAAATATATAGCATTTTTACGAATTAATTGCGAATATCTGAATTTAAAGGGCCCGCCGCTACGGTAATCGACCGCGAAAATTAAGAAATAATTGGTATTAATACGAATTTACAACTAAAATACCACCCGGATTGAATAGGCGGCCGAGAAAATCGATTTTCGGCATATTTTTTTTTTTTTTTCATAAAATTTCGAATTACGTGGGAATTCGTTAATTCGAAATTTGATATTTGATGTCCCGTGGATTTCGAATTAACGAGGTTCTACTGTATCTATTTTCAAAATGCATTGAAAATGCAAAATGGTTTCTCAGGTCAAACAATTAAAATAATTATAGAATTTTCAAACAATTTTGTCATAATGGACATCAATGTAGAACAAAAATATTACATGATGGTAAATCTAAAAACACCACGACTACAGACGACTACACCACGACTACAGATTATGAAACCACAAAAAATTTGCGCGGGACTAATGTTGCCAACGTAAAAACATAGAAACTGCTATCTAACATTTAATATTATAGCGTCATGGCCCCATGTTCAGTATTTGAATCAGTATTTTTTGTAATGGTATTACTCATTTGCCAGGGCTCCTACCAGGGAGCAACTTGACAAATGTAAATTATCTCTCATATCGATGTTGAGGACCAACTGATATTTGGGGCTTATGAAAAAAAGATGAGTGGAGATTGTAGGAAGAATGTTGCAAAAAAGCATTTAAAATGGAAAATGCATTGAGAAAAGCATTTAAAATGCAAAATGGTTTTTAGAAAAGCATTTAAAATGCAAAATGGAAAATGCCCATTTTGCATTTCCATTTGAAATGGATTTATTTTAAATAAAGCACATCTCTGGTTATTATGCACATGCTATTTTCTATAATCTTGTGTTCTTGTTTGTGCTGCCCTAGAGCTATGGCGTGACACAGGAGACCTGGGTTTGTAGCCACATCCTTATCTTTTTGACTGAGTGTAGTAAAGTCCTGTTTTAACTCGACCATTTTCCATTTCGTCGGTAAATTTATTTGTATGTTTCATTTCAAGATGGTGGCCATTTTAATGGTTCATTAACCTGTTAACCAAGGAATTACGTTTTGAATTACGCAGCATATAATGGGCGTGAACTCTTTCATTAGAACGTGTCAGTACGTAACGCCCGGAGGACGTAATTTCATATTCTTATTTTTTTTATTTATGCATTAGAAAAATGGAAACATCGAATTAAAAAATTAGAAATTTTACAAACAACTATAAAGATTCCAAAAAATATAAAAAAGGATTATATATGTTTAATATCAATATATGTTTATTACAGAACAATAAAAAAAAGCAAACAAATAAAATAGAATCATTGAATTAAAAAATTAAAATGTGTAAAAATTCAAAACTCAATTTCCGTGTGATATGCTCGGAAATATATGTCCCGCTCGTTCCATGGCGCAACATATATTTCAAGGACGTATTCATAAGTCCTACCCGTACCCGATACTGTTTATGTTTGACGTATTTATACGTCCCGCCCGGTTAACCGGTTAAAGATTCTTTTTTCAAACAATCGAGTTTATTTGGACTTTATTTTTTAATTTTTTTAAATTTTTTTTAATTTTTATTTTTTATTTTTATTTTTTATTTTTTTATTTTATTTTTTTATTTATTTTTTATTTTTTTTATTATTTTTTTATTATTTTATTATTTTTTTAAATTAATATTATGGTCCCTACATTACATGCCTGATAGTGATGTTTCTTTGGGCAAATTGTATAATTCCTTATTTGAAATTAAAAACTGTTACATAAAATATATGCTCTAAAAAGTAGTTTTGATTTATTTTGTATTTAGAATTAGTAGCGAGACTCCTGAATAATATTGGGATGAATTAATACTACTGTGTGTTTAATAAAACCAACTTATCGCAGTCTTTTCACTGACAATTTTGGATAGAACGTTGTATTTTTACTATTGTACAATCAGTCCCACCATCAACGAGTTCTTCTGTTTGTCCGTTAAGTAGTTTTGCCTCGTGACAGCTGAAGAGGTGTTTTCTTCTGCGAACACATTTCTGATGATGTGTTTGTTTTGCAGGTGATGGGTCATCAGATGGTGATGAGTTCGGAGGGGCCCGTGCCCATGGCGCTGCCCCACCCTCTGCCACCCCAGCCCCACCCCCGCCACAGGGAAGCGCGGCGGCAGGACGAAGTCCAGGTATGTACACCATTTCAGTATCGCCTTGGCGACACATCAGCACTCAGAATCCAAACTCTGCTAGAAATGGCGCAGGCCTTGCTTTCTGGCCAAATCTAAATAGCCAGGCACTTTCCCACCTTCATCTTCTGTACAAACAACATTGGTCTTTTCAAGATCCATATTCACTCCTTCCTCTCCTCAAAAAGACACTCCACACCCGAGTAGGTCCCGAGGAAGTGCCAACTTAGTCACATATGTCATGGACATACGTCGTAGACAATCTTATAGACCTGTTGTGAATAACCACTTTGATTGTTTGCTCCTCAGGACCTGAGAAAGTTTGGTCATGACTTCAAGCTGCCCGAGTCGGTGAGCGCCAACCAGCAGGTTGACCCTCAGCCCCCGATGGACAAGGTGACGGCCAAGCCCCCTTTGCAGCAGCAGATGCATCCGGGCCACCAGCATCAGCAGATGGAGCAGCACGATGGCCAGAACGGGGACGCGCGCTCGCCCCAGGAGATTAAGGACTCGGACAAGGTAAGACTTCAAGCATGCAGAGCAGGTTGACTCGCAGCTCTTGATGGACGAGGTTACAGTTTCCATACTTATCAGTCAGAATGGTTTTTTTTTTTTTTGTTTATAAACATCCATTTGAATGTTGATTTTGTTTTTGTGGATGAATGAATGCAAATCTTGGAAGTGGAAATTAACCCACTTCCCGATATCCAATGGAGCTGAAACCCGCTGCAGTCACAGCCGTTGTGCATATAGGATGCACGAAGCACGGCGCCTTAATGATTGTGAATTGTGTTAATATGGACATATTCAAACAACTGAACAATGTTCACTTCATCAGTTCCCCAGAGGCATGTCTATGCAGAACCAAGTGACTCCCGATGCCGTCGACTGGCTGAATAAACTCAGACCTCCACCACTATCCTTAACCATACGAAGAAGAATTAAAAACCGAGCCGGATTACTGGAATCTTCAAGAAACAGCTGGCTTTTAGGAACATTTGAGACTTAACCTTTTCCGGAACCTTTTAATGTAGATTTATTCTTTTTGCTTTTCAAATCGATTACTGTCGATTTACCGATGTTATATCCCTTTGCTAACTTCGTACAACCCTCTCCACTAAGGCCCGGCAGGTATAATCAGTTGCTTTTAAGCTCTGCTTGGTAGGAATGTCGAGCTTAGCACATAAATCCGTATATAGGTTGTAAGCATAGATATCAACAGTATTACACTTTTGTGTATGGTTTTAGTAGAAGAGTGCCAATTTTTCTTTACCAAACTAAACTGCTGCCATCGCAATGTTTCAAAATGTCAACAAGCACAGTTGATAATTATAATGGTTTAATTTACTATTGATAAAGTTCCCCACTTCAATCAGCATGTTGCTATATTCATTATACGAAGCGAGGATACTAATTGTAAGTATTGGGTCAGATTCATGAAATTATGGTGAACTAATTAATTATTAAAAACAAACTTTTCTTCAATGGCTAACATCTTGTGTTTTCCACTAACCCCGCCTGGTCCCCTGGCGGTTCGGATTATACTGTAATTGTTTGTTTCCGTCCACAGATGCCGCATCCCGAGGTGTGCAGTCCGCCGCCGGCGTCCGTGCCGCCACCGACGCCCCCGGCCGGTGATGCGCCGCTCAAGGAGGTCACGGCCGCCGTCAAGAAGTTCACCCTGAACCCTGACGCCAAGGAGTTCAACCCGGCCGCCAAGTTCGTGCCACGTAGCCCTAGCACACCTAACCCTTCCAGGTATGTATTTATTAAGACTTGCTTGTTATACCTGAAGGTTGTTCTTTCCCCGGAGAGGTAGATAGATGGGATGGACTGCCACATAACTCTGTCTTGCTTCATTATTATTTAAACTATTCATTAACTACCTTAGGGTCAGAAATTGTAAGAATAACCATAGATTAGATAGATAGTTTTGCGCAAAAATACTTTTGAAACAATGCTACAGGAAAAAGACTTTTTGTACCGAGAATTGAAGTTGTTTGAAAAAAACGATGTATGGCAATTTGAAGATTGTCTTCTGATCTGACTCAAGTATTTGATTCACTTGATCGTGCCATGTCTTCCTCGGCGGTCCCCGACTTCTACCTTTCACTTGCGCATCATATATTCTCCTTACACTCTTTTCTTTGTTCATTTGCTCTATATGACCAAACCAAAGGGTCGATATGGTCAAACATGGTCTTACCACACATAAGCCTCAAGGAACTCATTTATATAGCATTCAGTCCACTTTCATCACTCCTCACCTAGGACTGAGCAGTTGATTGAACCCTTAACAACTGGTGAGGAATCTCGCTTTGGAACATTCGTTCACTAAGCAGCCTGTTTATTCAAACATACTAATTTCGTTTGCATGCGCGTTAGTCCTGCATGAAATCTGGTTCAATGAACTCAAGTTTGCTTTTAATTTAAGTATCATTTTTGAAAGTTTTGGAAGTGATTGCTTGAAGAAAAAAGACAAGCGATTAAGTACCCACCTATAATATAATATTTTCACTGTCAAAGTTTGAATTTTTTGAGAAATCCGCTAATTAGCATTTTTGCATCAATATAACTATGGGAGTTTTAAATAATCTAAAATTTCAATGTGCCCGAAAAGGTGTGGTTTTGTTATAATTAAATAAATATATTTCGATATTGAAGACAATATTAGTGATTTCTAAACGAAAATCTGAAACAGAAAAATCAGAAAAGGAAACGTCTTCAATAATTAAATATTTAAATATTACAATTTGAGGTTTTACTCAATAAAGTTATTCCGAAAAATAAATATGTTTCGTCTCACTTACTTTTTAAACAATTAAATCAGTAAATAACCATAAATAATAATGTCACCGATTCCACTGATATAAACTGATTAAAAGCTCGATTGAGAGAAACTTATTTTAAATTTAAAACAACTCAATTACTGTTAAACTAATGCTGCCAGCTCATTAAATAATAATGTAATGTTAACCATTTGTCACGGAGTGTCGTTCTTTGCTGCGTATCTCCCCAGTTCTGGTCTCCAGGATGTTGGAAGTATCAACACTCCATATAACCATTGCTCAGTGTTCATCCGGTAACCGTTATGAAGTATTGTTTTTATGCTGGCCTTGTGCTTGAATGAAACAAACAAATTTTTTTTTTTTTTTTAAACTTCACTGTCCAATGCTGGCTGTGAACCAACTAACAGAAAATTATTTCCGTTTTCAAAATTCGAACTAATTTGTCTAGAATTCAGAATTTTTATCTATTTATAGATATAAATTTTTTAAATATAATCTTTATTTGTAGACCGCACACTCCCGCGACACCCGTCAGCCAGATGGCGCCCCCGCCCTACATGGGCGGTGGTGCACATCACGCCCCTCACCCCCACCATGTGGCCGCTGCGCACCAGCATCACCAGCACGCCGGGCAGGGCCAGGGGGGGCCGGGCCCTGCAGGGCTGGCAGGCCCCCCGCCTCCGCCCCCCGGTGCTTACACCACCATGGTGCACCATCAGCACCACGCTCCGCCGCAGCCACAACCGCCATACCACGCTCCGCCGCAAGCGCACCAGCAGCACCATGCGCGCTTCAGGAAGAGTGAGTCAAAAAAAGGCGTGGATTTTATTTTTATACAAATTTTAATCTTATTTTATTTAAAAAAACATCCCCATCTCCCACCTCTTAACCCATCAGTCTAATTTGTTCACTTTTGGGAACAGCTCATATGGTCGCATAGAAATCGTTGTGCCTCCCTTATTGTCACGGTGTTAACTATTTAATTGTGCTTGTTTATGTAATTGATGCTTGGCCCGTAGTCCCAATAGCACCGAACCAGAGTACTGACTGTCATTGTTAATTGTTGCAGTGCCCATGGGAGCTCAAATGCAGGTGGCGGCCGCCACGGGGCAGCCCCTACTGGCCCCCGCCCCCCTGCCGCAGTACGCCGTGCCATATGCACACTCGCCCCACCAGCCGCCCCCGCAGTACCCCCACCTAGTGGGCAACATGCACTACGTGAGTCAAATAAACATGCATTCAACATCATGTAACATTAACTAACTAGACATGTTAGGAACCACTCCATGACAAAACAGAACATGAAGAAAAATAATCCTAACCTTACCGAAAATAACCCCACATACCTAACCAACGCATTTAAAAAAAAATTTCATTTCCTATTTTTATTTGGCTTGGTTGATAGAGTTTTTGATTCCAGTTCCCCTGGATCGGAAGGTTCAAACCTCAGTCAAACCAAAGGTTTAAGACATTGGAAAATTGATGTTTTAAAGTAAAAAAAACTTTTTATGAGTTAATTTATTCTCCTTATTATTCTACTCTCCGTAAGTTGAGCTCCATATCTCTTGGTTATGGGAGAAGCATTTACTTTATTTATTTAATATGTTTTGTTTATGCAGGCGACATACTGGCCGCAGGTGCGCATGTACCACAGCCACGAGGGCGCTGTGCAACAACTGCAATACCTCGGCGCGCCACCCCCGCCCTCAACCCCCTCCCCCCAACAACAGCAGCAGCAACAACAACAACAGCAGCAGCAACAGCAGCAGCCGGGGCAGGGTTACCACCCTCCACCGTCGCCCGCCGTGCAGCAGCAACAGGCGCCTCCGCTAGCTCCACCCGGCCAGCAAGCGCAGGCGCAATACCAGGCACAGCCCTATCAGACGGTGCTGTGCCTGCCGCCGCCACCTCCGCACGCGCCGCAGCCGCAGCACGTGCACTACCTGCCCCAGCAGCATCCACACCAGCAACATATGCCCGTGAGTAACACCACTCGCTAGGTCACATATGACCTGACATCTGTTCTGTAATATGTTAATAGATAGTCCTGCAGTTGTAACCTTTCTTTCTGTTTTGCATTGTTTATGAAAGTGAGGGAGAGGTTACAACACGACAAACCAGCGACTTTGTTGATAACCAACCGATGATGGAATTAAGATTAAGAGAATCAAGACTGGTCTATTTAATGTTAAATTATATCAAGATCACAGAGAACCAAATTGATAGACTGGCCCATCGGGGAAAGGAATACACACCAATTCTCCCTTTCTGTAATTTGTCAATAAACGAATCTGACAGTAAACAGGCTACTATTGCATTGTAATATCACCATTTAGTCTGCGAATTACTAGTCTCTTTTACAACGGCGCAAATTACTGGCAATTAACTACAAATTGCTGTGTAAAAAAATTAATTACAAATCCCCTTTCGGGTGAACAAAAGTTCGGGCTTGTTTCCAAAACTGAATACTTTGTTACAGTACTTAGTTAGACATTTTTACAGATGTGTTATTATTAACCCACATCACTCGTTTTCAGCGTCACTACACGCAAACAGATTTGAATGCCGTTCGCCATATGGTTTGCCTCCAGCTCGTCGAAATGATTCCCAGATTTCATGTTAGGGCAAGTCTATTAATTTGAATGTCTATGATCAAGACTCTAATACCATGATTGGGGTGTTTCAAACTCTCGTCATATTTGATCACCATCAAATTGACCATTGCGCTATTTTTAATTTAGACACTGATTCTAGGTGCATTTCAGCTTGCAAGTCTAACAAGATGACAATGCTAAAACAAACCCACCTCTGTTGTTGTGACTCTTGACATGATCCAACTCAAGTATTTGGTTCACCTGATCATGCCATGTCTTCCTCGGGCGTCCCCGACTTCTACCATTCACATTTGCGTCATATATTCTCCATCCACCTTCAAAAATTAAAATTGGCGCTGATCATTGACCAGAGTTTGAATTGAATTGATGGTCGAATTTATTTCCTTTTTCCATAAAATTCGTTTTACCACAGAACTGAAAATAACTACTCATTTAAACATTGCCATTACAAGTGCAGTAGAATCTCAATGATGCCGGATTACAATATATGGATAATTAGAAAATATGAATAAAAAATTATGGTTAAAGTATGTAAAGAATGGTATAGTACAGGGTTTTCCAATAAGAGGTGTTATTTTGAATAGCCCGCTATTTCGGTAGATGTTACTTTTGAAGCTGTCATTTTTTGACATTTGACAAATAGAAACTACGCCATTAATAAAAATGGAACGATACACGCTTCAACAACGCATTGAAATTATTAAAATTCACTTGAGTGAATCAAATGCAAATCATCTTGAGTGATGAGGCCCATTTCCACTTCGGTGGCTTCGTCAACAAGCAAAATTTTCGCATCTGGGGCTCGGAAAACCCAAGAGTTATTGTTGAAAAGCCTCTATCCTCAACGTGTTACTGTTTGGTGCGGTTTATGGTCCGGCGGAGTCATTGGACCTTAATTTTTTGAAAATGAGGCTGGAGCAACAGTTACGGTGAATGGATTGCGCTATCGAGAGATGATTAATGATTTTTTATGGCCGGAATTGGATGGTATTGATCTGGACAACGTTTACTTTCAACAAGATGGCGCTACGTGCCACACAAGCAACGAAACCATTGATCTTTTACGATTGAATATCAAAATAACACCTCTTATTGGAAAACCCTGTAGTAAAGCTTTTAGCCCAAAAAATCTCTTATCATCTTTTCTTTTTGTTTGTTCGTTTGTCGGATTAGTGAGATTCTAATGTACTTGTGATTAATTCATAGGTTATACAGATTACAAAATAGAATTTATTTTTGTTGTTGCAAAACTATGTATAAGTAACTTATATCATCTAACAAAAATGATTAACAAATGGTGGTACAAATCTCTCAACACATTCTCAAATGGTGTTACCAGGTATTAACGGCATGATGGCACAACGATGTACATAATAAAAACAACAATAATTCTTTTGGCTTCAATTCTAATACTAATCCTATTTTATAATAATAATAATAATATATATTTTTAACAAATTAAATTGAAGTCAAGTTTTTTGATTTTACGCCCAATTTATCTAAACCAGATATAGTTATTTCTTATCGTTACGAAATGTTATTTAATTAGTCACATTTTTCTTAAATTCTACAACTATTCAGTATGCCTCTAAACTTATCACCAGTACTACACATAAACCTATTTAGGTTAAACTTTAAAACTTTAAACTTATATTATAATCGGTGACAGGATAAATCATCAAAATGACAATTCTACACACACCTATAAAAAGTGCTATAAAAAGTACTTTTAGTACACCTATAAAAAGTACTTTTTATAGGTGTGTTGAATTGTCATTTTGATCATGGAACTGTTATAATCTGCGCATTTTCTTTATTAAGACAAATTATTTGTTTGCGCCCGTGGCATACGCAATTTGAATATGAATAAATAGTTTTGTAAGTGTACAAATTCAATTTTTTCAAGAAAGGCATAAAAATACAAAATTGGATTGAATCACTGATAAAATATTGTATTTGTATGCATTTCTTGAAACGAGTTGAGTTTTTATACAGACAAGACTATTCATAATGCGTATGCACGGGCATAAACAAATAATTTGTCTTAATATTTTAAAGCATTAATTAAAAAATTAAATTAACTTCACTTTTTAACGCGTAGATTATAACACGTGTTGCGTTTAACATTACTATCTAATTTAATTGTGTTTTCTCTATAACTTATCAATCCTTACCAGTTACGACTACCAAAACTAAATGATGATGTGAACTGAGTGTTGATTAGACTGTGTATCACAGACATATGAATATTAATAGACGAGAAGTTAAGGACGAGGGGTTAAAACAAGAGTTGCGGGACGCAGAGAGGAAAGCTGCCTGTGATTCGTCAATAAATCAATCTGACAGTAAATAGGCATCTCGCATTATAATATCACCATTTAGTTCTTAAAAGTAAAATCTGCTTTTGAATGAATAGACATTTTTACATGGGAGCGCAAATTACTCGCCACGTTATGAACAAATTTGCGAAGTCCAAATTCGGCAAAATAAATTTCTTCTATTTTCAGAGTCGAATATTTCGTTTACGTATTTAGTTAAGACACTTATAAATGTTCATAATTTACTTCCCAGCAACCAACCAGCTTTGTGTTTCGCGTCCAGACGTATCTCGATGTGATAGTATATGTTTCTACAACTGATCCATATTATACGATGTGAATATGCTTAAAATAAAGTAAAATAATGCTTATATATGGAATGTAATACGACAATTGGGTTTATTCTCTTTTTCACATCTATTTTTACAAGTTTTCATAGCACATGCCACCATTTTGCCGTGTTATTTCGTAAAATGAACCGATGATGCCTCGACCATAGCTCGACGCTAGTTCGTACAAGAATGATGACGTCACGTTTTCTAAATTCACTTGAGGCCATACGCGAGTACAGCCGGCTCCAATGGAACCGGTATGGGGAGTGGGGAATAATACACTTTTAATCACTTAGGGCAGGTCTACTAATATTCATATGTCTATGCTGTGTATGCTTTCATTTAAAACAATAACATAATTTATTATATTTTGGTGAGAGTATAACCAATTAATTCTAACCGAAGATACAAAAAATATATACCATTTTGCAGATATTAGTTATTATCAGTCAGATTCAGGACACATTTCAATAAACTTATATCTATTTGCCTACCAGTGGCATGCTGTGACCCTTTTAAAAAAATTTCCAGAATAAATTTTTTTGTTTTTGTCAAGTCCATTTTTGTTTGTAGAAAAGATGTCTCAATTACCTCATCCAGGAACGAGACGACTTTGAGTTTTTTTTTTTCCCCATAAGAAAAGTGGGCATTTTAAATTTTTTTAAATCGTGAAGAATATGAACAGAAAACATTTTGTTTTGGAATAATGCAATAATAAGAAAAAAAGTCACTTCATGCCATGATAGATATTATATTTCTGGTATATTATGTGAATGTTTATATTTTTTAGTAATCTAACTAAACTGCTTAAAAATCTTTCAATTTCTATTACCAAGGAACAAATGTAAAAAATCCTGAAATTGTAGAAATTATTCTACAAGTGCCTGCAAACAATTTATTTTCCTGTAAATATTTAAATAATGCTGGAAATTTATTGCAATCAAAAACACAGTTCCTCTTTGAAATCATAGACAAATATATATTTTTTTTTTAATCTCACGTTTAATTTGCCATGTGGAATACACAGCAGATCAAGGTGCCGTCCTTGACTGTAGTTGTTTGGTTCATGCAGGAGGTATGGGCTATCTATTAAATTAGTAAAGATTTTTCTGAAAGGGCCCTATTCCTCTTAGATTGAAGACTTTGATAGCGAGTCTCAGAGAGCAGATGCATGTGATGCACCAATCGTATATATGCATATCTAGAAGTTGTACCAAGCAAATAAGACTGATCATTTTCATATTTATCTGAACTTTCAGAAGTTGATAAAACACTATGCTTTAACCCAAGGCTGCCCAACCCCAGGCCCGCGGGCCACAATGTGGCCCGTGAACGAATTATAAGTGGCCCGCGTGAACCATTTTCAAAAAACCTGCCAATCCGCCAATTTGAAAAAGTGTCCCGGGCCCGCGGTAAAACAAACAATGCTGCTTGCGCGCGGTCACCAGTGTTGCCAACGAAGGGGATTTATCGCTATGTAGGCTACTCAGAACGAGAATCAGCGACGAAAAAAATCTAACCTGTTGAACTTACCTTTTAAACAAAAATACACCGGTTTTTGATATAATATTTTTTGCGTCCGAAATGGAATCTTGTAGCCCCCCCCCATGGAATTCGAAAAATTGTTGTGGGGAATCACATAAGATGTTTTTGGGTGCGCGGAATTTTTTCTCAGCGAAGTTCCGTAACAAATGTTTTATAGAAATTCTCTAACACCCCCCCCCCCCCATGGAAATAGGAACCGTCAGGTATTCAGTGGCCCGCCAGTGATTCAAAATCGTCAATTTCGCCCAACTGTTAAAAAGGTTGGGCAGCCTTGCTTTAACCGCATAAAAAGGAAAATGACAGTTTTCTTCGTAATTCCCTACACAAAAGGCATGTGTTTTCTAAATATTGAATTCTTTCAAAATTATAGGTTTTGAGTCTAAATGTTTCAGTAAGTTTTTTTGTTAACGTTTTCTGGTTTGATTTTAAAATGTTATTATTTAGAAATATCAATGTTTATTTCTAATACAAACATCTCAAAGATAATTTTATCGAGTTTCTAAAATGGCATTTGTTTTTACGCCAAAAATAAGAAATATATACAGTAGAACCCCGTTAATTCGAACCCCGATAATTCGAAAAAACGCATAATTCGAAATTTTCGCCAAAAAAATATCCATAGAAAATTTTTTTCATACAAAATGGTTTTTTTTTATTCCAAATTCGTTAATTCGTAATTCAAAATTTATTTTTGTCCGCACACGAAAATTTGTTTGTGTAATTCGATAAACTTCGATTTTCGCGAAAATAAATCATATTATTTTGTAAATCTGAATCTAAAAGACAGCCATGACGGTAAAACGCCGAAAAGTGTATTTTTACGTGATTATACATCGCCCTAATTAGTATTATTATTTTGTAAATCGGAATCGATTTACACTGGAATGTCGTATTTTTTCTAATTTATTTCAAATATCCGAGTTTGAAGGGCTTTGAAAATTCGTTTTACGCTGAAATATTTGGTAGTTTTATAAATTTACACCAAATATCTGAATTCAAAGGGTCGGCTGTGACGGAATTCTAACGCCAAATTTCAATTTACGGGGAAATACAACATATTTTTACGAATATACTTCATATATCTGAATTTAAAGGAAATATGACGTATTTTTACGAAATTACTTAAATTATGTAAATTTAAAGGGTCGGCTGTGACCGAAATCGGCCGCGAAATTTCGGTTTACGCATAAATATATCGTATTTTTCGAATATCCGAGTTTAAAGGGCCGGCCGCGACGTTACGGCTGCGAAAATTTGATTTACTCGGAAATGTGTGGTATTTTTATGAATTTGCTTAGAATAACTGAACTTGAAGAGCCGATTGCGGCGAAAATCGGCTGCAAAAATTCGATTTAAACGGGAATAATTCGTATTAATACGAATTTACTCCAAAGATACCACCCGAATTTGAAGGGGCGGCCGAGGAACTCCATTTTCGCTGTCTTTTTTTTTTTTTTTTTTCATAAAATTTCGAATTACGTGGGAATTCGTTAATTCGAAATTTGATTTTTGATGTCCGCTGGATTTCGAATTAACGAGGTTCTACTGTAGCACATTTAAAACACCTCGAAAGCATTTGGAAATTCCCTGAGGAATTTCACCGTCGTTGGGAATATTTAAAAGCCAGAAGGGTTAATGAGTGATTTGCAATAGAAATTGAAAGAAAACATGTATTTTCCATCTGTAATAAAGTGTGATAATATAATAATGTCATCAATGCTACTAAACCGACAAGAAGTGAATAATAAATATGTATGTATTGTGAAACTGTTAATACAATGATGTGTGGTGAATGTGACTATTCTTTAATTCCCTCAGTGGTCAGCGAACACGATCCGCCTACCAAACATGGCGCACCAATCGCGCCTTGTCAAAGTCCACCAATATTCCGACTAATAAGGCACGTTGGTTGATTACTTACTCACCGCATCCACCGCTTGCCCATTCGTCGATTAATCGATGACTGATTACTATTTACTATTTAATACTTACTTTTGGATTTTTTTCCCTTTGTTTTGTATCTTATGAAGCATGCTGATTTTATTATTATTATTAAATTAGATTTATTTTATTCTTGTGAATTTTGTAATGATTGATTTGGAAAAATTTCATTTTTGTGATTTTCAGTTTGAGAAAACTTTTGCTTTGTCACACCTATTATTATTTTTCATTCAGTCGACAATAAACATTATTATTATTATTATTAATAAACATTAACATTTTTCACAAAAACAGCAGACTTTCCAGTTCATTTTATTTTCTAACAATGGCTTTTGCATATTTAGTATACAATTTTTTAATTCTCACATAAAAGCTATCGCTAAAGCCCTGTAAATATCTAGTGCTTAAAAATATTCATCTTTGTTACGGGTGAATTTATCTTCACCTTTTTCATTTTACAAAACGCGTAAGGGATATACGTAAAGTGCATGTTGTAATTTAGTAAATTTCACATTTTGATTTCTGTTTTGATTTTGTGTTTTAATAATTTGTATTATTATTATTTATTATTGTTATTATTTTGAGTTTGATTATTCAATAATATTGAAAATTATACTAAAATAAAAAAGGATTTTTTTTCTTGGAATAGTGAGATGAGATGAAGCTTCAGACATTTTTGTAATAAATCACAGTTCCTTTGTTTTACACAACTATGTATATTATATTCATAATTTTATGTGTTTGACTATCTTCATTAGGGTTTACTAATATTTATCCAACTGGGTATGTGTTTGACTAGCTTCATTAGGGTTTATTAATATTTATCCAACTGGGTATGTGTTTGACTAGCTTCATTATGGTTTATTAATATTTATCCAACTGGGTATGTGTTTGACTAGCTTCATTAGGGTTTATTAATATTTATCCAACTGGGTATGTGTTTGACTATCTTCATTAGGGTTTACTAATATTTATCCAACTGGGTATGTGTTTGACTAGCTTCATTAGGGTTTATTAATATTTATCCAACTGGGTATGTGTTTGACTAGCTTCATTAGGGTTTATTAATATTTATCCAACTGGGTATGTGTTTGACTAGCTTCATTAGGGTTTATTAATATTTATCCAACTGGGTATGTGTTTGACTAGCTTCATTATGGTTTATTAATATTTATCCAACTGGGTATGTGTTTGACTAGCTTCATTAGGGTTTATTAATATTTATCCAACTGGGTATGTGTTTGACTATCTTCATTAGGGTTTACTAATATTTATCCAACTGGGTATGTGTTTGACTAGCTTCATTAGGGTTTATTAATATTTATCCAACTGGGTATGTGTTTGACTAGCTTCATTAGGGTTTATTAATATTTATCCAACTGGGTATGTGTTTGACTAGCTTCATTAGGGTTTATTAATATCTATTTATCTACTTGTGCTTTGCTTTGACTCAAGCCTTATCCAAGCATTTGTTTAACCCAAAGTAAAACCTGGTCAGCATAAAAAAATATTAATAAATAGTGGCGTAAAACAAAGTTATTGTTTTTTATTTTATTCATTTAATTTACATCTTTGGTCAAGGAGTGACTTAGACGCATAATCATCAATAATGAAAAGTGGTTGTTCCATGCATCAAGATGTCAAGCAAAAGAAGACAGCAACTCAAGAACATTGCAATAATTAACAATCACTAAAGCATTAATAAAGTGACTTTTACATTTGCACGCATCCTGGACATATATATACTGTAGTATAATTAAAATTTGTTGTAACAAATAATGAATGCATGATTAATATAATAAGATTTGGAGGGAGTTTCCTTATATAAATATCATCGCTTTGTTTTAAAAAATCTGCAAATATTTCTAAGTAATTATTTAGGTAAGAAATAATATTATATTCCCTATAAATAATGTGCATGTTGTTTTATGCAGTTCAATATCCCGGGTATGTAGACTTAAATTTTATTTACACAACTTCATGGATGTTGTTTACCGATTGGCGAACAATCTATCTTGCATAAGTGTTCATCTTGATAATGAAACTGTTTAGTTTTGGTAGTCAAATAATATCACTGTAGATACCAAACACATACCAAACTGACTAAAATTAGTTTTTTTCTTTCGCGATTCTACTAAGAAATGTAAAACTTGTGTCTTGGGTCATAATATTTACTATCAATATTTCAAGGAAACCTTCAACATTTCAAATGTTTTTTCACTGCCAAATAGTTAGTATTCCAATGCGATATATTGCTTATTCAATTCTCCACAAACTAATTTCAAACTGCATGATAGCACAAGATTTTTGACATTATCGGTTAAGGTTAAATGTGAAATTCGTTATAATCTACGTGTTCATGGATGGCGTTAATTTAATTATTTTATTAAAATACCCTTTACAATATGAAGACAAATTATTTTATCTGCGCCCGTACATGCTCAATGTGAATATAAATAAATAGTTTTGTCTGTATAAATTCTTCCAAGAAAGGTATGCATATTGATTCACCGATACAATATTGTATTTGTATGCCTTTCTTGAAGGAATTTAGTTTTTATACGGACAAAATCGTATGTATGGGCACAAACAAATAATTCGTTTTAAAGCAATCTTGCAAAAGGCGTATTTTAATAAATTTAACGTCATTTATGAACAAGCACGTTATAATCTACGCGTTCATAGATGGCGTTAATTATATTATTTTATTAAAATACACTGCAAGTTATGCTTTCAATACTAAGACAAATTATTTGTTTACGCCCGTACATATGCAATATGAATATAAATAAATAGTCATTAAATACGTATTAAAACTTAATTCTTTCAAGAAAACATATAAATACAATATTGTATGGATGATTCAATCCAATTTTGTATTTGTATTTGTACTAAACTATTTATTCATATTGCGTATGTACGTACAAAAAAAAAAAAATTCTTCTTGATATTTTAAAGCGTAGCTTGCAAAAAGTGTATTTTAATAAAATAGTTAAATAAACGCCATTTTTTAATCGCGTAGATTATAACGTATGTTGCGTTTAACCTTTATTTTGTGAAGAAGACAGAAACTTTTTAAAACGGATGATATTATTGAGATGAAAATATTATGACCAAAAATAATTACAAATGCACACAATTTGTTTTATTCAATTTGATTTATTTTAGTTTTAAAAAGGGATGTTAGTTATCAAATATCACTTGTATTTAAAAAAAAAATACAACAATACTCAAGCTTTTCCACAATACGCAGTTTTAATAAATTTGCAGCTTTACAAATTAAAAATGTTGTAATTTTCTCAAAATATAATACAGCTTACATGATGTGCTTGTATCATATACTTGTAAATAGTTTGTTTTATTTTAGTTTGTTTTTTTATACAAATGACAAAAATATTTCTGTAATATTACGTAGATAATGTATCAATGGAAGAGCTCCACTGTTTTTAAATTTTTTTTTTTAACATATTTGTGCCTAATTGCACTGTTTCTCAAATCCATTTTATTTTTGTGACGAGGCAAGGAACACAGCACCAAAATTCAGCCCCATTTACCAAACTCATCTCAGTAGCATCTGAATTATACAATACAAGGTCATTGATATTGTAAGATTATATAAAACCAAATTAATTTATGTCTAATATTTGACCCCAGTCGTTAAAACCCAGTTGACATTGTCACAAATCGACAATGTTAGACCCTATTTGATTTGTGAATGGCCTCCGCTGACCACCGATTCTCGGTCCGTTTTAGCGTTTGATTAAATTTTGATCAGCTGTCAAGCATATCGTAATATTATGTTTAGGGGAAAAAGTTTGCGTTAATCACCGATACTCAGCCCGTTTCAGCATTTGATCAATTTTTTGTCGAGCATAACAGCATGACCGTAAGATTATGTTTAAGGGGAAAATCAATAAAACAATTCTAAGAAGCTAGTTGTTGTATAAATCAGTTCCGAATGATGTTATGAAAAAAAAGTTATCTAATGTTTTTTGTTTGTTTAATTTCTTTCAGGTCTCCGTGTTGATTCAGCCGCAAGGAGCCGGGCAGGCCCCTGGGCCCCAGCACCCTGCGCAGCACCCCTAGGCCTCCTTGGGTCCCCCGCCCCCTCGTCCCCCGTGAGCCCCTCGCAAACCAAAACCCCCTCGGCCGTGTTAATTATACGTAACATCGGTAGTTGAGAATAAGGCCCTGCCGACTTTGGCGCGATAAGTTGTAAATACTCTACCGTAAGTTTATCGACGTTAATAATTAGCATCAAAGATTTGTATCTCATTCCGCTCGGTATAAACTATTCAACATTTTGTCTTGATGAAATATTAATTGTTTCGTTGTCGGTGCAATACTTTTTTCTTATTCTAATTATTTTCTCATTTTGATGGTTAAATCGGGCAATAGTGTTTTATTATATGAATTGGTGCAATTGCTCTATGATGAGTTTTGTTCTCATCTTGTGCAAAAGTTTTTGTTTTTTTTTCATTTGTTTTACAAATGGCAAAGACCGACAGGGTGAAATGGTTTTCACTTAACGAATATTGGCAATTTTGTATCAGGGTGACCGGTTCATTGTTGCTTATAGAGACTAAAATTAGGAGATTCGTGGTTATCTGAGGAACAATCACGTTACTTCAATTATGAATGCTCCATCTCAATAGGTAACGGATGAAAGTTAAATATTTTTTTGTTTTATGAATTTATTGTGCACTGTATTCAATGCCCGATAAATTCAAAGTTAATTGTAATTTATTGCCGACCGGAATTATTCATTAATTTTAAAATTATTGTTGCAATTGAAAGTTCTTCGACTAAGTGCCATTATATAAGTAAGTTGATAAAAGAAAAAAAAAATGATAATAGAATTTTTAATGTTGAAATTTAAAATGATAAAGACACGATTGAGCGTGAAAAATTTTGATGCTCTATGTTGGCTCATAGACAAAAACCCTTATTCCACAATGCGGCTTGATTTATTTAAACTTTTTTTTATGATTCACTCACTACTCAACGTGTTTTTCTTGAAAAGTTGCCACGTACTGCTTTCGTTCACATGAAAATTTAAACATCGGTTAAATATAATGTATTGAACAAGCTTTGAGGTTCGACGTGATTGTTTCACATTTCTACTACAATTTTGAATACGTATTTGTGGAAACTTTACCCATTGACAACATATTTGTCGGGTATTGACAATATATTTGTCTGGTATTACGTATATAATACACGTGTATTATATACGTAAACAATATATATACACGTGTTAGATATCACAGACATAAACGTCAGATATTGACGATACCTTTGTCAGGTACGGATGACATCAGTTGGGCATTTGCGACATATTTTTCATATATTGCGGACATATTAGTCTGGTACTGACGGACATATCTGTCAGGCATTGGAAACATATTTGTCAAATATTGACAACATATTCGTTAGGTATTAACCGTATATTTGTCGAGTATTGACGGTTGATGAGTATTTACAATTTATTTGTTGATTGAGTGTCGAGTGTTTACAACTTGCGACAAGCGCCATCTCTGCAGAGGTCTTCTTAATATAGTCAGATGCGTTAGCGAGGTTAGTGTGGCAGTGAGTGCGGCCAAACGGACACGTTATGCAAACGACTGCATAGAACAATCGCGATAAGCGTGTTCATTTGGCGCCACCAGCGTGTGGTGTATTATGCTATAGTATATTGAATAAGATATTTTTAGAAATCATATATTGAATCATTCATGTTTGTTAGACGATGAACGCTTGGTATATATTTATATATATATATATAATTATTTTATGCAATGATACGGAATGTACTAGAATGGTTCTAGCTTTTGATCGGCCACTCATTCTACTGCATAATTTATAATATATGTCAAGCTGGTGTTTTGTTATATGGAAATACCACCGTGAGAAGTTGAAACGGTGGTAATATATTTCTTTGTCAAATTTCTAAGCGAAGAACTTATCTAGTACCGACTAATATCAATTGTTATACGGATTGTTTTGTTAAGAGTTATTTTTGCAAGGCGACAGAGTGTATTTATTTATCATTTCACCTAGTATTACCTATAGTTTTATTAAGTCCTAGTAAGTCTAGCCTTGCGAAGGTTAAGAGTGTTGGACGAACTAGAAAATGAATCGAATGTTGGATCTATTTAATAGGTATTTTATTTTAACATTTAATTTTCCTCTAATTACATATTTGCATTCCCTGTCAAACCGATTCACATTTGTAAAGTTGAAACAAAGTGTCATTTTGCTCCTGAGATAAGAAATGCCGAATAATTCAAAGCCTGAGTAAAATTCAATATTAAAAATAAATAAAACTTTTACGAAATAGAATTACTTCAAATACCTTCTCTTGAAGAAACAATTAAAATGCAGTAAACCCAGTTCTTTGAATAATGTCACACATTGTTAACTTCCAAGGACATGATGATATTAATCTGAAACATTTAATTAGAATTTTCAGTAATTTAGAAGAAACAATAGTAAATCATATACAGTAAAATAAAATTGTATATTTTCTCTCTGACTAGTCTATTTGTAAACAGGCATTGTTTTATTGGTGGTAACATTTGCGGTGTGTTGTAAAATCAGACGTATATATTTGTGTGAATGTGTTTGTTATATATTCCAAGTCCGAGTGTTCATTCCTTGAAAGTGCATTGCGTTAATTACATAACTAGTTAGGTCCATACTTCTAATAGCAGATACTGAAGCAGAATGGATTATTCTAAGTGCGTGTTAGTCAGATACCATTGGTTCTTCCTCGTAGAATCGAATTTGGCAATGCTTTTATTAAATAATTTATGCCGTCAATCAACGCCCGTTTTAGTTTAGATTTCTAGCAGAATCTCTATTCCATTCTTATTTCCTACCTAACCGTTATATTATTTAAAACGATAGTAGTGTTTGTTTTGTGAAGTTAACCAACATAGACTTTCGGTTTAAAAACTATTTATAAATATTGTCTAAATCTTTATTGAATAACAAATGAATTCACTGAGCAATAATTTTTCATGATAGCCGTTATAATTTTCGTTAGTCTTTTTCATGTGGTGTCAAAAGATTGATTAATTTAAAAATCTGATAGTTTGGCATTACCCCGTGAGCAGAGGATAGAATAGCTAAACCCAAAGATTATCAGAATAATTAGTCATTTTTTATGAAAATCTAGTGTACGGCCCTGTCACAATAAATATATTAATATAATTTCTTTTTAAATGTAGATATGTACATGATGTCATGCCATATTTATAGATACGTCTTTTTCTATCTCGCTAAAATGAGCCTAATTGGCTTGCCTATTACAGGAGCCTATTAAAATAAGCATACTGCAACAAATCCAAATAGTCGATATGATTGTTGATATCGACTATTGATATTTGAATCGCATAGGGCAGTAGTATTCTCTAATTCCATCGCAAAATACAAAATAAACTGAATTTGACAAACTAAATTTCATTTTAATCTTTTTTTTTTTGTCTATTTTTGTATATAATTTATTCAAAGATTCTAACGAATGAAAAAATACATTTGTTGTCGAGTCATTGTCGTTATTATTTAGAAACGTTACTCGGTTTAGCTATTATCTTTTCTGTTTATTAGAAGCGATATGTTATACTCTACAGTAAATATTAGCATTGGCCGTTACATAAAATGTGAAAATAAATTACGAAGCGTTACCGTACAATCAAATATTTTCCCAAGTCTTTTATGTTGGCTGGCATTTTATGCTTTCCGTAACAAGAAGTTTGTGTACTGTGTGAAATTATTGTATAAAAATGAAGCAATATTTACACCCCTTATCGTATGTTAAAAAAATATGCAGTTTTTCATAAATGAATATGCCAAAAGAACACTATCCGAGTGAGTTCATCATTCATTTGTACCCTCAGGCATAAGACACTCTTGTTTAATGTACATTTTACTGCATATTTTGACAGTAGTTGTAACATATGAGAATTGTCTGAAGATGAGTTAGTTTTCTAGGGAACGTGCATTAAAAGATTGGGTCTTGAGCTCTCCTAGTAATGTATTCAAAGCAACATTTTTTTTTTATTTCAATGAAAAAGCTAAATAAAAATAATTTAGTTCTTTGTGTCTTGTTCTAAAAATGTAAAAACTTAACTTCCACTGTGAGATTCAAATTCAATCTGTTGTTCTGAGAGAAGGGACTCGTTTTAAACATGGTTAAAATTCGTCGATTATAATTCGAAGAATATGATTACTGGTTTTGCGCAGCAAATCAACACTTTGTTTTCTTTCTATTGCCATCTGAAATACACTACCATGAAGGATTAGACTCTTGGAGAATTGAACCCACAGCTGTTGTCTTTGAAACCCATTGCTTTAAACCGCTTAGTAGGGTAGTGATTGATATTTTGGCTTATTCATCTACGAGCACATTGTATTGAATCAATTTATTTTTTTTAATATTTTCGATTTTAATCTTATCTATTTTGCTGTGGCATTTATTATGTGTTCCATCGACGGCTATCATAAGTTTCACTAAAACATGTACGTTGTGTTAACCTGCCGTGTGATGGGACGGATTGCATTGAAGCCAGCGTTGTAAAGGTTAACTTATCTCTACACTCTTTTGGTTTGCGAGTTCGGTTTCTTAAACAAAATCCCGTGCGCGGAAGATGTATAAATTATTTTAATATGGTTATTTTCTATTTTGTGCAGATATTTATTATTCATGTAAAGCGGCTACTGTTATTTCAATTTTTATTCTTTATCGCTGTTTGTATCGTCACATCGTTTTTTTAATTTTTTTTTTAACTTAAACAATTTTTGTTTGTAATGTTTAGATATTTTATTGAAAAGGCTAGCCCTGTGTTTTGTCAGCTGAAATATTGTAAGCTGTCATATTTAAATGGATTTTGGTTCCTCACGCCATTTGCGTCAAGAATTTTTTATTTACAATAATTTCAAACCGTCACCAAGTGATTTAAAGAAAATAATAAATTAATAATATTATGTACATTAAATATCATTATAATAATTTATAAATACATGTAATTACAATTAAATAAAAATCAAGAGCTCCGTTTTAACAAAGCTATTTATTAATATTTAAATGCCAACCAGGTTTCGCTTATACCCAAGCTTCGTCAGGACTGTATAATAATAACAATTATGATGAAGTTCGGGTGCAAGTGAACCGAAACCTGATATTAATATTTAAATGCCAACCAGGTTTCGCTTATACCCAAAGTTCATCAGGACTGTATAATAATAACAATTATGATGAAGTTCGGGTACAAGTGAACCGAAACCTGATATTAATATTTAAATGCCATCCATGTTTCGTTTATACCCAAGCTTCATCGGGACTGTATAATAATAACAGTTATGATGAAGTTCGGGTACAAGTGAACTGAAACCTGATTTTTAATGAATAAATAGTTTTGTTAGAACAAAGTTTCAGTTTTATTTAATGTAATTTATAATGTCATACACAAAGTGTTGCTTTCTATGAAATCAAAACAATCTTTGTTAATGCCAGCACATTTTTGGCAATTAAAAATAAATTTGTGGGTTTAATCGCTAAATTCTGAGCATCGGTGATCCTTATTCTGGCTGGATTTTTTCCCTAGCCACGGTGACGTTTGCAGTTAAATCTTTTATCATGATTTCAATAGCTGAACCAAACTTCTGTTTATAAATGGCTCACGTTTAGCAGTATTATATTACAAAGTTTTGTATCAGTTTCTTGTACAGAATTAATTTAACCTTACAGTAATATTAAACATTGTACAGGACTTTATTTTTAAAAAATGCCCCCAGCTTGGCAACAAATTGTCTCATGTATTTTGTAAATCATGATTTTTGTAAATTTTACATAACTTATATTATTGATCATCCCTTGTTTGAGAGCATTCTTCCATATATATCAGCCCCCCCCCCCATGTCGTACCACCTAAGAGAGGGCAAAGAAGATTCAAGAAAGAATTCCAACACCTATCCTCATGCAAATTGTAATAATGCTAATATTGGTTGTATTCCTAAACAATAATTCATTGAAAATGTACAAAAATATTGACTCTTAACTATAAATACCGTTACATCTGCAAATAATTGTTATATTTAGAGTTGCCTTAAGACATTCTAAATGCATGTAAAATGTACAATCAATGGATATCTGTACAATGTACATATTTCCATTTCGTTTTTGCTGGATTTCTTTTGTTGTTTGTGGCATCCCCATACTGATCTGATTGTTTATGTTGTAAATAACACAATGTATTATAATGATAATAATTTTGAGTACTATCAGATTGAACTTCTGTTAGCCACTGTTGCTACATCTGAAATCTCAAGGTCGTGTTGATATAATTAAGGAAAAAAACTAAAATTCAATAATTTGTCAAAATGAATTTGCAATACAATACCTATCTCTGTTTTCAATCACAAATATTACGAACGTTAAAATGGAGCTCTTAATCTCTCTAAAGATAAAAGATTTTTTAGCAGAAAACCTACAGCGTAGCAAATAAACTCTGTCTAAAATATTATTTTCTATTTTCAATAATTTTTTTGTACAAATGAATATATTTTTTGTTCAAAATTTGAAAATTGTTACAAAATCACAGAAAACAATGTTGGACTTGGTTAATGTTTCATGTTTTATTATCATTCAATTAAATGTAACTTTATGAAACCTTAACATTGAGTTGATATTTTTTTTAATGCAAAATGGAGAGTGATATTCAAAATGTCCGCTCGTCCATATATAATATGAAAAATGGTGGACAACCAATGCTCCAAATTAAAAAAGAACGGTCCACATTGCCCCCGGATTATCTCTCTTAATGCTTTCAACCGGTAAGCCTACGATGTAGAACTGTATAGATAGATCTTAACAAATATTCCTAGTTTTAAAAATCCAAGATTAAATTATAAGTTTTACATCCAAGACATTTGGTTGAGCGGTGATAAAATTGTCATTCAGCCAAATGTATTGGATCCCCTTCAAAGACTGTTTTAGCGGTCTGTGTGGCGAGAATCCCAAAAGCACACTTGATCATTATTATGGGACTGAATTTCCAAGGTAAGAATTGGCAAGCAGAACCAAGCTCCCCAAATCTGACTTACGAATCCCAAAATGAAGTTGAAGTGTGTATTTGAAATTCTGTTTTGTAATAAAGGCAGTGTTACCATTCTACAATTTGTTTGTCACGAGAGTTAAATTAAGATAAAATATCACAATTATTTCATTGTTTTGTATGCCCTACAATAGATTTTTGGTTTGATTCATTATTAGCTTGTAAATTTTTGCTTGTTTCCTGAAAAATGTGAATTTTCACCTGCAGAGAGAAGATAATTTTGTTTTGTTAGTTCCAATCACAAAATTTGTTCAAGATGCAGGTAGTTATAATAGCTAATTTAGTTCAGTTTTCCTTTCTTCTTGTGTTATATCTCTTCCAAACATATTAATTCTGCGAGTCGATAAAGTGAAGTGCTTCATTCCAAAAATCTATTAAATTATTTGTATTATATTAGTTTTCTACAGTAAATAAGCTATGTAATGTGTGGCCCGAAAGCAGCGGCCGGCCGGACGTTGGTCTATCGGAGATAGTAGTCAAACTGCGCGTGTGTTTTGTGTTTTCATGGACTAAATATTTAGCTGCTGCAAAACCAAGTGTGTGTAAAAAGTTGAGCTTAGTGTATATTATTTGTTTGTAGACGTTTTGAGATAATTTTACCCGATGCGAATCGGCGCTTGATGCGTGGCGTCAAAATTTTGCACTTGTTGATAAATACCATCATTTTGGACTGCTATTTAGGTAGGTTATTAATAAAGTCTTATGGATAGATGGCCCGACGGGAGGTAACGGGCCGGGGCGCTATTGGAGCGCTCTAAGGCCCAGGTACATTTTTATACTCTGAGATAAAAATTTGAAACGCGTTAAAAAAAAACAGCACATTGAACGAATATGTTAAAAGAGATTTGTGCGAGGAAAAACATATACAGGCGATGAATTATACTTTGAATGTTTACGTTTAAACATTGTCCAGTAAAGATTGTATTAGACTCTTAACACCTCAATTTGGCTGGAGCCAATTGCTGCCTGTTACCAATTTAGTCTTCTATTATTTATTTACTTTATTACGACCATCGGGCGTCGGGGCGTGTGCCGTCACACCCCCGGTGCCGTGACCACTCTAACACGTCACCTTACTATACGAGGAATTACACGAGGTGTGATCAATGTAAAGGCCGCTCATTCGTCTCCGGCACGGAACAACACATATAAAGCATATTGTAATATATTATAACAAAGGTTTTGCCGGTGTCGGGACGGGTGGGTGTTGCCTCAGAAGAAGAATGTGGAGGGAGATGTATTTTGCTAAATGTCAAAATGGAAAAAAAATTAAATTGCCTTTGAGGAAAAGAGAAAAATGGCCTTAACAACTTGGCCAACTTTTTTTATAAAAATTAATAAAGAAAAGTGTTTTTCCAACACACAAATTACTGTATTTTATTTTTAGCTTGATTATCCAAGATGAATGTGTTGTTACAGATTCAAAAACTTTGCAGAGAGCCAAAAATACAAACACATCTATATAAACATGAAGAATTACAAAGGGATATCCAGGAAAGCAATTCAATCCCAACTGTCCAGAACCTGTGGGTCTACGACGTCCCCCAGTTGGAGTATGTTTGTAGGCTGAAGGGAGTGGGGAAGTACTCGACTATTCAATAAAGTAATCCCAAGGGATGTCCAGGAAAGCAATTCAATCCAATCTGTCCAGAACCTTGTGGGTCTACGACGTCCCCCAGTTGGGTTATGTTTGGATGCTGTAGGATTGGGGGCAGTACCTGGCTAATCAGATCTGGTCACCAAACATATAATTTCAAGCAATGTGTTTTCCACGAAGGCACTGAGATACTGAGAGTATCTTAGAGTAAATTAGGAAGAGGGTAATTAAAATTAAATTAATGCAGTTTTGGGATTCAGCAACTATTCTGCTGAAAATTCATTTAATTCTTACATCAATACAAAAATGGGTAAATATACAATATACATAATGATAATGTTTATAAATTAAGATTACAATTTTCTATTGAACTTAAATTATTTTATTTAGAAAAAAAACATATGTCGGAGGCTTAAAGTTAAAATATTGTTCCATAAATCATACTATTGAGAAAACTTAAACTGAAAGTATGCAAACCTTTTACATATTAGTTTCATAACAGGGGTTTAGGATCACAGGGCTTATGGTAGCCATACACGTTAGGGTTTGCATGATGGTTATGCATGTACATGCATAACCATCATGCATAACCGAAAAAATATCTATTTTGATATTTCTTAGGTTGCATGTACATGCATCGATAACTGTACAGTTTTTCACATACACACTAGGGTTTGGCATGATGGTTATGCATGTACATGCATAACCATCATGCAAACCCTAACGTGTATGGCTACCATTATATACGAAAACATAGCTTTGAGATAAACGCAAATAAAAATTGGAATGTTTATATATATGCCCAACTGAATATTTTAAACGGTTGTATTTATGAGATATAGCTTTGTGTTACCAATAAATATGATTATAAGCATTGCTGAAACCTAGCTTAACTCAAAACGCCAGTTTTTGTAGTAAGGTCCGATTAGGTTAGAACTGAAGTTTTTTTTTTTGTGAAACTGCATAAAATGTCCCAACCGTCTGGAGCCAGTGAGACTATGGCATCCCCAATTGAGGTATGTTGTGAGGCTGAATGTAGCAGGGAGGGGAAGAGGAAGGTGGGAAAGCACCTGGCTATTCAGATCTGGTCACCAAACACGGCGAAAGCCATTTACAGCAATGTTTCAATTCTGAATGGTGGTCTTTACACCAGGGCGATACTGAGAGTATTTTTCTCTCTGGAACGTGCTGCAAATATACCATATATTATTTAAAATGAGTAATTTGTGAAATAACACAAATTAATGAAATAAAATTTACTTGCGCATGTCGGGATTTGAACCCGCGACCTCCCGCTTGCTAGTCAAGAGCCTTACCCCGACCGACCTCCGAGGCCGTCAATGTAAATACAATGTTTTGGCAGATAAATTATATCTGTGCTCATATAACACTGCTTGGAGGATTTACAATATATTTTAATATGTTTATGTCTTTACGGGGTAGATTTAGGAGATGCAATATTTCAATGCCGTAAGGCCCTAAAGTCCACGCAAACCCAATTTATACCGATTTATAACAAGTTTCTCGTCAACTTTTCAAGTCAAGTTCCAAAAAAAAAAAGTTATTTTTTAAAATAATTACCAAACATTTGTTATGCCGAAACGTTAATTTTATGAAATTCCCTCGATAGAAAAAAATCGCAAAGCTCTGAAAATTATTAAAAACATGTTTTGTTCTGTTATTTAATACGTTATAGGCGTGGAAAAATTCACAGTGTATTTTTAAATGCAACTAAATCATTTGACAAGAGATTTTTGCTCTATTTCGAACGAGTTGTGTTTTATTAAATATTTTCGCTTAATTATTATCGTTTCTTTAATATTAGCGCGCTCCCTCTAACATTTGTATTTACATATCTCCCTTTAAAATCATCTTTGAGCGCTTACAATGGGGTCTTAACCCCTCCGACTTTTCGCGAACTTGAAGCTATAAATGTCTTTACCGAAATGTCAATTTCACGAAAACGTTGTGTTATTACCGCCTCACAATCAAAGCTCTATAAATGAAACATTACTGAACGGAGCCGAATAGTAAAAACTGTTTTAGAAAGGTTACAAAATAGGCTTTCAAATTGTTGTATCATAAATAAATATTAACATTTGTAAATATTTAAATTTAGAATGGAAACATGAAAAAATTGTAAAAATGACTCACCTGTAATGTTTTATGTAAAAACGATACTAAAATCACGGATAATGTAAAAAAAAACACTTATTTCATCGTACAAATGTACAATAAACAATTCTGTCACTTCACTTTTTGACCATTTCATACAAAATATATTTTTAAAAAAATAATTAAAACTGGGATATGTGGGAGGCGGGTTTTACGATTTGGCGGGTAAAATTTGCTTCCACTGAGTAGGTCTTTTTACGGGTTTCTATGGATAACTTTGAATAGAGATGTGAAGCTTCATTCAATACGAATATTCTACTTTTTGTTTTAGGGATGTCACTAGAAGAATAACGGAGTTATGACGATTTTTGTGGAAACACACGCGTTGACGTGTAAACACGCTTATTGTACTTGACTGCTATCGTTATTTTATCGTGTATATCTGCTTACGTTGCTGAAGGGTTAACTCTTTTTCGACCATAATCAGAAATACAATATTTTAGCTCTAAGCCATCGATGTACTCCTTACAATAATATTATACATAGATGTGACTAGGACGTGTATTATACAGACCTCACCTTTGAGGACGAGCTATTTTATTAGGGTTAATAATAATAGTACATAAAGACAAAGAGGCTACAAGAATTCATTGATAAATATTGTGCTTGCAGAAATAAACGTAACAAGTTTCCAAGGTGCCATCATCAATCAACTCCAGTAAATATTGACAGTATTTACTTGTATTGGCTGGCAACTCCGGCGGCTAGAGGCTCTTGTGTAGCATGGCATAATCATGCATAAAATTTATAAAAAACGCATGAAAGTGAACCAAGCCTCACAATTCGTGCCGCTAGGAGGTGCTAGTGTAGCAATACTGCCATCAGAATGTACGGGAAATGTCGGAAGTTGTAGGTATTTTTTATTTATTTTTTACATTACTCCAGACAGGAGAAGGAAAATAATTTCCCTTAGGGCAATGAATTTTATAATATTATGTAGATTTCATTCTCAATATAAAATGGAATGAAGTTACCAAATAATGGACGTTTTACACTATGCTTTTTTCGTTGAATTTCCATATGAATTAGAGGCAATGGCGGCTTGTGACTTTTGGGTGTTTTAGAGTGCCAATATTACAAAAATGGCATTATTGATGTTGTTGTAGCTGAAAACTATTTTTTATTTTTGTTCTAAAATTCGATTTTTGTATGAAGATTTTCAGGAAATCTAAAAAAAACCAAATTTAAATTTCTTTAAATCTAAAATCGTACAAAAAATCGAATATTCCAATAAAAATTAGCACTCTAGAAAACACAAAAGTCACGAGCCGACACTGATTAGAAGTGAATCGTTCCACTTATTTTACAGACTCAAGTTTGATTCCGAGTTCAGTCGAAAGGACTCGATTCTTTGGACTCGCTGCGCCGGACTCATGGAATCCGGTAGAATCAAACTAATAATGTAATGTTTCTCTTCTATAGAAGCTGGCGTTTGTGTCAAACTCATTGCGTCATTCCGCTGGACTCATTGAATCCGCCAGAACGAAACTCATTAAGTGCGTTCCGCTGGACACGCCGGACCCGGTGAATTGCTGTGGAGTTAGGGAACGATAGGAGTTACAAGGGGGGAGTGATTCCGGATTCGTTCGTCAGAGTCATACGCCTTCGGAATCAGATTCATTGGATTCGTACCGGCTGACTTCTTCGGCACACTTCTAATATGTATATAAAATATTGATAAAAAAAATTATAGTATGCGTATATTCTGATTGTGAATGTTAGATATTTTTGATGATTTGTTGACGGTATAGGCCAATGGCAGATGCTACCATGTGATCCCATGGTGGTTATGTTCAAGGTGTTTGTTCCATTTTTTTACGATTTAGTACCATTCAAAAATATTATTTCTTCTCTAATGGCAACTATCTGTATGAAATAATGATTGTGTAAATCAAAATTTAAATCCTCATATAGTTTCCATACGTGGATCATATGAAAAAAAGCATATTGTAAAACACGCATAAGGTCCGATTCAACCTCTATTCAATAATGAACCAAGTCCGACCGTCATTAAACATTCCGTATATTCCTAGTATGTGTTCTGGGCAACCCTTGCGTGGCTATACCCACCTCCTCCAAGAAGCTCTGACTGTTATGAATATTGGTACCACCCAGCACAACCCTGACTCCGAGATTAGAATGATTAATGTTGTGTACACACAGGGCTTCCTCATAGGTAATTCCCCCGACCATGAAGATAATTACGTCTTGGTAGCGACGGCTTGGATATCCGTCGTCATTTCCGAGGCAAGGAAAGGCGGAATCGCGAATTTTTCCTTTGACAATGTCGTCCAGTGTGTCGACGATGAGAGGCTTGTGTTGGGTGTAGATATTTTCGACTCCGCTTAGGCCCTGAAAGAAGATTAGAACATGTTACAGATTCATTAAAAGCAGTTGGTTTATTTTTATATGTTACCCCACACAACTTACAAATGCCCTTCCACACAAATTAAAGTTAAATAAAACAAATACACAATATACTCCAATTTAATTCGTCGCTAAAATAATTCCTTTGAAACAAACGTCACTGCACCTTAACCCTTTAAGTCTATGTCAGAATACAGATTCTGCAGAAAATATTATCGCATTACATTTGATTCCAGATAAATACTTGTTCGCTCTTTATGAACATATTTCAAAATGAAATACTGTTCTTGAAAGCAGATGAAAGACTCCAGATTTTAGTATCACAAATCGACATATGCAATTAAAAATATTAAAATGGACGCAAACAAAGATAAAGTTTTTAATGTCACTTATCGATGGTTTTTACCGAGTAAACTATAATTACTACTTACACAAAACTAAAAACATATTTAATTAAATAAAGGAATTATAAAAGTTACTGTTCCTTCACTGTTTTTCGTTTAATATTTTATTTAAAAATATTTTTCAAATGCTAAATGTTGTTTCATAGAATTATTTAAAAATTTTCGGGAGCGTTGATGGTAAATTTTTTAATCCAAACTGAAAGCGCGGTATTCTCTCTTTCTTACACTGTTTAAATGATATTTCTCACCGAAATACAAAATGAGATAGCATAACTTTGCTGAGTCAGGCTGGGAGATATATCACTCAAAATTGCCCTAGGGGCGATTACTTTACATAAATTACATATCTTGTCTTCTTCTGTATCCTCCGTCTGTCTCTTAGGTAGATATAATTACACTATATTTATACGTCCACAAATATTATAATATGTATCTATTACGAGTATATATATACTTCACTTATTGTTAATTGGGTTAGCTGTAAGAAATAGAATGTATCTATAAGCAGAGTACGTATACTAAACCAACCTTAAACAGACGCAGCGTAATCTTGACGGCATCTTGCATCCCAAAAAGATCTGACTGCCTTGCGTGGGTTCCTCCGTACTCCAGTATGGACACCACCGCCTTAATGAGGTTCTTGTCCACCCCCATCTTCTTGAGCGCGTCCAAGAGTCCAACTGTGTCGTTGTTGGCGTGACGTTCGTAGCGAAGCGCATACAGCATTACCAGCTTCACGGCGTCCGTGTGGCGAACTGTCTCCATGGCGAGGACTTTGCGGATTTGCTAAAAAGAGGAAGATACATATAATATTAATTTTAATTAATTACAAAGCAAAACATCTGTTTGTGTGATATATGAGCCTCAGATAGTGCTCAACATTAGCACTATCCCGTCCCATCCTCAGAATTACATCAAATTAAATGCCTGTTGCGCTCAAAAGATATTATTATTTATTCAAACACCATAAGATAATACCTGAAGTTGTTTGGCGTGTTCATTCTGACACGCTAGTTCCTGTTCAAGCTCGGAAACTTCCAATAGGCTGTGTCGTGCCACCATGGCAGATAGCTCCCCTACCACTGTAACGTGCTTGGACACTGTGCCGGACATTTTCTGCAATACAAAAAATTATAAGTTAAAACAATCGGTATATGCAATTGTTGGTTAACCCCTCAGGCTTTTGGCACATGAACCATTATATTTCTCAAGGATGCTGTTAGAAGGTCGGAGAATTAGTTTGTATTTCCGCTTTGCGACAAAGTCTAAATAAATGGAACGTATCCGAAAACTGTTTTTAAAAGGTGATGAAATAAGCTTTCAAATTTTATTATTAGAAATAAACATATAATTTTTTAAATAAAATTTAAAATGCAAACATAAAAAGTTTTATAAATGGCCACTCTACGTTTTTTCATCTAAACACTGAACTAAAATTACTGATAGTGAAAAAAAAACCATTTTATTAGACAAATGAGTCGTCGACTTGCGAAACCCGCTCTGGAAATTTCTGCTGGTTCTGTCATTCACAAAAAGTACTTAACCCATCGGCATACAAATTTTTATTTGTGTCATCTGTGCATACTTGAGAAGGATTATTACTGTGCAGTATTGAACCCCATATTTTCCCCAAATTATACACTTTTTATGCTTTTATATAGATTATAATTTTATTCTTAAGGCGATGATGGCATGATGATTTTGCATTACTACGTATGGACGTAGTAATGCAAAATCATTTGTTTTTGGTTTGAAAATTTGGTCGCCTAGAAATGTTTCAGATACTTCAATTAAATACTGCGAGTAGAATACATCTTGGCCTTTGAAATAATCGAGTATTTTTTAGATAAGTCTTTTTATAAGTCCAGAAAAAAATAATGTATAAGGCCTATCAAAACTGCTTTAAAGTTCAAAATCTCCTACTTACAAACCCATTTTCGGTTATGATTTTATTATATAATGTGGCAAATTAAGTTATTTATAAAATGATCGAAAAAAAATTAAATATTTATGCCTGAACATCCATAAAATAAAATAAAATGCACTTTTTGGCCATGTTTTTTTCTTGCATAAATCAAAACAGGCAGATGGTGTTAAGCGGGAATTTAAACCTTATCGCCATCTACGTAAGGGTTTGTAGTGGTACGCCACTACTTCATTTGAACGGAATTCCAGAAGTTTCGATTTTTTTTTTCCAAACAAGATTCTTAGATGTTCTTTTATTATTTTTCATTTTTGTTTGACAAAATCATACATAGCAACCAAATTGTTCTAGAATCTTCTTTAACTTATAAAAGCGGCAGTATGAAGGAACTCGCCAGTATTCCGTCTCCAAACCGCCAGCCAAGTTGGCCTAGATATCGCCAGTATTGTGAATAGTAAACGCGTACATATTGCGTCTAAAAAAATCAATTTTAATTTAACAATAAACACTGTATCAGAGTTGCACGAGACTTTTATTTTGTACACCAAGATAACCACAGGTTGTTATTGATAGCGGCTCAATTTAAAATATTACTCGAAGTAGTGCATCGCCTTAACTATCTAAGTATGTGGGATAAGTTTAAGTCGCCCCAATTGGGCGGGCAATATGCCGATGCGAAAAAAGTGCAGCCCCCCAAACTTGGCGGCAGGTATGCCGATGGGTTAACGTAAATTGAAAATAAATAAATTATGAATACTTTTTGCTAAATATCAAAAGAATAATGTATAATTATGTTTATATTTAGCATAAAGGTATAATTCAAAGTATTCCAAATAGTTTTCCGTGGATGACTCAAATGTATTAAAAACATCACTGTCGCCTCACTTTTTTGTCATTTCATAAAAAAATCACAAAGTTTCATAAATTTTTCTCACGTTCCGATTGGAACCTCTTATTACACAGAAAATTTTTAAAGTTCTTCTGTGGATGAATCAAGATTTGAATATAAAGCATGGTGTTCTCTCTTTCTACCACCATTTAGATCATATTTTGCACCATGACAGTAAGGGAGATGCAACGATTTTTACAAGACCATATGATATGTTTCCAACTTTCTATATTCTTTCCGACTCTCCTATAGCTGTTTGTTCGCAAAACCAAACAATTTAGCTTGAGGGGTTAAAAGTTCCAAAATAATATATGTGTATGGAAAGAATAATACTTCAGCAAAGTAGATTTGATTGAACTTACTTTGAATTGAGGATAGGCTTCTACAAAGTTTTTCATGTCTGATATACTCTCCACCTTTTGATGACTTTTAGCTTTTTTCTGAAATTCCTCCATCAGTTCTTTAATGGTTTGTCCTATTTCACCAAAATTCAAGTAGAGGCTCTGAAAACACATGTAATATTTCAATATTCAGTAAAACAATTACTTTTATCTAGTTAGGCACTTCTTTCACAGGGATAAGCAAGTATACAATCCTCATGTTGTGTACTCACGTCGCAAACATCTAGTTGCGCACAGTCCGCACAAGTCGCTACTGAAATCGCGATATCCACGTCGCCAACAATCATTGTTGAATTCTCGAATTGTCAAAACTAGAATGCTTTCTTAACCAAACAGTTGACATTTTTTACATCCTGTCCATTCTTTGTTGAATGTTTTGTTTCCAGCATTGATCTGCACTGTTACAAAATGTCTCTTACAAGTGATGCCATGTTTAGTCTCGACGATGCGAGTCAGAACAACCACGCTCGAACACACATAACTTGTAGCTGTGTACAAACCTCGGCGCAGACGCATGGCAGTAGTCACCAAGATACTTGAACTGTTGATCGGATCCCTGTGTAAGAAGGGCCTTAATACAAAATTACTAAAATATATTAATAACTTTTGAAGGTGGGATAAATAAAACATTTTGCTGATTCCAAAAAATGTAAGAGTTTGTTTGTTAAAAATCTTAAATCTCCGAAAGTTCTTCACCGATTGCTTTAAAATTTTGACATAACGTTGCATTTGAATACGCGTGTGTTTTTATATACATATATTATATAGATGTCACCGGTAAAACACGCTTTTTGTGAAAAAGAGCGCCATTTCTTGAAGTAAAAGCAACACGCGCTATTGTTTCTATGTCTGCACAGACGTATTTTCTTTAGTCATTGGCATAGACAGACTGAGCCACAGCAACGTGTGGCGGGATACAGCTACTAGATAAATAAAATTTAATTTTAAAGTCAATTATCTCAGAATTAAAATTGTGATATCCTTGATGTATGAGCTAACCCACAGATGGCACTTGATTAGTCTATTAGGTTACCCATAGATGGCATTAGCTATCGAGTATTGTAGAGATCGGGGTCCATATTATTCCAACTACCTGCTAATTAAGATATAAGAGACCATTGTTAATCTATCACATTAAAAATCCAAGTGTGTTTTTGCAGCCGGAGTTTTATTCAATAAGAGAAGAAGTTTGTGAGAAACCCCGGAGATACAACAAAATTTTTGTTAGTTAACGACTTCTGGCAGTAAGCCATAAAAAATCAGTGTTTAATGAATTACAATTCAATAGACATGATTGAAAATATATAAAAAAATAAAATTAAAATGTTAAGTTACATCAGGTCAGATGTTACAGCAGGTCGGATGTTACAGCAAGTAAATTTTTGTATCAATGGTATTTATCCAAGACTCAATATGATTCATCAAACAGTTAAAAAGTAAAGTAAAACTCATTTAATAAAATAACCAAAAAACCAATAAAAAAACCAAAAAAACCAACCATTTGTTAAAGTTAAAAATTTTACTCACATATACATATTAAGAAGATTAGAAAAATATAAAAAAAGAAAAGAAAAATGTTAAGATACATCAGTTCAGATGTTACAGCAGGTCAGATGTTAGAGCAAGTAAATGCTTGTATCAATGGTATTTATCCAAGACTTTATTACATTTTTATATTTTTTGTAGGGGGATTTATTTTTACATTCAATTTCTGTAGTCTTGTAGAGAGCATTATACATTTTTGGTGTTATAAAATACGCATGTCTTTGCGCAAGTCTGGTTTTACACAGTGGAACTTTAAAAAAATTATTTAACCTATTACTAAATTGGTTTTAATTTTTTGTAAAAAGGGTATTTTGAGCAAATATATATTTTAAACATTGTAAACAGTGAATTTTTCTTATCTCAAACAATTTAGCTTCATTTATAATATCATCGTTCAGACGTGGTGTAGGTATGCTGAATTTATTTGGAGCCTACTGGGAATAACTAGCAGCACTGATATTGTACGCATAGGTACACCTGCAAAATATTTAATTAAAGCAAAAGTTTACCTTAGCATAAAACTCATCCTGCTCTGCAGACAAAACAACTTCTTTCAGTTCCTTAGCAATTCCTGGGATGGAGGAGAGATTCACTCGGTTATTTGAGATTGTTAGCAGCTCGTGAACCATGGCCTGATAAGTCCACTGAAACAAATATATAATTTAACAAAAAAGGCAAAAATTGAAAAAATGATTTTTTCAACGGACTCGCAGAGAGACAGACTTAAGTGACTATTTTCTGATATGGATTGAAAGATAATAACTGTTCATACGGAGAGTTGAAAACGTCAATGACAGCAGCTGAATCGCCTTACTGATAGGTGTTAATCTGATTCTTCGGTGCATAGGAGAATGCATGCAAGTAGTAGCGATCAGTAATAAGTGCTCACGAGTGCCGAACAACCTATAAAATTTCCGACATGGCTAAATACAACATGAAGTTATGTTATAAGTTAACAGTTATAAAATCTCAGAAAGATCTTATACGATACTAAGCGTGCATAACATGCAGAGCGACTGTGCCTATGTGCGTAGCAGTTCAGATTCGATTGCGATCCAGAATTTTACTACTTTGTTTGCATATTCTATAAACAGTCGAAAGCGTAAGTACATACAATTCTTTCCCAATATTAGCATATCGCGGACAGTGGTTAAACTTTTACCACAACAACGGAAGGAACGGTTTGTTTAGTAGCATGTTAAACTGGAACGCTTATGTGTGATATTGTTGTCGATATTGTGTCTTCAATTTAACATCTACCCTACTTCAGCCAATGTTCCGCTACAGCTTTCTTCGACACAATGTACAAGCATCGTCTCGCTGTGATGCTAAGTCTGGGGAGAAGTTCTCAGATTTTGAATTTTAAAGGGATTTTTTTTATTTTTATATGTGTTTATTCATTTTTTTTTAATTTGTACATTATTTTGACATGTGTCTGCTGCCAATAAAGAGCGCCGACACAACATCCTCACATAGATAACAGACCTTGGCAGCACCGCTGTGCAAAATCACCTCATCCTAGTTTACCTTAGTCTCTCCAGTCACCTCCCAGCCTTTCATGCCACCTAGTGCATCCTCTCGACCCTTTCAGACTCCTTCCTGGCTCCAATACATTCTTTCTATTGTCGTGATCCGACGATTTCACACCTCTGTCTCAGACCCTTAGGGCTCGCTTATCGCAGGCTATCATAAGCAAAATCTTGAACCAAAGTCAAAGTGAAGTTTATGTGTGTCATCTGTAACAAAATACATAAACAAAAACAGAAAATAAAAACAAAAACAAAAATTTAAACAAAATATGGCTTATCTGTCCTCCAGGCAGACATCCTCGGTTGAAAAGGTCCCGTAAATCCCGACACCACTTGACACTTGAGTCAGGTATAAAATCTTCGACTGCATTGAGAAATCTTTGTTCTAGCTTCACTTTCAAAATTTAATCGGTTTAAAATGCTATAATAATTGCAAATTCCGGCTAAACGGTAGAAGTTACGCGCATTTCGTGAAATAAGAAGGTAAGCACTATATTAAACACGGATGCTGAACAATTTTCAGCGATCTCTTAACAAGGGAAACCTTCTGAAAGGATTAAACAAACCGGAGCGGTTAAAACACGTCCGCAACTAAGCACCTAAATCAATGCTTATAATAATATATTTAATTTCAACTTGATATCTTGGTACCACAATATTAATTGTTTTTATGTTTGACGGAGGTAGAACAATCTAATTTTCGTTTTTATTTTTGAATGACATGTCTCATTTTTAATATCTTCTGGTAATGAGTTAAACAATTCCGGAATTTTATGTCTTTTTGTTCTTTCTCCGTATACATTTTGCGATATTTTAATAATAAACATTTGTGCTTCTCTATGCCTAGTAGGGTAGTTATGGTTTACAGGTTTTTGAATTCTGTATTCCAGAATTCATCTAGCGTTAGTTGGTAATCTATCCTACTATGTATAGAGAGCACATTACACAAAGAAAACATTTTTTTATAATCGCCTTCACATAATTGTATATTTTTTTTGCCTGATATCAATTTTAGGAAACGGATTTGTAATTGTTCTATTTTATTTAAGTACGTTTTATACGTTAATCCGTAACTATTTACTCCGTATCCTATAATTGATTCCGCTAATGCATTATATATACAGTATAATATATTTTTATTAACAAAGTTTTTTAGGTGATAAAATTTCCCTAATATGGATCTTAATGTATTACATACATTTTCAATGTGATTTGACCAGTTAAAATTGACATCTATTGTAAGACCAAGGTAGGTATGTATATTGGTAAACTTTTTCTATGTTTGGGCATTTACATGGCAGAGATTGGTTTTTTGTGTGAAAACAATCGTATGAATGACTTTTTATATGCAGTTCTTTATCCTGACAACTTGCATATGGAGAGTGTATAAGCATATATTTTGTTTTTTTTTTTGCGTTAATAATAATTCTGCCATTGTCGTGGGACCATTTAATTATAATAAAGGATAAAGGGAGGTTTTTGGAAAAAGGTACATTTTGTTCAGTGGTCACATTACGACAAGAGGGTCATAAAGGTTTTCACAAAATAAAAGGAGCGGAGAATAGAGCTTTACATAGGTAAGTGCCTAATATTAAATTTATTGTTTGACTTAATGTTGTACTCTGGTAACACCCACATATTTTGACCACCGGTCGCCCCTGAATACAACCTTGCATGAATATCTTTGTTCGAGAATGCACAAGTTTTAAATTCAGCATAAATAAATTACAATATTATACTTCCAGAGATTATCTTGTTATGGTGAAATTGTATAAACGTAATGTTATTATAATATGGGAAAGAATCAGGGGTAGTAAGGTACATAATCATATTTCACCTGATTCAGCAAGGGTGTAACGGGATCATCTCTCCTATCGAGCAGCAGCAGTAGCGGGGGAGTCTCTCCGACCCTGAAGTCGAAGAGCTGTGACTCCCGGCACATGATCTCCCTGATCTTCTCTCCGAGGCGGCGGCACAGGTCCGAGTTGCCTTGATACCGCAGCACCGGCCGCTTCTTCAGGGACAGCAGGAGGGAGGTTATGCCCTGGGTGCAGCGCTGGAGGTGGGCTGGGTTCCATACGAGATCTTGAAAAAAGAAAATAATCAAAAATGCTGTGATCTAGTTATAAGAAGATGCTTGTATACCTCTAAGGGAAAGTTACAGGCATTGACAATACTTCCTCGAGAGTCTCAAGGAAAACACTGTGTTTTTAGTTACCGTGGCAGAATACTAAGTAATAGAAGCAAACTAAACAAATCCAAGATGACTCTATTATAAAACTGCTTGATTTATTTTTTAAATTCGGTTCAGGTGCTACTAGCCGAGCTCAGTAAAAAAAACAATGTAAAAACAAATTTTAAGGAAAAAAAATCTTTTAAAATATAAAAAAATATTTTTTTTTTTGATATATTGTTACGTAATACAGTCACCCTACATATTAAAAGGCATGGTCACCTTACTGCAATGGTCACCCCCACTCTGGCAGACCATGCGGCCAGATGGTCAAATCACATGAACAATAGAGAGCCGCGGCGGCAATAGGCCCGCGCTTAAATCAATAGTTTGCCGTATCATTCTTAAACATGTTCTGGATCCGTTATATACTCGGTCCGTTGGAAGTCGTTTGTATTACCGTTAAATTCACCTGTTTCCTCGTTCGTGTGGTCCGACCGGACCACGGACCCTTCATTCATCATGCCTTGGCGAACCGTAAGCTCTTGAGTATATCCACTTTACCTGTGTTCAAAACCGTAAATTCTCTTTAAATTCCATGCTTCATCCTGTCGTTACGTTAGAGAGAGAGTTTAGATTCTGATTCTACCATGTGTTTCTTTAGAAAATGTAAAATATACCTGTGTCCTTCATATTCTTGAGTTCTAATTGCATTTGACCTTTCCAATCCCTGACCTGAGAGACGAAGAAATGAGCCGGTAAGTCCCCCACCCCTGATGGATCCGAGTTCTCATCTGCCTACCTTTTTACACTGAGCTAACCAATTTATAACCCTGGTTCAATTCCAGATGGGTTTTAACCATTATATAGCAATATATATCGCTAACAACCTCGCCAAATGCTGAATGGGTAGGGGACCGACATTTATTTCGTATATTAACTGTTGCTATGTCTGAAATGCGTATATGACTGCGTGTGAGTACATGCTTGCCACCAAAAGTTGATAGAATGCATTGTCATCGACAACGAATCAATCTTCCGAGTTTCGGCTAGATCAGATGTCGTGAAGTGGGTTAATTTTCGCTTATAAGATTTGCATTCATTCATTAGCGAAAACAAAAGTGAAATTCAAATAGATGCACATATTTAGAAAGACCCAATTCAGAGCAAAATTACTTCCATAAAGTTATTTGGAAACCATATTTTTTGGATCTACTCTAATGTTGGGAAGTAAGAGTTTCACAGATGCACTCATAGAGGGCAGTGCATAGAACTTGCGTGGAAGTCTTTAAGATGGCAGCTAGTGGCCAGTAGTCGCCAGGGTCAGTGAGAATGCTCCCAGACAAACTTACTGTTCTCAGATCCCTTTCAGCCAGCTTCTAGTTAGGTCGACTATCGAGTCACCATTGTAATACGCGAAGTATTAATAAATCCCTGATTTATCACAACGAACCAATTATTTATAATCTCCTTCCACGACGAGTTGGAGAACTGTTTGTGGGAACACAACATCTAATAAATGAAGACTACTGAATTAAAATGAAACATGAATTGGAGAAGCTAGTTGGGCATGAAACTCTACTCAGGTTGTGTAAGTCTCAAAGATTACGGCAGATGAAAGAATGCCAGATGACCAAGTGCAGCAAATTAGAGGCAGACCGAAGAAGAGAGAAGATTGGAGCATGATGAGGACTGGAACCAGTGGAGAACATTTGTTAAAGACACCAAATCCTACTCTGGGACGTGGCGCTGTGATGAGTGTTTTGCATACCTTTATGAGGGGACACAATGTTGAAAGAGAAGATGTGTGGTCCGACAGCCAGATAGTCCCCGTAGAACTCCTGGACTTCCCGCACCACCTCCTGCTCGTCACACTCAGCGAGGGTTTTTACATCCACCTTGGATATAATATTGCTAAAATCTAAAACAGCAAAAACAAACATTACAGTGAAACCCTCGAAGTTTTCCAAGGAACCGGACAAAAAAAACTTCTTAAGTGGGATTTGGCAATTTTTTTCTAGTATTTGTACACTTAGTTATTGTTATTAGTATTATATATTTTTAAATTTTACAGGTAATATTATTTTCAAATATTTAATGGTTTCTGGCTACAATAACTTTTGTATTTTTTCAATCATAGCAAACACAAATATCTCGAGCTGCCACTGTGTAACTGGCGTAATCTGCTTCAACAAAGATGTAAAACTTTAGGACTGTTGAAAAAAAATCATTTGAGGTACCTATATTATGAGATTAGTTTCAGTTTATGATGGATTCACCGCCAAAATTTTAAAACTTCTTAGGCGGGAAGCAGTTTTAGTTAAAACTTTTTATGCGGGAAAAAATCGTATATTTTGCAGTTTTTTGTATGGAATTTCAAGGGACCGAAAAATAAAACTTCTTAAGAGTGAAAACTTCTTGAGTGGGAACTTCTTAATCGAGTTTCACTGTTTATGATAAAATCATTTAAAAGTTCTTCAAACAGATTTTATACATTTTTATAACGTGTAGTGAACTAAAACAAGAAAATCGAAAAAAAAAAAATTTACCTTTAATTTATTAAACTACAATTTAACTGGGTTAGCATAATAAATTACGGTAACTATTCAGATATGCTGGAAATCCCTAAAAGGCAGATTAAAAAAAATAAAATTATATCAGTTTAATAACCAAGATCTATTTCGGTCACTGCAATTAATAGCTATTACATTAAAAATAATTTACGGATAATTAAACGTCTTTTGTTCACACCATGTTTTTATGTAAAAAATTTTTTTTTTTTTTAAACACAAACTAAGAATCTAACAACCTATTATAGGTTGAGGTTAGGTAGGTAGGTATTTAAACATTAAATATAAGTCTCTACGTATGTAAATATATATGTCATTATGACAGTGTTATTAGGCCTTAGTCGTGAGTCACTAGATTTAAGTCTTATATGTAAGACAGTAGTTATAGGCCTTAGTCGTAAGTAGTGATGTAGACCCGGGAATATTCCCCAACCTGAAATAAATTCCCGAAAACGAGGAATTTATTTTATTTTTAATAAAATGGTTTCTACACTTCTCTTGGATGCTTTATTGAGTGTTAGCATGTAAAGTAAGTCTGCAAACATTTGCAGTAAATGAAGCTGCCTCAACTTTACCTCGTGATATGAAGAACAGCGTGTTGGACGATGATGTTTACTGGACAAGAGTGACATCATTAGCCGATGTTCTGCGACCGATTGTTTCCTGGATTACACAGCTAGAGGGAGACGATCCACTAACACACAAAGCATTGTATGCTTTTGAGGATATTGAGAGCAGTCTAAGTAAAACTCTTCCAGCGTCTCTACTGTCACATGCCGAAGAGAAGCAAATACTGGAAAAGGCGGCGCAGCGCAAAGAATTTGCTATTGCTCCAATACATCTGGCTGCTGCCCTACTAGATCCAGGTTCCCAAGGACATCTGCTAAGCCACGCACAGCAACATGAAGCACTTGAATTCATTGACCAAGTAGCAAGTCATATGGAGACTGTTGATAGTGCAAATGTTCTTGTTGATTTAGCCAATTATAGGGCTAAAGAAGAATCATGGAGCAAGGCATTCCTATGGAAGTGTGTCGATAAAATCACGCCAGTGACCTGGTGGAAGGAGATGTGCGGATGTTCTGATTTGTCACAGGTTGCCATAAGAATATTGACTGCTCCCATTACTTCAGCAGCCACTGAGAGATCTTTTAGCACGTTTAGTCGCATTCATACAACACGGAGGAATTGTCTAACAACTCAAAGAGCGGGGAAAATAACATTTGTGGCACACAATTGGAAACTTCTTTCCTCTGAAAGAGGCTCTCAAGTTACTCCCAAGAAAACCATTTCTTCCACGGATGAGCAGATTGCTTTGCATCATAACGTTTCAAACCTATCTGGTACTCGCAAACGCGGATGTTTGCGTTGACTGTGCTGAGGAAGAACAAAACGTAGATAATCCTGAGTCGGCAACAACTTCGTCCGGGTCGGATGAAGAAGAAGAAGAAGAATCTGAAGGTGAAAGTGGAAGCGAGGTTGATAGTGTCAGTGTCCAATCGGTATCATCAGATGAACAGTAACGATCTCTGAAGTTGTGTCATTTTTACAGTTTTACGATTGATTTTTTATATGTACCGTTTACTAGCATAAAGTGTATATAGGCTACTAATACTGTACAGTATACAATTATATAGAGATACTACTCACTTTAAAATAATTTTGATCGATGTTTTTTTGTTATTTTTCTCTTGGATCCTATTCCTATATATATGGGAATAGTTTTAATGGAGCTATCCTGCTCTATATGTACCATATGTGTGTATATTTTATTTTTATTTAATAAATATTATTCTTTTTGAGGTATTATGTTGTTAAAATCAAAATTCCCCCTCCAGGGGAATATTTACCAGAAATAAATTCCCGGGAATTTATACATCACTAGTCGTAAGTCACTAGATATAAGTCTTATATGTAAGACAGTAGTTATAGGCCTTAGTCGTAAGTCACTACATATAAGTCTTATATGTAAGACAGTAGTTATAGGCCTTAGTCGTAAGTCACTAGATATAAGTCTAAGATGTAAGACAGTAGTTATGAGCCTTAGTCGTAAGTCACTGCCAATAAGTTTTAGATGTAAGTCACTAGTTATTATGAATCCTAGTTGTAAACCAGCTATATTTATTGTTTAGTAAATATATTTTTACAGCGCCCTTGGGGCGATTTTTCACCAAAACGGCGCTATATAAATTAGCCAAATATTATTATTATTATCAAAAATTTTCTACCCTTTCTACATCGTGTAATTTTTACTTACAAATAAAATAAACGCCGTATTTTGGGTATCTCAATTCCCTGGATAAGAGTGCAATATTTTCCGAGGTTGGCCGAAGGAACACAATGCATTTGAGATGCTTCAAACCCTCCCCTTGGTTGGCCGTATCAATCCTTTCAAATAGGTATACCTCCTTCTGCAATATCTCCGACTGGCCGTATACCATACTCACTATGCTGGTCTGAAAGAAGAATTATTATTTTTAATTTCATTGTTTATTTATTTATTTAACGGCCCAGAGGAAGTACAACTTTAATATGAGAAATAATTTTGAAACATAAGAAAGAAACAAAAAAAAACAAAAATTACAATGGATAACAAATACACAAGTAAAATAAATTAAAATACAAGAAACAAAATTTTTAAAATGCAGTGATCAGATAGATTTGCAAAAAGACAACAGAAGGTTTAAGAATAGTGTTGAAATAAATATTTTATATGATCCACAAAATTGACCAAGTCAACATAATGTGTCAATATCACTTGAAATTATCACACTGTTTTGGGAAATGAGCAATGTAGTTGCAGCAGAATAGCAGTACCCAGGGTGCGGGAAAGCAGGGCGGGGGTGAGTGAGAATCGAGGTATCGCAGTCGTACGTATATTTTAAAACCTCCCCCGCTCGCCGAACCGATCATTTCGTAAGAGCAGTACCTTACACACTGTCTGGTACATTATGAATGTTGTAAAGTTTGGGACAGAACATTCAATGCACTATGTTTGGTAAAATTCTAGAATTCCACTTTATACACACAAATTATTGAAATAACACTCGTTTCAACTTAATTACTACAAGAAACAAATATTTACATCCGTCGAGATGATAAAAGACGTGTTAAAGTTGCATTTTTTTTCAATCAAATTTCAAAATACCAAGACAAAAAACAATAAAATTTGAAGATAGGAACTAAGATTAACAGCTTTAAATGAAAGAAGATACAAAGGGGTGACTTGATTGAGACTTATAAACCTCCGTAGACTAGAAGGAAATACTTCCTTGCAAAAACAGTAGTGGATGCATGGAACAAATTTCCAATCATCAGACATTTCAGCCTACCTAGTGAAACACAATAATGAATATGATCACTAGCGAGAGCCTACCTAACAACTAACTTACAATAAAAGCAGTGACTTTACAACAAGACCTAGGAGATACCATATCATAAGACTTGAAATGGGGACTGCATATTGCTGGGATTATCAAAACAGCAAATTTGATAACATATTTAATCAGGAAACCTTCCTAGACCTAACACCGGACTTGATGTTAGAAATATACAAAACATATGTGCGACATCTCCTGCAATATGGTTTCCAAATATGGGTCCATAGTTTTGCGAAAGATATAATAGAGAGTACAGAGATGATGAGACAATATGAAGATAGACTCAAGGAACTAAGATTACCAACGACAAAAGAAAGAAGAGAAAGGTGTGACTTGATTGAGATTTTCAAAATTTTATCTGGACATTATAGTTGCCCTGGCAGCTAGGAAATCTTCACCACCAACAAAAATGTAAATGTCCAAATTTTACTTGTTATTAGAGTTTCGACGCCATGTTTTTTTCTTGTATGATGTGACATTTGTCGGATGGTTCTGTTTCAATCTAAATACGCACAAATTATTTAAATAACCCAAACTAAGAATTCATTTTTTTCATGTTTTTCCATCTCCCCGAAGTCGATAGTAGTTTCTAGTATTAATTAAGTTAAAACGAAGGGTTCGTTTTAACAAGTGTTAATAATTTGTGGGGATGAATCGTGAAGCAAAATTCTTGAAATTTACTGTAGGTTTTTATGATGAACATGTAAATTTATAGTTTTTGTACAGACTTCCTTAACGAGTAAACCATTCCGAATAAATGTTTGTTGAAAACCTTTTGTTATTATTTACAAAAAAAGAAAACTAATGTTGATTTAGTATATTCTCGGTTGTTAATTGATGTATGTATATACATGAAACCTTTATGTGGTCATATTTACGAGAGGTAAGAGAAAATATGCATAAATATGAGCAATTATAAATACCGTTTCCTTATCCATAAGTAAGATTTTCATGCCTGGCCCGCTCTCCTCTGCCATCTTAGTGATGTACATTTTGACCGCCTGTGTTACATTCATCTTGCGAGATTGATTATTACAACACAATAATCAAATTAGAAAAGCTACAAATCTTAAGAAGTAAACATTAAATTATAAACGTCAACTGTATCAAAATCTGACATCTGATAAGACATAGACAAGAAATTTTTTAAAAGCTTAGCATAGACTAGAAAATTTTCGATAAGGAATGAGGAAATAGAGGCAATACTTTTAATTTTGATTACGTAGTTACGTGAGAGGTTTACTTATGGTAGTTGCCAAACAGGCAAATCATTTTAAAGAACGCACGTTTAAATGTATTTGTGCAATCCGACATTATTCAAACTGTACGTCTAGCTAGTTCGAACAAACACCAGTTCGTAGAAATGGGCTGATTCATTCACATTAATGAATCAATTCAGTCTTATTCACCTGGTCAAGTGAACTAATTCATTTAATTCATTCATTTAGTTTCTTGAATAGACACTTCATTTTGTTTTTGTGCAAAAACAAGCATTTGTAGAAAAATCATCATTCTTACGGGCACAAATCGCTGCCTTAGTGCTTGTATGTTCAATAGACCATTTAGCAAATTTTACAGGAGACGTTTTTTTTTTGTTTTTACAGGCAAATTCTTCAGCTTAATATGCCTTTAATATGCGTAGTTATAATATGCCCATATTTTAACTTTAAAGGTGGACGTTGAACATTGCTTGAAAATGATGAATGATAACTAACTAACTAACTAACTAATCATCACGCCGTTTCCCCGCAGGGGTAGGCAGAGAGGACGGACCGCCAAACAACTCGGTCTTGGCACACACTTCTTGCCTCATTCACATTCATAAATCGTCTCATTTTGTTATTTAGACTAAAAGACTAAAACTGAATAAAAATCTCAAAGGTCATGTGGAAAATTTGATAGAAAAAGTATTTTTTATATATATTTGAGGATTGAGTAATTTCTTCTACAGTTTTCTTGAAAAATCGGAAAAGATGTACGCCTTAATTTAATTTTTAGTATTAATTAGCAAAAATTTGTTTACCATGTTGTAAGTTGAAGACTCATTCTACATGAAACCACTGAAAAGAAACGTTCCCAATAAATGTGGATCAAAGGGTTTTACCTAAACACAGTTAATATTAGATGGAGATAAAAACTTGTTCATGTAATTTTGTAAAATTTAATACCTCTCTTATCACTTGTAATATAATTTACTATCAAAATAAATATAAAAATTTCTCCGTAAATCCGTGAAAAAATCATCTCTTTACTACATTACGACATAGGTGCCAATAATGAATTCTTATGTATATTCCACATTGTTTTTTATTTAATTAGTTGTATGTTGTTTCATTTAATTATTAAACATTCGTGTTTGTAAGTTTTGGACACCAGACCTGTATTATATACCTACTAAAATAAAATAAAATAAAAATTACGGCGGTTATTATTATAACACCTCATTGGTCTGCAGGACACATGATTATACAGATTACAGTGATCACACTACCCCCCCTTATAACTAACTAACCATCACGCCGTTTCCCCGCAGGGGTTGGCAGAGACGACGGACCGCCAAACAACTCTGTACCTATACCTACCAGTACCAGGTCTTAGCACACACTCCTTGCCTCATTCACATACATACGTTGTCTCATACATACTCTTCTATTATTCTGACTCTTGACATGGTCCGACTCGAGTATCTGATTCACTTGATCGTGCCATGTCTTCCTCGGGCGTCCCCGACTTCTGCTACCATTCGCATTTGCATCATATATCCTTCTTACACTCCTATCTTCGCTCATTCGCTCTACATGCCCAAACCATCTAAGCGTCCCTTTCTTAATCTTACTCATTACGCTTACATCAGCCTTGCACTCTTTGCGGATCTCCACATTCCTCACACGATCATACATGGTTTTACCACACATACGCCTCAGGGATCTAATTTCAACAGCATTTAATCTACTTTCATCCTTTCTTTGCCAGTTCCATGCCTCACTTCCATACATCAAGGTAGGTACCAGCACTCCGTTGTGGACTGCTAACTTCGCTTCTTTGGACAATTTTTTGTTAGCGCCAACAGCGTTCAGTCCTTCATTAACGGAATTACCTGCATTTACCCTTCTTTCAATATATCTGTCAGCCTTCCCATCTCTCGTAAAAATACTTCCTAAATACACAAACTCATCCACCTGCTCCAAGTATTCCTCATTCACAATTAGGTATATTGCACACTGTTTTCGTACTCTCTCTTTCAAACACCATTACTTTAGACTTACTTACATTCATCATTAACTCATTCTTCGTGCATACTTCGTTCATCCTAGACACGAGAGACTGTAGATCATCTATAATATTAGCAATCAGCACCGCATCATCAGCATACAACAGGCAACATACTTTCAAATTATTCAATTATTTTTTTTTTATGATGAATGATTATTTTGGATATTGAACATATCGTCTGGAGATTGAACATAAGTATGTAAGTAAGTATGCTCACATAAGTTTGAGGTATTTTTTGTTCAATTAGCCAATTAATGGTAAATTGTATATACAGGGTGATTTTCAGATTTCAAACACTTTACTTTTATCTTAGGTAGTAGTTGATTTAAAGTATTACTTTAAAATATACAAACAGCGTTCTTGAGGTGATTTTTCACAAAAAACTGCTCTATATAAATCATCCAAATATTATGTAAGTTTGTAAACAACGTACAAGTACAAAGGTACCTACCGCTAATATATGTGCATGCGTAATGTGAAATATCCTTACATCGTACGTATTACGGCCTCCGTGGTCTAGCGATACTCTTGACTAGAAATCCGGAGGTCGCGGGTTCAAACCCCGGCGTACGTAAGTAAATTTTATTTGATTCATTTATGTTATTTTACAAATTATTCATTTAAAATAACATACAGTTTATTTGCGGCATGTTCCAGAGTGGAAAATATGGTGTAAAGACCACCATCAGATTTGAAATGGCTTTAGCCGTGTTTGGTGACCAGATCTGAATAGGTACTCACTTACCTTCTCTCTTCTCCTTCCTCCTCCTTCCTCTCTTTCTCCTCTCCATCTCCTTCCCCTCCACACTACCTTCAACCTCAAAATAAACGAATATACCCCAATTGGGGATTTCACAGTCTCACTGGCTCCAGATGGTTGGGAGCAGTTGAGACTGTGTGCGGTATTCCATCAAAAAAAAATCCCGAGTGATGCGGAAAATTATTCAAGTTCAATTTTCAGTTGAAAATTGGAACTGATTTGTATTAAATCGAATAAATTAATTAGTAATTCTCTATTTGAAATCTGTGTTGGTTTGTTTTTCATTGTTTCATTACCTACACTTGATAAATGTAATTTTTAAAGTTTAACTTACCCTAGAAAAAAAAATCTTTCGAAAGGTCTTATTTGCCGTGAGTTTATTATTTATGTTGATTATCGTTAGTAAAATATTATTTTTTTTAAATACTTTCAGCTCTTAAAATCCTAGAATTATAATAACCCGCGATTTGGGTTATGGGTCTGCGCTAGTATAACAATACATTTATTATTGTTAGTCATGTGCCTAGTTGGTTTTATTGTTGAATAAAAAACAAAAAATCGGAATCTTTTAATTGAATGAGTTCAAAATTGAAAGATTTGGACTTAGTTTTCATCAGCGATCTCAGCAGTGATAACGGACTAAATATGTGTCATAGATGTCTTTCAATAAGACTATGAGGACAGTCGACTTCTTGCACATTTCCACGTCCTGGCTCTTTTGTTGTATTTCTTGAATAAAAAATGAAGCACCTGTATATTTATTTGCCTAGCAAATTCATGAAGTACATGTAAAATATGGTGAAAAAGCCTATAAATGACATAATTATAAGACTTACCTTTCTATTTGAGCTACTGGTCTAAGGTTTATTGATTCTGGAGTCGGTGAAGATATATTTCAGTTCAAAAACAGTATATATTCGCAATTAAACGTATTTTTAGTGAACAATTTCTTTGTTAGAAAACAACTAAAAATCAACATGGCCGCACATTTTAACTAGCCGGCTCCTGATTGGTTGACAGTGGAGATTGAACATTCAAGACCTCATGAAGGCGGGATGTTGAACAAATATCTATGAACTTTTTAAAAATATTATATTCATAACTTTGAGTGTTGAATGTTCAATATCCAGGAGATTGAACAAATAAGAACTGAAACATTATTCCGTGAGTGGATATTGGCACTCGAAAAATGCTTAAAATGTCACTGAAAAAACAAAAAATATGTTTTTTTGAGCTTCATTAATGCGCAATAGGCTAATGAACATATTGGCATTCATAACTCAGCTTTGCAAAAAAGGTCTATTGAACATACAAGAACTAGGACAGCGAAATGCAAGACTTGGGTTCGAACTTTTGAAGCATTTTTCTCGGGATCTATACTACCGAATGGAGCGAATCTTTAGATGCCTACTAAAAATGATGGTCTGAACCTGAATCATTGTTTATTTTTATTTTTTTTTTTCCATTATTTCTGGCTTTCACCCTTCAAGGGTGTTCTTGGCCATCATTTAAATGATTGAGAAATGAAAGGTGAATTTAAATATTAATTTTATTTAAATAGGCAAATTTCAAAATTATAATGAAAATTGGAGTCGTAGAAACATGCATTTGTAGAAATATAATCATTCTTACGGGCACAGATGCAAAACTTGGGTTCGAACTTTGAAGCCGTTTTCTCGGGAAAGACATAGCCGGATATACTAAAAACTATGGTCTGAAGTTGAATCAATGACAAAATTTCCAGAAACAAGCATTTGTGCAAATATCATTCTTACGGATACAAATGCAAGACTTGGGTTTGAACTTTTGAAGCCTTTTTCTAGGGATCTATACTACCAAACTATGGTCTGAGGTGAATCAATTACAAAATCTAAAAAAAAACGAGCATTTGTAGAAATATCACAATTTTTACGGGCACAAAATGCAAGACTTGGGTTCGAACTTTTAACACCGTTTCCTCTGGATCTACATAGCCAAATAGACTGAAATTTCCAGTACGTACTAAAAACTATGGTCTGAAGTTGAATCAATGAAAAAATCTGCAAAAACATGCATTTATGGAAATTTCATCATTCTTAATTGCACAGTTTTAAGACTTCGGTTCCAACTTTTGAAGACGTTTTCTCGGGATGTACAAAGCCGAATATACTGTACTTTTGAATACGCACTAAAAACTATGGTCTGAATTTAAATCAATGACAAAATATCCAGAAACAAGCATTTGTGCAAAAATATCATAATTCTAAAGGGCACAAATGCATAATTTGGGTTCGAACTTTTGAAGCCTTTTTCTCGGGATCTATACTACCGAATGGAGCGAAATTTTGGATACCTACTAAAAATGATGGTCTTAACCGGAATCATTGTTAAAATCTGCAAAAACGAACATTTGTAGAAGTATCATCATTTTGACGGGCTGTTAAATAAAGGGTTTCCACGGAATCGAACCGCGTAGCGAAATGAAATATACAATATTCAATAATACCGGGCTAGCTCAAGCAGGTTTCGTGTCTTTAGTTCGTTTGTATGAAGAGAGAACAGCCGCCTCCGGTGGATAGAACAAAGGGGTTTCATGGAAATAAAACAATCTTATTATGGTGCTACAACATGCCTTCAAGAAGACCTATATTACAGCCATTGAATCTACGCGTAGGAAAAGCTTAAATCTCTTTGTGGACGGTTAAAAGAATGGAAAATGATGTTAAATTTATGGGAAGAGAGATAAATAGAATAAAACATGGAACGATACGACAGGGCGAGGATTTTGTAGACGTCCAGGGTGGCAGAGGCAAATACTGATTCGAAATATACTAGTACTTAATTTTTGGTGGCAAACACTTTCAAAACACTGTTTTACAAAGCAATTCCAAGCGGAGAAGCGAAACAACCTATCCTCACGAAAGCTTAAAACCAAAAAAGCCCCCTCTTGCCTGCAACTCTGGGGATCCGGCGGCTTAGCCCCGCCTCCCCGGTAATGGTCACACCCACTTTAAACGCAGCCACTGGGTGAACATATGAAAGAATTTAAATATACAAAGTATTTGATTTTAAGAAAATATTGCGGGGTTGAATGTTTTAATTGTAAGAAAGTTCATTTCATAACACTTTCCCGAAAACACAAAGAAAAAACTGCCGTGGGAAAGAAAGTTTTTGACTCTAAATCGCTTAAAACCCCTTTGATAAAAGCTACGAAAAAAGTCATCCACATAGAGATTCGGCATTAAAAACCTACGCCAATAGTGACATATTTTACATTTCAAATTATTATTTATACATATAATTTTTTTTGTAATACGGTGCACATAATCGTAAGAGCAACAGCAGAAAGTGATGGTATCGGCTTTCTCTGCAAAGGGCCGCGAGCAGTAGTGTAACCTCGTTCGTCATGGCGTAGATGTCACGATCCCCGGCGGGAACGACTCAAGGAGAAGCGTTAACATGAAAGCGAAACATAGGAAAATATAAAAAAAAATGCAAATAAGCAGTGGGCAATGAACAAAAAAAATCAAATGAAAAAATCGAGTTCACATAAGGAGTGAGAAGCTACTATTGAATGGTAAATATATTTGCACAAGAGAGCAGTATATAGGCAGAACTTCCAATGGTATATCGTGACGCACACACACATATATATATACAGTGAAACCTCTATCTATTGGTTTTAAAGGGACCTATTGAAATAAACGATGAATGCGGGAAAACAATGAATGCGGGATTAAGAGGACAAAACACAAGGAGATACGATCCAGTAAAGATACCGTCCTCCCTATCTGCATAACCGTTGGTAGATTTAAATTATAAGAAGAAAATAAGAAAGATTTAGATGTAAATAAATGTATTTATTTAAAAAAATACAAAGCTAAACAGAAGCAAAATTTTTTTAAAAGTTTATTGCACTGTAAATACATAATCTTTCATCGACATTTGTTTTTTTACTGTTTTATTTCCGCAAGTCAACAGTATATTTTCGGCTTTGCAAATGATATTTTTTTCGGCATCAGTTATTGAGTGTGCGTAGTAGAAAGTTTTCAATCTTTCAAAGAGTGTGCATGCTTCTGAAAATGACGGTACAGGCAGCGGCTCCTCTTCATCAATATCCTCCTCTTTTGTTGTCTCCGTCAATCTTGCGTCACACAAGCTTTCGATAGTTTCTATCCCACAAGTTGGAATATTGTCGTCGAAAGTAACAAAATTGTTAAAATTTGTCAAATTTGGTACCAAGAGATAAGAATTTTCTCCAGTTTGCTAAATTTTAATTCTTTACTGGTTTTTCTAGTTTTCGAAGATTTTCCGCACTTTTGAATTTGCTCCCGAATTTCGTTTTTTTTCAAGAAAATGGAATTTAACGTGGATGCCGCGATTCCTAAACGCTTGGCTATATCGACGTGTTTTTCAGCGGGATTTTTTTCAATAACAATAATTTTCAATCTTTCTTGAAGAGTATGTACTTTTTTCATCAAACGGCTCATTTCGAAGATAGTTTAAAAGCTCAAAAAGGATAACTGCAAACACTCCACTAAGTTCGGGTATCTAGCGACAACTGACGACAACTAGCGACTGATGGCGGCGACAAACTGTTATTCTTTCTCTTTCTCTCTCAAAAGTTTCGCGCATCGTAGAGAGTGCCGTCTGGCGCCGTTTAAACATAGACAAAATATATCAAATACGCGACGTAATTCCTACGATGAATGCGGGAAAATGGTGGACGTAGAAACGATCGATGCGATCTATTTTTGTATGAAATGAATTCGGACTAGAAGAAATAAATGATACATCCGGGAAAACGGTTATTCGAGGAACGATAGATAGAGGTTTCACTGTATATAAATACATACAAACATAAGTCGAAAAACATACTAAAATCATTAATTAGCACAAAACGAACAATATACGCTGAAAAACACACACGAAAATCAATATCCACCTTTTAATGGTACGGATTTGTTTCGGTGCAATCGGCGTCTAGCTTTTAGTTTTTTTTTTAATCTGCATATCTACCTTTTAATGGTCCAGATAGCTGTTTGACGAATAGCTGAAAAGAAATAAACAAAATAACCAAAGCCACTTTCATCACTATATACCTTTTAATGGTCCAGATAACTGTTGACGAATAGCATAACATACAAGTAAAATCAAAATCGTCCTCCTTTAGTGACCTACATATCGCCAGAAATCTTGTAAGATTTGCTGACATAGGTATAATATAAGACGTATATTTCAAATACTTAGTGCTGTGGGCTTCACTTATTTGTGTGGAAAATCATTCCATCCCTACAAACCTCACAAAATGAACAACACCAAGAACAAGAAAACAAATTAATAATATGTTTATCGCAAGTCATTGCACTTTGAAGTTTTCGTATATGGATTATAATGGGTTAGAATTTATTACATAATATATTTACCGATATGGGCGCCATCTTGTTTATGGCTAACAAGCAACCCTAGGATTGAAGTCAAATCAATAGCAAGTAGGAACTGGGTAAGAAACACACACAATGTGAATGTCGTACTACGTTTTGGAATATTCAAAGATAGTGTCGTGTAGTTAGCGGCCTCCGGTTAATTACTCCGGAGTGACTGTGGTGTTGGAGTCTGTATACACTGCCTCCGAAGGGGCCCCCTCGAAGACAGTGCCGAGTATTGTGTAGATGTGCATGGTCAATGAGTACTTCTAAAATCTCTCGATACAGGGTTTTCCAATAAGAGGTGTTATTTTGATATTCAAAGAACTGGAGAAGCAGTCGATTTAAAATTAATGTGAATTAATTTTTTAAATATAAACATATATGAATTAATTAATTTTTAATATATATTTTGGACGAAAGAGACATCTCTGGTCAGTTTTGGATAGATTTTGCTCTGCAGGTGAGTGATAACGAATTACAGCCACCTTTGCATTGATCAGTTGGATTCATCCGGATTGTATCATTTGTCAAAAGAGGTCTATTTAAGACAAAAAATTTTTTGTCACAATAATGTGCAGTACGTATTATTACAATGTGCTGATTCATCATCATTAATAATTCTACTCTCTTGAGAGCTGGTTGACATATTATAATCTCATAGTGCGAATGCAAATATATTATTGTGCTGATCTGCCATTTTGCTGCCGAATTTGAAGATCAAGGAGTGGAACTCATTGCGAGTGGTATTTTCTGGTGAGTCCTTTCTGTTTATATGTATTTTGGTGGCTGGTTTATAAGTGTTGCTTCTCCTGCAGAGTGAATTCAATGATCAATCCATTTTTTTCATAGGGAATTAAAATATTCTCTGATGGTCTGTGCTATTTACAAGCCAGATTATCACCAAAGAACATTGCCATTTTTTAATATAAATGATCAAATGTTTATTTCATTAAAAAGAAGAAGGTATGCCGTTAATACTAAAAAATAACACCAGTCAAATGACCACCACGACCACGCCTACAGGACCATATCCTTTTCATGAAATTTTCCATAACCAAATCGCAAAGTGGCTGCCTTGTGTCCTCAATAGCCTCACGAATTCCATCTTTGAGGTCTTGAATCGACGTTGGGCTGTTGGCGTAGACCTTCTCTTTCACGTGGCCCCAAAGGAAGAAGTCGCAAGGTGTTAAATCACAAGATCTCGGTGGCCAATTGTGATCACCTCTTCGAGAGATAACACGGTCCGGAAACTTTTCCCGTAAAAGATCAATAGTTTCGTTGCTTGTGTGGCACGTAGCGCCGTCTTGTTGAAAGTAAACGTTGTCCAGATCAATACCATCCAATTCCGGCCATAAAAAATCATAAATCATCTCTCGATAGCTGTTTGAATATCAAAATAACACCTCTTATTGGAAAACCCTGTAGTATAAAATAAAGGCGCTATTCGCGCGTCTGTCTGTTTCTGCGTTAAGTTCTTCTAAACTAAGAAATAGATTTTGATAGGGTTTTCACTGTCGTTTAGAATATTTCTTCCGAAAGGTTAATGTGTATAATCCATGCATATTTTATTCATAGAAAGTATAGTAAAGTCGATATTTAGTAATCAAGTCATAAAAAAATATTTTAGGACGCTTACATCGCTAACGCTGACCTTGTAAGATACCTCAAAATTACTTAATATCCGCGTTGCTGACTTATTACTGTAACTTCAAAATCCCATCTAATTTTTCATGCTTTATCTTAATTTTACAGTTAGTACATAATTATTTTTATTATTTTCTTTTTACAAACACATTCGAGAAAACTCAAATAAATGTAATGGGTATGTATACGTATCAAGATTGTTTATTTGGGACAAAATGTTTGGGCCCGATGTGTCCCAAGCGGAATCGACAGTATATATTTTTATATATTGGCAGGTGATGATGGTCCTCCACCTATCAGTGTGGATATAGACGGGTGTGAGAGAGTTGTATATGGGAGAGAAGGGATAATGGTTGTCAACTTCATAACGCGTAATTATTCATTTATTTAGACATATACCTACAGTAAATTATCATACAAGTACATCGAAGAACGGGTTGTTTCAGAGAATTTGAACAATTTTTTCAAGATCTGTTATTATTTCAGTTCTCTCAAACAACTAGCCTATAATGATATAATAACAGAACTTGAATAGGACTTTCACAAAACCCGAAAATGAACGTTGAAATATGATGAATTGTTCAAATTCTGTGAAATAATCTAATTTCTAAGTAACTATTACTTAAGTAATTTCGCCTGGGTTGAGAATGGTTCATCTTAAATAATAAATAAGTCATGATTAATGATAATAAAAAGAACAAAGTTTGTGGAGAGATGAAGAGAAATTTTGAAGAAAAAAAGGAGGCTAAAGGAGGAAGCGCAACACTGCATAGTAACTCAAAAATGAAATACATGCTACTATAATAGAGGTGATGCACTCCAATGGATGACATCGTACCTGTCTGGACGAGTAGCCTCAGTAACTTTCAATAAACGTACATCACCTGAAACTCCCATAGAATTTGGAGTTCCCCAGGGTTCTGTCCTAGGCCCCATTCTCTTCATTCTCTATACGAATCGTCTTGAACGACTAATTCACTCAGCTGGCTTTGAATCACAGGGCTACGCAGATGATCGTTTGATTTTCAAGTTTTGTTCTCCGGACGAAAAAGACGTCCTTAAAAACGAGGTGGTTAGCCTCATTAACACAATCTCAAGTTGGATGTCTGTCAATAAACTTAAACTAAATCCCACAAAGACAGAATTTATGTGGATAGCTTCCCCTGGAAGGCAAGCTCTCCTTGACTTCAGTCCAATCCGTATTCAGGATACGGATATAATCCCTTCTGCAGAAATAAAATTTCTAGGTTTCACTATGGACAATATTCTTTCTCTTGAATCGCAAATTTCAAAAGCTGTGAGTTCTGGTTTTTTTCCATTTAAGGCAGATAAAATCAATCAGGAGATGCCTTCCCTCTGATGGAGCAAAATCACTCATAAATTCGTTCGTCGTCTCACGTATGGACTATTGCAATAGTGCATATGCCGGCCTACCTCAGAAACAAATCAATAGAATCCAGTCAGTTTTTAATGCTGCGGCAAGAATGATTTTTGGTGAATCTAAGTATTGCCGTATAACCCCACTTCTAAGGGATCGCCTTCACTGGCTTCGATGCCCTGAAAGAATAGAGTTTAAGATCTGCTTAATGACCTTCAAAGCATTGCAAGGAATGGCGCCAGCATATATATCGGAACTATGTATCCGACAAAACTTAAGTAATAGACAGCTTACTCTAAGGTCAGCAGATCTAGATGTTAGTAATCGTCTAATCGAACTTTCTAGGTCAAATCGAGCTGTTTACTATGATCGTTCTTTTAGTGTAACAGGCTCTCTCATCTGGAATAGACTTCCCTCAGCTCTTACTAATCTCCAGAATTTGGCTGAATTTAAACGAGCTTTAAAAACAAAATTATTTAAAAAATCTTACCATTTATAAATTTTAACTTCTTTTCAATATTTTATAATAAGCCATATTCTAAAACTTCCGGTAATTGTTTGGTTTCGGTTGTCTCCTTATTGTACCTTTTTAAAGTGTCTGCTCAGAAAATTCTCATTTCTGAGCACAAACTGCCTCCTGTTTTATATTATGTTTTAGTTTTAATATTCTTGTTTTGTCCTGTCCTACTGTTATTGTTATTCTAAGTTTTGTCATCATTTTGTATAAACAGTGTATTTAGTGTTATAATATTAGATCTGTATTGGGTAAGGCACACTGTAGGAATAATTTTAAGAACCATTAATACTGAATTACCATTTTTTTAAAGAGTAGTTAAGCGCACTTGAAGTGAAATGACACTAAACTGCGCTATATAAATTCCATGTTATTATTATTATTATTATTATTATAATCAGACAAAACAGAACATGATAAAAGAATAATTTTCCTGAACTTTTCTTCAATGTTTTGGTTTTTGTCATTGTCCTTTTTTGCCATGGAAAAACTGGTAGTATCTCTTTTCTTGTTGGCAACACTGCTTTGTTTATGATTTCAGCCATAGACAGTGCTACCTTGATTCCCAAGGAAACGGTCTTCATTGGGTGGTTCAAGTTCAAAATGGAATTACCGCTCCCTGAGAACAAACTCGACGGCTGCAAGTCTCTACTCGACGACGGAAAGTGCCCACTGACTAAAGGGAACAAAACCACTTACAGACTGGCAATGCCAATTATAAAATTTCCATTTGTAAGACGGACAACAAAAATTATTCATTTTATTTTCTTATGGTGAATAAAATAAAATTGTAAAAGTACTTCACCAACTTGCTCTTCCCCATCTCCTTCCCCTCCTCACTAACTTCAGCCTCACAACAAACCCCCAATTGGGGATGCTATCACACAAAAAACCATCAGGCGGCAAAATAGATCGCCTTGCCGGCTTATCATCCTGGTCTTGTATCCTATGTTCTATGGCAAAAGCGGGGTCAAGTGCAATGCTAAAAATTTGAGATGGTCAGATTTAACATGCATAAAGTATCCTCGTCGCTGATGATTATTCCAAAATTACAAATTTATGCAGATTTGGTGAATGATTTCGTTTTGGACCATGATTCTTATTACGGTTACAAAATATCAACCCGATTGGTACCATAGAGCCAAAAAATGGCTATTAAAGTTCGAACCCAAGTCTGAAATAAGTGCAAATTAGAATAATGATTTTTCCAGAAATGCAACATTATAAAGATTTTAATGCTGATTTCGTTTTTGACCATGATTTTTATGACGATTGTCAAATTTCAGCCCGATTGGTACCATAGAGGCTGAAATAATGGCTTTAAAAGTTCGAACCCAAGTCTGAAATTAGTGCCCATAGGAATCATGCATTTCTTTTAAAAGCTGCGAGACAATCTGTGGAGAAATAACCAGCGTTTGTCAAGATATCATAAACATACTTCCAGTATATCGTCCGCCGAGCAGCAACAAGAATATATATCTGAAGGAACTAAAGCAAATATTACAAATGACCTCATCTGATTCAAATTACTTGTACTGTGGTGACATTAACTTGAACTTATTGGATACCAAAAATAGTGTAATTACAGAATATCAAAATCTACTCAGTGAAAATGGTTTAGAAAGTGTAATATTAGATGTGACCCGGGATGAAATATTAAACGGTAAAAATGTTTATTCATGTATCGACCATATTGCAATACGTAACCGTTATAACACTGTATTTTCATGTATTGTAACTAACAAAATATCCGACCATTATATAACAGGAGTAGCAATCGGAAAAGAGGTACTTACAAAGGATTTAAATAAAAAAAGGGAAATCATTGATAGTAAATTGGTATATTCTAAATTAAAACTAGTAAATTGGGGAAAACTATTACAAACTGAATGTCCCTCAGAACTGTACTATAGTTTGAAAAATATATTTGATAATATTTATTCGTCCTCGAAGAAAGAAACATCATTTGAAAATAATCTTAGGCACAGAAATCCGTGGATTACTGAAGAAATTAAGAACATGATTAAAAAAAGAGATTATCTTTACCGAAAATGTAAGAATAGCCCAAATAACCCGGTATTTCGTTTAGAATATACTCGATATAGAAACAAAACAAACAAACATATTAATATTACTAAAAACGCATTCCACAAAAATGTAATAAATAGCTTAAACGGAAACCCGAGGAAACTCTGGGACGAAATAAACAACCTAATAGGAAAACCTAAACAAAATTTAGATAAAATAATCCTTCAACATATGGGAAATCAAGGAGGCACAAAATTTTTATGCGATAAATTTGCTAGAACATTCGTAAATGAAATAAAAGACATAAGACACAATTGTACTACAAAATTCTTAGATCGTAACATGTATACAACTCCTGCTATTATGTCAATGAGATTTAGACCTGTAACAGAAAAAGATATAAAAAAAATAATTAATGATATGGATGGTAAAAAGTCAGAAGGCAACGACCAAATAAGAATTAAAGACCTGAAGTTAATTGCTGATAATATAATTCCAGTCCTTACTAAATTAATTAACCTTTGTGTAAATAAAAGCATCATGCCTGACGAACTTAAAACATCCATCATCAGACCTATTTATAAATCAGGAAATCACAAAGATTTCACAAACTATCGACCAATTGCGATTCTCTCGTGTATTGATAAAATTATTGAAAGAGCTATCTTTAACCAAATAAAATTTGTTATAGAAAAAAACAGAATCATAAATCCCATACAGTACGGATTTCAAAAAGAAAAAAGTACTACACAATTACTTTCTAATTTCACTGACCATATAAATTGTCATTTAAATGAAAAATATTACGTTGGTATAATTTTTATAGACTTTAAAGGCAATGGAAGAATGTTGTATTAGAGGTCCTTTAAATGAAATGTTTAAAAATTATCTGTTAAATAGAAAAAATTAAAGTTAAAATTGACGGAATTTTCAGTGATGAAATGTTAACAGACACTGGAGTAGCAACAGGGTCGATATCGGGACCTACGTGTTATATAATGCAAGTAAACAGTTTACCTAACGTAATAAAACGTTGTAAATGTTACATGTTTGCAGATGATACTTGCATCATATGTGCTGACAGAAATCTACAGAAAATTGAGGAATTTTTACAAACAGACCTAAATAACATAATTAAATGGTCCCACGACAATGGAATTATTATTAACGCAAAAAAAAACAAAATATATGCTTATACACTCTCCATATGCAAGTTGTCAGGATAAAGAACTGCATATAAAAAGTCATTCATACGATTGTTTTCACACAAAAAACCAATCTCTGCCATGTAAATGCACAAACATAGAAAAAGTTTACCAATATACATACCTTGGTCTTACAATAGATGTCAATTTTAACTGGTCAAATCACATTGAAAATGTATGTAATAGATTAAGATCCATATTAGGGAAATTTTATCACCTAAAAAACTTTGTTAATAAAAATATATTATAGTGTATATATAATGCATTAGCGGAATCAATTATAGGATACGGAGTAAATAGTTACGGATTAACGTATAAAACGTACTTAAATAAAATAGAACAATTACAAATCCGTTTCCTAAAATCAGGCAAAAAAAAAACAATTATGTGAAGGCGATTATAAACAAAATGTTTTCTTTGTGTAATGTGCTCTCTATACATAGTAGGATAGATTACCAACTAACGCTAGATGAATTCTGGAATACAGAATTCAAAAAACCTGTAAACCATAACTACCCTACTAGGCATAGAGAAGCACAACTGTTTATTATTAAAATATCGCAAAATGTATACGGAGATAGAACAAAAAGACATAAAATTCCGGAATTGTTTAACTCATTACCAGAAGATATTAAAAATGAGACATGTCATTCAAAAATAAAAACGAAAATTAGATCGTTCTACCTCCGTCAAACATAAAAACAATTAATATTGTGGTACCAAGATATCAAGTTGAAATTAAATATATTATTATAAGCTAATAAATAGAAAAAGTGAGAGATTTCTTACAATTAAACTGATTGATTAGCTTTGAAGAATCTAAATAAGATAAAATAATGTACAAATAAAAAAAAACTGAATAAACACATATAACAAAAAAAAAAAGATTTTTCCAGAAATGCAACTTTATAAAGATTCTAAGGTTGTTTCGTTTTGGACCATGATTTGTATGACGATTCCGAAATTTCAGCCAGATCGGTATAATAGAGCCTGAATTAATGGCTTTTACAGTTCGAACCCAAGTCTGAAATTAAGGTTTATAGGAATTATAATTTTTCCATAAATGCAACTTTATAAAGATTTTGTGACTAATTTCGTTTTGGACCATGAATCTTAATACGATTCCAAAGTTTCAGCCCGATTGGAACAATAAAGCCAAAAAATGGCTATTAAAGTTCGAACCCAAGTCTGAAATAAGTGCACATTAGATTAATAATTTTTCCAGAAATGCAACGTTATAAAGATTTTGCGACTAATATCGTTTTGGACCATGATTCTTGTGACGATTCTTAAATTTCATCCCGATTGGTTCCATAGAGCCAGAAATAATGGCTTTTAAAGTTCGAACCCAAGTTTGAAATTAGTGCCCATAAGAATCATGATTTTTCAAGAAATGCAACTTTATAAAGATTCGAAGGCTGATTTCTTTATGGACCATGATTCTAATTACGATTCCAAAATTTCAGCCCGATTGGTATCATAGAGCCTGAATTAATGGCTTTTACAGTTCGAACCCAAATCTGAAATTAAAGTTTATAGGAATTATAATTTTTCCAGAAATGCAACTTTATAAAGATTTTGTGACTGATATCGTTTTGGACCATGATTCTGATTACGATTCCAAAGTTTCAGCCCGATTGGTACCATATAACCAAAAAATGGCTATTAAAGTTCGAACCCAAGTCTCAAATTAGTGCACATAGGAATTATGATTTTTCCAGAAATGCAACTTTGTAGAGATTTTGTGACTGATATCGTTTTGGACCATGATTCTTATTACGATTCCAAAGTTTCAGCCCGATTGGTACAATAGAGCCAAAAAATGGCTATTAAAGTTCGAACCCAAGTCTGAAATAAGTGCAGATTAGAATAATGATTTTTATAGAAATTCATTATTATAAAGATTTTGTTACTGATTTCGTTTTTGACCATGATTTTTATGACGATTCTTAAATTTCAGCCCGATTGGTACCATAGATCCTAAAATAATGGCTTTTAAAGTTCGAACCCAAGTCTGAAATCAAGGTCAATAGGAATTATGATTTTTCCAGAAATCCAACTTTATAAAGATTCTGTGACTGATTGAGTTACGCACCACGATTCTTATAACGATTTCAAAATATCAGCCCGATTGGTACCATAGAGCAAAAAAATGGTCATTAAAGTTCGAACCCAAGTCTGAAATAAGTGCAAACTAGAATACTGATTTTTCCAGAAATGCATATTTATAAAGATTTTGTGACTGATTTCGATTTGGACCATGATTCTTATTACGATTCCAAAGTTTCAGCCCGATTGGTACCATAGAACCAAAAAATGGCTATTAAAGTTCGAACCCATGTCTCAAATTAGTGCACATAGGAATTATGATTTTTCCAGAAATGCAACTTTATAAAGATTTTGTGACTGATTTCGTTTAAGCCCAAGATTCTTATGACGATTTCAAATTATCAGCCGATTTGTACAATAGAGCCTGAAATAATGTCTTTTAAAGTTCGAACCCAAGTCTGAAATCAAGGTCCAAAGGAATTATGATTTTTCCAGAAATCCAACTTTATAAAGATTCTGTGACTGATTGAGTTACGCACCATGAATCTTATTACGATTTCAAAATATCAGCCCGATTGGTACCATAGAGCAAAAAAATGGTCATTAAAGTTCGAACCCAAGTCTGAAATAAGTGCAAATTAGAATACTGATTTTTCCAGAAATGCAACATTATAAAGATTTTGTTACTGATTTCGTTTTTGACCATGATTCTTATAACGATTCTTAAATTTCAGCCAGATTGGTATCATAGAGCCTGAAATAATGGCTTTTAAAGTTGGAACCCAAGTCTGAAATTAGTGCCCATAGGAATCATGATTTTTCCAGAAATGCATATTTATAAAGATTCTGTGACTGATTGAGTTACGCACTACGATTCTTATAACGATTTCAAAATATAAACCCGATTGGTACCATAGAGCCAAAAAAATGGTCATTAATGTTCGAACCCAAGTCTGAAATAAGTGCAAATTAGAATAATGATTTTTCCAGAAATTCATAATTATAAAGATTTTGTTACTGATTTCGTCTAAGACCAACATTCTAATGACGATTTCAAATTTTAAGCCAATTTGTTCTATAGAGCCTGAAATAATGGCTTTAAAAGTTCGAACCCAAGTCTGAAATTAGGGCCCATAAGAATTATGATTTTTCAGAAATGCAACTTTATAAAGATTCTGTGACTGATATCGTTTTGGACCATGATTCTTGTGACGATTCTTGAATTTCAGCCAGATTGGTATCATAGAGGCTGAAATAATGGCTTTTAAAGTTCGAACCCAAGTCTGAAATTAGTGCCCATTAGAATCATGTTTTTTCCAGAAATGCATATTTTTAAAGATTTTTTGACTGATTTCTTTTTCGACCATGATTTTTATGACGATTCTTAAATTCAGCCCGATTGGTTCCATAGAGCCAGAAATAATGGCTTTTAAAGTTCGAACCCAAGTTTGAAATTAGTGCCCATAAGAATCATGATTTTTCAAGAATTGCAACTTTATAAAGATTCGAAGGCTGATTTCTTTATGGACCATGATTCTTATTACGATTCCAAAATTTCACCCCGATTGGTATCATAGAGCCTGAATTAATGGCTTGTACAGTTCGAACCCAAGTCTGAAATGAAGGTTTATAGGAATTATAATTTTTCCAGAAATGCAACTTTATAAAGATTTTTTGACTGATATCGTTTTGGACCATGATTCGTGTAAATTTCAGCCGATTACAATAGCAAAAAAAAAATCGCTATTAAAGTTCGAACCCAAGTCTGAAATAAGTGCAAATTAGAATAATGATTTTTCCAGAAATTCATTATTATAATGATTTTGTTACTGATTTCGTTTTTGACCATGATTTTTATGACGATTCTTAAATTTCAGCCCGATTGGTACCATAGATCCTAAAATAATGGCTTTTAAAGTTCGAACCCAAGTCTGAAATCAAGGTCAATAGGAATTATGATTTTTCCAGAAATCCAACTTTATAAAGATTCTGTGACTGATTGAGTTACGCACCACGATTCTTATAACGATTTCAAAATATCAGCCCGATTGGTACCATAGAGCAAAAAAATGGTCATTAAAGTTCGAACCCAAGTCTGAAATAAGTGCAAACTAGAATACTGATTTTTCCAGAAATGCATATTTATAAAGATTTTGTGACTGATTTCGATTTGGACCATGATTCTTATTACGATTCCAAAGTTTCAGCCCGATTGGTACCATAGAACCAAAAAATGGCTATTAAAGTTCGAACCCATGTCTCAAATTAGTGCACATAGGAATTATGATTTTTCCAGAAATGCAACTTTATAAAGATTTTGTGACTGATTTCGTTTAAGCCCAAGATTCTTATGACGATTTCAAATTATCAGCCGATTTGTACAATAGAGCCTGAAATAATGTCTTTTAAAGTTCGAACCCAAGTCTGAAATCAAGGTCCAAAGGAATTATGATTTTTCCAGAAATCCAACTTTATAAAGATTCTGTGACTGATTGAGTTACGCACCATGAATCTTATTACGATTTCAAAATATCAGCCCGATTGGTACCATAGAGCAAAAAAATGGTCATTAAAGTTCGAACCCAAGTCTGAAATAAGTGCAAATTAGAATACTGATTTTTCCAGAAATGCAACATTATAAAGATTTTGTTACTGATTTCGTTTTTGACCATGATTCTTATAACGATTCTTAAATTTCAGCCAGATTGGTATCATAGAGCCTGAAATAATGGCTTTTAAAGTTGGAACCCAAGTCTGAAATTAGTGCCCATAGGAATCATGATTTTTCCAGAAATGCATATTTATAAAGATTCTGTGACTGATTGAGTTACGCACTACGATTCTTATAACGATTTCAAAATATAAACCCGATTGGTACCATAGAGCCAAAAAAATGGTCATTAATGTTCGAACCCAAGTCTGAAATAAGTGCAAATTAGAATAATGATTTTTCCAGAAATTCATAATTATAAAGATTTTGTTACTGATTTCGTCTAAGACCAACATTCTAATGACGATTTCAAATTTTAAGCCAATTTGTTCTATAGAGCCTGAAATAATGGCTTTAAAAGTTCGAACCCAAGTCTGAAATTAGGGCCCATAAGAATTATGATTTTTCAGAAATGCAACTTTATAAAGATTCTGTGACTGATATCGTTTTGGACCATGATTCTTGTGACGATTCTTGAATTTCAGCCAGATTGGTATCATAGAGGCTGAAATAATGGCTTTTAAAGTTCGAACCCAAGTCTGAAATTAGTGCCCATTAGAATCATGTTTTTTCCAGAAATGCATATTTTTAAAGATTTTTTGACTGATTTCTTTTTCGACCATGATTTTTATGACGATTCTTAAATTCAGCCCGATTGGTTCCATAGAGCCAGAAATAATGGCTTTTAAAGTTCGAACCCAAGTTTGAAATTAGTGCCCATAAGAATCATGATTTTTCAAGAATTGCAACTTTATAAAGATTCGAAGGCTGATTTCTTTATGGACCATGATTCTTATTACGATTCCAAAATTTCACCCCGATTGGTATCATAGAGCCTGAATTAATGGCTTGTACAGTTCGAACCCAAGTCTGAAATGAAGGTTTATAGGAATTATAATTTTTCCAGAAATGCAACTTTATAAAGATTTTTTGACTGATATCGTTTTGGACCATGATTCGTGTAAATTTCAGCCGATTACAATAGCAAAAAAAAAATCGCTATTAAAGTTCGAACCCAAGTCTGAAATAAGTGCAAATTAGAATAATGATTTTTCCAGAAATTCATTATTATAATGATTTTGTTACTGATTTCGTTTTTGACCATGATTTTAACGACGAATCTTAAATTTCAGCCCGAATGGTTCCATAGAGGCTGAAATAATGGCTATTAAAGTTCGAACCCAAGTCTGAAATAAGTGCCCAATAGAATAATGATTTTTCCAGAAATGCAACATTATAAAGATTTTATTACTAATATCGTTTTTGACCATGATTCTTATTACGATTCCAAAATTTCAGCCCGATTGGTTCCATAGAGGCTGAAATAATGGCTATTAATGTTCGAACCCAAGTCTGAAATAAGTGCCCATTAGAATAATGATTTTTCCAGAAATGCAATTTTATAAAGATTTTGTGATTAATTTTGTTTTGGACCATGATTCTTATTACAATTCCAAAGTTTCAGCCTGATTGGTAAAATAGAAACAAAAAATAGATATTTAAGTTCGAACCCAAGTCTGAAATAAGTGCAATTATAATAATGATTTTTCCAGAAATTCATTATTATAAAGATTTTGTTACTGATTTCGTTTTTGACCATGATTTTTATGACGATTTCAAAATTTCAGCCAGCAAGAATCATGATATTTCCAGAAATGCATATTTATAAAGATTTTGTGACTGATTTCGTTTTAGACCATGATTTTTATGACGATTCCGAATTTTCAGCCCGATTGGTACCATAGAGCCAGAAATAATGGCATTTAAAGTTAGTCTTTAAAATAAGTCGAACCCTAGTCTGAAATCAAGGTCCATAGGAATTATGATTTTTCCAGAAATCCATCTTTATAAAGATTCTGTGTCTGATTGAGTTACGCACCATGATTTTTATAACGATTTCAAAATATCAGCCCGATTGGTACCATGAAACCAAAAAAATGGTCAATAAAGTTCGAACACAAGTCTGAAATAAGTGCAAATTAGAATAAATATTTTTCCTGAAATGCAACATTATAAAGATTTTGTGACTGATTTCGTTGAAGACCAAGATTCTTATGATGATTTTAAATTTCAGCCAGATTGGTATCATAGTGCCTGAAATAATGGCTTTCAAATTTAGAAACCCAAGTCTGAAATCAAGGTCCATTAGGAATTATGATTTTTCCAGAAATCCAACTTTATAAAGATTCTGTGACTGATTGAGTTACGCACCATGATTCTTATAACGATCTAAAATATTCGCCCGATTGGTACTATAAAACCAAAAAAATGGTCATTAAAGTTCGAACCCAAGTCTGAAATAAGTGCAAATTAGAATAATGATTTTTCCAGAAATGCAACATTATAAAGAGTTTGTTACTGATTTCGTTATGGACCAAGATTCTTATGACGATTCTTGAATTTCAGCCAGATTGGTATCATAGAGGCTGAAATAATGGCTCTTAAAGTTCGAACACAAGTCTGAAATTAATGCCCATAGGAATCATGATTTTTCCAGAAATGCAAATTTATTTCAAAATATCAGCCCGATTGGTACCCTAGAGCCAAAAAATGGTCATTAAAGTTCGAACCCAAGTCTGAAATAAGTGCAAATTAGAATAATGATTTTTCCAGAAATACAACTTTATAAAGTTTTTGTTACTGATTTCGTTTTTGACCATGATTCTTATGACGATTCTTAAATTTCAGCCAGATTAGTATCAAAGAGCCTTAAATAATGGCTTTTAAAGTTCGAACCCAAGTCTGAAATCAAGGTACATAGGAATTATGATTTTTCCAGAAATCCAACTTTATAAAGATTCTGTGACTGATTGAGTTACGCACCACGATTCTTATAACGATTTCAAAATATCAGCCCGATTGGTACCACAGAGCCAAAATAATGGTCATTAAAGTTCGAACCCAAGTCTGAAATAAGTGCAAATTAGAATACTGATTTTTCCAGAAATGCAACATTATAAAGTTTTTGTTACTCATTTCGTTTTTGAACATGATTCTTATGACGATTCTTAAATTTCAGCCAGATTGGTATCATAGAGCCTGAAATAATGGCATTTAAAGTTGGAACCCAAGTCTGAAATAAGTGCACAAAGGAATTATAATTTTTCCAGAAATGGAACTTTAGAAAGATTTTGTGACTGATTGAGTTACGCACCACGATTCTTATAACGATTTCAAAATATCAGCCCGATTGGTAACATAGAGCCAAAAAAATGGTCATTAAAGTTCGAACCCAAGTCCGAAATAAGTGCAAATTAGAATAATGATTTTTCCAGAAATGTAACATTATAAAGATTTTGTTACTGATTTCGTTTTTGACCATGATTCTTATGACGATTCTTGAATTTCAGCCAGATTGGTATCATAGAGGCTGAAATAATGGCTTTTAAAGTTCTAACCCAAGTCTGAAATTAGTGCCCATAGGAATCATGATTTTTCCAGAAATGCATATTTATAAAGACCTTTTGACTGATTTCTTTTTTGACCATGATTTTTATGACGATTCTTAAATTTCAGCCCGATTGGTTCCTTAGAGCCAGAAATAATGGCTTTTAAAGTTCGAACCCAAGTTTGAAATTAGTGCACATAGGAATTATGATTTTTCCAGAAATGCAACTTTATAAAGATTTTGTGACTGATATCGTTTTGGACCATGATTCGTGTAAATTTCAGCCGATTGGTACAATAGCGAAAAAAAAATCGCTATTAAAGTTCGAACCCAAGTCTGAAATAAGTGCAAATTAGAATAATGATTTTTCCAGAAATTCATTATTATAATGATTTTGTTACTGATTTCGTTTTTGACCATGATTTTTATGACGATTTCAAAATTTCAGCCAGCAAGAATCATGATTGTTCCAGAAATGCATATTTATAAAGATTTTGTGACTGATTTCGTTTTGGACCATGATTTTTATGACGATTCCGAATTTTCAGCCCGATTGGTACCATAGAGCCAGAAATAATGGCATTTAAAGTTAGTCTTTAAAATAAGTCGAACCCTAGTCTGAAATCAAGGTCCATAGGAATTATGATTTTTCCAGAAATCCAACTTTATAAAGATTCTGTGACTGATTGAGTAACGCACTACGATTCTTATAACGATTTCAAAATATCAGCCCGATTGGTACAATAGAGCCAAAATAATGGTCATTAAAGTTCGAACCCAAGTCTGAAATAAGTGCAAATTAGAATACTGATTTTTCCAGAAATGCAACATTATAAAGTTTTTGTTACTCATTTCGTTTTTGAACATGATTCTTATGACGATTCTTAAATTTCAGCCAGATTGGTACCATAGAGACTGAAATAATGGCATTTAAAGTTGGAACCCAAGTCTGAAATAAGTGCACATAGGAATTATAATTTTTCCAGAAATAGAACTTGAGAAAGATTTTGTGACTGATTGAGTTACGCACCACGATTCTTATAACGATTTCAAAATATCAGCCCGATTGGTACCATAGAGCCAAAAAAATGGTCATTAAAGTTCGAACCCAAGTCTGAAATAAGTGCAAATTAGAATAATGATTTTTCCAGAAATGCAACATTATAAAGATTTTGTTACTGATTTCGTTTTTGACCATGATTCTTATGACGATTCTTGAATTTCAGCCAGATTGGTATTATAGAGGCTGAAATAATGGCTTTTAAAGTTCGAACCCAAGTCTGAAATTAGTGCCCATAGGAATCATGATTTTTCCAGAAATGCATATTTATAAAGACCTTTTGACTGATTTCTTTTTTGACCATGATTTTTATGACGATTCTTAAATTTCAGCCCGATTGGTTCCTTAGAGCCAGAAATAATGGCTTTTAAAGTTCGAACCCAAGTTTGAAATTAGCGCACATAGGAATTATGATTTTTCCGGAAGCGCAACTTTATAAAGATTTTGTTACTGATTTCGTTTAAGCCCAAGATTCTTATGACGATTTCAAATTATCAGCCGATTTGTACAATATAGCCTGAAATAATGGCTTTTAAAGTTCGAACCCAAGTCTGAAATCAAGGTCAATAGGAATTATGATTTTTCAGAAATCCAACTTTATAAAGATTCTGTGACTGATTGAGTTACGCACCACGATTCTTATAACGATTTCAAAATATCAGCCCGATTGGTACCATAGAGCAAAAAAATGGTCATTAAAGTTCGAACCCAAGTCTGAAATAAGTGCAAATTAGAATACTGATTTTTCCAGAAATGCAACATTATAAAGATTTTGTTACTGATTTCGTTTTTGACCATGATTCTTATAACGATTCTTAAATTTCAGCCAGATTGGTATCATAGAGCCTGAAATAATGGCTTTTAAAGTTGGAACCCAAGTCTGAAATTAGTGCCCATAGGAATCATGATTTTTCCAGAAATGCATATTTATAAAGACCTTTTGACTGATTTCTTTTTTGACCATGATTTTTATGACGATTCTTAAATTTCAGCCCGATTGGTTCCTTAGAGCCAGAAATAATGGCTTTTAAACTTCGAACCCAAGTTTGAAATTAGTGCACATAGGAATTATGATTTTTCCAGAAATGCAACTTTATAAAGTTTTTGTGACTGATATCGTTTTGAACCATGATTCGTTTAAATTTGAGCCGAATGGTACAATAGCGAAAAAAAAATCGCTATTTAAGTTCGAATCCAAGTCTGAAATAAGTGCAAATTAGAATACTGATTTTTCCAAAAATTCATAACTATAATGATTTTGTTACTGATTTCGTTTTTGACCATGATTTTTATAACGATTCTTAAATTTCAGCCCGATTGGGTCCATAGAGGCTGAAATAATGGCTATTAATGTTCGAACCCAAGTCTGATATAAGTGCCCATTAGAATAATGATTTTTCCAGAAATGCAATTTTATAAAGATTTTGTGATTAATTTTGTTTTGGACCATGATTCTTATTACAATTTCAAAGTTTCAGCCTGATTGGTAAAATAGAACCAAAAAATAGATATTTAAGTTCGAACCCAAGTCTGAAATAAGTGCAATTAGAATAATGATTTTTCCAGAAATTCATTATTATAAAGATTTTGTTACTGATTTCGTTTTTGACCATGATTTTTATGACGATTTCAAAATATCAGCCAGCAAGAATCATGATTTTTCCAGAAATGCATATTTATAAAGATTCTGTGACTGATTGAGTTACGCACCACGATTCTTATAACGATTTCAAAATATAAGCCCGATTGGTACCATAGAGCAGAAAAAATGGTCATTAAAGTTCGAACCCAAGTCTGAAATAAGTGCAAATTAGAATAATGATTTTTCCAGAAATGCAACATTATAAAGATTTTGTTACTGATTTCGTTTTTGACCATGATTTTTATGACGATTCTTAAATTTCAGCCCGATTGGTACCATAGATGCTGAAATAATGGCTTTTAAAGTTCGAACCCAAGTCTGAAATTAAGTTTTATAGGAATTATAATTTATCCATAAATGCAACTTTATAAAGATTTTAGGACTTATTTCGTTTTGAACCATGATTCGTATAACGATTCCAAAGTTTCAGCCCGATTGTTACAATAGAGCCATAAATGGCTTTTAAAGTCTGAAAGTAGTGCCAATAGGAAACATGATTTTTTCAGAAATGCATATTTATGAAAATTTTTTGACTGATTGCGTTTTTGACCAAGATTTTAATGACGATTCTTAAATTTCAGCCCGATTGGTAACATAGAGGCTGAAATAATGGCTTTTAAAGTTCGAACACAAGTCTGAAATTAATGCCCATAAGAATCATGATTTTTCCAGAAATGCATATTTATAAAGATTTTGTGACTGATTTCGATTTGGACCATGATTCTTATTACGATTCCAAAGTTTCAGCCCGATTGGTACCATAGAACCAAAAAATGGCTATTAAAGTTCGAACCCATGTCTCAAATTAGTGCACATAGGAATTATGATTTTTCCAGAAATGCAACTTTATAAAGATTTTGTGACTGATATCGTTTTGGACCATGATTCTTATTACGATTCCAAAGTTTCAGCCCGATTGATACAATAGAGCCAAAAAATGGCTATTAAAGTTCGAACCCAAGTCTGAAATAAGTGCAAATGAGAATAATGATTTTTCCAGAAATTCATAATTATAAAGATTTTGTTACTGATTTCGTTTTTGACCATTATTCTAATAACGATTCTTGAATTTCAGCCAGATTGGTACCATAGAGCCAGAAATAATGGCTTTTAAAGTTCGAACCCAAGTCTCAAATTAGTGCACATAGGAATTATGATTTTTCCGGAAATGCAAATTTATAAATATTTTGTTACTGATTTCGTTTTGGACCATGATTCTTGTGACGATTCTTAAATTTCAGCCCGATTGGTACAATAGAGCGAAAAAAATGGCTATTAAAGTTCGAACCCAAGTCTGAAATAAGTGCAAATTAGATTAATGATTTTTCCAGAAATGCAACATTATAAAGATTTTGATACTGATTTCGTTTTTGACCATGATTCTTATGACGATTCTAGAATTTCAGCCAGATTGGTATCATAGAGGCTGAAATAATGGCTTATAAAGTTCGAAGCCAAATCTGAAATTAGTGCCCATAGGAATCATGATTTTTCCAGAAATGCATATTTATAAAGATTCTGTGACTGATTGAGTTACGCACTACGATTCTTATAACGATTTCAAAATATAAACCCGATTGGTACCATAGAGCCAAAAAAATGGTCATTAAAGTTCGACCCCAAGTCTGAAATAAGTGCAAATTAGAATAATGATTTTCCAGAAATTCATAATTATAAAGATTTTGTTACTGATTTCGTCTAAGACCAACATTCTAATGACGATTTCAAATTTTAAGCCAATTTGTTCTATAGAGCCTGAAATAATGGCTTTAAAAGTTCGAACCCAAGTCTGAAATTAGGGCCCATAAGAATTATGATTTTTCAGAAATGCAACTTTATAAAGATTCTGTGACTGATATCGTTTTTGACCATGATTCGTGTAAATTTCAGCAGATTACAATTGCGAAAAATAAATCGCTATTAAAGTTCGAACCCAAGTCTGAAATAAGTGCAAATTAGAATAATGATTTTTCCAGAAATTCATTATTATAAAGATTTTGTTACTGATTTCGTTTTTGACCATGATTTTTATGACGATTTCAAAATATCAGCCAGCAAGAATCATGATTTTTCCAGAAATGCATATTTATAAAGATTCTGTGACTGATTGAGTTACGCACCACGATTCTCATAACGATTTCAAAATATCAGCCCGATTGGTACCCTAGAGCCAAAAAAATGGTCATTAAAGTTCGAACCCAAGTCTGAAATAAGTGCAAATTAGAATACTGATTTTTCCAGAAATGCAACATTATAAAGATTTTGTTACTGATTTCGATTTTGACCATGATTCTTAGGACGATTCTTAAATTTCAGCCAGATTGGTATCATAGAGCCTGAAATAATGGCTTTTAAAGTTCGAACCCAAGTCTGAAATCAAGGTCCATAGGAATTATGATTTTTCCAAAAATCCAACTTTATAAAGATTCTGTGACTGATTGAGTTACGCACCATGATTCTTATCACGATTTCAAAATATCAGCCCGATTGGTACCATAGAGCGAAAAAAATGGCTATTTAAGTTCGAACCCAAGTCTGAAATAAGTGCAAATTAGAATAATGATTTTTCCAGAAAAGCAACATTATAAAGATTTTGGGACTGATATCGTTTTGGACCATGATTCTTGTGACGATTCTTAGATTTCAGCACGATTGGTCACATAGAGGCTGAAATAATGGCTTTTAAAGTTCGAACCCAAGTCTGAAATTAGTGCCCATAGGAATCATGAATTTTTCAGAAATGCATATTTATAATGACCTTTTGACTGATTTCTTTTTTGACCATGATTTTTATGACGATTCTAAAATTTCAGCCCGATTGGTTCCTTAGAGCCAGAAATAATGGCTTTTAAAGGTCGAACCCAAGTTTGAAATTAGTGCACATAGGAATTATGATTTAATCGGAAATGCAACTTTTTAAAGATTTTGTAACTGATTTTAGTTAAGACCAAGATTCTTACGACGATTTCAAATTTTCAGCCGATTTGTACAGTAGAGCCTGAAATAATGGCTTTTAAAGTTCGAACCCAAGTTTGAAATTTCCGGAAGCGCAACTTTATAAAGATTTTGTGACTGATTTCGTTTAAGACCAAGATTCTTATGACGATTTCAAATTATCAGCCGATTTGTACAATATAGCCTGAAATAATGGCTTTTAAAGTTCGAACCCAAGTCTGAAATCAAGGTCCATAGGAATTATGATTTTTCCAGAAATCCAACTTTATAAAGATTCTGTGACTGATTGAGTTACGTACCACGATTCTTATAACGATTTCAAAATATCAGACCGATTGGTACCATAGAGCCAAAAAAATGGTCATTAAAGTTCGAAACCAAGTCTGAAATAAGTGCAAATTAGAATACTGATTTTTCCAGAAATGAAACATTATAAAGATTTTGTTACTTATTTCGTTTTTGACCATGATTCTTATGACGATTCTTAAATTTCAGCCAGATTGGTATCATAGAGTCTGAAATAATGGCTTTTAAAGTTGGAACCCAAGTCTGAAATAAGTGCACATAGGAATTATAATTTTTCCAGAAATGCTACTTTAGAAAGATTTTGTGACTGATTGAGTTACGCACCACGATTCTTATAACGATTTCAAAATATCAGCCCAATTGGTACCATAGAGCCACAAAAATTGTCATTAAAGTTCGAACCCAAGTCTGAAATTAAGGTTTAGAGGAATTATAAATTTTCCATAAATGCAACTCTTTAAAGATTCTGTGACTGATTGAGTTACGCACCATGATTCTTATAACGATTTCAAAATATCAGCCGGATTGGTACCATAGAGCCAAAAAAATGGTCATTAAAGTTTGAACCCAAGTCTGAAATTAAGGTTTAAAGGAATTATAATTTTTCCAGAAATCCAACTTTATAAAGATTCTGTGACTGATTGAGTTACGCACCATGATTCTTATCACGATTTCAAAATATCAGCCCGATTGGTACCATAGAGCCACAAAAATTGTCATTAAAGTTCGAACCCAAGTCTGAAATTAAGGTTTAGAGGTATTATAAATTTTCCATAAATGCAACTCTTTAAAGATTCTGTGACTGATTGAGTTACGTACCACGATTCTTATAACGATTTCAAAATATCAGACCGATTGGTACCATAGAGCCAAAAAAATGGTCATTAAAGTTCGAACCCAAGTCTGAAATAAGTGCAAATTAGAATAATGATTTTTCCAGAAATGCAACATTATAAAGATTTTAATACTGATTTCGATTTTGACCATGATTCCAAGGACGATTCTTAAATTTCAGCCAGATTGGTATCATAGAGCCAGAAATAATGGCTTTTAAAGTTCGAACCCAAGTCTGAAATCAAGGTCCATAGGAATTATGATTTTTCCAGAAATCCAACTTTTTAAAGATTCTGTGACTGATTGAGTTACGCACCATGATTCTTATTACGATTTCAAAATATCAGCCCGATTGGTACCATAAAGCCAAAAAATGTTCATTAAAGTTCGAACCCAAGTCTGAAATAAGTGCAAATTAGAATAACGATTTTTCCAGAAATGCAACATTATAAAGATTTTAATACTGATTTCGATTTTGACCATGATTCATAGGACGATTCTTAAATTTCAGCCAGATTGGTATCATAGAGCCTGAAATAATGGCTTTTAAAGTTCGAACCCAAGTTTGAAATTAGTGCACATAGGAATTATGATTTTTCCGGAAGCGCAACTATACAAAGATTTTGTGACTGATTTCGTTTAAGACCAAGATTCTTATGACGATTTCAAATTATCAGCCGATTTGTACAATAGAGCCTGAAATAATGTCTTTTAAAGTTCGAACCCAAGTCTGAAATCAAGGTCCATAGGAATTATGATTTTTCCAGAAATCCAACTTTATAAAGATTCTGTGACTGATTGAGTTACGCACCATGAATCTTATTACGATATCAAAATATCAGCCCGATTGGTACCATAAATCCAAAAAAATGTTCATTAAAGATCGAACCCAAGTCTGAAATAAGTGCAAATTAGAATAATGATTTTTCCAGAAATGCAACAATATAAAGAGTTTGTTACTGATTTCTTTTTTGACCATGATTCTTATGACGATTCTTAAATTTCAGCCAGATTGGTATCATAGAGTCTGAAATAATGGCTTTTAAAGTTGGAACCCAAGTCTGAAATAAGTGCACATAGCAATTATAATTTTTCCAGAAATGCTACTTTAGAAAGATTTTTTGACTGATTGAGTTACGCACCATGATTCTTATAACGATTTCAAAATATCAGCCCAATTGGTACCATAGAGCCACAAAAATTGTCATTAAAGTTCGAACCCAAGTCTGAAATTAAGGTTTAGAGGAATTATAAATTTTCCATAAATGCAACTCTTTAATGATTCTGTGACTGATTGAGTTACGCACCATGATTCTTATAACGATTTCAAAATATCAGCCGGATTGGTACCATAGAGCCAAAAAAATGGTCATTAAAGTTTGAACCCAAATCTGAAATTAAGGTTTAAAGGAATTATAATTTTTCCAGAAATCCAACTTTATAAAGATTCTGTGACTGATTGAGTTACGCACCATGATTCTTATCACGATTTCAAAATATCAGCCCGATTGGTACCATACAGCGAAAAAAATGGCTATTTATGTTCGAACCCAAGGCTGAAATAAGTGCAAATTAGAATAATGATTTTTCCAGAAATGCAACATTATATAGATTTTGTGACTGATATCGTTTTGGACCATGATTCTTGTGACGATTCTAAGATTTCAGCACGATTGTTAACATAGATGCTGAAATAATGGCTTTTAAAGTTCGAACCCAAGTCGGAAATCAAGGCCCATAGTAATTATGATTTTTCCATAAATGCAACTCTTTAAAGATTCTGTGACTGATTGAGTTACGTACCATGATTCTTATTACGATTCCAAAGTTTCAGCCCGATTGATACAATAGAGCCAAAAAATGGCTATTAAAGTTCGAACCCAAGTCTGAAATAAGTGCAAATGAGAATAATGATTTTTCCAGAAATTCATAATTATAAAGATTTTGTTACTGATTTCGTTTTTGACCATTATTCTAATAACGATTCTTGAATATCAGCCAGATTGGTACCATAGAGCCAGAAATAATGGCTTTTAAAGTTCGAACCCAAGTCTCAAATTAGTGCACATAGGAATTATGATTTTTTCGGAAATGCAAATTTATAAAGATTTTGTTACTGATTTCGTTTTGGACCATGATTCTTGTGACGATTCTTAAATTTCAGCCCGATTGGTACCATAGAGCGAAAAAAATGGCTATTAAAGTTCGAACCCAAGTCTGAAATAAGTGCAAATTAGATTAATGATTTTTCCAGAAATGCAACATTATAAAGATTTTGATACTGATTTCGTTTTTGACCATGATTCTTATGACGATTCTAGAATTTCAGCCAGATTGGTATCATAGAGGCTGAAATAATGGCTTTTAAAGTTCGAAGCCAAATCTGAAATTAGTGCCCATAGGAATCATGATTTTTCCAGAAATGCATATTTATAAAGATTCTGTGACTGATTGAGTTACGCACTACGATTCTTATAACGATTTCAAAATATAAACCCGATTGGTACCATAGAGCCAAAAAAATGGTCATTAAAGTTCGAACCCAAGTCTGAAATAAGTGCAAATTAGAATAATGATTTTTCCAGAAATTCATAATTATAAAGATTTTGTTACTGATTTCGTCTAAGACCAACATTCTAATGACGATTTCAAATTTTAAGCCAATTTGTTCTATAGAGCCTGAAATAATGGCTTTAAAAGTTCGAACCCAAGTCTGAAATTAGGGCCCATAAGAATTATGATTTTTCAGAAATGCAACTTTATAAAGATTCTGTGACTGATATCGTTTTTGACCATGATTCGTGTAAATTTCAGCAGATTACAATAGCGAAAAATAAATCGCTATTAAAGTTCGAACCCAAGTCTGAAATAAGTGCAAATTAGAATAATGATTTTTCCAGAAATTCATTATTATAAAAATTTTGTTACTGATTTCGTTTTTGACCATGATTTTTATGACGATTTCAAAATATCAGCCAGCAAGAATCATGATTTTTCCAGAAATGCATATTTATAAAGATTCTGTGACTGATTGAGTTACGCACCACGATTCTCATAACGATATCAAAATTTCAGCCCGATTGGTACCATAGAGCCAGAAATAATGGCTTTTAAAGTTCGAACCCAAGTCTCAAATTAGTGCACATAGGAATTATGATTTTTTCAAATTAGAATACTGATTTTTCCAGAAATGCAACATTATTAAGATTTTGTTACTGATTTCGATTTTGACCATGATTCTTAGGACGATTCTTAAATTTCAGCAAGATTGGTATCATAGAGCCTGAAATAATGGCTTTTAAAGTTCGAACCCAAGTCTGAAATCAAGGTCCATAGGAATTATGATTTTTCCAAAAATCCCACTTTATAAAGATTCTGTGACTGATTGAGTTACGCACCATGATTCTTATCACGATTTCAAAATATCAGCCCGATTGGTACCATAGAGCGAAAAAAATGGCTATTTAAGTTCGAACCCAAGTCTGAAATAAGTGCAAATTAGAATAATGATTTTTCCAGAAAAGCAACATTATAAAGATTTTGGGACTGATATCGTTTTGGACCATGATTCTTGTGACGATTCTTAGATTTCAGCACGATTGGTCCCATAGAGGCTGAAATAATGGCTTTTAAAGTTCGAACCCAAGTCTGAAATTAGTGCCCATAGGAATCATGAATTTTTCAGAAATGCATATTTATAATGACCTTTTGACTGATTTCTTTTTTGACCATGATTTTTATGACGATTCTAAAATTTCAGCCCGATTGGTTCCTTAGAGCCAGAAATAATGGCTTTTAAAGGTCGAACCCAAGTTTGAAATTAGTGCACATAGGAATTATGATTTTATCGGAAATGCAACTTTTTAAAGATTTTGTAACTGATTTTAGTTAAGACCAAGATTCTAACGACGATTTCAAATTTTCAGCCGATTTGTACAGTAGAGCCTGAAATAATGGCTTTTAAAGTTCGAACCCAAGTTTGAAATTTCCGGAAGCGCAACTTTATAAAGATTTTGTGACTGATTTCGTTTAAGACCAAGATTCTTATGACGATTTCAAATTATCAGCCGATTTGTACAATATAGCCTGAAATAATGGCTTTTAAAGTTCGAACCCAAGTCTCAAATCAAGGTCCATAGGAATTATGATTTTTCCAGAAATCCAACTTTATAAAGATTCTGTGACTGATTGAGTTACGTACCACGATTCTTATAACGATTTCAAAATATCAGACCGATTGGTACCATAGAGCCAAAAAAATGGTCATTAAAGTTCGAACCCAAGTCTGAAATAAGTGCAAATTAGAATACTGATTTTTCCAGAAATGCAACATTATAAAGATTTTGTTACTTATTTCGTTTTTGACCATGATTCTTATGACGATTCTTAAATTTCAGCCAGATTGGTATCATAGAGTCTGAAATAATGGCTTTTAAAGTTGGAACCCAAGTCTGAAATAAGTGCACATAGGAATTATAATTTTTCCAGAAATGCTACTTTAGAAAGATTTTGTGACTGATTGAGTTACGCACCACGATTCTTATAACGATTTCAAAATATCAGCCCAATTGGTACCATAGAGCCACAAAAATTGTCATTAAAGTTCGAACCCAAGTCTGAAATTAAGGTTTAGAGGAATTATAAATTTTCCATAAATGCAACTCTTTAAAGATTCTGTGACTGATTGAGTTACGCACCATGATTCTTATAACGATTTCAAAATATCAGCCGGATTGGTACCATAGAGCCAAAAAAATGGTCATTAAAGTTTGAACCCAAGTCTGAAATTAAGGTTTAAAGGAATTATAATTTTTCCAGAAATCCAACTTTATAAAGATTCTGTGACTGATTGAGTTACGCACCATGATTCTTATCACGATTTCAAAATATCAGCCCGATTGGTACCATAGAGCCACAAAAATTGTCATTAAAGTTCGAACCCAAGTCTGAAATTAAGGTTTAGAGGAATTATAAATTTTCCATAAATGCAACTCTTTAAAGATTCTGTGACTGATTGAGTTACGCACCATGATTCTTATAACGATTTCAAAATATCAGCCGGATTGGTACCATAGAGCCAAAAAAATGGTCATTAAAGTTTGAACCCAAGTCTGAAATTAAGGTTTAAAGGAATTATAATTTTTCCAGAAATCCAACTTTATAAAGATTCTGTGACTGATTGAGTTACGCACCATGATTCTTATCACGATTTCAAAATATCAGCCCGATTGGTACCATAGAGCCACAAAAATTGTCATTAAAGTTCGAACCCAAGTCTGAAATTAAGGTTTAGAGGAATTATAAATTTTCCATAAATGCAACTCTTTAAAGATTCTGTGACTGATTGAGTTACGTACCACGATTCTTATAACGATTTCAAAATATCAGACCGATTGGTACCATAGAGCCAAAAAAATGGTCATTAAAGTTCGAACCCAAGTCTGAAATAAGTGCAAATTAGAATAATGATTTTTCCAGAAATGCAACATTATAAAGATTTTAATACTGATTTCGATTTTGACCATGATTCCAAGGACGATTCTTAAATTTCAGCCAGATTGGTATCATAGAGCCAGAAATAATGGCTTTTAAAGTTCGAACCCAAGTTTGAAATTAGTGCACATAGGAATTATGATTTTTCCGGAAGCGCAACTATACAAAGATTTTGTGACTGATTTCGTTTAAGACCAAGATTCTTATGACGATTTCAAATTATCAGCCGATTTGTACAATAGAGCCTGAAATAATGTCTTTTAAAGTTCGAACCCAAGTCTGAAATCAAGGTCCATAGGAATTATGATTTTTCCAGAAATCCAACTTTATAAAGATTCTGTGACTGATTGAGTTACGCACCATGATTCTTATCACGATTTCAAAATATCAGCCCGATTGGTACCATAGAGCCACAAAAATTGTCATTAAAGTTCGAACCCAAGTCTGAAATTAAGGTTTAGAGGAATTATAAATTTTCCATAAATGCAACTCTTTAAAGATTCTGTGACTGATTGAGTTACGTACCACGATTCTTATAACGATTTCAAAATATCAGACCGATTGGTACCATAGAGCCAAAAAAATGGTCATTAAAGTTCGAACCCAAGTCTGAAATAAGTGCAAATTAGAATAATGATTTTTCCAGAAATCCAACATTATAAAGATTTTAATACTGATTTCGATTTTGACCATGATTCCAAGGACGATTCTTAAATTTCAGCCAGATTGGTATCATAGAGCCAGAAATAATGGCTTTTAAAGTTCGAACCCAAGTTTGAAATTAGTGCACATAGGAATTATGATTTTTCCGGAAGCGCAACTATACAAAGATTTTGTGACTGATTTCGTTTAAGACCAAGATTCTTATGACGATTTCAAATTATCAGCCGATTTGTACAATAGAGCCTGAAATAATGTCTTTTAAAGTTCGAACCCAAGTCTGAAATCAAGGTCCATAGGAATTATGATTTTTCCAGAAATCCAACTTTATAAAGATTCTGTGACTGATTGAGTTAAGCACCATGAATCTTATTACGATTTCAAAATATCAGCCCGATTGGTACCATAAATCCAAAAAAATGTTCATTAAAGATCGAACCCAAGTCTGAAATAAGTGCAAATTAGAATAATGATTTTTCCAGAAATGCAACAATATAAAGATTTTGTTACTGATTTCGTTTTTGACCATGATTCTTATGACGATTCTTGAATTTCAGCCAGATTGGTATCATAGAGGCTGAAATACTGGCTTTTAAAGTTCGAACCCAAGTCTGAAATTAGTGCCCATAGGAATCATTCTTTTTCCAGAAATGCATATTTATAAAGACCTTTTGACTGATTTCTTTTTTGACCATGATTCTTATAACGATTCGAGAATTTCAGCTAGATTGGTATCATAGAGGCTGAAATAGTGGCTTTTAAAGTTCGAACCCAAGTTTGAAATTTCCGGAAGCGCAACTTTATAAAGATTTTGTGACTGATTTCGTTTAAGACCAAGATTCTTATGACGATTTCAAATTATCAGCCGATTTGTACAATACAGCCTGAAATAATGGCTTTTAAAGTTCGAACCCAAGTCTGAAATCAAGGTTCATAGGAATTATGATTTTTCCAGAAATCCAACTTTATAAAGATTCTGTGACTGATTGAGTTACGTACCACGATTCTTATAACGATTTCAAAATATCAGCCCGATTGGTACCATAGAGCCAAAAAATGGTCATTAAAGTTCGAACCCAAGTCTGAAATAAGTGCAAATTAGAATACTGATTTTTCCAGAAATGCAACATTATAAAGATTTTGTTACTTATTTCGTTTTTGACCATGATTCTTATGACGATTCTTAAATTTCAGCCAGATTGGTATCATAGAGTCTGAAATAATGGCTTTTAAAGTTGGAACCCAAGTCTGAAATAAGTGCACATAGGAATTATAATTTTTCCAGAAATGCTACTTTACAAAGATTTTGTGACTGATTGAGTTACACACCATGATTCTTATAACGATTTCAAAATATCTGCCCGATTGGTACCATAGAGCCAAAAAATGGTCATTAAAGTTCGAACCCAAGTCTGAAATTAAGGTTTAGAGGAATTATAATTTTTCCATATGTGCAACTTTTTAAAGATTCTGTGACTGATTGAGTTACGCACCATGATTCTAATAACGATTTCAAAATATCAACCTGATTGGTATCATAGAGGCTGAAATAATGGCTTTTAAAGTTCGAACCCAAGTCTGAAATAAGTGCCCAATAGAATAATGAATTTTCCAGAAATGCAACTTTATAAAGATTTTGTGACTGATATCGTTTTGGACCATGATTCTTGTGACGATTGTTAAATTTCAGCCCGATTGGTACCATAGAGCGAAAAAAATGGCTATTAATGTTCGAACCCAAGTCTCAAATTAGTGCACATAGGAATTATGATTTTTCCAGAAATCTAACTTTATAAAGATTTTGTGACTGATATCGTTTTGGACCAAGATTCTTATGACGATTCTAAAATTTCAACCTGATTGGTACCATAGAGGCTGAAATAATGGATTTTAAAGTTCGATCCCACGTCTGAAATTATTGCCCATAGGAATAATGATTTTAACAGAAATGCAACTTTTTGAAGATCTTGTGACTTTTTTCGTTTTGGACCATGATTCTCATGACGATTCAATAAATTCCGCCCGATTGGTACTATAGAGCCTGAAATAATGGCTTTTAAAGTTCGAACCCATGTCCAAATTAAGGTCCATGGGAATTATAATTTTTCCAGAAATGCAATATCATAAAGATTTTGTGAATGATTTCGTTTTGGATCATGATTCTTATGACAATTCCAAAATTTCAGCCCGATCGGTACAAAAGAGCCTGAAATAATGGCTTTTAACGTTCGAACCCGAGTCTGAAATGAAGGTCCAAAGGAATTATAATTTTTCCAGAAACGCAACTTTATAAAGATTTTGTGACTGATTTAGTTTTGGACCATGATTTTTATGACGATTCCTAAATTTCAGCCCGATTGGTACCATAGAGGTTGAAATAATGGCTTTTAAAGTTCGAACCCAAGTCTGAAATTAGTGCCCATAGGAATCATGATTTTGCCAGAAATGCAACTTTATAATGATTACGATTCCAAAATTTCAGCCCGATTGGTATCATAGAGCCTGGAATAATGGCTTTGAAAGTTCGAACCCAAGTCAGAAATTAAAGTCCATAGGAATTATGATTTTTCCAGAAATGCATCTTTATTAAGATTTTGTGACTTATTCCGTTTTGGACCGTGATTCTATTCACGATTCCAAAATTTTAGCCTATATTCCAGCCACACAGGTTGGTGGTTTGGTCCGTGGTCTTGGATGTGATTTATATTCGAAATTTCTGTGTCTTCTGTTTGAACTCCGCACGAAGCAGTTATTTCTTTTATTATTTTTTTTTGTCATTTTAAGATCATGATTTTGGATTCCTGATATTTCGAGATACTTTTCCAGTGTCGCCTGTTCCATCTCTGTTGTTTTTACTACAATACTTTTGAATTCTATGTTTTTTTGTTCTAGTTCATTTTTTATTTCCGATATTTGTTTTTCTAACTGTGGAATTTTTTCAATAGATTTTATTGATGTATCGTATTGGTCGCTTATAAATTGAAGTGATTTTTTATTGTCCGTGAATATTAGTGTGTATTGCCACTTAAATGTATTATCATCGACAACGAGTCTATCTGCCGAGTTTCAGCTCGTTTGGGTGTCGAGTGGTGGATTAATTTCAAGATTTCTTCCAAGATTCCTAATTACAAAATAACTGTTTTACCGAGGAATAAACATTCCTCCATGGGGACTGGAATCAACCACGGTAACAACTGAGCCAAATCCCAATTTGGTTGGACTTACATTTATTGCGAATAATAACTGGTGTAATGTCATCCAATTTCAGATAAATGCGTATATGTCCACTTATTTGCCACCAAAATGCATTATTTTCGACAACGAGACTATCTGTTCAGCTCGATCGGATGTCGGGTAGTGGGTTAATTTCCACTACCAAGAATCCACCTCATTGATACATTCTTTCAAGAAAACGAAAGTGAATTTCAAAAAGATGTGTTGAGACGATATAATATTTTGGTCATGAAAAATATTTATATCGGAAAAAGACAAGCTTACACGCAGTTTGAGAACTAAAAATGCTGCGAGAGAAAGTTATTTAAACACGGAAAAAACCGTTTAAAAAACTGGCACAGATCTCACGCCTATCTATTGCCGCGCTCCGCGGTCTTCTGACCAAATTCTAAAATTCAAAACAATTTTTCACTAAAAAAATTATTACGTATGCGCCAAAGTGGATTTTAATTTTTTGTGAATAATTTAATAAAAACGGAAAACGTTAATCAAGTCAAGTGGTAGCAAATAAACATAGCCATATAAAAGTTCATATTTAAACTCTTGAAAAATAAATGTATTTAGTAGTTCACGTTTATATTTTTCATGACGTAATTAACAATTTTATTTTAATTCTGATCAAGCCAAGCGATAGAACAAGCTTCAATGTATCCATAGTATATTTTTGGTATTGATAATCTATACCGATTCGTAGTAAAGATTAATCTAAATAGTGATTTCACTTATAGCTTCACCTTAATGGAAGGGTTCGTATGGGTTGGAATGCCCGAATAAAAAGATTCCTTGAGACTTATGATGTGGTCCTTAAGGAGGGGGACTTCGGAGTCACGGTGGATTTGGGAGACCCTGATCTACGTGGGGGCTCCCAGGGCTGTGCGAAATACTTTATTTTGGAAAAAATGTAATCTATTCAATTGTGATTTTGAAGCGTGGGCCCAGATTGGGCTCGCGTAGGTTAATTTTGGTCCTATCGTGGATATAGGATTTTCTTGTCTCTGATTTCTGGGCCAACACAACTATTTGTCAATTAATATGACAAGATTCCATTCTATTCGTTCCATATTTCTAAAAAGTCTGATTTAGTAAAAACTGAAGACATTTTTTTTTATAAAATCATTTATTCATAAAATAACATTCACAGTATTTTCTTAACATAGTTTTTGTTTATTACATAAATAAAATAATATTCACTTTTTGTCAATAAACAACTTTAGCCAAATTTATTTAAAAAATCAAAGCAATATTCTTTTGTTTAATCATGCATTTATTTCCTGTCATAAATGTACAATGAAAATCGTCAGGTAGGTACTTTGTTTCAAGTGTAAACATTTTATTTAAGTGATAGGCTGTTTTCGTCTTATTTGTCCAATAAGATAAATAAATAAACAATAGATATTATTATTTGAAGGTAGTCTGTTGTTCACTATAATGATTTTGTTATTATCGTTTGTATGTATTCAATAATTGTTTGTTCGCTTGAAAATTTTTCTTTCAAAATTGTATTACTCTAAGGACGGGTTGTTTCGGAGAATTTGAAAAATTCATCAAATTTCAACGTTCATTTTCTAGTTCTGTGAATGATTTTTTCAAGTTCTGTTTTTATTTCAGTTTTTTCAAGCAACTAGCCTATAATGATATAATACCAGAACTTGAATAGGACTTTCACAGAACCCGAAAATGAACGTTGAAATTTGATGAATTGTTCAAATTCTCCGAAACAACCCGTTCTAACACTTCATACATTATTTGAAGCGATTCCTCTCATTTCTTCACAGCTTAATACTTTTATACATCAACATATTTTCCATCCCTCTCTCATTTATACATTAACTATAAATTTACACATAAAATCACTAATAATAAAGACATTTTTACATTACGTCATGACAGATGTTTAACATTAAGAAACATTAGAAATCGTTGTGTCTTCCTTATTGTCATGGTGAGAAATATGATGTAAACGGTGTTAGAAAGAGAAAACACCACGCTTTATATTCAAATCTAGTAGTTTACCATGGAAGAATTAAAATGTGCACCTTTATGAAACCAAAGGTTCCGAATGTAATTTGTGAATTTTTTGTATAATTTTTTTTACATGAAACGTCATAAAACGTGAGGTGACAATAATGTTTGTTAATTATTTGTGTAAAAAAATTATTTTGTTTGTTATCAATGTTTACACGAAAAACGTAAGGTAACAGTTTTTAGTTTTTGGATACGTTCAGAAATATTCCATTTAATACTTAACTTTTGTGCTTAATTCAATATTTGAACTTGGAAACTTTTTGCCATCAAGCTATTGGTATAAATATTGTTAATATTACTTGTTACAATTTAATATTCTTTTAAGTACGTATGATATCAAACCAGAAATTGAGTTTTTACACACTGTGTTACAAATCTGGACATTAGAACGAGTTTAGCTAGCTATCAATCTCACAAAGGTTGAGCTTCAATATTATCCCAACTTTTTTATAATAATAATTAACATTGTCACAACATTGTAACAATATTATCACAATATTGTTATAATAATAATTAACATTGTCACAACATTGTAACAATATTATCACAACATTGTTATAATAATAATTAACATCGTCACAACATTGTAGCAATATTATCACAATATTGTTATAATAATAATTAACATTGTAACAATATTATCACAACATTGTTATAATAATAATTAACATTGTCACAACATTGTAACAATATTATCACAACATTGTTATAATAATAATTAACACCGTCACAACATTGTAGCAATATTATCACAATATTGTTATAATAATAATTAACATTGTAACAATATTATCACAACATTGTTATAATAATAATTAACATTGTCACAACATTGTAACAATATTATCACAATATTGTTACAACATTTTCATAACATTTTATCAGCGGTGCTAAAACATAAGGTACCTCAAAAGAGCGCCCTTATCTGTACAGTGTAAAGACAGGAGAACTATATCACCACACGGCTGGGCAGCTTTGTGAGGCGGATTAAGATAGAGGCTGTAGGAAGGGATGTACTAATGCGGGTCTTAAAGAGGCTCGGATTATATGATCGAGGAAAAACAAATCTATCAACATTATTCTAACATATTGTCAAAGTCTTACTTACATTGCAAGAACATTGTATCAACATTATTCCAACATATTGTCAAAGTCTTACTTACATTACAAGAGAATATTGTATTAACATTATTCCAACATATTGTCAAAGTCTTACTTACATTGCGAGAACACTGTATTAACATTATTCCAACATATTGGCAAAGTCTTGCTTACATTGCAAGAACATTGTATCAACATTATTCCAACATATTGTCAAAGTCTTACTTGCATTGCAAGAACATTGTATCAACATTATTACAACATTTTATAAATATTCTAATAATATTTTACTGTTACTTATGTCAACATTGTTTATTACTATATTAATTCAGTAATATCACTGTTTTAACATTCAGAAAATATCGCATCAACATTCCTACAACATTGTCACCCCATTTATACATCATTGTTACAACATTATTACATTATTGTTACAGCATTTTCAATTTTGATTGCTACAACATGTTCCACCATTGTATCAGTATTGTCCCAAAACATTATTAACGACATTGAGATAACATTGTATTAAGGGTAAACTTACAATTATATATAAACTGCTCTTTTGTGGATGGCGCTAATTTAATTATTTTATGAAAAAACACTTTTTGCAAGTTATGCTTCAAAATATTAAGATTAATTGTTTGTTTGCGTCTGTACATAAGGTATATGAATTTACAGATGCAAACAAACAATTTGCTTTAATAAATAACATAAAATAAATGGCATAACTTGCAAAAGTTAAAAACAGTATGTAATTCTTCAGGCTCAGATCTTACAATCTACGGTTAAAGTTCTAGAGGCGGCTAGTCTCGGACAGTCTCATGGCGCGCGCGTCCTCCAGGGCAAAGGCTGAGTTGTCGTGACCTCGTTCTCCCGATCCCGCCTCTGCCCCGTTTACCTTATCAGGCTGTGGAGCTGGCCCGTCCATCAGGAACATGGTGAACAAGAACATGATGGAGCCTGGAAATTACGGGAAAGTTTTCTTATTAATTATATACTACCGGAAATCCGTCCAGCCTGTTGCCCAGAGGCAAGGTCCCTATATCACAGATGAACAGTTTCAGGGCACCACAATGGAAATGCTATACACCTACACATATCGGTATATTAATTTTTTTACAAATACAGTACTCTCCCAGTAAACCGCCCTTGGTAACTACTATAATCTGACGTTATTTTTACTAGTTGAAAGGTTGAAAGCATTAAATCAAGCTGCCGGTATTTCTGCCGTATGCGAAGAGCGCCATGCTTTGTACACTGACAGGTTAGGTTATCTTACTCTTACGCAGTCAGCTCCTATACCGCCATTTAGTATGCTAGAGCTGACCATTTTATCAGTCACCAGGGTTCGTTATTGTTGTTATAGGACATTTCCGTTATTCCTCTGTGTATTCTAGTAACTGTCACATGTGATTCTGTTTGTTACGTTTTGCCTCATTTTTTGTTTGAATAAGTTTAATAAATGGAGTCTTTTCACAACTGTAAACATCATACCTTAATTTTAAACCAAAATATAGAAAAGCTGTGTTTGTTTGTTTTTATAAAATATGTTATTTGTATTTTCTGTTTAAATTTTTAGCATATTTTGTATTTACATACTATGTGTAATCCGCTGCATTCACTAATTATACAATTGCCCGGTTTTTGGGGTGGCAGATTAGCGAAAGAGCACATGCCGATAAAAAATTAATGTAATAACTTACTGATGCCGTAGAAGCCGGCGTAGAAGATCATGAGTGACTCTCTGTAGCCGATAGCCTTCGATACTGGCTCAACCACGATGGGCAGGTTGCCGCCGATGTTGTTCATCACGAACAGGAAGATGCCCACCGTTGTGGAGCGTACCTTCAGCGGCACAATCTCCACCAGGATGGCAAACACAATGCCGAACCACATCTCGGCTGGAAACAAATTATTTTTTATTATATTAGAACAAAATTTCACAAAATTTTTTACTATGTTAGAAATTGGTAGATAATGGTAGGTAAAATATGCTAGAAACTGGTAGATAATGGTAGGTAAAATATGCTAGAAAGTGGTGGATAATTATAGGTAAAATATGCTAGAAAGTGATTGATAATGGTAGGTGAAATATGCTAGAAAATGGTAGATAGTGGTAGGTAAAATATCCTAGATAGATATGTAAATATATATCCAGAGATGTGCTTTATTTTAAATGCTTTTCTCAATGCATTTTCCATTTTAAATGCTTTTTTGCAAAATTCTTCCTACTATCTCCACTAATCTTTTTTTCATAAGCCCCAAATATCAGTCGGTCCTCAACCTCGCTATGAGAGATAATTTACATTTGTCAAGTTGCTGCCTGGTAGGAGCCCTGGCAATTGAGTGATACCATTACAAAAAATACTGATTCAAATACAGAACATGGGGCCATGACGCTGTAATATTAAATGTTAGATAGCAGTTTCTATGTTTTTACGTTGGCAACATTAGTCCCGCGCAAATTTTTTGTGGTTTCATAATCTGTAGTCGTGGTGTTTTTGGATTTACCATCATGTAATAAGTTTGTTCTACATTGATGTCCATTATTAAATGACAAAATTGTTTAAAAATTCTATAATTATTTTAATTGTTTGACCTGAGAAACCATTTTGCATTTTTAATGCATTTTGAAAATAGGTATTTTGCATTTTGCATTTGAAATGCTTTTCTAAAAACCATTTTGCATTTTGCATTTTCAAATGGAAAAGTTTTGACCCATTTCCATTTTGCATTTCAAATGGTTTTGGGTACCCATTTTGCACATCTCTGCTGAAATTATATTTCGCCATCCCATTTGAATTTCGTAATCATGGTGAAACTTAATTTTGTATGGAAATACAGGCCCAAATTGGGTTTATATTTGGATAACTGGGTTTATTAATGTGTTGAGCTAATGTTAAAAAAAAAAATTACAGTTATGACTGTGGGTGACTCTAGTTGAAGCGACCCAGAGACAAACCGAGGAAGAGGTGGATACGGATAGTCTGCATAGAAGACAATTGTAACCGGGCGGAAAGGACCGATGACTGAAGGCGAACCACATCCAGTGGAGAACATTCAGCAAACGGCAGGAAACTGGCAGGAGTGGAAGTGCTTTCTAAAGGCGACCAGGACCCTTCAAGTGCTATACAATTGTACTAATTTAAGAAGTAAGTGGTTTTAGCTCACCGAAGAAGTATGAGATAGCCAGTGTGATCATTGCCCACAGAGGTCCGAACGCCACTGACCCGAAAGCAGGAAGGGTCGAGATCAGTTGGGATATAGCCAGCACTGCCACTCGAGATCGGACTCCCATCTTTGCCACAAATCTGGAAGCAAATAAAAAATATTATTTTTATAATGAAAAACTAATGTTTATAAGACAAGGTTTTATGCATAACAAAGGATAACAAATAATTATAAGTAATAATTAGTTGCCTGAAATATCAATACAAATTGAAAATATCTCCCGAGTAAAAATAAATGTCGCCAACGGGAATTGAACCCCTTACCTTCTGATGTCCGGTCAGGTGCTCTGAACCACAGAGCCATGTAAAAATAAAGTTGGTTGTTTACAGGTGAAAAAAAAAATAATAAGCAGTAATTGTTGATTGAGGTACTAGTACATATTGAATTATTTGGCGGGTTGGAAATAAGCCGACATAGCTCAGTGGTTCAGAGCACTTGACCAGAATAAATTAGAACTACAAAATGCCAGCCGAACTGCCAAACTGAACCTCAACTTATGGGAAAGGAACGAAGCAACCGCAAATGACGCGAAACGCCGCTTGCAGTTGCTTCGTTCCTTTGCATAATTCATCGCTCAACGTGGATAAAATTGCCAGGTTACGAATAAACTGACAATATGTATTTGAATTACTCCTACTTTCGACATTAGAAGTAACAAACGTTGCTCTTGTAGTTATGGCGGAAATAGCAAGCATAAGACTGAACCCACAATGCTTGGGTGGGAACCAAAGATATTAGAAGAACGAGATGTGCTATGCGCAGTTCGTACTGAGTGGAATTGTTTTGCCGAGTGTCGCCGGTTTTGTTCACCAATACTACTGCACACCTTCGCTTACGCTAAGGCATCGCTAAGGTATCCGCACTAATACATAGAACAGATTTCTGTGCGTACACGTCCCGATACCGTTCAAAGTACCCTAATTAGGTAGTACTCCGGCAACGGTCCGGCGGCCAACATAGCATATCTCGTTCTTCTAATATCTTTGGTGGGAACCCAACGCATTAGTCAAATCAGCTACTAACCATTACAAGTTTAATTCGTTATTCAAGGCCCGTTTTACTCCTAAACTGCTGAATGGGTTAAAAAAGAGTTGGAATTTTAATTAATTTTATTATTTACGGTATTTTTAAAAGTATCTGAATAATATCTATTGTGTTAAACTTGTTTTTTGTGTTGTGAACAAAAGTTTAATTGTCAAATTGTTTTCCTTCTTTTTACATAATACTTTTGCTTAAAATGCAAATCATTGAGTCATTTTAGTACATAAAAGATTTAAGTTTGAACAGTAAAGTTTGTTGCGTGTAAACCAGGTAAAATCAATTGCGTCTTAGTTTTTAATAGCAGTTCTTTGAGAGTTTTTTTACTTCCAACATGCAAAATTTTATGTTTCTTTCTTTATTATTTATTGTTATTCAGTCCACTGCCCTTATAAATTTATTTAATAATAACAACTTTACTGTTGACTGAATAGAAAATATTTTGAAAACAAGCAATTTTTTTAACTCTTACAGTTTTTTCCATAAATAGCCAATATTTGTAAATATGTAAACAACAATGTACTGAGACAAAGGAAATGGAACACCACACTCTATACTACACATTTTATTCATATACTGATTTATACTGACTTTTGACATACGTCGATTTGTCGTAAGCCATATTTGTACAGCGCCCTTGAGGAGTTTTTTTCTCGAAAACAGTGCTATATCGAACGCTTGTGCGTTATATTTTAAGAATAAATTTTATATTGTTTTTATTTATATCTGACGCTACTGTGTTATATTTGTAGAATTAAATAAATATTTTTTTTGTGTATAATGTTAATCAGCGGATGTGACATTAATAAACTATTTGAAATTGTCCACATTCACGGAACCCTGCATTATGTACCTAGCTATAAGATTGACACATTCCTGAAAATAACTTGTAAAAAATAAACAATAAACAAATGGCCGGCGGGCAGCGGGTAGAAAGTGTGGGTAGTCCGAGGCTGGCTCGTACGCTCCAACAGCGATGGAAATCGGACCAATGAGAAGCCATAAAAGGGCCGCCGGACCTTGGCCAACCTTTTTTTATGTACCGTTGTAGAGTCGCAATTTTAACAAAAAGGAGCTATTTTTAATTTTAAAGTCTCTTTTCCATTGGGTCGCCCTCGCCTCGGACATATCTTCGCACCAGCTACCTGTCGCAGCCCCCTTTCTGCTGTGTTCTGAGAATTTTATTGGCCCTTCTCCCTCATCGACTGAAGTAACTATCCGGCGGGAACCACGAGGCTTGCAAAGACCTTAACATACTTAACCGCCTTTTTAAAGGCGATCTTTTACTTATTTGCATTTTGCACAAAAGTCGTGTATGTACCAGAAACGTCCTTTTCAGGACGAAAGTCAATTAAGGCGATCCAATACCAAGTAATGCAAAATCAGATGTTTTTGGTTTGAAAATTTGATTGCTTAGAAATACTACACATGCTTTAATTAAATACTGCAAGTAGAACACATCTTGGCCTTTGAAATAATCGATCATTTTTTTGATAAGACCTTTTATAAGCCTAGAAAAAAATAAAGTATCAGGCCTAAAAAAAAACTGTCTAGTGCAAAATATCCCATTTACAAACCCATTTTCGTATATTTTTTTATTGTATAAGGTGGGAAATTTATTTTTTTATTTGATAATCGAAGGAAATTTTCATATATGTACCAGAACTTCACAAAATAAAACAAAATATGCATTTTCGCGTTGTTTATTTTTACACGAATATTGATCGATTTTCGGGGAGGTAAACATTGAATTTGCCATTGTGAAATAAACTCTATGCCGTCTACGTAAGGCTTACACCCTTTTGTATTCAGTTAACGCCCAGCGCTGGCGCTATGAAGACGTTCTTTATGTTAGTGACGCTCTGTTCTCTAAAATTTTTCAACTAAAATCAGTTTACGTGTAATCGTTTTTTTTGTAAATTCCTAGTTTTATACAATGGGGAGGAAAGATATTAAAAAACTGGGTACGCTCAGTGGCCTAAAAAGAAATAAAAAACATGCTGGAATGTTTGGGTAAGTTCAAATATTTTTTTTCATAATTATACCTAGAGACAATAAGAAATATTTGTTTATTTTACGTTATGTTTACAAATCAAACATAAAGAATAATAACAAATATACATTGCAAAATGAACGCACGATAAAATAAGTTACAATCATTATTTAAATATACAAAAAAATTATTATAATTCGGTCATCATCGATTACCGAACACGATTAGACTATTAGGTAAGATATACTCATGGAATAGGAATTAATTGTTATTTTTTCAATGTATGCAATGTCTTTTGTAATGTAATGTATCTAAATTTTTTTTACAGTCCTCTACGTAATCTTTCCGTAAACAAACAATTAAAAAATACTGCTGTTTCCGAGGGTTTTTTATCTGTCAATGAAAATGTACAAGTAAGTATTTTTTTACACCTAATTCCTAACTATAATTAGGTATTGTAATTTATTTAATTTAGTCGATTTATATGATGATACAATTTGAAAAACAACCATGCAATAATTTCTTTGCCAAAAATATGTTAACGCAGCTGAACAAAACAACGAGTAAAGAGTGTAGAGTGTAAAACCAATTTCAAATTTCGCGCGCTTTTTCGTACCAAAGCGACGCACAGTGGTAAAATTTAACGAAATTTGTGACGTATTTGGTATTAAAGGTTCCAAGCGTTAAGTTTATTACTAGAATTGTTATAAAGTGGTCATTTATTGTCAATTTACGCATTACAGATTGCTTGTGTTTTATTGGGTAGTTACGTTAAAAAGAAAACATTTTTATTGTAATTAGTTTTTTTTTTAGTTTAACATATTTATGTTTTTATATAAAAGAAATATATTTTTAAATAATAAAAAAATAAAATATGTTTATTACTAGGATTGTTATAAAGTGGTCAGTTATTGTCAGTTCACGCATTACAGATTGCTTGTGTTTTATATGTTTATTATAAAGTGGTCAGTTATTGTCAAATCACGCATTACAGATTGCTTGTGTTTTATATTTTATTCTAAATGGTCAATGCAGGTTTTGGAATTGTTCATTTTTCGAGTGAGTTCATTTATAAGGCTTAAAAAAAGACCATGATAGTCCTTAGATATTTTTTTAGGGATCACAATTATCCAGAATAATTATTTAAATCTCCAATAAGACAAACTTTTGATCGATAGATTGATACCGTAGTTGATTCGTTTCCAAATAAAATTTTGAGACAATTGGCATTTATTATTGCGATTTACTTCACCTCGGCTTTTATTTCATTTTTATGTTTATAATTTGTCTTTGCGTAGCATTTGGTTTATTTTAAATCAAATTTGAGTAAGTACTTCATCCAACAAATTTCTAGACGTGGAGATTTTTAGTTTATTAAGTTAAAACACGGCTTCGCTACATTCCGTCCATTATTTAACTGTTAACAAAATGTTTGCTTTAATTAACACTTCTCCTCCAACCAAAGCGAATGATTCTAATTCTGTATTGAAAAAAATTAACGTGATGTTATTGGAATGTTATTTCTATTATGTTGGTATAGATAACCTACCTTATATATTTGGACCCACCTAAAAATTTACTTAATAAAAAATGATTTAAAAATTGTGGCATAATTTTATTACTCAACCTGTAGAAATTTTAAGTAATATTCTTTCTTCAAGACCCGCATTAATTAAACCTTTCCTTCAACCTCTTCCTTAATCCGCCCCGCAACCCTGCCCAATCAGTGACGATATAAATATATTTATATATATATATATATATATATATATATATATATGGTGTCCGGAAACTCGTAGTACAAGCCGGAAACTGGAGAATGTATACCACACGGGGAACACAAATAAACATAAAGTTTTTTGATTTGAGCATTTTTATAAAAAAAAAAAAAACAAAAAAATATATTTTTCGGCTATTTCAGGGTTCAAATTTTTTCGTCATTATTTGTTTTACTTTTAAATTTTTAAATAGTTTTAATTAGTTGGGTACTTTGATCTTCAGTAATAATTTATAACAATTTGATCAAAAAAAAATCAATTTCTGACTCGATTTACTCGAAAACGAAAGCTCAAATCAAAAAAAATTATACTACAAAATCGACTCCAAATGTGATGTAGATTCACCAGTTTCCCGCTTGTACTACGAGTTTCCGGACACCATGTATATATATATATATATTTATCTCTACAGACAGAGGCGCTCTTGTGAGAAGTCACATAAAAAAACGAAGAGTTAAAAAACAGTTTTTGTGCCTCCTATAAAATTTGATAAATGGAAGAGTTGTGCATTATGCCGATATTATATTACACCGGATTTTTGACAAATTTTACCAGTGTGCGTTTATGGGCGTAATTGGGCAGTGGCGTTCGGCTTTCTCTGATTGGTTCTCAAGTTTCCTTTAACTTACACCAATAGGCCGCGCCCCTTCCAAATTCGAAGGCCACCTGGAATATCACATCGCCTTAATTTGCATTTTACAAAGTCGTTTGCGGCGTGTAAGTAACCCCTATTTTACAGTCTGTGTGCACACGACATTTAGTCAGGTACAAGTGCTAGTCGCTATAAATTATTATTATTATTAGACGTCTTTTTGGTGAGTCCTCAATATCTCCATCCATTCACTTATTATGTCATAACAATAAGAAATTCTCCTGATCCTCCTATGTCCGACGCCATGACTCAAAACTGATGAAAAAGTAGTGTGATCCCACCATTAAGAGCTCTATTGTAACCTTTCATTCCATATTTTGTACATTAACTCCACACAGAAAAATAATTTCTGTAAGGGCCTGTCTTCTTTGGGGGTGCTGTGTTGAGGATCTTTCTAAGGAAATAAAAGAGAGGAAGTTCTTGGATAGAAAAAGGTATGAGGAGTGGGTAGGAATCTGGGGGTCGGAGTTTCCAGTAGTGACAGACGTATGAATCCATTCCTCCCACTGCTGTGCAAGGCATTGGGTAGGGAGAGTCTGGCTGGAGAGGATAAAAAGACTACCTCAACTGGCTTCCCGAACCACGCTAAGTCACCAAACATAGCGAAACACTTGGGATGACTTATGGCGGAGGTGTTAGTTTTCGGAGGTACTGATAACTACCAAATTCAAAATTGAGTTCAAGCTGACAATTGACAGAGAGCTTACATTGGAGCTATCAGCTGAATGCCCATAATCAAGTTTTAGCATCACTTACTTGTCAGATACGACTCCGCCAACAACCACTCCAATGGAGCCGATTCCCACAGTGACGGCAAACAGCCACCAGCCTAGATCCACGTCGGGGAAGTAATCCCGGTAGTACAGATCAGAGTTGTATGCGAAGCACATGCCACCTGGAACATAGAAGAACATTTGGAAACATTCTAGAACATTAATAGAGAAAGGTTAATTCCTTGTTTTGTAGATTTGAACTCAATTTTCTAGTTTTAAAAATTAAACTGTAAAGATCTGAGGAGTGTAGAGATGTTGATGATTTAACCTGCGACACGCCAACAGGAAAAGGTGTTACGATGAGGGGTCACTGGCTTTGAACACACAATACCCGCACAACACACTGAGCCGCTCCCAACTAGCAAGTAAATAAATAAAACGGAGAAATGCGTTTGAAATCAATTTTGACTATTATAGTGTTGCCATCAAAAGTGCTACTTCTTTGATGGGAATGCCCGAATACACTATTGTGGACACGATCTTTTGATTTCACAATCTAATGGATTTTGCTTTTTTGACTGCAGATATTATTTATTTGCTAGTTTGGAGTGGCTCAGTGCGTTGTGCGGGTATTGTGCGTATGAAGATACCGAAATACCCAACCTATGTTTTCATTATAAGGCCATGTTTATGCGTTTGAAGGAATACAAAAAAAACCAAAACAATAAATTTAAGGATAAAAATTTATCAGATATTGTTACCCTTGTTGGTAACATGAAGGTGAAATCTCTTATGTTGATAAGTAAACACTCACCACAATGTCTGATAGATGCGGCAAGGCACAGCAGGATGATCCTAGGCTGCACCAGCACCTTCCAGATGGTGATCTCCTCCTTTTCCTCATGTGCGGGGGCCTGCAGAGCAGGGACTCCCGGAGCTGTGATGGCCGCTTGGGGCTCCGCCGCGTCCTCGCCTATCTCCTGGCGAGCGGGCTCGCGCAGGGTGAACGCCGTCAGGGCGGTGAATATCAGGCCGATGATGCCGGCGCCGAAATACGAGATGCGCCAGCTCTGCAATGGGACATAACAGGATATTTAATTACAGCGTGTACCGTAGAATATTAATAATCTGTCCAACTCCAGTAAAGTTTTGGTAGTATTTACTTGTATTGGTTGACAACTCTAGCCGCTAGGGGCAGAAGTGTAGTATGGCATAATTTTGTATAAAATTTATGAAAGCAAACAAGCCTCGCAACTCGTGCCGCTAGGAGGCGCTAGTGTAGTATGCTGCCACCAGAATGCACGGGAAATGTCAGAAGTTGGAGGTATTATAACTATTATACAGTATTTGATTTGTGACTGGTGTGTGTGCAGTTTTCCAGAGTTGTTCTGGGCTGAAGAATGCCCCGATGATAGCCAACCTCCAATATGACAGAGCATCAAAAGAAGAAGAAGAAGTAAATTAAGTACTTATTGAAATTATCAACAAGTTTTTTAGAAAAGCACCCAAAAAAAAGAAAATGTTTACGTATTGGCGTGATCAGTATCAGTTATTAGACGATTTTTATTACTCACTAGCGCCGACCGCATCTTCTACGAGTACACTTGTTGGGCACGTTTAAGTTAACCTCTTTCAACAAACTCATAATCAAAATTATGGTCTCAAAACTCACCAGTCCCCAGGCATTAGCATCAGGCACGTATCTGCCCACGGGGAATGCAATTCCATAGCCTCCGTAGATGCCCCAGTTGAAGATGGACAGTACCAGCGCCCTCTTCTCAGCCGGGAAGATGTCGGACAGGATCCCGGTGGCCAGGGGGTTGCAGCCTGCCTCACTGTACATTCAAAAATAATATTATTTCTAAAATTTATTTTTGTTTAACACATTCACTAGTACAACATCTATTGACATCATTTTTTAGGAGATGTGATATAACGGAACTTCTATTGACGTAGTTTTTTAGGAGATGTGATAAGACACAATGTCTATTGACGTCGTTTTTGAGGAGATGTGATATGATGCAAAGTCTATTGATGTCGTTTTAGAAAAGATGTGATATTACACAATGTCTATTGACGTCGTTTTTGGGGAGATGTGATATGAAACAATGTCCATTGACGTCGTTTTTGAGGAGATGTGATATGAAACAATGTCTGTTGACACCATTTTAGAGGAGATGTGATATGACATGTTTATTGACGTCATTTTAGAGGAGATGTGATATGACATGACGTCTATTGACATCGTTTTAGAGGAGACGTAATATAACATAATTAACGTCCCTATCGTAGCGCTTGCAAGACCGGCTGTGAGTTTTACCAAATATTACAGGGGAAGCAAATGACTTCCAGTTTTCTGTACAAATGCGTCAACAAACAACCATTGAATGAGTATTGAGCGGCAACGATTAAACTAAATTCATTTAAAATGTCATGTATGTTGCCCATTACAGTATTTTATAATTCGATTGTATTTACTTCTCAGTTTTGCCTAAACGATCCCTTCTTTCTAATTTAACATTTGAATACTATATCTATGTTTAGTGACAAAAAAATTGGCATTTTGTTAATTTTGTGACAGCTAAATCATAGACATTAATTTTTCGAAGTTGATGAAGAAAATAACAACGCATTTCCTGAAAGAAAAGGTTATTAAAGTTTCATGGCGATAGTTTTCATGTTTACATAATATTGTACATATTAAACAATGTTCAAAAATGTTTCTACAAGGGGAAAAAAGTTATTCCAGTGCTCTGTAGATTGCCTGCATACAGGCGCACACAATATTCTACTGCAAACAATACATTTTTTGCCAGCTGCCGTGTCAGACGTCGGAAAGTAACACAATTATATATATTGATAAATGTATCTACATTTGAATAGCAGCATGATATCAGTCTATATAAAATCACTCAGCTCTTAGCTGGTATCACTACACGTGTACTTTCCACGAGCAATAATATTAATGAACAGTAATTATCTCGCACGCCGATTTCATAATTATTACGTGTAATCTTTATCTTTACATTAAAAACACTTCTATGTCAGCTTAATATGTGAAGAGCTTCCTTCATAAAACTTCAACTCATAACTTCAACAATACCTACAAGAACTAGTCGATCCAAAACTCTTTTTAATTGCAATAAAAATATCAGGACTGAGTCATTTAGATACTCGCTTGTACCTTAGATAACTTGCAGTTGGCAATGTTTTCTCAGAAATAGTAGATGTGTTCAACTGCACGGAATATAGTTACAAGAAGGCTATAATAAAATACCTCAGTAATAATAACAATTAAGTTAAGCATAATACCATTCTTCTGTATGGGTTCTGTATAATTTTAAATGCAAATTTTAATATTGATTGCTGTTTCACTGAAATATTATGTTCATATTATCAAATGTTTGTAAAAGCTCTTATGGGCGAATAATAAATAAATAAAATAAACTCTCCCAAACAAGTTTATCAAGGAAAAAGCTGGAGTATAATTTTCTAGGCGTAAGTTACTGTACGCGATACGGTCATCACGGACCTCCCAAGGCTAACGTAACGTAGACGGAGAGACCGATTGACGTGATTTTTTGCATAGGGCTAGTTGGAAGACTGGGAAGTGACATAGGCTACTTTTCATCCCGGAAAAATTATTCCATTCCAGTGGGAAATTTCTTTGTACAGTAATTTCTTCCTAATACCACAAGTGAAGTCGGGGTTAAAAGCTAGTATATACAGGGTTTTCCAATAAGAGGTGTTGTTTTGAATAGCCCGCTATTTCAGGAGATGTTACTTTTGAAGAAACTACGTCATTAATAAAAACAGAACGTTACACGCTTCAACAACGCATTGAAATTATTAAAATTCACTTGAGTGAATTAAATGCGAATCATCTTGAGTGATGAGGCCCATTTCCACCTCGTTGGCATCGTCAACAAGCAAAATTGTCGCATCTGAGGCTCGGAAAATCCAAGAGTTATTGTTGAAAAGCCTCTCTATTCTCAACGTGTGACTGTTTGGTGCAGTTTATGGTCCGGCGGAGTCATTGGACCTTACTTTTTAGAAAATGAGGCTGGAGCAACAGTTACGGTGAATGGATTGCGCTATCGAGAGATGATTAAAGATTTTTTATGGCCGGAATTGGATGGTATTGATCTGGACAACGTTTACTTTCAACAAGACGGCGCTACGTGCCACACAAGCAACGAAACCATTAATCTTTTACGATTGAATATCAAAATAACACCTCTTATTGGAAAACCTGTATATAAGTATAATTAATACACAAAAATCTTGTGATAAATAAATGAGTGGAGAAGGTGGTATTGACTTACCCAGCGGCCATGATCATACGCAGGACTACAAGATGCCAGTATTCAGAAACTGTGCCCATTAGGATTATAGCAATGGAAAACACAAGCGTGCAGACTGCAAGGATCCTCACCCTGTTGTATCTGAAAATTAAAAAAAAAATAATAATAAAAAATTCAAACATACTAATTTCTGTTGTGAGTCTGTCTATGAATTATTGTAACTCTGGTTTAATGAACTCGGATTTGGTTTAAATTCAAGTGACATTTTGAAAACTGTAACTTATGTATCAAGAATTCAAACAAGAGATAAAGTACCTACTAATGATATTAATAAATCTAAAAGAAAAATGGAACAGAACAAGATACAGAAAAATAAAAAAACGTAACGGTCTCAATTAGGAATCGAACCCAGGATCTCTGTCTTGCTAGAGGCGTTGGTCCCAATGGCCGAGTGATTAGAGGCGTTATCCCTAAGACAGAGATCCTGGGTTCGGTTCCCAGTCTTGTTCTGTTTCATGTTTCCTTTAGATTTATAAGTATTATATATTTCTCCAATGATATATTATAACATTGACCTAACCTACCTTACATAACCTTATTATATTAAAAAGAAGTTACTCCGATAAAATTTAGTTATTTTTAAATTTATTGTCATAAAGTTCAATTTGAAGTTTTCTTTTATATATTCAATAAAATTATTTTATAATATATTAAGAAGAACGCTTTACTTATAAATAAGTTGTGTAATTAGTATTACGCGTGACAGCCATTTCGCCCTCCGAAGACATTAGCAAGCTGATAGTATTGTTTTGTTTACGTAGAATTTAAATAATAATATTATTTAATACATTACGTAAATTCCAGGGATTATCTTGACAAGTAAAGTCAGTTTCGTGATTTTAAGGATTATCTTGACAAGTAAAGTCAGTTTCGTGATTTTAGGGATTATCTTGACAAGTAAAGTCAGTTTCGTGATTTTAGGGATTATCTTGACAAGTAAAGTCAGTTTCGTGATTTTAGGGATTATCTTGACAAGTAACTTCAGTTACGTGATTTTAGGGATTATCTTGACAAGTAAAGTCAGTTTCGCGATTTTAGGGATTATCTTGACAAGTAAAGTCAGTTTCGTGATTTTAGGGATTATATTCACAAGTAAAGTCAGTTTCGTGATTTTAGGGATTATCTTGACAAGTAAAGTCAGTTTCGTGATTTTAGGGATTATCTTGACAAGTAAAGTCAGTTACTTGATTTTAGGGATTATCTTCACAAGTAAAATCATTTTCGTGATTTTAGGGATTATCTTCACAAGTAAAATCATTTTCGTGATTTTAGGGATTATCTTGACAAGTAACGTCAGTTTCGTGATTTTAGGGATTATCTTCACAAGTAAAATCATTTTCGTGATTTTAGGGATTATCTTGACAAGTAACGTCAGTTTCGTGATTTTAGGGATTATCTTGACAAGTAAAGACAGTTTCGTGATCTTAGGGATTATCTTGACAAGTAAAGTCAGTTTCGTGATTTTAGGGATTATCTTGACAAGTAAAGTCAGTTTCGTGATTTTAGGGATTATCTTGACAAGTAAAGTCAGTTTCGTGATTTTAGGGATTATCTTGACAAGTAAAGTCAGTTACGTGATTTTTTAAGGGTCTGCGTTTATTTCATTTTCAAGAAAGGATTATTTATTAACTAAATAGGTTTACTAATATAATATCCCGTGATTTTTCACGGATCTGCACTAGTTTATAGGTCTCTTGGGGATCAAGGATCCTGATGAAGATATACAGTACAGTACAGTTTAGCCCCGTATCCCATGTCATGCTGTGCTAAGCCTATACGTCTGTCCCGCCATGCAGTATGTTTTACAGATCGTGGTGCCGCCCCCGGCAGTAGTTGTTTTGTACAAACAACTTATAGCATTCCAGCAGGTATGCCAGTACACTATCCATATTTTCAGTACAACTAAAAGCAGTATTTTTGTACGTACTTGTCAGCGGCTATGCCAAGGATGACGCCTGCAACTGTAAAGACTGCCATGTAGGCGGGTCCGGCGAGGATCTGGTAGTCCAAACCCAGTCCATTGTAGTTCCACTCACAGTAGTTGGTGCCGTTGAATTCGAAGCTGCCACAGCTGCAAATTATACAAAAATTACTGCAGGTCTTTTGTTTTATTTATTTATTTTATAGATGTGCTAATATCTGTAATGTTGTTAAGCCTACATAATATAACAACATTACAGATATTACCTCAACATTAAACTATTAAACTACATGTGCCGACTAGGAATACAAGACAAAATATAACATTCTTCTGTAATACATACTCGACCAACTATCAGACACACTCACTGACCAATAGGATGCATGATCTGGGCAAGAAGTATGGGGGTGCTATTGATTTATTTATTGACTCCATATATAGAATTAAGCATAATCTACACCAACACTTTGTTGAAGCCTACAAATTAGAGTAGCGTTGGTAAATTAGTTTTAATGATTTGTCTTATATGTAGTGTTGTTGTAATTTCTTTTTTTACTTTATGTTACTCTTACGTTTTACTAATATTGCTTCATATTTTTTAATATTTTCTCATTATACTTGTAATCACAATTTTACAAGTGTGTATTTTGTACCTTCTTTAAAATGGATTACATCTATTTATTGTCAATATCTCCTGTATAATACATATTCTCCTATGTACACTGCATCATGTATCACTTCTGTGTAAAAGCCTTTTAGGCGTATATATATATATGTAAATAAATAAATTACACAACAATACCTTCTTATTATTATACTACTCAATAATATTAATCTTAAAAGAGTATGAATTCAACGACTTTGATGTTATTTTTGACTCCAAATTACGCTTCTTGAATAAAATTACAACTATTACCAGTTAAGAATTACAAATGCTTGTATTCTTCTTAAAATCTCAAAAAACTTTAATACCCTATGAACCATAAAATTATAAAATTATTATACACATCTCTGGTTAGAAGTCAGGTTGAATATAATTCATGAATTTGGTCTCCTCGTTTTAACTCTGTTTTTCAATAAAGAAATACAACAGATTACTAATTTTTATGACATTTGTGAAAATATTGATATTGAAGAAAGTTTTACTGCACAACAACAAAGTTTACTTTGGAAAGATGAAAAATATTTATGTTTAGCTCCAGGACAACAAAACATTGGACAGTTTACTCTTCGATGAGCCTTCCCTGCACAGAGTTTTGGCGGCCGGGCAGAAAGAGCCGGCTGGCCAAATGAAACATCGTTCGAGAGCATCGTCTTGTCACACTTGCTGCGCAAGAGTCAGTTTTATCCCCCAGGCACGCCAAAAGATATTCCTTTTTGAGCCGACTTATCGGATAGCCTTGCAGTGTCCAACATCAGGCAGATGTTTAGGTAAAATTTATTTTAACTTGTGTAGAAGTGGAATCAATAATTTGAAGTTAATTTCTCGATTAAATTGGATTTATTTGAGATGAAAGTGTACTTACATGTCGCTGTTGTTGGCTTTTTCGCATTGTATTGGCACATCTGTGGTGTAGAAGATATCTGTGGCGTTGAACTGACAAGAGATATCGCCATAATGTAAGTCTATCGCTGTCACTTTGGATGTCGTTCCTGAAACGTAATAATTACTCCTTTAATTAATTACACATATATTAGAGTCACTAGATCTCAGGGTCGGAAACATATCAAACAAGCAACTATAAATACAACAATTGGGTAAAAAAGTTTAGTATATTATGGTATTAAAATATTCAACAAAATCCCACTCTCATTAATATTATTACTCTCATTATTATGACTCACAACAATATTATAATAACATTCAAATTTCAAATAAAAAGCTGGATTTAATATCCTGGTTTTCTACATGGGAGATCAAAAATATAAAACATACTGACACCAAATACAGACTGAAACCAAAACCACTCAACTGAACTAAAAAGATCAAGTAATATATTTATAATTATTTAAGAAAAACGCACAACATAATGTATTTATACATGATTCACATTATCCATACTACTAAATTTTAATAATATGTAAATTAAATCCTCAACACGGGGGATCCCAGTGAGGATGTCATAGTATTTGTTGAAGTAAAAAGGAAGATAATAAAACAATTACTATTATTAGAAACTAACATAACCCAACCGAATCTAACCCAACCTAACCTAACCTTGCTACTCTAACTTAACCTAACTTAAACTAAGTTAACCTTACCTAATCTAATCTAACCTAACCTAACCCAACTGAATCTAACCTAACCTAACCTTTCCCACTCTAACTACTAAATTATACTACTAAATAAAAATAATATGTAAATTAAATCCTCAATACAGGAGATCCCAGTGCCCATGTCATTGTGTCTGTTATTATATTATGCCTATTCTAACCTAACCTTACCTAACCTAGTATGATTTGAGATTTTAGGTTTTGCTACCTCCTTCTTTAGCCAACGTTTCGGACAACATTGCAGTGACCATCATCAGGGCAAATGTGTAATCATTTAAGTTAAACTTAATTAATCTAATCTAACCTAATCTAACTTAACCTTGCCTACTCTAACCTTCCCTAACCACGCATTGTTCCTGGTATTTTTTTGACTGCCAGCAAAAATATAGAATGATGTCCAAATGATTTAATATATGTTTTTTTCTTGTTAACCCAATATTTAAATGGCGAACCATTTACTATTTCTCAATTTCAAATACAGAACCGTGTTTCATCACAATTATTAAATTCAAATGTGATGGCGATGATTTCAGCCAAGTGTTAGAGAGACAGAGCGCGTGCTAAAGGGCTAGAACCAAAAGGTATTAGGTCAGTGATTTAAGTTTTATACGTTAAAACACTACTAAACTACATTTCTGACAAAAAAAAAATTTCAACATACACAAAATAACACTAACAGACCAGTTAGACAAGCGTACAAAAAAAAGACAAAAACTCCGACAGTAAATTCAAGCTTTGGACAAAGACACTACCAATACCATGCTATAAAAGCTTTCAACAGTGTAAAACTTGAAATTAAAATTGAGGAAAATAAATTCACACACAAAATTACAAAATGGATTAAAAAACAAAAAAGACAATATTAGCAAAATTTCATAGCATAAAATAAAAATAAAACCTACACGTAACACACAAAACCAATATAACACACATCATTCAAAAACAGACAAGATTATATATTAAATGTATTATTTTCTCTTTAAATGTATTATGTAGATTATATTTTCATATTATAAAATGAAGGCCTCAGCACGGGCAAGCCACCCAGTGAGGCCAACATTACTGGAAAACTTTGAAATGTAAAAAATATTGTACCAAATAAAAAAAAGTGGTGACAGTGGGATCGAATCAAATCTATACGGACTGTAATATCTAGTGTGTGCCAAAATCTACTAAATTTTAAAACGTCTGGTAAATTTCAGCAAAAGTAAGGAAAACATATATTTAATTTGATATACGCCTGTAACTCACTTCTATCGGTTTTCCTCTTCAGAAGACAACACACAAAAAATAGACAATAAACCTCTTCTGAGAAAATTACCAGTATCAAGAAAATGATTACAGAAATACGGCAAAATTATTAGCAGTATCATGAAACACATCTCTTACTATAAAAAGCGTGTCTTAATTCGTCATAAACAGTTAAAAACTGCAAATATACGGTACAATGAATACCCAATTAACACAAAAAGCGTGAACAGAATGCGGACCGGAAGACGCTGAACAAAAACAAACAAATGGTTAGTTTAATTAAAAAATGGCACAGGTCGTAAGATAAATAATAATTGAATATTTTAATAAAGTATTCATTGAATGGGTCGACCTTGCCCCTGATCTTGAAAACGTTAAAGAGACAAGTCATTCTTAGAAAATACTCAAGTCGCAGATGAACGAAAAACTTGTTCATTCAAACGGTCTCATTAATAACAATGACTGTAATATTTAATCGTTCAGAGTTTTACAAATTTTTAAAATATATATTTTTAAGTGTTTACTTCAAAGAGTTCACAATCTCCTCTTTCATAGATGGCGCTAATTTAATTATTAAACACTGTTTGCAAGTTATTCTTTAAAATAATATGAATTATTTATTTGCACAGCCGAGTCGTAGAAACGACCCGTTCTCACGTAATAACTGAAAAATGTTAACCGTGTACAAATGTTGGGCGTGCGTTTGGCGTGTTTTTCGATGCTATGTCCTCGGAGCATCTTACGTTGAAATACCTGTAGAAAAAGGATAGTATTCACACCTGATGCTTGTGCTCTAAACATTTCAATTCATTTGGCTATCTATCAAACGGACTGCCCTTTCTGTCCAGTCTGTACTGAGTTCTTTTTTGTACCCCTGTTGTACCTGAAGCCACTCCTCGCCCCCAGAGACATCTGTGATATCTGTTACTTTGTGAAATACTTGTCAATCTTCTAATCGCGTTGTTTATACAGGGTTTTCCAATAAGAGGTGTTATTTTGAATAGCCCGCTATTTCGGTAGATGTTACTTTTGAAGCTGTCATTTTTTGACATTTGACAAGTAAAAACTACACCATTAATAAAAATGGAACGATACACGCTTCAACAACGCATTGAAATTATTAAATTTCACTTGAGTGAATCAAATGCAAATCATCTAGAGTGATGAGGCCCATTTCCACCTCGGTGGCTTCATAAACAAGCAAAATTGTCGTATCTGGGGCTCGAAAAACCTAAGAGTTATTGTTGTAAAGCCTCTTTTTTCTCAACGTGTGACTGTTTGGTGCGGTTTATGGTCCGGCGGAGTCATTGGACCTTACTTTTTCGAAAATGAGGCTGGAGCAACAGTTACGGTGAATGGATTGCGCTATCGAGAGATGATTAATGATTTTTTATGGCCGGAATTGGATGCTATTGATCTGGACAACGTTTAATTTCAACAAGACGGCGCTACGTGCCACACAAGCAACGAAACTATTGATCTTTTACGATTGAATATCAAAATAACACCTCTTATTGGAAAACCCTGTACAACTAGTTTGGCTGTAGAGCAAGCACACTTTAAAAAATAGATTCTCACTGGTCGACGTATCATTCGTTCTGTTTATTTGAAAAATTATCATTTGAAAAAAGCGAAAAATCCATGCGGATATTGAAAAAAAACGAACGAATCGGCTATGGTTAATGCTTCACTGAACGCCAGGATGTTGATGGGTTATCTGTCTGCTTTGGTGACAATAATTCTTGGTCACGGTAAAACCAAAACACACTAAAATAGCCGCTTACTATAAATGCGTCTTGATGTAAGCAGTTAAACAATTGATTGGTTTTTATTTCTAAGGTTGATTGGCGGTGTTGAGTTTATAATTCCACCTTTATCGAAATCCGTTTTTAATGCATGGTTAGCAATGATCATTGTCAAGGTGAAGGAAGAGTTCAAACGTCTTCCTGTTATTTTTGTATCGGTAGTTTGTTAATTTGTGGATACTGGTTGGGAAATGAAAATGTTTGCAAGATATTTTAACAAATATTTCTAACGTAACCTAACTTTTTAACCTGCCCTAATTCAGATCGATGAATGCTAGACTCTCAACAGTCCTTGTAGTTCAACTGCTAGACATAATTTTCTTGAACGGCTACAAAATTAAACATGGATTTTTCTTCTCAAAACTATCAAAAACCCATTCTCTACTTTGAGTCATAACTAAATTCACACTTATCTTAATGAGCGACCTTGTATATTGCGGGCATATTGCCGGAAAGTCCGGGTTTTTACAATCTCCCTAGCGCGTTGATGTCACTTAATCGTAGGTGCATCGAACTGAAATGCCCTTCACAGAAATAGCACAAATGATGTAGATTTTATCCTCTCTACTCTGATGTTATCATGATATCTTTAATGGTTTTCCTCATCCCTTTGGTAGAAAATGTGAAGAAGCGATATATCTACACTGTAATAAACATTCTCGAGTTAAATTTTTAGTTTTTTTAAGACTAATAAACGAGCTAGGAAGAAACACACGAAAAATGATAAAACTAAGAAAATTAATTATTACTTGAAGTAGGTACTATTTCTTTGGTCGCTTTCGCGTTAAGTATTAAGTCATATTTTCCCTCTTAGGCGGATAAGGTTGGATAATTTATGTAGGATTCTGGATACAGAATGCTGAATCTTTTACCATTATTACCTTGCATTATGACCAGGAGTTCGTAAAAATCTTTGACCCATAGGGTGATACATACCTAAAAACTTATATTATTATCCCCGCGGAACAATGAACTAAGGTTAAGTTGTACTTAAGGCGAAGCTTAATGCTAAATCACTATTTTGATTAATCTTTATAACGAATTGGTGTACATTATGAATACAAAAAAATATTCTTTAGATAAATTGAAGGTTATACTATCGTTTCGCTTGAGTAGAATACAAATAAAATAATAAATTACTCAATAAAAAATATAAATATAAACTACTAAAAAAAACATTTTTCCAATACAAATGTATGAACGCGTAAAGGAAACAATTAAAAAAATTACAGTATTATAGCTAAGATTATCTGTGACAGTTTCACTTGATTAACTTTTTTGCTTTCTTGTAAAATTATTTACAAAATAAATAAAAGATACTTTATTGCTTCAAATAGAACGTTTCTAGACTCCGTTTGTCAAGCGATTTTAATGCCTATTACCTACAATATAAGGTATACCAAGTATATAGACATTTTTGGCTTGTAGCTTCCTTTTAAACTACAGACCTACGTAATAGTATGGTATTATTCCCACAGACCCGTGAGGTAAAGAAATCATGAGATGTTTTCCAGACCTTCTTACCTCCTGTGAATGGTAGCAAAAGTCGGGGATGCCCGAGGAAGACATGGCACGATCAAGTGAATCCGATACTCGAGTCGGGCCATGTCAAGAGTCAGAATAATAGAAGAGTATGTATATGAGACGACGTATGTATGTGAATGAGGCAAGGAGTGTGTGCTAAGACCTGGTACTGGTAGGTATAGGTACAGAGTTGTTTGGCGGTCCGTCGTCTCTGCCAACCCCTGCGGGGAAACGGCGTGATGGTTAGTTAGTTATGAGGGGGGTAGTGTGATCACTGTAATCTGTATAATCATGTGTCCTGCAGACCAATGAGGTGTTATAATAATAACCGCCGTAATTTTTATTTTATTCTATTTTAGTAGGTACCTATATAATACAGGTCTGGTGTCCAAAACTTACAAACATGAATATACATAAGAATTCATTATTGGCACCTATGTCGCAATGTAGTAAAGAGATAATTTTTTCACTGATTTACGAAGAAATTTTTATATTTATTTTGATAGTAAATTATATTACAAGTGATGAGGGAGATATTAAATTTTACACAATTACATGAACTACTTTTTATCTCCATTGACTGTGTTTAGGTAAAACCCTTTATTCCACATTTTTGTGAACGTTTCTTTTCAGTAGTTTCATGTAGAATAAGTCTTCAACTTACAACATGGTAAACAAATTTTTGCTAATTAATACTAAAAATTAAATTAAGGCGTACATTTTTTCCGATATTTCAAGAAAACTGTAGAAGAATTTACTCAATCCTCAAATATATATAAAAATACTTTTTCTATCAAATTTTCCACATGACCCTTGAGAATTTTATTCAGTTTTGCGAATTTGTAAATATTCGTTTTTGTTTATCCATATTTTGTGATATCGAGTGTGGTTTTACCAAACCACAGTTGATATCTTAACAATTTAGTATGGGATGAGAATATATAGTTCTTAATCTTAACTAATTAATGCAGGTACGAGTAATTTATTTATTTATTTTAAATTATAGAAACAAACAGTACATGATTTACAGAGATGAAACAATATACAGGAATAAGATACTTCATGTTGGGTACCTATAATATGTTTCCTTGTAATGTCTGTTAAGTGGTATGTTTATTCCCTAATTACCAGGTGACGTGTGTAGTATATAGGTGTGTGTGTGACGTGTGTAATGTATGAGTAAGTGTTTGTGTGTGTCTATATGTATGCGCATTGAACAGTTTAAATTATTGACATGATGCCACGTTTGAATTTGGTCAGTGAATCCGAAAAAATATCAATGTTAGTGTTAAGACAAATATTATTTAGAGTAATAATAACAAAAAAATAATAAATAGGAAGAAAGCATGTGGAGAGGTGAAGAGAAATTTTGAAAATCAAGAATTATACGAAGCTCACGATTTGCAATCATTGACTAATACTAATAATAAAAGTTTAATGTAAAATGAAGTGTAGTAATTTAAAAATAATTTACGTAACGCAAAAAATTACCTAATTAAATTTTTATGTTAGCAAATAATGGTAAAAAATGTCTGAGTGTAATAATTTTTCTTAGTGGTTATATGTTGTGATCGCGCAAGTAATTGGTGAGTTTCTTTGCTACATCAGTGTTTTTGCTTCTATTTGAATAAGCTTAGTGTGCCTGGTACGCCTCATTGGAATATTTAAACCAATGACGAATAGCAATTGGGAACTATTTATTTATATTTAAATGTAATATAAATAAATAAATTTCACAGACCTATGATGTAATTTCATAATAAGGTGTTTGTCTCACAGACTTATGAGGTAATTTAAGAATAAAATGTTTGTTTCACAGACCTTTTCGGTGATTTAATAATAAGGTGTTTGTTTCACAGACCTATGAGGTAATGTCCCAGCTCTCCAAGGATGTACCCGATGGATACTATGGCTAGGACGTATGCGGAGTAGAAGGAGCGCAGCTTCTCTTTCAGCTTACTCGTGAGTCCCACGGACATGGTGACGGTAGATTAATCAGACCTGAGGACAAAATAATAACCATATTATTATAAAGCAAAACAAGAACAACAACTGCAAAAGTCAGACGTTATGTGACTGGAGGGAGTGACAAGCAGTACCGCCGCACATGTTCCGTAACGTCTCGTGCTATTCGGGTGGCCGCGAAAATCGGCATTTCGATGGATAATATCGTTTTTTTATAATCGGTTTTTTTATAAAAATTCAAAAGTTTTGTCCTCTTCACGCTCTAATTGATATGAGACATTTGTGTAGTGGCAGCTACCACTAGATTCTATAAATTAAATAATGCAACGCGCATCAGATTGGAACCTAAAATAATAGCGAAGCCGCTAACCTACCTACTCGCGATGTGCCGGTTTGTTTTCGAATGAGTGGTACCTTTATAAACACGGCGACATTGCGGTCCATAGGTCAGTTTTACAAATTAGTCAGTCCCAAGTGCTCAACTGCAACCGACGACGAGCGGCAGTGATGAACACCACCCGCAAGTCCGGTCTCCACGAGTCTCGAGACACCGACTTCATCGCCGTGACCATGGACCACGGATTCACATCCCATCGTGATGCATACCAACTACCACGATGACATCGTCATTCTTCGTCACCGAGAACTGTGACTACTCTGCCTACTTTGTTTGGACTCAGTAATTCTGGTGATGATCTGGCTTGTAGTCACACAGACCATCAGGGAATAATTAATTCCCTATGAAAAAATGGGTTGATTATTAAATTCACTCTGCAGGAAAAGTAACAACTTATAATCCAGCCACCAAATACATAAAAACAGAAGACTCACCAAAAATATCACTCGCATTGAGTTTAGCTCCTTAATCTTCAATTCAAATCGGCACAATAATACTTGCATTCGCACTATGAAATTATAATCTGCCACGACCAGCTCTCAAGAGAGTAAAATTTATAATGATCTTGAATTAGCACATTGTAATTCCAAAAGTACTGCCACATTATTGTGACAAAAATATTTTAATCCCTTAGTCTTAAATCGACCAAACAGAGTGGTGCCCTCTTTTGTCAAATAATATAATTCGGATGAATCCATCTGATTAATGCAAAGATGACTGTAATTCATTATCACTCACCTGCAGAGCAAATCTATACAAAACTGACCAGAGATGTCTATTCTGTCCACTATTTTTAATTTTTAATTTTCAAATTTTATTTCAAACTAATTTTAAGTCTACTGCTTCTCCAAATTCGACTATTTCAATAAAGTCGCTGCTACAACCTCACAACATCTTTCATTCACGTCTCCTCACCACATCCTCAAATTTGTAAAAAAACTTTGCTGTAGGAGACAACCTCATTTCGCATTAATATGCATCACGTCGTGCAACACTTGGAATCGGGCCGCTAACAAAAATACTCCTAATGTTAACGGCGATAAGGTTTAAATTCCCGCTTAATATCAGCAGCCCGTTTTGATTTATGCAAGAAAAAAACTTTCGTAAAAAGTGTGTTTTTTTTATTTTGCGAAGTTCGTGCACAAGTATTTAAATGTTTTACCACCATTTTCAAAGGAACTTAATTTTCCACATTATAAATTAAAAACGAAACCGAAAATGGATTCGTAAGTAAGAGATTTATAACTTTGAAGCAGTTTTTATCGGCTCATACTTTTTTTAGGTTATACAAAAATTTATTAAATAAATACTCAATCGTTTCGAAGTTAAAAATTTGTTTTACTCGCAGTATTTAATTGAAGCATCTAAAATCAAGTGATCAAATTTCCAAATATATATATTATAATTTTCCAAATATGATCGGACGCACATAGGGGTTTAGTATTATTATTTATTATTCAATAGTATGTGTCATGATTTAGGTTAGATGTTTATTTTTACGGTTGGGTTGAGTTTACAGTCTAGACGCTTCTTAAGGTTTGTTTTAAGTAAGTACCTTTTTCATGCGGCGAATATGTGAAAAGACGAATTTCTAGATCAACCCAACTATTTCAGCGCGCAACGGTCGTTGCAAAAATGTTACAGAGCTTTTCCAAGACAAAGCCCGCGAACTACAGATGAATTTTGTTGTTTTCGTTGAGGGGGAGGGGGTAGACGGCGAAATTCAATATTTAATGTTCCTGTTGATTGTTTGGAATTTCGTGCTCTGCAAACCGGTTCTTAATATTTACTACCATGTAGAACATGCAGCGTAAATTAACCAAAACCCCATAAAAAATGTTAAAAATTAAACAACATAGGTAGTAGAATAATACATTTTAAAGAGGTTCTTGCTTTTGTAGTGGTGTACTATATAGTAGGACTAGTGCGGGGAAAGAGGGGATTGTGGACATATCTTCCGAACTAGAAGAATTTTTTTGCTTATGTAGTGGTGTACTGTATCATAGGATTGCTGCTGGCGGATGTTCCAAACAACGTGTGGTACTTCGTTACTGGGGGACTTAACATAAGATTTCAGAGCAAAAGCCTTCAAATACGGATGCAAATAAATCAATTTGTGAATTAGCATTTTCCTTATTGATAATACCAATAAATTGTCACGTTGGTTTCTTGGTAAGGTAAAATGTTGTGTTGCCAGGACTAAAAATAATCTACATTATTGTACCTTATAAATAAGAGTTAAGGAGATTTGTAAAACCGAACACTTTCCAAGAAAAAGGTAAGGAAAATTAACATGAAAATATCTATAATATTAAAATAAGGAGTCGCTTCTTGTGGGCCCGATTTAAAACTAATGATATGTGGTTGGGTTTTTCTATTGGATTAAAAAATCTTTAATAATTAATTGACTAACTAACTAACCATCACAATGTTTCCCCGCAGGGGTAGGCAGACAAGTCGGCTCACTTAACAATTCGGTCTTGGCACTCATATATAATCTTCTATTATTCTGATTTTTGACATGGCCTAACTCAAGTATCTGATTCACTTGATCGTGCCATGTCTTCCTCGGGCGTCCTCGATTTCTTCTACCATTCACATTTGTTTTATATATTCTCCTTACACTCATTTTCTTAATCTTACTCATTACGCTTACATCAGCCTTGCATATTTTGCGGATCTCCACATTTCTCACACGATCATGCATGGTTTTACCACACATATGCCTCAGGGATCTCATTTCGGTAAAGTTTAGACACATCCGCCATTAGATTGAAACTGATGGTTTGTGCGATCGGCGCTTGGCATATTTGTCATAATATGATGATAAAGTTTTATACGTGCATTGAGTTATTTGTTAATACGTTGTAAAATGTCTGAAATTTAAAAATTTTATAAATTTTATTGTAAGTAGGTATAACGATCAAATATTGATACATGGCGTTATTTTTTTTTTCTTTTACTTTTTGTGTAAATTGTTGATTTGTAAAAATTGATTAAAATACATTAAAGACACCTAAATTAAAACACATATTATCCGAGTTCATTGAACTAGCGTTACACTCACAGACAAACAACCGAAATTAATATTTTTAACGATTGATGATTTTTTATTATTTTAAACTTTTTTTAAAAATATGAATCACGTGCGGTAGAAAAAAATCCTATTCGATTATAAATGCAAAATTTAATACCTTTTTACAGTCGGCAGTCAAATTTTTAAATTTGTTTTGCCATTTGCCAACATGTATGAATACTACTAGTAATGTAAACAGGAAATTTGCATATAAAAACGTTCAAAGGATTAATTTAAAAAATCTAAAATGTGGTATTTCCTAAGTGTTACCATTCAGACTGTTCAAGGTTGGCCAATCGGTTCTTTGTAGAGCACATTCCGAGAGATTTGTAAAAAAACGACGGAAACCTAAATACTTACCGTAATTATTTTTCTTTGAAGTGGTACACAACAAGATATATCTAAATTTCAAATATAGAATTAAAATAATATTTTAGTAAAAAAATATTACATTATAGGTAAGTACTTTATCGCTTATATGAATTCTTGACACATTAGTTCCAAATTTGAAAATGTCAATTAAAATCATACATATTTAATTGGCATTTTCAACTTTGGAACTATTGTGTCAATTTTCATTAAAATATCACAAAATGTAATTTTAATTAACATTTTCAAATTTGGAACAAATGTGTCAATTTTCATTAAAATATCACAAAATGTATTTTTTAATTAACATTTTCAAATTTGGAACTAATTTACAAATTTTTATTAAAATATCACAATATGTGATTTTAATCAACATTTTCAAATTTGGAACTAATGTGTCAAGAATTCAGACAAGCAAGTTTCTACCTATAATGCCTACAATATTTATTATTCTCGTTTATCTATGAGAATATATTGTATAAAATATAAACGTATAAAATGTACAAATGTACATGTAAAAGTTTGTTTAACTGGAGTAAAAATATAAACAAAATAAAATTATAAACTTGTTGAACTCCTTTACGAAAATTCTACAAAGAAACATGGAAAGTATTGATTGTACCTACTGATATGTATTTCTGCGTTATGTAAAATTTTGACTTGTGTTACTCGTATGTCTGTGAAATCTTTTAATATACATATTTTTTTAAATCTTTGGTTTAAATTTTTTAAAGTTAACCTTAACGAGTAAAGTCAGATTTTGTGATTTTTCAACGGTCTGGGTTTTTTCCATTTTTAAGAAAGCTTTATTTACTAACTGAATAGATTTACTAATTAAATATCCATTGATTTTTCAAGGGTCTGGGTTTTTTCCATTTTTAAGAAAGCTTTATTTACTAACTGAATAGATTTACTAATTAAATATCCATTGATTTTTCAAGGGTCTGGGTTTTTTCCATTTTAAAGAAAGCTTTATTTACTAACTGAATAGATTTACTAATTAAATATCTATTGATTTTTCAAGGGTCTGGGTTTTTCCCATTTTTAAGAAAGCTTTATTTACTAACTGAATAGATTTACTAATTAAATATCCATTGATTTTTCACGGGTCTGCGTTAGTATTTTAATATTTATGTTTGTGAAAGCACACAAAACCTAATTTAAAATGCTACCCTTCATTACTCCTTTGAATTATACCTACTATAAAAACGGGCTGTTAACGCACGCTATTTGGTTGCATAATCCGCATTAATAAGCACCAAGGCATTATGCACAAGGACCAGACAGGGGCCCGTTAGCCTTGAAGTTTGTTGCAAGGGCCCAGCGATAGCCGCTACCTGCCGCTACCTGATGTCAGTCTGCCTACGTCAATGACGAATGTTGCTCCGAAAACGCTTTACATAAATTAACTTATTGCGTATAGCGATGTCTTGTTTTAACTCGATCATTTGAATTTCATCTATCTGTAAATTTGTTTGTTATGTTCCGGTTTTGTTCAAGATGATTGGAAACAACATTTCTATCCCGCCAGAATTCGTGGTTCCTTCTCCGAGCAGTCAAATCGGAATAATATATAATAATAATATTATGGTACCTACCGGCCTGAAGAATGTTTGAAAAAAGAATTGTTAGCGAGATAGTGACATTTTTTGGACATATTGGTGGGTATTTAAGTACCTACTTACAAATCTAATTAATTTAGAGGAAATTTTTTGTTTTGATTTATTAAATAATAGAAAATTAATTAATTAATTTTAGAACGCGAGGTTTAGTCCTTCCGCTCACGGGGCAACTGAAACTGGTTAGCCACTGCTAAGTGCCGGTTGCAAACTGGTTGGCAATCGAGCTTTTCTCACGGCGCAACTCAAGTTTACGATTTCACAGAGTATCTAAGCTTGTTTAACCATAGAACGAAGAAGAACACTCATATTGGGTTAAAAATGTCTGCAGAATCAAGTGATGATTAAGCCGCCATTATTCTTTTTTCTTTTCTTGCATAATCAGGAAGCCTAGATTCATAAATACACGGGAATTTTTCAACATAATCAACAAATTTGATATCTTCGTGTTCGGACATATCATAATTTCACAGCTCAAATCACGGACAAATCGCAAATTTCTTGAATGCCGACAAATCTATGGGCTACTGGCAACTGGCAAATGAAAACGCGCAGGCGATTAGCAAGGCGAGTTGCGAGTGACTGGTTGCGTCGCCTTTGAAAACTGGTTTTTGGTAAGTCGCGCCGTGTGCGGACCGCCATTGAAATACACACAATGGCAACTTGAGTTGCCAACTGTTTTTTTTCCAGCTGCCCCGTGAGCGGGAGGACTTAGTAGATTTTTTTTTTTTAAATTTATTTATTTCATCAAAAAATTACAGAATATATAATATATCATTAGTAAGTTGTATAATTATATGTCAGTTAGAAACAATGAAATTGTTGAAAGAATAATGTTACAATAATACAGCAGTTTCTAATATAAGAAAAAGTAGATATGAATAAAGTGGATATAATTTAATTTGTAAGAGTGTTATATAGAAATGGCATAATATACTATATTTTTGGTAGTCCATAACCTGTCTCACTAGGCGAACCTGTATGAAGGCAGAATTTTTAGTTAATTTTATTTCTCGCATTTTGTCTATGGTTTGCTTATAAATGTTTAATATAGGTTCCCAAACAGCAATACATTATTTCGGGTTACATTATTGTTTACATATAGAAAATACAAATACAGCAAGTTTAAGCACAATAAATACTATAATAACTTACAATGACAAGGCATTTGGTTAGGTTTCATTATTGTTTGCATTTACACAATACATATACAGCAAGTTATAGCACCGTACATACTGCGATAACTGTCAATGACAAGGCGTTTGGGTGTGTGCACCAGTATAAGCCCGATCATTTGAATAAATCCAAATTTTAATATATTTTTTAAACTCTTTCTGTGTTAGACCCAGTTTAATGTTTTCTGGGAGCACATTGAATATTTTTGTGGCAAAGTATCTAAAGCTATGTTTACCAAAGGTGGAAGAATGTGCTGGAACTTGCAATATGTCTTTGTTCGAATTACGCGTGAATCTTAAGTTTGTTTTTTTTTTCGTAAAGCACGTGTTTGTTTTTAAAGAGATGCATGAGGATAGTTTTTACATAGATCTGTCGAACATCAAATACTCTCATTATGTTGAAAATTAAGTTACTGTTTGCAGTTCGAGGAAGTTTGAGAATAATTTTCATAATTGTTTTCTGCGCCTTTTCAACAGGATCTAGAGCTGATGAAGTACCCCCTAGCCATGCAATGATACCATACTCAATGATAGATTTTGTGATTGCAAAATAAATCGTTTTTTGAATTTGTAAGTTAAGGAAGTTCCTTACGGATCTGAAGAAATGTATTGTTTTCCTAATTTTATTTGCAATGATCTGAGTATGTATATTCCATTTGAGGTATGGGTGAGGCCGAGGTACTTCATCTGTGGAGTGCGCTCTATACAGGGGCACTAATTGCATTCATTGGAATTCGTACAGTTATGTATTTTTATGGAGTTATCATCATTAGGTTGGCCATTAGATTACAGATCAAATGGCCCATATACGATGAACTGTTTATGGAGGCAGATTTTATTTATTGAAAAAGCTTTAATGAGCCTGATTATTCGTGTACAAGACACATTTAAAATAATAATAATTTATTAAGACTCCCAAATTTGTCCAACTGGTTGGGTTTTTAGAAGATCGATTCGTTAAATGGCTGCATGATTAAAAAGCATGATTAACCCGTCGAATGCTAGTCATTAACTATCTGTAGTTATGCTCGAGAATAGTTATTAATTTTTTTGATTTTTTCACGCCCAGCTGGGCGTTACATTTATATTTTTAGAAAACATCAAAACAAAATACTTAAAAACATAAGTCGATGGAAAATCCTTAGTATATATATATATATATATCAGTCGAATATTAATTAAATGAAATAAGTCGACGCATAGCTAGGAAGTTTATTCTACAAGATTTTTTGTTCTGCTTGCCGAAATTAATTCTATTAAAACCTGTTATATTTAGTGATTGATACGTTAAATATGTCAATAAAATCCTTATAATCTTATGCGATTGAGATTCCGTGTTGGAGATGTAACAATAATACGGTAGATAAAGTATTGATGTTGGTTTGTGAGGTATATAGAAAGAAATAAATAAAAATAGTTCAGGGCTGTCTATTATTGGATTTATGATTTAATAATTGACTTGTAATACGATAAATATCCGATATTGTTGATGAAACTAAAAATTAAATCAATGTGCTAGGAGATATATACATTGGCTGGTAAAACCTAATGCGCAATTAATCACACGGCTAGGGTTGCCAGATAAAAAAAACCGAACATTATTTATCAAAGGGTCCCCTTTGATTTCTTTTGGTACGTTTTGTCGAAAATCAAAGGGTCCTTTGATAATCATAAACCCCTTTGATTTTGCCTAAAACAAACAGAGAAAATTACCGAAAATTTCACAGGGTGAACACAATGAAACACTTAGTAAACATTAAAAGTTATATTTATTATTGCTATTGGTAAGCATAAAATCACTTTTTAACATATTTGCCACTAGATGATACTGCTTTAAATAATCGTTTATTACCTGAAATTGTATCTTTAAATTCAGTGCAACTGACTTTTAAATTGAAGAAAACACCAAATTCGCTTTTTACGGTATTCACATATAGTAAATTTCTTTCGTCAGTCCATACATTACCCATTACACTAAAAACTCTTTATACGAAGGCATTGGAGACGGGAACACTGCATACATATTGTACCCGTCAGAATCGCTCACGGCTTCTGCTCTGTAAATTATCTCGTTAGCGAAGTATAGGTATATGTCGCGTATTTAAAAAGACCGGACATTCTATTGTTCGGTTTTCCAAAATTTTAAAAATCGCCACAGCCATAAAAGACAGCCGTTTAAAAAACCGTACCTACTGTCCGGTCCAAGACCGGACATCTGGCAACCCTATGTATAAACAGTTGATTTGATTTTATAGGCCATATTAAATTGCGCAACGTTCGTTTGCTCCAGTTGTCGTATTACTTGGTACACTGGATATGAATCATTTTATAAAAGGTGAAATAACCGTATAATGTTAAAGGATGCATAATACAGGGTTTTCCAATAAGAGGTGTTATTTTGATATTCAATCGTAAAAGATCAACGGTTTCGTTGCTTGTGTGGCACGTAGCGCCGTCTCGTTGAAAGTAAACGTTGTCCAGATCAATACCATCCAATTCCGGCCATAAAAAATCATTGATCATCTCTCGATAGCGCAATCCATTCACCGTAACTGTTGCTCCAGCCTCATTTTCGAAAAAGTAAGGTCCAATGACTCCGCCGGACCATAAACCGCTCCAAACAGTCACACATTGAGGATAAAGAGGCTTTTCAACAATAACTCTTGGGTTTTCCGAGCCCCAGATGCGACAATTTTGCTTGTTGACGAAGCCACCGAGGTAGAAATGGGCCTCATCACTCAAGATGAATTGCATTTGATTCACTCAAGTGAATTTTAATAATTTCAATGCCTTGTTGAAGCGTGTAACGTTCCATTTGTATTAATGGCGTAGTTTCTACTTGTCAAATGTTAAAAAATGACAGCTTTAAAAGTAACATCTACCGAAATAGCGGGCTATTCAAAATAACACCTCTTATTGAAAAACCCTGTATATTAGCGTCGAACTTGAAATAATGTGATATACCTAATGTAACTTAGAACTTTTATAGATATCTACCAACTGCCCACGTAATTTTAATTGGTTGTTTAGCGTTTGATGGTAATATTAACACGTATTACTTGTAGGTCACTTGAAGCCAATATTAATGAGTTAATTAGTTATACTTTAACCAGCCTACATTCCTTCATTAAGGTTTCTGACATTTTAGAGTGAACAGAAATCTGCGATAACATGTATAATTTAGTAATTCTTGACCTTGACTCAAGTCTGCCTACGCTTGACATTAGGAAAACGAAAAAAGATTCGTTCAGATTGGGAGTTAAATGATTTTAAACACTATTTTATAATATGATACTTCAAATATTTCACAAACATATTTTTTTTCTACATTACAGATACAGTTTGAGTCGATTCAGGAAAATCTGTTTTACATTTTTTTAAACCTAGTTAAAAACATAAAATAAAGATTCCTTTTACTGCAGCAATTTTAAAACAAACTATGAAGCTAATACTAATATAAAAAGTTTATTATATTCGTCACAGTTATTATATAGTGAAAGTGTAATCAACAACATTGATACTGACAAAAAGATCACAACAAGTGAGCAACACTAGATTGGGTTCTTCTTTAATATATCAGCCGGTGAATACCAGAACATCCATTGTACAAAGGAGTTTTTCTTATAGCTCCGTTGCTTTATAATATGCTAGGTGAAAATATAAAAAAACTATAGGTTCATTGAATCTATTCAAGAAAATGGTAAAAAATCCCATACTAGCTGAGAGTGGTGATGTTTGTTGGATTGCCCATGTCGTGGCTTCTGTTATGAATCACAATTCATGTCAGTAATCCATCTGTGTATGTTTTATGTGATGTATTTATTTGGTTGAATATAATTGTAAAGCTGCTCATCTCAACACAGGAATTCCCTAGTGAGATGAGCAGCGGAGGAAAAAAATATATAAATACACATATAAATCGACTGAATAATATTTTGTAATAGATTTTAAATGACTTATATTTATAACTAATTTTTTTATTAAATTCTTCAGTTTTGAGGAGCAAAAAAAGGTGTGCGTGAAGGAGTATAAACCAAAGATGTGTGACGTTTTAAGGTAAATGGAGTATTTAAAAAAAATTATTTAGTGATAATACATTACAAAATAAAATTTATAATATATTATTCTCAGTGAGTTAAAAAAACTAATTTCGGGAAAGCCAACATTAATGAAATAAAAAAAAAACTTATTTTTACATAAGAAAACGAATTTAAAGGGGAATTTAATGAACAGTGATATTATGCGCGTGAAGGAGTATAAACCAAAGATGGGTAACATTTTATGGCAAATGGAGTATTTATTTATTTATTTTGTGATAATACATTACAAAATAATAGTAAAAATAATTATAATATATTATTCCCTGTGAGTTTAAAAAAAACTAATTTCGGATAAGACAACATTAATAAAATAAAATAAACTTATTTTTACGTAAGAAAACGAATTTAAAAGGGAATTCAATGAACAGTGTACATAGATTTAAAAACAAGACAAGTTCATATTGCTATTATTATTTATTTTTGCTAAAGCAATCCCGAATCCCAATGAGTTATAAAAGGAAGGAGTAATTTACAATATATTAGTGGGAGGTAATACAATTTGCCACTGGCATTTGAAATTAAAAATAAAAGTTTCACATACAATACAGCGCAAAAAAAAACAGAGGTTAAGTAGAACAAACAATAAGAGGAAAAAAATAAATAAACAAGGACACAAATAAGCACAAACCGAAGGTAGAAATTTTCAGAAAAGTGCTTATTCTGTCACCTAAAGATAAAAATAAGTTATTACAATTACAATTTGATTACAAATACTGGGAAAAGAAAAGGAGAGAAATAAAACAAGTCAAAACAAAATATGATAAGAAAATTAAGATTTTTCGTTTTAAAATGTACATAATAATATTATTTTAAAGCATTATACGTACATTCGGATGAGAGTTATAGAGTGTGTAAGCAATATAGTTCAGAGATTTTATCCCATATTTTGTAGCGTGTGTTTGCAGTTTTCTTAATAGACAATTAACGAATCGCCTATCACGAGCTTACAATTTATAAATACAATTCAATAAAATACAGTTCATAGTTCAGTAGCTGGCAATTAAAATAACTCATATTTATAAATTAGTTTCTTGGACGATACGGCAACATTAAAGGCGTATATAACCGAGTAGTTAAAAGATAAACACGAGCATAAAAATAAGTTTCTTTTAAAGAATCTTCGGTTAATCATGTCTATAGGATTCTACGGGATTTATCTGTAATAAATTAGGGATTAGCCTGTCCTTTCTTAAACATTCCGCTCATGTAATTCAAAAGAACCATATTTACGGAAATGACGATTTCGAGTTAAAAATGAAGAAATATCAGTGAATTCATCAACTGTGTTTTGTAAAAAGACACCGTCTGCTATTTATCTAATTTCACTGTCGATATTAGATATATATCTTTGTAATTATCACAAATTTTTTTTTTTTTTATAATTTCTTAAAAGAAAAAAAAACAATTTTAATCTGAGTACAGAAACAAACAAGTACCTATATAATGCAGTTGTTGGATTTTTGAAAAATATTTAAAAATTCGTCTAATAATCTTCAGACAACTATTTCTCAAAATAAGAAAAATTCAGATAGGTTAATTTTGCATTAAATGATCGAAATTACATGTATTTAAAAGAAATCTAATGGTACGTATACATTTGTGAAGCGGCGTTTCCCGGCATTTGCGGTTGCTTCGTACCTTTCCCATAAATTGAGGTTCAGTTTGGCTCTTCGGCTCGCGTATGTATACGTAGCATAACACTAATAATATTCGATGATTAATTATCACACTTTACTATTTATAAGTATTCAATTATTTGATTGGCACGCTTGCACGTGCAAGAGAACGTTTCATTATGTAATTACTGATTTAAATAAAATTGTTTTCACGTGCATTAATTAATGAGGTTTAATATTGTTGGCATTTTGGAATGTAGTTTCCTTTACAATACAACAATTTAACACTAATTAAGGATAAGCATTATAACATAATTATTATAGAAGTATTTTTTTCTAATTAATTTTATTTAATACACGGAGAAAACTTACTGATCTAAAATATTTCTAATTTATTGAAATTCTCTTTTAATGTAGATAAGCGCAGTTGCGTGAACACTGTCTTCCTGTTAACAGGATTTTAATAAATCATTTTAATACTCATTTTTCTTCGTGTAATTTGTGCCCATTATGAATCTCCAGCGTATCTGGACATTTCTCTAATTTATATATTTTACTTGATTTAAAAAAACGTTTTTGAAATAAACAGTAGAGTATAAATATAATGATTTTATAATTAATTCCTAGGGTCGGTACCAATGACATTTCTAAATTAAATATCTACAGTAATTACTCGTATATACGTTTTACCAGACGGGGTTAGTACATAAATAAACTGTATACAAACGTATACGTGTACCCATGTGGCTGAATTGTGTACACACACACGTTAAATATTTAACACAATACAGATCTATATGTACACATACACATATAATTATTGCATATATGTGTGAGTTGTGTTAAATAGTCAAGCGTTGTGAGTGCCAGTCGATTAAGGTACGATTAATGCGCACTTACAACGTTTTACTATTTAACACAATTTAGATGTATATGTTTCTTGCAATTTTAATTTTGCAACCAAACTTTTTAACAGTACGCCCATTACTTTGAAACAATTAATGACTACAAATACATCTACAAACTTTCTCAAAAAACATATCGTAGCCTGCATAAAAAATCAAGATATTCACTTTATTCAAAAGATTATAATTCCAAACCAAACATAACCAAAATATAATAAGTAAAATTAAATATTAAACACGTTCTTCAAGAATTATCCAAAAATACATACACTCACATATAAATGTGTGTTTTCATGTTTCAATATATGTCTGTGAAAAAAAAAATTTACTTTCTACTACAACACATCTGTCACACTTAATCACAAACACGTTAACACCTCAGCACAGGTTCTCCTAGTGAGGTGTTCACGTTACATACAATATCGCCCACACACAGTTTTACCTATATCAACCTATCTTCTTTATTTTTTATACTTTTTCTGTACTTCTTTCTCTGTACTACAATATAAACCACTGTAATCATTTGTAAAATGTGTATTCAAGAATAGACATAAATAAATAAATGTACACATGCGCTTTCACATACACACACACACACAAACACATATACTTATTGCAAATATGTCTGAATTGTGTTAAATAGTGAAGCGTTGTGAGTGCGCGTTGATTAAGGTACCAGTAATGCGCACTCACAACGAAGCGTTGTGAGTGCGCATTGATTAAGCACTCACAACGCTTCACTATAACACAATTCATACACATACTCGTTCACATACACACACACATACATATATACTTATTGCACATAGGTCTGAATTGTGTTAAATAGTGAAGCGTTGTGAGTGCGCGTTGATTAAGGCACCAGTAATGTTTTTCTTAAATGACCGCGGAAGGGAGTCAAAAAAAAAATTAAAATAAATAACACGTTATATGTTTAAATGAAATATTTTTGACATAATCCTCGAAATGTCACCACAATCTATGAAAGTAAACCACATAAATATGAAAATAAATAATTCCTAAGGCCATCTCGTTCAAATAAACACTAATATAAATCAGTATAATTTATGGTTCCGCTATAAAAGAAGGCTACCCACTTACGAGTTAATTATATGTATTTAAGTTAATCTGCTTACTATTTAAATATACCTACATACATTTTAATCGTAAGTAATAGTAATACATTTTTAAGTTGATGAATTTTGTTGTTTAATAAATTAACGTAGGTAAGTATTTCGAAATACAGGTCAGCACGATTAACACGAAATTAAACCTTTGCAATTTTGCTAACTTATTTGTTTGACAGGGAAATACGACGGTCATTGTTATGTATGATACAAATTAACATAAATAGAAACGGAATTCTCCTTTCACATACATGAATGGACAATATTGTTATTATTAAACAATACAGGGTGTCTGGGATACGGTGCGCCAACTTCGCGGGGTGATTCTACATGACATTAAAAGTAAAAAAGGTATGTAACGTTTTTCGAATTTTCAACGTTTTAAGGTAGTTTTTAGGTAAAAAGTTGTATTTTTTGTAGGGGAAAATAAATATTGTAATTTTGAAAAAAGTTATTTATCTTTTTTACTTCTACCATCATGTAGAATCACCTCCCAAAGTTAGCATTCTTTACCCCCGGACACCTTGTAAAATTTCAATTGTGGTGCGTATAAACAGGACAAAAAAGTACAAACCGAATTCGATATTTGCAAATTCCTAGATTTAATATATGTTTATAGTGTAAATTATATTTTAAAATACTAAGCCCAGTTGTTCAATGTTCAATTTGTCGCAGAAATTCAAATGTAACATTGTTGTATCTTCCAGAATGCGACGTTTACATATTGCTCAATAAAATTTAGCCTTCAGGCGCATTCCCACAGTTCGTATTTTCAAAGTTAGTGCAGTTTCCCACATTTGCACATTCGACCCTACAATAAAACAATTCTTTGGCCTGGTATTTTTATAAAGATATTGTCTTGTTTGTGTATCATTTATGATTTAAGAATTTGTGATATTTTACTTCAAGCGGCGGCAGCTTTCAAATAGAGCTGTTCGCTTTCTATTTTATGATGACCCTAATTAAACCATTATGCCTAAAAATATTTTCCAATACCTTTCCCACCCCTGTCCCATAGTAATAAAAGCCCCAAATAAAGTTTCATCTCCCTTAAAATAATTCCTTTAAAATATTTGTATTGTTTAAGTCACGTCTGTACCATTAAGAATAGTTAAGTGCATTTTATTTTATGTTAAGAATGTTATTTGCCAACGAGCGGGTGGAACATCTTTATTTTGGTAAAATGTCCTTCATAATTTAGTTTAAATACAGATACCTCCCAGAAAAAGGACAGTATTGTAGTGTTGCTATAACTGGTAGGTACATGCGTACCTAGGCAGTCAGTCGTGAGATAATTACTAGGTTTATGTAAACCTAGGGAAAACTGAAGAATAAAGGAAACTAGACCTTTATTTCTTTCAGTTTAAGTTTTAGCAGAGGAAAATAAGATCCTCTGCAATTATATTGTGAATTAATAAATTTATATGTCAAGAAGAAGAAGTGTTTTCCTGCATTCCATCTGACGGCGTGTTCTCGTACCACGATAGCAAAAACAATTGTCATCAAATGGCCAATCAGCGCTATTTTTTTATGACAGTTGAAAGGTTCCCCTTACGCCGATTTTAGGTGCGTTTCAGCTTTATATCAAATTTTAATAAGCTGACAAGTTTAACAACATAATACTTATCCTCTTCTGCTGATCACAATTTGTTGAAAATCTGAAATGGACTTAGGATCGGCATTTAACGGGAACCTTTCAACTGTTATAAAAACAAAATGGCGCTGATTGACCATTTGATGACTTTGCCACACGCGAATTTCTGCCAAACTAGGCCTAACAGATTCTAATTAGAATATGATTATTCTTTCAAACGTTTAATACGGACGGGTTGTTTCGGAGAATTTGAACAATTCATCAAATTTCAACGTTCATTTTCGGGTTCTGTGAAAGTCCTATTCAAGTTCTGTTTTTATATCATTGTAGGCTAGTTGCTTGACAGAACTGAAATAAAAACAGAACTTGAAAAAATCTTTCACAGAACTTGAAAATGAACGTTCAAATTTGATGAATTGCTCAAATTCTCCGAAACAACCCGTACATGCGTATTACCTTAAAGCTTCACGGTCTCTGGTTTAACATCTAATAATTAATTATAACCAGAGATAAACGTATATTCATTATTATTAAGCGTCTTAAATGCAAATCTGTGATAGTGATTAAATTAGAGACAAGTGCTATTGTATTATCACAATATCAGGTAAGTACCTAACTACAGGCAAATCATGTTAAAGAGTGCGTCACATCATCACATGAATGTATGTACCGACAGTGGTTCAAATTGGTTCGAAATAGTTCGAATAATATCGCTCCATAATATTTTTAAACGAAATTGATAATTTTTAGGTAGGCATCTGGTAACAGCTTTGGATGGCTGAATAGGTTATCAGTTGAAAAAAGCTAACATATTAAATACAGAGTTTTCCAATAAGAGGTGTTATTTTGATATGCAATCGTAAAAGATCAATGGTTTCGTTGCTTGTGTGGCACGTAGCGCCGTCTTGTTGAAAGTAAACGTTGTCCAGATCAATACCATCCAATTTCGGCCATAAAAAATATTAATCATCCCTCGATAGAGCAATCCATTCACCGTAACTGTTGCTCCAGCCTCATTTTCTAAAAAGAAAGGTCCAATGACTCCGCCGGACCATAAACCGCACCAAAAAGTCACACGTTGAGGATAAAGAGGCTTTTCAACAATAACTCCTTAGATGTTACTTTTGAAGCAGTCATTTTTTGACATTTGACAAGTAAAAACTACGCCATTAATAAAAATGGAACGATACACGCTTCAACAACGCAATGAAATTATTAAAATTCACTTGAGTGAATCAAATGCAAATCATCTTGAGTGATGAGGCCCATTTCCACCTCGGTGGCTTCGTCAACTAGCTAAATTTTCGCATCTGGGGCTCGGAAAACCCAAGAGTTATTGTTGAAAAGCCTCTCTATCCTCAAAGTGTGACTGTTTGATGCGGTTTATGGTCCAGCGTAGTCATTGGACCTTAATTTTTCGAAAATGAGGCTGGAGCAACAGTTACGGTGAATGGATTGCGCTATCGAGAGATGATGAATGATTTGTTATGGCCGGAATTGGATGGTATTGATCTAGACAACGTTTACTTTCAATAAGACGGCGCTACGTGCCACACAAGCAACGAAACAATTGATCTTAAACGGGAAAAGTTTGGAAAAGTGATCGACTGCAATCGGATGCAATCTGTAAGCCATAAGTTAGCTGGCAAACTGCTTTAATAATAATAACATAGCATTTATATAGCGAAGTTTAGTGTCATTTCAATTCAAGTGCGCTTTGGCAGTTTAGCGGGTGTTTATATTGAAGAATAAAAAATAAAATAAAAATAATTTGTCTTGTCTATAGTTAGTAATAAGATATATCATTGTAGAAATATATTATATATTTGTACAGCGCCCTTGAGGTAATTTTTCACAAACACTGCGCTACACAAATCATCCAATTAATATTTTTATTACGCTACGCAAATCGACTAATTGATTAATTAAATGGCATTTTTGCTCATGCAAATTATGCGTACAGCTAAATATTGGAAGTAATTCCATATTCACCTTGAAATAAATCAATTACTATTCAGCGCAATCAACTATAAAAAAGTTACTGACTCGATTACTGATAAATAATATCGTTATTCAATTTGTAAGTCATGCGCCAGTCTTTTTTGCACAGAAGTTAATTTGCAATTATATGTTAACGGTTAGTTATTCGATTCAGATTAACTTTGAAATTAAATATTTCATCAAATTTCAAAGTTAAAATTCAAGTTATGTAAAAGTTATATTCAAGTTCGTTATTACTTCATCACGGGCTGCTTATTTCATACTACTTGGATAGTAATAGAACTTCAATGGATGGGGGGGTATTTATAATACCCTCACTAAGCCACTAGAGATAACTCAAAAATGAATTCAAAAAATAATGTTGCATAAAGATTTTACCTACCCCTCTTTGCAATTATTCCAAGAAGCTAAAGATATAAGAAAAAATTACTGTGTTCAATGTCTGAAATATATATTTTAACGAAATTTATTCTTTACGAAAAACGAAAATCGCTCCAGCAGTAGAGTAAATAATGCATTTGCAAAACTAGGCTTGCGCAGACACCTGCTTTTTTCATTGCGCCAAAAATTTACAATGCACTCTATCATACTATAGAAATTAGATGCAAAAATATATCGTCTTACAGCGTATACAAAAATGTAATAAAGACTTGGATCGTTACCATTGACACAAATACTTACCTGCTATAACATCCTACCTGCTGTAACTTTACAAATTCTTTTTTATTTAACTTGTTTTTTTTATTATTATAATTTTGTAAATACGGATTTATTTGTTTTATAAATATTTTAAAACATAAAGTTATAATTTATAATCTAACTGCATAATAAAACATAAGTATACCCACGAACTGGCGATGCCTATGTGGGATTTTTTGATATTATACATATATGCATACTATTGTAGGTACTATATATTTTGTTTAATTGTATAATTTTTTTGTCTTATCTTATATCTACATATAATAAAAAAATATAGATATTCTTTCTTTCTTTTTTACTTAATATAAATTGTATATATTTGTATGTATTTAGCAAAAAAATTATTTAATAAATAAAAAAAAAACTTTCTCTGAATTTGAAAATATACTTTGAAATTTGATGAATTGTTCAAATACTGCGAAACAACCCATCCTAACTAACTAATTGAACTACCTCATTAACGTTGTTTTGTGTTTTTTCTCTAATAATAATAAATATTATAAATCAAAGTAGTGTCTGTCTGTTTGTGCGCTTAGTTCTTCTAAACTACGCAACAGATTTTGATAAGGTTTTTACTATCATTTAGATAATTTTTTTCTGGAATGTTTATATATATAATACACGCATACTATATTTATAGAAAGTAAAGAAAAATCGATGTTTTGTAATCAAATCGTAAAAAAAATATTTTCGGGCGCATTACATTATTAGAAATTTCCGTTAGGTTGTTAAAAATGAAAGATTTGATTGAAAAGCGATAACTAAATTTTTAATTTGTGTTAACGTCTCTAGAGCATTGTTATCAGTGAGATTACATGATTTTTATATTCCAGAAAACCTACAGTTTATTTAGGAAACATCAACAATAATTATTGATTTTTATTTATTAAATATTGTGAATTCAATATAAAATTAACCAGTTAAATCCCATTTACAATTTTTTTATGGTTACAGATAAGGAAGCAAGTAGATTTTTATTTTTATGTGAAACAGCACAAGAATCCCAACCGTCTGAAGCAAGTGAGACTGTATGGAATCTCCAATGTATGTGTGAGGCTGAAGGTAGTGGGGAGGGGAAGAGGTTGAGGCAGAGGAAGGTGGGGGAGGACCTGGCTATTCAGATCTGGTCACCAAACACGGCCAAATCCATTAAATGTATCCATATATTTTAAATGAGTAAATTGTGCAATGACACAAATTATTTAAACAAAACTGACTTGCGCACGCCTAATCTGAACCCGCGATATCCAGCTTGCTAGTCGAGAAACTTACCCCTAGACCAAGGAGGCCATATATTAATTCAAGTCCAAAAGCTTTATTGAATGGTTTAACGATGCGTAGAATGAAGCCATTTATGAGATATTTAAGTAAAGTCTGTTTTCATTCATACTCTTCTATTTTTCTGACCCGACTGAAGTAGATATATGTTTCGCTTGAACCTGCCATTTTCACTTCCGGTGTTGCCGACTCGTACTAAATATTACATTCACCATTGATATCGTATAAAAATATGACGTAGATATCTAGTACCAATGTCACAGACAATAATAAACAACCCATATACAGATTTTTAAACAAACACGATGTTATTTTTATAAAACATTATTTATTTATGTAAGTGTCACCAAAAGACATTGAAAATAAATTAATCCCACGTTAAACTCGTTCGCATATTTAAAACTACTATTTAACTAGTTATATACCTGCAGCCTTACTAAAAAACGTGGTATAAATATTACGCGGCGCATAAGGTCAGCACGGTGATAAACGACGTATTACCATGGCGTTTGTTTGTTCAAAATTGTCTTAAACCAGGCTCGAGGCCGACTCTACAACACCAATGTTAAAGGAGCGTGTGAGAATCTAGTCAGTATTCTTACTAATTAGATTCTTAAACGCCCGTTCAACGTTGGTGTTGTAAAGCCTAAACGCCATGGTAATAAGTCAAGTTCTTCACTGTTCTTCAAGAACTTGCGCATAGCGTAATATTTACACCACGTTTTTTTACTAATTAAGGCGATGCCATACGTAGTAATGCAAAATCATGTGTTTTTGGTTTGAAAATTTGGTCGCCTAGAAATCTTTCAGATACTTTAATTAAATACTGCGAGAAGAATACATCTTGGCCTTTGAAATAATCGAGTATTTTTTAGATCTAGATTAAGTCTTTTTATAAGCCCAGAAAAAAATAATGTATAAGGCCTATGAAAACTGCTTTAAAGTTCAAAATCTCCTACTTACGAACCCATTTAGGGTTATGATTTTATTGAATAATGTGGAAAATTAAGTTATCTATAAAATGATCGAAACAAATTAAATATTTATGGCTGAACATCCACAAAATAAAATAAAAGGCACTTTTTGGCCATGTTTTTTTCTTGTATAAATCAAAACAGGCGGATGGTGTTAAGCGGGAATTCAAACCTTATCGTCATCTACGTAAGGGTTATTATTGATAGCGGCTCAATTTAAAATATTACACGACGTAGTGCATCGCCTTAAGGCTGTAAGATGGTAAGTATATAACTCATATATACCACAGAGTAAAAACGAACTTAACAGAACAAACCTTTTAACCGACGAACAGTGCTGAAATTTAATTTCATTATTCACTTGAGAAAATGAGAACGGTGTAGCGTAAGCTACAAAACTCACTTATACCACTAAATTAATAAACTTTAACAATAATAAAATTGATAATGCTCACTTCAAGCCATAACAAACTAAACCTGAACCTTGATAGCTTGTTTATTGTTAGTAATACTTCACTCAACTGCAGAATGCGAGCGACTATTTTTATAAGATATTATGTTTTCTTCTATATAAGCACTTATTTATCCATTATAACTTTAGTTATACAAACAGCATAATAGAAAATACGTAAATGTACGTTTATTAAGTGCTTTTATATATGCATGAGCATTTTTTCATTATTATCGTCACGCGATTCAGTTGCTTACCACTAAACGTAATGTTACGTAATAACTTTACTCCTGCATGTTAGCAGCAACTTGTTCCTAATGGGTAAAGTGGTGATATAAATCAGAGGTTCCCAAACTTTTTTGCCCCGTGGACCACTTGCCAAATATATTTTTCCATAGACTTTTTTGCTTGCTGAATATTTAATTTTCCTAAACCTATTAATGTCCCATGTGAAAGGCATTTCTTTTTTTTCGTAAGAAGATTCCCTTCTCTTGCCTGCCCAACAATAGGGTGGCGGTAAAGTTCCTCTGTCTTTACATTGTGCAGACAGGGGCGCCCTTTTTTATTTTTATGTGACACCTCACAAGAGCGTCCCTGCCTGTGCAGTGTACAGACAGGGGAACTATGTCACCACCCGGTTGGGCGGCGTTGTGAGGCGGAATAAGGTAGGGGCTGTAGGAAGGGATTTGTTAATGCGGGCCTTGAAGAGGCTCGGATTATAGGAGGGAGGAAAAACAGATGCCGGTAGCTCGTTCCACATACGAGCCGACTTACACGAAAACGAGTCGTAAAAACGGCCCGTTCTCATGAAGCCAACGTCAACCGTGAACGGGTGTTCAGCTCGTGTCCGTCGAGTTTCGCGCACGTGCACCGGTGCATCAGGAATCAATGCTGCTAGCTCCTTGGAGCAGGCTCCACTGAAATACCTGTAGAACAGACACAGCATGCCTACATTTCGTCTATGCATTAGAGAAGGCAATCGGTCTGTTAACAACGGATTGTCAATCGGACGGATCGCTCTCCTTTGCACAGATTCAAGCAGGTTTATTAAGTATTTTGGGGCACCAGCCCAAAGGTGGGTTCCAAATTCGATAGTTGGGCGGACTTGAGACTTGTACAGGGTCAGCAGCTGGTCACTGTTGAAGAATCTCCTAGCCCTGTACAAGAATGCTACAAGAATGCTCTTGGAATGCTATGGTTTATACGTGCCCGAAAACTTCAGCCGTAGTCGTCGACACGACTTATTCAAAATACCATACGGCAGAACAGATATTCTAGCACAACATAGCATGACAAGAGGAATGGTGCTATTGAATGAAATCTCAGAAGCACTAGATATATATAATTCTTCTTTAAATAGCCTAAAGTTTTTTTTGTATAATAATTATCTTCATAGGTGTTAAGATTGTCAAATTGAGAATTGTACAGTAATTGGATAATCTATCTGTTGTGCAATAAATAAAAAAAAAAATAAAATAAAAAATAAAAAAATAAACAAAAAAAAGACGCCCAACTTCTTGGAGGCCTGATTTACTCGGGCTTCTATGGATCCCCGATACTTGAGCCGGTCTGATATAGTAACTTCAAGCATTTCAATGGAGTCTTTATTGGGGAGAGTGCTCCCATCAAATTGCACCAGACAGTCATTGATCTCCCTCTTTGCCGAAATCAGACACGCTTGGGTTTTTTGTGCCCTTGTGAGGAATTACGCCAAATGAAAATGAAGCAGGATACGCAACGGGAATTTCTTTCTGTAGCTAGAACTGCACATTAGTTCTTTGTTAGTGCTTATTTCGATTAGTTCTTATTGTCATATGATATCTGATTCTTCAACGTTCCATTTCCATAGTCAAAATTTCCTCAAACTTAATTTTGAAAAATTTTGGACGTAGACCAAAACCTCATTACCCTGGACGTTTTTCAAAAACAAGTTGGTGAACTAGGAAAATTCGTGACTTCTAATGTGCAATGTTTTACTTCAATATATTAATTCTGACAAGAAAAGGAACGTAGACTGTATTTATATACCTCAATAAACAATTTAAGGAAATATAAAATTACAAATATCAAATAAGTAATTTCTCAGTCTATTATTAGTATTACGTAACTGTATTATTTGTTTAAAATTAAACAATAACTTTGTAAACATCACTTATAGGTAAATACTTAATGCCGACCAGGTTTCGCTACAACACGTAGCCTCGTCATTATACTGCGTAGCCTCATATTATATTATATTATACTGCCCTGATGAGGCTACGTGTTGTAGCGAAACCCGGTCGGCATTAAGTATTTACCTATAAGTGATGTTTACAAAGTTATTGTTTAATTTTAAATTATAATGTCACATCACAAAGTAACCGCTTTATATGAAGAAAAAATGTATTATTTGTGTTAGGTGTATTGTGTCATTTGCTGAACTCCTGAATATTGATGACTTGATGTAAATGGGGGTCACTCGTATGTACCCCCATTTGAATCTCGTGTACCCCAAGTTTTTTTCTCTCTGACATGGACCCCCACAAGCCGATATAGACCACTTTGGGAACCTCTGATATAAATAAACAGACTTTATATTAGAAACAGATTTAGAAAGAGGGGATACCGAGCTTTATATTTACGTTTAAAAGTTTACTATTGACACTCATGTAAAATTTGAAATAATTCTATTAACCAGAAAACCGGCAAACAGTTCACCCGGCCAAGGCCACCCATTTTTAGAAATAATTATTTTTATAAAAGATGTGTGAAATGACAATAACTTTGTGGTGATTTATTTTATCACTTCTGCCCTGTTGATGGACACTGTAATGCTGTCCGAAACATTGGCTAAAGAAGGAGATAAATCTCTATAATAATTTTGGCAGTGAAAATCTCAAAGCACAATGACAATAACCTTTATAATACGCCTATCAAACTAAATATATTTTTCAGTTTCGTATTAAATGGCAAATAAAGTTCACAAGAAAAAACTTTTGCTTTATTTGCGTTCAAAATAATGAAAGAGTTTTTCATACGCTTTCAAAAACATTGCATCTATTTTGAGATTTATTGTGAAACGGGAATATTTGATGGAATGAAAAAATTCTCTAATTTTTTATATGAGTTTATTTAGGAAACATACAGTTATACACAGTGGTGGCTCGTGGCTTTTGGGTATACTAGAGTGCTAATATTACAAAAAATGGCATTATTGATTTTGTTGTAGCTGAAAATATTTTTTTTTCGAAAATCTGTGCGGCGCATGGCCATAATGAAATACAAAATAAAATCGAATTTTCGAAAAAAAAGTTTTCAGCTACAACAACATCAATATGTCAAATTTTTCAAACTAAGCACCTTATCACACTGAAAAGTCACGAGCCACCACTGGTTATACGTACAATTTAATTTATAGTTTTGTAATATGTTGAATATACATTAAACCAGTTAGGTTCCATTTACAATATTTTTTAAGGCTACAGATTAGGAAGCAAGTTATTAAGGCGATGTCATACGTAGTAATGCAAAATCATGTGTTTTAGGTTTGAGAATTTGGTCGTTTAGAAATGTTTCAGATGCTTTAATTAAATACTTCGAGTAGAATACATCCTGGCCTTTGAAATAATCGAGTACTTTTTAGATAAGTCTTTTTATAAGCCCAGAAAAAAATAATGTAAAGTCCTATGAAAAATGCTTTAAAGTTCAAAATCTCCTACTTACGAACCCATTTTGAGTTATGATTTTATTGTATAATGTGGCAAATTAAGTTATTTATAAAATGATCCCACAAAAATTAAATATTTATGCCTGAACATCCACAAAATAAAATAAAAGGAACTTTTTGGCCATGTTTTTTTCTTGCATAAATCAAAACAGGCGGATGGTGTTAAGCGTGAATTTAAACCTTATCGTCATCTACGTAAGGGTTGTTATTGATAGCGGCTCAATTTAAAATATTACACGACGTAGTGCATCGCCTTAAAAGCTATAAGTAAAAAAGAGTAGTGAATATTTTAGAGGTATCTAGAGTGGAAAATGGATGGTATTGTAAGATTTGCAGATATGTTTGAGTAAAGAGTTTGGCGTATTTCGATTTGAAATTTTTTATATGAATTTAGTGGACCCCGCAATGATTAGCCATTGATAATGTCTTTTTAGGGCGTCTCCGACTTCTTCAACCATTCACTACTGTATACCACAATGTAACTGTTAAAAATCTACATTACGTCGGCTTTTATTCTACCCCGTATCTCATTTCGGTGCAAAGATATTGCGTTAAGTATTCATGTGCGTCCCCGACTTCTTCTGCCATTCTCTAAACACTCCTGGCACTAATAAGAGCAAACTTTGGAATTTTCAGCGATATCTGTTTCCAACTTGTCGAGTTTTGCGAACAAAACCATACGCATACTGAATTTTTATATATTACTAGCTGACGTGTACCTGGCGTTGCTGGTTATCCTTAAGAGATAGACATATACAAGGTTTTCCAATAAGAGGTGTTATTTTGATATTCAATCGTAAAAGATCAATGGTTTCGTTCGTGTATGGCACGTAGCGCCGTCTTGTTGAAAGTAAACGTTGTCTAGATCAATACCATCCAATTACGGCCATAAAAAATCATTAATCATCTCTCGATAGCAATCCATTCACCGTAACTGTTTCTCCAGCCTCATTTTCGAAAAAGTAAGGTCCAATGACTCCGCCGGACCATAAACCGCACCAAACAGTCACAGGTTGAGGATAGAGAGGCTTTTCAACAATAACTCTTGGGTTTTCCGAGCCCCAGATGCGACAATTTTGCTTGTTGTCGAAGCCACCGAGGTGGAAAAGGGCCAAATCACTCAAGATGATTTGCATTTGATTCACTCAAGTGAATTTTAATAATTTCAATGCGTTGTTGAAGCATGTATCGTTCCATCTTTATTAATGGCGTAGTTTTTACTTGTCAAATGTTAAAAAATGACAGCTTCAAAAGTAACATCTACCGAAATAGCGGACTATTCAAAATAACACCTCTTATTGAAAAACCCTGTACTAAAGTGGACTTTTCTGTAGGCCTGTTCAAGATATACAATTCCGTTATACATTATTTTAAGTGACCGGATAAATCATCAAAATGAATATTCATCAAATCTTTAAAAAGTTTTATAAAGTCATGGAAAATGATGAAACAAAAACTTTATTAACTGGGAGAAGATAGGTTAGGTTAGGTTAAAAAAAAAAAATTTTTCTTCGTTTTCAATGTTTTATATCACTTTTTAAAAGTGTGTTGAATAGTCACTGTGTTGAGTTAGCATGGAACCATTATTTTGATGTATCTCATAAGTTTTATATATATAAAACATACATGTATTATATATATAAACCTTTCGGAAGAAATTTTCTAAATGATGCTTGAAAACCCTTTCACAATCCGTTGCGTAGTTTAGAAGCACTAAGCGCACAAACAGACAGACGCAGATAGCGAAATTATTTTATACTACAAGGTTTTCCAATAAGAGGTATTATTTTGATATTCAAAGAAAAATGCTATTTTTTATATAAATCATCAAATGTTTATTTCATTATAAAGAGGAAGGTATGCCGTTAATAGTGAAAAATAACATCAGTCAAATGACCACCACGACCACGCCTACAGGACCATATTCTTTTCATGAAATTTTCCATAACCAAATCGCTGCTGTGGCTGCCTTATGTCCTCGATAGCCTCGCGAATTCCATCTTTGAGGTCTTGAATCAACGCTGGGCTGTAGGCGTAGACCTTCTCTTTCACGTGGCCCCAAAGGAAGAAGTCGCAAAGTGTTAAATCACAAGATCTCGGTGGCCAATTGTGAACAGCTCTTCGAGAGATAAAACAGTCCTGAAACTTTTCCCGTAAAAGATCAATAGTTTCGTTGCCTGTGTGGTACGTAGAGCCGTCTTGTTGAAAGTAAACGTTGTCCAGATCAATACCATCCAATTCCGGCCATAAAAAATCATTAATCATCTCTCGATAGCTCTTTGAATATCAAAATAACACCTTATTGGAAAACCCTGTATTTAGAGAAGATAAGGTATTCGATCTGGTATTGCGTTCTGGGCAACAGAATGCAATCCTTTCTAATAAATCAGGTGAGTCAATAAGGCACGATCTTAATTATATATTTTGTCTTTCAGGTATAGACTCGACGGGTTTAAACAAAGCGTGAAAATAACTTTAAACACTTAAATAACCCAAAATCTAATTTTGTGATTATAATCGAGATTGAATAATATAACAATCTACAAAAACGAATAAAATATTCTGCATGATTTTGTTCATTTTATGTAATGCACCTTCTAACATTAATAATAGCTTCGTGCAATGAAATATTTTGAAGCACAGTCAAGGCCAATTTGATATCAATTACTTCGTATAATGGTACGTTTTTGATACTTACTCGTAATTGGGATTTTCATGGCACAATAATAATTATCTTTATCATCTATGTATTATTATTTTTATTTATCGATATACATATATGTTATATATGTAAGGAAGAGTTTCTGTGACTGGCAACATGGCTTTATTTTATTTTTATTAAATATGTATCTCTTTGAATTTCACTTTTGTTTTCTTGTATGATGAATGAAGTACGTATATTACAAGGAATATTGAATATTGTAGGAATAGTGGAAGTAAAAATTTACTCGCTTCCCGACATCTAATCGATATGAAAGTCGGTAGATAAACTAGTTTTCGATGACAATGCATTATATGAACTCGTGGCAATCACTCAGGCGGACGTATACGCATTTCCCTGAAATCGGATTACATTATAGCAGTTTATTCGAAATTAATGTCAAATATGATTTAAGATTTTCACGGCCAAAAGTATTTTCGTTTTTTTTTTTTGGGGTGTTATGCCGTGTTGCGCTAACTCCTTCTGTAGCCAACGTTTCGGACAGTTATGACACATCTGCCCTGATGATGTACACTACAATGCTGTCCGAAACGTTGGCTAAAGAAGGAGTTAACGTAACACGGCATAACACCCCAAAAAAAAAATAACAAAAAAAATGTCGGTCATACCTAATTGGGATTTGGCTCAGTTTTTAGCGCGGTTGACTCCAGTTCCTGTATAGATAGGTTCAATCCTCATTCAAACCATTTTTTTTAAATTTTAAAATACATTTTAAAAGTTCACACTAGTTATGAGTCATAAATTTATAGTTTTTTTTCTGATTGATGAAATTTTGCACCCTCAACATTCAAAACAAAAGGAAAGTGGCTTTCTAATCTAGATTTCGACAATCCACTACTGTCCCCTTATCCCATCTCTTAAAGCAAAATCTTGATACTTCTTGATGTAATTTTGCAAACTTGACGTTCAAAATAAGAATAAAATTATAACTACATTTAACTCCGTGTAAAGGGACTTCAGCTTGAAAAAAAAAATGTTTATATATTCCGCTTACAAAAATCACCTATGATATTTAAACAGCTTTTTCTATATGAAAAAAAAATATATATAAACGAATTCTTATTATTATTTAGACAGTGACAGACATTGACAAGATTTACTTAAATAAGATAAACACTACCCAAAAACCATGCTCCATTATAATATTATCCTTATTACCAAATAATTTAGCCTGGGGCGCTTATAACACTCCCAAGGCCGACCAACAGGGACAGTGATAGATAGCTTTTGTTTTTTATTAGCGTTTCCGTTACCGGTTATCGAATTTGTTATTTCGAATGCATAAAAAAATTGCACGTGAATTTATTTAATATTTAAATGTCGAGTTAGAACTGAAAACAGGTTGTCAAGGACACTGAGCTACTGAGCGTATTAATTTCGTATGTGGTAATTGTTTTTGTTGCCATGCTGGGACCTTATCCACATGTTTCGAGAGAAACATTTAGTATATTAAATACTCCATTATGACACGTTTATCGTACAATATACATACTATATAAGTCAATAATATAATTAATTACATTTTAAACGTTTTTTTATGTGAAACATCCTTTAACGCGCATAGGCCCCAGGGCATTGATGTATTGTATTTAGTCAACTACAATAACCTTTCCAAAAAATTTTAAATTCCAACTTACATTTATATAAGAATATTTAACCAATACACATAAATACATGTACCATTTAATCATAACCACGTAAACACCTCAGCACAGGTTCTCCCAGTGAGGTGTTCACGAAACATATAACATTACCCACCACAGTGTCACCTACTCAAACCTACCTCACACCCAGCATAAAAAAAACACCATATTAACAGTTTTAAATTTATGTATTAATTATTATTTATTAAAATGTTAATATTTGGTAGACACTGATATGTATAGAAATAAAAAAAAAATAAAAAAACTCCTAGGGGGATAGAAGTGAAAGAATTTGACTGAAACCGACTCTTGCGTACCAAGCGTGAGAAAAGGGGACGCGATAACGACGCTTTATTCGGCCAGCCTCGTGACTCATCGGCTATTTCCGCCCGGCCGCCAAAACTCTGTGCGCGCTAAGTGTCACTTTATTACCTTTGCAAACAGCATCGAATGCTACTATTGATGAATTAACGGAAGATACAACTCAACCGTATTGTAAACATGTATTTATATTTTAATTTGTTATATATTTATTGTGTGGGTATATTTTCATCAAAATACAAGAACTGTTTTATTATCAAAAATATAAAGTTTTGATTACTTTCAATTTCAATGAAAAAATGGTTTTCTAGGACATTATTGTTTCAAATTATGGAGAGAGGGAATATGAATTTAAATATTCATTTTAATCAAATGGGAAAATTTCATAATTGTATGGAGGATTGGAGACGAGTTCAGACTACGAAGAGATGAGATGTTGAACGCAGGGGAGGCATTTAAAAAAAAAAAAAAAAAAACAAAAAATACGTGAACTAATGTTCCCATTTCTAGACCAAAGAAAATTAAAACTTGGGAGTCAATGTGAATTTTAAAAAATGTGAAAGGAAACGGAACAATGTTCAATTCTAATGCGAAAGAATGAGATAATTTTTTTTTGGAAAAATTTGGGAAACGGTTTTTATTTGATAGTCCTTTGTATTGAGGATTGAGGCATAGCAATACTCTGCTTACAAAGATAGATCACGCAAACATTGCGTGATCTATCTTTGATGATGGAAAATGTTATTTATAGGGGAATGAGGTTTATGAGGGTAACAATACGGTTTCGATGCTTTTTGTTTTGTCAAGAAATCCGCAATACCGTTACAATCTAGATGCCCGACAGTGTTTTATAAAAAAAATAGTAATCCATATTCATAAAAATAAAAACAAAATGAAAACAACCGAACACAAACATTACAAAAGGGAAGAAATGACCTTTCCGTTCCAACAAGCAAAAGAGCGGCTTATCAAAAACTATTGTCATATCTCGGTCCTAAAATATATAACAAAATCCCTTCACAGCTGAAACTGTGTGAATTGTCATCCTTCGGTCCAAAAATAACAAAATGGTTATTAGATCTAGGCAGGACTGATTCAAAAATATTACAAAAAATGTAATCTGAAAATTATTTATCACGAACGCCTAGTTGTATTTTCGCTTTTACATACTTATTTTCAATCAAATTTTAAATTTTACCCATTTTTTTCTTCTTCTTATATTTACCATTAGTGTATTACCTACTCAATTTGCTTGTCATATTATTCAAAAAGATTGTGTTACTATTATGTAATTGTGTTACTATTATGTAAATGTGTTACTATTATGTAATTGCGTTACTATTATGTAATTGTGTTACTATTATGTAATTGTGTTACTATTATGTAATTGTGTTACTATTATGTAATTGCGTTACTATTATGTAATTGTGTTACTATTATTTAATTGTGTTACTATTATGTAATTGAAATTCTGTACATGTATGATAATTTGAAACCTGTTAATTTGACTGTCCTAAAAAGGGAAACCTTACTGTAAAGTACATTATATGGAAGGAAGCTTTTGACTGTCCAACTAGGAAGGTTTCCCTTTTTAGGACAGTAAAATTAACAGGTTTCAAATAATCATAATTGTACTTTACAGTACATTATATGGAAACTGCCTTTTCAAAGTAAATAAATCAATCATTAAAATCAGAGATATGGTTTTTCCAGGAGTTTGAATCTGCGGTACCTTTAAGGCATACAAAGTGATTTTCAGGATAAAAAAGGACTGATTTTAATTTTTTTGACTGAACTGAAAGAGTTACAAAAAACAAGGGAATGTTAAAAGCTATTTTTGATGGCAATGGCATGTTATGAAATAAGAAAATAATATTTTCTTCAAATTGATCTATCTGTCTATGTACGCGGTACGCGTAATTATTGTCAATCTGTAATTATTTCATTATTGTAATTGAAAACGTTTATGAGTAATAATTTAAATAGTAATATTCACCCCTTTGCGGCATTTACAATTAACACGATCATAAATCTCTTCTCGTTAATAAAGAGATATAAAGTTTGCATTGTAATAAGTAATCAGGGGAAAAATACATAATTCCACTTCATTGGCTAGTGACATCTGCATTTTCTACCGATTGTTCACAAGATTTAGCATTCATTAATTCTGCATTCAGAGTCGTCTCGATTAGCATATAATAATATAAGAAATGGATAGAAGCCGCAACGCTGATTGGTCCGTCACTTGTCCGAGGGTACAATGGCGTCTCGCCTCTGTGGTTTGGGGTCAATACAAACCATCTTTACACATATTTATGCAAACCAATCATTAAAGAAAGAGAATTTCGATTGTAAACGCAATTGAAAAATATTTTTTGGTTTCGTTATCGAATCAACTACATGCAATGTTTTTATAATGATAACTAATTATTTAACATCAGTTAGCATATTTTTAAAGACTTTACCTATTTTTGCCTTAGTAGGTACCTCCTTACAATGCATAAACATATTTTGAAATCAATTGCTCCCTGGAACCAGAGAGACTGTGGCATCAGGGTTCCCCAATCAGAGTATGTTTGGAGGCTAAAGGTAATGGGGAGGGAAGGAGATGGAGAAAAGAAACGTGAGGAAGTACCTGGCTATTCAGATGTAGTCACCAAGCCTTCGGAAAGGTAGTCTTTCATAAGGATGATATTGATAGTATCTACCACTCCGGAACGAACTACAAATATATATTTTTAATTTATTTAAGTGTTAATATATAACAAAATAATACATTCATAATACGTTATTCCCAATGAGTTTTATAAAAGTAATTTCGCGAAAGACAACATTTGTACAAATTAAAAAGAAAATATTTTTTTTATAGGAATAGGAATTTAAAATGGAGTTCAGAGAAGATACGTTGATTTAGTCACAGTTAATTGAAAATGATTTCATAAATACAGAAGTTAGAGTTCCAATGAAAGATTGTTTCACTGGTTAATAAAGATGCTGAGAAAATATCCTTCAAGAACTTTTGCCAATGTTTTTTTGATTCTTACATGAAGTTTTAGGTTACTAGGTAAAGCGTTGTATTGCTTATACGCGAAGTTTCGTAAGGAGTTGATTCCAAATTTAATCGCATGTAAATAATATTTGTATTTACCTACTTACTATATTTTATTTTTAATGAATAAATTGTGAAATAACAGAAATTAATCAAATAAAATGTATTTGCGCACGCCGAGTTTAAACCAGCGACCTACGGATTCAAAGACAGGAATCGTAAGGTTATTAAAAAATTGTAAAATCATTTATACACCATAATTTTGGAGGGAGAAGATGTCGGATACTTTAATATAGAGGTATAATACTTAAATACATGTGTATTATGCATGACAAGGCATGGCACGATCAAGTAAACCAAATAGGTATCGAGTGGCGAAGGTAGAGAAGAGTAATTTTTCGAAGAAAATTTCTTCAGAAAGCGTATCGCTTTGTGATGTCATTATTTATTATCTTAAAACACAAATAACTTTGTTTACATCACTTTAATATCCTCTACATGTTTGTTGTTCAGGAGCAAGTATTGAGGTGAACATTGTTCATGAAACATGTAGAGGTTATATATATTAAAGTGATATAAACAAAGTTATTTGTGTTTTACAATATACAATATTCAATACTTGCTCCTGATGAGGTGAACATTGTTCATGAAACATGTAGAGGTTATACATATTAAAGAGATGTAAACAAAGTTATTTGTGTTTTAATATGGTAGAGAAGAGTGTTTATGAGACGGTGTGTAACCGGCCAAAAGCAGAAAGTTAATTTCGGTTGTGGGTCTGTCTGTGATTGTAAGTCTAGTGCTATGAACTCAGGTTTGTTTCGATTTTAATATTAGTTTTCAAATTTGGAACTGATGTATAAATAAAAATGTTCATTTTCGTTTACATCACTTTTTGTAAGTGTTCTGTTTTGGCGTGGAACGGTTTTGTAGATGTAAAAATGTTGGTGAAACAAGAGAACTGGGTCAGAACAGAGTTTTGTGTCCCACCAGCACTGCCTACCCTCGTGTGTCGTAGATTATCATTTCAACAACACAGTTAGATGCAAACCTCAGCTTAATTCAAAAACAAGTCATGGTAGTGAAAAAAATTAGCCTTCGTTTGTATTTTGTATTTCAGCAACTAAATAGCTGCACGAAAACAATGCCATTGATTTCCTCAATTTGACTCGGATAAGTGGCTTAATGTCTTGTCAACTGTCAACTGTCACCTGTTACAGGACATACTTCCTTTACCTTGCAACTTGCCATGATAATGTGTCACTACTCGTGCGTTGTTAATCAGTGTGGCGTGTGGCCGTTTGGCAATTTGGGCAGTCGCCTCGTGCTAAAAAAATACAGTGTGTGGCAAGCCTACGCACGACGGAAGTGAAACTTTTAGTATTCTTCTCTCTCTCTTTTCATTTCATTCTCTCTTTTTTCTCACTTCTATCTCTTCACTACTCAATTTTGACACTAAAACTCTGTTCCAAATCGAATAAACCACAATCAATTACGTATTTCACTCGTATTACACTCACCGCGCAGTACACGAAGCAAGCAGCTGATGCCTGGCGTGGCGTCGTTGGCTAGAGGGAGGAAAAGAGAGAAGAGAGAGAGAGAACGTTCGTCAGTGGCTCCCTCACCTCAGTAAGCGACTACGGTGAGAGAGCGACAGTGAACGGTGAGCGGTGGTGGGGGTCCCGTACCCCCACCACCAAATGATCACGGTTTTTCGTGACGGTCATGAGTCGGTTTTACTCCGGTCCTCGAAAATGCATGACGCGCGTAAAGAAGTTTCACTTCAAAAGTAAAGATTAATATTTGTACAGCTGTCACTTGAGAGGTCACCCTTTTTGTACTGCGTCCCTGTCTCTCATTTCGTCTTTCACCTCACAAAAATAGTTAGGACGGGTTGTTTCGGAGAATTTGAACAATTCATCAAATTTCAACGATCATTTTCAGGTTCTGTGAAGACCTATTCAAGATCTGTTATTATATTATTATAGACTTGTTGAAATAATAACAGAACTTGAAAAAATATTTTACAGAACTTTAAAATTAACTTTTAAATTTGAAGAATTGTACAAATTCTCCGAAACAACCCGGCCTTCAATACCTAAAATACGTTATTTTCTAACAAAATTAACCAAATATTATTTTTATTTTTGTGCGAAACCGCACAACAGTCCCAGCTGCTCTTTACCGTCTGGAGCCAGTGAGACTATGGCATCCCCAATTGGGGATTTTTGCGAGGTTAAAGGTAATGGAGAGGGGCATGGGATGGGGAAGACGAAGATAGGGAAGTATCTGGATATTCACATCTGGTTACCAAACATGGCCAAAGCCATTTCAAGCAACGTTTCAATTCTGAGTGGTGGTCTTAGACCAGGGCGATACTGAGAGTATCTTCCAATTAATTAAATGAGTAAATTATGAAATAACAAAAATTAATCGGGAAACCGGGATTTGAATTTGGAATCTGAACCCGCGTCCTCTGGCTTGCTAGTCAAGAGCCTTAGCCCTCGACCATGAAGGCCATCATGATGAAGATAGACATTAAAAAAACATGCGTGTATGAACGAAATATATATAGGATCGGGCAGCGTTTACGATTATGAAATACTTCATTCTACATCACGGTTGTGACGTGTGACTGAGATGACAAGATACGCTTACACTAAAGCCGCCGTCCCACGTGGTCGGGGAGCAATCGACATAAATTGAATGCTGCAAGACCATGCGTAGAAAATAGTTCGCTACAGTTCTTGCAGCATCTGGTTTATGTCGATTGCTTAAGTAAATACAGGATAGAAACCCAGAATCATTCCTACCTTCTGCCAATGCAGCCATCCGATCTCATTGTAATTTTTCATTAAATAAATAGCCAATAAGTGTTTTTTTGACACCAAAGATTTTATTTAAAGATTTTGTGAAACAATCCAAAGTTACACAAATCCTGCAATCAACAATAATTATAATATCCGGAGATTTTTCACGGGTCTGCTCTAATAATTAATAAAAACGATGCCAAATAATTAAATACTAGCAGTTAAAAACCCGCTCCGCGGGTTTTTTTCTGCTAGGCCCTGCGGGCGGCTCTTAGTTGGGCTTCGCCCATTTTAAGTGATATTAACAACAGTTACATTTAATAGATAGATATTAGGACATTCACAGAGAGAGGGTGATTATATATATTGTTAAAACACGGAACAGGAAGGAGTTAATTAATAATAACATGCTAAATTTACGCATAATAAGAATGACAGTTGTTTGAATAAATGAAATTTTACGTATTTGTGATGGATTATTTCAAATGAAACACTATTATTGACTACATGTCTACAACTGATATTAACTGTTATCGTACCTAATATAATTAGCTCATAGGGGAATTGCAGTGCTTAAATATGTGTTACAACCGTCAATGTCTATAAGTTGAATCAATATCGTATAGTTTGTCACAATTAAAGATAGTTATAACAAAGTTGACTTAAATAATAGATTATTACATATTGATTAATTGTACCCGTGTTTATGAATAAAAGGAGGGTAATCATTTTCGGTAATCATTTGGTAATTCTTTACCTACAACTGTTACTGTATCTAATAAAGTTTAAAGTTAGATTATATATACACCTTCATCAGGAGAGTAAAAATCTATATATAAAGGTAGATTATTACAATATAGCGCCCCTGAGGTGATATCTCACAAAAGCGGCGCTATGCAAATTGTCCAATAAATAAATAAATATAATGTTTACATTTTATTGTGTATACACCGAAGTCAAAAATTAAATATAGATTGCAATTGGGAAAGAAGAAGTGGAAGGAGGGGGGAGGGGTAAGAGTAGGCTGGGTTTATAATAATTAGGAATTACAATATCGTTAGACGGGAAAGACCAGTTAAGTAGGAAAATATTTAAAAGAGAGTTCTTGAAAAAATTCTTGTTAATTATATCTGCTTTTATATTAACATGTTTACTCATTTCTAAAATTTCAAAATTATTTATAGTGAAGTATTTTAAGACCTGAAAAAAACAAATAGAATATAACCATAAAACAATATATTCATAAGACAAATAGCATTTAATAACGGTTATTCTAATAAATTGATAGTTGAAATACTAAATAAAAAAAATTAAACATATTCTCTTCAAACGGTCTTTCTAAAGATAGAAATAAACAATGGCGTAGAATTCTGCTTGTGGATAACGATACTTCTAAAATTATATATAAAAACAATTCTGGTACTATTCAACTGGCGTTTTACACTAATAACAATTAAGAAATATATTCTTAATAATAAAGATAGCAAAATTTTATTCAAACAAAAAATCAGGAGTTTAAAAACTCAATTGGGATGATTGTAATTTCTTTTACAAAGGTAGAACCAATAGAAACTTTGAAGTCAGAACTAAAGAATATCGCAGGGCTCTAAATGGAAATAGTGAATTTGAGTTTGCAAATCATCTTTTGAATAATGATCACACTTTCGATAAAAATTCAGGTCTTAAAATACTTCACTCAGGATATAAAGCATCGCAAATAAATAATTTTGAAATTTTACAAATTAGAAAACATGTCAATATAAAATCAGATATAATTAATAAGCAAAAAAAAATATAAATAATAATGAAAAATGCCATTACAAAGTGATAAGCTTCCAGAAGAAATCTTCTTATTAAATATCTTGTTAATCGTAAGTAGTCAAATATTGTGAACTGCATATTTAAATATTCGCGCCATTCATTTGGTTCGTTTTTAAACCGCCAGAGGTGCGCTCTGTCGGCTATCTATAGCCGTGCGTATCGGCCATATAGAATAAGGAACGCGTGATTTTTTATAAACGTCAAACATAATCACGTAACTGTGGATAATTTTCATTGTAATGTAATTAATCCAATGGATTATGAACTTTCTAAAACATATTTTCTTCGATATTATCCAAAAATTATATGAGCAGAAACGATGCTTTTGAAGAAATCTCGTATTATTATGAGGCGATCCTATTTTAGTATGAAATCGTGTCTTAATTTTCAAGTTAGCTGAATTTACCCGAAACAGACAATTTTAATTCGACCAATCAGAGGGCCTAGATCGTCCAGACGCTGGCGTAATAATACTATCAGATGTTTCATCATTGAAGACAATATTAGCAACTCTCAAACGAAAACATCAAACAGGAAAATCAGAAAAAGATTCAATTGCATCTAAGAATTGAACCCAGGACCTCAGCCTTGCCGGGGAAGTGCTCTACCACTGAGCTAATTTGATCCTACCTCATTCAGTCGTATTTGAATGTACCATTCTTTCAAGATGCTATCAAGTTACGCCATCGTACTAATAATACCGTAATGACGCTATCGTTTCTAATAAATATCCTGACATCAGTAAATAGAATGAATATATTTAAGAAAAAGCTGTTGCTCTTAAGTCTCCATTTTCATCCAATTTCTACCGATTTATCACTTGTTTCTCGTAAACTTTTTAATATTTAATAATTAAGATAACATTTGTAAATTTGTTATGCCGACACGTTAATTATATGAAATTCCCTCGATAGAAAAAAATCGCATTACAGAAAATTATATTAAACAAAATTTGTTTAATTATATTAAACAAATTTTGTTCAGTTATTCAATATGTTATAGATTTGAAAAAAATTCACAGTGTATCTTTAAATGCAACTTCAGTATTTGTCGCGAGCTTTTTGGTCTATTTCAAACGAATCGTGGTTTATTAAATATTTTCCCTATTTTCGCAAGGCGAATGTACTACGTAGTAATGCAAAATCATGTGTTTTTGGTTTAAAAATTTGGTCGCCTAGAAATGTTTCAGATGTTTAATTAAATACTGCGAGTAGAATACATCTTGGCCTTTGAAATAATCGAGTATTTTTTAGATATAAGTCTTTTATAAGCCCAGAAAAAAATAATGTATAAGGACTATGAAAACTGCTTCAAAGTTCAAAATTTCCTACTTACGAACCCATTTTCGGTTATGGTTTTATTTTATAATGTGGCAAATTAAGTTATTTATAAAATGATTGGAAAACATTTAAATATTTATGCCTGAACATCCACAAAATAAAATAAAAGGCAATTTTTAGCCATGTTTTTTTCTAGCCTAAATCAAAACAGCTAGATGGTGTTAAGCGGGAATTTAAGCCTTATGGCCAACTACTTAAGGAGTGTTATTGATAGCTGCTCGATTCAAAATATTACACGACGTAGTGCATCGCCTTAATTATTTTCGTTATTTAATATTAGCGCGCTCCCTCTAACATCCGTATTTACATATCTCCCTTTTAATCCATCTTTGATCACTTACTACGGGGCCTTAATATCAGCGAGCAAAAGTAAAATGTACATATGTAAGTTACATGTAGTTACATGTGGTTACATGTAGTTACATGAAGTAACAGGTGGTTACAGGTATTTGATGGTAGTAAACAATTATATTTAGATGTTTATTTTTAATGTACTTTTCAGTAAAGAAAGTGAAATGTTTATATTTCTTTTAACTTCACAACAAACTCTAACAAAATGAAGATAATATTGTTGGGATAGGGTCGAATCTTTTTCTGATTTTTCTGTTATAAATTTTCGTTTGAGAGTCGCTGATATTGTCTTCAATGATTAAATATTGCAAATTATTCCTAAAAATAAATAAATATCTACTGATCTGTAAAAATATTTTATCAATTCAACTTAAATTATTTAATCTCAATAAATCTAGGTGCCAAACAAAACATTTAAATTAATTTTCTTTTAGAATTTCATGACGATTATAATTTCGTATTATTATCATATCCATCGATCGATTACGAAATTTTAAATATTTCCATTGAAACAAAGATAGATTTCCTCCTACACTGCAATAAACCACAGATATAATGTTGTATTAACTACCACCTACCTGCTTTATTAGTTCCGACATTCCTCCAGTTATAAGTTACATTATAAGCTATAAGCTCGAGGTACAAGCTATAGCTTTGAACTTTCCAAGGACGAAATGTCCGCCTCGCGGTTAGACCAACTCAAGGTGAACCAGCTAGAACAGTGATAGCCAACCTTTTAACCGAACGGCAAATTTATCAATTTTCATTTTTATTTTCGGGCCGCAAGGGGTAGGGTACATAAAATTTGACACTGTTAAAATTGCAGTTGGTGATGTCGCAAACCTACATATATTTTCCGAAACCGCAAATTTTTAATATAAAAATCATAAAACGCAAAAAAAAGCGGAATTTTTTTTAATCCAAGGCCAAAGCAATAAATTCTGTCGATTTTGTCATTCTACGGTTCAGATATTAAGTAAGCGTAGTAAAAAAAGAAGAAGATGGTTTGAAAGGGAGATATTTAAGTATGAATTAGAGGGAGCGCGAGAATTTAAAAAAAAAACATAATAATTAAGCGAAAATTGTAAAAATATCTAATAAAACACGCCTCGTTTAAAATAGAGCAAAAATCTCTCGAAAAATTCTTAAGTTGAATTTAAAAATACACTGTGAATTTATTCATACCTATATGATGCTAAATAACAGAATTAAATGTGTTTTTCATAATTTTCGGAGCATGATTTGCGATTTTTTTCTATCGAGGGAATTTCATATCCGTTTTTCACTACCGTTTCGGCTCTCCAAATGTTTAGATATTTTATTCAAAAACAACATATATTTTTTTAGGAACCTAAAAACAGTGGTCAAGTGAATGATTTTATAAGTCGGTAGAAATTCGGAATACGGGAGAAGCTGCTTTAAAATAGATTGACAAAAGATTGTTGCGATACTCTTTCATATTTTGTAAGACAGATTCTTAATCTATCTGTTAATGTATCTATAATCTGTTAAACATTTAATCATAGCACCCGGAAATCTTTTGTAGAATTTTTAAACCGTTTTACTTAAAATACCTATTTGAATGATAAGGTAATGTTTTTATTAATCTTCCATATTTATAACCATTATATAACTTACATAACTTACAGCCGTATTATTCCATTATATAACTTACAGCCGTAGCGTTTTCTCTAATGTATAGTCAAGATATGATAGGAAGAGAAATGTGGCATATGAAATTGACTCGCGGGCCGCGTGTTGCTCATCACTGAGTTAGAAGTTAGAGGGAGAGAATCTCCCATTGCAAACTGTTCTGCGAAGAGTTTAGCAGACTGGTACCGGTTTTCATGTGATATCTTCTGTTCTGTAGACTTGTAGGCCTACGGTGGCTTCCTGTTATTCTAGCTTGGGATTTAACCGGACTTGATTTAACAACAAACCCCTTCCAACAACGTGAGAGTCAGCGAACTAGAATAATTGTTTTATCAGGTAGGTATGTCGAACGAGCAGGCTGGATAATATTACACACGGTGTCCGGAAACTAGTGTTACAAGTGGGAGACTCACCAAACACAAGAGTTCTAGGTTACTATCAGCTGTTGTCTTATGTGGGACTTAGTTGGACAATATTCTAACTGACATTTTTTTAAATTACCTTCTAATGCCAAACCATTTATTTTGTTTATTTCTTTGACCAAGATAACTTTCAGAGCCATTTATAATGCATTTCTGTAGATTCTTGTATAACGAAGTTCTAACATCAAGTTTTCAAAGCTTACATAAATTTTACAAGGTTCTATCATCACTTTGAACCTTTTAAATGCCATTTTGTTTGTATCTGACAACTGGTTGTTTTTTAGAGGCGCAGTATGGTTCGTCACTTCAGTTGTATAGGGTTCTAACTTTATCTTAACTTCGTCTTCATCGTAGTTAGAACCTCAATGCAATGAATTATTCTGCCCTTGCTGGTTGCATATGGTTTTATCTGCACATTTAGATATGTTCCAAAATTTACGTCCTATTTAAATATATTCTATTAAAATATGTTAAAATAAAGTATCTCACTCAAGATTCAACCTCAAATTCAGAAATCGGTAAATAGATTATGAAGAATCCTCTTTGCAACACCTCACACCTCACATCTCAGAACAAGGTTAAGTGAAGTTAAAAGTCTGTCCAAGTGAGATTCGAAATATCTTAGATAAGTTTTTCAAAGCCGTCAGAAAAGATGTACTCATAAACATGTCCCTTCTTAGCTGATATTTAACGCAACTTAAACTAAACTTATCCTCCATACAGTTCCTTTGTACATTGGTTAAAATCATTTAAAAAAGCATTGATTTTTGTATGAAGGACAACAGATTAAAATGCGTCGAAGCGTAGAGCCAGCATTAGAAGTTTTTTAACAATTTAATTCGATGATGAAAAAAGAGGAAATAAGTTCAGATAAAAAAGTTGTTTTTTGTGGTTTTTGTGATGTAGATTCAAAAAATTCTCGCTTGTACCATTAGTTTCCAGACACCGTGTGTTAAGGCGAGGCATACACAATATATCTACATTCGTTCAGGTACACCTGTACTATTACTTCACTATTCCGCTGTTAAATTGATATTTGAAAGCTCATGATGGGAAAGACGTTGCCAGCTTAAGGCGAAGCTTAATGCTAAATCACTATTTTGATTAATCTTTATAACGAATTGGTGTACATTATGAATACCAAAAAATATGCTTTAGATAAATTGAAGGTTTTTCTGTCGTTTCGCTTGAGTAGAATACAAATAAAATAATAAATTACTCAATAAAAAATATAAATGTAAGCTACTAAAAAAAATTATGAACGCGTAAAGGAAACAATTTTAAAATACAGAATTATAGCTAAGATTATCTGTGACAGTTTCACTAGAGTAACTTTAAAAAAAAAATATTTACAAAATAAATAAAAACCAGTTTTGTGCTTGAAATCGAACGTTTCTAGACTCCGTTTGTCAAGCAACTTTAATGCCTATTACCTACAATATAAGGTATACCAAGAATACACACATTTTTGGCTTCAGATAAAAGGTGTTCAAATATCATTACGCCACCTCGAGGGTTCAAATCCCGGCGTGCGAAAGTAAATTTAATTTAATTAATTTGTGTTATTTCACAATTACTCATTTAAAATGATATATTATATATTTGCGGCACGGAAGATACTCTCAGTATCGCCCTGGTGTAAAACCACCACACAGAATTGAAACGTTGCTTGAAATGGCTTTGGCCGTGTTTGGTGACCAGATCTGACTTATATTAACTTATATATAAACACTGGGTTTTGTAGACCAAACGTTGCCATATCGTTTTTATCCTAGTCTATCTTCTACTCGTATCTGCTACAGCACAACATAGATTGAGAGCAGTTGAGAATCTTGTGCGGTATCCACATTCGCAAAAAACAAAAAAGTTTGTTACCAAGAATATAAATTATGACTTATTTCATATGAAAAATATTATACTTTTCAATTATTTTAATTGATTTTTAAATTAAACTGAAATTATCTTTTAAAAAAAACGTTTTTTATTATTATTTTCAATCCTTCATAACTCTGTTCCAAGTTTTTTCCTCTACAGCTCTTGTAGCTGACGTGTTTTCTTGTGATTATAGCCACGCTTCTCGGAATATATCGGATAGTACTAGGTATGAGGAAATGAACTTTAACAGTTGGGAAACCCACGTTATGTTTTAATACAATGTGTGTAAATGTGATTGTCCACTGACCAGCTGCTATCAGCCTAACCATTTCTGCCTGGAGCCAGTGGGACTATAGCAACCCCTATGGAAATTTGGGGTAGTTACCTATGCATGTTACGAGGCTTGAGCCTTAGATTAGTGGAAGGGGAACGGAGATGAGAAAAACGTGAAAACTAATAATGTAATAATGAGTACGGTTGATTTATTGAAATCCTGTTAAATACGTTATTGCAATCCATTTCTTAATAAAATATTAGTCTATTCAGAATAGATCAGAACACGTGTTCATGCAGGTGTCCTTTTCTTGTCAAATATAATGATAAAATGTTACAATATTAGAATTTTTATGAACACGTGTAACATCGTAATAATGTTTTCGCGTTTTACCGACAGTTGGTTTGGAAACATGTCAATTCATCCGTAAAATGCCTGCAGTCCCGTTTTTTACAGGAATACGAATAATATGACCAGATTTTTTTTAAATTAGCAATATTTCATCAGTAAATTTTCTCCGTGTAGGCAGTGTAGGTACATGTCAGTATAGGCAGCTAATATTACCAGCATTTTGAGTTGTTTTATCGTTTGTTCAATATGTTATTTCTCAATTGATTAATACTTCCAATGCCCAAACGAACTGTTTTGACTCGACCACTTTGCATTACGTCTATCTGTTCGTGTCCGGTCAATGCTGTCAAGAGGGTAACCATTTTTTTTACTCCATTTTTATACCGCTAAAGCGCATCCATTCCACATCCATGTGCTTTGGCAGAATGCGACTAGTGCGAGTTGTCAAGTCAGAGTTATCAAATTACGCAAAGTCTACACTGTTCACAATGCTAATAGTTACTATGGAACATACTAATTTCGGTTGCCGGTGCATGGTTGCATGCGTGATTTGAAATTGTATTACTGCCTTAGTGTAAGTTTTAAACTTGGAACTGATAAGTATAATCTTACCAGACGCGTGATTTGAAATTGTATTACTGTCTTAGTGTAAGTTTCAAACTTGGAACTGATAAGTATAATCATACCAGACAAGCGATAAAGTAGGTACCAAATTATTTTATTATTTAAGAATTCTTTATTTGAAATGTGTATTAGTTTTCTTTAATTTTTTGACAGATATACCTGTCTATTAGAATGTTTAAGCTTGGAGAAGATACAACTTTGCACGCAGAGTACATTATATTCAAATCACAGCATATTGATTTAGAGTAGCTATTTTATTCTCAGTTCTGTATTAAATTAGAACTCTCTAATTTATCAACAAAATATACAATCATTTTATAAAGAAAAATGACAATATTTATTTTTGAAAGGCAATGAGATTAACAAACCTTCCCACTCGGGTCTGCGCTAGTAATTTATTAAAAAAGAAAGACAAACATTCCTGGATTACTAATTTCTGACAAAATTTTAAAAAACTCCAACTAACATCATTATAGTGGAAAATACTGCTTCTGAAAAGGTGACGACTGAGTAAGTATTGCTATTTTATTAAGAATCGTTTCAAATTAATAATAATCCGGATAAAAACGAGACTGGAGGCCTTTGACGAATGTACGTTGAGCCCACGCATACCCAACTTCTACCGATTTATAACAAGTTTTTCGTTAACTCGTAAACTTTGTTTTTAATTTCCAAAAAAAAAATAACTTTTAAAGATCATATCTATACATTTGTTATGCCGAAACGTTAATTACATGAAAATCCCTCGATAAAAAAAAATCGCAAAGTAAGCACTGAAAATTATTAAAAGCACGTTTTTCTGTTATTTAATATGTTATAGGCATAAAAAAATTCGCAGTGTATCTTCAAATGCATTTGTCGAGAGATTTTTGCTCTATTTTAAACGAGTCGTGTATTGTTAAATATTTTCACCATTTTCGCTTAATTCATTATCGATTTTTAATATTAGCGCGCTCCCTCTAACATTCGTATTTACATATCTCCCTTTCAAACATTACTACGGGGCCTTTTAGTAAATTTTGAATACATTATCACAATGTCGGAACACGTGTTCCAGGTTCCTTTATAAATTAGCAATACTCATTTTTTCTCAGCTTACAAGCAACATAGTAATGTGTGGTTTTTAAAAAACCGCCATTCAAACTACACAAATTCCCTGCGATATATTCCATCACAAGTCTGACCTAAGAATTTGACTTCTATATATAATATCAGCAAAAAAATGCTAAATTCAAGGGTAAAAATTAACAAATTCCTCTGAGATCAAAGCGACAAGTGCTGCCGACATAACCCGCTATTAGTCGACGCAAAAAGCGCTATATTTAAAGCCCAATAAAAACTCAATCATAAAAAAACATAGATTGTTCAGTGCAAAAAACCCACCGCAAGAAATCATTTCTGACATTGGCCTTGAATCTATTGCTTGTCGACCATTCATTGTAGAGTTAGTTCTCTGTAGTTTACAATTCATTGGTTTCATATTATTTTATAAGATATGCAGCCTAGATTTATTATCTCGAAAGAATCTTTGAAATGCTTTTAAAATGATATTAATAATGATTAACATTCAGAGTATCTGAGTACCTATAAAAATAATACATTTGTAATACCTACTTTTATCTGTTTTTTTCTCCTTATTGCTTGTTCTTATTTTAAGGCGATGCACTACATAGTGTAATACTAATGTATTTTAAATCGAGCCGCTATCAATAACATCCCTTACATAAGGCGATAAGGTTTAACACAATTCGCCTGTTTTGATTTATGCAAGAAAAAAACATGGTCAAAAAGTGCCTTTTATTTTATTTTGTGGATGTTCAGGCATAAATATTTAATTTTTTTCCAATCATTTTATAAATAACTTAATTTGCCACACTATACAATAAAATCATAACCGAAAATGGGTTCGTAAGTAGGAGATTTTGAACTTTAAAGCAGTTTTCATAGACCTTATACATTATTTTTTCTTGGCTTATAAAAAGACTTCTACCTAAAAAATGCTCGATTATTTCAAAGGCCAAGATGTATTCTACTTGCAGTATTTAATCAAAGCATCTAAAACATTTCTAGACGACCAAATTTTCAAACCAAAAACACATGATTTTGAATTACTACGTAGTGCATCGCTTTAAATATGATTTTTCTTAAAATAAATTTTGCCTTACGCTCTCGATTAGCAATCCGAAGGTTAAGGGTTCAAAGTAAATTTTATTTGATTAATTTGTGTTCTTTCACAACTTATTAATTCAAAATAATATGTAGTTTAATCGTGGCACGTTCCGCAGTTGAAAATACTCTCAGTATCGCCACTCAGAATTTAAACTTTACTTGAAATGTTTTAAGTCGAGTTTGGTGACCAAATCTTAATAGCTAGGTTACTGCTACCTTCAACCTCACAACATAGCCCAATTGGGGATGCCATAGTATTACTGGATCCAGACGGTGGGGAGCAGTTGGGACTCCTGTGCGGTATTCACATAAAAAAATAATTTTGATACAATAATAAACGTATTAAACGGCATTACTAAATAGTATTTTATATACAGCGTGTAACATAATAGTAATATCTGGCTGATTTATATAGCGCCGATTTCGTGAAAAATGACCTCAAGGGCGCTGATTTGACAAGTGAGCATATTTGGAGTTAATATTGTAGATGTCATTTTGCTGTTCGATGATTTTATTTTCAATTAAAAAAATACATATGTATATTCTTCTACCACAAGAATACATTCTTAATAGAAATTGAAAATATCTACAGTTATTTCTGTGTAATATTGCCGTTTGTTGATAAATTACTGTGTATAATAAGTGTCAATAAAATTAAGAAAAAAAACTATTTAATTCAATGCAGGAAATTCGAAGGAAAGGTGGGTTGTCTGTGAAGAAAAAAGAAAATATTATTTTTATTTTGGTCTTCAAAGTGTTGCTTGAAAGGGCAGCTCTCATATTTTTTTGAGTCAACAAAATCGATAAAACGCAGGAAAAGATGTAAAAATAATGTGTTGACAGCGGTGGGATTCGAACCCACGCTCTTTCGAACTGGTGCCTAAAACCAGCGCCTTAGACCGCTCGGCCACGCTGCCCGTTGCTTAGGGCATGCAAAACCAGAATATGCTTGTTTTGTTTTCAAAATCAATTCAATCGAAATGTTTTTTTTAACAATACCGAATAAAATTATTAATACAGACTGTTTCTCTAAAAATTAATTCATATTGCTACATTTCGTGTATAAATTAAATAGCTGAAGTATCTGGCGATGCCTGGGCTATACTTATTTTAATACTAATTAATATTCTGCGGTAAAGATGGGAAAAGGGGGGTGTTGGGTGGTTTTTAAAAATCTCCAGTAGAGAGTGACTTTCCTCTTGTTTAGGAGGCCAAGTGTGGAAAATATCGAAATAAAACCGTAGATTTGTATAAAACATAAAGTCACAGACACACTTCTTTATATATTCATCGTGTTCCGCGCTCATACTGCGAAACTTTAATGGGTAGTTATCCATGTTAATCAAAGCAATTCTTATTACAACAACATTGCGTAATAGCAGCTATACTTTTACGAGTAATGCACACGTGTTCTGATAAAAAAATGGCCACCTTCTCATTTCACTTCTTAAAGAGAACAGCTGACTGAAGGGAAGAAATAATAATTACAAAGATGTTTTTACACGAAAGACATTGGCATTAAAATTGTAGACTTGCCCTTAAATGAAATCCGGGGATCGTTTCGACGAACTGGAGGCAAACCACGTGACTATATTTTTGGCACCAGAAGGATTCGAGAATGCTTCGAATAAACTATTACATCAGTCGTACATTGACCTCCGAAGAATGGACATCGAAATGACGAGACCCTGCGTAGAAAAGTAACGTTCGCTAAATCTTTCACTGGATCTGAATGTTCGTTTTTAAACGAATCGCCTGGCATAGCGACGCTTAAAAATTAGTGAGATAGGTAAATTATAACACATTTGTAAAAGTGTAACTAAATAGTGTAACAAAATATTAAATTTTGGAAACAAGCCCGAACTTTTGTTCACCCAATTTGTACAGCCAGCAATTTGCGCGCCTTTGTAAAAAGGACTTGTAATTAGTAAGCATGTATGATAAGTGATATTACAATGAGAGTTCCCTGTTTACTTTCAGATTCATTTATTGACGAATCACGTAAAGGTAGACGGCCACGCCGCCTCCCTTGCTCCTCGCAACTTTGTTTGTTCCTGTTTCCTGATTGCCTGGTCTATCAATTTTTATGTCTATGGGTATCCATCTGTTCTGAATGATTATGCAATAATGAAGGCTTTATAAATGTACCACAAAAAATTGGCGGCAATGTGTAAGGATGTGTTTGAAATAAACGTACCGAAAAAACACTGTGACAACCTTTAATATCATTATGTAAAAGCATTATGAAATATCCTTTTTATAATAATATACTCGTAATACAACCTTCGATAAAGTAGACACTTCACCACGATATATAACATTAAACAAAAGTAAGTGACAATATTGTAAGGAAGTGATTTAAATAAGAAAAACACAAAAAAACTGCGTGTAATGAATATTATGAAATATGACTATTGACTACATAAGGTAACCTTCACCTTCACCTCCTTTCCTCTTACCGCATGTCTGCTACGAGCAGAGTTGGTTTGAATGTTTATTATAATAATATAAAACGTACAGTACCTATCACGCAATATGTATATTTTTCTAACCACGTACTCCTTTTCATTTCGCGAACGGCAAGCAATATATGATGTTTATATCTTGGAAAAATTACTCAAAACTAATTAATTTCACGCCTTTTCAGTGGCGGGCGGAGGTTCATTCAAATTCATTATTTATTTGTAAGAAACAAACAGCGTACATAGGATAGGTAATGTATGAAGTTAATAAAAGTTAAGCCAAAGTTTTGTATTCTTAAGTTGCTTAGAAATATGAGTTTAATTGTGTCTTAAAACCAACTAGTAGATAAAGAGGAGAGAATGAGGAATATATGATAAGGATAGGAGGTGCTCCTGATATATTCCGTTTTTATTAATTTAAGATCGTACGCTTTACTTATGTTCGATATTTTCTGAAGGTTATTGCTAAGAATGTCTATATTGTGAGATATTAAGTTATACTGCGTACATGTGCATTGGAGAATTATTTCCAATGTTGGTTCTATATGTGGACAAATGAAAGAAATCGGTTTGTTGCATCGTCTCATACGTAATAATATGTTATTTTGATTCTTGAATGACCCGTCTCAAGTACTTAATGGTGTCTTCATGTCTTGAATGACCTGTTTCAAGTACTTAATGGTGTCTTCATGTCTTGAATGACCCGTCTCAAGTACTTAATGGTGTCTTCATGTCTTGAATGACCCGTCTCAAGTACTTAATGGTGTCTTCATGTCTGGAATGACCCGTCTCAAGTACTTAATGGTGTCTTCATGTCTTGAATGACCCGTCTCAAGTACTTAATGGTGTCTTCATGTCTGGAATGACCCGTCTCAAGTATTTGATGATATCTACATTAACTTCCGCAACATATATTCTCCTCACACTCCTTTTTTTCATTTTGGTAAAATGGGCCACGAAGCAAGGCATAGCCTTATTTTTGTGTTTTCGGGTAGGTACTAGCTTTCAGTATAAGAGGAAGTTTATATTTGGGCACCTTTAAGAAATAAATACATTGTAAACATGACGTTCAGTGGGCGATGGGTCCAAAGCGTCGGGTTCGTAACATTTGATAGGGTTTGTCTTTATCATTTTCACTACAATTTTCTCAAGTGTTGGGCGCAGTTGTTTCGCAAAAATTCACGTCTGACAAAGTCACCAAATGGCTATTCAGCGATATTTCGGACGGGTTGTTTCACAGAATTTGTGAAGTTCTGTGAAGATTCTATTCAAGTTCTGTAATTATATCATTAGTGGCAATGGCCAGTTGTTTCACAAAACAATGTCAGAAATTTAATAGAACTTTTACAGAACATGAAAATCATCAAATGATGAATTGTTCAAATTCTGTGAAACAACCGGTCCTTAAAAAAAAATTAAATTTGAAAGGTCTTCGTTACGCCGATTCTAAAAAAGTTGAATTGTTTGTATAAGTTAATTCTTGATATCCGTTCCTATTCTTGCAAAAAAATATACACTCGTTGCTTTTAAGTATTTTGGCATTAAATTAAAATATAAAATATTACATTGTGAATAACGTGATCCGTGCCTTTATCGTTTTGTTTTTTTTTTAAGAGCAAATCAGTTCTTCAAAGCAAATTAATTCCTCGATTCTGCATAATAAAATGTTGTGATAATGAATTATTTATGGTATTCGAGGAGCAGTTAAATTATAGAAGCTGTATTATTTATGATCAAATCTTAAAAAGGTAGTGCTAAACATAATTGAGTGTTTCGTAAATTAAGAATCACAAAGTCAAAATAAAAATAACAAAATGAAAATAGAAAAATTGACGGAGAAAATACTAATTACCAGTATTGTAGTGGGAAAATATTACGTGTGTGATGGTGGAGCCGCTGAGATAAAACCGGACGCATTTGTTTACTCAGCTACTAACGGAGTATAATCAAAACACAAAATTAATGTAACTAATTTGAGTTGAGATAACATATATAAGCACAGTTTCACCACAATTATTGTTTACACATCTGCTCTGACAAAGGACACTGTAATGCTGTCCTTGTAATATTTTAAATTGAGTCGCTATCAATAACAACCCTTATGTAGATGGCGATAAGGTTTAAATTCCCGCTTAACATCATCCGCCTGTTTTGATTTATGCAAGAAAAAAAAATGGCCAAAAAGTGCCTTTTATTTTATTTTGTGGATGTTCAGGCATAAATATTTAATTTTTTTCCGATATTTTATAAATAACTTAATTTTCCACATTATACAATAAAATCATAACCGAAAATGGGTTCGTAAGTAGGAGATTCTCAACTTTAAAGCAGTTTTCATAGGCCTTATACATTATTTTTTTCTGGGCTTATAAAAAGACTTATTTAAAAAATGCTCGATTATTTCAAAGGCCAAGATGTATTCTATTCGCAGTATTTAATTCCGGTCAGCAACGTAAGCAGATATACACGATAAAATAACGATAGCAGTCAAGTACAATAAGCGTGTTTACACGTCAACGCGTGTGTTTCCACAAAAATCGTCATAACTCCGTTATTCTTCTAGTGACATCCCTAAAACAAAAAGTAGAATATTCGTATTGAATGAAGCTTCACATCTCTATTCAAAGTTATCCATAGAAACCCGTAAAAAGACCTACTCAGTGGAAGCAAATTTTACCAGCCAAATCGTAAAACCCGCCTCCCACATATCCCAGTTTTAATTATTTTAAAAAAAATATATTTTGTATGAAATGGTCAAAAAGTGAAGTGACAGAATTGTTTACTGTACATTTGTACGATGAAATAAGTGTTTTTTTTTACATTATCCGTGATTTTAGTATCGTTTTTACATAAAACATTACAGGTGAGTCATTTTTACAATTTTTTCATGTTTCCATTCTAAATTTAAATATTTACAAATGTTAATATTTATTTATGATACAACAATTTGAAAGCCTATTTTGTAACCTTTCTAAAACAGTTTTTACTATTCGGCTCCGTTCAGTAATGTTTCATTTATAGAGCTTTGATTGTGAGGCGGTAATAACACAACGTTTTCGTGAAATTGACATTTCGGTAAAGACATTTTAGCTTCAAGTTCGCGAAAAGTCGGAGGGGTTAAAGCATCTGAAAAATTTCTAGGCGACCAAATTTTCAAACCAAAAACACATGATTTTGCATTACTACGTATGGCATCGCCTTAAAAAGTAGGAGGTAGATATACGACATAATAACTAATTTGAGCTATAAATCTGTGGCTCGCTTATAAAAGGGTTAACGCATAGACATATGAATATTAGTAGACCTGCCCTAAGTGATTAAAAGCGTATTATCCCCACTCCCCATACCGGTTCCATTGGAGCCGGCTGGGCTCGCGTATGGCCTCAAGTAAATTTTGAAAACGTGACGTCATCATTCTTGTGCGAACTATGGTCGAGGCATCATCGGTTCATTTTACGAAATAACACGGCAAAATGTTGACTTGTACTATGAAAACTTGTAAAAATAGATGTGAAAAAGAGAATAAACCCAATTGTCGTATTACATTCCATATATAAGCATTATTTTAAGCATATTCACATCGTATAATATAGATCAGTTTTAGAAACATATACTATCACATCGAGAAACGTCTGGACGCGAAACACAAAGCTGGTTGGTTGCTGGGAAGTAAATTATGAACATTTATAAAAGTGTCTTAACTAAATACTTAAACGAAATATTCGACTCTGAAAATAGAACCGAATTTTTTTGCCGAATTTGGACTTCGCAAATTTGTTCATAACGTGGCGAGTAATTTGCGCTCCCATGTAAAAATGTCTATTCATTCAAAAGCAGATTTTACTTTTAAGAAGTAAATGGTGATATTATAATGCGAGATGCCTATTTACTGTCAGATTGATTTATTGACGAATCACAGTCAGCCTTACGCCCTTCGTTCTTCAACAGTTGATTTTACCCCTCGCCATTATCTTCTCGTCTATTAATTCCTATGTCTGTGGGTCAACGTCAGTTTTTTCAAATTTCATGACAACCTAATATTGGCACTTTTTAAATATACCAGTATATCTATTTAAATTTCACTAGGACTACCAAACATTGGTTATATCTTTTCAAATATACATCTATTTAAATTTCTCTTTTGTTTTCGGTGATGAATGGATGCAAATCTTGACATCCGATAGAGCTGAAACTCGGCCAGATAGACACGTTGTCGATGACGATACATTTTATAAACTTTTGGTGTCAATCACATACACACACGCGGAAATGTACGCATTTCTCTGAAATTGTATTATTTTACAGCGTTAATGTATGAAATAAATGTCGGTCCGGCCCGATAGGCATTTAGCGAGAGTTGACTATCCAGTTCCTGCGTAGGAAGGTCATCAAGTCATCTATTAAGATGTAAAAAAATTTATGTATAAAGATGATAAATAAACACATTTTATAATAGATGTAAAAAACTTTGTAATTTAAGGGTTGGTTTTTTAAAAAGTTTTAATTTACTGGTAAAACGCTGGCCTCCGAAAATAGAAAAGCTTTCATCCAAATAGAAAGGTTCTTTAAAAATTCAGATGATAACCAAATTTTGAAGCAAAAATAATTATCGAAAAAGTAATATTGGTGATTTAGAAACAAGCCACATTATCAATGACCGATTCTGCTTAATTTCACGTGCATACATCAAGGATTTTGCTGCATATATATTCCACTTTCAGCCCATATTTACAGGCACATTTCAAGGATTTATAATTTGTCAATTTCCCTGTCATTAACGTCATACGTTATTAAATATTTCGTCAGAAGTTGTCACTGGAAACCATATTAACCTATTTCCTATCAATTATTATCATAACAATCTATTATCTAATTTAGCCCGTATTTTGCTTCCAAATTAATGGTTTTTTTAACACTTGACCGAAGACAATGTCTTTTGTTGTTCATCTTATTTATCGGATGCCCTATTTGCGCGTTTGCGATATTTATGCAATATTATTTACGATGGGTTGATTATTCTGAATTTTAAGAAATCACCTAAATTTATAACTTCATTTTGACATTTGATCATGTTGTAGGTGTAATTTGTTCGTGTTTACAAAATATATGGCTTTGTTTCGTGATTTAAAAGTCGAACGTAAATTCCAAATTCAGAAATTCGGTTTGTCAGTACAAATTCAAAATAAAATGGATTGGTAATATACACTGTCTTCTATAGTCAAATGGGTTCCATGATAACTCAACACAGTGACAATTCAACACACCTTTAAAAATTGATATAAAGTCATTAGAAATAATGAAAAAAAAATTAAATCTAACCTAACTTGCTTAACCCAGCTAATAAAGTTTTTGTTTCATTACTTTCCATGACTTTATATAACTTTTTAAAGATGTGATGAATTATCATTTTGATGATTTATCCGGTCACCAGTCAAAAGATATTAAGAATGGGTGGTTTTAGAGAATTTGAACAATTCATCAAATTTCAACGTTCATTTTCGGGTTCTGTGAAAGTCCTATTCAACTTCTGTTATTATATTACTATAGGCTAGTTGCTTGACAGAAATGAAATAAAAACAGACTTGAAAAAATCTTTCACAGATCTTGAAAATGAACGTAGAAATTTGATGAATTGTTCAAATTCTCAGAAACATCCCGTCCTTAATTTTCAAGTTCTGTGTAGGTTCCATTCAAGTTTTGTTATTATTTCATTTCTTCAAGGCAAATAATGATATAATAACAGAACTTGTACAGGAATTTTACAGAACTTGAAAATAAATAATAATAATAATATTTGGATGATTTCTATAGCACCAAAAATTTGTGCAAAATTGTTGTGCAAAATCACCTCAAGAGCGCTGAACTTTGATGAATTGGTCAGTTCACCTAAAATATAGACATATTAAATTTAAGTTTACCAGTATATAAGACATACCCCAATGATGTTTTTATGTATGATTATATTATTATTTAGGAGCATCGCGTAAGAACGATTATATTTAATTTTTCATATTATTATGTTTTCTTTTAGAGTTTTTTGTTTTGTTGTCATTTCTTATACATTTAAAAACTCCAGTTGTCACTGTATTATGCAGTGAATATGGTAAAATCATATAAAAGCCCATCAGGGCGTTTATAATTAATAAAATAAAATTTCGGTGAAACATCCAGCCCTAAGTCAATTTACATTTCCATTCAAATTTATATTAAGGCGATGCCATACGTAGTAATGCAAAATCATTTGTTTTTGGTTTGAAAATTTGGTCGCCTAGAAATGTTTCAGATACTTCAATTAAATACTGCGAGTAGAATACATCTTGGCCTTTGAAATAATCGAGTATTTTTTAGATAAGTCTTTTTATAAGTCCAGAAAAAAATAATGTATAAGGCCTATCAAAACTGCTTTAAAGTTCAAAATCTCCTACTTACAAACCCATTTTCGGTTATGATTTTATTGTATAATGTGGCAAATTAAGTTATTTATAAAATGATCGAAAAAAAATTAAATATTTATGCCTGAACATCCATAAAATAAAATAAAATGCACTTTTTGGCCATGTTTTTTTCTTGCATAAATCAAAACAGGCAGATGGTGTTAAGCGGGAATTTAAACCTTATCGCCATCTACGTAAGGGTTGTTATTGATAGCGGCTCAATTTAAAATATTACTCGAAGTAGTGCATCGCCTTAAGGTATTTCTATTCGAATGCAAGCTCAACTTATTTTCTCAACTTTTAATGAGTATTCACTATACAGAAGCACACAAAGAAAACCGCCACTGGTTTTGATTATTTAATTTTTGCGTTTAACTATTTTTGCTGCTAATTGTATCTGAGTCAAGCTCATGACATTGCCGTGGAAATAAAATGTTATTACATAATGCAATTACGTGAACATTATTTACATAACCGATACACATAATACATAATCAATGTTTCTATTATTATTCATTATGTCTGTGAACATCATAGAACAAAAAAGAGCACTAGAAATGCGATGTGGGCGCGTTTCTTGATCCAAAAGTCTGGCCAATCGTGCCTTAAAATTCAAATACAAAACTGAGTACAATTTGGGAGGCAGGTTTGGAACCATTAATTGGATAAAAAACAGCTGTGTTATGACTATGGGTCACTCTTAGTGGTTCGCTACGTTTAGTGATCTAGCAGGGCAGCTCGGGTTAATCGGGTGGGGTGAACTGCGTGGCGAGACCCTTTGACCTTTCCAACTATCAATCTATCGGTCACTCCTGGACACTGATCCATACCGTTTCCTTCACAGAACTTCTTCTTCCTCCTTTCCTTAGAAGATACCCTCCACACAGTATCCCTAAAGATTACATAGGCCCTGAGGGAAATTATTTTCCTCAAAACCTCCTGTGTGGGATTAACGTTAAGACAAGTTGTTTCATCATAATTGTGAAATTCAAATGAAAAGGCGATATTCGATGTCAGGCAATCAGTGTAAGAGGGACAGAGCACGTGCTAAACATGCTAGAATGTATTAAGTCAGTGGCATTGGTTTCCATTCAAATCTACATAAAAGGCATTTCTGGTGTGTATTTTCCATTCAGTGGTGACTACTTTGTCACCGTTTCGATGTACCTCTACCTAGGCATATTATAACGAAGTTAAAATACATGTAATATTAATAAATTATAGTCAATAAATAATGACAACTATGCTTGATTAGTTATTTATTACACACGATGCTTAAAATTGCAAAAAAAACGTGTACTGTAAGTATTTATAAAATCATTTAGTCAATTGATTATAATTTTTTTAAATCTGGTGCGTCATATATATTTTTTGTAAATTCCCATATTCGGAAAATATTCTCGTTTTATAAAAATCTATTAAAAATGTATTTGCAATTCTCAGTAAGGCGATTAAAAAATGATTGTTTTAGGGAAGTGATCAGTTACGTTACCCAAGTCTCATGGTTGAATTATCACGCACTTGAAATGAATGTTCATACCTGATAGAGTAACCTGTTATAATTTGTATTAAAAAAAAACCAGTACAGTTGCTTATACTTCCTTGAAATATGCTATTAAGTCTGTTAAAGTGGCGCACTGCGGAAGAATTTTTGATATATTTTGAAAAGTTCTTTATACTTAAAGAATAAGTAATTTATTAACTATGCATACCGCTAGAAATCTTTGTGTTATCGATGAGTGAGCTCTAGCAACATGAAAATTGGACAACTATTTCTGTTTCTGTTTTCTATCATGAGTTATCTACATAACCCTAGAACTGTGGATACATAAGTAAATTTTACTCACTCCTAAGATTTTTTAGAAACATCATAATAATAATTTTTGGCTAATTTATATAGCGCCGTTTTCGTGAAAAATCACCTCAAAGGCGTTGTTCAAATATATTTATTGAATAATTAATACTATAACTACTGACGTAAAACTAGTGGCTTACATTTAAGACTTATATCTAGTGACTTACGACTAAGGCCTATAACTACTATCTTAATGACATATACATTTACATATGTAGAAACATGCAACTAACATTAACATTAACAATCAAATTTTACTAGCGCCAGAAGAAGGAGGAAGTTCTATAATATTAGGGTGTTTTCATAATTAATTTTAGAACGCGGGTGTAAAATGCGCCCAACGGGATAGCTGGATATATGTCTTAGGGCGAAGCTTAATGCCAAATCACTATTTTGATTAATCTTTATACCGAATTCATGTATATTTTAAATACCAAAAAATATGCTTTAGATAAATTGAAAGTTTTCCTATCGTTTCGCTTGAGTAGAATACAAATAAAAAAATTAATTACTCAATAAAAAATGTAAATGTAAACTACTGAAAAAAATATTTTTCAATAGAAATGTATGAACGCGTAAAGGAAACAACTTTTAAAAAGTACAGTATTATAGCTAAGATTATCTGTGACAGTTTCACTTGATTAACTTTTTTGCTTTCTTATAAAATTATTTACAAAATAAATAAAAAATAGTTTTGTTCTTGAAATCGAACGTTTCTAGCCTCCGTTTGTCAAGCGATTTTAATGCCTATTACCTAAAATAGAAGGCATACAAAGAATACACACATTTTTGGCTTGTAGCTTCCTCTTAAATGAATTAATGAAATCAATCGTCGATCTTTTCCGCATTTAGATGATTCATCTGCCAACAATTAGACCGATTAACGTATTCTGTTTCCACTGATATTGTCCATTGTCCATTGGTAGGCAACTCAATAGCATTTTGGCTTTATCATAAGTAGTTGAACATGTCAAATAACTCAGAAATAGACGAAGTTCCATGCATTGCCCGCGCTTTATATGACTTCGTCTTGTTTTAAAGGTCAAGTATGCAAGATGTTATCCATCTAAAATCGTATATAGAAGAAAAAACATTGCGAAATATTAATTACCGATGCGTTATTTTCTTAGGAATGAGTAAAACAATAATGATTTTATATTTTTTTATTCAAAAGATCGAAAATAATGATCATTATTTATTTATATAACAAACGTTCAGCGGTGAACCATCGATATGTTAATCAGTGAAGCGAGCGTAGCACGGGTTTGATTGGCGGGCTCTTATTTAAAGAAGTTAGTAAATTTTACTCACAAGCACCCCCAGGGTTAATTTGGTGATTGCTTGATAGTTTTTTTTAATTTTTTTTTTTATTTATTCTTAAATTTATTAGTATTACAAATGTATGGCATATTATCCTCCACGCTAGGAGTTCACCTGTGTTGTGGAGGACTTTTACAATTGTAAAGTTATATAATAGTAAACAATTCAGTTACGCTTTGATAAAAGTTATATAGGTGTAGGTACTATAAATCTTCGATTGTATCTTTATGTTATATTGAATCTCAGCTTCCCAGGAAGACATGGAATGATCATTTGAAAAGTGCCTGCCTATTCAGAACTGGTCAGTACACACAACTAAATGGAGTATCTAAAACTCAAAACTTTTATGAAATCTGAAAATTTCTAACATGCCCACTCTAAGTTAATTTGTATTGGGATATAATAATCAATAACAACAAAATTTTATCGTTTCTTATTATTTTGCGTTACAAATTCGCTGGGTAAAACCCGTTGGCGTAAATAAGTGTATAGAGAAAGGTCTTTTTGCTTAAAACCCGATCATTACAAGAATGACTCACTCTTGGTTCTGCCTATAAGTACCACTTGTGGTATTTACCTACAAAGGCCTTCTGATAAAAACAAAGCATAATAATAATTAAGTTTACGAACTTTAAAAACAGGTGAAGAATGCAAAGCAATTAAAAAAACATGCGAACTGCGAACATTATACAATATTCATCCGATTGCAATGAAACTTTCAAAGTTTGTTCTTATTAGTGCCAGGAGTGTTTAGAGATAAGTCGGGGACCCCCAAGGAAGACTTAACGGTTCAAAAGTTTTCGCCGTTGAAACAGATTTCTTGTGTAGACTTGCCTGCTTACCAAAAAAAACTGACGTAAGTAACAAAAAACTTGATTACAAATCTAACAAAAAAAATTCGACTAAATATTTTAAAACTTGTTTTGTACATGGGTTCATTGATTTTTAATTTATTTGCGGTCATCATGTAAAAAAATATATTAGGCGTGATGTTGGATTTACAGACCTTGACCTTCGGACGCGATGTTGCCTTAAACTAGGCTCGTACGAACTGCGTATGATTGTTAATAGTGATAAGTAGATATCTAGCAGTACCTAAACCAGCTCCCCCAGGTGTAATCCTACCCACCTACATTTAGCCATCAGGCGTGACCAAACGAGGAATCCCTAGGATGTTTTATTTGGATAAGATGAAGAAAAACGATGAACGTGTTTGATGATCGGAGTTATTCAAGATGGCGGCATATTTTGTAGTTGTTTTATTTAAAAATATATCGAAACCAGGTAATTATTTTATTCTGGACATTGTAAAATAATGATTAAGGCGATGTCATACGTAGTATTGCAAAATCATTTGTTTTTGGTTTGAAAATTTGGTCGCCTAGAAATGTTTCAGGTACTTTAATTAAATACTAGGAGTAGAATACATCTTGGCCTTTGAAATAATCGAGTATTTTTAATATAAGTCTTTTTATAAGCCCAGAAAAAAATAATGTATAAGGCCTATGAAAACTGCTTTAAAGTTCAAAATCTCCTACTTACGAACCCATTTTCGGTTATGATTTTATTGTATAATGTGGCAAATTAAGTTATTTATAAAATGATCGAAAAAAAATTAAATATTTATGCTTGAACATCCACAAAATAAAATAAAAGTCACTTTTTGGCCATGTTTTTTTCTTGCATAAATCAAAACAGGCGGATGGTGTTAAGCGGGAATTTAAACTTTATCGCCATCTACGTAAGGGTTGTTATTGATAGCGGCTCAATTTAAAATATTCCACGACGTAGTGCAGTAAACAACTAGCTTAGGTACCCAACGTCGCCCAGGCTTTAATCTGAATTAAGGGGATAGGGTGATTTTTAAAATCTCTTGTAGACAGTGACCTTTAGACAGTTTAGAAGATTAAGTGCTATTTTTAATAGGGAGCAGTGCATTTACTTGGGATGATATTTCATTTTCGCTGTGACTGACACCATTAATGTTACTGTCACTCATATTTAAAATCCATAAATACTTACAATTTATTAAGAAACGAAAACTGGCCGAATTATGCGTCGTTCCGTCACGCCACATAAGAATCGGCCTTCCCCGCACAGAGTTTTGGCGGCCGGGCGGAAAGAGCCGATGATGGAGACCTTAGCTACCTGATAACTGTCCGATCATAGCTTTTTAAATAATCTATTTGAATTTACCTTTTGTTTTCGTGTATGACAATGTTTTTTATCAACTTTTGGTGGCAATCACGCATACATACGCGGAAATGAACGCATTTCTCTGAAATTGAATGAAATTATAGCAGACGATATACCAAATAAATGTAGGTCCCACCCGATTGGCATTTGGTGCGGTTGTTAGCGTGGTTGACCCTAGTCCCCGGGGAGGAAGGTTCAATCGTATATAAAAATCTGTTTCAAATTTATATATAGACAGATTTTTAAAGTTCACAGCAGTTTAAGAGCCAGTTCGTGGGGAGGAATGTTCAATCCTCAGTCAAACCAAAAAAATCTTTGAAATCGGCTACTTGCTAGCCAAGAGTTGGTGAATCTAGGTCGAAAATTGAAAATAAATATACTATAGCAAAAAAAAACTTTATTTTTACCCAGTGATTTTTTGTCTTTTCTCGTGTAACAAAACCTCTACACGTGAGGACGTAAACGAAATAAGTATTATTTTTTACGAATTGAATTAATATATTTTCCTGTTTGATTTTTTAACGCATTGCTTATCGATCAGGCTGTTGAATTCTTGGAAAATAATTACTGTAATTAACGACGTATGAAATTGCAATAATTTTCTTGAAGAATTATTAGCCGTCTGAAACTCTGAAGGCCACTTACTATTGCAAATTCCTTCGGGTGGGATTTTTATCGATCTTTAACTTGAGTCCGTTTGTATTAATTTATTGTATTGTACCTTTTTTACGTAACTAACGAATGTTCACCCTGTTTCTCAAAGTTGTAGGCTAGGATGGACAGCCACACAACTACGAGTATTACTGGACGCCAACTCCTTGCTTTATTAATAAATCGACAAATAACCACTGTGCAGGTAATCCCAAGAAGTGTGTTGTGTACCGATCAATTGGTACTGGGCAAATGGACTGTAATTTTAACTAGGTAAAAATAATCAAAAGTTTGTGTTAACAGTAAATTCAACCTTTGGACAAAGACACTACCAATACCATGCTATAAAAGCTTTCAACAGTCTAAAAATTGAAATTAAAATTGAGGAAAATAAAAATAAATTCACACACAAAATTACAAAATGGATTAAACAACAAAAAAGACAATATTACCAAAATGTCATAGCATAAAATAAAAATAAAACCTACACGTAACACACAAAACCAACATAAACACACATCACTCACAAACACACAAGATTATTTTCATTGTATTATTTTTAAATTTTAAATGTATTATTATGTATTTTTAATTTTAAATTTATTATTTTCTTTTCAAATTTACTATCTTCTCTTTAAATGTAATATGTAGATTAGATTTTCAAATTATAAAATGAAGGCCTCAGCACGGGCAAGCCACCCAGTGAGGCCTACATTACTGGAAAACATAAATTGTAACAAAATAATGTACCAAATAAATAAATAATAAATTTATTGAGGAAACTAAGAGTGGGAAAAGGAGGCTTGTGGAGTCTTGCTTCATTTGGAAGTTCTGGTGTTTTTTCGGAAGTTCCGTGGGCAGTTTAGTAGTTTATATAGGTATGTATATCTGGCACCGTTCCACAACAAGAAGTGTTTTGAATCACACACGACAATATTTAATGTTTTTTCACTTGGGGCAGATAATTTAATTATATTATTTATTGCAAGGGGCGAAAATAAGCAAAATATGCAGCACACATGAACTCGTGTTATTAGGGATTTGTTAAAAGTTTATCGGGAATTAGCCTGAAATCCCGTTTTTAAACGAATCACCAATAATTTGAAGAGATTCGCCATACTCATTTTTCTCCGTGAATATAATGTTTCCAATAAAAAATTCTTAAATTGTATTTTAAAGACTGTATAAAATAAGTGTTGGCATTTTAGATTTATCGTTCGAAAATACCTTGTTTTTAGGCTGTACCTTTGACAGATATTTTGGTATGCATGTCACAGAATTTAAGAGATTACAGTTTGAGGAGTTTTATCTTTTTTATGTGTGAATCCGTACAAGAGTCCTAACTGCTCCCAACCGTTAGGAGGGGTATATTGTGAGGCTGAATGTAGCGTATTACTCGTTTAAAATTTACAGATCGATCATTTATGGTATCACTAAGTGAGGCTAATGTTCATTTTTAACTATCCCGCAGCCAAGTGGGGGAGTAGGTAGTACCCAAAATTACTATCCTCCTTATATTAGCTTAAATACTTGACATATCATTTTGGTATTTTACGTATTCCTGCGCAAATACATAAGTTAAGTAATAATTGACTGAATAATTGGGATTTCTATAGTTTAAAAGTCCATAAGACAGAAAAATCATGGGGTCTTCGGAAGACCCACTTGGTTACAGACGTTTTGTTTGGCATATTGACCTGTCAAGAGTTAATGCCGAACCTTCAGTGTCAAAATTTATTTTGTTGTCATTACCGGCTTTTGGCATGACCCGACTTGAAGTGACCCTTTCTTTCATTATTACGCTTACATAAACATTATTTTATAACAGAATAAGGTCAATAAAATCATCATTGTTTTTATGCATTAATCAATTTGCGTTAGATCACGAATTATAATAAAAATATCTATCATCATAAACACCGAGTTATGGATAGTATAGTATGTATATAGCCGCAACATCTTACCTGTATTATCGACGGTTAGAGCAAACCTACACTAAATTGCAAATAATCGTTTCCAAGGACTTTCAATACACGATAATATTTTTATACTGATCTTTAATATGCAAATCTAACATTAATTTATTGACTTCGTGCAGTTTCGTGGACGCCGTATAAATTTTATATCACCCCCTAGTAATCTTTTATGATACGATGTATGAATAAAGCAAAGAGTGGGTGGTATTCCATCCTCTCTGCTTACCTTTTTTGTGTATTCTGTGTGTTGAAAGCCCGCCGTCCGTAAGTGATTTTTATTTTATTAATTTGTGTTATTTCACAATTTACCAATTTAAAATAACATTTAGTAAATTGAAACTTTGCTTGAAATGACTTTAGTCTTGTTTGGTCATCAAATCTGAATAGCCAGGTACTTCCCCTACTTTCTCCTCCCCATCTCCTTCCCATCCCCACTACATTCAGCCTCACAACATACCCAAATTTGGGATGCCATAGTCTCATCCTCTCTGTCAATGGTTGTCAAAATCGTCTCAGGTGTGCCCCAGGGGTCACATGTCGGACCACTCTTATTTTAAATACATAAATAAAATAATAATTATTATAATTGAATAACTTGTACAGCGCCGTTTTTTCTGATAAATTAGCTCAAGGGCGCTCTGTGTGCCTTCAAAATGGATACTTCGTGTAATAAGCCGTCGCTTGTACGGAATTACAAAGCGTATTCGTACTTTTTTTTACATATATACTCTCAAAATTGCTCTGGTGTAAGACCAATAAACAAAATTGAAACGTCGCTTGATTGGTGACCAGATCTGAATATCGAAGTACTTCCCCACCTTCCTTCCCTTTCCACTCCCTTCAGCCTCACAACATACCCCATTTGAGGATGCCATAGTCTCATTCGCTCTACAAGGTCAGGAGCAGTTGGGACTCTTGTGAGGTATTCAGATAAAAAAAAAAACAAAAATAGTTATAAAGCAGTAAAATTGATGAACTCTGCAATCGTAAAATTTACACAGTTTTTTCTGACTAATTTTTTTTTTATATCAGGCATAAAGATCATACTGTTATGCTCGACAGCCGTTTGAATTGGATCGAAATAAGAGCTAAACTAAAGTCGTCATCACACTGGGTCTCGGTACGACGCGCGACGGGCTAAGCGTATTAGAATGATATAATAATGTTAGAAAAAAGTTATTGGTGTTTCTTTAGTGTGTTGTTGACAGTGAAATAACCACTTAGCACCTCTCGATTAATTAATGACTGGTAATTTTATTTCAAAGTCCCACTATACAACTCCTTTTACAAACCTTAAGGTTCAAGGTCAGAGGTACACATTATATACCAGCAATTAATGAGATACGATACAACTACTTTTAAAACCAGAATATAAGTTTGTTCTGCAGGCCAACATACAAATAAATAATAATATATGTACATTCTAACGCAGCATCGCGTTCATTTGTTAAATCTACATATAGTTTTGTATCAGTGATCGACGATCTGGTAGATGCGATCTGTTAACCATGCTGATAACAGTTTGTCTAGTCTATGGTTAGTAATAAGATAGAGCATTGTAGAAAATTATCTTATTTTGCAGCTCCCTTTTTTATCATGTTTATCAAAAATGGCGTTATACAAATCATGGAAATATCTGAAATTATTAGTTCATGAATGCCTGTACAGTTTTGATTGCTGTAGTTGGAAGTGGCGCCATCTGTTATTTTCAAAAAGAATCATCGAATTATTATTATTATTTTAATAAGTTATAGGAAACGAGCATTACATCTTGACATGTTTCTAGCGATTGGTGTCTTATATACATTTACCATATTATTTAATTAATACCACTCCTCAAAATATTAATGAGTCCACCTAGATCTCATCGTTTATCCCATATATTTAGATTCTATAAATATGGCACATTATAGCAAGCGATCACTCAAAACGTTTTTGCAAACTTGGCATAATATCCAAAAATCGCTCGAGCGATTGAGTTCTGTCATGAAAGATATTTTCTACAGGGATGTCATTATTTTCATCAATACATCTTTTAAATGCTATTTTTCATGGCATTCACACGCCGTTCCGATTTTGTATTCTATATCCACAAAATGCCACACTATTTTGCATTTGAACAAATTGCGGATGTAGAACAAACCAACAATAACTGAGTATTGCTTTGTTCTTCGTCCACATTGTTCTAGGTGGACGAGTCATTGGTTAAAAGGATGTGGAACAAAACAAAACAAAACGAAAGAATATAGGGAATAAAAATGGCGAATTATTAGTAATGTTTTGGTTTGAATCCGGACATGGAACAAACCAAAACCTTTTTTTTGAGGATTTGCAACTAAAGAGATTGGTGTACATTACATTATTTTAGTAATTGCTTTATTATTATGGACAGAATTAGGCAGATTATATAAAATTTATATCTGCCACCATATTTGGCGTTAAAATACGTGGTGCTTTATGACAAATTGGTAATCGAATTTCGGTTGTCTGTGATGTGCGTTATTCAATAAATTCATATTTGCTTTGAATTTAAGTGTCATTTTCAAAATTGGAACTGATCGTTTGAATAATAGTTCAGCACCTAGAACGTATGATCAGAAAATAATTTTAATGGAAAAAATAATTAATTTATAACTCTCCATTTAAAATGTGTATTTCATGTGTTCAAATTTTTGACAGATTTCGTTACTTTTCAAGAGATCACCTCTCTAATTTGTCGACAAAAATATCATTCTAATTATTACCGTTTTGCACTAGTAACTTAATAAACTTGTTTAATATTGAGGTGAAGTACACCTTTTGCCAAAAACAGCACTAATATGAGGGGAAACATGATAATTATAATTCATTCTCATTATTATTACTTTTAACCAATTGGTTAAATTCTGAGAAGAATTTCTATAGATTACTAATATGGTGAAAGTAACTTTAGAATAACCGATGGTTTTACCAAAGTTTTGGGGTCAGACAACGAACGATATTTATTAGATCTATGTATATGTATATGTTTTAATATAAGCGTATACATTATAATACATTGTAACATCATTGTGTTCATGTATATTTTTGAACGTGACGCCATTTTTCATTCAATATTGAATATTCATTTTGTCTTCACTCCAATGTGAGGAAATAAGAAAACGGAAAGTGTGTTGAAGGCAAATGGTTCACCAAAACCCGTTATTTCTCACTTGTGGATTCTGAGTAGATAACTTTTTTGTATTGTTTAAGGCCCCGTAGTAAACGTTCAAAAATGGTTTAAAATGGATATACGTAAATACGAATGTTAATTAATTGTATCTTCGCTTTTACATACTTATTTTCCATATTCCTCTAGGATAATTTGAAAGCTGTTAACTTGACTGTCCTAAAACGGGAAACCTTCCTAGTTGAACAGTCAAAAGCTTCCTTGCATAAAATGTAATGAATATTATTAAAAAAAAAGTAAAAATAAAATAAATAGAGGGAGCGCTCTAATATTAAAAAAATGATAATAATTAAGCAAAAATGATGAAAATATTTAATAAAACACAACTCGTTTGAATTAGAGAAAAAAATCTCTTGACAAATGCTTTAGTTGTATTTAAAGATACACTGTGAATTTTTTCATGCCTATAACATATTCAATAAGGCGGAATAATTGCGGGATCTTAAGAACAAGGATGGATCAAGAATGGATAGTACAGGGTTTTCCAATAAGAGATGTTATTTTGAATAGCCCGCTATTTCGGTAGATGTTACTTTTGAAGCTGTCATTTTTTGATATTTGACAAGTAGAACTACGCCATTAATAAAAATGGAACGATACACGCTTCAACTACGCATTGAAATTATTAAAATTCACTTGAGTGAATCAAATGCAAATCATCTTGAGTGATGAGGCCCATTTCCACCTCGGTGGCTTCGTCAACAAGCAAAATTGTCGCATCTGGGGCTCGGAAAACCCAAGAGTTATTGTTGAAAAGCCTCTCTATCCTCAACGTGTGACTGTTTGGTGCGGTTTATGGTCAGGCGGAGTCATTGGACCTTACTTTTTCGAAAATGAGGCTGGAGCAACAGTTACGGTGAATGGATCGCTATCGATAGATGATTTATGCTTTTTTATGGCCGTTCAATATGGTTTTGTTTAGAAGGGGCTTAAATATTGGTCCTATATTCCGGGACACCGCCAACAAGTACTTCATATTACATAATATAAGTATGTAATATGAAGCACTACAAGTAGGTAATATCGTAATTGCTTCCTAATAGTATAATGCAGTGAAACTAAAATTATATTTCGAAAGACGTCTCTCATTAATTTGTATTTAGATAATACGAATTCAATAATGACTTATGTTGGGAAATGAATGACATAACTTACACTTACAAAAAAAATAAGTCATTACTGTAATACACTGTTATACAACAGTGTTATATAATGCTTAACTTCACACCAGCCAATCTCGTTTATCAACACGAATGGCCAATTTCACTAATTATCTAAACTGAGCAATCCCTACGATAAGTTTAAATTTATCCTTAGCGAAGGACTTGGCAAAAGTCAAACTATGATTTTTTTATCGTGCACAATTCTAAAACTAATGTACGGTTTTGAAATAACAATATGCACAGTTCCTACTGGAATGTTATTTATCCAGTTCCTACCTACCTACAACTTGCTGGAAAAATATTTGAAATTTAGAACAATGACAAGAACACTTTGCAAATTTCGAATGCATTTGTTTTGGAAAAGACATAAGTAAGATTGAACGGATTGAACTATCGAAAGCAAGTTATTAATGTTTATCGTGTGTTTAATCTTTGAAAAGAAGGAATTAAACAATAATGAAAGTGCTTATATATTATCGTTGTATTGTAGCCACAGTTATTACACAGTTATACTCGTGGTTTCGCGGTGGAACTTATGTGATTGTGTTGTGCTTGAACAAACTACAGAGTTTTCCAATAAGAGGTGTTATTTTGAATAGCCCGCTATTTCGGTAGATGTTACTTATGAAGCTGTAATTTTTTGACATTTGACAAGTAAAAACTACGCCATTAACAAAAATGGAATGATACACGCTTCAACAACGTATTAAAATTATTAAAATTCGCTTGAGTGAATCAAATGCAAATCATCTTGAGTGATGAGGCCCATTTCCACCTCGGTGGCTTCGTCAACAAGCAAAAATGTCGCATCTGGGGCTCGGAAAACCCAAGAGTTATTATTGAAAAGCCTCTTTATCCTCAATGTGTGACTTTTTTGTGCGGTTTATGGTCCGGCGGAGTTATTGGACCTTACTTTTTCGAAAATGAGGCTGGAGCAACAGTTACGGTGAATGGATCGCAATCGATAGATAATCAATGATTTTTTTAGGCCGGAATTGGATGTTATTGATCTGGACAATGTTTTCTTTTAACAAGACGGCGCTACGTGCCACACAAGCAACGAAACCATTGATCTTTTACGATTGAATATCAAAATAACACCTCTTATTGGAAAACCCTTGTATTATATTATGTTCTATGCTGTTCTTAATGAGTGATTGGTCTCAATTTTTTCCTTCTTTCATATCTTATTTCATTCCAACACATATAGATAATTAAATTATCATAAATATTTATTGTATAATTCACAATTCAGCCGCGTTGGTGGCACCGAGATTGTGGGACTCAGGGGGGAATAACTCCGATCGAAAATTGGAACCGAAATATTGTGACGTCATATGTTTGCCTAACTATATCCACCAATGAAAAACTCTGAAAATCTATGGAATAAACTTTCAAAGTTTTTCATTGGTGTATAGTATAATGAGTAGAGAATTTTATTATCTATATATTGGCAATTTCTATGGTTTTTAAGGATAAATTTGTTTCATACAAAAAGCCCGATGTTATCAATCTATAGACGTCGATTTATTTTGCAACTATTATACATTTTATTTTAGCGATTGCTCAGTTTGTTTGGCGTAATCGACCACAAACACTATCATTCGACACATTGAAACAATGTCGTTGAAATATTTTTATGTCAGAAATATTGCCATACATTTTTTTAAAGAAAAACAAATTTTATTAAAAAAAAAAAACATATGCAATTTTGAAGATTTTAATAATTTCAAACTGTCAAAAATATAAATTAATGATTTGAATTTCGATTATCTTATATATATATAGAAATTCAAAATTAATTTAGAAGAAGAGACAATAATCTTAGGTCATCTGTAGTCGAGTGGTAACGAATTCGACTAGCGAGTCAGAGGTCGCGGGTTCAAATCCTGGTGTAAACAAGTAAATTTAATTTAATTAACTTGTGTTGTTCCCCAATTCATTAATTTAAAGTAATATATATATATATATATATATAATACTCCGGGCACGTTCCAAAGTGTAAGGTACTCTTAGTATCGCCCTAGTGTAAGACCACCATTCAGATTGAAACGTTGCTTGAAATTGTGTATTTGGTGACCACGTCTGAATAGCCAGGTATTCCTCAACCTTCCTCTTCCCATCTCCTTCCCCTCCCCACTATTTTCAGCTTCACAACATACAACAGTATTCATATTCACATTCAAAAAATAGCTGATGGAAACCCAAAATAATTTTAGAGAAGCCACACTTTTGTAAGACTTAACCGGAAAAATTATTAATACGTTTTTTTATAATTTGTATTTTTCTGTTATTGATATCAATGTTTGTTTGTTTGTTTAACGAGCAATTATAAAACTGGTTTGATTTTAGTGACGGTGAATCAGAGTAGGTGTTTTGAATTTAATGGGAATTGGTTTAATTTACGTCACTACTGGCTATACGGACATCGTTTTATACATATTCCCAACCGCCAATCATTCAAATTTACCATTAATTTTGTCACTTGATTCATAAATCTATCACGATATTTGTCATGGCACATCCGTCACTCGTCAGTGATTACTTGCTGACATGACAATTATATGATAATTACTACACAGCTTATTATGATTATTACATACATGTACTTATTTTAAAACAGAACTGTAAACTTTGAACGCTAGCAAGAAATGTATTAGACAAATCAGACGCAGGTACAATGTTCAGACAAGTTTTACCTACCTGTATTATTAGAAGGTAGAAGTGTATTTTTTATGCCGGAATCACACGAGGACAATACCGAAGATAATACAACAGTGTCCCGTCCTTGCTCCGTGAACAGCCTCGACCGCGCAGGGTAGGACAATGGGACAATACAACAGTTCTATCGTAATTCCAATGCGGGACGCTATCGTGGATACAACCAACGCGCGTTACGAGTGAGTTCACGAAAAATATTATATTTCTATTGGTCTTTGATACGAAGATGTATTGTAGTGTCCCATTTTCGTGACATTTTTATCCGAAATGCGAGATCCCAGCGCAGAGAGCCGAGATACGTACGCTCGGAGCGACTGGCTATTGTCTTGTCAAAACGCGTTTGTCGCGGATAAGGAGGGCAGCTACGGTTGTGGGGGTAAGTCACTATCCTGCGGAGATATCTTGCCTATCTATTTCTGGGACAGTGTCTCGGTTAATTGTCCTATCTTCCAAACTACTGTTCACGCTAGGACAGTGAGTCCTCAGCTGGGACAAAACATTATTGTATTGTCCTCGTGTAATCCCGGCATTAGGCCCGGTATATCAGTCAGTACGTATCCTCGCTGTGTACGACATTCCTCGCTCAAATTTAAGCGTACTAAATGTGACGCTCAAACCTTGATAGGCCACAGAATAGTTCATTTTTTAGACGCCGAGGCGCTGAGGCGCAGAGGCGCGAGTCACGTCAGATTTGACACATATTTACGTGAAAATACAATTTATGTACGTTGTTGCCTAATTTTATGAGAATGGACTATTGAATTAATCAAGCGATGAGGAAATTATGCTATAAATTAATGTAATGTTTTGGTTTTTACATTATACTATTCCTGCCAAATAAATAAATAAAAAAAAACATGATCTTTAATTACAGTAAAAAAATAAAGTGAATATTTATAATTGAATAAAAAAAAAAGGTTTACAACCTCTTTTGTCGGGCGTGTCCAAGTTCCGCTTTAGTTTTCTGTGTATTTCTTAATTAGAGCCTTTATATAAGTCACATTATTTATTCGTAAGGTCAATCATTATTCTGCATTGTGCTGAGATCGACAAATGGTCAACTTTTTCAATCGGAGTTTAGTATATAATATAAAAATAGCTAAATGTTTAAAAAGTTCATAAGCTTAGTTACAGCTATTACAAGCCATATCATACTGGGGTAAGTAAGATAGATAATTACAAAATTTCTGGTCACCTACTCCTTGCTATAGGTACAGGGTGTAACAGCAGATACCCGAAGGATTTTAATCAGCGATTCCTGACCATATTTGGTGTATTATTTTTTTTTAATATAAACTAGTGTTTATAAGATGAGGTTTTAATGCATATCACAGAGGATAACAAATTATTTTAATCAATAATAATCAACCCATACAAATTCTATGCATTCAGCACTAACAAAGCCTTTTCTGCAAAAATAAAGTTGGTGGTTTTCAGATGAAAAAAGTGTAATATAAATGTAAAGTCGAATGAAAAATAATAGCAAACATTGAATTAATTTGAGGGGGTTGAATAAGCCCAAGTAGCTTAATTGGTAGAGTAGCTAACCGGCAGTCAGAAGGCTATGGGTTCAATTCACTTCGGCGGCATTTATTTCTTCTCGGATGATTTTTTTCAATGTGTGTGGGTGTTTCAGGCTAATAATTATTGCCTATAATAATTTCTATTTGTAGTAAAAAAAGTAGATTTTCATGTTTTTTTCAATTAAATATAAAAACACGTTGCCACTGATCACACTCGACTACACTACACGCGAGGGGATCACTCAATACGCGTTCTCTCTTCCCTGTTAGAGTGCTGCTGGAACGAGACGGATTGCGTATCACACGGCGCGCTAGGCTGTACCCAAAGATATTAGAAGAACGAGATATGCTATGTTGGCCGCCGGACCGTAGGCGGAGTACTACCTAATTAGGGTACTTTGAACGGTATCGGGACGTGTACGCACAGAAATCTGTTCTATGTATTAGTGCGGATACCTTAGCGTAAGCGAAGGTGTGCAGTAGTATTGGTGAACAAAACCGGCGACACTCGGCAAAACAATTCCACACAGTATGAACTGCTCATAGCACATCTCGTTCTTCTAATATCTTTGGCTGTACCCAACTACCCAGTTGTGACGTTTGCTGGTATTTTTTATCAATTTTGAAGACGGGTATATATACCGCTGCCCTGGGGTCCATTTAATGGATAACTAACACCTCTGACATATGTAACTCGAAGTGTTTTGTTACGTTTGGTGACTACATGGGTGCCCTGGTTAATAGAGTGAGGTGTGTTCAGATCTTGTCGGCGGATGCGCCTGCCCACCAGCTGATCGAGAGAGGCTGGTTTGGGGAGATCCTTCCTCTCTCTAGCTGGTCTGTCTCGACCCATCGTCTTGCCTCGCAGCGGGAGGGATGGATTGACCTCTAGATTCCTACCCACCCCTCATACATTTTTCCTTCACAGAACTGCTTCTCTTTCCTTTCCTTGACTTGAAAGCTGAACACAATTTGATCGAATGCTGAAATGGACCGGTATCATCGTTAAACAATAAACGTTCAATGAAAAAATTCAAAATGACGCTGATCGTCTATTTGATGGCCATCAATCTGATGATAGTTGTAAATATTGTTTTTTTTTATAAATAGTGATCTAAAATTAAAGTGAAAAACTAGCCCCATATCTGATATCCGCCTTGCTCTGATAATTAACGTGCTCCGGTTTTTCAACCTGAGGTTACATTTAACCGCAGTTCACACTTCTGAAATACCTTGGCTCAACGGCCGGTTCAAGTTTAACCGATATTGTGAAAGCAAGGCCTCGACAGTGTTCGTTCATTTAATACAATAGAAAATGTCTGCTAAGACATAAACCCCTTTACTATTATTATAATAATTAATTAAAACAGCCTTTGAATTATTTAATATTTATATAAACGTTTAACCTACTTATAAAAACATATTGATTTAATACTTTTATAGAATTTTATGACATTTCTGAAGACGTTAATTAAAAATAATGTTTGTCCATCATAAAAAAACATGTTTTTACCTCTTGCACGTGACATCTATATAATATAGGTATATACAAACAACGCTTAAATTTTTATATGTATACATACATATGTAATATGAATTATGTTGTTATTTTTATTTTTTAACTGCGCTTGCTTCCATCACAGGAGTTCCTAGTGAGATAGGCAAAGCACATCACCAATGTAAATGTAATTAATAACGATTAATAAATAAATAAAAATTAGTTTCAGGCGATGCCATACGTAGTAATGCAAAATCATGTGTTTTTAGTTTGAACGTTTGGTCGCCTAGAAATGTTTCAGATGCTTTAACTAAATACTGCGTGTAGAATACATCTTGGCCTTTGAAATAATCGAGTATTTTTTAGATAAGTCTTTTTATAAGCCCAGAAAAAAATAATGTAACTCCCATGAAAACTGCTTTAAAGTTCAAAATCTCCTACTTAAGAACCCATTTTCGGTTATGATTTTATTATATAATGTGGAAAATTAAGTTATTTATAAAATGATGGAAAAAAAATTTAATATTTATGCCTGAACATCCACAAAATAAAATAAAAGACACTTTTTGGCCATGTTTTTTTCTTGCATAAATCAAAACAGGCGGATGGTGTTAAGCGGGAATTTAAACCTTATCGCCATCTACGTAAGGGTTGTTATTGATAGCGGCTCAATTTAAAATATTACACGACGTAGTGCATCGCCTTAATCTATCAATTACATATAGTCATTAAAAACAATGTAATACAGTGTAAATTGTTGTTAACAATAATGATTAATAGTCCTATAGAATAATAATTGATATCAGTAGCCTTGTAGGCGATTTTCAACTAGTTGTTGATACGTCTATACTTAGCACTGCATATTTGAGTAATTTACAAGAATTTAATAAGATACTCTTAAGGACTTCTATAAATTATAATCGAGCCAGCAAAGAAGTGTAATTGGCGTTATTTATAGTTTAATTTAATTGATTAGAAGAAATATTTAAAATACATTCAGTAAATTAATTATTAGAAGACAAGATATCGAAGTTACCCCACAGTACGAAACCACTCCGCTAACGTAGTGCTGTATTTGTCACGAAACGTCCAAAGCCGATGAGTCATGTTGTGCTATATCTATCACCAACTGACAAGTCCTCATAAAGTTCGTTCTATCTTATTTCTTTTAAAAGTTTTATTGTTAACGCCAAGCACTACGTAGAAATTGCCTGCTTTTAGTTTGTAAATTTGTTAGCTTGGAAATATTATATATGCTTTTATTAAATACTGCGAGTAGAACACATATTGACCTGTAAACAGTTGATTATGTTTTTGATATATACTTATTCATATAAGCTATCAAGCATATAAAAATTGCTTTAAAGTATTATTATGTACTCAATCAAAACCTTGCTCTTGTATTGATTGACATTATCATAATTGTTTTTGTGCCCTATTTTGGTCATAACTGTATTTTTTAACTATCCTATGTTGTAACCTTGTATTAACTTCGTGTAATATGTACCGTGTAATAATTGGACATAACCCATTCATAAATAAATTAATTGATAAAGCTAAAGTTTTAAATCTCCTTCTTACGAAACAATTTTCGGTTATGATTTTATTATATAATGTAAAAAATTAAGTTCTATAGAAAATGATCTCATAAGATTTAAATATTTTTTGCCTGAACATAAAAAAAAACACACACGTACAATTTTTGGCGATGTTTTTAATTGAATTTAAGCCTTATCGTCATTTACATAAGGAGTATTTTTGATTGGTTGTTTTGATGTCCAATTATTTTATCGAGGGTTAAATTTCCAATACAAAACTGTGTTTACAAAATTCAAAAGGAATGGAGAAATATAATGTTAGGTAAGACAGAGCGTAGAGCATGTGCCAAATGCTTTCTCAAAGGCACTTCTTTGTTCTGTGGTTATGAAAAACAAAATGAAATTATTATGAATTCTATTATATTTTGATAATATATCATATTTAAAAAACAAAAATTACATTATAAATTAATCATTTTTTTATTATTAAGACGAAAAACATAAGTTAACACTTAGGCTGGTACTTTGATTTTCCAGACACCGTATACAATATAATAGAGATGTTTTGTCGCAATAAATATTAACGTTTAAAATAAATATCAACCAATCTTTGATAAAAACGTGCTATTTAAAAATATCGCTTTCACTTATAAAAATATATTAATTCATAAAAATGCATCACAAATCAGTGTAATTAAAAAAAAATAAAAACTCACCCTTTCAGTAATTTATAAATTCTGCACTGCACAATTGAATGCCACCCCAAACCAAACACCACACAAAAAGCACCACGGAAATTCGCACTAATAATGATTTATTATTCTATTCAATATTAGTACAAATATTTGAATAGAACAAGGTTATCTTTCAGAGGGAAAGATTTAAACAAATTTAAATGAACCCGTTAAGTTGGCACTACTGTCTAACAGTTGACCACGGCCACTGGTGGCTATTTAGTGACTGAAGTTTGCTCGAGCTTATTCCCAGTAGCTTCGCTAAATTATATCGTGGTTGGTTGAATGTTAAGTCTTGTATTCTTCTTCCCCCTCCGTTAATGGTTTAAAGATGGCCGCGTCATGGGCGATGTGTCGCGCTTTTTTCGTTGTAGTTTGTTGATGTCTATTGTTGTCGGTTGGTATTGATAATATTGTCTTTGGTCACCCTCTGGATGTAGGTGTCTGCCCGGACAGTGGACCAGTCAGGTGGCGGGATTTTTCGCGATGACGCGTTGTTTGTTTGCGGTTTCTTTAGTGTCTTTCTCGGTTTTGTTTTGTGGCGGGAAACTGGTCTATGGAATTTTTTATTACGGTGACAAAATCGATTCATAAATTTGAAACGTAATATACATTTAAAAAATTAATATTTTAATTAATTGGATATTATATATAATATCCACGTACTTTTCCAACTTCTTCTTTCCTATCTCTTTCCCTCTTCTACTTGTTGATGAAACTTCTAAGCCCTGGCCAGCTTTGAGCCGAACGGCGCCTCGCGTGAGTAAAATTTTAGCGCCCTTTGCAAGGGTGTATAACTGTAATCAAAAATAATTTTCGATAGATTTGTATTTTTGTGTAGCGCCGTCTTTATGACAAATAATCTCAAGGGCAATGTGTAAAGCGGCCGCTACACTACTCGCTTCGACGCTTCGACGAAGTCCTCGACGAAGTTAGCCGAAGTTCGAAGTGCGTGCCCACACACTCGTGCAACTTCGCGAGTAACTCAGTCCAACTCAGTCGTGATTGGTTTATTTATGTGTTCGAACTTCGGGACGCTTCGAGTCCTTTGACTCGGGCGCATTTACCGACAACAATCGGAAGTCGGGCGAAGCGAAGCGAAGTTGCCCGAAGCGAAGTGAAGTTCGTGCCCACACTATCGTATTCGGTCAACTTCGATCAACTTCGCGAGTAGTGTAGCAGGGCTATAAAGCGGCCGCTACACTACTCGCTTCGACGCTTCGACGAAGTCCTCGACGAAGTTAGCCGAAGTTCGAAGTGCGTGCCCACACACTCGTGCAACTTCGCGAGTAACTCAGTCCAACTCAGTCGTGATTGGTTTATTTATGTGTTCGAACTTCGGGACGCTTCGAGTCCTTTGACTCGGGCGCATTTACCGACAACAATCGGAAGTCGGGCGAAGCGAAGCGAAGTTGCCCGAAGTTCGAAGTGAAGTTCGTGCCCACACTATCGTATTCGGTCAACTTCGATCAACTTCGCGAGTAGTGTAGCTGGGCTATAAAGCGGCCGCTACACTACTCGCTTCGACGCTTCGACGAAGTCCTCGACGAAGTTAGCCGAAGTTCGAAGTGCGTGCCCACACACTGAATTCATTTGCAAAACCATGTAGTTTTTTTTATAAAGTTTTTCGAAATCAGAAACATTTCTCAAACTTTTGTCTGACATATTCATAGGCTTTGAACTAGAATAAAATTGAAGTGTAGGGTTTGCAAAAGTTTTTAGTCCAGCAGTATATTTCGTTTTAACGTCCATCATGATGTTAGCCTTATCATCAGCCCGAGTCATTAGGTCTCTGAGTCCGCTGTCGGAGTTCTCTAAAAACTATTGTAGATCTGCATTTATCAGCTTTCCTTTTGAATGCCTTTCCGATATCGCCTTTCGGTTGCTTGAAGACGTTTTATGTGCAATTTTTAAGATCCATTTAAATTTAATCAATAACTGCAACTTTTTTCCCCATGCGAATCTTCAATTGGTATTGACATTATTATTAACAAGGCGGAATTTTTAATAAAACGAGGACGAACTGTACTCGGCGACAGCAGAAACTCGACTAAATGAACGAAATCTTTACGTATTGAAATCACGCTCAGAAGACCGTGATCCGCCGACAGTCGAACGGACATCATAGCGCATCTTCTTATATTCTATCACCTTTGATAAAAACACACACGTATTCGAATAACCGTTGTATCAAAATTTCAAAGCAATCTTTGAATATCTTTCTGAAACTTAAGATTTTGAATAAACGAACATTTACTTTTGTATTTATTAATATATAGATAGACCCTCTCCCCTATTGGACCTTTAGGGAACCAAGGAGGATTGGAGAGGAGAGATGAGGACACCTCCGTGAACTCTTACCTCACGGAATCAAAGCTGAATGGAGAGGAGAGACGAGACTCTCTTCCCTTGTGGGACCTTCAGGGAACCAAAGGGGATTGGAGAGGAGAGATGAGACCTGAGAAGACACATTGTGGAACCAGAAGACATAGCCACATATCCAATGACAACCCTGGTGAACTTTATAAAAGGGACCGGATGTTAACCCGTTAATTATTACTGTTAACCCGTTAATTATTGGGAGACCAAATTTGGTCCCAAACATCATATGAATTTGGTTTCTTAATATTTAAATAAGGTAAAATGGGAGATAGCCCAATGGGCCTACGGCCTAAGTGTTCACGGGAACTATTTGTAAACAATCTCCGCTCTATAAATAAATAAATAATATATAGATATAGAAGATAGAAGATAGAAGATAGAAGTTAGAAGATAGAAGATAGAAAATAGATGGATTGAATGTCAATCTGTAATAATAATCGTCCTTGACCCAATAAGTCTAACACGTACCTTTGTTGTCAATCTCAGAAATAAAACATATTATCATAGAGAAAACGCGATGCTGCGTGCATCTTGGCTAATAGCATTCGCCTCCGAGGCAATTCTTAGAGGATAATTGGGCTTATGATTTATAGAATCCCAGATTCATCATATTGGATCGCGTTTGAAGATAATTCTATTATTATAAAGAGTTCAAGGTCCTACCATTACCGTCGGATAAAGAAAAAAGTTTTTTGTTTGTTTAAATTATGATTTTTATCATTTTACTTATAGTAATACATACACGTATAAGATATCGCCTTTAGGTCTGTTTAATTTCTACAGACTTCAGAAATTCTCTCTGCGTTTGTCTTAATAACAAGGCGAAATGTAAAATGTTAGGACTTTTATGAACACGTATTCTAATAACTAATAATAACAAGAGATTTTTAATAAATATGCAACATTTTTATAAGAGAGTTTTCTCCGTTCAGTGGTCATTGGCCGATTTGGGTTAGTACAATTTATTATGGAGTTATTTGGGTTATTTCGCATTAATTTTAAATAAAATATAAAACTAAAAACTAGTTAACCATAATGCCGTTTCTCCACAGTGTTAGCCAGAGAGTTAGGACCGCCAAACAACTCTATCTTGGTAAACACTCCCTGCTTCATTTACACATCCTACATCCTTTCACTAAATATCCTTCCGTTGTTCTGAACCTTGACATGACCCCACTCAAGTGTTTGAATTATCATTCACATTCCATTACATTCTAAGCGTCCCTTTCTTAATCTTACTCACTACGCTTACATCGGTTCCATGATAAATCAACACATAGACAATTCAACACATCTTTAAAAAGTGATAAAGTCATTAGAAACGATGAAAAATAAAAATTTAAACCCAACCTAACCTAACCTACTTAACCCAGTTAATTTTTTGTTTCATCACTTTCCATGACTTTATATAACTTTTTAAAGATGTGATGAATTATCATTTTAATGATTTATCCAGTCACCGCTTACATCAGCCTTATATTCGTCGCAAATCTCCGCATTTCTCATATGATCTTACATGATCTTAGTACACATACGCCTCAAAGATCTCACTACCACATTCAGTAAACTTACATACTAAACCATCTAAGCGTCCCTTTCTTAATGTTACACGGATATAAGTAAAATACGTGATAATATCGTGATAATTCACGATGTCGGACACGTGTTCATAAAAACTATTATACTTTCGCATTTCGTCATTACATATTATCAAGGCAAATGAAGGTATATTAGGAATTTACTAAAAAACGGTCTGCATTCCAGTTTTTATAATAAATTATGATAAATTCTAAATAAATTAGCAATACTCATTTTTCGTCTTGCAACACATACGCCTTAGGGATCTTACTTCTACATCATTCAGTATACTTGCATCCTTCCTCTGTCAGTTCCATGCCTCACTGCCGTACATCAGGGTAGTCATTCATCAGAGCACTCCATTGTGAACTGCTAGCTTCGCTTCTTTGGATAATTTTTAGTTGGAGCCAAACGCTTCAATCCTCCTTTAATTAAAATTATAGTGTAGTGGATTTATTTGTAAATTCTTCATTCCAGAGTGGTAATTACTCTCAGTATCGAATCGTAGGCATTAATATTAATCGATACGTCGCGTTCCGGTAAATGGAATTATCCGTATTTGATAAGATTTGTATTTCACATACTCCCTCTTCCCATGTCCTCTCTCTTTCCACTACCTTCAGCCCCATGACATACACCAATTGGGTACCACAGGCTCTGGGACTCTTATGTAGTCATTAAACCTGCATTGTAATACTATACAAATCAATTCATTTATTAAAATTACGTTATTTGTTCACCCGAGTAAACATTATATAACAAGAACAAAAGGAATATTATTTTTGCCCCTAAAATGTACAACACACTAATTAAAACTTTTGATGAGACATTGTTACGACAAAACATTAACCATTATTTATTTATTTATTTATTTATATATATATATACGCCTAAAAAGGCTTTTACATAGAAGTGATACATGATGCAGTGTACATAGGAGAATATGTATTATACAGAAGATATTGACAGTAAATAGATGTAATCCATTTTAAAGAAGGTACAAAATACACACTTGTAAAATTGTGATTACAAGTATAATGAGAAAATATTAAAAAATACGAAGCAATATTAGTAAAACGTAAAAGTAACATAAAGTAAAAAAGAAATTACAACAACACTACATATAAGACAAAACATTAAAACTAATTTACCAACGCTACTCTAATTTGTAGGATTCGACAAAGTGTTGGTATAGATTATGCTTAATTCTATTAATGGAGTCAATAAATAAATCAACAGCACCCCCATACTTGTTGCCCAGATCATGCATCCTATTGGTCAGTGAGTGTGTCTGATAGTTGGTCGAGTATGTATTACAGAAGAATGTTATATTTTGTCTTGTATTCCTAGTCGGCACATGTAGTTTAATAGTGGCAAGGATGGCAGGACTATCAATTAAGTTGTTAATGACTCTGTGTAACACAACCAGGTCTGAAATAATTATCCTGTCAGACAGTGTTATTAGATGCAATAAAAAACTCATGAAATATTGGATAAAATACACGAAATGCATCTATTTTCAAGTCAACATTTATCTGTAGTGGTACTCAGTGTCGTTTTTGATTGTGAAAATAGCACAATTTTTATATACTTTTATTTGAAAAACAAATTCTTTTTGAAAAACTTTAGTAGGTACATTATTTTTACATCTGGTTTAAAACTTCCACTGATACTGTCGAATTTTATGTTATTTTTTGTTTTCTTTTCGTCTATTGTTTCTGCTTTTATAAGTTAAATTTATATTATTTACAATCTAAGAAACCGCCCACCTAAATTTAATGTTTTTTTCTTACCATAGAATCGTGATAATTAGTATTATAATACCCACACACAGGCGCCTTTGTGGGATTTTTCGATACACACTATATTGTAATTTTATTTAATTTCAATAACTGTCCAATATTTAAATATGTAAAAAAAATATCTAGCTTTGTAAAACTGTTTGAAAACTCTTAACCTATTGTGCGCATTGTAAATGTACAGTACGTTCAGTACCAACTTTCAAGGCAATATCGCATTCTTCCCGTTGTGTTATAACCAATCGATAGACAAGTAAGTTCCTACACTTTACAGGAGCGAATTTACGTATAAACTATTGCATTCCATGCTTCAGGGCGGCCGGTCGTGGTGGGCGACAGAAACCAAGTTCAAAATTGTTTTTTTAAATATTGGTTCTTCTATCTGAGGAGCGTATGTATTCAGGACGTACTTGACTTACTCTGCCCAGTAATTTCCGACCATTATTTGAAATAAAAAAAAAAAAAAAACGAGAATTTTAATCTCTGCTGATATAATTGACGATTTTTAATACGAACTTAAAGGGAAACAAAAAAAAACAGTAGGTATAGGACAGTTAGGATCGGGATTTTAAAATATTTTTAGATATTATTATTTTTTTGGTAAACTAATGTTTAAGACAAGATTTTTTATGCATAGCACAAAGGGTAACAATTATTTTACAAGCAATAATTATTCGCCTGAAACACTCATCCACATTGAAAAATCTCTTGATAAAAGATACATGACGCCAACGGGACTCGAACCCGTGTCCCTTCGATTTCCGGTCGACAGCTCTGACCACTGAGCTATGGCGGCTTATCTCTTATCCGCGAAATAATTCAATATATACTAGTGTTTCATTCAACAATTACTGCTTGTTACATTTTTTCACCTGAAAACAACCAACTTTATTTTATATGAGAAAGGCATTGTAAGTGCTAACTCTCTCACTAGATGGCGTCGAGACAAATTGTCTACATTTTTTAGGTGAAATCCTTGAACTTGTCAAATATTAATTATTATTTTTTTGGTAAACTAAAGTCCCGTTGGCGTCATGTATCTTTTATCAGGAGATTTTTCAATGTGGATGAGTGTTTCAGGCGAATAATTATTGCTTGTAAAATAATTGTATTTTTAGATAGTTATGGATTTTTTTCGGGTTGTGTTGGTTTTTGTTCTCGTTGGGCAAGATAATTTTTTTTAAAATAATACAAAATTCTTTCTAACTGGTGCTGGATCGACCCAATCATTTCGACCTGATCACAAACCACAAGTGATCTATCGGGTCACTTGTAAAAAAAAATATTTGATCGATGAGTTGTCAGCTCAGTCAACCTACAACCGCAGTGACAGTCCGATTCAGACTGACCATATCTATCAGACTGACCATATCTATTTCGTAGCGTCGCGAGAGTGAATACTCGCGACCTCCTATGATCTACGTCAACACGGTGGCGCATTGATCTGTTTATCTGTGATCATTGATATGGCATTTTTTCTGTTTAATCGATCAAATATCTGTTACTTTTAACCTTGTCCATTCGCCAGTGGGTAGTGATCGACCCGGCTAGGTCAGTGGTCGGCAAAGTGCGGCTCCGGAGCCGCATGCGGCTCTTTGGCTTCTTGAGTGCGGCTCTGGCACAAATATCCACGGGCAGCAGGTATCAGCAGGTTTCAGGAGTTTAAAAACAGCGGAGCGACCTTAATATTCGTCAAAAATCCTCCTAATGCTACGATAACTGACTTTGGTAACTTTGAAATACAATTGCAGGATTTAAAAACGAAGGAAATATGGAGCTCTAAATTTCAACGTCTTTGTATTGATTTGGAAATATTGAAGAAGAACAAATGTGATCTTAGTTCACAACACAAGTGATATGCTTTGAAAGACCTGGAGAAGGAAGACATGATTATTTTCAACGTCTGGAATAGTATTCCTGACTTTTACGATCAGATGAAAAAACTCGCGTTTGCTGTTTTTTCCCTTTTTGGTTACACATTCATTTGGCTACATATTAATGCGAACAATCTTTTTCATGCATGAACTTTATCAAGAGTAAACTGATAAGTCGTCTTATTAGTGAGAACCTGGAATCATGCCTAAAATTAAAAAAAAAAAACAACATACAAACCTGACTTACTGAAACTTTCCAAGGAGATGAAATTGTTCGTATTAAGTGTTTGTCATGATTTAAATTTATGAATACCTTACTTTCATATTACTGTTTATCAACGAATAAATCTTTATTAGGTGTTAAATTAAATTTTATTCAGTGTACCCATAATTTAATGAACGTCTAAAATTATAATAAAGGTTTACTTTATTAAAAAACAGATTTGGCTTTCAGAATTTTTTTATCGTTGTAATGTACATATTTGGATCTTTGGCCAATAAGTTTGCCGACCACTGGGCTAGGTTAAAATAATGAATCGACCTAGGACTAATTAGATCGATTGCTTCGCTTTTAACTGCATTTATGTCTACACCAATACAATTCGTTAACACATTGCTGTTAACTGAAATATTATTTATCATCGGTTAGTTGTTCGAGTGGTCATGGGGATAAATCATAATCAAATTAATAACTTAACAGGCTCGATAGGCTTAACTTCCGACGATTTTAAATCGATATCCTTTGCACGGTTGCGCCATCGATATCTGGACCGATATTGACACGAAATTAATAAGAAATAAGCGCCCTTTAGGTCATTTTGCACAAAAACGGCGCTTTACAAATCATCAAAATATTATTATTATCATTATTAAATCGTCATACGATGGCAACACTGGCGGATCTGTTTATGGACTGATATTCCTAAACGTCAAAGAGCTACGTAAAATTAAAAATACTAATAAATTGACAATGTTGAATTTAAATACTAATTATAGGATTTTATCAATCGACCATTTATTTTGATTAGATACCCAGGTAGCTTAGGAACCCCATAATTTTACAAAAAGTTTTTCGCTTATAATTATAATAGTTTCGCTATAATTTCGCTTATAATTCAAACAATGTCAGGTAATTCGTAACAATAATTTCCTTTCTTTTTTGTAATCGTAAAAAACCGCAACGATTTAAAACAAAATCTAAGTTACAAGACTATTCAATCTGCAGAGGCCCCATCGTCCGACACTGCATTCATTTGCATACCTTAGCGCCAAAATAATAATTTATGAACGTTTCAAATCATTCCTTACACACAAAAACTTGCAAAAACACATTATCTGCGGGTTTTATCTCGATACATTTGCCCGTAAGCTGTGTGTACCTATGAATAATAATAGTTAACTTACAATACACCAGATTGTGTTTGTATTTTAACATAACGTCGCAAAATAACAGTTGTATCAATCTAATTTAAAAAACAGTTAATTATATCAAAACCATTGAAAAATCCCCAATTGTACCTTGTACAATTAGTTAGAAGTAAAATGGAATTTATATGCTACCTAGAATCCACAGTAATATTGTAAAACTATTAAATCTGTACAAAAAAACCCTAAATCATTCCAATTTGGATTAAATGCGAATTTCGGACTTGGATTTGGACTTGGACTTGGACTTGGACTTGGACTTGGACTTGGATTTGGATTTGGATTTGGATTTGGATTTGGATTTGGATTTGGATTTGAATTTGAATTTGGGTTTGAATTTAGATTTAGATTTGGATTTTGGATTTGGATTTAGGTTTGAATTTGGATTTGGATTTAGATTTGGATTTGGATTTGGATTTGGATTTGGATTTGGATTTGGATTTGGATTTGGATTTGGATTTGGATTTGGATTTGGATTTGGATTTGGATTTGGATTTGGATTTGGATTTGGATTTGGATTTGGATTTGGATTTGGATTTGGATTTGGATTTGGATTTGGATTTGGATTTGGATTTGGATTTGGATTTGGATTTGGATTTGGATTTGGATTTGGATTTGGATTTGGATTTGGATTTGGATTTGGATTTGGATTTGGATTTGGATTTGGATTTGGATTTGGATTTGGATTTGGATTTGGATTTGGATTTGGATTTGGATTTGGATTTGGATTTGGATTTGGATTTGGATTTACGGTTTAAAATTTTTATTTTATTAATTAATTTATATTATTTTACATACAGTTTACACAATGAGTACCAGTTAAACAAGAATATTAAAAACTAGTATCTGTATGGGTTAGGCTAAGGACTCACGGAGCGATTTTTACCCGCGCCCGCTGCGGTGGCGGAATGGAGTTTTATTTTCAAAACTCACGAGACCGCTCTTTTTTGCGGTGACGCAGCCGCCGCGGTCGCGGTTATCGCCCGCAATCTTGGCGGTTGATTATCGCAAGACGGGCGGTTGCAAGACTGAGTTCCACTAACTCGCCCGCCAACCGATCGCAGAGCGCGCGGGAGCAACCCGCCGCGGCTGCGGGGCCGCGCCCGCGCTCGCCGGTACAAGATGACCGCCGGTGCAGCGGGCCCCGCAAACAATCGCACACGCCGCGGGCGTAAAACGCGTCGTGAAATGTGCTTTAATTTTTTACATAAATATCTGCATTCTACAAAGGCTGCGGGCCCGCAACCGCGGCGGGCGCGGGTAAAACTCGCTCCGTGAGTCCTTAGCCTTAGTCGGATTGTTTTGTGAACACCTCAGATCACATCACTAGGAGAACCTAAGGTGATCGCATGTTTCAGGAAAGTGTGTTTATGCCGTCATAAATATAAACACATCATCGTCCTTTAGATACTCAAGGCATTACCAAAAACATAATATATGTACATGATAATTCATATCTTTCCAATTATGTCCTAAATCCTGTATCTAAATTCCGCTAATAAACAATTAGATAATGTTAATTAAGTGTTAATCTCAAGTGACCTACCAGGTACAGTGGGTTGCCATATTAATAGGGACAGTTTCAATATTTCCTGATTTTTATGTTTACGTTGTCTCTACTTCTAAATAACTTGGATATGATGGTCATTCCTTCGTTATTTTTGTTGCTGGTATCACCACTGACTTTTTTAAGAAGTGGCAACACTCGCAAAGTGCCACATCCCTCGAAAATTAAAGGTTTTTCGCACGTGGCCAGCATTTTTGTGAAAATGCGTGATTGAAGTTATGGTAAATAAATATACATTATAATTATATTTACGAGTTTTAACAGTTTAGCTATACAAAAATGGTAGTAATTATGAATTATCTATTAATTTCTGTATTTTTTTTTTCATATCTTATTTCAGTGAATAGTTTTTCCATATTGGGTCCAATGTTCTGTTTTTTCAGTATGGCTAGGTCTTCGGACACGTCCCCAAGAAAATTTCCGGAAGTGAAGACACTAATGTTAAACACTCAACATTTCCAAAGGGATATAGTAGCCATTACTGGTATTTTAAAGTCTGTGGTTAACAGGATAAATTAGAAAATCAATCAAAACCTGCCCCTTGAATTGGATCACATTGGGAAATGTGGCAGAAAACGAATCACTACACCTCTTACTGGCCGCAAAATCAAAGACGTCTGTCTCCAAAACCGCAAAAAGAGTGTGGATCGTCTGACCTCGATGATCAATGAAGAAGATATCGAAGTCTCCCAAAGGAGAGTCCAGAGGATATTGGCTGAGGAGAATCTCATTGGTCATCGGCCAGCTAAAAAACCTCGCCTCACAGTAGATATGAGGAAAAAACTACTGGAATGGGTCAACGCGCACCAAAACATGACTATAGAGAACTGGAATATGGTAATTAACATTTTTGTGGTTTTCAAGCTTTCAAAAAATTCCATTAGTTTGATTATGGCCCTTTTTTAAGGTGTGCTTCTCTGACGAGTACATATTCCAAATTTTGTTGGATTAATCATCGTTCGTCCGACGACGCCCAGGGGAGAAATTTCATTCGGACTGCCTTGTAGAGACTATCAAACACACTACCAGTATCATGATGTGGTCAGTCATCTCTTCCAAAAGGATGAGGCGCCTCCACATCGTGCAAGGGACTATGAGGCAGGATCAGTACAGACAAATACTGGAAAATCGATTACTGCCTCAAGTCGGAGAATGGTTCTCTGGTGGCCAGAAATACGTCTTTATGCACAACTCACCCTGTCATAAAGGCAAGACTGTCACTGCATTCTTGGCTGAAAAAAAAAGTGCAGGTTTTACCTTGGCAGGGGACTTCCCCTAACATGATCCCTATTAAAAACCTGTAGGAGCTCACCAAGAGGGAGATTGCCAAGGAGGTGATCACAACGAAGCAGCAGCTCATCGAAACCCTCATCCGGGTGTGGCATCATTCTCTTGACCCAAAGATTACTGCAAAATTATGCATTGAGAGTATACCACGGCGTGTACAAGCTGTTATTACGGCTAAAGGCGAAATGACGAAATATTGACTTTTTGTTCGATAATGTTTAAAAATAATAAAAAAAAAAAAAATAATCGTAGATTAAGGACAAAAACGGTGATTAATTTTTCAAAATTCAATGTCCTTGTAAATAAATAATAATAACCGCACCTATAATCATAAACATCTGTGTTTTATGAACACAAAGTGTAAAAAACACATTTTCCATAGGTGTCCCTATTAATATGGCAACCCACTGTAAGTATTGTACTGTATATTATCTCCATAAATAGTTAGTAATAACATAGATCACTGTAGAAATGTATTATAAAGTTGTACAGCGCCCCTGAGGTGATTTTGCACAAAAACGGCGCCATACAAGCCATCCAATTATTATTATAATTAAATTGTGTTATGTTTGGTTTGGGGTGAGTATGTTTTTAAAAACTTAATTTTTACTATTCTGGAAAAAAGGTGAAAATTTGCTGTCATAAAGTTATTCTTAAAATAAAGCAGAGTGTTCTCTTTTGTAGATGGCGTAAATTTAATTATTTTGGAAACATATTTTGCAAGTTATGCTTTCAAATTCCAAGATGAGTTATTTGTTATTCGTACACACGCAATATGAATATGAATAAATTATTTTGTCTGTATACAACTCAATTCTTTTAAAAGGCATACAAATACTCATAGAAACTACGCATTGTCTGAGCAATACTCACAAAAGTTACTAAAGACTCAGTTGTTTCGTAGAAATTCAGCGCCATTTTAGTTTTGACATTTAAAAGGTCCGCGTTAAACGCTGATTCCAGGTGCTTCTCAAAAGGTCCATCAGATTGTAAAAAGCTGACAATCTTAACAACATGATGATGGTTGTTCTATTCTGCAGATCAGAATTTGTTGAAAAGCTGAAACTGACTTGACTTGACGGACGGATTGTTTCAGAGAATTTAAACAATTATTCAAAATTTCAAAGTTAATTTTCAAGTGTATGAAATATTTTCTGTAAAATATTTTTTCAAGTTCTGATACAGATTCAGTTCTGTCAGGCCACTAGCCTATAATGATATAATAACACAACTTGAACAGGACTTTCACAGAACCCGAAAATGAACGTTGAAATTTGATGAACTGTTCAAATTCTGTGAAACAACCCATCATTAGAACTGGCATTTAACGACAACCTTTGAACTGTCAAAAAAACAAAATGGCGCTGAATGGAAAATTGATGACTTGGGCACACGTGAATTTCTGCTTTAATTATAATAAGTGGGAATATATTACACCTTGAATAATGTAATAATAATGTAATATGAATTGTCTACTTCAATCCACCGTCTCGATTGTGTCGTTTCTAAAAGATTCAATTTTTTTTTTTATGTGACAACTCGAACGGTCGCCTCTGTCTGTACAGTGTAAAGAGGGGAACTAAATCGCCACCCTGTTAGGCAGCGTTATGAGGCTGTTTGATGTAGAACTCAAAGATATTTAATGTGACTATTTAGACATCATATACAAACAATCTCGTATATTTTAAAAAGCAGATTACTAAGGCGCAGAATTCACACACGGATCCGTCCGTGTATTTCTTCGCCGGACAGAACTGCTCGGTCCATCGGTCCGCTGCACAGTGGGCTGAAAATCGCCTTTCATAGAGATAGAGACTTGAATTTTTAAGGGTATTTTTTTTTGCTAGAAATGGATTCTGCTGATCATTATTATGCTATAAAATGAATCATTAACATAAAAAAAAATGAGGATTTAAAAAAAAATAATCGCAAGTTGCGCCACAATACGAAGTATGTCAAAAAAATACAAATAAATAGTAGTATATCTGTGTGTAAGGATAGAATGGCCAACCTTGTGATTCCAGAGATAGCCTCATTTTTAATGTCAGTGCCATACAAATTTTTCTTAAAAAAATGATAACTCCTTCATTTGTACACGCAATTGCTTCATATGAAGTTTTATAGCATAGTAATGATCAGCAGAATCCATTTCTAGCCAAAAAAAATACCCTTGAAAATTCAAGTCTCTATGTCTATGAAAGGCGATTTTCAGCCCACTGTGCATCGGTCCGCTGTCGGACTGTCCGTCACCAGCCGATGTGTGTGAATGTACGCAACAGATCGGCTCGCTGAGCATCATCGCATTCGCAGTCGATGAGCATAACATAATTCAGTGAAGGTATGACCTGATCATCACTGAAATATGAGATGCTCGTCGTTCGAAGGTCTGAATGTCCGGATGTCCGCGTGTGTGTTGACATCGGCGTATTTGCTCGGCGGACGGATCTGCCCGGCGGATCCGTGTTTGCATCCTGCGCATAACATACGAGTATCATGAAGAATGGTTTTGTTATTATAAATGTTGTAATTTGCTTTATTTTTTTCCTCTTTCTATACCTTAGATCGTTTTCATTATTTTTTCTTCTCCTTATTGTAAAGCATGACTAATATAGTGACAGGTAAACCATAAACGATATATCCTGTGAACTGAATTCTTAACACCAATGTGTTGCTACTTTCCAATGCTAATTTAATCAATATAATCATGTTAATACTATGTAAGTTGTTCAAAACATACAAAATTGACGACCTCCGTGGTCGAGGAGTAAGGCAATCCATAGGTCACGGGTTCAAATCCCGGCGTAAGCAAATAAATTTTATTTGATTCTTTTGCGTTATTTCACAGTTTAATCATTTAAAATAAAATAAGCTACACGTTCCAGAGTGGAGGATACTTTCAGTATCGCCCTGGTGCAAGACCACCATTTAGAATTGAAGCGTTGCTTAAAATGGCTTTAGCCATATTTATCGACCAGATCTGAACAGCCATCTCCTTTCCCTTCCTGCTACCTACAGCTCCTCAACATACCCCAATGGGAATGCCGTAGGCTCGATGGCTCCAGATGTTTGGGAGTTTTGTGCGGTACCTCAAAAAAAAATTATAAATATATATTGTATATATATTACATACACAAGCACTTATTTTTTTGCAAAACCACCCATGCTGCCACCATGAAATTATATGACAATTATTTTGCATTTTAAGTGACCCAGAACACAAAAACCTTGTCCTGAAAAGTGTTCTCTGAGACCATAAAAAACGTGTTTCAGATGCAACAATGGACCAGGCGTACATGATACCGCAAGAGTCATAATAGTAATACGAAGGTCAAGAACTCAGTAAGAGATTAATACATACAAAGAGCAGGGAATTAACTGAAGTTATTAATAATTAACTGAAGTACGTTGTTGCCTGCTGTATCAACATTCGTTCATGTCAATAATTCTTGAGGTTTGATTGATTGATTTTAAGATGATTAATTAGTAGGTACCTACCTACGTCCAATAATATTTATGTTGCAGACTGTGTATAACAGTGGCGAGTTTAGCAATTTTGCAAGGATTGATTTTCGATTTGAGCTCATGCAATGATCGTTGACGAGCCTAGGTAAATGCAAGTCAACCCTAGGCAAGATGAATGCCCACCCCTAGTAAGCGTTATGAAAAAGTTACAAGCCAAAAATGTATATATTCTTGGTATACCTTATATCGTAGGTGATAGGCATTAAAATCGCTTGACAAACGGAGTCCAGAAACGTTCAAGCAACAAACTGTTTTTTATTTATTTTGTAAATAATTTTATAAGAAAGCAAAAAAGTTAATCAAATGAAACTGTCACAGATAATCTTTGCTATAATACTGTATTTTTAAAAAGTTGTTTCCTTTATGCGTTCATACATATTTCTATTGAAAATATATATATTTTTAGTAGTTTGCATTTATATTTTTTATTGAGTAATTTACAAATTTATTTGTATACTACTCAAGCGAAGCGATAGGAAAACCTTCAATTTATCTAAAGCATATTTTTTTGTATTCATAATGTACACCAATTCGTTATAAAGATTAATCAAAATAGTGATTTGGCATTAATCTTCGCCTTAAAAGATAGTTTGAAAGGGAGATATATAAATACGACGCGCTAATATAAAAAAAAACGATAATAATTAAGCGAAAATAGTAAAAATATTTAATAAAACACGACTCGATTAAAATACAGCAAAAATGGGGAGGGAATTTCATATAATTAACGTTTCATCATAACAAATATGTAGATATTGTCTTCAAATATAACCTTTTTTTTTGGAACATAAAAACTTAAAGAGTAAACGAGACACTTGTTATAAATTGGGTATGCTGCGGCTTAGCAATTATTTTTAAGTACAAAATAGTATTCGGCAATATTTGTATTTGAAAAATCTTCGTAAAATTATCAACAACAAATATATCAATAAGTTCATAGAGTTTGTTTGCAAGGTGATGAATTCTTGGAATTGGTGAATAAATAGAATAGTTAGTATTGAGTTTATTGTTACATTTAAAATAGTCTTTTCAGTACGAAATGTTTCAGTTTGTAAAAAGATTAATGCGAAATTTTTTTGATAAATGTATGTTTTATTGGCTTCCGAAATATCAGATCTGGTCACAAAACACGGCTAAAGCCTTAACTCATTTGAAATATGGCCAAAAACCCTATAATTGTACACAGTGCACACTAGGGTGGAACACTTTTATATGAAAAATTATCTTTTTTCGAAATTCGAATTGGAATACCAGGGAAAAGTTGCTTTATGTAATTTTAAATAACGCTTCTCAATTTGGAAGTTCTAGCTCGACATCTTGAGGTCCCGCCATAGACTTGAAATTTTTATTTTTTAAGGTTTTATAGACGTTTTGTATAAAACACCCTATAAACAAAATAATAAATAAATATATTATATTATGCATTAAATGATAAAATAAAAGGAGATTTTAATTAATGAAAAAAAAAATTTCAAAAGTAAACACAGGTTCAGAAAGTTATGGTGGTATGAATAAAATCATTTTTTATAGCAAAAATCCTTTTTCGGCTCAAACTTTGGCATGAGTTTTCGGAATGCTTATTTAGATTTAATAAATCCTTCTCGTCTTGTCTTGTCGAATACACTTAGAGCTGCTTCTGTCACAATTTTTAAAGATCTTTCCACAGCCTGCTGGGTGTGGCAAGGCTCATAAACTCCAACACTGTATCTTTTCCATTTTCAATAAGATCTTGTAACTGATCATCGGAAATATTCATCAGTATTGGGGGTTCGTATATATTTTGTTGCCAGTCAATCATGTCTATGTAAGAACATACATTAAAATCCACTTTTGGCACCTCAAAAATGCGCCAAACAGAATTTTTATTAACTTGACGAGCCTTTAAAATGCGTCTTGCAGCGAGTTCTTTAATGTGCTTACGTGAATCTGTTATCATACTCAACAACAAGTTTTCTGGATGAGCAAAGTAACTGTTTCGAATTATAACAGGGTCCACTACCGCTAACAACTCTTTGGACAAATATCTAGTGAGCTTCCATAAATGATTTAAACCATCTTTGTAGGATGAATGTGTTTTGATAGCAAACCGGACAGGAGCGTATGATTATTAGACAAACGTTGCTAAAGTCACAAGATTTTGTTGTGGATTTTCTGTAGAAATATACAAATGAAGTATGCGATTAGCTTTTGTCGACCAGCGGGCATGGGGTAGTTTACCTGGGATTCTCTGTAATAAATCAGGAGACCAGGATCCATTTACGACAGTAGAAGTAATTTCTTGTAAATATTTCTGATTTGTACTGAGACCTGTGGATATGTGTGGAGGTAGTTCACCTTCTATCTTCTCAAAGTTGGCTAACGGCAGCGTCTCGCATATCTCTAATGCTTTACCAATTTGACCTGCAAATGATTTAGGTCCTGCAGTAGGGCCATCCAAATAGGTAAATAAATGCCTCAATGGTAACTCATTGGCGTGTAAGAGACAAATTATCCATTTCAATGGTCGATATAGTCTGTTTTCCAAAAGACGAATCACGCCTCCCACTTTCCCTGTATTTGTGTTTGTTCCATTACAGCCAACAGCCATTAAAGTATCTAGTGATATCTTTTCAGTCGTTAAAAAGCTGTGGATAGCTCTTTTAATATTTCTCACACTGCCCGATGTTGGAACACTAAACCCAACATAAACAGTACCTGGTTCTTTTATAATCGAAATATGTTCCTCTTGTACAATCACTTTAAGCGTCTTCGATCTTTTTAAAGCACTTGTAGCCGTCTTGTCTTTCCTCCCATCTTTTTAAGGAATTTCTGATACTCTTTCTTCGGTTAAAATTCTGTTTTATTCTTCTTAGTTTCATCCTATCTATTATGCCTCATTATATGTTTGAGAGTACGTAATCTTCTATTCAGCATTTTTTTACTCTGGATAAGATCCGTTCTACCTAAAGCCATTAGTCAATTAGTGCGTTAGTCTTCTAATAACATTTGTTCCTCTTTTGGCACTATTTTTTCTCTCAAGCAAGTACAGCTTACAAATTCTTGACATTTACTTGCAGCTATGTCAAAAAATTTTCTACTTTGTACTCTGAACTCTTCTAACTTTTCTTCCTTAGTTTTTTTAAGACTTTCTCAAATTATAACACTTCGAGTGATAACTTTTTAGTAATTGTAAGATTCTTTTGTATGTGACAATTGGAATGGAAGATTTTATCCACGATTCTTCAATTTTCGTTCAAACTATTTCGGCAATTTCCAAAAACGTAGGTTCTTTTGTTGTGTTATTCCTTACTTTTAAGTCTTGCGGAACCCATTCGTAGAATTTCATCACTTTTTCATACGTAGGTAGGACATTCTCTTTCAACTCTGTACTTACACCAAATATCGGACATTTTAAATTTTGTCTTCTAGAAGTCATGTTAATTCACTTACAAAACGTTTATCAATAAGTACTCGTGAATATAATTGACGCGCGACCTTTCACCTTGAGACAATTATCGACACTAGTTTAAACAAAACACTGCATTTCGTAGATTGTCAGGTGCCGCCCCCCGCTTCGTCCCGCACTTTGCTCCTCTGTAACAGCGCCAAAGTATATTAAAATAAATAAATATTTGATTGCAATAGCTATTTAACTATATTTTTATATATTATTAAATAAAATAAACCTATTTTAATAAATTCTGTACTATTTTGTAGGCCGCGCAAATAGCCCCTAAACTATCGTTTTTGTAAATGTTCAATGTCTTGGCGGGGGCTTTTACCGTTGTCTGATATTTTTAATATTTTTAATTGAGGTAATTGATGGCAATTGGCAACTTAATACAACTATTCCAAATCAAAATTAGAAAAAAAAATTTCGTTCCGCCCTAGTGCACACGTCAAGTGCCTCAGACAATTAATTTTCTAAGTAAATAAGTTTTTACCGAAAATCTTGATAAATCACTGAATAAATTCATACAAATTATTATTATTTACTGAGCAGGCAACATTCTGCTAATTCCTTCATAAGTGATGTATCAATAAATTTTACAGTAATTGAGTTTTTTTAAATTTAAAATCATTTAACTCTTTCTTCTCTACAAATAAAAATCCAATCGAGTTTTAGAATTTTATTTTTATTTTTCAAAAGAAAGACAAACATTCCCGGGATACGAATTACCTGACAATATTTTAAAATCTTCTACTACCGCCACAGTAAGCAGAAAATGTTGCTTGTGTTGTGATGGAGGACGTAGCTAGCCAAGAAATTGAACACATGCTGGGTGGGACCCAAACACGATGTCAACTAAGCCACCGAATGGCTTCTATTATGTGGTAGCATGGATGACATGTTGTGTAAGTTTGTTCCATGCATCCTCTACTCCAGTGTTCCGCAAAGCGTGTGCCGCGGCACACTGGTGTACCGTGGTTATCAGTTGGTGTGCCGCGGAAAAAATTCAAGGTATTGTGAAGATAATAAGAAAACAAATGGGAGCAGATGAGAGATAATATCACTCACTTCTGTTTCATACAGAAGTACGATAGCTTTCTCGCGGAAAAGTGCTATTTCGGATTTACGAGCTAAAAAATGAGTCCCAGACGTTTTTAGAGGCCCAGGGTTCAGATTTTGCTTCTGTGTTTAAAAAAAGAAGAATTCCTAGTAAAACTTGCATATATGGCGGACATATTCGCTCATTTAAATGAGCTTAACAGAAAAATGCAAGGTAGGAATTCTTATATTTTAACGTCTTCGGACAAAATTGGTATTATGGATCAGCCACGCTGTCAATTGTTTCCAAATGTCATTGCTGCCGATTCAGAAACAAAGTGCAGGCTTTGATAGTGAAACACTTACCCTTGGACACTTACCGATAAACGAGCAGGAAGAATTCATAGAGTTAAAAACTGATCGGACATTAAAACTAAAATTTTCCAAAGTAGACCTAGCACGTGTTTGGCTGCATATAAAAAATGAGTATCCACTCCTTTAAAGCGTGCTGTTAAAAAAAATTGCCACAACCTTCTTATGCGAATTGGGATTTTCAACTCTCACTACTATTAAATAGATAAAAAGAGAACGCCTGAGGACGATCAATGAAGAGATGAGAACAGCCTTATCAACGATTGCTCCAAATTTTGATCTCCTGTGCTCAGTTAAACAGACTCACATTTCTCACTAAACATCTTTTCATATTGGGTATATTGATTTTAGTAATAAATAAATATTAAATAAAATTCTTTGGTGTACCTCTAAAGTTTCTTGATTTGATAGGTGTACTTTGAACACAAAAAGTTTGCGGAACACTGCTATACTCTATTTACAATTAAGTGCTTCCTAGGATTGTATGCAAAAGCTGTTTTATTTGAGTGCCCACGGAATTTTTTTTTTGTTGGTCGTTTGGATTTCTTGAATGTCAAAGCAACTACAATGTTTAGACAAAAATTTTGGAAGTCTCAACCAAGTCATCCCTTTCTCTTCTTTCTTCTAACATTGGAAGTCTTTCAAAGCTCTTGGTATGTATTTTCGTAAATCGTCTGGCTACTCTCTCTATTAGAGAAAGACTCCATATTTGAAAGGCATATTCCAGGGGAGATCGCACATATGTTTTGTAAATGTTTAACATCAAGTCCGGTGTTAGGTCTAGGAAGGCTTTGCTGATTGTTATAATAAACAATCCCAGCGATATGCAGTTTCCATTTCAAATCTTGTGATATGGTAACTTCTAAGTCTTGTTTTAACGTCACTGCTTTTAGAGGTTAGACATTGCTTTTAGATTTATGTACAAGCTAAGAGTTAGTTTTTTCAATATGTAGGACAGTGCATTTTCAACATTGAGTTTTAGAAGCCAATCATTTGTTCATTGATATATTTCAATTAAGTGTATGCTTTTTACTATGGTAAATTATAATTGTATAATATAATTTACCATAATAAATTGATGTACAGTAAATAAAGATAAAATAAGTCATTTCATTGTGGCCTAACCATAATGTGAAAAAGGCCTTAAACGCCGTCAGGATAATTAAAACTAAAATACTTGCTGTACTCAATTATAATATTACTGAATTGTATTTACTATAAATTTAAAAATTAAATGTAGTTCTACGTACTAAACACAATAAAAATAAATAAGTTCGCGTGATGTAAAACAGATTATTATTTATTTTGGACTGCTGACGTTTATACAATGTGTACACATTCTTAAACAATAGTTCCTTTTAACGACAAACAATACCGTAGAAGTTGCGACATCAAGTTACAATATTTTTTATTGGATTTAAGAAAGTCAAGGAAATCCAACTGTTAGCAAAAGTGAGGTTAACCGGTCAGCTGGTCGGGAGACACTGTTGCAAAATATCACCACCTCTATCGGTCATTAGCCTTCGGACTAACAAGACAATATAACCAAGCTTTATGATTGTGCTAATTAGTATTGTCTTTTATGGTTGAATTGATAAGAGGCCTTTTTTTAATTTCCGTGTTGAAAAAAGTGCTTATACCCGTGGTTTACAGTTTATTTCCTTAAGAGGAAGCTAAAAGCAAAAAATGTGTATATTCTTTGGATACCTTATAATGTGGGTAGTAGGCATTAAAATCGCTTGACAAACGAAGTCTAGAAACGTTCGATTTCAAGCAAAAAACTGTTTTTTATTTATTTTGTAAATTATTTTATTAGAAAGCAAAAAAGTTAATCTAGTGAAACTCTCACAGATAATAATGTATTTTTTAAGAATTATTTTACAAGCAATAATTGTTAGCCTGAAACACTCATCCACATTGAAAAATCTCCTGATAAAAGATACATGACGCCAACGGGACTCGAACCCGTGTCCCTTCGATTTCCGGTCGACAGCTCTGACCACTGAGCTATGGCGGCTTATCTCTTACCCGCGAAATTATTCAATATTTACTAGTGTTTCATTCAACAATTACTGCTTGTTACATTTTTCACCTGAAAACAACCAACTTTATTTTATATGAGAAAGGCATTGTAAGTGCTAACTCTCTCACTAGATGGCGTCGAGACAAATTGTCTACATTTTTAGGCGAAATACTTGAACTTGTCAAATATTAATTATTATTTTTTGGTAAACTAATGTTTTTAAGACAAGATTTTTTATGCATAGCACAAAGGGTAACAATTATTTTACAAGCAATAATTGTTAGCCTGAAACACTCATCCACATTGAAAAATCTCCTGATAAAAGATACATGACGCCAACGGGACTCGAACCCGTGTCCCTTCGATTTCCGGTCGACAGCTCTGACCACTGAGCTATGGCGGCTTATCTCTTACCCGCGAAATTATTCAATATTTACTAGTGTTTCATTCAACAATTACTGCTTGTTACATTTTTCACCTGAAAACAACCAACTTTATTTTATATGAGAAAGGCATTGTAAGTGCTAACTCTCTCACTAGATGGCGTCGAGACAAATTGTCTACATTTTTAGGCGAAATACTTGAACTTGTCAAATATTAATTATTATTTTTTGGTAAACTAATGTTTTTAAGACAAGATTTTTTATGCATAGCAAAAAGGGTAACAATTATTTTACAAGCAATAATTGTTAGCCTGAAACACTCATCCACATTGAAAAATCTCCTGATAAAAGATACATGACGCCAACGGGACTCGAACCCGTGTCCCTTCGATTTCCGGTCGACAGCTCTGACCACTGAGCTATGGCGGCTTATCTCTTACCCGCGAAATTATTCAATATTTACTAGTGTTTCATTCAACAATTACTGCTTGTTACATTTTTCACCTGAAAACAACCAACTTTATTTTATATGAGAAAGGCATTGTAAGTGCTAACTCTCTCACTAGATGGCGTCGAGACAAATTGTCTACATTTTTAGGCGAAATACTTGAACTTGTCAAATATTAATTATTATTTTTTGGTAAACTAATGTTTTTAAGACAAGATTTTTTATGCATAGCACAAAGGGTAACAATTATTTTACAAGCAATAATTGTTAGCCTGAAACACTCATCCACATTGAAAAATCTCCTGATAAAAGATACATGACGCCAACGGGACTCGAACCCGTGTCCCTTCGATTTCCGGTCGACAGCTCTGACCACTGAGCTATGGCGGCTTATCTCTTACCCGCGAAATTATTCAATATTTACTAGTGTTTCATTCAACAATTACTGCTTGTTACATTTTTCACCTGAAAACAACCAACTTTATTTTATATCAGAAAGGCATTGTAAGTGCTAACTCTCTCACTAGATGGCGTCGAGGTGAAAAATGTAACAAGCAGTAATTGTTGAATGAAACACTAGTAAATATTGAATAATTTCGCGGGTAAGAGATAAGCCGCCATAGCTCAGTGGTCAGAGCTGTCGACCGGAAATCGAAGGGACACGGGTTCGAGTCCCGTTGGCGTCATGTATCTTTTATCAGGAGATTTTTCAATGTGGATGAGTGTTTCAGGCTAACAATTATTGCTTGTAAAATAATTGTTACCCTTTGTGCTATGCATAAAAAATCTTGTCTTAAAAACATTAGTTTACCAAAAAATAATAATTAATATTTGACAAGTTCAAGTATTTCGCCTAAAAATGTAGACAATTTGTCTCGACGCCATCTAGTGAGAGAGTTAGCACTTACAATGCCTTTCTCATATAAAATAAAGTTGGTTGTTTTCAGGTGAAAAATGTAACAAGCAGTAATTGTTGAATGAAACACTAGTAAATATTGAATAATTTCGCGGGTAAGAGATAAGCCGCCATAGCTCAGTGGTCAGAGCTGTCGACCGGAAATCGAAGGGACACGGGTTCGAGTCCCGTTGGCGTCATGTATCTTTTATCAGGAGATTTTTCAATGTGGATGAGTGTTTCAGGCTAACAATTATTGCTTGTAAAATAATTGTTACCCTTTGTGCTATGCATAAAAAATCTTGTCTTAAAAACATTAGTTTACCAAAAAATAATAATTAGTATTTTTTAAGGTTGTTTCCTTTACGCGTTCATACATTTCTATTGAAAAAAATATTTTTTGTAGTTTACATTTATATTTTTTATTGAGTAATTTATTTTTTATTTGTATTATACTCAAGCGAAACGATTGTAAAACCTTGAATTTATCTAAAGCATTTTTTTTGGTATTCATAATGTACACCACTTCGTTATAAAGATTAATAAAAATAGTGATTTAGCATTAAGCTTCGCCTTAATTGGGGATGCCATAATTCCAAAGGTTCCGAGATAATGTGAGATAATGCTTTGTTCATCCACCGCTCCACAGAGATTGTTGACAAAAAATTGACCTCGCATGGATCCGGTGCAACATGTCTTGGACAATCTTAATCTTGTAGGGGTGGAATGATAAGTCTTGATTAAAAATCCTCCTTAGTGAGCGGTCAGCAATGCCCCATGCAATTGCATGCTTCAAGGCAGAGCGCCTGGGTGACCGTTTGATAGCTTTTCTCACTCTCCTTAAATTTTATTTATTTATTTATTAATTTTCGGCAAATCGATAGTTTACATTTATTTCAGTTTGTACATAAGTATTATATAGCCAAAATTAAACCAATTATGGATTTCGTCCTTGTGACTTTATCTCTACTGAGACAGCATAATAACTAATAAGTAAATTAAATTTGTAAGAAAGGAATATGAATTCAAAAATTTATATAAAACAAAAGATTATATAAAACGAAAAATTACAAAACAAAACATTTATAGCCATGTAGAGAGGTTGTAAATTTAAATCAAATCATAGTAGAAATATAAACAATAGAGACATAACATTATTCACAAACCATCAGAGAAATATTCTTTTATGGTCCTCTTGTATTTGGTAAGTTCGCAATTGAAAATATCCACCTTGGACAATTTGCTATTGTAATTATTGCATAGTCTGTTCAGGTAAGAATTCTGCTTAGAGTTCGTTTTGCATTGATCCACCCTGAACAGAACAGAAGAGCGTGTGGAACGCGCAGGTACATTGAATTGAATCTTATTTAGCAACTCTAGGCATTGAATATTATTGTTAACTACGTTATACAGGAATAGTGCATCCTTATGATGCCTCCGTATACTCAGTAAATCAATTTTAAAGTATAAAGCTGCCTCTGCATAATTATTAAATCTTACAAATGACTTGTAACAAAGATATTTTAGGAATTTAACTTCGAAACTTTTTTAATTTTCTGGTGTTCTTACTAAAATTCTAGGTCTTAGTGTGAAACCAGTTTTTTCGAATTTACGCAGCTATCTCGCGATTAAATTACGGTGAGGAGCGGAATCACGACATGCAAGATTAAAGTGCAGCCGGAAGGCCCGCTAAGAGGCGACGAAAGAACGGCCATTTTCAAGAAACGTGCTGACGGCGAAGTCCCGGTGTTATCCGGACCAAACCATGGTAACGACTGAAAACAGCACGACCCCCACGACAGAATGAGACCCCTCCCAGGTTCCTACCCCAACCACACGGGATGTACCGGCCCTTCAAAACTGCGCCGTCACTGTTTTGTTGCACCCTGTATTTTTGTGTATTTCGTGTACTCTAGATTTACGAGCTTTTGAATTTAAGTGTTTATTTTGTGTTTTATTTACTCCGACTCCAATATTTTTACTAATGTTGTTTTATATAAATTTTTATTTAAATATTTTAGTTACCAGTTTCAGAACAGACATCGTCTAGTGAGGCGGGTAACGTACTTGCATTATCGTATCATAATTTAAATCAAATCTAAAAATACTTCCGAATTGCAGATGGTTATAAGGTTGAGACGATATATGCATGTGGATAAAGCAAGATTATTGAGGCAAGACCGATTTGTTTGACAGTCCATGCTCTCTGCCTACCCCTGCGGTGAAATCTATCCCTGCGATGGTCAGTTAGTTTCGAAGTTAGTGAAACGCGAAACAGTCAGAATCATCGCGCATCGTAACATAATGTCCTCCTGCCTCATTTACCGCGGTCGATGTTACCTGTAGTGTGAATGAACACGTCGATTGCACCCTGCTTCCTCTACTGTAGGTAGGTACAACCAACCATATTTGGCAGATAATGCGGTCTACTATTTGTACAGCTCTGTCGTCATAAGCAAAAATAAGCTGGACATTTTCAATGGTCCCATTCCGATATACATATTCTTTCATGTTTATCGACCTATTATTTATTTATTAACGGACATCGTCCAAATTACAAAATAATAACACGAATAAAGTAAAATGAAAAATACAGGAGTAGACAAAGGTACATGAAAGCAAAGACATATGGTAGATATAATATAAGAAAATAAAGTGACAAGTCGAATCAAGTCGTGGGTCACGACCACAGGACACTTATAATATTCCGTCACTTGTTTAGCGACTGGCAAAAATCATTCAGACTTATCCCAAAAAAGTTAAGGTTTTGACTTGAGTTGACCAGTCTACACATTCTGGACAATGGTGAATAATATCCATAATTTGTCGAATGATGGTTGAAGAAGAGCAGTTCATTATTTCTGAGTCTTTGCGAGGAGATATTGAAGGGAATGAGTTGCAGTAGAGTAGGTGAATCAATAATACCATTTATAATTTTGAAGAAGCAAATGAGGTCATTTCTTTCCAGACGGACTTCCAAAGGAGAAAGGTTTAGAGTGTGATGAACTTGCCCTGGGATAATTTTTTTTCCGTTTATTGTAGGAATTAATTAATTCTGGTTTCTCCAATCAAAACGTGGTCAGAGGTAACATCTATTGGAGGTACTGGGAGATGGAGGGAACCGGGCGTGTCGTTTTTTTGTGATCTACGCCAAAGGATGAAATGCAACCAATCAGAGGGATTGAGGAAAGTTTGAAGTAGGCAGGAAACACTTCCCTTATTGATTCATTATCATAAGAAAGAATTTTTGAGTTGATTTCACGAAATAGTGACGGTACCAGATGTTGAAGTTAAAGCTCTTTTAAAACAAGTGCTTGAATTTATGATGCTAGCAAAAAACAAGGAACATGCACTGCGTTTATCAGAGACCTCCGTGGTGTTATTTTGAATTCTTAGTTTTAGCCCAGTGAAGTCGCAACGAGTTTGGCAGGTTGGGGCGGATAGAAAAAAAACCCTAACAAAGTCAATAAGAAACAATTAAATTCCGCTAAGCAATGTTACTAAGTGACTAATTAAGTAGCCGTGAAATATAGTTACGTAATTTTGCTAAGGATTTGGACGAATTATAATTATGACTAGCGAGGTAAATCACATTTTAACAGGACGAGTTTGGAAGTTGCTTGATTAAAATAAAATCTCGCAAGAAGATTTAAAAATAAAACCATTATAAGTGTTAGTTCAATTTCATCATATGAGTATTTGCCTTTTTCTAAACCTAGCCTCCTAGCAATCCCTCTTAAGAACCGATGTTGAACAGATTCAATGCGTCAAATGTGGACAGCATAAAAAGGAGACCAAATACCACAAGCATGTTCAAGATGGGGGCGAACCAAGGAGCAGTAAAGAGTTCTAAGAGTATTTACGTTTTTGAAGTCCGAAGTGATTCTAGTGATGAAACCAAGTAGTTTGGGGGATTTATTAACGATTGCAGTTATGTGATCCCGAAAAGAAAGCTTGCTATCAAGAGAGACACCAAGGTCGTTAATAGATGTAAAAGTTGTTAAGCAAATATTATTAAGTTTGTATTCGAAGACAATCGGTTTTTTTGAAGGACATTATTTTGCGTTTATCGACATTTAGTTTCAAACAATTAATTTTACACCAATCATTGAAAGAGTCGATATTCGATTGGAAAGGAAGGTAGTCATTGTGATTTTTTATTATTTTTAGCATCTTATTGTCGTCCGCAAAAAGCCAAAAGCGTGTATGAGAAAAAATACTAATAATGTCGTTAATAAACAAGTTAAAAAGAAGCGGTGCTAGATGTGCTCCTTGAGGTACGCCGGACGTTACTTCAATAATAGTAGACACAAAGTTTTTAATTTAACTCTTTGTTTTCTATTGCTTAAGGGCCCGTTTTCCGCGTAAAGAATTTAGATTTGGGCAACACCCACAAAATAAACAATATTTAGTGTTAAAAGAATCCGACAGAGGTGTCTGAATTCGTATTAGGAATAATTTTGGGGATTATTTAATAATTTAAATAACGAAATTAAATTACCGACATCTATTGCAATTTTAGAAAAACAGACCCATTTTTAGTTAGCACCGAGCAAATGAACGAAGTCGAAATGAAGATGGTTCTCAAAATATGGGTTTTATTACGGATTTAATTAATTATTTTTTTTTTTAAATTTTACAAAAAACATTTACGAAAGTTATTTGTATAGGTATACAAATTACTTTACTTTACTAAAATACTATTATCACTTTTATAAAAGTAATTTATAACTTTTATAAAATCAATAAATATATTTTTACATCAATAAGGTTTTTCTTATATGGTTATCTTTATAGGGTGTCCGGGGGTAAAGTGCTCAAACTTCAGGAGGTTATTCTAAATGCTAGAAGAAGTAAAAAAGAAATGGAAATTATTCGAATTTCCAAATTTTTTCCACAAAAATTTATTTTCCGTAGAAGATATTGTTTTTTTTTCTATACAAAAAATTAAACTTTTTTACTCGAAAACTATCTTAAAACGTTGGAATTCCAAAAAAAGGTTTTTTCTTTTTTACTTGTACTATCAATTAGAATCACCTCCCGAAGTTTGTGCACTTTACCCCCGACATCTTGTATAATATGCGCAATATAATATTTATACACGTGTAATATCTACTTTTGTACATTTATAAAAATTATATACACGTTTACATTTTTATGCTCATCAAATTTATTATATTATAAAGATAGATAGAAAGATCCTTAGTGCTTCCTGAGGACTTACAAATCAGAAGACTTTTTTGTAATTATTTATTTATTCATTTAAACAATTCAATAATTATAAAGAGTAATAAAACATGTAAGCAACATAAAATTACATTCTAAAATGTGAAAGGGGCTCTATTTATTTACATTTTTATGAAATTACTACTTTTAATAGTTTAAGCTTTCAGTGAACTTTCAATTTTATTTTTAACTTCTCTAAATATTATTTGTTTAAATTGTCAAATATAATTTAATCACAAACACAAGATTCACTCAAAATGAAAGATTGGTGGTTCTGAAATGTTCCCATAAATACGGTGAAAGAACCCTAAACTATAAACTTATTCCCCTAAACATGCTTCGAGCGAAATGCGGATCTGGAAACCTTATCGTCAATCTGAGCAAAACATACCATGAACGTCAATATAGCAACAGCCTTTGTTCTGCTGCAGTTTCATTAAATGCCGAGAGATCCGTTTACAGTCTCCAAAAAGCAATACTGGGGCACAACCCTAGAAGCAAAGCTAAATGATTGGAATACAGAAAGATAAAAACACACCATTGTCAAAAATATCTTGGCCGTAAATGATTAAATAAAATTAGATTTATTCAGGAAGGCAAGCATTACGGTGATCGATGTTAAAAATCTAACATAGCCCTAGAATAACTCCAGTATCTTTAAGAAACCTTTCTCTTAAAGCTCAGAAAAAAACTTTCCATGACAGTTAGATATACCACTCTACAAAAAGACCGCGTACGGTAAAACTGTAAAAAAATAAAGTAATAAATAACAAAATAAATATTTCACAACACAATAATTTCATCGAAAATCTTAAATCCGTTTCACCTTTCTAAATTTTCTATATTCTCCTTAAGAGTATAATCCTTAGATAATGCCTTTTCAGATTATTCGTGGAAGCTAGAAAAAAATAAAATCATTGATTATAACTGCACTTCAAGTGACCTTTTAAATAACAGCAAAGGGCTCAAATGATTTTATTATTTAAAATTATTTTATTATTTAAAATTAAACAATAACTTTATTAACTTCTTTTATTATTACCTCCGTGCCTTTGCATCTTTACAAGACTTGGGAAAAACATTCTGTAGCGGAGTATAGATTTCACATCTGAAACATAATTAAAGAGTTTATTGAAAATAGAACACCAAGGTACGGTTAGTCAAAAAACGTACAATAAAGTTAATTCTGGGTATAAATTGTACAGTTGACATTCAGGACAGGTTCACTCCCTCCTCCTCAAAAAAGACCCTCTATACAGCATTCTCAAAGATGACACAGGCTCTGAGAGAAATTATTTTCTTCATGGCCTCCTTCCGACATAAAAAAATAACATCACTGAACTAAATTATATTCTTGTATTATTGTAGAAAGCAATCACTTTGTGGTTTGACATATTTAATAAAATAAAATACTTTTTTGTTTTAAAACCACGATATTTATTAATTTAAGAACCGACCGGTTTCGCTTTACTTAAGCATCATCAGGGTACAAATTAATACTAAACAAGAAGTACATAATGTGTGCATATATATAACAAAATATAGAGGGAGACAACATGATACAAATATAAGCAACACAAAGACGGTCATAAAATACATTAAAATAAGTGCACAAGTAATGGAAAACCGCTAGATAATTATGTAGACTAATGGGTTATACGAATAAATCGGGAGAAACAAAACATCAATAAAACCTCAATAATAACGGTTTTTCCGAATTCGCAAATCATTTGATCGATAAAGATCATACATTCTGTCATAGCACCGGTGCTAACATCTTACATAAAAACGGGCATGGTAACAGACTAAACAATTTAGAGGCACTAGAAATTAAAAAAAGCTGTAAAAACCAAAAGTCAGATACTTAATAATCAATTAGACATATCAAGTAGTCCAATATTAAGTCTGTTTCCAATAAACCCATAAAAAATTCCCAGTTCTCCTTACCTCCTTACCACCTTGCCAGTTGATGTTTTGTTTCTCCCGATTTATTTGTATAACCCATTAGTCTACATAATTATCTAGCGGTTTTCCATTACTTGTGCACTTATGTTAATGTATTTTATGACCGCCTTTGTGTTGCTTATATTTGTATCATGTTGTCTCCCTTTATATTTTGTTATATATATGCACAGATTATGTACTTCTTGTTTAGTATTAATTTGTACCCTGATGATGCTTAAGTAAAGCGAAACCGGTCGGTTCTTAAATTAATAAATATCGTGGTTTTAAAACAAAAAAGTATTTTATTTTATTAAATTATATTCCCCACAGTTTCAGAACTTTCAATAGCTTCTTTCGCTCGCACGTTCATTATTATTCTGGATTCCACGTTCGAGTATTGTTATTTGAAACAGATGGCCCATATATTATTATTACATATTATATTATATTTCGGACATCGTTGCATTGTGAATCATTAGAGCAGATCTTAGAGTAATATTGTAAAGTGACGTGTGTATTTGTGTACGTAGAAAGTTAATTCACAAATAAATCACGATCATATAGTATCCTCAACAAGCAAGCTAAATTAATAAGAACTTGCCCAGTAATTTCTAATGTTTTGGAATTAGTTTTATTTCCCAAAGTACGTATTCTGAAAAAAATAAAATAATAATTTTTATAACTTTTTACTACACAATACATAAATAAAAATAATAATTAATTTTTATAATAAATTATCGTTTATCGTATTCTGAAAAAAATAAAATAAAATTTTTTATAGCTTTTTACTACACAATACATAAATAAAAATATGAATTACAAATGCTTATAATAAATTATCGTTTATAATAAATATAAGCTTGTAAATCAAATATTGTACTTTTTTCTTCTCACCTATCATGCGTTGAACCCTTTGGAGATATATTGTTTTCTTTGGAATACGAGATGTCTTTCGCTTATTTCCCATCTTTGAAAAAACAATATTTATGAACTGATATACGCTTAAAATATCTTTATAGGTTCAAATATTTGCACGTAATCGCACGTCTGTATATCATAAAACGTTGAACGACACGTCTGCCCCCAAAGCCCTCGAGTTGGCGAATGAGCTTTGCAATGAAAGATAGGTTAATCTTCATGTCGGAGCGAGCGCGCTATAATAAATGTGATTTAAAAGCAATAAGCGTAAGAGACAGTTGTGAAAATATTTAATTAAACATGACTTATTAACAATACAGCAAAAATTTCTTTAGAAATATCTTAAGTAGCATTTAAAGAAGCAATTTGAATTTTTTCATACCTGTAACTTGTAATATAACAGAAACAAATGTGTAAATAATAATTTTTGGAGCATACTTTGCAATTTTTTTCTATCGAGGGAATTTTATGTAATTAACGTTTCGGCCCTACACATAGGATAATATCTAATAATAATATCATATAATATAATATCAGATAATATCTTGAAAAATAGCATATATTTTTTTAAGAACTTAGAAACTTAAAGTGTTACGAGAAACTTGTTATAAATCGGTAGAAATTTGGAATGCGGCCCCTTAAATAAGAATTAAAGAATGATAGCAAGGGGTTTCTAATACCGATAGCATATAATTTGGCCATAAGAATTGAGTGGTTTACTTTGTCGAAAGCTTTAGAGAAGTCGGTATATAGAACATCTATTTTATTATACTAAAAATTAAATCGGTATACGTTTTAGATAAAATCGTAGAGTTAAAGATTAAATGATACTTCGTGCATGCATTTGTTGTTGGACATGTGGAAAACATCCACATTTCCTACGTAAATACCGGACAATTGTACTAATTGCTCCCAACCGTCTGGAGCCAGTGAGACTACGGCATCCTCAATCAAGGTGCATCGTGAGGCTGAAGGTAGTGGAGAGAGGAAAGATATGTAACTGGAAGGTGAAACAAACATAGCTAAAGCCATTTCGATCAACGTTTCAATTCTGAATGGTGGTCTTTCACCATGTTTGTACTGAGAGTATCTGGAACGTGCCGCCAATATTTCTACTATATAATTTTTTATTTTTTTATTTCTTTTTTTTTCTTTTTATTTGGGAAGCAAACAGTCGTACAGTAAAAAATTATAACAATAAACATTCATATGTTCTAGACCAATTAAGTTCCATTAAATTAAATGTAGATTTAGTATTTTTTACCTACACAACATATTAAATGGCAAAAAATAAACATAATAAAGAAATACATAAAATTAAAAACAAAAATAAAAAAATACAACTTTTCGCATAGCTATACTATTCACTACGGGTGATAATAATGTACTTTTCACAACAAAAAAAATCGAATAAAATACAAGTATTTTAATTTATTAATTTATTAAGCTGAATTTTATATGATATTAAGTTATGGTTGAAAATATCTACATCTCGTAAGGCATTGTGAGTTTCAAAGATACGTACTATTACAGAGTTTTGCGCGTATTTGGATTTACAATGTGGTATTCTAAATAAATCGTTCGATCTGGTGTTTTGCTTGGGGCAACGAAATGCAATCCTTTCTAACAGATATGATGAATCAACTAGGCAGTTCACGATTTTGTGCAAGAATAATGCATCAGAGATTTTTCTACGTTTATATAAAGTGACAGGGACAAATCGATGGTCACTAAAACGATACGATAGGTGTTTCATAAATTTGTTCTGAATATTTTCAATGCGATCAATATATGTTTGATATTGAGGATTCCAAATTACTGAGGCGAATTCTAGTTGTGACCGTACATATGACATATATAACAGAATTAGGGTGTGTGCTACCGTAAAAGGCTTTGTAATTCGAATAATGAAACCCAATTGCTTATAAGCTTTTTTTAGAATATTTTCAATATGATCCCTAAATAACATTCTAGAATCTAGTATTACTCCAAGATCTCTTATTGTTTCTACTCGTTGTAGAGGTACATGGTTTAGTTTGTAAGTATAATAAATTGAATGTTTTTTTCGTGTAAAAGTAATAACATTACATTTATCTATGTTTAGATATAGTTGATTGTTTTTGCAATATTCCTCAATTTTACCAAGGTCTTCTTGTAATTGGTCGCAATCATCTATGGAGCTAATACATTTATATAATTTCATGTCATCAGCGTAAAATAGGAAACAAGAATTACTAATAACACGATTCATGTCGTTTATGTATAAAATAAACAAGAGAGGCCCTAGATGGGAGCCTTGCGGTACCCCTGAGGGAATAATTATAATTTGTGACATGTAACCTTTTAAAGCAACAGCTTGACTTCTATTTTTAACATATGAAGAGAACCATCTCAGAAGATTTCCACATATACCAATCTTCGAGAGCTTGTTTAACAGTATGTCGTGATTAACTTTGTCAAAAGCCTTAGAAAAATCTGTGTAGATGGAATCTACCTGTTTCCCATTATCCATAGAGTTAAGAACAAAATCAGTAAACTGTCCTAGGTTCGAATCAACAGATCTGCCTTGAAAAAAACCATGTTGATGCGGGCTAGTAATAGTATTTTTGCATGAGTCAAAAAGTTGGTTATACACGATTTTTTCCAAGATTTTACTTAAGATACATAGTTTAGAGATAGATCTATAATTTTCAATGTTGTGTTTGTCCCCTTTTTTAAAAACAGGTGAAACAAAAGCTTGTTTCCAAATGGTAGGAAATACACCTTCTTTAAAAGATTTTTGGAACAGTAGTGTTACAGGAGTAACTAGTGTTTCAGCACAATTAACAATAAAAATTGGGTGTAACTTATCACAACCGGCACTCTTTTTAGTGTCCACATTTTTGAGATGTTTAAATATTTTTTATAATATTTTAAATGAACTCCACACAGGAGTCCGTGTCATTTTTGAGATGCTGTGTGGTGTGTCTTTTTGAGGAAAGGAAGAAGTGAACCTGGGTCTTGAAGGGGTCCATATTGTAGGAGGGAGGATACAGAGACACAGGCCAATTATTCCACAGCCGAGCAGTTGAAAACGAGTCGTAGAAGCGACCCGTTCTCATTTGAAAAATGTCATCAATGCCCAAAATATTGTGCTCAGTGCCGAAAAGATCACTGCAGCAATTCTTCGGAGCATCTTAAATAATATGTTGTATGTGAAAATAGTAAATTTTATTTCTTAGTCCTCCTGACTAGGGTGACCTGTGTTGAGTCGGACTGAATTTATTCAGTCCTACTCACTAGGGTGACCTGTGCTGAGGCGGACTGAAGTTATTCAGTCCTATTCACTAGGGTGACTTGTGCTGAGGCGGACTGAAGTTATTCAGTCCTCCTCACTAGGGTGACCTGTGCTGAAACGGACTACAGTTATTCAGTTTTTATGTCGTTTTTAATGTTTTTTATTGACCTCATTCAGCCAGATTTTTATTCTTGATTTGTAAATCATTAAACTGTTCTATTCGCTTTACCTATATCTGGGAGAAGGATGTTGTGGAGTTATGTCGCAAAATAAATGTAGTATCTTTGTCTATTTGTCTATAGTGGTTTTATGACTTGGAATATTTTTTTATGTAAATGTGATTTGATCTATGGTAAATAATCTAAAATCCGTAAAACCGATTAATAATTCATCCAAGTTAATAGATCATCCGACCGATTAATCAGACCGATTAATAGATCATCCGAGTCCCAGATAGACGAAATGGAGCTCCATCTAAACTACTTGTCACTTTCTCAGAAAAAAGACAAAGAGATTCCCTCCTTGAAAAAAAGAAAGACATAAATTACAAAGAAATCAAGGATCTAACAAAATCTCCAATTTTCATCGGCGAAGAACTAAGCCCCTATCACAAAGAGATCCTATGGAAAGCTAAACAAATAGACAAGGAAAAAATTACCAATTTGTATTGTATAAACAAAGAAAAGTTATGCTAAGGAAACAGCAACATGTAAAAATCATTTACATTCATAAGAATAATTTACATTCGTGAGAATAATTTAATTTAAAATAAATAAATAAACTTTTCCATCCACTAAGAATTTAGTTTGCTAAAATGAATACTACAATGGAAAAATGAATACTGAACCAAAGGTTTTAACGAATTTAAATAATTATTTCAAAATTTTACTTACAAAATATAAGAAGCATAAATAAAATTTTTATATGGCACGGGTACCGTCGCCCCGTAGTGAAAAACTACATCAATAGCGCCACGCAAATTTATAATTTGTACCAGGAGCGCAGAAATTATATAGGGTGAAGCGGTGTTAATTGTTTTGTAAAATAAACATTTTTTAATCAAAAATTTTTCCAGTTTGCGTGTTTGTAATAAATTTGAGAGGCGGGCATGGGTACCGTCGCCCCGGGAGCCATTCATATTTTAAGTTTTTATCTCTTTATTATTTAACGAGTAGGTACCTAATTGCGTTATGAATATATTTTTTTGGTATTTTTTTTTTTTAATATATTAAGTTTGAAGATTTTTTTTTTATATAATTTTTTCCAATAAAAGTTTTTACATTTTACATGTTTGTAGAGCGATGTTTTTTTCCAAAATAAAACTCGCTGGGACTTTTGAAGAATGTCGGTGACAAAAACCGTACATCGGATATGGGTATCAAATTACGCGTCTCGACTTACAGAATCCGAACGGCTCGGTGAAAAAATGATCAGTAAGCTCCTCGGTTCTTTTTTTTCTCAAAATATTCATTTATTCCTAAACAAACATATATTTTAATACATTTGTGGTCACACATTCATTGCTTCATTCACATGCAAACATACACATTACATTATTAAAAGTTTTTAAATTTTTCGTTTTAATTGAGCGATTCTTTTTCCAAAATAACAACTTTTGAAGAATGTCGGTGACAAAAAACCGTACATACGATATGGGTATCAAATTACGCGTCTCGAACTAAACAACCCGAACGGCTCGGTGAAAAAATGATCAGTAAGCTCCTTGGCTTTTTTTTCTCAAAATATTCATTTCTTTCTAAACAAAAATATATTTTAATACATTTGAGGTCACACATTCATTGCTTCATTCACATGCAAACATAAATATTACATTTTTAAAAGTTTTTAAATTTTGCGTGTTAATTGAGCAATTGTTTTTCCAAAATAACAATTTTTGAAGAATGTCGGTGACAAAAACCTTACATACGATATGGGTATCAAATTACGCGTCTCGAACTACACAACCCGAACGGCTCGGTGAAAAAATGATCAGTAAGCTCCTTGGCTCTTTTTTTTCTCAAAATATTCATTTCTTTCTAAACACACATATATTTTAATACATTTGTGGTAACACATTCATTGCTTCATTCACATGCAAACATACATATTAGATTTATAAAAGTTTTTAAATTTTACGTGTTAATTGAGCAATTGTTTTTCCAAAATAACAATTTTTGAAGAATGTCGGTGACAAAAACCGTAAATACGATATGGGTATCAAATTACGCGTCTCGACCTACACAAACCGAAAGGCTGGGTGAAAAAATGATCAGTAAGCTCCTTGGGACTTTTTTTTCAAAATATAGACATTTCTTTTTTAAAATTTTGTAGTACAACACTCCTGGCTTTATTCACATTCAAACATTAAACCAAATATTTACCCATTAGTTTCGGGTAAAAAGCAAAAGTGTCGAAACACACTCTTTGCTTCATCCACATTCAACACCAAAAAACATGTATTTTTTTATTTTTCACATCCACTTACTCGATTAATTTTTACCCATTAGTTGCCTGCAACGGGCAAAAGGCTAGTCTACTAAACATTCCAAAATTAAATACATCTTTCGGCCAGAAAAACCACTATTTCCATGCTATAAAATTATATAACGCCCTTCCTATTGAAATTAAAAACACCATGGATATAGAAAAGTTTAAAAAAGACATCAAATTATGGCTAACTAAACATGAAGATGAGGAAATCATTAAATTTATGAAGTAACTCCAACGCAACCTACAGACAACAAACATAAATACTTTTTGCTTAATTTATTTTATATTTTGTGGGAACCAACAAATTAGAAGATGAGGAAATCATGATCAACACACATACAACAACCTACAGTCCGCCTCGGAACAGGAATACCTAGTGAGCATGACTGAGAACAAACTACATAACTTAATATTTTTATTTTTATTTATATTGTATCTTTTTTACTTTACTTTATACTGCCGTAAAATAAAAAAAAAAAATAAAATTAAACTATTAACCAAAGATAATAAAACGTTTTGTCTAAACTCGATGGCCTTCGTGGTTAATTGGTTACGATCCTTGGCCATGAATCTGGAGACGACGGGCTCCAGTCTCAGGGTACGTATGTAAATTTTATTTCGTTATTCCGAAGTGATAGATTTTAGTATCGCCCTGATGAAAGACCACCATTCGGTATTGAATCGAGTTTGGTGGCCAGATTTGAATAGCCACTACCAATACTTCCCCATCTTCCTCTTAACCTTACCCAATTGGGGATGCCATAGTCTCACTGTCTTCAGACGGTTTGTAGCAGTTGGGACAGTTTGGGAGGCGGGTATGGGTACCGCCGCACCTGGAATCAACACCAATGGTTTACCAACACCTCTGCCACAAGTCACCCCAAGAGGTTCGCTACGTTTGGTGACTTAGTAGGGGTTGTCTAGGTCTTGGCGGATTTAGAAACTGGTTGATGGATATATTTTTACCTCTCAACGCATTGCCTGGGAGCACCGCAGTGGGAGGAATGAATTCAAACGTCCATCACTTCTGGACACTCTGACCCCCATATTATTACCCACTCCTTATACCTTTTTCCTTCCCAATTCTTCATTTTTTTCTTTCCACACTTTATCTTCAAAGATAATGCATGCCCTGGGGGAAATTATTATCTTCAGGGCGTTCCGTGTGGATCTAATGAAAAAAATGCTCCCAGATTATAGAATTACTGACCTTCGTAACCTAGACTAGAGTCCAATAAAGTCAGCCCTGAGCCGCAAATCAGTTGATTAGCTTCTATACGAGTGAATAACTAAGCCCAGTCATTATAGTGGTTGGTTCTTTAATTGGACAATCATTCGCTTGCCTAATTACACATCTACTTATTTACATATCAGCAAAGTTCCAATAGAACAAACACCAATAACTGATTAACTGACTGACTCCGTCATTCAATGCTTTAATTAATTATTATTTTGTCGTTGACAAGCTGAAGTATGCAGCGTTGCCCGAGCTTTATTCTGCTGTAACCATAGACATTCAAAGTAATAGACAATCAGGGAAAGTTACAAACCAACTTGCAAGGAGCGCAGGGGGCTGCGTGACCGTTCAACAAATGAATCTGACAAATATGTATACAGACAACCCGCATTGTAATATCGCCATTTGGTCCTCGAAAATAAAATCTGCTTATGAATTTCCAGTTTCCTTTTTGAAGTGAAACTTCTTTACGCGCGTCATGCAATTTTGAGGACCGGAGTAAAACCGACTCATGACCGTCACGAAAAACCGTGATCATTTCGCTATAGGAGCCTCGCTAATATTATATACCTAGTTTAGGTCACTCTCCAAACTCAGCTTCGCGGTCTAGAGGCAGAGCGCCTGACTGTCGTCGTGAAGAACCGAGGTTCGATTCCCGCTTTAACTATTTTTTTTTCTTTTTTTATAACTTTTAATTTTTTTTATCACATGCTACTTATAAATATGTCAATAGACAGAAAAAAAAGAGATAATGAAATGAAAAGAGAGAGAGAAGAATACTAAAAGTTTCACTTCCGTCGTGCGTAGGCTTGCCACACACTGTATTTTTTACAGTGGCGCGCAAATTGCTGGCTGCGTAAAAACTTAACTACAAGTCACAAATCGGATAAACAAAAATAGTTTGTTTTCAAATTATTTTTTTTGCACAATAGTGTAACTGTATATAGTGAAACACTTTATTAATGTGTTGTAATTTATCTACATCACAAATTTTTGGCGTCGCGACGCAACACGACTTGAACACGGTTCGTTTAACCGTTTTTATATTCCGATCCTGCGCAGAAAAGTCCCACAATGGACTGCGCTACAAACCGTTGCCTTACTTCAGAACACTTTAATTTTCTGCGCATGGTATGGTTGTTTCAATATACGCTCTTCGGTGGTCAATGTACGACTGATGTCATACTTAATTCTAAACACTCTTACATTCGAAATGATACCCAGATTTCATGTTAAGTTGATTTTGATATCAATGGCTTATACCCATGGCTTGCTGTTTAGTTTCCTGTTATAACCAGTGGCGGTTCGTGGCTTATCTCACTGAGTTCAATCGGAGATTAAAAATGAAGAAAAAAATTCCCTCAGATATATGAAAAAATCCTAGGTTTGTCTTTTCTACATAATAACGTTTAAAGGTTTGAAAGATTGTACTGATTAGTAAGACTGAATGTATTTAATGTCGCGACATGCCGCTTGCGGTTGCTTTGTTCCTTTCCCATAATTCGTGGTTCGGCTGGCGGTTTTTTCTCCTGTTTATCCGCAACATAAGAGAATTGTGGCCGAAAGCTCTTTTCGTTAGAAGAATTATGCATTTTAGCTGTCATGAGCAACATGGTATTTTTTTCATCAGTTCCCAAATTTCATTGCCCAGTTTTCATGAATAATTTTCCACAGCATTCCCCCTCCCCCGCCAAATATTATTAACCAATAACCAAAGATCAACCAATAAAAACTGTTGATTCTTATTGTTCCGGAATGTCAGATTCCGAACAAAATAATTGTCACTAAATATTTAGGAATTTTATGAAACCGATAACTTAAAATTGTATTAAAGTAATAATTGGACAGCACACTTAAGATGATTTTTCACGCAAACGGTGCAATAGAAATAATCTAATTTTAAAACAAAAAAAAATAGAAAATATTTCTAATAAATTGTGGTGACGATAATACGGTCTAAGCTAGTATGGAAAAATAATATCACTTTCACTCTGACGTGTTTTGGCTAACACTATGTTAAAACCCAATATTAAACTAAACTGGTTTATCATTCTTGATCAGTGGAAGAAAACCCAGTAAAGAGATCCAAATTCCTGGAAAAACCAGTTCGCAGTACGTGGAAATAAATTAGTTTGAAAATGATTTCTTCCTCTATCTATCTATTGTGGATAAAATACGATACACTTAAAAACCGTCATCAACCGGCGTGGATCTGAGAAAAATAACGGGATATTTCCAATTTTGAAAATGACTTACAGACAGAGTATTGCACTTACCACTCTGTTCAGCTGAAATAAACAAACATTATTATTATTACTATTAACCTCTTGTTGGATGTTTTTGTTTCTTTTCGGATTTAAATTTCAGATACATACTCATATAGTTTTATTTTGTTAAAGTTTGCCACCCAAACCGTTAAGCTTGTAAGCCGTAAATCGGAAATCAAAGAAATGAACGAACTTCACGTTATTTGTCAAAATACAAAATTCCGAGCAAAGAGCAGACTCTTTGTTGTGTTTTATTGTTTAAATATGGATTCATTAACTAGCGTAGGGTCAGATATCGTAAAAATTATTATAATTATTGTATCGTTCCATTGTGCAAAAATTCTTCTGCTACAATACTAGAGGCTATTCGTAGATTAAGTTACATCTGCCATCATGAATGAATCTATTCTCACCAAATTGTCAGACTGACCCTCAACAAAACCAATTTCAACCGTTTATCAAATCAAAAGATTACTATAATTTCGAAAAACACCGTTCGCAGGCTAGACAAGTAAAGTACAAAAGATGTTATGGGCAAAACATAACACGATCAACAGTCATCGGAAGTTTCAGTGTTGCTTTATCAAGGCGATGCACTACGTAGTAATTTAAAATCATGTGTTTTTGGTTTGAAAATTTGGTCGCCTAGAAATGTTTCAGATGCTTTAATTAAATACTGCGAGTAGAATACATCCTGGCCTTTGAAATAATCCAATATTTTTTAGATATGTCTTTTTATAAGCCCAGAAAAAAAATAATGTATAAGGCTTATGAAAACTGCTTTAAAGTTCAAAATCTCCTACTTACGAACCCATTTTCGGTTATGGTTTTATTGTATTATGTGGCAAATTAAGTTATTTATAAAATGATCGAAAAACATTTAAATATTTGTGCCTGAACATCCATAAAACAAAATAAAAGGCACTTTTTGGCCATGTTTTTTTCTTGCATAAATCAAAACAGGTGGATGGTGTGAAGCTTGAATTTAAGCCTTATCGCCATCTACGTAAGGTGTGTTATTGATAGCGGCTCGATTCAAATATTACACGACGTAGTACATCACCTTAAAAAAAAAACAGTGTGGAATTTAATAAAAATAAATAATGAAAATCGGAAGCTGGAAATTTTCATATAGTAACGTCACGAGTTAATAAAACTAATTTGTTTTTTATCGTTAAAAAACTAGACGATTCTAATTTTTTTAGTAACATTTTCGTAATCTTAGTAGAAATATCTATCCCATACGATTTTTTTAAAATATATAACAAGATATTTAATAGCGTGCAAGTTGCCTATACATTTTAACTTAAAAAAATTCTTTTTCCAGTCAATTGTTGATTTAGAGAAAATTCATATCGCTTAATCCTTCAAGGAAACATCAAGCACACATGAAAATCGCTTGTTACTGGAGATAAATGAATCAATGTACAATATTTAACGATTTCTATTTACAAAACTGATATAATAAAATACGTAAGCAATAAATAAAATATGCTATGAAATATAGTCGTGTGATCTAAGTTAGATGCTCGAGCGGTCCAAAGGGTTGTGTTCCCACCCACGTGTTCCGGGTTCAATTCTCTGCTAGATAATTCTCCATCATTGCACAAGCAACATTTTCCTACAATGACGGTAGTAGGAGTAATTCAAATGTTGCCAGATTACCTATTCACAACCTGGGAATGTTAGTTTGTCTTTTTAATTATTATTACATACATCTATTTGAATTACACCTATGTTTTCGAGCATGAATGAATGCATTTTTTGGAATTGAAAATTAACCCACTTCCCGACATCCGATAGAGTTGAAACTCGGCAGATAGACTCGTTGTCGATGGCAATGCATTCTGTCAACTTTTTGTGGCAATCACGTACACACGCGTGGACATGTACGCATTTATTTGAAATCGGATGACATATACGAAATAAATGTTGGTTCTATCCGATCGGCGAGGTAGGTATAGTTGTCGACTCCTGTTCCTGGGTAGGAAGGTTCAATTCACAGACAGGTTGAATTAATTTTAAAATGGATATATCATAGTAAAAAAAATAATATTTTTGTGGATAAATAGGTGCGTAATCAATAAACAAAATTCAATTAACAATGTAAGAGTTGAACTTCATGTGTCTCATTACAAATTGAACTAATATTTTATTCAATTAAGCCCATACGAAGAGGTAACACTGTATTTTTACAATTTTACTGGGCAATACATTTTATCTAAGCAAGCACATAAATTGTTGAGCGTCTTACTGCGTACCTATTTAAAGGGTAAGCGCTTAAAGTGCGCAATAAAACTGGTAGTTTCCTCGAGTTTTATCCAGTCTCCCGGTAAAGGGTTAGCAACCCCACAGCAGGGGAGGATTGGAGAGGTGGGTTTTATGTGCAAAAACCACAGATAATACAAGATTGTGCGAATACAAAAAAAAAATCTACGTTTTATAAATTTTAAATTAAATATCCCACTAGAAGACTTACAATATCATTTTTTATTAAATACTTTAAAAATACACCCATTGGAAGACAGGCGTAAAATAAACTTTTTTATTCAAGATTCTAAACTCTAAATTCGACTGTTGCGAACTTCTGCAACTCATAAACTTACGAATACCTACAATAACAACACGACAAAATACACTATTCCAATGCAACACACATAAGCGCAATTACATTGCGAATTCCCCAATACAACGGTTTCACACTATGGGAAACCAATATTTAGGTGATGTCGATTTATTTAATATTAACTTTGCGAATTTTGTGGATTACGTAAAAGACTTATTTAAACACTATTCCTAAATGGAAGTTATATTTTTGTAAGCCATTCAAATCGCTGTATTTTTTAATTTATGTTATTTTATTTTTAATATTTCTTTCTCATGTTTCAAAACTGTCATTAAAATTGCACCACATACATGTAAAAGCCCTCTGGGCGTTAAATAAATGAATAAAAAAATAAATAAAAGATTGAAATGCCCGCAACACAGAAAAAAATACTGTTAAAGAATATTTCTAATTTATTAAGAATCTCTTCAATTTATTCCGTAATCCGGTTAAATACGAGATTGCAGGCTGTTAACGAATGAGTTGATAGGTTTTCTAATAAACTTTTAGTAAAATTGAGAGAATGCAGCATAAATTTCTAAGATTTATTAATTATAAATTAGGAATTCCAGTCGAAGTCTAAATTACACATTTTTTAATGGACTTACTAAACTTGACTTATCATCAAGGCGCACAATGATAGATTTAATTTGTCTTATCAAAGTAGCGAACGGCAGATTGAATACCATGGATTTAACGAACCTTATTAATTTTCGTGTACCCACGCGTAAGACAAGACATGCTGCTCTCTATAAATAATGATCCACAGTCTGCTAATAATTATTTGGAAAATTCGCCAATTAAGAGTCCAATTAAGACCCACAAAATGTATTTTTTCTTACTTGCACACTTTATCTTTATATATTTTTTACATTTATATGAAGGTTAAGTTTATCATTACATAAGAAATACGTGAATTGTGTTTTTATGTAGCGTATATTATTATTTAGGAGGGTATCGCGAAAGAGCGATTACATTTTTTTTCTTTTTAATTTTTTTAAAATTACTTGTATCAACTTGTAACTTACGTATGAACAACCTATTCTATTAAATTTTATTCTTTTTATGCCATCTGCGCTTTTAAAACGGGTTTATTTATTTTTATTCTTTCTTATATTATGTACATTTAAATGGAAAATTATATTAATGAAATAAATTAAAACATTTTGTTTTTACCATGACAATCTTTATTTTTTAAAAATCAACATGTTTCGAGAACGATGTTCTCTTCATCAGGACATAAATTGTACTAGTAATAGTACAATTACAGTAATATTTCAATTAATGTTGAGATAGTACAATTAGTAATAATTATTAATAATAGCAATAATTAATTAATAATAGTACAATTAATTACAATCTCAGTTTGCATTTCAGTGCTGTGTTGAATGAAAGTGTTTTAATATGATTTAAGATTTTCACGGCCAAAAGTATTTTTGCTATTTGTTTTTGGGGTGTTATGCCGTGTTGCGCTAACTCCTTCTTTAGCCAACGTTTCGGATAGCATTGCAGTGTCCATCATCAGGGCATCAAATAACACATCTGCCCTGATGATGGACACTGCAATGCTGTCCGAAACGTTGGCTAAAGAAGGAGTTAGCGCAACACGGCATAACACCCCAAAAACAAATAGCAAAAAAAAGAAAGTGTTTTAATTTATTTTATTAATAAAATGGTGCCACAAATTGAATTTGCAAAATTTGAAGAAGGAAAATTATATGTACCATGTATTATGTTTTTTTTTAATGTTTTTTGTTGTTGTTGTTTTAAAAATAAAAAAATTCTGTTGGCACTGTATTTTGTCAAGTAAAATGTGCATCATGTAAAAGCCCATCAGGGCATTTAAATTAATACAAAAATAAAATACGAACGTATTATCACGATGTCTTAACACGTGTTCATAATATTTCCGCATTTCGTATTTGTATATTATCAAGGCAAATGTAGGTGCATGAATACGTGTTAGGAATTTAATAAAAGCTTTTCAGGAAACGGCCTTCAATGTCGTTTTTAACTGGATTACCAATAATTTGAGTGGTTTTTTTTATAAATTATCAATACTCATTTTTCCCCATGTACGCCATTTTGAAAGAAACCGAACATCAAATTGATATATATATATATTTTAAATCCGCAAAATTGGCAAAATTTTATTTCTTTGTGGAAAAAATGACGTTTTTTGTAGGCTGTTGATTCGAGGATTTTGTAATTTATATGAGATTAAAGTTTGACCTATTTTTAAATGCGTTTATCAAATTAAATCGTTAAAAAAAATTTTAGATATCAAAAAACACGGCTAAAGCCATTTCTAACAACAATTGATTGGTGGTGTTTTTCACCAGGGCGATACTGAGAGTCCACAAAGTTATGAAAAGTGATAAAAAAATACTAGATTACATATGTAAATTCAGGGTTTTCCAATAAGAGGTGTTATTTTGAATAGCCCGCTATTTCGGTAGATTTTACTTTTGAAGCTGTCATTTTTTGACATTTGACAACTAAAAAGTACGTCATTAATAGAAATGGAAGGATACACGCTTCGAAAACGCATTGAAATTATTAAAATTAACTTGAGTGAATCAAATGCAAATCATCTTGAGTGATGAGGCCCATTTCCACCTCGGTGGCTTCGTCACAAGCAAAATTGTCGCATCTGAGGCTCGGAAAACACAAGAGTTATTGTTGAAAAGCCTCTCTATCCTCAACGTGTGACTGTTTGGTGCGGTTTATGGTCCGGCGGAGTCATTGGACCTTACTTTTTCGAAAATGAGGCTGGAGCAACAGTTACGGTGAATGGATTGCTATCGAGAGATGATTAATGATTTTTTATGGCCTAAATTGGATGGTATTGATCTGGACAACGTTTACTTTCAACAAAACGGCGCTACGTGCCACAAAAGCAACGAAACCATTGATCTTTTACGGGAAAAGTTTCTTAGAATATCAAAATAACACTTCTTATTGTAAAACCCTGTATTTAACCTAGTGTTTGTTTCATCACTTTTCATAACTTTATAGCACTTTTTATAGGTGTGTTGAGTTGTGATTTTGAGGAGTTATCATGGAACTATTTTTATCTATTGTATTTCTATTTTTAAAATTTATTTCTTATGATTAAAAATTATCAGTCTTGTTAAAGTTGAACTAACTACATGCTAAAGCCCTCTGATAAATAAATAAATTTATATGCTCACGCGACCTTTGGATTGAAGTGGAGGAAAATTATAAATATTAGCTGCAACTGTTAACTGACAAGTTAGAAAAACTTGGATTTTATTTCTGACGTCCGGTAGATAGGTACCTACCCAATAGGCCCAGTTTATCTCCGAGAGGCATAATTTGATATATACTCTATCCACCTGACCAAAAAAATCAATCGGATATGTTTTGTTTATTCAAGTATGACGACCTTCATTGATTAATGTAATGGTCTATGCGTTTGTGCCGGGAGGTTACGATTCGTAAATATATCTTTTTAAACTTCATGTAATGTCCGTCGTTATCTGCGAAACTTCTTCTTTATTTTGGTAACCGCACACCTCAACACAACGACAATTAAAAAAAACTTTAAATTATGAAAAGCGATGAAACAAAAACTAGGTTAAATAGGTTTCGTTAATATGTTAGTTTTTATCGCTTTTTATGACTTAATATGAATTTAAGGTGTGTGGAATTATCATTGTGTTGAGTTATCATGGAACCAATTTTATTTGATGTATTTGTATTATTTTCAAAATTATTCATTAAGGCGATGTCATACGTAGTAATGCAAAATCATGTGTTTTTGGTTTGAAAATTTGGTCGCCTAGAAATGTTTCAGATGCTTTAATTAAATACTGCGAGTAGAATACATCTTGACCATTAAAATGATCAAGTATTTTTTTAGATAAGTCTTTTTATAAGCCCAGAAAAAAATAATGTATAAGGCCTATGAAAACTGCTTTAAAGTTCAAAATCTCCTACTTACGAACCCATTTTTGGTTATGATTTTATTGTATAATGTGGCAAATTAAGTTATTTATAAAATGATCGAAAAAAAAAATATTTATGCCTGAACATTCACAAAATAAAATAAAAGGCACTTTTTGGCCATGTTTTTTTCATGCATAAATCAAAACAGGCGGATGGTGTTAAGCGGAAATTTAAACCTTGTCGCCATTTACGTAAGGGTTGTTATTGATAGCGGCTCAATTTAAAATATTACGTAGTGCATCGCCTTAAAAATAATATATAGTATATTTGCGGCACGTTCCAGAGTGGAAGATACTCTCAGTATCGCCCTTGTGTAAGACCACCATTCAGAATTAAAACGTTGCTAGAAATGGCTTTATCCTTGTTTGGTGACCAGGTCTGAATAGCCAGAGAAAGCTCAACACGGCATAATAACCCAAAAATTTAACCATATCTTATAAAACGATTTCACACATTTTATTTTGCCGTTTCGACAGCTTGATTATTTATTTACTTGTTGGGAACGGCTCACGTGCGTTATGTGGAGAGTGTGGATGAAGCTTTGAGACAGCTTTGGAAGGCGTGTACGTGTACCGCCGCCCCGGGAACCATCAAATGAATAACACCTATCTCTACGAGTGGTTCGCTCCATTTGGTGACTTAGCAGGGGCGCCCGGGTTCATGGGTTGAGGTTTGTCCAAATTTAGGCAAAGGACCCGTTTTCCAACAGCTGCGTGGCGGGCCGGATCGTGAGATGCCGATTGGGAGAGACCGTTTGTCTTCTCCACCCGGACTCTCGACCTATCGCCGGATTCATTGGCTATTCATATGTGGTCACCAAACTTATCATTAATTAATAATTGTGAATTAATGATATATTTGTAATAAATTAATTGTTTAGCAACGCATCAAATAAAATTTATTTGCACACGCACGGATTTTAATCCGCGTACTCCGGATTGTTAGTTGAGAGCCTCATCTCTCGAGAAAGGAGATAAATTGATAAATAACTCCTATATCCGATAAAAAAAAGTTTATTTGGCAGCAAGTCCGTCACTGCCTTGATATAAAATTGAAAAAAGGTGGAACCATTTTATTACTGCCAACTGTTCGCGGCTTTGGACTCCGTTGCCTTTGAAGCTAACAAATATTCGCACCAAAAGAACCGGATATTTCTCAAATAAACAGAGCTCATTTTGACTTCATTCAAAGAGATATTCCACCAAAACTACATTTCCACTAATTCCAACAAAAAAAATTGTCAACACTTCTTTGAAAATTATTCTAATACTAAATTTATGATGGCCCAACTCTTTTCCGGACAGTTGATTCCCCGACCAGTGGCGCGTATATGGCGGGAAGGGGGGTATTGGGGGGTTCAAACCTCCCCATTGACCTCAGAATTCTGTTAGAAAAAAAATAGTACTTACTTATAATAGGTTACATTCCCAAAAAATAAAAATAAATATTTGCATTTTTTTTCTTCATATTAACACCACACAGGATGTTATCTTAGGGGATGTTTTTAAGGAAAGGAAGGATAGAATGTTCTGAGAAGGTAAAAGGTATGAGGTTTGGGTAAGAATCTAGGGAGTGTAACATAGTGAACCACTTGAGGTAGAGGGTAGAGGTGTTGGTTATCAAATAAATAGTTCCCGGGAGGCGGTACCTAAGCCCGCCTCCCAAATTGAACTAACCAAAATTCTTCGTACAGAGTAGAAATTCATAAAACAAACCAAAATAAACAATAAAATTCAAATACCCCGCTGGAAAATTATATTTCCTTTGGGAATGACTTTTAGTGCGACGTTTCACCGCAGCAGTGCTAATCTCGCGCATGCGCATCCTCTCACCAAAACAGATTGATCTGACGCGCGCCGTTGTTGTCTGCGGGACCTTTCTCTCAGTAAAAATCATAATAAACAGGCCAGCATATATTTTTGCTGACTTCTGACAATTTCGGACAAATATAATTGAAGTTATAAAGTGATTTAAAGTTTGGTTTCTCTCACAAAAGCCCGGGGAATTCGGTTTTGGATTTCTTACTTTGTTCTCAGGTGAGAGATGCTCATATATTATAAATATGCAAGGGAATCAAGGTATTTTTGGTGTGTACGTAGTCGCTTTTAAACGCACGAAAAACTACCAAAAACGCGCTATTTTCACCAAATTCATGTCTAAATTACGTGTTATTACAATGATTTGACAACTACATCGTGAAAACAATGTTTTCTTAATTGCATGCATAAATTATTTCACGATTTCCAACACGTGTTTTGGAAAATTGAAAGAAAATTAAAACAGTGTTTTTGTTGTAGTTGGATTTAAGAGCGTTTTTGAAAAAAAAACTCTTTTTATCGATTCGGACTTTTTTTCTTGGACGAGGCTAAACACGATGAAATAATATATATGTATTGAATTTCAACCACGAGTGGGAAACATGTAACTAAGTAACGCATGTGAAAACAATTGAAAATTTAATATGCAAATTTTTCAGATATGATAATTTATTTTCAGCAAGCATAATTTCAAATAAATTTATTTTTTCCCGGAACGTTATATTAGCATTAATTTTATCAGCGTCGGGCTATGTTATCCCAAATTGATGCCAACAAGATACAGAGTAAGTAATCGCCCATATTCAGATCTAGTAACTAAACAATTTGAATTCATTTTTAAGTAGGATTTGGATTCTATCTATGATTGGAGACGATGCGGAAATATACGTAGTTTTGTTTGTAAGAATTTTGATTTTTTTACAATAACTCCGCACAGGAGGCCATGAGAAAAATAATTTTCCTCACGGTCTATACCACATTTGAGGATGCTGTGCAGGTACATAAAAACCTTCCTCTTCCCTATCTCCATCCATTCCCCACTCCCTTCAGCGTCAAAAAATACCTTGGGGATGCCTTAGTCCCACTGGCTCTGAAGAGTGGCGAGTATTTGGGGCTGTTGTGCCCTGACATGATTGCGAAGGAAAGTCTAAAGATAGAAAAGCTGGCTAATTAGATCTGGTCACTAAAATTTTATGATTGTGTCTTTTATCTGAAGCGAATTGTAAATGTACATATTTTAATCCAGTTTATTTGTAGCCACCATCCTAAACAATAACGCGTCATTTACCCAGCAAATGAACTTACCGTTCTGCTACGGAGGTAATAAATATTTAATGTTTTACGACGAAGGTACCTTTACTTACTCTGAAATATGGGCAGTAAAACAGATCGTCCAAAACCAGATACTGTCTATACTGACTAATCAATACATATTAATAATGTAAACGTTTTTCACAACGAAGCTATATACCTGGAATTGCGTTGTGGGCATGTACGTGTGTCCGAAGTAACCTCAACTTTTCTTTGCTTGTGGTGAAATTGATCAAACGTTTTAAAAAATTTATTAATGATAATTCAATTTATTCGAGATAGGGTGAGGGAGGATATAAGTAGAGTTGGGTCAATAGATCATTTTACCCGACCACTAGCGTCGTGAATGGGTCCGTCGGCCGCCGTACCAGGTCATACAATACTCGAAACCCGATTATCCGTCGCCTGGCTACGTTCACTTTCGTATAACGTAGGTATGTAACACATTCATAATATGAATTTATATTTTTTTTATCAAACCTATTAGAAATCAACCCTCCCGTCAGGGAACCGGTTCCAAAAGTATCTGAAAGAAGAAGTGGTGTTATTTTTTACATAGGTCTCCGGTAACAGGAAACTGGTAATGATAGCCTATTGTGAATTTCAGGAATCTACCATCTCTATTAGTCTGTCGCGATAAAGTGATTCGAGATATGATGCCCGGTCTACAAAATTCATACTCATGTATCTTCTATTGTATATGGCATTTTTCCAAGCCACACCGACATCTGGGTCGCGATACCCGGGTGCTAACGATCTATGGCGTTCGCCTCGCCACACCGGAACCCGGCACCGGCAACCACTATAAAGTGAGAGCGGGTCGCGAGACCCGGGTGCTGATAATCTATGTGCGCTCGCTTTGCCATCCGTCACTCGGCACCCGGGTCGCGAAAATAGGTCTCGAGAGTGGCTGGCGAGACCCCGGTGCTGTCGAAAAAATAACCCGCCCTTTGGAAGCTCGTGAGCATCGTTTTAAGCGAACAGTGAAAATGTTGGGTGAAAAACAACACTTATCTCTGCTACATAACCTATTTCAAACCAAAGATTTAAAAAAATGCTAGATATATCTACGAGTACATGTTATACACAGTGTTCGTGTGGCACTTTCTTAAATTATTAGGGATAACTCAATTTATCGGATACTCGATCCGAGAGTAGATCTAGATCTAGATGGTAAATATATTCGGATAGATCTTTGCAAACATTCTAAAAAAGATGGCGGGCAAAAAATATTTGAATTAATTGACAATATTGTTAGTAATAATTCTTCAATTGAAATGTGTGATCGTTAAAAATGACTGAAGTCAATTAGTTCTCAATAGCACGATTACTGGTAGAGACCAGAAATCAGCCCCGGTGAGACAGGGTATGGGTTCGATTCCTAGTTGCAACTCGTATAAAATACTAAATATAAAAATACTAGTATTTTTATAACAGTCCTGATGATGGTACGGAGGTACCGAAACCGGTAGACTTTAAAAATTTCAATAAAGTGACTTTAAACAAAAAAAGTCAAACTTTAAAGTGTTTTCCTTTTTTATTATGTAAATAATATTAATTTTGTCATTATGGGATGTCGTCAAAGGGGCCAATCCTTCGCCAATGCGAAGGCTCTAATACGAGTACACTGCTTTAGTCACAATCGATTTCATACACTTTATTTTCCCCTTTTGAATGCTTAGTTTAATTATTTATTTGCAAGTTGGTAGCGGCTAGGTGCGTTGCGCGGGTGCCGTGAAGACGTAGCCATAGAAGTATCAAATTTCAAGAAGGAACACGGTACACTTAATATTCAAAGTACAGAGTTATGTAATTATATAAAATTATGTGAAACTGATAGGGTAATTATTTGATCAGACTATAATTTAATTATCGGTTTCCGCATTAATTACAAACGTAATTGAGTTTATTTGTCTCACTAAATATTCATGATAATAATACAATCCTCACAACCATCACCCGGCTTTGCCCGAAATTTCAGTAACATTTTTTCGTATTTTTTCAACACTTTCAGACCGAGCGTGTAATTGTAATTACATAGTTTTCGGAATTATTTCGTCATTTAAAACAATAAAATCATTGGGGTATGTTGCGAGGCTGAAGGTATTAGGGAGGGGAAGGAGATGGGAAAGAGGAAGGTGGTGAAGTACCTGGCTATTCAGATCTAGTCACCAAACAAGTCCAAAGCCATTTAAAGCTACGTTTCAATTTTGAATGGTGGTCTTACACCAGGGCGATACTGAGAGTATCTTCCACTCTGTAACATGCCACAAATATACTATATATTATTTTTAATTAGTAATTTGTGAAATAAAACACACACACCGGGATTTGAAACCGCGACCTCCAGATTGCTAGTAGAGAGCCTTACCTGTGTACCACGGAGGCCGTCATTATCTAGAGCAAATAAAAATGTACTGTTTTCGTTTTCCATTTGGTATAACTGGCTTTGCGCGCTTTTCTTTTATTGGATATTAGCTACCAATTTAGGCGGTAGCAATTTTCATATTTTGAAACGTGATATGTGCAGAGATGTGCAAAATGGGTACCCAAAACCATTTGAAATGCAAAATGGAAATGGGTCAAAACTTTTCCTTTTGAAAATGCAAAATGCAAAATGGTTTTTAGAAAAGCATTTAAAATGGAAAATACCCATTTTGCATTTCCATTTGAAATGGATTTATTTGAAATAAAGCACATCTCTGGATATGTGTATTTAATCTCAACTGAAAGTTAAAACAAATAAACAATATTAGCGATTCCTAAATGAAAATTTGAAACATAAAAGATTCGGTCACATCTAGGACGGCATCTTTTTCTAATTTTTCTGTTTCAAATTTTCGTTCAGGAATCGCTAATATTGTCTTCAATAATTAAATATTACAATTTGAGGTTTTCCTCATTAAGTGATTCCAAAAATTATTTTTTTTCATTGATGATTTTTGCATTATTTTTTTTTTAAATGTTCTGTGTTTGGTACACACAGTAAGATTTGTCATTTTATGTGAAGCTCGCCCTCAAGGTGAGACCTAAAGGTTTTTCAAACGAAAGTAGCAATAACCTCTAAGCTATTGAGAAAATTTTTTTTTTTTTCATATAACTCAACCCACTGTTATCAAACATCAAATATTTTCTAATACTATCAGTTTTAATTCAGGTCTGAAAGGGTTTTTTTAGTTTATTTATTCTCATTTTTTTACACATATAATACATAATAACATGATATATAATAACAAATAGTATAAATCAGAAATTAAAACCCACTAAGGCACTGCCTGAGTGTGGGTAATATAAAAACGATTACTATATTGCCAAGCACCTAAAGTATAAAATACATAAGTAGAATAAGTGAAAGAGTTAAGAGAAAACATAATATACTACAGTTTTAGAAAGTTACAGCAAGTGAGTTGTAGAAGGATAGATAAATTTATAGATAAAGCCTTTCAATATCTGCTTCCTTCAGCCATAATTTTACCTCTTTTACATATTTTATCATTTGAGTTTGTAGTGGTAGAAGGTTAAATGTACGAGGACCAATGAAACTGCTATGTGTCTGCATTAATTTAGTATTGGTTTGGGGGGTTTAAAATATATTGTTTGGTGTTTTGCTAATTCTGTTTTCATTTATTTTGAAATTATTTTTGTTTTTAAATATATATTTCAAGTTATATATTTATATTTCATTTAATATGTTGTGTAGGTAAAAAATACTAAATCAACATTTAACTCAATGGAACTTAATTGGTCTAGAACATATGAATGTTTATTGTTATAATTTTTTACTGTACGACTGTTTGCTTCCTAAATAAAAAGAAATTAAATTAATAAAAAATAAATAGTTTGTAAAATAAATAATTTACGAATATTAATTAAGCTAATGCTTCTATGGAAGGAGGGGTCTTGAAATATTTGATCATATACTGTAACAAATAAATAAAAATGTACTTATATAATAAATAAAAAAAATAAAATTAACTAATTTAGATTCTTTGATTAAAAAGTCCGTCGAGAATGTGATGAATGATGAATGAGAGGTTAATGTGTAGATTTCAAACAAACATTGTGGCGTCATATAATTTTTTGACAGTTAAATAAACAATTCCAAAGCTCTTTAGTTCTAATATTAAGAGTGGATGATACCCTTAGTGTCGCCCTGGTGTAAGAAGACCACCATTAATAATTAAAGCGTTACTTTAAATAGCTTTAGCTGTGTTTGGTGACCAAATCGGAATAGCCAGGTATTCCTCCACCTTCCTATTCCCCATTTCCTTCCCCTCCCCACTACCCTCAGCCTCATAACATACCCCGATCGGGGATGCCTTAGTCTCACCGGCTCCAGACAGTTGGGACAGTGGGGATTTCAAAGTTCGTGATGGAAACAAGATTGCAAGATATAAAAGCGTTGCCTTTTATCATAGACAGCCCTTACACTCTAGACAGAATAGCCGTGCAAATTTGATGTCGCCAGAGCTCCCGTTGGAGAGTTTTGTTGCTTTATACAGCTGTCGGTGTTGTCCTACTTCTCAGTTGAACTCAATTTGCTTCGAAAGCTAAAACAGACCAATAATCGGGTTTAAGGCGTAGCTTAATGCTAAATCACTATTTTGATTAATCTTTATACCGAATTGGTGTACATTATGAATACCAAAAAAATATGCTTTAAATAAATTAAATGTTTTCCTATCGTTTCGCTTGCGTAGAATACAAATATAAAATTAAATTACTCAATAAAAAATATAAATGTAAACTAGTGTAAAATATTTTTTTCAATAGAAATGTATGAATGCGTAAAGGAAACAACTTTTTAAAAATACAGTATTATGGATCAGATTATCTGTGACAGTTTCACTTGATGAACTTTTTTGCATTCTTATAAAATTATTTACAAAATAAATAAAAAAACAAGTTTTGTGCTTGAAATCGAATGTTTCTAGACTCCATTTGTCAAGCGATTTTAATGCCTGTTACCTACAATATACCAAGAATAAACACATTTTTGGCTTGTAGCTTCCTCTTAACCGGGACCTTTCAAATGCCAGAATTTCAAAACGGCTGACTTCGACTTGATCTTTATCAAAACTGTCGAGAGTTTAAAACAACCCAGCCTATGGTTATGTTTCAAGTTAACTTGTGACATCTAGTGGCTTCTGTGTAGTTTTTCTGTTATTGTAATTACATATATATCTTCTGACAGATCTCTTAAGGAGAATTTCGTGACTTGAATAGAAAGGATGGTAACCAACATTTTTCCAATTTTTCAAGTTTAATTTTTTTGTTGCAAATCATACTGCAATGAACATTACTTTGCATTGTCATATAAAAAAAGTTTTGTAAAAATAAAACAACCCTTAATTTTTTACGAATTATTTTATTTCAATTCATCCAATCATTCAAAATTCCATATCTCAAATTTTGTTTTTGTCCGTTAACATGGTCTACACCAGAGCAGCTCAAATATAACAGTGTCTCAAACGAAAAATTTGAAAGAGAAAAGACATAAAATGATTTCGTCATTTTTAACTGTACTACACTGAGAGCTACCAAAATGATCTTCATTTTCTTAACGCAATCCGAATTATATTGTAATCAAGATAATGTCTTTGGTAAACATTGTCTTCGATGATTAAATATTCCATACTTTCAAATATAGCTATAACTTGTGTTATTCATTATAAATAAATTAAACAACATAACTTGTTTAAATACTATATTTTTTATGTCAAAGCCGACCGGTTTCGGAACAACCATTTCTTCTTAAGGGCACAATAGGCCTGGGTATTCGTAATGGTGTTGTGCAGTTGTATAACTATACTGATATAACATTACAAAAAAACGAGTAAAGTGTTGAAGTCTGGGTGGAGGCGTGGCTAGGGATTAATAAAGAGTGGGGGGAGGAGATAGAAGGGACAGTGAATGGGAACATATCTAAGATGGGATTTTATGACAATATTTTTTTGTTTATATCAGTAAGAGATTTCTTAAAAAAAATTATCAGAGATTCTGATTGAAGTATTTGATTCTTTTTTTTTTCAATTTGGCACACGCAGCAATAAAATGTGGTGAAATGGTCTGGCGAGTTTTCCAACACATTTTATTTGAAAAGTGGCGTAAGGCAAGGAGTAAGCAAGTCTCCAGCACTCTTAATATATACACTGATGAATTAATTCAAAGACTTAATAATAGTAAGATAGGTTGCCATGTTCAAAGAGTATGTGTAAACAATATTAATTACGCAGATGATGTGGTTCTTCTAGCACCGTCACTTAGCGCACTAATGAAACTACTCCAAATATGTGAAGATTTTGCAAAAAATCATAACCTTGTAAATAATACGTCCAAGTCGATAGTTATGGTTTTCAAATGCAAAAACGAAGATATGATAACACCTTCAGTATGGCTAGATGGAAGGAAAATGGATGTTAGTCGTAGCGTCAAATACCTGGGACATTTTATCACAGAAGACCTGAAAGACATCGAGGATATAGAAAGGCAAAGAAGAGCGATATCCGTTAGAGCAGGTATGCTGTCAAGCGTTTTTACTTTTGCAGTACAAACGTGAAAAAGATACTTTTCAACGCATTTTGCACTTCGCTGTATACGTCAGAACCGTGGGTGGATTACACTGCACCCCAATGACATAAACTAAAAGTCGCTTACAATAATGCTTATCGCCAACTATTCCGCCTACCGAGATACTGCAGCGCCACGGAAATGTTCCTGGAAGGACGAGTACACACTTTCAGAGCGCTTCTCCGCCATCACATGGGAAGCTTTTGGCGCAGACTACGCCAATCAAGTAACAAAATCATCACTGCCATGGTTGCCTGGATGGAGTCCCCCCTGATGGCCCTCTGGAGACGGGAGATGTGCAAATATCCTCCATAAACGGCTGCTCATACTCATTTTTGTGTTCATATTTTATGTTTTTTTTTCACTTAAATTCCGCTTTTTTGTGCCTATCAGAATCATCCATATATTATTATTATTGTTCTAACTCTAATTATGTATATTATTTCATATATAGAATGTATTGCATTGCACTACCCCTGCATACATTCTGGAATAAATTCTTATTATTATTATTGACGCATTTGACAGTGAAAATAGTACAAATTATTCCTGGTTGATACCCGAATTTTTCTTCTCTTAAAATGTTTACTATTCAATAACGTTCATTCTAGAACGACTGATAAAAATTCTTAAGAAACATTTTAATTCGTGTTTTAAATTGCTTCAGTAGTTTATCCCATTTTTATTTATATCTACCAAAACTTTTATTTATTTAAGAATAGGTAGAGGTAGGTATATGTATTTTGTCCTGAAAAATATGACAATTGGCATATGCTGCAAGCGCCGACACCCAACTAAACAACCTGCTGACTTAATAATTTAATAAGTAAACGTGTAAGATAGACTGCCTGCTTTCTCTCCTACCCGCTGTAAACAAACCACTACTTCAAACATACGTAGATGCTTCGTAGCACGCATCAAACGACACTAGAGGCTTCGGTCCACGGTCTACGAGGGGTGCCTCTCCAACCGGATCACGAATAATTCTATGAAATTCTTAATAAATTAGTGATATTCAATATTAGTCCATTTTGATCTGTGTGGTCGGTCTCCGCACCGGCACCCTTCACGAAATATGAGAGCTGATGACCGGATCTTTTTTTAAAGTGACCCGATCACTCATCGCTTATTCGTGATTACAATGAGCGTGTAGTTCACTATCGATCCATGACCAGTTTGAAACAGTTGTTTCAGCATAGCGAAAAATGCTTCTCTAGTCTCATTTTTCATCAGGCATCCTTCGTAACTTCTAAATTCTACAGTATAATTCATCAATCTGAATGGTTGTCGTATTAATGCCAAGGGAAAACAAGACAAAGGCCTCCGAGAGGCGAGAGGCCGTTTGACTAAAGCCGCCAGCTTATTTGATGAGTTTTCAACATTTCTCTAATTTATTTTACAATGCAAACAAACGGAATTGAACAGGACAGCTAAGCACCATTTGTTGTGAAAGCAAGCTAGCTTGTTGACAAACAACAAACAAATAATAGGATTGATTGAAAAACTTCAAAACTTTGTCCTAGTTATGCCCTTAGCGGGATTAAATCAGTCTCATATAAATAAATAAATGGAACGAACTCGTATTACATTCATTTTGAAATCATAATATTATTACAATGGAATACAACCAAGAATCAGCCATTTCTTAAATTGCATAATACAAACGTATTATCCCAAAGGATAACATGACGAGAAGTAAAACAATCCGCCCAGAGAGTAAGTACGAAATGAATCCCATACGTGCGTTAAAAATCTGCGACCATGGGGTTTTTCTGTCCTAAGAAATAATTCATACAAAACATAAACGTCACGCTTCAGAAGTAAATCGTGCGAGTGCGCAAACCTTAGGAATTTGTTAGCTATGCGAGTGCGCAGCGACTATGAGAGATTTTTTGACATCAATTTTGCACGGAATTGTATTTTTTTCCTGTGATTAACTTGTTTTAAGTTTTTATTAAAACGTTTAAAGTTTTTTTTTAACAGATTACCTCACAAAAGTTCCAACTGCTCCCAACCGTCTGGAGCCAGTGAGACCATGGCATCGCCAATTGGGATATATTGTGATGGTGAAGGTAGTGGGGAGGGGAATGAGATGGGAAAGAATGAAGATCGGGAATTATCTGGCTATTCACACTTGGTAACCAAAAATGTCTAAAGCCATTTCATGCAACCCAATTCTGAATGGTGGTCTTACACTAGGGCGATACTGAAAGTATCTTCCAATCTGGATTAATTCACTAACACCAAGCAGCAAACGGGGTACTTCTGGTTCCTTCTCGAATGACACATTTGGTGTTGCGACAGCCTTTGACAAATGATCTTGGCGATCCTTGATCCAAGATTAAATCAGTCAATTGTCTTTGGTTCAGGCCAGAACCTCTTTACAGGAATGCTGCATGTCCATAGCAGCATGGACATTAACAACATCCAGATTTCACCAAAATGTAGCAAAAGGATATAAAAATACGACATTTTTTTAGTATGGTTGGTGACTATCCAATCATTCCGGGTAGAAGTTTGCCTCGCCTGGCTAAAAGATACTCCGATTACTTCGGATTCACCATAGACATATGAATATTAGTAGACCTGCCCTAAGTGATTAAAAGCGTATTATCCCCACTCCCCATACCGGTTCCATTGAGCCGGCTGGGCTCGCGTATGGCCTCAAATGAAATTTGAAAACGTGACGTCATCATTCTTGTGCGAACTATGGTCGAGGCATCATCGGTTCATTTTACTAAATAACACGGCAAAATTTTGACTTGTACTATGAAAACTGGTAAAAATAGATGTGAAAAAAGAGAATAAACCCAATTGTCGTATTACATTCCATATATAAGCATTATTTTACTTTATTTTAAGCATATTCACATCGTATAATATGAATCAGTTGTTACTATCACATCGAGAAACGTCTGGACGCGAAACACAAAGCTGGTTGGTTGCTGGGAAGTAAATTATGAACATTTATAAAAGTGTCTTAACTAAATACTCTGAAACTAACTACGACTCTGAAAATAGAAGCTGCCTTACTTTGCCGAATTTGGACTTCGCAAATTTGTTCATAACGTGGCGAGTAATTTGCGCTCCCATGTAAAAATGTCTATTCATTCAAAAGCAGATTTTACTTTTAAGAAGTAAATGGTGATATTATAATGCGAGATGCCTATTTACTGTCAGATTGATTTATTGACGAATCACAGTCAGCTTCACTCGTTCCCTCGTTCCCTCGTTCTTCAACAGTTGATTTTACCCCTCGCCCATATCTTCTCGTCTATTAATTCCTATGTCTGTGAAAATACTCGATTATTTCAAAGGCCAAGATGTATTCTACTCGCAGTATTTAATTAAAGCATCTGAAACATTTCTAGGCGACCAAATTTTCAAACCAAAAACACATGATTTTGCATTACTACGTATGGCATCGCCTTAATTATTTTCGTTTATTTTTAATATTAGCGCGCTCCCTCTAACATTCGTATTTACTTATCTCCCTTTAAAATCATCTTTGAGCGCTTACTACGGGGCCTCAAGAGTTTCTTAAGAGGTTGGCAAAGAGGATAGATCGCCAAACCAATCTGTCTAGGAAAGCACTTTTTGCTCCATTCACCTTCATATTATTTGATCTTATGTTATCCCGACTCTTGACACTGGCCCAACTTAAATATTTGATTCACTCGATCGTAATATGTCTTTGTACTTTTATAACTCGTGGTTAATTTCTAAGTGTATTCCTATTTATCCAATTCCATCACAATTTTCTTCGATAGCTAATAATTTTTCACATCAGAGGTTTAATATTTGTAGTTTTGTTATAAGGTTTTTCACTAGACAACAATTTGCTTTTTTTCGTAGGAAAGGCATTGATAATGATAAATATTCCACGATGGCGTCAAGACTTGGTAATATATAACAATACATATTTGACAAGTCAAAATATTTCACCAATAAATGAAGATATATTATGTTGCGACGCCATCTAGTAGGAGATTTAGCATTATCAATACTTTTCCCACAAAAATAAAACAAACTGTTTTTTAGTTAAAAAATCTAATAAGCAATAATTTTTTCAATGAAAAATAACAGTACCTATGTATAGAATAATTAGGCGTGTTTTGAATAAGCCAACGTAGCGCAGTTGGTAGAGCAGCTGACCGGCATTCAGAAGGCTGCGTGTTCAATTCCCGTCGGCGGCATGTATTTTTTCAATTTATATAGATGTTTCAGGCGTTAAAAATCAATTTTCTTTAGAGTATTACAATGTGTTTGTAGATAAATATTTATTCATTATTATAAATTAGTTAAATATGCTATATACTTTACTATTCAAGTGCATTATAAACTAACCATTACAAAAACCGAAAGACTATATTTTAAATTGATGCAAAATGAAAACTAATTTTTTATCTGAATTGTTATTACATCAATAAACTAAAAACATAAAATAACTAATTATCTCATAAGAACGGAATGTTTGTTATTTTATTGTGAGGTTTAATTTCCCACAAGCAATGAACAGAGCTTCAGTTAAGATAAGCATGAATAATACAATGTGGTTAATTTAACAGTGATAAAACAAATAATTCTAGACAGACAATACAGATTAATATTATACGTTAAAAGTACATGATTTGTTATTTTAGCATTCTTAACATTTGGCAAGTCATAAATTTGTATAGTCTTATAGAATGTACTTAAGTTTTTAAAAAATTATAAGAAAGAAAAAAGTTAATGAAGAGAAAATGTCACAGATAATCTTAGCTGTAATACTGTATTTTTTAAAGTTATTTCTTATATTGCTTTGTTACATTTCTAATGAGTATATTTTTTTAGTACTCTACACTTATTATTTTTTATAAAGTAATTTCTATTTTATTTTAATTCCACTAAAAGGAGACGATATTAAAACCTTCAATTTATCCAAAACATATTTTTTGGTATTTGTAATGTAAATCGATTCGTAGTAAACATTAATCAAAAATAGTGATTTATCATTAAGTTTCGCTTTGGTTATATATCTAAGCCTCACTAATTAGACGTGTTTTAAATTTTACGCAACTGATAAAATACCCATTAATGTGGGGTAAATTTAAAACACGTTTATAGTACTAAGAATTTTCATTACATAGCACCATTCCTTTTGTCAAGCTATGCTGTGCCAGAACATCTATTCTGCCGTGAGGTATCTTGGAAAAAGTCGTGGCGCCGACTAATATATTCATTTTCACAAAGTTAATAATGCATATATTAAAGAATTTAAAATTTAAATTCATTACATTTATTGTATTTTTCTACAATTTTTGTAATTGGGTCGATAAAGGGCTTTCAAGCAAAACCACTTACCAAAACATCCTAGATCACGAGGCTGGGACACTAAATCAAATCGGCCTCCTAACTTGTATGAAGACCTCCAAAAAATTTTTTTTTTAATTTTTAAGAATTAACTTAAACATTTTAAGATGTTTAAATAAATGAGACTAAATTAAAAAAAAAAAAAAGATTTTTTTTGTAAAATCCCATACAAGTTAGGAGGCTGCTTTGATTGAGTGACCCGGCATTGTGATCTAGGAGGTTTTGCTTCTACCCTACCTGTGATTCGAGTGGTTTTGGTCCAATTATCCCTATCTTGCACTACCACAACGATGCGTGGGTGGGAACCATACGCATTTGTCTTCTTAGTTACTCACCGGTCGTTATAAACACCATCGAGGTTATATAAAATACACATTGCTATAAATCATGAATATATCTAATAAGTATATCAATTACCTGAAATTTAATTAATATCATTAATCTGTCCAAAGTAAAATTTTGATTACGAAATAATTATATTGGTCAATATTGATATATTATTATAAATAATTAACAATTTTGTGACAATGTCACTGATACGATATTTCACATCAAGAACATACTTGTGACATTAAAACAATTATTCGATAATGTTATTGAGATAAATGTCGCACTAATGCCAAGGTGATCTTCGTACTTCATTCGTATAGACACTCGATGGTTTGGTGTCTATTTTTTGTATGCGTTTTTTATGAGATACATTTTGAATGTTGTTCAAACAACAAAAATATTATCTATATTTTTGGTCAGTCGATTTTTTAAATAATTATAAGAAGTTAAATGTACCTATCTAAATCAGTAAATATTTTCATAGCGGTGAGCTATGGCGCCATGAAATTTGCTTATTATTTTTAGATGAGCGAATATATTTTCGATATATACGTTGTTCATAAGAAAAAAAGTTATTGAAGCTCGTGCTAAGCCGGGTTGAATAATTAGTTTTTTTTTGTTTTTAATTTGAACGAAAACTAAAAGGAATAATTGCATAATAATAAACCGAAGTTTTTTCTTATTTAGGGAGGTATTAAGATCAATAAACATAATATTATATACAGGGTTTTCCAATAAGAGGTGTTATTTTGATATTCAATCGTAAAAGATCAATGGTTTCGTTGCTTGTGTGGCACGTAGCGCCGTCTTATTGAAAATAAACGTTGTCCAGATCAATACCATCCAATTCCGGCCATAAAAAATCATTAATCATCTCTCGATAGCGCAATCCATTGACCGTAACTGTTGCTCCAGCCTCATTTTCAAAAAAGTAAGATCCAATGACTCCGCCAGACCATCGACCGCACCAAACAGTCACACGTTCAGGATAGAGAGGCTTTTCAACAATAATTATTGGGTTTTCTGAGCCCCAGATGCGACAATTTTGCTTGTTGTCGAAGCCACCGAGGTGGAAATGGGCCTCATCACTCAAGATGATTTGCATTTGATTCACTCAAGTGAATTTAAATAATTTCAATGGTTGTTGAAGCGTGTATCATTCCATTTTTATCAATGGCGTAGTTTCTACTTGTCAGATGTCAAATGACAGCTTCAAACGTAACATCTACCGAAATAGCGGGCTATTCAAAATAACACCTCTTATTGGAATATCCTGTACTTACCCTCAGATTAAAAAAAAAAAACGTTTTTTTTATGAGTTAACAAAATAATATACTATTTATATATTTTTTGATAAATAAAATATTAATTGATAATAACATGATATGTTTTTAACTTTAAGTTTTTCTTGTATATATACAATTATATTATTATTAAATTAATTTTAAAAAAACTTTTATAAACATTTATGTATCATAATGTAGATGAGACATGAAGTGAAAAAATAGGTTCCTCATTTTTACCACCAACTTTCCTCCAACTCTCCCAATGCTCTAACTAAAACTACCGAATCCGGTCTAATAGTGGTACAAGTTTCGTACGCGTTAAATATTAAATCGAATAGTATTATTATTGAATTAATTAAAAAAAATGAAGTTCTACAAATAGATTTTATTTTATTTTTTTGCAATCCAGTATTGATTAGAAACGAACTTTACCACCCATCTATAAAGCAGAGTAATCTAGTAAAATAGTACTTGTGCATTAATCTACAAAATGTATACAATCTCTTTGACAAAACGGCAGGTCCCATGGCTCTAGACATCAGAGGTTACTGGTCAACAACCTAAGCGTCTAAAAAAACATGTTATGCATAAATATATATTTTTTTAACATTAAAAAATCGATCTTTAAATCACTACTTGTAATACTAGATTTGAATAGTCAGGTACACTCCAAACTTTCTCTTCCTCTTCTCTGCTTCATTTTCTTCGGCTTCACAAATTATTGTCGAATTTTTTAGAAGGAATAACACATTATTTGTTGAAGTTTTTATTCCGTTTTTCAAAGAACGAAATCTCGAAAGCCTTGACAGAATCCATACATAGATATTAGTACAATACATACGCCCTTTTTTGTATGTTTCGTTTGTAAAATGTAGTTTCTTTTGTACTTTAAAAATTACATTTCCATCAGTCATTGGCGTGTGGGCCTACATCCTTGAAGCACCCCCAACAAAAAAAAATTATGGTTTCCAGGAAAGGATTTTTTTTCAGTTTTCTGGGGAAAACCCAAGCGTTTGACTGATATTTTACTTGCTTAAACTTTTACCTGGAAATCAACAAAATGAATGTGAGATTTGTTGCTTAAATTAATTGCCGCCGAATGAAGGATATTGACTCATTAATGTAGGCGCTAAGCCAAAGAGAATGTAATACAAGAAACACTTCATCACTTAAGTGGGTAAAGATCATAATTATAAATTCAATGTTTTTGTAGAAAGCCACCAAATTGGACTTTGACATTATATTATTTGAAATGAAAGAGATCCGATTACCTCTCACTCCAGAAGATAGATGAAAACTTGGTGCCGATCTGAGAGTTGCCCATCTCGTGCCCGACCGCTCTGAGAGACAGCCTGGATTCTCACTGCCTCGTAAACTCTGGTCCGTGAACAATAGGATAAGGTCCACAGCTGCTGTGCCCACTTTGTGCACGGTGCGGTGCTGACCAACGAGCTTGTGGTCAAAGAATGCCCGCTGCATTCATTCCCCGGCGGGATCGATGAGGTCCACAGGGCGACGTCTGAGACCTTAGACTGGCTCACTGATCTAGATTTTCCCCTCTGATCCCGTTACCATACGAAAGTATAAGAATTTTAAATGAAATGATCTATGTACGAATCACCAATTTATGGAATCGCGAGATTCGTGGGACGTACTCTCAGAATAGCTCTACTGAAAGACCACATAATTACACAGAATCGTTATTTGAAGTTGCTTTAGCTATGTTTGGTGACTAGATCTGAACAGCCAGGTACCTACTTCCCAACCTTCTTATTCTCGATTTCCTTCCCCTCCCACTGCCATCAAAGTTCCAGCTTCAGATAGCCGAGAGCAATAGGAGTCTTGTCGGGTATTCATCTTAAAAAGAATTATACAAAATAGGATCGCGTTTAAAGACTTACTTAGTGAATGAGGCTTTATAGTGCTTAAGCCAAGGATCGCCTAAGCAACGGACAGTATAATAATATCAGAAGACCGATGTTCGCGTGTTCCGATATTTTTACGTTACGAGTTGGAAGTTCGTGACAGGTTGGCTTCGAGATTCAAGAACCGGTAGAGTGGGACTTGCTACCTGTTGTCTTTAGACTTTGAAGTCTATAAAAACCTTGACTCTCGAGTCAATGGGCTAGATGCAGATAGGGTACGAACCTTCAGAAAACCGGTATAACTGTAGATGATTAAAATTTTGATTATTAAGGTGATGCACTACGTCGTGAAATATTTTAAATTGAGCCGCTATCAATAACAACCCTTACGTAGATGGCGATAAGGTTTAAATTCCCGCTTAACACCATCCACCTGTTTTGATTTATGCAAGAAATAACATGGCCAAAAAGTGCCTTTTGTTTTATTTTGTGGATGTTCAGGCATAAATATTTAATTTTTTTTCGATCATTTTATAAATAACTTAATTTGCCACATTATACAATAAAATCATAACCGAAAATGGGTTCGTAAGTAGGAGATTTTGAACTTTAAAGCAGTTTTCATAGGCCTTTCCATTATTTTTTTCTGGGCTTATAAAAAGACTTATCTAAAAAATACTCCATTATTTTATTGGCCAAGATGTATTCTACTCGCAGTATTTAATTAAAGCATCTGAAACATTTCTAAGCGACCAAATTTTCAAACCAAAAACATATGATTTTGCATTACTACGTATGGCATCGTCTTAAGTATTATCGTTCTTGGGTTAATATGCTGTGTTACATTTTCTCCTTCTTTAGTCAACTTTGGAACAGCGTTGTAGTGTTCATCAGAGTAGGTGTGTCACATGTGTTACATCTGACAGATGCGAGGGATGTGACAGATGGGGGAAGGTGTGACATATGTGACAAATATGACAGGAGTGACAGATGTGTCAGGCATGGCAGAATGACAGCCGTGACGTATATTACAGTGATATATGAGACAGCTGTGACAACTGTGACAGATATGACAAATGTGATAAATCTCTTAAACGTTGGCTAAAGAAGGAGGAATGGCAATACGGCATAATATATACCAAAAATTAGTATTAAAAATCATGCCTTTCAACATTTCTCCATCGAAATAACAAAAAGTAAGCGTTTGTGGTTATAGGTATTCCGGTACAATGAAAACAATCGTATCCACTGATGTGATCCAAACCGATTTAAATCCTTTTGATTCTAACCCATTTAGCAAGCGCTCTGTCTCTCTGTCTCTAGAATCGTGAATCGCCATCTCATTTAAATTTCTCAATGATAATTTATTTATTTATTGTAAGAAACAAACAGCAATTTTATACAGGATGATTTATACAAGAGGTTAAATATGAGGTAAGCCAAAATAGTTTCTTATGCTAATGTTGGTTAATATGATATAATACAAAATTGTAATTGGTTATAACCATTAACTGAAAATGAAATTAACAAAAAAGAAAAAAAATCATATAAATATATTAGAAGGAAGAAGGAATAGGAAAGGGCAAGAGGCAGAGGAAGATGGGATGGGGACAGGAGATGCTCATGTTGTACCTTTCTATAACTGTGCATTAATTTAATAAACATTTGTGGTCGTACGCTTGACTTCGTTTCGGTATTTCACAAGAGTACCTATTATTAAGAATATCGATTTTTTTTATTTTATTTTTTATTTTTTTATTTTTTTATTTTTTTTATTGTACGACAGACAGGTAAGTCCAATTATGGTACAATTTTATTAAAACTAACAATACATGTACATATTTTTTTTAAAACATGGTATAGTGATATTAAACACATCTATATCCGCTGGTAGGGCATTTAGCAAGGTCATACCTCTATTGTTAAATTGCGTGTTATATTGCGCGCATATACGGGGGATTGGAGAATTTTTTCTAAGGTTGGTTCTGCACGCGGGCAAATGAAAAAAATGGTTTTGTCTAAATGATAATGAAAAACAGTTTGCATTGAAAATTTAAGGCTTAATTGAGCAGACTTTCAATCACGAAACAATCCCCACATTGCATTTCTTGTGTGTTTTCTTTATGCTGTGTCCACGACACATTTTTTTGTCGATTTGTCGCTTCGGTGGATAGAATATTTTTAATATGCTCCTCTTGCACAATCTTTTAGAATAACTTTAATTATAATACTACCGTTTTTCTTTATTATGCTTACTGTTTTTTATTTTATTTTTACTGTTATGTATTTTTAGGTACAAAAATCTAATGTATTAAATTATATTACCCACGCACAGGCTGCGCCTTAGTGGGTTCCCTTTCATATTATTAAAAAACTTGTATTATGAAATATGTAAATTGGGAAAAAATAAAGGAAATAAAAAAAAAAAAAAAAAAAAAAAATATATTATGTCATACCTTTTGAATAAAAAAACCATTTAGTTTACTTAGGTCTTGCTAATATTTAATATGAAATAAGACCCCACAGTCGCTCCTCGTTAATATCTTACCGTTTAATTTTAATTTATTTACCGTTAATGCTTAATTAATATTCCTTTCTAACTTTGCTTGCCCTGGGCGAGAGACATCTTAATTATTATACAAAATTTAGAGTGGCATATCCCCTGGGGACTTGATTAGCCCTCGAATCCAATTTTTTTAAATTTAAAATACGCGAATCTAGCCAAAAAACAGACGTTTTTAGTTAAAGTTAAATTATATAAATTGAAGCTTTTAAATACCGATCTTGTCAATAAAACTTTCTTGAGCAGTGTTTTGTGACCAGATCTGTATAGCCAGGTAATACCACACCTTCATCTTGTCCATCTCCTTCCCCTTCCCACAACTTTCAGCCGTACAACATACCACAATTATTGGGGACGCCATAGTCGCATTGGTTGTTATTGTCATGGATGGATTGTTGCCGCAGTCTCACTGCAGGTGGTTGGGAGCAGTTTGGGGCTCTTGTGCGGGATTCATATAAAAAAGAAATCATGGACGTCCGAGGAAGACATGTCAGGATCAAGTGAACTAAATACTTGAGTCGGGCTATTTCGAGAGTCATTATTTATTTATTTATTTTGTAAGAAACAAACAGCATTTATATAATATACAATGATAGATATAAATATACAAGTTAACTGAAGTCAAGCCACAGAAGTTTCTTATATTAAAGTTAATTGGAAATGAAGTTTTAATATCTTAAAATTAATTTGGTGTTAAAGGAAGGGGAGAGGAAGAGGAAAATAGGAAGAGGATAGGAGATGCTCCTGATACATTCCATACTCTCACATTAAAAATCGATCGTACGCATTACTTCATATCGATATTTCTTTAGGTTATTACCAAAAATGTCAATGCTGTAAAATTTTGTATTATATTGTGCACATATACGAGGAATTATGGATTTTTTCGAATGTTCGTTCTACACGAGGGTAGATAAAATAAATCAGATTGTCGGGTTGATCTAGACGGAATATGAAGATTTATTAAATTGGTAAGTTCTGGTGATTCCAGACCATTATTTAGGATTTTAAGCAATAAGATTTGATCAAAAATTAGACGTCGTATTTGGAGGGAGTTAAAATTATGAAATTTAATGGATTCGTTATAATTTGAGAAGTGTAAGTTTAGTTTATAATTTATGTGTTTAAAAAATTTAATGGTTCCAACCATCTAAAAATTGCATGGGGGCAGTCGATTTGATGGTGGGTAATAAAATGTGATTGAAGACTTACTACCCGTGGTGGTATCTTACTGACTTTCTCTTGGGTATGCTCGGAATGAACCATTTACAAGTCAGAAGGGACGTGCACATGGTTACATTTCTTCAGACTGATTCGAGGATGTTTTGGAAACTCGTCTAATATGGAGAGTATTCATTTTTATGTTACCGACAGCGTAGACTGTTCTATCTCCTAGCCTGCAGGACTAACTTGCCAATGGTCATGCCGGTTGAGGGAGCAATCTTGTTGTTGAACAGAATCAATCCGAACTAGCAGATAAAACACGCTGCCGCAGTTTGAAAACTTCTACGGTTCTTTTTGAAAATAACAGAGGGCGCCACTTCCGTTTACAACAATCCTAAACTGTAGAGTCGTTAAGATAATAATACTATCAGATACAGACATACTTGGCATTGAAAGCTTGGTTGCGGCTAGTTCAAATAGTAGGTAACTCCTTTTTAAACTTATTTACTAACTGAAGCACCCGTTGTTGCCCGGGATTTAATTTCCTTAAGGGGGGCTGGAAAAGGGTAGGAAATATTTTAACGAAATGTCACATAGACCAGAGGTTCCCAAAGTGGTCTATATGGACCCTCAAGGGTCGATATCGGCATGCTGGGGGTCTATGTCAGCTAGAAAAAAAATTGGGGGTCCACGAGATTCAAATGGGGGTACACACGAGCGGACCCCCATTTACCTCAAGTCAAAATTTAGGAGTTCCGTAAATGACACAATATACCTTAACAAATATAATAGACTGAGAAATTACTTATTTGATATTTGTATTTTTATATTTCGTAAAGTTGTTAATTGAGGTGTATAAATAGAGTCTACGTTCCTTTTCTCGTCAGAATTAATATATTCAAGCAAAACATTGCACATTGGAAGCCGCAAATTTTCAAACGTCCAGGGTAATAATGACGTTCAACATTTAAATGCACTTCACACAGACTTCAAAACTAAGTTTGAGGACATTTTGACTATGGAAATGCAACGTTGAAGAATCGGATATCATGTGACAAGAATAACTGACCGGAATAAGCACTGACAAAGAACTTAAGGGGCAGTTCTGTAGGGAAAGAAATACAGAAAGAAATTCCCGTTGCTTATCCTGCTTCATTTTCATTTGGTGTAATACCTCACTAGGGTGACCCTGTCTGCACAATGTAAAGACAGAGCAACTATACCACCACCCGGTTGTTGATGATTATCACATGGGATGTTAATAGTTTTAGGAAAATTCAATATTCGGCAGACAGGGGGTCTACGGAAAAAAAAAATTGGCAAGTGGTCTACGGGGCAAAAAAGTTTGGGAATCTCTGACATAGACAGTGACTTTCCTCTTGCTTTGAAAGTCAAGTAGTATGCGACATTTCATAAATCTCGAAATGAAACTGAAGATTTGTATAAAAATAAAATCCACAGGGTTTTACCCAAACGCACAAACACTCTCCTTTATATAAAAAGAATGCATATGAATGCTTCTGCTTTATATGATACCTGCATTTATAGAATTATGTTTTCTATATGTAGGTATATTAATGCAATTTATTGAAAAACGCCAAATACATCAAATGAATGTCTATAAAAAACGCCTTAAATTGAATTGAATTGAATGAAGTTTGAAATTCACCAACCTAAGCAATGACTTAAAATAAATTTTGACATGATTAGAAAATGTACGTACCTGCCTAAGCCGTGCTATATATTGGATAATTTTAATCGTTTGTAGTCTTGATACAATTTGGGAGGCGGGTATGTGTACCGCTGCCCCGCGAACTATTTAGTGGATAACCAACACCTTTGCCTTAGGTCACCCCAAGTGGTTTGGCTACGTTTGGTGATTTAGCAGGGGTGCCCGGGTTCGTGTGGTGAGGATTTTCTAGGTCTTGGCGGCGGATGCGTTTGCTCACCTACCGTGTGGCGAGTCGGATTTGGAGACTGTTGAGGGAGATCAACTCTCCAGCAAGACTCGCTCAACGCATCGCCTTGCAATGGGAAGGATGGATTCAAACGTCTGTAACTCTCGTCACACTGACTCTCAGATTCTTTCCCACCCCTCATACCTTTTTCCATTCCAGATCTCCCTTTCTTTCCTTTAAAAAAATCCTCCAAACATCATCCCTTAAGGCGATGCACTACGTAGCAATGCAAAATCATGTGTTTTTGGTTTGAAAATTTGGTCGTTTAGAAATGTTTCCGATGCTTTAATTAAATACTGCGAGTAGAATACATCTTGGCCTTTGAAATTTTTAGATAAGTCTTTTTATAAGCCCAGAAAAAAATAATGTATAAGGCCTATGAAAACTGCTTTAAAGTTCAAAATCTCCTACTTACTAACCCATTTTCGGTTAAGGTTTTATTGTATAATGTGGAAAATTAAGTTATTTATAAAATGATCGAAAAACATTTAAATATTTGTGCATGATCATCCACAAAATAAAATAAAAGGCACTTTTTGGCCATGTTTTTTCTTGCATAAATCAAAACAAGTGGATGGTGTTAACTGGGAACTTAAGCCTTATTGCCATCTACGTAAGGTGTGTTATTGATAGCGGCTCGATTCAAAATATTACATGACGTAGTGCATCGCCTTAAAGTGACATATGCCCTGAGGGAAATTATTTTCCTCGGGGTGGAGCTAATGTAAAAAAAGAAGAAAAAAACATAAATGTGTTTATAATTAGAAATAAAAAAAATAACTAATTCAACTGTCTGTATTGTCTACAAAAAAACACCTTATTTAAATTAACCTTTGATAAGAAACAGCTTACCTTGGTCAAAGAGCAATGCACACCAGTTATGCACATATACTTGACATATATTATGTATAAAGGTCAAATTAACCTCACAATAAAAGTGCCGGATAAGCTAACAAGATAATATACTAAAAGAATCCTTGAAACTTAAAAATAGAGCATGCTTTTATCATTATCGGGGTTCCAATGCCGTATTGTCTATACCGACTCGTAAATGTATTTGATATTTATATGATTGTAATCTAGTTACACGTGAGTATCTAAATGACTCAGTCCTGATATTGTTGTTGTAATTAAAAAGAATTTTCGATCGAATAGTTCTGTATATAGATATATTATAGTAGCAGTAATAAATCGGTTATCCGGTATCTGGTGGTATCTGCTTATCTTACCACATAGCGGCAACAAATTCTGACACTACGTAGTAGGAAATTGTGAACAGGTGGCGGGCAGAAGAGAACTAGATAGCTGGGCCTAAGTCAATAATAAAGAACAAAAATAAATTTAAAAAAACACTGGAAATACCTTCCTCAATCTATATCTGAATGGAAAGCAATGTTGTTCGTTACTGACTTAGAATTTTTTGGCTTTAATAGCCTATAGTGTGATAGGGGTGGGATACTATTTCAAATAAGAACACTTATAAAGTTATTTGCATTCAATTGAAACTCATCATTATTTTTTTATATTTTAACGAGAAGGTAGAGAGCAAATACGGAAGCACTTCGTGACTTGTAATCTCGGCAACCAGGAACGGAATGTTTCGGTTCCTGCTAGCTCGGCCCGTCGCGGTGCAGAAGACATAACGCCAATCGTCACGTCCGCTATTGGTGGACGAGCCATCAATAGAAAGTACTCTATCGTAAGGTCCTGCAAGCCCATTTAGCTTTTTTATAGCAGTCTTGGCTTTTCGCCCAATGCCTTTTTTATAGCAGTCTTGGCTTTTCGCCCAATGCCTTTTTTTATAGCAGTCTTGACTTTTCGCCCAATGCCTTTTTTTATAGCAGTCTTGGCTTTTCGTCCAATGCCTTTTTTATAGCAGTCTTGGCTTTTCTCCCAATTTGATGATGTTTCTATTTTCGAAAGATAAACATTCTCTTATTAGGAATAATCTGACAAATATTTGAATTCTTCCTACTTGGAAAATTAGGGTTTTGCAGTGATGACTTGAGACCTGACGTATTTATTAACTTAGCTACTAATAGGTCAGGTTTCACCACTTTTTCAGGTGAACTTAAAAGAGGAAATCTTTATATTTTTGCCCATTGGGCATTTCTTGTCTTCTTCATTTGATGATAAGTTACATTTTTTTATTGACTCAGCGCAGTGAAGTCCTGCTTCAACTTGACCGCTTGGCATTTTATCTGTCAGTCTTGTTTGTATGTTACATCTCTCATTCAAGATAGTGGCCATGTTGGATACTACCTTTTTATAACTACATAGTTCGCATGAAGATCCCACTAAATCCTACTACAGGATTTTCCAATAAGAGGTGTTATTTTGATATTCAATCGTAAAAGATCAATGGTATCGTTGCTTGTGTAGCACATAGCGCCGGATTGTTGAAAGTAAACGTTGTCCAAATCAATATCATTCAATAAAAAATCATTAATCATCTCTCGATAGCGCAATCCATTCACCGTAACTGTTGCTCCAGCCTCATTTTTGAAAAAGTAAGGTCCAATGACTCCGCTGGACCATAAACCGCACCAAACAGTCACACGTTGAGGATAAAGAGGCTTTTCAATAATAACTCTTCAGTTTTCCGAGCCCCAGATGCGACAATTTTGCTTGTTGACGAAGCCACCGAGGTGGAAATGGGCCTCATCACTCAAGATGATTTGCATTTGATTCATTCAAGTGAATTTTAATAATTTCAATGCGTTAATGAAGCGTGTATTGTTTCATTTTTATTAATGACGTAGTTTTTACTTGTCAAATGTCAAAAAATGACAGCTTCAAAAGTAACATCTACAGAAATAGCGGGCTATTCAAAATAACACCTCTTATTGGAAAACCCTGTACTACTTTAAACGTTAAATACAACAATGGTGAATTTACTATGATAATTTTAATATTACCGCCCGAATGAAGTTCCCTTAAAAATAATTTCCAATTCAACCCTGTTGAAACAGGAACAGGAAATGGAAATGGAGGAAAGGTACCAGGTAACGTGGAGTCTGTAGCGTAGAACCAACCTATCAACGTTGTTGACGTAGTTACGCGACACCTTATACGTTACGACCTACGCTATATCTACGTTATACGTTTCCCGAACCGGAACAAAGGCTCGCTGGATTCAGTCAGTGATAATGTAATGTTATGTGACTGGAATAACGTAGAATCTTATGTTCGGCGTACATATTGTATTCGATACGTAATGGTTAGAGATACGGAAAAGATTTTAGGTTTACTGGGTATTTTTTTGTCACGTGATATGCAGGGTGTCCGGGGATAAAGTGTGCTAACTTCGCGAGGTAATTTTACATAATGGTAGAAGTAAAAAAGATAAATACATTTTATTTGAATTTCCATTGTTTATTTTCCCACACAAACAACATAAAAACTACATTAAAAAATATGAATTTCGAAAAAAGTAACGTTTCTTTTTTATTTCTAAAACCATGTAGAATTACCCCCCGAAGTTAGCGCACTTAACCCCCGTAAATCAGACGATCTTTGACATTGTTACGGTCTCCTCGGTCGGGGGGGGTAAAGCTATTGACTATGAATGAAGAGGCCGCGGGCTCGAATCCCGGCGTGCGCAAGTAAAATTTTAATTGATTACATTAAGTACTACCAAAAGTGTTAAATAGAAACTCTTAGTATTGCCCTGGTGAAAAAAAAGAAGAAAACAAAATCACTATTCAGAATTGAAACGATGCTTTAAATGGCTTATGCATTTTGTGACCAGATATGAATAGCCAGGTACATCCCCACCTTTCTCTTTCTCATCTCTTCCCCTTCTCCATATCCATCAGGATTATCTAATATATATAAACATTTATAAATCCATCCAACCCCAATTGGGGAGGATCGCAGAAAATGTACTGATTAAAAATATTGCTAATATATTAAGAATATATTTAGATTATTTGTAATCCGGCTAAAAACGGGATTGGAGGCCATTAACAAATGAACTGATAGGTTTTGTCACGATGTCGGAACATAAATATCCTAAAATTTTCGCATTTCGTCATTATATATTATCAGGACAAACACAGATGCAAGAATACGTGTTCCAATATTATTACGAATTTACTAAAAGATCACCAGAAAGTGGCCTGCAGTCCTGTTTTTAATCGGATTACCAATATTTTGAATGGATTTTAAATAAATCAACAATACTCATTTTTCTCCGTTAGCCATAATCTCACTGGCTCCAGTTAGTCTAGTTAGGACTAGTTAGTCGGGACTAGTTAGTCGGGACTAGTTAGTCGGGACTAGTTAGTCGGGACTAGTTAGTCGGGACTAGTTAGTCGGGACTAGTTAGATGGGACTAGTTAGATGGAACTAGTTAGTCGGGACTAGTTAGTCGGGACTAGTTAGTCGGGACTAGTTAGTCGGGACTAGTTAGATGGGACTAGTTAGTCGGGGCTAGTTAGTCGGGACTAGTTAGTCGGGACTAGTTTTTTTTTTTTTTTTTTTATTTTTTTTATTTTAGCGACTATACACGGTGTCCGGAAACTCGTAGTACAAGCGGGAAACTGGAGAATCTACACCACATGGGGAACCCAAAAAACATAAAGTTTTTTGATTTGAGCATTTTCACAAAAAAAAAAAAAACCAAAAAAAAATATTTTTCGGCTATTTTTGGGTTAAAGTTTTTTCTGGTGTTTAGGGTTGAACAACAGATGTTTTAACCCTGCAGAGCAGAAATATTTTATGATTACACCGGATTAAATGAAGGGTGATTTCAAAATAATGCTTAAAATCCGAGTTTCTTCATTTGTTTTACTTTCAAATAGTTTTAATTAGTTGGGTACTTTGATCTTCAGTAATAATTTATAAGAATTTGATTTAAAAAAAAAAAAAAAAAAAATAAAAAAAAGAACTTCTAACTCGATTTACTCGATAACGAAAGCTCAAATCAAAAAAAAATATACTACAAAATCGACTCCAAATGTGATGTAGATTCACCAGTTTCCCGCTTGTACTACGAGTTTCCGGACACCCTGTATAAAATAATTGTTACATACAAAATATAATGGTGAAATTAAGTATAAAATATTGTATTTCTTAGTCCTCCTCACTAGGGGGTCCTGTGCCGAGGCGGACTAAAGTTATTTAAATATGGTTTATTTGTCTTCTATGTCGTTTTTAGTGTCTTCTATGTCGTTTTTAGTGTCTTCTATATCGTTTTTAGTGTTTTCACTAGGGTTTTTTCATTGACCTCTTTCAGCCATATTTTTATTAATGATTTGTATTCATTAGGATTTTTTATTAGTTTTATGTCTTGGGGAAGGATGTTATGGAGTTTTGTTGCAAAGTATGTATAGTTTCTTTGTCCGAATGTGGTTTTATAACTTGGAATATTTTTTATATCATTTTTGTTCGATCTAGTGTTATGCATACACAGTCTAGTAGAGGATTTGTTATTTTTGAAGAGCTTCAATAATATATTTTTGGCATATATTTGCTGTACATTTGGTACGTCAAAGGAATTGAATATTTCAATTGAAGGCGTTCTAATTGGTACTTTCAATATGGTCTTTATGATTCCTTTTTGAATCGTATTCAGGTTGTGTAGGTACGTATGTGTAGCAGATCCCCATCCTATGATTCCATATTCAATTCGAGAATGACATAATGCGTAGTAGACCTTTTTCATATCCTTTTTATTTAATACGTTTCTTAGATTTTTAAAGAAATATATAAGGCTTGTGAGTTTTTCCGTAATACCTTTGATGTGTAGGTCCCATCTAAGATTTTCGTCGATTATTACTCCGAGATATTTTATGTTTTGTGTTTTTTCGATGACGGGGCAGTAACATTGTATATTATTTCCATGGCATTCGTGTAGTTTTAGTTCTAGTGATTTTATTGGTTGGCTCCTTGCGTTTATTGAAAATGTTATATATTTTGTTTTGCTTATATTAAGGGTAAGCGAGTTGATTTTAAGCCAATTTTGAAGTGCACTAAGCCCCTTTTCAGCCTCATTAAATGTATCCGTCCAATTTTCTTCTTGAAATAATAAAACAGTATCATCAGCAAAACTGATTATGTTTCCTTTAATGGTAAGGTTAGTTAAATCGTTGATATAGATAATGAATAGGATCGGTCCCAGTACACTTCTTTGACGGACGCCATAGTTTAAAGATAGTAGTTTGCTCTTTTGTTTGCCAATTTGTACTTGTTGTTCTCGCCCTGTTATATATGACTCTAATAAGTTCATTGTTGTTTCGGCCATTCCTATTTTTTTTAGCTTAGTTAGTAATATTTTATGGTCTATTGTGTCAAAAGCTTTTTGAAGATCTATGAATAAAGCCAAACACTTTTTCCCTTCATCTATGTTTTTTATGGCTATGCTTGTTAGATTTTCTATGGCATCATTGGTGCTTAGATTTTCCCTAAAGCCATATTGGCATGGTGATAATAATTTGTTTTGTTCAAGAAAATGAACAATTTGCTTCTTCATTACAGTTTCCAAGATTTTTGAAAAGGAGCTTAAGAGACTTATGGGTCGGTAGTTATTTATATCCTTTTTGTTACCACTTTTATGTATAGGTATAACTGTTGCTTTTTTAAGGCATGAGGGGAATACATTTGTAGATATAGACAGATTGACCAAGTATGTCAAAGGGAAGGTCAGTTAATTTTGGAGTTGTTTTATTGTTTTATTTGAGATTATATCATTTCCCGATGATTTATTAACATTGAGGGATACAATTGCGTTTCTGATTTCAGTATTGGTTACATTAGTTAACTTTAATTTATCTATCTGGTTCATACTTTCCTTTTCTTCTGGTAAAATGCTAGTTTTTGGATGTCTGATTTGCTTTGCCAATTTTGACCCTATATTTGTAAAAAATTCGTTTACGTATTCGAGAATTTTGTCCGGATGCTTTTCGAAAGAGATTTGGGTATTTTCAATTGTTAGTTCATCTATGCTTTTGTTATGGGATGATTTTGCACTTGTAATTTCATTAATGATCTTCCATAATTTGCGTGGGTCATTGTTACATTCGTCTATTTTTTTCTTATAATAATTTTCTTTGACATTGCGTACAACATTTTTGCAAATATTTCTGTATCTTTTATAATATCGTTGTATAAAAATATCACAAGGATTTAAACTAACTTTCCTGTGTAGTTCATCTCTTTTTCTAATGCAATTTATAACGCTTTGGGTTATCCATGGTTTAAGATGTTGATTTTTATGTGAAATCTTTTTTTCTATTGATTTGGTATTTGACATGATGGTATGAGTTATATATTCAATGAATTTACTCCAGGCACTATTTGTATCAAGGTTCTCCAGTAGGTTTATCCAGTTTGTATTTAGTAATTGTTGTTTTACTTCATTCCATATGGTTTCTGTCTTCTGCACGATTATTGGGTAGGGCTGCGATCTTTGTATTTTCTTTTTTGTAATAGATAAAATTGTTGTATAGTGGTCGGTTATAGTAGAGGTGAATATGATAGAGTTGGTTGGTTTAACAGTCTTAGTCAAACTTTTTAGTCCGTGGGCGGCCAGTGTTTGCAGATAATCAGTTCTATTTGGATGACCGTTTTCTAGTATGTCAATATTTATATCTCCGATGAGGAAGACATTTTTTTTGTTTTTTAGAAGATTGAGTTCATTAGAAAGCGTTTCAAGAAACTGATTAATATTAGTTGTAGCTGGTGATCGATACAGAGCTAATATAGTGGTTTCATCACCCACTTTGATTTTCAAACAGTTTGCATTTGGGAATTTTATTTCATTGACTTCAGTTTTAGTGTCATCTTTAATGTACACTATCACACCATCATTTTTTGTGTAATTCAAATTGGTTGCATATGAGGTGTAATTATTAATATGTAAGGGTGAATATTTATCCTTTATCCAGCACTCAGTGAGGATAATTATATCAAGATTAATTTTTAGATTCTTAATTAGTATTTGAAGTTCATCGAAGTTTTTGTTGATACTTCGTATATTTTTATTTAATATATTAAAATTGTTTTTAAGAGTTAGCAGTTCATCTGGTTTGTTTGTAGTTATTGTTTCCTTATCCATGTTTTCAGTAGGTATTTCAGTTTGGTGTGTTCAAGTAAGTGATTTGTTATATTAATTTATCGAGGTCGTCCAGATGATTTACGTACAAAATTTTTTGATCATGACCTTTACGAACCATTATTTTCCCATTTTTGATCCAAACAAATTCATAATTTTTTTCTTTGGCTAGTTGCTTTGTTTTCCAAAGCAACTCTTTTTTGTAGGGACTTATTACTTCACCTATGTACACTTTTTCGTTTGTCAAATCCTTTAGTAAATTAAGGTCCATTTCTCTTTTTTTAGATAGAAGGATTTCTTTTAGTTTAATTTCTGTAAATTTTACTAGGATTTTTGGCGGAGCATTAAGTCTTCGGTCTGTAGTTCTGGTCACATTGTTTATATCAGCGTGTTTGATTTGAACTCCAGCTGCAGATGCGACTTTTTTTATAATTTCCTCCAGTTGTTCACCATTTTTTTGTGGAATTCCTGCAATTTCTAGGTAGTTAGATGGGACTAGTTAGTTGGGACTAGTTAGTCGGGACTAGTTAGTCGGGACTAACTAGTTCCGATGTTCCGAGTTCATCTGAAATGCAAAACGGTCGTGTTAAAACAGAACAGTTAATAAATTGCAAATTATATTTTCTGAGGATTGCTTTCATTGACAAAGCTCTAGGCAATATAGGAATACCTATAATAATAAAAAACATTAATTTCAGCTTTATTGTGTACAAATTTATTTGATTCTCTATTGCTTTTTATTTTATTTTTATGTGAATACCGCACATGAGTCCCAGCTGTTCCCAACCGTCTGGAGCCAGTGAGACTATGGCATCCCCAATTGGGGTATATTGTGCGGTTGGAGGTAGTGAGGAAGGGAAGGAGATGGGGTAGAAGAATGTGGGATAGTTCCTGACTATTCAGATCTGCTCATCAAACACGGCTAAAGCCATTTCAAGCAACGTTTCAATTATGTATGGAGGTCTTACAGCAGGGCGATACTGAGAGTATCTACCACTCTGGAACATGCCGCAGGTATACTATATAATAGTGGAACAAATTTCGACGCAATAGTACCTCAAATTGTATAGCTCTATGCACTCAATTGATTCGATAATAACAAATAATAAAAAATATGTTCATTAAATATATATTTGTTATTTTCTTTTTTTTTATTATAAAATAAAACTGTATTGTTTTAGCATTGTGAAATGAATGTATGATTACTTTAAATGTCAAACAGTTTATCAAAAAAATATGAATTTGATTAACTAGAGAGTTATACTGGGAAGACGGGTAAAGCCTAGATTTGCCTTTGTACAAGTGAAAAGGTTTGGAAGCCGTTTTTACAAAAAATCATTTCACGTCTTTTTACCCAAAGCCTTGAACATAAAAGTGGTTTTTACCATGGCAATGGGTTTTCTTTGAACCCCACGCGATCCGTTTTATTATCCTCAGACCCATCACGTCGTGTCAGATTAAAATCAATGGCAATGTCTTATACTCTTCCAAATTAAAATTGCTAGATCAGCACTTTTGTATTATTCTCCTAGTAAAGATTGACCATTTAAAAGTTTAAAACGTTAAGAAGAAAATAATACTAATGAATCTAAATGAAACAAGAAATAGAACAATACACAGAAACACAAAAAAATAAGACTCTCAACTAGGAATCGAACCCAGGATATCTTGTTTTACAAGGACAAGCGTCTTAAACTACTCGACTATTGGTACTTATTTGTTAAACGTCACATTTATAAATAACAAATTTTAAGTTCAGAATTAGCAATATTATCGAGCAATTAATTTTTCACATATTTTTGGCAACCACCTTTTTTAAACGATATCAAATTTCGAATAAAATTCGCTTGGAACCTAAATAGTGTCTCGGATAAACATAGCCGATTTTTATTTATATGGGATACCTACAGAGATGTGCTTTATTTCAAATAAATCCATTTCAAATGGAAATGCAAAATGCAAAATGGGTTTCCATTTTCCATTTTAAATGCTTTTTTCAATGCATTTTCCATTTTAAATGCTTTTTTGGTACATTCTTTCTACTATCTCCACCACAGACATAGGAATTAATAGACGAGAAGATAATGGCGAGGGGTAAAATCAACTGTTGAAGAACGAAGGGCGTAAGGCTGACTGTGATTCGTCAATAAATCAATCTGACAGTAAATAGGCATCTCGCATTATAATATCACCATTTACTTCTTAAAAGTAAAATCTGCTTTTGAATGAATAGACATTTTTACATGGGAGCGCAAATTACTCGCCACGTTATGAACAAATTTGCGAAGTCCAAATTCGGCAAAAAAATTCGGATCTATTTTCAGAGTCGAATATTTCGTTTAAGTATTTATTTTATTTTTTTTATTTATTTATTTTATTTATTTAGTACAGGTGATGATACAATGACACATGTAGATAAAAAATACTTTGACTGCCCAACTAGGAGGAATTCCCGTTAAGACACTTTTATAAATGTTCATAATTTACTTCCCAGCAACCAACCAGCTTTGTGTTTCGCGTCCAGACGTTTCTCGATGTGATAGTATATGTTTCTAAAACTGATCTATATTATACGTTGTGAATATGCTTAAAATAAAGTAAAATAATGCTTATTTATGGAATGTAATACGACAATTGGGTTTATTCTCTTTTTCACATCTATTTTTACAAGTTTTCATAGTACAAGTCAACATTTTGCCGTGTTATTTCGTAAAATTAACCGATGATGCCTCGACCATAGTTCGCACAAGAATGATGACGTCACGTTTTCAGATTTCACTTGAGGCCATACGCGAGCACAGCCGGTTCCAATGGAACCGGTATGGGGAGTGGGGATAATACGCTTTTAATCACTTAGGGCAGGTCTACTAATATTCATATGTCTATGATCTCCACTCATCTTTTTTTCATAAGCCCCAAATATCAGTCGGTCCTCAACCTCGCTATGAGAGATAATTTACATTTGTCAAGTTGCTGCCTGGTAGGAGCCCTGGCAATTGAGTGATACCATTACAAAAAATACTGATTCAAATACTGAACATGGGGCCATGACGCTGTAATATTAAATGTTAGATAGCAGTTTCTACGTTTTTACGTTGGCAACATTAGTCCCGCTCAATTTTTTTGTGGTTTCATAATCTGAAGTCGTGGTGTTTTTGGATTTACTATCATGTAATATGTTTGTTCTGCATTGATGTCCATTATTAAATGACAAAATTGTTTAAAAATTCTATAATAATTATTTTAATTGTTTGACCTGAGAAACCATTTTGCATTTTCAATGCATTTTGAAAATAGGTATTTTGCATTTTGCATTTGAAATGCTTTTCTAAAAACCATTTTGCATTTTGCATTTTCAAATGGAAAAGTTTTGACCCATTTCCATTTTACATTTCAAATTGTTTTGGGTATCTATTTTGCACATCTCTGGATACCTATTGACTTTGTTTAAAAGTTTAAATGAATATTCAGGAACAAAATTTTCGATGCCACAGTCTCACTGGCTCCAGACGGTTGGGAAGGTGAAGGGTGTGAGGGTTGGATAGGAATCTAGGGATCAGTATGACGGACATATGAATATATCCCTCTCACTGCGGGCAATGGGTCGAGAGACCAGTTGGACCAAGCCGGCCTCTCCCGATCTGGCAAGCCACGCATTTGGCGGGCAGACGCATACTGAACACAACTCATCAAATGAACACGGGCACTCCTGACAAATCACTAACCGATAAATGACCTACGGCACCATATGGTTATCCAATAAATGTGGTGCCCACACCGGCCGCCCAAATTGAGTTACACAAATTTCTAGTATAATACTTAAGGCGATGCACTACGTAGTAATGCAAAATCATGTGTTTTTGGTTTGAAAATTTAGTCGCCTAGAAATGTTTCAGATGCTTTAATTAAATACTGCGAGTAGAATACATCTTGGCCTTTGAAATAATCGAGTATTTTTTACATCTCTTTTTATAAGCCCAGAAAAAATAATGTGTAAGGCCTATGAAAACTGCTTTAAAGTTCAAAATCTCCTACTTACGAACCCATTTTCGGTTATGGTTTTATTGTACAATGTGGAAAATTAAGTTATTTATAAAATGATTGGAAAAAAATTAAATATTTATGCCTGAACATCCACAAAATAAAATAAAAGTCCCTTTTTGGCCATGTTTTTTTCTTGCATAAATCAAAACAGGCGGATGGTGTTAAGCGGGAATTTAAACCTTATCGCCATCTACGTAAGGGGTGTTATTGATAGCCGCTCGATTTAAAATATTACACGACGTAGTGCATCGCCTTAAGTATTAGAAATATCAGCATACATGTTATGTATGTCTGAAAATCATCGGCAAAATAATCAATTAGTCTGTTTGTTGGTTTCGGAAAAAAATTAAAACAAAGTTCTTTTTTATAAATTTTGAGTTCCTAGCTTATTTCGCTTTTTATCGTTAAATAGCGTGTGTCCTAGGTATTTGTAATGGTTTTGTGCAGTTGTCGTGTTGCATATACATAGGCACATATAAATCCAGCGATGTATTAATAAAAAGAATAAAAGGCAAGATAGAGGGTTGCAGAGGGCCTGGTAGGAGACAAATGTCTTGGCTGCGAAATATACGAGAGTGGACTGGCATTAGAAGTGTGGAGGAGCTATTCCGGGCAGCGCAAGACAAAGAGACATTTTCCAGAGTGATCGCCAACGTCGGAGGGACCTGATACGACACATAAAGAAGAAGAAGAAGATGTATTTGAATTCCTACTTCCACCGTAATTATAAGGGAAACATTTAATTTGTGAAATAATGGAGCGAATGAACCTAGCTAGCAGAGAATTCATGAATCGGTAGCTTTGGACTACTACGCTAATATCTTAATCTCAACCAAAATGCTTTCAGATTGTTTCTGCTTGATTTGGTCATATTTCCTTATCAACTAACAATGCAATGGGAAGGACACGAACCCGCACCCTTTCACTTTCTCCGTTCAATGTCGACCACTCAACTAAACACTGAAGTCTTTCCATAACAATAATAATTGATTGGTCACACCACAATCCTAAAATGCTTCATGTATATATACTTTCATTAAACCAGTCAATTATATCAGTTTCAAATAACAGTCAATGTTGATTGTAATAACGAAAAATACATAAACTTTTATCGGATCTGTCAAGGGTAATTAAACTGTACTTAATTTCCTTATATAGTAATATACATTCTAGCTTTATTTGATTTAATTATTGAATTAATGGAGTGGAAATCAACCCACTTCTCGAATTAATTTTTCCGATCAAGCTCTAACTCGGCAAATATACTCGCTGTCGATGACAATGCATTCACGCAAATAGACACGCACACACATGGGTGCCCTGAAATTTGATGACCGTTGTGTCTCTGCTTTACTTGCAGCAAACGGACTGCAATCTTTAGAGCACAGGCGTCAGGTAGGTATGCTGTCCTTGTTCTATCGGTATTACAATGGAAGATGCTCTGAGGAACTAGCGTCATTGATCCCTTCGGCACCGGTGCGTAGTCGGGATACACGCCAAACGCGTGCCCAACATTTGTACACGGTTGACACTTGTCACATGAGAACGGGTCGCTTCTACGATTCGTTCTTAAGTTCAACAGCTCGGCTGTGGAACGAACTGCCGGCCTCTGTGTTTCCTCCCTCCTACAACATGGGACTCTTCAAGACCCATGTTCACTCCTTCCTCTCCACAAAAAGACCCTCCACACAGCATCCCCAAAGATGACATAGGCCCTGAGGGAAATGATTTTCTTCAGGGCCTCCTGTGTGGAGTTAATATAAAAAAAAAAAAAAAAAAAAAAAAGATTTCTGTGTTGAAAACACTTTGATAAAGTAAAAGGTTCTTTTACTATAATTGTGTTTATTTACATAACAATTAATAAGTCTGGATTTAGCTACACTGTTCATTACCCGAGGGTTGGTAATTCTCTGTTTCTAGAAGCTTTTTGTCTGTCAATAATATCCCACAGGCAATTGCTACACTCTAGCGACATCTGTCGGACTCTGGAGTAAGCTTTATGACTAGCGCCATCTATCGCTTGAATACTCAACTTATTAGCATACATCACAGATGAAATTATAAAAAATGACAGTGATTTGTTTACGAATTATATCTCGGTACCATCCAATTAGTATTTAGCTTAAGGAAATACGAGACTCCAACAACGGGGGTTTGCCCGAGGCGTAACGATAACATATACCTTTTAGAGCGATCCCTACTGATTAAATTTATTTATTTTTAAAAATAATTAAAACAGCACACCTTATCATTAAAATATTTTATATAAACGGTTTAAAAATTCAATAAAACGTTTTTCTACTATAAAATTAGCGGTAAGCACCAGATTTAATTTTTCTAGAAGATAAATTAGTAATTTCCCGAGGGATTCCTCTAGAAACATCTGAGATTTCAGTAATAAGTTCATCAGAAATAATTAAAATAAACCCCACGGAAAGATTCATTTTCTAGGCCTGCTAGGACAAATTCGACCGTAGTTCGGTCCGTTACGCCGGCCCGCGAGCCGATCATTGCTTGTAGATGACTTTATCACTGATTTCGTTAAAATTTCAACGGTATTTATGATTAACTAGAGCAAATTCAACCGTAAGTCTGTCCAATAGTAGGGCCGAGGGTCTCATATTATTGTGCATGGCTTCTTCACATACGTCGTTTAGATTTCGACGTGATTTTAGGGTATTTCTCGCCTTAGGTGATAGCCCGGTTTACTCATTCCTTTGGACGAAGGTTCAATTGTCAGTAAAAAAAAACACATTTTTAAAAACTTGACAAATTGAATTTTCAAAGATTTCTGTTAATACAATCTTCGTAGCTACTTTACATTTAATATCAATAGATGTTTTAAAAATTATCTGCCATACACAAAAATAAGCCGGTGGCTTACGTCGTAGTTATAAAGCTCCCGTTGTAAGTAAGTTAGTTTCAACATACAAAGGAAGCCAATTAAAAGTTTTCATCCTGTCACTGAGCTTTGCGATAGTATGAAAATCAATGTTGCCAGCGTAATTGTTTTTCACATTGAAAAAAATGTTTTTTTTTCATTAAACTCTATTTTTACAACACCATTATTTCTCCACGTTTTAAAAATTACGCAACGATTCTTTTATTATGTAATGACGGAGTACAAAATAATTTGCAAATTTTCTAAAATGGAGCAATGAGAATTGAGAATAATTAGGAAGTAGATTTAAAAAATTAACTAAAATGATAAAGGAAGTAAATTGACTAACTAATTTTAACATACATGAAATAATAAATAACCTATTACCAAAATACTTTATAAGGAAAATTATATACAACAAGGACATTCACAAAAATAACACAAGAATGTGCAACGAAATTATGCTACCAAAAAAAACAAAGACAAAGTAAAGTTTTCTGTACAAATTAATACAGGGTTTTCCAATAAGAGATGTAATTTTGAATATCCCGCTATTTCGGTAGATGTTACTTTTGAAGCTGTCATTTTTTAACATTTGACAAGTAAAAACTACGTCATTAATAAAAATGGAACAATACACGCTTCAACAACGCATTGAAATGATTAAAATTCACATTGAGTGAATCAAATGCAAATCATCTTGAGTGATGAGGCCCATATCCACCTCGGTGGCTTCGTCGACAAGCAAAATTGTCGCACCTGGGGCTCGGAAAACCCAAAAGTTATTGTTGAAAAGCCTCTTTATCCTCAACGTGTGACTTTTTGGTGCGGTTTATTGTCCGGCGGAGTAATTGGACCTTACTTTTTCGAAAATGAGGCTGGAGCAACAGTTACGGTGAATGGATTGCGCTATCGAGAGATGATTAATGATTTTTTATAGCCGGAATTCGATAGTTTTGATTTTGACAACGTTTACTTTCAATAAAACGGCACTACGTGCCACACAAGCAGCGAAACAATTGATCTTTTACGATTGAATATCAAAATAACACCTCTTATTGGAAAACCCTACCATATTATAATGCGCTACCCGAACCTATAAAGTCTGCCTGCACCAATTGATAGATTCAAGCGTGATTATATAGTCTATAGAAAATGTATTTTTTACAAAAAACACTTTTGACCAGTGTAGGTACTAGCTATTATTTGATAAACATTTTTATTTTTTTAACATTAACCCTACACGGGAGGTTCTGAGGAAAATAATTTCACACAGGGCCGATGTCATCTTTTGAGATGCTGTGTGGAAGGTCTTTTTAAGGAAATAAAGTTCTGGGAAGGAAAAGGGTACAATGGTTGGGAAGGAATTTAGGGATCAGTTTGTCCCACTGCGGCGCAAGGGGATGGGTCGAGATACCAGTTGGAGAGGTCAAAGGGTCTACTTCATCAATTATATTAATAAATTAATATAATAATGATAAATTAAAAGTCAGCGTCATTGACACACTTAAATTTGTATGCGGCAATGGTAGGAAATATAGAAGTATTTTTCTTAATCGTTATATTTTTTTTATCCACAAAATCTACAATAGCGAGCCACCGACTACAGAGGTAACCGCGTCAATCAACTGTCATGTTAGATATAATCCACTCCAATCACGCCAGTTTCCTGCTGTCTCCCTCCAGTTATTTTCACTATTTTTTTATGAGAGACAAACATCCCCAAGTTACAAATAACCTATGAATATTCCCACATTCCTACTAACATCGGAATAAGCGTAAAAAATGCTTGTGCAGTGATGCTAGGAGAGGATTGAGCTGACGCATTTGTAAATTTAGCTACTAACCGGTCAGGTAGTCGATATGCTGATAATTAGGTAGTATTACTACATAAATCAATTACCTTAAGAGGGACGGCTGCCATTTGTTATTAAAAACTAAACAAAATACCAAACGAAACCGAAAAATAATGTTTTAATTCAAAAATTGTAGGAAATATATACAGGGTTTTCCAATAAGAGGTGTTATTTTGAATAGCCCGCTATTTCGGTAGATGTTACTTTTGAAGCTATCATTTTTTGACATTTGACAACTAGAAAGTACGCCATTAATAAAAATGGAAGGATACACGCTTCAAAAACGCATTGAAATTATTAAAAATTCACTTGAGTGAATCAAATGCAAATCATCTTGAGTGATGAGGCCCATTTCCACCTCGGTGGCTTCGTCAACAAGCAAAATTGTCGCACCTTGGGCTCGGAAAACAGAAGAGTTGTTGTTGAAAACCCTCTCTATCCTCAACATGTGACTGTTTGGTGCGGTTTATGGTCCGGCGGAGTCATTGGACCTTACTTTTTTGAAAATGAGGCTGGAGCAACAGTTACGGTGAATGGATTGCGCTATCGAGAGATGATTAATGATTTTGTATGGCCGGAATTGGATGGTATTTATCTGGACAACGTTTACTTTCAACAAGACGGCGCTACGTGCCACACAAGCAACGAAACCATTGATCTTTTACGATTGAATATCAAAATAACACCTCTTATTGGAAAACCCTGTAGTACGAATGTGAGCTAATTTATTTGTTAGATATGATTTGAGATTTTCACGGCCAAAAGTATTGTAGTGAATTATTTTTGGGGTATTATGCCGCGTTACACTTCTTCCTTCTTTAACGATGAACGATTTAATGACAATGTTTGGACAGTAGACATCTGCCCTGATCATGGACACTGTAGTGCTGTACGAAACGTTGGCCAAAGAAGGAGATAGCGCAACAGGGCATAATACCCCAAAAATAAATCACAATTTTTTTTAAATTTTTGTTTTAATTTATAAAATACCAATATATAATACAATATAATAATTATCCACTTGAAATTATTTGTAAGTTAATGATAATTATTTAAAAGGTAATTGCACTCTACTAAATGAGTGATATAAATTGCATCATAAATAATATTTTCAGCAATGAGGATATTTAAAAAAATCTCGTTGAATGCAAATGGCGTGAAATGGGTACGTTCACAATGTCACGGCTGATGTTTAATAAATATTACACTCGACCTTTGAATAATAATGGCCAATTAAGTTAATTGTTTTATTCGTTTAGAAATAAATTGTTAAATTATATCAAGTACAACAGTAAAACCATCCATGCGAGAAAATAGCTAAACAAATATATTATTATTTTTTTTATTCAAGATAAACTTATGTTTACACGACAAGGTTTTTATGCAAAGCACAAATGATAATAAATTATTATAAGCATTAATTATTAGCCTGAAACAGAAATTTAAATTCAAAAAAATTCTTCCGTAAAAAATAAATGCCGCCGACGGGAATTGAACCCGTATCCTTCTGATTGCCGATCAGATGCACTAAGCCACTGTCCTACGTCAGCTTATTTTTAACTATCTAAACAGATTATTATTTGATTAGCGGGCAGCATTCTGCTGATGCGTTCGTATCTGTTTTACAGTAATTAAGATGTTTTAAATTTACAAATAAGTTACTCCGTTCCTCTCTTCAAATAAAAATCCAATCAGGATCTAATGTCCAGAAAAAAGTTTCACTCGAGTTACCTTCGAGTTACCTTTGGTAACCTTAGTTATTTGTGGCCATCTTCATATTGTCGATCTTTTAAGGCTCTTGGTATGTCGTGGTAAATCGTCTCTGTAGGTACTCTCTATATGGCATCTATATCCTTCACAAAATATATTATCGGAAAGCATATTCCAGAATAATTATTTAATTATAACATCATGTCCGATGTTAGGTCAAGGAAGGCTTTCAAAATTAAATATGTAATTGAATTTGCTGTTTTGATAATCCCAGCAATACGCGTTTTCAATTTCAAGTCTTGTGATATGGTAACTCCTAGGACTTGTTGTAACGTCTTTGCTTTTAGTCCACTTTGCTTTATTGTCCACGGAAATTAATATTTTTGTTGGTAGTGAAGATTTCTCGGTTGCTAGGGCAACCATAATGTCTAGATAAAATTTTGAAAGTCTTAATCAAGTCACCCTCTTCTCTTCTTTCTTTTAGTGTTGTTAGTTTTTGAATCTATCTTCATATTGCCAGTGTTTTAAAATGCTTAGTATTCTTGTAAATGGTATCTGTACTCTCTTTATTAGATATATATCTTTCGCAAAATATGGACTACATATTTTGAAAGCATATTCTAGGAGAGGTCGCACTTGTGTTTTATATATGTTTAACATCAAGTCCGATTAACTGCGATCAAGGAAGGCTTTTCCGGTTAAATGTGTTATTTGGTTTGCTCTTTTGACAATCCCAGAGATACGCGGTTCCCATTTTAAGTCTTCTGATATGGTAACTCCTAGATCTTGTTGTAACATTGTTCCAAGTTTGTATGCAAGCTTAGGGTTAGTTTTTCCAATATGTATTTTTCAACAATGAGTTTTAGAAGACAATCAACAAGTTGTTCGTTGATTTATTTCATTTAAGTTATTTTGCATTTGGTCGTGATGTATATAATACTAGAACTACTGACTTAAAACTAGTGACTTACGTCTGAGACTTATATATAGAGACTTACGACTACTATCTTAATAAAATATATATTTACATATGTAGAAACTTACAACTAAAATTAACATTATCAATCTAATTTTAAAGCGCCAGAAGAAGGAGGAAGTTCTATTATATTAGGGTGTTTTTTAAAATTAGTTTTTATTATTAGCTGGAAATGAATTAATGAAATTAATCGTGATTCATCTGCCAACAATTAAACCGATTGACGTGTTATGTTCCCGCCGATATTGTCCATTGTCCATTGGTAGGCAAGTCAATAGCATTCTGATTTTATCATAAGTATAATATAATATGTAAAATAAATGTTGTATGTTTAAAGATTATAAAAAACTAACATAATTAAATAATAAATAATAAAATAATAGACAAAAATGAAGTAAGAATGGCGGAGTGTTTAAAGGTGTTGTCCGGTAAGTCAGAGATCCTGGGTTGGATTCCTATTTGCAACCATTACTTTTTTCTGTGTCTTGTTCTGTTTCGTGTTTCATTTAGATTTGCTAGCATTGTCTTCTTCTTTAATGATTAATAAAATAACGTTTAGTTTTTACAATACAGTACAGAAAAATAGGAACCACTACCAACTACCCAAATAAAAATGAAATGCATTCATTTATTTGTATATATATACGTTTATCCTGACGAAGAAACGAGTGGTTTTGGAACATGTCGATCTTTTTTTATGTAGTGGTACAAAGTCATTTATTTTATTTAAATTTAAAATAAAATTAATGTTTAAATAAAGAAAACACAAGTTTTTTTGGAAAAAAAACCTCTCTCTCATTTGCTTCCCTTCACTTCTCCCGAATTTCCAGTTATAGACTCCAACGTGTTGTGCGTCCTGACGAATATTGTTGTCGTGAGTACAAGAAAAGTAATCGAATTACATGAAATGAAAATAAAAACGTAACACGAAGAATGCAAGAATACGTAGTTATAAAATTTAATAATTAGTATTGTACCTCATACCTTCAGTTGTATTATGTATTTCTTGCTGCGCCTGTTTGCAGGCAATCTGTAGAGCTTTACGCTGCTTTTTAATGCATTGGTAGAATATTAAGGCGCATAGAACTCGTGTGTCATTTGTAGGTAACCGTAGTTGTGATCGTAATCAAATGATCGTAAACAAAAATATCGTATGCAAAAGATCTTATTTAAAAAGGTCGTAACTATCATTTGATCGTAAATGATCATTAATTTTCATTTGATCGTAAACTGCACATTATATCATCAAATAAATGATTACGTGAAAAATATAACAAATCTTTTTACTTTAAAATGACACACAGACACTATTATTTGCTTATAATTTGTCTCCGATCATTCTGATTACGATCATTTTGATTACGATCATTTGATTACAGTAATTTATTAGGATCATTTTGTAAACGATCTTTTTTGATTGCAGTCATCTGATTAGGATCATTTTGTAAACGATCTTTTTTGATTGCAGTCATCTGATTAGGATCATTTTGTAAACGATCTTTTGATTACAGTCATTTGATTCCGATAATTTTGTAAGCGATCATCAAAAAATGTAATTGGATTACGATAATTTGTTTATAGTAATTTTTTACGATCATTTTGTAAACGATCTTTTGACTACCGTCATTTGATTATGATTATTTTGTAAACGATCTTTTGATTACCGTCATTTGATTATGATCATTTTGTAAACGATCATTTGATTACGATCATATTACCTATAACCAATTATTTAAGAATGATATTTTTTTCACAAGGTTTTTATGCATAGCACACAGGATAACAAATTATTATAATAAGCAATAATTATTAGCCTGAAACGCCTATACAACTTTTTTTTTAAATCTTCCTAGAAAAAATACATGCCGCCGACGGGAATTGAACCCGCAGCCTTATAATTGCCGGTCAGCTGCTCTACCAATTGCGCTACGTCGGCTTATTCAAAACCCGCCAAATTATTCAACATGTACTGATATTTTACATTCAACAATTATTGATTATTATATTTTTCACTAGATTTTCACTGATAATGCTAAATCTCCGACCAGATGGCGTCGAGACACATTATACCTTAATTTATTGATGAAATATTTTGAATTGTCAAATATTGTTTTTTTTTAATGATAAACTAATGTTTACGAGACAAGGTTTTTATGTATGGCACAAAAGATAACATATTATTTTTAAGCAATTATTTTTTTCCTCTTAATTAATTAAGGTAATTATTATATAGTACATTATTCTTATTGGTCAAACTTATTAATTAAACCCTACATTATTTTTTTAACTTTTTATGTAACTTTTATAATGATTTATTTTTGGGGTATTTATTACGCCGTGTTAAATTACACATCTGTCCTGATGATTGACATTGTAATGCTGTTTGAAAAGTTGGCTAAAGCTGGAGGTAGCGCAACAGGGTGTAAAACCCCAAAAATAAATCACCATAATACTTTTGGCCGCGAAAAACTGAATATGATTATTTATCATAAATATAATTTATCCATCGTAACTTATTTAGCTTTCGTAAAATACTTTAAATCACTTAAATTTTGCCAATGTTTAGAAGGTAATACAAAACTAAAATATTCTATTAGGTTAAAATATCTCTCTTTTTCTAAGTAGGTACAAGAAAGAGTTTTATTTATTAAATTCGCGACAATGAATACTGAATTTATGTTGCACCGCTTTTAAAAGGCCATCATGGAAACAAGATTCATTATTTTTATTATGATAGAATAACAAACAAACACTGAAATAATGATAATCCTCGCCACGTTCCCGTCTACACAATAACTCCACGAGTCGAGAAATGAGATCAACAACAAGGCCGACCACAGTACCGTGGTGCACGTCGGATTTTAAAGTGTCACGTAATTAAGTCAGTGCCATCGAGCAACCACAGTTCGCGAAAAGCAGCGATTGTTGTTAATTCTAGTTACTTCTGATTTGTGATTTGTTTTACCGCAAGCTTATTAAACCTTTCAAAGACATGATAGAGGCTTCAGTAAAATGGAACTCCAGTCCCCTTTTTTACCAATAATTACCTTCTTACTTAAATCCTTTTTTTTAATTGATACTGTTAGTTTTAATAATTTTCAATGTTTTAATTTTTCGTGTTCTTCAAAATCGCACCAAATCTATGGATGTAACGTGTCCAGTCTCAAAAACATGCGTTTGTTTTTCAACCGGTACTGTATTTTGTATGGGAGTCGATAGGCTTTTTATTCTTAATATTAAATGCTTTTAGCATTGAAGAACACAAGGTATAATGTTCGCATCTTGTCACTAACTTAATAATTTGAACCAAGTTCAAAAATATACCCATGTCCGCACCTGATAAACAATTTACCGGTGTTTAAAAACCTACATTAATTACTACGAAAGAAATTGTGTGATTGTTAACCTTGTAGACCAATATATTACTCACGTAGACTGATTGTGATATCAGAACATATCAGAATTTGCAGATATAGTCGTACCAACCAAACGGTGTGTTTTAATGTGATAGTATTTTATTCGTTTTTAAATATAAATAAAAATTTAACAACGTTGCATTCAAATACGCGTGTGTTTTTATATACCTATATTGTGAAGATGTCACCTGTGCGAGGTAAAAACATGTTTTTTTTTTTTTTAAAACAGCGCCATCTATTGGACAACATGTTTTTTTTAACAGCGCCATCTGTTGTACGTAAAAGCAACACTCTCTGTAGTGAGATACGGAGTGAAAAATAATGTTGTTTTTTTTAATATTAACAATGTGGTATACAGTAGTGAATGGTAACGCTCGAGGAAGACATGGCATGATCAAGTGAAACCAAAATTTATAAAAAGTTATCATTTTCATTTCTATAGAATAATATTATCTCCACCTTATAAAAAGACCTAGTTTTCAAGTACACTAGAATTCACAACCTGAAAACTATCCAAAACATTCATAATCCCGAGTAACTCCGGGTACTCGTTAACTAGTTTAAATACAAAACGTAAACGTTCACTTCAGCTACTTTAAATATTACCGGTCAGTAGCTGAGTTGGCATCGCGTTCAATTCCTCGGCTGGCTATGTCCTCCATCACAACACAAGCAATATTTTTGCTTACTGTGGTGGTAGTAGGAGATTTTCGAATATTTTCAGGTTATTCGTAAACCGGGAATGTTTGTCTTTCTTTTAACAAAAACTAAAATAAAATCTATTATTCAAATTCTAATAAAAAAATAATGCGATCATTTTTCTTGACGATTCTCCCTCTCCACATTATGATGTTAAGGCGAAGCTTAGTGCCAAATCACTATTTTGATTAATCTTTATAACAAATTGGTGTACATTATGAATACAAAAAAATATGCTTTAGATAAATTGAAAGTTTTCCTATCACTTCGCTTCAGAAGAATACAAATATAAAAATAAATTACTCAATAAAAATATAAATGCAAACTACTAAAAAAAATTTTTTTTAATAGAAATGTATAAACGCATAAAGGAAACAACTTTTAAAAAATAAAGTATTATAGCTAAAATTTTCAGTGACAGTTTCACTTGATTAACTTTTTTTCTTTCTTATAAAATTATTTACAAAATAAATAAAAACCAGTTTTGTGCTTGAAATCGAACGTTTGTCAGGCGATTTCAATGCCTATTACCTATGATATAAGATATACCAAGAATATACACATTTTTGGCTTGTAGCTTCCTCCTAAGTTTTATATTTTTAGTTAGTTGTCCGAGTATAATGAAGGTGTGCGTGTGTCTGTTGTTAGTTGGTTTGTTTGTTGGGTTTTGGAGTTATATCAGACGTGGCGTAGCTTCTGAATAAAACATGCGGTATAACGAACTGCGTCTTGGCGACTCGAGGTGGAACCAACCACCGCCCTCCCGTTCCGCCGCCCAAACTTGCCGCCCACCCGGTCTGGCCCAGGGCGGGACTAATCCTAAGCCTTCTTCACGACACTGGCTCACTTTGTTATTATTATTATTACATTCTTCTGCAATACATGCACAACCAACTATCAGACACACTCACTGACCAATAGGATGCATGATCTGGGCAACAAGTGTGTGGGAGTAGGTACTATTGATATATTTATTACTACATTTATACAATAAGGCGCAATCTATACCAGCACTTTTTGTTGAATCCTACAAATTTGGAAGCGCTGATAAAGTAGTTTTGTTGATTTTTCTTATATGTAGTGTTGTTCTAGTCTCTATAATATTTTATGTTACTGTCACATGTTTTACTAATATTATTTTATATTCATAAGCTTTAATTATTTTTATTTGCATAATTTTCGATAGCCTACTAGATATGTTCTGTTTTAAAATGCATGTAAAAGCCCGGGTGGGCGTAAAACCTAACAAAATAAAATAAAATTACTAGGGCATCTTTGAAGGCGTAGACGGGTAGAGGGGTATTGATTTGCCATGGTCACCCCGAGTGAACGCTACTTTTGCTGACTTAGCAGGGGTGTTCGGGTTCATGGAGTGAGGTTTGTCTTGGTCTTGGCGGCGGATACGTCTGCCAATCTACTGGGTGTCGGGCTAAATTATGAGAGACTTTTTGAGGGAGACCTTTTGACTTCTCATCATTACCCACCACTGGGAGTGTGTATCCATGCGTCCTTCACTCCTAGACACACTGACCCTTAATTCCGATCCACCCCTTCTACCTTTTTCCTCCTTCCTTTTCCTAAAAAGACCCTATACACAGCATCCTCAAAAATGGCATAGGCGCTTAGAGAAATTATTTTCCTCAGGGCCTCGTGAGTGGAACTAATATTAAAAAAAAGTGTATATCACAAAGCATTGAACTACAGTGGCGTGCAATCAATAAAGGCTTAAAAGAAATATTTTTTTATTCGAGAAAAATAACAGAAAGCTGGACAGATTTTTGATGAAAATGTATTTTTTCCATTTTAATTTTTTCTTTAAAATGTTTTCAAATTTTAAATACAAAACTAAAAATGATTAAAAAAGCATTTTTATGGGAGCATACTTAAATTACAGACGACCGATTTACGAAATTTGTAGTATTTTAATTAAAATTTCTGCCTAAATTTTTTTATATATTTTTTGATACAGTAGGATACAATTATATTAACTAGCCAAAAAAATCAAAATCCTTCTAAAATTATGGCAATTTTAATTATTTAATCACCTATATATTGCAATTTAAAAGATAAATAAATAAAATAACACATAACCGTAATAGATATTTGCAATACCTTTTGATTTAAAACATTATTATTTAGTTATGTTGGGTCAATACCCAATTTGCCTCAAATCAATACCCAATTGGTCTCAAATTCAAATTTAAGTTTGTATGAAAGAGACCGCGCGGTCGATACATTCATAATAAATAATAATTCATCATTAGGCATGTATAAATCAAGTACTTCAAACTGTAGATTTCCTTAAAACAAAAAACTCCTTTATTTTCTAAACAACAAATGCACAAAATTATTTACAAAGGGATAAAATATTTTAACAGTCTTCATCAAGAAATAAAAAATATATCAATATTTTTTTGACACCCTGAACATGTTACACATTATTAAAAAAAAGTAACTTCATTAATTCTAACAACATTTATATTTTGTAATATAACCTCATTCTAGTACCTACATACGTTAGTATGCTTTGTCTAGTTTGCAATATTTTATTTACACTGCAAGCCTACTCATATGTAAAGCATTAAAATGAATCATCAACATTAAAAAGTCTTTTTTTCAACTTTGAGGATTAGAAAAAAAAAATCGCAAGTTGCGCCACAATACGAAGTATGTCAAAAAAATACAAATAAATAGTAGTATACCTTTTTTGTTGTTTGTTTTTGGGGTGTTATGCCGTGTTGCGCTAACTCCTTCTTTAGCCGACGTTTCGGACAGCGTTACAGTGTCCATCATCAGGGCAGATCCGGTAGATCCGAAGATGTGTAAATTTTTGTATACCTGTGTAAGGATAGAATGGCCAACCTTATGATTCCAGAGATAGCCTCATTTTTAATGACAGTGCCATACAAATTTTTCTTAAAAAAATGATAACTCCTTCATTTGTACACGCAATTGCTTCATACGAAATTTTATAGCATAGTAATGATCAGCAGTATCCATTTCCAGCCAAAAAAATACTCTTGAAAATTCAAGTCTATATGTCTATGAAAGGCGATTTTCAGCCCACTGTGCGACGCCGATCGTCGTTGACCGCCGTCTTACCAGACAGTAACGTTTTCTATTTCATTATGACGTTGTAGCCAGTTGGAATCGTTTCGGAATGTGCGGTTTTATATGCGGTTCGGAAAACATAATAAAAATCGATAAAATTTTTGTATTATTTAGTTTTTCTATGGATACAACTGGATAAAATTACTGGTTTGCAACAAAAATATGTAATACATATTTATAAATACTTACTTTTATATTTAATGATTTGCTTTATTTAAAATATCAGGTGTTATTATTTGGATTCTATGTTAATCATAGCATAGTATTAATGTTATTTCTTTATACAGGGTGGGGCAAAAGTAATCACTCGATGTTCTTTTTCTGTAATTTTTTTTATGATAAACTTTGGTACTGCTTGTTATTCCGAGTTCTTGCGGAGTAAACCGATTCACGTCTTGTTGATTTGTATTCTGCGTTTGTTTACTTTACAAATGTCAAAACCGAATTGACATTTGGCGCCATTTGCAAAAGTTATAGCGTTTTCTAATAGGGTGATTACTTTTGCTCCATCCTGTATTATTATATTTGTATGTTCTACAAATGTACAAAAAAGTATAATATCTCAATTTTTAAAGCCATATAAGTTGATTTTGTGATAGCTACAAGCGAATCCCCAACCAATCTAAATAATGAGTGATTACCCAATCCCCCCCTGATGCCCACTTGTTTATTCCAGTTGCGCCACTAGCTGGGGGGGGGAGGGTGGCGAGCTCAGGGCCACTGGGGGTGGAACATGCATCCCTAATCCGATACAGCCACAGCCTTAATTCATTTATGCCACAGAGGAAAATGTCAACAGTATCATCTACTGCTATGTTTTTATACATAAGGAATTACGTATACAATACTTCAGCAAAATGAATAATTATATTTTTAATAAAACGATATAGCAAATATCTAGGTATATGCTACTTTGTTATTTTTATAAAATATATTGTAAATTAATAATTATTGACTCCAATGTAATTGTGGATGGGTACACTATTCCACCGGCGAGGAAAGCCACTTTATCTTTTTTACGCCTACTTGTTGTCACTAGCGGAAGTGGAACAGCAAGTATATACAGGGTTTTCCAATAAGAGGTGTTATTTTGATATTCAAAGAGCTATCGAGAGATGATTAATTATTTTTTATGGCCGGAATTGGATGGTATTGATCTGGACAACGTTTACTTTCAACAAAACGGCGCTACCTGCCACACAAACAACGAAACCATTGATCTTTTACGGGAAAAGTTTCCGGACCGTGTTATCTCTCGAAGAGGTGATCACAATTGGCAACCGAGATCTTGTGATTTAACACCTTGCGACTTCTACCTTTGGGGCCACGTGAAAGAGAAGGTCTACGCCAACAGCCCAGCGTCGATTCAAGACCTCAAAGATGGAATTCGTGAGGCTATCGAGGACATAAGGCAGCCACAGCAGCGATTTGGTTATGGAAAATTTTATGAAAAGGATATGGTCCTGTAGACGTGGTCGTGGTGGTCATTTGACTGATGTTATTTTTCACTATTAACGGCATACCTTCCTCTTTATAATAAAATAAACATTTGATCATTTATATTAAAAAATGTCATTCTTCTTTGAATATCAAAATAACACCTCTTATTGGAAAATCCTGTATATATTAAGTTTTCTTTATTCAGTGAAATGGTAATTACAATTATTAGGAATGTTTAGAACACCGAGCGAGGCACATGCCCGTGTTGTGGTAATTGATATTATCTATCCCGCAGCCAAGTGGGGGAGTAGGTAGTACCCAAAATTACTATCCTCCTTATATTAGCTTAAATACTTTACATATCATTTTAGTATTTTACGTGTTTCTGCGCATTAGTTACCATTAATAATTGACTGAATAATTAGGATTTCTTTAGTTTAAAAGCCCATAAGTCGGAATAATGCATGGGGTCGTCGGAAGACTCACTTGGTTACAGACGTTTTGTTTGACATCTTGGCCTCTCAAGAGTTATGGTTGTAAAATAATATTATAGGAAGCTTACAGCGCGTCCTATTCATGTCGGTTCCAGTTAGGTCGGGTGAATATGATATCGGTGATAAAATAATCTCGGTTTTCGTTATTGTTCGCAATGTTATTTATTGTTTTATTTGTGTCATTTTTGCTGGTACAATTTGTTTATCTTACTTTTCATGTCATTTATTCATTGGACCACTTAAACTATCAATTTACATATAAGATAATATTGACAATGGCTGATGACACACACATATCCATCAATATAGGTTTTCCATAAACGTAATGATTTTAAAATATAAATGAATTTCCCTGTTTACGCCTACTTATTATGTCTAGCGGAAAGGGGACAGCAAGTTTAAATGTACACTGTGTTAGAATATTCTAAGAGCGCATACCTTGTAATCGTTTATTAGTTATTTGATTTAATTTAAATAAAACAATATTCATTACATTTATAACCGACTTCAATGCGTATTGGTTTCGAACCCTAAATTGTGAAATAGTCATTAAATGTTTTTTTTTAATTACATCATTTGAATTTTGATTTCGTTTTCTTGAATGAATGCAATGCAATAATGGAAGCGAAAAATTAACCAACTTCCCGACATTCGGTCGAGCTAAAACTCGTGAGATAGACTCGTTGTCGATGACAATGTATTCCATCAACTTTTGGTAGTAATCACGAGTGCACACGCGGCCATACACGCATTTCTCTAAAATTAAAAATAAGACATTACAGCAGTTAATACAAGAAATAAATGTCGGTTTTACCCGATCGGGATTTGGCTCAGTTGTTGCTATGATTGCCTCCAGTCCAGAGGTGGGTTTAATCTCAGTCAAACCAAAAAAAGTATGTATTCATATATCTTTTCCAACATCTAATTATATTTATAAAAATACATGCATAATACTTTAAAAACTGAAATTAAAGTTTTTAAAGTTTTAATGTCTAAGTTATGCATCTGTGAAGTTAACTAAGATTGATTGTCTTGTTAAGGCGATGCACTACGTCGTGTAATATTTTGAATCGAGCCGCTATAAATAACACACCTTACGTAGATGGCGATAAGGCTTAAATTCCCGCTTAACGCCATCCACCTGTTTTGATTTATGCAAGAAAAAAACATGGCCAAAAAGTGCATTTCATTTTTTTGTGGATGTTCAGGCACAAATATTTAAATGTTTTTCGATCATTTTATAAATAACTTAATTCACCACATTATGCAATAAAATTATAACCCAAAATGGGTTCGTGAGTAGGAGATTTTGAACTTTAAAGCATTTTTCATAGGCCTTTACATTATTTTTTTCTGGGCTTATAAAAAGACTTATCTAAAAAATACTCGATTATTTCAAAGGCCAAGATGTATTCTACTCGCAGTATTTAATTAAAGCATCTGAAACATTTCTAGGCGACCAAATTTTCAAACCAAAAACACATGATTTTGCATTACTACTGAGTGCATCGCCTTAATACCAACTAAAGTATAAAGGCATAGCTTATTTGCAGGTGGAAATTGCTTTCAAACAAACTTCGAAGTCTACGGGAAAGGGAAAGGTTAAAAGGCGAAAATAGTATATTAGGTTAAAGAGGGCTCAGTAGTAAGCGTTCAAAAAGAAGAAGAAGATGGTTTGAAAGAGAGATATGTGAATACGAAGGTTAGAGGGAGCGCGCTAATATTTAAAAAAAGAAAATAATTATGCGAAAATTATGAAAATATTTTATTTTATTTTATTTATTTATTTAACGCCCAGAGGGATTTTATATATAGGTGGTATAATTTTGATGACAGATAATTTTGAAACATGAGAAAGAAATAAGAAAAATTAAATTAAATTAAAAAATAATATATGCAAGAAACAAAAATAAAAAGAACGAGAACATAAATTAAAAAATACAACGATAAAACACGACTCGTTTAAAATAGAGATAAAATCTCTCTACGAGAGCCTAAGTTTCATTTAAAGACACACTATGAGTTTTTGAATGAACTACTAACTTTAGTGTTCAAGAGAAATATGTTGGAAATTCGGAATGCGGTGACTTAAAGGTGTTACACACTAGAAATATGATATGAAAATATAAGTGGGCGTGGCTTATCTCACGATATCGCTCGCTATCATAGATATATAACACCCATAGTAGACTAGATCGCCAATCACCCTACCTCCCGTATAGCAGCGCCCGTAGTGATTTGAAGAGCCGATCCGCCATCTTGTAAAGGTCAGCCGTGATTTGCCTGCTTGTGTACAATGGAGAATTGATTGCAAGTTTAATTAAATATTTTGGATTGTTTGAACCATGGTTGTGGCGTGTGCAGCATGGGGTTGCACCAACAGACGCGACAAGAAGAGAAAATTAGAATTTAATTAGAAATATAGTATACATTTCATAAAAAGATGTTTAAACAAATTTTTGTTGTTTGTTTTTGGGGTGTTATGCCGTGTTGCGCTAACTCCTTCTTTAGCCGACGTTTCGGACAGCGTTGCAGTGTCCATCATCAGGGCAGATCCGGTAGATCCGAAGATGTGTGAATTTTGGTTGTCGAGTTTGTGCTTATTTATTTGTGGCCTGGGCCCATCCAAGTGCGAAATGCCAACGGAAGTGGCGACATCTTGTGGCGAATTCTGAAAGCTCAGTATTTATGTTAGCCTGGGTCCCGTCCAAGTGCGAAATGCCAACGGAAGTGGCGCCATCTTGTGGCGAATTCTAGAATTAGAAAACCGATTGACAGCGATTAGAGTAGATGTACCCAGTATCAAGGTATAAATGCAATGGTTTTATATTGTGTTATTATATGGTATTGGAGTATACTTAGATGTGTTATTTGCGTTTAGCTTTGGTGTAGCCGTCAATTACCGGATACCAAGAGCTGTTGAGCTTAGCTCCGTCGTCTCTATTGATATTAAATGGATTTTTGTAGATTTCAATTGCCTCCATAATCAGGCGTGATCTATAAGTTTTGGGTCTTCCCAGGACCTCGGGAGCAAATCCAAAGTAATGGCCGGTTTCAATTAAGTGTTCGGCGATTGCCGATTTATCAGGGTGGCCAAGTTTACAAGCACGAAAATGTTCTGCTATCCTTTTGGAAATCGTCCTCCAGCTGCTCTGGTTGTGACAAGGTTTATATAGGCCAGACAGAGCGGACGATTTCCAAAAGGATAGCAGAACATTTTCGTGCTTGTAAACTTGGCCACCCTGATAAATCGGCAATCGCCGAACACTTAATTGAAACCGGCCATTACTTTGGATTTGCTCCCGAGGTCCTGGGAAGACCCAAAACTTATAGATCACGCCTGATTATGGAGGCAATTGAAATCTACAAAAATCCATTTAATATCAATAGAGACGACGGAGCTAAGCTCAACAGCTCTTGGTATCCGGTAATTGACGGCTACACCAAAGCTAAACGCAAATAACACATCTAAGTATACTCCAATACCATATAATAACACAATATAAAACCATTGCATTTATACCTTGATACTGGGTACATCTACTCTAATCGCTGTCAATCGGTTTTCTAATTCTAGAATTCGCCACAAGATGGCGCCACTTCCGTTGGCATTTCGCACTTGGACGGGACCCAGGCTAACATAAATACTGAGCTTTCAGAATTCGCCACAAGATGTCGCCACTTCCGTTGGCATTTCGCACTTGGATGGGCCCAGGCCACAAATAAATAAGCACAAACTCGACAACCAAAATTCACACATCTTCGGATCTACCGGATCTGCCCTGATGATGGACACTGCAACGCTGTCCGAAACGTCGGCTAAAGAAGGAGTTAGCGCAACACGGCATAACACCCCAAAAACAAACAACAAAAATGCTTTTGGCCGTGAGAATCTAAAAACTTACCTGACTAACCTCTATGGGGAGGAAGTTCACACGATGGTACGCCGTTTGGAGAATCTGAGGAAGCGTAGGAACCATTTATTGGGCAGCCTGGCTTTCCTCAAGAGATGCAAGGAGGAATCGGTCGTACCAGTACACATCCGTATTAAAAGACATATCGCATCCCGGAAAGCCGAGAGGGTGTTTCAAAGAGCAGAAGCAGCGCTACTAAGGGAAAGAATCCATAATGTGCGCAGCGAACTGGATGGAACATCTCGGGACCTTTTCAATTTACACCTGCATCTGAGTACAATCCTAGTCGAAGAAGATTGGAATAAAATTGACAATATAACTTACCAACAAGCACTAAGGTGTAAGCAGTCAACAGATGCGAGACAGAAACATAAGTTTGAGAGGCTCAACCAAGCCAAAAAAGGAGATCGAAAACAACTTGATCAAAATAAAGTAGTTATCAACATTTCGACCCTTGCGCTGAGCCCAGATGCAACTTCAGTGCTTGCTAAGGGCATGAACTATGCAGTTGCCCCCAAAAAGATACCTGTGGAATCTATCATATGTGGTGTGGAGACAGCACTACATACAATGATGAAAGTCCACAAAATGTCAGAATCACAAGCAGAGAACATACGACAAGAGACTAGCCATATTTTGAAAAGGGCTGAAATACCCCGCCCAAACATCACAAAAGGAGAGTTTGCGGCCCTAAAAGAATTGCGCACCAATGAGGAAATCTTGGTTCTGCCAGCCGACAAAGGAAATGCCACTGTCGTGATTAATACGGTAGACTACATAAAGAAGATGGAAGACCTCTTGTGCGATTCCGGTACCTACAAGAAGATCAAAAACAATCCTACTAACAAGATTGACTTAAAGACAAGGGAACTAGTCAAAGCATCTAGCATCAGAAAAGAGGATTGGTCTAAGCTTTTTGTAAAGGCCTCTAGAACTCCTGCCCTGTACGGTCTCCCAAAAATACACAAAAAGGGAATCCCAATGAGACCGATTGTCAGCGCTATTGGTGCACCTACATACAAACTGTCCCAACACCTCTCGAGATTACTGCAGATGCAAACTGGAAAAACCGAATCGTGGATTAAGGATTCAACAGATCTGATCAGTAAACTTAAGCAGGTTAAGACTGAGGAAGGAGATATTTTGGTCAGCTTTGACGTCGTGTCTCTTTTCACAAATGTGCCTCTAGAAGACTCAATGACAATGCTCAGTGAGATATATGAGGAAGACATCTGCAAACTTTTTGAACACTGCCTCAAAACGGGATACTTTGCGTTTCAGGGTGAACTTTTTGAGCAAGTGGAGGGAGTTGCAATGGGCAGTCCGTTATCGCCAGTAATAGCCAACTTCTTTATGGAGAAGTTTGAGGAAGCGGCACTTGATACAGCTTCAGCTGTCCCTAAAGTATGGTGGCGCTACGTCGATGATGTCTTCGCCATTTGGCCTCATGGAACGGAGAAACTTAACGAATTCCTGGACCATCTTAATTCTCTCCACAGCAAAATTAAGTTCACAATGGAGCTGGAAAACCAAGATAAAATCCTGCCTTTTCTAGATGTGGAGGTGATGCGAAAACACGATGGTAGCCTAGGACATACCGTATATAGGAAACCAACTCATACGAATCGATACTTACACGCTGATTCACATCACCACCCATCGCAGAAGAGAGGACTTATCCATACGTTGGTGACCCGAGCGACCAGAATATGTGAAGAAACAAAACTTGGAGCAGAACTTATAAAACTGACCGATGCACTGGAGCGCAACGGTTACCCGGCAAGTCAGACAAGGCAAATTTTAAGAGCCAAATCTACAACAAACGAAGACAGAGTTGAACAAGACTCAAAAGGCTGTGCTTTCCTGCCTTTCGTTCACAATGTGACAGACAGAATTGCCAGGCTGTTGAGAAAAGAAAACATCAAAACTGTCTTCGGAACCACCACCAAAATCCAAGACCTACTGAGGTCTGCAAAGACTAAGTTTCCTCTGGAAGCAGATGGAGTGTACAAACTCAGCTGCTCTGGTTGTGACAAGGTTTATATAGGCCAGACAGAGCGGACGATTTCCAAAAGGATAGCAGAACATTTTCGTGCTTGTAAACTTGGCCACCCTGATAAATCGGCAATCGCCGAACACTTAATTGAAACCGGCCATTACTTTGGATTTGCTCCCGAGGTCCTGGGAAGACCCAAAACTTATAGATCACGCCTGATTATGGAGGCAATTGAAATCTACAAAAATCCATTTAATATCAATAGAGACGACGGAGCTAAGCTCAACAGCTCTTGGTATCCGGTAATTGACGGCTACACCAAAGCTAAACGCAAATAACACATCTAAGTATACTCCAATACCATATAATAACACAATATAAAACCATTGCATTTATACCTTGATACTGGGTACATCTACTCTAATCGCTGTCAATCGGTTTTCTAATTCTAGAATTCGCCACAAGATGGCGCCACTTCCGTTGGCATTTCGCACTTGGACGGGACCCAGGCTAACATAAATACTGAGCTTTCAGAATTCGCCACAAGATGTCGCCACTTCCGTTGGCATTTCGCACTTGGATGGGCCCAGGCCACAAATAAATAAGCACAAACTCGACAACCAAAATTCACACATCTTCGGATCTACCGGATCTGCCCTGATGATGGACACTGCAACGCTGTCCGAAACGTCGGCTAAAGAAGGAGTTAGCGCAACACGGCATAACACCCCAAAAACAAACAACAAAAATGCTTTTGGCCGTGAGAATCTAAAAACTTACATGTTTAAACAAATATTTATTTATATATATATACGCCTAAAAAGGCTTTTACATAGAAGTGATACATGATGCAGTGTACATATGAGAATATGTATTATACAGGAGATATTGACAGTAAATAGATATAATCCATTTTAAAGAAGGTACAAAATACACACTTGTAAAATTGCGATTACAAGTATAATAAGAAAATATTAAAAAATATGAAGCAATATTAGTAAAACGTAAGAGTAACATAAAGTAAAAAAGAAATTACAACAACACTACATATAAGACAAAACATTAAAACTAATTTACCAACGCTACTCTAATTTGTAGGATTCAACAAAGTGTTGGTGTAGATTATGCTTAATTCTATATATGGAGTCAATAAATAAATCAATAGCGCACCCATACTTGTTGCCCAGATCATGCATCCTATTGGTCAGTGAGTGTGTCTGATAGTTGGTCGAGTATGTATTACAGAAAAATGTTATATTTTGTCTTGTATTCCTAGTCGGCACATGTAGTTTAATAGTGGCAAGGATGGCAGGACTATCAATTAAGTTGTTAATGACTCTGTGTAACACAACCAGGTCTGAAATAATTCTCCTGTCAGACAGTGTTATTAGATGCAATTGATTCATCAAACTGACATAATTAATGTAATCAATAGGAATTCCGAGCTTAAAATTTACGTACTTAAGAAATTTGTGCTGAACTCTTTCTATATTATTGGAGTGAACTTTATATAAAGGGGACCAAATAGGTGAATTATACTCCAATTGACTTCTGATTAATGAAATATACAGGGTTCTCATACAATCTATGGACTTAAAATTAAGTTAATATTAGTTAAAGTTCTGCAAAGGAAGCCAAGCATCTTTAAAGTCTTATTAGATATATAGTTGATGTGTTCAATGAATGACAAGTTTTCATCGAATATTACACCCAAGTCACGAATATGTGATACTGGTATTAATTTAATATTATTTAATGTATATTCATGTAGTATATTATAACTGATAATATACTACATGAATATAATAATATAGTAATAATAATATAATGTAGTATATTATAACTGATAATATACTACATAAAAATATGTTCTTAAGGGCCCACTATTCGAATTTCATCCAATTTCCGACATATTTTCCTTAAAAGTTTGAAGTTTTTAAGCTCTTAAAAAAATATATGTTATTCTTTAAGATAGTATCTATTTGTTCCAAAAGCCGAAACGGTAATTATTTGAAATTCCCTCGATAGAAATAAATCGCAAAGTATGCTCCGAAAAATATTATTAACACGTTTATTTCTGTTATTTTACAAGTTATGTATATGTATGAAAAAAATCACAATTCTTCTTTTAATGCTACTCAATAGACCCCAAAAGTGATTTTTGCTATTTTTGAAATACGCCGTGATTTATTAAACATTTTCACAACAGTCGCTTACGTCTTATGATTCTAAGCATGATTATTGCAGCCCCTCTCACTTCCTCACGCGCGTACGCTATCTGCCTTTCAGTCACTGCTTAGAGAGCTTCGCGGACGATCGTGTTGTTCTCCGTTTCGTGATTTCTACTCAATAATATTTATCGTAAATAATAATATTGTATTCCGAAAATGGGAAATAAACGAAAAAGTGCTCGTATTTCTAAGAAAAGACTATTTCGTTCGAAACAAAAACGCATGGTGGACATTGTAAGGTAAGAAGAAAAATATAAATTTTGATTTGATGAATATATTATTATTTACTATTACGTAGGTAATATTTATTATAAAAATAAATTATGTATATATTGTGTAACAAAGGTGACAGGTATTGTTTTATTTTTCAGAATGCGTACTTTGGGAGATAAATCTATTGCCAAGGCCTCTGAAACTGAAATTGCCGGGTAAGTTTTTTTTAAATTTACATTTTTTCTTCAAAAATGACCCTTGAATGTAAAACTATATATTTTAGTTAGTAGGTAGGGAATGTACCCATACTACGTGACCCACTCCTCCCCCCTCAGTGACCACGTGTAGTATATAAACCTAACCCATTGTGACCAAACGCGTGGTATGTTGAAGATCCCCTCCCCCTCTCTGAACGGGTCACGTAGTATGGCTACTGTATATATTGCGCGAAGAAATTCTAAAATCAAGCCGCACTTAATTTACAACGTTCTAACAGCATTACGTTTGTTTTTTTTTTGTCCTATTGTATTTGTCTGTTTCTGAGGCGTTTTGTAGTTGTTCATTTTGATTGGATATAGTTTTAACTTCGCTTTTCCATGTTCTGAGGAGAGAAAGTTTGCAAAGACAAGTTTTCGTAATCCATTTAACAATTTTTGAATTTGAGGTTCAATCTTGTGCAAATTATTTTAGTTCGTCATATTTTAATGGAAAATATTTATAAAGTACGTTGCCAGAGCACAGAATTGCATTCGTTAGAATCTTGTACAATGAATAATTATGCCCTAGCTAATTGCATAATATTCCATATGCATATTTAGGTATGTTCTAAAATGGTAATTATATGTCCTATTTAAATATTTTTCATTTTAAAAATATTAAACTTAAAAACTTTACAAAAAACTCAAATCAGAAATTGGTAAATATATAAATCGTCTTTGCAAACTTTGACATCTCATATCATAGAACTGTATATCTGATGTTAGAACGCGTTCCAACTAAGGCTTGATACAAATTCTAAGCTTTCTGGATCGAGGCAAGTAATATGTATAATAACACTGTAGGTACCTGGAATATGTAGAAAGCGACCCGGTCAGATTTGCATCTCTGCCAATGATTTCGTACAATAATAAGACACTTTTACGGTGGGGCAAACTACCGGCATTTTCGATAATGTATCCAAGAACATAAAGATCTTCATACTAGTTCTCAAACTTTAGGGAATTTAATTTGAGGAAGTTAATTATTGATTGGATATATAATAAATAATTATTTTGTTTTTCTTCCAATAAAAATTAGGTTTTCTATTATTTTATAGTTACGTACTTATTTATTCCAGAATTCGTCCATTTGAAAATAGTCTAATTTTTTAGGCGATCTGTTTTAAATAACTAACTAACTAACCATCAGGCCGTTTCCCCGCAGAGGTAGTCAGAGAGGACGGACCGCCAAACAACTCGGTCTTGGCACGCACTCTTTGCCTTACTCACATTCATACATCGTCTCATACAAAAACCACTTAACTTTAATTTATATTCGTCGATATATATAAATGTTTATTGTCCTGAAGAAGGTTGAGTTCAACCGAAACCGGTCGACGAATATAAATTAAAATAAAGTAGTTAAAACAAAATATTTATTTCATTTTGTTCTTTAATTATATTTCAGATGTGACTATACTCAACTGAAGAACGTTTTGTCCACATCTTGTAAAGATGTTGAAGCACTGAGGTAACAATAAAATCATTTACGCCCTTCACATTTATTTAGAAAGTTCTTGAAATGTAGTTATAATCAATGTTTTTATTTTGTTCCAGCTTCCACGAACAACGGGAAAGCATACCTGTTGAGAATACATATAACGACATACCTAAGGAGAATATAGATAATGGAGGAAGGTAAAATGGATTTCAGAATTTCGATTAAACTATCGTGTTGTGAAAAAAATATATACCGTTAACTTTTTTTTTTATTACAGTAAATCTGATGTACGTGTGTACTACAACAAAAAACGTAAAATTGTAAACAAGAAACCCATCGGCCGGAGAGGTCTTTCTCAAAGCATTGACAATTGGTATGTTATAGTGATTTACTTTACTAACATTTATGTATTTTATTTTACTAACGGTAAAACATAAGTTCTAAAGAGATGAATTATTAATATACAAACTATCTGCTTTATGTGAAAGAACATCCGCTTCATTCGAAAAAATTAATCTTCAGTAATACAAACATTCAAAAATTTATAATACTTTTATTGGTATCCAAATCATTATCAATATCCACTTTTATTTGTAGTTTTTCATAAATCAATTTTGCTTTTCTAGGTTGGATAAAAATGATGCAGTCGAAGGAGGAGAAGAAAGACGCATCGTCGACATTTTCTTTTTTATTAACCAGCTGCAATCCATATCGGACCATTCTCCTTTTGGATGCGGATTTCGAAATCTTATTCTTAAATCTGAGCAAAGAGTTGGTCTAATGTCCAAAATACTATTTGAATGTAACATGTGTTGCGCCAAATTTACAGTCAACACATGCGACCCAAAACCTAAACATACCATGGACGTCAATGTAGCAGCAGTATCGGGGATGACTCCTGCAGGAATTGGGCTTGCTCAACTGTCCGAGTTTTTGACGGCTGTCAACATACCCCCGATGTCCGTAAAATTTTTCCACAAGACAAATGTATTAGTGTCAAGAGAATGGGAGAAATGCGCGTTAGTCGCCATGGAAGTCGCAGCGAAACGAGAGCGTCAAGCAGCTATCGAAGAAGATTGTCTACAGGACGGAGTGGCGGTGATTGACGTGATCGCGGATGGGTGTTGGTCGAAACGATCATATAGAACAAATTATACAGCCCTCTCCGGTGCGGCAGCAATTGTTGGCAGAAGATTTGGAGAAGTTTTATACCTCGGAGTTAAAAATAAATATTGTTGCATTTGTGCAAGAGCTGAAAACCGAGGAGTATTGCCTAAAGAACATGTTTGCTACAAAAATTACACTGGACCTTCAACTGGAATGGAAGCAGAAATTCTTGTAGAAGGGTTCAAAACTTCAGTTGAATCTCATAATTTGATATATGGGCGGCTAATAGCAGACGGAGACAGTAGTACTTATCATAAACTTATCAAAACGAGACCGTATCCGAACTACACCATCGAAAAAATCGAGTGTCGCAATCATTTGCTTAGAAATATGTGCAACAAGTTATCCGCTCTATCGAAAGACACAAAATATCCCTTATATCAGCGAAAGATGATCACCACACAACGGATAATGGCTATAAGAAAGGTCATTTGTCACGCCATTCGAGAGCATAAACAAGGATCTGAGAACTTGTCAAATAGAATTAATAAATTGTACGTAGACGTCAGCAACAGTTACAATCACGCGTTCAGTGAACATGAAGATTGCAAAAGTCATTATTGTCAGAGTGGTAAAAAAAATGAAAATCTCGTCAAAAAGCTTGTTGCTTCTGCCTTATGGTCTAGACTACAGCTTATTGTTGGGACCGTTGCATCAAATGCAAGAAGTTTGATCCATGATGTTGATAGTAATCGTGTCGAATCCTTTAACAGTATAATAGCGAAATTTGTTGGAGGGAAAAGGGTGAATTATAGTCTTCGACAGGCTTACCAGAGCCGTTGTTCAGCCGCAGTCGTTTCGTTCAATACCGAGAGACCCATTTACAGTCTCCACAAAGCTATGCTGGGGCACAGTCCTAATAGCAAAGCTAAAGAATTTACAGACAGAAGGATAAGAAAAAAAATCCTGGACCGAAAACGTCTTCGTCGTAAATTATTCAACAAATCACGGCCCGTTCAAGAAGACAAACATTATGGCGACCAATGTCAAAAACCTGACTTGGATCCAGAACAACTCCAGCAGTTAAAAGAAACGTTTCTCAAAAATCTAAAAAAAACTGAAGAAGAAAGGAAAATAACAGAAAGAGGAACTATTCTACAACGCGACTGTAGTGAATGGCTGGAATTGCGAAGAAATCTCATAACTGCCTCAAACTTTGGAAAGATTATTAAAAAAAGAGAAACAACTGGACCTTCAATCGTTAAAACTTTACTGTACAAACAAGACCTTTCTAATGTACAATCCATCAGGCATGGAATCAATAATGAAATGATAGCATTAAACCAGTTGTCGTCGCAACTTGGTATTACTATACGGCCGTGTGGCTTATTTATTGATTGTGATATCCCATATTTAGGTGCTACGCCTGATGGCTTAGTTGACGACAACCAAATTGTTGAAATTAAGTGTCCATTTATAGCATTCAATTCGAGATCAATAAAAGAATTGGTGCATCAAAAGAAATTTAACTTCTTTAAGCTCAAAGGAGAAGAATTAGTTATCAACAAGAATCATGATTGGTATTTTCAGGTCCAAGGTCAACTTCATATTACCCAAAAAGACATTTGTATTTTTGGAATATGGATAGGTGAGAATAACCATCTCAAAGTAGACATGATTCAACGCGACGATGAATTTTGGAGAACAACTATGGTTGATAAGCTCAAAGTTTTTTATTTGAATTATGTTTTGCCCGAGTTGGTAGACCCTCGCCTCACGAGGAATTTACAAATTCGCGAACCACCAATCATAGAAAAAAAAACATCTGAACATTCTACTACAGTTATATCAGAAAGTACAAATAAAAGTAGTAAACCTACGACATCATCTCAAATTTCAGGAGTGACTGATTGTATTCTTACATTTGAACAAATTTAAAGCTAATGACATTAAAAGGTACGATTGGTTTTGCATATTGTGTTCAAATCAGAGACGTTCTGGAATCAGTCACTAATTGGTACAACTCTATTCTTTCAATGCCATTTGGCTTGTAATTTTTACCATTCGTTTTGTATTTAACCCTATTTCAGCGTGCCTGATTTAGTACTTTTTAAATTTTTTTATATTTTTTTTTATATATTCAATAATATAATTATTAGATTTATAAAAACAGTTTATTTTTAAACAAGTTCTGCTGTGTAATTATTATTATGCGTGACAGCTGTTTCGTCCTCTGAAGGCATTATCAAACTAATTGACGGCCGGCGTAGTCCAGTGGTAACGCTTTGGACTGCCATTCCGAAGGTCGCGGGTTCGAACCCGGCGCGCGTAAATAAATTTTATTTGATTAATTTGTGTTATTTCACAATTAATTAATTAAAATTAATATATAGTATATTGCGGCACGTTCCAGAGTGGAAGATACTACCAGTATCGCCCTGGTGTAAGACCACCATTCAGAATTGAAACGTTGCTTGTTACCAATCGCGATTCTTGTTAATAACCAATTCTTCTCCTTTCAGTTTACAAAAGTTTTTTTTTTACTAACTTTTTCATTGATCTCGAATTCTATAAATCGACACTTAATTTTAACATTTTTTATCGTCGTCAACTAAGCCAAATATGGAATATCACAATCTATAAATAAGCACGGCCGTGTGGTAATATTAAATTGCGATGACAACTGATTTAGAGCTTTCCTGTCACTATTGAAACCATGTCTGATGGATTGTACATTAAAAAGGTCTTGTTTTTGTTGTGAAATTTTAACGATTGAAAGTCCAGATTTTTTTTTTACAATATTTTCAAAGTTTTAGGCGGTTATGAGGGGCTTTACAACTCTAGCCGATCGCGGTCTTGTTATAGGATGGTATATATCTGCCTTCTTTTCTTTTTTATTCAGTTTTTTTTAAGGTTGTACAGGAACTTTTCTTTATGATACTGGAGTTGTTCTGCGGTCACGTTAGGTATTTAACAATTATCACCGCAATGTTTGCCCTCCTGAACAGCACAGGTATTATTTAATCATTTACGGCAAAGATATTTTTGATAGTGGGGTGTTTTTGTCTTTCTGTCTTCCAATCATTTAGCTTCGCTTCTAGAGTTTTACCCCAGTAATGCTTTTTGGAGACTGTAAATGGATCTCGGCATCGAATGAAACTGAGGCAGAATAACGGCTCTCGTAAGTTTGCTGAAGAGCGTAATTCGCCGTTTCTAATCTATTAAATATCGCTATTATACGATTAAGGGTTTTCAAAGATTATATTTTCAAACATCATGAATCAAACTTCTTGCGTTTGATGCAAAGGTCTAGTTAATAAGCTGCATTCTACGCCATAAGGTAGAAGAAGCAAAAAACCTTTGGACGAAGTTATCACTTTATAACTCTGACAATAATAGCTTTTGAATTGTTGATTGAACACTTCATTGTAACTGTTGCTGAAGTGTAAATCTACATACAGTGTATTGACTCTGTTTGACATGTTCTCAGTATCTTGTTTATGCGATCGAATAGGTGACAAATCACCTTTCTGATGAGCAGTATCCTTTGTGTGGTTATCATCTTTCGCTGATGTAAAGGATACTTGGTCGTTCACATCAGCGAATAATCTTTTGGAGCGGATAATTTGGTGCACATTCTTTGGAAGTAAATAATTGCGACACTTTTTCGATGATTTACTTCGGATGTGGTTTCTTTTGGATTAACTTATAAGTACTACTGTCGCCAACCAATATAAGTTGCATGTATCAAATCATACGATTCAACGGAAGTTTTGATCAATTTCATTAATTTTTGTACCATCCGTGGTCTTTAGGCAAAGCACATTGGTTCTCAGTTGCACAAATGCAACAATATTTACTTGTAGGTTTAAAAATTCTCCAAATTTTCTGTCAATAATTGCTGCTGCACATAAGAGGGCTGTATAATTTAATCTATATGTATGATCACTTCGCGATCACCGCCACTCTATCCTGCAGAAAACCTTCTTCAATAGCAGATTGACGCTCTCGCTCCACTGTGACTTCCACTGCGAGTAATGCACATTTCTTTCACTCTCTTGACATATATTTGCTTTATTATAATGTTTTTGGTACACCAGGGATAAGTCGACAGCCGTAAAAAACTCAGACAGTTGAGCAAGCCCAATTCCTTCAGTCATCCCCGATGCTGCTGCTACATTGATGTCCATGGTATTTTTAGGCTTTTGGTCGCATGTGTTGACTATAAATTTGTCGCCACATTTTACATTCAAATTTTATTTTGGACTTTAGGTCAGATCTGGGCTCAGATTTGACAATAACTTTTCCAAATCCGCGTCTAAATGGAGAATGGTCCGATATGGATTGCAGTTGGTTGATAAAAAAAGAAGGTGTCGATGGTGCATCTCTATTCTCCTTATTCCGACCGTGTCATTTGTATCCAACCTAGAAAATAAAAAGCTGCCTTAAAATGGATATCGATCTATGAAAACAATAACATTGATTTGAGTGCCAGTATAACTGTTATAGTTTTTTAATGTTTGTATTGTATTACGGTCTTCATCATATGGCACCAGCGTCAAACGTTGTTACCAGGTTGTCTCTTTTCATATAACCCACTTTCATTCATCACACCCAATTTCACGTTGAATGAACCCGATTATGTACCTGTTGTCGCTGACGTCTATTATTTATTATACCTGACGAGTTTTATTTTTATTTATTAATATTTAAACATGCTACACTACTTATGAAGATTGTCAGCAGGTACGTAGTGACAACATTTTATGCAATTGGTAAATTTTCAAAGAAGGTATATGTATAAATAAAGATGATGATAAATTACCAACTAGATCAATTGGTTAAATTAACAGAATAGTATAAATATAAATATGTAAACAGCAGTAAAAAACTTATACACTAAACAAGTACAAATGAATGGTCACATCAATAGTTTCATATATTATATAGGTAGGTATATGAAGTATTACAAACATATCATAATGATATTCCTTTTCCTAACAATGTCAATTCTAATTACAAATACAAGTGCTTCAATAGGGCATCAATATAAATATCTGTATCTTATAGTAATTTCCTTTTATTATATTTGACTTGCAATACAAATGGTATTATTTTTGATTGTTTTTAGTTTATTGTATTTTTTGGGTACAACATAGTTTAAGGTTCTTTCACCGTATTTATTGGTATATCTCAGAACCACCAATTCTTCATTGTATTATGTTTGTGATTAAATTACATTTGACAATTTAAACAAACAAGATTTAGAGTATTTAAAAGTATATCGTATGTTATAACCAATAAAGTTCAAAATTAAATTGTAAGTTCACATGAACTTAAACTATTAAAAATAGTAGTTACAAAAATTTCTTACCTTTGTGAATAAATAAAGCACCCTCCAAACAAAAATACAGAAGCTTTTTTGTGAGAGTAGGTACATCATTAAAAATATATGTTGGAATGTAATTTTATGATTCATACATGTTATATTACTCTCATAATTATTGAATTGTTTAAATGAATAAATAAATCATTACAAAACTGTCTTCTGATTTATATTTAAATCCTTGAGACACTAATGGCCCACACCCTGATAAAAAAGCTTAAAAATGTATAAATTATCTTCATAATACAAAATATGATAAGTATAAAAAACGTATACATCTATATAATTTATATAAATGTACAAAAGTAGATAATACATATATATTTTTTATACAATATGTCCGGGGGTTAAATGTGCAAGGAAGGTGATTCTACATGATAGTACAATTAAAAAAGACGATTTTTTGAAATTTTAACGTTTTAAGCTAGTTTTCGGATAAAAAAAATTAATTGATTGTACAGAAAAAAGTATATTGGTCTATGAAAAAATGTTTTTTTAAGGAAAAAAAAAATGAAATTTCTCCTCCTTGAAACCTCCTGAAGTTTTTGAACTTTACCCCCGGACACCCTGTATAGATAAACTTATATATATTGATTTTATAAAATCATATTTTTTTACAAATTACATATTATTATAAAATTAAAAAAATAAATAATTTATGGATTCTGAAATACCCCACAGTTTGACTTCCTTTGTATTGTGCCAGCAAAGCTCTGCTGTTGGCAGCTGACACGTGTTGATATTATTTCACATTTGTAAAAGTAGATTTAGTTTGGAGTCGTGTTAATAGATGTCTCAAATTCAGGACATAATAATAATATAATTATTTTTCTTGAAGTGACGACAGAGACCCTATAGGCAATCTTACAAAGGTTTAAAAGTTGCCGTAGAGGCAATTCTCAAATTCTGATAGGGAAAGTGCACTCTTAATGTACGATAGAATGCATGTATTTTGAATTCCCGCCGTAATCTGACTCTTTCAAGATGGCTTCAAATTCCTACGGCAATGGCCGCCAGGTTGGCGATCTAGTCCACTATGGGTGTTATATATCATTGCTCGCTATACAATACCATAGATACATTCCATCACAGACAAGTAATCATTAAAAATAAAACCATATTATTATTATTTCGGATGAAAAAAATCTGTACATACAGGGTGTCCTGGGGTAAAGTGCACTAACTTTTTAGGTAAAATAGTTCAATTGTTTGTATAGTAATAAATATAGTTGGAATATCGAAAAAAGTTATTTACCTTTTTTACTTCTACCATCATGTAGAATTACCTCCAGAAGTTATTGAACTTTACCCCCGGAAACCCTGTATAATGAATTTATTCTGCCGTTCTTACAAAACAATATTTGGTGGTTTAATGGTCAGGATAGTTGCCTTAGAAGCATTTGATCTAGGTTCGATTCTCGGCCGTGCCAATTTGTTCATTTTAGATTTTTTTTATTTATTTTAAACTTTTATTTTTAATTTTCACGTAATTTCTCACGGATCTGAGCTGATGATTTAATAAAATAACTCGTTTAGTCATGTTACGGAAGTCATCATGGTTGGTATTACGGAATATTAAAGCTAAAGATATTGTGGTAATATCTGCGCAATTCTGGAAATTTGTACCAAAATAACATTACTTCAGAGCCATAGAACTAGGGATGAGGGTGTCCATAATCGAGTTATAATTTCGAGATGATCGAACGTTTTAAGAATCGAGATATTAATTCGGTAAATGATCAATCATTCAAAAAATTACGTGTTCACCCTGAAATGATGGATCATTTTAAAAGTCAAGAAAATGGCATAATATGAAGTTGAATTTTGAATCTTTACAAAATTAGTTATTGTAATTTTAAATATTACATCCGTTCGAAGGTGATATGTTTGATGCCAGTCACTAAATATAAATTATGCAGAAGTATGATCTATACCGATATAAAAGAAACTGATGACGACAATTTAAAAAGGTATTTTGACCACAGATAGACCAATCAATTTGATTGTATGTTCTAGAAATACTTACGAAATTCGACAATGTTTTATCAAAATCACTGGAAGTAGGATGAATTTTACATTACTTCGGGCATACGGACACGCCCACAACACACTTATTTTGACATATCTCTTCAGTAGGTTGGAACCTATATTTAAAAATCGGTGAACGCTCGAGTGAAGTTGCAATTATCAAATCGTTTCGATTGTAGACTGCAATCTTGTGAGTTTTATATAATACATAGAATATATTATAAAATTAAAAATATTGTAAGATAATACATAGAAAAGAAAAGAAAATAAACTATGTATAAAGTTAAGGATCTATGACATCAGGAATTGGCTCCATCGCTTGTAAATGGGACCCTATCAGAAATTCAGTGCTGATCCGTTTTCTGATAGGGCTCTAAACATCTCAGTGGCATTGCAGTTCCTGGACAACCCAAAAGTCTTCGGTATGAGTTGTTGTATTGTACTTCTTCCATTATTATTTTATCAACATATAATTTGGATTACCAGCAAGCTTGGTTTTTCAACATGTATTGAGTATCAACGTTTCGATTATAATAGTTTTTCGATATTCAACATCTGGATGTACGTCCATCACTAAAATAAACCATTTCAGAAAATACGGAAAACCACAAAAATTACCCTTGCCTAATAAACTAATAACACAACACGATGTAGAGTCAGTTTCGCATATCTCCAGGGGATTTCAAGCCTAATTGCCCCGCCGCTAAAAGCCTAGCCTTGTTGGTATTATTTAACCGACAAATTGTCGCAGTTTAACCCCGTCACAGGGGCTAAATTGCCTTGAACTTTTCCGTGTCGCTTTATTTCCTTTTAAGAGTGGTCAATAAATTATTTCTACCGAAATTTAATAAAAAATGGTTGAATTTTGAAAAGAGCATTAGTTTTTTTTGTTTCTGATTATTATATGATCTTCTACGCTATATTAACACACGTTATCAAGTTTTTCTATCTGAATACCGCATAAGAGGGTATTTTCACTGTTTTTTTTACTCTCCAAAAAAAGCGATGTTGTTGGAATTTTCAGTTTATTTTTACGTTGGTGAATAGATTTTCTTTATCGTTTTAAAATGTGGCATTTTTGATTTTTTTTATTTATTTTTATATTTTTTATTATTTATACCCGCTAAACTGCCAAAGCAGTTTGTAAGCAGGTCAGTTTAACAATATTAATATATTACTAAAGCATACAAATAACGAGAAATCACAATATTTAAAATAGATACGGAAGAATTTAAATAACTACAAAAGAGAGCCATATATAAAAAAGAAACAATAGAATAACTTTTAACTTACTACAATACAAAAGAATAAAATACAAAGACAGTCAGTTGTAACACAGGCAAATTACTCATATTCATATATATACATATGCATAAGATTATAAACCAGGGGGGTATAACTCCGATACTTTTTTTGGTTTTTGATGACGTCGCTACAGCCCGACCAATGAAAAGCCGTCGTGGTTTGATCTCTCACTCTCTCTAGCATAAGACCCGTGTAACAGAAAGAGAGGCTACGTTCCACCTCCCCGGAAATGCCTGAAACCATGTGACGGATGTGAATGTCACGCCATCTTGACAGTTCATATTGTTGTTTTGAGTTGTTTGATATGTGGAAATGTCTGAAGGTAAAGTTATCAAGCCGTGTTGTGTGAAGGGCTGTACTGACAGACAATCTACTCGACATAAATATCCTAAACACGGAAGCTTTGAGGAGCGCAGGTTCGAGGAATGGGCCTGTAGAATCGACAGAATCGAATTCGTATCTTAACCTATATTCGTTTGTGGCTGCCATTTCTCCATCAGAAACAAAAAGCCGAATGGATCACTTCGAAGTTCCGCACTGCCGACTTTAAATCTTCCCGGCATTGGTAGTTATCCGGATTTACGACAGTATCGGACCCGTTGTGACGAAAATACAGGTGCAAATCATGTTCCGCCAGGACCCTACATTACAGGACCGTGTGATGTCACCAAAGACCATATTACGTCTTGCGAGATATGAATCCTTCTTCCAAAAGGATTAAGGAAGATTATGAAGGTAAACATCTGTTCTATGTTACTTGAAAATATTCGAAAATGTCTTCATCCATTATGCAGATCTTTTAATTCCTTTCCTCGATCTAAAAGATAATTTTTTTTCAGATTCAAGTGTTCCTGTAGGACCCAGCGGTAGTAATTCAGTCGCCACACGAAAAAACGATGCTCCCTTGTGTAAGAATATTTATAGTTTCTTGTTTGATAATCATTATTGTTTCTGTCATATTAGTGAAATAAAATAAAAATACTTCACATGGAACAAAGTTTTTCATTTTTCTGATAAACAGAGAAATGTTAACATTCAACACTATCGTAGAAAAGCACAATAATTGTTTGAAAATGTTTTTCCTTTTAAAGTAAAGGAATTCAAATTTCTAGTAATTTGAAGCTATTTTTACGACGGCCTCGGGACGACAGATTTTCAACTTACAAAGCGCCGTCCTGAGAAAATGTGCCGTAAGGAAAGATACCTTATAGCTCATTTTTGCAGGACCGCACTTTGCGAGTTGGAACCTTGTCGTCCTGAGAGAATTTGTTAACATTTCTAACATTTATTTTTAAAATAATATTTTAGGCTGATGAATGGCAATATGATCTTTCCTAGGTAGGCACCTAGGAAAGATCATATTGTCTATGGCCGCGCCTTTTTTTTATTGTTTCGGCTACCTTGTCTATGAAATCAAAGGCTGTAATGACGTCATCGGTTAAAAAATAGTGGACAAAATTTCCCCCTACAAAAGCTCGGAGTTATCAATCTAGTGATTGGTTTATTTATGTTATAAACAATATCAGTATAAAATAGCTTGATCTATTAACCATTTTTTTTAATTCGGCGGTGCAATTTGATTGAATTTTTATATCCATTGGAATCTTATTAAATGTGGTAGGCACAAGTTAAGAGAAAGTCCGTTGTCCGTATTAATTTATAATTTTCGGAATGGACATACCTTCATTTCTATTGAATCTTGTGTCGTATGCATGATCTACTTTTTCTTTGTATATTGAATCTGACGTTATGTTTTGACATATAATTTTAAACCACAATATTCCTCGAACAGATAATACGTTAACTGACTCATATAATAATTTTATATCTCTTCTTTGTGCATAAATACGTTTGTTTACCAAAAGCTTAGTCATGGAGTTTTGAATTGATTGGATGTAACGTAGATTTGTCTTGCAGGAGTTTCCCCAGGACGTTATTCCGTATCTGATTGTAGATTCCGCTAGTGACAAATAGATTATTTTTAACGTACTTATAGGCATAAAATATTTAATTTTGTAAATTCCATTGTATCCCATTTCATATGCGTATCTACAGTTATCCCCAAATATACATACATTTGTACTAGTTCAATGGTTCCACATTTACAGGACTGTGAAGAATTGTGTATACACTCAGATGTATGCGACTTTATTATAGGCGTGATGGTGTATTTGGTATGTGATTTGATACCATAACGACATTCCTTTTTGTTCGTGAATATGGCGGCAATGACATCACAACGGCCAACATCGGTGACAGCCCTCTTACTCGACATTAGCGTTGTTAATGTCATAATGATGTTGTAGTCAGTTGGAATAGTTTCGGAATGTTCGGTTTTACATAATTTTTAAAGTCAATAATAATGAAGGAGAATATTAACAATAGACATTTTTGGTACGACGATCAGACTTAGAAAAATTAATTTTATATCTTTCGCACATTTTAATAACGGTATTCATAACTTGTTAAAATATCTCAATAGGGTAACTTGTGGGGCTGGTAGGCTGTGGAGAAGGGAAGGAGATGTAGAAGGAATGGTGGGTCTATACTCTATACCAATGATTACGAAATAATTTGTTATATTCGCAGAGGCGGAGATGGGCGGTCGCAGCGGCGGGTAGCAGGCCCCCATGGGCCCCAGGCCCGCCCCCGGGGGGGCTCAGCCCTAGTGACATGGGCACAGTCTCCCGCGTCACAGACACCACAGGGACATGGGCAGCCTACCTGAGCTTCGGTACCTGGACAGCCCCAGGCACGCGCCACGCAGGTCTTTTGGTACGTTACTAACCACCTTCAGTCATCCTGGTCAAATTGATAACTTAACCACATCAGATCTCGTTGAAACTCCTTTGATTCGGGTGTTAGTTACCAAAGCGATCCCGGACCAACTCGACTACTAAACTACCCCTGTACACGATACCAGCATAATAACAGGTGGTCTATATGCATTTCATTTAACGATGTGTTTGTTGTTTTACATCCCTAGGCGCAGCCACCGGCCTACAGGTGCGGCCTCCGGCTGGGAAGGGAGGCAAGTACGAGAGGGGAGCTCTCAGGTTGGATTCTGGACAAGCTTTGACCCCGGCACTTCTAGAGGTAAATATTTCAATCATCTCAAAACTATGTTAAGCCTTCAAAGTCTCAACCGGCCTCTCCCGATCAGGCCCGCTATCCAGCTGGTGGACAGACTCATCCGCCACCAAGATCTGGACCACCCCTCTCTGAGAATTCAAATTCGCATAAAATTCAGTTAAAAAACAGTTATGGTTAGATACTGTTCACCCAGGATGATTACTTACCGACTACAAAGAAATATTGACATACTTCAATATTGGTACGATAGGTGGCGTATAGACCTGAATCCCTCAAAGAGCGTGGCTGTCTTTTTCTCCCGTAGAAAGAGCGGCCAGGTCCCGAGAGAGGAAATAACGATGTACGACCATATATCATGGCAAAATTCGGCCAAATATCTTGGAGTGACCCTTGACAAACGACTTACATGGACAAAACACATTAAAATCACTCTAAAATCACCCATATGGGGCACGGGGAACACAAATCGTCTTGCATCATTCCAAAACGCCACACTTAGTAGATACACCAAAAGCCCTTGGTTTGTCCGAAATAGCATAATTAATTCAGGCACGAAAATCCCCCCATTGAAAACCCACATGGTAGAATTAGCCAAATCCTTCTATTCGAAACTTCCTATGCACTCAAACCCGAGCATAGCATGTCTCGGGCGTTCAAGTCCCGATGATAATCCCACCTATCCATTCCCAGTCTCCATTACATTCCCCCCTTGATGAGTGAACTCATTTAAAAAATTACAAAGTAACCAAATATATTAAAAAAAATATAGTATAAAGTCACAAAAATAAAAACATTTATTTATGTTTAAAATAAATGTTAAAAAAAAAATAAAAATTTACAATAAAATTCCTACAAACAAAAAAGATAGTATTTCAGCCCTATAAGTTGCGATAAGGTCACTCATCGGGTAGAAAAAAACCATCCCTCAGGTACTTACCCTCACCTCAGTTCATGAGACATGGAGATTAAGTTCTTTAAATTTACAATATGATACGACCTGGACCAATCTTACTTCCATGAAAATGGACACTCCTGCTACATCGTCAAACTTAGGGTGACCTATGTTCGATGTATATATGATGATACCCATAATTAATAACACACTTAACCTCACTCTCTTCGTCCTATTTAGTCAACAAGGTTGGTGTGTAACTTTTCCAGATCCACGCCGCGGCCGGCCGCCGCCGCGAGTCATGCTCGTCCTCGGTGGGAGCCGCCTCGGTGCGCCGCCTCGTGCGGGGAGGGGGTGGCGGCGGGGGTGGAGGAGCGCGAGCCCCGCGGCGTGAGGATGAGCTGCGCGCTGCCTGGGTGCGGCGCGCGACGGTCGCCTGCGTCGCCAGGGCGTTTGCGGCCGCCGCCCTGCTGCCGCTGATGGCGTTACAGGTGACCTTCATTGCCTTGATATTACTGTTTTTCACTAAATTTCACTTCACTTTACATCACTTCAATTCAATTCACTTCACTTCACTTCACTTCACTTCCATTCACTTTACTTCACTTCACTTCACTTCACTTCACTTCCATTCACTTTACTTCACTTCACTTCACTTCACTTCACTTCACTTCACCAGGAGTGACGGACGAATGAATACATCCCTCCCACTGCGGCGCAAGGCGACGAGTCGAGACACCAGTTGGATAGCTCAAAGGGTCTCCCCAAACTAGCCTCTCCCGATCTGGCACTCCACGCAGCTTGTGAGCAGGCGCATCCCGAACACACGTCACCTGATAGACTCTTCACTTTATTTAATTTTTTCTCACCTTATTTCAATTCAATTCACTTCACTTCACTTAACTTATATTTCATTTCATTTCCCTGCATTTTAATCCATTTCAATTCACTTCACTTTACTTCAATTCAATTCACTTTATTGTACTTCACTTCATTCCGATTCTTATCCCTTGGTTTCGCTTTATAACTTTAACTTTATAACTCCTTTTTCTTCAACGTTCCACAAACGCTATGTCATTTGTTTCTTTAAACCTTGGGTAATTTGGAAGTGCAAATTTCAGGTAGAAAAGTATATGATTAGCACAATGGCAGCAAGTGATTTCGATTTATATACAATGTCAGTCGAAAACGTTTTTATGCGAACTAGATTATTGAATAAACGATCGGCTTGTTAGAAAATGCACTGTCCCATATTTTTGATAAACTAACCCTAAGCTTGCATACGACTCAATGGAACACCTCCTTCTTTTGAGATTTGGGAGCTGTATTGCCAAACATAAGTTAATTTGAACATTTTTTCAGGGTTCTGTGAGTCCGTGGTCCAACGGGCCGGTGCTGCTGTCCGCCCTACACGGGGCGAGTTCACTGTCCGCGCTGGCCTCCCCCGCGCTGCTCAGGGCGGCCACCCCGTGCAGGGCGCTCACCGTAATCTACTTTTTACTGGCCGTGTTCTTCCTGGCGCACCTCGTTCCGGAGGTACACTCACCATTACTTGGCATCACCTGCTGAATCCTTGTATCGAGGACTTTTTAATGTTTTATTGTGCTTCCTATAATCTATCTACCAAGAGGCATCAGGCCTTTTTAGTGGAGATATTTAAAATCATTTAGTGATTGTTCCAATGAAACTAAAACTTATGAAGTCAACGGAGTGTTTTTTTATTAATTTAACAACGAGATTAAGAACGACTTGTTTCGGAGAATTTGAACAATTCATCAAATTTCAACGTTCATTTTCATGTTCTGTGAAATTTCTGTTTTTATTTCAGTTCTATCGAGCAACTGGCCTATAATGATATAATAACAGAACTTGAATAGGACTTTCACAGAACCCGAAAACGAATATTGAAATATGATGAATGGTTCAAATTCTCCGAAACAACCCGTCCTTTTAAAGATTATTTTTTTTTATTTTTCTACATATGGGTTCTGTATCTTTACTACTACAGAAAAAATTGCTTTTAATTTTCTTATTAACATAAAATTATATTGCCTCGGTATTGCTAGGTTTTATTAACTTAATTATTAGTTACCAATAATAGTTGTGACATTTTAGATAGTAGTTTAAGAGGTTACCCATAAATGGCACAAAGCTCTCGATAATACAGGGATTGAAAGTTAAACGAGCTCATAATATAATCTAGCACTAAATAAATGTCCAAAGTGTTATTTTACTATATCCCTTCTGTTATTTCGTCTTGGCTGGGATGGGCTAACTGTCTAAAAAAAACTGCCGGTTTCTGAAGAAAACCATCAAGAAGAAAACTGGAAACATTCGGAAAGACTTGTTGTTAACCCTGAAGTTTTATTCAAGTAAACAAGTAATCAACTAACATAATCATCACTGCCATGTTTGCCTGGATGGAGTCCCCCCTGATGGTCGACAGGAGACGGGAGATGTCCAAATATCCTCCATAAACGGCTGCTTACACACATTTTTGTGTTTTTATTTTTTTCACTTAAATTCCGCTTTTTTGCCTATCTGTGTATTATTATTTTTCTTATTCTAATTAATTAATTCTTATTCTAATTCCCGTATACATTCTTACAATTATTATTATTATTGATTAAATAATTACGCAATGCCGCTACCGCTGACGAGTTTGTCTTGTGTTGAACTCAAATATAGTGTCATAGAATTTAGTCCAAGCTTCACCGCCCTCCATTGGACTCAGTCCCTTCGTCAGTGATCTTGGAAAATTCCTCCATGTAGGTGGTAGTCAGTGAATTATTTAAATCAGCATATTAATGAGCATTGAAGTTCAAAGAATTTGGCACAGTTCCACATAATTGTGACAATAGTTTATGTGCACCAATACTATTTTATTGACCTCCTTAAGTCTATTACTGCTGTTGTTTGTCCCACTATCAAGAATTCTCTCTCTCTCCATCTTAAAATGTGGACAATTCAAATGCTTCCCTCACTATCAGGTCAATCTGCGTACATGATGCGAAGATGGGAACTCTTGGAATCTGCGTTGTGAAAATATCAACAGGTTTCAATGTCCACTCTACCAGTTCCTTAGGGGCATATCGATGCTGCATGTCGCAACGTAGCGTAAATTCTCAAGTAAATTAGAAGATTAAGTTTCCACAACTTTTTAATGTATAATCCCGCGATTTTTCATCTTCTTCCTGTGGGAGTTTTGGACATTGGCCTCTCTCAAATATGTTCAGATTTGCCGATTGCTGGCAGCTCTCACCCAATAAGAAGCCGGTAGTTGTTTTTAGTAAGTTAATCCAGTTTATTTGTTGCAGTTGTACATCTTGCTCCCTCTCTACCTGGCCGCCGGACTCTGTTGGACGCCTCTCCTCCTTGCCCACGACTCTATTCTCGGAGAATTGGCTTGCGAGGGAAACTTCCAGACCCTTCCTCCTCACAACCCCCACGGAGCAGTCTCCGGCCTTCAATCAGAGCGGAGAACCCTTCTCCGGCGCCTGACCAGAGCCTCGAGAATAGCCAGGGATATTGGTCTACTCTTTGCAGCATTAATGCTACCATTGATTCCATCTCGTCCAGTAGTCTCAAGTCCAAGTATTGTAGCCGACTTCAACAATACTAACTGTTTGCTTTCTCCTCCGTGTAGTTCTGAACTTTACGGACTGAATAACGCTAGCATTCTGGTTGAAAGTGTGTTCGTTTGGGAGGAATCCAAGTCGAAGCAGAATGCCACGGACAAGACTTGGATACCCATTGAAACTGAAGAGGAATTGGAAGGGTGGAGAGAAGAGGCTTGCGGGTCGAGGGGGTGCCCGGGCAATGATATTCCAGATGGTAATTACGACTTTACATTTTTCTTATTATGTTATGCTACTTATGTTGTGCCACTGATATTTCCTGGAATGAGTTAATTCCATCTCTTCTCGAAATTGTTTCTGTCATTCTATAATTTTCATCATGCTGGTTTTAAGCTACGGACAGTAATAAAAATTTCTCCAATGTTTCCAGCTTTACAGTTTCTTGGCGGTTCTCACCCATTCGAAGCTGACCTTTCTTTATTAGGTCGATACCTGTGCGTGTCTTTCCAGCCAAGCACGAAGAAATGGAAGGGATGCTATACAATAAAATAGTCTGATATGGTTTGAGATTTTTATCGTATTATAATGTGTTGTGAAACTCTGTCTTGCCTTGTTTTGCCCTGATGAAGAATATTGACAGACTCTCTGAAACGTTGGCAGAAGAAGCGGAAAGCGCAACACGTCATAGTAACCCATAATCACGATAATACTTGGAAGTGAAAATCTCTAATCATATCTGACGATAAGTCTGTTTTGTTAAAGGTTCCGACAGTCGCACCCCGCTGGGAAGAAATATATCCGCAATCGACAATTTGCACTACTGCCTGCACCTATTCTGCCTGTTGACCGCGCTCTTCTCATTGGCATTTTCCCAGATTTGGAAGTCTTTCCGAATGTTTCCAGTTTTCTTCTTGATGGTTTTCTTCAGAAACCGGCAGTTTTTTTTAGACAGTTAGCCCATCCCAGCCAAGACGAAATAACAGAAGGGATATAGTAAAATAACATAGCAAAAATTGCATTTCATTTCATCTTATCGAGTCTGTTTTGTTCAAGGTTCCGACTGCCGGGAAGAAATCTCCATGATCGACGACATCCCCTACTGCCTGAGCCTCTTTTGCCTGTTGGCCTCGCTGCTCTCGCTGTGGTGCTGGACCGAGGGGCGCGGGCGGGGCGCTTCGCCCGCCGGGGGCCCCCTGCCCTGGAGAGCTGCCCTGATGGCCATCACGGACCCCCGCATGCGGCTGGCGGGGCCGCTGGCCTTCTTCATCGGGCTGGAACAGGGGTTTCTCTATGCACACTTTTTGAAGGTAAGATACAAAAAAACCACAAAGGGCGAATTTTAAAAGATTAAGTAGGTATTGAAAAAGTGAAAAAAACATTTGAATGAATGAAAAAAACTTGGTAAGATATTTTCGATTGCGTGGCCAAGGGATTTATCTGGTGTTATGATTTTACAAATATATTATAAAATTTCATTTAAAAACTACTTGGCTGTCTTAAAACTTTAATAATATTTAGGTATACTGAGGTAAACATTCTGTTTAGATGTGTGGGAGTCAAACACAATTGGGAGTATGATATTGATGTCTTTTGTCTTTTGTATAACTGGCATACAGAGCTCCGGGCCAATAAGGCCCCTTTCTCTTTCATCATGAGTTTAAATTGGTTGTTGGAAAATTATTTTTGGTTTTTTTTATTTTTGGGAAAAAAAAAATTTGCGTCGTACTGTGCGAGACAATTAATGGACAGGTTAGTATGGGTTGGAATGCCCGAATAAAGGGATTCCAGGAGGCTTAAGATGTGGTCTTTAAGGAGGGGGACTTCGGAGTCACGGTGGAGCTGGAAGACCCTCATCCACTTGGGGGCTCCCAGGGCTGTGCGAATGGCTTTATTTTGGAATTTTTGTTGTCTATTTAATTGAGATTTGGAAGCGTGGGGGTGATATTGATGACACGTCTGTTCGGGATCTATTGCATTTATTGACTGAAATTGTTATAGGTTAGTGGCTATATATACATACCGCCACATACCTCCCCCTCTAGTGAAATAATCACGTAACGATTTGTTTGAAAAAAAAATTTTTCAGAAAAAAGAAGTTTCATAGAAACACATTTGTAAATACATAAGTACATTCAAAAACATTTTCAACAAAGTCATTTGTTTGGAGATGATACTGGGAGTATGTAGGTAATGCAGGTGATAGGATGACATTGGAAGCTTTTATAATTCTGACGGCTACAGCGGCACGGCAATGGCACAAAAAAGCCAAAAGCATACGTTCCTATTTATTTATTGATACTTCATAAGTATTATTTACTAGTGTGAGCCTCACTGGGTGCTTTACTCGTGCTAAGGCAACCATTTTACGATTTTATGTGACAAATTGCGAATGTAAATAAAATGGACTAAAATGTATTGAAATTATGTTAAATTAAGTAAAATGTATTGAAATTATGTTAAATTAAATAAAATGTATTGAAATTATGTTAAATTAAATAAAATGTATTGAAATTATGTTAAATTAAATAAAATGGACTAAAATGTATTGAAATTATGATAAATTAACCCCTCCGACTTTTCGCGAACTTGAAGCTAAAATGTCTTTACCGAAATGTCAATTTCACGAAAACGTTGTGTTATTACCGCCTCACAATCAAAGCTCTATAAATGAAACATTACTGAACGGAGCCGAATAGTAAAAACTGTTTTAGAAAGGTTACAAAATAGGCTTTCAAATTGTTGTATCATAAATAAATATTAACATTTGTAAATATTTAAATTTAGAATGGAAACATGAAAAAATTGTAAAAATGACTCACCTGTAATGTTTTATGTAAAAACGATACTAAAATCACGGATAATGTAAAAAAAAACACTTATTTCATCGTACAAATGTACAATAAACAATTCTGTCACTTCACTTTTTGACCATTTCATACAAAATATATTTTTAAAAAAATAATTAAAACTGGGATATGTGGGAGGCGGGTTTTACGATTTGGCGGGTAAAATTTGCTTCCACTGAGTAGGTCTTTTTACGGGTTTCTATGGATAACTTTGAATAGAGATGTGAAGCTTCATTCAATACGAATATTCTACTTTTTGTTTTAGGGATGTCACTAGAAGAATAACGGAGTTATGACGATTTTTGTGGAAACACACGCGTTGACGTGTAAACACGCTTATTGTACTTGACTGCTATCGTTATTTTATCGTGTATATCTGCTTACGTTGCTGACCGGTTAAACAAATTTAAAAGAAGTATTATGAAATGTAATAAAATAAATAAAGTAAAGTTAACAATTATTTTACAAGCAATAATTATTCGCCTGAAACACTCATCCACATTGAAAAATCTCCTGATAAAAGATACATGACGCCAACGGGACGTTGTGTCAATGTCCCGTTGGCGTCATGTATCTTTTATCAGGAGATTTTTCAATGTGGATGAGTGTTTCAGGCGAATAATTATTGCTTGTAAAATAATTGTTACCCTTTGTGCTATGCATAAAAAATCTTGTCTTAACGTTAGTTTACCAAAAAAATAATAATTAAAAGTAAAGTTAATTTATTAAAATTAAATAATTAAGGCAGTTATACTAAGCAATGAGTATATAATTATTTGTCCGGGTTTGTTGTGCCTGCGCATATGTATTGTACGCGGCAGAGGGTAGTTTTTTCATTCACAATCAAACGGCTCTCCCTTTTGTCTAGTGGTACGTGGTCTGCGTGGCAGGAGGATCCCAAGTGTGGAGCGTGCTGGCAGCGGTGGCCGTGCTACGCTCTCTGGTGTCTGCCACGCTCAGCATGCTTCTGGCACACGGGAGAAGAAGACTTGTCGCAGGTTTGTCCGCCTTGTTTTCTTCTTCTTGTTGGCGCCGGCCCAAAACCAAACCAGTCAGACCCTTGTCAAAACCAGTAGATACTAGCCAATAGGTGATCACTGTAATCAATTATATTTTGATGATTTGTATGTTTGCGTTTGCCGTTTTATTATGAAAAATAAAATCAGGGCCCATTTTGGTTATAATCAATGCCTACGTCTTGAAAATTCGGTGCCCGGAGCGTACTGCTCTTGTCCTGCCTCTTGTCCTCTTATCAGCGCAGATTGGCGGGGACCTATTCAATGAACAATTTTTTTTGTTTATTTTGTAAATATTTATTAATTTATCTACAAAATAGCAACAGAAAATCAAAGAGCTTTTTTCAAGCCCGCTGCTGGTTTCGAGATGCACACGTAGAGAAACGACGGGCGTTCATAATAATATAGCTGTTTCAACCGTACACACATATTCTTTGAATGCCTGTCCCTTCTAATGCGTTCCGTTCCATACTAGGCAAGCTGTTATATATAGCTATTTCATCTGTTTACACATCATTATTGGCTCTGCTTCTCTTATGCGTTTCGTTATTCGCTTTGCATCTAGAAACTGGAATGCAATATTTTTGCTGGATTAGTATGAACGTAACGCATCTTTGTATTTATGTCACTGATTAAAACTATAAAATTATATAATACATATATATACTGAAAAATATAGTTTTAACATACTTATTAACCTAATATAATTTTATAGTTTTAATCAGTGACATAATTATATTGATGCTATTGATTTCTGACGAAACTATCGATTGACTTACTTACTTACTTACTACCCATGACTCTATCCTACTGACTTTCTTTTGGGTATGCTCGGAATGAACTATTTACGGGTCAGGAGGAATGTGCGCATTGCTACACATTTCTTTAGACTGATTCGTGGATGATTTGAAAACTCGGTCATCATGGAGAGCATTCAGTTCTATGTTCCCGATGGTTATCTCCGTCACCGATAACATAGACTATTCTATCTCCCGGCCTGCAGGACTAACTTGCTAAAGGTCATGTCTGTGGGGAGAGCAATCTTGCTGTTGAACAGAATCAATTCGGATATCGACATTTTTAGCATCAATGAAGATTCCTTTAAAAGGCAAGCTCTATTATTACTGGTATAGTTCATATACACACTGTTTATATTAATGTAAGAATTCTTATTACCAAATGTATCTTAAAAACGCATTAAAATTAAAAAGTATGTTGAATTGAATTAAAAAATAAACATTTGAAAAATAAATTCTCTCCTTTCAACTGCCCCCTATGAAATGACTCTATCCCTGTATGATTCCCATTGATGTTCTCATATAATTATTGTTCAAGGTGGCGGTCTGGTGTGGCACTCGTGCCTGCTGCTAGCGCTAGGCGCGTGGCGTGCCGCCCGTGCCGATCTGCAGTTACCGCCCGTCATGGCGGCAGCCTGGGCGGGCTGCGGGGCGGTCTGGGACCTACTGCTGCCCAGTTAGTACACCATTTAGTTCATCTACGGATGGCACTTTTTTCAGGACAGTAGTTTAGTCACTAATTACCACCATCCTCGTTTAAATCATCCATTACCCATAAGATTTCTTAAGAATTTACTGTCCCAAATTCTTGGCTGCGCAGGTGCAATTAGACTAGTAGGCATCGGGTGCCAACTTGCTAAGGCTGGGAATAGATTTCAGATTTTGCTTTCCGGTCCGAACAGGCATTACACCGATTATCGTTTCAGGTTTTTCTGGTCTCAGTCGTTGCCGAACTAGCGAAACACAACAGTCACCTATCCATTGACAATACTCATTTGCAAACTGACGAGCGTTCAGCATAGAAGTCGCACTCAACTGCGGGCAGAGTTGCCATTCAAAATACTCGCAATAAGTGCTCAAAATCCCTAAATTGGGGAGAACAAAATAACAATTCCTCACAAGTTCTATATGTAATTCTACCTCCAAAATGTAACAAAATTATATAAGCATTTATTTTTTATTATCTAATTATATTCAGATTTCCTCTTTCGTTCAGGCTTTAAAAATAGAAATTTGTTTTAAATTTGCTGATAAAGAAAACGAAATTATAGTACATTCTCACAGTTATTCTTATTTTTCTTCCAATGTGGTAGGATAATCAAGAAATGTCCAGTATCCAGTGTTGGGTAAAATACACAATTCTTGTAAAATATTAGAAATTCCTCACGAGTCGGAAGAAAATCTAGCACGTGTATTTCAGTTCTATGCAAACGTATGCGTATATAAATGATTCAATCTCAACAAATGTATGGCATGAAAGCATTTCGATAGTCTGATCAGGCTATGGTAACCGGCTATCGGAAAGTAAAATCGGACATGTACTCCCGGCCTAAGGCGCCAAGGAGCCAAGAAGCCAGGCGGTGGTAATACCTAATACCTAACGCAGCGCCCTTGAGGTTTTTACGAGTGCCAGGCGCCGTTTGGCCCATAGCCGGCCCCGGTCCCGATGGGGGGGTTATGTTGCCAGGTGATGATTGAACGGAGTGTGAAAGGGAAGGAGATGGGGGGGGTGAAGGTTGTTAAGTATCCGACTATTCATATCTGGTCAATAAATATCCCTTTTGCCATTTGAAGCAATGTATTATTGATTCAGAATTTAAGATTTCAGAGATTATCATGGCCAAAAGTATTACAGCTATTGAACTTTTTTCATTAACTTCACACACGAAGCCACGAGGAAAATAATTTATTTCAGAGCCTGTGTCATTTTTGGGGATGCTGTGTAGAGGGTCATTATAGGGAAAAGGAGGAGAATAAGTTCAAGGAAGAAAAAATGTGTGAAGGGTGGGTAGGAATTTGAAGAGTCAGTGCGTCCAGGAGTGACGGACGTATCCTCCATCCCTCCCACCGCGATGCAAGGCAAAAGGTCTCCTGGAGAGGTGAAAAGGTGTATCAACCGACCACTCAATCAACATGAATTCATTTCATATAACATTATTTCCTTAGCACTCGTCGACGAGCCCGTGCCCGCCGGGCGAGCCGCGCTGGCGCTATCGTTCCGAGCACTCGGCCTGTCGATCGCGTTCCTGGCGCGCTCCACGCTGTGCGCGCGCTGGGCACTGCGAGCGCTCTTCCTAGCGCTGCCCGCCGCCGCGCTGCCGCTGCTCTTCGCGCCAGACCGATGATAGTCATTACCGACTGATGATTGTGGTAGTCAACTAAAGTGTATAGTATTGATCGGTGATAGCCAACTGATGATTCATGATCTTGATGGCCAACTAAACAATATGGCATTGATCGATGATAGCCAACATACGATTAATTATATCAACAGTATGGTATTAATCGGTAATGGCCAACTAAAGAATTTTTTTATTGATTGGTGATGGCCAACTGATTGTGAATAATCTTAATGGCCAACTAAAGAATATGGTTTTGGTTGGTGATTGCTAACTGATAATTAATAATCTTAATATGGTATTGATTGGTGATGGCCAACTGATAATTAATAATCTAATGACCGACGAAAGAATGTGGCATTCATTGGTAATGGCAAACTGATAATTAATAATCTTAATGGCAAACTAAACAGTAAGGTATTGATGGCCAACTGATAATCAATGATCTTGACAGTCAACTAAAAAATATGGTGTTGATTGGTGTTGGCCAACCGATTATATTAATGATTTTGATGGCCAACTAAAGAAAGTGGTATTGATTTGTGATGGCTAACTTAACAATATGGTATTAATTCGTGATGGCCAACTGATGTTTAATGATCTTGATGGCCAACTGAAGGACATAGGCAAATTAAAAAATATGGTATTGATTTTTAGGGCCAACTGATATTTAATGTACTTGATGACAAATAGAAACATGCTTTTGATTTGTGATGACCAACTAATTATTAATGAACTTAACGGCCAACTAAAGAATATTTTATTGGTTAGTGGTGGCCAACCGATGATCAATGATCAACTAAAGTAAATGGTTTTGTTTTGTGATGGTCAACTGATGATTAATGATTTTGATGACCAACTAAAGAATAGGGTTTTAATTGGTGATGGCCAAAACATGATATTGATTGGTAATGGCCAACTGATGATTAGCTATGTTATTTGATATGTTATATGAGATGTTATTTATCTTGATACTAAATATTGTACTATTTAATGATGATCTTGATGGCCAACTGAAGGGTTTGGTAATTAATTTTGATCAAGAACACCAAACGCAGATCATAGCTATGATCTGTGTGGTCAACAAATGAAAATGGTTCGGGAAATTGGTTGATTGGTCATGTTGAAAATATTGATTGGCCCTAATGCCTGCTCTTTATTTTCGGTGAGATGTTTGGGGAAACGAGAGATCTCTAGTGCTACCTATTTAACCAAGTATCGCGCAGTTGTTGCTTAGATTATTTATGGGTAGTCTCACCGAGAGCGTGGAGCGCACATTATAATTATGATGGCCAATTAAAGAATGTTGTATTTAATGATGATGTTGGCTAACTTGATTACTTTTGCAGTAAGAGATGATCCGTTAGAATTGTAATATGTGCGTGACTGTGCGACCCAAGTTCCCTCAATTTTCTATTACTTTCACTGGAAATGACCATACATTTTCGTTTCTTGAACAGAAAATCAATTTCATTGAACTGACTGCCCAAGTCTTTTGCTAAATTGGCCACTTCAGTTTCTTTCAAATCTGCATAGATCATACTATTATGGTGACCTTTTAGAGGAGACCTGTGAAAAATCACAAATAGTCTGACAAATGACAAATCATTTCAAATTTATGAAATAATAAAATATTGTTTTGTAGCTAGGTCGCTTGTCATAATTTTTCACACAACTGACTACAATTTTGAAAATGACCCTTAAATTCAAATCAAAATTAAACCTGTTTACACGTAGGACTAACTATTAGACCTTTTAGTTGCCGAGTTGTGGTCTGGATCCCACCCAGACGTCGTGAGTTCAATTCCTCGGCTGGCTAAGTCCTACATCACGACACAAGCAATGTTTTCCGCTTACTGTAAGAGATTTTCGAATTATTGTCAGGTTATTCAGGATTAATGTCTGAATGGTTTAAAAAAAAACAGAAGTTCAGGCAAATTATATTTCGTTAATTAGGCCAAATATCATGGCTGTGAATGTTTGCAGCTGTGACAGTCACTGATACTTCAAGCATCATGACTAGAGCTGAATAGATGGTTTCCTCGTGTACCCTATATCTACATTATCTTAAATAAGTGATCCTGTAAATGTATATATTTGTGATTATTCATAAAATTAACATCTTTTCGTACCTCCACATTTCAGCTGTTCATGATTTCAAATTTATTACGTAATTTTATGTACAATTTATTGTAATATTTTATACGGTGTCCGGAAACTGGAAATTGCAAGCTGAAAACTTGTAAATCTACGTCACGAAGAACCCAAAAATTTTTTTCGGCAAATAAAGGGTTAAAAAAACTTTTAGAGCTGGGTCAAACAATTCAAAGTTTGGACTCCATTTACTCGAAAACGAAATCTCAAATCAATAAAAGTTATACTACAAAACCGACTCCAAATGTGATGTAGATTAATTAATATTTCACTTGCACTGCTAATTTCCGGACACCATGAATTATATTCATTGATCAAATATAGATTAATATAGTGGAAATATTCTGTTGACGTTAAAAATATATTGAAGAGATTTAAAAAATTCTTTGACTCTATAGCCATCAATAAATACATGTATAATGTTCATCAACAAGCTAAGCATACACCACGTGATTATTAGAATAAATTTTGACTTTTATTTTAAACTATCAATAAATAACATGAAATGTATAAATGTATAGAATTAGATTTTATGTATGGGTGTCCAAAAAGTTTTTTATGGTTAACATTCAAAACTTTAAAAAAGCAATGATCCGTGAAAACTTTTCGGGCTTACTCGATAATCATAAAAAAGATTTTGTGTGATATGTTGACAAATTGGTGATTTAAGCTCAAAAGTGTGTTTGATGAAATATAAGTGTATCAAATATGTAGGATATCCACAAAGATATAAGCATAACAACATATCCGTTGATAATTTTTTGGATTTTTTTTTCAAGTACTTAATAATTTGATGTCTGCAAAACCAAGTCCGGGCGGTATTAATGTAATTATTCAGTCATAACTACAAAATGAAGTGAATAATAACGGCAAATTAATATGTATTCTCCTACTAGTGTTAGGCATGCATCTTCGAAGATTCAAAATCATAAGTAAAAAATATTTTAATTATGCGTGAAGCCACAGATGCACATGCTAGTTACTCTCTCAAAAGCATGCCAGTAGCCGTCTTCAGCGCGCCTCTGGTAGGTGTAACGTGTAGCTGATTGTAACTCGCATGCTAATAGCTCGTATGTTATTCAATTGCAATGAATTCAATTTTTTGTGTGTCAGTGGCACGTGGCGTGAGGTGGGGGGGAGGACGCGCAGCATGTCTGCACATGCTCTGCCAGTACCTAGAATGAACACGTTAAAACAGCTAACTTAATATTTTCGCGATCAAAGCATTGAGGTATTATGATAGAGTAAGCGATCTTAGCAAAATTACTATTTGAACATCACGGATAGTGATAAGGAGAAGGGTTTGGATAGCTCACCATAAGCAAGCGGTAAGCTATCATCGTGCTTAGTTGACCAATCGTAGAGTAAATGAGACAAGCCAGATAAACAAATCACTTATACCGTTTCGAGAGACACCTGAACGATGTGGTACTCGTCACGCTGTTTTCAGTTTTTTTTTTTATATTAAAGATTAAAATATCCAATTTACACGAATTTTGATTATGGTGAAGCCTTACTTATCGATAGAAGGTTACACCATTATTTTCCCATCTTTGCAGAACGACTTTTACAGTAACTTAGTGTGCGTGTCGGCATTTTGCAATTATCGCTAGAGACCCATACCTGGATAGCGCTCGAAACCAACTGAAACCTGTGTTATTTCGAAGAGGTCAATTAGCAGATGTTTGTGGCATAATGTCAAACGCTAATGTCTCTATTTATATACCGCAATGCAGAAAAATGACTCGGTGGGGCGATGAAAAAAAAGCGACATTGCATTCTGAACTTCAGTGATCTACAATCCAGTGAGTAGTTAGCATGTCAATTACTTTCCAAAAGCATGCTTTTCACTGACATATGTTTCCGCGGCTTTAGAATCTCACGGGCCCACACAAATCGTTATCCGTGTAATTTAACCTCATTTGAAGTAATTGGTAATTATTAAGTGTGATCAGAAATAATTTAATTAATTGCAATTTTTTTAAATTTGTCTAATAAAAATAAAAAAAAAACTCTTCTTTATGAAGTATATATAGCACTTCGATCTTTTACATTTCACTGTCAATACTTAGATGCATACAAAAACAATATTTTCGGTATATGTCCATCACCGATACAATATTATGTAAATCTCTTTCAAATTATTAACATCTTTGTGTGTTTTTAAATATCTAAATGTTTTCAGGGGTTATCATAAATTAATCTTTTTTATCCGCTAAAGGTATTAAATTGTTAGTTGAAAGATTTTTAAATATGACTTCTAGTTTTACATTTTCGGACCCGTGTTATGAATAGATCTCATGGATTATTCGAGAAAAGTTATTAGCGAACAAAAAGAATTTGAAAGGAACAAGGATCATGTATTTATGAAGTTTAAAAAAAAGTGTTGAAAATGCATGAAAGTGTGTACCGGTTAATGTGTTCATCAAGCTGGAAGCAGACGCTTGAACATGAATTTGGATTCGAGTCCAATACATTAAAAAAATAATATAAAAATTCCAAGCTGAATAATAATTTTTTTAAGGCCTTTGACACATTACGCTATATTATGCACGCATAAATTGGGCGTGGCATATACGTATTATATATTGGGCTGACACACTACGCTATAATCTTTCTCAGGAGAGGGGGTCTGATCCATCAGGGGACTGCCGCGGAATATCGTTTCTTTGTATGAGATCTGTCACTTTTACAGATGACAGCCGCATAATTACGGTGCTCCGTAAATTGTAAATTGGTCGCATAATTTTCAAATATAGCCTGGCTAGCAGATCACGGCGCATATCGTCGCCACGCCCACATTTAAAACACATCATCTTTTGTGTGACAGGTCTGTATGGGATTGTATGACTAGTCACCCCCTAAACCAAAAAGTATAGCAAATATGTGTACAGATATGTGCTTTTTTTTATTTATTTGTGTTTTAAAATATAAAGTATAGGTAATTAAAGAATTAAATTTATACACAATTTTAGTCGAATTGTCAGAATCAGAAAATAAATCTCCCACACATTTTTAACTGTGTTTGTGAAAATAACCCATTGGTTATTAGAATCGACACATAAACGTCCCAAAAACAAAATAAATGTGATTACATTAACCGGCGCCTGCTGTCCTCGAAAATTGTTCTAAAAGCCTTTATTTGAATGCAAAGATATCCTTGAAAAGTAATTTTAAACCTTCATCGCCTTTTGACTTGAGAAAATCAAGAAGCCTCGATTCTCGACAAAGTCATTCCACTCGACCAAAGAGTGGTTCGAACCACTCGTTGTTCGAATGGAATGACTTTTGACGCTCGGCGTATATACCTTCGACGAAACTTAAGAATAAGAACTTCGACCAACGTATATACTTTCGACGGCGATTGCGATCGGCCTGGATTGGAGAATCGATACCCAGCTCGCATCAAAAAAATATTTAAAATATATTACAAAAATAATATATTGGTGTAGGGACCGAGAAGTTGCTTAGCAAAAAATATTATATTAATTTATACTATTAGAATTAAATACAAATTGAAATATTAACTCGATGTAACGTCATTGAATGCGTATGTTTTTGTTATCAAGGATCTAACTTATATTATTATAAATTATGATAGTCTTTGTTCATCCCAAAACAAAGTAGTTTAAGTATTTATGTTATAAATTATTGGAGAAAAAAAATACTTATGGTCAACCTTATGAATAGAGAGTAGGTTGTAATATTTGCTCAAAGTAGTTGATAAAACATTTTATTTTATTTTAACTGGCAACATCTTAAGAAAACATTATTTGCACTGTATGAATTATTATTTAACCTTCATTAAAAAATTTAAGTCGTAAAATTTTAAAAAGCTAATATAATTAATTATAATAATTTAATTTTTAAATAATAATATCTACAAATTAATCGAAGATTTTAGCTATGTATTTCACAAAACCAATTATGCCACCAATAAAAAAAATATTTTACTTGTTTTCTATTAATTTTAAATAGATTCTTGCTTAAATAGTGGTGAACAGTGTCATAGGACTTCTGCGGGGTTAAAGGGGATTGTGGGCGGGTATAGCCTCTCCCGATTCGGCTTACCACTCAAGATGGCGGGAAGACGCATCCTCCTGCAAGACCTGGAAAAACCAGTTCCCATAACCCCGGGAACCCCTGCTAAACACCAAACGTTGCGAACCTCTTGGGGTGACCTATGATGACCTAAGGTATTGGTGATATAAAAATAAATTCCTACATAGAAATCGATTGAAAAATAATGGTGGCAGGGTTGCATTTCTGATTTAATTTGACTTATAGCAGCTAGTCTTCAATTATAATGCCGATGGTTCAGTATTAAACTGCGTCATGTCCAAGTCTGTTGTTTTAATTTAATCAATATGTTGTTTGTCAAACGCGATCTGTCTAAACAAAAATTAACTGATTTAGGGGGTATTTCACTATGTCGGGCTAAATATCTGAATAGCTATCCGTTGGCTGGCTTTAAAGTTCAGAATAACTTCGTTATTCAACGGCGACCGTTTCACCATTGGTTCGAGCTGCCGGATAGATAACACTCGAAATAGTCTGGCAACATCGCAAAATGTTTGCTGTTTCTCCATCTACTGCCACGGCTGTCATGCGTCACAGTCCGCACACCGCGAAGTGTGCATTTTTTTGGTTATGTTATGTTGATTATCAGGTCATTTTAGATAGATTCGTGTCGAATTAATACATTGTTTCTTATTTTGAACACAATCAAATAATTCAGGATGGATCATACAAGCATTCAAATTCATTCTACAAAATTCGACTCACTTCTCAGCTGTTAAACTCGGAATGTTTTGACGCCATCTTTGATTCGAGGAATAGCGCCTAACGTGAAGTTCGAGCACTGATTAGTCAAATCTAACTTTAACCCGAGCGTTAGCGTTATTCAGATATAGTGAAAACGAAAAAATGACTAATCCGCGGATTAGTGCTTGGTCAGAACATAATCAGAGATAGTGAAAAACCCCCTAAATGGGAGACATGTCACAATATTGCACAATCTTCAGTTAATGGAAACAATTCGAAATAGGTTTGTATAAAACTGAATACATTTTAATATTTTTTGAATCTTTAGGAGTCAAACATTTATTATTGATTTTTCTGAAGAGAGCTCCTTTCGACGAATCTTTTGATACTTATACAGGATTTTCCAATAAGAGGTGTTATTTTGATATTCAATCGTAAAATATCAATGGTTTCGTTGCTTGTGTGGCACGTAGCGCCGTTTTATTGAAAGTAAACGTTGTCCAAATCAATACTATACAATTCCGGCCATAAAAAATCATTAATCATCCCTCGATAGCGCAATCCATTCACCGCAACTGTTGCTCAAGCCTCATTTTCGAAAAAGTAAGCTCCAATGACTCCGCCGGACCATAAACCGCACCAAACAGTCACGCGTTGAGGATAGAAAGACTTTTCAACAATAACTCTTGGGTTTTCGGAGCCCCAGCTGCGACAATTTTGCTTGTTGACGAAGCCACCGAGGTGGAAATGGGCCTCATCACTCAAGATGATTTGCATTTGATTCACCCAAGTGAATTTTAATAATTTCAATGCGTTGTTGAAGCGTGAATCGTTCCATTTTTATTGATGGCGTAGTTACTAAATGTTAAAAAATGACAGCTTCAAAAGTAACATCTACCGAAATAGCGGGCTATTCAAAATGACACCTCTTATTGGAAAACCCTGTAAAATAATTTATGTTTTTTTGGTTTTGTTTCCGTTTAATACTGGGCCACCGAAATGTACTTTTATACGAATTTCATCGTCGTAAAGTTGATAAAAAGAAAACTCAAATATTTAAAAAATTTATTGTATAACATTTTTATGTACCCACCGAAATAGTCTTTAAACAGATAAGTAAAAATAATAAATATTATATGATTGCATTATATTTAACAGATAAACAAAATAAATATATCCATCCTTGTAAATATTGATTCCTTACAAATAAATAAATAAAAAAAGCGTAATAATTATTATTGTTATAAATAAGTTATAATTACGCCTATCATTATAGCCATCGCCTTGGTGAGAGATCAGTGTAGTATAACAAAAGAGTAGACTTTCCCTAACGTCAAATCCGGGTATTATCATTACTACGATATCATCCGTACTTTGACCGCCGAAAAGCGCACATTAAAATAACTAGACTCTGCCCAGAAACGTAAAGTAAGATAACGGTTTGCAGCACAGTCCATTCTGGTACTTTTCTGCGCAGGGCCCGAATGTTCGTTTTTAACCGAACCATCTGCTAATCGGGTTGCGTAACGATGCACAAATGAATGATTTGAGCAAATTAAAACACATTTGTAAAAGTGTCTAACTTCATAGCGTAAGAAAATATTAATTTTTTTTTATCCGATTTGGGATTTGCAGTTAAGGTTTTTATGCAGCCAAAAAAATTTACTCGCCATTGTAAATAGGACTTTTTTAAGCAGATTTTATCTAAAAATTCCAAATTACAGTGAAAGGACAATGCGAGTTGCCTGAATACCTTTTCCTCATTGACAAGTCTATTGTTTTGTATGACTATGGAGACCGCCAATCAAAATCGAAGAATTGTTTGAAATATTTTTTAGTTGATAGGTCTGTATGGTCAAGTTCCCTCAATTCTATTTATTTATAAATTTTTGTTTGATTTTTTTCAATTCTAAGGACCTTACTAATAAACATGTTTTAAAATTTGCACGACTGTTTTACAACCATTAATGTATTTACACTTAGCAAGAGGGTAGTTTTTTTTTAGTCCCAACCATCTGGAGCCAGTGAGACCATGGCATCCCCAATTGGGCTGAAGATAGCGGGGAGGGGAAGGAGATAGGGAAGAGGAAGGTGGGGAAGTACCTGACTGTTCAGATCTGGTCACCAAACACGGCACAAGCCATTTCAAGAAACGTTTCAATTCTGAATGGTGGTCTTACACCAGGGCGATACTGAGAATATTATCCACTCTGTAACGTGACGCAAATATACTATTTATTAATTTTAATTAATAAATTGTGAAATAACACAAATTAATCATCTTTTTTAACTAGCAGATTTAACACATATTCATTTTTTTTAATATCTAAATGTGGTTAAAGATAATAAAGATCTATAAATAATAAAATTCAAAACTTTAAAAAATATGGCTTCCGTGTTTAAATCCAGTACAACTAAACAAATCACATAACTATTATAAAGTTTATATCAATAAATTAACCATTAATTCGTCGAACATTAATTTAAATAATAATAAAAATATTATATAGATAAAGTAAATAAATAAATAATTTCATAAAATATATCCATATAATAAAATCTCAACAAACTGTATTAAATTAATAATTAAATATGAATTATTATTTTATGTGATGAGTTTTAAATAAACAGCAATAAAATAAAATTGAATTTATTAAAACAAAAAACATCTATAAATTTGTCTAAAAATCATTTTTTAATGAAAAAATATTTATTTTTATTAGGTAATATAAAAAAGTATAATTTCTCCAAAAAACCTTTAAGGGGGTCAAACTATGTCTAGGTGTTTAAAAATAAAATATATTGTACTGTACATAGCAAAACGTTTAAATCTTGACAAAATAAAAACTTATATTATAAATATTAAGTCTGAAAATGAAAGTTATGTATCTAAACGAAATATTGTTAATTTATTAAAAATCTCTTAAAATCACTTCAAATTTTTTTAATCCGGCTTAAAACGGGAATGCCGGCCGTTAATTATCACGATGTCGGAACACATGTTCGTAAAAATTACCATAATTTCGCATTTTGTTATTGTATATTATCAAGGCAAATGCAGGTGCATGAACACATGATATATTAGAAATTGACTAAAAGTTTATCAGGAAACGGCTTGCACTTCCGTTTTTAGCCGGATTACCAATAATTTGCAGAGATTTTTAATAAATTGGCAATACTCATTTTTCTCCGTGCAGAAAATAAAATTTGTGTTTTTTTCGTGAAAGCAATCAGTGGCGCACCAAGGAATTTTTCTTGGTGGGGTCCGGGTTAAACTTGCTGTGGTTTCAATCCAGGGCCGCAACTGGAGTCTGGAGGGGCCCAGGGCAACATATAATAAAGCGGACCATTCTGTCCTCTGCCCTCTGCTTCCTGTAAACGGACGAAACAAATGTTCATCCTACAGTGTTTTCCCTATATGTACGAATCTACGGCTTGTTTTACGAAAACAAAACACATTGTCGGTTTTTACCAAAATTGCAGGACACGTTATTATTATAAAACCAAAGCAAAATCTTAAATTAACTGTAGGGACCTTCGTAACTGCCATTTGCTTTACGAAAATGGTGTTCTTATTACAAATCAATGTACCTACACTTTTTCATATAATTTGTACCCTTTACCTACTGTTATCTATACGAAACTATGTTTAATATGACGAAAGCGCTGTACACAATAGTTTTACGCATTTAAATTTACCTGCATTTTCTCTGTTTCACGAAAATAATATTATGTTCTCTTATAGTCCAGCGACCAAATGTTTTCAAAACATCGACAGCCCCCAATGTTTAACATTTGCACAAACATTTGGTTCAATGTTTGTGGTAATGTTGTCGCTGGAGATGCGGATTTTCGAAAACAATTCACATTGTCTGTAGGTATCTACCTAACTAGTGTTTACGTCACAAAAACCTCACAGTGTTCTTGTAACGGTTGCACCTACCAACAACTCGCTGTACGAAAATTATGTTCTTGTTGTAATGTTTTAAACTGTACTTTACTGGTGTTTACTTTACGAAAAATATGTCCTGATTACAAAAACGATTCTGCATTGTAAAGGGTCAACTTAAAAGAATTTATAATTATGTATCTCTTTCATAGCTAATTGAATTATTTTAGTAATAAACACCGTTTTTGCAAGTTATACTTTAAAATACTAAGATTTAGTTGTATAGGGACAAAACTAGTAAACGTTTATTAGTTTTGTTGTACCAAATATATGTTAAAAATATACTATTGAAACTATTCAAATCCTCTACAATACCGCGTATTCATCAAACAAGGTCAAACCACAATGACATAACAAATATCCCAGGTCATAAAACCACATTCGGACAAAGAAATTATATTTATTTTGCTACGAAACTCCACAATATCTTTCCCCAGATGTAAAGCGAATAGAAAATTTCAAATATTACAAATCAAGAATAAAAATCTGGCTGAAAGAGATTAATGAAAAAACTCTGAAAAAAACAAACGACATAGAAAACTAATAAAACAGAAATGAATAACTTTAGTCCGCCTCAGCACAGGTCACCCTAGTGAGGAGGACTAGAAAATCCGATTAACTATACATATATTTAATATCATATTTTGTATCTACAATGTTTAAATAGTACCCATAAAGATACAAATCAAATTGATGATTTATGTTGAAAATGTTTGGCTTTTCTCGAAACTATAGAACATATCATATCAGGATGTTCTATATTAGCGTCGTCCGAGTATACATTTAGGCATTATCAAGTTTTAAAAATAATTCACCAAAGTTTGGTAATTAAACATAACTTTATTGACTGCCGTAATATAGTACCATATTATGAATACGAACCAAATTCATTTTTATAAAATGAATTTTATACAATATATTATGATAAAACTATACTAACAGACCGAACGATTAGTCATAATATACCCGATATTGTTTTACATGATAAAATTTAAAAAAATAACTTATATCATTGATGTCGCTATTCCAAATTCCTGTAATTTTAAAATCTGTTTCTGAAAAAATAACAAAATACACAGATTTAGGAAATGAAATTAAAAGAATTTGGCATTTTCAGACTATAAAAATATTACCATTTGTTATTTCGGCTACTGGCATTATACCTAGCTCTCTCATTTAAAATTGAGGCGTATTAGATCTGTCAAAAATTTTATACATAAAAATGCAAAAATCAGACATTTTAAATACATGTAGGATTACAAATGATTTTTAAAATATTTATCTTGATGGATCAGTAGGATTTATATGTCCAATTAGAAGTTCTACCGAGCCGAACTCTCTGATATGAAAATATCTGGAGTCAGTGAATTATTTTCCCATTTGATCTCTGGTGATTTGACGTGTTGTTTTTTTATTTATTATGCTTATATGTATAATGCACTTGCATAATGTGGATTGACTAGATGATCATTTGCGGAAAAGTGTGTGGAAGGGGTTAGTTTTTCCTGTGGGGAAGATTTAACCCGGACATAAAGACGGAAAAAAATATATATGTGTATATATATATTAGGGTGTCCCAAAAAAATTAAAGTTGTTATTTTTGAACGCATACCCTCTAATTTTGTTTTAATAATGACAAAACACTTATAAAAAAAATTTCGTTTACTTTGGACAACTGCAACCCGTGCCGACTTGCATCGAAAGATGTCAGTACTTGTACATTAAGACGCCAGCGAGCAAACGTGTTGATGAGCTTGTAGTAAATTGCTATTTTGTTAGTAAACGAAAATCACGCGTTCAGGCAAGATGTTATTAGATTTACGCACTTCTAAAAAGAGTATATTTTTAATAGGAGTCGTAAAACACCAAATATCGGGTTCTAAACTGCCATCTAATGGACAAGTTCTTGAAGTTTTGTTCTACAATATCCGGAAAGTGAATTTAACTGACAATATATACCAAATATAGCCATAGTTGGTTTTTAAAGCTGTGTTTGAAGTAAAAATCAGTCAAGTGACTACAAGCCCTGACATACCACTCTTCAAAAAGTTTCGAGATAACTGTAAAAATGTTGATCCTGATAAAATTCAGTGCTACAGAGAAAATCTCACATTACACCTAACCGCTTCCGAAATCAATGATTTGCTTGACTTTTACCGTACTGCACTGACAACAAAAATACTTTTAGATGACTATTGAGAGTTTTTAGAGCTCTGTGTGATAGTTTTAGGAGGAGATACAGCGAGAAAATTTAAGATTCGGCCTCCAGGTGCTCGATGGATGGCAAAGGCGCTTTATTCCTTCAAAATATCATTAATTTGTGCGCAATTTAAAATTACCGGTAAGGATAAGGCGGCACTTTTAGACGTTTGCCTGTTCATAGTAACATCCTATGTCAAGCCATGGTTACAATGTATTATAGCAGTTAAAGCACCTTACCAGGACTTGTGCTTTTTGAAATCGATGAAGGCTTAAGAAAAAATTGATGACAACATCTCAATGGCAGCTTCATTTCTGTTCAGTAAGCAGTTATGGTATTTGACCGATGAAGGATCTGTTTTATCGCTGTTTGACGACGCTGTGGATCAAACAACTAAAATAAAAATGCACGAAATATCAAAAAAAATAATTTATCAACCTATGACAAACGTTACATCCCATCGAAGGAAGATCTTGATGGTAAATTGTATGGTAAGTTTATTAAGTAGTTTAAATTATGTTTTGTATTGAGGTTTTTGTTCATATCATAATTTAGTGACTTGTTTCAGAGAAAAATATTTACGACTTCATTTCAGTTAAGCAAGTATTTGTGATCGTCTGAACACAGATGCCAGTTTTCTTAACGAATTCCCTACGATGTGGTCAAATAATGCTTCGTATCAAGAAGTCAGAAAGAAGGTGTCGCTGCTGAGGGTAGTGAATGATACAGCTGAAAGAACTGTTAAGTTAATACAAGATTTTCATGGCTTAATCTCACGGTCAAAGAGGAACAAAAATAATTTTTGTTACGATGCGTTCATGAACACCGGAAGATTTATCCTGACTGTAAAAAACAAACTATGAAGAAAAAATTTAATCAATAAACCATTTTTAAATATAAAATACTACATAATTGAACATTTGTGCATTTTTAAATTTTATTTATCCTACAAAAATGAAAGTTGAAAATCCTTCCATACTCTGTACCATATGTTTGGCATCAAGTCGGCACGGGTTGCCGGTGTTTAATCAAAATAATATTTATTATATGAGTTATTGGGATCAAATGGAATAAGATAAGAGGGTATGCATATTTAAATTCGTGAAAAAAAAATTCTTCCTTATGTCCTGGGACACCCTAATATATATATTATATACGTGTACATATATATATTCTTATTGCGCATGTACGGGTGCAAACAAATAATTAATCTTAATATTTCAAAGCATAAATTGCAAAAAGCGTTTATTCCTACAATAATTAAATTAGCGCCATCTATGGAAGAGTATATTGTGAATTATACATAATACATTACATATTACTATTTTGTGTGTAAAGGTATTTGTATTGATTGTACTGCGAATGATGGTATTACGTGTGTTTGGTTGGGATATTGTGTACGCTAGACTAGATTAGAAAATAGTACATGTTTGTATGAGATAATAAAGTAAATATTAATTGTTGAAATATGTAACATGAAATATGTAACACTTTAAAGACTGTTATGTTTTGATGTAAAATTCAGCTTTAATGTTCTGCCATATTGTAAATTATCCAAAAGATGGTCATTACAATCAATAAAGGACTAAAACAATGTTTTATTTATCGACTTACGTAGGTATATCCCTTTTTATCTGAGCTAAACTGCGAAAACTGCTCCCAAACGTCTGGAGCCAATGAGACTATAACATCCCCAATTGGGGTACATGAAGAAAAATGAGTATTGAAGAATCTCTTCTAATTATTATAATGGTTAAAAATGATATTGCCGAATTGATAGGTTTCCTGAAAAACTTTTAGTAAAATACCAATGTATTATAACGATGTCGGAACACGTGTTCATAAAAATCGTAATATTTTCGCATTTTTTTCATTATATTATATTATCAAGGAAAATGCAAGTGTATGAACACGTGTTTTGTTATATTACGAATTTAATAAAAGTTTATCAGGAAACGGTCTGCAATCCTGTTTTTAACCGGATCATCAATATTTTTAAGAGATTTTCAATGAATTAGCAATATTTTAATTTTATCTATAAATATAACATACATGTATTATGTACAGGGTGTTAAGGGTCGTACTTGACTTACTTTAATCAGCGATTCCAATTATTAACCAGTAATAATAATATTTAATATTTGGCTAATTTATATAGCGCCGTTTTCGTGAGAAATCACCTCAAGGGCGTCAAGTAAGTCAAGTGCGTCTCTTAACACCCTGTATATAAAACTTCCGGAAGAAATTCTTTAAATGATTGAAAACCCTATCAAAATCCGTTGTGTGGTTTAATTGACAGACACGGATAGCGATTTTATTCTAGTATAATGTTCTACATGTATTTTTGTATCTTATTATTTGACTATTTCCTATATGTGTGAGTATTGGGCAACCATCGGGATGCCAATTCCACTACACCTGTATACCTGTACACCTGTAAAACTGTATACCTATATACATGTATACTTGTACATATGTATAATTTTACACCTGTAAACCTGTATAACTTTATACATGTATACATGTAAACCTGTATACCTATACACATATATACCTGTACACATATATACCTGTACACATATATACCTGTACACATATATACCTGTACACATATATACCTGTACACATATATACATGTACACATATATACCTGTACACATATATACCTGTACACATATATACCTGTACACCTGTATACCTTATGTACCTACCTAAGGAATTAAGGAAAGTAAAAATTCAAAGAAGATTGGGACAAGCTGGCTATTCAGAACATCCAGACCTTTTCAGTAGTGAGTATACCAACCCACACAATTGCTGGAATAATCCTTTTTATGTGAATACCGCACAAGAGTTCTAACTGCTCCCAACCGTCTGCAGCCAGTGAGACTATGGCATCCCCAATTGGGGTATGTTAAGAGGCTGAATGTAGTGGGAGGGGAAGTTGATGAGGAAGAGGAAGGTGAGGAAAAGCGATTTCAAGCAAAGTTTCAACTCTGAATGGTGGTCATACACCAGGGCGATACTGAAAGTATCTTCCACTCTGGAACGCAAGTATACCTTGTATTATTTTAAATTATCAAATTATGAAATAAGACAAATCAATCGAATAAAATTATTTGCGTACTCCGGGATTTGAACCCACAACCTCCGGATTGATAGACGAGAGCCTTACCCATTGACCACCAAGGCCGTTTTACCTTACGACCCTGGTTTTATAAATCTTCGGATATACATCTGAAACCTACAGTAAACCTCAGTAAACGCCAAAGATGTTTTTATCATCCAAAAGAGGTGCCTACGAAAAATTACAAACTCTGATCACCGGGATTCATGTAGACCAATTTTTAAAAATCTCAAACTTCTGACAGTATCGGACATATATATAATGGAGTTATGCCTGTTAGTTCGATCATCTTCAGAGAAGTTACCACAAAAAACTCAATACATAAACACGCTACAAGCTTCACGGAAAACTTATTAATCCCAAAAGCAAACAAAACTATATTTCAAAAAGGACCACACTACATGACCATAAAAGTATATAACAACCTTCCATGTAACATCAAACAAATAGCCGACAAACTTAAATTTAAATCATCACTAAAACATTTCTTTTAAACAAATGTCACTACACCTTAAATGAATACCTTACATAAATTAAATACCTCTGTTTTTTTTTTATTTACATAGGTACATTTGTTAACATGTAATTGTTGGGTTATGTAAAATAATGTGTATTTGTTGGGTTAGCTTGAAGAAATAGGATGTAACCTAAAAGCTATACCCTTTGTACTCTGTATTGTTGTGCAATAAATATTTTTTTGAAAAAAAAAAAAACAGTAGCCTCTAGACTTAGGACTAGTGCTGTTTCACTTTTTTTAATTAATAAAATCAATGTATTTCTTATAAAAACAAAATTTATTAATACAACTACAAAACAGAGATCAATATTTTTCCACAGACTTTCGTATATCTAGATTCTCTCAACATAATTTACACCTTTCAACCTATCATACGCGTTCCTTCGCAGAGTTGCTGCTTCATAGTTCATAACATGTGGTTGGTACATTCTCCACAAGGGCGGCCGTCCACAGATATATAGTTTACTACAGCATATAACTAGGAGGGCACCTAAAGCTGCAGATCCCAGAGCAACAGCCCAGAGCAAGGAAACGTCTTCTGCTGTTCTGTGGAGCGCACATAAGTTAGGATTACCTTCTGCCTTACATTCTTCTAAAATATCTACTGGAATAATCGGATCCAAGATCTCTTTCAATTTTTTAACACGGCATGGCTTTCCGCAATGCGCTATTTCCATAATCTTCGGTTCTGCGTTTGAATCATTTCTGTACAAGATTTCCACGGTGTTTCCATGGTGTTTCGCTCCCTTGCGCACTTCAAACGTTAAAGATGCTGCGAATCCTGAAGGAGTCCCGTCAAAAATTCCTAAACAGTTCAATAAACCTATTATAGTGAAGTCGTGAGCGCTGTAAATCAATACTTTACGGTTGTGTCCTTTTTTCCCTGATTTTACTGGTCGTCCTGCTGTTTCTGCGTGAATCAGGATGTCTTTTAGAAGTGAGCCATATCTCAACCGTTTTAACAGCGGTGTGGCTGAGCTTCTGCTCAGGAATCTTCCAGTTAGGTTCTTCAATGGTTGCGGGTATACTGCTTGAGTCCATTTGGGCAATTCATGACCTCTTTGTTTCTCAATTGTCAACAAGCTATACAATTGTTCTGCCACTTCTAATCCGTGCACTGTTCTGCCTATTTGATGCGACAACCATTCGTAAAGCGGCTGTCTTTTATATTCTTCAACTCTTACGTCTGAAGTTGCGAGGAAACGCTCCATTTCTCTGTCAAAAGCCGGGCAGGACTTATGCGGAGAAAACAGCAAGTCAAAAGCGCTAGGAGCTGAATGTATCGGGATGGCTTGCGCAGGGTATAGAAAAGTCGTCAAAGCAAAGGCTGAAGCTAAAGTCCTTGAAATTCCAGTGCTTCTTACTAAGATGTCAGCGTTTTTAAATTCAACCGGGATGAAGTCTGAGTAACGGGAACGTAACCATGTTCCCAAGGAGTTGTGTTGCCTAGCGCCTTCCGCAGTGAGTTGGAGCCAACCTTCAGGCCAGTATTTAGCTGCTCCCCAAGGATCACTAGGATAAGGATTCTTAGGCGTTCGTTGTCCATGTCTGGTCACCATCAAAACCTGCAGAATATCTCCTTCTTTTGTTTCAACATCGTGTCCTTTATCGGGGAAGTCACCTTCAATGTCTGTATCATCAGCTGCCACGCAAACCACTAAGCACAAAAACAATCCAACACTAAGAATGTTCATTTCACAACAATATTATAACTAATAACACTGTTAGTGAAAAATACTAGTACTTGGTACAGAATAATCTGTCCAGTCCGAGAGAGCACACTTCCTGCTGATTACTACCCACTGATACTAACTGAACAAAGACCCATGTTATATTTATAAGCTTTGTCATTTGTTTGAAGCGACTGATAACAATGTTGTTTATTCGTAAATACTCAAATTATTTAGTAAATATAGCAATGTTCTTGGTTTGTGACATATGGACCGATTTGTTGACATTAAGCGCCGCCAAAATTGAATGCAAACAAAAAGGAGCGTTGGTCAAAGTGTGTTGTTTTATTGATCAATTTTGATGTAAATGCAATTTTAATTTAAATCAATAATAACGAAAGCCGAAGATAGGTAAACAATGATAATGAATTGTATATATCAATTTTAAGTGCATCAACAATTCCTGGTATTATTATGATTATTTTTCTTAAACTTTTACACTTACTACACGGATTACTAATATTGAATATTGCTAATTATTTATTAAGAATCTCTTCAAATTATTCGTGTTCCGATTAAAAACGGGTTGTAGGTCCTTAATTGAAAGGTTTCCTAATAAACTTTCAGTAAAATACGAATGTGTTATCACGATGTCAGAACATAACGAGTTTGTAAATACTAATGCATTTCGTCATTGCATATCATCAAGGCAATTACAGGTGCATGAACACGTGTTCCGGTATAACGGTAAAGATTTATCAGAAAACGGCCTGCAATCCCGTTTTCAACCGAATTGCCAATCATTTCAAGAGATTTTAATGAACTAGCAATACTCAGATTTTTCGGATTTCCAAACAATCTCTAACTATTCTTAAACTCTGTTTTTTCCGTTGAAGAAGAAGGCAATACTAATAAATCAAAACGGAACATGAAACAGAACAAGACACAGAAAATTTAAAAAAAGGTAACTGTAGCAACTGGGAATCCAGCCCAAGATCTATTAGTACCAATCATCATTGTGACCTGACTTTTATATGTATGCACCTACGTAACTAATTAATTATGTAGATTTTAAAGTTTTTGAGGTGATGGTATCATTACATATATATAATTAAAAGTCCGTATGTATGTTCCCTGTAGACGCGAAAACTTGTTCTTATTAGTGCGAGGAGTCTTTAGAGAGTGGCTTAAATGGTAAAAGAAGTTGGGGGCTCTTGAGAAAGACATGAATAAAATAATTATTTGTGGTAAAATAAAGCGCACGACATAAATGAAGAAAGAAGTATAAAGAGAATGTATGATCTGGAAGTATACTTAATACTCGTGTGTGATAAGATGAACTAAGAAATGGATGTAAGAAGAACGTACGACGTGTAAGAGAATGGTAGAAAAAGTCGATGACCCCAACGGAAGTCATGGCACGATCATGTAAAACAAATACTTATATTTGGTAAAATGAGGCGTATGTGATGAACGAAGAAAGGCGAGATGAGAATTTTAGTAGAAGTCGATGACGCCTGAGAAAGACACGGCACGATCAAGTAAAAAAAACTTTTCAATTTTTTTAAATTTCATTATTTCCACCTTAAAAATGCACCCAGTTAATAAGTACACTAGAATTTACAACCTCAAAACTTTTCTCCAAACCATTAAAAATCCCGAGCGACGCTGGGTACATGTCAGCTAGTTTGATAATAAAATTAAAATAAATAATACATTGATTTGATAAACAGACCTCGACATCCAATCTGCCAGTCTTTGAACACTGATAATATTACAGGAAATACTGAGAGATAAATAACATGTACGTTGTTTTTTCTATACTATTTCAGTTGATAATAAAATGATTGAATATGTGTTTCCGGTCATACATAAAAAAGACGATTTCATACTGAGAAAGAAAAAATGACGGACAAAGTAGAAAACTGGTATCGCCAATACATTTACATAAAACCTTTCGACTCCTATGCCTAGCTATTATCTACTAGCTGTACCCCGCCACGCGTTGCTGTGGCTCAGTCTGTCTGTGCAGATATAAAAACAATAGCGCGAGTTGCTTTTACGTCCAACCGATGGCAGTGTTTTAAAAAAAGCATGTTTGTCCAACAGATTACGATGTTTAAAAAAAACATGTTTTACCTGTCACAGGAAACAATTATTTGATACTTGCTGTACCCCGCCATGCGTTGTTGTGACTCAGTCAGTTTGTAGAAAAACAACAGCGCATGTTGCTTTTACGTCCAACGATGGCGCTGTTTTAAAAAAATTATGTTTTTCCAACAGATGGAGCTTTTTTTTTTTAAAAGCATGTTATTACCTGTCACAGGAGACATTAATTAATTAATAAATTTACTGGACAATTTTTATAGCGCCGCTTTTGTGAGATATCACCTCAGGGGCGCTTTACAGTTATTACAAAAAATATTAATATTACAGAAATAAAGTGAAGTTAAGTTAAGTAGAATGAAGAACAGGAACAGGTAACATGAGTATAGAAGATGGAGACTCTGCAGCAAGAATATTAGGTGGTGAAGAAACTGGACCAGCTGCTGCAACGATAGAGTCCACTGCATCCACCAACAGTGCCAGCACGAGGTTCGTCATCCGTCCAGGTATGTGTCTGATGCTAATAAAGCGCTGACACAATATCCTCACATAGATACCAGACCTTGGCAGCACCACTGTGACGTTCGACGAAGATAGAAGATGGAGACTCTGCAGCAAGAATCCTAGGTGGTGAAGAAACTGGACCAGCTGCTGCAGCGAGAGAGTCTACCGTGTCCACCAACAGTGCCAGCACGAGGTTCATATTATATAGATATATAAAAACATACGTGTATTCAAATGCAACGTTGTGTCGAAATTTCAAAGCAATCGGCGTAGAACTATCGGAGATTTTGAACAAACGAACATTTTTATTCATATAGATAGGTAGATAGATTATTTAAATCATGATGCAATGTTTCCGAAAGTGTCCTCAGTTGTTGTAGGGTACAAACTACAATGTATGATATATCGTTTGCAGATACGAAAAGTGTTACGTGTATCTAATAATTCTAATATCTTATATATAAATAGAAACATGCGTATGACATACCTACGCAAACATTGTGCAAATTAATATAGGTACCTACTAATACAAAGTGGTCTGGGATAAAATGCACTAACTTTGGGAGACGATTGTTTAGTGATAGTATCTACCTGCATATAAGTAAAAAAAAGATAAATTTGACAGAATATTGCTAGTCAATCCAAAGGATCCTACTATGCCTCAACCAAAGCATAGTTCTGTGGACATTTTCCAAAAAAATAAATGTTCTCACTTATTCGAATGAGGGTAATTTTTGGATAGGGTCTGACACGCTTATTACGAATATTTTTTAGAAAAAAACTTTATATTCGCCTTAATTACTATAAAAGAAAACTTTTTGCATTTGGGGCGGCGGAAAATTATGAATTTAAATTTTCAATTGCGTTAACCAAAATTAACTTCGCGAATCGATGCGGCGGCAATCAGCTGCCATTAGGTATGTCACTGTTATGTTGGTATCCCTGATACATTGCGTAGATACGACTATGGCTAACTTCGTGGAATACAAATGGATTTGTATCACAAACCATGTTACACAAACCTAGCGTAGCCGGTAAACTACTTGAAAACTGGGATGTTTTTCTTGCCTTGACGCGAGCAGGCGTTATTAAGGGGCACTTTCTTTTGTATCACAAACCATGTTACACAAACCTCGGTATCCCACAAAGATAGCAACGGTCGTATTTAGCTCTTGTTAATGCATCAGTGATACCAACATAACAGTGCGTTCCTAATGGCGGCGCGTTGTCGCCACATCGATTCGCGAAGTGAATTTTGGTTTTACGCAATTGAAAATCAAAATGTATAATTTTCCGCCGCCCGAAATGCAAAAAGTTTTCTTTTATAGTAATTAAGGCGAATATAAAGTTTTTTTCTAAAAATTATTCGTAATAAGCGTGTCAGGCCCTATCCAAAATTTACCCGAATGAGAATTTGACATTGTTCTGTTCCTTCTCATCTTTGAAAAATTCACGTGCTTGACTCCCCAGATTGTAGTTTCTGAGGTCTAGAAGTGGGAACTTTAGATTACATATTTTTTGTTTGTCCCTCTCTAAACAAATATCCTCTCTTCTATCAAACGCTATCTAAAATTTCCTCCCCTCCATTCAACATCTCTTCCCTTCTAAGTTTGAACTCGACCCCAATCCTCAATTTAATTGTGAAATTTGCCCATTTGAATAAAATCAATTTATAAATTCACTTTCCCTTTTTATAATTTGAAATTATGGCCTAAAACACCCTTGAAGGGTGAAAGCCAGAAACAATTAAAGAAAATATATATCCCGTGATTTTTCACGGTTCTGCGCTCGTATAATATAATGGCCATTATTTATTACCTTTCAAAAGACAATCAGAAATTAACTTTTAGAATGAACACCTTTAGTAAAATTACTATACCTGTCAAAATGAAATACCTACAAATATCAAATTTAGAACTCTTAATTAATAATTTTAAAAAAATGGTTCTTGATTATAATGGTACTGGTCTGCATCGTTCCGACAATCAATTCCAATTTTGAAAAGGAAATCCCAGTTCTGCAATTCATTGAATTGGCGTTACACACAGTCATACCACCGAAATTATTATTTTGGTAAATTTACAGATAATAGGGACACGCTTAATACGCACTATGCATTTTATTTTTAAAATACTAGATATTTTTGGACACAGTGGTTTTTCTGCGTATCAACCGTGTTCCTATTTCTGTATATTTACCATTATTTTTAATTCCTCCGCTGATTGAGCGGGCATTTCAGCCACTGTGGACTGTACGCCACTGTGTCACTGGTACAATCGAAAACTTATGCGCACCTAATAATTAAATATATTAAAAATTTGGGTCATTGAGTAAAAATCCTTACATAAGTCATAATATTATTATTATTGCTTGTTGATTTCACTTTCTCGGTCATAAAAAAGTGCTGAGAGATAACTGATAACCTGGTAACCTAAAATAATATATATTTTTTTGGAATAACTTACCAAGCAAAACCTCAAATTATTATATTGAATTATTGACGATAATATTAGCGATTTTAAATGATAATTTGAGACCAAACAATCAGCAAAGGATACAGTCGCATCTGGGATTTAAACCCAGGACCTTCACCTTTCTGGGGCGCTTCTATACCAACTGCGCTAATGGATCCTTTTTCCTTCGGTCATATTTAACTGTACCATACTTCGAATAAGAACTACCAACATTATCTTCAATTATCTCACCGCACATCTTTATTAAGATTCAACTCGAACTAAATCTAATATCTCGAGCAATCACAGTGTCTTGGATAAATATGTTCTATTTTTATTTTAATGTGCGACATCTATTGTGGCAAGTCAAGATTTTTTTTCTTCTAGAATAACTTAATGAGTAAAATCTCAAATTATAATATTTAATTATTGAAGATAAGCACCCCCGCAAGGCGCCCCTGTCCTGGATGTGCCAGATGCGACCTTATCTTTTTTTGATTTTCAGTACAAAAATCGTTAGTATTTTCTTTAATAATTAAATTAGAACTAGTCAGAACTACAATTTTATTGCCCCACAAAAATGTACAATTTTTGTGAGGCAATAAAATCTTTAACTCTTCAAACGCTAGTGACGTGCAGGCACGCCAACGCTGTATGAATTACTATGAGGATATTTATTTGTATATATCGATAGTCCTGAAGATTTGATAATATATTTTTCCAATTAAATAAATTCGGGTTAATGCAAAATATGAAAACAACACCATATTTCTCGATCACAAAATCAGTAAAAATGGAGAAACGAAACTTTAAACAGCTCTACTGCAAAACTACAAATATGCACATCCGTCATTGTTCTTCGGGATCGTCGATATATATTTAGTTAATTAAATGTAGAGTCATGTATAAAATGGAAATTAATATTAGACAAGAGTTTCAAATTGTTCTTTATTTTATAAAAATCCCGCAAACAGATGCCATCAGGGGATTAGCAAAATATTATCATATTATAATATAATTTCATTAAAAAATTTTGTCTCTCGGAGGCACATTTGTGCTTCAAGTGACTCCGGTTGCTGTCGACTGGCTGAATAGTCTCATCATCCCACTTGGACTCTATCCACTCTCCTCCACCTTACGAAGAAAAGAAAATTACCTTGAAAATCTCATCTTATCGTAATAAATTTTTGGGACATTGTGATGTGTTGCACCTCCTCCTTCTTTTCGTCCTCCTTCGTTTCGGACAGTGTGATGTATGGTAATTAGGTTGAATAGTTAATCGATAGATGGCGGTAGACATAAAGCTTACGTCAGAGCCCAGCCAGATGACGCTAGCATAGCAGGTACTTGCGAGAGATATTATCGGACAGTGCGAGCGTCTGGAGGCTTAGAGATTTACCTACCCTCGGGTAACGAACAGTGTAGTTTAACCAGACAGGTTATTGTAACGTAAATAAACGCAATTATATTAAGAACCTTTTACTGTTTTAAAGAGTTCCCAACACCCGAAGTCTGCATAAGTAAAGGCAAATACAACAACTGACACAACAGACAGCATTACAGTGCCACTAGTACACAGCTTTAGGAACAAATCTAAAGTAATGGCCGTTTTCAATTAAGTGCTCGTTTGGACAACGTTACAGTTTCCATCAACTGCCCTGATAATGGACACCGCAACTCGGTCTGAAACGTAGGCTAAAGATGAAGGAAGTGCAACACGGCATATGTCCCAAAAGTTAATCACAATAATACTTTTGACTTGAAAATCTCAAATCATATAGCATTTAATCTTCTTCCCCTTGTGCTGTTCGGGTCGGGGATACATTATCTCGAAAAGGAGAGTCTAGGCTTCCCTTTCCTGCACTAATGTGGCAGCTTCCATCCACAGATGGCACAGTCTCCTCGAAGTTTCTGGAGTTCTTTTTTCCAACTTTGCCTGGCGCGGCCCACAAAGTCTTCCCTCTGGTATCGAACTAAATATTTTGAGCGGAAATAAAGCAGTCTTCTGGTATTCTTAGGACGGGTTGTTTCGGAAAATTTGAACATTTCTTCAAATTTCAAAGTTAATTTTCAAGTTCTGTGAAAGATTTTTTTCAAGTTCTGTTATTATTTCAGTTCTATCAAGCAACTTGCCTATAATGATATAATAACAGAACTTTAATAGGACTTTCACAGAACCCGAAAATGAACGTTGAAATTTGATGAATTGTTCAAATTCTCCGAAACAACCCGTCCTTAGAAATTCTGGTTTTGCAGATATTCAAATGTAACATTGTCATCAAATGGACATTCAATGCCATTTTGTTTTTTTGACATTTGAAAAGCCCCGTTAAACGTTGATTCTATGTGCATTTATGCTTTCTATCGAATTGTACTAAGCTGACAGGTTTAACAACACGATAGTTATCCTCGTCTGCTGATCACAATTTGTTCAAAAACTGAAACGGTCTTAGAATCGCCATTTAATTTTAAGGCAACCTTTCAACTGTCAAAAAACAAAATGGCGCTGAATGGCCATTTGAGGACTTTGTCACAGATGAATGTCAGGATGTGAAAATTTGTAGTTTTGCAATACAGCTGTTTAAAGTTTGGTTTCTGCATTTTTACTGTTTTCGATGATATATTTCACCAATTAAATAAATATGGGTTAATGAAAAATGTCAAACAACACTATATTTCTGGATCAGAAAATAGTAAAAATGCGGAAACGAAACTAACAGCTCTACTTCAAAACTACAAATTTTCACATCCGACATTGTTCTTCGGGACGGTCGAACTGGGTCTTAATCTTGAAAATTATTTAATTACAGTAATTTATTGAAATAAAATAACAAAATTAGGTTTACACTAACATTTATTGAATAATAACGCACGCCCGCCTTCATCAAGACCATATAAGTATTATTGTCGGCACTCTTCCTTGACAAATCAACCTTTCCGTTCGTCCGTCCGCTCCATCCATTCTCTCACGCATACCCTGGCCCAGTGAGTCAGTCACAAGCGTGGACAACATATCTCCCTTCAAACTTCGCCCTATAATACAGTTATATTAATGTACAGTACAATACAATACAATTTATACTATTGAGAAATTAGACGCGACTCTTTATGAATACAGCAAACTCTGCATCTAAATTCTAAATTTTCAAAATTGTTTATGGTCATTTAGAGTTAACTTGTTATTTCCACCAACAGATGGCAGCGCAAATTTATACAAATCAATAGTTTCTCTATGGTTAGTTAACTTTCCGTTTTCGCCAAAAGAAAGCATCACAAGTCATTCAAACAAGTTATAATGACAATCTTTAACGAATAATTAGCATGCATGCTTACGACGAAAAACATTACAAATATAATTATTTCTGACTGTTTTTACTCTTTGCTGCCATCTAGCGAATTTTCTAAAAGCTACTCAGATCACAAACAGATTTGTGATCTATTATTTGTTTATTCTTATCTTTCTCATGGATCAAATAATGTCAAAATGTATGTCTAGAGTTACATTACAAACAAGGGTTTCTGTCTATCCTTGTTATAAACATTGAGGTATATAGATAAAATTGGTGTTCGAAATACGGGACACAAACATCGGTTCATTGTCCGCTGTGAGATACCACGGGCTCGAGTCGGTTACAAGAGCTCTCCGTGCACAAATCTCCGGCGATAACTTCAAAATGCCGACATGCATGCTGAGATATTGTGCTAGTCGTACTGGAAAAGATAGAGAAAGCAGCGGTATAACTTTTCATGGGTAAATAGGGTTTTACCATAATTAGTAGTCGTTTAAATTGACTTCCTAATGTGAAAAAAGTATTCGCGCCGGTAACCCAAATTCTTCGGTCCGTGGCGTGGAAAGGCGCGGCCGCCGATCACCGGCGACTCCGTTCGTTGAATTAATTTTCGGTCGGTAGGATTCGGGCAACATCGACAGCCGCCACATCCCCTTCCTACTTCCTACACAGGAACAATATTTTTAACTGATTTTGCAAGGAATAAAGACTCTATTTATATATGTAACTCAATGGTTAAAAAGAGGTTAGGACGAAATTAATTAGCCTTGTTTTGAACCCCTAAAATTTTACATACGCACAATCAATATTTCAGAAAGTCCTGCATATTTTTTCTGGATAAAAATACATTGAAAAAAGAATATTTTACTTTTAATTAGGTATCCCTGCTTAGTGTTGTACGTAATATTTTCCAATAAATGTTATACGATATCAAAAAAGTGTGCATCTTTTCTCAAAAGGCCCCTCTCAAAAAACGACCGAGTACAAATAATTTATGTTTAGTATCCTATTTTTTTTTGTTGTTTTAAACTTCTTAATTAATACATTTAAAATAACCATTCCACAGCAAAATAACTATACTAAATCAATTTACAATAATATATATGTTAAATGATTTTTTATAACAGCCTGTCACAAAATAATACGTTACTTATGGGATTTTAAGATTAATACATACATTACGTTTAATAAATATACGTACTATTTCATTTTGGGGTTACATTACATAATATTATACTAGGAAAAATAATAATATTATAAGGAACTATTTCAACACATGAAACTAATCATAAATAGCTAATAACAACATGGTTACATTTCCACAGCTTATTTAAATACATATTTAAATAAATATAAATTATACACTTGGGTGAAACCAATGTGAGAATTTCATTGAATTATATTTATCAAAATACTTAGCGGGTTTACAGAACTTATGGTTATTTGAAATCGAGATACTGAGATCATAACCACGGGACAATATGAGAACTGACCGAGGAACATCCCTACAGTGCACAAAAAAAAAAGAAAAACTGGAACAAGAAGCAGCAGTCAATCTCAAATACATTTTTTCAAAGTGGTAAAGTTTCGTAGAAGAGGGACGGAAAATATCTCTTAGACGGAAGATATTTTTCAAATTAAATATTTGACCCTTTCAATGTAGCAGTGTTACATAGCCAGTAAATTAATGACTGACCATTTAAAATTAATAAAAGTAACATTTAAAAAAAATACTATGTTTGACCCTAAGTAACAGTGTTACGTCGCCAACTAATCTAAACAATACAATGACACAAAATAAGTTACTTTGGCAAAAAGGCCTTCGATCATAAAACTAATAATATCATAAAAGTTTTGTAAAAAAGCATCGCATTCATAAAAAAAAGACTTCCTTTCACTCCGTCAATGCTTCTACAGCAATATAACTATTTAATTTCTATACATAGGTGACATTAACAACATGTTAAGATTGTTCAACGATTAATTTACTTTTTTTTTAAATAAATTAATTTCATCAACATTGGTAGTGAAATATATAATCATAATGTATATAACAATGCAACGCGCAATAAACAGCACAACTTACAAACATTTATCTGTCAAATTTTCCCATATATAATTATAGTAATAATTGATCAATAGTATAAAAACACCAATGAGAAATATTTTTACATTTTCATGTTCTTTTATCTGTGTTTAAAACATTACTTATTTGAATGCATTCTCTGTCAATGGATTGATCACGAACAATAAGGGCAGATCATAGAACAGTTTTTATGTTCACGGAAAAACAGTAAAATAGATAAGTCACCCCAAATCAAGATGAGATAGATCAATCATTAGCTAATTCAACGCGAGTTAACGATCACAAAACAGCAGTCACTTTTCCTAAAATATTCATATTTAATTCCGGCCGTTACATAACGTGATATGCCACCAACGGCTCGTCTAAGATTTACATCAATTTTGTAAATTTCTGTAATATATCCATAGATGTATATAATTACTGCACCCAAAGTGGCTCCGCTCAACTAGAGCCGGCTGTAGTCGTTAGATTAAATTCTTCAGTACAACAATTCAGTAGACCAACTTCAGTACAATAACCTCAGTACTTCAAGTTTAGTACGACTGCCGGTGATTCAAAGTGAGCAGCACACTCGGTGGCGTCCGTTGGCGTACATTGTGTCGGTGCCAAACTGAGTAAAACTGAGCAAACCTCACGATAACGAAACGGAACATGGTTTGAATTATCAACTTATCAACTCCATTTACATAATTATATACCTCTATGAATAACATCAATGATTTTACTTATTAATTGCTGCAAAATAAAAAATAAGATCTTTATCATATTGAAAAATAATTAAAACATTGACATATATACATTGACCGAATACCATTTTAAAAGTGAGACCAATGTCAAAAAGAGCCCTACGAGCTTATTTTTAAAATCATCACATATCAATATACATTTCTTCCAGCAGGCATTATTCAAATAATTCATTTATTGTTCAAACATACTATATTATTTTATAACATGTAGCATTTTCATTTTGTAGTGAATGAGATTTTCAAAATGCTTTTAAAATTATACAGATTAATATACAACTAAAGACTATCCAACACGAAATAATTTTTTTTTTCGTTAAATCAAAACTATTTAATATGTACCTATAAATCTGTTTATAGATTATGGTCGAAATAAGAAAATGTGCAGCTAATGACAGTACAAAAAAATACACATAAATAAACAACGGAGACTTGTGACGAAATGAGGAGAATTATCTAAAAGTCAAAGTGATCAGTTGGTGCCAAGCTAGGATTTGAGATCAAATGGTATTAGTTTGACAACAACCAATCTTCGGTTGACCTTAATACTAAGTAACTATCCCGTCTCCTCATAAAAGCCCGTAATGTCAGAAAATATTTTTTAACTTCCAGCAAAAGCAGGATTTAATGTCAACATAATTAGTTGACAAGCATTGTCAATTTATATAATTTTCTTGAAAGCTGGTAATTTTGGTGGAGCCAAGACACGTTTAGGATGTTGAAAGATAACAGCGTTAGGATACAAAACTTTACATGCTTTGCAAAGAAATGAGGAAACATTACATACGTTAGGTACTTTGCAATAAAGCAAGGTTACATTATGTAGCTACCTACTTTACAGTAAGCCCAGATTGCACTATGTATATACTTTGCAAAAAGGTAAGGTTAAGTAACATTTCATGCTTTGCAAGAAGAAGAACACTTTACATATTACCTCACATACAAGTGAGGATATGTTGCATATTTCGCTGCCAAGTAAGGTTATGCTGTGCAATATAGTAAGGTTATGTACCATATTTTGCTGCAAAATAAGTTTGCATCACATACTTTGCAATAAAGTTAGGTTACCCGACACATTTTGCTGCCAAGTAATCTTTGTAATAAAGCAAGGTTATGTTCCACAAATGATAGTAATCACAAGTAATCAAGACATTACAGGACAATGAGGAGGAGCAAGAGAGGAATGGAACCGTCGGAGAGTCTTGATTCAGACGGGCACGTAGTTTCCCTTGGGCTTGTGGAAGAGCTGGAAGGTCAGAAGACGACGGAGCAACTCCTTGCGCACCAGCCTCTTCTCCTTCTGCACCTTCTTCAGCACACCCTTATTCTCCTGCGCGCGCCGTGACAAGTAGGGCAGCACCTCATTCACGGGGCCGTACGGGATGTATTTGTAGGCGGAATATCCAGCTTGACCTGGAAATGTGACAAATTAGATTAGTTGTGAGGTAAAAATACCACAATTTATTAATAACGGAAAGTATTTGTAGGTGGAATATCCGGCCTGATCTGAAAATTAAAAGCATTAGTTAAGTTTTGAAGATAAAACAGAGTTACATTTATTAATTACGGGGTGTATTTTATGCAGAATATCCGACTTGACGTGGAAAATTAATGAATATAGATAAGTATTTTTGAGGTGAGTGAGAAGAATGCAACAATTTATCAGTTAAGTAGTCATAGATACAATTAGAGGTGCTTTTGCGTACTAATATCTTGATCTCAATATGTGTTCCACGCGACCACCGGTGCACGAGGACCGGATTCGTTAATTTCCGGTATTAGAGCATTAGGAGCATTGGAGGTAAAAAAGGGGAACAATTTTTTTCGCTTCCTGTCTCTTCTAATATATGTAATAAATCAATGTTAAATAGTATTTATTTGAACTTTGATAGAGCCACTGCTGACACTAACACGCTGGTTAGCGATCTTCTTGAATTGCAAACTCACCCAGTGGGAAGGTGATGTAGTCGCACATGCCGAGCAGCTGGCCGAAGCAGATGACCTTGTCCTCAGGGTGGACTCCGATCTGCTTCATCTGCTCGATAGCGAAGCGCACTGTGTCCTCATTGTGGGACGCCACCATGATGCCGATCTTCTTATCTGCGCCCTGGTCCTTGTTCGCCTAAAAGAAAAGCATTCAATTTGTAAAATTACCTACTTAGTAATATCAGAGCAAATTTGTGGAAGGTAGGTACTTTATTTAAAAAATTTCCATCATATTTGAATGTTCTGTTTTTAAAACAAAAGCAAAGTAGTGTTGACATGAATTATGGCGGAAAATTATCATTTAGGAGGGAAAACAACTCAGGAAAAAGTAGGGATATTTATGTCCCATTCACATTGATACCTAGTCAAAAAGCTCCTGACTGAAAACTCCTGTAAAATTTATTATGTACAGTTGTCATTGGTTATAAAAAATTGCCAGAAGCTTTTTTAATTCCGAATATAATTCATTTTAGAATGGTTTGAGTTTGAGTAAGTAATCAATAAATGAAAGAGAAATTATTTAGTGGCAGTACCTTGATGCGCCTGAGGCACTCGGTGAGGCATTTGTGGTAGTTTTCAGTGGTGGCCTCGTATGAGGGGCAGATGGGGTCTTCATATCCCATGGCGGCCGCTCGTGCCCTTTCCTGTAGAACAAAATACCATTAAAACACTAAACTCTCAAATGGACTCATTTTAACTGACAAAAAGAAGACTACACCTGTGCTTGCTTGTTCCACATTACGCATTATTTTTTGTTAAAACGTGGCCAAAGGCGGACACTACCTAAAGCTATTAACCTTCCAGCGGGCGCGTTGAGAAATTTCCCTTGAGCGGGCGCTTGTCGTAAATTTTACGTCATCAAGTTTTCTCCATGTAAGTGGTGTTTTCTTTATACAAACGTTAGGGAATTTTTTTAAGGATATGAAGAATGATAATAGGCAGTACTTAAAAAAAAAAATTGACTTTCTTAAAAAAAACGAAGCAATACTCTAAACATTTTAATATTCCAAAACAAAATTTGTTATCGACCTATTTAGTCAGAATCAATATTCCCATCCTTACAATTGTTACAAACCACCTCAACTGAAGAATGGTTCTTGCATGTAAAGGACTGGCAACGGCAACACTTCATTGATGCTGAGGATCTTTTCTTGTCCAGTGCACATAACCGACAAACACCGAGTTTTGGAAAGCTTATGTTTTCTTCTTCTGTCATCGGTTCAATTGCCCTACCGTAACTCACTTTGAGAAAAGCATTTATATCTTGCGGTAAATGTTTGACATTTGATTTGACTCTAGCATAGCTCGAAGCTCGATGCTTACAACTAAGTGGAAAGAGTGGGGGAAGCGATAAGGCGCGTCTGTCGTAAATTTTACGACAGCGCACCCGCTGGAAGGTTAATAGTAAGAAAAGACAGTTTTAACAAACAAAGAAAAAAAAAGTATTTTATGCGGTTGTCAACAGATGGCATTCATAAAATTAAATACTTAGGAATAATAAAAGATAGAAACCAAAATTGGAAAGATCAAGTCAACCTAACCGTCAACAAAATAAGAAAATTAATTTATATATTTTTGAAAAAACGAAATTTTCTCTCATTGGAAAATCTAACATCGGTCTACCACGCTATAGTACAATCAAATCTCCAATACGCTGTAATCAGCTGGGGAGCTGCATACAAAACAAATCTTTTCCCTGTTGAAATTGTATAACGCCTAATCATAAAAATAATATTGAAAAAACCAAGAGATTATCCGACACACCCAATTTTTGAAGAATTTAAAGTATTAAAATTTAATGATCTTGTCCGAAAAAACAAAATAATGCAAATAATAAAAGAAAAAAAAAATCACAGCTTTATTAACTGCAAAAACATATATTTCCAACACAAAAATGTAACACCTCTTTTGTTCAACATCATTACATATATCTAGGGAAAAAATACTCCAACAGCCTACTCGAAAATATCAGAACAATTGAAAACAATAAACACCTACTAAAAGCGATTAAAGAGAAGTTAAATGTAAAAATACCAAAATGATGAAAATATCTTCTTAATTAATTAAAAAATTTAATATTCATATTTTCTTAAATCATAACTACAAACACTAAGGACGGGTTGTTTCGGAGAATTTGAACGATTCATCAAATTCATCGTTCATTATCGGGTTTTGTGAAAGTCCTATTCAATTTCTGTTATTAAATCATTATAGTGTAGTTGTTTGACAGAACTGAAATAATAACAGAACTTGAAAAAATCTTTCACAGAACATGAAAATGAACTTCGAAATTTGAAGAATTGTTCAAATTCTCCGAAACAACCCGTCCTAAATATTCTTCATCTTGATGCTTACTACTCTTCTTGACACAAGCGCCAGCTTCTATAGAAGAGGAACATTAAAAAATCAAAAGCAGTGAAAACTAATTTAATGAATTATTTTAGTTAACATTAATGATTATACATACTCTGTAAATTGATTAATTATTTAATAAAGAAAAAAATAACTAATATAATGGGGCAGGGGTTCTCATACCAATTCAATATAGGCTCCTCGCACAATCTTGGCCCCAAAATAGAATCCCTGCCTGTCGGCCTGCTCCAGATCTGTCACCACTTCATTGAAGGCGTCCTTGAGATAGGTTTGGTATGTGTTGAACACCACTGCTTTTTCCTGTAAACAATAAGATAATGATTTAGTACACCTGCAAATAATATTATTTACCTACAAGAATGAGATGGGAATAAAGGCTGAAAAGGTAAGCTGACTATTCATATCTTGTTATTAAAAAAAAACCTATTGTCTCAATATCACCAGGGTGATACTGATAGTATTGTCCACTCTAGAATGAGAAGTTCGGCAAGCAAATAGGAGAGTAGAAAACCAGAGCTTGCCATTGGCAACGCAAAAACAAATCAGAAGAACGAATTTTAGAATCAGACTCATCACAGTCTAGCCTAAAGGGAATCATTCCTTTCCTGATTGCCGGCGATTCAACAGCATCATTTGATTCCCGTCGTATTCCCATTCCAGCTGTGCCAATTTTTTGCCCCTCGACAGAATGTACGAAAATCTCGACTATTTTACACAACCCTCATAAAGGATACTTTTATTAATTTGTAATTAAATTGTAAATTTATATTAAATAAATACAATAACACAAAAGTTATGCCATTTTTAGTACATCAATAAATTCAGCACAAAAATTACAAATTCAGTTCCTATGGTCAGTTTCAGTCAAAATAACTTTAGATGGGATGGTTTAAATTAATGTCGAACAATGTAATTTATAAAGCCTGTAAGTGACCACCCACATACAGTGTCCTTTATTTGATTTATAATATATGTGCACCTTTAGAAGCAAGGAGCATTACACTCTTTTATATGCATATTGTTATGTACAATGAAAGCTGGAACTCACTGTATTGTATTTCCTCATCAGCTCCAAGGTGATTCGGGAAATGGCGGGCTGGAAATAAGTGTGTTCAGCATCCACCATCACCCGCACATCCATCTCTTTAGCTGCCTGCAAAACAGAGTTTTATGGTTAAAGGGAGGAGATAAATAATACAATGCAGGTGCATTTAAATTTAAAAAAGAAACTGAAGAGATTTAGGAAATTCGAATACCAAACTGGCAGATTGTGGTAAATCTCATCTCAACAAACCAGTATCAGTGCACACGCTCTAAATGGGGCGCTCTACCAAACTCAAGAAGCCAATGTCCAGTAATATGCTGATGTATAGAATTCACCGGGTTGACGACCGATTGCTGCTATCACCTGGATAAATTCATTTCCTAAGATTGATGATGAAGCTGTCGAGTTCAACGGAGAGCGATGGAACAATTTCTATTTTAACTGACATAATCTTGGAGTGCAACGGAGGTCAATCTCATCAGGGGACGATGTTTAATTGTATTTTTACTAGACAAGGTGTAATTTTATTTCAGTAAATACATTCTACCTAATTGACATATTGTCATTTTTCTGCGTCTCTCAAAGGTTGACGCTATGGCCAGCTGGCTACTGACGTCAGCATATAGCATAGTATAAAGCCACGTCATAGTCAGACACCTATAAATGTAACCCCTCTTCTTTTATGGTGGTGCTACACGCTTGCCAAGCCTCGGCAAGCATTCACAAGTTCGAACGTGTGGATCAGGCGTTTGTCGTCGATATTTTGTGCACATGTCAAAGGTAAATTGTATTAAAATGGAATAAACAATATTATATTGTTTAATGTACTAATGTAATTTATTAAGACTTGTTTCATGTAAAAACTCTAAGGGCGTAAATAAATTAATAATATTTTGTTAAGTAATAATTTATCAATTATCATATTGATGCAATTTATACTGATTTCCAAAAAGCTTTTGATAAAGTTAATCACTCCATCTTATTAAAAAAACTTGAACAAATAGGAATACATGGAGATCTACTTCGCTGGGTGAAATCATATTTGTATAACAGAACTCAATTAGTTCTTATTAATGGATACAAATCATCCCCTATAATTGTAACTTCTGGTGTACCACAGGGTTCAAATCTTGGCCCCCTGCTTTTTCTTATATTCATAAATGACCTTGGCTCGAAATTAAATTGTGATTATGCTTTTTTCGCCGATGATCTTAAAATTTTTCGTAAAATCAAGTCTGTTTCCGATCATCAACTGCTTCAAAACGACCTCGACACACTTAATAACTGGTGTACTGTCAATGATATGCACTTAAATGTTGAAAAATGTTACATTTTAAACTTCACTAGAAATAGAATTATAAAGGATTTTTCTTATGTTATTAATAATATTATTCTCAAAAAAGTATCTTCAATAAGAGATCTAGGAATCACTCTTGATTCTAAATTCATATTTGATGTACACATTAACGACATTAAGTGCAAATCATTAAAAATGATGGGATTTATTCACAGAATATGTAAACCTTTCCAAGATCCTCAATCAATTCTAACTCTTTACAATGCCTTAATTAGAAGTAAACTTGAATATGGAAGCTCTATTTGGAATCCACATTACTGCAAATATGAAAACATTGTAGAATCCATTAAAAAAAAATGCTAAGAATGTTATCCTTCAAATGTGGATTACATGACCATCTTAGATCATATGACGTACGTCGTGATCACTTCAAGATTGATACACTTAAAACTAGAAGGCAATTGACTGATCTCATATGTTTACATAAAATTATTCACGGTCAACTTGATACTACATTATGTCTTAGCAATATTAAAATAAATGTCCCCAATTCGCATTGTTTAAGACGCCATAATATTTTTCACCTGAATACATTTACAAATAATATCGCCTACTTTAGCCCTCTGACCCAGATGTGTCGACTGTATAACAAGATAGAGTGTGCTGAAATAGATATTTTCGTCGATAATTTGTACGGATTCAGAAAAAAAGTTCTGGCGCTATTAAAAAATATTAGCTAATTCATTGTGTCAATTTTCTCTCTATGCATACCTCTCGTATTTATTATGCCTCTCACCACTTGTAATAATGTATAATGTAATGTGTTACTTGAGCGAGCTTGTATATGATTGTGTATTTAATTTTTATTTTTTTGATGTTTTTGTTTTCTAATTGTATGTATCTGTATTTAATTGTATGTATCTGTATTTAATTTTTTGTATCTTTATTTAATTGTAGATTTTCGTAATTGTACAATAACTGAGTTTTTATAAGTGGATTGTTCTCACGTAAGTGTGATCGTCTGTAAAACCCAGTATAAATAAATAAATAATAAAAAAAATATTTTTAAAAATTTCTTTCCTTTTGTTTTGTTACACGTTAAGATAAAAAAGATTAACGTAACCATAATGGCCTACGTAGTTACATCGACGTCCGCCGGACAGCGTGCTAGAGTTCTCGCAAGCGTGTAGATGTCGATGTTTGACTTGCCTGTACTTGCCAAGCATTTGGACAAACGACTTGTGACAAGCATTTGGACAAATGACTTGTGACAAGCATTTGGACAAATGACTTGTGACAAGCATTTGGACAAATGACTTGTGACAAGCATTTGGACAAATGCCTTGTGACAAGCATTAGGACAAATGACTTGTGACAAGCGTGTAGACGTAGCATTAAGTCGTTAGATCATTTTTTAAATAATTCAGTACTCGGTGGGAAAATAATTGTCCATTGCACGCACCTGCACAACTTGGTTAAGCCGGCGAATCATGTTTCGGAACATCTCCTCCTCCTTGGGCGGCAGGCGGGAGATGATACGCCGCATCTGCCCGGTCTTGGGGTCAGGGATCCTGAAAGTCTCCGACAGGGCGAAGTTCTCGTCCATGATGCCGGACCAGGGGAACAGATGCAGGATACTGCAAAAACACCACAAAACGGGATTAGATACTTCTCGTTAATGTTGCTAAATAGATTAACGATAATAAAAAAGGTAACAATTTGGTTCAGGGAGTGGTGATATTGCAATCGTTACTGAAATAGACCACTACATATAGAAAAATCCCCTCATGAGAATCACACAACTCTTCCCTCACGGTGCAAAAAAATTCCCTGCACTCCGGTGCTGTACACTCAGTGTAAAAATTGTTTTATTATTTTAAGTTGTCTAAAAATCAACGATTTACAACAATTCTATAATTAGTAATCGTTATAATAATATTACACAAGCAGGAAAAAATTTGCAATATTTTGTGACCTTGGAACAACAAAATTCTATCTGACTCGGCAATGTTAGGCGTTATTGAACTCTAAATTAGTACTCTCTAGAGCCCAATATCACATGATATTACTGTGTCAAAGGGAATCTTCAAGAATTCCCTTTTGGTAGTAGTTTGCAGTTAGTACTTTGGGTACGAGTGTATACGGCAGACGTTAGCGTAATAATATCATAGATATTAGACTACCAGGTACAAAAAAATTGCAATATTTCATGGCCTCGGAACAACAAGGTTCTATCTGACATGGCAATGTTATGCAATATTGAACTCTAGAGCCCAATATCGCATGTAATGAAATATTGAAAGGGCACGATTTGTGGATAATTTTTCAATGAAAACTGATATAGTTCTCTTTGAATATTTGAGATTGCGCCACTTGCGTTTGCACGTAGAGTGACGAGGGGGGAGTGTGTATGACCGACATTAGCAAAATAATATATACATAATATTATACACATTAAATATAAGAAAAATCGGCCATGCATAAAAAAAATGATAGTATTGTGTCCATCAGCGGTATATTGGAAAACTTTTGCCCAATTTTTCGACAAAACGTTTTTTCTGTTACGTTTGAAAAACATTTATAATATATATTGAAATTACTTAATCCAATGTGCATATAAATGTATTGAGACGGAATTTCTACAATAAGAATTCTGTGTTTATATCCATTGACCATATCAGTTTAATTAACAGCACCGGAAAGGAAAGGTTAAGAAGTTTAGTTTTTCAAACCTTAAAATTTATTATGTATAAAAAATGGCTTGAAAGTACTTTAGAAGCTTAAGTTTTGCGTGGGTTGAATCCCATAGAAGATGTTGCAGATAGTGAATGAATAATAATAATCATCATTTTGTGATTAACTAGTAATTTACTTGGTGAATTGGGGTGTTAGGTGGAAAAGATAATACAGTACTAATGGCAAAGACGACTATGTCTATCATTCTTTTCAAATAAGCTTAAATATTCATGAAGAGGAAAAAATTGCATTTAAAAAAGACCTAATAAATGACACTGGTGGTCTGCAAAATTTACCCAACCAATGGAAGACTAAATAAAATGATTCTAACCTAATTGTAATTATGTATAATAATGGGGTATTATCACAAACTATGAATACAGTCAAAAATGGGTGGAAGATTTACGACTGGTTGTTTCAGAGAATTTGACAAATTCATTAAATTTCACAGTTAATTTTCAAGGACTGTGTAAGTTCTATTCAAGTTCTATTATTATTTCAGTTTTGTAAAGCAACTGGCCCATGTTGATATAATAACAGAACTTCAATAGGACTTTCACAGAACCTAAAGATGAACTTTGAAATTTGATGAATTCTTCAAATTTTCTGAAACAACACGTCCTTAAAGTTTGTTTTTCTGATGCTGATCGTTGTACTAAAAGTGTGTAATTTTAATGTTTTCACTAATGTCAACGCCGCCGAATTCGCGTATCACGAACATGTCATTTTGGCGGCAAATCGAAAATGGCACATTTTAAATAGTTATAAAAAAATTTATTCATTTACAAAAAAATACCTTCAATATTGAATTTTTTTTGAGAATTAAAAAAAAAAAACAGTGAAAATACCCAATTAATTCAAATAAATACATAATATTATGGTGTGTACATAAGGTTTTGATATACTGACAATGGAAAATTTAAGTCTCAGGAAATCTACCTTTTGAGTATCTATGATCAAAAAGGAATTTTGAAAAGCTTTTTAATTATTATACTTGCAATAAATATTTTTTTGCTGGCATTGTTGTCGGTTATTTTTTCAAACTATTATGTACTGAATATTTCAACTGAAGGCACTGTAGTCAACATAGGCATCAGAGCAAAGGAAAAAACAAGCATCTGACCCCAGAAACACCTTTTATCCAAAGTTATAAAGATTTTTATGTTAGTTTTGGTAGCTTATTGATGGCTGAGATGCTTATTTTTTAGATAATTTGAAAGATATCAATGGTAGATGATAGCGACAAGCTCGTCGATAAACAATTCTGCCAAGGAACAACAGAAATATTTAAGGGGATAAGTACTATTAAAAAATAGGCAAATATACAGTTAAATGGGACACGACTAAGGGCACATTTAATTTTGAATTGGAAAACAATGAGAAACAACTATTTCAGTAACCGAAAATGGAAAATAATACATTTTAACAGCGATAAAAAAATTGATAATTTGACAAAATTACTTACCTTAAAACTTTTACATCAATAACAATGGCCGCCAAGTGAACAATCGACTTTAATTTAGCGAAATAACCATTAAAATGCATTATTTTCCATTTCACATCTCATTATCAAACTGACACAAAGTGTTTTTTTAAAGTGCATATTAATTGTGTCCCACTTTTCTGTATATTTACCAAAAAATATTCCACATAAATTACGCGGACAGATTTTTTTCAGAGAATACTGGGGATGAATTTTATTAAGGTTCGGGGTTTGGGGTTCGGGTCCCACCATTGTTTGTTGGATTACTTTCTTACAGGTGGGGTGTTCGGCTCCACTAGTTTGTCCCAAGGAAATAAGTGCACCACACTGAAAATTGTCACAAACTCTCTGACGAAATAAAACAAGACAAGTAATCTACACAGAGTTAAAGAAAGAAGGAAGAAGAACGAACAAACAAACTTTGGTAAATATATAGAAAAGTGGCACATGGTTAATACGCACTTTGAAAAGACACTTGTATCAGTTAGATAATAATGAGAAGTAAGTATTTCAGTTTACGGAAAGGAAAATAATGTATTTTAATAGTTTTTTTGTTAAAATTAAAATCAACTGTTTGCTTTGCGGCCATTGTTATTGATGTGAAAGTTTTAATATTAGTTTTTTTTTCTTTTATTTAACCCAAAAAAAATAAGAAACCTCAGAACCTTAAATAGGTTCTTAGGTTTTTAGATTGGGCTTAATTAAAAAATAAATTGTAAAAACTTTCCAAAAAAACTATTTTAATACTAGTGTAGAGAAAAAAGCTAAATTATCCGTTTTTTTTAACAAAATAGCTATTAATTATAAAATGCATTATTTTCCATTTTCGGTTACTGAAATAGTTGTTTTTCATAGTTATCAATTTAACTTATGTGCTTATTAAGGTTGAGTGTGTACCACTTTTCTGTAGATTTACCCAAACTTTTTACAATGCTAACACCAAATTGAAGCCCAATAGCAATACCCGTATGTGCGATTTTGACGGTTTGCAGTTATGAATAAAGTTTCATTTAAGTATACTTTTTTTATTTACGTGTTTGTTTGATGCAACCACATTAGTTAAACTAGTTTTTTTTATAAATTACTTCTCACACTCATAAACATAAAAAACACATTGCAACATTCACAACACTAATATTGTGCTCCACGAATAGCACTAGGATGGGTTGTTTCAAAGAATTTTAATAACTCATCAAATTTCAAAGATGATTTTCAAGTTCTGTGAAGGTTCTATTCAAGTTCTATTATTATTTCAGTTTTTTGAAGCCCCTGGCCGATAGTGATATAATAATAAGACTTGAATAGAACCTTCACTGAACTTGAAAATCAACTTTGAAATTTTATAAATTGTCAAAACAATACGTCCTTGGAGAGTTTTACCTATAATGGAACAATAGAATATTTTCATAACCTAAAATGAGTGGAAGATTTAAAGTTTATTTTTATGATTCCGATCATCATACTAAAAGTGTGTAATTTTAATATTTTCATTAACTGATTTTAAAAACTAAAACCACACATTACTAAATAATTCCAACAGGCAACAATGTCAATATGACGTAGAAAACGCTACTGGCTGGTAAGATGGCTGTAACCAAAGCTGACCGGCATGGTAACGCCATAGTCACAAGCATGTCATTTTGGCGGCAAGTGAAAGTGGCACATTTTAAATAGTTACAGAAAATTTATTTGTTAACATAAAAATCAAATTAGATTGGTATCACTAACGAAATTTTTTCGACAGAAAAAAGTGTGAAATACCCAGTTGCTAACAAGTAACAAGTAATGTGATTTTCAGGCCAAAATACTTAAAATATATTTATCAAACTCAATCCTGCAGCAAGTCCTCTTTTGGCGGTCAATCAGTAAGTAGTACCAAATAAAAATCAATAGTAATTTTATGACCAGCAAAGACACCAATAACACATACGTTGAAAACGTTATTTGGGATAAATCAGTAGTTATAAGCTTTAGTTGTAAGTCACAAGATATAAGTCTTAGATGTAAGTCACTAGTTATTACTAGAAACGCCGCTATATAAATCAGCCAAATATTCATTATTATTATGTGTAATGTTAATCAGTGTGGTAAACAGCTCTATGATCAAAGATAGGCTGTGTGTAGTTTTTCAAGTTCGGCTATGAATTATTATTATATAAAGAATATTGGAAAATGACCATTTAATTATCATCTTCCGCTGTCGTGGCCAGCTGAATAAGTAAGCATACATTTCAACATGACTATCGAATTCATAGAAAAAAGGGTTATATGGTTCTTAATGATATGTTCAAGTTCCTACCCCTTGGTGTCGCTGGTGATGTTCTTGAGAAAGGACTTGACGTCGGGATTGTCAGCCTTGTCTCCGAAGTACTTCTGCAGGTCCGCGATGGTCTTGTGGTGGGTCAGCACGTTACCCTTGCCTCCCGCTAGGTCGTTCATGTAGCCACGGGCCTGCATGATTACCTCCGACAGTTGGAGCTGGGGAAGAAAGGAATATTAGTTATGTTAGTCTCATACACAGATTCAGTAAAAATACATGCCGTTGAAGTGCCTACAGATGAAAACTAGCTATTGGTGAACAGGAATCTAATGATTATTCAGGATAACGTATTATCATATTGTTACTCATGCTATATATAGCAGGAATGGAAAAGTGAAAATGATTTAACGTCCCCTTACAGTAGTCCAAACATTATTATTTTTATAAACCCAATAATGACCATGAAATCGACTTATCCGCTTTGATCTTGATTTTATTTACTTTATGTGATGATGATGTGATCACAATTAGATCAATAGCTCAAACTATCCGAGAAACAGCATTTATCGGGAATCATAGTCATCAAGCCGGAAAGCTTACAGAAGGACGTATTGCAGATGAAAGAAAAACAAGGAAGAAATCATTCAAAATTGCTCTCCAAAAATGCCAAGAGTCTGAAAACAAAACACGAATGGATAGCATAGCTACGTCTATGCATAGCAACGAATTCCGAAAGTTTTTTAGCAAAAAACTTCGACCGTGCTGAAACCCAAGAGAAAAGTTTCACTATGCGTCAGAAACATTACAGAAGATGAAAACATAGCGAACGAATTCAGAGATTTCTTTTCGTTAAGTGAGGATCAAGGAGAAACCATCTGTAATAAAACGTCCACCAGCGGCCAATGATGACCTGCTCATAAATGTTACTCCTGAAATGGTTTTGGGTGCGATTAAGCAAACTGCCCTAGGAAAAATTCCAGGATACGACGCCATTAGTATTGAGCACATAAGTTATGCAGGAGATCAGCTCTACACTATTCGAGCCGCCCTATACTACAGCCTCCTAAGACACATATATGATGATGGACATGACTCAAAAATTCCAATTTTAGGAGCTTTTGACGTTTTTTGTTATAAAACTCATTTTTCATACTTGGCGAAACCATGACAACAGCACTTTAAACTAATCTCAACGAACCGACTCGCCCACTGTCTCTTCTACACGTGATAACCTCTACTCTCCAATAAGTTGCTCGACGGAGCAACAAAGCAAATGACTCAGCCGAGCACTCGGCACTTACAATTCTTCCATAAAACCAACACGCGCTATTGTTTCTCTATCTGCAGAGACAGACTGAGCAGCAAAGCGTGTCGGGGTACATCTAGAAGAAAATAAGATCATTAAGAGAATTGGTAGCTGCATTTTATTTATCCTTAGGCCAGGAAATATAGAAGTCCCTAGTCCTGACTAGAGTACATACCGGGATGCCCGACAGCTAAATTACGAAGTTAGTGCTGTCGTTAAGTAGACTTCACTGTTTAAAAACAGTTTAAATACTCTGTTTATGTAACATACTCGCGGTAAAACAACACACAACGAGTACCAACAACAATTGCCGCCATTTGCAAACTATCGTAGCTCGATGGCACTGACTTAACGTGACACTTCGAAATCCGTCACGCGCCCTGGCTTGTACTGTAGTCGGCCCTGATAATTATTTCTCTTCAGCCCGGGAAGTCAAACGGTTGACATCATTTTAACAAATTAATAATGGTTCATTAAAGTAAAGGAAGATCTTAATGTTGCCATAAATTAAAAATGCAATGAGGTAGGACTCACCAGAAGCTGCGGCCTGCCAAGAGCTGTCACCTTGATGGCCATGATGCCGGTGCCAAAAGTGGCCCCTGAAAATATCATCAACATTTAATAAAAAAATTCACCAACATTTAGTGAAAACATCAACGACATTTAGTGAAAATATCCACCAACACTTTGTGAAAATGTCATCAGCATTTAGTGAAAATATCATCAACATTTAGTGAAAAGTCCAAACATCAGTTCATCTTTTCACAAGAGAACTGCATAGACAATGGTGTCAGAAAGCCATGAGGAATGGGAGGAATAGGATTAATTTGATATTCATGGCCAAAAACATTATCAAATTTGACCATCTTTGGGATATTGGGTATTGTGTTGCACTATCTCCTCCTTCGTAAGCCAACGTTTCGGACAGCCTTGCAGGGTCCATCATAAGGAAATAATAATGATATAGTAATTACGTGACTTATAATGAATTTTCGCAATGATCCGCATACAGTTAACTTAATTATTAGGTGTATTGTGAAGGCATTTTTCATACAAATTTAATTTTGGATTTGATCTCAAAACACCCAACCAAACCGAATGATCTTTTTTAATAAAAAGGAATTGCAAATATATAGTACAGATGTGAGTTTTTTTATTTATTTTTGTTTAAAATTATAAAATACAAGACATTAAGGTTCAATGCAACATTTGTTATAATCTACGCGTTCGTAAATAGCGGCAATTTAATTATTTTATAAAATACCCTTTTTGGAAGTGATACTTTACAATATTAAGACGAATTATTTTTTGCGCCTGTACATACTCAATATGTATATGAATAAATAGTTTTGTCCGCATAAAAACTCAATTCTTTCAAAAAAGGCATACAAATACAATATTGTATCGGTGATTCAAATATAATTGTCTTAATATTTTGAAACATAACTTGCAAAAAGTGTGTTTTCATTATATACTTAAATTAACGCCATCTATGAAGGCGTAGATAATAGTATACGCTATGTTTACCCTTAATGGCAGTTTGAAGTTTGACACCTTTTTAAATAATAAATTTTCCACGTGAACCCATGAGATCTTACTTGAACAAATGTTGATGTTTTTCAAACCGTGTGATAATACGTTACTTATATTCACTTGGAAACCTATGTCCAGACGTTATCAAGGAGCACAAAGACACAATACAACCATAATTTTTCACTGCATAGGATTAAATGAAGATTCATGATGATGAAGGATACCATGACCGCCAGCTCACTAGCGCCAACGGCTGATCCAAGCATTCCAGATTACCTACCATTCCACAAAGCTAATGATGAATTTATTCAAAGATTACATGAACTATTACATATGTTCTAACCAGCCTCGTGTGCAAGGGTTTTGTCAATGTGCCGGTCGGAAACTGATTTCTTGCACAAGCAGAACATAAGGCATTTGAGGACATCAATTAGACCAGGATATTTGAGGGCATTTTCGTGACAGGAGAGGAATTAGGTGGAATGGTGACGGTGGGCCCACATGGAACAGAAAAGTTAGCGGGTTATTTAAAAATTATCAATACAGACTGATTATTCATACGAAACTCCATTGAAAAAGTAATATCGAGCGCTTTACTAAGATCTAGGAATTAACGAGATTGTATTATTATCTTTTGTATATTTAGAGACGTACCTATGATGTCCGGACACTCAGAGTACAAACGGAAACTGGTGAAGATATCCTATTAGGGATGCCATAGTCCTAGTGGCTCCGAGCAGTTAGGACTCTTGTTCATATCTAACATAACTAGCATTGTTTTATTTTGGCATCTGAAGATCTAATCTATTAATATGAAATCAATTGAATCATTGACCGTCAAATGTTTATTTTTGAAATGATGATGTGATACAGTAATGAATTTAATGTAAACAAATTCATTTAAGGTTTGGGGATGTGTAAGGAGACAAATGAAATAGATTGTGAGGTCACAGCGTTTATTGAATCTGTGTAGTAGTGAGATGACTCCGGACTGATGCTCACGGAATTGGTGGATGTAGTCGACGGTGAATTCCCCTGGGCCGAAGATCTACACCAGATTTAAGCGGAGATGAATGGTGGTGGAGTGTCGATATTGATGAAGTCGGTGGCTCGACACCGCGTTGGTGGAGACCGGACTTGTAGATGGTATTCAGCACTGGGGAAGACGTTGAATCTTCCTGGTGCTCCAGTGTGAATTAAGAGAGAGCCGAATGAATGATTGACCTAGTCGGCAGATGAAGCGAGCGCGAATGAGTTTGCTGTGTGGGAGATGCAGGCTGGCAAAGATGTCGCAGAGCCAAGGCGCTGTTGTAATTCCGCGGAGTCGGTGATAACTTGAAGCTTCTCCTTTATGGTCATGCAACGCCGGGCAAAGTAAGTCCGTGGCCCACAGTGCACGAAAGTAGGAGCGGGACGGTAGGAATTTAAGACTGACTGACTTAGGTACCTCGACGTAGCCGCTTTATATAAAGGAAATACGTTCGAGATTATTCCAGTAGTCGCGAGGAGGTAGATGTGTCATACATTCGTTGTTTCACTAATAGGTTGTAATGCGATGCGGATTGCATGCATGTTCAGTAGCTACCGCTACAAAGGCATGCCAGGTGATATATAAGTTATCTTTGTCACATTTGATATTGTGGCAAACATTGGCATGTCTCAAAGATTCATAGAGTAAGATGCAGTTTTTCAATATTATCTGTAAAAACGGATTTCCAACAAACAATTTTCAATACATTCTGTAAGGCGATGCACTATGCACCTTGGCGTCTAAAATCCCTAGTACACGTTGGCAAAACGCACAGACAACAAACACCTGCAAAGTCTTTTTCGGAGATATATCTCCCAGCCTTACACAGTCTCTACAGTATTTTTTCAATGCAAACTGAAAGAGCGATATGCTCTCTTTCTAACACTGTTCAAATCATATATCTCACCGCAATACAAAATAAGATAGCATCACTTTTAAGAGACCATATCTCATTGGGATGTATATCTCCCAAAAAGACTCTACAGCTTTTGTTGTCTGTGAAGAATATCTCCCAAAATTGCCCATGGGGTTAAATTAGCATGTTATCACTGGAACGAAAGGAAGCTTTCGATCACGGTATTGGAAAGGTTAAACGAAAAATTCGAAAAGAGCGATGGACGCGACCCTCACCTGCAACGGATTCGAGGCAGCGCAGGAAGATCTCTGTATTTTTTTCGCAAGTAGCCTCGTTGAGGTAGAAGTAGGTCCTGGCCGACTGCACCTTGTAGCGCCTGTCTGCGAATGACTTATTCACCTGGTACTGCGGCAGAGCGGCTCCCTCCGCCTTGTCTCCCGCCGAGGACACTGATGAACTGGAAACAAACAACACATTAATATTATTTGTATGATAAACCAATGTAAATACAATGTTTTTTGCATAGCACAAAGGATAATAAATTAATATGATGGGCAATAAATATAAACGTGAAACACTCGAAAAAAAGAAATCCCGCCAACGGGAATTGAACCCGCAGCCTTCCGACTGCCGGTCAGCTGCTCTACCATTGCGCTACGTCCATACTAGCTATTGAATTATTTGGCGGGTTTAGAATAAACCGACGTATTATTAACACATTAATAATTTATTATTGAAAGGCCCAGTTGTGTCACAGAAATTCAAGTGAAACAATGTCATGAAATGGCCACTCAGCGCCATTCTGTATTTTTTATTATTTTAATAGTGTATAAAAAAACATCATGATTTAATAAGCAACTTTCGAAATTATTTGCGAGTTTGCAAGTTTATAATTACAAAAAATATATATTTTTCTGTATTTACTGTAACGAATACGATGAAATATACAATTAAAAAAAAAAAAATCTGTATTTACTATAACGAATACGATGAAATATACAATAAAAAATATATATGTTTCTGTATGTACTGTAACGAATACGATGAAATATACAAAAAATATTTATTTGTCTGTATTTACTGTAACGAATACGATGAAATATACAATAAACAATATATATTTTTCTGTATTTACTGTAACGAATACGATGAAATATACAATAAAATTAAACTAATTATTTAAATTTTTTGGATGCTTTAATTAAATACTGCGAGCAGTGGCGGCTCATGTAGAATGTTGGGTGTACTAGAGTGATAATATTATTAAAAATTACATTTCTGATGTTGTTGTAGCTGAAAACATTTTTTTTTTTTAAATCGTTTTTTGTATGAAGAATTTCAGAAAATTTCAGTTTAACCGTGCGCCGCAAGGATTTCCTGAAGATCTTCATACAAAAAGTTTTCAGCTACTCACATCAATAATGCAATTTTTTGTAATATTAGCACTCTAGTAACCCAAAAGTCACGAGCCGCCACTGACTGCGAGTAGAGCACATCTTGGCCTTTGAAACAATCGAGCATTTTAATCAAGTCTTTTTTATAAGTCCAGGTATCAGAATTATAAAAACTGATAATTTCAAAATATCCTATTTATAAAACCCTTTTCGGTTATGGTTTTATTGTACAGTGTGGCAAATTAAGTTTTTTGGAAGATTATCGTAAACATTTAGATGCCTGAACATCGCAAAATAAAATAAAATATCCCTTTTGGCGATGTTTTTTTCTTACATAAATTTTCAGCCGACAGGTATTAAGGCCCCGTAGTAAGTGCTCAAAGATGGTTTGAACGGATATGTAAATAACAATGTTAGAGGGAGAGCGCTGATATTAAAAAAAAAAACGAAAACAATTAATCTAAAATGGTGAAGATATTTTATAAAACACGACTCGTTTGAAATAGAGCAAAAACTTATCGAAAAATGCTTTAGTTGCATTTAATGATTCGATATTAATTTTTCGTATCCTTTAAGAGGAAGCTACAAGCCAAAAATGTGTATATTCTTGGTATACCTTATATCGTAGGTAATAGACATTAAAATCGCTTGACAAACGGAAGTCTAGAAACGTTCGATTTCAAGCAAAAACTGATTTTTATTTATTTTATAAATAATTTTATAAGAAAGCAAAAAAGTTAATCAAGTGAAACTGTCACAGATAATCTTAGCTTATATAGCTTATAATACTGTATTTTTAAAATTTGTTTCCTTTATGCGTTCATACATTTCTATTGAAAAAATATTTTTTTTAGTTGTTTGCATTTATATTTTTTATTGAGTAATTTATATATTTATTTGTATTCTACTCAAGCGAAGCGATAGAAAAACCTTCAATTTATTTAAAGCATATTTTTTGTATTCATAATGTACACCAATTCGTCATAAAGATTAATCAAAATAGTGATTTGGCATTAAGCTTCGCCTTAATATATTAAATAACAGAACAAAACGTGTTTTTAATAATTTTCGGTGCTTACTTTGCGATTTTTTCTATCGAGGGAATTTCATGTAATTACCGTTTCAGCATTACAATATTGATCGATTGATATTATCTTTAAAAAAACATATATTTTTTGTGGAACTTAAAAACTTCCACAAAAATAGAGAAAATCCTATTAATCGATAGAAATGGAGAATGCGGGGGCTTAAGGGAGTGTTATTGTTAGCGTCACGATTCAAAATGTTACACGATGTTGCATCGCCTTAACTATTTAATTATTTTTTTTATTAATTACAAAAAGATACACGAATTACAAATAAATATAATACAGTTATTGCTTACATAATATATGTATTTGATGTACCCCCATAAATAAGCAGGGCTTGTGTGTTTGGGGGGTGTTATTATATTGATTTAAATTTGATATGATTCAGTTCAAGGGTTCAGAATACTTTTTAAGGTGGCTTTTAAATTCTTTTATATTTGTATTTATGTTTCTATTTTTTTCTGGTAATGAGTTAAAAAAAATTAACTCTGAGATATTTATGATTGAACTGTCCTATTGTTTTTTTACATTTCGGAGTAGGAAGTATTGACGATTGTCTAATATTTCTGTTATTTTTAAAGGGTGCAACTTTAATTTGAATATTATTTTTATAAATTTATGTTGCATGGTAGAAGTATAATGCACTTAATTTTGTTTGAATAAAAGTTCGGACGAATATGAATAGGATTTTTTTTATTGTTTTAATTATTAATTATTGTGATATGTAAATTGTTTGTGTTTGATTTTTATATGTACCGACCCATCCTATAATGCCGTATTGTATAATTTATTGACAGAAAGCGAAGTATGTGGTTCTAAGTAATTTTTCGTTTAAAATATCCCTTAAACATCTAAATACAGAGTTTTCCAATAAGAGGTGTTATTTTGATATTCAAAGAAAAATGCCATTTTTCAATATAAATGATCGAATGTTTATTTCATTATAAAGAGGAAGGTATGCCGTTAATAGTGAAAAATAACATCAGTCAAATGACCACCACCACCACGCCTACAGGACCATATCCTTTTCATGAAATTTTCCATAACCAAATCGCAAAGTGGCTGCCTTATGTCCTCGATAGCCTCACGAATTCCATCTTTGAGGTCTTGAATCGACGCTGGGCTGTTGGCGTAGACCTTCTCTTTCACGTGGCCCCAAAGGAAGAAGTCGCAAGGTGTTAAATCACAAGATCTCGGTGGCCAATTGTGATCACCTCTTCGAGAGATAACACGGTCCGGAAACTTTTCCCGTAAAAGATCAATGGTATCGTTGCTTGTGTGGCACGTAGCGCCGTCTTGTTGAAAGTAAACGTTGTCCAGATCAATACCATTCAATTCCGGCCATAAAAAATCATTACTCATCTCTCGATAGTTCTTTGAATATCAAAATAACACCTCTTATTGGAAAACCCTGTATATATGTTAGTTTCCTTATTCTGTCGTTCAGAATATTTATATGTGGGGACCATTTTAAACGCTGGTCTATTGTTATGCCTAGGTACTTAAATATGTAATCATTTTTTTAGAGCACCTCTTAGTTTTTGAGTCTGAAACTTACCGCGCTACCAAAGAATAAAGTCAACATCGGATTGTCTATCCTTGACTAACGTTATATTAAGTAATTAATATTTTACGATTTTGGTCAACATCACGATTTATGTTGATTTACCAGTCACGGCGCGGTATTTAAATATTAAATTCGAGTTAGCTAGAAAATAGCACATTACTACGTCCCCAGCAACAGACAACAGACACACATGTGGGCCATTGATGTATCATATTTATTTAGATGAGACAAATAAAGAAAAATAGGTTACACTTTTTTACATCCAATTAATTGACCTCCAACTCTCTAACTAAAACAACCCAAGCTGGTACACGCGCACCGCTTTTCGTGTTATATATAGTAGTGGAACACGTTTCCAATACAAGTTGGCATCTAATTTTTAGCTGTATGTAGGCATAATTCTTTTAAAAATCACGAACGATGATTGAAGAGTCAGGGTTGCTAAAAATTTAATAAAAGGTAACTAATTTAGATTAGACTTATGCATGTCATGAAGAAGAAAACAACGCCATGTGGGCGTTGTTCGTGATCCAAAAGTCTGATCACTCTTTGCTTAAATTTGAAATATAGAAATTCGTCTGTCATTACAAATTCTAAGTCAAATGGAATGGCAATATATGATGGCAGGCAGTGTAAGAGAGACAGAATACAATGCTGATTGGCTATCTCGATCTAATAGTCAAATCTACATGGAAGGCATTTATTTTTGAAGGTGTGTGAAGGTGTGTGTGTGTATTATAATCTATTCGGCGTTCTAACATTGATGTATATGTATAGAATACCTCAATGTGTTCTGATGGTTTTAGCCAAGCTTAATCCTTAGTATTCCGGGCACTGCTGTCACTATTTTCCTAATAACTTACTTGTTTTTGGCAAAATTTTGTTTTTATAAATTGTACCGTCTTACCAGGTAACGTGTTTATATATTTATAAAAAGATACATATTTATTCTACGTAATTTCGCCAGGATAGCTACTTGTATTCAACGAAAAAAAATCTCTCTAATGTCGTAAAAAAATATATAAAATATTTTTTAGATATTTTATATTTTTCGGCTAAATAATCGTTCTTTTCAATAATTAAAAATTATACTAGACTTTCCTGTAAATAAATACAGTACTATGACATTAAAAAATTATGATATTTGACGAGGAATTCAACGACGTGATTTTTCACTGATAAAATAAACAGATTTGCAATTGACGAAACGAGAAGCTAGACTATTATTATTAGGATACATTATTTCCTTGCCAATTTGTAAGGTAGGAGCATTTTTAACGTTTAAAATACCATAAAATCGTAAAATAATAAATCATAAAATCCAAATGTGGCGAACTACCAGCAAATCTACCAGCAAATCAGATGTCTTGGCTCACTTAAAAAGTTAAGCGCAAAAGTGTTTTTTATTTATTTTGTAAACACTTTTATAAGAAAGAAAGTTAATGGGGGGAAACGGTCGCAAATATTATTAGCCATAAAACAGTATTTATTGAAAGCTGTTTGACGCGAGTTCATAATTTGCTATTTAACGCCTTAGGCTTATTTGTTCGCTTTTGAGAACATCTGGTATAGTCTTGCCAAAATCATTGTGTCTCACTTACTCTCGTGGTTAGAAATTATGATCTAAACGGTGGTCGAAAGAAAAACACCACGCTTCATATTCAAATCTAGAAGTAAACCACAGAAGAATTAAAAAGTAAACCTGTAGAGGTTTATAGCTTTGGTTTCATGGGAAATCAAAAGTTCAAACCGCAATTTGAGAAAAATTTATAAAATTTCGACAATTTTTCATTAATTATTGTTAAATTAAACCAAAAAAAAAGAGGTGATTATAATGTTTTTTGTAATAAAATCGTTAGTAATTTTAGTTCAGTTTTTATTTCATACGAAAACATAAGGTGAACCATTATTAATACTTTTTATGTTTGCATTATGTACAAATATTAAAATTTCAAAAAATTATGTGTTAATCATAAATTTTAAAAACATATTTTATCACCATTCAAAAGTGTTTTTAGTTTTTAGAATTCTTCCATTTATTTGGATTTTTTTTGACCTTCTGACACAATATACCATACTACTCGGGTTCACATTATTTCAAATAATAATTTTTTTTATCTTTAATTTTTTATAATGTAATTATTATCAGTTTAATTTTATTCAATTCAACCAAAGCACATTTTTGGGGGTTCGTCATTGACGTCAGAAGCATGTTTATGGTATTCATAAAGTACCTAACCGATTCGCAGTAATGATTAATTGAAAATAGTGATTTCTATTATGCAGAGGGCATTGCCATTAAAGTGTTTTATTTTCAATGTGTTCAGATCGCACGAGATGTTTAATTTAATTTTGCTCGAGTAATTGTAAAGCTTCTGCCTTAATTAAATCTGTATTCACCCAAGTTCAACAGGGTCGAACTTTTCAATTAACGAAGAATACATAAAATTATTTATTTAATTTACAATAAAAATACATAAATTTGCTATTGACCACTTTAATTTTATACCTACTTTTCTACCTAAACTCTACCGGTTTCGGAAGAACCCTTTTTCATCAGGAGAATATTAAAACTAATCTACCATACAAAATATTGACAGATTTGTATAATAAAAATTAGGTGTTCAATGGCGTAAAATCTTATATATATCCAAGTTTTCCTCACTTAGTTCAAGAAACTTTTTAAACATTAAACCCGCATTTTATACTGATAACTTCGTAAAATTACTTAAAAATACTAAAGATAGATATATTTCCAATTAACCGCTCTGTTCTTCCTGGAAACCCCGTAATTACCCCTTCCACTTTGTTCACCTCTCCCTCAAACACCTTAATTTTTTTGTTGTTGTATAAATCGGTCAATATTTTGCATCGTAGATTAGTTTTTAATATTCTCCTGATGAAGGAAGGCTTCCTCCGAAACCGGTAGTGTAAATAAAGTTAAAATGGTCAATAACAAATTTATGTGTTTTTATTGTAAATTATGACGAGCCACAAAGTTAATGCGTTTTACAAATGCATTTATTTAAAAGAGCTTTATATATTATGAAGTGCGTGAATTTTAGGTATTTAATAAAAAAGAGTGTAGTTAATTAAGCTAAGGGGATATTTAACACAATATTAATAAACTTGGAGATACGATGTTACAATATCTCACATTTTCGTCTAAGATTAGTTACTTAAAAATCCTATAAAGGATGACTCAACTTTTTATGATGTATAAAATATGACTTGTTTAATGTAAATACATGTAGTTTTGAACGGAAACCAATGTCGTCAATCAGTACCTACTGACCCTATCGTTATATCAAGCGCTGTGTTTCTCTCACTTGTATTTTGACTAGCGCTATTTCCTAAATTGTGCACACCTGACCTCCAAAACAAGGAGAAGCTCTCTGTCTACATTATATTTTGAAAAACTCTGCGTAAAGCCCGGGCAACGCCGGGGAGATCAGTTAGTAATAATTTTAAAAATATTTTTATACGGATGCTTTGTAAATCGCACAAAAATTAAAAAATTTATTTGGCCACCAAAGAAACAAAAATTACAATATTTTTTGCCTAGTTTTTAAAGTTTCACGGTATGAAAACGTAGATCATAATTTCGCAGGTGAAAATTAAGCGGAGAATCCTCAGACTTTTGGTCACGAAACACGCCCTATTATGCATAAAAATGTAAGCACGCCAGTACTGTCTTGAAACACGCACGTGTTTATTACGCTCTTTCTCTTTCTAAACTCTAGTACTGCCTCATATTGAACACGGAAAAGGAAATACGCAGACCAGCCCTGCTAACAAACACCGGACTTATTTTCTAGATTCCAACCGATATATTGATTCGTCTTGTATCTTGAGTTTGTGTTCCGTTACGAGAGCACTTGCGTTTCAAGGTCGTTTTGATTAAGATCTCCTTGCCAAACGAATAATCACTTTACAGACAATATGACACGGTGCACTGTACAGCCAAGTGTGCACTCAATACAATTTGTAGAGGTGTCATTGGTCACTGCCAAGATCAACCTTATATTACTCTGTGATCACGCACGTCCAATGTGACCAAACTCTAATAGGACGTTGGGTTGACCACTTGACAATATTTACAGAAGAGAAAAACGCAAGGGAAATTATTAAACATGCTTATTTCGCTTGTATGGTAGATTGTCTGTGAGTGATTACTCTGGTTCAATGAACTCGGATTCGTTTTGAATTTATGTGTCATTTTCAAAATTTGAACTGATTGTTGGTTGTGTCAAGAATTCAGGCAAGCGATACACAACTTCCAATAATAAATAATATAATATACATTTAAAAATACATTTTAATAAAATTGTCACTTTAAAAATTGGAACAAATGATGTGTCAAGAATTCAAAGAAGCGATAAAGTATCTAAATATAATAAAATATTTTTTTACCAGAAAATTATTTTAATTCTATATTTAAAAAGTGTATTTTTTAGTCGGTACTAGAATATTCGGGAATCTTGGCCCATGCAAAACGCATCGTATCTAGAACCTTCTAGCCTAGGCCCCGCGATTTCGTCGCCGGCCTGCATCTCCCCCGCATCTGCCGACCAGGTCAATTATACCTCCGGCTATCCTGCTTCACACTGGAGTACCAGGAAGACTTAAAGTCTTCGCCAGTGCAGAGCACATCCACAAGTCGGATCTCACAACTGCGCTACTGACTCAAACAAACACTGTGTCCTCAAAACCTACATCTTTCTTTGTTTCCTTACCACATCCTCTAAAGTCCATCCGCTCACGGGGCAACAAACTGGTGGGCAACTGCCGTTGCAAACTGGTTGGCAATCGAGCTTCTCTCACGGTGCAACTCAAGTTTACGATTTCACAAATTATCTAAACTTGTTTAACCATAGAATGAAGAAGAACACTTCAGCTGTCATCTGTCACTATCATATTACATTTAAAAATGTTTTCAGAATCAAGTGATGATGAAGCCGTATTTTTTTTCTTGCATAATCTAGAATCAGAAAGCCTATAGTCGTAAATACACAGAAATTTTTCAACTTCCTGAACAAATTTAATGTTTTCCTGCTCGGACATATTGTAATCTGACAGCTGACAAAACTGACATATCTAAGAGCAACTGAAACACGCAGGCGATTTGCGAGTGACTCGTTGCGTCGCCGTTGAAAACTGATTGCGTCGTGTGTGGACCGCCTTTGAAATTCACAGGATAGCAACTCGAGTTGCTAACTGGTTTTTTTTAGTTGCCCCGTGAGCGGATGGACTAAATTTCTTATAGTGGGATTAGACGTTTCCATTTTAGTTGATCAACTTTTATTGTTCGACAAGAATTCTAACTAAAAACAATATCAACTTTGTTGAAAGAAGGTTCGCACTGGTCACTGGGCAAAATGCTTTCACGTGTCGAGTTGAGCAACTAAAATTGAAACGTCTGAACTCGCTTTTTGGCAAGTAAAGCCGAATTTCGTGATTTTTCAAGGGTTTGCGATTTTTTTTCAATTTATAAGAAAGGGTTATTTACTATCTTAGAATTAAGGTCCCTGAGGCGTATGTATAATAAAACCATTTTTTTTATATTATATAGGTATAGAACCATAATTTGGTTTCCTTTTTCCTTCCTCCACCAAATGCTGACCCCATAAATAAAAAGCTCTTGCTATAAACCATCCGTTCCTGTAGTTTAGTGTGAATATAAGTAATATAAACTTCACGACAGTAATAGAAATGCATTTAGCTCTGATCTGTCGGATCTGTGCAGCAGGAAAAGCTCGATTAACTGCAAGCTATAAAAAATGGGAAAGCTTTCTACGAGAAATCTAGAACAGCGGGGCTTAGAACAAAATGAAACAAAGCGAAATGACATCAGAAATAATGGCTCTCGTTTCGATAAAGCTGAAAGGTCTTTACTTTGCAGTAATACTACGTTTAACGAAGCTTCTAGAAGTCTACACAGTTAATGTCTTGATTAACATCGGAGGATTGACGCATCAGGGAACGAAAGCTCGTTAAATAGTATATCCGGGGGTAAAGTGCGCTAACTTCGGGAAGTGTTTCTAGTGGCGGCTCGTGATTTTTGGGTTTACTAAAATGCCAATATAAATAATGGCATTATTGATGTTGTACCCGAAAACACCTTTTTTTCTAATAAAATTCATTTTTTTGGATGAAGATTTTCAGGAAACCCTTGCGGAGCACGGCCAAACTTAATTTTTTTTTTGAAAAATTCAAACGAAAAAAACGATTTTTCGAAATAAAATACGTTTTTGAGTAAAAAACATTAATATTGTCGAAATTTTCAATCTCAAAAGTCACGAGCAGCCACTGGATTCTGCATGCTACCATTATGCATGTAAAAAAGATAAATAATTTTTGCAAAAATCCATTTTTTATTCCATTCAAAAATATTTTTCCCTGGAGAAATATTTATTTTCCCATACAAACAATTCTAATTTTTTACCTAAAAACTTCCTTAAAATGTTGAAATTTCGAAAAAAGTTATTTTTCTTTTCTACTACTAAAATCGTGTACCCCCGAAGTAAGTGCACTTTACCCCCGGACACCCTGTACACAGGGTGTTAAGGTACGTACTTGATTACTTTAACCAGTGATTCCTGACATTATTTGTAGTAAAAAATGTGAATGAAATTTTGGTCTCCGATGACTTTTTGATGCTTTTTTTTTTCTACGAAAACATAGAAAGACAGTAGGAATTGGACAGCTAGGGTCGATGTGAGAGGTTGGGTTATTTTCGGCTGAGTGATCAGTGTTGGCATGTGAAAGAATTTTTAAAAAATTGTTTTTGGATTATTTTTAATTTTGAAATAAAATTATTACAAATTCACCGGACACCAAAACTTCTCACTCCAGATCATTTCAAGAATCACTGGTTAAATAAAGGGTGTAAGTCCCTTAACACCCTTTATATGGTGAGGCGGGTTATGAGAAACCTCAAGGTATAACTATGCATGTATATTATTCACATATACCTACTGTTATATATTATTTCTTATTGTTTTAATTGTTTTTTTTTAAAGAAAGCTAACACTCACGGGGTACGAATAACCTGACAATATTTTTAAATCTCCTACTACCACCATAGTAAGCGGAAAATGTCGCTTGTGTTGTGATGGAGGAAGCCGGGGAATTGAACACACTACGCCTGGGTGGGACCCAAAAGCGATGCCAACTCATCCATCATCAGTGGATTAAGGACAACTATTGCAGGGCGTGGTCTTGAGTGCGCTTGGGCCCAGCGCTCACTCGTGAGTGGCGCTTGGTGTTGGTAGGCTGCAGTCACCACCGTGTTGCCGGAGGCCATTAGCCGCATCCTGGCTCCAGTGACCCGGAATATATCTATTATACATTTTATTTGTCCAAAAAAAATGTTATTATTACTATTCATAATTTTTTAAATGAGGTTGTCATACCTAACTTCACGTTCTTCAGCCTCTTCCTGTGAGATGTCTTCCTCGGCGGAGTAATCAAGGATTGGCTTCACTCCGAACTGGCGCAGCCTGAAACACGTCAAATAACTATTAGTCCATTTACTAAATTAAAACGTTAATTTTTGTCAAAATGACAGACGACTGGTACAAAATACCATATTCAAATTTCACTCATAGTTATCATAGTAATAAGTTATTTTTAATACTTTGACTTTCTAGAGAAATTATTCTATAAAAATTTTTTAACGATAGTATTTTTATTATTACGCTAAATACTACACTATTTGTGAAAAATGAGGCATTTTAAGAGTAAATATTAGTGATAAATCATAACAAAGTCTGCGGTCTGCCGTTGCGGTTTTCAGTCTGTCGCCGACCTCGGAAATCGTACCTTAAGTTATTGAGAAGTTGGGGGCTTGATTTCTGTCGCAGAGCAAATATGTAGATACAATATAGAAACTTTCAGACAGGACATTGTTACGTTGGTTGTAAAATTATCAAAATTAAAAACTTATAGCTATCTTAAACAATAGGAGAACCATCTAGTCTAAGATCCCTTAAAGAACGACCGTCACCGAGATGTTTATTTGATGAAACGTATTTTATATTTAATTTAATATGTCAATAAATATATTGCATATTGGTTGCCTAGCAAATTTTAGTCCAGGGTATGATTAATTAATAATTTTAAAAAAAAAATTTAAACATTGCACCGGTTTGATTATTATAAAAATTCTATACCAATCGAAAGTATGAAACCCATAGAATATAACACGATGGTATAAGGTTGCCTGCTAAAAATCAGTCCCGAATTCCGGTTGTCGAATTTTGAAAACTAAAACTTTTTGAAAACTAGCCGGGAATTCTCGTGTGCGACTGAGAGGTCCCAACCAACCATCCCATGCGATAGAAGAGGACAAAGCATAGCAGCTGTCCGTCCATTAAAACAAAGAGAGTGCGCATGCTATTTGTTCTTGAAAATGAAAAGGATAGCGATAGACTCGTGCAAGGTACCATCTAGTCTAGAGTGCACAGAGTTAGAGGAAAACAATGTAACAAATAACAATGTAAAGATTGAAATGTTTCGCGGTTGTGAGGTAACAGGGTTGTAAGATAACAGGGTTGGAAGTTTGCATGGTTGGAAAGTTACATAGTAGGAGGATAACAATGTAACAGGATTGAAAGATTACAAGGATGTGAGGTAACAGGGTTGGAAGGTTACATGGTTGGAAGATTAAAGAGTTGGAAGGTTAAAGAGTTGAAAGATAACAGGGTTGTAAGGTAACAGGGTTGGAAGGTTGCATGGTTGGAAGGTTACATAGTAGGAGGATAACAATGTAACATGATTGAAAGATTACGAGGTTGTGAGGTAACAGGGTTGGAAGGTTAAAGAGTTGGAAGATAACAGGGTTTTAAGGTAACAGGGTTGGAAGCAAGGTTGGAAAGTTGCAAGGTTGGAAGGTTACATAGTATTGAAAGATTACGGGGTTGTGAGGTAACAGGGTGAAAAGATTACAGGATGGGACTGGAAGGTCAGAAGGAAGTAGACCAGGGGTAAACCAGCACCAGTACCTGTCAAGAGTGGGGACGATGCGTTCGCGGTCTTCGCCGGCCACGAAGTGCCCGTAAAAGGTCTTCTTCATGAACAAGGTGAATAGTCGCTCCCCCATTACGGCCTTCATCATGTTCATCAGCTGTGGACAACAAACAAACATACCAACAGTTAGTATAAATGCCTAAATGAGATATAGTTATATTAGCAAACTATCGAGTGAGGACATCCCACTACAGTAAAAACATACCTACATTGCATTGAGCAAATAGCACAAACAAGACGCTCAAATTCGAGCACTATGCCAACAGCAACTATTACTTTACTTTATAAATGGCGAACACCGAGATACATAGGTTATCATGGGCTAATTTTTTTCTTATTTTGATTCTAGGTCAAATGTCCATAAATAAAAAGTTACATGTTTCCAGAGGGAAGCTTTTCACAGTCCATAAATTTGTCTTATTACATGACCTGTATAGCCAACTAAACACTCTACAAATTAATCACCCCAATTTGAATTTAACTTTTTTAAATTTGTAAGTTTATCCAAAACTTCCCTGTTTTGGATAGTTCGGTAAAATGCCGCCCCCAAAAACACGCCGCCCTGGGCAGCATCGCAGGATGCCCTATTTAATACGGCACTGTTTCTAGCCCAGACAGTCACTAAAAACGTCATCCTACACATTTAGAGAACAGTAACAACCATTATAGTAGCTGTCAAGCGCATTTCCAAAGTGACAAAATCTATAATTTTTACCAACTCCATTTCATTTCACGGTCACATAAAAAAGAAAATTCCATCAATCTGCAATGTCAGATACAAATAATACAACATTAAGAATTCATTCGCAGTTTATGAAACACGGAATAGAAATGTTTCTACGGGTAATAATAATAAGCGACCTTTGAAATAATCAAAATGTCTAATAATTACACAGAGGAGTTCCGCCTCGTTTCGTTTTCCTTGGCGATTGAACTGTAATAGCTATTATTAGTAGTTATGTGGAGGCTATAAGGAAACTTAGCCGAAATATTATTACATTGGGAAAGTAGTGACCTAGTCTCTTTTCTCCGCTGGTTCATATTATTAGTATGAAATGAAGGTCGGCTCATAATAGATTAATGATGTTTACTCTGTCTGCTTAGGCTAAAAAAATGTATGGTTTGGTCTTGAAATGAGAATATGCTTAGTTCCTACCGGAATGTCATTTGCTGGAACACTATTTGGCATTTGGAACAATTGCAAGAAAATAGTGTAAATTCGATTGCTTTTGTTTTGAAAACAAAAGAAGGATTTGGACTATCTTGGATGAGTGGTTTATTAATGCTTAAATAATTTCATTTTTAACCCTTAACCCTTCAGTACTTTCATCACATCTGTTCAGAGTTTGCAATGTTTTCTGTGTATTTCAAATGCGCTATACACATCTTGTTCTTTAATTTTCCGCAAAAACAAAAACTATTTTAGAAACAAGATAAAATTATCTTTCCGGTGTATATATTTAAAATAAATATTACTATTTCTAAATATTAAAATTTTAATATCAAACGTGAACAAATTTTTCAAAAACGCCAACCACATTTTTACTCAAATCATACAAAAAATGAGAGAACTCGATATTTCGAAAGCATGTTATGTTTATTTGGGGAATTTGTAAGAAAACTGTACCTTTACTTTAATCTCGTTCGTATGATAAAAAAAGAAATATTTTTTTTAATTTAAGCCGATTGTTACGATATCGGCGCGAAATATGAATAATTCATCTTGGATATTGATTAATGGATTCCAGTATAAATATTTGAGGCAAACTGGAAAGAATTATTACTTCTCTCTCTAACGTCAAAAAATTATGTATTTCCGCATGATAGAAAGAAAAAGATCAAAATAACTTTTTTTTAAATATGGACGCCCGGTCATATATGACCTTAAAACGCTGAAGGGGTTAAGTGACATTGTAGGTCGACGGGATCCCCGCGGGTCTCAGCCTTCTCACCTTCCTACATTCTGAATAACATCGCGCAGGGGGATAGACGGCTCCCTCACAACCATACATAGTCAATTTACGAGAATCATTTAATTTTGCCCTGCATAAATATTATGTAATGTAAAATAAAAATATTAATCATTAAAAATATACATTTTTGATAAGCTTAAATTTAAATTACAAACGTGTAAATTTAAAATTTCTTCCCAAAAAAATGTCAAAGTTTCTGTTGCTAATATGCTAAATCTTGAAAGTTTTCATAATTTAATGACCTATTTATTTAATAATTTTAAACACAAATAAATAAAGCAGAATACATCCGTACTAGATATTTATTATGATTTAAAAAAAAACTTATTCCATTTAGTTTAGTTGGGTATTTGGTCTCGAATCAAAATTTAAGATTTGTATGAAAAAGACCGCCCAGCCTGTAAAATTTCTATTTATTATTCTGTAAGTAAATTAATTAATCTGAATAAATAAATAAATACAGGGTGCAGCAGAACCGTTTGCAGTTTTGAAGGGCCGGTACATCCCGTGTGGTGGGGGTATGAACCTGGGATCCCTCACATTGTGTCGGTGGGGTCGTGTCATTTTCAGTCGTTGCCATGGTTTGGTCCGGACAACACCAGGGCTTCGCCTTCCGCACGTTTTTGAAAATGGCCGTTCTTTCGTGGCCATCCAGCGAGCCTTCCGGCTGCAATTTGCGACTACTTCCGGTGGGGCTACCTGAAGTAAAAAAATTTTAAACATCGACCCACATCTTGGAAGAACTCAAGGATCAAATTCGGGAGGAAATCGCCGCTATACCCTTAGAGGTGTGCCAAAATGCGTTCAAAAACTTCAGAAATCGCCTTCATCGGTGTATCGCTGCTGGAGGCCATCATCTTTCTGATGTCATCTTCAGGACTTTATGCATAAAACGGCATGATGTAACGAATAAAATAAAAAATTACTATTTCTGTAAGTTGCGCCGTACTTTTTTAATAGCCCTTCAAACAGCACTGTCTCTTTCGCCGCACCCTGTATTATTTGGTAATGTGAACCTCACTTGGTGCTTTACCCGTGCTGAGGTCCCCATTTTACAATTGTATCTGACAAATTATGTATTTAAATAAAATGGACTGTGATGAAATTATATTACATTCAAATGAAATACATTTTAATAAATAAAATAAAATAAATAAAGTACAGCAATAAAAATAAAATATTTAAAGTAGTTAAAAAAGTAAGAAAAACCCTTTTTTGTTCTTTAATTCATATCTTTATTTTGTTTGTGAAATTACTTTTTATTTCCTTCATGTTTTCTGTCATGTGTACGATTGTTTAATGCTTTTATTTCCCAGTATTTATGGTGTCTTTGTCCAAAGCTTGTGTTTATTGTCGGAGTTGTTATGTTTTTTATGTACGCTCGTCTGACTGGTCTATTAATGTAAGATTGTGTTGTCTGTTGAAATATAGTTTTTTGATCAAAAATGTACTTTAATAGTGTTTAACATGTTGAAGATTTGGTCAGCGTCAGTCATTCTATGTTTTTTAAGAAATCAAAAGAAATAAGAAAGTTTTCTGTGTAATTTCCATGTGACCGATAGCTAAGTTTGTTGCTCTTCCACAGGCAATTATAGCGTATTGTAACGTTATAATTATAAGTAAGAAGTTAACGGGGTTGCAGTGTTTGCAACTCAATTATTTGGTTCGTGTAAATTTTAATCATGTTGATACTGCTACTCAATAACTTTCATCTTGAGCGATTATATTTTGCACACAATATTGACTGAATTTTAACGTACAACAATCATGAACACTGATTATTGTTTTCCGTGTTCATAGCGGTTAAATCATGCAAAAAAATTGTAAATTGAGTTAAATACATACAAAATATTATCACAATGTTATTATTCAGATAACAGACACGTGTGGACAGAAAATACAAAAGCAAATTAAAAACCTACGTAGTGTAACGTGGGGTAACCGTACGCGGTGGGTAAGTGTACGCGGCGATGTTTGCCACAGATTATTAGCGCAAGCTTCACAAGCGCTCATTCCTCAATTATGCAGCGCATTGGGTCGCCTTGAAACAGGTCTTGTATACATTGAACTCTACATGAAAAATAAAAATTGTCAGATAAACCTTCATTTTTTTAATATTTGATTCATCCTGTTACCGACGGATGCTTTTGTGTAACCAATAGTGTCAGAAAGGTGTATACCATGACAATTTGGTAAAAAAATGATAATTTCACGGGTGCAAATAGGCAATTCCCAAACAGATGTAATGAAAAATCATGTATTTTGGTTGGAAAATTTGATCAGATAAAAATATTATAAATGCTTTATTTAAATACTACGATCTAAACATATATTGGCCAAGTCTTTTTATAGCCCAGAAAAGCACATCAGGCATATAAAAAACTGCTTTAAATTGAAAAATTTCCTTCTTACGTTATGGTTGTGATTTTATTGTGATCAGAAAATGATATTTAAAACATTTTAATATTTGTGCCTGAACATCGCCTTCTTCTGCCTGAAGTGGGAATTTCAACCTAATCGCCATCCACATAAGGAGTGCTATTGTTAATGGTGCGATTCCAAATGTTACACGACGTTGTACACCGCTTCAATCTGCTTAAGTTTATTATATTTTTTATATAAACGGGTAGGTGTGCGGGGGTAAGCGTAGGTGGTTATGTGGGTGCGTATACTTACCCCTTTAAAAAATGATTATGTACTTTTGTTTACTTTTTACAGTTTACGAAAGCATTCGGGCATGGGTCATTTTGCGCCCAAGAGCAGATTGAAGCAGAGTGCGCACACTTACACTACGGTATACTTATGCTTATTCTCATACGTCAAGTGTACGTATTCGACATGCACGTGAATTTTTTTGATTTGTGAACCGTTTTCAAGCAACATTTAGGTCGTCTTTTACCAGGGCGATACTGAGAGTATCTATCACTCAGGACCATTCCGCAAATATATCTTACTTGAATATGATATGGCCTGATGATAATCGACCCCCGATAAGAGAGGGCGAATATAAGAAAATGTGAAACTCAATCATTCCTACCTTCCATTTGACGACAGACATCTTTATGGCTTGTGAAGATTATTAACCCGATGAAAAGAAACTTCAAGCAAGAATAAATAACTAAACACTAACGTAGGTGTGTTTCACTCAACTGTCAGACACTGAGAGAGTATACTATACACCCCTTAGAGTTATGAGACCGCAGGCGCCAAGTTAATTAACAAGGCTTCACTTCTAGACACTTGTATAATGATTAAACTAGATTTATCCTCTTTTTTCTAACACACGTAGAGGATATATTGTATTTGAGTATATCTGCCTTTGGAATATTATGGCTTTATTTAACCCTTAGAATGCCGACCTCCCGCGACCTTTTACTTCTTAGGCCCGGTATAGAGGTTGATTTAAAGCTAGGCTTGGTTGGAATGTCGAGCTTAGCTCGGCTTGGAACATAATCCGTATATTATTCGGAAGCATAGATATCAGTAATATTACACGTGTTGTTGATTTTAATAGAGGAACAGGTTTAATTTTTCTATGTAAAACTCTCTACTGATATCGGGAGATCGAGAGCTTTCAAAATGAAAAATGTTTTAGTTGGGATTAATTTGCATGTTGATTTTTAAATAAAGTTCCCCACTTCAATCAGCATGGCGCTGATTGAATTTTAAATAGTATTTGTTTGCTGGAGTCAATGCAATATTCATGAAAATATGATGAACAAACCAAACCATTGAAAACACTGTCAGAATATTTAAATCCCTCTTAAAATACCTCGCCAGACTATTAGTGTATTTTAGATTTATTATCATCTAGCTGTACCCCACCACGCGTTGCTGTGGCTCAGTCTGTCAGATAAAGAAGCAATAGTAGTAGTAGTACATTTTACTTACAATATTTTTTTTCCTACTTCTCTTGATTCTATATGTATATCTACAATAACATAATGTACACTCCTCTTCCAACCACAAGCGAATGCTTCTCTGGAAGAGTAGTATTAAAGATTGTGATTGTAAATTGTAAACCTTATTACTTACATGTACTTTTTCCTTTAATAAATAAATAAAAAAATATAAAAAATAGTGATGCTTTTACGTCGAACAGATGGCGTTGTATTTTTAAAATCGTTTTTTTACCTGTCACAGGTTTCATCTATATAATATAGGCATATAAAAACACAAACGTAGTCGAATGCAACGTTGTGTCAAAATTTCAAAGCAATCAGTGAAGAACTTTCTGAGATAAGATAGATTAATTGCATCAACATCTCTCATCGTTCGATGAATATATTGGTACATACTGATTAAATCAGGCAATTTACGTTTATTTCGGTGAGATGTAAGTACGTAATTAATAACGTAAACCTTATTTTTGACATTTGTTACTCGAGGCTCCTCGGCGTCTAGAAAGGAAACCATTTTGCGGCTCACCAAGCCTTTAGCGGCCGATTAAGCCCGCTTAAATTTGAGTGAGTATACGGACCGACTGATATACCGGACCTTAAGTGTGCCATGGGTAAAATGCCAATCGCTCGTCGTACACCGACTGACACAATATCCTGCATAACTTACTATTTTTTTGAAAAATTATGTATTTGTAAATTGTACAATTTTAAGATTTTAATACTGAGACATTTAGCTACTTAGTAATTTTCTACTGCATACAAGTTTCAAGGCAATGCAACATGAAAATTATATTACATGAACCACGCACGCGAAAATACAATATTTGACATTCTTATCTTATCATGAACATTGTTTGCCAAAATTACCCTATATTGCATTCTGATAATACTGGTTAATTAATAACAATCAGCATGCGGAAATTATCGCCGTGTTTACCCCTTCTACGTTATCAAAACGGAACACGCTTTACTTTTTGGCGGGATTTATCTCTTATAACATCGAAATTTTAATATTTTTGTACTCACGGTCCGGTGATTGTGTAGGAGAACGTGAATGATAACACGATGATGCTAAGACTACACCATGAGTCATTTTTGCCGCATTTTCGCTGTTCGCTAAAGGATGGTCTTTACGTAACCTAACCTAACCTAACCTGGGAACACTTTCTTTATTTTTAAATTTAAAATAAATTCTTTCAAAAGGTAAGCTGTTTAAGGATAATATTACATGAGATGTTTTGTTAAAGTCTCAAAATATTTATTTTTAACTGTTCATGTACTAAGTTTAGTAAGTAATATAGTTTCAATCCGATTACTAAGGGGGATTAGTATCACAGGGGCCTAACTACAAAAACTGGTGTTTTGAGTTAAGCTTGGTTTCGGTAATGCCATAATCATATTTATTAGTGACACCTCGTATATACAGTCGTTTGAGTGATACAGTTGGGCATAGTGTCCCGACACTATGGGCATATGAGCATTCCAATGTTTATTTGCGTTTATCTCAAAACTTTGTTTTTGTACATAGGCCCCTGTGATCTTAAACCCCTGAGTTATTTCACAGAATTAGTTTATTTTCAAATTCTATGAAAGTTCTATTACAATTCTGTTATAATTCCATTATGAGCAAGTTGATTTACATAACTATTTTTTATGAAAATCAATTTGTATAATAATATATAGGAGATAATACAGGTTTTGTTAAAAAAATGGGGTCTAGTAAAGCTGCCTCATAGCTGATTGTCTGCATATTCTGCCTTAACATTTTGTCTTAATTTATAAGCACAAATTATAGTTATTACATTCATAGAAAAGTGAAAAACATTATTTGCACTGCGCCAACAACGCGTCAGCATAATCGATAGTCCACGAAGTAAAGAGTAATGGACTGAAGTCTAAGACTTTAATTAATTAAAGTATTATATATTATAATTCAATCAAAAAGCTACCTAAATAATCGCCCTCAAGATGTCAAAATAAACAATGTATATAGCGATGAAGATACATCTAATTATGGAATCCCACAAGGTACGGTACTGGGTCCAATATTATTCATCTTATATGTAAACGGGATATTTTCTCAAACACTTCATGGTAATATAACCTCTTATGCTGACGATAGTCATCATTGAAAGTGACGATAAATGGGAATTAGTAAAACCAAAAGCAACAGAAGACATAAACACTCTTAAATACTGGTTTGACATAAACTTACTATCTCTAAATAGTGAAAAAACTCACGTTATACCATTTTCAATAAAATCAAATGACGTTCCACAAAATTTTGACATAATTATACATGAAAATTTAAAAAAACATAATAAAAAAACTGTACAATAAACTGTTCCACATTGAAAATTTCAAATTAAATTAAATACTTAGGAATAATAATAGACAAAAACTTAAACTGGAAAGATCAAATCATCCAAACCGTCAACAAAATAAGAAAATTAATTTATATATTTTTGAAAATTCGAAATTTTTTCTCATTGGAAATTCTAACATCAGTCTACCACGCTTAGGTACAATCAAATCTCCAATACGCTGTACTCAGCTGGGGAGCTGCATACAAAACATACAAAACTGTGTAAAATATATAAAAAAATATTTTTACTGATATACAGATTTTTCCATAATGACAGAAATTGAATAGAATTTCACAGAACTTGAAAATTTACTTTGTAATTTGATGAATTTTTCAAATTCTATGAAATAACTGGCCCTACATAACGTTAAGTTGTATTGATTAACAGTCCAAAAAAAAGATTCCTACGTACTATTAATATGTATAAGTAAGAAAAAAACCAAAACTGTAACTTCACCTTTATTTTGACAACTATCCAAACGTGATTAATTGAGAAAATGAGTGATTTGTTCGATTATATGTCTAAACATGATTCCCAATGAGTTAATCACATGTATAATATTATTGGTAGAACAATATAAGTACGTTATTTTGACAACTATCCAATCATGATTAATTGAGAAAATGAGTGATTTGTTCGATTATATGTCAAAACATGATTCCTAATGAGTTAAAAACATGTATCATATTATTGGTAGAAAGTAAGTAAGTTATTTTGATGAAGTATCTTTCTAAAGGGGATTTAGAATATTAAATGAGTTTTATTAAGTAACTGTCAAATGCTGGCTAAGTAACTATTTTATTCGAGTTCCATAATATATTTCCCTATCCTATAATTAATTAAATGTCACACCCAAAACCGTAGGGAAAACCAGTAGCTAAATATTATATTAATGGCATAAAAGTATCATTAAAATGAAAGAATTTTTAATTTCGTTATTACTGAATTTTCTGTACTTATTAGTTGACACGCATCTATATTTGAATATTTCTAATTAAAGAAATGTAATTTGTTGAAATGTATTTTTACGATTTCCGCCATTATAAACGAACGGAATAGTATTTTTTACAGTAATTGGATTAGTATTACTTTGCGTGATTTAAAAAATATATATTATCAACTCAATGGAGCTCAACAAAACTACAAACATAGTTAAATATGTTTATGATTATATATATACACAACATAGTTAAATATGAATATTCTTTAGAATATGCCGATTAAAAAAATAAAATTCGTTGATGTGTGAGCAAATAGTTCAACATTTTCGATTATTTCAGTTTTTCGTAATCAAATGTTTCTGCTATCGTATTAACGCAAAAAGGAACTCCGGTTTATTATTTCAAACTTAAATACCAGTGTTAGGTCAGGTTGTTTCGGAGAATTTGAACAATTCTTCAAATTTCAAAGTTAATTTTCAGGTTCTGTGAAAGATTTTTTCAAGTTCTGTTTTTATTTCATTTCTGTCAAGCAACTACCCTATGCTGATATAATAACAGAACTTGAATAGGACTCTCACAGAACTCGGAAATAAACATTGAAATTTGATGAATTGTTCAAATCCTCCGAAACAACCCGTCCTGTTTAAGCCAAAATAATTTTTGAAGATTTAAATTTTTCGAGTCTCGACAAATCGCACCAAATCTTTCGAGTGTCTATGGATGGTTTGTTTTGAATTTGAACAGTTCATCAAATTTAAACGTTAATTTTCGGGTTCTGTGAAGGTCCTATTCAAGTTTTGTAATTATATCATTATAGGCTAGTTGCTTGACAGAACTGAAATAATAACAGAACTTGAAAAAATCTTTCACGAAACACAAAGTAACTTCGAAGTTAGAAGAATGGTTTAAATTCTCTGAAACAACCATTCCTTAGCGTCGTCATTAGTCAGAAGGAGCTTAATTTTATTTTCATCCGGATACCACTCCAAACGTGCCGCAAATATATATACTGGGTTTTCCAATAAGAGGTGTTATTTTGATATTCAATCGTAAAAGATTAATGGTTTCGTTGCTTGTGTGGCACGTAGCGCCGTCTTCTTGAACGAAAACGTTGTCCAGATCAATACCATCCAATTCCGGCCATAAAAAAAACATTAATCATCTCTCGATAGCGCAATCCATTCACCGTAACTGTTGCTCCTGCCTCATTTTCCAAAAAGTATGGTCCAATGACTCCGCCGGACCATAAACCGCACCAAACAGTCACACGTTGAGGATAGAGAGGCTTTTCAACAATAACTCTTGGGTTTTCCGAGCCCCAGATGCGACAATTTTGCTTGTTGACGAAGCCACCGAGGTGGAAATGGACCTCATCACTCAGGATAATTTGCATTTGATTCACTCAAGTGAATTTTAATAATTTCAATGCGTTGTTGAAGCGTGTATCGTTCAATTTTTATTAATGGCGTAGTTTCTAGTTTCTACTTGTCAAATGTCAAAAAATGACAGCTTCAAAAGTAACATCTAGAGAAATAGCGGGCTATTCAAAATAACACCTCATATTGGAAAACCTTGTATTTTATAATTATTTAAAATTTACTTGCGCACCCCGGGATTTGAACTCGTGACCTCCAGATCCGTAATCTACAGCTTAGAGCTTTACCAGTCGACCACGGAGGCCTTCAGAATAATGTTACAATTATCAAAAAATGTTTCATTTTCATATTGTTTCCATTACGAACATGTTTCGATTATAAACTTACCTTAGTGTTCGAATTATCACAATGTTTCGATTATGGGTACCCATCACTACGGTGATTCATAAACTGGAAGAGATGCACCTGCATTATACAATAGGTGACTACATAATTGAAGAGTTACCACGAACCGCTTTCTGAATGAATAATGACCAAATAAGTTTATTAGTACAAACAATGGTTTGCGTCAAAGCAAATAATGAACCGCGCTGTACATAATGTAATTAAGGCGATATTAATCGAGCAATTAAATTACGCACCAACTTACTTACAAACACGCAGACTGACACATAATGTCATTATTTACGTAGTATCAAAGAACATGAGTTTCTTTTCGTATCGAAAATATAGGTACAGTCACGGAGAAAACTTCCTGATAAAAAATATTGCTAATTTATTAAAAAATCTCATCAAATTATTCGTTTTCTTGTTAAATTGTAGACCATTAACGAAAGAATTGATAGGTATCCGGATAAACTCCAACTAAAATACCAATGTTTTGTCACGATGTCCGAACACGAAGTCCTAACATTTTTGCATTTCGTCTTGATATGTAGGTGGATGAACGCGTGTTCCGATATTATTACTAATTTACCAACACTTTATCAGGAAGCGGCTTGCAGTACCGTTTTTAAAAGGATGACTAATAATTTTCAATTAAGAGATTTTTAGTAAATAAGCATTACTCCTTTTTCTCCGTGTATATCGTATATCTACACAATCTAGTATAAAACTGTCCTAAACAACAAATAGTAATTCCGAGAGATTCCAGTTCATTTTAAAAGGATAAGGAATTGTCTTTAACCTTAAAATCGATGACTTTTTTGCTTTCATTCGAAATAATTGGAATCTCAGGAATGAAATCAAAAAGTCATTCATTTGAAGGTTAAAGATAATTGCATATTTTATATATTTTTTTTTTGTAAGTATTTTTTTTTTTAATAATATGTTTACATGGTACATAATTCATTTTACATCTTGGGTATTTTTACTACTCTTCCATTGAAAGCATTTGCTTGTGTATGGAAGGGGAGTGTTCATAAATGTTGTTGTTAGTTAGTACTTAAATAATTCATTGTACATAAATGTATGTTTGCTGTAGTATTTTTTTTGATAGTAGTGAAGGATAATATATTAATTTATTAAATTTAAAAAAAGAAAGGAAGTTATGGAAAACTGAGGATATTTGTGAGATTGATTAAGTGACAGTAGTTTTTTTTTTCAGAATATTTTTAAAGTGTCTCTTGACAGAGAGCAGTATTTGGGTTTTATCATTAATGCTTCTGATTTCTTCTGGTAGACGATTGAAAAAAGTTCTTCCCTGGTAAGTATAATGATGTTGTGCAAAAGACGTATTTAGTTTTGGGCATAGAAAAACATGTCTAAGTCGCGTTCTGTTTTCATTTAAAAATTGATAATTATTTATTTATTTTATTTATTGATTTTATTTTAGTAATTTGTACATTTAAGATAACAAATGACTAATTAATTATTACATTTAAATATACTATGTTTTTTTTTTCTTTCTTGATATGGCTCCTACACAATATATTATCTTTTTCTTTTATAATTTGGATTAATGAGTTTTTAATATATAGGTCTTTAAATGTAGGTACTTGAAATTCTTCAAACAGGCGTTCTGTTGGGTGGGTAGTCAAAGGATTTTTTTAATATAATTTTAATAATTGTTCTTTGTATAATTTCAATTGGAAGAAGGTTGCATTTATACGCGGATCCCCAACTAATAATAGCGTATTGTAAAGTGGATTGAACTAAGGCATAGTAAATTAAATATAGATTTTTTATCGACAGAAAGTTTCTAATTCTTAAAAATATATATATTAATTTTCTAATTTTGTTTACTACTTGACATATTTGTTCCTTCCATTTCAGATTTTTATCAATAATTACTCCTAGATATTTAATTTTATTTGTTGTTTTTAGTACTGTACAGTTTGATTTGCAATAGTTTTGGCTGTGAATTTTAGTATTATTATGTATGACAATGTTAAAATTTTTAGGAGTATCGTTTGTATGGATTGCAAATGGAATTACAAATGTCTTTTCTTTATTAAGTGACAGTAAATTAGTGTCGAAAAAATTCTTGAGCGTGTTGATGTCTTCTGTGGCCTTTAGTTCTACATTTTCCCAAGTCTTATCACTTATTATTAATACTGTATCATCGGCGTATGACGTAATTTGACCATGTAAAGGTTGAAAAAAAATATCGTTTTCATATATAGTAAATAGAATTGGTCCAAGCACTGTACCTTCGGGGATTCCAAAGCTTGTAATCTCTTGATCACTATTAACACGATTGATTTTTACTACTTGAGGACGGTTTTTTAAGTAGTCGGTGATCCATTTAATCGCGTTGCCTTTTATGCCGATATTATTCAAATTTTTTAATAGCATCTCATGGGATATGCTATCGAATGCCTTTCTAAGGTCAATAAATATACCCGCACATTTTTTACCTTTATCTAATGATTCGTAAATGTATAAAGTTACGTTAGCAATATGTGTGCTAAGTGATTTTATAAAGCCAAACTGGTTTTTGTGTAATATTTTATTATTATCTAGAAAATTTACCAATTTTTTTTTTACTATCTTTTCAAAGATATACTTTAGTAAAACCAGAATCGAACGAAAAAATAATTAACGGAAGAAGTAAATAGTGATGACCATAATGATACGAAAAATCGTATATTTAGTATTTATCTATCCCGACCCCAATTTACCTAAAATATATCCATAAATTTGGACTAATTCTAATCAGTATTTTTTTTTACTTTTCAGATTTCATAAAAAAGTACTACCTAGCATTGCTGCTCCATTCCTTCCGCGATTTGAATTTAAAACATACCTATAACAAACAATATGGCGTCTTATCTTTCAAATATGCAACAAAAAATGTTGCGTCTTATCTTTAAATGTTAGAAAAAACAAAGCGTCTTATCTTTTAAATATGTTACATATAACAAAGCATCTTGTCTTTTCAATGTGTAAGATACAATAATGGCGTCTTATCGTTTAAACATGTAACAAACAATAAGACTTTTTTTTAAATACGTAACATACAATAAGGCATCTTGTCTTATCAATAGTAAGATACAATAATGGCGTCTTATCCTTTAAGGCGATGCACTACGTCGTGTAATATTTTAAATTGAGCCGCTATCAATAACAATCCTTACGTAGATGGCGATAAGGTTTAAATTCCCGCTTAACACCATCCTCCTGTTTTGATTTATGCATGAAAAAAACATGGCCGAAAAGTGCATTTTATTTAATCTTCTGGATGTTCAGGCATAAATATTTAATTTTTTTTCGATCATTTTATAAATAACTTAATTTGCCACATTATACAATAAAATCATAACCGAAAATGGGTTCGTAAGTAGGAGATTTTGAACTTTAAAGCAGTTTTTCATAGGCCTTTACATTATTTTTTCTGGGCATATAAAAAGACTTATCTAAAAAATACTCGATTATAGGCCAAGATGTATTCTACTCGCAGTATTTAATTAAAGCATCTGAAACATTTCTAGGCGACCAAATTTTCAAACCAAAAACACATGATTTTGCATTACTACGTATGGCATCGCCTTAAACGTGTAACAAACAATATGTGGTATTAACTTTTGAATATAGCCATCGTATCTTTTCAATATTTAAGATATAGTAATTGCGTCCTTTCTTTTAAACATGTAACAAACAATAAGACGTCTTATCTTTTAAATATGTAACATATAATGAGACATCTTGTAATAGTAAGATACAATAATGGCGTCTTATCCTTTAAACGTGTAACAAACAATAAGTGGAATTTATCTTTTAAATATAGGCATCTTGTCTTTTCAATATTTAATATACAATAATGGCGTCTTATCTTTCAAACATGCAATAAACAATAAGACGTATTATCCTTTAAATATGTAACTTACAATAAGGCATCTTATCTTTTAATCATGTAACAAATAATAAGGCGACTTATCTTTTAAATATGATACAAAAATATGGCGTGTTTTCATTTAAATATGCAACAAACAATAATGGCGTCGTGTCTTTTAAATATATATTTTTTCATTCATATTACATTTTTTTCTACTTTTCATCTTTGTTCTTAATTAATAGCAAAATGTGTTATTTCCAATCAAATATCAACACATAGTCGCCCTACATTTTTACAATTTTTTTGAATTAGCATCCTTCACTTAGGACACCATTATTTGTAAGTAACATTAATAAAACAATATTGTTCATTCAATGCATTGTTTTATGAAATTTTCATTATTTTTAAAATTACTAACCTCAACACGGACTAGTCCTAGTGGGGTTAAAATTGAAATGTAAACAATAATATATACCATGTGAAGAAACAGTAAACATATATATGTAACAAACTTTCACATGGCATAGGTATTTTATCTTTTAAATGTATGAAAAAAACCATATTATGGCATCTTCCCATTTTTTCAGGTAAATATATACGTTAAAGCTCCATTACTCATGTTGCGAGCTGAGACTAGTTGCATTGACCTATACATTAAATTTCAGATCTCACGGATAGAGATTTTTTGCTGCTTCATACAATATTTTTGATTAAATTAAGATCGATTATATCGAGACGGAACTCTTGCTCAAGCCAACTTCTTCAATTTAGAAGCCAATTAAAATTTGAAGTGCGCCCTCGACACTGAAAATTCGTTAGGTAATTATTTTGGCACGGACCGACGCGACGGTCGGGCAATGTTCACAGAAATAAGGAAAGGAATAATTAAGACAGGATATTTATGAAGAAAAATGACAAGAAAGGATTTTATCTACGTCGTATTGTAACATTTGTAAACACTCCCAGGGAGCCTTTCTCCCTTTTCCTGTGGGTCCCTGGTGAAGAAACAACTGTTCCAGACATACTGCATGAGCCTGTATCAGGGTACTTGGGAACTCTGGGCCCATCTGGGCCAGTTACACACAAAATGTTATGAATACGCTCCGAGTACTGTATACCTAGACAGAGGCGCTCTTGTGAGTTGTAACATGATTTGTTTCGCTGTTTGGCCTCCCCTGGCGATGCAGCGCCTCGCAGATATTCGCAGACGGAAGGGTGAATTCGCTGCTTGAATGCGCCATAAAGAGGTCGGAATGAGCCAGCGCTTACGGAAATCCGAGAACGCTCTCGTCCAGGCAGTCTAGTGGCACAGCGCGCCCTTACATCATATATCTATATAAGCCACCGTAATACAAGTGCTTAATTTCCTTTTTTGTATTACAATTTTATGTCAGCACGTTTATATATATTATATTGCATTGAGGCAGATAAATAGTATTACACGCGCTACTCTGTTCTGCTAAATTAAACAATAAAATTATAATAATAAATAAATAATGAGAAGATAATCTTTTCTTTTTATCCAGTGAGCAGCCGCTGCCTGTTAGAAAGGTGCTATCGAGATTTTTTACCAGTTAGGCAATATTCAAAGAAGTAAGGAGGAAGGAGAAAGATGGGTGGTGAATTAGGAAATAGGATAGGAAAGGATTACCTGTCGAGGGTCTTGATGCAGTCCTTTAGGTCCCTCCCTCCGACAAAGTGCCCGAAGAAGGACATATTCATTATGAATTCAAATCCCCGATTTCCCAGGAGTTTCCTTGTTATAGCGAGGATCTGTACAAAACAGGTTATGTTTAAATAACAATATTAAAATATGACTAAATAAAATCTAGGCTGGTCGAAAAAAATCTAAAAACACGTTTAAGCCGTGTTCATCAGATCGGTATCAGTGATTTGTGTGAAAGAGAGGCGGGGAGAGACCGGCGCACGCGCAGAAGAGGATTGAAGAATAAAGATGGCGGTTGTTCGTGTGTATAATAGTAGAGGTGGGTAAAATTATGCAAAACGTTTGTTTTGAATCCGTTTAAGTTCCGAAACGGTTGCCACAGTTTCGCTGATTTCGGGGTAATCGTTAATCGTTAAAAATAAGGTGTAATTATTCCCGAAATACATCCGTGCGAAATGCTTTAAATGGACCACAAATAAACTATAATACCCTAGTATTTATATAGATGTTAAAAAATAAAATGTTAAGTATATAATTTCGCGTGAAAAGTTTAAAACAACTCCTCGTCGAAAACGGTTACAAATATACGCTTTCCGTGCAACACCTTCGAAACACTTTCGAGAAAAAATAACCCCCGTCCAAAAAGCTGTACGCAAAACGTAAACCATCGCGATAAAAAATGCTTTCACGTGAAACGCTTTCGGCTGAAACTCCGTGTAACGCTTTAGAAAACATTAAACCCGGCCGTAACGCTGTACGCGATACATCGTAACCCGTTGCGACGAAACGCTTCCGCGAGAAAGGCTTTCGCCGCAACCGTTCGCCGACAAAAGTTGCAGTTTATTAATAATTAACCACCATAACACGGGCATGTGCCTAGCATGGTGGTCGAAAAATTCCTCAATGCATGTAACTAACAATTTTATTGAATAAAGTAACTTAAAAAAAAAAAAAATTAATAACGGTACGTATACATTGGCGAACCAAAACGCGAACGGAGCTACGAATTACGGGAAAGGAACGAAGAAACTGATGACGGCCTCATTAGTTGAGGGGTAGGAAAGATCTCGATCCCGGCATGCGCAAGTAAATTTTATTTGATTCATATGTGTTATTTCACAATTTATTCATTTAAAGTAATACAAAGATACTCTCAGTACAGCCCTGGTGTAAGACCACCATTCAGTATTGAAACCTTGCTTTAAATGGCTTTAACCGTGTTTGGTATCAGATCTGAATAGCCAGGTATTCCCCCACCTTCTTCTTTCCCATCTCCCACCACTCCCCACAACGTTCAGCCTCACAACATACACATGTACAACAACAACATTATTAGGGACTATTCATTTAAAAAAACAACTGCAAGCGGAGTTTCACGCCATTTCGTTCCTTTCCCATAAGTTGGGGTTCAGTTCAGCAGTTCGGCTCGCGGATGTATACGTAGCATTAGCAGGTAACTTTTGCAAGCAATCTTTGCAAGAAACGAAATATGGAGTTAGGTATATTAGTGCGTTATACCTAACATAATGGTGCAACCGAGAGATCTGAGAAGCCAACGGCCAAATACCCAAATGGTTCACAGATTGGGGTGCGAGCAAGATTTATTGGCATTTGACTTAACGAACCAGAGCCAAAGACTGCTAACAACATATTCGATAATAGTGGGTAGTACAAACAGCCTGTCAACATATACTAGAAATTTAATAAAATTTAACATTTTTTTCATTACTATGGCAACACCGAGTAACACAAATTTTAGAACAAAATTTTGGAAGATTCAAATTCAGGTTATGTTTGATTTCTGATTCTGACATTTGGCAGGAAAAATGACATAGCACTATTTATAACGTTTTTATTTCTAAAAAAATGCTAAAAGCGCCCACTTTCTTCCGTGTTGATAGTTATATTTTGATATATCGTCTAATTAAAATAATAATAATTAAATTAATATTAAAGAAATCATTTTTATATTCATCTGAACTCATTTTCAAAGAATTTAAAGTCAGAAAATTAAATACTCTTTTCCTGTATCACGCAACCTTACAAGTTTACAAAGATTATATCCTCAACAAAACCGTACCATTCAAAAACAAAGCAAATCTCAGGCAAAAATACATGTTACCAATTCCGATTTGTAAAAAAACTTTGTGCCAGCAAAACTACAAATACTTAAGGAACAAATTTCTTCAACAAATTGCCAGAAAATATAAGATCACTAAATGATAGTTTCAAAGAATTCAAAACACAATTAAAAAATATACTGAAAACCTAAACAAAATAAAAAAAACGTAAATAAATAAAAGAAAAACAAAAACAAAAATTAAAAAAATAAAATAAAAATCTAAGAAACTAAACAAATAATACCTCATTCCATACACACAAGCAATTGCTTATTATGGGAGAACATTGACAAATAATAAATATTAATCATATCATAATATCTTTCATCTTATTACTAGTGAAATATATATATGTATATCACACATTGTAAATTTTTTTATTGAATAAATATAATTTTAAAAAAATCTTCTTGTTATGTATACCTATCAAAAATACAAAACTATATAACGTCTAGGGACGGGTTGTTACGGACAATTTGAACAATTTTTCAAAATCCAAAGTAAATTATCAAGTTCTGTGAAAGATTTTTTCTAGTTCTGTTATTATTTCAGTTCTGTGAAGCAACTAGCCTATAATGATGTAATAACATAACTTAAATGGGACTTTCACAGAACCCGAAAATGAACGTTGAAATTTGATGAATTGTTCAAATTCAATAACCCGACCTAATTCTTCTTGCTATGTATACCTACAAAAATACAAAAAAAAACTAGTCTTAATTATAGATTGTAATACTAATTTCGAGTGTGTGTCTGTGATTGTAACTCTGGTTGAATGATCTCGGATTTGTATTAAATTTAATTGTCATTTTCAAAATTGAAACACAACTGATTTTTCAAAAATTCATACAAGCTATAAAGTTCCTACCTATCCATTATTTAATTCTAATTATATTTTAATTCTGTATTTCAAATGTGTATTTTTATTTATTTAAATTTATTAAGGTTTTTAGCTAACATCCAATACTTCAATCAATCCTGCAAATACAAAAATAATAAAGTTCGAATATGTATTTATTTATTTAGAATTAGAGGCACAAGTGTCATTTACATACATGATAGTTTTCGACAGTCATAGTACAACATCGAAAGAAAAAATTATAAGATTATTAATTTATTTATTATATAAGTAAAAAAAGAACATATATTATTAGTGTAAAGTTGGTAAAAGAAATGAAGATGAAACTAAAAAAAAAGTTTTTCAGTGGTATTTTTAAAATATGCACTGCCAAAATTTTTAATCAGTACAGCTTTTAACTTCAATATAAGTATATTAAAAACATCAGTTAACATAGCATACGGGTTACCAAGGGTAATACTGAACACTGTTTGACATTTTTTAAAACATTTTATTCAGTTTTTGTATCGTTCCTTTCAATAATATTGGTGTTGCCATTTTAGGGTAGGTTGTACATACAATATTGTACTTGTATGCCTTTCCCGAATGAATTGAGTTTGTATACTGACAAAACTATGTATTCATATTCATTTTGCGTATGTACGGGTGCAAACAAATAATTCTTCTAAACATTTTGAGGCATAACTTGCAAAAAGTGTTTTTTCATAAAATAATAAAATTAGCGCCATCTATGAAATAGCAGATTACGAACTCTTCGAAGTATCCATTTAAAGTCTTTTTAAGCATTGCAGCGTCCTCCATTTTCGTTTACAAACTTATTGACAGACTGTATGTAGGTATCTATATTGTTTGAATTAGAAGCTGCCCACTCAGACAGTACGGAACCGAAACATGATTCATAAAAGCTAGACTGGCCAAAAGAGCGCATCACTAGTGTCATGCGAAGAAATAAGTCAAAAAAGTCATGTGAAGAAATACAGGGTGTCCGGGGGTAAAGTGCGTTAAATTCGGAGGGTTTTAGAAGTAAAAAAGATAAATAAATTATTTCGAAATTCCAATGTTTTAAGGTTAAAATTGTTTGTACGGTAAAATACATATTCTTCTATGGATAAATATTTGTTGTACGGGAAAATAAACGTTGGATTTTCGAAAAAAGTTATTTGTCTTTTTTACGTCTACCATCGTGTAGAATCACCTCCCGAAGTTAGCGCACTTTACCCCCCGGACATCCTATAACAGGTTCGGTTCATAGATAGAGGATCAGGGGGGAATTTCGACAAAAAAAACGCCCTAAAATCTAGGATAAATCTTAAAAAATGTGTCGAATCTTATAGTTGCAAACGGTTTTAGGATAACAATACGAGTTTCAGTGTAAAAATTTACAGTAGGTATGTAGATTTCCAAAATTAAACATGTGTTCGGTGTATTTTTGTTGTGAATGCTGTCCTTTTAATGTCCCTTTTTTACATTAACCCCACACACTTTTTAGGAAAAGGAGGGAAAGAAAGTTCTGTGAAGGAAAAAGGTATGAGAGTGGGTAGGAATCTAGGGGTCAGTGTTTCCAGCCCAATATGTTTTGTACACGGTTGACATTTGTCATAAGAGAACGGGTCGTCTTTATGACTCGTTCTTGAGTTCATCAGCTCGTCTGTGGAAAATGACAAAGACCCCGAGGGAAATCATTTTCCGTAAGGCCTTCTGTGTGGAGTTAATGTTAAAAAAAAGTTGGCAGCAGAAAATTTTTTCTAATGTTTTGAGAAAACTGAGAGAGCTCTCCACAATGCTGAAAATTCCTGCAAATCTTCATAAAAAAATGTATTTTCAACTAGGTACCCCATAACAATATCAATTAGTTTGTATTTTTGACAGCAGCACTCCAGCGGACTTAAAAGTCACGACCCATCACTGGTTGTGTGATTATAATAAACTGTTTGTAACGTTCGCATGTTGGAAAGCGGACATTCCAAAAAGCTTTTATAAATCGGATAAATTTGTTTTTCTAGGTGTAAGAAAAAATAACGCTTCCCGTCAGAATTTAGGCCAAGATATATACCCTACTCCCAGCTATTTATGGAAATCGGTACACGAATACTAGCTAATAATAATGGGGTACTTGTGTAGGTACATCGTATGATTTGTACATTATCATTTTGAAAATCAAAACCATCCAGGATTCAAACCAGTCCAAATTTATACCTGCGTATTTTTACGATCCAGAAACGGTCGTAATCAATATATATTATGAAAGAAAGTGTACAATGTGCGTGCTGCTAAAACTCAGAAACAAGTCCCGGTACAATCAAGAGAGTTATATGGTGTGGTAGCCCTCTATCTCCCAGCCATAAAGAAGGTTCCCGTTTTTACCTGAAGGGCGTACTTTTAAAGATATAAGGACTTTCGCTCTTTAGAAATTTCTAGAGCATCCAGAAAATTCCAGATATAATATAATAATAGTCTGGAAAGTTCGGGAACATCCCGGAACATCCCAGATCGTAGTGAACTAAAAACGGGATTACAAGCCGTTTCCTGGATCAGAACCTTTTCAGAAAGATCAAAAATATGTTAGTTATAAAAATAATAAATAATAAAGAGAAAAAAGGGCAACGTATTGAGAAGTATAAAATAATTTTCAATCAAAAATCACCAAATAAAAGTAATCACAGTTTATAAATTACTCTCCTGAAAAATTGCTGTTTTTGACTTGTACTCTTTATTCATACTTAGCACGAGAGAGAATTACTAATAATATATTTTTTAAATATACTACAAACTAATTTTCATATGTATTGTCCCGATAAGAAGGCTGTTCTTGCATTGTTCGCTGCCACATGAGAACGTGTTCAAATTTGCCTTTCCTTTATTTTTCCTTTGCATGTTCTTCTTTATAAAAGTTGTCTCTCCACTAGCTTTAAGAACAAGAACAAAGGATGCCTAGGATGAGAATACTTAAAAATTTTAGGCATGTATAAATGTATGTTTTGCCGCGTCGGGGGCTTTTAGAATCATTTAATAGTAGCTTCGCAGCAAAAGTCTCGAAGTGGAAATCGATAGAGGGACCAGTGTAGTCCTTAAAACGGTTCGGAAAAGTGGTGGGTGTCCTCGACTGTCCAATCCCGTAAATAATATAGTATTCCATGAAAATTCAAGATGGCCGCAAAGTGAACGCGACGAATTTGTAATTTTTTTACAGAACATGAACTAAAATACATCATTTTACTTATTCGTAGACTGAAAGAGTTATTCCTCGTTGTAATACGATTTTTTTAACAATTTGTGCGTTTTAATAATGAAGTATTAATATTTAACATTGATTTAACCTACAGCGAACTACCGATTACCCAAGAATTGCCACCCCATGACGTAAGCAGAGAAGCAGGGAACCCCGTAGAATAAGTCCCACAGCTACAACTAACTGCCATTAGTCATTAATTAGGTACTGAAGTCTAACGACGATGAATGATGGCATTTCGGTATACTTACAAATCATCGCACACTGGCGTGACAGCTATGAGCTATGGAACGAAATCATATATATATATTTTTTTTAAATATAATTTCGATAAAATACTGATATCAAATGATGCGTATAAACAGAAGAAAAAAACGCGTGCCGAAACCACGAAAATTATGCGAATGGAAAGCCCTGTGGGGCAAGCGCGGCGCTGTTATTCGTAGCCGAAACAGCGCGCGTAATTTTGGAAGTGAACTTTAATTTCTTGTTATTATTTTATAAATGTTAATATTATTTATATTTTTATCTGAGTAAGGTAGGGTGGACAGTGCTTATGCGCCTACATGGAATACACGCCTCTGGTTGTGAGTTGGTAAGGGAAGGAGATGGGGCAGCGGTCAGGAAGTACCTACCTGGCTATTTAAATCTAGCCACCAAACATTGGAAAAGTCATTCCAAGCGACAGGGTTTCCACGATGAATGGCGGTCAGGAAAATACTGCACCTATCCGGCGCTGAATGCAAAAATGCATAAGTGAATAAATGCAAAACCTATAAAAGTCACAATAAGTATCTACCTACCATGTGTAATAGAAACAAAGAGAGATATAGGATAGGTGTGTGCCGACTGTCGTCAAAGTAGGACCAAAAATAACGAACTATCAAACCGAGTATTCGATGAAAGTTATGCGTTTAGTTATCTTAGTGCAGAAGGGTTCGTGCAATGAGTAAGGGGAGCCTGTGCCTCTTCTAAAAGTACAAGAAATAAGGAGAAAGAAGATAAACGTATCCATACTTCCATAATACAGTATAAGAAAGCTTAAGTTACTTCAATTTAAATACTACTAAGCGAGTATTCGATGTGAGTTATGCATTTAGTGTGTAGCATAAATGTGGGCATTTTTGGATTTTACTAGGACTGGTTTTTCACCATAATTTATTATTATCTACCAGTGCGCGGTGGCCCGCCACCCGCGGATTCCGGCTCGCAGAGCTAATAGCTACTAAACCAGTGGTTCTTAACCTGGGTTCGATCGAACCCCAGGGGTTCGGTGAGTCAGTCTCGGGGGTTCGGTGGAGGTCAAGACCCCCGACTTATATGATTCGTGGTGACACGCCCCGCTTGTCCATCATTGGCTGCAGGTGATCACGCAGCGGTAGAGCTTGCGATTACCGGTCAAGATGGCCGCCCGAAAATGACCATAGTCATGAAGCAAGCAATTGCCACGCACTTAGATGAGCTTGCAAACTCTCTCGATGGATACTTCCCTACAAGGGAGTCATATCCAGCATGGGTGAGACAGCCGTTCACGTTTAGTGTTGAGACAGCAGTCAACATCAATGATGAATACTTTGATGAAATCATTGAAATTCAGCAGAGCCAGGTTCAACAGCAACTCTTCAGAACAACATCGCTCGCAACATGTTGGTGTCAACAAATGGAAACATACCCTGTAATTGCTAAGAAAGCTCTGGAGATTATTATACCGTTTGTTACAACATATCTTTGCGAGCAATCCTTTTCAAAGATACTGGATATAAAAACGAAGAAGAGGAATAGACTTTGTTGTGAAAATGACATGAGAGTGGCACTTGCCAAGGTAAAGACGCGAATTTCTGAATTGGTTTCTGAAAGGCAACAGCAGAAGTCACACTGATTTAAAGTAAATAATAATTAATATGTTTCATGTTTTGATTTTACCATTAAAATTTAATGTTTTGATCTTTGTTTTTTTTATTTTTTTTTCATTTTGTACACCTATAAGCGTTAATGATTATTTAATTTATGTATTATACTATTATTATATGTGCAACAAATCTCCTGCTGACAAGCTACTTGCAGTAGCTAAGCGGGTATAAATAACATTGTTTGTAATTTTCATACAAATATAAAAAATAAAATAAAAAAAATATATACCACGTTTTGAATATGTAAGAATCTAATTTTATTTTTCAAATTAGGAGGGGTTCGGTAAATGCGCATATGTAACTGGTGGGATTCGGTACCTCCAAAAAGGTTAAGAACCACTGTACTAAACAAACACAACACAATGCAATAAGTAAATTACTACGTCAGGAGGCAGATGCGGGAGAGCCGCTGATTTGTTGTAGGCGGAAGGAGTGGGGAAGTCACATGGAATCGAAATGAATGGTAGATGAAATGGTCACGTGTTGTTCAGCTGGAGGCGCGCCTCAAACAACAAACAGTTCCGAAGTAGTACAAATCATTTACGATTACCTATGACTATTTTTAATGTACAGCGAATTTTTTGCTTTTGAATGTCCACTTTTTTGTGTGTCGAGTAATTAGCTTGTTAATATTTAATGCACGTTAGTTATGTATTATTACAGTATGCGTAGGTAGTTAACATTTGAAAAGTTTAAATGTTTAAAGTAAGTAGTGAATATTTAAAAAGTTTAAATGCCAGACCGACTTCGAGAGTGCAAAAGAAATTGTATTGATATTAACGGTACAAAACCGCGCACTCCCGAATACTTTTTCGCTCACACCTATTACGGCATCCCAACCTTCGAACGCAGGATATCGTTGATCCCATACTGGTTACGCAAACTATAAACCAACTAATCAGTGGCCGGCTTCATGCTACCTACCGAAAAATGTACAATGAATGGCCTATATAAGCGGACGCACGGCGTTGAACGAGCAGGGAACCTGAGCAGGTAATAGGCTCAGGACCTGAAACTGGTAGCGAAACGTGTCATCCCTTCCAGCGAGGTCTTAAAGAAGTTCTAGGTTTAGCTGATAACTAACTAGCGAGATGTATCGTCCCTTTCAGTGAGGTTGAAGAAATCTTTATCTTTGGTACATAGTCGGAGATAACGCGCCGTGTCGCCTTTCCCGCGGGTGTATTCATATTGTTATAACTGTTTATTGTTATTTTAATTTTCCTACAATAGAGTCTTTGTTCCGAACTAACTTTAATGTTTACTATTATGTTCTTCACAGCATATAATATTATAATCATCGATTATTTTGCTCCCATGAAATATCGTCGCGTTGATTTGGTCTTCCGCTAATGAGGAATGTTGGTACCTATGTAGGCTTACATACATAATACTAAAAACATTATGTTTGTGCCTCCCCATTCTTCAACCCCACAAACCGCCACTGGTGTGTAGGTAGAAACAAACGAATAGTAGCATGGATAAACGATATTGACGAAACTAATGGTCCGCGGCCTTATCAGATCTTCGTTTTTTTCTAATATCTGCAGTAAGCCTGTAATAAATACACAGCGAATAATTTGGTAATTTGCTAGAACCGGTTCAGACAACTGGTTGATAACAAAATAGAAGCCTCGTGCATAACCGGTTGATAAATTATCATTTTGTAACGTTACCTTTTTAGAGCCACGTTACAACACTGTAATTGGAAATATAACAATTTCGAGGCGTCATCGATCAGTTTAAAACCGCAGATAAATACCTAATCTGTTGAAAACCGCATATAAAAATACGGTAAACATTACTAACAGTGGATAGCCGTAAATATTTTCATGAATTCGATGAAACTAACGGCTGCTTTCTCTAAGCAACTCTGCAAAGTTAAGGAAACAATTCCATTTCACCAACATGTTTTACTAAGCGTTAACTCTGAGCCAATGAACAATTAAAAGTATAGCAACGAAAAGTTCAATAAACTGAAATAAAATATTTTATCGTTGAATCACTAAATCCTAGAAAAAAAATAATAGATGTCACAAATTAAAATAAAAAATGTATATATTAATCCGAGACACTATTTAGATTGCATTTAATTCGGGTAAAATCTTGCAAACATACATATTTAAGAAAGCAGCCAAATATATGCGTAAAAAAAATGAAGATTATCTTGGTAGCTAGGCGAAGAAGTAAGACACAGTCAAAAATGACTGAATCTTTTCTGTCTGACTTTGATTGTCTTCAATGATGACTTAACATAAGTACCTTCACACTTCATCAAAATTTACGCATCTGCCCTGATGATGGACACCGTAAGGCCGTCCGAAACGTTTGCTAAAGAAGGAGGAAGCGCAACACGGCATAGTAACCTAAAAAATAATCATGATAATGTATTGCGATGATCGACCAAGTAATTACATGTTATCATTGCGATCACTCTATAGCGTGAAGTAGATTAGGTGAGGAAGCCAAATATTCAAGGGCTAATCAACTGAAGACTATGGAGTTGACAAAGGGTGACGCACGTCGTCATGACATAATATTTATATAATAGTTTGCGCTATATTGTTGGCCACACTCAATGAATTTTATTTATTTATTTACAACATAACCACACAATAATAATAATTGATTGAGCGTAACGAAGTACTGTTTAAACACTCTGCATTTCGTGATTTCGTAAATATGTTTGTATATTTGGTCAATCCTGTCAAGATGGTAGCAGTGTTTGATAGTACCATTTTACTCCGCCGGAGCGCATGAGCGTTTACAATGAACATTACGCGGAGTCACAAAACTATTAGTAATAAATGTTTTAGTATCTTTCTTATTTGTTACAATTAGAGATAGTGATATCCTCACTGAGATCTCTCCTGCTGAGGATTTTATTTACATATTGAAATTTAAAAAGTACAGAAGAAACAGAATAATAAAAAATAACGCTCTCAACCGGGAATCGAACCCAGAATATGCCATAGGGGTCCTGATTATTAAAGTCATTTTTTAAATTCGCAATTAACAATATTTTTTTTTATTATTTATTAAGTTAAAAGAAATTTACATTTCGCTTTCTTAACTTAAATATGTAACATTAAATAAATAGTTTTCTAATTATTGTTCTAATAACTTAAGATTAAAAAGTTTTTTTTTTAAACACATTTATACTATCAGTTTTAAGTTTATCTGGAAGGAGATTGTATATTTGTACACCCTCGTGGCCAATGCCTCTTTTGCCACTTTCAGTTCTTACAGTATGTGTGTACAATTTGTTATGTTGCCTAGTATAATGTTCGTGTACTTGTGACGTTTGTTTAAATGTTGTGTTTGTGTGTATAAGTCCATTTTGGATTTTGTAGATTAGGAGGCATATGTTGTATTCGTACAATTTCCTTATTTTCAAGAGTTTCATTTCCTGATACAGTTTTTTTGTGGGAGTGTCCGGGTTATAATTGAAGAGTTTTTTTATAACTTTGTTCTGTATTGTTTGTAAATCATTTAGGTATGTAATGTATGTGTTTCCCTTTTCCTCCATATTATCTTGCAACTAATTATTTTACCTTTTTGGCAGCTATCTTTTTAAATGATTACAAAAGTTTAGTAATGGTTTGTAAACTAGATAGTGTCTCGGATAAACATATCCGAGATTAACATATTTTTCTTGATCTTATATGTTATTATATGTTCTCATATGTATGTACAGGGTTTTCCAATAAGAGGTGTTATTTTTAATAGCCCGCTATTTCAGTAGATGTTACTTTTGAAGCTTGATTTTTTGATATTTGACAAGTAGAAACTACGCCATTAATGAAAATGGACACACGCTTCAACAACGCATTGAAATTATTAAAATTCATTTGAGTGAATCAAATGCAAATCATTTTGAGTGATGAGGCCCATTTCCAACTCGGTGGCTTCGTCAGCAAGCAAAATTGTCGCATCTGGGGCTCGGAAAACCCAAGAGTTATTTTTGAAAAGCCTCTCTATCCTCAACGTCACACGATGAGGATAGAGAGGAGATGTATACGGCGGACATTGTATATGTATACGGTACATTGGACCTTACTTTTTCGAAAATGAGGCTGGAGCAACAGTTACGGTGAATGGATTGCGCTATCGAGAGATGATTAATGATTTTTTATGGCCGGAATTGGATGGTATTGATCTGGACAACGTTTACTTTCAACAAAACGGCGCTACGTGCCACACAAGCAACGAAACCATTGATCTTTTACAATTGAATATCAAAATAACACCTCTTATTGGAAAATCCTGTATAACCTTCAAGAATTATTAAAGAAAACTTGTTACGATAAAAAAATAATAGTTAGTTTTAAAAAAAAAAAGAAGCTTTTACGTCATTAAAGATATTTTGGCGGGAGAAAGTCGATATTCCTCCCTCCCAAATTCAAGGCCGTCGGTCGAGATAATAAGCCGATTACCGCCATGCAACACTCGAATTTTCCGATTAACGTCCGCTGGAAGTAACGGCTTGTAACGATAACGGATAACGGATAGCGAATCTCCCTAGTGGAGTGTGTGCCATGTTATTACACCGCAAAGCACTCGAATGCGGAAAATTAGTTTTCGTAACGCGTCATGTTAACAATCGAGCGGAGGTAAAATAATAACCGCGTAAAGATGAAAGAAACCTGACTCGTGAAAATATGAAAAATATCGGTTTTTCCTTACATCACAACTAAGTATGGATAAGGTTAAGTTTTTAATTTAATTAATTATTAAAAATAGGAGGACATCCATATCAATAGAAGAGTCAATCGGGGAAAGGGAACAAACTAAGTTCACGGAGCGCGGGAGGCGTCCCACTTTCGGTGATTTGCCAATAAATTAATCTGACAGCAACAGGCAAATCGCTTTGTAATATCATCGTTCGGTCCTCGAAAATAAAATCTGCTAACCAATTACCAGTATTTTTACAATAGCGCGCAAATTGCTGGCTGCGTAAAAAAACTTAACTGCTATCCCAAATTGGATAAACAAAAATTCGGGATTGTTTAAAATTTAATATTTTATTACATTATGTAGTTAGACACTTTAATTTACCTACCTCACTCAATTTTCAATAATTTGCGTCGCTACGCTAGGCGATTCGTTTAAGAACGAACATTCAAATCCTGCGCAGAAAAGACCGCTATTAGCATGATTTTGAGCGAGTTACAGCATGTGTATCTGAAGCTTAATGTACAATCCAAAATAATAATTGGGCGTTTTTTTACGCCTAGAAACTTGATGCATGACGGCGATACAAAAATTAGATAGATTTCAATCTGGAAACAGGAACGTGTCACATTTGTTGTTCGATTAGTATGAACATAACGCTTCTTTGTATTTACGTCAATGCCTAGAAATCGACGATTGATCTTCATTCCTGAGCGATTCACAAATTTGACATAGGCACTTCTAGCATAAAGTCCCTGAATAAAATAACAAAAATGAATCGTCTCAATGTGGCATAAAAACAGTCAGATAATGGCCTCGAACGTCGAAGCAGCTGTAACACCAATAAAAACTTAAATTCTCTTGCATAACTTATTAATAAAATTATTTCAAAATACTTTAAATTAAAAATAAAATAAATTTGGTTCGGTATTCTCAAAAATTCAATTATCACTAGGAACTCTGAAAAATTCAATTACTAGGAACTCTGTATGCTCCGTAGTAAGCGTTCAAAAATATGAAAAATATGGCCTGAAAGGGAGAGCGCTAATATTTAATAAAATACGACAATTTAAAATAGAGCAAAAATCTCTTGAAAAATGCCTTAGTTGCATTTAAAGATACACTGTGATTTTTTCAAACCTGTAACATGTTAAATAACAGAATAAAATGTGTTTTTAATTATTTTTAGGGTCAGCTATGCGATTTTTTTCTACATTATCTTCAAAAACGACAAATATTTTTTATAGAACTTAAAATCTTAAGGGGTTCAAGAAAAACATGTAATAAATCTGTAGATATTCGGAATGCAAGGGATCAAGAGTAGGTACTATAGGACCTGTACTAATCGAAAAGATCAGTTGTAAAATAGTGTGCAAATAATCCAATGAATAAGTAAATTAATTTTATGTAGGTATCATTTGAAACCGATTCGAATTAACCTGTAATAAATTTATTTTATATTGACTGACCATTAACGCTACTTGATTACAACATCAACGGCGACAATTTAAAGATCACACGGTTTAAATTGTCACCTGCGGCAGAATCATTGAAATAATATTATGTAAGTGTACATTTTTAATTCACATAATTTGTGAGGCATCAAAGGGAACATAACGCACATTAGTAAAGTGTGGGAAAACCTTCATCGATCGATATTCTAATGGGACTAATTATTGTAATGTTGGATCTAATGACTTCAGAACCAATTTCTAATGACGTCTAGATGTCATAATGAAAACTGAAAACAATCCCACGAAAACAGTGAGAATGCATTATGTCAGCGCAGTCAACAAGAATGATTATTTAATTAAGTACAACATATTTAGATAAGAATTCAACTGCCTGAAGCCAATGGTATGACATTTTCACTGTTTTTTTTTAATCTCGAAATTTAAGTATTTTTATTTTATTTTTATGTTGACGAATACATTTTCTATGACGATTTATAATGTGCCATTTGCGCTTTGCCGCCAAAACGGCATGTTCGTTGGTGACAGTCGTCTTACAATACAATAACGTTTTTTGACATAATGAAGTTGTAGCTAGTTGGAACCGTTTCGGAATGTGTTGTTTTAGATCGTTTTGAAATCAATAAATAATTATTTAAAGGATTAATATTATTAATATACTTGACAGACCGCATATACTTTTTGACACTAAAAAGAGAGATGATTAGTATTTTTTTTACATTAGTTCAAGCACAGGAGGCCCTGAGGAAAAAATCCCTCAGTGGCTATGTCATCTCTGGGGATGCTGTGTGGAAGGTCTTTTTATGGAAAGGAAGGAGAGGAAGTTCTGGGAAGGAAAAACCCATGAGGAAAAAGCCACCCCTCATACCTTTGTATGAGGCGATGGGTCGAGATAGTGCGGTTGAAGAGGTCAAAAGGTCTCCCTCAACCAGTCTCTCCCGATTCGGCCCGCCACGCAGTAGGTGGACAAACGCATCCGCCGACAAGACCTAGACAAACCTCACCCCATGAACCCGGGCACCCCTACTAAACCACCAAACGTAGCGAACCACTTGGGGTGACCTACGGCAGAGGTGTTATATAACCAATAAACCGTTACCGGGGCGGCGGTACCCATACCACCTCCCAAATAGGAGGAGAATTAATTAGGTCTTTAGTCATAACTTATAATATTTTAACAGCTTTCGTTTCTCCAATCTCGAACGAATTCATTTGCGCAAGAATACGGCTTCTTTCAATTCTAAGAGCTTCGTTACTTCATCTGCGTTCATTAATAAGCCAGTAATTTTGCATTACGAACGACATTATTCAAAACGCTGTGTATATTGGCAGCTTATCTGATAACGACTGTCGGAATCATAATATATTATTGTGCTAACCGTGCTCGAGAATAACGCCAACTGACCATAGATGACATTAGTAAAAAAATACCAAAACCACGTGTTTTAATATAGAATTAAACGATGCTGTAAATCTAAATAAATTACAGTTTAATAAAGAGAGTTTTTTAAAAAATGTCAATGTTTATTGGCAACGGAATAAAATGATATCTATTTAAATGCAGTGGCGTATCCACAGCTCATATAACTGCGTGGCGGGCTGGATTGGTAAAGGCCGGCTGATGGAGACTATATCGCCTCTCCAGCGATGCAAAGCGATGGGTCAAGAGAGTCCCTTGACCCATCGCCTTGCACCACAGTGACGGGGATGAGTCATACGTCCCGGACACACCGATCCTCGGAATCTCATCCACCCCTTATACTATTTAGCATCCCAAATCTTCCTCTCCTCCATTTTCTTCACACAGCACCACAAAAACGCCATATGCCCTAATATAAATTAATGTAAAATAAATATTTTAAAAATGTAGAACGATATACCTACGTAGGTACACATTATAGGTTAGTTCATGTGTTGAAAGTATCTTTTCAAAATCGTTATTAAATAAAAACCTAATGAATTATGCTTATGTTCAAGATTCTGAATGACAACGCCACTGTCCCATGCACAGTGGTTAATGTCTAATGCCAGCGTCGAACAAAACTATTTTTCAAGTTCAATCACAATAATTATGGCAAAGCAATTTTTTGCCCAAATCTGAATAGAAATATGAACGGTGCCGACTGTCCAATTGAAAAACGGAGCAAAATGAGTCATAAAGAGGTCATCTGACAATGCGAAAACTTTAATGATTAATAATTACGTAGGTACTCCCAACTCCCACAGTCAGCTGCAAATCGGCGAAGACAATAAACTTAAAAAATCCATAAACACACAGGTAATATGTTCACTTCTTATTTAATTCAGATCTGTTAAAGTTCATTATCTATTTCTGTTTGAATAATTGATTTATGTAATTATCATTATGATATAAACTATCTGACGTACACCCGACGTTGCTCGGGATTATGAATGCTTTGAAGTAAAGTTTTGAGGTTATGAATTCTAGTCGAATAGAAAAAGTTTACTTTTATGTTTTTGTTTCACCTGATCATCTTCCTCGTCGTCATTCTGTATACCACATTATTACTATTAAAAAACTCCATTGTATAGACATTGATTGGACTCCGTATCTCATTTCAGTGCAGAGATAACTTTGTTAAGTCTTCCTCGGGCGTCTCCCACATCTGCTACAATTCAAACCATTCTCTAAATAGTCCTCACACTAAAAAGATAATTAGAACAAATTCTCAGCGAAATTGGTTCAGTAGTTTTTGAGTCTATAGGAGACACACAAAGAAACATTTATTCTTATATAAATATAGATAATATGTTAAATCCATAATAAAGCTTGAAAATCGCATTCTGTGTGGTTTTAAATTTTTTCAGCATTAATTTTGTTCTCATTCTTCCGTGTTAACAACCCTGTTTGAATTCACTAATTATGTAACATGTCACACCGCAATGTGTTTTGATGGAATCTGATATTCACGAAACATATTTTCACTACACATATATTATGTAAATATTTTGTGTTCATCCACGAATAAAGCCGACTGTAAGAGCGGCAAAAGGGTTGGTCACGGAACATAACGGAATATTATTAGCGAATGGATCGATATACTACGTTGCTGAAGCGTACTGTATTCAGCACTTGCCATGGCAACAGGACATAATAAAATGTTATTGATTTATTATTTATGCAAAATGTGATTACAGCGAACTAGACACACTTAAGGCCGAAGGAGGAACTAACGAACAAAATGATTTTTTTTAAACCCAGTTTATTTTGTATCCAAAATATCTACACTAGCAATACACTGACTGCAGAGTTGATTATATCAATTTGTACACATTGCCGTTTATTTATTTTATGTGACTGCTTCCGACTGTCGGGAGCCAGTGACACTGCGCCACAATGACTGGGGTATTTTGTGGGGATTGTGGTCACGTCTAAAGCCATTTAAAGCAACGTTTTGATTGTCAACGATGATATTTCACCAGAGCAATACTGAGAGTATCCATATCTATGAACCACTGTGATACCTAATATTCAAATACGAATTTGATTTTTTCCTTAACCAGGCTTTAGCGCTATTTTTGTCTTTATAGGGAGTTATTTTTGTCTTCATAGGGAGTTATTTTTGTCTTTATAAGGAGTTATTTTTGTCTTTATAGGGAGTTATTTTTGTCTTCATAGGGAGTTATTTTTGTCTTTATGGAGAGTTATTTTTGATTTTTAGTACATCTATTTATATTTCACTATTCATATGAATGTTTAAATTCATCTATTTATATGAATAAATTCAACTCTTGGAAGTGGAAATTAAACCACTTGCCGACATCCGATCGAGCTGAAACTCGGCACATAGACTCGTTGTCGATGACAATGCATTATTTCAACTTTGTGGCAATCACGGATGACATTACAGCAGTTAATATATGAAATAAATGTCGGTCCTGATCGGGATTTGGCGCAGTTGTTAGCGCGGTTCAGTCCGCGGGGAGGAAGTTTCAATCCTCTGTCAAACCAATTTAAATGTTTTGCAATGCATTTCAGAAGTTCACAACAGTTTAAGGGTCAGTCTCTGGGGAGGAAAACAAAACAAAACCGTCCAAGATATGACGAAAATACGTCGAAAATTAAAAAAATAAATATATTTTAGAGGTAAGTTTATTGTATAACTTTGAAGTGCTTGGCAGTGTTACACTTTTTGCTACAATACGCCACGAAGGTCGTCATTACCGCGCTTGTGTTGCTTGTAGTAGGTACTACAAATAACTGGTTAGTTGATAATTATTACATTGTGATTAAGTGCAATTACGTACCTCAATTTGTCATAGATATCAGAAGTGTGGTAATGTACCATAAATAATTATGCATTCTTAATATATCTTACATGGGTTGTCATAGAATTAACTGAGGACGGGTTGTTTCATAAAATTTTAACAATTAATAAATTTTAACGCTATTTTTTCTAGTTCTCTAAAAGTCCTATTCAAATTCTGCTATTATATCATTATGGGCCAGTTGCTTCACAGAACTGAAATAATAACAGGACTTAGAACTTTCATAGAACTTGAGAAATAACATTGAAATTTGATGAATTGTTTAAATTCTGTTAAACAAGCCGGTTGTTTTAGAATATTTAGAAACATTAGTCGTAACAAAAAATTAAATCACTTTATTTCAATACTCAGACAAAGCATTTTTTTGAAGATATTTTAAAATACCACAGCAGTTAAAAGCCAGTCCCCGTGGAGGAAGATTTAATTCCCAGTCAAACAAAAAGAAAAAAAATAATGTTTTTAGTCATATAGTGTATAAAACATACACTAAAAATATAATTAAAGATAATAATAAAGCATTTATTTGCCAATATATCATTAACTTGTTACACATTTCTACGTCACCTATCTACGATCACCGCTTGATAGAAAGTTGGGACGGACCTAGTATCATCGCTTAAGGCGAAGCTTAATGCCAAATCACTATTTTGATTAATCTTTATAACGAATTGGTGTACATTATGAATACTAAAAATATGCTTTAGATAAATTGAAGGTTTTCCTATCGCTTCGCTTGAGTAGAATACAAATAAAAAATAGATTACTCAATAAAAAGTATAAATGAAAGCTATTAAAAAAATATTTTTTGAATAGAAATGTATGAAAGCATAAAGGAAACAACTTTAAAAAATTACAGTATTATAGCTAAGATTATCTGTGCAGTTTCACTTGATTAACTTTTTTGCTTTCTTATAAATTATTTAGAAAATAAATAAAAACCAGTTTTGTGCTTGAAATCAAACGTTTCTAGACTCCGTTTATCAGGCGATTATAATGCGTATTGCCTACAATATAAGGCATACAAACGACAAAAATTCAAAATATTGCCTATCAAAATGCGATATTTAAATACCTCATTCTAAGAGTGCGTAGACCTTGTTTATAACTCATATTAATTATAGTATAAGTTATATAGGGTAATAGCACGTACCCGAAAAAGTTTAACCAGTAACTCCTAAGCATATTTGCATTTAAAAATGTAGATTGTCATTTTTCTATCCGATTATTTTTTTTTTCATTAAAAAAAAATACCACACGTCGCCACTGATCACACTGCTACACGTCGCAACAGATCACGTGATCCGCGCACTGTCTCATCTGTACAGTGTTGTTAGAATGAGACGGAGTCACGTCAACGGAGTCAACGGAATCACTTGATATTCTAGGTTGTACCCAGTGGCGACGTGTGATAATAATTTATAATTTAAACATGACATACATATTTTTTTTAACTCCAAATATGCAAAGAAATCGCTGGTTAGTCATTCTCGGACGTGCAAATATAACCGGTATAAATTACATATAAGTTAAGATTCAAAGGTTAGAATATATCATATATTATCATCAGTTCCATTATTATCGCAAAAGACATTTATTGGAACTTCAATCCAAAATAAAATGACTTCCAGATAATCCAGATAGGTAAGTAGACAAAGTTTTGATTACCTACCTACCTACATGGAGAAAAAAGAGCATGGCTGATCTATTGAAATCCTATTAAAAACGTGATGGTAATTAATTTCTTGATAAAATCGTGTTCATGCAGGGGGCCTACTTTGTATCTTTCAGGTTAACAAACCAGAAAGTACGTAGTTTAACCTTTCCTTACCGGTGCTGTCAACCGAGTGAAGATGGTCTCTAATTAATAAAATATCTCTGTAAATATACTCAACACAGTTCAAATTTTAGGTATTCCTCCGCAATACATTTATGTATTGCATTGAGTAATTACAATATATAAATTGTTACCGAGTTTTTGTGAGGTGGCTAACCCGGCGTCAGGAAAGTTTCGAAAGATTCATAGTAGGCCCCCTGGTGTCCTTTTCCTAATAAATGTTTTTTACGAAATGTGACAATATTATTATTATGAAGACATGTTCCGCCGTCAACGGAACACATTCGCGTTTTACCGATACTATGTTATGCAATTAATTTGTTAAAGACCTGCAGTCACGTTTTTTGCAGGAATACGAATAATTCGACCAGATTTTTATTAAATTCGCTATATTTTATATCAGTAAGTTTTGTGCGGGTGCACTTGAAGTTTGATTACAAATAATAGGTAGTATCTTGTCTAGTTCTGATAGGAGTAAGAGTAAGTTGATATTTGAGAAAAGAGATGAATTGTGTTTTAAATGAGTGGTGAATTATCTATAATATTATTTTTTTAGAAATAGATTATTTCCTCAAGCAGATTTAAAGATCCAAGTGCATTGTTTGCAATCACATTATTAATAATATCAAGTGTATTTGATAAAGTTCTCGGAATTACTATTGGATTGACAGTGTGAATTGTGCGACATTGTATTCTACAAGATTTCTCTGAAAAATGCACAGTGAATAATTGTGCAAATCAATAACTAGTCATAATTAACCATTACGCAGATTCCCGTGGAGATAGGCACAGAGGACGGACTGCAAAATACTACCTTGCTTCATTCATATTCATACATACAATTCTGTTATTCTGACTCACTCTATCGTGTCATTTATTTCTCGGGCGTCCCGACATCCTCTACCATTCAAGTTGGCGTCATATATTCTCATTGCACTCATTACTGCGTTTATTCAGTATACATGCCTCAACAATCCGAGCGTCCCTTTCTTAATCTTACTCATTAAACTAACGTTAGCCTTGCATTATTTTAGAATCTCCACATTTCTTACACGATCATACAAGGTTTTACAACATGTAAACTTATAGTAATACTAAATTTTAGACTACCTATAATGACAGACTCGAACCTAATCTTCAATATTATGAATGTTTTTGATGTTCGGCAGATATATGCAAAAACTATCCTAACTCATCTGTAAACAAATATACATAAATACTACGAAAAAAGTTCAAATACACGATGTACTCGAAGCAACAACAAAAACTTACTACAAATACCGATAACACATACTACGTTTGGTCAAAGAAACTTTAAATTCTTTGCGACAAGACTCTACAACATTCTACCAGACAATGTAAAACAATGTGATTCACAAAAAAATTTCAAAGACAATGTAAAAACTTGGATCAAAAATAAGAATAGGGCCTTTACCGGTGCATTCACCCAAATTCGCAGTTATTGAAGTCACCACATTATTGAGCGAATACATCTTAATACAAGTATAGGTATGTTCAAAGGTATTAGGAAGTAACTTGAAAAATTCTGCCTCAACACAGGCTAGCCTAATGAGGCGATATTTGAGAAATCTCAACTAACTGTACTTTTATTTTCTTTTTTACCTTCATCACATTATTTTTAAATTTTTCTTTTAATTTTATAACCATAAAAAAGTTACAAATCAATGTACAATATACATCATAATATGCATTTTTAGTTGTAATGTCCAAACTTTCTGAAATAAAGATATACATATATATATTATTATTATTATGTACGCCTCAAGGATATCATTTCTACAGTTCATTTTACTTGTATCGTTCTTCTGCCTCATCCATGCCACACCGCCATAAATCAGGGTTGGTACCAGCACTAAAAAGTGAGAATTAATTTTTTTTTAAATTTAAGTATTGAATTTCATCCTTCTATCTAGCACTAAAAAGGTAATAAAATATCCAAAACATGAACATAAACCACGAAACCGGTCGGCAAATCTTGTCTTAGAAAGAATAGGAAGTGTCAAAAAATTATAATTTTGCGTACCTGCGTGTGACGTCACTGTTTCCACTGGGAAAATATCATTAAAAAAAAGCATTGTTCATTCTTCACACAGTAGTTAGTATTAAACAACATCTACAGGCGGGAGTCTATTTTCGTACTCGGGCCCGGCACTAGCAGCAGCTGTGACTCGAATTCTTGGCTAAACATTGAGTGATCTGTAGTCATAATCACTTTTCTCATCGTGAAAGGAAAACGTCTGTAGACTGATGGTTTCCAAAATAATTGGATTGACAGACGCTGTGAGGGAGAGGACAATATGAAATGTGTGAAAACACATTTCCATTCATTATCTCAATGGCGAATATGTTTAGACAAGTGATTCATCGGGAATGTTCAGGGGAAAGTGGACAGTAAGGGGGGAGAAGGTAAAAAGAAGACCCTGAAAAAAAGCTCCAAGGCAATTTGGGCTCACCTCTGGGCTAGAGCCCCAAAATACTGTAGGGAAAAAGAACTAACAACAATTTACGCAGAATTTCCTTTTTTACTGCGGGCAATATTTGCAGCATCGCCACACTGCCTCGTTCCGCCTCTAGCTGCGGACGCTGGCCATTTTTAATATTATTCGGGATCTTTCTTCCTTCGTCGACAGTTCGTTCTTATTCCCTTACTTCTGATTAATTTATGATTGATTCGTGTATAAATTTAAATGAACACTAAAGTTCAATTTATTACAATCTGTGTGTTTATTTATAAATTGGAGTCAGATAATCTATCGGCATCCGATCGCTGAAGGTAAGCCAGCGATTCATATCCTACCAGCCATAATATAGGGTTTTCTTATAAGAGGTGTTATTTTGAATAGCCCGGTAGATGTTACTTTTGAAGCTGTCATTTTTTGACACTTGACAAGTAGAAACTACGCTATTAATAAAAATGGAACGATACACGCTTCAACAACGCATTGAAATTATTAAAATTTACTTGAGTGAATCAAATGCAAATCATCCGATGAGGTCCATTTCCACCTCGGTGGCTTCGTCAACAAGCAAAATTGTCGCATCTGGGGCTCGGAAAACCCAAGAGTTATTGTTGAAAAGCCTCTTTATCCTCAACGTGCAACTGTTTGGTGCGGTTTATGGTCCGGCGGAGTCATTGGACCTTACTTTTTCGAAAATGAGGCTGGAGCAACAGTTACGGTGAATGGATTGCGCCATCGAGAGATGATTAATGATTGTTTATAGCCGGAATTGGATGGTATTGATTTGGACAACGTTTATTTTCAACAAGACGGCGCTACGTGCCACACAATTAACGAAACTATTGATCTTTTACGATTGAATATCAAAATAACACCTCTTATTGGAAAACCCTATACTTCAAAAAACTACTTGTTTCTGGGCAAAGAGGGCCGGTCCGTCGGATTGACAATCCGTTGTTAACAGACTGATTGCCACATCTAATACACAGACAAAATATGGTAGACCCATAGACATATGAATATTAGTAGACCTGCCCTAAGTGATTAAAAGCGTATTATCCCCACTCCCCATACCGGTTCAATTGAGCCGGCTGGGCTCGCATATGGCCTCAAGTGAAATTTGAAAACGTGACGTCATCATTCTTGTGCGAACTATGGTCGAGGCATCATCGGTTCATTTTACGAAATAACACGGCAAAATGTTGACTTGTACTATGAAAACTTGTAAAAATAGATGTGAAAAAGAGAATAAACCCAATTGTCGTATTACATTCCATAAGTAAGCATTATTTTACTTTATTTTAAGCTTATTCACACCGTATTATATGGATCAGTTTTAGAAACATATACTATCACATCACAATGTAGCGATTCTTAAGTGTGCTCATCGTTGTTTACTGGGGTAAGTAAATTATGAGACATTTGTAAAAGTGTCTTAACTAAATACTCTGAAACTAACTACGACTCTGAAAATAGAAGCTGCCTTACTTTGCCTAATTTGGACTTCGCAAATTAGTTCATAACGTGGCGAGTAATTTGCGCTCCCATGTAGAAATGTCTATTCATTCAAAAGCAGATTTTACTTTTAAGAACTAAATGGTGATATTATAATGCGAGATGCCTATTTACTGTCAGATTGATTTATTGACGAATCACAGTCAGCCTTACTCCCTTCGTTCTTCAACAGTTGATTTTACCCCTCGCCCTTATCTTCTCGTCTATTAATTCCTATGTCTGTGGGTAGACCTGAGTCTATTCTAAAGGAATTTTAATGAAGCCTGCTCTAAGGAACTAGCAGCATTGATCCCCGGTGCACCGGTGCACCTCGACGGACACGAGCAGGACACCCGTTTACAGTTGATGTTGTCTTCATGAGAACTGATCTTTTCTTCGACTCGTTTTTGTATAACACGGCTCGTAAATAGAACGAGCTACCGACAATTGTTTTTCCTTATTCATAGAATCCGGACCTCTTCAATAACTACATTAAGAGGAAGCTACAAGCCAAAAATGTGTAGATTCTTGGCATACCTTATATCGTAGGTATTAGGCATTAAAATCGCTTGACAAACGGAGTCTAGAAACATTCAATATCAAGCAAAAACCTGGTTTATATTTATTTTGTAAATAATTTTATATGAAAGTAAAAAAGTTAATTAAGTGAAACTGTCACAGATAATCTTAGCTATAATACTGTATTTTTGTAAGTTGTTTCCTTTACGCGTTCATACATTTCTATTGAAAAAATATTTTTTTTAGTAGCTTGCATTTATATTTTTTATTGAGTAATTTTTTTTTTTAATTTGTATTCTACTCAAGCGAAGCGATAGGAAAACCTTCAATTTATCTAAATCATATTTTTTGCTATTCATAATGTACAATAATTCGTTATAAAGATTAATCAAAATAGTGATTTGGCAATAAGCTTCGCAACCGGGTGGCTAGTGTGGCCCTGTCTTTACACTGCACAGATATAGGCGCTTTTGTGAGGTGTCATACAAAAAAGTGTTAGTCTCAGTGGGAACAGGGGCCATTTAAGAAGATAAAACAAGAATGACAAAACGCAAAACTTTGTGAAACACTGTAAGTAGGCCAACATTCAAACAGTTTAACTATAACGTCACCATCCGACTTAACCACGTGATATCGAAAGCAGCTGATTTTCATCGAATCGTTTGTACCTATTCATAATGACGCCAATGAGTACTTAAAATAACATAATGTTATAGTTAGACCTTGACCGTGATTTTTATAATAAATGTTGCCAAAGCGGAAAAAAATCACAAGGGCATTGGGCTTCGTGAAGATAAATCGAGTTGAAACGGTAGGTACTTGGAGTTTTACCTTTTTTACATTAGCTCTACACATGAGGCCCTGAGGGGAAAAAATCCCTCGGGGCCTGTGACATCTTTGGGGATGCTGCGTGGAGGGTATTTTATGGAAATGAAAGAGAGAACATTCTGAGTAGTAATCTTAGGGTCAATGTGTCCAGAAATTACGGACGTATGAATCCATCCCTCCCACTGGTTCAAGATAGAGTCCGGCTGGAGAGGTGAAAAAGTTTCTCTCAACCAGTCTCTCCCGATCCGACCCGCCACGCAGTAGGTGGACAAAGGCATCCGCCGCCGAGACCTAGACAAACCTCACCCCATGAACCCGGGCAACCCTTCTAAGTCACCAAACGTAGTGAATCACTTGGGATGACTTATAGCAGGGGTGTTGGATATAAAAAAAATGGTTCTTGGGGTGACGGTACCCACACACGCCTCCCAAATTGGAGCATTTTCATTCAAACATTGAACAAAATTAACATACAAACCTGCTGAACTATTTATGTAGATTGTCAGCAGGAACCTGTTAACAACATTTTATGCAATAACATGGTACGTTTTCAAAAGGTATAAAATGTATAAGCATTATATAACAAGTACAAATGAACAGTTACTTCAATAGTTTCACAGATGTAGGTACATGAGGTATTACAGAATTATAAGTCGTAATGTGAATTCCAACCAGCAATACAAGGGCTTCAGTAAGGCATCGATAGCAATACAATGGCTTCAGTAGGGCATCAATAGCAATACAAGGGCTTCAGTAAGGCATCGATAGCAATATAATGGCTTCAGTAGGGCATCAAAAGCAATACAAGGGCTTCAGTAGGGCATCAATAGCAATACAAGGGCTTCAGTAAGGCATCGATAGCAATACAATGGCTTCAGTAGGGCATCAAAAGCAATACAAGGGCTTCAGTAGGGCATCAATAGCAATACAAGGGCTTCAGTAGGGCATCAATAGCAATAAAAAGGGCTTCAGTAGGGCATCAATAGCAATACAAGGGCTTCAGTAAGGCATCGATAGCAATACAATGGCTTCAGTAGGGCATCAATAGCAAAACAAGGGCTTCAGCAGGGCATCAATAGCAATACAAGGGCTTCAGTAGGGCATCAATAGCAATAATGGCTTCAGTAGGGCATCAATAGTAATACAAGGGCTTCAGTAGGGCATCAATATGCTTAATTCCATAAAGTGGAAAATCTGTTCATCTGGATCATCGAAAGCCCCAGGAATGCGTCATGAAAATCGCGCACGAAATTTCTAGACCAACGCAAGATCGCCACATAAGCATTGACATTAGATGCTACGAAATTTAAAAATAATAATTTTGTATTAAAAAATTTGAATCCTTGCACATACGCACACATACACACCGCTTTTCACGCTCATACCGCGAAATTTCAAGGGTGCCTAAATGTGGCTGTCCGTGACTTTTCAGTGAGATAGAGTGGTAAAATACAACATTAATGATGTTGTAACTAGCAAAATTGAATTCTTTTATGGCCGATAATTAGTCAATGCCGATACATCATAAATACAATAGCACATATCCGTAATAGAAATTTTAATATACCTTTTGATAAAAACTTCATTATTCATGGTTAAATTGTGTGGCCTTAAATTTAAATTTTGTATGAAAAGGGCCGCTCAGCCGTTCCTCTTCTTAACCTTCTCGGGCCCAAAACCATTTTTTTAAACTTATAAACTTTTTTCGACTATTCTCACACCATAGTGACAATAGTTCACTCAAACTAATTGAATCAGTATGGATGCTCCCGGTTGATAAGATGGGAGTCTTCATTATCAGACACTTTGGGGTCTCTATCGGAAATAATGAGAAGGAATTATTTTTGAGCATAAAACGGCGAGTATCGAAGAGGTTAATACTCGTCAATGTATTATTTCAAAACATCTTAGAGTTATTGTAGAATCTGGAAGAAATTAGAAACTACATACGTACATTCAACATACTTTACCCTCTCACGCTCATACCGCGAAACACCGAGTAAATATAAATAATATATATTATCGAACCCATCTCTTGCTACAAAACGTCGATGTATTGGTTACACCACACCTGTGTTTTGTACAACACTTCATGTGCATAAATTACATTATTGCTTATTTTTATGGGCACTAAATCGAAAAACCTTTATCAACTATTACTATTTCGATCAAACCAAGTCGACTACAGCCGGTGAAATATATATATTATCTAGATTTCTAAAGATACAATCACATATATAAATATATACCGTTATGATTTACGACTGTTATGAGTCACAAACAAATTGCAAAATATTTATGCAAGCGAAAACATTCTAAGTGCCAGTTGTTTCACAAAACTTATTATTACACATCTTTGAATAATTTCTAAGTTAATATTCAAGTTCTGTGAGTGTTCTATTATTATTAAGTATAAAATAAAAACAAGCACAAACCGACAGACGCGGATAGAGAATTTATTTTATACTATTTAGTTAGAGAAGAGAAATCAAACTCGCAAATAATTTTTAACTGTACGGTATCATAATTTAAAAAAAACGTTAGACTGGTGTTCTATCAATCGGAGTTAGCCTCATAAATTCATATATATATATTTATACGATTTGTTTATATTAAACATGATTAATTATTTGATCGTGGCCACCTGTCGTCTACCATACTGTATTGCATTCCAACGTTTGCTATCCGTCTAAATAATACGAATAATATGTACCTCTATCAGACGGATTGCCCGTTTTTGCATAGAGTCGAGGGTTTTTCTGATATCATGGGGTCTTTGACCAGAGAGACACGTCAAACATCGGAAGACATGATAGTCTTAGTCTCATCATTGTATCTTGTCAGTAAACGAACTGCTGGCTTTTGTGTTTACTCCCTCCTACGATGAGTTTCTTTGATAATATCTAACAAGTAGAGCACCGTTTTTGTAAAAATCACCCCAAAAGCGTGGTGTAAACATTACCTACAGACACATTTTATGTTCACTCTGTATTGGACTTAATAAAAAAAAAAATATAATAAAAAGAATATACACCTAGTGTAATACTTTTCGAGCAACTAGAGGAGGCCCATCATTCCCCGCCCTGTTTTAGGTACAAAGTTGTAGAAACATTTCTAATATGAAAATTCGTCTATCGTATGCATTTATGAGTGTAAATATTATATGATTAATTTGGCTTAAATTTTATATGATTAATTTGTGTTATTTCATAATTTACTCATTTGAAATAATATGTAGTATATTTGAGCACGTTTCAGCGTTGAAGACACTCTCAGTATCGCCTTGTTGTAAGGACAGCCATACAGAATTGAAACGTTGCTTGAATGGCTTTGGTCGTGTTTGGTGACATCAAATTACTGGGGTATGTGCCTTTTTATGTGATTACCGCACAAGTGTCCAACTGCTCCTAATCGTCTGGAGCCAGTCAGACATTTTTAGGAACAATTTCATTGATTTTCATTGATTTACATTTTTAGGAACAAATTGAGAAATAACAAAAATTAATTCAATTAAATTTACTTGCGCAGTAATTTGAACCCGCGACCTTCGGATTCATACCCCTTAGAGCCTTACCCCTCGACCACGGAGGCCATCAAATCAATAACAATCCTAAATATGTACATCAGTTACATCGTATAACGGATAAAAAGCAATAAAAATAACGAACATAACCGTAAAATGAGCAATGAGCGATGGCCTCTGAGGCGAATTCGTCAAGCGAGGAAACGCAATCGCAATCAGCGATCTGGCCGCACAAATCGCAAGGTACGAATACCACTGAAGGATATACCGATAGAAGTGTATCGTGAGCGTGTCTCTGTGCCCAGAGTAGGCTCAATTTTATCTAACTTCTGTAAAATTGATCAAACATGTTTGAACGAACTGGACTACCAACGCACATATGCACCTATTTCTCTCCTTCATACATTTTTAAATCAATTCACCTCAAATATCAAATATATACTTTTTGTGATGTATGGTAAAAATTTGGGTATTCAAGCGATAGATGGCACTAGTCAGAAAGCTTACTCCAGAGTCCGACAGATGTCGCTAGAGTGTAGCAATTGCCTGTGGGGTATCATTGTCAGACTTCAAGCTTCTAGAAACAGAGAATTACCAACCCTCGGGTAATGAACAGTGTAGCTAAATCCAGACTTAATTATTGTAACGTAAATAAACACAATTATACTAAAGAACCTTTTACTTATCACAGAGTTCCCAACACACTAAATCTGCAAGTAAAGGCAGAGATATAATACTTTTATAAGAGATACCTGAAGTTTTTTTATTATATAATTACTAGCCAGTTGAACCACATAACTGGAATAATAACAAATCTTGAATATAACATTCACAGTACTTGGAAAAAAAACTGTGAAATTTGATGAGTTATTCAAATTCAGTTACACAACCCGTCATTAACATTTGAGGGCAGTCTATGAAGTTATTCAGAAATTTAAAAGGCATGAGAACATCATTAAAAGTTATTAAGGTAAAAAGCAGCAGACAAACAGATTAGACATATTTGTTTTGAAGCAGATTTCAATCACAGGTTATCTAAACTGTTTTTTTTTAATAAGTATTTTATTTTCTTCTTTTGTAACCTCACAGAGATCTCCTGTGCTGAGGATTTCATTTACATATGATTAAAATTTAATAATATGGATAATAGAAAGTAATTATAAATATATTGAACAGTGTTTTTTCCGAGATAATTACAAATATATATTACATGGTGTTTTTTTTGTTCAGTTGAGTGGTTTCAGTTACAGTCTATATTTGGTGTCATTATATTATCTATTTCTGATTCCCCTATATTTTGTTTCCAGCTTTTTATTTGAGATTTAAATTGATGTGAGTTTTGAATGACAGTGGGATTTTTTATAGAGTTTAGAGTTGATGTAAAGTATTGAACATATCTTATAATCTTCTTTGATATTTTCAATGCAACTTACGATGTATTTATTATATTCAATTTTTTAATCTTTAGTTTTTATTTTTGTTATTTATATAACTTTAATAAAAAAAAAAACTCTTGTTATCTCTGTATCATGCAGTAAATCATGTAAAACATTAAATCATGACACTTGCATGAATGATGCACTTACCCCTTATTATGCACGTATTTTGAATGTATTTATACAAGCATATAGTACATTGGTACTAAGGCTGCATGGCAAATACCATGGTGTTTAAGCCCCCGCATACCCACTTTATACCGATTTATAACAAGTTTCACGAGTTTTTAAGTTCCATAAAAAATATATGTTATTTTTTAATATAATATCTATACATTTGTTATGCCATACTTGTTATTTCGTATATAATTATATGAAATTCCCTCGATAGGAAAAAATCGCAATGTAAGCTCCGAAATTTGTTAAAAACACGTTTTTCTGTTGTTTAATATGTTATTGGCATGAAAAAATTCACAGTGTATCTTTAAATGCAAATGTTTAAATGTAGAGAGATTTTTGCTCTATTTCAAACAAGTCGTGTTTTATTAAATATTTTCACCATTTTCGCTTAATTATAATATTAGCGCGCTCCCTCTAATATTCGTATTTACATATCCCCCTTTCAAACCATGTTTGAACTCTTACTACGGGGCCCGAAACTGGCTTTACCACACCAACCTTGAACGGGTGTGTAAAAATCTAATTAGTAACAGCCTTAATATATTATTATACTATAAATAAATTTTAAAAAGACCCAACCTAAGAACCTATTTTGTAATATAAAATAGGCACTTGGGATTTTTTCATCACTTTAGCTAGATAGTATATCTGGCTGCCTTACTTTGGCTATTACAAAGTAGTCATTGAGGCTATAGTAAGGTTAAGTCCGCAATGATACCGGTTAGAATATTTTACGAATAACCAACCTCTAGGCGAACGTTCTTTGTAAATATACACGATTGCTGCGTAATAAACTAGTCTACCATCCAACACAAGTATACGCGATTAGTACGCACTTCAACTCTGCGTAATAACATAGCATACTTTCCAACACAAGTATACGCGATTAGTACGCACTTCCACTCTGCGTAATAACATAGTATTCTTTCCGACACAAGTATACGCGATTAGTACGCACTTCAACTCTGCGTAATAACATACTTTCCAACACAAGTATACGCGATTAGTACGTACTTCAACTCTGCGTAATAACATAGTATACTTTCCAACACAAGTATCCGCGATTAGTATGCACTTCAACTCTGTGTTCTAGCATTCGGACATACTTCTTGAGATTTTCGGTTCAGTACAAGGTAGGATGATAATATAATCGGACTAAATTCATGGTCGCATCGCCAGCGCTCGGTTATTAGGGCGAATTTAGGCCATTCACCAATACTGATACATACTAGCAACTAGCAACTACATACCAATACTACAGTACACCTATAACAATATTACAGTATGACTAACTTCAAATTAACTATGAGCCATAGAGAGAAAAAATATCCTCTACACAATACACTCTCGGCGGGAACTAATGCATTTTTTTTGCCCTAGTAAAACAACACAAGGTAAATCATCAACGTAGAGGGATGCTGGTATCTTATTGTAAAATTAATGAGTTTCGGGGAACTTAATCTCCATGTCTCATGAACTGAGATGAGGGTAAGTACCTGAGGGATGGTTTTTTTTCTACCCGATGAGTGGGCTGCCTATCGCAACTTATAGGGCTGAAATACTATATTTTTTGCCTCTATTTTTTTATAAATTTATGTATATTTATATTTTTAATTTAGTTTTTAAAAATAAATAAAGGTTCTTACTTTTATTTTTGTGACTTTATACTATGTTTTTTGTATATTTGGTTGCTATGTAGTTTATAGGTTTAGTTGTTTAGGAGACTGGGAATGGATAGGTGGGATTATCATCGGGACTTGAACGCCCGAGAGTGAAACATCTTTTATTTTTAGGGGGGCAAAATCGACTCTTGCGTGGCAAGACGGGAGGACGCTCTCGCACGGAAACGGGACGATGCTTTTGTACGAAAAGGCGTTTCATTCGGCCAGCCTCGTGACTCGATCGACCTTTCTGTATATTTGCTTCTACTCTCACAAAATCTGGCCATAGATGTATCCTAAATGATGACATTTGTAATGGAGTACATTTAAAAAAAAATCATTATTTTACTATCAAAAATATAAAGACTTGTTTACTTTCATTTTCACTTCCTTCAACAAAAATCAAGTGCTATCCCACCTCGATTCTGAACATTGAGGGGCAAACATATATACGACCAAATTTGTCAGATAAGTCTATGACTTCTAAGACCTATCTACACTGGATCCACAAATTATGTCTTATAGCTCAAACTATCACGTAATTTTCCACCTCACTCAGATATTATATCATTTTCGCAAGAAACGCATCTATGAACTCTAAAAATTGTTTTCCAACAAAATCTTAAAAAGCAATTTTGAAGGTTCCAAACTGGAGACAGTTGGACTAAGATATCATCTATTAGAGTTTATTGTAAGTTTAAGAGTTTATTCTCGGTCATCATGGAGAGCATTCATTTCGATGTTCCCGATGGTTATCTACGTCACCGACAACATAGACTATTCTATCTCCCAGCCTGTTAGCCTGCAGGACTAACTTGCCAATGGTCATGTCTGTGGGGAGAGCAATCTTGCTGTTGAACAAAATCAATTCGGATATCGATATTTTTAGCATCAATGAAGCTCTATTATTACTGGTATAGTTGATATACACACTGTTTATATTAATGTAAGAATTCTAATTACCAAATGTATTTTGAAAACGCATTAAAATTAACAAGTCTGTAATGTTTTTAAAATAAATAAACTGAATTGAATTGAATTATAAGGCTGAAGGGAGTGTGGAATAAAACAAGATAGAAAAGAGGTAGGTGGTGAAATACTTGACTCTTCAGATCTGGACACAAAACATGACTAAAGCCATTTCAAAGAACGTTTCGACTTTAGAGTAGTCACCACTTTGGAACAAGTATTTAATTATTCAGACATTAATATTAAATACCATCAATCAACTTCCTATCATAATTCTACGAAATCGCAACGTTGAATTTACATAATTGCCAGATGCAAATAATAGACATGAAGCCAATTAGAACCAAATCCGTATGGCAACACATGTTTTATACGACAACGTATAAAACTAAAAAATAGAAAAAGAAAAAAAAACAGATATTTTTTACGACAGCCCATTATGTGTGGAATTTAAAGTATAAAAAAAACTAATCTTAAAAATTGATTTGTATTTTAAGCAAAATCACTTTTGGGTGAATGACTTAAAGCAGTTGGCGCTAGCAAAAAAAAATGTCCAAAGAAGCGAAGCTAGCAGTTCACAATGGAGCACTGGCACCTACCCTGATGTATGGCAGTGAGTCATGGAACTGGCAGAGGAAGGATGAAATTAGACTAAATACTGTAGAAATGAGATACCTGAGGCCCATATGTGGTAAAACCATGTATGATCGCGTGATAGATGTAGAGATTCGCAAAGAAAAAAGTGTAAGCTTAACGAATAAGATTAAGAAAGAGACGATTAGATGGTTTGAAAAAAGAATATAAAAGCTTAGTGCTAAATCACTATTTTGATTAATCTTTATACCGAATTGGTGTACCTACATTATGAATATCAAAAAATATGCTTTAGATTAATTGAAGGTTTTCCTATCGTTTCGCTTGAGTAGAATATAAATAAAATAATAAATTACTCAATAAAAAATATAAATGTAAACTACTAAAAATATTTGTTTTTCAATAGAAATGAATATTCTAAAAATGTGTATATTCTTGGTATGCCTTATATTGTAGGTAATAGGCAATACAATCGCTTGACAAACGGAGTCTAGAAACGTTAGATTTCAAGCAAAAAACTGGTTTTTATTTATTTTGTAAATAATTTTATAAGAAAGAAAAAAATTTAATCAAGTGAAACTGTCACATATAATTTTAGCTGTAATACTGTATTTTTTTAAGTTGTTTTCTTTATGCGTTCATACATTTCTATTGAAAAAATATTTTTTTTAGTTGTTTACATTTATATTTTTTATTGAGTAATTTATTTTTTATTTGTATTCTACTCAAGCTAAGCGATATGAAAACCTTCAATTTATCTAAAGAATATTTTTTTGGTATTCATAATGTACACCAATTTGTTATAAAGATTAATCAAAACAAGCTTTGCCGAGTAAAAAACGAAATTATATGAAATTCCCTCGATAGAAAAAAAGTGTGCTTCGAAAATTAAAAAAACACATCAGGTACCGTTAGTGAACACGTGATAAATATGAAAAAAATTAAAGTATTTCTTTAAATGATACTTACATTTGTCGACATATTTTTGTTCTATATTAAATAAGTAATGCTTTATTAAATATTTTATTTTATGCCTATGCATTATAGTCGGCCCGTAGTAAATATCCAGGGAGGGTTTAAAAGAGAGATATGTTAATATGAATGTTAGAGGGATCGCGTTAATATAAAAAAAACGGTAATAATTAGGCGAAAATGGTGAAAATATTTCATAAAACACTCGTTTGAAATAGAGCAATCTCACTACAAATGCTTTAATTGTATTTAAAGATACACTGTGATTTTTTTAAATACCTATAACATATTAAATAACAGAACAAAACGTGTTTTAACAATTTTTTGAGCTTACTCTGCGATTTTTTTCTATCTAGGGAATTTCATATAATTAACGTTTCGGCAGAATTAACGAGAAACTTGTTATAAATCGGTAAAAATGGATATGCGTGGGCTTAACGCGCTACCTCTAACATTCCTATTTGCATATCTCCCTTTCAAATCATATTTTTCTTTTTCAACGCTTTCTACAGAGCCATAAGGGTTGATTTTTTACCTCTGAATAGTGCGACGCTTAAAGTGTGGTAAAATTATAGTCCAAGTTTGTTTCATTTTCTTATTTTTTTGTGAGAGTTCACTGCAAAAACGCACTTTAGGGAAAAAAACACACCACTTTTTGCTTTTTTTTTTTTTTTTTTTTTTTAAATAAATTTAAGATAAATCAAATTTAATAATGTTATAATAATTAATAAGTTCTGCAAGTATTTCTGTTATTTTTACAGTTTTTAATGTGACAGCTGTTTCGGCTTTTGAGGCCACTATCAAACTGTTGATAATGGCCTCAAAAGCCGAAACAGCTGTCACATTAAAAACTGTAAAAATAACAGAAATACTTGCAGAACTTAATAATTATTATAACATTATTAAATTTGATTTATCTTAAATTTATTTAAAAAAAATTAAATGGAGTTCTACAAATTAAACACCAAAACAATAAATAAACCACTTTTTGCCACTGGTTAGGTGTATTTACCGATCCGACGGGTTTATGTAGGTACTAGTATAATTGTAAATAAATGTTTAGCTTTTTCCAATATACGTAAAAAACGAAAGTCATATAAAACCATCATAATTTGAAACATAAGCGTCACGTTTTTTTTAAATTACTATACTTGACAACCTATCCGTTTTCTCCAAGACACGAATTAAACATTACTTAACAAAACCATAATATTACATAATGGTATCTTGTCTAATTTTATGACATGTAATTAAATATTTAAATGTTCCACAGCTGTAAATTACTTAAGGTGAAAAAAAAATTGCATTGTTCAAGAAGTTTTCAGAAGGAAAAAGCATTGCAATTTTCATAACGCCCGAGCTCAAGGTTCGACCTATTTGACTGCCTCAAACATACGTTAAATGTTTTTTTAAAACTTCCATAGCTCATGACGGAAATGACGTTGCAATTTGAGAATAATTGAACTGACCTAAAAATTCCAGACAGAAAGAGCTGTTCAACTTTCATGACGCTAGAGATCACCGTTCGAGAGATTCATAAATAATGATTTTCTGCTTAAGTAGGCGTTAAATATAAGCGCTTGTAATTCTGTTTTAAATGTTTTGTAAATTATTAACTACCAATAATATTTATCAAATAAATTAATAATGCCATAACTAGAATGGTTTTAAAATTATTATTACTTATTAGAGTGAAATGCTGATTAAAGGTGTAATGGAAAGCGGAAAATAATGCGGAAAAGTCTTTGCAAATAGAAAAGTCAATTTTGCGTAAAGGACTTCTAACCTGAAATCAATATTCTGTTCACATCTCGACTGGGATATTAGCGCCTTGTTTACAGATCAGTGATTTTAACGGTACAGAATCTTGTTTGACGACCTCCGTGGATGAATGGTTACGATCATAGACCCTTGGCTAAGAATCTGGAAGTCGTGGGTTCAAATCCCGGCGTGCGCAAGTGAATTTTATTTAATTAATCAGTTATTTACGCGGAAGAATTTTTATTGTAACCTCCCTCTCACTGCGTTGCAAGGCGATAGGTGGAAACTGTCCGAAACTGGTGAAAATCAAAGTGTCCCTCAACCGGCCTCTCTCGATGCGGTCTGCCTAGCAGCTGGTGGGCAGAAGCATCCGCCACCAAGACCTGGACAAGCGAACCACTTGGGGTTACCTACAGCAGAGGTGTTGATTATTCAATGAATGGTTACTGGGGCTTCGGTACCCCCATACCCGCCACACAAATTGAAATTGGATGTTACCAGTGTAGATACAAAACAATTTTTGCTGGAAACCCGTAGTTGAAAAAAATAACGTACAACGCTGAAAGAAGCTACTGAATGCATTGAAAAGAATATAATATATTACATACCATAATATGTTTTGCAAAACGCATGATCTAAAGAATAAATTACTAAATAGTAACATAATTTTCTTTCTTATTTAGAGTCTATTTACATAGAATATGAATATACCCGGGTCACATAAGTTAATAGAGATCTATTGGCAGTTCCTCAGAAGTGGGTACAGTTATATGAGTGTATTGTGTATTATTTGTTCCTAGTCTAGCCGACGACGTCTTGTCAGCTGGATACTCATACATCGCTGCCAATTTGGTTTCGTAATAATATTGTACTGACGATCGATGGGGAATAGAAGTGCGCGCGCACACACTGTGACGGGTCGACTAACCACGCAACAAGGGCAAATAAAAGCTGAAATAATCACTGAAATAATGTTTAAAAAGAAGTGAAACGTATTACAAAATATACTAATTTACAGCACTATGTAATTAATGCAAAAAAACGCTAACGTTCTCGCTAAATATACTTGAAAATTAGACATTTATACTGCATATTTCACAGAAAAGATCTGTAATAGATTTAAGTTAGATTTTTAATTGCATTTATGTACATTTTGAGTAGTTTTGGTTATGCAACTTCCTTACCTTCATGTTGTTTTCAACCAGGACCTCGAAGGAGCATATCTGAAAGACAAAGTAAGCCCTGATCAGGTCAGCAGTGGTCTTGCTCTTGAACGCGGCAATGTGGCAGTCGAATGAGAGGTCCAGGGGATCTCTGGGAGGTGTTTGAGCTGATGCCGGAGGTGCCGTGGATTTGTAACTGCACTGGTTCATGCGATTTACGATGGCACTGCACAGACGAGCATCGTTGATAACTCTTCCATACTTGGACAAATTGCCAGCCACTCCTAGGCGAATGAGTGACTGAAAGATGGCCATGTTCAATGAGGATCTTTCAGGGTATGATCTATTAAAACTTCAGCCTTTCGGAGCGGTTAGATATCCGACAGACCACGGGCGAAGCGACCGACAAACGCGACGACAGAACACGACTGACTGACTTTTCCCGACTACGGCGCAAACCAACAGCGCACAGATCGACTCGAGTTCTCAGCGTACACATATATAACACCCACGAAAATAGATTACGACACTGCACTATGAATTTTACCGGTAATTTGTTATCATAATTACTTCGTATTATGTTATATTTTTCCCACACTATCGCCTGGGGAAATTCATACAACATTCCATTCTTGACAGATGACTTTGTGGAAAACCGAAAACAGTTGAAGAAAATTCAAATTTCCTTTCGTAAAGCATTTTTTTAAGGTAAATTTATCGCGTTTTGTGATTGGTCCGTAGAAAGGCGTGTCTTATACGAGACCTGTGATTGGTCCGAGAGGAAAATGTCAAAAGCTATGCGTTTTTAATTACGTATTCAATAGTCACGTGTTTCTTTATAAGAGTTGGTATTCTCGGAAAACAGAGTTTCTTGTTCGTTAGACGTCATATTTTTCCTTATAAGTATTTCTGCTTAGTTTGTATAAACACGTAAAAAATATACTGCCTATTCGTAATCATATATCTGCATAATATTAAGATTAAAAGATTGTATAACCTTTTCATGCTAATTCACGGTTATTTTCACCGCATAAGAGTTTTAACTGCCCCGATTAAATGGTACTATGGATTCGCCTATTTTAGGTAACTTTGTGGAAGTGGGGAGGAGATAGTTGATACCTGGCTATTCAAATCGGGTCACTGAACACGGCTATAGCCATTTCAAGCAATGAGAAATTGTAGTCTTTCACCTTGACCAGTGGCGGTCTGTGATTTTCAGTGAGCTGGAGGGTGGAGATTAAAATGTACAACATTATTTTATTTTTCAAAATTTCACTTTTTATATTTTTCATGAAAAATTTTTATTTTAAAAAAATCAACAAAAAAAACAATTTTACAAAAATCATTTGCAGCTACAAAAAAACATTTTAGCTCACCAACAGTCTAGAACCGTCCCTAACCTTGAAGATTAACGATTTGGAAATAAAAAAAGGTATTACATGTTTTATAATATAGGTACTTACCTATTTCAATGTGGGCACATTGAAGGAATTAATGTATGTGCTAAAAAAATTGCAGTGTCTCAGAAATTCATAAAATAAAAAAATACGTGACGCCAGTATTCTCCGTTCAAGAGTGCTTAGACACATAAAAATGGATTTTCCGCTGCATATGATTAATACTAACAATAGAGAGATTATAAATTTATTTATAGCTTGTGCATAATTTTGCAACTAACTAAAGAAATACCTATAAACGTAAGTGCTTATCTAAATACTTACCCAACACTCGAAACACGTGCTCCTAAAAATGCATATCGCTGCTGTAAAATCCCAGTACCTACATATTTACATTAACATATTTCATTCTTGAATAGGTAGGCACTACTGCTAGTTTTTTTATGTTTCTTTCACCCTTCAAGGGGTGTTTAGTCCATCATTTCATTATTACTGAGAGAGGCAACTTGAATGTAAGGTTATAATTTCAAATTTATATGGAAGTTTGGAGTCGATTTCTGACTTAAAAGAGATGAGATGTTGAACGGAAGAAAGGCAATTTTGGATAATGTTTGATAGAAGAGAGGACATTTTTTTGTTTAGAGAGGGACAAACAAAAAATATGTGATTTATACTACTAGTATATCTGTGAACAGTTAGTAAACCTCGCGTCCAAAAAGAATGTTTCTAATTTCCTATAAAAAAAATCTTCGAAATCGTAAGATTTTTAAGTAGGTACTTAAATACCTACCTACTTAAATAAAATAAACCATATGTTTTATGTAAGTACCTACCTACATTTGTTTTATTTCAAATAAGGAATTTTACAGTTTGTCCAAAGAAACGTCACCGTCTTAGTGCCATAATAATTTTTTCAAACTTTTACATATCTAAGAACCTTGTACTGAACCATTGAGGCGAAGCTTAGTGCTAAATCACTATTTTGATTAATCTTTATAACGAATTGGTGTACATTATGAATACCAAAAATTTGCGTTAGATAAATTGAAGGTTTTCCTATCATTTCGCATGAGTAGAATACAAATAAAAAATAAATTACTCAATAAAATATTTAAATGTACAATAAAAAATATAATGTTAAATACTAAAAAAAAAATTTTTCAATAGAACGTTTCTAGACTCCGTTTGTCAAGCGATTTTAAAGCCTATTACCTACAATATAAGGTATACCAAGAATATACACATTTTTTGCTTGTAGCTTCCTCTTAAAACGGCCACCATTTTGAAACGGAACGTACAGACAAATTTACAGAAATACAATAAACGAAATTAAAACGGGGTATCAAGCACGGTCCATCGATAATGACGGTAACTTGTCATCGTTCTCAAATAGGACTGCAGATCGCCAATAACAGTTCACCACGACTAAGGAGGGTTGTTTCGGAGAATTTGAACAATTCATCAAATTTCAACGTTCATTTTCGGGTTCTGTGAAAGTCCTATTCAAGTTCTGTTATTATATCATTGTAGGCTAGTTGCTTGACAAAACTGAAATAAAAACAGAACTTGAAAAAATCTCCCACAAAACTTGAAAATGAACGTTGAAATTTGATGAATTGTTCAAATTCTCCGAAACAACCCGTCCTAAGTGTTCTTAATTTATTCAACCTACACTGTTATTTGTACGTTAACAATCTACAGTCGTGCTCTGGCCAATTTCAGAGTAAATCAATAAAATAGCATTTTTTGTGCTATTTTTTTTTTTTTTTTATAGTGAATACCTCACAAGAGTCCCAACTGCTCCCGTCTGGAGCCAGTGAGACTATGGCATCCCCAATTGGGGGATGTTGTGAGGCTGAAGGTAAGTGGGGAAGGGAAAGAGGAAGGTGGGGAAGTACCTGGCTATTCAGATCTAGTCACTAAACACGGCTAAAGCCATTTGGAGCAACGTTTCAATTCTGAATGGTGGTCTTACACCAGGGCGATACTGGTAGTATCTTCCACAAAATATATCCATAGACTTTTTACATATCAACGACCTTCGAAGCCGGGCATGGGGAGGCGCCGAATTGAACTGCATTTTCTGACGAAGTTATTTTAATCTTCAATAAATCGGCTATAAATAAAAATAGCGCCTAAATCTTAGTCTCGTTATGAAGAAGAAGGATGAAAGTTTATGGCAGTACTGTTCCACTCTATTCGTGGTGACCGGGCGGAATCCAATGAGTATTGCCTGTTTATTAAGAATCTCTTCAAGTAATTGAGAATCCGGTTAGAAACTTGATTTGCAAGCCGTTTCCTGATAAACTTTTAGAAAATTCCTAATATATCGGAAAACGTGTTCATGCACCTGCGTTTGTCTTGGTAATATATAAAATGACGAAATGCGAAAATAGGATAGGAACACGTGTTTCGAAATCGTGATAATACATTGACAATCATTGGTATCAGGAAACCTGTCAATTCATTCGTTAAAGCATAACTTACAAAAAATGTATTAACTAAATTAACGCCATCTATGAATGCGTAGATTATAACGTACGTTACATTTACCCCTAATATATACTCGTATAATGTCACACACCAAGGTATTTTCTTACTTCGAAAATAAAATATTGGCTAGTACTGCTAATAAAGCAAAAGTGCTATATTACAACGTGTGTTTTTTTTTCATTTAAAATATAAATATTAATTGAATTGATACAGGAACCAATAATAAATAAATTTACAACGTTAATGAAATCCAAAACCTTGTAAATTATTAAAACTAGCGCAAATCACTGGATGTTATAATAAACATTTAAAAAGACACATCAGAACAAAGTCCAATTTTTAAACTGACAGCACAATTGAAATTAGTGTTACAAAACAAAAACTGGTAGCATATTTTCATTTCAAAACGCAAAAATGTGTTTTTCGAAAATCATCATTTTTGCACACGTACGCTTTTCATTTTGAGGTGATGATTCAATACAGTCGTGAAGTTATTTGAGGCCATAGTTGGAATTAGTTGACCCACATAATATTATTGCAACCTTAGCACATTTTTATTTGTTGTTTTACGCTTTATCTTCTAGTTTGTTTACATTAACTTCACACAGGAGGACTCTCCCTCGGGGTGTATGTCATCCTAAGGTTACTGTGTGAAGGGTATTTTTACATTAACTTCACACAGGAGGCCTCTCCCTCGGGGTGTATGTCATCCTAAGGTTACTGTGTGAAGGGTATTTTTACATTAACTTCACACAGGAGGCCTCTCCCTCGGGGTGTATGTCATCCTAAGGTTACTGTGTGAAGGGTATTTTTACATTAACTTCACACAGGAGGCCTCTCCCTCGGGGTGTATGTCATCCTAAGGTTACTGTGTGAAGGGTATTTTTACATTAACTTCACACAGGAGGCCTCTCCCTCGGGGTGTATGTCATCCTAAGGTTACTGTGTGAAGGGTATTTTTACATTAACTTCACACAGGAGGCCTCTCCCTCGGGGTGTATGTCATCCTAAGGTTACTGTGTGAAGGGTATTTTTACATTAACTTCACACAGGAGGCCTCTCCCTCGGGGTGTATGTCATCCTAAGGTTACTGTGTGAAGGGTATTTTTACATTAACTTCACACAGGAGGCCTCTCCCTCGGGGTGTATGTCATCCTAAGGTTACTGTGTGAAGGGTATTTTTACATTAACTTCACACAGGAGGCCTCTCCCTTGGGGTCTATGTTATCCTAAGGTTACTGTGTGAAGGGTATTTTTACATTAACTTCACACAGGAGGCCTCTCCCTCGGGGTCTATGTCATCAAATCTCAAGGGGATGGAATTTCAACAAGGGTAATTTCATCAACTTGTATGAATCAATGAGCCGGATGGACTGGCAAAACCTCAGCACTTTCTGTACAGTAGATGAGGCGGCGCAATATTTTTACAGATGTATTTATGACGTATTTGATTCTTGTTTTCCCAAAAAACGTGCAGGCAGTGGTGGTCGCAAGTATCCGAAGTGGTTCTCGAGAGAAGTCATCTCGAATATAGAGATCAAACACGCCCATCATAAGCGCTGGAAAGCTGGACGCCTTCAGAGTGAATACGATCTGTTTAGTTTTTACCGAGCGTTAGTTAGGCGCGAGATTCGAGTGGCCTATCGAGCCTACGTGTCTGAAATTGAGGAAAACATCATGCATGATCCCAAGATGTTTTGGCACTATATAAAATCTCTTCGGAAGGATGGTGGTCTCGAAGACACCATGATGAAAGGTAATCAGGAATTTCGTGGCTTGGGTGTGGCAAACGCATTTGCTGATCATTTTCAATCGGTCTACAATAAAGACCCTCCACTTCTAGACATTAATAATACGGCCACATTTAATACCAAAAGTGCTTCAAACGTCGATTTAGGTATACTTACGGAATCTGACGTTATGAGTGCCATAAGACTCATGAAGAACTCGCACTCTATCGGACCAGACTTCGTTCCCGTATTTTTTATTAAAGGGTGTGCCGAGTTCCTAAAAACACCACTATGTCTTATCTTTAACTTAGCTATAAATACTTCAACTTTTCCCGAAGTATGGAAAACTTCAAAAATATGTCCTATTTTTAAGAATGGTTCGAAAAAGTTAATCGAAAACTATAGACCAGTTGCTTTACTATCAGCTCCTGCTAAAGTATTTGAAAAATTAATTCATAAATTCATTATGCCTCAGATAGACGCATACATTATCCCAGAACAGCATGGTTTCCGGAAAGGAAGATCCACTGAAACCAACCTGATGGTTTTCACCGACTATGTTGCTAGGTCCCTAGACAGAGGTTACCAAGTAGACTGTTCGTACAACGACTTCTCCAAAGCTTTTGACACCGTGAATCACGATATCTTACTCATAAAACTTGCCCAGATGGGTTTTTCACTTCGGATGTTAGAGTTTTTTAAAAGTTACCTCAAGAACAGAAAACAATTTGTCACTCACGGAATCTTCCAATCTGCCGAATTTCTTGTTTTTTCTGGGGTTCCCCAAGGATCGATCCTAGGGCCTCTTCTTTTTTCCATTTTCATTAATGACATTGCTGAAGTCATTCGTTTTTCTCGCTTTCTGCTGTTCGCTGACGATCTAAAATTATTTCTTCTAATAAGAAATATTGAGGACTGCCTGCACCTTCAAGCTGATGTTGATAACATTTCAGAATGGAGTCAACGAAACAAGCTTCATTTCAATGTCATGAAATGCGTAGTTCTGACTTTCACCAGAGCATTTAGTCTCACATACCACAGGTACACTATGCTCGGTCATAATCTCAAACGAGTTTCAAACATAAAGGATCTTGGGATTATGTATGAGAATAAGTTGACATTTCGTCCTCATATCGAAGGGGTGTGCCAGTCGGCCTTAAAAATGTTAGGGTTTGTTCTCCGAACCGTCAGAGTATTTCGGGATACCCGTGCTCTGAAGATTTTATACTTCTCCCTGGTCCGCAGTAGGCTGGAGAGTGGTTCGCTTATCTGGAATCCTCATGAGGCGGGGTGCTCCCTCATGTTGGAGAGGGTTCAAAAAAAGTTTCTAAGATTTCTTTACATGAGGGAGTACGGCCACTATCCATGGCTCTACCCGACGAACTTTCTTCTGGGCATGCTGGGACTTCACTCCCTGCAGCTCAGAAGAGAGGGGTATGCCGCTACCCACTTATTCAGACTGCTGCGAGGCTATATTGAGAACTCAGCCATTTTGGAGCGCGTGAGTCTCTATGTTCCAGATGACTATCTTAGACAACGTCATCATAGATTATTCTATCTTCCTGCCTGCAGAACTAACCTGCCAATGGTTCTCCCGGTAGGGAGGAGTATATTGCTCCTGAACCAAATCTCCTCCGAGATTGATATATTTGGCGTCAGTGAGGAGAGATTCAGAAGGGAAATTCTTCTGATTCTTGAAAGAGTCTCTCCACATTGACGAGATCTTTCACCACTGCCTGAATTTTTTTTTGAAATTCCACATTTCTTGAAATTTCTTTTTCTATGTATAAATACTTAAAACAATCTTTTGTAAAATTTATATAACCTAATTTCTTATATGTATTAAATCCTAATTTGTAATTGTGTAAGAAATTAATAAAAAATTATTATTATTATTATTATTATTATCTTAAGGTTACTAAGTGAAGGGTATTTTTACATTAACTTCACACAGGAGGCCTCTCCCTCGGGGTCTATGTTATCCTAAGTTACTGTGTGAAGGGTATTTTTACATTAACTTCACACAGGAGGCCTCTCCCTCGGGGTCTATGTCATCTTAAGGTTACTAAGTGAAGGGTATTTTTACATTAACTTCACACAGGAGGCCTCTCCCTCGGGGTCTATGTCATCTTAAGGTTACTAAGTGAAGGGTATTTTTACATTAACTTCACACAGGAGGCCTCTCCCTCGGGGTCTATGTTATCCTAAGTTACTGTGTGAAAGGTATTTTTACATTAACTTCACACAGGAGGCCTCTCCCTCGGGGTCTATGTCATCCTAAGGTTACCGTGTCAAGGATATTTTTGAGGAGAGAAAGGAGTGAAGAGACCCACGTTGTATAGGAGGGAAGAAACACAGAAGCTGTCCGATGGTTCCTCAGCCGAGATGTTGAACTCAAGAACGATTCGAAGAAATTACCCGTTCTCACGTGACAAACGTCAACCGTGTACAAATGTTGGGCACGCGTTAGGAGTTTTCCGAAAATGAAACGGTGCCGAATATATCAATGACGCTAGTTTCTTTGAGCATCTTCCATTGAAATACCGGTAAAACAAGGACAGTATTCCCACCTTTTTTACATTAACTCCAGACAGGAGGCTCAGGGGAAAATAATTTCCTTCAGAGCCTATGTCATCTTTAGGGATGCTGCGTGGAGGGTCTTTTTAGGAGAGGAAGGAGTGAACATAAGTCTTGAAAATACCCATGTTATAGGCGGGAGGAAAAACAGAGATCGTAAAATCAATCCACACTCGAGCTGTTGAACGCAATAACGATTCGTAGAAATGTTGCGTTCTCACGTGACAAATAACGTCATCTGTTTACAAATTTAATGTTGGGCGTGTTTAGGATTATGAACCGGTGCCGAAGGGATCAATGACACTAATTCCTTTGAGCATCTTCCATTGAAATACCGGTAGAATAAGGACAGTATTCCCACCTGACGCTTATGCTCGAAATACGGCAATCCGTTTGTTTGCAAAGATTTTGTTGTTTAAAAAAATTAAATCAGCCCCGAAAACACCAACGAATAAACTTTCTCCAAACACACTGAATATAATATGTATCTAGAAGTGTAGTCCATAGCAATTTCAAAGAAAATTCATCTTGCCAAAAATTTTCATGAAACATAATTTCTTTCTGGTAATGAGATTATTTACTTATTCAAGAAAGAATTTCCTTGATTGAAAATGATCAATTTCAGAAGAAGCCATTTTTATGTGAGTACCACACAAGAGTCCCAACAGCTCCCAACTGAGGAGGGGAAGGAGATGTGGTAGAGGAAGGTGGGAAAATACATGACTATTCAGATCTGGTCACCAGACACGGATAAAGCTATTTCGAGCAATTTTTAGATTCTGAAAGGTAGTCTCTCACCTGGGAAATAACTATTTAATGATTCAGACATAAATCGTAAATACCATCAATTAACAATCAAGTGTTTGCCACTTTAAAACGTTCCACAAATAGACTAATATATTAAATGATTACATATTTATATGAAGTTATTGTTTACTCTAACACAAATTATATGTAAAAAGGTAAGTTATAAAATAATGGGGCAATAGATTTTTTTTAATCTCAATGTGGGCGGTGGTGGAAATAAGTTCGAGAACCTGTGTTTTAAAGCATAACTTGCAAAAGGTGATTTCTAATAAAATAATCGAATTAACGTCACCTAGGAACGGTTCCATGATAACTCAACACAGTGAAAATTCAACACACCTTTAAAAAGTGATATAAAGTCATTAGAAACGATGAAAAAAAAATTTAAACCTAACCTAACCTATATAACCCAGTTAATAAATTTTTTGTTTCATCACTTTCCATGACTTTAACCATGAACGGTACCATGATAACTCAACACAGTGACAATTCAACACACCTTTAAAAAGTGATATAAAGTCATTAGAAACGATGAAAAAAAAAATTAAACCTAACCTATATAACCCAGTTAATAATTTTTTTGTTTCATCACTTTCCATGACTTTATATAAATAAATTCTTATAAATTATTACTGAAGATCAAAGTACCCAACTAATTAAAACTATTTGAAAGTAAAACAAATGAAGAAACTCGGATTTGAAGCATTATTTTGAAATCACCCTTCATTTAATCCGGTGTAATCATAAAATATTTCTGCTCTGCAGGGTTAAAACATCTGTTGTTCAACCCTAAACACCAGAAAAAACTTTAACCCTAAAATAGCCGAAAAATATTTTTTTTTGTTTTTTTTTTTTTTTTGTGAAAATGCTCAAATCAAAAAACTTTATGTTTATTTGGGTTCCCCATGTGGTGTAGATTCTCCAGTTTCCCGCTTGTACTACGAGTTTCCGGACACCGTGTATAAATACGAACGTTAGAGGGATTAGACTAATATAAAAAAAAAGATAATAATTAAGCGAAAATGGTGAAAATATTTAATAAAACACGAATCGCTTAAAATTGAGTAAAAAAACTCTCGACAAATGCTTTTGTTGCATATAAAGATACACTGTGATTTTTTCATGCCTATAGCATATTAAATAACAGAAAAAAACGTGTTATAAATAATTTTCGGAGCTTACATTACGATTTTTTCTATCGGGGGAATTTCATATTGTTAACGTTTCGGCATAACAAATGTTTAGATATTATCTTCAAAAATAACATTTTTTTAACTTAAAAAACTTTAAGAGTTAACGAGAAACTTTTTATAAATCGGTAGGAATTTGGTATGCAGGGGGCTTAAGCGGAACGGCTTGAGCTTAAATTCAAATTTATGTTTTTTATGAAAAGGGTCGTACAGCCGTTCTTCGAATGATGTGTTTTTTCGTCGGAGCATACTTTACGATTTTATTTTCTATCTAGGGAGTTTCATATACATAATTACTTTTCAGCTCGGCTAATCTATAGGGATGATCTTAAAAAATAACATATATTTTTTTACGAGCTTAAAAACTTAAAGTGTCCAAGTAAAGTATTTATAAATTGGTAGAAATTCGCAATACGGGGTCTAAAATACGGCCCAAGCAGGCTGTAGGTACAAGGTTCATTTGTCTTTAGTTTGCACGATGAAATAAGATGGTTGGAAAGAACCACAACATGATCTCCACGATATTTTAAAACTAAAAACCTGATATTATCATATTTGTTTATTTGAGACGTTAAAATGTAGTTGACCTGTACAAGCTACGGACAGTCTGGCAACATCTCACGAATCAAAATCTTGGCAAGACATTTTGAACATTACGTCCGGAGTAGGTACATGCTGGCGGCACCAAATATAAATTGGCATACGTAGTGCAAACAAGGGTTCGTTGGTTTTGAATTTGTAAGTACGTATTTTGATAACATTCTCTACAGTGAGGAATTACGTCTATCTCTTCACGTAAGTCCTCCTAGTAAGATAATAAAAAACAGCTTTGTAATGTTTGGTAAATGTAAAAGAAAAAATATCTCGGTAGGGATAAAATGGCGTCAGGGGCGTTTTGATTTATTGTTGTTTTTTTTTTACAGTCACAAAATATTTTTTGTGATGTTTAAAATAAATTTTCTGCTGTCTGACATTTAAAACCAAACCTTCTTCCGAGGAGTTTCCAATAAAAAAAAGCATTATTTACCAAAACTCTCATAAAATAAAATATGCAGTAGGGCGCTTTTTTTAAAACTACCCTTTAACCGGTCGAACGAGCAATGGCTACCTAGGTGGACAATTTAAAAATTCCGCGGACATCTCAATTATAAAACCTACAAATAAGAGATGAATTATGAAATGTAGGTGGATTCTTTGGATGTAAACCTCAGTAAGCAGTTTATGTGTTTCCATATTAATATTCGGAGGTACGAATTTTTTAGTGAGCGTTGCCGATTCCAAAACCGAATTCCCTGAAACTTGAGCCATCGTGCATAGTGGCTAAATATTACAACAACATTATATTTGAAATAATTGCGCACCTTGGTGCTTCATTCTAACCACAAATATACTTGAATAATCAGTTAGTCCACCATCAACGTTTATCCTAAAAAAGGTTACGAAATTATGGTTTACAAAACAAGAAAGGTCTCTGAACTTGTTTCTCACTGCTTTTGTAATAATAAACGGTAATTATTTGCCGAGCAAACTAACCTAATAATAAACGTATTAGTCCAACAACATAATATTCCGGAATTATTCGCTTAAAGAAATAAGTACCCGTGCAAAAATATCGATCTTTATCACACAACCCTAATTTTCAAAACCACAGAGAAACCAAAAAAGTTCATACAAAAATTAAATTTTGACGTTTGTGAATTCTTGTTTGTGATTGTTGCGGTTTTGGTTTCGAAGAGCCGAATTACAACAAAAACAACACAAAATCAGTTTAATGCAGATTGCTATCGCGTTCATTTTAATTCTGCAATATAGGCCATATTCCGTGCATCAAAACAACGTTACATTGTCTCCAATGAGCTCTGCTGTTTCTTCTCGAAAAATCGTAACCTAAAAACACGAAATGGATAGCTCTTCATTATCATTATACGTATCCGTCGACAACGACATTAGGTTTAAATACGCTCTATCCATAACTGAATTAAAAGATTGCTTACTCTTTCCCGATGAAGAAGATTTAAAAATTTTGCAGTCTCATTCAAATACTAGTGAAGAAATTCTGGAAACGTCAAATAAAAGTCTTCCCGGCGGTTTATTTTGTATGGAAACAAACGCTCTTCTGCTCAAACCATTCGTCGAAGAATTGAAGTCTTCCAGTTGCTATAGGAAAGGTGTTTACAATAATCTTAGCAATAAATTAAAAGAACACTTTGAACAGAACGGGCAGAATTTAAATCGTCAAATTGTTTTGAATGTGTCGCTTGCTGAATCCTACGTTATCGATTATGCTTGGTAATTTGTTTTCTGCAATATTATATTTGTTTTCACATTGGATCTGTATTGTATTGTTGTCGCAGCGTGCCTCCACCATCTTTATGAATAGTTGCGATTTTGTGTGTTTGTTTTTAGGGGCTGGAGACTATGGAGGCAGTGCCACATGGGGTTAGAGAGGGACTGTGCCTCGGCCTGGCTGTCCACCCTGGGGGGGGCCTTCTCCGCCCTCGGAGACTACTTTGATAGATGCGTGAGTATACATATATAATCCTTGAAATTTTGTCATTTTCTGTAGAAGATCACAATCGTCTGTCCTAAAAAATACTCTTAGGTGTGAAAAATACTTGTTAGTACAAATTATTAGTGACATCTTTATTCGAAAATACATATTTCCCCAATATTATTTCAATCTCATATTTTATCACATTTTGAGTCGATTTTGAGGTGTAAGTTTTTTTTTAAACTCTTTATACTCCGTTGTCGCCGCCACGGCGACATAGGAAACATTCTAACAACTCCAATGGCGCCGCAGCGGCGACTCAACAAATGGGTATACATTTTATTGTTCAAAAAATAAAATGGTCCTTTTACAGGTATACACATGATTCTATTCTGTTGTATACAGTACCCACTTACGATTAGTTATGCCTTTTGCTCAGTTTTTCATACATAACAATAACTATACATTCACTTTATTAGAATAATTTTTATTTGGCAATAAATATTCTCACTCCATCAGAGACCAGGCCCAATGGAAAACTCCATATCTTAACAAAGGTTCCCAAACGGGACAGTGTGGTCTGCTCGAAAGGGGCAGTAAAAGGTGGCAGGCGGGAAACCAGTGAGTACTGTGACTCGTGTCCTAACAAGCCACGTATGCTTTTGGGTGACTGCTTTCTAAAATACCACACTTAAAAAAAATATAAAGATTAGAAAATGCATTTTTTTCTAATTTTCTAAAAATATTGTAATTTTTCCTCATATTTTTACATTACACTCTATGGAGTAGCTGGTATACAATATAAAAAATAAATAGGATTACAAAGGGTTAACATTTAATTTTGATTTAAATCGAGTCTATAGTTGGATTAGTTTTTTTTGTTGTTAAATTCAAAATAGGTAGTCTTTTCGGGGTATATTTTTCTTTTCGGGGTATACTTTCAGCTCTATATTTCTTTTAAACATTATTTTCTAGATTTCTACATTATACACAGGTCTGGAAACTCGTAACATAAGCAGGAAACAGGCTAATCAAAACCACATGGAAAATTCAAAAAAACTTTTTTCATTCCTGAGATCTCGTTTTTTAAAAAAAACTTTTTTCCATTTTTTTCTACAACCGTCGGTTCTATGTATGCATTTTGAAACACATTAACAACCTAGCGACCGATTTTTTTCAAATTAGGCCTAAAAAAATTTCTTCTTTGGACTCGATTTATTTGGAAACGAAAGCCCAAATCAAAATCGATTCCAACAGTTTCTGGACACCTTGTATTACAAATAAGCGACACTCTTGTTAATTTCCTTTAAAGCTATTTTTTCTGTTTCCCAAACACCATGTAATACACTGAATTGACTCAATTTGAAAATGCAAAGATTAAAATCATCAAAACGGCAATAAGGTTTACGCTTCGGCGCATTTTAAAAGATATATTAACCCCCTAGCGACTGATTATTTTCAAATTTGACCTAAAGAATTCCAACTTCGGACTAGACTTACTTTATTTTATTTGATTAATTTGTGTTATTTCACAATTAATTAATTAAAATAATATATAGTATATTTGCGGCACGTTCCAGAGTGGAAGATACTACCAGTATCGCCCTGGTGTAAGACGACCATTCAGAATTGAAACGTTGCTCCAAATAGCCAGGTACTTCCCCACCTTCCTCTTTCCCTTCCCCACTTACCTTCAGCCTCACAACATCCCCCAATTGGGGATGCCATAGTCTCACTGGCTCCAGACGGGAGCAGTTGGGACTCTTGTGAGGTATTCACTATAAAAAATAAATAAAAAAAACTCGAAAACAGAAAATATATAACATGGAAAATCAACTGCAAATGCAAAGTTTCCCGCTTGTACTACAAGTTTCCAGACACTGTGTATAAAAGCGATATTCTTGTTAATCATCTTTAAAAGTTTTTTTGTCTGTTTCCCAAACACTATGTACACTTATTAATTTAATTTGAAAGTATAAAGATTAAAAAAGAAATTTAAAAAACTTCAATGTGCTAAATTAGATATATTTTTGTCTGTTTCCCAAATACCGTGTAATACACTAAGGATGGGTTGTTTCGGAGAATCTGAACAATTCATCAAATTTCAACGTTCATTTTCAAGTTCTGTGAAAGATTTTTTCAAGTTCTGTTTTTATTTCAGTTTTTTCAAGCAACTAGCCTACAATGATATAAAAACAGAACTTGAATAAGTCTTTCACAGAACCCGAAAATGAACGTTGAAATTTGATGAATTGTTCAAATTCTCCGAAACAACCCGTCCTTAATTAAATAAATTTGAAAATGTAAAGATTAAAATCATCAAAAACGGCAATAAGATTTACGCTTCTTCATTATACATATATCATGTAATATGTCAGACTGGGATTGCACTACCCTCCTGTCCTGCTGGATAATAAAAAATTTTAAAAGTTCATGCAACTATAAAGCATTTATGTAGACATGGTTTATAAAATTCTGAAATCATTTGATAATTTTGCAGGCGAAGATGGCTCTCCGAATATCTATGCAGCAGATCCGACTCTCTGTGCTGGGCGGTGATCCGGACGGAGTGGCGCGCGGCTGGCTCTTTCTCGCGCTTGCCCTCTCCCAGCTCGGTCACGGCAATGCGGCATTTCACCTGCTCCATCTGGCGTATGACACGCCCACCCTCGATGAACGCCACCGCCGCATGTGCCTCGGCGTCCAGGCCAAGCTCAAGTACGACCGGAAGGTGCGGCGCCAGAAACGAAGCCAAGGCACGCTGTCCAGCGGGGATTCTTTAGTTCAGGTCTTGCGGTCCATCACCTTATAACTGTGGCTCTGTTTATTAATTCTTGTAAATATGATATATTTATTCATTAGGGCATCATTATAGGCATGGTTCAAACATGACCGAAAGACACGGCTTCAGAAACAGGACGAAGATGCTCTTTCCAGTGGTAATTCTTTATCTCATGTCCTACGGCCAATTATGTTATAACTGTGGCTCTGTTTATAAATTACTAGCTGAAGCACCCAGCGTTGCCCGGGCTTTAATCTGCTTTAAGCGGCTAGAAAAGGGCACGGCGGTGGTTTTTCAAAATCTCATATAGACAATGACCTTTCTTTTGTTTTTACCCGTAGGAGCCGGCAAGAATATTCAATAAATAAAAATACATTTTTGTTAAGGCCAACATGAAGATAATACCATTCTTGATAAAGTGACATTTTGATTTTTGTGTTCAAAAAACCCAGTAGAAGTAATATACAAAGGCAAAATGAATGTATAATGTTGACACTGCAGTTGCAGTGCTTCGTGACTTGTGTGGGCACAATTCTCCAAATGCAGGGCTTCGGCACCTAGGGATTAAAGATCAAGTGTGCAAAATTTTATCAATCTCGGAATAAAACTATAGATTTGTATAAAAAATATACCCACAGACACTCTTTTCATTATAGTCTCTTTAATCCGAACAATTAAAATCCTGCCCTTTTTGGTTTAACAAAATTTCGGATTACTAGAATCTTTAAGAAACGGCTGGATTTTAGGAACATTTGAGAGTTTTGACGTTTTCCGGTACCTCTTAACGTAGATGCTATACACTTGAATATTTTACTACTTTTAACTTTCAGATAAAAATATTAAAATGTACTGTAAATTTACCAATGTTATATTCCCTTGCTAACTTCATACAACTCTCAACTACAGCCCGGTATATCAGTTGTTTTTAATCTCGGCTATGTTGGAATGTCGAGCTTAGCACATAAATCCTATAGGTCGTAAGCATAGATATCACCAATATTTCACATTTTGTCTATGATTTTAATACAGGAACGTGTTTGTTTTTTCTTTGCAAAACCGAACTACTGTCATCACAATGTTCAAAATGTCGACGACCGCGGATTTAACTTCTCGATTGCCGATGCGAAAATTGCGCCGTAAATTTTGTTAGAAAAAAGCATTGTTTTTACCGAATAGATAAGCCGTTGAAAAGTGAGCTCAATTTTTCCTTATTTAAATAACCAGAACCAGATATTGAGAAGCTGGATGCAATAACAACTTATGTGATGAAAATTGTAGTTTTGAGTAAAACGCATTTAAAGTTTTCTGGAATGTGTACAATTCACTTGTAATTTGTAACTTTTGTGTGCAGTGTTTTGCTTGTAGTTCCGTCTGCGTAAAACCTGCAGAAGTCATATTTACACAACAAGAAGGGATTGAAGATACCAAAAAGGCGACGGGAGCAAAAATTGCGTATTGCATTCAGCTCCTCAATTGATGAAACATTTTTAAATATCAAAATTCTTTTTTAGATTCTCACGGCCAAAAACATTTTTGTTGTTTGTTTTTGGGGTGTTATGCCGTGTTGCGCTAACTTCTTCTTTAGCCGACGTTTCGGACAGCGTTGCAGTGTCCACATCTTCGGATCTACCGGATCTGCCCTGATGATGGACACTGCAACGCTGTCCAAAACGTCGGCTAAAGAAGGAGTTAGCGCAACACGGCATAACACCCCAAAAACAAACAACAAAAATCAAAATTCTTGGATAAATAATTAATTTCATCAGCCGGTCTGAGGTCTAGGAGTCGATAGATCTTCAAATCGGAATAGATTAATTACACTTCTTGGTATTATCTATTCGGTGGTTTTTGACTCTGTAGGCAGACACCTTTATGTAAAACCTATAGCAATATGTATTGCTATAGTTGTTTATAAAATTAAATTTAATAAAAATTTAGCAGTCATTTACAAACAACAACAAAAAACATCCTTTAATTTTTATTGTTTGTTGACCAAACATAATATTTCTAGTTTTTGCATTAAGGTAAGTTATATTGGCCATGGTTAATTAATTTCCATTGTAAATATCCTATACTTTCATATTTCTTAGTTACCCATATTGTGATACAGACATTACCAAGTGTTTTATTATAAAGGATCTGGTAAACGAGCATAATAAATTGCCCAACAATTGTCTTGACGGGCAAGGTGTTAGTGTTAGCCGTCAATATTTCCATGTTCCATCAAGATTGCCGTAATGTAAAAGACGAATTCACAATTGTTTGACATATTATAGCAAGTCTGCAAAACGCCATAATGTGCAAAATTTATTTATCTTTCGTAAAACATTTTTTGAAATTTTTTAAATCGTTCCCGCCATCTGCATTTTGTGTTAGTTGAAAGCTGAGACAATACTTTCCCGTTATTTGTGATAAATGTATTAAATATCCTAATTTCGTGCATTCAATTTTGACACTCCGCGAAACCCAAATTCTTTAAAATATTTTTCATGCAAAACTTTCGAACAGCTTTTTACGATTAAAAATTGAGTCTACAAATATATATTTGTATCTGTGATTATCAAGTAGGCTATAAACAACATACGCAAATGGAAAATACTCAATATGTATTGATTTGAATAAATACTACGTACAGCAATTTCATAGGAACTAACGTGCAGAATTTATAAATTTTACCTTTTTTTTAAATACAAAAAATATGGGATAGTCTAAAAAATGATTCATTGGTTATATAGCACTGTTATAAGTTTATTTCTCTCCATATTAAAATTCGGAGGTATGATTTTTTTAATGAGGGTAGAAAATTTCCTAATCAAACGCTCAGAAATCCCGGTCGCTGGACTCGTATTTCAATTATTAGCACGATCGCTCGAGTGGATAAACTTGAAAGCAAAATCGAGAAATTTTTTATTTATATTAATAGCGTTCGAAATTATGACAGTTTTGTTATCGGGTAAGTTGCAAACAGAGACAAACATACGTAACAGAGCGAGAAAGAAAGAGATTTTGGCATGTAAATATTGTCAAAATATCGGTGGCAGAGCAAACTCACCGGTAAGACAGGGCAATTCGTCGACAAGAATAGGCAATACACAACAATCTTGCCCAAAAATAAATACAATCTTGATGGCAAGAAATTGCTGTACAACATTGCTCGTTTATAAGAGCCTTAAAAATTGAGGCTCTCATTGCCAGTATGTCTTAACCACCATTTGAACAGAGATGACATTTGACTAGTTCTAACCAAAATAGCTTTATTAGTTAACTTTGACTTTGACCTGATTACATGCTTTAAATATTATGTCAATTAGCACTTAAGCTACTCTGGTCATGAGTCCCTCAAATCATGTGCATAGAAATAAATGAATAAAATTGTTTAATTGATAGTTATTATTGTTATTTCTTTTTAACTGTCATTATTTTAAAACAATTTTCGCTTTATACTCAATACTGCTAGATTTGTATAGATTTATAAATTGCTGAATGAATTATTGCATTTTCCCCTTATAAAATTGACTATTCATCTTTCAACACACATTTTTAGTTCCTGTATTCTTATTATAAATCCCCAATTATTCAAAAATAGAAATAAATTAAATTATTTTTTAAATTTCATTCTGTTTTATTTAAATGGCTTTGGCCATGTTTGGTGACCAGGTACCTATTTCCCGACCTTTCTTTTACCCATCGCCTTCCCTTCCCAACTCCATTCAGCCTCACAATCTACCCCACTTGGGGCTGCCATAGTCTCTCTGGCTCCGGACAGTTGAGAGAAGTTGTGATTCTTTTCTGGTATTCACATATAAAAATAAATAATGTTTCACACTAAGTGATTAACCCCTGAGGCTAAATTGTTCGGTTTTAGGAAAAAAACAGCTATTATCTAGAGTCAATTTGTTCTAATAGTACTAACTCTAGATATTCAGCATTTATTTAACTCAATAAATAAATAAATTGAGATTTTCTAAGTAGCTACCTGAAATACCGATCTTCACGTGGTGCAGATCGACATAGCGACTCCATCCCTATCCCATGGAAATAATATAAACATAACCTGTCAAAGCGCAACTGTCATTTTAGATTTCGATTTGTCAATTTTGCGCGAGAATATTTCAAACCGGCAAAATGGCTTGCCTTTATAACCAAGTAAAGTTGATGTACGAAAATGAACTATATTCCAATTGCGTTACACTGGTAAGCTAACCAAGACATTGCTAATGTTATATCAATTGGCTAACGACGAATATTTTAAATACAAACTCTATCTAGCTCTGTTATGTAAAAGCACATATTTCATGCGTAATTTGCATTCTGACATATTTTATTAATACGTAACAATAAAATTAACAAATTCGCATAGAATAATAATACTGTAATGTTTGTATTATATCAATTTAAAGTTTTGTAAGGCTTAGTACCGCAATATTTGGCAAATTGGTTTATTATATCGATTGCACAAATTTGTGAACATTTCTTTGCTGTATTGCGATAATTTGAATTGTATACGTATACATGGATCTTATGAATATGTCTACCTTCTTTCAATTTGACAGTTGTCTATAAAACCGTTAATACAAGAATGATTAAAACTGGTTGATTTAAATTAATTATTTCAAAGGTCTTCATCGTCGCAAATATAGATTGATAATCCTACAAAACTCATTTACAATAAGGAATACCTTTGTATGGTTTCCTAAATTACCCACAGCTATTTTCACTTGTTTAGGTAAACTTTTAGAATCGCTGGCCACGCTCAATAAAATAAGTCAAACAAGAAAAAAAAAACGTGTCCGATCTGTCAAATCGCATGAAATTTTGAAACTTTGATTGACAAAAAATGGAACTTTAAGACTGTAGTTTCCATTCCCCCAATATAAATTGTTGGTTTTTATAGTAATTAAGTTGAATCAAAGTGTTATTTAAAAAAATATTGGTTTTAATTTATCCTAAAATATTACCCTTGTTTAATATCTAAATATATATTTGATATATCTATCTTACCTGTAAAGATATGCGTACATACACAACTTAATAAAAACGCTATGAAGATGGTATTTTTTAACCAATGTTTAAAGTAGGGTTACATGCCATTAGATTGGAGAAGGGCTGTGATCATGCCGTTATACAAAAGTAAACGGTCACTATGGAAAGTGGGAATCAGAGGGCTATTAGTCTGCTAAGTTCAGTTGGCAAGCTGTATGGTAGAATTTTGATTGGAAGGGTAAGAATGGAAACAAAGGATAAAATATGGGATGTGCAAGGTGCTTTTATGAGTGGGAGGGTGCATGGACCAGATCTTCTCAATGCGTAAGCTCACTGAGAAATTTCTTGGAAAAAACCAGAAACTCTTCTGTGCCTTTGTAGATCTACAAAAAGCATACGACCGAGTTGACAGGAATAAGCTATGGAAGGTGTTGCCCAAGTATGGAGTGAACACGAATCTCATACAGGCAATTGCGTTTCTGTATGAGGGAAGCATTGCATGTATTAGTGAGAACGGTGGTTTTACAGAGTGGTTTGATATAACAAAAGGTGTTAAGCAAGGCTGCGTAATGTCATCGTGGTTATTCAATTTATAGATGAATAATTGCATACAAGAATTAAAAGAGGTGAGATCGGGCGCGATAATGTGAGTTATCTGAAAGTATGTTGCCTGTTGTATGCTGATGATGCGGTGCTGATTGCTAACACTATGGAAGATCTACAGTCTCTCTTGTCTAGGATGAATGAAGTATATATAAATAATGAATTAATTATGAATGTAAGTAGGTCTAAAGTCATGGTGTTTTAAAGAGAGAGTACAAAAAAAGTGTACAATACATAGATAGTTGCAAATGATGAATAATACTTCGAACAGGTGGATGAGTTTGTGTATTTGGGAAGTATGTTTATGAGATATGTGAAGGCCGACAGAGATTTTGAAAGAAGGGTAAATGCAGGTAACTCCAATAATGGAGGACTGAACGCAGTTGGTGCTAACAAAAAATTGTCCAAAGAAGCGAATCTACCAGTCCACAATGGAGTGCTGGTACCTAATCTAATATAAGGCAGTGAGGCATGGAACTGACAGAGGAAGGATAAAAGTAGACTGAATGCTGTAGAAAAGAGATCCCTGAGGCGTATGTGTGGTAAAACCATGAATGATTTTGTGAAAAATGTGTAGATCTGCAAAGAGTGCAAAACTGATGTAAGCGTAATGAGTAAAATTAAGAAAGGGACGCTTAGATAGTTTGGGCATGGAGCGAATGAACGAAGAAAGGAGAGTGTGTGAGTGTATATTCATGTGACGGAAATGTGAATGGTAGAAGAAGTCGAGGTTGCCCGAGGAAGACGTGGCATCAGATATTTGAGTAGGGCCATGTCAACGGTCAGAATAATAGAAGAGTATGTATGAGACAATGTATGAATGTGAATGAGGCAAGGAGTGTGTGCCAAGACGAAGTTATTTGGAGGTCCATCACCTCTTTTAAAAAATATATATATATATATAAATGTTAACCTACTTATTTAGCTATATTTGTGAGTTTTCAGGCCGCCATGGTGGTGACTGTTGGAGAAAATAACTATGGGGAGTATATCTCCCCCCAGGACATGTTTCAAGTCTTCTTCTACTATGGAGACTCTCTATACCACCTCCAGCACTACCGGAAAGCAGAGACCATCTACAGAAAGTATGTAACATGACATAATCTTTACAACTGCTTTAGAAATTTGGGTTTTAGGTTAGGTTACATTCTCTTGATAAGCCTGCAGGTCGAAGGAGGCCTAAGCGTGGCTGGCTGGTTGGTGTGAAAGCAAATACCTTAATATTAAGGACTGGTTACACAGTGCGAGCCAGCAAGCGAGTTTGCCCTCTGAGTTACTTCAGTGTAGCTACTCACAGATGATTCTGAAGTAACTCAGATTATACTAGTTACTATCATGTGCGAGTCGGTCAGTAGCTCGCATCAGAGTTACTACATTTTTTGTTTCACTTGCCATGCACCTTCCCCCACCACGTCACAAGGCAGCACCTCGCACGTCACTCGGACGTCATCGGCACGATTTTGCGAAAAGTAAGTAGTTCATTTGCTCGGGCCTATGCATGCTTATGTTTTTTTTTTCGGCAGTCAAAATGTCTAATCTCGGGCAGTAGCTACTGTAGCCCGTGCCATGACAGCTATTCTCATTGTATGACCAGTCGAGGCGAGTAGAAGAGCTAATGAAATGCAAGTATACAATGGGGTAGCTGTCTACTGGCAAATGGAATTGAAGAGAAAGGCATTCCCTAAGGACAGCCAGGACTCTCCAAAGAAAGTATCGTCGATGATAATAATGATGACAACTTCTAGATAACCTCAGCTTCCCAACTATCCTTGTTAACCCTTCCTTGCCGGTGCTGTCAACTGATTTGCCACGTCTAAAATTATTAAATTATCTCTGTAAGTGTACTAAATACAGAGTTCATATTTTAGTTGTTCCTCAGTAATTCATTTATGTATTGGATAAAATATGTAAATATTAATCGAATGCAGCAGAAAAAAATCTTCTGTTAAAAAATGGAGTATACGTATGTCTGCGTGTGTTGACAACTTGCAGAGTGGTGCGGTAGTGAGTGAGAGGGGTACGAAGTTTTGCTCACCGTGCCACATTGCGTGGTTGTCAGTAGTAGTTGACAATCTGCCGGCTGTATTGGACGTATCATGCGTTTTATGGGTGGCCGATGTTTTTTTCCTCATTTTCTGCACTAATACATAATATTTTACCGAATTGAATTCATAACTTACAGTTGGTTCTGACTTATTAGAACAAGTTATGGTTAGTTACAGATCAGTTCTATAAATTGATTGGTTTTTCCAGAGCACTTCAACTGCGCAAGTCTATGCTGAAGAATCGGAGTCAATCCAAAGCGCAGGAAGGATCTGGCAGCGGGAACAGCAAGGAGTACAACCCTGAGCTTGAGATCAAGTACAAGATGCACTTGTGTTATGTTCACATGCGGCAGACACAGCCTTCGATTGACATCCTTCAGAGTATCTCAGGTACACAAATACATTTATTTCATGGTCTTGCTGTTATACAAATGGACTTACAGATAGGACGCCAAAATTATGGCTGTGTGGGTGTCCCAGTGGAAACAACTCAGAGACAGACTGAGGAAAAGATGTTTAGACTCTGTGGAGGATGATTGGAGGCGAATGGCGACAGTCCATAGACATTTGAGAACATCTGTGAGGGAGGCCAAATTTGTAGAGCTGTGATGATGATGACAAATGTTCGCTACTGGTTCCAGTCTCTAGCAATCGCCTCCAGTCCTCAGACCTTCCGTACTGCTCCAGTCTTAATCCTCGCAGTCATTTCACCTCTTGAGGCACCCACTTGACCATTATTTGCTATGTGATCTGACTATTCTATGATCCCATTCTTTGGGGCCTATTTCGAAAAATCATTCCCTTAATAAAATGTTTCCAAAGCAAAATTTTCAATTAGGTGTGTCCATCAGTATGTATTCAGAAACTCCAGCTTATCGGTAACCAACGAAATAGTTAACTTATATGCCATTTTCCTTTCCAGGGAAACACCGCACCCCCAAGATAAACATGTGCCTTGGCCAGGCGTTTGAGCGTGTGGGCCTGGTGCGACCTGCCGCCACAGCATACCGGGAGGCACTGAGGGCCTGCCCGTTCGCCATTGAGGCCGCCGATAGATTGCTTAAACTGATGGTCAAACCTTCAGAGGTGTTGGCTATCGTGAATGAAGGTTGGTTTGTATTATGTTTATAACTATATATAAGTAACTATAGAATAATTAGTCAATATCAAAAAGCAAAATTAGAAGAGGTCCCATAATAGAACCTTGTGGGAATTCTGAAAAATCACGAATTTAATATGAACTAGAACCTGATCTAAAGTGCTCACGATTTATGAAGTGTGAAGTAAGAAATATATTGAATTTTTCGAAGAAAACTTCTTCTAACTGCTTTTCACTTTGTGATGGCATTATTTATTTTTTATTAAAACACAAATAACTTAGTTTACATCACTTTATTTCGATACAAAATCTCAACATGTTTCGTGAACCAAGTTCACATCATCAGGAGCACAAGTATACTAAAGTTATAATTAAAATTAGGTCTAGAAAGAAGAGGTAGAAGGAGCGGGGAGGGGTAAGAGTGGGGGAGGGTTATTCAAAGTAGGAATTAAAATGTCATTAGACGGGAAAGACCGGGTAATTGGGAAAATATTTAAAATGGGGTTTATAAAAATTTTTTGTTTATTAATAATATCTGCTTTCATATTCACGTGTTTTCTTATTTCTAAGATTTCAAAATTATTGATTTGAAATACCTTGTAACCAGAATGTAGTATTTTAAAACCTGAATTAATATCGAAAGTATGGTCGTTATTTAATAAATGATCCGCAAATTCTGATTCACAGTTTCCCTTTAAAGCCCTAATTAAAGGGAAACTGTGAATCAGAATTTGCGGATCATTTATTAAATAACGACCATACTTTCGATATTAATTCAGGTTTTAAAATACTACATTCTGGTTACAAGGTATCTCAAATCAATAATTTTGAAATCTTAGAAATAAGAAAACACGTGAATATGAAAGCAGATATTATTAATAAACAAAAAATTTTTATAAACCCCATTTTAAATATTTTCCCAATTACCCGGTCTTTCCCGTCTAATGACATTTTAATTCCTACTTTGAATAACCCTCCCCCACTCTTACCCCTCCCCGCTCCTTCTACCTCTTCTTTCTAGACCTAATTTTAATTATAACTTTAGTATACTTGTGCTCCTGATGATGTGAACTTGGTTCACGAAACATGTTGAGATTTTGTATCGAAATAAAGTGATGTAAACTAAGTTATTTGTATTTTAATAAAAAATAAATATATTGAACTTAAGGCTCTCGTAAATGAGTGTCATTATGGAAAAAACAAATGCGGCAAAAAATATATTTCAAATTCAAAACATTCAAATTCAAAAAAATATTTATTGCACAAAAATACAGAGTACAAAAGGTATAGCTTATAGGTTACATCCTATTTCTTCCAGCTAACCCAAAATTACACATTATATTACATAACCCAACAATTACATGTTGACAAATGTATGTAAATAAAAAATAAAAAACAGAGGTATTTAATTTATGTAAGGTATTCATTTAAGGTGTAGTGAGTATGTAAATAAAAAATAAAAAACAGAGGTATTTAATTTATGTAAGGTATTCATTTAAGGTGTAGTGACATTTTTTAAAAGAAATGTTTTTAGTGATGATTTAAATTTAAGTATGTCGGTTATTTGTTTGATACTACGTGGAAGGTTTTTATATACTTTAATGGCCATGTAGTGTGGTCCTTTTTGAAATATAGTTTTGTTTGCTTTTGGGATTAATAAGTTTTCTGTGAACCTTGTAGTAATATAATATATGTTACATACATACATTATGTCAAATACTGAAACATCATCATTAGTGCTATAACGCTTGGAGCATTGTGGTCACCTCAAGGTTCACCCCTCACTCCTGTCAATCTCGTGCTGTCTCTCTCCAGTTCCATCTGCATTGACCAGCCACCTATGTTTAGGTCTTCTGGCACTGCTTCGTACTGCAGGTTTATTATTATTATAATAAACATAATTCAAATTGAAATTAACGTCTACTTTTGTTCTTTTTTTTCTGGAGTCCCCCAGGGTTCTATTCTGAGACCACTTTTCTTTACTTTTAACTTAATAGAAATTTAAATAACAATCATACATTGCACAGTGGCCACCGGTCCAGACGGCGCGTTAGTAACGGGGTGGCTGAATGCGCGCGCCCACTTTCACATGCGCGAGTGGACCACCAGCGTACGCGCCCTCAAGGTGTTGGACCAGGAGGGGGCGCTGCTTCGGGGCTGCCCTATGCTGCTAGTGGCGCTGGGAGAGGTGCAGTACTACTCCGGAGACACCAGTCAAGCTATCATCACGTTTCAGCGGGTGATTAACTAATGAACATAATTGTACATTAGAATGTCAGTCATCTGTAATGTCCAGTAATCTCAAACTATTTGAGTCAAGGTTCAATTGTAAGTGATTGGGATTTTGTGGACCTCTGCCACTGAATTGTCATAGGAAACATTACTGCTGTAACCGCCATATCAACAAGCATACTTTTTATACTTGATTTCACACATAAATTTACATCTTGGGTTAACCATTTAGTATGAGTGATTTTTCATTTTCTTTAGTCGTTCTTTCATTGCTGATTAACCCTAATAAACATACAATTTTTTTAATATTAATATTTTGAGTGGAGACATAAAAATGGATCAACTCTAAAAAATTACTGATGTGATGTTAATGAAAAAAAAACACATTAGACAAGTGTAATATACACCTCACTTTTTTGTCGTTTCATATAAAAATAATTAATGAAAAATTCTTAAATTTTTCTCAAATTGCGATTGGAACCTTTGGTTTCTCATGAAGGTGTAAATTTGAATTCTTCTGTGGTTGTTTGCTCAACTTCTTGATTTGAATATAAAGTGTGGTGTTTTTTCTTTCCAACACCATTTAGATCATATTTCTCACCATGACACTAAAGGAGACGCAATGATTTCCATGAGATCATATGAGCTGTTTCCAAAAGTGAACAAACTAAACTGAGGAGTTAATCTTTCTAAAATATCTCATGATGTGTTGTAGCTCTTCCAACATTGGTAGATTGATAAAAATATATCTATATTCCAGGCTCATGCAGCCGATCCCTTGATGAGGCGCGGTCTGGGTTTGTACGCTGCGTGCCTCGCGCGAGAGGGGCAGCTGCGCGAGAGAGAGTCGCGCCTGCTGCCGCCCTCGCTGCCCATGACCGAGTACGCGCGCGAAGAGTGGCTGGTCCTCGCGCACTCCCACGCCGAGAAGCGCAGGCTGCCGCGCGCCGCCTACTTTGCGCAGAAGGCTTGCATGATGGACCCGAGGGACCCGGAATCACTTCTGCTCAAAGGTACAAAAAAAAATAATTTTGGTTTTTAACCTTCCAGCGGGCGCGCTGTCGTAAAATTTACGACAGACGCGCCTTATCGCTTCCCCCACTCTTTCCAATTAGTTGTAAGCATCGAACTTCGAGCTATGCTAGAGTCAAACATTTACCGCAAAATTGAACCGATGACATAAGAAGAAAACATAAGCTTTCCAAAACTCGGTGTTTGTCGGTTATGTGCACTGGATAAGAAAAGATCCTCAGCATCAATGAAGTGTTGCCGTTGCCAGTCCTTTACATGCAAGAACCATTCTTCAGTTGAGGTGGTTTGTAACAATTGTAGGGATGGGAATATTGATTCTGACTAAATAGGTCGATAACAAATTTTGTTTTGAAATATTAAAATATTTAGAGTGTTGCTTCGTTTTTTTTAAGAAAGTCAAATTTTTTTTTTTTAAGTACTGCCTATTATCATTCTTCATATCCTTAAAAAAATTCCCTAACATTTGTATAAAGAAAACACCACTTACATGGAGAAAACTAGATGACGTAAAATTTACAACAAGCGCCCGCTCAAGGGAAATTTCTCAACGCGCCCGCTGGAAGGTTAACCTAGAAAAAAATCCTTAAAAAATTAACTTATGTCAATTTCCATAATTATGAAAAAAAATACCAGGCCAATGATATTGAGGAAAGAAGAAAATCGCCAGAGTAATATGTTATTAACCTGTTCATCGTACTTTGATAATTCCTTTTATCTTTAATTATCCGATAGAAGAATTTTACTCTGTTTGATTCTCCAGACCTGTTAGAAATGATAATGTTCAGAGTAGACGTGAGTAGTTCACGATCGACTCGGCTCAGTGAACCGGATTGAATGATCCGGTTCCCAAAGCCTGATCTTCATGGTTTGCGAATGAGTGAGCTTGTGATCTGTAAAATCTGCAAGACCCGGTGAGCCGAGTGACCCATGTGAGCCAGGAGCCGAGAGATCCGTGTCGGTCAACGACGTTGAGTCTTACGGCTCGCAGGTCACTACTGACCTGGATTGATCATTCGTTCACAGATACGAGAATAGTATAGAGATTCATAATTTATAGTATGCGTGCACGCTTCAGTCGTGGCGTCAGCGCTCCAGCAATATTATTTTATTTATCTTGATCAGTCAATAGATATTCTTCTGTGTACTCTGTATACGTATGATTTCATATATCGCTCTTATAGAACAGCCTTTTTAGGCATATAAATAAATAAACATTGCCTTGAAATTAAATAATTTTCGTATTACTAGGTAAAAAGCAATCCTTCCAATCTTTCGACTGCAAGATAATATTTTTGGTGTCAGTGATAATTTTTTCGTAAGCCCCGTCTGGATAATGCATGGTCGATGACCTTACCACCATTGTAGAAACAAAAATGTGAATCATTTAATTCTGAAAAGTTATGCATATTATAATATCTTTATTTCACTCCAGGCAGCATCCTAGTAGGCCTGAAAAAGTACATGGAGGCCCAGGCGCACTTCCGCGAGGCACTGCAGATGGCTCCCGGACGCTACGAGGGCTACGCGGGGCTGGCCGAGGTGCACCTGGCCCTGCGGCGCCCCCGTGAGGCGGCCGCCGTGGCAGCTAGCGCATGCAAGGCCCTTCCCAACTGCCCTAGGGCTCTTACGGTCAGTGTTATTAGACAGTATAAGCGGTTAGACTGAATCTTTTGAAATTTAGATATATAGCAGATCCTCAAAATACCCTGAGCAAGATGACTAATATGGAGGTTCTTCATTGAATGACCAAAAATTGGGACTGTTTGCATAGCTCCTGTGAGCCCTCGGGTCATTCCAATGTCACATATTTACTGACAAATACAAGATTACCCAACTGATCTAAGGGAGAATTGCTTGCAGCAATTTTAAATATGTACATTCAATAGTAGCTTAGTCACTCAAGCGATAGCTACCCAAATTTGGGTAACTGTAGATAGGTGATTTTTATGAATTTATTTTGAAATTTTTTTTAAATACGCTCAAACACTTCTTATATAAGATAATTATTAGTTTATATGAAAATATTGTCTCTCGTTTTTTTGCTTTGTTTTCTCAGTTAATGTAACTGTTGAATATCTAAAATTCCCATCCTTTTACACAAGTGTATTTCCTCCCCAGCTGTACGCAAACGTGCTGATCAAGGAAGGCGGGGGCGGTGGTGCTGTGAGAGCGAGGGCGCTGCTGGAGCGAGCTCTGGCACAGGATGAGGCACACCTACCTGCTGCGCTTGCTCTGTCTCGTTTGCTGGACTCTGACGAGGACCCGCAGGCCTCCATAGACCTGCTGGAGAAACAGGTGATTGATAAATCCACCTTCCTTCTGTTCTGCAGCTCGTTGTGTTTGGAATTCATGTTTCTATCAATTCAGTATAGCAATCTGTTTGTATTAGCGATACACATACATATTTCCTATATAAACTACAGAACATATCATAGCTGTTCAGGCAAGTCCCCACACAAAACACACATTTTCGAGATACTGCAAATTTAAAAGCTGAAATATGTTACATAAATAACAAAATAAGGTTTTAAAGTTTATGTAATGGAATTTTCAAAAGCTTTATCTAACCGCATAATAAAAGAAAAAAATTAAAAGCATTCAAATAAGATAATTATTTCTCTAACATTAAAATTTCAATACATATACTAGTCCCAGCAAGAGGTTGTATGTGACTTCATCGTTCTAGTATCTGCCTTAGTATTTTATCTTTTGTTTTCATACAAGACATGTGAGAAGGAAGAGGACCATCATCGGTGACATATGAGCTCTCACTGGGTCTAGTATATCTCAAAACTTGTGCACGTGACTTTTGCCTGAACGGCGACAATAGGAGAAGTGGGCCGAATTCAGTGACTCCCGATGCTATCATCTGACTGGCCTTAGCATTCCACTTTGACCTCCAAAGAAGAACATGTGAAACATTGATATGGTATTATCTCACATATTATTACATTAAATAGCTATCTAATTTATTTTTCTGCTTTCCAGGTATCCATCTGCCCGTCGGCTGCCCTGCACCAAGCGCTGGGCGAGGCGTGGGCGCGGCGTGGTGGCGCCACGGGGGCGGAGCGCGCCCTGCAGCATTACGTGGCTGCGCTGGCCCTGGAGCCTGGCAGCCGAAGCGTCCTGGACGCACTGGCACAGCTGGACAGGGCGCCCCCGCATCCGCCCGGACAGGCGCAGCACCCAGGTACACATATCAACCAACACATTACTAAATGATAGGACTATTAACGGGACACTGCCATCTCAGGAGACACAGAAAAACATGCAGTTGTTGGGAGTGGAAAACACCAATAGATGCAGGAAATGTGACGAGGATGAAGAGACTCCAATTCACCTATAGTACCAATGTTCCGCCCTGTTGGGAACAAGGCCCAGCTACCAGGTAAGACACATTGTAGAACCAGGAGACAGTCAAATATCTAATGACAACCCTTATCACAGGGACAGGGTTACTGTTAAGGAATGAAATGAGATGGGAGATGGACAATGGGCCCATGGCCTGAGTGCTAACGGGAATTGTCCGTAAACAATCTCTGCTTTAATAAATAAATAACACATTACCAGGTGTCATAGACCAGTGAAGTTGTTTGTTGTAAAGTGCCTTATGCGTGTTGTTTGCAGTTTATACAGCGTTTTCGAAATGTATGTATATTCAGCCAAAATTCAGTTTGGTAGGAATTATTCTGTTTATTATTTAAAAATCCTTATTTGATTGAACTACAACAAACTTTAATATTTGAAATAGAATTTTAACAAACTTTTGCCTGAATTCTTTTTAATTTGTCACTCTTTCGTCGTTTAGGAGTGGAAGACAATGACACGACGTATGACCTGGTGGCAGAACCTAATCTTCCCAGCGACGCCAGCAACGGCCAGGAAGAAAGCGAAACGGAAGCGGTCTGGAGCGATATGGACCTCGAGGTTCCCTGAACCCTTCCCATAACCGCACTTCCCCAGGAAACTGGGTCTATCCACCCCTCTCCGTACTGTTAACTTTACCAAGTTAAAACTCCATAGATTTAATAAGACTGCAGGATTTCTCATATAAGATTAATTCTGAACACTTGGACAGGCGTGCATAGATGACTTTTGTCACACAACAGTTTCAAAATAGGATTTTGAAACAGTGACAAAACTGTTGCCGTGACAAAGGTCATCCATGTGCGCCTGGCTTCAATTATGATGTCTGGTGGTAAAGTGCAGTAACTTCGGGAGGTGATTCTACGTGATATAGTACTAGTAAAACAGATAAATAACTTTCTTCGAAATTCCATTGTTCTTTTTTCATACAACATGTATTAATTACCAAAAATGTGTAGTGTATGGTCGAACTTACCCGATAAAAATGCCGTAAGTACCTTAAAATGTTGAAATTTCGAACAAAACTTTATGCTGTACTATCGTGTAGAATCACCGACCGGAGTTACAGTTCTTTGCCCCCGGACATCTTATGTTCGTTGGTTTAGACAACTTCAAATATTTTGAATCCATTATTTTTATGTAGGTATAATCGGACAATTTGTATGGTGCCGTTTAGCAATAAAAATCACATCACCTCAGGGACTTTCACAGAACTTGAATATTTGAAATTTGATTTGTTTACGTTCTGTGAAACAATTGGCCCATAACCTTGTTTTGACACCGATAATTTTATCGATTAATTAATAACGTACATATTACGTACTTACATTATAAAATATATATATATTTTTTTTTTAAGTATTCAACTGTTGCTTAATAATTTAATTTAATACTGTTTATATTAAAATTGTAATCGATTTTTGAAGATCATTTGATCGCGTTAAAAAATGTAAAAAGAGAGAATAGAAAAGTATAAAGCCTTACCTTGTAAGTTATCACCTTTTAAGTTCTTTCATTTTTAGGTGCACATCTCACAACACAATTATTTTTAACTCACAACATGACGATATTTAATTTGGGGATCACCAATCACCAATTTTAGTGAATAATGATTCGATTATAGGTAACGAGATAAGATGAACCACCATTGACGAGACTATTAACAAATGTTGAAAACTTGTTATCTCACTGCTGAGTAGGTTGTTTATTTTTGAAGTCTTCTTCTTTCTCGTAGTAGGTAAGACTTTGAAGAGAGACGAACAAGGGAGATGACAATATTTTAGATGGGACCTTGGGATACGGAATAAGTCCCAAAGCTGTATCAATATTTGAACACCAAACATGTCCACTTTTGTAAAAGCAGTGCAACAAATTATATCACTCTTAAATCTGCATTTCTTTAGAAAAACTAAAAAAAATTGTGGAATACATACATAAAAACATGTCTTGCTACTGCTAAGCACGTAGACAAGATAACATACTTGTGGAATACATAAAAAACATGTCTTGCTGCTACTAAGCATGTAGAGAACATAACATAGTTCTGTAATACATAAAAAACATGTCTTGCTGCTTCTAAGCATGTAGACTACATAACATACTTCTGGAATACATAAAAACATGTCTTGCTGCTACTAAGCATGTAGAGAACATAACATACTTCTGGAATACATAAAAACATGTCTTGCTGCTACTAAGCATGTAGACAACATAACATACTTGTGGAATACATAAAAACATGTCTTGCTGCTACTAAGCATGTAGAGAACATAACATACTTCTGGAATATATAAAAACATGTCTTGCTGCTACTAAGCATGTAGAGAACATAACATACTTCTGGAATACATAAAAACATGTCTTGCTGCTACTAAGCATGTAGACAACATAACATACTTGTGGAATACATAAAAACATGTCTTGCTGCTACTAAGCATGTAGACAACATAGCATAGTAATTAAGGGTATATCAATGCTTTTGGCCATATTAGTTAAGAAAATTTATTAATACGGAATGGAAATTGAACAGCAAAGTAGAAAAACGTAATATGTACACATATAAATAATTGGAAGAAATTACTACCTACTTAAAAAATGAATGAAACAATAATAGTTTAGCAGGGGGCTTTTGCTGACAAGTGTGCCTAACTAACTAACCATTACGCCATTCTGCAGGGGTAGGCAGAGAGGATGAACTACCACACAACTCTGTCTTGAAACACATTCACACTCTTGCTTCATTCACATTTACACAATGTACACACTCTGTTATTCTGAATCTTGACATGATCCGATTCAAGAATTTGATTCACTTGACCGTAATATCTCTTTCTTGGGCGTCCATTGATATATTTTTGTAAACGGTGTTAGAAAGAGAAAACACCATGCATTATATTCAAATCCAGAAGTTAACCACAGAAGAATTAAAATGTACGCCTCTATGAAAGCAAAGGTTCCGACCACAATTTGAGAAACTTATTTTATTAATTATTTTTATATGAAACAACAAAAAATTGAGGTGATTCAAATGTTTGTAATACATTTGTGTAATAAAATGTGTTTTCTTTTTTTTCTTCGTTATCAGTAATTTTAGTTCAGTAAAAACGTAAGGTGTGCCATTTTTAGAACATTTTTTTGTTTGCATTAAAAAAATTAATATTTCAAAAATTATATGTTATATATTTCTAATAATAAAAATTTTAAACCGTATTTTTTTTAAAAAAGTTTTTAGTTTTCGGATACATTTAGAAATATTGCATTTATTTTGATTTATTGCAAAGCGGAAATACTCTGACCATCTGACAGAATATGCCAAAGGCCTGAGAGGGTTAAGACAGAAAAAAAACTTCAACTGAAAATCATCATTAAAAGAATATATTTTTTTAAATTGTGCATATTTCAAGAATAATTAATTCCTTCCTTAATTATCACATTTATTTTAATTCTAATTTATCTAAACTCTGTTGCAAAGTATAAGATTTATTTGCGAAGAATCCATAATCAAATGTACCTGCGTTTATGTTTATAGTTAAATCCATATTACGCATTTTAGTTTTTATATACACAAATGTCAAAGCCATATTTACTGCTTTACTCTATATTTAATGCATATATCTCGTATTTAGACATATTCTGCCATGTTCAAATTGTTTATTCCAATATACAGCCATACTACTTTGTACAACATTTGTATCCATTATAAGCAACTACTTACCTATATTCTAATTAATTTAATTAAATTTTAATTTTGTGAAATTTGTTATAAAGCAAGAACTAAGGCCCTTCTTTCACAGGGATACGCAAGTATCTGATACTTACGTTGCAAATTTGTCGCGCACTTTACACTACTCAAATCACGAGACCCGTGTCGAAAACAATCATCGTTGAATTCTCGAAATGTCTTAACTAGAATTCCTTCATAATCTCACTCACAACAAACAGTTGCTGCGGCTCTCGGTGTTATATCCTGTCATGTTGACTGTTTTGTTCCTAGCATTGATCTAAAGTACACGCATTGTTACAAAATGTCTGGCATAAGTGACGCCATGTTTAACGACGTGAGTGGCAATGACCTCGCTCGGCTGGTCGTAGGAGACTGGCATCGCCGACAAGTTCACAAAACATCAGCGACATGGGCCTATCTATGAACCTCGGCGCAGATGTATGGCAGTATTATACTTGAATCGTCGAGTATCACATGTGCTTGCGTAACCTAACGAAAAGGGCCTTAACCACCGTTTGAATAGTTTTGACGGAAATTACTCAGTTTTTTTTTTAAATTGGGTAAATATGAAGTTACTTTATAGTTATGTTTTGTACCCACTTGTAATATTCTATCCTTCAACATTTAAACATCAACAATTTTTTGTTGTTGAATTATTATCTGCCATTACAATATATAATAGAGTCGAATGGGGCTTATTAAGGCTCTCCGATTCTAAGCACATCACATTATGTTAGATTTTCAAGTCAAAATAACATAAGAATGAAAGCGGTACCTATGTAATAAGTTTTGTTATTTATGTGTTTTGTTTTCTAATACCAGAAGCCAAAGAAAATAATAATGTACCTTGTACTGTAAAACATTTCATAAACAAATATGTAACAAGAATGTGCCACGAGACAACTAATCCATCTCTTTTGAAACTTTTATTGTACATCAAGAATTATGCATCAAACCTTAGGCATTCAAATTGATAGACCAGCCTATCAGAGAAAGGGGAACAAACCAATTGCGTGGAGCGCAGGAGGAGCGTGACCGTCAACTTTTCTGTGATTTGTCAATAAATGAATCTGACAGTATACAGGCAGCTCACATTGTAGTATCACCATTCGGCCCTCGAAAATACAATCTGCTTATGCAAATTGCAAGTTCCAGCTCGTTTACAAAATTGAATATTTTGTTACACTTTTACAAATGTGTTATAATTTACCCACCTCATTCGTTTTTAGCGTCGCTACGCGAGGCGGTTTGTTTATTAACATTGCGCTGCAAATTTTTGCCTTACTTTAGCGAACTTTACTTTTCCGTGCAGGGTCTTGTTATTTCGATGTGCGCTCTTCGGCAGTCAATGTACGACTGATGTCGTAGTTTATTCAAAGCATTCTTGAACCCACCTGGTGCCAAAAATGTGGTCATGTGTTTTGCCTCCAGCTCGTCGAAATGATACCCAGATTTCATGTTACGTTAAGTCTATATTCAATTTGGATGTCTATGTATTAAACAGTTTTTAGCTACGCATTATTTATTTTTGTTCATGGAGTAAAAATATTGTTTTCTTAAAACAAGTTGTCTCAAATGCCATAATATTTAAGTAAATAAATATACAACATTAGATAACTGTATTGTTATAATTTCTGAAAAAAATAGTATCCTAAATTAAATGTATGGGCCATCTCTTTGCTCTAGTGATGAGAGAACCATTGAAATTCCCACCCATCCAGTCATTTTATGAGAATACCACACAAGAGTTCCAACTGCCCAAAGCCAGTGGGACCATAGCATTATGAGGATGAATGAAGTAGAGAGAGGAAGGAAATGGAAAGAGGGAAGGTTGAGAAGTTCCTGGCCACTCAGATCTGGTCACCAAAGCCATTTCAAGAAACATTTCTACTCTGAATGGTGATGTCTCACCAGGGCGTTACTGGAAGTATCTAGCATTCTTATAAAATGAGGTTCAAATATTAAAAAAAAACAAAACAGTGCACTTTATATAAAATATCTATTTAATATAAAAATAACACTTAATTTAGAAATTAACAAGCTTATACATACATATATGTAATAATGTCGGTACGTATTCAGTTTTTTTTCTTATATGTGACAGCTACATCTAATATTCTAATTTTCTAAAAATCACATAACTGAGACATAGTAAATACAATGACACAATTTTAATTAATCAGTTGATCTTTTGACTCAAAGTCACCATTTCTCCAATAATATATTACATAACTTAACCTAGTAAAAATATTAAAAACTTTGGTAATTTTTCAGAAATAAAAAAAACTAAGTCGACTTATTTTCACATTGAGGAGATCCATCAATCTTGAGCCCCTTATATGGTGGCACTTATTAAAATAAAAGCTTTGATCTGACTCCTGCAATTTGTGCATACAAAACAGATCAACAAAAAGTACCAAATTGAGCAAATGCGGCACTAAATTCTGCAAGTAACGGAAGATAATAGATAAAGTACGTAACAATTTATTTAAAAAAGGTTTTCTGAGAGCACAAAGCAATAGAAATAGAGGAACACTAAGGCCCTTTGTACGCAGAGATAATTACAAGCTATATGACTGTAACCATAATAAGCCTAGCGACATGCTACTCTTTAAAGCTGCTTTCTGTACACGGCGCTACCTGAATTATACTGAACTTGATCATTTTTCAAGCGCAGCCGTAGAATTAATACGACATCTAGTGACCAGCGACGGAGACAGTAATATTGTTCCTCTTAATATTTACAAGCATAAAAAACAATCTAAAAGAATAATTTGGGTTGGTATTTATCGTACCCAGTAAAAGTAACGGGTATTTTCATGCGGTACTTTGTACTTGTGACAAGTCTCCAAAATACCTGGTTCCAAAATATTTTTAAATATCACAGGTCTCGAAGTAAAAAATACTCATAAGTATTTTATACTATTTATTACTTTCCGTTCCCAGTCCCCAGATACTATAATCCCCAGGTAGGTATAAAATACTTGTGAGTATTTTGTAACCGGTATATTTGTACCTGTACTCACTCTACCCAGTAACTAAAAGTACCCACCCAGTATCGTTGAGAAGAGTGTTCCTCCAACCTACTACTCATAAGTATTTTATACTGGGACTAAGTACTTATTACTTTCTGTCCCCCGATACTATAATCCCCAGGTAGGTTCAGTATTTTGTAACTGGTATTTTTAACAGGTATTTTTTTGTACATGTAATCTCTGTACCCAGTAACGAATAGTCACAGGACCCACCTCTAGTTCACTCACACAACGAAATAAATGTAAATTGTAGGGTATTCGTCACTGCCAAGGAACTACATGAGAATGATGTTAAATGGACTTTTCTTTACAACCTTAATCCACGCTTTCTCCGCTAAATCCTTTCCAACGTATTCTGGTAAATTATAATTATATAAACATGGATATTTTCCCACCTCCAGAACAAATTTAACATTCAAATGATGTTCGGACGTCATTTCTGTCAAACTAGAAGCAAATGCGGATGCAACTAACGTAGGGTGCTACCAGCACTGTCAGTAGCATGCAACTGACGTCAAACCCGTAGTCGAAGCGTAGCGTCTTGTACGAATGCTAGCAAGATAGTATGACAGATACTTGTGAGCGGCGTGTATGCTACACGCGCAAAACTTGAGTAGCTTGCAAATATATCTGTGTACGAATGTCCTACAGATCCAACTTTTTACTATCAGAAGTAAGAAGGTACAGGCAAATCATTTTAAAGAGCACACATTTGAATGCATTTGTGCTCAATGATAGTGATTCAAATTGTTTCAAAATAGTTTTGAAACATGGGAGATGCACAATGACCTGAGCATGCAGACCTTCAATAATAACTATAAATATAATAAATGTAAATCTCACGAGGTCTAAATGGTCATTATCTTGGAAGAGTATTTCAGCTGAAGAGCACCATCCAGTACCTGTCGGCAAAGTGCAGGATCTCGAAGCCGACCTCCACCATGATAAGGATGATGATGTACCACTCCAGGCGCACGTGGTGATGGTCACTAAGCTGTGCGGCCACGAGGTCCACCAGCTCTGCGCAGTGCGATAGCTTCTCATTCAGAATCTGCAAACAACACACAAATAAATCATTTATTTCAAATAATTTTCTCTCTACCCTGAGGAAAATAATTTCCCTCAGGGCCTATGTCATCTTTGGGGACGCTGGAGGGCCTTTTTAAGGAGAGGAAGAACTGCACATGGGCGTAGAAGGGAGGAAACACAGAAGCCAAAAAGTCCCATTTGCTATAAACTGAATGTCACCCTAGCTGTCTTTATTATCTACTTGTTTCTTCTTAAGAATAATGATTAATAAGTAGTTATGGTTCAAATATTGTTACAATATACTGTCAAATCACCCATCTGGTAACTCATAAAATTCTTTTTTTTTTCTTTCTTTTTGAAATATTTGTGTTTGTATGCAGTATTACTTTATGTTTGTGATTACTCTATGTTTTGTTCACTCAAATGTAAATTGTTAACCTCGATACAGGCTTAGTCCTAGGGAGGTTTATTTATATGAAAAAAACGTGATTTATGTATAGTGAGATGTAATAAATAAACATATTTTTATTGATTACCCTGATTCAACTGTTGCATTATGTGTTCCATCAGGGGCAATCGCCGTAAACGGTTGTCGCATATTATGTGATTCATTAAGCTTCACTTAAAACTCATGCGTTGTCAAAAAGTGCCGCGTGGTGGGACAGATTGTGTTGAAAAGGTCGGCATTGAAATAGGACCGGCCCTGGCTACAACTTTTGATTTAAAAAAAATAATTTTAAATTGTTTGGTCATTTTGGCATCAAATCCAAATTTAAGTTTTGAATGAAAAAGGCTGCGCAGTCATTCCTCGAGTAAAACCATTCAAGCGTTTAAAAAAAAAAGCCTCAAGTGATTGCAATTTCCGGAGGTTCGGTTTGGGATTCGGCTCATTCGAAAAATCATACCCCTGAATGAGAATATGGATACATATAATGTGGTTTAAAGCCAATGAATCCATCATCATCAGCATGTACCCAAAAGATTTTATTCAGAGATTCCTCACAATTTTTAATTTAATTTAATTTTTTTTTTTTTTTTTAAAAGAAAGACAAACATTCCCGGGTTATAAATAACCTGACAATATTTGAAAATCTCCTACTACCACCACAGTAAGCTGAAAATGTTGCTTGTATTGTGATGGAGGACTTAGCCAGTCGAGGAATTGAACACACTACGCCTGAGTGGGACCCAAGCGCGATGTCAACTCGGCCACCGACCGGTGGAGATGTCATTTTTCTATCCGATAATATTTATTTTGAACAAGATGTACTCCGCCATGTGTTGCTATGGCTCAGTCGATCTGTGCAGTTAGAGAAACAATAGCGCTTTTCAAAAAAACCTGTCATAGGTGACATCAATATGTCACAGGTATATAAAAACACATGCATATTCAAATGCAATGTTGTGTCAAATTTTCAAAGCAATCGATGAAGAACTTTCAGAGATTTAAAATTTTGAATAAAAGAACATTAACGTTTTTATTTATATAGATAGAATATTAAACACAAAAAAAATAAATTTCTATCACACATTGCAGCTGATCCAACTGCCACACGTCGCAACGGATCACAAGATACGGGCTCTATCTCGTCTGTACGGTGCTGCTGGAATTATATGGAGTGCGCATTACAAGATGCGCAAAGCTGAACGCGGTGGCGACATGTGATGGAAATTTTAAAATTTTTTTTACAAAAAATTTATCAGACAGGAAAATGACATCCACATTTTTAGTCCAAATATGATCAGGAATCGCAGGTTGAAGTCTTTTGGGTCTTCTCCTGAAACATGTTGATGAGTAACATACCCTTGTTCTCCTGTTTATGCTGAAGTATCCCGAAGTCTCCACATACAGTTTCTCCAGTTCCGCCTGCTCCCAGTAAAAATCGGGGGTGTCCAGCAGATCTGACTCCAGATTAATGTGATGCCTCAATGCGTAGAGGGTCCCAGTCTTACGTAGAACCTAAAAAAAAACACAAAAATAAATTAGTTTAAAGCGGTGTTCACATTGAGTCATTGAGTTTCAAGAGATCGGACTCTGAAGTACTTAAATCAAAATAAACTTAAATACACTCGAACTTGGTTATAACGATCACGGCAATAATGAGTTCACGGCTATAATGAGCAATTACAAAACACTATTTTAGTTATAGTTTAGGCTTATCTTCACATAATTGTTGGCTGTTATAACGAGGTTGATTCACTGATATACCACCCCTAGCTATATGTCACAGGCCTGGTCGCTGCGCGTATATGACGCACAAATGGGGTCTAAAGGACTGCGAATATTGTAAATGTGGAGAAATTGAAACAACGGAACACATTGCAGAAGAACTTCCCCTTTACCAGTTTTCCGGAGGTGCATCGGTGCTGAACCAAGTGACTCCCGATGCCGGGATCAATGACTTTCACTAACTCTCGTCCACCATACGAAAAAGAAGAAGCTACATGTAATGCCAGGAGAAGTGTCCCAGGTTTATGAATAATGTTATCAATGTGATTGGGGTATTATTATGCATTGTTGCGCTTTCTCTTCCTTTAGCCAACACTTCAGACAGCCTTGCAGTGTCATCAGGTAGATGTATAGATCAGTGGGCTTCGGTGACTTCTTGTAGAAGGGATGCTGGACATCAAATGTTTATACACATACTTAATACGTACTTGATATCAAATATGCACATCTAGACGCTAGCCCACGAACAAGATACAATTAGGTACCGTCTAAAATTATATCCATAAATCCATTAAGCTCCATAACTCAATATTTCCAGTATCCAAAATAAGTTTTTTTTCCGCAAATGGCCAAGACAAGAAACTTTTTCGCATTAATGATTTAATTATACAACCACACAATTCACTATTATCATTTAGAACTCGTTGGCGAAGTATCTATCTTATTTTGGGTATTCATTTTTAAGCAGCGCGCGCATACAATCCAACGGATTAGTAATAGAGTATACGATTATGTGCATTATACATATGAGTATTAAAGACATTTTTTGTACGTTGGATGCTGTCATTAATATTGTATAAAGTTGACGAAGATATTTGGCTTGCAGGTCTTAGTGCGCATGCGCGGAAAGAACGTACGTTCTAGCATTCTTGGATACGGTTTACAGATCACTTGTGTGTTTACAGTGTGTTTTACGCGTTTCACAGTATTTGAGAATGTATGTGTATTTAGACTCGCCCGCGCTGTTTGTATCGTGTCATTCATTTTGCGTACACAGAAACGGGACGATAATATGCACAATGTCTTATAATAATAATATTTGTATGATTTTTTACAAAGCCGTTTTTGTAAAAAAAATCACATTAAGGTCGCTGTAGAAATATTAAAATATTTAAATTGCAGTATTGCTGTTTACGGCTAGAAGTCCAAATATTTTAACTCTAAAATGCAAGGAATGCGGAGCATCCACAGCATGTATGGACGGACCGCATCTGGTATAGATTGTGGTGAAGTGTGTGTTTATGTGCATATAAGATGGTGATGGACACTGCAAGGCTGGATAAAGGCGAAGGAAGCCCAACACGGTTTAATACCCCTAAAATCAATCACAATACATAATACTTTTGACCGTGAAAATCTCAAATCATATGTTATTGATGGCTTGGAAAATGCTCGGTATAAAGCTCATGGTTATATCTTGTCCACCAGAAACCAGATATGGCTCAATCAACGAATTTTCTTCAGACCCTTTTAGGACAAATATCCAATACTGGTTTTTTCAACAAATATTTCGCTTTTGCTATCCTTGGTCAGTGGGTGGTGTTTGATTCTTCAAATAAATTAAAATTTTGAGCATCTCACCTCTTCCCTGGTCATGAGAATGGGCTTCCCTCGCTGCAGATCGTCGGTGACATCAGCGATGGAGTCCGCAAACTGATCCAGCGTGGCCTCCCAGATGCCCAGCTTTACCGACTGCGCCATGGCATTGGAGAAGGTGTACTTCTCCAGGACGTTCTCCGGCTCAGGACTCAGCATGAACATGGAGCCTTGGAGAGCGCACTTCTTACTGGAAGTAATACAAATTATCCAATTCATAAAGGGCCATGTAAAATTGTCCTGTCACACACTCTTCAATTCCTTGACGTTTATCGTAAATTGGAATTGCCGATGTAAGATTATTGATTGAGATTTTTAAAATTGAGGAAAGACGTGCTAGATGATTTGTAAAAAGTGAATCACGGTGCTTACAATGCTACATCTGTATAATTATAAAAGATCTGTACAAAAAAGGTTTGAAGCTATTTTTTTTTATTTTTTATTTTTTTATAGTGAATACCTCACAAGAGTCCCAACTGCTCCCGTCTGGAGCCAGTGAGACTATGGCATCCCCAATTGGGGGATGTTGTGAGGCTGAAGGTAAGTGGGGAAGGGAAAGAGGAAAGTGGGGAAGTACCTGGCTATTCAGATCTAGTCACTAAACACGGCTAAAGCCATTTGGAGCAACGTTTCAATTCTGAATGGTGGTCTTACACCAGGGCGATACTGGTAGTATCTTCCACTCTGGAACGTGCCGCAAATATACTATATATTATTTTAATTAATTAATTGTGAAATAACACAAATCAATCAAATAAAATTTATTTGCGCACGCCGGGTTCGAACCCGCGACCTTCGGAATGGCAGTCCAATGCGTTACCACTGGACTATGCCGGCCGTCAAGCTATGTTATCATTACCCATTTTCTTTAATGTTAATAACGCACAAGAGTCCCAACTGCTCTCTACCTTCTGGAGTCAGTGTTGTAAGGCTGATGGTAGTGGGGAAGGGAAGGAATGGGGAAGAGGAGGGTGGGGGAGTACCTAACTATTCAGATCTGGTCACCAAACACGGCTAAAGCAATGTTTCAATTTTGAATGGTGGTCTCACACCAGGGCGATACTGAGAGTATCTTCCATTACATATTATTTAACCATGTGGTCAACGAATGCCCGCTCCATTCATTCCCCGGCGGGATTGATGAGGTTCACATGGCGACGCCTGAGGCCCTAGAATGGCTACCCGCGACCTTAGGATTGCTAGTGAAGAGGCTTTCCCCTCGACCATGGAGGTTGTCACTAAAATAATGCAACAGATTGTCAATAGATGTCTCTGTCTCATTTTGATTTATCAATAGAGCGACAGTAGTAACTCCCTGTTTTACCATTGGAATCATTTTCTATTTTTTTCAGTACAGAATCAAATTTACTACTTCTAATTTCAAACTCTCAACAACAGTTTGAGAGCAAGGTGTCCTATATTATTATTATATTGGAAATTATTGGAATAATAAAAGTGATTACCCTGATAAAACAATGTCCTCTATTATTTAACAACATCCCTTCTATTACCAAATATAAAAATTCATTATTTTTTACTTACCCGTCAACCTGATATTTATAAGACATTATCTCTTTCTCGCGTCCGACCAGCCTTTCCGCATAGGGCTCTTCTTGAAAGTTGGCGAGGAAGGCCAGTACATTGCTGGTCTCCAACTCCGTGCAGTTCCACAGCACCACGCTGCCTTCGCGGAAGAAAAACATGTGCCGGGGCTCAGTCCCCACCTTGTAGTTAGCCACCGTCAGCAGGACATCGGGCACCTCATGTTCGCTAAGACTGCAAAAGAAAGGTACGTCAGCAATATTCTATTGGACATGGCAAAACATCGGTCAATTCGTGATCGCCGAGACAGCAAACAGCAAATGACGATTAATATTATAATGTCTGGGTACATCGGCGATATTCAATCAAATTAACCAACTGCCTTTGCAATAATTAATTGTACATTGCTCTCGTGAGCAATGACCGCAACACTCAACAGTGGAAAAGAGATATAGGTATACAGCAATAATTAATTGCACATGGTGAACCGCTGGGGAATCAATACCTTCTTTTTTTGTGTATATAGCAGAAGAGTCCCAACTGCCTAGAGCCAGTGGGACTATGGTATGGGAAGGAGATGGGGAATTCTACATAATTTTGGGTAGCTATCGGTCAAGGGCATTATCGCTCGAGTTGTTAAGCAATGTGGTTCTTATCAGAACTATTTGATTAGGGATTATAAAATATGTTCTAAATACCAAAAAAAATACTGTCTCTGCCAACAAAGCTTTTTATCTCCCAAATGATAAGAAAACAGTAGGTAGTTAAATCATCAGAAGTATGTATGTCGTTCAATGTATTCAATTTACAGACTTTATACTATTGTACGTCCGTATCCTCATAATACCCTGGACAAATACAGTACTTAACTATTTTATAAGGTCAAAATGTAAGAATAGTTAAAAATGTTCTAGATATAAGAGGGAAATTCTAATATCCACCTATCTCCTTCCCGTTTGCACTCCCTTCAGCCTCAAAACATACCACAATTGTGGGTGGCACAGTAACACTGGCTTCGAACAGTTGAGAATCTTGTGTGGTATTCTCATAAAAGACTTCACAAACGAAACGTTCTACCCACTTACTTTTGTGGTGTGTATAGTTTTTGCTGCATCAGGGCCGCTTTAAGTTTTTCCAGATCATACTCTTCCGCCGTAGCGTAAGCCATTACGGAATACCTCCCATCCTCAAATTGCGCTGGATCCGAATCAAGGGCATATCGCTTCTTATGAATTTTCTTTTTAGACAGAGATGTCAAGGCAGGCGCCTTCGATGAAACACCTCGTTCTTGTGTAAACAGAGACAAGTTAGAAGTCTGGCGTCTTAATAAATTAATTGAAATACTCTTAGACGCGTTTTTAAACACACTATCTGCTGTATTTACGAATGTTCTCGTTAGAACTTTGAGGTTATCGTGACGGAAAGAGTTGGAGAAAGAAACAGCGGCAGCGGAGCTTACCGGTGAAGCTCCGTAACGGAAGAATTGCAAAAAATTCATCCTGTTCTAAAACTTTTCATTTCCTAAGTAAAGAAAATTTCGATTTCTTGAGAAATAAATAAACTGTTATTAACCCGAAGAAAAGTGATGCAACCGCGAAATTTGACAATAAAATCTTTCCTGCCATAAAAGATTTGTTGTTTTCCAGATATATTTTCCCTATATACATTATTAAGGGGAAAAAAAAAATTATTTTGCACATAGTGGCAGCACTGAACAACATTCTAAATTCTAACCTGAAATTTATTTGACATTTCTGTCGGTTCTCGGATCCAAACGTTTTATATAATAATTTGTAAATTATATACACTATCGATTTCTCTAAATAATTGATAGAATATGAGGCTAACAGATCTACTGTTCCGTAGGAATCGGCTACCTAATGGATCGCTGTTCAGGGGAAAAGACAGACTCGTGCGAAGAGTTGAACCCTATCATATGAGGTCTTTGGTTTACAACTACCAAATCGAAGAAAAAAACATGCTTTTACTCAGACACCCCTATCTCACCAAGGTAAGATAAAACATTATGCGTCAAGTTTCAGTTTTTTCTAGGCGATTGTGTGCAGTTGGGACTCTAGTGCGGTATTCACATTATAAAAAGTGAGTTTCTGAGTTTTTATATGATACTGCTGGAATTTCAACTGCACATAGCCAGTAAAGCTATGTACCCACGCTAGTTCATGCTCGATGGTTTTACGCTTATTCGCACATGTCTCAATGTGTGTACCTTCTCGCTTTATGCTTTTTATTCGATTACGAGCCAACGGTTCTATGTGAAAAAGATTAAAGTACCGTAATTCTTGCTCGATGTGCGACAGAAGTTTACGATTTGACTTACCCTGCTTACTGCTAAATATGCCCGAATTATTGAAGTGACACCTTGTTTCGACTTAATTAGTACAAGAAACAACTATTTACGTCAAGGGGTGGTTATTAGATTCTTTGTTTGGGTTATAAATAATTTGTGCTTATTTAGATTGCAATGGAACCTTTCAGCAAACATCACTTCATACTAACAATGTTAAAATTTTGAATAAAAATGGAACTTTAACTTCTCATGCCTCAAAATTACCCATTGTTTATGAAAATTTTATATGGCATATGCATATGGTTATCTGGAATTGAACTAGTTCTTTTTGATGAGCCGTATTCGTACGACTCCCGGTAAACCGTATCACGTCACGGCTCAATTGAACATTTACTCTTTTTTATCAGCACCATCAAAATGATCCAAGTATTAATTGTTATTACAAACTCAGAGACGTGAACGGCGTCTACATCTGAACTTACTAACTACCTAGCATCTCATTTGTCTTGTCGTACGAGACGACCTACCGGTGCCAAGAGTCGTACAATCATTCATACGCTTACGCTGGGAGCCATATCGTGGACGCCGTATTGGGCGAGCACAGTATTCTAATTGCTCATACGTTAGGAACTCACGGCTCCCGTTCAATTGAGTTGACTTTGAGCTGGTACCGTTGCTTCCACTCTTAATAAAATGTGTCATACCCATTGCTCTTATGTTCGTGGAAATTTTACTTTCAGCACACTACGGAGGTATTAGGTTGCTGTAGCTCGGCGTTTCGAAGGTTATTGCATTTTTTACCATCTCACCTGATGTAAATAGTTGTTTCGTGTTGTAATGAAGTTGAAACGAAGTATTATTTAAATAAATTGTGCGTGTTAAGAAGTTAGCGGAATGAGGAAACTTTTTTTTCTTATATTTTCTTTTATTTATTCAATAATATTATTATTCAATTTATAAACACAGTTTATTTATATACAAGTTCTACTGTATAATTATTATTACGTATGACTGCTTTTTCGCCTTTATTGTCAAAACGTTTGATAATGCTTTCAGAAGTAGAAACAGCGTAATGATAATTACACAGCAGAAGTATGAATTGATTAACAATATTATTGAATAAACAAGGTGTCCGGGGGTAAAGTGCACTAACTTCGGGGGGTGATTCTACATGATAGTACAAGTAAAAAAGATAAATAACTTTTTTGATATTGCACCCTTTTTATGCTAGATTTTGGGTAAAAAAGATGAATTGTCTGTGTGGAAAAATAAATATTCTTCTATTATATATATATTGTCAGCTTAACTTCTTCACCGTAACATCAGAATTGAAAATATAATTTCCTTGTAAGCACGAAATGCGTAGCAAAAAAATTATCAAATTGTGAAAAGAATCTTTTCAGATCCAAACAGGAGATAAAGTACCTACCTATAATTTATTTTTGACAGCATCGAGAAGTCCTGTTTTAACTCAACCGTTTTGCATTTCTGTCTGTAAATTTAATTTTTTTATTTAAAACTACTCAATTACTGTTAAACTTATTGTGAAATTAGAAGAGCGCATCAGCAGAATGCTGCCTGCTCATTAAATATTAATAAAATTTGTTTGTACATTGCAAGATGGTGGTCGTCTAATATGTAGTTCAATAAAGATTCTTTATTCAAATTTGAAATCGTCTTATTTATTTGGACTTTTTTTTTTCAATATTTTCATACCTACCTGTCTGAAGAAAATTTGAAAAGAGAATTGGTCTTGCAACATCAAGTACCTACCTAAATGTAATAATGATCATTTTCTGTTTTTCAGGAACAAAGTTTTGGGCATGCCAAGGCGTTGGGAAAGCACGAAACCTATATAAACAATTGCAAAGAAAAGCTGCAGACTAAATTCAAGGAACACGTCACCTTGGAAGACAGACTGATGCACCTAAAGGTGCAGGATCGTTGGGACTAGCACCTGAAGAATTATCTTATTTCATCTGCCACCTTCTATTTTAGTTGTATAGTTTATTTCTAATTATAATATCTATTACTCATATATTTATTTTTATTTGTTGGTCCCAGTTGGTCTGAAAAGTATTCCCTCGCCTAATAAACAAACTTCTGATGTTTTCCAGCTTTCCTCTTTTGCTTCCCTACTTCCTTCAACCTTACATTATTTTTCATAGTTCCACCAACGACATTTCATAAATGTAATGTCATCGAACTCCACTGTTTTTGCAGCGACAGAATGCAGACTTTTTTTTTTTAATGTGCACCGCACAAGAGTCCCAATTACTTCCAACCATTTGGAGCCAGTGAGACTATGGCATCCCAAGTTGGGGTATGTTGTGAGGCTGTTTGTAGTGGGAAGGGGAAATAGAAAATGTGGAAGTACCTGGCGAGTACTGAGTACCTGGCTCTCGTACGGTAAGGCCCTCGACTGCGGAGCCGGAAGACATGATTATAATTATTATGACATTAGTATTAAGTGTGCCACCGAACCCAGAATCTTGTCTGAACTCAATTTTCAATATTAATTTGAAATTTGTCTAATTAAATTATATTGAAATATTAATTTGTATTTTTTTTAAATTTAATTAAAATCAAATTTAATAATATAATTATTAAGTTCTGCAAGTATGAATTTGGCAAGGAAGTATTAATTTGTATAATAAAACCAGAAACATTGAAAAAACTCTGCTGCCATCTTTTAGAATGCTGACAAAAATATAAGCATTTTGAACAATTTCGCGACTGTAAATTCAAGGGAGTTCTTCGTTTTTTCAGGGCTTTTGTGCCATTGCCAAGGAAATTTTTTTGCTTTACTAGAGATTTTTGCGCTCTTTGCTGGGGAGTTTTTCTCATTTATAAAAAAATTTTATGTCTGCTTTGCTCAATATGTTGGGCAGTTTTTCGCACTTCTAGGGATTTTTTGTTACCTCTGCTAGGGAGTTTCTATTTTTTGTCCTAGCAACTAGCAACAGTGGTTTGACACTGTCAAACCACTGTCTATTGGGTGACAGCGGAATGTTTACATGTGAAGCCAGGTGATATGAAGAAAAAGCTCTTGAGGTGATTGGATGGTTGCTTATTAAAATTGAAAATAAAAAGATTGTTTCGTTTCATTTAATCGTAGACACATCCCGAGGACAAAAATCGTTACTTGTTTGAATGCCGCTCAATTTTAATGTACATAGATAGGTATTCAATAAATTTTGACGTCTCTTAAACTGACAGTTCAAATTTCTCAAAAGTGTTCTGTGTTGACAGACGTAAAAATAAGTCTCCATCGAATGTTACGGAAAATTGCGTCATTCCATGGGCAACACCTACAATTATGCTGCTTCTTGATTTTTTAGATCGTTGTTAATGGTCTGCTTCGGAAATAGTAAACGGGATTCGGATTGTTGACAAGGGAGAATTTTTATTATAATAGTTCTAGTCATCTCCCGATTTTTCCCGATTTCTTCAAATTTCTCCCGATTTTTAGGCAAAAATTCTCCCGATTTTGAATTTTTAGTTTCGGTAACACTGTTTGACAGTTCGGCAGCGAACAGTCGTGAAGTGAGTGGCATATTTATGGTCATGAAGCAGCGGTAAACAAAACAATATTTTCATCATTATCCCGTTTGTTTTTAACATTGTACAAAAGTCTTTTGGCAATGGAGACCCGATTTTACGAAGGATGCGGGCGGGAAGGACCCATTCGATGTATATTCCTTTGCGAGTTCCATCCCGTGGCAGGACCCAAGATAACATATCAGGTATTTAAGAATTAATTGATGTCTTACAACGTGTTTAAAATCAATAAATACATTCGATTAAACTACACTTTTTGCCTTATTAATTGCTCGCTCACTTATAATGTCCCTACTATCAAGTATCGTTGCGCTACATCAATGCAATGGTACTAACGTTTTTGGAGTATTTCTATGAATTTTAATGACTCACGACTTACCAGTAACTTTCGGTTTCCTGGAAAAACCATAGTTATTTAGTACTTTTATCATCATAATTTAATTGTTTTCAGCTGGCTTTTATTTATCTAGATTATACGTACTTCTATACCATTGGTTTGTTTTTATTTGTCGTGTTGGGATTTGTGCAAAATATTATTGTTTTTGTACAATATTTGGTTAAATATTATGTTTTTCCTGTACGCGACGTCTTTACTTCGTAATCGAATAGACATTTTTTGGTTGTTTGCTATAGGAAAAACAAAACCTATCGAGCTGCACTTAAATATTTGTTGATGACCAACTTGCTCATAATAATGTAATTTGTCATTATAAGTTACGACTATTCCTTGTTACAATTTTATATAAATATTCACCAAATATATCAAAAATGTCGTTTTAGTGAATCTAACCTATAAATTGTTAACTAAACTGTTGTATTACTAAAATGTTGTTTTTAAAAAGACAAATATTTGGTCATCAAATCCTCATTATTTGGAGTTAGTTTAAATACAAGCAAATTAACGGTATGATAACTTTTATGTAGTTTATTAACTCTTTGCACGACGCGGCCGTATCAACTGTTGTTACGGCAAAAAGTCCATACTCACACGCGGCTGTATCAACAGTTGATACGGAAACTTTGACGGCCGATATTCCAGAGCTCTTTCGTTATAAATGTATTTCTTGCTCACTTGGACATTCGTAGAACTATCACGATGCTGACATCTACAAGAATTTCTCAAAAATAAAATTGTATTTCATAAAAAAAGATCGATAATCAAGTAATAATAATAATAAATATCTTTATTGTGACAAATTTTCAAACTATAACTATGGAAATACATGTAAGACTGTTTTGTGTACATTGGTTTATAAATTAGAAGAGTATATAATTTTATCAATGGAAATTAATATATAAACAGTAGGTAAAATAAATGTAAATAATAGAAATGTTAATGTAGTTATATGTTAAGGTTTATCATAGCCCGCCTCACTAGGCTTAGCCTGTGTTGAGGCAGCTATCCACCAAGTTTATTTACAGTACTATAACGTACCTACAATTATATAAAAATATGAACACTCAATAGTTAGGTAGCATCAATATCAATACATCATATACCAAGTTCGTTTCTAGTCCTAATAATATACCTACAATTATATGAAAATACATACAATAATTAGGTTGCATCAATGACTGCGAATTTGGATGAGTGCACCGGTAAAGGCCCTATCATTACTTTTAATCCAAATTTTTACGCTATCTTTGAAATTTTTTTGTGAATGACATGTTTTTATTTTATCAGGAAGAATGTTATGTGCGCCTTTTAGTCCTTTAGTTTAAATTTTTGTCTACGGATGGCGTTAGTACTAGTATGTCATTCATAACTTTTCATAACTAAAAATGATAAGTGATCATGGTGTCCCACTTGTGTCTATCAACGCAGTGGCCTAAGTACACACACACCGAGTGAATGGCGGGACTACATTTAAAAGATACGGTACGTCTTTGTATGAAATTTTATGTTTTTGTTTTTATAAACATCTAAGAGTGTTGACACACGAGGATTTGTTTTCATATTGTGGAGAATAATCTGTTCTGTCTATATAGTCCAATAAATCATGCCATAATGCTATAATTTGACATTTAATTGCGTGCATAGGTATTTGAAAACATCTACCGCGTACGGGTATAGATAAAACGGAGCAAATTAACGCGTTCAAAAGGTTAAATAAGTGATTGCAATGTTATGTCAAACTTATATACCACATTATTATACTCTCGTCAAACGGTGTTCTATACATGTTTCTATACTGAATTGTAAAATTGTATTTTAGCAAAACATAAACATCACATAAATTGCAATACATATCTAATGCTAACGCTATGCACCACGTCGTGTAACATTTGGAATCGAGCCGCTAACAATAACATCCTTATGTAGATGGCGATAAGGTTTAAATTCCCACTTAACACCAGCTGCCTGTGCAAAAAAAATGTTGCCAAAAAGTGTGTTTTATTTTATTTTGCGAAGTTCAGGCACAAATATTTAAATGTTTTACAATCATTTTCTAAAGAACTTAATTTGCCACATTATACCATAAAACCTTATCCGAATAGGGGTTCGATAGTAGGAAGGTCAAGATGTGTTCTACTCGCAGTATTCAATGAAAATTGAAATTGTCAATTCAAAAACACATGATTTTGCGTTACTTTGTAGTGTTTCTCCTTAACCTATATAGGGTAACCTTGCATATGTAGAAATTACTGTTTGAAAGTGGCCTTGAAAGCCGAAACAGCTGTAACAATAACAAAAACCAAAAAACCTTGCTGAACTTAATAATAATATTATTAAATTTGATTTACATTAAATTTAAAAAAAAATTGAATTGAAAATGGAGTTCTACGAATTAAACACAAAAACAATAAATATATTGCGTATGTAACCTATAATGTAAACTTGCATAGTGCATGTACTTGAAGAGAAATGACACTAAACTGTGATATATAAATGCCATGTTATTATTATGTTTATATTCCTATTCTGTTTTTAATAATAAACAAATAAATGAAATGTGTTTTTGTTGTTCCAGTTCCCTGATGAGTACCTTTCCAAGGAGATTTTTGATGCAATTAATGTCTACATCATCCCAAAGCCACCGCTTCAGAGGTGTCTCATGACGATGTAAGTTTTAATAATTCATTTTATACCTGTAAATAAACGGAGCACTTATAGGACTGCTCGGCTGTCCAGCTTTAAAACCTAGTAAGAGACAATTTGTTTTGCTATTCCTTAGTAGGCAATAATCCATACATTGCTATTGAAATTTCGTACAAAATCAATTAGTAAAAGCGTAAGGTTAAATAATAATAAAAAGTGAATGTACACCACGCTTGTGTATGTTTTCAAATTTGTTTCAGATTCAAATTCAGCGACAGTTGAAGGGATAATTGCTGATCCTAAGTCTGTTTCACCCTTTGAACAAATTGTGTTCAGCGGAAGAGGACAATTATCATGTTGTTAAGTTTCCAGCTTATTATTTGATATAAATCTGAAACTAACCTAGAATCAGCGTTTAACGGGGACATTTCAACTGTCGAAACAAACAAAATGGCGCTGAATGGCCATTTTCATGATAATCAGCATATTAATGCTGAATTTCTGCGGCAAACAACTGGGCCTTAACTAGGTTTAGAAATTGGACAGCCGTGCTTTCATCAATATTACTGAATGAACGAACGCTCAGCGTAAACTAACCCCTAGCTAATGTGATACCATTTTACCATCGTTTTTTGACAGAGCGTTTGTAAAGTTAAACATTTGATCAGTTAATTAATGCAAATTAAATACAATTTCACATTTATATAAATATATAAATCTAATATAAAATATATCTATAAATATATCTATAAAATATATGGATATAAATCTGTTAGAGAGAGTACAGAGACGTTTCACTAAAATACCAAGAGCTCTGAAAGATCTACGATACGAAGATAGACTCAAGGAATTGAGATTACCAACCTTACAAGAAAGAAGAGAAAGGGGTGACTTGATCGAGACTTTCAAAATTTTATCTGGACATTACAGTTGCCCTAGCATCCAAGAAATCTTCACTACTAATAAAAATATAAATCTCCGTGGACACTCAAAAAAAATCACCAAAACGCCTTTTGCATCTAATCCTAGAAAACACTTCCTTGCAAATAGAGTAGTGGATGCTTGGAACAAACTCCCACAACATGTCATCGATGCAACAAATATAAATCATTTCAAAGCTCTATTGGATTCACATTTGGAGAGAAGAAAGGACTTAGTTCAAACTTAAAACACTCAATTGCTGTCAAACTTGTTGTGAAACCGGATATGAGCGCATCAGCAGAATGCTGCCTGCTCATTACATAATAATAATAATAATAATAATAACATTTACAATCTTACTTATAAAGATTCCCTAATACGCCGTTGCAGCGCTGGTATAGCTAAACGGTGAGAAGAGTTTTATACTGCTCCGGTTAAAATATTTACTCATAATAATATTCATGCAAGATTTTTTTAAACTGGCACCACTTTGTTACAATCCTCAAAAACACAGTCATTTTTGCATTTTGCGTTTAGTTGCTAACTTCACGTTTCTTCAGATGACATTTGCAATATCATTGACCCGGTCTTCTTTGAATTGCTTCAAAATTTGACCAGTTTGATTATGCATTCCGTATTTGCTGTGGGAAAAAGATTAAAAATATACCTCTGATAGTGCTGCCAATGGGTATTACTGCTTTTTTACATTATCGTTGCGCGACCGATCGATCCTTGTCAAATTAACCAGATTTTTAACAATGTCCGCGATCTCCGTCTTAATACCATAGTAATACGTCCTTAATCCTGGGGGTCGGGCAGTTTAAAAATTTGTCAGCCACTAATACTGCGGTATTACAGCCGGTTTACGCAGTACGATTATGTGTAACGTTTTCTACTAACCTATTCTTATCCTTCCGTATTATCTATTATGAGTAAGACGGATTGTGAATACATGTTTATAAGACACAGGGTGTAATAGGACATACCCAAAGGATTTTAGCCAGCGAATTATAGTAAAAACATCTTATTACAAAAGTAAAAAATGTTGAGGTCATTTGGCTGTATGTTTTTTTCAATTAAATACAAAAAATATATTTTTCTATCACACGTCCCCATTGATCACACTGCTACACATCGCGACAGATGACATGTTACGCGCTCTGTCTCAGACGGAGTGCGTATCACGGGACCCACTAGACTGTACCGAACTACCCAGTGGCGAGGTGTCAAGGAATTTTTTGTTGTTTTTAATTGAAAAAAAAAATATCATTGTGTCAGAAAAATGACTAACATTTTAAACTGAAAATATTCGCAGGAAGAATCGATGTTTAAAATCCTTTGGGTAAGTGCTTTTACACTTATATATATATATATATATAAATATATACATTATATATATATATATATATATATATATATTTTTTTTTTTTTTTTTTTTTTTTCGAAAGAAGCAAATACTTTGGGGTGTGACATATTGAATGAAAAAACATACACTTAGTAAGACACCACTTTATTTTTGAATCAATAACGATAGCCAACCGGGTTTCGCTTGTCCCAAGCTTCATCAGGGCTAAATATCAACTAAAGCTAATTAGATACAGGCACATATAAATATAGGTAAATGAAAACAATGAGTGAAAGAGATACAAAACAGATAGAAAGAGATGCAAATAGAAAAGGTGGAGACAAATTATTAAAGATGATGAGGAGGGAGGGAGGGGGGAAGGAAATAACAGTTTCAGCGGCGGAATAAATTTAATATGGGACTATCCGATAAATTAATTTGGTTATTTATTATATTTAAATTATTATTAACTGCTTTTTTTATTTCAAGGGCTTCTAAGTTGTTTAATCTAATTCCAGATCCATTTTTATGCAATATTTTAGTTCCAGAGATTTTATCGAATGAATGATTAGATTCTATTAAATGATTCGCAAATTCTGAAAAGGCATTATTGTTTAAACATCGTATATGTTCTTTTACTCTTAAGTTGACATTCCGGGCCGTTTTTCCGATATAAAAAGCAGAACAATCATTACAATTAAGTTTATATATTCCAGAGTGGCTTAGTTTATCGTCTTTATCTTTAGTATTAATTAAATATTTTCCTAAATTATTATTAGTGTAAAAAGCGGGTTTTATTTCAGATGGGAATTTTTTAACGCTTAAAGAAGAAAAGTTATTTGTATACAGAACTCTACGCCATTGGAATGTTTGATTTATGTTTATATTATTAGGGTTATAAGATTTGTTAAATAGAAATTTATTTGATGCTATTTGTTTCAATTTTTTATTAAGAATATTGTCTATTAGTTTTGTATCATACCCGTTGTTTAAAGCGATTTGTTTAATGATGGATAATTCGTTGCAAAAATTATTATTATTCAATGGTACGGTAACCAATCTATGAATCATGGAGTGAAATGCTGAATGTTTGTGGGATATAGGATGGTTGGATGAATTGTGAATTGTAATATCAGTATACGTGGGCTTACGATAGATATTAAATTCAAATTTATTGTTAATTATACTTAAAGTTAGGTCTAGAAAATTCAAAGTTAAGTTTGTACCTATTTCTACAGTGAATTGAATTTGTTTGTGAAAGGAGTTTAATATTTTAAGAAAAGAGTTTAATTGTCTTTCAGTGCCTGTCCAAATGCAAAAAACATCGTCAACATATCTTCTCCATAGTAAAATATTCTTTAAGAGAGGTGAATTTGAAGCAAAAATATTGTTTTCTAGGTTATTCATAAAGATGTCAGCAATAAGGGGGCTTGTAGGAGCGCCAATTGCTAGTCCCTCTCTCTGCTGGTAAATAACATTATTGTATTGGAAGTAATTTTGATTCAAACAAATATTAAAAAGACGAGATAAATCATTAGCTAAATCTTTAGACAAGTGAGAATTATTCAGTAAATTAGAAATTAGGGTTTTGCTTTCAGTGACAGGTACATTGGGGAATAAGTTGACTACATCGAAAGATATTAATTTGCAATTACTGGGAAGAACCAGGTCCTTTAGTTCATCGATTAATGCTAATGAGTTTTTGATAGTATATTTTGGGAAAAACACATTGGCATCGTTAAATACTTTTGTTATAAATGAAGATAATTTAAAATTGGGGGAATTACAACAGGACACTACAGGGCGAATGGGGCAATTACTTTTATGGATTTTTAAAAATCCATAAAGTTTTGGTGCTTTGGGGTTATCAAAAATCTTTCTTCTGGACATTTCTAAAAATCCATAAAAGTAATTGCCCCATTCGCCCTGTAGTGTCCTGTTGTAATTCCCCCAATTTTAAATTATCTTCATTTATAACAAAAGTATTTAACGATGCCAATGTGTTTTTCCCAAAATATACTATCAAAAACTCATTAGCATTAATCGATGAACTAAAGGACCTGGTTCTTCCCAGTAATTGCAAATTAATATCTTTCGATGTAGTCAACTTATTCCCCAATGTACCTGTCACTGAAAGCAAAACCCTAATTTCTAATTTACTGAATAATTCTCACTTGTCTAAAGATTTAGCTAATGATTTATCTCGTCTTTTTAATATTTGTTTGAATCAAAATTACTTCCAATACAATAATGTTATTTACCAGCAGAGAGAGGGACTAGCAATTGGCGCTCCTACAAGCCCCCTTATTGCTGACATCTTTATGAATAACCTAGAAAACAATATTTTTGCTTCAAATTCACCTCTCTTAAAGAATATTTTACTATGGAGAAGATATGTTGACGATGTTTTTTGCATTTGGACAGGCACTGAAAGACAATTAAACTCTTTTCTTAAAATATTAAACTCCTTTCACAAACAAATTCAATTCACTGTAGAAATAGGTACAAACTTAACTTTGAATTTTCTAGACCTAACTTTAAGTATAATTAACAATAAATTTGAATTTAATATCTATCGTAAGCCCACGTATACTGATATTACAATTCACAATTCATCCAACCATCCTATATCCCACAAACATTCAGCATTTCACTCCATGATTCATAGATTGGTTACCGTACCATTGAATAATAATAATTTTTGCAACGAATTATCCATCATTAAACAAATCGCTTTAAACAACGGGTATGATACAAAACTAATAGACAATATTCTTAATAAAAAATTGAAACAAATAGCATCAAATAAATTTCTATTTAACAAATCTTATAACCCTAATAATATAAACATAAATCAAACATTCCAATGGCGTAGAGTTCTGTATACAAATAACTTTTCTTCTTTAAGCGTTAAAAAATTCCCATCTGAAATAAAACCCGCTTTTTACACTAATAATAATTTAGGAAAATATTTAATTAATACTAAAGATAAAGACGATAAACTAAGCCACTCTGGAATATATAAACTTAATTGTAATGATTGTTCTGCTTTTTATATCGGAAAAACGGCCCGGAATGTCAACTTAAGAGTAAAAGAACATATACGATGTTTAAACAATAATGCCTTTTCAGAATTTGCGAATCATTTAATAGAATCTAATCATTCATTCGATAAAATCTCTGGAACTAAAATATTGCATAAAAATGGATCTGGAATTAGATTAAACAACTTAGAAGCCCTTGAAATAAAAAAAGCAGTTAATAATAATTTAAATATAATAAATAACCAAATTAATTTATCGGATAGTCCCATATTAAATTTATTCCGCCGCTGAAACTGTTATTTCCTTCCCCCCTCCCTCCCTCCTCATCATCTTTAATAATTTGTCTCCACCTTTTCTATTTGCATCTCTTTCTATCTGTTTTGTATCTCTTTCACTCATTGTTTTCATTTACCTATATTTATATGTGCCTGTATCTAATTAGCTTTAGTTGATATTTAGCCCTGATGAAGCTTGGGACAAGCGAAACCCGGTTGGCTATCGTTATTGATTCAAAAATAAAGTGGTGTCTTACTAAGTGTATGTTTTTTCATACATTATATTTTGTTTATATAATGGATGTTTGTAAATAGTACACCTTTTTTTTGGGTTATTTGAATAATGTTTCACCGCAAGTTACTCCGTCTTTTAATTTGTTGTTCCAGAAATGCGCTCGGCCACAAGATAATAGGGTACCCCATGAGGATAGAGAGCGCGCGCTACGAGCGTAACGCCTACATGTTCAACCTCTGCTTTGTATGCGACACGTGGGCACGCACCGTGCAGTATGAACCCGTTGTCAAGAAGCTGGCGGAACATCTGGTATTACAGTCAACCCATCTTAATCTGTCGCTAAATATAATTCAAACAGTCTTCTTTTTCTTATTTATATTATGCGCCCATGCAGGCTTTTGCAAACATGTAAACATTTTATAATTTGGGAGGCGGGTATGGGTACCGCCGCCCCGGGAACCGTTTATTGATAACCAACACCCCTGCCATAGGTCACCCCCAGTGGTTCGCTACGTTTTTGTGTCTTAGCAGGGTTGTTTTAACAAATATGTTCTTCTTTAATTTGGCTCTGAATGGGTTAAAGTAAAGATATTGCCTGGAGTGATTTAGTAATGTTGGTTTTAGATGATAATGGAAGAAGAGAATCGCTTTCTGTCTGATGCAGCCGTAGGTGGCAGCAAACTCCCCACTCTGCTGGCTCACCTGCTGCATGACCTGAATACACATCAGAAGGCTTCCATCGTTGGTAAGTACTCCATTATATATACTCCATTACTGTCTGACTTCTCCTCATTGAAAATCCATCACCACTTCTATTTGAAGACTATAATAGTACTTATCGGTGAGTACCGAAGTTGCAAAAATTTGTGGTTTGTGTTTAATTTGTGGAAATCCAGTGAATTTTTATTTTTTTTATTTATTTAAGTTCATCTTCTAACTTAAATACCAGTATAAATATATACATATATATATTTTTTTTAATCCAAATGTCGATTTCATACTTAAAATAATTTTAAGTTTGCATTTTTCAAAGCCCGCCATAATGATCAAAATCTACAGGGTACGCATAGTGTCAATAAAGATCTCGGTTTTGTTGGTTAAATAGTAATGTAAATCCCACTCGTGTTGGTATGAAATCAACAAATCCCAATTTAAATATTTCACAAGATTTTCAATGAACATTTTGAAATAATTTGTATACCGCATACGGTAACCCATGTGCAAGTTTATGCAGCGCAACTTTGCGTAAAATTGTACGCATTCTAATGCACGCGGCCGACTGACCCGTAAGGTAGCTGTATTACATCTGTCAGAACCTGCCGACCAATTCAAAAACGCCTCACGCCAGTCATGTTCAAGTAAAACAAATACTTATTACAATCAGTGGCGGCCGGTAGTCAAAATGTGTGGGGATTTACCGGAGTACAACATTAAGTCAGAAAATAAATTAAATAAAGGTACATACCTATTTATAAAGAAGTTCTATTCTCCGCTCCTTTTATTATATTTTATTATTTTTACGTTGAGATACATATTTCACTTTCAACTAAGGTCATTGGAATGGTGCACACAAGTTTCAGTAATTTCGCAGTCTCGGAAAAGCCTTCTAATAAAAAAGTTGTAAAATTGACAAAGCAGTGAATTGCACAGATTTCACCTGTTAACTGAACTTTATTCAGGAAGTCTCTCTACTCAACCTATTGTTCTTTATATATTCCACATTCAAAGACATTTTTAATTTGTACCATGAACAAACACAAAAGTAATCATAAGTTGGTATAACCTGCAATTGATATACCTAATTAACAATTGATACTAGGATAATAATACTATCAGATACATATATGATCGATATAACCTCCAAATAAACTTGAAAACCTTCGCAGCGCAAGAAAGGTTTTAAATTGAACAGACAATGCCCGACAACGGTGACAACTGACTAAACAATCACTCATCTCTTAATCACATGTTTTTTTCTTGTATGCTTGTATCGAAGAAAGCTGTGAGCGGAAAAAGAGCAGTTGGTAAAAGACACGATATTGACAATAATATCACACAAACGGATTTAGTTAAACTTTCTACGGAACAAACCGTTCCTTCTGATGTGGTGGTAAAGCTCGGGACACCGTGCTCGATATGGTAATATTTGCAAAGAATAGTATGTACCCACACTTTCGACTGTTCCACAGAATATGCGAACAAAATATTAAAATTTTGGATCTCAATCGAAAACGAACTGCTACGAACATAGGCACAAGTCACAGTCGGTCTGCAAGTTAAGCACGCTTAATAAGTAGCTACCTTTTGTATGAGATATTATCACCGAACCGAATTTCATATTGTGATTAGCCATGTCAGAAATTTTGTTGGTTGTTCGGTGCTCGGGAGCACATATTAGCTGGCCGCCACTGATAACAATACAGTAATGTTATTTCCACATTAAAAATGCCCCCAGTTTTCAGGTACACTAGAATTTACAAGTTCAAAACTTTATTCCAAACCATTCATAACCACGAGCAACGCCGGGTACACGTCAGCTATTTATATATAATAAAACGTATATATTCACAGTCCGCATTTGTTGATCTATAAATATGAATATGTATTTTTTATGCCATAATATTTTTCTAAGAAAAGCAGTGCTCCAGTCTTCTTTCAATTATCTTTTAATGTTTGTAGAGGGAGAGACCATGATCCACCTTAAGGTGGTGGAGAAGTGGCGCGAGGCGGCGCCTGTCCGCGACCACGACGTGCCGGTCTTCCTGCGCCCTCCCGACCCGCAAGCGCAGTGGGATCTCACCACCACCCAGGTTACATTTCATTCATCAGTTTTATCGCCCTCTCTGGGGCCTATGAGTCTAAAGGTCTTATGTGTCAACTGGCGGCAACAGTTTTCTTTAAAATTGGTATCGATCACTTCTATTGATTTTCTGCGCAGTTAGTAACTGCGTATACATATTATTCATGGAAGATTTTTTTAGATTGGCACCAATTTTTTCCAATCCTCAAAAACACGGTCATTTTTGCATTTTGCGTTTAGTTGCTAACTTTACATTTCTGCAGTAACAGTTTTCTTTAAAATTGGTGTCGATCACTTCTATTGATTTTCTGCGTAGTTATTATTCCAAATACATACTGCGTATACATATTATTACAATTACTTTTTTTTTTTTCAATTTAGCCCGTCGTCCCACTGGCTTGGTAACAGTACGAATTCGGTAAAAACCAGAGACCCTGCTGCTCTGCAAACCATAGTGAACTTTTCTACTCACGGTCTCCGGTTTTTGTCGATTGCGTTCCATTGCCGAGACGGTGTAACGACGGGTTTATTGTTAACATGTAATGTATTGTTTGGTGTTCAGGTGGTGCCCTACGTAGACGGCTACAATCATATCTCTAAAATAGCAGCGGAGGCGGATGTTGAGATCACCCTGGTCAAGTCCTGCATACAGAATCTAGTTTACTATGGAGTGGTGAGTGCACCATTATATTATGTACATACTTCTGTAGCATTACAAATTGAAGAGCTCGATGGAATAACAACTCCTCATGCTAATTTGTTCGCTTTTGGGAACAGCTCACATTATGATCTCATAGAAATCTTTGTGTTTCCCTTATTGTCATGGTGAGAAATATGATCTTTAATACCCCACAAGAGTCCCAACCGTCTGGAGCCAGTTGGGGTATGTTGCGAGGCTGAAGGTAGCAGGGAGGGGAAGGATATAGCGTAGAGGAAGGTGGGAGAGTACTTGGCTATTCATATCTAGTCACCAAACACGGCTAAAGCAATTTCAAGCAACATTTCAATACTGAATGGTATCCTTACACCAGGGCGATACTGAGAGTATCTTCCACTCTTTGCGCACGTCGGCATTTGAACCCGCAAACTCAAAAACTTAAACTCAAACTCCGGATTGCCAGTCGAGAACCTTACCCCTCGATCACAGAGGCTGTCAAAGTAAACTGTGTTAGAAAGAGAAAATACCATGCTTTGTATTCAAATCTAAAAGTTGAAAGTCGAAACCGCACATAAATTAAAATGTACACCTCTATGAAACCAAAGGTTCCGAGCGCAATTTGAAAACAAACAGTGAAACTTTGTGAATTTTTACTAATTATTTTCATACGAAAAGATGAAAAAAATTAAGGTGACAATAAGATTTGTCTAATAAAATGTTTGTGTATTTGATTTTTTGTTTGTTATTAGTAATTTTGGTTATAAAAAACGTAACTTTTTAATGATTTTATTTCTGATAAAAAATTATGGTAATTTTTGGATAGGGCCTGACACGCTTATTACGAATATTTTTTAGAAAAAAACTTTATATTCGCCTTAATTACTATAAAAGAAAACTTTTTGCATTTCGGGCGGCGGAAAATTATGAATTTAAATTTTCAATTGCGTTAACCAAAATTCACTTCGCGAATCGATGCGGCGGCAATCAGCTGCCATTAGGTACGTCACTGTTATGTTGGTATCCCTGATACATTGCGTAGATACGACTATGGCTAACTTCGTGGAAGACAAATGGATTTGTATCACAAACCATGTTACACAAACCTAGCGTAGCCGGTAAACTAGTTGAAAACTGGGATGTTTTTCTTGCCTTGACGCGAGCAGGCGTTATTAAGGGGCACTTTCCTTTGTATCACAAACCATGTTACACAAACCTAGGTATCCCACGAAAATAGCAACGGTCGTATTTAGCTCTTGTTAATGCATCAGTGATACCAACATAACAGTGCGTTCCTAATGTCGCCACATCGATTCGCGGAGTGAATTTTGGTTTTACGCAATTGAAAATCAAAATGCATAATTTTCCGCCGCCCGAAATGCAAAAAGTTTTCTTTTATTGTAATTAAGGCGAATATAAAGTTTTTTTCTAAAAATTATTCGTAATAAGCGTGTCAGGCCCTATCCAAAATTTACCAAAATTATATTTCTTTCTAAAAGAGTTTTTAGTTTTCGAATACGTTCATTAATATTACATTTATTTGGATTTTATTGCAAAGCGGAAATACTCCAACCGTCTAACAGAATATGCCAGAGGCCTGAGGGGTTACCTTTTTGGTATCCCTTCCAAGCCCCCTTCTTTATCTGCTGTGTAAATATTACTTCTGTAGTTTTACACAGACGGAGCTACACGCAAAAGTTTGAACACCAGTTACAAATTAATAGAAAACACTTGGAACGCATTTTACTTAAAACTACAATATTTATCTAAGTCTTAATATCAATATTTTAAGTAGCTGTTGCAGGTCTGATTGAGGGAGACTGGTTGAGGGAAACCCTTTGACCTGTCCTGCCGGACTCTCCACCGCAGTGGGAGGGTTGGATACATACGTCACTCCTTGACACACTGACCCCCATATTCCTACCCATCCCATATACCTTTTTCCTTCCCTGAACTTCTTCTCCTTCCTTTGCTTAAAAAAGCCCCCCCCCCAAATAAGTCCCTGAGGGAAATTATTTTCCTCAGTACCTCCTGTGTGGAGTTGATGTAAAATATTAAAAGAAAAAGTCCCTTTATCTTCACTATGCTTAATTATGTTTTTATTTCCCCAACAGGCCGCATTAGTACCAATCCTCAAATACGGCAACATGTACCGCAGCACCCCGGGCCTCTCTCGCCTCTTCAAGGACCCCAACCTGCAAGCGGAATGCGTCTCCTTCGTGGCCCTCTCAGGTGTCCCCTCCATCCGCAGCATCCTGCAGATCTACTGCAGCCTGCTCCAAGGCAGCACCCTCAAGTCCATCTGCATCCGCTACGCCCCCCAAGCCAAGTTCATCGATGAGCGGAGACTGATCACATTTGGCCTGCTGCATAAAATGATACGCTGCCTGAGTAAGTACCCCATTTACATGGGCCCCCGGGAGAAGCTGCGGCCAGAGAGCCTGCGCTACCTCTTCACGGGGGCCCTGTGTGTGGACAGACTGTGCTGCATCACGAAGTTGGGACTGATGCAGCTCGAACACACTATTGAAAATGATCCCGATGTAAGTATCGTCTGGAAATAAAGAGAGTATAGATTTTTGGGAAGTTTTTACGATGGTTTCCTAATCAGTCCGCAATTATTTTCGATAGTTACAAATCAAAAAAAATGTTGAAAACTTTCTCACTCTGCCACTGTTTGCCAAAACAAGATGGCTACATGTTGTCATAATAATATTATACTTTTTAGGATTTTGTAAAACTTCCCAATGTATTACATATTAGACTTCTTGCCTGTAAAATGGATTAACAGTATTTTTTTAAATTTAGTTATTTGGTGGTTTTGTGTTATGTATTGTGCTTGTATTTTCAATTTTACTTTGGTTTCTAATCAATATTGCTATGTGGTTTAACTTCAAAACAAAAACGTTACAATATAACCTTTTTGTTCATGTTTCAATGGATTTCAGGTTTTTTAAACCATTCCCTCCGGGCTGCCATAATTTATGCCTCTCGACAAAATGTTTATTTTTACATAAATAATAGTGTGCAATGTGTGCATTGCCACCTTGGGGTATTTTTTTTTTAAATTTAAAAAAATGATTTTAATTTGTTTTATATTTACCCATCGGTGTACTAATTTTTATTTGTGACATCTGTGTATACTTAAGAAAGATTCTTACTGTGCAGTATTTCACCCCGTATTACCCCGAATTAAACACTTGTGATTTTATATATGTAGATTATAATTTTATTGTGAAAGAAGTCCAGCCTCCCAATCTTGGCAGCGTGTAAGCCGATGGGTTTAAAAATCAAAATGTATTGATTAATCACATCAACAAAAACTTATGGTATTTTCACTACATCAATAAATCAAGACAAGTTTGCACAAAAATTAATTAATTTGCTGTTGTCAGTTTCAGTCAAAATCACTTTGGATGGAATGGGTTAATATTATAATGTACATTATTGTTGGTCAATTGAAAGAGATTTGGTTTTTTTAATGATTGTTGTTTTCCTTTGTGAATACTTAATTCATTAATTGGTGCTATGAATTTGAAAGTGACAAATAATAATTGTCCAAACCAAAGTATTGAAATGTAGATTGTGAATATCAAAAATAATGTAAGCAATTTAGTCAATGAATCATTTTTCTAGTAGTTATTTCTCTGAGTATCTTGTAACACTGCCAAATGCATTTTAACAAACTGTAAATCAATTTAGGTATTTTACCAAAAAATTAAAAGATGAAGAAAGGTATTTTTTGTCACTGCCATTATTTTGGTATTTGGAAGGTTAATTTTGAACACGGAAGAGAAAAACTGAAAGAAGTGTGTTGTGGGCGTGTCCGTGTGGCCAAAGTAATCTCAATTTTTCCTTACTTGAAGCTAGAAACTAGAAATTGAATGAACATTTTTAAATATCGAAATTTTTTCAGCTTGAACAGATATAATTTTTTTGTGAATACCACACAAGAGTCCCATCTGTCTGGAACCAGTGAGACTATGGCATCCCCAATTGAGGTATGTTGTGAGGCTGAAGTTAACACATTTCAGGCGGGTATCTTATGCGCCGGCGGACCGCTGGCGACGGGCGAAAATAAAGGCCCCGCGTGAATTATTTTAATTTTTTTTAAATCGCTATATCTTTCAAAATAATAAAAATTTCTACATACTAACTCAGCATACCCAAGCTATAAAATGACTAACTGAAAAATTACTTATTTTGTTAATCTTGAAACGCATTGCTTATTAATTGTCAGGTATTTTTATTATTGCTTATTCAATAATAAAAGGTCCCTTTGTTGAAATACCGATGTACACGAAAGACTCGAATATAAATATAAAAAGAAGAATTGTTTTGTCGTTTGATAATTATGTACATATGTAATATAACTATAACTATATAGTTGGGACCTTTAGATAGAAATTGGCATATAATATTCATACAAAAACATTCGATAATTTATTCTTTTCTGCCATTGAATTGAAGTCGGCGCAAAAGGTAAAAATACCCTTCCCGTCCTTAAGCAACAATCGACCGAACGGGTAGAAATACCTTTCCCGTCCAAAGTATGTTAATGGAGAGGAAGGTGAGGAAGGACCTGGCTATTCAGATCTAGTCACCAAACACGGTTTAAATGAGTACATTGTGAAATAACTCATATTAATCAAATAAAATTTACTTGCGTATGCCGGGATTTGAACCCACGACTTTCAGCTTGCTAGGCGAGAGCCTTACCATCTCTTATATTTCGGCGTTTGTTTTTACCGTGGTGAGTAAATTATAAAACATTTGTAAAAGCTTCTAATTGAATAACAAAATATTCAATAACTTTGTTCGCCCGATATGGGATTCTCAATTATGTGTATTACGCAGCGAGTAATTTGTCAAAAAAGGACTAGTTATTCGTAAGCAGATATTTTAAAGATCAAGGCTAAATAGTGATTCTACAATGTGAGTTGCTTGTAGACTGTCGGATTTATTTATTGACAAATCACTGAAAGGACCCACGCCACCTCCCCGCTCCACATAACTTGGTTTGTTCCCCTCACCCTTTTGTGCGGGTCTACCTTTTCTCTTGAGTGAAAAGTGCGCACTTAGGTTTTCAATTCAAGATTTATCTATAGTTAGAAAAAGGTTTGGCAAACAAAATGATATTCGGGGAGTTCAGATCTGGAGGGTACAATTCTGTTTGAATTTTATTATAATATTAAGTAAATGTGAATGAGAGTATAAGATGGTATTATGTATATTAAATTAATTATTTATTTATTGATGGAAAAAATATGTTTAAAAAGTGTTTTCTTTCTTACCAATATTATTGGTGACAATACTGATTTCGAAAGTACATATTACTTATAAGATTTACTTGCCAATATTGGTATGTAGCTGATTATGAAATTTAAAATTTTGTTGTTACTAATAATAGTAACCTGAAAGATTTCTATTATTTTTGAAAATTTTTTTGTAAAATCTGTGTTATTTTTCAACAAAAATGATGTCGGGTTAACTTTGTGGTATTTTGCAACAAATGTAATGTTGTGTTAACTTTGTGGTATTTTGCAACAAATATAATGTTATGTTTGTTAACTTTGTGGTATTTTGCAAGAAAAAATGTTGCCGAATGCATTTATTTTTCCAAGTGACGTAATGTAAAGTTGATTGCATTACGTGGCTATTCAGGCTTTCGTATTATAAAATACCAGAAAATCACGTGAAAAATACGAAAATTTGAATTATCGAAAATGAAAAATTTTCAGGTCTCTACATATTACATGGTGATTACGATATGTATAAGTATGCAGTGTTTCTGCATATTACATTGTGATTACGATATGTGCAAGTATGCAATGCTTCTGTATTTACCAATATTGTTGATAATTTGAGTGTGTACGTTTGTAACAAAGGAACTTACCGATGTTGTTGGTGCTTATGAAATAATAATGTAATTGTACGGTAGAAGGTACAGTCTGTCAGAAAATTTCTAGAAATTTAATAAAATGAAACTAATTTGTTTCATTAATATGCCAGAATAGTTTTTTTTCTTTTGATTTTCTAACTAATAAATGGCTTCTTTCCAATGTACATGTAAAAAAAAAAAAAAAAAAACTTTTCCTTGTAATTATCTCACTAAACCCATTATCCCATGGGTCGGTTAGCAATCTATATAAACCAAATAAGACAAACGATATTCCGCAGCAGCTCCCCAATTGATCTAAACCCCTCTCCTGCCGTAGGGAGAGGGATCTTATAGCATTTTTTTTTAGTGTGACACCTCAACATTTAATCTGTGTAGGCCACACCAAAAAAAGTTTTGTTGCATCTGTCCACACCAAAAAAAGTTTTGTTGCATCTGTCACTAGCATCATGGAGAAAGAGGCTGAAATATGCACTAACGTCCAAAAAGGCTCAAATATGCTTTGTGCATATGAAAGTATGCAAATGCATATTATTTGTAATCCATTGTCTAGTTATTGTGTATAAAACTGTTTCCATTTTGTGTAATTTATGCGGGTATATGTTTGTTAATTTTCCATACAAAACATAAATGATAATATATATACATACAAGCCTATATATTGTATTGTGTAAATTCACAATTTTACAATAAAGAATAATAAAAATTGTTTTTTTTCGCTTGACTAGAAAAGAGCAACAATTACGCCATATCAAAATAGTTTCTATTCATATTTTATTGTTCAATAAATTGTAATACGACAATAAAAAAGGGTCAGAAATGAAAGAAGTCAAATAATAATATTATGTATCTTGTTTTATTAAATTAATTTTAGTTTAGTTTCTCTGAACATTACAATGCAATTTTGAGGTTAAATTTTTTAGGTTTTTTTTCTCATATTTTAAAAATTGGAATAATCAGAGATAATTTTTTTATTTTTGTAATGTGGTGTGAATCTGTTCCAAAAAATACCACTCTGTAGAAGCTTAATGAATTATCATGGACTACTGATACCAACCCTAATGCGAGGCATGGAACTGGCAGGGGAAGAATGAAAATGTAAAACTATTGCGAATGAGCAGATATAAAAATAATGCAAGTCCTATATAAATGAAATGAACAGTGTTAAGAAAGGGATGCTTATATGTATGGGGTTCCATGATATTTCATCAAAATGACAACTAGGCATACCTTTAAGAAGTGATATAGAGTAATTAAAAGTGATGAAACAAAAACTAGGTTAAATAGTTACCTATGTAACCTATTTATCCTAGTTTTTGTTTCATCATTTTTCATGACTGTGTGTTGAACTGTCATTTTGATGAAATCCCAGTCACCCTTATATGGACATATAGAGAGGATGGATGGAGAAATGAAGAGTGGCAGGAGAAAATATGATGCTAAAGTGTATGAAATAAGAAGTTGGAAACGTCCCGTCTTAATATGGAGACTTAGCACACTCAAAGGAATCAAACATGTATTTGAGTTGGATCATGTCAAAAAATGGAAAAATAGTATGTATGAATACAGATGAAGCAAGGAGTGTGTGCCAAGTCAAAGTTGAGTCATGTCAACGTTTAAAATAATAGAGTCGGGACATGGCATAATCAAATACCTTCTTGAATTGGGTGACGTCACGAGTTAAATTGAAACAAAGAGAATAATACTTAGGCCAAATAGATTTTCAAAATTAACTAAAATATTAAAGGAACCAAATTGGCTAGCAGTGAAACAGTGAAACATGTGCTAACCTTGAACATATACATAAAATAATATACAAACTGTTACCAAAATACTTTTTAAAAATAAATTATCAGAGTGTGTATAAATGTGAATGAATCAAAGTGAGTGCCAAGACAATGTGGTTGAGTGGTGTTTCCCTCTTTTCCTGACCATTCGCCGAATTTGCGTGATGGTAAGTTAGTTAGCTAGGAATCATGTGTAGAAACATAGCGTTTGTGTTTTACGATCTGTGTGATTAACTTAACGTTAAACGCGACATTCGTTATAATCTACATGTTCATAGATGACGTTAATTTAATTATTTTATTAAAATACTCTCATGCTTTACAAAATTAAGACAAATCATTTTTGTGCACCCGTATATACGCAATATAAATGTGAATAAATAGTTTTGTCTGTCTAAACACTCAATTCTTTCAAGAAAGGCAATACAAATACAATATTGTACCGATGATTCAATCCAATATTGTATTTGTATGCCTTTCTTGAAAGAATTGAGTTTTTATACGGACAAAACTATTTCTTTATATTCATGTTGCGTATGTACGGACGCAAACAAACAATTCATATTAATGTTTTAAAGCATAACTTGCGCAAAGTGTATTTCAATAAAATAATTGAATTAACACCATCTATGAACACACATGTTATAACGAACGTCGCATTTAACCTTAACCACTTTTTTCTTAACTCGAATTGTTGAATTATTGGAATTCTATCTCGGGAATCTTAGCCTTTTCCGGTTATCTTTAATTAAGTTTTAACCATTAGTTGGTGTGAAGGTTTTATTTTTATTACTTTCTAATTAGACTAACAACTAAATAAAGTTTATATAGCGTTGTTTCTAAGCAAATGGGTTAGTTTTGGGTTCAATTCTGCAACTCTGTATCTTTAAATTTCGTATTACACGAAGTCTCGCGGATAAATAATTGTATACCATTAATTAATTAATTAGTAATCTCCGCTTGTGAAGTAAGCAGTATTATTTTATTAGAATATTTATTTCTTGTGCCGTTTGTGGACACAGTCTTGAGTTCCTTATTCCAAATTATTATTGTTTATTTTTTACCTAAAAGGTTGTGGTCTTCAACTGAATTAATTATTGTGTATCTGTGGTTATTTATTTATAAAATTATGTTTGTGGTAAAAAAAAATTGGCACATTTGCTTTTATGTCAAAATTATATTTTTTGTATATTTTTTTGGTTTTGAATAAAGCATTTGAAATAATACCCTGTTTGTTTCAACATTGTAACCCAATCATATACATTCTCAAATAACTTGGGAGCTTTTTTTTATTTATGTGAAACTGTACTAGAGTCTCAACTCTGTCCCAACCGTCTGGAGCCAGTGAGACTATGGCATCCCCAATTGGGATATGTTGTGATATTACATATTTTAATTAAATTTATTTGCGCATGAAGAAGCTCAGCCAATGAGTTCGTCCACAAAGTTTTATATCCAGTTTTTTAATAAACCTATTTTTAATATTATACAGGGTTTTCCAATAAGAGGTGTTATTTTGATATTCAATCGTAAAAGATCAATGGTTTCGTTGCTTGTGTGACACGTAGCGCCGTCTTGTTGAAAGTAAACATTGTCCAGATCAATACCATCCAATTCCAGCCATAAAATTTTTTTAATCATCCCTCGATAGCGCAATCCATTCACCGTAACTGTTGCTCCAGCCTCATTTTCGAAAAAGTAAGGTCCAATGACTCCGCCGGACCATAAACCGCACCAAACAGTCACAAGTTGAGGATAGAGAGGCTTTTCAACTTTTAAACTCTTGGGTTTTCCGAGCCCCAGATGCCACAATTTTGCTTGTTGACGAAGCCACCGAGGTGGAAATGAGCCTCATCACTCAAGATGATTTGTAAGTTAAGTTGTTGAAATGTGTATCGTTCCATTTTTATTAATGGCGTAGTTTCTACTTGTCAAATGTCAAAGAATGACAGCTTCAAAAGTAACATCTACCGAAATAGCGGGCTATTCAAAATAACACCTCTTATTGGAAAACCCTGTACTACAAATACGTATCAAGTAAAATTTTAAAGTTATATTGAAAAAGAAACTTTCTGATTGTACAAATAAACATGTAAAAAATCAATCCGTAAAAAACAAAGTTTTTTCTACCACAATACATCTATTTTTATTAATAGATGTATTTAAAAAATAATAATTGTTTGACTGAGGATTGGACCTTCCTCCCCAGGCACTGGAGTCAACTGCGCTATCACTTTAGCCAAATTCCGATTGGGTGGTACCGAGAATTATTTTGCATATAATAACTGCTGTGAATTTTTATAATGTCATACAAATTTCAGAAAAATGTGTCTGTGCGTGAGTGCCACCAACGGTTGATAGAATACATTGTCATCGACAACGATTCTATCTGCTGAGTTTCAGCTGAATCAGACGTCAGTGGGTTAATTTCCACTTTCAAGATTCCATTTCATTAATTGATTCAGTTTCAGCTAATCAGACGTCAGGAAAGTGTGTTGATTTCCACATTCAAGATTCCATTTCATTCATTGATTCAGTTATTTATTATTCCATTTCATTCCTTCGAGAAAACAAAATGGAAATTAAAATAGATATTTAAGGCGATGCCATACGTAGTAATGCAAAATCATGTGTTTTTGGTTTGAAAATTTGGTCTCCTAGAAATGTTTCAGGTGCTTTAATTAAATACTGCGAGTAGAATACATCTTGGCCTTTGAAATAATCGAGTATTTTTTAGATAATTCTTTTTATAAGCCCAGAAAAAAATAATGCATAAGGCCTATGAAAACTGCTTTAAAGTTCAAAATATCCTATTTACGAACCCATTTTCGGTTATGATTTTATTGTATAATATGGAAAATTAAGTTATTTATAAAATGATCGAAAAAAAATTAAATATTTATGCCTGAACATCCACAAAATAAAATAAAAGGTACTTTTTGGCCATGTTTTTTTCTTGCATAAATCAAAACAGGCGGATGGTGTTAAGCGGGAATTTAAACCTTATCGCCATTTACGTAAGGGTTATTATTGATAGCGGCTCAATTTAAAATATTACACGACGTAGTGCATCGCCTTAAAAGAAATATGTCTTACAATCAAACTGAATACACTACTGAGTTTCATAAGACTTACGTAAAAAAAATACTGAATTTTAATAAATATATTAAAAACAAATTCATTCCTAATTTTTAGGAGCTTGTGAGGTTAAAACGAAGAAGGGGAGAGGAAGGTTGGAAATATCTCGCTATTCAGATCTTTGTGTTATAGTAAAACAACTTTTGTATAAATAAAAACATTTTATTAATATTGCAAATGAATTGCATAAGTTTCTAACCAGTTAAGTTTATTTCATTACAGCATGTTTTACATTTTGGCAGCTTTTGATTTCATCATCGAACCAAAATAATTAATTGGGTAATTCAGTTAACAGTTTTCATTCCGCCATCGCGGCCTTACCTCCCTCCTTGTTGCTCTACACAATGTGAAATAAAATAAAATATATGAAAATAAACAACATTTACATAACGGGAATTGATTAAATAATAAACTACCTAAAATAAATGTTGTAATATTTACAAGTTTACAATAATTATAATAATATTATAAATTCATTGTTAAATATTATGTGAAACTATCATTTTTGGATTCTACATACAACCCGTTTGTTTTAAAGAGCAGAAAATATGAAGAAAAGAAGAATTCTCTCTACAATATAATATTTTTTTGCCATTTTAAAATTTAACCTGTTATAAGTAATAATAATGGGAGATGAAAGAACACCATACTATTATAAAAGAACCAAGTTGTGTTCAGTATGCGCTTGCCCACCAGCTCTCGGCATGCCAGATCGGGAGAGGCACCCATCGCCTTGCGCTGCAGTGGGAGGGATATATTCGTAACTGATTCCTAGATACATACCCACCCCTCATACATTTTTCCTTCCCAGAACTTAGGCTCTGAGGGAAATTATTTTTCTCAGGGCCTATGTCATAAGTGGAAATAATGGAAAAATTTCAAGTTTGCAAATATTTTTAATTTTGCCGTTGCTAAAAATTGTTGAAAGGGGCTATAATAAATAGGTACGGTGAAAAGCAAGTCTTGCAGGTTTACTAAAGAAAATGGCTAATTTTTAATAGTAAAAGTTTGATGCGTGCAACCAACATTACAAGTGTATTTAAAAAACAATGAAATAATTTTGGTTGAATTTAAATAATATAATACAATAGATCAGTCATCAAACTTGCGATGAAGCCTTACTCCAAGCTTTAGGCGCAATAAATGCTTCACACTGCATCTTACACAATCTACAAAGTATACACAATAAGACCCACAAATTCTATAGAATTTCAATAATCCAGCATTTCAGAGGTGCGACGGCATCTCGAGCAATCTGGTAATTCCAGTAATTTTGCAATACAGTACCTAATCTGGAAATAACAGTAATAAGGATCTTACAGAAATCCGGGAATTACAGTAATCTGTAAATTATAGTAATCCAGAAATTACAGTAATCTGAGAATCACAATAATCTCGTTGTTCTAGCAATCTGAAAATTACAAAATCTTGCAATTCCAGTATGTTAAAAAAATCCCAGTAATCCAGAAATTCCAGCAATTCTTGTAATCTTAGGATTCCACTAATCTTGTAGTTCCTGTAATCTTGTAATTCCAGTAATCTGGCAATTCCAGTTATATTATAAATTGCTGTAATTTGACAATTCCAGTTATATTGTAAATTGCTGTAATTTGACAATTCCAGTTATATTGTAAATTGCTGTAATTTGACAATTCCAGTTATATTGTAAATTGCTGTAATTTGACAATTTCAGCTATATTGTAAATTGGTGTTATTTGACAATTCCAGCTATATTGTAAATTGCTGTAATTTGACAATTTCAGCTATATTGTAAATTGCTGTTATTTGACAATTCCAGCTATATTGTAAATTGCTGTTATTTGACAATTCCAGCTATATTGTAAATTGCTGTTATTTGACAATTCCAACTATATTGTAAATTGCTGTTATTTGACAATTCCAGCTATATTGTAAATTGCTGTTATTTGACAATTCGAGCTATATTGTAAATTGATGTTATTTGACAATTCCAAATCCGTGTTTCATACAGTGCTCGATTAATGAAATTCTATAGTACTTGTAAATCCAGCTCTCCCCAGAATCGTCAGTGATTTCATCACAATAGAGAGGATAGAATGGAAAACTAGCCACAAAAAATTACAACTATGGATATTATAGACATTAAAATTTAACTACATGACTGCGAAACATCAGTGTTCACGGACATTAGCATATTATTATATGAGCTCACATTGCCAAATGAATAAGTCAAAAGTGTGAACACCAAAGTTCCGCACCCATTTTATAAATTACCTATAAAAACTAGCTTAACGTTAGATATGTATAATAATAATAATAATATAAATACCTAATACCTTAATTAACATACTAGATAATAAACATGGTAAGATTTCTACGCCCCTAGGGGGCCAACTCATTGTCATTTATTCTCCCCTACTATTTGTATTACAAATAAAAATTCCACGCTAACAAACTTTCCCTAGAAATTGTATTAACGAGAACAGGTATAAAAAGCTTTTGCAGGTATAAAAGTCATTTTCAGTACAAAACATCAAATCAAGTCACTCAGCGAGGTAGACAAGCGATATTCTCCACTGGCATCGGGCACACAAGGCTCATCCAATGTGTTTAAAGACGTCAAATAATGCACAATCATTGGGTATCACAATAAAATAGAAAAAAACATTCAATATACATATTGGTTAACTATAGTGGGTATATGGGTTGTCCCTATAGCTCAGTAGTCACCTCTAAGCGGAAGAAACTTGAATTCAAACCCTACATAACGGCAAAGACTCGGTTTTCAAATGCTTAGGGTGATTCAAGATTTTCCCGGTCAATAGTATTATGTTTAGTATCAGATTACCGATAAGCTAAGCTCCTAGGCCTAATCTTACATAACAGAGACCCAATTCTATGTACTCTTTCTATAAGTGTAACGTGTATGACGAAGCGAATCACTTTGGTTATTTTTAGACTTGCTGAATCATGTTAGACTTTTTAGAAAGCCTCCTTTATTATCAGCCATCTGATGAGGAATACTGTAAGGCTGTCGGAAAGGTTATTTGAATTATATATGTACTTCTGTTTATAGATTTAAGTGATAAAAGACTAATGCCGAAACCAATGATTGTTCATCACGTGAAGTCTACAGAACACTCGGACGAATTTCTTTCAATTCAACAACTTTTTTGTAAACACTATTTAGACACAGTTTCAGGTCCCCTTTGAGCCGCACTAGCAAAGGAACGGGAATCAAACCCGCCGGCAATACAATTAATAAATAGCCTAAACATTCAAACACCACTAACAAACGTGACAATTGTAATTTCCTAAACATATATTATTAGCAAATTTAATCGCAAAACATCTAAAAGAGTCGTGTCCCATAAACACGACACATAGACTTGCAAAACGCTAGCGGTAATTTGAAATCAAATATAATTTTCAACAATTTCAAATTGAAAATTATAGAATCAGTTGTTGATTTAAAAAAATTCCATCAAAATTTATTTCGATTGTCATTTCCTTGGGCACAAAAGATTGGTCTACATTACAACAATTAATCATATAACCCATTCAATTTTACTGCTAACCATTCAGCTATAATTTTCAAATGGCAGGGTTTATCTTCACGCTGCAAATTTTTGGCATAAGTTTGAGCGTTTATCGTTAAATTGCATAAATCCTTCTGCTGATGTTCGACAAATAAATAAAGCAGCTTAGTATGGTTGGTGAAAGGCCCTGCGGCTAAGTGAACTTGTAGCAGCACAGGCTGAAGACGGTGGCAAGGGAGAGACGGGGCAGGGGGGCGATGGTGGTAGGTGGCGGCGGCCGCTGCTCGGTTTCATCCCGTTGCGATAATTCTCACGCAAACGATTCTTTCGTCGGGCTCAACTGCTTGGAGGAACTGACGCTGGAGCGGCTTTGCCGGCCGTCAGTTGACCTGGAGACAGTTATAAACATATTATATTTCTATTTTTTTGAACTAATACATAATTTCAAACCAATTTCAACCACCGGAGTTGACATCGCGTTTGCCTCCCACCCAGGCGTAGTGTGTTCAGTTCCTCGGCTGGCTAAGTCCTACATCTCATCACAAGTAACATTTTCCGCTTACTGTGGTAGTAGTAGGATATTTTCAAATATTGTCAGGTTATAAGTAACTCGGGAATGTTTGTCTTTCTTTAAAAAAAAAAAAAAATATATATATTTTGTCCATAAATTGGTCTTTAATGTGTTATTTACTAATATGTATTGCTACAGTAATTGAACCGGCAGAGGTGGAAGATCTAATATCGATTTTCAATGAACCTGATCAACTGTTCACCAATAAACATATAAAGCATTCCAGAATTTACAAAATATGTTTCAACCTCAAAATCATTATTAAAATATCAATAAAATTTTACTTATTCCTTGACAAAGACACATTAAACAAGTCAATATAGCATTTATCCAAGGTGAATTTATGTGGGTGCCATTTCATTGGTTGTTTGGACTTATTTGGGTGAATTATTTCCAGCAAAGTAGTCACACTCGAATAATATGAAAATATACAATTATTGTTACCAACGAAGTCTTAGTAGATAGTTTGGGATAGTTCCCAAAATCATTATTTTGTCAGTTAGTGTTGGGAAGTAAGAGCTTAACAGATGCACTCGTAGAGGGCAGTGCATAGAGCTTGCGTGGAAGTTCGTAAGATGGCAGCTAGTGGCCAGTAGTCACCAGGGCCAGTGAGAATGCTCCCAGACAAACTTACTGTTCTCAGATCTCAATTAGCCAGCTTCTAGTTAGGTCGACTAACTAGTCACCATCGTAATACGCGAAGTATTAATAAATCCCTGATTTATCACAAAGAACCATTTATTTATAATCTTCTTCCACGACGAGTTGGAGAATTGTTTGTGGGAACACAACAGTGAGTTAACATAGTTCTTTAAGACTACATAACAAAATAGCAAAAATCCAAGGTGATTTTAAAATAGGACACAACGATCCCTGTGAAATACCATTTGACATTTGCTTTTTGGGGTAATCATTATTCTGTTAGTTTAACTTATTTCCTCGTAGTTACTACACAAAATAGCACAAGTCTAAGGTGATTTTTGAGCGGGACCTAATACACTCTGTGGGACACCATTTAGTTGATTGTTTTAACTTACTTTGGTGAATTGTTTCCAGTGAAGGAGTTGGCCACTGGGCTGATCTTGTGATTGGCCAGGAAAGTGTCAATAGACTCATCCGAACTGTAACTGTCGTTATCACTGGAAAAATAGAAGAAACAGTGAAAGTGTTGAACAGGGAATAGAAAAAGCAACCTTTAAACTGTAAATATTATAAAACAAAGTCGCTATCTGGCTTTGTCTGTTTGAGCGCTTAGTTCTTCTAAACTACGCAACAGATTTTGACAGGATTTTAACTGTCATTTAGAGAATTTATTTTACACGTCAGCTAGTTGTAAATATTGTTTTATTATTAGTGCATATTTGTATTGCATAAGTGTTTCTACAATAGCAGCACAATTTACAAAAATGTAGCGTAAACCAAAGAGTAGAAAAAACTTATTATATCAAACCTAAGTAATAAATAGTATTTTAAAGACATTTCCACTAATTGAAATTGATTAAGCAGTAATTTACCAGAGGAACAAAATAATACTTGTCAACAATAGACAAACATTATTGTCACAAAACATTGAAAAAAAAAACTAATTATTGAAATTAACAAACAATCATTTTTGCTGTTTACGTACATATTTCAAGGCTTTTAATGCATGCATTCCCCAACGATGGGATCATGAATGAAAGTAATGGCTCGATATTATTATGAAAGCTTTCACATTAGATCAGAATTATAATACAATTTAACACTAAACAAAAAGCACAACAATTACCTGTCGCTGTTATCCCCGGGGCTCAGCTCGTCGGAGATGGCCTGTTGTAGAAGCGCGATGCGAGCGCGGGCCTCGCGCAGCTCTGTCCTGGCGCTGGCACCCTCGGCGCGCTCTGCCTCCAGCCGTCCCTCGGCCTCAGTGCGCGCGCGGACTGCCTCGTCCATGCGCACCGATACAGTGGACAGCTCTTCGCGTAACTCCCTAGAGAATTAATACGATGAAAAATAAATGCCGATGAGGAACAATGGAATAAAAAATACAGTACTCTCTCAGTAATTCAGCGCTCGATTATCCGACAACTACTACAATCAATGGTATTCGTATGTCAAATTCCGCACGACTAGATTTGAGTGCCAAGCTTTGTACACTGGCAGGTTGGGTTATCTTACTCTCACACTCTCAGTTACTATACCGCCGACTAGCTTGCTAGAGCTGACCATTTTATCAGTCATGAGGGTTCATTTGTTTTTTTAGGACATTTTTGTGTATTCTAGCAACAACTGTTTGAGTTTGTTGCGTTAGGATCACATATTCAATCAGATTAATATGAAATGAGGGACCTACCTCAGTTGACGCATAATCTTCCTCATCTCCTCGGCCTGCTGCAGTTCCCTGGCCTGCGCTGCCCCCGCAGCCTGCGCGCTACTGGCGGCCGCCTCCTTGGCCCGGGTGGTCTGCGCCTCGAGGCGGCAGCGCGCCGTCTGCTCAAGCTCCAGGCGCGCTTCCAGCTCCTTGCTGCGGAGTTCCAGCCTGGAAGATAAACAATTATTACATTTTGAACGATTGAGACTTTATTTTTCTTCATTAGGAGAGCTCTAAAAGCATTTAGATTGAAGAAAACGGGATGCCCAGGAATGTCACCATCATATCGGTAGAAGGTTCGACTAGTCATCAACGTGAACTCACTTGTCAGTGTGCGCGGTCTGACCCTGCGTGTGCGCTAGGTCTAGCAGCGCGAGGCGTGCCTGGAGTTCGTTGGCACGTTCGCGCGCCCCCCGCGCTTCCTCCTCTGCGCCGGCTGCCCGTGCGCTGGCTTCACGAGCCGCGCGTTGTTCTTCACCCAGCGATTGTACGCAGGCACGATATTTCTTCATCACCTGCGACAAAACAACAAAAGGTTATAATTTGTAAAAAAAGTAGTGATAAAGAAGTCGGTGGCAGAATGGAAGAGTTTTGTAAAAAAACTGGTCTATCTATTGAAAGGATACTCAAAGTATTTGTCGAAGCTGTAATGCATTCTTTTCTTTAATTTCACTAGTTGGAAATAGCTCTAAAAGACCGGGAAACATTCTCGAAATGGGAAGACTTAAATATCTCGGAGACATTTTTAGACTAGCTGGTGAAAACGATTTTAATCACCTAACTTAAAGTAGTCCCAGAGAGAAATCGTATGCATGTCATCAACGAACATGCTCATTTCCCTTCTCACGCGTTTTGTGTGAAAATGAAAAAGACAGAAGTTACCAGAACGATGACGTCACGTACATCCTCTTTCTGGCACTAGTATAGCAATATGTGCTTTGGTAGTATTAATTTTGTTCAAACCACAATTTTAGTATTGACTGCTGTCTGAGGGTTACGCTATGTTTAATTATATCTAAATAGTTGGGTATTACAAACTTTCTCTAACCAAGACCCAAAAACATGGGAAGTAAGAAAGACATGGTGATATAGCCATCTGAACTTTGGATCCGTAACGTAAATAATAAAAATTATAAATACATTTTGGCAATTGTGTCCACTATTTAGTAATCCTTTAACCCCTCTAGCGTATTCTGTCAGAATACATATGTTTTTCCACTTAGCATATTCTGTCAGAATTTATGTGTACTTTGCAATAAAATCCAAATAAATAGAACATACCTGAAAACTAAAAACTATTTTCGATAGGTTTTACTGTCAGAAATAAACATAATTTATTAATATTCAAATTTTGAATAAAAACATAAAAAAGTTTAAAAAATGGCTCACTTTACGTTTTTTTGTCTAAACATTGAACTAAAATTTTAGTTTGGTATAACGAAAAAAAAACACATCTTATTGAACAGATGTATTATAAACATTATAGTCAATGCACTTTTTGTTATTTTATACAAAAATAATTTATCAAAATTCATGTTTCAAAAATATTTCTCAAATTTCGGTCGGAACCTTTGGTTCCACAGAAGTGTACATTTTAATAATATCTATAAAGACTGCTGTTTTCTCTTTCTAACACCGACTAGACCATTTTTCTCACCATGACAGTAAGTAAGGGAGTAAGGGAGACACAACGATTTAGAGAGCATATGGGTTGTTCCCAAAAGTAAACAAATTGACTCTACGGATAATGGATTTTTGTTCGCACAACCAAACAAATTAGCCTGAGAAGTTAATAACAGCAATCATCGTCACAGTTTTATAATCCACTCACTTCAGCGGCCTCTTCCTCTGCTTCTTCTAGCTGTGCGGCTGTGGTGGCGCCCTCGCGCTGCGCTTGCGCCGCCCGAGCCTCTGCTTCGCGCCGGCCCCGAACTGCCTCCTCAAGGGCCGCTGACGCATCAGCCGCTTCAGCTTCGGCCGCCTGGCGAGCCTTCACGGCCGTGCGGAGGGACACTTCTGTGTCGTCCAGTCTACAATACAAGAATAAAGGGTTAGTTTAATAATCATAAAGAATGAATTTTCCAAAATATGTTCACATTTTTATACTACTGAAACGCTATCCGAAACCGATGGAAAGATGGTGTTGGTATGTGCCAGGCGCTTTTTGGCTCAGGGTCAACCATGCATACATCTGGATAGGTTCTAACAGTGCCACTGAATTATTCCTAACAATTAATAACACAACAAATTTTTTAAGAATTATCGCCGTCTTATATTTTTGAAGGGTCAATATCCATATGACCTAAGGGACATCCCCCACTGTAGTTCAAATTGCTGCTCATTCAAAATTGGTAGCAGATCAATCCAAATAATACTTACTTGTCTCGCAACTGCCTCAACTGCTGCTTGCCGGGTGCCTCCTTCTCCCTCCGTTCCAGCACTGCCTGCGCGTCCCTTGCCAGTGCGCGAGCCCGCTTCAGGTCCTTGCGCGAACGTGCCTCTCGCGCGTCACGCTCCTGGGCCTCTGCGCGAGCACTCTCCTCTAGAGCGGCGAGTCGGCGCTCCAGCTCGTGACGCTCGCGGAGTAGTAAGGAGCGCTCGTTGTGTTCCGTTTCCAGTTGGGATTCCAAACCTGAACATGGACAGATATTTTTAATATGAAAAGTAATAAGATTATACGTATTGGCTGGCTCCATGACGAAAAAGAACAAATAAACAAATAATAAACCTAACCTAACCTATTTGTTTTATCATGTCCAGTTTTGTTACTATTCTGTTTTATCCGGTTACCGTATTAACTATATACGAGTATTTGTGCAGATTGATTGGAAATTTGAAAGAAGTACTGTGGAATATATCTATTTGGTGCAAACAAAAAGACATGATCAAGTGAATTAAATACTTGAGTGGGGTCATGTCAAAAGTCGACATAATAGAATAATAAGAATGGGAAGGAAGAAAAGACGGTACGCCAAGCCAAAGTTGTGTGTCGGTCCATAACCTTTAAACATAAATCAAACCGATTTCTTTCTGAAAGTGTAAATATATATATCATATTTTATTTGAGGCATTGGTCACTGAAACTTCATAACATAGACATCAAAGTTAAAGAACTCAACTTGTTTCAAAGCGATCTTACTAATAGGTAATAGGAAGCAGATGGTCGAAATAAATGGTTTCCACTGAATACCATTAAAATAAAAATGGTGTCCTTAAGGGAACCTCTCTTTGACCACTGCTATTTCTCATTAACATCAAAGATTTATTTAAATATCCTATGTAATAGCCTTGTGACGTACCTTTGACCTTCTTGGCAGCCTGAGCGCGCACCTCCTCCATCTCCTCGTCGCGCTGAGCGGCCTCCAGGCGCGCCGCCTTCCTCTGCTGCTCTAGAGACATTTCTAGCCGCACCTTGTGGCTCTCCAACAGCTGCACAAATATATCAAACGTTAACACAAGCTAATAAGAAAAAATACTAATTTTAAAGAAAAAAGCAAAGTCTTCCTTTTGAGTCTTGAAATCTTTTTTTTATAATGTACTCCGCAATGGTGACCTCCCAATGAGGAGGACATTATAAACTTGCAAGTAATTGGGCACTGAATAAAAAACCCATTCCCTTTTTTTTTAAATGCCACCATGTGAGAGGGTAAAGATTTTTACAAATCAAATCCATATCTTAGATCAACCTGAATTCAAGATGCTGATGAACCGTCACTTATAGGCTGCAAAAATGCAGTTTGGCAAAAAAAACTTCACCTGCAATTGTCCGGCCATCTCATCTAGTTCCTCTTCCTGGTCGTGGCATTTGGCCTCCAGGTCGTGCTTTGTCTTCCTCAGTGCCCCCACTTCTTCCTCTCCCTTGCCTCCGTAGGCCAATTCTTGCAGCTCCTTGCTGGCCTCCGTCAGGCGCTCCTCCTTCATCTCCAGCTCCATCCGGAGATCCTGCAATGAAGGACATGTATATTAGTTACTGTTTGACAAATACGTGCAGCTATTAAGTTACTTTACACCAATAAAGTGATTAGGTTAACACTCTAGATTCTAGATGGTATCTACCAGTCTAAAACTTGGTCATCTTCCTGACACCTGCTCAATCGACATTGGAAATACATTTAGTGCCCAAATAAAATGTCATAAAAATAATTAGTACCATTACTTTTTTTGCCCATGGATTATTGACACTTCCCGTGACACTATAAAAAACAATAAACACACATAAAGAGTTGAGTTAGATTAATTTTTAATTTTTCTCCAATGTTCTGTTTTGTCAAGATCTATAACATGTAGTCATGTACTCACGGCCAAGTTTTGTTCGAGGAGGTGCTTCTCCTGCTGCAGCTGATCGGCTTCCCTTTGGCAACGCTCCCTCAGCGCCTTCTCTCGCCGCACCTCCTCTTGCAGTTGCTGTCCCTCCCCGTCGGCCCTTCGCTGGCGCTTCTCCAGGAGAGCAGCGCGAGCACCCTGCTCGTCCAGGAGAAGACGCAGGTCATTGGCGTCACTGGCCGCCTTCTGAGCCTTGCGCTTCCACTGAGCGCCCACCTGGCGCTGCTCGTTGACTTCTTCGTAGGCATCTGCAACCTGGACAAACAAATAAACAAACAATGTTAATAAACTGGGAATATTTTATACGGTGATTCCAAAAGTAGGATACATCGAGGAGGGATCCAGGGAGGTGGTGGGATCCTCGTGGAAAAAAGACAAACTAGCAAATAAGCTTCAATTTGGGAGGCGTGAAGGGGTACAGCCGCCCAGGAAAACATTTAATGGATAACCAATATCTGTTTCAGTGTTAAAATCACATGTGTTATGGTTAGTTACCTTCTTCTCGAGCTGCTTCTTGAGGTTGACCAGCTGCTCCAGGTCGTCTTCGTGCTGTTGCCGGAGCTGGCGGCGAACCGCCTCCAGCTCGCGCAGGGCGGCCTGTAGACGGCGCTTGTACTTGCCGCCCGAGTCGCTGCCCTCTTCTTCGCTGCCGCCCTCAGCGCTGCCACCAGATGCGCTTGTCTCCGCGCGCGAGTACATCAGCTCAGTCTCTAGGCGCTCCGACGTCTATCCGTCAACAAACAAATAAATATTAATTCAAAACATAGGTCTAGGTCATTAGGACACAAACTTTACTGTCCTAATAAAGTTAAAGCATAGTTAATACAAGGGGCCCGTAATCACCTTGACATCTTATACGGAAAGTCCAATTGCACCAGTCCTGCAATGAGGTTGCGTCCTAATTTTTTTTAAATTTGATATTTAAAGAGTTAAGTTTTCGATATCTTCAAAAATAACGAATTTATTTATTTATTTATTTATTTATTTACGGACAAATAGTCCATTAACAACATATTAATTACACGAATAAGTTTTATAAACAGAGATGACAGTGAAAGGAGAGCATATATAAATGAGGAGCGAAGACAATAATAATGACAATAATAATATAAAAGTAAGAATGGGAGATTATAATAAGTCAAAGCATGAAGATGGTTCAAAGGGCATTAGAAATTAGACATTGCGTATTGACTGTCGAAAGTCATTTAGGCATATACCACAAAATTCAATGCTTTGACTTGACAGTGAGTTGACAAGTCTCGACATTCTGGACAAAGGAGAATGGTATCCATAATTGGTAGAATGTTGATTGACGAACAGCAATTCATTATTTCGGAGTCTACGGGAAGGGATGTTGAATTGGATAAGTTGCAACAAAGCAGGTGAGTCTGTAATACCATTGATAATCTTAAATATGCAAATCAGATCAGTGTCCCTTCTACGTTTCTCCAAAGAAGAAATGTTTAAAGTTTGTTCAACTTCATCATATGAGTACTCTCCTCTTTCAAGACCCAACCTCCAAGCGATTCCTCGTAGGAAGCGATGTTGTACGGATTCTATGTGACAAATGTGGACAGCATAGAAAGGAGACCAAATAACACTAGCGTATTCAAGGTGAGGGCGAACTAACGAGCAGTAAAGAGTTTTAAGGGTACTTATATGTTTAAAGTCAGAGGTTATTCTATGAACGAAGCCGAGTAGTTTAAGTGATTTGTTAACAATGTTGTTAATGTGCTCACGGAAAGAAAGTTTGCAGTCTAGAGTGACCCCAAGATCCTTGATAGATGTTACAGTAGATAAACAAACATTGTTTAATTTATAATCAAACTGAATAGGTTTTTTGGTTCTATAAAAGGACAAAATTTTACATTTATCAACATTAAGTTCCATGCAGTTTATTTTGCACCAATTATTAAACGAGTCAATATCACGTTGAAAATGTAAGCAGTCAAGGTAGGATTTAATTATCTGAAGAATCTTATTATCATCCGCAAAAAGCCAGAAGCGTGTATGAGAAAAAACTTTGGTGATATCGTTAATAAAAAGGTTGAAGAGAAGCGGGGCCAAATGAGCTCCTTGGGGAACGCCGGACGTTACGTCAATGTTAAAGGATTCAAAGTTGTTTATTTTAACCCTTTGTTTTCTATCGCTCAAGTAAGAGCGAAGGAATGATAACAACGGGTTTCTAATGCCTATAGCATAAAGTTTGGCCATGAGAATCGAGTGATTTACTTTATCAAAGGCTTTGGAGAAATCAGTATAGAGTACGTCAACCTGAGTGTTGTCTTCCAAGGCTTTAACAATGGTATTTGTAAAGGACAATAAATTAGTTGTTGTAGATTTCGAATAGATTTAGAATTTACGAGCTTTTGAAGTGAACATTTTCAAAACGTATTTAATAGAGTCTCGTGAAGTCACAAGTTTTTTGGTCGGTCGCAAATATCATCGATGGCTTAAATCTTCAGCACTATTCGGTATTTTCCAAAAATTCAAGAAGTTCTGTTCTCAGCGTGCTCTAATTAATATGATACATTATTGTTAAATAATATGATACTTTATTGAGGGAGACAACCCCATTCCCCAGGCTGCTTGAGCCACAAATCAAAGAGATACTATTGCGCTTACTATCTAAATCTCTGATTAAATGCATTATTTTAAAGGATTCAAGATATTCAATGAACTACCGATGATGTCAAAGAAGCTAAATGCCTTGCAGCTTTTCGTGGGTTATATCTAAATGCTATAAAGAATACGTTTTAGACTTAGTGTAAAGTGCGCCTAAATGTAATAGAAATAAGTTTTTATATGCAAATAATTCTAAAGGCTTTTACTAGATATAAAAAATGTATTTATAACTAAACAAAAACATACAAAAAAGAGATCCCTTGAGCGTATACGTAGTAAAGCCGTGAACGACCGCAAAGACATTGACAGATGGGTGAATGCCGGAAATTCAACGAGAAAAACTGAATGCAATTAGACGCAAACAAAAAAATTAAATGGCGTTAAACTTTTATTGAAGGGGGTTGCAGTAAGTTGAGAAACCAGGCTATAGCACCGTCTAATAAGAAACCAGGGTATAGCACCGTCAAATAATTTGAGAAACCAGGGTAAAGCACCTTCTAAAAAAAGGCCCTTACCTGCTGCAATGACGTGTTGGCAGACTTCAGTCCCAAGATGTCCCTTTCTAGCCGCAGCCGCTCGGAGGTCTCCGCCCCGAGCCGCTCCGCCGCAAGAGACCCGGCCGACTGCTCCACGGCCAGCTCGGCCGTCATCTCCGATAACTGCAACAATACAACACAACACAGATTAGACATTGATCATTTAACTGACATAACACAAACCCAGATGAATTGACACCAATAATAATATTTGGCTAATTTATATAGCGCCGTTTTCGTGAGAAATCACCTCAAGGGCAATATACCAATATCAAATCTAATGATGGGTATATGGGATAACACTAATGTCAAATAAAATCATGCTAACGTCAAATCAAATTACACTAGTAACATCAAATGACGCCGGCATCCAGTCAAATAAATAAAACATCAAATCAATAACACTAATGTCAAATGAAATCATGCTATCGTCAAATCAACGGATACCTACGTCGTATTAAATGACGCCATCATCAAATCAACAGAGACTAGTGTCAAATGAAATCATGCTAACGTCAAATTCTCATTTGGAAATTAGGAAAGCTTGGTATACGTGGCAATATAAAAGCCCACTAGGGCGTGTAATAAATAAATAAATATTTACCATGTAATTAAGTATCTTAGAATTATAAGTATAATATTTTAGAGAATTGATAGTAAAAAAAAAAATTAAAATATATATATATATATTAGCCTGGTTTGAAAGCTATCTTACTGGAAGACAACAAATTGTTAGAATAAAATCCTCCCTGTCGGAAAAAATTAATGCAACATGTGGAGTTCCACAGGGTTCACACCTTGGCCCAATCTTATTTATCTTGTTTATAAATGATCTTACACAAATATTTCATGATGTATCTATCTTAGGACGGGTTGTTTCGGAGAATTTGAACAATTCATCAAATTTCAACATTCATTTTCAAGATCTGTGAAAGATTTTTTCAAGTTCTGTTTTTATTTCAGTTTTGTCAAGCAACTAGCCTACAATGATATAATAACAGAACTTGAACAGGACTTTCACAGAACCCGAAAATTAACGTTGAAATTTGATGAATTGTTCAAATTCTCCGAAACAACCCGTCCTTACTTTTTGCTGATGACCTCAAAATTTATAGAACTATTCAAAATATTTACCATTGCAACATTCTTCAAGACAATATCAAAAAATTATTGTTTTGGTGTAATGAAAATAGACTTTACTTAAATGTCTCAAAATGTCAAATAGTTAGATTTTATCGAATAAAAAATCCAGTGATTTTTGATTACAACATTGGTAACAATGCTCTTGAAACATTGACACAAATCAAAGACTTGGGCATCACTTTTCAATCAAATCTTTCATTTGTTAACCACATAACAGAAATCATAAGGGCCTAAAAATGTTGGGATTTATAACTAGGCTAACCAGAAATTTTAACAATATAAAGTGTATTAAATTGTTATATTTTGCCTATGTAAGAAGTCAACTTGAGTACAATTCTCCTGTCTGGAACACACATTATAATATACATGTACAAGCTGTTGAAGGAATACAAAACAAATTCTTACGTTTTATAAATTTTAAAATGAGTATTCCAGCAATTATGTTGAACCACAACACTCTGTTAAATTATATGAATATGCTCAAATTGTCAGACAGAAGAATTTTCACTGACTTGTTATTTCTAAATAAAATTCTAAATGATTTAGTTGATAGTCCGGTATTGCTAGAATTGATAAACTTACTGATTCCACAACGTAATACTAGAAGTCAGGATTTATTTCAGTGCAGAAATTCTGGGACTAACTACCATATGTATTCCTCTTTGCCCAGAATACTAATGGAGGGAAACAATTATACCAAGTCAGTGGACATCTTCAATTTATGTTGAAACCAATATAAAACGTTGTTAATGAAGCAATTCAGTTATGTACAATAAATAATGTATATTTCTTAATATTCCCACGTAAAAGCCCCGAAAAAGGGCGTTAATAAATAAATAAATTAACAGAAACCTATGTCATATTAAATGACGCCAATATCAAATCAACGGAGACCAGTGTCAAATGAAAAACGTCAAATCATCAAAAACTTTAAATGACCCCATAATCAGATCAACCGAAACCAGTGTCAAATGAAAAACGTCAAATCATCAAAAAACCTACGTCGTATTAAATGACGCCAATGTCATATCAGCCGAGACCAGTATCAAACGAAAACGTCAAATCATCAGCAACCCATGTCATATTAAATATCAAATCAAAAGAGATCAAGAGTCAAATGAATTGACATTAAGTCAAATGAAATGATGCCAACATCAAATCAAATATTGACAATGTCAAATCAAATGACACCAATATCATCGAACTTCACCAAATCAATTGAAGTCAATATCAAAACAAATTACGCCAACGACAAATCAAATGATCCAACATCAAATTAATTGATACCAAATCAAATCAGATGGCTTGTATTTAACCGAGCATAAAATTAATCGCGATTGAATGCTCAAATATTTATATGTTGATACTAAAAGATGAATAGCATTTTATTATAGGTGGATGAACGAAAAATAATTTGGCTTAATTTTTATATTTTCACAAAAAAAATCAACAATGAAAATGTAAACGCCGGTATAAAGTTATTGGAACCCTAAAAATATTGTTGTTGTGTTTACTGGATTAAATTATCGTGAGCAATTGTTGAGCAATTCAACCACAGCTTCTATGTTGGTTTTGATGAAGACATCGCGAAAAGAGACGCGCAACAAACATCATTCATGTTAACACAAATAATATAATTGGCATAATCTCCAGAGACGCCCAGCGTGATCTATTTCAGATAGGAGTGGGAACAAAAAAAACATGGTCAGATCTCCTCGTGCGTCAAGTGGATTATGTCCAAAACCTGTTTCATTCACATTATTTATTTCCGTCCAAGAGGGACAACTGTTGTCGTGCTGTAATTCCAATACATCACGGGTCAGGATTAGAGTGTCGAAAATAAACAAAAACTCAATGGCAGAGTTTGAACAAAAAATGATGATGAAAATTGCGGCAAAATTGAAAAACAAAGCAAATAAATATAAAGCGATCGAATTTTATGCACTAAAAATAAAATTAGTTTAAAATTTACCTCTAAATAATGTAAGAAAATGTATAATATTTTTGGATTAAGACGACACACACACCCTAAAATAAAGTCGGAATCTTAACGACGTAAGTGAAAAAGGCGTCTACAAAAATATGCGACGCGCGGCCCCGCTGTATTGGACGGACCTACAGTCGAATTTGCTATAGCAGGCCTAAAAAAATGATCTTTTCGCGCGGTTTATTTTAATTAATTCTGATAAACATATTACTAAAATCTGAGATGTTTCTAAATTAATTCCTCGGGAAGTTACTAATTCATCATCTATACAAATAAAATCTGGTGCTTATCGCTATTTTTGTAGTGGAAATACGTTTATACGTTTTTAAATAAATAACTTACATCCGTCTGAAAAAGGTGTAGTTGCGAATTTGTCGGAATTAATTAAAATGTATTAGAGTCTTGTGTCGCCTCAAGATATTTGGTGAGACATTCCTAAAGCGAGGGGGTTCGATTGCTACCTCTTCACTATTGTATCGCGCGGTTGTTGCTTGGTTTATTATTGGATGAGTAGTGGCTGCGTTAACTCAACCCTCGTACATTTTTCCATTTATGGTAACGCACCACCTTGCACACTTCAGACTTGGGCACAAAAACTGATACGGGACGAGGCGCAAGCGAAGCGAGCCGAGAGCATAGAGCAGACATAAACAGAATTAAATGGATCATTGAAGAAATTACAGGTTGTTGCATTCTAGGCTAATGTGCAGGTATAACAACGTAGACTGATTGGGCATTGGGTCTAGGGAATGTCGAATAATTTCAGATCAATGCTCAATGCAATACTAAAGCTAGGCGATAAGAGACCAATTAGACTGCAAAGTGGGCGGGTTTAGTTTTAAATTACTGTCGAGCACGTTTATGTAAAACTACGAATGTAATCAAAACATACAAAAATATATGAACTGTTAAAATGATATTTTGGTAAAAGAAAGTTAAGTTTTATGGCTTTTGATGGTAATGAGGTTGCGATCTAATATTAGGTTGTGATATGATGATAAAACATTTGAGTTGACATTGAAATCACAAGCGGTGCAAATTTCACGACGTCGGAGCACACCAGATTTTTTTTTCTGCTTCAAAAGATAAATTATACCGACAACTAAAATGTATCTTACAAACCATGAACAAAATAGCTCCTCATTTTAAGACTGTTATTTTAAAAACACATCCTACAAGGTCGCACCGAAAATTGTGTGTGTTATTTATCAAAATTCAATTCGTGAGAATATTATTAAAGATAAATTAAAGCAAATAAGTACCAAGAAACTATCATTACAGCCGGCTAAAAGGGTAACTAACGAATATACGAATAGGTGTTCGGTTAACTATGGATAAGTAGTACTTGAATACACATGTAATATGCCAGAAATTAAAGCTTAACTGGCTAACTGACATATAGGTAGGCACATATATGAAAATCCGCATTCAGTTTATAAAATCAATCACTTAATATTTTAAAAATATTGCGCAAGGACAAACACTCACAACGCACCGAGGACACAATATCCACTCGAAAAACTCTCGAAAACAGAAATTAATAACATGTTTTCGATATTATTTAAGAAAATGTAACTAAATCTTGTAAAACTATATAACACGCCAACAACAATGCTGCTTCAACGAAGCAAAAACAAATAATGAACAAACTGTTCAATATCAAAAACATATTAAAACCAAAACTAATTATTGTATTCAGTGTGGTCTTGAACGTCAACTTCTATAATAATTACACTAATTACTCTAACACACCGAAAATAACTTTGTAAAAAGAGATCTTTCATTCATTAAATAACAAATGCAGAACCACGAGCACTTTACTTGCTAATCAAAGGAAACTAGTACAACAAATTGATACAAATACAAGCGTTTTTTATTGTTAAAAAATGGCTAACAATTTTATGAGACGGTGTAGAAAAATATTTAGTAAATTTGGTTTCAAAGAAGAGGCATTTTTAATGTTTTTGACAAAGTGCCAATCAAAGGAAACTGGATCTACAAATTGATACAAATACGTGAATCTTCGATCGTTTATAAGTGGCAAGCAATTTAAGGAGACAATGTAGAAAAATATAAATGAATAGGCTTGAAAGTTTATAGATTTTTAGTGTTTTTGATTAAGTGCCAGTACCAGAAGTTTAACACAAATAAATATTATGAATTTAACCATATTATACTATGTATTTATAATAGCTGTTGTATTTGAAATGCAGCCATGCGTGCACGATGGAACAGCTAGCATGAAGAAACCTTGTTACTTGTTATCGTAAAGAGCGATTGTATTGCACCATTAATTAGTTTGTGTATGAGGTACTGGAGGTGTATTAGCAACTTTTCAAGAGCACACAATCCTTTTACAAGCGATCCCGTACGGGCGGCTGAACAGTCCAACTAACCTGTCAGCTCACTAGAGATATACTAATCATAAATATCAAATGATTGACGCTAAACGCAATCTATGTGTACTTGGGGAGGTCACTGGAAAAGCAATGACTGCATATTAGGCCGGTGCGACATTGTATGGAACTTTATTTTTGGATTCGCGTATTGTAATAGCAAACAAAAGACGCCGTATATCATCAATATTCTCGTAAAATTATAAAGGAGGCTATCAACCTACAAAAGGAACAAACTACCATAAAAAATGAAAATAAATAATATTATTACTTCAATGGAAGAGAGTCCAAATATAATTACTAATCATATAAATAACTTCTTCAGTGAAATTGGTCCAAGCTTCGCTAGTAATTTGTGCAGTGCTAATAAAACTAGTGAGATGTGTCGTGTGAATGATTTTAAATCTGAACTTCACGTTACGGGAGACAATTTTGATTTTAAACCAACTAGCATTTCTTTAAATGTTATGGTGTATAAAATGCATGTATCCCAATTAGCTGATCCCATATATCACATTGCAAATATTAGCTTTGAGAGTGGGATGTTTCCCTTCTCACTGTAAGAAAGCTAAAGTAATTATTATTACTTTATTGGTAAACTAATGTTCAAGACAAGATTTTTTATGCATAGCACAAAGGGTAACAATTATTTTACAAGCAATAATTATTCGCCTGAAACACTCATCCACATTGAAAAATCTCCTGATAAAAGATACATGACGCCAACGGGACTCGAACCCGTGTCCCTTCGATTTCCGGTCGACAGCTCTGACCACTGAGCTATGGCGGCTTATCTCTTCTCCGCGAAATAATTCAATATATACTAGTGTTTCATTCAACAATTACTGCTTGTTACATTTTTTCACCTTGTGTTTTTTCACCAGTTGGTTGTGAAAACAACGTTGAATGAAACACTAGTACATATTGAATTATTTCGCGGATAAGAGATAAGCCGCCATAGCTCAGTGGTCAGAGCTGTCGACCGGAAATCGAAGGGACACGGGTTCGAGTCCCGTTGGCGTCATGTATCTTTTATCAGGAGATTTTTCAATGTGGATGAGTGTTTCAGGCGAATAATTATTGCTTGTAAAATAATTGTTACCCTTTGTGCTATGCATAAAAAATCTTGTCTTAAACATTAGTTTACCAAAAAAATAATAATTAATATTTGACAAGTTCTAGTATTTCACCTAAAAATGTAGACAATTTGTCTCGACGCCATCTAGTGAGAGAGTTAGCACGTACAATGCCTTTCTCATATAAAATAAAGTTGGTTGTTTTCAGGTGAAAAAATGTAACAAGCAGTAATTGTTGAATGAAACACTAGTATATATTGAATTATGTCGCGAATAAGAGATAAGCCGCCATAGCTCAGTGGTCAGAGCTGTCGACCGGAAATCGAAGGGACACGGGTTCGAGTCCCGTTGGCGTCATGTATCTTTTATCAGGAGAATTTTCAATGTGGATGAGTGTTTCAGGCGAATAATTATTGCTTGTAAAATAATTGTTAAAGAAATTCTCCCTTTTCAATGTGGAGATCGTCCAGATGTCAATAATTACAAACCTATATCCTTACTCAACACTCTTTCAAAAGTAATAGAGAGATTGGTATCATTCTTAGAAACATATAATATACTCTCTAGCAATCAGTTCGGTTTCAGAGAGAATATAGGAACGAGTGATGCAGTGTTGAGAATATTGTCCAAAGTCACTAGTGCCTTGGAATATGGAAGCAAAGCCTTAGCTGTATTATTAGATCTATCAAAGGCATTTGATACGGTTTCCCATGGATTACTCCTCAAAAAATATCTTCCCTCGGCATTAATAGTACAGCACTAGGCTGGTTCACATCCTATCTATTCCTATTTAAGCAATAGCAAACCAATATCTTTTGGGGTTCCGCAAGGTAGTATGCTTGGACCAATATTGTTTTTAATCTACATTAATGATTTGTGTAATTTAGATATTCCAGGTAACACTGTTAGTTTCGCAAAAGGTACTGCTTAATATTTAAGGGTAAAACCTGGAGAGAAGCTTTTAATAAATGTGACTTGAAGAGTTTGCTGAAGAGTTGACATCTTAACTTTGAATACAATAAAAACTAAATATGTGACACTTAGTATATGTGACTGTTTCAATTGTACTTGTCTGATATATAACGCTTATACTGCAACTATATTTTTATTTTATATTTTTTATATTTTCCTATCAAAAAGTCGGCCTTCTGACATTCATCATCTATTATACATAATTGTCTGCAGAATTGTAATTGCCATCCCTTGGAAAGTGTAGACTGTATCATGTATCTAGGTGTAAATATTGATAATTTTTTTAGATGGAATGACCATATCGATATGTCAACAAAGAATATCAGGAAACTTACATTTATTAAAAAAGATGGCCCTATTAGTCTCTTTATTAATTGAACACTGTATTAGTAAATAATCGAGAATCCTGTAGAAGCCTCCTCTTGTCGCAATTTCTACCACTACTCTGCCAACGTAGAGCAGAGACCAGTGTAGAGCTAACAGCGTGAATTATTATGCCACCGATTATTCAATCCTGAACGCATTAGCATTGAAAGATGACCATATTAAATATGAATAGATGTAATAGTACCTATAAGAAGTCGGCATACGATCGGTCCCGTGGGATCTGATACGACAAGCAATTTAATAAGAAGCTCGCTGGCATTGTCCAAAATATAAACTCACTATTATTAGATAATCAAAATTCATGGTATTTATTCCCTACAGAATAAATTGCTTTTTTTGTATGAATCCCAAAATCTCGAAAGCGAAATCTTTAATAATAATAATAGATCTGTCAAAGAATTTATATACAAAAATGCAAAAATCAGTCATTTTAAATACATGTAGGATAACGAAAGATTTTTTAAATATTTATATTGAGGGATCAGTAGGATTTATAGGTCCAATTAGAAGTACTACCGAGCCGAACCCTCTAATATAAAAATATCAGGAGTCGGTGAATTATTTTCTCATTTGGTCTCTGGTGATTTGACGTTGTATTTGTTCTTGTATATATTATGCTTATATAATGCACTAGCATAATGTAGATTGACTAGATGATCATTTGTGGAAAAGTGTGGGAAAGGGTTAAGTTTTTCCTGTGGGGAAGATTTAACCCGGACATAATGTCGGTGTGATAAAAAAAAATGTAATTTATATAGCGCAGTTTAGTGTCAGTTCACTTCAAGTGCGCTTTACTATAACAGACTTAAAAACGGTAATTTAGTATTAATGACCCACATTCGGAATTCTGAATTCGAAATCTTAACATTCTGAAATTCAAAATCCCTAAAAGACCAAAATGCAAAGAGAGAAAAACATTTTTTTATACACAATACACATTACCCATAGAATAATAAAACCTAGAATTGCCTTTCATACAAATTTGAATGGAAACAAATTTTCCATTTAGCCATCGCCGCCTATAGATTTGACACATTAGCCCAGCGATCTGCTTCGCTATCACTCGCCTGACATCGTAGATCTCCGCCCCATTAGAATTTCACAAAACACAGTTTTGTATTCGAAATTGCCGCGATTGAGCAAATATTTGGATCACGAAATACATCCCCACAAGGCATTTCTTGTATTATTCTTTATTATATATAAAATGTGTATGATTTTGTAACACAATCTCCTATTGGACAGATAATATCAAAGTTGTACGCTACGCTAAGGTTAAGTACATGTTATAGAAAATTTTAAGCTATTTTTTAACCAATTGCTACTGAAGGAGCTTTCAGCTTCCATATACCTGGTTTTTCACGAGCAATTTTTTAATGAAACTATTCGTCGTGAACATTTCCCATGAATTCGTCAATTCATACGATATCAATTCTCACAAAAATAAACTATTATGTGAACTTCAAAACGGTAACTTAATCATTTCTTTGCAAATGCAACGCACAGATCAAAATTCTCAGTAATAGAATATACACAATAGGAACCAAAAAAATCAATAGAAAAAAGTGATTCGTGTTAAAACAGTAGGCGCATCAAAGAGCCGATAAAACCCCCATAAAAGCCTAGTCAGTTTAGAAAGTTGGCTAAATAACGGTGGAATGCGTCGTACAGTCCGTAGTGTACAGCGTTCACTGGTACTAGCTACGGGAACGTGCCAAGTGTAAATAAATGTTAAAGATTTACAAAAACATAATTCCGATAACGCCATTGAAAGTACATGAATACATTACATCGAAACAAAATTGATACTTATTTTATCGGTGTTATTATTTATTTCGTACGTAGGTACTTATCTTTAATGTTATTTTATGGACATTTCGATTTAGAATAAACTATCTTTAATGTTATTTTATGGACATTTCGATTTAGAATAAACTATCAGATAAATGGCGCAATTGTTTGCAATAACGTTTAAAAAAATGAAAGCATTTTATGGGAATGTCCTAAATTTATATTTTAAATCGCATTGGTACTTGTAGGTTCAACGACATAATTTAGAATGTTGAATATTGTTTTTGATCGTTTACTCTTTATTGTTATAGTAACAATAATAATATTTTGATGATTTGTATAGCGCCGTTTTTGTGCTAAATCATCTCAAAAGCGCTGTACACATATAAAATTCATTTCTACAATGATCTATGTTATTACTAAGTATATATGGAGATAATATACAGTACCATGATTACCTAACATTAACTAATTGTTTATTAGCGAAATTTACATACAGGATTCAGGACATAATTGAACTTTATTTTAATAATTATATTATTTAACCGGCATTTATTTTAATAATATATATTTATGTTCTTTAATGAGCATGTTGAGGAAAGGAAAAGCAAATTTTTGAAAATTTTCAAAAATCTTAAATCTCCGAAAGTTCTTCGCGAAATTTTTACACAACTTTGCAATCGAATACGCGTGTTTTTATATACCTATATTATATAGATTCCACCTGTGACAGGTAAAAACATGTTTAAAAAAAAAACAGCGCCATCTGTTGGACGTAAAATCACAAGCGATATTGTGTCTCTATCTGCGCAGAAAGACTGAGACACAGCAATGCATGGCGAGGCACAGCTAGTATTTCATAATTAAAAATTCAGACGGAAATTTTTACACGATTACAATTTTTTGTTAATACTCAATAAAAAGTATTTTTGAATATTTTTTTTTTAAATGCTTTTGATGGGGTCAAAATGGTCAATAGGGTTACTTGTTATAAAGTTGGATGTACTTTAAAATCGTTGGCATTAGACCACTTAATTTTCCTGTAATCGTAAAAGCTCGGTTGGACATCAATAAATTAATAAACAAATCATTTCACTACATTAAATAAATATTGGCACTCAACGGTGCAGCATCGCGTATAGTCTTCAAATAAAACAAATGAAAATGATACTTCAAAACCGAAACCCGCTGATAAAACTTAACTGGAACTTGCTCTAAGATCTGGGACCTATCGTCAACTAATCATATCAAGTTTTATAAATAATCGGGATTAGCTATTTCATCATCGCTGCTATCTCTCCTCTGCGCGGTCATTAGGAACAAAGTCTCCAGGCGATAAATAGCCAATCAACGCAGCCACCGGACCAGAATGACAAACGAGGGTCTGGGATCCCGAAAGAAAAAGAAAAACACAAAACAGTGTTTTATTTTCATTCTTTTCAGAGATAATAATATCCTCACTGAGATCTCCCCTGCTGACTATTTCATTTAAAATTTTTAATATTTGAATAATAAATCAAAACATAATAGTAATTTATATAACTCCATATTGCTCGCCATACAACCCCATACAGACCTGCCACACAAAAGATGATGTGTTATAAGTGTGGGCGTGGCGACGATATGCGACGTGATCTGCTAGCCAGGCTATATTTGAAAATTATGCGACCAATTTACAATTTACGGAACGCCGTAATTATGCGGCTGTCATCTGTGAAAGTGACAGATCTCATACAAAGAAATGATATTCCGCGGCAGTTCCCCGATTGATCTGACCCCTCTCCTGAGGAAAGTTATAGCGTAGTGTTTCACCCCTACATATAATACGTGTATACCACGCCCAAATTGTGTTAACACATCTGCCCTGATGATGGACACTGCAATGCTGTCCGAAACGTTGGCTAAAGAAGGAGTTAGCGTAACACGGCATAACACCCCAAAAACAAATAGCAAAAATACTTTTGGCCGTGAAAATCTTAAATCATATTTAGGAAAATGAATAATTTTTATTAAATTAACAATATTTCATATCAGTAACTTTCTCCGTGATAGGAGTATTGTTTTAGAATAGAGTTGTTTAATTGACATGATGTTAAAAATATTTTTAAAAAATCGTCAGTGCTAAGTTCTTACAGGAACTTTGAGTCATCCATGAACCTAAGTGAGAGCATCAATGTACCAAAATGATCCACCACTTTCTTCGATATGTTCTCTGACGAGCTGGATCCGCTGTCCCACAGTTGGCCAGCGTCCAACGGCCACTTCCGATGGGTATTTTACGATCAAAGACTTTGCAAACTTAGATTGACAGATCTGAGATGTAAGACGTTGCAGCACGCACACGTAATGCGTTTGGACATTATGCAAAGGCTAGACACGTTATAGTGTGAGCAAATTGAAAAATTGCCCTGAGTAAGGAACATTCCTTTTCTGTTCTGTAAAAGACGTTCATTGATGTGAAGGAATGCTAAACACACCCTCGAGGATACATTTGAGGATTTAAGGACTGGTGATGGATATTTGAACAGCGCCGGATCTGTTATAAGTGTGGGTGGAACGTGTGAACATGTTGAAAAATCGTTAAAATTTTGGTAAATATACAGAAAATAGGGAAACGCTTAATACGCACTTCATTTTTCAAAAGAAGCAAACACATTGTGACTTGACATTTTAAATAAATAGTAGACAATAAAATGTATCAATAAAGTGACTTAAAACCATGTATTTTCATTTCATTTATTTGAAAAAACTTAGTTAGATAATAATGAGAAGTAGGTCAGCGATTTGTTTTTAGGGTATTATGCCGTGTTGCGCTGATGATGATGGTACGGAGGTACCAAAACTGGAAGACAATAACATTTATCAATAAAGTGACTTAAAACCAAGTATTTTCATTTAATTTATTTGAAAGAACTTAGATAATAATGAGAAGTATTTCAGTGATTTGTTTTTGGGGTATTATGCCGTATTGCGCTACTTCCTTATTTAGCCTTTTGACCAAAGATGGTGGTAGCGCAACACGGCATAATACCCCAAAAACAAATCACTATAATCCTTTTGGCCGTGAAAATCTCAAATCATACCAGTAATATTTCAGTTTCCAGAAATGCAAAATGTACATTTTAATAGTCATTTCGTTAAAATAAATTATTCTTCACTTGGCGGCCATTGCTATACTCCCAAAGTGTTAAGGTTAATTTTATTTTACTCTTATTTAGCCCAAAATAGGTTCTAAGTTTGTATGTTGTAAACTAGCCTAAAAAAACGAATTTAATATTATTATGCCAAAACAACGTGTGGCGTGAAGAAAAGATATCAAATTATCCGTTTTCTAGATCGATATCTTCGGAATTTTTGTATTAAACAAATCGGTCCTCTATTTAACCATAGATATGCCAATAGACAAATTTTATGCGTGCGACAATACTACGTCAGACACCATCGACGAACATAGAGGAAACTCAAAAAAGGCGCAACCATAGACAGCATAATTATCATTAGAAGCCTACTTATTAGCCTAAAATATTTCAAAAATAAAAATGTTTGAAATATCATAAAATATTACCTCACGAAAGGAAAATACTCTGTTACACGTTAAGCATTTTTATTTCAGCAAGACAATAAATTATAGATACAGGCTAAATCATTAAAAACGATGGAATTCCATATAGCATGATATAATCACGATATAATACGCACATTCATTGCAGAAACACGGATACTGTCTGAAAAAGAAATTCATCAAAAATATTCATTTCTGCGGTGAAGTTAAATTAAGGCTATTACAAATTTGCAAATTAGGAACAGAACAAAGAGAGATTCAAAGAAAACACGTGTTCTATTTTGTGTTCGAGATGTCAAGATTAAGCGTTGGCAACGCGTAATTTCATAACGAGCCACCACTCGGCCTTTTGGTTCCGATTGATAAATGAGAGTCACAAACTGACGGACATCTCGCTAATATTGGATAAATCATATATTCAAATCCGTCAAAGGTACACGACAACGGCGTACTTCGAAATCAAAATATCATACAACCATAAATATTCCACTCAGCCAGCACTCACCTTTCAAGAGTTTATTCCATAGACTTTTAAAAATTTTAATTGGTTCGATCGGAATTATACCAAAACCTCCTAGATCACAAGGCCATGACACTCGTTCAAAGCAGCCTCCTAACTTGTATGAGATTTCACAAAATATGGATTTAATTTTTTTTAAATTTATTCCTATTAAAAATCTTTTAGTTAGTTTAAAAAAATAATTAAAAATACATTTTAGGAGGTTCTTGTACAAGTTTGGAGGCTGATTTGATTCAGTGTCCCGGCCTTGTGATCTAGGAGGTTTTGATTATACCCTTTGGTTCTATGATTGATCGTGAAGGCATAGATAATTACCAACGGTAGAAGACTTAATTTAAGAAAGCAAAATATTAAGGTACCTTACCCGAAGTTTTGATGATTATTATTATTGTTGTTGATGTCTTTATGGTATCTCAAATTCAGAGTGCGGGATTTGCAATTGTATTAATTGACAAAATAGTTAGAATGCGTTTGATGACCAGATCTGAACAGCCAGGTACTTCCCCCACAGGTGGAATAAATGGAAAGAGCAAAGAATTAAAATTGAACTATGATAATAATTTGTAAGTATTTATACCAAAAGACGCCGTTTCTGAGAGAGAGGAGAGGTTTACAACGGATCTCTCGGCAGCAGGAAAAAAAGCATATTAGAGAACTTAGCAGATCATAAACTCAACAATCTGATTGTAATAATTAAAAATAATAACACCAAATTTCAACGTCTTCGGTTTTCAAAAATATTCATTCAAAAATTGACGAAAATTTTCATGTTTCTTTATTTATTTATATAAACTTAGGATGGGTTGTTTCATAGAATTTTAACAATTCATCAAATTTCAACGTTAATTTGCAAGTTCTGTGAATGTCCTATTCAAGTTCTATTATTATATCATTGTACTTAACTGAAATAATAACAGAACTTGAAAAGAAAATTATTTTTGAAATTTGAAGAAATGCTTAAATTCTCCAAAACAACCCATCATAAGATGATATAGCTTACAAAATTAAAATTAGCATCTGAAGTATCTACACCTACACAGTGTGATAGGTTTGATATATCGAGCCGGATGGCAGAACCGTTGGCCGGAAAATAAATCCCACTAAATGTTCCCAATAAAACAGAGCTAATTCAATTTTAATATCCGCTGGCGCCGCCGATCAGAAAATTATTGAAAATTAAATTCAATCGGTGTTGTCAAAGTACAAGAAAAAAGATCGTTTTGAAAAAAATATATCTAAAATGCAGTTGTTTTGGAGGTCATCTAATAAACGGCGCGTATTTTCTGAAATTTATCTCTAGAGTCACGCGGGGTAACCGTACGCGGTGGGAAAGTGTACGCGGCGATGTTTGTGACAAATTCGTGCATGAATCCATCTACACTTATTCTTCAATTCGGTGAGGCCAAAGCGTAGAGTTTTGTGGATGCGTCCACTTATCCCCATACATAGAAATAATTTAAAACTAATGTATTTCTCATCTCATGTTAAATTCTTACAGTAAAATGATCCGCGATTAAGGCGAAGCTTATTGCCATATCACAATTTTGATTAATCTTTATAACGAATTGGTGTACATTTAGAATGCCAAAAAATATGCTTTAGATAAATTGAAGGTTTTCCTATCGTTTCGCTTGAGTAAAATACAAATAAAAAATATAAATGCAAAGTACTAAAAAAGATATTTTTTCAATAGAAATGTGTGAACGCATAAAGGAAACAACTTTTAAAAAATACATTATTATAGCCAAGATTATCTGTGACAGTTTCACTTGATTAACTTTTTTGCTTTCTTATAAAATTATTTACAAAATAAATAAATACCAGTTTTTGCTTGAAATCGAACGTTTCTAGACTCCGTTTGTCAAACGATTTTAATGCCTATTACCTACAATGGAAGGTATACCAAGAATATACACATTTTTGGCTTGTAGCTTCCTCTTAATAAATCATCTGGATAGGTAATTTTAAACCCAAGAGCAGATTGCGAACACTCACACTACGGTATGCGTATGTTTACCCCACCTACGGGTAAAGTGTACGTAAGCGACATGCACATGAACTTTCTAATACAACTTTTTGACGTACGAACCGTGTGAGGTTTTTGTGTTTTTTTAGAAGCCTTAATAATCAATCATATTAGTAAACAAAAATTTGGTAAAAAATATGAAATGATTTTTAATACACAAATCCTATTGTAAAAATTGCGTACGGTTACTCCACGTGACTCTATCTATTTCCGATTTTGTTTTTGCTGGAAATTTTTGGGTCTGATACTCTGGAAAGTGTCCTAAAGATTGTGACTGAAAAAACAGAGTAATGGATTTGAAGAAACGCATTACCCCAAGTTCTTGGAAAAGACATTTAGAATTGTGAATCACGCGAGATATAAACAAGTTTATATTTGAAAATATAAACAGTAAATTAGAAGAGACTTCTCACGGTCAATAAGCATTATTTTCTTTTCGGATTGTAATTCATTGTTTTGAGGAGAAAACACAGATATAAACGGATTTTATTTCATTGTTTTGAGGAGAAAACACAGATATAGAAGAATTTTATTTCATTGTTTTGGGGAGAAAACACAGATATAGACTGATTTTATTTCATTGTTTTGAGGAGAAAACACAGATACAAACGATAAAACAATATGAATGCTTTTACTCTAAACTTCTAAAAAAATATTTCTAAAATTAAGTACGAGCATGTTATAACATTATACGGTGGAATAATATCTAACAAGAATTTTATGTAATAAAAAGTTAGAAAATCTATTCTAAATTTTAAAAAAAAAGTAATGTTACATTAAATTAGTTTATTAGAAACCAACATACTGATTGATATTTTACCGAAGATTTTCAGATATATTGTGTTGCTATTTTCTATGAATATAATAATCACTTATTCATTTATGGTCCAATATTTAGGTTACATGCTGGAAATTTTTTCTAACCAGAATATACGAATACCTACTATTTTTAAGCAATTATATAGTACCTTTATTATTTATCATTATTAGTAAATAGACTAGCTCCCCAGTTAGACCCGAGAATATTTCTCTACTAACTGAGTAATTAAATTAGTTAATTAAGAATATTACGTTCAAAATAAGAGGAAAATTACTACCTGCGTCTTATTTCGACATCTCTGTTAGTTTAAAAAAAAGTAAGTAAAATTTTCCTTTTCTTTTGAAAATCCCGTGGGTATTTAAATACTTCACGGAGTCTCTCATAATATTGTGATCATGTAATTATTGGTACATTGTTATGATCGGGGAACACTTCTTAGTACCCGACTATAGCCCAAATTGACTGACTACTTTGGTACATTGTTATGATCGGAACACTTCTTAGTACCCGACTATAGCCCAAATTAACTGACTACTTTGGTACATTGTTATGATCGGAACAATTCTTAGTACCCGACTATAGCCCAAATTAACTGACTACTTTGGTACATTGTTATGATCGGAACAATTCTTAGTACCCGACTATAGCCCAAATTAACTGACTACTTTGGTACATTGTTATGTTGGTACATTGCTAGGATCGGAACGCTTCTTAGTACCCGACTATAACCCACATTAACAGACTACTTTGACACGGTACATTTGCACAATGTTTTTATAATCATGTTTATAAACTGCAGGGTTGTCCGAAACAAGCGCAACATGGCATAGTAGCTCAACAGTCAAAATTCATTACTCATTACATTAATCCTTGTCAAAGTCCTTGAAAATTATTAATAGCACAGACTGGGATAAAACAAGAAAAAAATTGACTTTGAACTTGAAGAAAGTTTTTTTTGCAAACTTTTTGCATAACTTCCTCCATTGTCACTAGAAAAAAAACGGTTTACCTTGAAGGTTGTTACTTAATCTTCATTAAAAAACAATCGCAGCGCCGACATAATGGGATTAAGCAGCGCCACAAGAAACAGTTGGACGTCTGCCAGGATTCGTCACTAAATGTTTCGAATATCTCTTGAAAAACTTTCTCACCCGTAACAACAGTGAGACTAACAAATTGTCCGGAATTTTTAAGCGCCGCAGAAAGAGCGATTAAGAGATCGAGCTCATTAAATGTTAACACCATGTCTTGCAAAATTAGTAACCATCATGCATCCCTCAAATCAGAGACAGTCATAAGCACAGAACATTCCAAACAGTTCAACATCACAGTTTAGAATGATCTGACGGAGTTAAAAATATCACTTTGATAAAATATATAAATTTGGGTGAAGCCCGGTCAATGGTAATAGTCAATAGCCCAGAAGTATACCAAACAACATTATATAGGTCTAAGGGAAACTTCCGATGACTTCCTGATGACTTCCGAGGGTAACTGGGAGATAATGGAAATGTTGGTCGAGGACAAAAGAGGATCCCAAGGGGTAACTGATATATATACGATAACCCAGTCGACCAGCAGCAACATTAGATCTTTGGGGTAGTCGGGAACCATCAAAACTCAGGCTTGGCCGGGAGCAACCAGAAATCTCCAGATGTAGGTAACTAGGAGACAGCGAAAACATCCGAATCCAAGGCCAATTGGGATCAACGGGAAAACCAAAGAAGTAACCAATAATCACAAGTAATCAAGACCTCCATGTGTAACTGGTAGACGTCTGGAAAAACGGGATCAATTCATCTATGATGCCCAATGTTCCGCATTAATGGGAAGTAGGCTCAGATACATTGGAGAACCAAGAGACATCGCCAAACACCTAACGATAAGTCGGATTAAATTCACTAACGGACTACTGCCAAGGGAATAAGTTGCCATTGTCGGGGAGATAGGACAATGGATCTATTGCCACAGCGCTTACAAGAACTATGGTTTAACAGTTACACGCAATAACGCACTCCAAGACTCTTAGAGTTGTTTACGCTTTATTTGTGCGTGCGTGATTGAAATGGTTTCGACATTGAATTATCCATCAAGAAACAATAACCGAGATGCACTTACAGACAAAGGGAACAGTATACAGGGTGTTAAGAGACGTACCTGACTTATTTAACCAGTGATTCATAACCTTATCTCCGGTGACATTATCAATATTATTACAAATTATCAAGATATTATTTTTATTAACAATCGAGTTATCTGCAGAAAATGCCTGCTGACGTAAACAAACCGGCAACAACTGTTTTAAATTTAGTGGTTTGACGACAGCAGAAAAATATCTGACAGAAGTAGAATGCAGTGATGATGGAACAAACTTCTTTCACGCCTTCATCTTCAGTGAGAATTTTGAGTGACGAGATAACGTCACAAGGAAATGTCAGATTGCCGTGAAAAAGTTGACATTTGAGGGAACTTGTGATACCGACCTACATTGCAGAATTCGTAGTTGATATTGTCTTGGTGCTATTAGAGTCATTCACTGTTGCAGTTGTTTCTATTTTGGGTGAACTATTACAAAAACTATATTAACTGTAGATAAATAAATGACTTCAAAATACGCCCACACAAAAAAATGATACGAGTAGTACCGATGCGTTAAAATATATAAATAGAAGTAATCCTCGTAAATCAATAATAACGTACCAATCACACTCAACAACTTACCATAATATTTTACAAAATTATGGTTCAATGCGAAGTTATGGAAATTTTGAAGAAAAAGCTTTTGCGAAGCTTTTTTTAACTGTACCTATTGAATGCATTTTGATTTCTGTAATTCTCATTTCTGTACCCACGTTTTTAAACTCATTTATTATGCTGGTTATGCTGCTGTCGACAAGGTACTTGGACTAGCTTAAAATAACATCAGATTTACGCATGTTTTTGGTGGGTAGGTCAAAAGCGGGTCCAAATTTACTGAACTCACACAAGAATGTTAGCGAGACGAAATGTTGTTTGTCGTGTTTAAAATAATCTAGGAAAGTTATATTCAAGTAATATAATAATATTATGACAAGTTGTGTCATCTGTCCATTGCAGAACACCCGCTTCGTGCATAAACATTTGATTTGTTGGAATCAGTTCAAGGACTTTCCATTATAATATTAAAATGTTTACTACTGGAGATAAAGTTTTCAACGACATCTATTAAAATGCATTTAATATTTATTTCATTATAGTGTTACTTGCACGAAGTTCTGTTAGATCGTAGTGTAATTAATTAGTATTTAGTTTATAGGATCATAAAAAGATCGACAAATTTATAGTAATTTGTAATAGATAACTATTAAAATGAGCACCAAAACAATTAAAGTCCTAAATGTTATTTGGATACCAAAAAAGAGCGTTAAATCATTATTATCTATCAATTTCATGCAGGGTTTGTTGTAATTCATATTTACCTCATCTGCTTCGGAAATAGTCGTCCTGTCTTCTGAGAAGTCTCTGACATGGCTGTTGGAACGGCAAAGACTGCCCGACCTGCTGAAGTACTGGAAACCCTTAATCATGATGTTGGCCGCACTCCTGGACCTCCCCAATCTTCTCCCGTTGGCTCCTGTTAGTCCAAGATCCATCTCATCATCCTTGTGTCCCAGGTTTCTCCATTCATCCATTACATGGTCTGTCCTTTTCAAGAAGTCTTCTATCTTTGCAGACAGATAGTTAGAAGCAGTGGAATCGTCTAGATGAGCTGCTACAGGTCTAATATTCTGTCTGACTTTTTGATTCTCACAACCGAGCACAAATGTTAGGTTTGCATCAAATACGACAGGCGCTTGTTCTTTTGATCTGAGTTCTTCAATGTCCAATCCTAATTCGTCATCACAAGTTTGAGGGAATATTCTTCTAGGAGTAGGAGATTTCCCAACCCTTGTAGAGCAGACGCTCATGGATCTTGCAGGAGCGTGGTAAGAACTACACGTCGAGTATTGACTAGAAGAACTTCTTATGCTGCTCAAGCAGGAAAGTGGACTTGGAGACCGTGATATAATTGTAGGGGCAAAAGAGTTTTTTCTTCCTGGTAAATCAGTAATACGTCCAGTCTCAATGTTAGACACCGAACCGTTTCTCCGATAAGCTGGACTTGGAGATTTCGACACAAGTATTTGTCCATCGCTTCCTGGATTAGATTGGACTCGAGAAACAGAGTGGACTTCTCTCAAAGGCTTTGAGTAAAACATGCTTGCTCTATTCAATTTCGGCATAGGAGAGATTGGGGGTCTGAGATCTGTTCTTTCAGAAGTCATATAACTGAGTGGAGATGTGTTGGACTTTCTAATTGGAAGGATTGGTCTTCGCAAAGGTGGGAGACCACCGTTGAGCATGCCCATCGAGTAAGGGCTGCTTCTCGGGGAAGTAGAGTGTTCCGACATGGAGTTTAAAAGAGATCCATTGAGGGAACGGTCCAGCCCCGAGTGGCTGTAAGGGTGGCCGCCGGCCAGGACTGATGGGCCTAGCGGCATAGTGACGTCTTCTCTTGTCTTCGGGCGACAGAAGTAGGTGCGCGGTTTATTACAGTTGCAGCACAGTTTCACTTCGCACTTTCATTATGCATTATTTCGTTCACACTTGTTCTATTGTTCGGGTCGGATTGCCACTATAGCCAGACAATGGGTGGCTTCAATTAAGTATGCATCAATTGATTCAGAACTTTCGACGCATTTCTGCAATTCCAGAATCACCTCACTAAGTAGACCAGGCGAAAGAATGTTCAATTACACTGCAATGGTATCTTTGATCTAAGATCAGAATACGGTAAGTGAAAAACCAGAATTTCTGAAGAGATTTTGTTTTTTTAAGTATAATAGATCTATTTTCAAATGACTTTTAAAACTAAAAAAAAAATGGTTCGGCTGAGGATTGAACCTTCCTACCCGGGAACCGGAGTCGACAACTGTAGCAACCGAGCCAAAGACCGATATTTATCACGTATATTAACTGATGTAATGTCATCGAATTTCAGAGAAATGTGTATATGTCCGCGAATGTGTGCATGATTGCCACCAAAATGCATTGTCATCGACAGTATATACAAGTCAGTATATCTGCGGAGTTTCATCTCGAACGAATGTCGGGAAGTGGTTAAATTTCCACCTCCAAGATTTGAATTCATTCACGAAAACAAAAGTGAAATTCAAACAGATGTATTTTTAAAAAAATAAGATCTTCTGGTTTGTTTGTCTTTGGTGGACCATTTACTTTATTCAGATTTACCACAGATCACAAACTAAATAGAACAAAATATTAATTAAGTTCTATATTATGCATCACTTTTACGTACATTTCGAAAGAAATGTGCACTTGCTTTATTTTATTTTAAAAAAGAAAGACAAACATTCCCGAGTAACGAATAACCTGACAACATTTGAAAATCTCCTACTACCACCACGGTAAGCGGAAAATGTTGCTTGTGTTGTGATAGAGGACTTAGCCAGCCGAGGAACTGAACACACGCCACCTGGGTGAGGCCCAAACGCGATACCCACTCAGCCACTGACCAGCCAGTTACTTTATTTTAATTGTTTTGTTTCACTACTAATGTTGTAACTATAAAGTTCTTTCCATCTCTAAGACAATTAACATTCATCTTAACCTAATTTTATGACAATACAATACTTTGCGCTATCACGTAAACAGATTAAATGATCAGAGAAACATCTCAGTGGCTTTAATTCTGGCGGCTTAGTGGCCGCTGAAAAACAAGAAGAAAATAATCACGAAACAAAGCCCGCCTTATAACTTGGTCCAGATATAAAGCACAGCTGATCGTGAGGATACAAGAAGATATAAATAAATAAACTGAAAATCTCGATTCTCAGGCAATGTAAATATTTGGATAGCAGAAAAAAGAATCCAATAAAACGTGACTTGTATAAATAAACTGACATTTATTCGTACATTCAACTTTCAAAAATGAAAAAAAAAGTTTTATTTTAAATTTATTGTTTCGTTAAACTTCCGGAAATGATTAATTGGAGACCCTCAATCAACCACTAACTACCTGACCATCATCACGTAATTTCCTTTTTTAAAGTAAGCAGAGTACCCTCCACACAAATCTGTCTCGACACACAATATAATATATGCTTATCTGTTATAATGACGCTTGACATAATTCTACCCAAAAATTTGATTCGCTTTATAGTGGCAACGTCTTTCCAACAACTTTCATTTTTTAAATTTCATAATTTGGTGATACGCCAATAATTTTGTTGAATTTATTTATATTGAGAAAGGAATGGAATTGAATACACACGGTGTCCGAAAACTCGTGGTACAAGCGAGAAACTGGCGAATCTACATCACACGGAGAAGGCAAAATACCTTTATTTCGATCTGAACAATCGATTTTTTAAACTTTTTTCCATTTTTTCGGCATCTTAGGGGTGAAGTTAAAAAGAGGTTAAAATATTCCAATTTATACCACAAAACCAACTCCAAATGTGATTACGATTAGGATATACGAGTAGTAGGAAGAAGTCTGGGTCGCCACAGGGAGACAAATCATGACCAAGCCAATAGTCGGTATAACAAAAGAGTAGGATGATAATTAAGCAACGTGTGCCAACTGACAATACAGAATTGTGGGAATCTTTATGTCATGTTCCTTAGTTACATCCACCATACCACAATTCCACGATACCACCAAATCAATCAAAACTGTTATACTTATTGAAATTCACACTGTTAAATCACTTTGTCACTAATTTCCGGGTCCCGGTTAAGTTTAGTTCCGAGTTTCCTGGCCGGACGACATCCGGACCAAGCGATTCCTGGTCGCCGAGTGTTCCCGATAGCCCGGAGAGCAGGAGACACCAGAAGATGGCAGAGATCACGGGGGCCGTTCCTCAGTTGCGTTGCACAACAAACTTGGTCGAAAACTTGGCAAACCTCTGCGGACGTAGACCGCCGGAGAGAGACTGACTTCTTACTGAAAACTACTTGAGACTGTTTTTTGCCTCGCAGCGGAAATACGCCAAAGACTTGTTGTCAATCATTAGAAAAAATAACTGAAAGAAATGAAAACTGTTCGCAAAGACCGTGTGTTACAATTTACAATGGATCTTGCCAAAATTAGTTTCAAATACCACCATCCAGAATTTAAACGATGCTTTTGTTAACATTAGCTCAAGAAATAATTTCCTTCGGGTCCTATGTCATCTTTAGAGATGCTGTGTCTTTTAAAATTAGGAAGAAGGGGGAAGCTCTGGGAAGGAAACAAGTGTGAGAGGTGGGTTAGTGGGGTTCAGGAGTGACGGACATATGAATGGTCGAGAGAGCTTGAAATGGATTTAGCTTGTAGCAGTTCTTTACTACCCGCTACATTTCAAGATTATTCGGAGTATGGAAACACTGAATTCTGGCAAGAAGAGGTGAGACGGCAACTCGAGCGGACCCGAACGGCCAGTACCAATACGGCTTCCGCCGGCTGTAGACGCAATCCCGGAAGACGCAGCGAACGCTTCAAACGACATTGGACGAACATTTCGAGACATCGATCTTTTGGGGAAGTGTGACGCAACATGTTATAATCGTTTGGCTGGTCGTTGCTTTTCTATACTAAATTTAACATCATGTAAAATGATGTTTGGCGCCCTCTACTATTCATAACAGGTTAGAATACTTTGTCACACACACGTTTCTCATGTTACTTATTCTTATTCACCTTTCTAGTCACACCATTTAACATTGCTACCTATTATTAAAAAGTCCGATGCGCAAGGCCTTCGGTCTGACGCACATGCCCTGAGATTAAATTCAATTATGAAATTTATAGAGATCTCTAGATTGCTCTGGTTTTGTACGCTGTAGAAATAAATAATATGTTGTAATTCATGACTCTTTTATTACTACACTTTTTATCATCATGTTTCCTATTGTGGGATTAAATCCCGTTATAATGGCGCGCAACGTGCCCTTCACCTTGAAATCTGGTTATAATACCGCCCAACGTGGTAATCCGGTTATAATGGCCGCCCAACGTGGTTTTTCTCGGATATTTTTAACATTTTAATTAGGTTAGCATTTTGGATGGTTTTTTTTTTTCATGTGTGACATAGTATTTGGCCTGTTCTTCGTGTTTTACAATGTCGTTTGGAGTGTGTCTTCCTGGATTGCGTCGTCCCCTGCTTGAGTTTCTTTTTAAAAATTGTATTCAATTTTTTAAAATTTTTAATATTGCTTTTAACCTTTTTAAAATTATTATTTTTTTTTTAATTTTTCTCACATAATTAATTTTTATATATTAAATTCTATGCCGTTGGTACTCCGGGATTCATAGCGAATTTCGTTATTTATTTTATATTTTTATTTTGTGATTGTATTTCGTATTGTTCACCTTGTTATAATTTTATGCAGAATGGTACTCCGTCCACGGACGTGACTAATAGCGTCAATATGCTTACTTTTGTGTTTCTAGCTATTCAGGTACACCTATTGACTATGCGCTTAGACGAGACGCAGTTTACAATATAGCAGACACTATATCGGGTAAAATTTTATGCGAGGGCCGCTCTAGATTCTTGCTGCCGCATATAACACGGCTTACAATAACATTTATTGCTTTCATAGCGAGGTAAGTGAAATAGTATGTTCACGGTTTATTATTGTTTTGTGACTCATCATTTTGCACGCAAAATGCGTCGTAATTTTATTTTGCTGATTACTTTCAATTTTATTACGTTTTGTAAGGATTTGATCGCGTATATTTTTAAAATTTTTTTTTGTTAAATTCAAAGTAATTTAATCATAACTGCCATGTGGAATTTTTTTTTGATTTGGGAGATTTTTCCTTTTTGTTGTAATAATATTATTTGACGGAAGGTTAGTTGTAATTCCGTTTTGTTCACTCTGACTGACGGGTTATGGTGACCACAATGGAATTGCTGACGTGTTTCGACACAATTAATAAATATTTTTTTGTAATATTCATTTTGGGAAGGGAATTGTCCTATCATTTTTGAATTTTGATTATTTATGTTGTGTTTTAATTACCATCTCTTCAAGAGGATATATTGGAATTAATCACACGTAATTAATTATTTGCTATAATCTTTAATAATTATTTTTTGGAAATCTCTCCAAATTAAATTCTTCCATTTTCAAGTTAATCAAATGTTACAAACATAGTCTCGTAATAATTTCATATAAATTTATATGTTACATTTTTCGCCTTTTGTGTCCAACTCTTCGGAGGATTTATTTGGTACATTTGATCGAAATTCTGTACGTTAATTTTTTTACATAATATAACTTCGTAATAATTTTACATCAAATTTAATTGTTACATTTCGTCGTTTGTTGTCCAACTCTTCGGAGGATTTATTTGGCACATTTGCTCGAAATTTACTTATTTATTTTTGTCACAAAATACTTATAACTTAATAACTTCATAACTTAATAATTTCATAATATTTCTTTGAAATTTTAATGTTACATTTTATAATCCTGATAATAATAATTCATAAGTTATTATTTTTAATTTCACGATGTTTGCTGTTGTCTAAATAATAATTATCCGCGGTAGAAATTTTTTTTTCTCTCATCAAAATTTAGTGTTGAGAATTTTTAGTGTTGAACATTAATATTGTTGACTCCAATGTTGAACTGCATTGTATTGTCACGGGTTTTGGTAATCCAGCTTGTAATGAGGGATCATTGCATTCCGATCGCAACTGAATGGCGAGTTTATAATAATAATCTATTTTAACTACGCAGTAGTAATTATTTTCAATAAATTTCCGATTTTATTTTGTAGTGAATATTAATAAATTATACACTTACATTTATTTTGAGTTCCTTCTTGGAAATTGTCTTCGTAATTTATATTATAATAATTAATAATGAAATAATTATTTATAATTATTTTTCATAAAATATTTTTGGAATTTTAAATTTTTACATTTAAATTTTTTTTAAATTATGGATTTTTAAGTTTTAAATTTTTCATTTTGCGTTACTGTTTAATTGGTGAGTTTTGTTATCTATCTCACATTGAGGATTTATTAGATCTCAATTCACGCTTTTTGAATGTTATCGGACTTTGGAATTTTTATTAATTAATAATTTTTAATTTCTTTTCACGTCATTATCTACAACTTCGTTTAAGAGGATCTCATGGTTATATTTTAGGTCTCTTTAGTGGTTTTATACCGCGCTTTTGTTTAAATTCTTCGTTTTGGCAATAATTTTGCGAAATTATTTTTTGGCTTTTACATTATTTATAATATTGCTACCGCCATCTTTGGTATTTCTGCGCTAACTTTTAACTTCGTGATATTTTCAACTTCTTGGGTTGGAGTTTTTGATGCATTTTTTTTTGCAACTTTTCTTTATTTGTTCTTATGAACATTTTAAATTCTATTTATTGAATTAATTTTTTCATCATTACAATTTCTTTTATATTGCCGAAACGGATCAGTGGGCTCGCTTTACAAGAATTCATCTTAACAATATTCTTTTGTTCTGAATTCTTTTAATTTTTTTTTTAAGGTGAACATTATGACGTCCTGTCTTGTATTGTCGGTAATGTACTTGTGATTGTTTATTTCGATTATTGAGGATTTGGTTCTCATCTATGGTTGAGTCTGCAAATAATGCGCTCTAATACACCATAACTGGGTTTCGTTATGTGATAACACCCATGTTACAAGCTTTTAGCTTTAACATATACCATGATAGCTTATTCAGCTCATAATAGATACAATACCATGATAGCTTATTCAGCTCATAATAGATACAATACCATGATAGCTTATTCAGCTCATAATAGATACAATACCATGATAGCTTATTCAGCTTATAATAGACACAAAACCATGATAGCTGATCGGCTGATAACAGATATATTTTATGTGTTTATTTATTATTGTCATGTATATGTCTACGTATTTCATGTTTTGTTTTTTGTTTCGTCGTTTTTCATCGGTATTCTTCAGCCACTCACTGTTCGCTCTGTGACGAAAGAATATGTGCATGAAAATAAAATAATGATTAGATTAATTTTTATATAATTTCTCTATAAACTCTGTATTCTTATTCAATATTTTTTTAACAAGAAGATTTATTGATTTTCTATCTAATATTCATTTCTACACTACTGCCATCTATTGTCAAGTAGTACAAAACTTTTAATTACCATTGCTTTTGGTTTGATTATTAGCTTCATTCACTTGTAAGGTTATACATTATTTAGTTGGTATCTTCGATATTACGGTATATTCTTCTTATTTAAGAAAATTTTCCTTTTGAATATTAATTGCATTTGTCATCATGACGTTTTACTATTATATTTTTTTTGGGCCTTGGAATTTATTTTTCATTGTTGGTTACCTCGCCTATGTACAACTGTCACTTTTAGTACAAAACAGTTTGTTAGAGTTTTTATTCAGGTTTTCAACTTGAGCTTCACCTTTTCAATTAGTAAATATATTATAATTCTTGCTTGTAAGGTGTGTACCTTCTTTCCTTGAAAAGGGCTTGCTATTTTAATAAATTTTAGCTTCTTTAATCAATGACCAGTTCGGGTAGGCTAGACATCCAACATTCTCACGAAGACTTCTTCTGCTTCCGCTCATCCTACTACATGATGCGCTCATCAGGATCATCTGGATTGCCTTGCTTCTTCTTCATTTCCGTGCTGGTGCGACTGAAGTATCACTTATCATCTTAGTATGCTGTCCGTCTTTGCTGTCCTTCTCTGGCAACTTCTGAAACTGAAATGGACGGGCCCTGTTTGGACAACTTCGAACCTGAGGTGCTCCACCACATAGACGTCGGAAACTCATGTCGTCATTTTTGAAGCCCCTTGCTGCCCTCCTTTACGCAACTACTGATTTCTACTGCAGGAGTGGTTTCAAGGCCTGTTGGCCACGAGGTGTCAGGTGAACCTCAGACTTATAGGCATAAGTCTTTTGGCTGAGGGGGCATTGTAGCAGTTCTTTACTACCCGCTACATTTCAAGATTATTCGGAGTATGGAAACACTGAATTCTGGCAAGAAGAGGTGAGACGGCAACTCGAGCGGACCCGAACGGCCAGTACCAATACGGCTTCCGCCGGCTGTAGACGCAATCCCGGAAGACGCAGCGAACGCTTCAAACGACATTGGACGAACATTTCGAGACATCGATCTTTTGGGGAAGAGTGACGCAACATGTTATAATCGTTTGGCTGGTCGTTGCTTTTCTATACTAAATTTAACATCATGTAAAATGATGTTTGGCGCCCTCTACTATTCATAACAGGTTAGAATACTTTGTCACACATACGTTTCTCATGTTACTTATTCTTATTCACCTTTCTAGTCACACCATTTAACATTGCTACCTATTATTAAAAAGTCCGATGCGCAAGGCCTTCGGTCTGACGCACATGCCCTGAGATTAAATTCAATTATGAAATTTATAGAGATCTCTAGATTGCTCTGGTTTTGTACGCTGTAGAAATAAATAATATGTTGTAATTCATGACTCTTTTATTACTACACTTTTTATCATCATGTTTCCTATTGTGGGATTAAATCCCGTTATAATGGCGCGCAACGTGCCCTTCACCTTGAAATCTGGTTATAATACCGCCCAACGTGGTAATCCGGTTATAAGCTAAGTTTAGTGATTAGATATAAATAGCCAATATATATAAGTTTATTTTTTTCATTTGTCAAAAAAAATATGCATATGATAACATATTTTTTACATGAAAAATTATTATTGTTTTAATAAGGGTAAATATATAATATATGTTTCTTGGTTTTAATTAATACCTCCCTAATTGAGAATAACTCGTGTTTAGGGAGAGATACTATCCTGCATATATTACTGGATAAAAAACTATACAACCTTCTTCTTCCCCGTATCCTCACAAATTTCGGAAATTAGGAAGGTAGCGCCTTTTGAACGAAAGCACATAAATAAAAACTACATGGCTTCAGTTCTGATTAAAGGGTTCTACTGAAAAGAAAGAGAATAGAAACAAATTTAATGGTTTAAAAGAAAGGATTTGTTTCATAAAATAATGCGTTCTTAGTTTGTAAAAAGAAGTCGATCACAGATGAGATATGGGCTTCGGATTGGTAAGAGCAAGCAAGAATCGACTAAATTGGAAGAAATGATCAAAGCTGGACGCCAGAAGGCTTATGAAGAAGAACACGAAAAATTGTTTAATTGTTGAGAAAGTTGAGAAATATGACCATAGATTAATTTACTCCAGTGAAGGCGTTGAATCTGACACAAACAATGCCAACCAGGGGCAAACAGTACTACCTCAACTTAGAAGAAGTCCTCCCACAGTTGAAATCACCAACGGAATTAGCTAAAAACTGAGTATCAACGTTTAAACAGCCTAAATAATTTTCCTAAAATGAAATGGCGTAAAATAAATACACAATAAAATAAAAGTTGTTTTATTATAAGGTGGTGCTTGATTTAAGAGTGCATTCTGCATAAATTTTGGATTAATTACGTGACATTCACGAATAAACAAAACAAATTTAGGAGATATTTTTGGTTCATGGCCGCCCGCCGTGTGTGCTAGAGGTCCGTGATATTGCATGATAAGTTTTTGATATTTAGTTTTACTTTAGTCGTTAGCTTATTCTGTTAGATGAAATCGAGTACAAAATGTATTCTTATTTCAACCGCTAAAATTGAGTTCAGGAGTAGCTAACAAATCAGATATTTGAAATATTTGTCTGAATACGCCGTCAGAATCTGTAAGTTTGACAATAACATTGATTTTTAAATATATATCGCAATCAACATACTCCATGTTTAAGTACCTACCCCGACCAATTTCGATATTATAATTCTAAATTTGATCACTATTAGTAACTCATTTCGTATCACGAAGTTAGCTTAGTTAACGACATTGCCAGTTTCTTTCCACACATTCTAACAAACAAGTATCACAAAGTTAGCTCAGTTTATCTTATTTTGAACTGAAAATGTCGTTAACTAAGCTAACTTCGTGATACGAAATGAGTTACTAAATTTGATCACTATTAGTAACTCATTTCATATCACGAAGTTAGCTTAGTTAACAACATTGCCAGTTTCTTTCCACACATTCTAACAAACAAGTATCACAAAGTTAGCTCAGTTCATCTTATTTTCCATTTTTTTCTGCAATTTACATACAGATTCTTTTCGCATATTTCAACACAAATATCACGAAGTTAGCCAGGTTTACCTAATTACCCGTTTATTTCCGCAAACTCCACGTTTAAGGTACGTATACATTTGCGAACCGAAACGCGAACCGTACCACGAATTACGGGAAAGGAACGAATCAACTGCAAGCAGCGTTTCTTTCCCATAAGTTGAGGTTCAGTTCGGCAGTTCGGCTCGCGGATGTATACGGAGCATTACACAACTATCACGAACTAATCGCTTTTTATCCTATTAACCGAATCTTTCCGCACATTCTGGCACAATACGCATCACGAACTTATCATCAATATCTCCGCACATTTACGTTATTCATTACAAGTCTTTACGCATTTTATGAGTCGATCGTCTACCGACGTGTGAGCTGCAGAATCTGTCGACAAGGGGCTACGATAAAATAGTGACCTGTTTAGCAAACCCATCGCAAATAAACTATACGGCGATGCAAGTCTTAGTGGTATTGGAGGCTATTTCAGTCCCCGATACGCAGCTCGGCTGCACCAGTCGATACTATTTGGTCTATTCAATCAAAACCAAGTCAAATCAGGCCAGGACACGACACCTCAAGAAAAAAAAATCCCCTCAGGGCTAATTTTTGGGGATGCTGTGTGGAGAGACTTTTTAGGAAATGAAGGAGTTCTGGGAAGGAAAAAGGTATGAGGGGTGAGTAGAAATCTGGGGGTCAGTGTGTGCAGAAGTGACGGACGTATGAATCCATCCCTCCCGCTGTGGTGCAAGGCGATGTTTCGAGAGAGTCCTGCTGGAGTAGTCAAAGATCTTCCTCAACTAGTCTCTCGGAGCCGCCGCCGAGACCCGAACAAACTTCACCCCATAAACCCGGGCGCCCCTGCTGAGACACCAAACGTAGCGAACCACTTGGGGTGACCTACGGCAGAGGTGTAGGTTATCCAATGAATGGTTCTCGGGGCGGCAGTACACATACCCGCCTCCAATAAGCCGATCCCCCGCAAAAACTATTTAAATAAAAATTTTAATAACATAATTATATAGGGGATCTTGTGTAAATAAGAGGCCGATTTGATTCAGTGTCCTGGCTTGGTTTGAGGTGGTTTTGGATCAATAGGGATTCGGGGAATTGTAAGATTAATGAAGTAGTTACATAAGTAACTATAGAGCAAAATCTTACAGATATAAGAGTCCGATATGATTCAGCGCGCAGCGTCCTGGCCTTCCTTGGGTGGTTTTGGATCAATAAGGATTCGGGGATTCGTAAGATTAATTTGATGGGGCAGATAATAATTATGATGCCTTATTAATAATCACTATAAACAAAATCTTCCGATCTGACGAGATCGACATAAAATTGAAATAATATTAAATGCAACATCACGGAACCAATGCAACAAATAGAATTATGAAAGGGACAATGGGAAGCTTGAGAAGTACCTACTCTTCAGACCTAGTCGCTAAACATAGCTAATTTAAGCTATTTTTTTCATTATACATGGTGGTTAACACCTAGAAAATAAGGCATCCCAAGTTTTGAAGTGTCAAAACCAAGGCCGAAGTAAGTGGCGGACGAAAAGAAGAGGGGGAAATATAGCGGTTTGGGAAGTGGCTTGCTCTTTATATGTGGTCTCTAACCATAGCTAAAGCCATTTCAAGCAACTTTTAGATTCTCAATGGTGGTCGATCACTAGGAAGATACTGAGAGTATTGTCCACTCTGGAACGAAATGAAAATGTGCTAAATTTTTTATTTATTACGAGGCTAAAGGTAGGGGGAGGGGAAGGAGATGTAGTAGATGAAGATGGAGAACTACCTGGCTAATCAGGTATGGTCACAAAACACGGCTAAAACCATTTCAAGCAAAGTTTTGATTCTGAATAGTGGTCTTTCACCAGGGCTATACTGAAAGTATCTACTGCCTGGAACAGAAAAGAGTCGGGGAAAAAAGCCACCATCAACTAGGCGCCAAAAACATCTTATTTTCACATAACGTTTGGTCCTCATCATATTTAAAATGTCCCAATTAAAGTTACAGGGGCTTAACCCTACCGTACCGGAGAGGGGTAAAAAAATTCCCGACGAAAATAATTATTTATATATCAGGTATATGTAATTTATTATTATTATATCACGTATGTATAATTTAAATTAATCATATCAAGTACATTTTTTTAAGACGTACATATAATTTGGATTATCTTATTAAAAAAATTATACGGTACTCTTTTTTAAGATATTAAATAATATCTATATCAAATTCCGACGAAATTGCTATCCCCCCCCCCCCCCGAATCATCAATAATATAAAATCCTAGCCGCAAACAAGCCGCAAGTGCGCTCGTTAAAGGTTCATTTTACTGGAAAGGGCTATAAAACATGTATTTGAGTTATGCTCGATTTGTAATAAATTGACTGCTGGGCGAAGATGAGCAATATCCGGTTAAAACAGTAGTTAGTAAATTGAAATGACCCTAAACTGCGATATATTAATTCCATGTTATTATTATTATTAGTAACTAATATCTGAGTGTTACTGGAAAGGGCAAAATTAATATTAATATTAGTCACGATCACTCCGGAATATATGGGGGGACCCTAGTGACCCACCTTCGGGTCGTACGTAATTTTAACCTTCAGGTACGTAAAGGTTAATAAAAACGATTTCATGTCATTGTTGTTTATTTGTGCCAAATATGGCAACAAAATTAAGCCCGTAAAACTGGTAAAACACACAAACGAAGAAGAAGATCAAACGTAAGGCAAGTTTACAAGTCAGTATTGATAAACTAGGCTTAAAAATAATCAAAAATGATTAATGTTGTTCTGTTTTGTGTTGAAGCTTGTACGCGTTTATTATTAATTGGGAATGATTAATTAAATTTGATATAACGGTCAGTCAATAAGAATTAATTTTAGAGTTATTACAGGACAAATGACCTTAAGCTGGGAATACACGGACTGTTTTGAAGACGATGTTCGAATTCACGAACTGCCGCGTTTGAGTAGTGGCTTAAGTGTAGTCACTGCTTGAAGTAACCGACAATGACTGCTGCAAGCAGTCGATATTCGAATTTTCACGGTTTTACTTCTGATAAAGCACCTAAGTATCAATAATTACAATTAGAGAAAGTGATTTTATTCAATTCTACCTACCGAAAGCATATAAAAAGTATGGTGACCGGATAAATCATCACAATGATAATTCATCACATCTTTAAAAAGTTATATAAAGTCATGGGAAGTGATGAAACAAAAACTTTACTAACTGGGTTAAGTAGGTTAGGTTAGGTTAGGTTAAAAAAAAAATTCTTCGTTTCTAATGACTTTATATCACTTTTTAAAAGTGTGTTGAATTGTCACTGTGTTGAGTTATCATGGAACCAAAAAGTATATATTATGAAATAATACATATTAGATCGAGTGATATTTTTTAAAGAATGTTATGAATTTTGAGCGGTCTGTGCATAATCTATAATAAAAAATAATTTATTGCATTGCAGTGGTTTACAATTAAATAAAATAAAAAAAGAAATATAAAAATAATGAACTGAAATTATCAGAGATAATATCTTGTTATAAAAAATGGTCAAGAAGTATGTTACATCGATTTTTTTTATATTAAAAAATGTCGATATCATTGGCATATTCATTTGCTAAACTATGCAGGAGAGGAATAAGCGAGTTTGCTATATAATTTGTTTGTAAATGTTTACGTTTAAATATGTTCTTATGCCCAGTGTGTCGAGTTAGGTACAACCCTGGGGTTATAACCCTTATGCAAAAAATTGTAAACATTTTCAATATACCCAACGTAAAAACACTATGGGCGTAAAATTAAAAAAAATATATACGAATTGGTAATGCCATAGTCCCACGAGCTCCGGGGAGTTGAGACCTCTTGATAAACCATTCAGGTGAAAGTTTGCATCCGATTTAACACACGCAGTAAAGAATTTCACTGGAAAATTGGCATAATATTGACTTTCAATCGATTTGCTTCACGGGTTTTGTAGAATGTATGTTTTGAAACATCCGAAGGGACACCTGAACTTGTTGAGAACCTCTGTTAAACAATACCACAAAAAGTGTCCCTTAAGGCTCCGTAGTAAGCGTTCAAAAATGGTAAAATTTTTCAGTATCTATTTGCTTAGCAATCGACCCGGTTGGGAACCCTTTATCTACTCCTAGGATTTACTCGTAAATATAACGCAATATTTTACACACAGCGTTTCTCAAACGGTGATTGAAACCTCAAACATTGGAATTTCAAAGGGTTGCGATTATGAATTGTGATATCTGCCCCCAAGTGGTTCGCTATTTTAGGCGACTTAGCAGGGGTGCTCGGGTTCTTGGGGTGAGGTTTGTTCAGGTCTTAGAGGGGAATGCGGCTGCCCACTGCATTGCCGGATAGGGAGAGGCCAGTTGGGGGAGACCCTTTGGCCTATTTAGCTGAACACTCTCGAGCCATCGCCTAGCACCGCAGCGGGAGGGATGGATTCATCCTTCCGTCACTCCTTGACACACTCCAGATTCATATCTACCCATCATATTTCTTTAAAAGCACCTTCCACACAGCATGCTCAAAGATGACATCCAAAAAATGATGACATGTTCCACTCGGAAAAGGGTGGTTTAAAGAGACTATTATGAACATGGACTATAATCACTTAATACGAAAGCTGATGTAAGCAAAGACAGGATCAATCCACATTTCTCAACGAGTCTGCATTTTAAAAGATGGAGGTTTATGTGGAGACTTATGTGCAGGTCCATCATATCTGCCTGTACCTGCAGATAAATGGCGTGATGATAATAATAATAATATTTGGATGATTTTTATAGCTCCGTAACTGTTCAAAATCACTTCAAGGGCGCTGGATAGTAACAACACACACACTGCGAATAAGATATAACAAACTGTGACAATCATGGCGCATAAACAACGCTGGTAATTTATAAAAATTATTTTATAAATTCTCGATTCGTTAAATAATAATAAATGTTGGGGTACGCGACGATATAATGGGCGGCTGGCACGGGAGGCCGGCCGCGGCTCGCTGACCGCCTTCGACTAGGTATAATTATATACTGAACATCGAGCACAGAACATTGTCAGTAGCTGGTGGCTGGACTAGTCCGGCAGACGATCTAAATCTGTAACCAGGGATGGTGCAGACGAAATGAGATGGACCAGAGATTCAGACGGAACTGTTGTTGATATTACGAACGCTTTGCGTCAAAAAGATGCATATCGTTGCATTGTCTTTCAACAAACAAAATTATCGTGATGCCACAAATTGTGCGAATCTTTTCCCGAGGTGGGAAGCCCGAGTGTTAACTCTTCACTTTTGTATCTTGAAGTTGTTGCTTGTTTTACATGTATGTAATTAATTTCGTGTTTATAAGAGATTTGTCAAATTGTAATATATTTTTTTTTAAATATTTATTATTTAATAAATGTTTACATGTTACATTTTTGACATTTTTTAACTACCCATACTAGGCTAATGCCCGTGTTGTGGTAGTTATACATTAAATAACAATAAAAATAACATAAAAGAACTAAAAAATACTATTTTATAGAAACATAAGTATGCAAGTATGAATCATACATGAAATAATAATAAAAATAACTTAAAAGAACTAAAAAATACTATTTTATAGAAACATAAGTATGCAAGTATGAATCACACATGAAATAATAATAAAAAATAACTTAAAAGAACTAAAAAATACTCTTTTATAGAAACATAAGTATGCAAGTGTGAATCATACATGAAATAAAACTAAAAACAAATATATTAAAATTAATAGTAAACTGAAAAATAAATAAGTATATGTATATTTAAAAAGATACAAATAAAAATTAAAAATATTAAACATTAAGATTAAAATATAAACATAATTAATATAGATTGTTTAATGTATATAATTGTTTGTGTGCATGTTTATTTATCGTAGGTATTATCTATAAGACAACATGTTTATGTTCAACACTTAATTTTAATTTTCGTGATATGAGACAAGTTGAACAGAAGTTTTTATATTTTTTTGTGTTAGGAACTCATATAATCTTTAAATCTTTAATTGTTTCAGGATAGTTAAATTATTGCTCTGTTGAAATCGATTTACCTATTTTTTAGGTATTTGGTATTAGGATGGGATTTATCTTCTGAATGGGTGGGTAGCTTTTTTCGATAATTCCACACAGTAGGCCCAGTGGGAAAATAATTCCTCTCGGGGCATATATCGTCTTTGGGGATGATGTGTGGATGGAATTTTTGAAGAGACGAAGTCGTGAACATGTGGCTTGAAGAGACCCATATAGTGGATGAAACAATGAAGCAATGAAATACAGAAGCCGACAAATGGTTCAACAGTCGAGCTGTTGAACTCAAGAAAAAGTCGTTGAAACTACCCGTTTTCATGTGACAAATGTTAATCGAGTACAATTGTTAGGCGCGTGTTTGGCGTGTTACCCGACAATACACCGGTGCCGAAGGGATGACGCTAATTCCTCTAAACATCATAAAATGAAATACTTGTAGACAAAGGATAGCATTCCCATGCTCTAAAGATTGCAAAACATTTGTTGAAATACCAAACGGACCGCCCGTTTCTGCATAAGAGTCAAGGGGTTTTTTATAGTATTTTGGGGCTCCAAACCCGAGGTGGCTGCCAAATTCAAAAGTGGGGCGCACTTGCGATTTGTACAGGGTCGGTAATTGTGTACAATTAATTATTAATGGTGAGTTATTATTGGTTTTGTAGTAACTGTATTTCGCATTTAATATCGAAGTTCATCTCCAATCCACAAACAGAAGCCAGGGCTGGCCCTGAGCCAAACAACGCCTGGCGCTAGTAAATACCTTAATGACGCAGTGTTGTTAGCTAAAACTAACTAACTGACGAACCATCACGCCGTTTCCCCGCAGGGGTAGGCATAGAGGACGAACCGCCAAACAACTCGGTCTTGGCACACACTCCTTGCCTCATTCACATTTATACATCGTCCCATACATACTCTTCTATAGCTGTTAGGTATTATTAGGTATTGTTCTTCTTGTTAGCTGTTGGGTATTATCGGCACCCGGAGCGGACTGCTCCAATTGCAACTGCACAGGGCCGGCCATGACAGAACCACACCACTCATACATTAAAACAAATCTTACCTTATTCTCCAGTTTGTCGTTCTCATGCTTAAGGTCTGCCCTCTCCAGTTCTAACTTTTCTGTCTTTATCTTCAGAGCCTCGAGTTCCTCCTGTTGACAAAACATAAAATAGTTAGTTTAAATTTCTAAATAGTAAATGGATATATACTCTCGAACGGTAAAATCGGGCGGGTCGAAATTAGTATAGCTTTTTCTGCTGCGAATTTCTAATAACAACGATAATTGGATAATTTGTAAATTATCCAATTATCATTATTAATTATTGTTATTAATATTTTTAATTTATAATTATGACATTTTTATGTAGCATATTTAAAAATCGATTGCGTATATTTATTGTTTTCTTGTAGATATGTTATGAACTTTAAAAAAATTGTTATTTTTGTGTTGATGTTTTAAAAATAAAAACCTTCTGTTGTCACTGTATTATGCAGTAAATTATGTAAAATATGTATAATGTAAAAGCAGGGCCTTTAAATTAATTAATAAATAAATAAAATAAATAAATTTGTATTGCACCGCATTTGTGAAAAATCATCTTAAGGCGAAGCTTAGTGCCAAATCACTATTTTGATTAATCTTTATAACGAATTGGTGAACATTATGAATACCAAAAAAAAAATGCTTTAGATAAATTGAAGGTTTTCCTATCGTTTCGCTTGAGTAGAATACAAATAAAAAAAAATACTAAATAAAAAATATAAATGTAAACTACTAAAAAAAATATTTTTAATAGAAATTTATGAAGGCATAAAGGAAACAACTTTTAAAAAATACATTATTATAGCTAAGATTATCTGAAAACCAGTTTTTTTGCTTGAAATCGAACGTTTCTAGAATCCGTTTGTCAAGCGATTTTAATGTATATTACCTACAATATAAGGTATACCAAGAATATACACATTTTTGGCTTGTAGCTTCCTCTTAAGGGCGCTGTAAATGCCAATTATTCTACTAAAATGAGACAAAACGCAACATTGTTATTTTTCAATAGGAAAAGAGATAGGAAATGAAGGTCACTGCCTACAATAGATTCCGAAAATACCTGTGCAAAGCCCGGGCAACGCCGGGGAATTCAGCTAGTTATCACATAAAACAATAAATACTTCACCATTGAAGTTGAGAAAATGATGACAAATATTTCGACCTCTCGAAAATCTTGAGTTATGTAGGTATTTCCAAGAATAATATATTTATGATTCTTGGTGGATTTCCATCGAAATTTGTAATAAAGATAATTCATTGTTTGGTAATTAATTTTAATTTCTTTGACCGTGACTGCTTCCGTCAAAACAAAGTCACCGTGCTTCTGGGTTATCAATAGATCAACGTTTAGACCGGCGAAGTGGCACAACTAGTCAGTCATCATTCATCACATCATTGATGGATTTGATCTCTCTGGTCCCCAGTCACTCATCACCAAAATCACTTAACATCTTCCTCGCAGTCAGTCCGCCTGGTCCTTAATCAATTTGCACATCAAAACCTTATCTCCGCAACATAAAGACGTATTCCCTGAACATTTACACTACGTACCTATATCCGCCCCCACTTAAAACACTGCACAACGATCTGGACTCCTCTTTTTATAAAGCCCATATTGAAAGAATCGCACATACATAATTAAATTTACACTTTACAAATAACAATCCATAAAATTCCACAAGTTTTACGACTTTTAATTTTTAATAAAATCCTATCTATTATTTAAAATTCTAAGTAATGGCCACGGGGTCTATAGCTATGGTATATACAGAGAAATCGGTGACTTAACAATATCAGATCGATAGGCTAAACTACCGACGATTTTATACAGCACGGTCGCACTGATTGATATCCAAACCAATGTTTTTTTAATTTTTTTTTATTTGGTACAATATTTTTTACATTTAAAAGTTTTCCAGTAATGTTGGCCTCACTGGGTGGCTTGCCCGTGCTGAGGCCTTCATTTTATAATATGAAAATATAATCTACATAATACATTTAAAGAGAAAATAATACATTTAAAATATAATCTTGTGTGTTTGTGAGTGATGTGTGCTTATATTGGTTTTGTGTGTTACGTGTAGGTTTTATTTTATGACATTTTGGTAATATTGTCTTTTTTGTTCTTTAATGCATTTTGTAATTTTATGTGTGAATTTATTTTTATTTTCCTCAATTTTAATTTCAAGTTTTACACTGTTGAAAGCTTTTATAGCATGGTATTGGTAGTGTCTTTGTCCAAAGCTTGAATTTACTGTCGGAGTTCTTGTGTTTTCTTTGAACGTAAGGTAATAAATGTATGAACAATCCTAAAGGTCATACGGCTATGCAAAAGTTAAAAATACTTATAAATTGACAATGTCGAATCATTGGCAGTCAGCATGTACTTTTTGACACTAAAAATGTAGTTAATTGATTCATGAGGTCATTGGTCATAACTGACAACTTTTGTTTCTCAAAGCTGGAACGTAATAAATGTATCGCTTCTTGGATAAATTAATTAAGTCTATGGATCGTGTATAAGATTTCTTTCAGTTATAAAAGCTTAGTTAGTTCACCCCATTCATTAATAATCCATTTATTTTGCATAACGAACGACATTGTCCTTAAATGGAATGTCCTGCATATTGAAAGCTTATCCGACACCGAAGGCTTTTTGTCTACCGACTGTCGGAATCAAAGATATTAGAAGAACGAGATATGCTATGTTGGCCGCCGGACCGTAGCCGGAGTACTACCTAATTAGGGTATTTTGAACGGTATCGGGACGTGTACGCACAGAAATCTGTTCTATGTATTAGTGCGGATACCTTAGCGATGCCTTAGCGTAAGCGAAGGTGTGCAGTAGTATTGGTGAACAAAACCGGCGACACTCGGCAAAACAATTCCACTCAGTACGAACTGCGCATAGCACATCTCGTTCTTCTAATATCTTTGGTCGGAATCATATTCTGAACGTGCTCGTAGATATCGCTAAATGACCATAGATGACGGATTTCGTCAATATCGTATTGACATCGTTTGTGCTTGACCTCGTGGCAGAGAAAATTTGTGATTTGTGACTGGCAATTTTTCGGTTCTTCCTTGTTCAATGTCTTCTTGTAATTTAGGGCGGTGTAAAGATCATAAAATCTCAAATACTTCACTGCGTACAGTTAGAGCACCTAATGACATTATAATTTGATAGAACATAAATAATCTCTGGCGACAAGTGGCCAAATTGTCCCACGCGTAAATTCTGCTCTCGCAACTGGAAATAAATCACTCAATACACGTATTTGCTGAACCGAGCTAAACAAATTGTCAATGTCAAATTCCGATAGTAAATCAGAAATTTTCACGAAGCATTAAATTTGAGTGTGAGCCAATAATACGCATATTATTCTTAGGATGGGTTGTTTAACAGAATTTGAACAATTCATTGAATTTCAAAGATGATTTTTTTAACACAACTTGAATAGAACCTTCACAAAACCCATCCTTAGGATGGGTTGTTTAACAGAATTTGAACAATTCATCAAATTTAAACGTTCATTTTCGAGTTCTGTGAAAGTTCAATTCAAGTTCTGTTATTGTATGATTATAGGCTAGTTCCTTGACAGAACTGAAATAATAACAGAACATAAAAATTATCTTTGAAGTTTGAACAATTCTTAAAATTTCAAAGTTAATTTTCAAGTTTTGTGAAATATTTTTTCAAGTCCTGTTATTATTTCAGTTCTGTTAAGCAGGTAGCCTATAATAATATAATAACAAAACTTTAACGGGACTTTCACAGAACCCGAGAAAGAACTTTGAAATTTGAAGAATTGTTCAAATTCTACGAAACAATCCTTCCTTCCTTAGTGTTTTTCGAAGTAGGTGTTATTTTAATATTCCATCAAATCAAAAATTGTATCTTCTTCTGGTGCGTTCTCCTATCGGGGGTTGGCTATTATCAGATAACTTTTCACTTTATACCATTTTTCAGTAGTTTGATGCCCGCTTCATTTCTGATCTGAGATTTGGTCAAATAGTCACCAATATGGAAGCACTCGTCTGTCTATGAGGGCGTTGTACCCATTTACCCGGAACCTTCATTTGCCAGTGAACTCAGCATTTCCTTTCTCCTCGTCAATAATTTCCTTTTATTTCCGCATCATTTTGGTGTCATTTTCGCCACTACTGTGGATGGCTGTTTCTTCATACGCATCAAACGCATCGGGAAAACATGTAATATACTTACTAGGACAAAGACTGATAGATACATGATTCCGCGATGGTCTCTATCTCTATCGTTTGCAGTTTCTGATACGAGTATGTACACCATTTATAACAAGTCTATCGACTAACTGGAAAAGTGTTCGTAAGCAAGTTGGCGCCATTTCTATGTGAATCACTGCGAAGAAATTACTTTTTAACATTTTTTTTTATTTTTACATTTGTTAATTCGTAAAGTGTGTGCAAAAAGTGGTCCTACGTGTCTAGATTAACAGCGAAATGCCGCCCCATAACAATTGCCGCCCTAGGCAGCTGTCCATATTGCCTAGGCCTAAATACGGGATTGTGTCAATGCATAATGTGACAGATGTTAGCAGTTTAATTATTTTCAAATCTAGTATACCGCAATTCTTGGTCATTTAGTGAAGAACTGATTTAGTTATCTCGAACACTCAGGTTATCGACCCACTGTGCAGTCTCCGACGTTTTGCCTTCTTTTTCCATTTCATAAATTTCACCGGGGTTATCATTATTCATCTACGTCTCTTGGAGGCGTATTTCCTTCCGTGTTTAAAGCGATGCACTACGTCGTGTAATATTTTAAATTGAGCCGCTATCAATAACAACTCTTACGTAGATGGCGATAAGGTTTAAATTCCCGCTTAACACCATCCGCCTGTTTTGATTTGTGCAAGAAAAAAACATGGCCAAAAAGTGCCTTTTATTTTATTTTGTGGATGTTCAGGAATAATTTTTTTTTTTTCGATCATTTTATAAATTACTTAATTTGCCACATTACTACTTCTCAGCTGTTAAACTCGGAATGTTTTGACGCCATCTTTGATTCGAGGAATAGCGCCTAACGTGAAGTTCGAGCACTGATTAGTCAAATCTAACTTTAACCCGAGCGTTAGCGTTATTCAGATATAGTGAAAACGAAAAAATGACTAATCCGCGGATTAGTGCTTGGTCAGAACATAATCAGAGATAGTGAAATACCCCCTTAGCGTAACAAACCCGTGCGTTTTTTAAGGCAGTACTGCCGTATTATAAATATATACTATATTTATTCGCACAAGGGCATCTGCGTGAACACGTGTTCAGATATATTCTGAATGAGTAATATTTAATTGGGAAATGATCATGATGTCACATTTTTAACAGTATCTTGATGAAAAAGCCGTACTTATTTTTCTCCGTGCAGCAAAATAAATGGTTATCTTAAAGGCTAAGGCGAAGCAACACGTTGAACGCCATGTAGGTCACCGGTGACCTCATAACGAAAGTCGTCATTTTTCTCCCATAGCGCCATGACGGTCACTGGTGACCGCAGTTAATTTTCTTGATTTTCATGGAAAATTTTGGTAAAAAAAGAGGAATACGTTTTGATGGTCGCCGATGCCATCTGAGTCTTTTTTTTTCAAATTTAAAATAGTAATGTTTCTTTATTTCTACAATGGCGTTCAACGTGTTAATGCGAAAAAGGAAGTTGAGTGAAAAATATTTTGACTTATAAAAAATATGTTCATGTAGATCAAAAAATATCGATTCTAAATATATAAATATATTTCTATATTATTATTCTTAGAATTAGTTAAACGTTCTTGAAAAAGCATTCAATAGCAATAGACTGTATACGCTCCACGATTGGTCGAAAGAATTCTGACGTCACATGTGTCGTGACTTGTACGTACAACGGATCACTTATGGTGCATCTCTTTCTATTGCATGAGAGATGGTCGGTTTAGATGAGAGAGGTGTATAGGCCAAACGTTTATTTAAGTTTGTCAAATATATGTACGTATTTGTTGTTATTATTATATGAAATGGATTTCTAAAGATACATATTCGTATAGTGCTTTATAATAATATGTTGTTTATTGCATAACTTAGAAGTTTTATTATTATACATGTCACATAACATGTGATACACTTCAGGCCGCCGGCCGCCCAGAAAAGTCTTACAGTGAACTGGGCTGTAAACCGTTATTTTACTTTTGGTCTTTACTTTTCTGCGCGGTGGTCCTGAATTCGCGCGAGGCAAGTCAACAAATAGCGACGACAATACCGTACCGGGCTTGAAAATCAAATATTCTAACTTAAAATATTAATTTAACTATGAAATCTTAATCAATTTTCTTTTTTTTTAATAACATCAATTCTAATAGACGGTTACCATTGGTAAAAAAATTACTGGAATTCCTTATTGAAGAATTGATTTTTTTTCCATACATAATATTTAAGCGACGTGGTTCTTACAGTTTGAATGACGTCACACCCACACCGCTCGGATTCCGCTCGTTTTGGCGGGCTTAATAAAATTCAAACTTTGAGAATTAATTTAACTATGAAAACAAACTTAAAAAAAAAAAAAAAAAATACTCGTATTTAAGTTTGAATGCGAACATTGATAAAAAAAAATAAAAAAAATGGACTCAACTTCCTTAATCACTATTTTGATTAATGTATATAACGAATTGGCATACATTACGAATACCAAAAAAATTCTTTAGATAAATTGAAGGATTTCCTATCGTTTCGCTTGAGAAAAATACAAATAAAATAAAAAATTACTCTATAAAAAAAAGGGTAAACTACTAAAAAAAATTATTTATATATCAATAGAAATGTATGATCGCATAAAGGAAACAACTTTAAAATACATATGATTATAGCTAAGATTATCTGTGACAGTTCAACTTGATCAACTTTTAATTCTTATAAAATTATTTACAAAATAAATAAAAACCAGTTTTGTGCTAGAAATCGAACGTTTCTAGACTCCGTTTGTCAAGCGATTTTAATGCCTATTACCTACAATATAAGGTATACCAAGAATATACACATTTTGGCTTGTAGCTTCCTCTTAAAGACTATTTATTATTCTTAGGTAAAACCGGAATCTCCCCCCACCTGGTTCCATAACTTGCTCCAGATGAGCCTTCGTCCCAAAAAGACGAAACATTAGCCAGGTGAACTGAATTTTTCACATTTTCTACAGCTATTGGCGTTTTCCACACCCAACAACAAAATGTGTCTCCAGAGGTAGCAGAGAGTGGCGCCTTATGTTGCCCTCGCCGCCCCTTAACTAAACAAAAAATAGATCAACTCACCGTCCTGCTTCTCAGCTGGTCCTCCGTCCTGTTGACGGCCAGCAGCGGAGCGACGCGCACCAGCAGTCGCCACCATGGCCAGTCGCGCACGGCGAGGAATGCACGCACGTTGCGCTGCACGCAGCGCGCGGCCACGTGCTGCACGCGCAGGCGGGCAGCCGCGCGGCGGGCCAGCACGCCCCGGCACGCCGCCTGCAGGGACACGATGCGCGCCCGCAGAAGGCTGTCGCGACGCGCTTCGAGGGAGAGGAGGGCGCCAGCGCGAAGAAGCACCTGGAACAACAAAATAACAAATTAGTTTAATGTGAACAACTAATAGATACTAATTTGGCTGTAGAGAAATCAGAGAGAGAGAGTGTATACCGCATTTTTTTCAAATGAAATTAATAACGAGACGCGTATTACGGCTGTTCGCCGTTGTCAAAGGTACCATGACGCTATTTAATACCGGTAGAACACAACTAAACACATTCCGACCACGTTCTAAATTGTAACCGGATCGCCCATTTTAAAGACAAAGGGATGAGTCGAAAGATATTTAGTTAATTGGAGAGAATAATCATTATATGAAAACCGAGTAAATACAGTACAAGTAACAAGAAAATATCCTAATTCAGGGCAGACAAGCAGATGAAATATTAAATAAGGTAAATATAAACATATGTAACGCGTTGGACATGTTGCCAGCGGGGAGGCGCAATCATATGTTATGCTAGAAGCACGACAACAGGCGCCACTTGAGCCAGCTGCAATTAGTTGCGCTCCAAGAATCAACAGCGATATATCTAGTTTTCAAGACAGGTATCTTTCCTCGTGTAAATTTAATAAAAAAACTACATTAACACTCAAGAAAAAAGGAAACTATCCTGTTATATGGACACATCATTTAAATTAGTTCTTGCATTAATTTTTTTAATTAAATATAACTTTTACCTTTAAAAATAAAACTAGGTTAATAAAACCCCACGCATCCGCAAGCTCTCTTATGCTTTCCGAAATCTAAGAAATATCCTTACTACCTCAATTGTTAAAACAATATACTACGCTCTCTGCCAATCCCTACTAGCTTACGGTATTATAATCTGGGGTGGCTGTGCACAATCTACGTGTCATTAACAAGCGACCGACAAGAAACCCCTCCACTCGACTCCTCATAGAGTATAAGGTCTTAAACATACGACAACTCCACCTAAAATTTTTCCTAATACATTTCCTGTTCAAATATAAAAACAAAACTCTCTTACAACACAACGACACCACCAAAACAATAACCAACGGTCACTACAAAATACCTTCACTACATACCACGTTAGCTAAAAGACAATTTTTCTTCCTAGCTACTAAAATCCTTAACCTTATCCCTGAAAACCTAAAAACCGTGAGTAAACCCCATTTCTTTAAAAAACAAATTACGAAATGGATCCTTACACACGGAATACATTACAACTACAATACCCATTCATTCTACACTCTATCAATTTATTCACCTTTCAGACAAAACATAATATATCCTTATTCCCTAACTTAGCACTAATACTATAGTATGTACATAATTAATTAGTGTGATCTATTTACTAATAATTTCTCAAATTTTATATCTTCTTATAATTCTCTAACTTCTCCATCCTCTTCTTGCAACCAAAACTAACTATACATCATTTTTCTTATTTTTCTTTTTTATTTAATAGTAATGTATAGATTCTATGTCCGCAAACTGTAAAATTCACCCGCCATAACAGAGGGTCATCCCTAGTATGGAGGGTGAAATATCACAAAAAAAAACACATGTACTCTCTAAATCATGTATCAATAAAATAAAATAAATAAATATAATAAGAAAGTAGCGAACAAAATGATAATACGATAATTTATTATTTGGCGACCGTTTGATAAAATAATTGTATAAATATACCGCCATCTACCTGATATTTTGCGAACGTAACCTTAGCAAGTCAAAATAATATATAAAAGAAAATAATTAAATGGACTTTTCGAAAAATTTACTAGGCTAGTTTTACCCTTAAAAATTTCTCGGTGGGAGAGTAAACCACGATGTATAAACACATCTCAATAATTACTAGACAAAATACATTGTGTTTAGGTTCCTACAATAAAGCCAGACAGAAAGACGTGACGTTTAGAAACGACAATACAGAAAAACACTTGCAGTAACAACAGAAAAACGGTCGGCGTGTTAACATTATGTATACAATAATACCGGCAAGGCCCCCGGGGGGCAGAAGAGGCGACGGGTCGCCAGTATTGAAGTTCCCACGGCGGCAGACAATGGCCTACACAGTCAGATGATCGAGGATAGTCAGGGTAATTATCCGATCACTGAGCTGATATTATCTAGCAGAGAAGACGTTCCCATGAGAACAGATCATCGCTGTACTGACTCGGTAGCTAGCTAGCCGATGCAAAGCTAGAGATAAGCTTATTTATTTATTGGTGGCAAGCATAGACATAGAAAACGTAGACCCGTCCATGAGGGAAAGGGGAACAATCCAAGTTGTTTGATTTGTCAATAAATGAATCTGGCAGTAACAGGCAACTCGTATTGTAATATCAATATATAGTCTTCGAAAAATGAAATCTGCTTACGAATAAATAGTCATTTTTACAGTGGCGCTCAAATTGGTGGCTGCGTAAAAACCTTAACTACAAATTCCAAAGCGGGCAAACAAAAATTCGAGCTTTTTTCCGAAACCCTTTTTTTGATATTACAATAAATAAATAAAATAATTCCTTACTCTGGGGAATTTATATTAGAACTGGGAATATTCCCGGAAATATCGGGTGCACATCACTTATAATTGAGGAGCGTTTTCACAAATAGAAATATCTACAAAAACTTTGTTTTAGTGGGGCACTTTTAAGTGAAGAATCAATCAATCAATCGGGGTAAATATTTTAGAATAATCTTCAAATGCAAATTCATGATAAGATAAGTGATACATATGATAAGTTTTTATTTTTGTTTTTGTATGTAATATTTTATATGTATCTACATTATTTTATGTATTTCCAGAGTGGAAGATACTACCAGTATCGCCCTGGTGTAAGACCACCATTCAGAATTGAAACGTTGCTCCAAATGGCTTTAGCCGTGTTTAGTGACTAGATCTGAATAGCTAGGTACTTCCCCACCTTCCTCTTTCCCTTCCCCACTTACCTTCAGCCTCACAACATCCCCCAATTGGGGATGCCATAGTCTCACTGGCTCCAGACGGGAGCAGTTGGGACTCTTGTGAGGTATTCACTATAAAAAAAAAAATAAAAAAATGTATTCTTTTGTATCTTTATTAAGCCCCGATTTGTCTACAAAATATATGTAATTATACTGCCTACCCGGCTCAGAACAGATATTGTCTAGTGAGTCGGGTAGCGCACATGATTTTGTTAATAACCTTAAATAAAAATTAATTTAAAAAAAATAAAATTAACTGTTAGGCATAATGATGAATAATAAGAATTCATCTGTGAAAAAAAAAGAAAAAAGTACAAAAGAATGGCAATATTGCAAATTTTGACAAAAGAGAAATGTCTACGTATTTGAAAAAAATAAGTTTTCACTACATGCGAAATATCAATAAATTTAAGTTCTAAGATAAAATGATTATTTTAAATAAAAACAAAATGTTAGATTTTCTTCATCTTTCACATTTTTCTTATTCCACCAAAAAAAATATTACAAAAATTCAAGCTAATTTTTAAAATACCTACCGTTGACATGTCCATACAAGAAAATGCAAAAAGTAATACCTAGGCAAAAAATTTGTTAGAGAATTAAAAATAAAGCTTTTTTTAAATATAATATAATTGATGGTGGCCTGACTGGATTCGTTTTACTGTTAAAAATGGGACAACAACTAACAAATAGTATTAGTTAAAAGCGAGTGTTTTATGAGGACGGCGGATAAGGTGTTTGTTATACAAATAGTTCTAATATTGACATACTGATATTGTCGCATTCCGTCGTGATATTTATTAGGAAAAGAATACGTGTTCTCCATATATTCTAAATTACTAATATTTTGTCAAGAAATCGGCATGCTATCACCACAGGATAATTTTTCTCCGTGTAGATATGTAGATGTTTCAATTTGTGAAAATGTATATTTTTGTATTAGACACGGCGCAGGTAAGATTTAAAAAAACTGTATTACCCATTTCGTAGACATCTACATAGAGAATGCTCCTCAATTATTCTGCTGGCTCTGTTCAATCCACCAGATTCTCAGTCTGAGAAACCATCGTAAGGCGAAGCTTAATGCCAAATCACTATTTTGATTAATCTTTATAACGAATTGGTGTATATTATAAATACCAAAAAATATGTTTTAGATAAATTGAAGGTTGTCCTATCGTTTTGCTTGAGTAGAATACAAATAAAAAAAAATCACCCAATTAAAAATATAAATATTTTTCAATAGAAATGTATGAACGCATAAAGGAAACAACTTAAAAAAAATACAGTATTAAAGCTAAGATTATCTGTGACAGTTTCACTTGATTCACTTTTTTGCTTTCTTATGAAATATATTACAAAATAAATAAAAACAAGTTTTGTGCTTGAAATCGAACGTTTCTAGACTCCGTTTGTCAAGCGATTTTAATGCCTATTACCTACAATATAAGGTATACCAAGAATATAATATACATTTTTTGCTTGTAGCTTCCTCTTAACTCTAATTTCAATCGATCTAATGAACATTTCCGACCCCATCCTCTTGTCTGAATCTGCAATGTGTAACTGACGCACTCACATGTCACATTTATGTATGTCATCAACACTCAGCGACCCGAGGATGCGCCTCGACTGCCAAACGATTTGCATTCTTCGCAGACTACAGACGGTTCAACGTCTCGCAGTAAAAGCCACCGAGGCGTTCGGTGCATGGCCTGCGCGTGATCAGTCGGAGAGAGGCACACACAACGCGTACGAACAGACAGATTGTATTCGCGCTGTATCATCAAACATACTAATAATTTCAATTGTCTGTGAGTGATTTGCTTTGAATTTAACCCCTTCAAACCGTGTGTATTTTTGAAATAACGGTTCCACGATAGCTCAAAACATAATGACAATTCAACACATGTTTAAAAAGTGATATAAATGCAAAATAAAACTAACCTATTTTGCTTTACCACTTTATCTAATACTAGCTATTAGAAATTGGCGCTTTTCGTTTTCCAATTGCTGGTACAACTGGCTTTGCACACTATTTTTTAAAATGAATTTTAGTTACTAGTTCAAGCAATAGCCATTTTTATATTTTAAAGGGTTATTTTTGTGTTTAATTCGACCGAATTTTTTTCACGATTTTTTTATGATGAAAGTTTTAAAGGTATTCAAGGTATTCTTTAAATGTTTAATTTTTATATATTTTTTTACATTTCACAAAATCTTATATCTTCGGTGTAACAGGTAAGATTTGTCATGTGAAACACATCGTCAGAGACCGAATGTTTTTTAAAATGAAAGTACCAATAACCTCTAAACGATTGAAGAAAAACAAAAAAAGCATCAATTTTCTTCAAATAACGCAACCAATTGTTATCAAACTTCAAATATGATCTACCACAGAAAAACATAGTTTTGAGATAAACACAAATAAAGATTGGAATCCTCATAAGCTCAACATCTGTATGCCCAACTGATATGCCATCTTAAATGGCTGTATGTACGAGATAGAGCATCGTGTCACTAATAAATATGATTATGGTCTGTATGTACGAGGTAGAGCATCGTGTCACTAGTAAATATGATTATGGCCCGTATGTACGAGATAGAGCATCGTGTCACTAGTAAATATGATTATGGTCTGTATGTACGAGATAGAGCATCGTGTCACTAATAAATATGATTATGGTCTGTATGTACGAGGTAGAGCATCGTGTCACTAGTAAATATGATTATGGCCCGTATGTACGAGATAGAGCATCGTGTCACTAGTAAATATGATTATGGTCTGTATGTGCGAGATAGAGCATCGTGTCACTAGTAAATATGATTATGGCATTACCGAAACCAAGCTTAATTCAAAACTCCAGTTTTTGTAGTTAGGGCCCTGTGATCCTGTCAGTTTTAATTCAGGTCTGAAAGGGTTAAGTGTCATTTTTAAAATTGGAATCAGTTGTATGAAGAATTCAGTCAAGCGATAAAGTATCTACTTTTATTAAAATATTTTAGTATTTGAAAATACCGTGATTTTTTACAGGTTTGCGCAAGTCAAGCATACTAATTTCGGTTGTCTGTGATTTGCGTTATTCCTACTATATGAAAGTATTCACGTTCAATGAACTCAAATAAGCTTTAACTATTTCATTTTCATAATTGGAAATTATTGTGTGAATAATCATTCAGATTAGCGATATAGTAGGTATCTACCTAATCAGAAAATTATTTTAAAATTGGAATTATAATATCCCGTGATTTTTGTCGGTTCTGCGCTAGTAGGATAATAATGATTGGCTATTTACACATTCGACTAGCACGTCGTCTGACCGAGTGATGTGGGAAGATGAATGAAAACTAAAACGTACGTTCGATTGGCGCCCAAAGATAAAAAAAACCAATTGAAATCAATGGACCGATAAAAGAGGATAAATATTTAAAAAATGTTTTATAAATATGAATAATTATTGAAAAAATATTTCTACTTTGAACGTAACTTCAAAGCAGAAATCAATTTGTTTGTTTGAAGTGGCAAAAACAATCGAAAGCTCTGACGTCATGAAATTTGATGTTTTTGTTATTGTTTATATGTAGATATAATTTGTAGGTTCTCAAGTATATGCAGTGTTTACTTTTTTCCTTTTTTTTAAAGTCACTCTAATGGAGTCTACAGTCCCGTCTGGATCCCCAAATGGGGTATGTTGAGAAGCTGAAAGAGGAAGAGATTCAGAAGAGAAATTTGGAAAAACTGCCTGGCTATTCAGATTTGGTCTCCAAACACGGCCAAAGTCATTCATGCTACGTTTAGATTCTGAATGGTGGTCTTTAACCAGGGCAATACTGAAAGTATCTAGGTAGAATCTACCACACTGGAACAAATTATGAAGTAACACCTAATATTAAAATTAAATAAAATTTACTTGAGGTCGGGACTTGAATTTGAACCCGCGACATCCGGATTCGTAGACAAGGACCGTAATCCCTCAACTACGGAGGCCGTCAATATTGTTGTACTTTTATGCATACTTTTCGACCGCCATTCTAGGGATATCACAAAACAACAAGAATGTCATTTCAATCATGAACAATGGAGCTTAAATTATATTTATCATCACATTTTTAGATAATAATAATGGTCAAAGCACAAATTGGAGAATTGGGTTGGAGAATCGATAAGTGGGCAGAAAGAGATAGAAATAGTGAATTATCCATAGACATCCAAATTAATAGACTTGTCCTGACATGAAATCTGGGTATCGTTTCGACGAGCTGGAGGCAAACCACGTGACCATACTTTTGACACCGGGAGGGTTCAAAAATGCTTTGAATAAACTACGACATGAGTCGTACACTGACCACCGCAGAGCGCACATTAAGGGTTGCTAAAGTACACTAATTTATTAATAATATCTTCAAATTATTGGTAATCCGTTTAAAATCGGGACTGCAGGCCGTTTCTTGATAAAATTTAGTAAATTCCCAATATATCTAAACACGTATTAATGCACCTGCATTTTCTTTGATAATACAATGACGAAATACGGAAATATTATATAATAACATGTTTTCCGACATCGTGATAATACGTTCGTATTTTACTAAAAGTTTATTGGGAAACCTGTGAATTCATTCCTTAAGGCCCTGCAATCCTGTTTTTATCCGGATTACGAATAATTTGAAGAGATTCTTAAAAAATTTCCAATATTCGATATTAGTATTTTTTTCTCCGTGTAAGGCAAAGATTTGCAGCGCAGTCCATTGTGTGAATTTTCTGCACAGGATCTGAATGAATCAAATAATCGTTTTTAAACGAACCGCCTGGCGCAGCGACGCTAAAAATGAGTGAGATGGGTAAATTATAACACATTTGTAAAAGTGTCTAACTAAATAGTGTAACAAAATATTCAATTTTGGAAACAAGCCCAATCTTTTGTTTACCCGATTGGTGGTAAAGTTTTTTACGCAGCCAGCAATTTGCGCGCCATTGTAAAAATTACTACTAATTTGAAAGCAGATTTTATTTTTGTGATGTATCGTAATAAGTTGAGTATTTGAGCGATAGATGGCGCTAGTCATAAAGCTTACTCCAGAGTCCGTCAGATGTCGATAGAGTGTAACAGATGCTTGTGAGGTTATAGTGACAGGGAACAAGCTTCTCGAACCAGAGAATTGCCAACCCTCGGGTAATGAACAGTGTAGCTAAATCCAGACCTATTTATTGCAACGTAAATAAACACAATTGTAAGTAGAACCTTTTACTTTTAAACAAAGCGTTCCCAACACCTAAATCTGCATAGTAAGGCACAGATACAACAATTTTCGAAGACTGAATAGTAATATTACAATGCGAGTTGCCTATATATATACTGTCAGATTAATTTATTGACAAATCGCATAAAAGGCGCCGCGCTCCTCACAACTTGGTTTGTTCCCCTTTTTCTGATTGCCTGGTCTACCAATTTAAATATCTATGGAATAATCACACTAATAAATTAGATATAATTAGTATCTAATTATTATTATAGCGTTCTTGTTGCGATGTTTGTTATAATGATAATATAAAAGGGAAAGTGGAGAAGAAGATTGCATGTACCAACGCAGGTTGATTAATGTTCTTACCTGAACTTTTAAGTGGGTTTCGGTTGTATTATTAAATAATTTAAAATGCTGTACGAACAATGCTGGCACACACTATCCACATTTTTATATAACTCATCTCTCATCGCGATAGTGTGAGAAATTATAACTTTTTATTGGTCTTTGTTCATCGTACAGACAATAGATCAAAAAAAGTCAACAGATTTCTTTCACAATTTCCTACCCCCAAGTAACTCTTTCACAAGTTCTTACCCCAAGTAACTTTTTCACAAGTTCCTACCCCAAGTAACTCTTTTTCAGTTTTCGAATTTCCAGAACAATTTCAATCTTCTAGAGTCAATGTTTTTTATTAGGTGTAAGATCTTACTTATTTATTCTTACTACAGAGTTGTAGATACCATCAGTATCACCCTGGTGAAAGACAACCATGAGGAATAGAAACGTTGCTTGAAATGGTAATAGACGTAATGCAACGCCAACTCAATATTCTCAATATTAAATGTGTGGCAACGTTTGGTCTATAATACCCTAGTATTTATATACAAGGTAAAAAATAAAATGTTACCAAATTATATGTTAAAAAGTGTTCCTATTAATAGTACAGTCCATGGCTATTCTATGAGAAGCTGCAACGATTTAAGGCTTCCTAAGACAAATTTATCGGCAACCCAAAACAATATTTATTATAAACGATTCAAAGTGTTCAATGAACTCCCTTTAAATGTTAAGGAAGTCAAAAGTCTTGCAATTTTTCTTGGGTTATGTTTCAATGTTGTGAATTCCAAATATTAGTACGTGGGTAATGGAATATTTGTGTAGTAGTTTTAGAATAGTTGTGCACTAGATATAAAATGTACATAACGTATTTTTCAACCTTCCTCCATCACACCTCCTTCCCTCTACTCCATTCAACCTCAACATATCCCATTTGGGAATGCCGTAGACCCACTGGCTGCAGACAATGTGTAAATATCATCATTATCGTTTGCTAGGCATTACAAAATCTTATTAAAGTGCTGGTAAAGTGCGCTAACTTCGGCAGGTGTTTAACTATGCGATAGTACAAGTAAATAAGATAAATGAATATATTATTAATATTTTTTTCGAAATTCCAACGTTTTAAGGTAGTTTTGAGGTTAAAAAAAATTTTTGTGAGCGAAAACATATATTCTTCTATGGAAAAATATTTTCGTATAGGGAAAAGGGCTTGGAATTTCGAAGAAAGATATTCATCTTTTCTACTTCTACCATTGTGTAAAATAACCTCCCGAAGTTAGCGCACTTTACACCCAGATACCCTGTATAGTAAGTTATGAAACAGAAAAGTTCGAAGACCCCACATTCCGAATATCTACCCGTTTATAACATACTTTCCTTGGATACTTTTGGAAATATTAAGCTCTTAAAAATATATTTGTTATTTTTGAAGATAAGCTCTAAAAATTATAAAAAATACATCTGGTTCTGTTATTTAACATGTTACAGGTGTGAAAAATTCACATTGCTTCTTTGAATGCTACTTAATACATTTGCGGAGCAATTTATGCTCTATTTTAAAAGAAAGACAAACATTCACGTGTTACAAATAACCTGACAATATTTGAAAATCTTCTACTACCATTACAGTAAGCAGAATGTGTTGTGTTGGAGGACAGCACAGAATTAAATGCATGCAATGCATGCACAAGTGCAGTCGCAGAATTAAACTCACGACGCCTGGCTGAGACCCAAACGCGATGCCAACAAATATAATATTTAAATCTTTGGCGAATCCGGGTAGTAACTACTAGTGAACGATAGAATAAAATTTCAATGGCTTATTTATATTTTTTTAAAGTTTCATAGGTAATTGCATCAACAAGATTTCGAAGAAGGAAAATAAATGGCAAAAAAAAATTACATAAAATTTGTTCAGCTGTAAATTTGATCTACTTCGAGTATATTCAATTTACGAGTAACAGTTAGATATCTATCGAAATATTTACTTTTTCTTTTGTAAGTAGGTACTTAATCATTCAAATAATGCACTTATCCCGGCTAAGTATCTAGCCAATCATTTTAGCAGTAGGTACGTTTCACCTCGTAGCGATATTCAAGTCATAATTATTTGTGAAATTTCTAGTAACCTTAATAACATGAATAAGGTTAAACGTGATATGAAATTTTACTATTGGAGAAAAGTATCGATCCGTTCGCTCTGCAGCCGAATGCCCAGAATTATAAGAATGCAAGTCAATATGTATTAGCATTAAAACGGAGAGTAAAAAAATATCATTAGAAAGTAAATACACAAAGTTTTCGGTAAGGAATGAATGCAAATCTTGAAAGCGGAAATTAACCCACTTCCCGACATCCGATCGAGCTGAAACTCGGCAGATAGACTTGTTGTCACTTAAAATTCATTCCATCAATCAAATTCGTGGTGGCAAACACGTACACACGTTTTAATTTTTATTTTATTTTAGTGTATTGTTTAAATTTTAACAGTTTTAAAATTTTATAAAAATATTTACGTTTTACACGTTGCATTAACCAGTAAAGTTTCCACATGAAATTCATGTTACATACAAAAAATAAATAAATAAACAGAAAAACATAAAAACACTTTAGTGAAAATAACTGAGATATCTTACTCACCTTAATGAAAATAACTGAGATATCTTACACACCTTAATGAAAATAGCTGAGATATCTAAGATATCTTACACACCATAATGAAAATAACTGAGATATCTTACACACCTTAATGAAAATAGCTGAGATATCTAAGATATCTTACACACCATAATGAAAATAACTGAGATATCTTACACACCTTAATGAAAATAACTGAGATATCTTACACACCTTAATGAAAATAGCTGAGATATCTAAGATATCTTACACACCATAATGAAAATAACTGAGATATCTTACACACCATAATGAAAATAACTGAGATATCTTACACACCTTAATGAAAATAACCGAGATATCTTACACACCTTAATGAAAATAACAGAGATATCTTACACACCTTAATGAAAATAACTGAGATATCTTACACACCTTAATGAAAATAACCGAGATATCCTACACACCTTAACCCTTTAAATATTAGAAAACCAAATTCATATGATGTTTGGGACCAAATATACGGGTTGATTTTATTTACGTCATTTTAGTCGTCCTCATAATTCAAATTCAGAATTAACAATATTAACTTGTCTCGTTCTGTTTCTTGTTTCGTTTAGATTTATTAGTATTATATTAAATAATTTGATAGAAAGATAAAAACAACCAGGAATGGACGTTTAATGGGGACCTCTAAAATGTAAGAAGAAAAAAAATGGCGCTGAATGGCTATTTGATGACAATGTTACATTTGAATTTCTGTGAAACAACTGGCCCTAAATAACGAGTGGGATGATATCACAGGAATGAAATTTCAAAGACAAAACTTTAATTTTTTTTTATATAAACTTGCTTATTTTCAAGCATGATTTTATTTTTCTATTCAGCGTACACAGGAGAATGGAATGGTGCTGTATCTGAACTTGAAAATACCCACAAGCGGCAGTCACCGCCTCGCCCGTACAATGTACAATCACAATCAATGCGTGCATTGAATTATTCATACAATCATTTCAGTTCAAGTTTCTATATTCAAATATTTTAGCCCTTAGCTGACGTGTCTGCAGTCAAGTTCATAGCTCCAATTTCGAGAATAAATTATTGTTAACATAATTGGATCCGGTTATAATTTTTATCAATCACTTACGTTTTGTAAATAATCTTTTTAATACTAATACAAACATACTAATTTCGGTTGTCGGTGCGTGATTTGACATATAGAATTCTTGCGTAATTCGTAAAAAAATTGTAAACTGAACTATGTCCAGTGGATATGCTCTAGTTCATATAGGTAGGTATTTCATGCGTACATGGAGAAAACATAGTGATATAAAATATTGTTAATATATTAAAAATGGTGACCGGATAAATCATCAAAATGATAATTCATCACATCTTTAAAAAGTTATATAAAGTCATGGACAGTGATGAAACAAAAACTTTATTAACTGGGTTAAGTAGGTTAGGTTAGGTTAAAAATTTTATTTTTTTCATCTTTTTTAATGACTTTTTAAAGGTGTGTTGAATAGTCAATGTGTTGAGTTAGCATGGAACCATTAAAAATCTGGTCTAATTATTCGTTTTCTTGTAAAAAACGGCATTGCAAGCCTACAACGAATGAATTGACAAATTTCGTAACAAACTATCAGCAAAGCACGAATATGTTATGAGGAAGTCGGAACACGTGTTCACAAAAATTATAATACTTTCGCATCTCGTCCATTATATTTATCAGGATAAGGCCACTTGCGTGAACACGTGTTCAGATATATTCTGAATGACAGTCACATTTTTAACAGAATTTTGATTAAAAAAAAGCCTAACTCATTTTTCTCCGTGTACACTCATATCCTTTGACTGGCTCTCCTTTTCATAAAAGGTGCAACATTTTTTGTACGATTAGTATGAACATAACGGGTATTATATTTTTTAATGTCATTGGATAGGTGTCATAATTTTTCATAAGTTTAATGTAATAATGTTGTCCTCGCTGTATTAGGTCGTAAAATCGTCGTTTTAGGCTGGGTTTCATAGCCAACTCTATCGAACCGTTTTGCAAATACCATTTTCATATGTGGATGTGATCAGCAAATATCATATTTTGCATGATCGTGTCATGTAAATATCAAAAAGGTATACAAACATAAATTCGGTTCTAAATTTTGTTAGAAACACACTCTAACAAAATCATACACCTCTTAGTAAATCTTTGTGGTGTATGACGTTATAATGTATATATATTTTTAAGTAAGTAACATTATTTTAGCAACACAATTTTTTAATAATTTAGATGAGATTTACTCCAAACTTTGTCCGAGATTTGGATTGGAACAAACTGTAGGTATTACGTATTGTCTTATTTTACAGTTATGGATATTTCAAAGCTCCGTAGTTCACAATTGAAACGATGTTGCGATCTGAAAATTCCTAAACTGACCTTGAAATTCCAGACAGAAAAATGTGTGCAAATTTCATGATGCCAAAACTCACCGTTAAAAACTTTACCTTGTTTTTCATGAGTTCTTGAATTGTACTTGTAATTGTAATTTTAATTGTACTTCTTTTTGTGGCTTCTCCAATCGGAGGTCGGCCATCATTAGGCTAATTGCAAACATCAACAAATAATTAAATTCTCGTCAAATGCATACATGACATTCAAATGCTTTTCGTAAAAAAATAATCTTATAAAACAATACCTTCGTGTCTGGATTCTTGTTAGTCTGCAGTCGCCTCTCCGCCGGTACTGGAACCACGCAGAAAGGCTTGTCTCCCACTTTATAAGGAAGCACTTGACACAACACCGACCTCTTCACGCCTTCCACTTGTGCCATCACGTCGGGTATCAGATCTGGTTTGTTCCCAGACGTTTTCTCATTGCTTTCGTTGGTACCACCATCGCCAGAAACGTGTTTAGAAACCTCAGATCTCTTCGCAAACTTCACTTCTTCGCTCAATCTCATGTCTTCCATGATTTTAAAATCGAATTTCTCTCCATACTCTGGCGACTTGTCCAGCAATTGTTCGCTTTCATTCGACACATGACCAGAATCGTCACTGCAGTCTGAATGTCCTTCATAGGTCTTATCTTCAGGACTTGATGCCAAAGGCTTATTGATGATATTTTCATTGCTGAAATGATCAAGTTCCACTTTGGGTTCATCAATATTCCGAGCGCTTTTTATTTCCGCAGTATTCACTTTCCTTTTCGAGGGCAAAGTGAGGTTGCTATTCGAATTGACGTTTGTAACACACGGCAAATTGTTATTCTGCGAAGGTTGGAGGATCTTGTTGTTGGAGAGCTGCACGATTTCTAGCCTCGACTCTTTCACACGTTGCATTTCTATTTTGCTGATGATGCTCTTGACAGGAGAAAGCGGTGAATCTTCAATCAGCGACTCACTTTTCAACAATTTTTTTTCAACAGCGGTGACTCCAGGATTGACCTGTTTTTTCTGCTGTATTCGTGCGCGTACTTTGTAAATTTCGTTAAATTCATTTGAGTTTCTGTGAATCAAGTTAACGTTGCCTTTTTTGTCAGCAGATTTAGATTTGGTATCTGGAGCAGTCTTTTTTACTGACTTGTTGCCACTTTCTTCCCGCGTTGGTTTGGGTGCCTGTCCGCTTCCACTGTCCTTGGAGTGATCTACAGAAGTTAGATCACCAGGAGTGGAATTGAAAAGAGCTCTGGTAGAAGAGAACCTGCTCTGGGGAGCAGCCTGACCTCTGACTACCGGTATCTTGCTTGAAGATCCACTGAGAGAGGTGCTGGACTTTGTTTTTGAGAGCGGTTTGTTGGAAAGAGGGGCCTTGTTTAAATCGCAGACACTCTTTGCCTTGTGTACTCTAGCTCTTGTCAAATCTATATTATCACTAGTTTTGGACTTAACTAAGGAGGCGGGTTTGGCGATATTTCCATTGGTTCGCGGCGTCTTAGATTTTTTATGTGGATCGCTGACTCTTCGTTCAGATTTTTTTGATTTTCCAGTTGCTGGAACCACAGGGGAAACAGGCAAGTTTGACAGGGTTTTCTTTAAGATTCTGGTTTTCACATCTAGTTTGGCAAGATCGCACGTTTTCGCAGCATTGTCACCAACCGACACGGCGTTCTCCACACCTTTAGCAGATATTGTGTACGTATTGTATTTACTGGAATTCTTGCCCAACAAGGCACTTGTGGGAAATGGCGCAAAGGTGGGAATCTTCGAGTTGAGGTGCATTTCTTCCATGTCGTTTAAATTCCACAAACTCTTGGTTTTGTCAAGGGGTCTGTGCCCGGTATCACTTTCACTGTCTTTGAACGATTTTGAATCAGATATAGATTTCTTTAGAATGCATCGAGATTCTATGATACTGCAGGTTTTGGCTTTTTGTAACTTAGGCGGAACAAACTGGATGCTGTTCCCCGGGGAACTCGAGAACTCTGAGAGTATTTTATCGAAGGTTTCCAAGGCTTTAGACAACTTCGCGTCGTTCTGCGCACTGAGACTACCGCCCGTTTTGACGAACTTTTCACGATTGTCTTCTACTTTGATGATTAGAACGTTTTTCCCATCGGGTCGGTCCAAACTGACGGAATTTCGAGAGACTTTCTTTCCTGGGAGTTTGGTTGCCTCATGCTTATCTTTGAGCTCGATGTTCTCATAAATGTGCTTATCGTAATCTTTATCTTTCTTAACGATCTTTTGGGCTTTTTCTTTGGCAGCCACGTGAACCACGCTGATGTGCGAGAGGAATTTCTGTACGGCGCTTTGGTTGATTTTGATAGTCAACCCTCCGTCTTCTGTTAGGTCTGGAGTCTTCTCCGCTTTCTTCTTCAGCGCCGAGAAACCCCGGGACTTCTTCTGGTGCCCGGGAGAGTCTTGGTTGCTGACACTGAAGTTCTTGTAGAACTTCTGCATGCCACTGAGAGGAACTCTTGAATTTGCTGCTCCCTGTTGCTGTTGCAGAACACTTTTCACTGTCGCTTGGGGCATGTTCTTAGGTTCTAGTCTATATCAAATAGTAACTTCACATAGTTACATTTCTCACAGTTATTAGCACCTTTTTGTAAAAACAAGTTATATTAAATCATTTTCAATCTTAGGCAATTCAATTCGATTCGAGTAAACTAATTAAACGACATGAATATATGAAGGAGCAACAGACCGGTGAAACCATATTTCTTTCAACGAATTTACGACTTCGCCAACACACGGAAGTCATTGAATTAAATTTAATAACATTTAAGAAATCATCATTTTAAATGGTGGCCAAATAACATTTGCTACATTCATATGAGAGGATACATTAACGATATGGTAAAACCATAAAGTATTTTATAAACTGCGGGCGTTTTTTGCTTCATCATCACGATCACTTTCACTCAGCAAAAATAATAAAACTAATTGCATTTTTTATATCTGTATTCAATTACATTTGGTAATAATCATTTTCGTAATAAAAATTATTGAAGTGTCGAAATTAACATGAATTCAATCAGATCAATGAATTATTCAGTTTTGCTGTTATTGCAAAATAAATTACAAATAATATATAATTTATTTACCAATATTAGTCAGTGTTTTACTTCATGCCTCGTCAGCGAAAATTTATTATTATATAGATAAAATTAATTAGGAATAATGGTAAACACTTTCCCAATACAGTATATTTAAACAAGGTGGTGCTTTGCAGAAACATCTCTGATGCTGTGAATATCAACCCAGGGCTCAATCACCGGTGACATCATTATTAAAAACACTAACTTCGGTTGTGATTGTGTCTATAACTACGGTTCAATGAACACAACTTGGATTTGCTTTGAATTTAAGTGTCATTTTCAAAATTGATAATGATCGTGGGAACGAATTAGAGGAGCGTTAAAGAAGGTACCTACCTTAAATAATTTCATTTTAATTAATTAATTAATAATTGTATGTTTGAAATATGCATTTCTTTCGTCTAAACTTGACAGTTGTTGTAATTTTCTAAAAGTTTACTTACGATGTTTATTCGAAAGATAAATTTGTAACCGTCTCAGAAATTTAGAAATTAAAATTAATATATATTTATACTATAAATACGTTGAGCTTCACAAATCCTAAAATTATATCCTGTGATTTTGCGTTATACTTACTAATAACACAGAATATAATACTAGCATTAATAAGCACTGTTCGACTAAAACCGTATCGATATTAATGGCATTTACAGCAAGTAATTCGTGTAAAAACATGAAGCAAAGAAAGTCATATAGTTCTTTTATTAATTTTTAGAGTCTAGTACTTGGGACGATTCAATTTTACAACACATTTCTCGTTTATATGTACGTTTGTTTAAAATTTCAAATCTCTGAAAGTTCTTGACCGATTGCTTTGAAAATTTGACACAACTTTGCATTCGAATACGCGTGTGTTTTCATATACCTACATTATATGTATGTAACCTGTGATAGGTGAAAACATGCGTATTTTGAAAAACAGCGCCATCTATTGGACAAATATGCTTTTTTTAAACGGCGCTTTCTGTTGGACATAAAAGCAACACGCGCTATTCTATTGTTTATCTATCTGCACAGACAGACAGAGGTACAGCAACGCGCGGCGGGGTACAGCTAGTTATTTAATAAAGTACAATTAATTCCAGAAGAATTTGCAGAAGTAATTATTTAAATTTCTGTTACCTAATATATATATACATAATTTCTCCACACGTATTCTCCGATGAGTGCCGACGATATACGTATTGGATCGCTCCAGCGAGCAAATAACAAACGCCCATACGCAATGTGTGGCGATTGTCTTAGACAATTATAATATTTACGAAACTAGCTGTACTTCACCAACAGTAAAACTACAACAATCATGATTGTACTAAAAATAATAGAATTTATTTTGTTAGACTAAATAGGTTTACCTTACGTGCCGTTTTGATCGAGACTATGAGGAATGAACTCGGGTTGAATTCTCATGTGAAATTACCTAATAAATAACGCAGTATATTGAACGTGAAATAACCAATAATAACGTTCTGCAAATTAAGGAAATAAAATAGCGCACTCCACCCGCTCTTCTGTTCAAGGTGGATCAGTTTAAAACAAACTGTAAACAAAATTCTTGCTAAAACAATTACAATAACATATTTGTAGTAATATATTACAATAACATGATATCAAAAGTAGACAATTTCAATTGCGAGCTGAATGAATAAAAAAAGTTTATAAATATAATATTTGACTAACATTTCTGATGTTGTTTACATAATTCTGTTATGAAATTAAATTATTTTATGTACTTCCTGCCTTCTTATTATATTATAATACATATTATGTTTTTGTTATTCTTTTATATAATTCCGTTCTTTTAATTCTGTTGAATTCTCAACAAAATGAGGAAATACAGGGTGTCCGGGAGTAAAGTGCACTAACTACATAATGTTAGAAGTAAAAAATATAAATTTTCGAAATCCCAACATTTTTTACACAAAAACTATCTTAAAACGTTGTAATTTCGAAAAAAAATATTTATACTTATCCACTTCTAAAATCATATAGAATCACCCTCCGAAGTTAATGCACTTTACCCCCGGGCAATATTTATATGTTTGGTTGTATTTTTGGTAAAATGTAAAAAATTATAAAATTTTAGTGTCGATTTCCCAAATAATAATAGTAAATTTATGTATCTCATGTTTAAAAAAAATCTTGCCCTACTCTAAAAAGGTTTATCCCCTAAAATAAAGAAGAACTCGAATGCTATGTAAGTTTGTCGGCCCATTTTGATCTTAAATTTCGAATACAGAAATCTGTTTCATCACAATCATGAAATTTTCATTTAGAACAAATGGGATAGCGATTTACGATGTCAGACAGCGTTGAGACAGAGCGCGTGTTAGATAATGTATTTGTATTGCCTAAACAAAGGGAAATAACTCAGTGGCTATGGTAGGTTTCTTTTAAAACGACGTGAAGGGCACTTCTATCTATTCAGTGGCTCGTCTGTATATTTCTAGTATGGGGGTTACAAAACAAATTAATAAAATCTAAATGATAATAATATACAGAGAGTGTCTGTAGCGGGAAGCGTGGTTTGGTTTTAATACAAATCTACAGATTTATTCCAAGTTTGATGAAATTATACGCACTTGATATTCAAAACAAGTGGAAAGTCACTGCCTACGAAAGCTTTTGATCTTCAAAATAAAGCTTTCGAAAAACCACCCATCCATTGATACTTCTTGATGAAATTTTGCACACTTGACGTTAAAAACAAGAAGAAAATTCCTGTCTTATTAAATATTTTATTTTGTCCCAGTTCAATAAAAAAATTAATGGTTAACCTAAAATATAGGTAGTAAACAAATTAACACAATGCAGAAGAAAGCGTTTATATCCGCGTTGTGTAATTAGTATGAATGTTTCGTGTGGCAAGATCTACTGTAGGTATTCCTGGCAGTTCATACTTCACCGACTGGGCTTGACAGGCGGGTGTCCGCTTATCTGATCAGACACGCGATTCTGACGATCCACCGGCTGCGGATGACATTGATTTCATTTAACCCTTGGAATGCCGGCGAATCCACCGTGGATTTGCTCACCGCACTTACCCCGATTTTACGGTATTTTGAACCTTAAAAAATGCTCCTAGCATACTAAAATAAATGTTATTCGCTCGAAATTGAAAAAACGTATCTTGACATTTTTGTTGTTTGTTTTTGGGGTGTTATGCCGTGTTGCGCTAACTCCTTCTTTAGCCGACGTTTCGGACAGCGTTGCAGTGTCCATCATCAGGGCAGATCCGGTAGATCCGAAATGTGTGAATTTTGGTTGTCGAGTTTGTGCTTATTTATTTGACAACCAAAATTCACACATCTTCGGATCTACCGGATCTGCCCTGATGATGGACACTGCAACGCTGTCCGAAACGTCGGCTAAAGAAGGAGTTAGCGCAACACGGCATAACACCCCAAAAACAAACAACAAAAATGCTTTTGGCCGTGAGAATCTAAAAACTAACCGTATCTTGACATTATTCTAGCTCATCGTTTTGTCACTTGTAAACATTGTTTTTTTTTATCTGTGAAAAAGCGCGTCACGAATTCCGTGTAAAATATATATTTTTTATAGTATTGTATTTATTTACTGGAAAATATTTAAATTATTTTTCTTGCGAAGAACCCTTGTTTATTTTTAATAAAATTCAAGAATATTTTCGTATTTCTTCATAATTTTTTTTTTAAATTAGAGTTAAAAAAATTCTGAATGTAAATAGTTATCCTAGGGAAACTACATAAGACAAATATAGACTATTTTTATAAATATATAAATACAATATCTGGTGAGACGGTATAATTTACATAATCATAATTTTCCAAAAAACAAGTAAGTTATTGCGAAACAAATTTGACATATTTTTAAACCTATAGTGAGTTTACAAGATTCTTTGCACTACTCATACTAAATATGTCAAAGGTACTTTTACAAACAATTAACTATTGTTAGCAATATTATGTACTCAAATAAAAAATAAATAAATTACAACCCCCTAAAATCGGCACTCGATCTATAGATTGGTAACCTCTGCACTTAGCTAAACAATGTGGGACTCGCACTATTAGGAATAATTATTTTTCTCTCGTACTTCTCTTAAATAATTCCGGTTCCTTTTATACCTCGTTAGTAAATAATATCCATTGATTAATAACGCATTATCGGCAATGTACAGTAAGGTTACTTTTTAAACAGGTTTTAATGCGTCAGAAAAGTACTTAATTAATTATTGAATTAATCGTAATTGATTAATGCTTACTGATTACTATAAAAAATGCAGCTCGCGGCTCATTTCACATGCGGCGTAAATAGTACCCAACTACAGCGGGTGACCCAGTGACCTCCCGCGGAGAAAACTGTAAGTGAAAATGGAAAGGCAACAAACTCACAACACGTATTACACATAGATGCAACGGTCCAGATAAGGCTGCGTTCAGATGACGCGATTCACGTGCGTTAGCTAAAGTGTCGCTGTAAGCAAACCGTGATTGAGCGCGCAATTTCGACTGCCGTTTTTAATCCCCTGCACTCCCAATTTCCACAGATTTATAACAAGTATCTCTTTACCTTTTTTAAAGTTTTTAAGTTCCAATAAATAAATATATTATACTGAGGATAATATCTATACATTTGTTATGCCGAAACTTTAATAATACGAAATTCCCTCGATATAAAAAAATCGCAAAGTAAGCTCCGAAAATGAATAAAAACACGTTTTGTTCTGTTATCTAATATGTTATAGGCATGAAAAAAAACACAGTGTATCTTTAAATGCAACTAAAGCATTTGTTGAGAGATTTTTGCTGTATTTCAAACGAGTCATGTTATATTTTAAATATTTTCACAATTTTCGCTTAATTGAATCGTTTTTTTAATATCAGCGTGCTCCCTCTAACATTCGTATTTACATATCTCCCTTTCAAACAATCTTTGAACGTGTACTACGGGGCCGTAATGCTTGTGTGTTGTGCTGTTTAAATGGTTAATTTTGTAAACAAAGTTAACAAAAGTTTTATTATTGATAAAATCTGACTCCATAATAATAATAATACTTGGATAGTTTTATACATAAATTTTGGTGAAAAATTTCCTCAAGGGCGGTATAAAAAGATATACAAATAACTAATAAATTAAGGTTTTGTGTAATTTCATTTCAAGTAGTAAATTAATAGTTGTATTCTCCGTAAGGTACAGTCGAGGTTCAACCAATTTAACTTAAGGTGAGGCTGCGCGTCCTATTTCATATAAAACTTAAATTTGGATAACTAACCAAACTACATATTTTTTTTTATCAAAACGTGTAGCAAATATCTAGAACGTATATTATATGGTACTTTACTATTTTTGTTTTAAATTATAAAATAAAAAGCATTAAAGATATCATTTTTCATGTTTTCAGAGGCACTTTGGCAATTATTACAAAAAAAATGGTCTGTATACTGTGCAAATATGAATAAAAAAAAAAAAAAAAGTATTTTTATGGTCGTAAATTCAAATTAAAAACGAAGATTTTTTTCTTTTTAAATTTTTTTTTTCATTATTTGAAACAATAAGTAAGATAAGATTATTTTTTTAACAATTACAATTAACTGCCAAAGTTGGTTCTAAAATCTTCCAAAATGTAATTATTTAATGGCCCTTATTTTATAAATAAATAAAGTTGCACGTATTCGTACTAGACATTTGCTATATTTATTATTCTGAATTGCGTTAAAAAATTGAATTTATCTGGAATCGAAGGGAATGCGAAAATATTTTTCGCACAACTGCAGTCTGACAGTTCCCTTGAGAGAATGCAAAATGTCAGAGGTTCAGGGGTTAGTAAATTAACCATGGCAGAAGAAGTGAACATGGGTGAAAGTCGTCAAGTAAACTTGTTCCTCTCCTCAGAGGCCCTGAGGGAAATTATTTTCCTCGGGGCCTCTTTCCTCATGGCCTCCTGTGTGGTGTTAATATTATAAAAAAATAATAATAAATTGACGAATCATATTGAATCCGTGTATTTACCGAGTACTTCTTTCAAGTTCATCTTTCGAACAGATTGCAAATGTACAGCGCAAAGGTTTACAAGCACTTCAAAAACGCTCGTTTGAAAACACGCTACATTAACGCCTCATCTGGGAAAGGCCTTAATTCGCCTCATTGTTTGGCCATGGCGCCCAGAATCTCACATTAGCAACAACGAGTAAGCAATGTAAAGTGTGACACACATTCCCGTGTAATGAATGGTGAACGGGCTCCCCGTAGGGACAGGCAGTGGTCACGGTTGCAGGAGAAAGCACAACATGTCATTACTATTGCCGTCGAATTTAAGTCGATTCGAGCACTTCAACTAACATCGTTAATGCGTTTCTTGTTATTTGTACCTGCAGTCAAATGTACCACCCAGAAGTAACGGGTATTAGAACCAATTTGTTTAAAGATCGTGCCATCAGATTCTTAATGGCGAGTAAAAAATCAACGCGTAAAAAAACAATGATTTTACCATAATACATCTATTTTTAAACCTTTATTTTAGGTTTGCTGAGGATTGAACCTTTCTTCATAGGGACCAGAGACAGCCGCGTTACCGATCTTGCCAGATACCGATTGTGCACGACTGACATTTATTTAGTATATTAACTGTTGTAATGTCGCCCGATTCCCGAGAAACGCACACGCGATAAAACGACAGTTCCATGACAAAACAAAACAGTGAAAAAAAAAAGACGAAAAGCGATTTAAAATTATGTTTTTTTTTAACCTAACTTACTACATATTTTATTATTATTATTTTATTTTTATTTTTTTTTTTATTCTTAAATATATTTGTTATACAATGGAATAGTATATTGTCCTCCACGCTAGGAGTTCACCTGTGTTGTGGAGGACTTTTTCAATTGTAAAGTTATATAATTCTAAAACAATACAGTGGAGTTGGTTACACAGAGAAACATTAAAAATTAAAATATAAAATCGATTTTTCCATAGTTATAACAATAGTTTTTCCATAGTTATTCCAAAAAAAGTGAAATATAAAAAAATAAATACTAAAGGATTGTAGCCAGTTCCATATGTGTTTTTTGTATTCTGTAAGATTAGATGTTTTATATTGTGTTGGAAGTGAATTGTATAGTTTTATAGCCTGGAATCTGTAGTCTTTTTGTCCAAAGGATGTGTTGGTTTTTGGTATTAGTAGTTGGTGTGCATGTCTTGTTCTAGTATTGCGAGAAGTTTGTGAAGTTTTAAATGTGTTTAGGTTCTTGTAAAGGAAAGTAAGTATTTGTTTTGAACATTATGCTCTGTCTTGTCCGGTTATACAATTTTAGGGTGAGGGCTATTTTGCCATGTTCCAATTGTTGTTAAGATCTAGTTCAAGTGTTAGATTTGACAAAGATGGTAATCTATTTGAATTTCACTTTTTTTTCAACATTAACTGAACAAAGATATTATAGGGTGATTTCACACATTATTCTAAGCTGAAATTCATGCGATATTTGTGTTAATAACTTCATAAAATTGATAGCAGTATAAATTCTTATCGAATCCCTTTGTGTGTTCTCAAGAGGTTGAAATGTCAGAGTTGTTTGAACGCGTCAATCATCGTAGAAGCTATCTTATTATTATAAATAGGACGTAACGACGCCACATCAAACAGGAAATCTATTTTAATTGTAGACTTATTGTGTTCGTTTCAAGACGACACTGATGCAATGTCTTTAAATCAGTGATACATGATACACACTCACACAAATACACATCCAGCAGCCATTTTACACGGCAAATGTCAACATTTAAAAAGAGTTAGGGTGGGCAATATCTTCAAATTACATTTACTTTTTGGCGTGAAAACGTCTTTCGTTCAAGACTGGGCAAATTTTTTTTCTGCTCAGCTTAATTTTAAGAGCACCTCAAGATTTACACGACGACGTACGAATAACTCATGTAACCCTTTCTGTTTCAAATTCAAATTCAAAAAAATATTTATTGCACAAAAAGAGTACAGAGGGTATAGCTTATAGGTTACATCCTATTTCTTCCAACTAACCCAACATATACACATTATATTACATAACTTAACAATTACATGTTAACAAATGTATGTAAATAAAAAATAAAAAACAGAGGTATTTAATTTATGTAAGGTATTCATTTAAGGTGTAGTGACATTTGTTTAAAATAAATGTTTTTAGTGTTGATTTAAATTTAAGTATGTCGGTTATTTGTTTGATGCTACGTGGAAGGTTGTTATATATTTTAATGGCCATGTAGTGTGGTTTCAGAGTTATAACTGCTTCATTGTCTCGGAGAGTGAGTTTCAATGGTCTTATCTGACCCCCCTCTCCGCTCGATGATGTAAACGCACTAATAAGCAACGGACAATGGTCTATTTTTATAATATACACGCCCTTTGGCGCCACAACCCTTGGGCCACGATGTACATTTAAATATTTTGCGACAGCAAAAGCGTTTCATAACTCTGGCGAAACTTCACCTTAAAAAATCTGCAATATTTAATGAATATGTTTTCGGTCATTTTTATTGGAAAACTCTGGTTCCGTTCAAACGCTTTTTAAATCTTCTCATCCACTCGTCCAATTTCCTTCCGCCGCATAACATTCTTAATTCGAAGCTTAACGCTAAATCACTATTTTGATTAATCTTTATAACGAATTGGTGTACATTACTCATACCAAAAAAATATGCTTTAGATAAATTGAAGGTTTTCCTATCGTTTCGCTCGAGTAGAACATAAATAAAATAATAAATTACTCAATAAAAAATATAAATGTACACTACAAAAAAATTAAATAGAAATGTATGAACGCGTAAATGAAACAACTTTAAAAAAATACAGTTTTATAGCTAAGATTATCTGTGATAGTTTCACTTGATTAACTTTTTTGCTTTCTTATAAAATTATTTACAAAATAAATAAAAACTAGGTTTGTGCTTGAAATCGAACGTTTCTAGACTCCGTTTGTCAAGCGATTTTAATGCCTATTACCTACAAAATAAGGTATCCCAAGAACTCACAAATTTTTGGCTTGTAGCTTCCCCTTAAAGGTTAGCATAGGGCATAGTCCCAGTGTGGTGTACTAAAAAATAAACAATAAAAAAACTTAAGCAATTACTAAAACAATGACAATGTTAAATAAATCATTGGCAAAGTCACCCTTGAGTTAATGAACGCTGAAAAGGCGATTATCCCGCGGCGGAAACGTTAATCTGTCACAGCATCTCGTCTCAGAACAAATCCGTAAATAGCCCCTCTGACGGCTGCATAAGTTAGACCGGAACACTAAATAATAAGCATTCTGTACTCTGTCCGCGCAGAGTGTAATTTTTATTATTTAGATGTATTTTTGCAGTAATTAACTCGACTACAACAATTTCCGGCGTTGATATTAGTCATTTTCCCAACGACAACAATACTAAAACGTAACAAAATAATGCATGGAGGCAATAAAAGAAAAAAAATTAAATTGTTTTTTGTATATTTCATTAGTCCGGAGAGCCAAATACAGTATAATAACTCACCATTTGTTCACAGCATTATAAGGTTAACTCAGATTCGATTGACAAAATTACAGCACAATTTTTTAAGACGTACTCTCGTATCAATGTCTAAATAGTTTAAAACAAAGTCGCTATCCGCATCTGTCTGTTTGTGTGCTTAGTTCTTCTAAACTACGCAACGGATGGGGTTTTCACTATCATTTAGAAAATTTCTTTCGTAAGGTTTCTATATATATATATATGCATTTTATATTTATAGAAAATTGAGAAAAGTTATGGCAATTGATTTTATTTTATGTTCCTTACCTTACATAGAGAACTGACTGAACAACATACAGTTGAACTGAACAACAATATGTGGTTATTATCTTAATAAATGTACAGTTTAGGATAGTTGTAAGCTAAAGTGGCGACATCTGTTATTTTGAAAAAGACCCGGCGAAGTTTTCAAACCGCATCCCCGATGAGAAAATGTCAAAAGCTCTGAATTTTCCCATTTTCCGATCTCTTCACAGCAGCGGATCATTAGCCAGCGGGTTTTTGTCTGCTAGTATTCTATTGTTCAATTTATTTTAGCATTAATACTGATTACTGATTATGCATTATATGAATCCGAAGTCTGCCTTAGCAAGCTACTAAACATGTGCAATTGTTCGTGTAGATTCCAGGGTCAATAGAGTCTAACTAAACACATGCAATTGGTACTACTGGGCAGTCTGGGCGCTTGTGCAGATTTCTGGATAATTCAGTATGCCTAGCCGCCCATCGGCGCTTCTTCAACTTGCTTACTTATTACGAATATTACAATACATAAATTTAATTGACTGAGCTCAACGAAGTCCTGTTTTAACTCGACCGTTTGGTATTTCATCCGTCTATAAATTTTGTTCGTGTGTTGCGTTACCGGTTTAAGACGATGGCCGTGTTATATACTACAATTTTATCCTACGTGAATCCGTCGTAGTCCAATCAGAATAATCAACATTATGGTACCTAACTGCCTGAAGAAAGTTTGAAAAAATAATTGTCATCGAGATAATTACGTTTCTTTGGACAAATTGCCTAATTCCTTATTAATAAAGTATATTTTTAAATACATCAATTAGAGCAGGCATTTAAGTACCTGCTTACAAATCAAGAGGAAATTTTGGTTTTGATTTATTAAATAAGAGAAAATGAAAAACATATTTTTTGCACGCGATGTCTTCTACTGTTCAAATAAGTACTAGTGACAATAGTTAATGAATCATATTGTAGTTTTAAAACAAGTCCAGGTTGTTGCAGAAATAGAACGATAACAAAGTGTATATAAAACAATATTATATTTTGCTCTTACAGAATATTTTCATATGCTGCTTTGATAGTTTAATACAGCAAACATTTCACAAGCAGTGTTAAAAAAAATCACTATTAAAAAATCTTATGGTTGCGAACAAGACACAAATCCAAATATAGTGAAGAATACATAATAAAAATCCTCACCTGTTTATCCAGTTTTCTATAAATAACTCGCCAAATGATTCTTACGTAAAAAACCACCTACATACCAATTTCAGGTTAATAATTAGAGTAACAACAACAGTCATCATTCAACCTGCAACGATCCATAATGGAATATATTATACTGGTACCCACAGCGGACAAGTGACACGCCTCGGCATGTAAAGCGGTCATAATAATAATATGCGGCCACGAATGTGCATGGTAAAATGAGTCAGGCACAATCAGACACAGCCAGTCAAGTAGTCAGGCATTCAGTCAGTCAGGCGTGCCAAGATTGAGACGAGAGACAATAACCATGACAGGTTCATTGTCACAGTTAAATTGTGGTTACGCGTCTGTTGATTCGCATTATTCGAAGAATTTTTTAATATTATCTTGCATCTTGGAGCTGTAAACATTAAAAATATTCTCTGACCTACTCGTACTGTAAAAGAAAGTACTGAAAGAGTGTTCCCCAAGGATGGTACATTGCTCTTCGTTTATAATGTTGACTGTGACATGGTGTTCCCTATGGATGGTACGCCACTCTACGTTGAAGTGTTAACCGCAACCTAATGTGAAATCTTCAAATATTAGACAATTTTTCAAGAGGCTACCTTAAACTATATTGAAAACCATTCGTCGTTAAACGTTAACTATAACTTACCGTAAAATCTTCAAAAACTAGAGCCCTTTTATGGGAAAGCAAGAGATGAGATGGTACCTATAAATATTGATCTGCGTTGAAATTTTAACTGTATCCAATACTAAACCATTCTATGTAGGAGAGTTTTCACTGAGAACGATGTTCTGTGTTTAAATTATAACTCTCTACGGATGGGAAGCTGCTTTACTTTGTAATATTGACTATGGTCTTTCATACCTACGGATAGGACGCCGCTTTGCATTGCAATATTAACTTCGATCTGTCGTCTCTACGGGCGGGACGCTGCTTTGCGTTGGAATGGAATGTCTTTTGTCACTACGGATGGGACGACGCTTTGCGTTAGAATGGTGACTATAGTCTTTCGTCTATGGATAAGAAGCCGCTTTGCGTTGGAATGTTGACTACGGTCTTCCACCCCCATGGATAGGAAGTCGCTTTGCGTTGGAATGTTAACTGTGGTCTTTCATCCCTACGAAAGGGACGTATCTTTGGGTAAGAGTGTTAACTATGACCTAATTATGGCAAATCGCTCGTTTAACTTAACTGCACTCTAGCGTAAAATCTTCAGAAAAAGTATTTTGTATGGCGACCCGTGAGATTCCTGAGATAGTACGCGACTGTGCCGAAATATTAATTAAAATTAGTTTTTTGTTGCTCTCTCCAACACACAGAAACAGAAATAATAAACAAACGATTTGTTTATGTAATATTGGTCTAGTTGAAATCGCACACGGAACACGATTGGCCCACTTTGATGGTGCATAGATAAATGGGCGATAAAAACGTTGCAAGAACTATTACTAATGAATGCATAGTATTAATATTATGTTAATAACATTACAAAATACATATATTAGTCTACAAAAAAATATTAGAAAGTAGCATGTTTTTTTCTTTTTTCTTACGTCTATTTTTGTAAATACATCACAAGTGTCCCAGCTGCTCCCAACCTTATGGAACCAGTGAGTCTATGGCATCAATAAAGCATGGCTAAAGCCGTTTCAAACAACATTTCAATTCTGAATGGTGGTCTTTTACAAGTGCGACACTGAGAGTTTCTATCACTCTAAAACGTGCGCAATATTATTTTAAATTATGTAAATTGTGAAACAATACAAATAAACTAATTATACTAAGCAAACCATCACACCGTTTCTCCGCAGGGGTAGGCAGAGAGGACGGACCGCCAAACAACTCGGTCTTGGCACTCTCCTTGCCTTATTCACATTCACACATTGTATCATATATGCTGTTGTTATTCTGACTCTTGACATGGCCGGACTCAAGCATTTGGTTCACTTCATCGTGCCATGTCTTCCTCGGGCGTCCCTGACTTCTTCTACCATTCACATTCGCGTTATAATATATTCTCCTAACACTCCTTTCTTCGTTCATTCTCTCCACACGCCGAAACCAATACAAGCGTCTCTTTCTTAATCTTACTCATTACGCTTACATCAGCCTTGCATATTTTCCGAGTCTCACAACACAAATGTAATTAACTAAATAAAGATATAATATATCTCGACGCCACCTAGTAAGAAATTTAGTATTTAACAATACCTTTCCTAAAAAAAAAATTGGTTGTTTTCAAGTGAAAATGTCAGAAAGCAATAATTGTTGAATAAAATACAAGTATTTATTGAATTATTAGGCGGTTAAAAATAAGCAGACGTAGCACAGTAGTTCCGTGCACCTGACCCGCAGTAAGATGGTGCGGGTTCAATCAAAACCTCCTAGATCACAAGGCCGGTACCTGAATCAAATCAGCCTCCTAACTTGTATGGGAACTTGCAAAAAATGTTTTTTTTTTTTTTTATATTAACCCAAACATTTTGAGATGCTTTAATAAACCATTATAATTTTTTTTTTATATATTAAGTCCACACAGTAGGCCCTGAAGAAAATAATTTCCCTCAGGGCTTATGTCATCTTTGGGGATGCTGTGTGGAGGGTCTTTTTGAGGCGAGGAAGGAGTAAACATGGGTCTTGAAGAGTCCCATGTTGTAGGAGGGAGGAAACACAGAGGCCGGCAGTTCGTTCCACAGCAGAGCTGTTGAACCTAAGAACGAATCGTAGAAGCGACCCGTTCTCATGTGGCAATGTCAACCGTGTACAAATGTTGGGCGCGCGTTTGGCGTGTATCCCGACTACGCACCGGTGCCGAAGGGATCAATGACGCTAGTTCCTCAGAGCATCTTCCATTGTAATACCGATAGAACAAGGACAGCATACCTACCTGACGCCTGTGCTCTAAAGATTGCAGTCCGTTTGTTAAGATTGTGGAATCTATCAAACGGACCGCCCGTTTCTGCACAGAGTCAAGGGTTTTTTTTCAGATATTTTGGGGCTCCGGACCAGAGATGGCTGCCAAATTTGACAGTATGGCGCACTAAATAAGAATGAATTGAAAAAAAATTAAAACGATTTTTTTTAAATCCCATACAACGCTGCTTTGAATGAGTGTCACGGCCTTGTATTGTGATCGAGGAGGTTTTGGTTCAATTACAGTCGGAGGCATTTATTTTTTCTCCGAAGATTTATACAATTTATAATTAAATAAATAAAATTTATTTACGCATCGGGATGATGTCCTTATAAAGAAAACCGACAAATCCCCTGATGAAATAAAGAAATAATAAGTATTATTTAACAATGCCGATGACACCGTACCACCAAGTACCACCGCAAGTACCGCGTATACTATTTTTAGTAAAAATAATTCTTGGAAGTATTCTATTGCACATGCCATAAATTATAATGAACGGACGAGACGCTTCTCAGTATAGCTGACAGTGAACTTGAGGTAGGTACTAACTAGAAATGGAAAAATAAAACGCATGATTTATAATTTGTATGTCTATATAAAGACTTACCTTGTATATAGAGATATCTGTGTTATACTAAGGTTACTATCTATACGAGATTTAGAAAAACTATTCCGTACCCTTTTCCCAAATAAAAAAAACTACTAATAAAGAACTAGAACTAACTCGATCAATTATTTTTTTAATAACAACAACAATATCGGGACCGAGTCATTTAGATACTCGCCTGTAACTAGACTTCTAGTTCTACTGCACGGAATATAGTTACAAGAAGGCTATAATAACATACCTCAACAATAATAATAATATTTAATGTAGCAATACTATGCTTCTTCGTGTATTCCATATAATTTTAATAACCAGTTTTACTTCATGATTACTAGTCCACTAAATTATTAGTTATATCAGATGTTTGTAAAAGCCCGCATGGGCGTATAATATAAATAAATAAATTTAACACATTTGACTTTCAAAAGAAGGAAAATTACTGTCTACATCTGATTTCGAAAAACTCTGCGTAAACTCGACCCGGGAACTTGAAAATAAAAAAAATATTTTCGTAATTTTTTATGCACAACAAATTATTTGACAAAGTCTAATAATTGTGTAACGTAGGTATAATTTTTTTTTTTCAAAATTAGGCACACTGTGGATCCACTTCCAAAAAAACACTTTTATAGACTAATATGAAGACCGTAACATGGGTTTACATTTGAACACTATTTAAAAAAATATATATATTTAAGAACAATTTTAGCTAATTTCATACTTTTTCTCACGCAATGATCGCTTTTACGACTTAGTATAATTTTTTGATTTTTTCACATTTATTCATATAGGTATATATGCATATCGTAACTATAAAGGATAAATCAGCTTTTAAATAATTCGGTAGGATCGAAATAATCCTGAATTTGATAAAATGAATATTAGGACGTTAATTTAAAACAAAATTACATAAACATCAAATTATCTTTATAATAAGGGCAGGTACCTACCAATTGGTTAATTAATTATCATGATGCTGGCAATAATAATTGAGCGTGCGTGGTGTTGTCACCGGGCGCCAAATTCGTACGATTTGCTGCAACCTGCGTTATTTCAAATTTGGAACACGGCTATTTGAAATTCGGATGGCGTGTTCGATTTTTGAATGCAAAAGAAGTTTGGCATGTAAAATGAGGCAACGGCCGCTTCAGGAGTGTTTTGGTCCTGTCACCGAAAATGGCTTACCAATGACGACTTAAACACCCACAGTGGAAGATATTCACAGTATCGCCATGGTGAAAGACCGCCATTCAGAATCGAATCATTGCTTGAAATGACTTTAGTCTTGTTTGTTGACCAGCTCCATCGAAGCCAGAGTCAACTTAGCCTCTCAGAAGCTGGGTGCACCGTACATTGTACAGGTCCGGCAGATACTGCAGATAGTACAGAATTGCTACCCCGATTGCTGTACAAATCGCAAGTGCGCCACAAAGTTAAATTTGACAGCCACCTCTGGTCTGGAGCCCCAAAATACCTGAAAAAACGCTTGTCTCTGCAGACACGGACGCTCCGTCTGATAGATTCCTCTATCTTAACAAACGGATTGAAATCTTTAGAGCACAGGCGTACGGTAGGTATGATATCCTTTTTCTACCGGTATTAAAATGGAAGGTGCTCCAAAGAATTTGCGTCATTAATACTTTCGGCGCCGGTGCATAATCGGTAAACATGCCAAATGCGCGCTCAACATTTCACATGAGAACGGGTTGCTTCTACGACTCGTTCTTGAGTTCAACAGCTCAGCAGAGGAACGATTTGTTGGCCTCTGTGTTTCCTCCCTCCTACAATATGGGTCTATTTGTTCCTCTAATCAAAAATACTCTCCACACAGCTTCAGATGACAGAGGCCCTTAGGGAAATTATTTTCCTCAGGGCCTCCTCTGTACTTAATCTGAAATATCTAAATAGCCAGGTACTTCCCGAACTTCCTCTTTTCCATCTCTTTCCTCTTCCCAGTATATTTAGCCTCACACCCAATATCGGAGATGCCGTAGTGGCACTGGCTCCAGACGGTTGGGAGCAGTTGGGAATCTTGTGCGAACACATTACAAAAAAAAATACAGTGTGTGGCAAGCCTACGCACGACGGAAGTGAAACTTTTAGTATTCGTCTCTCTCTCTCTTTTCATTTCATTCTCTCTTTTTTCTCACTTTTATCTCGTCACTACTCATTTTTGACACTAAAACTCTGTTCCAAATCGAATAAACTACAATCAATTACGTATTTCACTAGTATTACACTCACCGCGCAGTACACGAAGTAAGCAGCTGATGCCTGGCGTGGTGTCGTTGGTTAGAGAGAGAAGAAAAGAGAGAAGAGAGTGAGAGAACGTTCGTCAGTGGCTCCCTCACCTCAGTAAGCGACTACGGTGAGAGAGCGACAGTGAACGGTGAGCGGTGGTGGGGGTCCCGTACCCCCACCACCAAATGATCACGGTTTTTCGTGACGGTCATGAGTCGGTTTTACTCCGGTCCTCGAAAATGCATGACGCGCGTAAAGAAGTTTCACTTCATTCAACATTCCATCCGCCTCAATATCCCTATCATCCTCAAGACCCGCATCAACAGATCCAAAAAAGCCGTCCCGATCTGCTTTACTATTCATAAAAAATAATACAAAACCAAACGAGTGTAAATTCACCGTTCTGAAATAATTTGTCAAGAAACTCGGCCACGTTTTATTACTATAGTAACATGACAACCAGTAGTAACTACTTGCTACCGATAGCTCCGTTGAAACCTCTCCTTCTGTCAAGTACGTATGTTCACGAGAAAAAGGGAGAGGTTGTTACAACGGAGTTATCAACGTTACGCCTATAACCACTTGGTACTGAAACTGTTACTAAACCAAGGCAGACTCAATGGACAACAAACTGTAAATGATCCGTTTTTTTGAGACAAGTATGCACATAATATTAAAGCGCGACGATCGAATAACTCAAATTGCGGAGCACGCATGATTTGAGTCGAATGGCGAGCGGCGTGGTGATATCTGATTAAATAAATGATAGTCCAACGGATTATTATCACGCGCCGGCCAGCGATTCTCGAATCCCTATCAATAATAATATCTGGAACGAAAAAGGTAAAAATTTTCGTTGCAAAAATTATTATTATTCAATGGTACGGTAACCAATCTATGAGACTGTTATTTCCTTCCCCCCCCCCTCCCTCCTCATCATCCTTAATAATTTGTCTCCACCTTTTCTATTTGCATCTCTTTCTATCTGTTTTGTATCTCTTTCACTCATTGTTTTCATTTACCTATATTTATATGTGCCTGTATCTAATTAGCTTTAGTTGATATTTAGCCCTGATGAAGCTTGGGACAAGCGAAACCCGGTTGGCTATCGTTATTGATTCAAAAATAAAGTGGTGTCTTACTAAGTGTATGTTTTTTCATTCAATATGTCACACCCCAAAGTATTTGCTTCCTTCGAAAAAAAAAAATAATAATAATAATTTTAATTACACGCGATTTTACAAAAAAAAACTGTTTTCGGTTGTGACTCTGTTACGTAGAGGATTTGTAATAAGGTGTGTAGATCCTTCTACTTAATTTATAAATATGGTTTCGCTGTGTGAAAGAACCTTAAAATAAGTCCTACAACTGTGTATAATATGTGAACCCTTTGATTCGTGATTTATATTGGCCACTCGACTCGACCAGTCTAGTCTGCCCGGGCACGGTAAGTTAATTGGACCAATAACTGGATATTTAGTACCATCCATCGATATACGATGGTACCATCGCATCGCAACTTGCAACACGCGATTTAGTAACATTCACGGGGCCGAAGCAGGCAGCCTGTCCAACTAAATCGACTGTACGACCGACTAAATCATTTGTATATATCCAACTAAATCTGTCGTACGGCCAAATAATTCTACCGAATGACCGACTAAATCATCTGTATATCCGACTAAATCTGTCGTATGACCAAATAAATCTACCGTATGTCCAACTAAATCTGTAGTATGAATAAATAAATCTACCGTATAACCAACTAAATCATCTGTATATCCGACTAAATCTGTCGTATGACCAAATAAATCTACCGTGTGTCCAACTAAATCTGTCGTATGACCAAATAAATCTACCGTGTGTCCAACTAAATCGCTGTACGTCCAACTATATCGACTTACGTTGAACTATATCGACTTACGTTCAACTAAATCGATGTACGTCCAACTATATCGACTTACGTTCAACTAAATCCATGTATATGGAGAGACACGAAGAGAGATACGAAGAGGAATTTCGAGCATTTTTTGAGCTGATTATTCAAAAGAACGGAATGAGATATTTTAGGGCATATTTTTAACTTTTGACCTTTTTTAGAGAGTTTAATAATTGTAAATAACTAAAAATCAAATATCTAGGTACATGTTAAGTATTAATCAAAATAAAATAAATCGTATTTAAGCACAATTAAAATAATTGATTTTTTAAAGTCAGAAACAGATTGACTATTGAGCCGTCGAAAAATAATACAAGACACCATAATATTGCTGGCAGCATTTCTTCAATTGTCAATAATAAAAATAAAAAAAAGGTTGAAACTCGAGTGAAACCGATTAGTAACCGATAGTTTTATAATTTCAGAAGCAAAATAATAGTAGATACGTTTAAAGATGTTCACGGTCAAAAGTATTGTAGTGATAATTTTTACAATACTTTTGACCGTGAACATCTTAACGTATGATTTTATTCACTTTTTATACTGTCAAAATAATAGTTGATACGTTTTAAGATGTTCACGGTCAAAAGTATTGTAGTGATAATTTTTACAATACTTTTGACCGTGAACATCTTAACGTATGATTTTATTCACTTTTTATACTGTCAAAATAATAGTTGATACGTTTTAAGATGTTCACGGTCAAAAGTATTGTAGTGATAATTTTTACAATACTTTTGACCGTGAACATCTTAACGTATGATTTTATTCACTTTTTATACTGTCAAAATAATAGTAGATACGTTTTAAGATGTTCACGGTCAAAAGTATTGTAGTGATAATTTTTTGGTTATTATGCAGTGCTGAGTTTTCTCCTTCTTTATACAACGTTTCGGAAGCGCGACACGGCACAATAACCCAAAAATAATCACAATAAAATAATAGCAATTAATTAATGACATTACAATGACAATTCATTTTGTATATTTTGACTCCAATGAAACTGTTGGTAACAAAACTCTGATTTTGTTTGACACTAACAAAAACAATTTAAACATAATTCTAACTAATATGATTGATACGAAAGGGTGTTTGTTTGTTTGTCTTTCTTTCACGTCGCAACGGAGCGACCGATCGACGTGATTTTTTACACAGGGATAGTTGGAGGACTGGGAAGTGACATAGGCTACTTTTCATCCCGGAAAAACACTTTATTCCCATGAGAAAATGTTTTGTGCAAAGCCGCAGATAAAAGCTAGTATTTTGACAGAGGTCTAATGTCTCATTTGACAGTGTAAAAAGTGAATAAAATCATACGTTCTAACCTCCCTGCCTAATCATTGTCTCATCTGAGCGAAAGAAATGAATCGAGCAAACGGTTGTTCTGAGAAGACAGACGTAATAAAATATCAGGTCTTTTGGAGATACCCGTAGGCCTCAGAGGCAAAGCAGTCGGGCACCGGACCTGCGAGCGGTCAAAGCAACCTGTACAGCCAGTACCTGTCTGCCCAATAATAACAACGGTAAATACAACAACTAAATATTATTATGTTGCTCCGTTTAAACTGTCTTTGCTGCCGAATAATTATTGTAATACCATCTGAAAACTGTAAAACCCCGTTTTTCCATTCGTGTGAAAATTATTTATTATTTTATTTATATCACGCCTATTAAGGCTTTTACAAACATAAATATTAAAAAATATTTACGAAATTGTACACGCAAATAGTGCAGGAAACGACTATTTAAAACAATTGCACAAAATAAATAGAAAGACAAAATATCACTGAACTTGATCCATACAGCATGCAGGCACAAAACATAAAAAATCTTTTCTTTTCCTGTGTCGACAAAATTATTATGTGTTAGTCGAATTAAATACCCTATCAAAATATTCCACTACCTGATGAAAAAAACTTCAATAAGATGTACTTATATATTGAAATTGATGTACTAAATATATCAACAACATCGGAGTATTTGTTTCCTAGCTGTTGAATCCGTCGCATAGGAATGTAGTATTGGGACATTGATGTAGAATTGCTACAATAATACGGTAGGTACTGTCTTGTAACTGACCTGCTTGGAGTATCAAAAGAGATTACACATAATAAAGATAAAAGATATTACATATAATGCTGGCTTGTTTCACCCTAAAACTTTAGAAAAGCCAAATTAAAATTTGGAATTAGTTTAATTATTAATGTTGGTTTGGGTGAGTGGTATCAGCGATTATATTACAGCGGTAAATACAACAACTAAATATTATTAAATTTCTCCGTTCAAACTTGCTGCCGAATTATTGTAATGCCAATCTAACCAGGTTAAGACCCGGTTGTTTAATTTGTTGTGTTGATAAGGCCGGGTTGTTTCATCATCCAACCGTGGTATAGCCATATATAAATTTTTAAATTGTTTTTGTTAGTTTTAAATGCTAAAACGGGGTTAGAGTGGTAGATACTCTCAGTATTGCCCTTGTGAAAGACCACCATACAGAATCGAAAATTTGTTCAAAATGGCAGAATAGCCGCGTTCTATGGCCAGATCATAATAGCCAAGCGCTTCTCAAACTTTCCCTTCACTATTTTCTTCCGTCCCCACTATTTCAGCCCCAACACACCCCAATTGGGGATGTCAAAGTCCCGATGGCTCCAAACGGTTGGAACACTGGTGTGGTAACACATAAAAAATAGGTTTTAAAAATCGTCAAGTACTATTATTCTTTCTAACACGGAGAAAAATTAGTATGGCTGATTTATTGAAATGCCGTTAAAAATGTAATTGCAATCCATTTCCAAAAAAACATGTTTCAATTTAGAATATATCGAAACATGTGTTCATGCAGTTGTGCTTTTCCTGATAAAATAATGACGAAATGCGACCATATTAGAATATTTATGAACACGTGATCCGACATTCTAATTAAATATTCGTATTTTACCGACAGTTCGTTGGGAAATCTGTCAATTCATTTGTTTAAGATCTGCAGCCCGTTTTAACAGGAATACAAATAATTTGATTTTTAATAAATTAGCAATATTTTATACCAGTAAATGTCTATGTTTCAGAGACGTCACCGACAACGTCTTCCTTACAAGTTTCCTCAGGATGACCTAATTGATAAAAAAATGCTACAAAAATAAACAAATCAATCATTGGGATGCACAGATTTCTAAAATATTGTGGAAAAATAAAACAACAAAAATACTATGCAATTTTCTCAATGTAAAACTGCAATAGTATTTTAATTAATCTTAATTCACGAGAGGCGTAAATACAAGCCCTCGTCAATTTAAAATCAACCTAATTACACTGTGGGATGACGATGACCCCACTTTACACTCATAATTCTGAAAAAAAATCCAATTAAAAACACAATAACACATAAAAATAACAATTTAGATCGAAAGTACCCCAAAGCAGTTAAATAGTACCCCCCCCCCCCCCCCGACTGTAAAATACTAATTTTATTTATTCCCACGCAGTTTTAAAGAGTAAATGAGACCAAAATAGAATGAAAATATTGTAATAGTAAATTATTATTCGTCTACGCGGTGATTACGAGGAATGTTTGTTTCAACAACGGATGAAAGAATGTGTTATCAGTGGAAAAACGAAAGACAGATTGTAGTATCAGTGTAAACAATGATGTTCATGTTTAATGGTTCATCTGAACATTTGATATGATAATGAAACAGGGATGAAAATATAGTAGTAGAGCATTTTAAATTATCTTTTTTAAATTAAAATAATGACGAGAAATACTCAAACTAGTTTCATTTAATAATTATTTTTCGCTAAAATCAAAATACAGTTAAAACCGGTTATAAAGTGCACGTTTATAATGAAAACACGGTTGTAACAGCCAAAAAAATTTACAAAGATCTAATAAAGATAAATAGAATCAATCACACTTAAGGCGATGCACTACGTCGTGTAATATTTTGAATCGAGCCGCTATCAATAACACACCTTATGTAGATGGCGATAAGGCTTAAATTCCATCTTCACACCATTCACCTGTTTTGATTTATGCAAGAAAAAAACATGGCCAAAACGTGTCTTTTATTTTATTTTGTGGATGTTCGGGCACAAATATTTAAATGTTTTTCGATCATTTTACAAATTTGCCACATTATACAATAAAACCATAACCGAAAATGTGTTCGTAAGTAGGAGATTTTGAACTTTAAAGCAGTTTTCATAGGCCTTATACATTATTTTTTCTGTGCTTATAAAAAGACTTATCTAAAAAATACTCGATTATTTCAAAGGCCAAGATGTATTCTACTCGCAGTATTTAATTAAAGCATCTGAAACATTTCTAGGCGACCAAATTTTCAAGCCAAAAACACATGATTTTAAATGACTACGTAGGGTATCGCCTTAACGTGTTATTTTATATTATATTAGCGCAGACCCGTCAAAAATAACAAAAATAAAAACGTAATTTTAAAAATAAAAAATTTAAGTAAAAAAAATATATGCCATTGCCAAGAATACAACTCTAATCAACTGCTTGGAAGGCAACTGTGCTGACCATTACACCACCAAATATTGTAATGGCATAAATTCATTATATTTTCAGTAATATATAAATAATTAATTATTTTTTTAATGTAACGTACATTCATGACAACCGAATTTATATATTGTTTCATAATAATACAGAATAACGGCTGTAAAACATTTGAAATAGCTAAAGTAGTCAGTACCCATATGGCGTCCCATCTTTTGTATTTGTACTTAAAATTTAATATTTCAAAGCGCAATTACTTTGGATGGAAGGAAGTAGCGAGCTTAAAATAATTGCCGTTCACATAGAAAATCTACACATAAAAAGCTGCCCGAAATTTTACGAAGTCAGAGCTCATCGTTCGAGAGTTTTTTTTCCTGATTCAGAGATCAGATAAACAAATTTCCATGTTAAAATTAAGATATCCTTGAAGTGAAGAAAAAAAAACATCGAAATTTTATAGAAATCTCCTCTTCTCTTCTCTTCTCTAATATACTATCCGCGTCTGTCTAAACTACGCAACGGATTTCGATATGGATTTCACTATAATTTAGTGAATTTCTTCCGGAAGGTTTGTACGTATAATAAATGCATATTATATTTATTTATTTATTATTATAACACGCCCTAATGGGCTTTTACACACTACAAAGTTTAATAGTTGAGTATCACAGTTATTATAAATTCTACAAAATTAAAACAATAAAGGAAACATAATACAACGAAAAAAGAAAAAATATTCAATGTTACAACAAAATCATATAATAAAATAAGATACATTAGTAAAAATGATAAGAAGTCTCACATAAATAGATATTCAAAATAAAAATTAAAATATATATATTGCGGAAATTATAGATGTCTATTTGTGTCTCGATATATAAAAGAATAGGGAATTCTCTTCACACCAAAAAATCACTTATTATTAATTATTCACATGTAGAAACACATCAGACACAAGAATACATAGTTTTTATAATTTTAAAAAATCATTTATTAAAGTTATAATGACTTTAAAAACAGGCGCGAACGAAATATTTCAATGCAGCTAAAAACGCCCGGTGATTGATCAAGCGTTCAAAGTCGAACGATGACGTCACTGTTGACCGGCCTGAGTAGATCCTGCAAACCGATGGCGGCGGCGGCGGCAAAGGTGTGACGTAGCACTTGTGACGTAGCGGTCAAAATGGCGCATGACCGTTTTCAGAGCCGAAATAGCACGCAATTTTTAAAACAACTACAAAAAATTGAAAATGCATTTAAAAAAAAAGAAAAAAAAGAGGCACACAATAAAATAATTATCTTTATTGAAATAAATTATTTACAAAATGCACGAGAATTCCCTATTGAAATAAACAATATTTATATTGATTATTTTTAAGATGAAATATATCTCCCAGATCAGAATATTTATTTCCGAGACTGTGAAGTCTTGGAATCGGGGAATTTTGATAAGACCGAGTTTTTTTGATAAGATTGAGTGTCCTGGTGTTGTAAAAATAAAAGGGTAGCAAATTTCGGCAAGATCTTTTCGGTATGTGGATGCTGATTAATTGGAGTAACTCAGGACAGTTTATTTAAAGAAAGTAGAGAAAAGTCGAGTAACGCCGGGTACACGTCAGCTAGTTTACACCAACACAATTGAAAACCAGTCAATTGTAACAATTCCCACCGTCATTGCCCGAGTTAATTTGGTTATATTTGGAACTCTTCACGGCATAACCCAGAGAATTGGGTTATTCAGCCGACAAACTGTTTTTCCCGTGGCTCTAATTCTTTGTTTATTTTCATTCCGCCCATTCAATGAACTCACCTAAAGAAGATGCAACGGAGAATGGATTGTCAGAGGCAGATTGAAGTTTATTGATCAATAGGTCAATGTATTTTGATCTACCTGGGGTTCAACACAATTCAACAGAAACAAAACAGATGTTTGTAACAATATTGAACATTTTTATGTAACGATTCTTATTTGTACCTTTATAGTTTTTGAATCTGATTTAGTTATCGATGGGATATAAGAGAAAATATTAAAATAATAATAATAAAGAATTTTCTAATTTTACAGGTATATAAAATTTGAAGTAAAACTAACATAACTTGGACGATCGCGAATATTTAAGAAATAAATAAAAATATGTGCAATTACGGTAAAATACGATGAGATTACTTTAATGATAATATTAAAATAATCAAGAACGTATCAAATTAGTCAAATACGAGATTTTATCCATGAGACGATGGGTTACATGATAAAACTACACAGGCGTAAATTTCACGGACCAATATTACAATGCTAGAAATAGACACGGACGAAATTACACATGAAGAGAATTTCACCTACAGGAAAAATAAACCTAACCTAACAGTAGGTGTAATTCTCTGCATGCGTAATGCCGTCTGTGGGAACCCAAAACAAAAATCTTTCAAACATAGAATGAAGAAGAACACAATAAATGCGACGTGGGCGTATTTTTGATCCAAAAGACTGATCATTCTTTGCTTAAATTTCAAATACAGAAATTTGTTTTATTAACTTTAAGAAATTTTCAATACAGTTACAGTGATAGTAATAGCATTTGGGGTTCCGCCATCGATCAAATGCGTTCTACCTTCTTCGTTGGTTACCTAATCAATTATCAAAACGAATGGCATGTGCATTTTAATTTAGTCAATCTTAAATTTACAATGCCTAAACTTTTCCTTTTTAATCCTGAAATTACTTAACTCCTTCTTTTAGAAACTTTTCCAGACATTTTTTTGTCAAATCATTTCTAACTCTTTTTCTCTGGCACACGAATTCCAAACACAATTTATTATTTACTTATCGCACATCACACATTTGAATATTTGTTACCGTTAGTTTGAACTATGCCTCAACATTTCACTGCTTAAAATGTAACACAGTAGCATATTCTTATTGTAAATAATGAAAACATAATATATTTAACTTTGATTAGATCTATTCCCTGCCCAACTATCCCTCCTCATACCACAAAAACAGTAAACTTTCAATGTTAATTTAAAATCAACTAGTACGTCAAAAAATACACCTCGGATTTGCTAGTAGGTAGTAGTACCCCTCACTTGCCCCGATTTTATGGTGTTTTGAACCATAAAAAATGATCAATTATACAAAAATATATTTTATTCGCTTGGCAAGAAAATTACGAATTTTAATATTATTCTAGCTTGTCGTTTCTTTACTGGCAAATATGTTAATTTTATTCGTTAAAAAGCGCGTCCGATTCCGCGTTCCGATTTTAAAAAGTCATATGGGGGGATTTTACCATCCTCTTAACAGCCGCCTATCCATAGGATAACATATTTTAATGAATAAATACTTGTATCATTATATACTATAGCAAATCGTTAATCGAAACTTTACGTTATCCTACGGATAAGCTATCAAGAGAGTGGAGAAATACCTCTAAGTACTGCATTTATTTATAGGAAAGCCTCATATACTATGACTTACTTCTTAATATGAAGAACCCTAATTTAACTAGAAATATAATGTAACTCAAGAATAATGTCGTACGTGTTCATTTTAATATATTTTTTTATGACAAATATAATTTATAAAAAAAAACAATTCTCTAACATAAATTAGCCATCATGTGAAAACTTCTTAGAAAAGATATATAAACACATTATCGGGTAAGACGGCACAATTTACAAAAACATAATTTTGCAAAAACCGTAAAGTTATTCCGATAATAGTGTCAGCTGGCGTACCAGGATTAAGAGGAAACCTATAATCACGGAGGAACAATATTCTGTAATAGATAATAGATGTAGTCTGTAAGATATATTTAAGGTCCATAAAATGGTGCATAAACTGGGATCTAAGATGCCTTCATCAAAAGCTGATTATCGCGGTTATTACAGCAAATGCCCATAAAAATTGGACACGCGTCGTGCTTGTTGAGAATGCACGTAATGATATGAAGAACAACACAGTAAAAAAGGTTAGATTAGCATCGTACTCTGTTTGGTAATAGTGACTAGATCTCCATAGGAAATGGAGTGTGAGAGGCTGTGTGTGCTCTGCTAACGAGGTAAATTATTACCGGGAAATAAAAGTAATTACCTGCAGTTCAAATAAATAAAATTATTATGTATTCGTAAAAGCATTTACTCTGAGGCTTGTCCTCATAACAATACCATACATTTTAAATGTACTGTAGGAACTATTCATAATTTAATTTTGGGGCTGGCAATATTTATTTAATCGCCACACTGGAACGCATGCGCATGCGCATTTGACCGCATTACCCGAACCAGCCAGTGCGGTTTGAAATCTTCTTAAGGCGATGCACTACGTCGTGTAATATTTTAAATTGAGCCGCTTTCAATAACAACCCTTACGTAGATGGAGATAAGGTTTAAATTCCCGCTTAACACCATCCGCCTGTTTTGATTTATGCAAGAAAAAAACATGGCCAAAAAGTGCCTTTTATTTTATTTTGTGGATGTTCAGTCATAAATATTTAAATTTTTTTCGATCATTTTAAAAATAACTTAATTTGGCACATTATACAATAAAATCATAACCGAAAATGGGTTCGTAAGTAGGAGATTTTTAACTTTAAAGCAGTTTTCATAGGCCTTTACATTATTTTTTTTCTGGGCTTATAAAAAGACTTATCTCAAAAATACTCGATTATTTCAAAGGCCAAGATGTATTCTACTCATAGTATTTAATTAAAGCATCTGAAACATTTCTAGGCGACCAAATTTACAAACCAAAAACACATGATTTTGCATTACTACGTATGGCATCGCCTTAATGCTGTTTCGAGTGACTTGATGCATAATACATATTTCATACATTAATGTCCCGCGTTTCCAAAACTTTTCCGATAAAATCGCCTTGTGAATTTGAGAGTGTTGAATAAAGTTAACATTTTGAATAATAAATCGCTTCATTTAAAACGCATCCTCATATCATCTCCGCGTCCTTTGCAATAAGCATTTATCTCCTGCACTCCACTGGCAAAGCAAAATCGGTCCAGTTTCAAAACAAAGATTTTAATCGCAATAACAAATGTCAAATAAAATAAAAATACGCGCAATTTATCTTTAAAAATTACCACCAAAAGCATTGAAAATATTTTTCTACGTAGGTCGTAGGTAGTTACGTAGCGAGAGAAAATCTAAAGAATATTTTTTTGAACAGCAATGATTCAGTCGATTAGTTCCAATACGCTTAGAAACCGTGACCAAAATACAAAATACATTATCCACACTTCATCACTATTATAATAATCTTTGTTTATCTTGATTAATCGTTTGGTTTTGATCTCGAAACCAATTCACGACCAGCCATTTCTATTAGAGCTGCTAAGCGTCGCTAATTTGTATGAGAAAATTATAATATAAAACAATAAAATCTAGTAGATTTTTTTCTAATTTACCAACTCGCAGGTATTAAACGTTTCTTTTTTTGACACTGTTAATTTGTGGTGGAAATTCATGTTATTATTTATATACTTTAAAAAGTACACGTCTGGTCCAATTATTAATTTATATTTATGATACCGACCGGATTCACCCTGCTACAGTCACCATTTTTTTTTATTTTTTTTTTATTCTTAAATATATGACTTCTTACAAAGGTATAGTATATTGTCCTCCACGCTAGGAGTTCACCTGTGTTGTGGAGGACTTTTTCAATTGTAAAGAAATATAATAGTAAACAAAACAGTGGAGATTAGTTACACAGAGAAACAATAAAAATTAAAACATAAAATCGATTTTTACATAGTTTTAACAAAAACAAATACAAATGTGAATATAACAAAATTAAATATTAAAATGATTGTAACCACTTCCATATGTGTTTTTTGTATTCTGTAAGATTAGATGTTTTATATTGTGTTAGAAGTGAATTGTATAGTTTTATAGCCTGGAATCTGTAGTGTTTTTGTCCAAAGGATGTGTTGGTTTTTGGTATTAGTAGTTGGTGTGGTGTGTTGGTGTAAGTTTTAAATATGTTTAAGTTCTTGTAAAGGAAAGTTAGTATGTTTAGTTGCCTATCTGAAGATGCCATTCGTAGCTTTTTTTAAAAAATAACATTATTAAATTCTTTATCAATTAACTAGTTATTAATGATAAAAAAATTTATATGCCTGATACTTTATTACCTGTAGTTTCTATAGTTACATTGGAAATTTTTTTTGGTAATGCGTGCCTCACTAGGTGCTAAACCCGTGCTGAGGACCCCATTTCGTATTCTACTTGCAGTATTTAATTAAAATATTTTCAATCGATCGGATTTTCAAACCAATAACATATGATTTTGCATTAAAACGCATTGCTTCACCTTAATAATAAATGTATCTATTAACGCTCTTTACGACTGTTGACTATTTGTCACCCAAACTTGGAAGTGTCCATAAATAAAATGATAGATAGATAAATGATAGTTCGCACTTCGTGGGAACTAGTTCGCAACCTCCAGATCTGTAGCCAAGTGCGTAACCGCTAAGCTATGGAGGCCACCTCAACAATCCACTCAACAACCATCGATCTTTCAATTTGGCATTTAATTGATTGTAAATTCATACAGTACGGTTGTGTTGATTAAGCTCTTTTGTAATGTAACAAAATTTATAAATATGGCACTTTTTGTGATAACACGTATAGTTATTTTAATGTTATGCCCTACAAATTTTTCCCGGCATCTTATCAAGTGTTTTAAAAGTGTTCAAATATGTAGTCGACTTGAACAGTTAAAAAAAACTCGCCTAATTGTTTTTTAATTGAATTCGAAATACAAAATATACTAAACTGATACTTGGAGGAATTAAAAAAAATCATAAAAATGGACGCCCAAGCGTGTTTGAATTTAAGATAATTTATTATTTTTTTTAAATTTTATTTAGAAAACAAACAGTCATTTATATATTTAGCATAAACAGCAATTATTTACAATATTAGACCAATAATGTTCCATTAATTCTAGTCGTTGATTCAATATTTGCACCTATACAATATATTTATAAAATCCAAAGAAATATAAAAAATAAACATTATATGGAATTACAAAATGTTATAAAAACAATTAAAGACAGTCAAAAACAATAAAATAAACAAAGATGATAGGATTATTTCACAAAATAAAAAAATTGGGTTATCAGTTTAGTAAGTTGCATTTTATATGTTTTCAAGTTACACTTGAAAATGTGTACATCTCTAGAGGCATTGTGAGTTTTACAGATACGTCCTATTAAAGAGTTTTGCCCATATTTGGCTTTACAGTGTGGTGTTCTGAATGAGTCTTTCTATCTGGTGTTGTGTTCAGGGCAACGAAATGCAATTTTTTTCTAGCAAATATGATGAAGCAACAAGACTGTTTACGATTTTGTATAAGAATAGGGCATCAGAAATAATAATAATAGTAATATTTTAAAGATTTGTTTAGCGCCGTTTTGTCACTTCGAGGAATATCTACAAAATTTTCCAAATGATAATCCAGGGGAGGAATGGTGGAAACATGATAAAGGAAGTAGCTACAATCAGAAGAAGTGCACTACAGATGGACATTGTTGTCAAATTTAATTTAACTAAATTTACGAACAAAATTATTGTGTTATATACTAAAATATACTAAAATTATTGTGTCAATATACTAAAATAAAGTCGCTACCCGTAAGAAAAATGGTAAACCTGAAAACAAGCTACCTTGTTGCAGCACAGCGTGACTACTTTTTACTTTACTTTAGTTGTAGGTAGAAACAAATGCGGGGCGCCGCTGTGCTGAGATGCAATTTGAACGCCAATACTAATGTAGGTTGTGGGTCTGTCTGTGACTGATTGTAATTCTGGTTCATTAAACTCGAATTTGTTTTGAATTTAATTGTTATTTTTTAAATAAGAACTGATCTGTCAAGAATTCAGACAAGCGATAAAGTACCAACATAATAATAATAATAATATTTGGATGATTTTTATAGCGCCGTTTTTGTGCAAATTCACCTCAAGGGCGCTGAAGTATAATATAATATTTTTTATCACAAAATAATTTTATTTCTTAATTTTACTTGTTACAATTTTTGTGATTTTCCAAGCTACTATAGGCTCATGCCCGTATTATGGGAGTCGTAAGTGATTTAGATTATATTTATGAAATATGTATTTCTATTGTTTAAATTTCTTGGGGTTAATCTTGACAAGTAAAGTGAGATTTTGTGATTTTTCAAAGATCTACGTTTACAAAGCTAACATGCAATTCTTCAATTATAATATCCCGTGATTTTACACGTGTTTGGGTTAGTTAAAAAAAACAATTACCTCTAATATTTCTAAATGCTATCTCGATTAATTGATATCATCTCCCATCATCAATTATTATTATTATCTATATTTCACGCAGGTAGGTTGTACTAAGTACAACGCTGTTTTAACGAATTCAGTACCAACGTATGTACATGAAATTAGAAATTTTATTTCACCAAAACATACACTATACAGATAACTAGGAAGTATAATATTAAAAAGCGTTGGTCATGAAGGCAAAAATATTGTACGGAGGTGAAAGCAGCAAAAGTCATGTACGTAATGAATAATAATTATTAATTAATTACCTACTATAGAAACCATGGCTAATAACAGTACGGTGTAATCAGAGGCGTGCGTTCTATACAGAGATGTGCAAAATGGGTACCCAAAACCATTTGAAAAATGCAAAATTGAAATGGGTCAAAACTTTTCCATTTGAAAATGCAAAATGCAAAATGGTTTTTAGAAAAGCATTTCAAATTCAAAATGCAAAATACCTATTTTCAAAATGCATTGAAAATGCAAAATGGTTTCTCAGGTCAAACAATTAAAATAATTATAGAATTTTTAAACAATTTTGTCATTTAATAATGGACATCAATGTAGAACAAACATATTACATGATGGTAAATCCAAAAACACCACGACTACAGATTATGAAACCACAAAAAATTTGCGCGGCACTAATGTTGCCAACGTAAAAACATAGAAACTGCTATCTAACATTTAATATTACAGCGTCATGGCCCCATGTTCAGTATTTGAATCAGTATTTTTTGTAATGGTATCACTCAATTGCCAGGGCTCCTACCAGGGAGCAACTTGACAAATGTAAATTATCTCTCATAGCGAGGTTGAGGTCCGACTGATATTTGGGGCTTATGAAAAAAAGATGAGTGGAGATAGTAGGAAGAATGTTGCAAAAAAGCATTTAAAATGGAAAATGCATTGAGAAAAGCATTTAAATTGCAAAATGCAAAATCGTTTTTAGAAAAGCATTTAAAATGCAAAATGGAAAATACCCATTTTGCATTTTGCATTTCCATTTGAAATGGATTTATTTGAAATAAAGCACATCTCTGGTTCTATATATTCACATAAGCACTGCTTTTCCTACCTTACTCGCATAAAAATATAAATAATATTAACATTTATAAACTTACTAGCAGATGTACCCGGCGTTGCTCGGAGACTTATGAATTGTTCGGGGTAAAGTTTTGAGGTTGTAAATTATAGTGTACCTGACAAATAGGTACATTTTTAAGATGGACATAATATTACTGTATTTGTTTCACTTGATCGTGCCATGTCTTCCTCGGGCGTCTTCGACTACTTCGACCATTAACTTCCAAGTAATACGCTGTCCTCGCTCCTGTTTCTTCGTTCATCATTTTACCACAAATAATTTTTTGATTCGTGTGTTTTCTACTATTCACTTCATGTATTAACATGAAGTCTTCATTTTTAATGTTAAAAATTAATTTGATCCATATCTCATTCTGACTTTTTCCACCATTCAATACTGTATACCACATTGTTACTTTAGAAAATATACCTTATATCGACTTTAATTCTACTCCCTATCTCATTCCCGTGCAGAGATAAAGCGTAATGTCTTCCTCGGGCGTCCCTGACTTCTTCTACAATTCAAACTATCATCTAAATACTCGTGGCACTAATAAGAAGAAACTTTGAAATTTTCAGCAAAATCGGTCCAGTAGTTTTGGAGTCTATAGATACTTTCAAAAATACGCGCACACCATAACATGTCAAAAGCAGAAACTAAGTATGCAATGAGTTTGTACGTGACTTGATACATTGTGTGCTGTGTGCGCATTCAAGAGATGACTCGTTAGTGTTAGTGTCTAAATAGGCATAGCTTTTCAGAACAAATTGCAACGCCTAGCAAATATAGCAATCAGTGCCATCTGTCGGAACATCTATTAACTAGTACAACTTTACTAAGGAAATAATGATAATATTACATGTTGGTTTTCTTTAAAACAAATTTAGTATCTGTGTTTATTAAGCGCAAAAATTAGGTAATTTTATATTGTAATATGTATAGATGAATTATTTGACATTGAAATGCATTGAAATGAGATATTGAAAGAAGAGTAAATGCAGGTAACTCCATTAATGGAGGACTGAACGCAGTTGGCGCTAACAAAAAATTGTCAAAAGAAGCGAAGTTAGCAGTCCACAATGGAGTGCTGGTACCTACCCTGATGTATGGAAGTGAGGCATGGAACTGGCAAAGAAAGGATGAAAGTAGATTGAATGCTGTTGAAATGAGATCCCTGAGGCGTATGTGTGGTAAAACCATGTATGATCGTGTGAGGAATGTGGATATCCGCAAAGAGTGCAAGGCTGATGTAAGCGTAGTGAGTAAGATCAAGAAAGGGACGCTTAGATGGTTTGGGCATGTAGAGCAAATGAGCGAAGAAAGGAGTGTAAGGAGAATATACGATGCAAATGTGAATGGTAGCAGAAGTCGGGGACGCCCGAGGAAGACATGGCACGACCAAGTGAATCAGATACTTGAGTCGGGCCATGTCAAGAGTCAGAACAATAGAAGAGTATGTATGAGACGATGTATGAATGTGAATGAGGCAAGGAATGTGTGCCAAGACCGAGTTGTTTGGCGGTCCGTCCTCTCTGCCTACCCCTGCGGGGAAACGGCGTGATGGTTAGTTAGTTAGTTAGTTAAAAATGCCGACCATATCCAGTAGCTTAGCCATTCTTAGCGAAAACGTGCATGAAAGGAGTATTTGTCTGTAGTCATTTTTTCTAGTTTTTTTTCAATGAATTCGCTGTTTTCCCTTTCTGCCTATTCTGATCCAAAACTCTGTGCTCGCCAGCGGGTGTAATGCTGCACGGATACTATCATGTTGTTAAAAAAAGAATGCATTTAAAACGAAAACAGTAGGTTTGTTTCTTACTCGCGCGTTGTAGTTTTCTGGCGAATTGATAATTTTATCGGTTGTAATAATTTTTCAGCGACTTGATTTCTGACTACTAATCCTGTTATTTTAATATTTATTTAAATAATTTACGTACGCGAATACCTTTGTTCAGATTAAGTATCTGCAATTTCCACTCTATTCCTATCTGAACAAATAATGTGTGTTATGTACACAAAATTACATATCTATGTATATTCTCATACCTGGGACCAAAAATATACAACAAAATCCACTCTCAATTTAAACTATGTGAATTATCAGCCTTAGGTACTAAAATTACTAAATGGTTATTAGACTTAGGTAGGACAGATTCCGAAAAATTATTAAAAAACGTAGTCTGAGTTGATTTCTTCGATTTTGTATTTTGTATTTACCTAAAAAATATATTTTTTTTTTTTTTCTTTCTTGCATTGATATATTATATTTTTATTTTATATTTTACATGTACCTATCTGGATTTTATTGTTTATTACTGCTAAATTGTATTTTCCTAAAAAAATATTTTCTTTCTATCTTTCTTTCTTACATTTATATGTTATATTTTAATTTTATTTTATATTTTACATGTACCTACCTGGAATTATGTACACGCAACCTGCCAATTTGACTGTCCTAAAACGGGAAACTTCCTAGTTGGACAGTCAAAGCTTCCTTTTATATTTGTATATCTTGTATGTAATAAATGTAATAATAATAAATAAATAAATAAATAAATATGTAATTATTTCTTATGCATACCATATAGACAACATTGTTTGTCAAAACTGACACCTAAATATTGACAAAAGATTTATTATTGATGAAGTATGCACAATAATGATTGTACACATCTCGTGTGTCACCTATTCTCAAATCTTTGAAATTCGCAATTTGTAATTAACAATCCTTTAAAAGTAACCCCAGCTTTTTGCCTAACACTTCATTTGTAGGCAATTTCAAAAAGTAAACACTTCGTGAAAATCTCAGATCAACCAAAGTGGAGTGAAGTGAAGTATGATTTGAGATTTTCACGTTATAGTGATTTACTTTTGGGGCAGTATGCCGGGTTGCGCTTCATCCTTCTTTAGCCAACGTTTCGGACAGCGTAACAGTGGGCATCATCACATTTACCCCGATGAAAAAAAATGTTGGCGTTAAAAAATAACCCGTAAAAAACAAAGTTTAAAAAAAATTATAATCCATCTATTTTCAATTTTCGACCTAGCAGCGCCATCTCTTGAACCGGCTAGTAGCCAATTTCAAAGATATATTTTTTTGATTTGACTGAGAATTTAACTTTCCTCCCCGGGGACTCGAGTCAACACCGCTAATACCTAAGCCAAATACGATTTCATTCTAACAACGACTTGATAAATAACAGAATAGGAACAATCAATAAGAGGCGCTAGAAATAGAAATGCGTATTTCAAATTCCGCGTTTCGGAAGTCGTCAAAATACGAAAATAAATAATACAAAATTATAATGAAAAGTCTTACCGAAAAATCGATTTGATTGAAAGCAAAACAAACAAAATAGCTATATAAAGTTTTCACTGATGGACTGAAAAACAGTTATTGAAATACACAAAACCTATAAAGAAATTTGCATCGTTTTCATATAATAATTTTATCAAAAGACAGTTATTGTATTCAGCTAGGGGTTTTGTGGTATTCAAGCATACAACAATGAAAATATTCAAATGCGAAAATGCATTTAACGGAATATTATCATATTATAAGACAAATTTAGCATAATATGCTTTGTGGGATAGTATAAACTCATTTTCCTTTGAACGTGGAGGTCGCAGGTTCAATTTGCATCGGGACGTTAGAATATAATGGCATATTTTTATGGCATACTAACCGGTTTTGCCGAGATTGACATTATTTTTAGATACGTCTATTTGAATTTCGATTTTGTTGTCTTAATTGTATAAAAAATGAATGAATGAAACGGAATCTTGAAAGTGGAAACTAAACCACTTCCTGACATCCGATTGAACTGAAGCTCGGCGCTATAAACTATTTGTCGATGACAATGCATTCTATCAACTTTTAGTGGCTCTCATCCACGCACAAGCGCGCATTTACAGCAGTTAATATAAGGAATAAATGTCGGGACTACCAATGAGGATTTGGCTTAGGTGTTAGCGGTGTTGACTCCAGTTCCTAGGGAGGAAAGTACAATCCCAAGAAATGGCGCAACTAGGTCGAAAATTGAAAATAGATGTATTATAGTAAAAAAAACATTGTTTTTTTACGGGTTGATTTTTCATTATAACATTTTTTGGTGTTTTTTAATGGTTTAGTGGATTTTTCAAAGCTCCATAGCTCACGATGGAATTCACGATAAAAGCCGAAAACAGTTTTGTTAATATATAAATGAGACACAAAAAGAACTGTTCAAATTTCACGATGTCAGTATATGTTAGCAGCAAGTTTTTTTAAAATGTAGTATATTGAATAATATGCTTCACTTTTTAAAATGTAGTATATTGAATAATATGCTTCACTTTTTAAAATGTAGTATATTGAATAAGATGCTTCACTTTTTAAAATGTAGTATATTGAATAATATGCTTCACTTTTTAAAATGTAGTATATTGAATAATATGCTTCACTTTTTAAAATGTAGTATATTGAATAAGATGCTTCACTTTTTAAAATGTAGTATATTGAATAATATGCTTCACTTTTTAAAATGTAGTATATTGAATAATATGCTTCACTTTTTAAAATGTAGTATATTGAATAATATGCTTCACTTCTTAAAATATTATTACTATTTAACTGAATGAAGTCAGAAGATTTTACTGACCTACTTTTTATTTATAAGATGTTAATTGGCATAATTAATCGAGAGTTAGGTATTACATGAATTGATAAATTTTGGAAAACTACCTGTACACAGAACATACAGGGTTTTCCAATAAGAGGTGTTATTTTGATATTCAATCGTAAAAGATAGTAAAGTAAACGTTGTCCAGATCAATACCATCCAATTCCGGCCATAAAAAATCATTAATCATCTCTCGATAGCGCAATCCATTCACCGTAACTGTTGCTCCAGCCTCATTTTCGAAAAAGTAAGGTCCAATGACTCCGCCGGACCATAAACCGCACCAAACAGTCACACGTTGAGGATAGAGAGGTTTTTCAACAATAAGTCTTGGGTTTTCCGAGCCCCGGGTGCTACAATTTTGCTTGTTGACGAAGCCACCGAGGTGGAAATGGGCCTAATCACTCAAGATGATTTGCATTTTATTCACTCAAGTGAATTTTAATAATTTCAATGCGTTGTTGAAGCGTGTGTCGTTCCATTATTATTAATGGCGTAGTTTCTACTTGTCAAATGTCAAAAAATGACAGCTTCAAAAGTAACATCCACCGAAAAAGCGGGCTATTCAAAATAACACCTCTTATTGGAAAACCCTGTAGAAGGCAACAAGAGATTTTCCAATACACATATAGCGTTTTTATATTTCAATTTTCAGATGAATCACTTAATTTTGTTTTAAAATTAATTCTCATATTTAGAATTTATTCTGCCTTCCTAAAGTCATTGAAGCGCGGAATTAATTACAACCAATTAGTAGTTATTTTTAGATAGTCTTTGTACACCGAAATTAATAAAATCACATAAGTGCAATTTATTTGTGAATAGAATGCGTTATTACTGCATTTGTTATTAGTATCTTGTCGTCATTTGAATTGTTTCAATCTAATTTTGGATTAATGTGGCCGTTTTCAAAGAATATTTGATGAAAATAATATGTATTTTATTTTATTAATCATCAACGCCCTTATAGACTTCTACATACTTCTACAATTTACAAGATTTATTGCGTGCAGAGAACAATATATATATATATATATATATATATATATATATATATATATATATATTGACCTCTTCCCGTAGTATGTTGATCCAGTAAGAAGTTGTTAGACTAAGTTGATCCACCTTTAACACCATATAACTTGGCTATTGTGGAATACATCTGAATGATTTGGCAACAGTGGTACTATAATTATCAATGTTGCCAGTTTGCCAGAAAAACCATTTGATATACTGTTAATAAAATTTTCAAAATTTGTATGGAAATCGGATGCATAATTTATGTTGATCTACCCAAATTGGCATACTTATGTTGATCTCATATATATTGATCTATTCCCGTAGTATGTTGATCCAGGTAAGAAGTTATTAGACAAAGTTGATCTGTGTCCCTATATATGGTTTTACTAAATGAACCAATCAAGGGGCAATCGGTGGACTGTTCATCACAAGGTTTTATGTGATTCCGTAATCTTTTGTGATATTGAACTCAAAGCATTAGTCTCTAGAGTCGAATATCGCATGAAATGACTGTGAGATGGTACCGTTTCAAATCAAAATGACGTGTATTGCTTGAATTGTTTATAAGAAATGTATGCGTATTTAGATTGAAACGAAAATTTCGCAAAAACAAATCCATAAAAAAATCATAACTTAGCAGGGGTACACGGGTTCATAGGGTGAGGTTTGTCTAGGTCCTGGCGGCGGATGCGTTTGCCCATCTACTGCGTGGCGGGCCGGATTGAAAGAAACTGGTTGAGGGATACCTTTCGACCATAAAAATCCAAAATGGCGGCAAAAGGAATAATGTTATGTAGGAAATTTTGAACCTCTATCTTTTACCATCTCTCCTGATTACGCTTCGTGACTTAGTAGGGGAGGCCGAGTTCTTGGTTATAATGGGTAATCAATGGATGATTGGACGCGGTTGGAGCTAACTAAAAACTGTCCAAAGAAGCGAAGCTAGCAGTCCACAATGGAGTGCTGGTACCTACCCTAATATATGGAAATGAGGCATGGAATTGGCAGAAGAAGGCTGAAAGTAGACAGAATACTGTAGAAATGAGATCCCTGAGGCATATGTGCGGTAAAATCGTGTATAACGAAATGTGCGTATGCTGTGTCTATTCTACAGGTATTTTATAAGAGCCTGTTAAAAGGAGCTAGCAGCATTGATCCCCGGTGCACTGTGCACGTGCTTGATACTCGACGGACACGAGCGGAACACAGGTTCACAGTAAAGTTGATGTTATCTATATATGAACGGGTCGTTTCTCCGACTCGTTTTACCGTAAGTCGGCTCGCATGTGGAACGAGCTATCAGCATCTGTTTTTCCTCCTCCATATAATTCGCGCCTCTTTAAGACCAGCATTAATAAATTCATTCCTACAGCCCCTACCTTAACCCGCCTCATAACGCTGCCCAACCGGTTGGCGACATAGTTTCTCTGTATTTAGAGTGTAAAGACAGGGGCGCTCTAGTGAGAGGTGTCACATAAAAAAATCATACCGCCGAATTTGAATATGGAGACTTACAAAACGAAAAACGAGTTGGAAAAACGACCCGTTCTCATAAAGACAACATCAACTTTATTGTGAACGTGCGTTCTGCTCGTGTCCGTCGAGTATCAAGCACGTGCACGGTGCACCGGGGAACAATGCTGCTAGCTCCTTTTAACAGGCTCTAATAAAATACCTGTAGAATAGATTTCGTCATACATGATTTTACCGTACATATGCCTCAGGGATCTCATTTCTACAGTATTCAGTCTACTTTCAGCCTTCTTCTACCAGTTCCATGCCTCACTTCCATATATTAGGGTAGGTACCAGCACTCCATTGCGGAGTTTCGCTTCTTTGGACAGTTTTTTGTTATCTCCAACCGCGTTCAATCATCCATTGATTACCCATTTTAAATAATTACCCATTATAATCAAGAACCCGGCCACCCCTACTAAGTCACGAAGCGTAATCAGGAGAGGTGGTAAGAAGTTCAAAATATACCATATAACATTATTCCTTTTGCCGCCATTTTACATTTTTATGGCCAAAAGGTATCCCTCAACCAGTGTCTTTCGATCCGGCCCGCCACGTAGTAGCTGAGCAAACGCAACAGTGTACCCCTGCTAAGTTATGATTTTTTTATGGATTTGATTTTTGCGAATGTTTCGAATAGCTCTAAAGATGATTCTTTTAAAATCATCTCATATTTAAAACAATATGACCGGAAGTCAGCATATTGTTTGAATAAAATAAAGCATAAACTAAAAAAACAGCTACAAGGTGGTTACAAATGGAATTATATTTAATCAATTTGTTCGATTATATTTTATGTGAAGTTGTTTTCACAGTGGCCCAATGAATATTATATGGGGCCAATTGAACCAATTTGACTTCAAGCATTTTCTACGTCTTGCGATAAAAACTTAGGCTTACGATAAAAATACTCAACGGCAGAAAACTAGTTGTCTACCAAATTCTTATTTTTTTAATCTCATATAAATTAAGCTATATACTCATAAACCGATCGAGTGAAAAGCTGCAATGATCCCGACCCCGGGGTCATTGCAGCTTTTACGGAATGACAAGGAAAATAATATTTTTTAATTAGTTGAAAAAATTACTTTTCAAAATTTCAATTATGTTTAACGTAATACACTATCTGGCCTCAAGTAAATCAGTTTTATCACGAACCGTAACTATTTAATGTAATAAAATAACAAAACAAATTAATGTTACTATGATAGTTTGCTTTAATCTCAATAAAAAAATAAGGAGAAAAAGTTTTTTTTTATGATTGAGATAAAACTTTCCCCCAAATAACATGTATATATATATTGATTAAAATTAAAATAGCAACTTCACATTAGGAAAGAGGGGACAACGAACAAATAAGTACATTGATTAAGTGTTACGGACGGACATGCACTTGAGCTTATAAAACTTGGGAGCTGTACTCACAGAAACTGGAGTTTAGTTGTAATACGGGGTCAATTGTACCGGTATAATCATCCCCCAAAAACATTAACATAGAAACCATATAAACTACTAAATGCGGTTTAAAGCTAACGAATCCACCTAGATTTAATCAATAATCCCATATTTTTAGATTCCATAAGTACCCACTCTATTGTGTACCTAGAGGTAAAACTAAGATATTGCACAGTATTGGCAAAATATGGCAGAAATGGCTCCAGTGGATAAGTAATAAAACGTATTTTATAAGCACTTTTTAAAAAAAATTGTCTAAAGAAACAGATAAATTTTTAAAACAATTATGAATAAAGTACATTCTGGAATCGTTAATAAGTCGTTTTGAAGTATTTCGTCGTGTTTAGTAATCAATAGTATCGCGGTGGCAAAACGCAGAATTCCATAGCCGTTGATTATCAAAGACAATACAAATAAAATTATTATTATTATATGGGTTAAATGTATTATAATCAGGGTGTTGTCACATCCCGGCAGTCCGCAGGTGCATAGTCTTAACAACGAAGTTCTGGTCTGATCACATTTTCAATACAGTATTATTTTTTTAACGAAATTAGTTTTCATACAGAGAATATACAAATAAACCTTTTTGTGTATAAAAACATAGCTGCTTTTAAGTTAAGATGTAGTGTGATATGATTTGTATTTTTTTATTAAACACTAATATGAAACATGAAGGAATTATCAAAATTTAAATAAAATATATTGAAGTGTTTTATCTTATCTTTTAGTTGGTATTACTATAAACTGCACGTGTTAGTTCTACTTCTGCCATTTGTGTGCTAAAAATACTTTATTCAACTTCTAGTATAGCTGTGGCTTTTTGTACGAAATATGATATCTGAATATAATATTGTCAATATTTAACTTTTCATTTTTTACAAATAAAAACTTGTGTGAATACCGCACCAGAGTCATACAGTCCTAACCGCTCCCGTCTGGAGCCAGTGAGACTATGGCATCCTCAAAGGAGACCTCGAAGGAGATGACGAGGAGGAAGGTGGTAGAGTACCTGGCTATTCAGATATGGTCACCAAACACTAATTGTAAAATAGTGCAAATTAATTTTAATAAATTTTATTTGAACCCGCCACCTTCGGATTGCTAGTCGAGAGCCACCTCAAGTAGTTTGATATGTTTGGTGACTTAGCAGGAGTGCCCGGGTTTATAGGGTGAGGTTTGTTCGGTTCTTGGCGGCGGATGCGCTTGCCTACCAAATGCGTGGTGGGCCGGATCGATTATTCCTCTTTAACGCATCGCCTTGCAACGCAATAGGAGAGTTGGATTCTTATGGTTATCACTCGAACACACTGACCCCCAGATTACTACCCACCCATCATACCTATTTCCTTCCCATAACTCACTGTCCTTCCTTTCTTTCAAAATACCCCCAACACAGCATTCACAAAGATGACATAGGCCCTGAGAGTTACGATTTTCCTAAGGGCCTCCTGTGTGGAGACGATGTAAAAAAATACCAAAAATAAACAACTATCTCGCTAAATCCTTGGCGGTGACTAATGGTAGGGGTATTGGTTATCTAATAAATGGTTCCCGGGGCGGCGGTACACATAATTGTAATAATTCTCGAGGGCTCTGATGTACAGACATTATGGCTCCTGTTGATTGACGAACATATACGAAAACATCGTTGGTTAGAATCGGTGCTTGAAATGACTTTAGCCATGTTTAATAAAAAACAAATTGGAATAAATTTTTCAGCAATTTTAATTTAAAATTTGAAAAATTAAATTCTCACAAATCTAATCGCCGCAATTTTAATAGGCACAAATTATGGATATTACGCTTTGTTTCAACTTAATCATTACAAGAAACTTACGTCGGGAGAGATGGTAAAAGATACATTAAAATAAAATTTGATTCAATCAATGTTCAAAATTTCTCTTTTAAAATGACTCAATGAACCTCACCCCATGATCCCGGGCACCCCTGCTTAGTCACGAAACGTAGTAAATGATGCATTAAAGTTACATTTTTGTTTAATCAAGTTCAAAAGATTTTTTAAGCATGGATTTGACGTTTGCGAAAGTTCCATTTCAATATAAATACGCGTGAGGCAGTCTATCCTCTTTAAGTAAAAAGTCATTTTCATAGAATATAGATGTTCTAACAGAATCCAAAAAGTACCACAACGCGCGCGAAATCGGCGGTTACAAGTTACAACGATGCAAGCCGTCAAGTTTGTCAGAAATATATAGATCAACAAAATAAATCGTGTAAAATGTATATGCGACCGAAAAATGGGCGTGGCTTACAGCTAAATCTCGATGACACAAGTTGATCTATGAGGATTTACATATGTATGCCAACTTGGGTAATGGATCAACATATCCGGGGTGGATCAACAAATGCAAACGGATCAACATATACCTGGCGTACCGTCGCGCGAGATCAACATAGTACGAGAGGGGATAAATATATATATATATATATATATATATATATTTTTTTTTTAATGTTTATATTACAACACTAACAAATGGTTATAATACGTGGTAGGTATAAATGTGCATTTAAGCATATATTATAATATTTATATAATGAGAAAGAAAGAAACTATAAGGTATAAAATCTGTTTTCGCTTCAGCTCATGATAGAATTTACGTTGCGAGCTAAAAAAATAGTTGCGATGACCTAGAATTTCATTGCTAACTGTAAAATAGCTGCGTCGACGTAGAAATTCCAAGTCGAAAAATCTGTGCGATTTTCATGACACCAGAGTTCAGAAAGCAGAAAATCTGAAATTAAATTGCGTCCCGGTAAATAGTGGCACTGACCTAGATATTTCAGGCAAAAAATTGTGCATATTTCATGACGCCAGAGCTCACAGCTTCTAAGATTTTCACACTTCGGACAAACAAAAAACAGCTTGGTGAAATAATTTTATTAAAATTAAATATGAACGCATTACAAGCCTGTATACTTACATTACTGTAAATATAAATTGAGAACTTATTCTCAAGCAGTAAATAAAAATAAATGTCAACAAAAATAAATGGCCACCAAAAACAATGAATTAAATTTAAAATCACAAAACACTCGAATCGAACTGCCTCCCAACTGGTAAAACAATCTTTCTACCATTAAATTTATTTTGTTTATTTATTAATTGTTTAATATCAGCAGCATTCATAAAAACTGTTGCACGAAACAAATGGCACAAACCGACGCGAAAGAAAAGAAAACAAATTAACTCGAAAGAATAAAAAAAAAAAGAACGCGAACAGAAGATGTTCCCGCCTTTGAGAGTGGCTTGGGCCGGTTGTTCGAGCGCGGACTCCCGAACACACACTGAACCGACTGAGTTAACCGAGTATTGACAATGACTGACTGAGTACTTACAGCGGCCCGCAGTGGCCGTAAGCTGTAACACACTTACGCTGCAGTCACTGCAAAGTCTGCAGTCAATAGTCAACACAGCAGCGATAGCTCATCTGCAGTGTGGAGTGCTTACTGCCTACAGGCTGCAGTCCGTTGCTTCAGTCGAGTGCAGTTTGTTTTGCAGTGGTACTATCTATCTTCAGGGCAGCAGCGGATTTGAAAAAGACCGGTGTATCACTGCAAGATTTATTGATGCGCAATTTATTTTGTATTTACAGTGTATAATATATTCTATTGTTTAACCCTTCAGTACTTTCATCACATTTGTTCAATTCCTAATGTTTTCTATGTATTTCAAATGAGCTATATACATCTTATTTTTTAATTTTCCGTAAAAACAAATACTGTTTTAGAAACTAGATAAAATTATCTTTCCGGTGTATGCAATGCAAAATAAACATTACTATTTCTAAATATTAAAATTTTAATATCAAACGTGAAAAAAGTTGTCAAAAAACGCTAACCACATTTTTACTTATTTTTTTACTCCAATCATAGAAAAAATGAGAGCACTCGATATTTTAAAAACACATTCGTTTTGCTTGAGTAATTTGTAAAATAACTGTACCTTCACTTTTACCTCGTTTATATTATAAAAAATAAGAAATATCTTTAAAGTTTAACCAATTGTTACGATATCGGTGCGAAATATAAATTATATATATTGGCTATTTTTAGGATTTTATTAATGGATACCATATGGATACATATTTGAGGAAAACTGGAAAGAATGATTGTTTCTCTTTCTAACGTCATAAAATTATGTATTTCCGCATGATAGAAAAAAAGATAAAAAATACTTTTATAAAATAAGTGGACGCCCGGTCATATATGACCTTAAAACGCTGGAAGGGTTAAAGCTGGTCTGTACAGGGCGCTACCCGAAAATTAATACCATTTCAAGTAAATTTAGCGACGAAGACAATAATATTGTTCTTCTTTACAAGCATGAAAAACCATTTAAAAGAAGATTTAAATAATAAATATTAATTGTAGGGCAATCCGCCTAGGAACTACAAGAGAATGATGTCGAATTGATTTTTCTTTCCAACCTCAATCCACGCCTTCTCCAATAAATCATTTCTAATGTATCGCGGTAAATTATTATTAATTCTTTCAAACATGTAGTAGATGCGAATGCGACTCGCGTAGCGTGCTAGCAGCACTGCCAGTTGCGTGCAACTGACGTCAGACACGTAGTCGACGCGTCGCATCGTGTACGAACACTATAAAATAGTATGGCAGATACTCACGATTCACGAGCGCACAAAAGTCGAGTCGATTATAAGTATCTTCGTGTACGGGTGGCCTTAAGCGTATTGATAAGGTCCCTACTATAAGCCTCAAGACTAAGCTTAACAAACTATTTTTTAATGTTTTATTAACAAAATGTCAGAGGATTACTGACGAGGATTTAATGGAATATACATTCTCGCGAGATCCGCCTCTGGAGAGCGCACACTATGTAAGCATGGCAGGTAGCGAGCCATCAAATTAACAAGGGAAAGGTGTGTAAAAGCAGACAGCTAGTGAAAATGCGATAACTGTTTGAAGAGGAGTTAAACATGTGTTTCTGGGTTTCGTATTATTAATAACTGTTTACCCACCGAACGCTTTATCATTTATAATCTATTGAGAAGGAAGAAAAGGGGGGTGGAGGGGTAATGAGGTAATTAATATTCTAATGCTGATAAAGCGTAGAAAGGTAATTTCTTGTGGCTAGTTAATTTATCGATGGAAATCGCCGATAAATCTAAGCATTTTCTAAGCCGTTATCGACTAGTTTAAATACTTGAAGAGTGCTTGTTATATACATGATTTCCTAACGGTAAATGGATAAATTACTAAGACGATGTACATGTAAAAATAAATAAATAAGAGACAAAAAGCTAATAATACTGATGACAACAGATACGTTGATTCAATCTTAAACAGGGCAAGGAACTCTTTTCGTGTTTCATAAACCTTTCACAACCAACAAATAATATTATTAGATGAACTTGGACCAATTATTATCTAATTTTTAAAAGATAAACTAATGTTTTTAAGAGACATTATTTTTATGCATAGCACAAAGGGTAACAACATATTAAATTAAGATTTCAACAAATATATGTGTTTTAGGCTATATTGCTTAAAAATATATATATATATATATATATTTTAAATCTTTACCTTCATCTGTTTATACCTATCTTATCACTCGCAATTTATTATATAAAGTTGGCGGTCGGCGGACGGGCGGGGTGGATTTGTTTTGTATAGAAAATCTACAGTTTTATTCCGAGGTTGATTTGCACACTTGACCTTCAAAACAAGAGAAAGGTCGCTGTATACGTTAGATTTCGAAAAATTGTGTTAAGCCCGGGAAACGCCGGGCACTTCTGATAGTAATAAATAAATGCAACACTTTGCAGGTTCAAATCCCGGCTTCAGCAAATAAAAATGTTTTTATTTATGTCTGTTTTATACATAGAAATTAAATAAATGAAAATAGACTACATTTCCACTTTGTCCAATAATTTTTTTTTTATTTTTTTATATTAACTCCACACAGGAGGCCCTGAAGAAAATAATTTCCCTCAGGGCCTATGCCATCTTTGGGGATGCTGTGTGGAGGGTCTTTTTGTGGAGAGGAAGGAGTGAACATGGGTCTTGAAGAGTCCCATGTTGTAGGAGGGAGGAAACACAGAGGCCGGCAGTTCGTTCCACAGCCGAGCTGTTGAACTTAAGAACGAATCGTAGAAGCGACCCGTTCTCATGTGACAAATGTCAACCGTGTACAAATGTTGGGCGCGCGTTTGGCGTGTATCCCGACTACGCACCGGTGCCGAAGGGATCAATGACGCTAGTTCCTCAGAGCATCTTCCATTGTAATACCGATAGAACAAGGACAGCATACCTACCTGACGCCTGTGCTCTAAAGATTGCAGTCCGTTTGTTAAGATTGGGGAATCTATCAAACGGACCGCCCGTTTTTGCACAGAGTCAAGGGTTTTTTTCAGGTATTTAGGGGCTCCGGACCAGAGATGGCTGCCAAATTCGACAGTAGGGCGCACTTGCGATTTGTACAGGGTCAGCAGTTGTGTACTATTAAAGTATCTGCGGGCCCTGTACAGTACGCTCAGCTTCTGAGAGGCCAGCTTTACTCTGGCTTCGATGGAGCCCCCATACCTGAGCTGGTCACTTATAGTTACACCAAGCATATCAAAATAATGGAATATACTCAAAATGTCGCACTTATTCTGACCGAGGTCTCTCAAACATCATTCGTAAAATGGTCTGCATCCTAAATCCTACCGGCTGCGCCAATATTATTTAAAGGATATAGTGTAGGATTATTGAATGCTTTTATGTACACGACCTAATTTATACACGAAATACAAGCAGGGGCAGCTCGTTACTTTGAGTGTGATAGAGTGCTAATATTGAAAAATTGGACATTGTTGATGTCGTTTAGTCCAAAATCATTTTGTTATTTATTTTTTATATGAAGATTTTCAGGAAATTTGCCGTTTTACTGAAAATCTTCATGAAAAACCGAATATTCGAATAAAAAATGAAAACGTTTTCGGCTATAAGAGCCATTTTTCAAAGTAACAATGGATATTGCGAGAGCTAACGTCTGCGATAGTGGAGTTCTGGGTTTGAAAGAGATCGAGCGAGCACGCACTACTCTATATAAATCTTTGACTGTTGCCATCTCACATTGACACTGCAGAAGTCAAACTGATAACTTTACTATCCAGCAGCTGTGTTTAGTGACTAAATCTGAATACCCAGACACTTCCTGACTTTACTCTTTTCCACATTCTCTTCTTCCCCCACCACATACAACCTCCCAAAAAATGGAAAATTTCATGCTAACAGCTCCTGCGCATGGAGATTATTATAAAATTCCTAGCTTCATAACCATTGGAAAATTACTGGTTGGATTGTAATTCTAACACAAACTTAAAATAAACCTTTTCTTCAACAAGAAAATCAATGAACAATACAATTATAAAGTAGCACATTTCAAAAAGCCAAATCTTTCTTCTCGCGACAAAGGAGAAAGAAAGCCAGTTGATCTGCAACATTTACAACTTGGCACTTATTCGAGTCGCGGTCGGAACCACCGCAGAGAGGCCCCATTACAACCATTACGATATTATTACAAATTACAGTCGCTTTCCAAGTTCAATGAAAGCGGACAGGGACTATTATTTAGTGGACAGTTGTTGTGGTTATACTCGTAGCATCTTCTTCTTCAGGGTGGAATAGGGGAAAAGAATAACCCAAATTATGCTAGGGAATAGTTGGAATCGATGTGTTTTTGGTAAATATGTTAATCGACCAAATCAGGGTTCATTTATCTAACGGCATCTACCTTCATGAATTTTTAAGTATGAAAATAATGATCGTGCAAATGAAAGATTTTTCATATGGGTCTCGACCCCCGATACAGTTTCCATGCGGGGATCGATATGAAATTAGTACGTGAGTTTATTTTTCATATGGGTCTCGACCCCCGATACAGTTTCCATGCGGGGGTCGATATGAAATTAGTACGTGAGTTTATTTTTCATATGGGTCTCGACCCCCGATACAGTTTCCATGCGGGGATCGATATGAAATTAGTACGTGAGTTTATTTTTCATATGGATCTCGACCCCCGATACAGTTTCCATGCGGGGATCGATATGAAATTAGTACGTGAGTTTATTTTTCATATGGATCTCGACCCCCGATACAGTTTCCATGCGGGCATCGATATGAAATTAGTACGTGAGTTTATTCCAAGCATTATCGGATACAATTTTATAAATTGTTCTAAAAAAAACATTTTCAAATCGAGTCATTACTACAACAAGGTATCTCCGAAATCAGCGAATTCTAGTTACACCATGCCTTTTTTCCTCGCCCGTGTATACCACAGATGGTTCCATGATAACTCAACACAGTGACTATTCAACACACCTTTAAAAAGTGATATAAAGTCATTAAAAACGATGAAAAAAATAAAATTTAAACCTAACCTAACCTAACCTACTTAACCCAGTTAATAAAGTTTTTGTTCCATCACTTTCCCTGACTTTATATAACTTTTTAAAGATGTGATGAATTATCATTCTGATGATTTATCCGGTGACCACCACAGATACATATTATGTGATTGTGGCCATACATGGGCGAGGAAATAAAGTTATTATGTTTTTTGTGCGTAACTCAAAAAAGGTGGATTCGCTAGGTAACTCCGAACTTAGTAATTATCCCGCGATATGTCAAATGTGATTTTAACAATGTTTCATAGAGAGATGTAATATATATTTTTAGTGCGGGAAGACGTGAGACGGTATTTTGTACATTATCCGTCTGACCAATTAGATTCTTACGCGCCCGTTCAACGTTGGTGTGGTAAAGCCGGCCTCGATCCTGATTTAAGACCATTTTAACCAAACAAACGCCATGGTAATAAGTCAAGTTTTTCACTGACCTGACCTTACGCGCCGCGTAATATTTACACCACGTTTTTTAGTAAGGCTGTAACCCTTTAATCTGAATCCGGCCTGTGATAAATGCTAGATAATCTTACGGAAATCTTGTTAAAACGTCTCGCGGCGGTTTGTTGCTATTTCCCAGCTTATTTCAAATTAGACCGTAGATGCATTGATGCTACTAACTGACCGCAGCACGCCGAAGGCATTCTCCAACAGCAGGAGCGATTTAAATACTGGAATTCGGTCCAGGGTGGTCTGCACAGTAATCTTCCTGTGATAGGCCTATGTGGTTAAAAGTAAACGGTTATGATGGCAGATCAAATTATTACTGGAAAGACAAATTATCAGCTTTTGACGTAATCTTTAGATGCGATAGATCAATTAACCTATACTGAACTAGTAGCAACCCTTCTCGATCAGTTTACTGACTGTTATTGGCTAAAAAAAGAAGAAATTGCCTCCCAATCTAAACGAAGCTGCAATACTAGATATTTAAGTAGGAACCTAGCGGCGGAGGCTCCAAGATAACTCGACACAATGACAATTCAATATACCTTTAAAAAGTGATTAAAAACGATGAAAAAACATAACTTACCTAACCTATTTAACCTAGTTTTGGTTTTATCACTTTTCATGACTTTTTATCACTTTTTAAATGTTTGTTGAGTTATCTGGTCACCAGAAGCGGCATGCACTGACTTCTAACGATTTTAAGGATTTGTCAAAAGAAAAGTTTGAACGCTGGATTTTAATTTCTTATTCAGCATCCTAAATTTTTATTAGGTACATATTAATTACATTATTTTTTCTTTAATAATAATTGCAAATTCACATTTATGTGTCATTATAATTTTTTTTTTTAAACTTTGTGCACACAATTATTTAATCAAAAGAAACGAGATGTTTCTTATGTATTTTATATTTCGTCATATTATATAAATACTGCGAAATTATGAATTTAAATAATTACCATTAACTCACAACTAACTGCCAAAATTGCCTCTAAAATCATGATAAATTGAATCTTAGTGGCCTATATTTTATTGTTTAAAAACAAACAAATAAATTAGCTCATATCCTTATAAGATATTTGCTGTACCTTTTGATTAAAACAAATAAATTTTCAATTTGGTGATGCATTTTGGCCTCAAATTCAAATTAACGTTTTGTATGAAAAGGGATGCGCAGTCGTTCCTCTTAGCACTGAACAGACACACACACCTTCTTATAAACGTCAAGATTCCCTTTGCGTCATTGAAGAATAGATTTTTCACAATTAAGTATATACAAAGCGTATTAAGATATATATCACTTCGCCCACTCATTAACTCAACGTATGGCCTATCATTTATCTCTTAATCATGTGGGGTATATTGACGGCAACAAATAATAAAATATTATGAAAAATTTCAAGTTTCTGTTGGACCCTTAACATATGATAAAAATATAAATTTGCATAAACTACTGTTAACTTCAACCAATTATATTTCAGAAATTTTAATTTCAGTTTACCGATGCCAAAGGCGAAACAACTGTCACGAGTAAGAAATAACTATCGTGCGTAGCAACTCAGAAAACAACAACAGAAAATCTTTTATTATCTATTTTTGATTCTAAAAATTTGTGGTGGAGGTCCAAAAAATTTAAAACTTTTTTACACTTTTTGTATTACTGTCGTTAACGGATTCGCATATCACGGCCATCTTCAGACGTTGTGTATACTCGTATATAACACAGTTAAAGGAAAAATTATACCAGTCTGGAGATGTCCGTGATAGGCTGAAACCGGCAATGGTCAGAAATATATATTTTTTTAATTGCTTCCTTACATCATTAATAGATAATCTATAATCACAGTGTAAAACAATGTGATTCACAAAAAAATTCGAAGACAATGTAAAAACTTGGATCTTGAATAAGAATAGGGCCTTTACCGGTGCATTCACCCAAATTCGCAGTTATTGAAATAACCACATTATTGAGCGAATACATCTTAATACAAGTATAGGTATGTTCAAAGGTATGAGGAAGTAACTTGAAAAATTCTGTCTCACACAGGCTAGCCTAATGAGGCGATATTTGAGAAATCTCAACTAACTGTACTTTTATGTTCTTTTTACCTTCATCGTATTATTTTTGTATTTTTCCGTTAATTTTATAACCTTAAAAAAGTTACAAATCAATGTACAATATACATCATAATATGCATTATTAGTTGTAATGTGCAAACTTTCTTAAATAAAGATATTTTCCGACTTTATGTCCGGATTAAATCTTCCCCACAGGAAAAACTAAACCCTTCCACACAATTTTCCACAAATGATCATCTAGTCAATCCACACTATGCAAGTGCATTAAATAAGCATAATATTAATTATTATTATTATTATTCAATAGCATCCTACGTCGAACAATGATCTCATGAGTCAATAAATGTACACACTTTTTTATTATTTTTTTAAAATTATTATTTTTATCAGCTTGGTAAGTATGTTCCATCGTAATAAGTATGATAAAACAAATTTTTAATTTTTTTTCGCTTTTTTATCTTTTCTGAGCGGACCGGTTTCAGACAATGACGTCCATCTTCCGACTAGTAAATTTCTACTAATGTAATGGTATTTATATTTTAGTGGTAGAGGTGGATAACAAACGATTTTAGGTACAACCGTATGTGAAACCGGTTGGTTCAGAAAAAAAATAGTACAAAGTTTACAATCGGTTTCATTATATTGGCATTTATATATTTATACAACCATTTTCAACGCGCAAAGTCATTTCCATTAAAAGTTGTGGAGCTGTGAAAATCCATTTAAAAATTCAAAAAAGTAGAGGAGGCGCCATATTTTTTCTCCACATTTTCAATAAATTTTCACGGCCAATTCACAAAAAGCTCATTTTCTGTGCTTTTGTATGTTTTAAGATTTGTTTTTAGCGACATATTATTATTGATTTTAACGCCGCGTCATCTGAAGCAGTACTTTTATTTTATAATACGGATATAGAGACGTCCATCATCCAGCCCACGTACGTCTAAGACAGCAGGTAAACGCCGTAAGAAAAATAGAATTCATTTGTGCGGATAAATGGTCTTCTCGCGTCTATAATGCGCGGACGATTAATAAGCCCACACCGCGTATGATAATAGAGCTAATGACATCACGATTTATGGACGATGAAAATATAATTATAGAAGGAGGCTTTGATCTGGAGGTCGTGAATGCTGTGGTGTAACGGAGACATGGGTTAGATTTACACGGTGTTCGGAAACTCGTATTATAAGTGGGAAACTGGAGAATCTACATCAAATTTGGAGTCGATCTTGTGGTATAACTTTTTTGGTTTGAGCTTTCGTTTTCGAGTAAATCAAGTCGAAGCTGGATTTTTTTGAGGTCAAATTTTTAAAAATCGGTCTCTTGTGGGTTAATATCAGATATTTAATGTCTTGAAATATGTCGAAACGTACAAATGGATCCAAAAGTTTTTTAAAACCTTTACAAGTCAATCGGTTTAATTGTTGGCATATGAATCATCTAGATGCGTTTGATTGACGATTGATTTTATTCATTCATTTAACATATACATCCAGCTAACAATAAAAACACCCTAATATAATAGAACTTTCTTCTTCTTCTGGCGTTAGTAAGATTAGATTGTTAATATTAATTTTAGTTGTAAGTTGCTAAATATGTAAATACTCGTATATATGTCGTTAAGATAGTAGTTATAGGCCTTAGTCGTAAGTCACTAGATATAAGTCTTAGAGATAAGTCAGTAGTTCTAGTATTAACTATTTAAGAAATATATTTGTACAGCGCCCTTGAGGTGATTTCTCACGAAAACGGCGCTATATAAATTAGCCAAATATTATTATTATTTGTTGCCATAAAAATGGAAAAAAAATATACATATCGAAATTCCCAGATCGAAAAAAAGTTTTTTTAGGTTCTCTGTGTGATGTAGTATGTAGTATAGCACTCATCAGTTTCCCGCTTTGTAATACGAATTTCCGGACACCGTCTATAATTTCGAGGTTTATTCATGTGGTATTTATTTGCGTGGTAGAGCGGTTACATATCCGTGGTCGAGGGGCCTTGCCTAAGAATCCAAAGTTCTTGGGTTCAAATCCCGGAGTGCGCAAGTAAATTTAAAAAAATTAAAAATTGCGACACTTATTCTCATTAACGCCCTGGTGAAAGATCACCATTCACAAAAGAAACGTTACTTGAAAAGGCTTTAGCCGTGTTTGGTGACCAGATCTGAATATCCAGGTACTTCACCTTCCTCTTCCCTGTCTCCCTCCACTACCATTATCCTCAGCCTCACAACATACCCCAAATGAGGAAGGCATAGTCTCACTAACTCCAGACGCTTGGAAGCAGTTACTACGACACCAAACAGCAGAAAATTTTAAAAAATCTGGTCAAATTATTCGTTTTCCTGTTAAAAATGGGACTGTAGGCCTATAAAGAATGAATTGAAAGCATTCCTAACAAATGTTTTGTGAGGACGGAGAAACACGTGTTTATAAAAATACTGATATTGATACTGACATAATTATACTGTAGCATTCCGTTATATCTATTAGGAAAAGAACAAGTGTTCTCGATATATTCTGAATGACTAATATTTTATCATGAAGTTGGCATGCTGTCCGTGAGAAATAAATTACAAATATGTTTTACAAAGAAACTCGTGTGAATCTTAATTTGATCTCTCAACATATTAAACTTGCCACCACTGGGCTCGAAGAGAAACATCTTACCATTCTTCCACGGATTTGCCATAAACAATCATTACAAAAGGTCGTCAGAGACCATTGATCAAACATTGTCTATTTTAATTGAAAGATTTGATTACATACAGCGGCGCTTAAAACTTTCTTCAGCCAATTCCATCTACATGCGAGAGTGCGGGTATAGGTAGTTCTACCTACAAGTTCCTACCAAATCCAATCCGAGCTGGGTTCACCGACCCGACTCAGCTCAGTAACAATTATAATAATCAGTAATCACAGAGGAGTGAGTATTCTATTATGATGACTGCGTACACCGTATGGATAGCCAGGTTTCTATGCTAATTCCGAATCTCTCGGGCGCTCGAGTGGGATTAATTGCTAAGAAAGATTGTAATATGCCAAGCTTTGGATTTTGATTGCGGTTCTGACTTGGATTGGACTTGCACTTGGACTGTTGGTACCTAATTTAAATTAAAAAACCATAGTCTATGTTGTTGTCAATGAGTTAAAGAATCTCTTCAAATTTATTTATTTATTTCTAATTTCACGCCCGGCTGGGCTGTTATTTTTTATTTAATTACAAAGAACATCTAAATAAGCACAACAAAATCAAATCAAAAAACAAAAAAATAATAGAAAACAAAATAAAACACAACCTCTAAAACAAAAACAATGTCAAAAGCGAAGTGGAAACTAGATATTCCACCATGCAAGATGGAAATATATAATACTAGAAAAATTACAAATTATTGGTAAATCTACAATAAAAGATATAAATTTGTTTTAGACCACTTTAAACGGAATTGCAGGCCGTTTCCTGATAAACATTTAGTAAATTCCCAGCATTTCGGAACACGTGTTCATGTACCCGAATTTGCCTTGCATATAAGGATAAGTATTTGCAGGAAACCTATTCATTCATTCGTTAAGAACCTGCAATACCGTTTTTAGCCGGATTAGGAATAATTTGAAGAGATTCTTAATAAATTAGCAATATTCAGTTTTAGTAATTTTTCTTATTAATTAATTATTACCAACAATTTCAATAGATTTTTAATAAACTAGCAATACTCCTTGTTCTCAGTGTGGGCGCCATTGGCTAAGAAGAGACGAAGGGAGCTTTTTGACATCTCAATATGGACAAAGCAGCAAAAAAGAAAATTTTAAAAAGTCGAATATCAGAAACGTAAAAATTATGACATTTTTATAGATATTATGAGTTGATTTCTGATTACAATTTTGTTGAATTTCAATATGTGCAGTGTGAAGAGAGAAAACTTAATACCTATTTAATTAAACTTTTGTCTTTCTAACATGCAAGTTTAACACAGATCCCTACAGTCCTTCAAAGACCCCTACAGTACATTGGAACGAATTTTGTATTTTATTATTTAAACCTACGAAAACTCATCTCATATGTTCTCTATAAAATGGTTACGCACCAACATATAACGGAGAATATTACAAACTTGAGGTAAATGTAAGTATAAAAGGACATGGAGGCAGTTAAACTATTTTGTGACATGCGTCAAAAGATAGTTGCTAAACTGTCTGCAAGTGATGTCAAAAATGTCTATGGTCAATGCAGAATCGTTAAGCAGTTGAGTCGCTCTGTTGATTGGCGAGTTCTGATATTTATATCCATAAATAAATCAATGGCACATAGTTAGAACCCTTATATTAAAGCTAACTTTCAGCACCTAAAAAAAATATTTTATTTAAAAAATTATTTTCGAAGTATTGTGTTTGGCTACTGAACTTAATAATTTTTTTTAATAATTTTTCATTTGTGACAGTTTATTCCACAAATCTGAACACTTTCACAGCCGGAACGACGTATTATATTATAATACAAGATATCATTTTGTTTAATCTTTTCGAATAGAAAAGTGAGTCAAAAGTCACAGGTACTCGTATATTTGGGAGGCGGGTATGGGTACCGCCTCATCGGGAACCGTTTATTGGTTAACCAAGCTACTTTTGGTGACTTAGCAGGAATACCCGGGTACATGGGGTGAGATATAGGTTCATGATACATTATGAAAAATCAGTAAGTATTAGGCAGTTAGAATCGGTGTGAGGGGTTGGTCGGTTACTAGGCTGAGTGACCAATGACGATATGAAGAAGAATTTTTTTTGCATTTTTTTTTTTAAAACCAAAAAAAGTCACCGGATTCCAAAAATTCTTTCACATTTTTACCCCAAATAATGTCAGGAATCACTTAACGTAAGTCAATTACGTTCGTTAACACCCTGTATACACTAACACACAATCAAAAATACGATAGGCTAAATTTCACATCACAATAATAAATCATACTATTTCATTTCCATTTATGGCGAATCACAATAAACCGCTGAAACTAACGTATAATTTTAATTACGTGAAAAAATTACACCCATTATCTTCATTTTAATTGTAACTTTTCATAAGTCATTTTTGGCAGCAATCACTGTAAAACCCACCGAGCACCATTTCATTACTGAAAGTAAAAACGGCTCCTACAGCAGATGGGCTAAGGTGAACGAATGCCACACGAATTTATACGAGTACATTATGATGACAATTATACGAAACAATATTCCGTCCGTATAATACTGTAAATGCGTAGGTAGCTGGATACACCTTTATTAGTGTTTCAGTCTCGGTGGATAAAATTTAATGTCAAAATCAGAGAAGGATTGATTCCCAAGTCTGAGTCGACGGAAGGAATTTAAGACTGGAAAAAACTGAATTTAATACTGAATTAAAACACTTGAAAATATTTTTCTTGAGATTTGTAGACTTTGGAGATGGTTTCTTCAGGAGAGAAGTTTCTCACTTGGGGTAGTTTTTTGAACTGACTTTGTATGGAATTCGGTTCTCTATTTATAGAACGTTTTCAAATCGAACCCTCTTGGGGGAGTTTTCATCCCTTTCATGAAAGGTGAGTTGGTTAGGTATTTTTCCTCTTTACAATTAATTTGTTTAGAGGAAAATTGTATGTTAATATTATACCTCTTACCAGGTCAGTTCAATTTACCCAAACCACCTCCTTCAGTCCCGTTTATTTATTTTATAATAAATTATACAAAGTTTCATATTGGGGTTGAAGCAAAATATCCTTGGTTTGAACATTCCCCAAGGAGTGAAAAACATATTTAGGTACAATTCTTTAAGATATTATGTTAGTAATTAATTATTTCTTGATATTGATATTTATTCTGTGGTTATATCCTCTAATATTTTCTTGTAAATTGGATCTGATGTCATCATCGGTGGTTGCGATAATCCGTGTTATCAGTTTTTGATAAGGGCGTCAATGAAGTATGTTGAGCTGTGATTGGTTGGAAACTCGGCGGCCATCATGGAATTCCTTTCGGGTGTTATGGAGGGGGTTTCACGTAAATACTGGGTCGCCCCTTTAGGGAGGTTCATTTCGTGATTGGTGACTCGTCAATGAAGTATGTTGCGCTGTGATTGGTTGAAAACTCGGCGGCCATCATGGAATTCCTTCTGGATAGTATGGAGGTGGGGGTCACGTAAATACTGGGTTGCTTTCATAGAGAGAGCCATTCTGAAGGCGGGAGGTCCCGAGTGAGGTGCTGGATGGTTATTTTCAGATGTATTCTGCTGTTATATTTCTATGTAATTGTCTTGATTAATCACATACAGCACATAATTTCATTAAGTAATTATGATTTGAAGATTTCCAATTGTGTCGGCGACATGGTATCGAGCGGTTTCGGGGTTTGAGTGTTTTTGTAATTTTTACGTAAATATGAATTCCTCTGAAAGATTCTTGAGGTCTGGATACGTATGATACAACAATAATTGATTATTATTTACCAGCTGACTTGTACCCGGATTGCTGGAGGTTATCGTTAGGAGATAGACATATACCATCGTGGACTTTTCAGTGGATCTTTTCAAGATATACAATTCCGTAGAACATTATGTTGATATATACAGGGTTTTCCAATAAGATGTGTTATTTTGATATTCAATCGTAAAAGATCAATGGTTTCGTTGCTTGTGTGGCACGTAGCGCCGTCTTGTTGAAAGTAAACGTTGTCCAGATCAATACCATCCAATTCCGGCCATAAAAAATCATTAATCATCTCTCGATAGCGCAATCCATTCACCGTAACTGTTGCTCCAGCCTCATTTTCGAAAAAGTAAGGTCCAATGACTCCGCCGGACCATAAACCGTACCAAACAGTCACACGTTGAGGATAGAGAGGCTTTTCAACAATAACTCTTGGGTTTTCCGTGCCCCAGATGCGACAATTTTGCTTGTTGACGAAGCCACCGAGGTGGAAATGCCTCATCACTCAAGATGATTTGCATTTGATTCCCTCAAGTGAATTTTAATAATTTCAATGCGTTGTTGAAGCGTGTATCGTTCCATTTTTATTAATGGCGTAGTTTCTACTTGTCAAATGTCAAAAAATGACAGCTTCAAAAGTAACATCTACCGAAATAGCGGACTATTCAAAATAACACCTCTTATTGGAAAACCCTGTATATATCTCATAAGGTTTAGCGTTAAGCTTTAGAAATGAAAGCGCCCCAAAATATATTTTTACGACTTGATTACAAAACATCAACATTTCTTTACTTATTATAAGTATAATATGCATGTATTATATATGTTAACTTTCCGGAAGAAATTCTCTAATTGATAGTAGTTTAGAAGAACTAAGTACACAAACAGACAGATGCGGATGAGGACTTCATTTTTTACCATTTATAGATTTTCTCTTTTATGTGTGTGCTTTTATTTATTGTTCTGTAATTATAACCTTTTTTATATTTTTTGTAATCTTTATAATTATTTGTAAATATTCTATTTTTTTAATTCGACGTTTTCATATTTATAATGCATAAATGAAAAAAAATAATAATGTGAAATTACGTCCTCCAGGCGTGAGATATTGATACGTCCCAGTGAAGGAGTTCGCGCCCGTTATATTATTATCATGGTGAAGTATTGAAAGAAGTATTTGAAATGAAATATTTGGGGGTAATAATTGATTCCAAATTAACTTTTGCTCAAAATACAAAACAAATTATTAAAAAGATTGCCAAAAAAATCTCACTGTTGGGAAGAATAAGAAGATTCCTTAACACAGTTTCCAGTAAAAATGTGTACAACGCAATTATTGTACCACACATAAATTACTGTAGCAACATTCTATTCTTATCCAACGACGGTTTAATGAAACAAATGACAATTCTACAAAATAGAGCAATGAGAACCATATTGAAGAAAAATAGATACACAAAAATTAAGAACATGTTGAAGGAGTTAAATATCTTGTCATTTAAACAAATTATTTACTTAAATACCATATTTTTAATCTACAAGATAATCAATGGCCATACGTCTAGTGAATTCCTAAGAAAAATTGATAAACTACAGAACAAACACACACATGAGACGAGGAAAAGAAATGAATTGAGACTCCCCTTCAGGAAAAAAACACAGAGTCCAAAGTCATTGATGTACGGAGCGTTGAAGATATTTGGAGAGCTACCAGAAGAAATAAAATCACAAGAAAACATAAAAACATTTAAAATTAAATTACGAAAATATGTGATTGATTCATTTTAAATGTGTTACTATAATTATTTGTATATAAGGATTGTATTAGGACATAGATAACTATGTACCTACTTAAAATACCGCAATAAACAATAAACAATAAATATATGCTGCGTAATTCAAAACGGAATTCCCCGGTTAACGGGTTAATTTATGTGAAACAACTGCCCAATGATGATATAATAACTGAACTTGAATAGAACCTTTAGAGAACTTGAAAATCTTACGTATTGTTCAAATTTTGTGAAACAACCCATCCTAAGCGATTGTATAAACACCCCTTTTCAAGTTTTTTTTCTCCCTTATCTTTTTGGAGAAACATACATACAATTATTCGTGATTGTTTTGTAAGAAGACTGTAAATTGTAATAGGAATCGGAAGTGACAATGAGAATGCTGGAATGGTAGACAAAATTCAAATCAAGGTGACATCAAAATATCAAATAAAAATGGACATTTGCATGGGAACCTTGACTAAACTCCTACCAAGTTTAGAAGATAATTCAGGGGACCTACTCTGTATCTTTTGAAATTTTCCTGCCGCCGGTTTAGCCAAGTCACAAACCCGTATTAACCCTTCCCTTACGGTTTCAAAAATTCCTCGTCCTACGGTGCTATACACACGGTAAATATTTATATATTGTAATTACTTAATGCAATACATAAATGTACTGCGGAGGAATAACTAAAATTTGAACTCTGTGTTTAGTATATATTTAGAGAGATATTTTATTAATTAAAGACGATGTTCACTCAGTTGACAGCACCGGCAAGGAAAGGTTATACCACGAACTTACTGGTTTATTAACCTGAAAAATAAAGAGTAGGCCTCCTGGTCTTGTGGAATATAAAATTCGCAAAGCGCCGTGAGGTGATTTCTACAAAATAACTACATAAATTCATTATTAGGTACTATATACACGGCGTCCGGAAACTGGTGGTAAATTGGAGGATCTTCATCACATTTAGGATCGATTTTGTGGTATAACTTTTTTTTACTTGTGCTTTCATTTTCGAGCGAGTTCAAAGTTGGAATTTATTAGGTCAAATCTGAAAAATCTGTTGCTACCGGGTTACTATTAGCTGTTTATTAAAAAAAATTAAAATTAACAAAAAAAAATGTTTTTTTGGTTCTCTATGTGAAATAGATTAGTAGATAATTGTAAAGGGCTAACTGAGATGACAAGGACACAGTCCAGTCAATACCGTATTGGTAGTGAATATGTACATTAAATATTTAATTGATTAATAATGTTTTTTTGGTTCTCTATGTGATATAGATTAGTAGATAGTTGTAAAGGGCTAACTGAGATGACAAGGAAATACATAGTCCAGTCAATACCGTATTGGTAGTGAATATGTACATTAAATATTTAATTGATTAATAATGTTTTTTTGGTTCTCTATGTGATATAGATTAGTAGATAGTTGTAAAGGGCTAACTGAGATGACAAGGAAATACATAGTCCAGTCAATACCGTATTGGTAGTGAATATGTACATTAAATATTTAATTGATTAATAATATTTAAGTACACACAATTATTATTGTAATAATTTGAACAATTATTTATATCCATAGCAAACCCAGTACCAAAGTGTTCGGGAATAATTTGTGACATGAATACCAATTTAATTTTGTACCAAAAGAACTCTAATTTAACAACTATACTGAATAGATAATTCTAAGTATAAACTAGCCGATAAGAAATCACTGCAACGAATGGATAATATCTCTGTAATGCAAGAATATGAAACAAACAACTCTAGTTGCAATTCCTGTAAATAGTCGAGACAATAGCAAATTCTATGATAAAAACTCCACCTGCAGAATTGTTATCTTCTCTTTAGTTGATTGCTATTGCATAATTACTGGCAAGATATGAGAATAAGTTAACAACACTGATGCATAATTAGAATATTGTCTCCAGAGAATTTCACAGCACGTCTGCCTTTAAACCAACCTTATGCAGTTTTCACCCACACGCAATGTCTTGTTAAATGATTTATTAGGTAATGTTCCTTGCAATTAACTAACAGAATTGAATTATTCGCTAAACATAGTTCAACCCTCAGAAAGCAATTAAAATACCTTCAATGTCTGCAATATTATACGTCTTATTAGCTGTGAAAGTGCTGCAACTCGTAATACAGCCGTATTAAAATATTTGTCACTCCTCGTGACGCGACAAAGATATTTTCTGAAATTTATTCTTTTTGTATCCATGATACTAAGTCAGAATTGTTGGTCATTCGATAAAAAACCTCTAGCTTGAAGACCCATCAATAACAATGTTAATAAAACTTGGAAAGCTCTACTGGATAGGACACCTGCCATAAATGAAAGAAAGCTGACCACCGAAAAGACTTCTATTTGTTGGAGTTTTGGGAGGCTTAAGCGTAGGTGGCTGGATGGTATGGAGGACATTGCCAGAGCCATAGGCATAAATATCTCGAAAGGAAATTACAGATGCCTGGGAGGAGGCTTCCCTGGAGAAGGGCCAACACACTCCAAGGGTTGTAGCCATTGATGTATTATACTAGATTGGCCCTGTCTATATTAAATCCATTTTAAAAATGACCCCACATAGCGCGTACGTCACAAATATGGAGATGCACTTAACAACCCAACTCTGTTTAAACTCTTTGTACAACCGTTCAAACTCGTAAGCGAAACCACGGAGAATTTGTTGTCAGAGGTGTTGTAATATGGACATAAAACCAAAAAGAAACTAACACTTACAGCAAATTTTATGTGCTGAATAAGGGCTGAATCAGGAAAAGAATTGATAAAAAACACAAAATGATTTTAATTTATTTTATTTGTGTTTTTGAATTTTATACAGGTCCTATAGAACCAAAAACGTTTATATTTTTATTACTGTGCATAGGTTTTTTTTTTAATTTACCATAGTATTTATATAGAATGGTATATAAATATTGAAGAAAGCAATCACTTTGTGACTTGACATCATTTTATTTTCTTTGGTTTTATTCCCAGTCGGGCTTTTGCATGCATTTTAATACAGAATATATCTAGTAAGCTATCGAAAATTATACAAAATAATTAAAGCTGATGAATATAAAATAATATTAGTAAAACGTTTAACAGTAACATAAAAATTATAGAGACTAGAACAACACTATGTAGCATTAAATAATTATACTACTATCATTCAATTAAAAGTTATTTTGTCTTCAACCACTTTGTTAGAATTGAGACATTGTGTCAACTAGTTTATCAACCTTCTTCAAGATAGCATTTTAACGATTTTTCATTAAACATAATGTAAGATTAACATAAAGAGAGAGATAAATCATATAATGTTGCGTGTTCACAAGCGAGCTGAACCACGACTTATTAAGAAATATAAGATTGCTTCGTTCCTTTCCCATAATTCGTAGTTCGGCTCGCGTTCCGGTTCGCAAATGAATAAGCAGCAATGATGAGGACAGAGCTTCAGGGATCGTATGGGAGAGGGGTAAGGGGGGAGGGGGTGGAGGTTACATGATTACAATACATACTTATTTATTTATTTACGCCCGTTAAATAGAATTTTACGTGTTATTTACGGCATTCACGCACATCGGTTGTTGCAATTCTGGTAGAGGAACAACCGGCTTGTCGATTACAGAAGAAGTTTCAGCAGGATCCAGAACCAGTCCTGTTCGGGAAGAAACAATGACGGTATCTCTTTTCGCAGGACCTGTGGCCATGGTGGACAGCAACTGTCCAATAAACAACGACATTATCAATTAAAACCTGTTTTAAAAAAAACTTAAAAATTAAAACCAATCAATACATAATAAACTTGCTTAAGTTTTCACACGAAAATCAAACCAAATAATTACCGGAATAACAGGCAAAGCTTTTCAGTCTACACGTCGGAAGCCGCTTGCAGTTGAATAAATATGTTTGGCGTGAAAATTATTAGAGCAAACGCGGTTTCCTGCTGATGGTACCCAGTTATTGTCACATAATTGAATGCGGATTGCTTCTAACCATTTCTCCATTTTTTCCGGTTTATGTGGAAACCTAAGCGAAAATACACAAAAAATAAATGAAGTTATTAAATGACGCAATTTTATTTCTATCAATTCTTCTGCAAAAAATCGAAAAGGCAAAGCCCGAAAGGCAATTTATTTATTTATTTATTTATTTATTTATTTATTTTTCCATGTTCTCCGTAAAACGGTTATTCACCAATACATTATGGAGAAGATTACAAATTAGACAAAAAGTATAGCAAAACACATAAAAAGGTCAGTTTCACTACTTTGTGACATACGTCAAAAGATAATTGTTAAACTGCCTGTAGGTTACGTTAAAAATGTCGATGGTCAATGCAGACTCGTTGAGCAGTTCAGTCGCTCTGTTGACTGGGGCGTTCTGATAGGCAGAAGTCCTCGCTTTTGGAGCATAAAAAAGGGTATGGGACCTTCCACGAGTATACTTGTCTGGAACATATAAGTTAATCTCTTTCAAAATAGGTGGATTATGTATAGTTCCAGAGATTATCTTAAAAAAATGTTTTCCTAAAAATATTTTTCGGCGGGCTTCTAATGTATTAAGATCGAGCATTCCTGCTAAGAATAAGGATGGATACAGGAAAGGGTAGTACATATATTCCCTCATATATAGGTAACGCATGAATCTCTTTTGTACTTTTTCTATTTCGAGAATATGGTTTTGCTCAGAAGGGGCCCAAATAATGGAGCTATATTCCAAGATACTGCGAACAAGTGCTTCATACGTTCTTCGGATTGCGATTCCGTTGGTAAATGATCTTGAATTACGAAGAACAAATCCAAGCATTTTGTTGGCACGGGAGACAATATCAGATATATGGGATTTGAAAGAGAGATTTGCTTCAAAAATTACGCCAAGGTCTCGAATCTCATTTTTACGTGTTAATTCATGTTTATTAATGTGGTAGGGGAACAGGAATGTATCTTTGGACCTTGTAAATGTAACGATACTGCATTTCTGAATACTGAAGGGTAAGTTGTTCAGTTCCGACCATTTGACAAGAGAATCAAGATCGTTCTGCAGAAGAATGGAATCGATGTAACTTTTGATTGCTTTGAAAAGTTTTATATCGTCAGCAAAAAGGAGATATTTTGAGTGGTTTATAGTGTTGCCAATGTCATTGATGAATAAGAGAAAGAGAAGGGGTCCTAGATTCGATCCCTGGGGAATCCCGGAGTTAGTTTTGTATTCGTGAGAGATATGGTGTCCGTAACTGACATACTGACGACGATTGCGTAAGTAGCTAGCCACAAAAGCGAGGAAATTCTGAGAGAATCCGATGTCACTTAATTTTTTTAATAAAATATCATGGTCGACTTTATCAAATGCTTTCTCGAAGTCTGTATAAATCACATCAACAGGTACAAAATTTTCAAATGAATTATTAATATAGGTAATGAGATTCATAAGATTCGTTGAAGGTGACAGTGTGGGACGAAATCCGTGCTGATTTTCGGTAAGTGCGTGTTTTGTTTGGTTATATATCTGTGAATAAATTATGGTTTCTAAAAGTTTTGCGGGTGCTGACAACACAGCTACAGGTCTGTAATTATCTATTTCTGACTTTTTTCCTTTTTTATGTATAGGCGTTACTTTCGTTAGTTTCCACATTTCCGGAAAGATATTTTTGCGAAGTGATAGGTTAAAAATATGTTTTAGAGGTTGAACAAAATAACTTGCATATCTTTTGAGGATTATAGGTGGAATACAATCTGGGCCGACGGAGTATTTAGGTTTTAGCTTATGGAAAGCTGTAATAATATCGTCATCGTTAATTTCATGAATTTGTACAGGTAAAGAGTTAAATGACGATGAAGCTATAGAGGATATGTCAAGTTTGGGGATATTGTCGCTAAATACTGATTGAAAATAGTGTGCGAAACCTGCGGCGATCTCAGACGATCCATTATATTTATTGTCTTTGTAGTCCATGTGGTTAAGTTTGTCACAGCCGCGGCGTTTATCGTTAGTGTAAGACCAAAATCGAGTTGGGTCTGTTATTATACTGTTCTCGGCCTCACGTGTAAAGTCAGTGTAGGCCTGACCAATTAACCGTTTGATTGATTTTCGCAAAGTTTTAAAGTTAGCTAAGGCATGTTCGGATTTTGTTTTTTTCCAAAGATAGTGCATTTTAGTTTTTTCTCGTATGAGGTGAATGATTTCCCCATTAAACCATTTCGGATATTGTCTAACATCTTTGAGCATACGTGTAGATCTTTTCTTAAAACAAATGTTGAAAATATTATTGAGCTGTTCATAAAACATTTCGACAGCTAGATTTACGTCAAGGCAATCGTAATGATTCCAGTGATGTTGTTCTAAGGCATTCTTAAGTGTGTTATCTGAGCTTTCGTGGAAAATCCAACCCATGTTTATGTCTGGAGGCAATGTGTCTGTTTGTATATGTGATTGAGTTGTGTAATCGAATGTGAATGAAAGTGAAGGGTGATGAATATCCTCTCTGACTAATGGGGAGTCATGACGGCAGATAACAGCATTTTTAGAATTTACATTACTTAATACTAGGTCTAACATGTGTGCATTTATGTTATAAACAGTGTTGAATTGTGTTAAATTATAAAAAGAACAAAAGTAATCGAAAACGTCAATTGGGTTTTTCCCTGAGGGGAAGTTAAAGTCACCGAAAATAATAATATTTTTTGATTGTAACTTTACACTTTCACTTATAGTTTTGTCGTAAAATAATTGATACTGTTCAGATGTTGTATTTGGAGGAAAATATACAACACATATATAAATGATGATATTTCTATGCGATACTTTCACCCACAAGTCTTCACCTTGGGTTTCTATGCAGTCCATTCTTTCCGCGTGTGAGTGGCTGTCAGCTCGGAGGGCTAGGAGAGTCCCTCCTCCGCGACTGCCTCTATCCTTCCTGTAGACGTGGTATAGGTTTTCGAATAGCTCCGACGAAAAGGTGCTTGAAGTTAGCCAAGTTTCGGTAAGAGCAATCAGAAGTGGTTTCTGGTACATTACGTTTGTCATGAAGTCGATAATTTTATTATTCAGACTTCGAACGTTCTGGTATACTCCACTAATGTCTATCTTTTTCGGACGTCGTATCGACCGTCCTAGTTTGGGGTCGTGGTCTCCGAAATGACCATTCGTTGAAGGCCACGTTTTCAGGCCAGATCGTGGGGTCCAGGAAAAAGTGGAAGTAATTTTCCGGTATGCCTATTTTGAAGGCAGCATAACGTTCATGCCTCGTAACCAGTTTTTCGACAGTGTAAATTAAATCCGGCTTCTTCTTTTTTAAGAATGAAGATATATTTTCTTCTGTGGTATTCGGGTGAAACATGAATACATGCAGATGTAGGTTTTTGGGAATAGTGACCAAGCTGTCGTCGATAGACCCTGTCCCTTTACAGATTGGCCGAGATCGTCGTCTACCGTTGACGAGGGCATCGCTATACGATGTTATTGGCTGGGTTGGCAGCTTGGGCACAACAGGCTGTATTGTACTCTGTGGTTGTGGAGGAGAAGACGCCGCTGCAGCAGATGTGGAAGCGGAATGTAGATCTTCCTCCGGTTTTCCTTTTTTAGCAGTGGATCTTGTGGTCATTTTGCGGGTAGTGAGCGGCTGGACGCCGCTAACGGGAAGGTGAGTCTGGCCGGCTAGAGCGGCTAAGGTAATAGCAGGAGCGGGGGCGGGGCCGGGGGGGCCGGGCGGTGGAGGTGTCCTAGACGGCTGCTTAGTGATATCGCCGTACGCTGAGCGCACACACACATTTAAGTCTGGCGCCGGCGCTAGTACCTGGGGAGTACCTGCAGTTACGTTGTACGAGTACTTGCATGAAGGGCACACAATTTTAGCACTACCGTCACTTAAAATTGAACGAATTGTGGTCAGTTCGCTACCGAAACCCTCGATTTTGCCACTCAAAACATCGACCGTTTTAATCAGGGACTGAATGATATCACCAAACTCTTCCATTTTGTAAATAGACTAGAATGAACGATTAAAATGAATACTATCGAGAGCCGATGACAGAAGACGTGCGTCGCGTGTTGCGTGCGTATTACTTTGTGCAATGACGACTTAATACAACCCTGATTAGCAAAATGCACGGACCAAATAAATCACACATACACATGAGTTGTCGCGCCTCTCAATGCGTGTCAACGCTAGACGACTAATACATCCATAAGTATCACGCGTTGGTTGCGTGATTTTCGTATGCTCACCACGTGATAATAATTAACTTGAATCACCCTATTGGTCGAATCACTTGGAGGTGTGTTATGCATGTGACGTCACAAATTTGCCGGAAATAAATCTAATCCCGTTGAATTTTTCACATTTGTTAATACGCTGCCCTCAATCGATCTGTAAGGTACTGATATATTTTTGTATTCAGATAGCTGATTACATTTTCTAAAATAAAGTCCGTGATAGGTACAATCTAAAATATTTGGAACTGGGTTATTTTTGTGATTGAAAAAATGAACTTGCCCAGCATAGCTGACAAGCAAAATAGCTTAACTCTAGACCAACAAAAGGTAAAACGCAATGCACAGTGCCCATTTCGCATTGCGACACAATGCGTGCGCCTTTTCATAAATGTGTACGTGAACCAAAACAAAATTGTGTTGAGTTTATTTTTCAATGGTTACACGGCTAGTCTAGTTGTATTTAGTCTATGGTTGTAGCGCCAATAATTTATGTAGGTACCGTTTAGGGCAATTTAACCAATCTTATTTGTGCCATACTCCACTTCATTGCTTAACACATTTGCCGGAAAACAGAGGATCGTGATAGAAGATATGCTTTATCACAGGACACTTGTGTTTTGTGAAGTCAATGAAAATCAGTAATAAAGTCAAGCGTAAAACTGTTCACATTGTGACTCAAATAGACAGGCTACGTACTACTGCTATACAAAATTTGACTTCCCAGTCTGTTGTGTTGTATCATGTCCATGATTAAAAGATGTATACGTACATTGCGTCGAATCAAATACTAAAGAGAGGAAACTTACCATGTGTTTCATTACTACGAATAAATAATAATACAAGCCAACAGCACAAAAATTAACAATTACCTCGACAAGTTTGCGCTAATTTTTCCGTTTTATTTTCTCAGAGTAAAAAATTCACTACTTTCAAAAAAAAATTGACACGTGCCTTTCAATATATTAAAATTGCCCCCATTTGGGCTGGTGCCTCATGTTGAGAACCACTAAGGTATTTTGAAGGTGCATCTACATATCTACATTTCAAAACATTATATATTTGGTAAGATATTGGAGTTGTCTTCATTTTATAACTTAAGATTAACCCCTGAAATGCATCACTACAACAATCAATTGAAAATAAAAGAGATTTCCTACCTGACTGAGGCCGATCCTGTACAGCGAAGGATCCAGGTCGAGGGTCTTCAGCATCTCCTCGACAGTTCTCCGCTGCTCGTCTTGGGGCAAGGAGGCCAGCGAGGGATGGTGGGCAAACCCGTCCCCACCATCGTGGTGTGGGGAGGCCAGGAGTCGGAATCTGAGAAAAACACATCATTAATATTATAATCACTTGAACAGTGTACGATCCCATATAATAGGTTGACATAATAAGCTAGTGGCATTTTGGTTTACAAGGCAACAAACAATCATTGATTTAAAAAATATATAAAAATTTATTGTGTCATAACCAAAAGGGTAAATATAATATATTAACCGTCTTACTAATTAGATTCTTACACGTTCGTTCAACGTCGATGTGGTAAAGCTGACCTTGAGCCTGGTTTAAGACCGTTTTGGCCGCACAAACGCCATGGTAATTAGTCAAGTTTTTCACTGTTCTGAGCATACACGCCATGTAATATATACACGGCGTTTATAAGTAAAGCGGTAAGTATTTAGCCCTTTTTCCACAGGGACACTCAAGTATCCGATAGGTTCATACCAAGCACAAGTTGCCGACATTTTGTAAACTCTTCGGCGACGCCAGTCTCACGCGACCAGCCGGTCAAAGTCGTTACCACTCACTTCGTCAAGATTTTAAACATGGTGGAGCAATTAATAAATATCATTAGCCTAGCTAAAATAATGGTCTCATCATCACATATTTTGCAACAGTGCGTGTGAGTTTAGATCGATGTTTGTTAATGAGCGTGTTTAGATCAAAGCTAGGTACAAAACAGTCTACAAGAAATGACGGCTACAGCATCTGTGAGTGAGGTTATGAAAGCTAGTTTCAAGAGGTGGTGGCGATGTGGATCTCGTGATTTCAAAAGTGAAGTGTACAGCTTCTGCGTGACAAGTTGTTTGCGACGTGAATATACATCATCAGTCTCGGGCACTTGCATATGGAAGAAGGGCCTTACTCAGCATTTAAGATTTTAAAATAAAAAAATAGAGCATACCTTCGAGCAAACTCAGCGAATGGAAGTGAGTCAGGAAATCCTTGTTTATACATTCTGGCTGCTTCCAGTATTTGGAATCCTCGGAACTGCAATAAAAAGATAATTTTTAGAGTTGTTCATCAAACTATTTCACTTTTACATTAATTTAACATAAACCAATATTAAGATTTAATTTTTCTTAGTTCTAGAGAGAAAGATATTGTAAAACACTCTGTAAAGCCAAGAGAACATCATGTGCGGGTTTCAAATTAAACAAAAGTTTTAAATCACGTTTTCAAGGTAGGTACAGGAAGAATAAAACTTCTTAAACATGAAAACTTCTTATGTGGGAACCTTATATGAGGGTTCCACTATATATCCATAACCCTTTGAAATCCACACAGTTTTATGTTGACATAATAGTGCTGATGGAATTCTAAAGGTTAAATCTTATTCAAAACTCTTAATCCCTAAAGTAAGGACCAAAACAATCATACATATAAAATAAATTATTCCATACCTGTGACCGCAACAGTGGCACGTCCAGATTACCATCTGCCCCCGCCTGGGACGAGCTCTGTTTGCGCGGCAGTGCGCAGAAAACAAAGCGGGGCCGCGTCCTGCGCAAAGCCCCTAGCACTGTCTCCACGCCGCCCTGGATCTGCGCAACGATGGAGCGCCGGTTCACCACCACCGCGCCTGTGCAAATAAACAACAAATCAATTATAATTAACACTTCGAACTCCTTAAATAAAAGAGCAAGTTCCTTTAACTCATTTTGTAACACCGATAAAATTGAAAACACATTTACAAATTGTGCAGATATCCTTCAATCCAGGTCCCAAAGGGTTAATGTTGATAAACCATTTTTGTTGTGTTCATTTCATATCCATTATTCTTGTTTAAATCATGACTCAATCTAACACCCGCACTTCATTTTCCATTGCCTATGATTTTTACTCTTTACTTATCTACACTATTGTCTTTTGAACTGCAACCTTGCAATCCAATGCAAGTCATTATTCACCCTCCACACAGCATCCCCAAAAATGGCATAGGTCCTGAAGGAAATTATTTTCCTCACTGTGTGGAGCTATTGTAAGAAAAAAATCTCTTTACCGTTTTACATCGCAGACATTTCAAATGCCTTATTATTGAAGTTAGCAGAATCACATTGCAATGCAATAACAAATACAGCAATCTCTCTAACTAATTCCTCAATCCCAAAAAATCAGGCAAGTGTCCAATTATCGAAAGCGATAAAAATTAAAACAGACATTTCTTAAAAACAAACAAACACTGCTCTCGATCTTTCGTAATTTTAATTTTTTTAGTAAAGTTAAGATGACATGTTTACGTTTGCAAGAAGACTCCATTTTGTAAATTTATTCAAACAAAATAAGTGGCAGAACGAAAATAGCAGAATTGCTAGAATACACCAAACTAGGACTAACTGAAATGTCCTGGGGGCACGGACGTATATAAGGGGGGGTCTTGGGGGTCCGGACCCCCCCCATTGCACCGCGCCGATTGTAGAATACGATAGTTTCTTAAGTCCGCCACAGTGCGGGGAGCGGGGGAATGGGCAGTGCCCCCGCCGCGGCGCGCCGCCGCCGCCCGCGTTTCGGCCGCGCGCACCATACCAAGCTAGAATCTAGTTTAGTCTATTTTGTCTCTTCGCGTTGCGCAGTTGTCAGTTGTTTTAATACAGAAAGAAGTGTCGCATTTAAAAAGTATGAAACGATCAAATCAGGTATCTCTTTTGAGTTTTTTTTCTAAGAAAGAGAGACCAAATCCCAATGAACTTTTATCAAAAGACAATGTGGAATCCTGTCATATTGAAGAAGTAGGAATAAATAGAGCGGGGCCATCCACAGATACTGATGACGATGAAGTGAAGAAAGGTTAGTCTCTTGTTTATTTTATTAGGAAGGAACCCAGTTACTAGAATTTTAAAAACTTTTATCCTGCTCTTATTTTTATTCCCAGAGAATTTCTGTAAACAAATGTTTTGCCGTGAGCATAAAATATTTGACAAATGGTAATTTCAGTGTATATGCGACGTGTACCTAAGTGTTATAAAATCATTTCGCCTTTTAACAGAAAGAAATACAATTATATTTAACTAACAACTAACTGGTGCCCGTGACATTGTTCGCGTAGACTTAATTTTTAGTTGAAAATTCTTATTCTTAACATAACTTTTTAGTTTATGAACCGATTGGAATGAAACATAGACTAAAATGTTAAACAAAACCGCATACAAATCGATGAAGCCGTTTCTGAGATTAGCGTGGTCAAACGCACAGACAAACAGACAAAAATTTTAATAACTATTTTATTGACCTCAGTAACATAATTATAGTGCGTATGAATTGTTTTTTTTTTGTAAATATTTATGTACTTACAGAAACGGAACGCTTACGATTTAATTATAGTATGGATTAGAGTATTAGAGTCACAAATTATTATTATTATTCTTACAATTAAATATGACCAAAAAGCTGTTTGAAGATGGGTATGTGCTGTTGTTTTGTTTTAGTCAAATATGTCTTTGTTACAGCCAGGATGGATTTGTGTTCGGCTACGTCCGCAGCCGCAGCCAGGACGGGTTATGATATTGCGCTCTACGTATGTCATCCTCCAAGCAATGACGAGGAAAAGCTGAGAGCATTAAAAGACCTTTGGACCCCTCCGGATACATTTAAATTTCCAGTCACTATCACTGGTAAAAAGAAACTTTCTTTTCAACGCCATTGGACTACCAGGTACTCATGGCTTGTATATTCAAACGTCATGCAGGGAGCACTTTGCAAAGTATGTGTTTTATTTGGAAAAAAGCATGGCGGTCGTGGTCAGCAAGAACTTGGAGCCTTGGTTAGTAAGCCATTTACTTACTGGAAGAAAGCTTTAGAGAGCTTTGATCACCATGCAGATACTAAGTATCATAAATTTGCTGTTGAGCAGGCAGCAAATTTTGCAAGGATCATGGAAGGAAAAACGTTTGATGTTATAGAGTGCATGAATGCAGAAAACAGTAAAATTGCCGAAGAGAACAGAAAAAGATTGAAAGCCATTGTTGAAACAATTATTCTTTGTGGAAGGCAAGAAATAGCACTAAGAGGAAGTCGTGATTTTGGAGAAATTGGGATAAATGAACCCGAACATAATGATGGTAGTTTTAGAGCACTTCTTCGTTTTCGTGCGCGATCTGGCGATGAAGCACTTAAAAATCATTTACTAACACAAAACATTCACAGTAGAGCCATGTATACGTCACCAGGAATTCAAAATCAAGTGATTGAACTATGTGGTAGTGCTATTCAAGCGCAAGTACTTAATAGGGTCAAAGAGGCTGGTTTTTTTACTGTACTTGCTGATGAAACACAAGACATATCAGAAGATTTTTTAGAATTCATCCACGTAGAAGATGTTTCAGCTCAAGCTTTGGCAACGACTATTATATCACATCTCTTATCATATAATTTGTTTGGATATGGATAAATGGATTGGTCAAGGCTATGATGGCGCTGCAGTTGCTGATGAGCGGCCGGTCGGCAGCGGGCGTAAGAACAATAATCGCAGAGCAATACCCGAGAGCGCAATTCGTACACTGTGTTGCTCATGTTCTCAACTTAGTTTTAGCGCATTCATGTGAGATACCAATAATACGTAACTGTATCGGAACCATTAAGAGCGTAATAAACTTTTTTCGCCTATCACCGCTTCGCGACGGACTTTTGAAGAAAATTGCGGATCAAATTAATTCATCTCATTCAACGCTTATCTCTCTTTGTGAGACACGATGGACCGAGAAACACGTGGCTGTCGAAAGATTTGCAGAAATGGTTCCCGTTATATGCGAAACACTTGGGGCACTTCAAGATGCTGCTAGTAGCGACGTCGCTACTCAAGCATACCATCTTCAAATCGCTATGGATAACAGCCAGTTTATTGTTTCTTTAGTTATACTGAGAAAAGTTTTTTCATATACAGCAAACCTTAACAAAGCAATGCAGAAAGTCAATGTCGATTTGACCAACATTTGCGAATATACAAAAAATGTAAAAACGACTTTACTAAATGTTCGGAACGAAAGTCAGTTCGCAATTCTTTTTGAGCAAGCACAGCAGATGAGTTCAAGCGATATAGTAATGCCAAGAATAACTGGAAGGCAAACCCTGCGCAATAATATTGCAGCAGAAACTGCCGAAATATACTACCGACGAAATGTGTTTTACCCTTTCATTGATCATGTTATTACAGAACTCGACGCTCGTTTTAAACCACATGAATCGACGATCGAAGGAATTCAAATGCTGCTACCTGAAAAAACCAGTAATGACTCCAGGATAAAAGAAAATCTTAACAAGATTACACAAACATTTCTGGGTGGGGAAAATAAAGGCACAATATTTCTGAGTGAATATGAGATATGGCACAATCACTGGAAATCTGTAGCACAAAAACCTGCAACTGTGATCGACACCATCGATAACTGCGATGATCAGTTTTTCCCTTTAATAAAAAAGCTTCTAATTATTTTAGCCACACTCCCAGTGTCCACTGCAACCCCTGAAAGATCTTTCTCTACATTAAAGAGGTTAAAAACTTACCTAAGAAATAAAATGGGCGACGAAAGACTTACTGGTCTGGCTTTAATGAGCGTACACCGAGATCTGGCGGTGCAACTTGATTCCGAAGAAATTATTAATCAGTTAGCAATTAAACGTAAAAGACTAAATGTATTACTTTAAAGTAGTGTCCGACCGAACTTTCGGTTTCGGTTTCGGCCTAGTTTCGGCCAAAAAACGAGTTTCGGCTTAGTTTCGGTTTCGGCCGCCATCCAGCCGAAACTACGGCCGAAACCGAAACTGAATTCGGGAGATTTCGTCCTGCGGTCGGACATGTTCGGTGCACTGAACTGCGAGCCACGAAAACACTTTTTATTTTCATTATATTCAAATAAGTATTATTGCATTAAAAATATTTTGTCATTGTAGGTAGGATGGTACTTTTTAATTTTAATTATATTGTAGTTCATTAAAAAGAGTGCCATACAAAATGACCAGAGTTTAGAGGAAATTATTTTGTTCTTAAAATGAAAGAGTATTTTTTGTTTAGTGTAGGTAGGTACCTAAAGAAATTAGTGCACCTAAAAAAGTAATTTTGTTTTCTACCTTTTATTTTATGTTATTCGTTAATAATGTTCACACAGGTAATACCTAGATACTGTTTATTTTTTTATATTATTTACGAAGAAGTTATAACTTATTTAAAAAAGCACAACCATTTATTTGAAATAAGGAATGATAATTTTTAATTAATAGTAGTTGTAAAACAATGAATCTCGTGTCAGTTTTTTTTGTTTGAGAGAAAACTACATTTATTTTCATGTATAACTTGAATTTACAATATTTTGTTAGTGTTACTGTAGGTAGGTAGGTAATTTTTAATTTTAATTATATTGTAGTTCATTAAAAAGAGTGTCATAATAATACGACCAAAGTTTAAAAGAAATTATTTTGTTCTTAAGATGAAAGCTCTTCATTTAGCTTGAGAGAAAACGCTTATTTTTTTCATACATTAAGTATTATTTGCATTAAAAATATTTTGTTATTGTAGGTAGGATGATACTTTTTGATTTTAATTTTATAATTGTAGTTCATTAAAAAGAGTGCCTTACAATATGACCAAAGTTTAGAATAAATTATTTGGTTATGTGATTAAATAAAAGGTGTTTCAATTTTAAAACAAATTATTTGTTCTTAAGATGAAAGAGTATTTTTGTTTAGTGTACCTTAACAAATTAGGTATAAAAAAAAGTTATTTTGTTTTCCACCTTTTATTTTATGTTATTTCTTTTTTTATGTTATAAACGAAGCGATTTTATTTAAATAAGGAGCGATAATTATGTTATGTTTATTTTTAGTTCAAATATCAGAGACTGAATGATTTATATATATAATATTTAAAAATAAAGGCTGATTGATTAAGACTGACTATTTTTTTCACGAAAACATGACCTTATATATTTTTTTTTAATTTGCGGACCCCCCCCTTATCAAAGCTATATATACGTCCGTGCCTGGGGGTAGTGGTTAACTGGTAAAATGATCAGTGAGACAAGCTAGACGGTAAGTAACTGATGCCCTTGAGGTGATTTTTCACAAAAACGGTGTTATATAGATTATTATTAAGATAACCCAACCCGTCGCGTCAGTGTACAAAGTTTGACGCTGGAGTCTATGCACGTGGCGGACTACTGAACTCGACATACGAATGGCAGCAAATTATAGAGCTTGATTTTATGCTTTAAACTAGTAAAAATAACGTAGATGTCGGATAATTGAGCAGCGAATTACTGAAAGAGAAATTTTATGGCAAGGAATTCCAACAATATGACAATGGCCCGGTATATCAGTTGGTCGATATCCTCGCTAAATACGACATTCCTCGCTCAAATTTAGAAGGACTAAATCGTCCGCTCAATCCTTGATAAGCTGCAAAGTAGTTAGTTTTTTAGACGCCGAGGCGTTAGCAGCGACACATTTCAAATTTGACATTTACGTGAATAATTGCACACTTTCATCTCACCGAATTTTATGTATGGATTATTAAATTGATCGAGCGATAAGGGTATTAGTAGATAATCATTCTAAAGAAGTGCGGTAAGGCATTTTAAGAAGGATTTTAATAGTTTCAATGTGAGAATAGTTTGTTTTCAGTAGTTAAGTTTGTCATAATTTCATGAATATGGCACTGACTCCAGCAACACAAAAACAAGAAGTGGGGAACTTTATCAAAAATCGACACGTAAAAATGAATCTGCAGTCGTTGACATGTTGAAAGATCGCGACGACAGTAGTATGGTTTTGCAAAAAAATAATAAAATCATAGACGTAACGTGTAATATTGGTGACATATGCTTGCAACCTATATACGGATTGTGTGCAAAGCCTAACATTCCAGCCGAGTTTAAAAGCAACTGATATACTGGGCCTATGACAATACAGATCTGTGGTTTTATATTAATCTTTTTCATTTCATTAGCTTTTTATTAACAATCCAATGAAATATTTTTTAAATTTCCTTAATTTAATTACAACTAAATGTTTAAATGTTGAAATCCCAACCTGTAGTCAGGGTCCTTCTGATGCTGGAGGCTCGCCTGAGACTGGCTTGGGCATCAGGACCTGTTCCGCATAATCCTCGACTCCACACAAACAGGCGGGATACATCCTCACTGGGGAAAAACAAAAGTCATTAGATTCAAATCTTTAAAAATACTATATTTGGCACAGAGCTCTTGTAATGCAATGCCAAGAAATTAACAAAAGTATCACCCTGGCCAACAGATACAACCACTGTCTAAAGATATTTCTAATAGAGACTCCTCTCAAAAAGGACCAATTACAATCTCCAAAACATTATTCAGAGCAGTGCTTAGATTGCTCGGTCCTCAAGACGAAAAGCAAAAGGGTTTAGGATATTTTAGGCAAAACTTATAAAACTAATCTTTAAAGCAATACAAGAAAATGGTGACCGGCAGAATATGTACAAGTAAATATTATAACTGGGATGGTTCCGCTGTACATTGAAATAGAAAGGATGGAAGATAGCCAGAAAACAATGCATTTATCTATCGTTTTTGAAGGGTCCTATTTTTAAGGTTGAAATACTCAGAAACTAGAAATTAAAAAGGTAAGCACTGCTGTTTGAATGTCCAATTGTAACTAATGTCAGAAACAGCAGCCGGGAGCGATTTATTTTGTAAAATAGTACAAAAACTGTTTTAAATTATTAATGCAGTAAGTCGATGCATAGAGGAACGATCGATTCAATCTATTTTTATGAAATTAATTTAGGACTGGAAGAAATAAATGACACATGCCGGAAAACGATTATTCGAGGAACAATCGTTCGAGATTTCACTGTATTCCATAATAAGCCTGAACTTCGGGGGAGTTTGAGGGACCAGAACTCAATAGATAACTTACACCGAACTCTCTTGCAGTAATCCAATGGCATTCCTAGAAACAGGATTCTCTCGACTAGCCTTCAGCCATCCACTCGCGTTGTACATCACGGGGTAGGTACCCTAAAACAAAAATACATCATAAACATATTTAAACATCTATAATTTAAGATCAAGGTAAATTTTGTCATTGAATATCTCAGTAAATTGAAATATTGCAGTAAGTAAGTGAATTTTATTTTAGGAAATAAGAAAAACATAAGGGACAGCTTAAATATCGTCGAGCACAAACGCTACATACCTGCATATGGTGCAACACAAAGTGCATGGGGTGCGGAGCGCGGCGCATCAGCTGCTGCGGGGAGCCACTCCACATGGAGGCGGCCCGCTCCACGAAGCTGGTGTCAGACGCTCCGGGATGCATAGACTCCTCATCTAGTAACCTGGAACAATAATAATTGCACATGAAAATCATGTTCATCACGATGATCTTCCATTCAAATTTTACCGATTTACACACTGCCCTGAAGAAGTGACCAATTTAGCTCAGCTTCTTCCAACATTACTATGTAGCCTGCTTTAACAGCCTATGAAAGGTAGGGACAGTTTTGAGCCATCAAACTCCGCCACCACGAAAGTGAGAGAGGATATATCGATGCCGTTGAGGCAAAAGTCACCAACCAAGGCCCACAAATTTTGAGATACCTAAATTTGAAGGCAATAAGAATAGGAATATGTAAATAGTTTTGTCCAAATAAATATGTACTGAATTCTTTCAAGAAAGGCATACATATATAATATTGGATTGAATCACCGATATAATGTGGTATTTCTATGACTTTCTTGAAAGAATTCAGTTTTTATATGGAAACAACTATTTATTCATATTCGTAGTGCATGTACAGGCACAAACAAATAATTTGTATAATTAATATTTTATAGCATAATTTGCAAAAAGTGTAGTTTAATAAAACAATTAAATTAACGCCATCTATGAACGCATAGATTTTAACGTAAGGTATGTTTACCCTTAATCTTATGGAGAAAACAAGATTCCTTCTAGATCAAGGTGCAAACTAACTATTTTGTCGTAAATTATTAACGTTAGATCTGTCAGTAGCATTAGTTAAAATAGCAAATGAATTACCACAAGAGACCCTTCCTGTCTACGTCTCGAAGGTCTGCCTGTGAGGTCCTCAGCATTGTGTTCTGCGGAGTCCTATCTAGCAGCTCTACCATGGGGCCAGGGTTCATCACCTCTGTTATCCAGTCTGCAATAAAAAAAAACAAAGAATGTGTAATGGTCTACATAACAACTCCGCGATTAAATAATAATGCTCAACTTTCATACCAACTTTCGTTGACAGGAGAACAATGATTTAATGCTCTTCTTCATAATGAAATTTATGAACTTGTTAAAATATCAAGACAAAGTTAGAAGTGTATCGCGTATCAGTATATAGCACCACACTTGCACACCCAAATCTGGGTGTGCAAGTGTGGTGCAGGTCCAGGTTTTTAACAGGAGAAGCTACTTGGTTATAAATATGAATTAGTTTTAAGTCTGAGTTGTAAATCACTAGCTATAAGTTTTAGATGTAAGTCACTAGTTATAAGTCTTAGTACCTAGTTAGTTACTAGCTATGTCTTAGTTTTAAGTTAGGAGAAGAAACTCCAGAGGCCGCCGAAGCAGCGTAGGTCAGGACGATGGGTTCCCGACTCAAATAGAACAAGACGACGATGATCAGATAAGATGTAACAATTTGGCAGCAAAGTATTTACCTTCTTCAGGCAGACCCTCCTGGCGGCATGCCGCCCGGGGCGCCAGTACGGCACGCTCGTGCGCCAGTAGCTGCAGCCGCTCCTGCAGGTAATTCACGGCCAGCTGCTGCAGTCCCGCTGCCGCCACTCCGCCATTGCCGCCCGCCAGTCCCGGGGGATCCACCAGGAGCAAGGAAGAGACGGTACGGGCGTTGGTGGTCAGGCACCTGAAACATTGAACAAATTAACAAACATGGAAAATAGACTACAAAACTTGACTTCTTATTCAATGGAGTGATTCTTTAAATTTTTATATTCATAATGTAAGTTATTGTACATAGTTTTTTAAATGATTTTCGACTACCACACCTGGGCACATGCCCGTATTATGGTAGTCGAAATATAATATAATATATGTAATACCTGTTTATTGTTAAATACACTGTTTTGTTAAATACAATAAATTTTTTTTTTTAATAATAAGTTTTTTTTTATTTTTTTTTATTTAACAAATGCCAGCTTGTCTGCAGGATCCACCGAATCAAAATATCTTAAGTCTATGTCTATAACATTGTATGATTATGTGTACATGAGTAAGTCTTATTTCTAAGTAGGTACATTTCACAGATTTTATTTTGTTGCAGAAATTCGCAAAATATATTTCTAACGAGTAATTGTAAATACATAATATACATAATAAATGCACCTCACTAAAAACAAAGAGTTTGGGAATTTACATTAAGGTGTTCAAAGGTACATGGATTGATCATTTATTAACCACAGCTTTATGATTTTAGGGCAGGGTCTCTCATTATTCACAATTTGTAAGTTTTTATTTAGTTTGTTGAAGATCACAGGTACCAAGTATTAAAGAGTACGGCCTCCATACTTATTTAAAATTCGAGGAGTTTTTAGCCCGTTTCCTTCTGTAAATCTTGTGTTGTGCCCGTGTACCAGTGGTTTTTTGTACAAGCTTTCTGCCGCATTTTCCATAATAGTAATATACAAGAGGAGACCTTGTGATTTATTATCTTCTTTTTTTTGTAACAAATAGATATAATGATATCCTCACTGGGATCTCCCGTGCTGAGGATTTCATTTACATATGATTATTAATATAATGTATCGGTATAATGACGAAATGTGTAATTGGTCTCTCGGTCAAGCAAACTGCACATACAAAAAACCAATCCTATTGCAAACTGTTGTTTGTGTTCATCAAGATGCAGAAAGTGCCTATTTCAAAATCCATTGGAATGATAACTATTTACCCTTAATGTAATAACGGGTGACATCATCTGTCAAAGTAGATATTATGATATAATACAAATTTAAAATATCAGCTAGGAGTACGCCAGGATGCCCTGATTTTTAGGAGTTTTAATAAATGTCTAAGGATGTGAAGGAGGTTGTAGTTTTATCAGCCGGTATACATGGCAACCTAGCGCCAATATAGAAATGTTTGATGGACAGGGATCAAGCGAGGTTATCTTAGACCTAGAATGAAAAATAGTCTCAAATGAGAATTAATAAAAGAAATCAGATTAGTACCTGTTGATGAGGGCCACCATGCAGTTGAAGAATTCAGTATAGAGACCAATGACCAGCCCTTCCAGAGCCTCGTTGCCGGAAATCTCCCGTTCTACTCCTCGATCCGTCGGAGAAGGTGTTCTGGAAAGGAAGAAGCGTTTTGATAGTTAGTAACGAAAACATACTTCGATTAATAGTATGAGTAAATAATATGCATGAAACTTTAGTAAATACCATATCTTCTGTCAATGTAAGTTGGAAAATACAAATTGTCACCAACCTGGCACCTGCAGTAGCAGCCCCGATGGCCCCACTGAACAAAGCCCTGGCTAGCTCCTCGGGGCAGCATCCCAGTAGTTGGGCAGCCCTGGCTCCGGATGCAGGTTCGGCAAACTGGTAACGCCCACTCACTGGAATGGAAAAAAAATTAAGAATAATGAAAAAGTTTCTTCTTTGCAAATTATATGATCATCACCATACGTTAGGTAGTCCTTACGACCTTCAGTAAACCCCCAAAATCTTGCCAGTCTCCTGTTGTCTCTTTTCAGTTCCAGACACGCTGTTTGCCCCAATACCAACCAGAAAAATAATATCCACGATTCCAGCAACAGCAAAATAACCAGGACAGGAATAACGATCATATTTAATAGAAGCCTCTTAGGTCGTCGTCTATCTTCCATCCTATCTATACAGTCTTGCCTTTCCAGCGGAACATTTCCAGTTTAACAAATTTTGGTAATGACAGCTCTTCAAACAATTGGTATTACTCACTTCACTAAATACCAAAAGATTCAACCCAAGGTCTATTCACCCATGCTAATAGGAGAATTCCCTCTTTAACTTACCTTTGACGGCACCAGCAGAGGCCAGGTGCCAGATCGCAGCTAGCACCCTCCAGAGAGAAAGGCGCTCCCGCTCCGACACACCCAACTCCGCCAGCGCCTCACAAAGCAGCGCCAACCCCAGGGCTTCCTCGCCTCCGGCACGGGCCCCCTCGAGCAGCAGCACCCTCCTAGTGGAGCTATCGCAGCCGTGGATTACCCTAAAAATAAGGATATTAGTTAGAAGAGGAGGAGCAACAATAGAAGTGGGAAATATAAAAAGGATAAAGGAACGTAAATTCATCTAAGGTGCTAATGTCGCAGCCATAGATTACCTTATAAGCACAGGACATTAGTTAACGAAAAAGAAAAACCAACAGTAGCCAAAATTTGAAAATGCTGAAACACCAACAGCAGCAATAGCAATATGTATGAGATATGAAAAGAATAAAGAAACCACCATTATTCTATGCCGCCGATGTCCCTTCTTGAGAGGAAGAAAGATCAGACAAGGAGACATTGCCAAACACTTTGCATGAAAACGAAAATGAAAACCCTGGTGAACTTTAATAAAAATTCTGAACCGTCTGGAATGTCAAATAAAGATAGCGTAGAGTGCTAATGACCTGGCAGTTGGAACCCATGTTTGATATAACTTTAAAAATTATCAATAAACAGGAAGAGACGAAGTTAATCTACTTTGCTGAGTAAAAATATAAATTAAGTTAATACGATCAAAATAAAATAATTTATCACCATTTAAATATGTATCAAAATAAAATAATTTATCACCATTTAAATATGTCAAAAGCTCCATCGAGGGACTGCTTGGTAGGAACGCGCGTCACGTCGAGCAGGTGCGCGTGCAGCGCCGCCCCTGCCAGCGCGCCCGTCTGGTCGTAGTGCAGCGTCAGCACCTGCGCAGCCGCCGAGCGACCGCCGCTCCAGCAACCGGCCGCCGTGAGTGCCAGCAGCGCGGCGCGCACCCTCCCCACCCAGGGGCTGGCGGAGTTTGCGGTGCCGCTGGTCACGCCCTGCCCGGCGAGGTAGAGCGCGCAGCGACGCAGGGCGCCGCTCTTGCCGGCCCCGGAGCGGCCGAGGAAGACCAGCGCCTGGTCGCGTCGAGATGAGAGCATGGCCCGGTGGGCGGCTTGTGCTGCGGCGTATAGGTGTGGTGGTGCATCTTCCCATCGGCAGCCCTTGAACATGGCAGCCACCTGCAAGTAATCCAAGTTGATTTCAATTCCACAATGGAAAAATTGTAAGAATTTAAAGAGTTGAAATTTCTATAGTTGTGTTTAATAACCAGATCTAATAGTATGCTTGTATAAAAGATGTTTGTAAAATATGAAAACAACAAGAGTCCAAGATAAGAGCTCTACGACATTCCAAAGTTTCTATCAAAAGATCTTTGGAGTAGCCAATAATAATGTATCAGTTCGCATTAGCAAGCAAAAGAGTTTAAGATTCAACGAACCTGATATATTTTTAAAACTTTATGGTCACTATAAAAAGCTTAAAACAATAGGGGTCCAAGATGGGAGCCTTGCGGAAAACCCGACGATACGGAAAAAAATATTATTATCTCGTAACTAATTTTTACGAGACAAGGTTGATTATGCCGTCGAATAAGTTAGGTATTTATTTTTTCTCGGGAGATTTTTTTCAATTTGTATGGGTATTTCAGTTTGAAAAAATATTCTTACCTTGTCAGAGTAGATGGTAAGCGGCGCGGGCGGGTTGATGAGCAACAGACTATGCCCCGCCGCTGTGTGTACGAGGTTGCTGCCGTAGCGTTGTCTCAGCGTGTGCAGGGCCGAGCTCTCGTTGAGGTAGCGCAGCGAAGCGAGATCCTCCACCAGGTCGAACTGCGAAGGGTTGGCCTGGGGAAAATAATTATAAGATTATTACTGACTAATCAAATGTCTATCGAAACATCCGTCGTTTCGATTTGCGGGTTAGTATTAGTTATTTTCTTTTGGTTCGAACAGTTGAAATCAAGATATAAGTCGCTAGGGGAACGAAGGTTTTACCTTGAAACAGTATTATGTTTGAAATTTCTTGAAATGTACCATCATCAATCAGTTTTAGACTTACAAAAAAGTCAAAATGGTTGAATAGGCTAAGTACTACAGGAATAATTGTTTTTATAACAAGAAATCGGTTGTAATTTTGACCTGAAAAATACATACGTGACAGCTCTCTTTGTAACAGTCCTAATGCATTTTTTTGTGCCGGTTAAGAAAATATGTAAGTTTTAATAATGCCATAGAAAACAGCACAGAAACTTTCCCACAGAACGTTAGACGGCATTAACTGGTGTGATATGTGGGTGGCAACATAGTTGCAAATAAGAATAAAAGGGTTAATTGAAATTCCATCAGTGCGTTACATGCTTCGCATCTTGCATAGCAGCACATCGTGCGATGCATCACCTGAGCGAAACGTGTCAAACGAACATTGCACACGTTAACTTAGACATACGATCTGAGGGGATTAATCTGTAAAAGGTTTGTTGTCGGCAGCTTTAAAATGGTGTTAACATTGCCATGATCATCAACACAAAGGCATATGGCCGTAAACCATGCATGTAATAGGAAAAGAAGCGGAACCATAGGTCGCCGAAGACGATAACTGAAACTGACTGAATAAGTGCATTATCATCTAGACACATTAAGTTTCCACTTTGGTATATACGCTACTTCTTCTGTCAGCAGTATATTTGATCAACCTTGGACCTACTACTTGTATATTAGGTTGTTCTGGTTTATGATGCCTTTAATAACTCTGAAGGACTGTTTTCCTCAAGTCAAGCCATGTTCCTATACCGACAGTTATATAATCTTATATAATCATAAAATCGGGAATTTGGTGTAGCCCGCTTGTTCAGGACTGTAATAGATCTACACTCGAGCAACAAACAGGTTGTCCACAAGTCAAGTAATGTTCCTGTATCGATGACTGTTCTATATCATCATAAAGGCGGGTATTTGGTCTAGCCGGATTGTTGAGGACAATAGGTAAATATAAAGTATATATTATATTATAATACAATATATTATTATATTTTAATATAATAGTATACTATCATACCTATATAATAATAACTCTCCACGAAGGTCTCCACTCGAACACTCCACACGCTGTCCACAAGTCAAGCAATGTTCCTGTAGCGACACTTTGTCTTAAATCATCAGAAAAGCGGGTCTTTTCTCTAGCAGGATTGCTGAGGACCATTATAAATAGGTTTCCACACGCTTTCCACAAATCAAGCAACGTCTGTCTGAAATAATTCCAGGGGGTCTTTGAACTCCAGTCTTCAATCACCCATCTGGTGTCCTCGAGTCGAGCAATGCGCCTACACAGGTCACTTGAGTTTGGCCATCTTTACAACCGCAAAACTTAAATATACATACCTTCTCCAGATCATCATCCTCCACCTCGATGTCCTGCCCCGAATGCCTGAGACGTACGGCTGTCCTTCCCCCGCGGCGTTCATCCCCTTCGCCGGGTACGGTGGCAGCAGCGCTGTCAGCCGGCCGCAGTGTGGCCGTAAAGCCGGCGCGATGGCACAACCACAATTTCTCGCCCTCATCGTCGCAGGTAGCGGGGTCAGACTCGTCCTCGGATTTAGCCTGAAATAACAATGAACTCATCAGAAACTCGTATGGTTTTTGGGATGGGAATTTTGAGTTTTAATTGGGTAGGTTGGAACTTGAAAATTAAGAAAGGAACGCTCAAATGCTTTGGACATGCAGAGCTGTTTATTTAAGTAATAAAAAGTGCCAGAAAATTATATAAATATCCACATGCAAAGATTTGCAAAGAACGCAAGGATGATGTAAGCCTAGTGAGTAAGATTAAGAAAGGGTTGTTTAGATGGTTTGGGCATGTAGAGCGAATGAATGAAGAAAGGAGTGTAAGGAGAATATATGGCGCGAATGTGAAAGGTAGAAGAAGTCAGGAAACGCCCGAGGAAGACACGGAACGATCAAGTGAACCAGATACAAAGTCGGGACTTGCCAAGAGTTTGAATACCAGAAGAGCATGTATGAGACTGTGCATAAATGTGAATGAGACAAGGAGTGTGTGCCAGGACCGAATTGATTGGCGATCCGTCCTCTCTGCCTACACCTGCGGGGAAACGGGGCGATGGTTAGTTAGTTAGTCCACAAAAATACAGGAGAATGGACAAGCGAGTTCAAAACAAATTGTAGAAAAATGTCCCATTCACCAGTTTCCCGGAATTTCCTCTGTGCTGAATCAAGTCGATTATGACTTTTAAACATATATTGGACAGTAGATATTGGACAATTAGAGTTGGGGTAGCCAGTGACGAGATGTGAATGATTTTTTTGTTCGTATTTGAAAAAACTACAATATGTCACCAGAAACCAATATGTTATTTACATTTCTTACTCCAAATGACGTCAGGAATTACTGGTTAAAGTCAGGTATGTCTCCTAAAACCCACTACAAACCACAAGATAAAACAGGTACACTTATTTATTTATTTAGTCATGTTCTCCATAAAACAAACATATTACGGAAAAGATTACAAATTTGAAACATGTAGGCGTAAAAAGTTCATGGGTGCAGTTTTACTATTTTGTGACTAGCGTCAAAAGTTGTTGAACTGACTGTAAGTGACGGTGAAAATGTCTACGACAGAACAGAACAGAGACTTGCAAGTAGAGTCATTCTGCAGCGTTAAATAAGCCTCGAATGCACCTAAAACGTAGATGCGATGCACTACTACATCGTGTAACATTTGGAATCAGGCAGCTAACAATTACATTCTTTATGTAGGTTTAAATTCCCACTTAAGCCCCCACGTACCGAATTTCTACCAATTTATAACAAGTTTCTCGTTAACTTTTTAAGTTTTTAATTTTCCCACAAAAAAACGTTATTTTTTAAGATAATGATATTAATTATATAAAATTCTCTCGATAAAAAAAAATCACAAAGTAAGCTCCGAAAATTATTGAACACACGTTTCGTTCTGTTGTTAAATATGGTATGGGCATGAAAAAATTCACAGTGTATGTAAATGCAACTGTATATAAATTTCGCTAATAAACATTAGTTAATGTTAATTAAATGTTAATCTCAAGTGATCTACCAGGTAAGTATGGTACTGTATATTATCTCCATATTTAGTTAGTAGATCATTGTAAAGGTGTATTATATATTTGTACAGCGCCCTTGAGGTGATTTTTCACAAAAACGGCGCTATATAAATCATCCGAATATTATTTATTATTATTTTTAATTGAAGCATTTGTTGTGAGATTTTTGCTCTATTTGAAACGAGTCGTGTTTTATTAAATATTTCCGCTTAATTATGTTATCGTTTTTTAATATTAGCGCGCTCCCTCTAACATTCGTATTTACATATCTCCCTTTCAAACCATCTCTGAACGCTTACTACGGGGCCTTAACACCAGCCGCTTTTATGATTTATGCACGAAAATAACATCGGCAAAAAGCATTTTTTAATTTTATTTTGCGAAGTTCAGCCACAAATATTTAAATGCTTTACGATCATTTTCTAAAGAACTTAATTTGCCACGTGGTACAATAAAATCATAACTGAAAAGGGGTTCGTAATAATGAGATTGTTAATTTTAAGAGGAAGCTACAAGCCAAAAATGTGTATATTCTTGGTATACCTTATATTTTAGGTAATAGGCATCAAAATCGCTTGACAAACGGAGTCTAAAATCGTTCAATTTCAAGCACAAAACTGGTTTTTATTTATTTTGTAAATAATTTTATAAGAAAGCAAAAAATTTAATCAAGTGAAACTGCTGTAGTTATGTTCGGTATTCTTTTTATTAATAAATAACTACGAAATTTGAATGAAGCGGTTTTTAATAATACATCCAAAAACAATAAATAAAAAAGAGAAAATACAACAAAATGATTTACGAAAGGAAGGTTCGAGAACGTTCCGAAGCGTGTCACGTAGGCAAAATAATTCGATCTCGATGTCGCGGTTGCTGGTACTGTACTGACCATTTCGTTCAGGTTGTCGCTTATCTAGGTGGAAAATAAAACATTCTCGAACATTCCAGTTGCTACAGAAACAAATATTAAAAATAAAAGAAAATCCAAGAAGCTTGTTTGGAAACTTCTAGAATAACGTTCGAGTCAAGTAGTGGCGTACCACTACACTGTCACACATCTTAGCTATAATACTGTATTTTTAAAAAGTTGTTTCCTTTATGCGTTTATACATTTCAATAGAAAAAATATATTATTTAGTAGTTTGCATTTATATTTTTTATTGAGTAATTTATATATTTATTTGTATTCTACTCAAGCGAAGCGATAGGAAAACCTTCAATTTATCAAAAGCAATTTTTTTGTATTCATAATGTACACCTATTCGTTATAAAGATTAATCAAAATAGTGATTTGGCACTAAGCTTCGCCTTAATGCTTTTTATCTGTGACAGTTATAGCCTTATTTAACACCAGTAAACTGGTCACTAATAGATAACCATTTATTAGTCGGGTCCCTTTGGGACACAAAGCCAATAGTCAATATTAAGTAGGTAATTGTTAGTTACCAGTTGTCTAGTTGGTTCCGGATTAAGACAACTTAGTTGATTGTTTCTCTATTGCTGGAGTTAGAGTTAGAGACACACGTGTTCCTGCGATAATATTATTGTGCTGTTGCCTTTTTCGAGCTTGGATTACTTGGAGCAGATACGACTCAATATTTTGCTGAAAAAACCCATTTGAGCCGGTCCAAGTGGAATTATTTACCATCCTAAAACGACAAAATTTTACCGATTTTAAAATATTATTGTAATGAAATACTGTTAATGTAATACACTTTATTTACAGGAGTGAGGCGTGGAACTGGCAAAGAAAGGATGAAAGTAGATTGAATGCTGTTGAAATGAGATCCCTGAGGCGTATGTGTGCTAAAACCATGTTTGATCGTGTTGGGAATGTGGAGATCCGCAAAGAGTGCAAGGCTGATGTAAGTGTAATGAGTAAGATTAAGAAATGGACGCTTAGATGGTTTGGGCTTGTAGAGCGAATGAGCGAAGAAAGGAGTGTAAGGAGGATATATGATGCAAATGCGAATGGTAGCAGAAGTCGGGGACGCCCGAGGAAGACATGGCACGATCAAGTGCATCAGATACTCGATTCGGGCCATCTCAAGAGACAGAATAATAGAAGAATATGTATGAGACGATGTATGAATGTGAATGAGGCAAGACGTGTGTGCCAAGACCGTGCGGGGAAACGGCGTGATGGTGAGTTAGTTAGTTTATTTACACGAACAAAGTAAACTGGTTTCGGCACAACTGTGACTTGTTAGAGCATGTTAAAATCTAGACAAAATTACGGCGGCATGTTAATAATGACTCACAAAGATTGTAATTAATAAAAAATATAATATCCGCGGTGAGCGTTACGAAATTTTCACATTATAATCAAAATACAATATTCTACAGCAGCACACATAAGCGTAACTACATTGCCCACTCTCCGATACAACGACTTCACACCATGGGAAATCATTACTTGGGTGATGTTGACATATTCAATACCAACTTGGCAAGTTTTGTGGATCATTTAAAACATTTATTTCAACAATACTCCTAAACACATCATGTAAACCTACAAATAGCTGTAATTTTCTGTTTTTGTTTCTTGTGTTTGTATGACTTGTTGCATAGCTGTTATCAAACGTAATTTTATTCTTATTTTTTATGTTTCAAAGTATCTGTCAAATTAAAATTATACTACCAACCATGTAGAAGCCCTCTGGGCGTTAAGTAAATAAATAAATAAAAATAAATTATGGCGGCATTTCTAGGTGAACGCAACTGTTTTCTGTTCGCAAAAGTTATTTCCATCGAGAGCTGTGGAGCTTTGATAAAATATATGCAGGGTGTTAAGGGACGTACTTGACTTACTTTAACAAGATATTCCTGACACTATTAGGAATAAAAACATGTTTTTCGATCTCCGGTGAAATTTTATTTTCTATTAAAAATACATAAAATCAGTAGGTATTGGGCAGCTAGGGTCGATATGGGGGGTTGGGAGTTAATCGGCTGAGTGACCAGTGACGATAGTGTCAGGAATATCTTGTTAAAGTTAATCGGCTGAGTGACCAGTGACGACAGTGGAAGAATATTTTTTAAATAGTTTTTGAAAAAAAAACGTTAAATAAGTCACCGGAGAACAAAATTTCAGTAACAAACCAAATAAAGTCAGGAATCACTGGTTAAAGTAAGTCGATTACGTCCCTTAACACCGTGTATATCAATATATTTCGAAAAAATACTTTTAAAACTAAGACGAAGCCTGATCACTGAGAAAACAATTAAGGAAAAATTGACCGGGTGCAAAAGTGTACACGTAACTAGAAAAGCAATAAAACATAGAAGGAAAGCCCGTTTTGTCTCGCTTCCTAAAGCGGCCCATAGAAAGTCGCTGAGAATTGCAGCGAAACGATTATTCACAGAACCAGAAGGTGGAAGAAACAAACAAAGGACGGGAGATGCGATGGATAGCCTAATGGCGAACACTGGACACTGTTCTAGAGGTAACCGGCCAATGCTGCACTTCCGCGTTCCCGTAAGCTGTACACAATGCGCTCGTTGTCAATAAGTGCCAAGTGCTTTTACATGGTGGTCTTGTAAACACTTAAATGGCGAGCATTGCGAGAAAAACATTTAATTTTATCGTGTCTCGCAGTTCGCGACACATTGTCCACCCTATTTAACCGTTCCCGGTCGCAAGTCGCGCACTGCGAGACAAACAAACATCGTTAAAACTATTGAATATCTGGCACCCCGCGACATAGCATCCACTCTAATTAACCCTTACCGGTCGAATGTCGTGCACTGCGAGACAAATATTTCACATTTCGTTTGAACAATTGCTTGCCTAGAACTTACGAAATTACGTTCTTGTTAATTCTGATTTGTATTTCAGAGTTGTATTTAATCATCCTGCTTTTTCGAACGAACTCATCCGAAACATTATAAAATAAATAGATCCACGTAATAAAGCGAACCTCATTCGAACCACCAATTAAAGCAAGTTTTCGGGCATTAATGAAGTAATTACATAGTCGGGCCATCGAATTAAACATGTTAAGACAACGGAGGCTGCGCAGACTCTATAAATTTATTACCTCCTAGCCCACACAGAGTCAATAATAATTAATTAACTAGATTTAGAAGGGCAGGTTTCTACTCCAAAATCGATCTAATTTGAAAGATACAGTCTATCCATAAAATTTTATTTTTTTCCGAATAATTACAGTGAAGTTCGTTTATAACGGCTCTATTTACAAAATTTGTCTGCTTATAGCGGTTATCTGACTAACCATCACGCCATTTCTCCACAAGGGTAGGCAGAGGAGATGGAACACCACACATGTCTGTCTGCACACTGCTTGCTTCATTCACAATCATGCATAGTCTCATATGTGTATTCTCCGTTACTCTCTTTGCCTCGACTCAAATATTTAATTAATTTGATCGTGCCTTGTCCTTCTCCTGCGTCCCTGATTTCTTATACCATTAATTTTAGCGCCTTATATACTCTTGCAGTTGTTTCTTCGTTCAACTGCTCCACATATCCAAGCCACACAGAGAAAAACGAGTATTGCTAATTTATTAAAAATCTCTTCAAATTATTCGAAATCCGATTAAAAACGGGATTGCAGTCCATTTCCTGATAAACTTTAAGTAAATTCGTAATATGTATATCGGAACACGTGTCGATGCACCTGCATTTTCATTGATAATACACAATGACGAAATGCGAATATATCTGAACACGTGTTCACGCAGGTGGCCTTGTCCTGATAAATATAATGGACGAGATGCGAAAGTATTATAATTTTTAAGAACACGTATTCCGACATCGTGATAACACATTCGTATTTTACTGAAAGTTTATTAGAAAACCTATCAATTCATTTGTAAAGGACCTGCAATACCGTTTTTAGCCGGATTAGGAATAATTCAAAGAGATTATTAATAAATTAGCAATATCTCTCCGGATATCCACATTTGTAATTTGCACAGAATTCACTCTTCCTCTATCAGTTCCATGCTCAACTTACATTCATAAGGGTTGGTATCAACACGCCATCATGGATTATAAATTGTATACGGCTAATTACAGCATACGCTTATAAGAACATAATTTGATAAATTTATTGAACAAACGGGTCCCATATTTTAGAACATGGACACGTGTTTGTCACGGTTGTGTAATCCTACATAATGAAATGCAGTTAGAGAACATTGACATCGCTTCGGCCCCAAGTAAACGTCTTGATTAATTACCGTTTCGTAATTGTGATTATCTCGTATCGACGACGGTGAACCGTGATATCTTCATACGTTCTGTACTCCTGGTGTTTGAGTTTATTGTAAAAGTGTAAGCCTGGGCGATGTAACCATAGATATTCAAATTAATAGACTTGCCCTAACATGAAATCTGGGTGTCACTTCGGCGAGCTGGAGCCAAACCACGTGATCATATTATTGGCACCAGGAGGGGTTCGAGAATGCTTTGAATATATTATGACATCAGTCGTACATTGACCACCGAAGAGCGTACAATGAAATAACCAGACCATGCGCAGAAAAGTAAAGTTTGGTAAATTTATTTATTTATTTATTACACGCCCTAGTGGGCTTTTCTTTAAAAAAAATACAAGCATTTTGTATCAGAGTAAACACTTAAAAATTGATACAATAAAGAAGAATGTAAACATAATGGCAAAAATGAATCCTCACGCATATAATTGAGTTTCAAAGATTCAACAAAACAAAATAGTAGAAGCGGAGAAGTTATATGGGTACATAGGTCTATTTGTGTCTAGAAGAATAAAAGTGATAGAATATACAACATTTATAGTGATTAGTTTTCAAATGAAATAATCACCCAGATCAAAATATTTGTAAAATTAAGTTAAAGGTTTGCAGCGCTCTCCATTGTGGGACTTTTCTGCGCAGGACCTGAATATTCCTTCTTAAACGAATCACCTGGCGTAGCGACGCTCAAATTGAGTGAGGTGGGTAAATTATAACACATTTGTAAAAGTGTTAACTAAATAGTGTAACAAAATATTCATTTCTGGAAACAAGCCCGAACTTTTGTTTACCCGATTCGGGATATGTAGTTGAGTTTTTACGTTGCCAGCAATTTGCGCGCCATTGTAAAAAGGACTAGTAATTCGTAAGCAGATTTTCATTTTCGAGGACCGAATGGTGATATTACAACACGAGTTGCCTGTATACTGACAGATTCATTTATTGAAAGTGGGACAGTCACGCGGCCTCCCGCACTCCGCGCAGTTGGTTTGTTCCTCTTCCTCTGATTGGCTCGCCTATTAATTTGAATATATATGAATGTAACATATACAGGGTTTTCCAATAAGAGGTGTTTTTTGATATTCAATCGTAAAAAAACAATGGTTTCGTTGCTTGTGTGGCACATAGCGCTGTCTTGTTGAAAGTAAACGTTGTCCAGATCAATACCATCCAATTTCGGCCATAAAAAATCATTAATCATCTCTCGATAGCGCAATCCATTCACCGTTACTGTGGCTCCAGCCTCATTTTCGAAAAAGTAAGGTCCAATGACTCCGCCGGACCATAAACCGCACCAAACAGTCACACGTTGAGGATAAAGAGACTTTTCAACAATAACTCTTGGGTTTTCCGAGCCCCAGATGCGACAATTTTGCTTGTTGACGAAGCCACCGAGGTGGAAATGGGCCTCATCACTCAAGATGATTTGCATTTGATTCACTCAAGTGAATTTTAATAATTTCAATGCGTTGTTGAAGCGTGTATTGTTCCATTTTTATTAATGGCGTAGTTTCTATTTGTCAAATGTCAAAAAATGACAGCTTCAAAAGTAACATCTACCGAAATAGCGGGCTATTCAAAATAACACCTCTTATTGGAAAATCTTTTATATTATTGAAGGAGATGAACAAAAACACTTCAGTAAAAAAATACTAGCTTTACGGGTTTAGTTTTAGATTTATTACGTTCTTTTGATCAAACATATTTTTTTTCAGTTTGGTTGGGTATTTTGGCCTTAAATCCAAATGCAAGTTTTGTATGAAAAAGGCCGAGCTGTCGTTCTCATTAATCGCCTACTCGTAAAATATTGACGAACTTTTTTACGTTTATGGCTGATTGAGCTATCCGACTTGATCTACATTCATTTTAATACCGTATGCATAAATGGTCGAAATCAATTAACTAGACGGCGATAAATAAATAATTAACTATTAAAATAAACCAATAAACAGAAGTGCGTGAATACATATTTATAATCTGTAAGTCATAAATATAAATTGCGCCCACGCGTATGTGAAAATTAGACCTTGTTTATTTTCCTGTGAGATGCTTCTTGGTTTATATTATAACCAGCTGAAGACTCCGGCGTTGCCCGGGCTTTACACAGAGTTTGTCGAAATCGGACTTACACAGTGACCTTACTCTTGTTTTGAAAGTCAAGTGTGCGAAATTTCATCTATCTCGGAAAAAAAAAACTGTAGATTTGTATGCATATCAAATATCAGACACTCTTCTTTATACACGGTGTCCGGAAACTCGTAGTACAAGCGAGAAACCGGTGAAACAACATCAAATTTGAAATCGATTTTGTAGTGCAACTTTTTTTGATTTTAGTAAATCGAACTTGGAATTTTTTAGGTAAAATTTCACATAAATTGGTCGCTAGAGGGTTTATATCAGCTGTTTAATGTGTTGAAACGTAAACCCAGTCCCATTTTTTTTAACTCTTTATTTGCTTAAAAAGTGTTTTTTTGGGTTCTCTACGTCACACAGATAGCCTCATTTTTAATGTCAGTTCCATACAAATTTTTCTTTAAAAAATTATGACTCCTTCATTTGTACACGCAATTCCTTCATACAAAATTTTATAGCATATTAATGATCAGCAGCATCCATTTCTAGCCAAAAAAAATACACTTGAAAATTCAAGTCTCTATGTCTATGAAAGGCGATTTTCAGCCCACTGTGCACAGTGTTTTGGCTTGCAGTGTAAATAAAATATTGTAAACTAGACAAAGCATACTCATATGTAAAGCATTTAAGCATTAAAATGATTCATCAACAAAAAAAAGATTTTTTTTCAACTTGAGGAATTTAAAAAAAAAAATCGCACCTTGCGCCACAATATGAAGTATGTCAAAAAAATACAAATAAATAGTAATATTATCTGTGTGTAAAGATAGAACGGCCAACCTTATGATTCCAGAGATAGCCTCATTTTTAATATCAGCGCCATACAAATTTTTCTTAAAAAAATTATAACTCCTTCATTTGTACACGCAATTGCTTCGTACGACATTTTATAGCATAGTAATGATCAGCAGAATCAATTTCTAGCCAAAAAAAATACCCTTGAAAATTCAAGTCTCTATGTCTATGAAAGGCGATTTTCAGCCCACTGTGCGTCACTTAGTTTAACCTTTAAGCTCGCACTACGAGTTTCCGGACATCCTGTACAAAAAGATAGATTTTGCGTAAGGTCGATTGTTCAAAAGAAAAAAAAGAAAATTTTAACCAATGAACTTTAAAATTATGTTAAAATAACCACTCTAATGAATACCTCTCACATTAGGCTGGAATGAAATAATTACCGTTTTTAGTAACACAGCAATGTGCTATATAAATAAATACCTTTCTTTGTAACACATCAATGGGGTATATAATATAGCCACTCTAATGAATACCTTTCACATTAGGCTGGAATGAAATAATTACCGTTTTTTGTAACACAGCAATGGGGTATAGAAATAATTACCTTCCTTTGTAACACAGGGATATATAATATAGCCGCTCTAATGAATACCTCTCACATTAGGCTGGAATGAAATAATTACCGTTTTTAGTAACACAGCAATGTGGTATATAAATAATTACCTTTCTTTGTAACACAGGGGTATATAATATAGCCGCTCTAATGAATACCTCTCACATTAGGGTGGAATAAAATAATTACCGTTTTTTGTAACACAGCAATGGGGTATATAAATAAACGGGTATAATATACCAAAAATTTTGGATTTGATTGGCTTATTTATTCCTTTATTGATTATGAAATTCATTCATTTTTTTCTAACACATCTAATGCAAAACATCTGTAATAAAATAAAAAAGCATACAATTTTCCACACTTGCTGTAAAACAGTCAAAGTTGTTTCCTACATTTACGCACTCAAGACATTTATAGTTTTTGATGATATTTTTATAACTTATCTTTTTGGCTTACTTTTTGAATGGGTATTTGCACCTATTCCAAAAGGTTTAAAACCTAACCTAATCTTGCTTCAATTGTAGAGTCATATTTGAGTTGCGGTTTCGGTTTATAGAAATATTAAACATTATTTGAAGGATTTATTTACAATAACAGGAAATAGCTAACATACCAAATATGTGATACATTGACAGTAGACATTTCCAATCCGAAAGGGTAAACGATGATATAGCAACGAGAAAAACCTACGCATTATAATTATTCATCAGATTTTTTGTGCCGGTATTTTTACAATGGTAATAACCCTTTTTTTAATACAACCAATAATTAACGAATGCCTCAATGACTTAGGACGGATTGTTTCACAAAATTTGATCAGTTCATCAAATTTCAAAGTTAATCTTCAAATTCTGTGAAAGTTTGATTCAAGTGCTCTTATTATTTCAGATTTGTAAACCAGCTGGCCAGTAATTATATAATAAAAGAACTTGAAAAAAACCATTACAGAACATAAAAATTTGATGAATTGTTCAAATTCTGTGAAACAATCATTCATAAGTGCTTAAAAGCAAACGTGGGAAAATATATACATGTATATTTATTTTTTAAAGAAAGGCTAACATTCCCAGGTTGCGAATGACCTGACAATATTTGAAAATATCCTACTACTACCACAGTAAGTGGAAAATATTGCTTGTGTTGTGATGGAGGACTTAACCATCCGAGGAATTTAACGACGCCTGGGTGGGACCCAAACGCAATGCCAACTCAGCCACTGACAGGTCCGATCGGAATAAGAAATTATATTATTCGAACGTGGTTTTTTACTAAACAATTTTTCTTAAACGTAGGTAAACTTGTGCAACGTTCCAGGGCCTTGATTCTCGATGAAGTCATTTCACTCGAACACGAGTGGTTCGACCCACTTGTTGTTGTTGTTGAGTGGAATGAATTTTGACGTTTGCCGTATGGCAGTATATACCTTCGAACAGGCTCAAGAATAAGAACGTCGACCAATGTATGTACTTTCGACGGCGATTACGAGCGGCCTGGAAAGGAGAATCGATACCCAGAGTTGAAGATACTCGCAGTGTTACTATATTTGTTTTATGTGAATATCGCACAAGATTCCCAACCGTCTGGAGCAAGTTAAACTATGTCATCCCCGATTGGGGTGTGTGAGGCTGAAGGTAGTGGAGAGGGGAAGTAAGAGGAAGAGGAAGGTGGTGAAGTACCTGGCTATTCAGATCTGATCAGCAAACAACGCTAAAGCCATTTCAAGCAAAATTTCAATTATGAATGGTGATGTTTCACTAGGACAGCGACACCGAGCGTAATTATCAGAATCAGAAAAACAAATCATATAATTAAATAACAGCCCGTGATTTTTCACGGGTCTGTAATAATACAAGGTGCCTGGGGGTAAAGTGCGCTAACTTCGGGAGATGATTCTACATAATTTTAGGGAAAATAAATATTCTTCTATGGAAAAATATTTTTGTATGTGAAAGTGAAGATTGGAATTTCGAAAAAATGTTATTTATCTTTTTTACTTTTACCATCATGTAGAATCACCCCCCGAAGTAAGCGCACTTTACCCCCATCGAAAGTGTATTCACGCTTTCGTTAATTTCTACCTACAAACAGTAGAACAGTTCTCGCAGAAAGGCAGAGAATATTAATTGTTTCGATTATTATCATTAGATATTATTCAATAGGCTCGAATCCGCATTCCTCAAATAGTATCGGAAATCAAATCAATAACAATATTGTACAAAGCTCACAGGCTCGAGCAAATTGCAACTATAACAATATCACCACGAGCTTACCGTGCAGTGGTACACAACCCAAGGATCAATTTGTTAAATAAAGTAACAAACAAATTTAGCGGCCTGTTTGAAAAAATTGTCAAGAAAAGACAAAATTTGGCTGAGACGCACATGGGCGATTTTTTATAATTTAAAGATTTTTATTGCGAGAGATTGTTCAGTTCTATTGAAATACACGTGTATTAGTGTTATTTTTCCTGAATTCGACAGCAAAATAAGTAAACCCAAAAAGGATTCAAGTTAAATATATATTATAATGACTAAACTTAATCATTGGCGAAGATAACATCAACAACTAATCTCAATGAAAATATGAAACAGACTAAAAAGGAAACAGAAGGTATTGTTAGTATTTCATTAAAAAATTGAAGTAGGAGATTGATAAAAATTACGGAACGTAATGAGGTGGCAATAGCTCAGTTGGTAGAGTGCCAGGCCAAAGTTTTTTAGAAAAAAAAAATTGTCTACTTTTCTATTTATACAAGGTTGTGTAAAAGTAATGTCATAATGTGAAGACAGATAGAGAATTAGTTGACAACAAGCAATGGAGCGATATACGTCTGAAGAACATGGATTTATTGTTACTGCTTATTTGATCAATTTCCGGTCTGTTGTTTTAACGCAGGTGGGGTAAAATTAATGACATAATGTGAATTTTAGCTGCCATTTTGTTCTAAATGAAAAAAATTGGGCTCTGTTTTCACGGAAAGTTTATTTGGAGGTTTGCACGAGATGCACAGCCAAACGCAGACGACGGGGAAAACGACAACGAAATTCACGCTGCGTTAAAACAACAGGGAAAATTTTGTTTCTAAAAAACCATACAGACTTAGACGTTTTCCTTGTACAGACAGAAACAGAAGTTAAAAAAAACTGATTGGAATATCTCATTGGAAAATTGATAAAATTACCTGCTGTTAAAAAGGTTGCTTTTTACTGTTATACCTTACAATAATGCCTTATCAATTCAATAGCGCCAATGACAGTTTAATCATTGATTCAGCTGATTCCAGTAGCACTATTGGCTATGGGGGCTTTAATCGGAGAGAGATATCATAAATTAAGTGGCCAGTATCGCGAACATAATGTATGAAATCAAGAGAACAAATTAACCATTCCTTATAATTAATATTTTATTGCCACCAGATCTATGACAGATAATGGCTAACGGTAAATGAGGCATTGGCTGAAACTTAAATCGAAGACTAGGTAGATTACTTTAAGTTTGTGAAAGGAATTTAAATTATGATAAAGCATTTTTATGATAGACATTTTTAAAAAATATGTTACAATGTACATAGCAATCGTTTCACATAATGTTATACATAAGAATGTACCACCATAGTAAAGCTAGTCTTGTGTATACGGGGGATGTTTTATTATGTTCGTCATTTCTTAATCATATGTTAAAGAAATCATTTTATATTTTCAGTGTGTTTTTTGAGTTTAAATTTAAAATCGTTATTGTTATTTATAGTGAGAGAGATATTAATAGTGACTTGACCTAATGTTTTTTTTTACATTTTGGAGTTGAAAGAATTGATGTTTGTCTAAGTTTTCTAATATTTTTAAATGGTGCATTTTTATTTAGTATACTATCTGTGTAAATTTGTAATGTTGTATGGTAGAAGTATAATGAATTTAGTTTTAATACTATCTGTGTAAGTTTGTAATATTGCATGGTAGAAGTAGGTGTAATGCATTTAGTTTTATTTAGAATACTATCTGTGTAAATTTCTAATGTTTCATGGTAGAAGTATAATGCATTTAGTTTTAATATTATCTGTGTAAGTTTGTAATATTGCATGGTAGAAGTAGGTATAATGCATTTAGTTTTATTTAGAACACTATCTGTGTAAATTTGTAATGTTGCATGGTAGAAGTAGGTATAATGCATTTAGTTTTATTTAGAATACTATCTGTGTAAATTTGTAATGTTGCATGGTAGAAGTATAATGCATTTAGTTTTAATACTATCTGTGTAAGTTTGTAATATTGCATGGCAGAAGTAGGTATAATGCATTTAGTTTAATTTAGAATACTATCTGTGTAAATTTGTAATGTTGCATGGTAGAAGTATAATGCATTTAGTTTTATTTAGAATACTATTCTGTGTAAATTTTTAATATAGTATGGTAGAATTATAATGAATTTAGTTTTAATACTATCTGTGTAAGTTTGTAGTATTGCATGGTAGAAGTATAATGCATTTAGTTTTCTGACTTTAAAATTTTTAAACAGAAGTTCTGATTTTGGTTTAAGTAGAATTGTTTTTTTTTAATATAAATTTTTGTGCTATGTAAAGTGGTTGTATGTGATTTTTATAAGTTCCCCCCCATCCTGTAATGCCATATTGTATTATTTATTATTCGCTATTAACGTTGGGCATTTGATTAGATGAAATTATAAGTTAGGTAGGTATCCACTAAATTAATTTGTGATGATTTCTGTCGAGAGTATGATTTTTTTTGGTTAACAGAGGTTGGTTAAATACAAATTAAATCCACCCGAAGTTGACATTTGCCCCGAGGGTAATCATTTATCTTAGGGCTCCCTCTGTGGCGTTGATTCAACTGATATTTTTCAACTTGTTCTCTGTTGATACTATCGGTATCGTCCGGATAAAAATGTGGGGGAAAAACCTGTAGTAGGTGAAAGACACAATTCGGAATTGACTGCTAGCGCCTCGGCGTCTAAAAAAGGGAAACGTTTGGAATAGCGCCAAGGCTTGAGCGCCGATTTAGTCCGCTTAAATTTGAGCGAGGATAAATAAAATAGATAAATTAAATCATAGCGAGGATACGGACTGTCATCAGGAACATAGAGACCTACACGTTCCGAAATAGCTGAATTCTCTAAACAGCCTATAAAATTCTCTACAATTTTTTTTCTGAGCTACAGGGAATTGAATCCGAGCATGCCCTGAAGAATGTTGTTATCTACAATTTCTAAAGAATATAAATTCATTATTTACTATTTTTTGTAAATAATTCCGCCGGACAAAAACATAGTTTATTTTTCATTGTCTATTTGGTCTGGCCGGCGCGGTGGACTAAAGATTAGCGCATTAGCGGTACCTGCCAGCAAGGAAGGAGCCTCGTTTCACATCCTGCCGTTCCCTAAAAGGACAGCGCATCCGCAGCCAAAGCACGTAAATAATATATTACGTAATGGCCGAATGTGACCCCGGTTTGACGCCCTCTGGATGTTATATTGTTCTTATTCTAATGATAACAATGAAACTTTCAAGTGAGCATTATTCACAAAAGTACATCGCTGATAGAATGTATGTACTTTTAAACGAAGAATGAATCAAGAGAGGTTACAGTAGGATCATACGGTACTTATCACTGAAGCTATGTGATTCATTGATGCATTTATTATTAACTAATGTGTGATTGGTCAGCGTGTGTTGGGTATATAAAAAGGTAACTATATAAGTGGGATTACATTACAAAATATTATATGACTTATATTATTGCGAAAGAAATAATAATTATGAATGCTTATCATGCCTAGAGTGGTGCTGTCAAAGTCACTGTTGTTACTATTTACATTTTAATTGCTTTATTAACGCCCTTTTTTGGGGCTTTTAAGTATAAATAGTAAAAATTATATATTAATACAATACATAACTGCATATTTTGGTAATTTTAGTGCATATTTTGGGATTGTTAGTGTGTATTTTGGCATTTTTTGTGCGTATTTTGGCATTGTTAGGGCTTATTTTGGCCTTGTCAGGGCTTATTTTGGCATTGTTAGTGCATAAATTGGCATTTTTGTGCATATTTTGGGATTTCTAGTGCATATTTTGACATTGTTTGTGCATATTTTGGTATTGTTAGTGCATATTTTGGCTTTGTTAGTGCAAATTTTGGAATTGTTAGGGGATATTTTGGCATTGTTATGGCAAAACACATTGACATTTTGCAATTGACAGTGCATATTTTGTAATTTTAAAGCTTATAGTTAAAGCTTATTTTGGCATTGTTAGTGCATATTTTGGCAATTTTAAGTGCATATTTGGGCATTTTTAGTGCATACATACTATTACATACCGGTCGGTGGCTAAGTCCTCCATCACAACACAATCATCATATTCCGCTTACTGTGGTGGTAGAAGGAGATTTTCAAATATTGTCAAGTTATTCGTAACCCGGGAATGTTTGTCTATCGTTATCTTTACTTAAAAAAATTCATTGATAGTTATATATTATTATATTACGCCCTTTTGTCCGAAATCTACGTATTACTTATTCCCTAACATACTAACTTAACTTAAGTAAAATGTATAGTATACCACATATGTACAGGGTTTTCCAATAAGAGGTGTTATTTTGAATAGCCCGCTATTTCGGTAGATGTTACTTTTGAAGCTGTCATTTTGACATTTGACAAGTAGAAACTACGCCATTAATAAAAATGGAACGATACACGCTTCAACAACGCATTGAAATTATTAAAATTCACTTGAGTGAATCAAATGCAAATCATCTTGAGTGATGAGGCCCATTTCCACCTCGGTGGCTTCGTCAACAAGCAAAATTGTCGCATCTGGGGCTCGGAAAACCCAAGAGTTGTTGTTGAAAAGCCTCTCTATCCTCGACCTGTGACTGTTTGGTGCGGTTTATGGTCCGGCGGAGTCATTGAACCTTACTGATTCGAAAATGAGGCTGGAGCAACAGTTACGGTGAATGGATTGCGCTATCGAGAGATGATTAATAATTTTTTATGGCCGGAATTGGATGGTATTGATCTGGACAACGTTTACTTTCAACAAGACGGCGCTACGTGCCACACAAGCAACGAAACCATTGATCTTTTACGATTGAATATCAAAATAACACCTCCTATTGGAAAACCCTGTATACATATATGTCAACGACATGTCATTGGTACCAATTATTGAATTAACTTGTAATACTTTGTTACTATTGTCCTCTATGTAATTATCTACTGTTTGTTTCTGCAATAAAACAAAATAAAAACAATTACTAACTATTGACCTAAATCAAGCATTATAGAAGCTTTTGAAAATAGTGTTAAGGATTGTGTAGGTGCATAAGGTTTCAGCTTCCTTTTAATGATTTTAGCTGCTGCTTCTAGTACAAATATGTATTGTAAATAGATAATATCATTTTTCGGCCCCATTAGCTGATTTTCATAGCATATTTTTCTACATTATCCAATGCTCACAATACACGTTCGGTAGGCAATATCTAGGTGAAATTGTAGGACGTAAATTCCATAATGTGCAGCTTCCCACAGAAATGTCTACAGTAACAATTTAACCAACAATAGCAATAATAAATTATTGATTGCAGCCCATTCACTCACATTGCTGTCATCTTAAATCGTGATACGTCGCGCAGTAGTGGCTTAAGTATGTCAAACGATATATTTATACCTATGTAAGTGGTGTCCGGAAATTCGTGGTACAAGCGCAAACTGGTGAATTTACTTCAGAAAGTGAAACCAAGTACGACTTTTTGAAGTGAAACTTCTTTACGCGCGTCATGCAATTTCGAGGACCGGAGTAAAACCGACTCATGACCGTCACGAAAAACCGTGATCATTTCGCTATAGGAGCCTAGCTAATATTATATACCTAGTTTAGGTCACCATCTAAACTTAGCTTCGCGGTCTAGAGGCAGAGCATCCGACTCTCGTCGTGAAGAACCGAGGTTCGATCCCCGCTTAAACGATTTTTTTTTTCTTTTTGTGATTTTTTTAATACGAGGAAAAGTGATAAAATGCTGTCGTGCTGCGACTTTTAGATATTTTGACTATATGATATTTTGGTCGAATACGTAATAACCGCGGTCTAGAGGCAGAGCGTTCGACACTCGTTATGCAGGACCCGGGTTCGAATCACATATTTTTATAACTTTTAATTTTTTGTTATCAACGATTTGTAATAATGTAGTAAAAAATTACATAAATTTGTTAATTTACCTTTACTTTACTTTACGGTACCTATATGATATTTTGGTCGAAATATAGCTTACAAATCGAGCCGGTAGAGTCGCTCGGTATTTTGAATAATTATTTTTATTTATCAACGATTTGTAATAATGTAGTAAAAAATTACATAAATTTACCTTTACTTTAATTTGCGCGAGATACCTCTCCTCGCGGTCTAGAGGCAGAGCGTTCGACACTCGTTATGCAGGACCCGGGTTCGAATCCCATATTTTTTTAACTTTTAATTTTGTTTTATCACATGCTACTTATAAATATGTCAATAGACAGAAAAAAAGAGAGAATGAAATGAAAAGAGAGAGAGAAGAATACTAAAAGTTTCACTTCCGTCGTGCGTAGGCTTGCCACACACTGTATTTTTTTTATTTACCTTTTTATTTGGTAACAACTCTATTGTTACCCTCGTACACCACATTCCCCTATCTGACACATGTTCCATCCTCAAAGATACATCCCGCAATATTTGTACAGAGTATTGGTAAATTGGTAGTCAATCCAAGAGAGCACGCTATTCAACAATTCCACTATTTTGCCAAAAAGTTTCAATACTCGAATGGACATTGTTCTTTTATTTTTTTGGAATAACTTAGCGAGTAAAACCTCAAATTGTAATACTTAATTATTGACGACTGTATTAGCGATTCCTAAACGAAAATGTGAAACAGAAAAATCAGAAAAGGATACGGTCACATCTAGGACTCGAACCCAGGACCCTTACCTTGCCGGGGCACCGCTCTACCATTGAGCTAATGGGGCCCTATCTCCTTCGGTCATATTTAACTGTATCATACTTCGAATTAGAACTATCAACATTGTCTTCATTTTTCATCAATTGCGGTAATGAATTAATGCAATCTTGGAAGCATAAATTAACCCACTTCCCGACATCCGATCGAGCTGAAATTCGGCAGATAGACTCGTTGTCGATGACAATGCAGTCTTTCATTTTTTGATGGCAATCACGTACACACAAGCGGAGATATAAGCTTTTGTCTGAAATCTAATGACTTTATAGCAGTCAATATATGAAACAAATGTCGGTCCTCCCCGATCTGCATTTGGCGAGGTTGGTAAAGTTGTTGACTTCATTGGTAGGAAGATTCAATACTAAGTCAAAGTTTTAAAAGACATTTTAAAATAGATGTAATTTACCAACTAACCATCAGACCGCTTCCCAGAAAAGGTAGGCAGAGAGGATGGACCGCCAAACAACTCGGTCTTGGCAAACACTTTTGTTTTACTCACATTCATACATTCAAAAAAAAATTGTCTTTCACGGGTTGATTTTATTTATCAAATTTAACCTGAACAATTCCAACCGCTGATAGGTCTAAAAAATTTCAAATTCGAACTCGATTCACTAAAAAACGAAATATCAAATCAAAAAACTTACCCCACAAAATCCACTCTAAATGTGTTACAGATTCACCAGATCCCCGCTTGTACCACTACTTTCCGAACACCATGTACTTATGTATATCACACTTGAACAGCAGGAATTCACATTAATTGGATAATAATTACTTAATGGGAACCAATCAATTATAACATCCATGCGTTTTCCAATTTATAACAAATTTACTTAATTGCATGACAAGAAAGAACAACTTTCAACAACCCGAAAATCGACTGCTTAAAAACGGGCATTTTAACAACAGGTAAAGCATAAAATTTTGTTTAACTGAAGTAGCAGAAAAAACTCACGGACGGTGAGATCTGATGCCATAACTCAAAATGAAATGCCTTAAAGCTGGAAATGTCACTTCCATCATGAGCTATGCGGCTTATAAATATCAATTTAAACAAAAAAATAAGGTGGCCACAGCAGTAATTTTGTTTTTTACATCGTTCAATAACACATAACATTTTGAAAACTCGGTTGAAGCTGGACAGTGACGTTACGAATTGAATAAAATGGCGTAAACAACGTATTTTGCGTATCTAATATAATTAAAATTCAATATTCATTCCAACAATTACGGTACAACGCTAACACCACTTTTAATAAAATGGCGCGTCTTACACGTTCTCTGCTAATTGCAAAATACCCACACCTCTAAACCTATATACAATTCAAACATTTATTTCTTTATGAACCAATGAGAATTTCTCCGTGTATAATCAAAATGAAGAATTCACCCGCGTTGTAATTAAAAAAATCCGATACGTGTTTTTGGGACTAATGGATCAAAGAAGATATTCCACAAGGAACACTGCCAGTACCACTATTAAAAATATATTAATTAATTTATATTAGTTGCGCGTCTTGCACGTTCCAAGCTAATTGCCACACATACCTTTGCAAAGTGTACAAGCCTCTACTTTATAATGAATCAATAAGGAATACTAAGTTATTAGTTAACAATTTATCAATTTTACGAAACATGAATACGTATCTAATAAATAGCATCTTTAGTTCTGCACGACAAATGTTTATTATTTATTGTCGTGTGCATGGTTTATGATGGCTGTAAGGTATTTCCACCAATCAAGAGGCAGTTTAGCCTACCTGAGGAAAATCCCAACATCACGGCTTCAAGGCTTGAATTACGAAAAATAAACTTACGTGAAAACACTTAAATTTCTTTTTCTACTTTTGTCAAAATTAGATTGGAAAGAGTTTTAAATGCGAGTACTATCTACTTAATAACTCCCATATCTGCTCCAGGGAGTTCTTCTCTTGAGTAGAGCTGGTTATTTATGAGAATAACGGTAAAATGTTCACTATTTCGCGTATTAAAGGGCCTACTTCAAGTGGGCCTTCGGTTTGGTCTTGCAATTCCTACCAAACAAATCACTCTAAACATAGGCCAGGGGCGATGCGGTATTGCGAAACTTTTCTAAGCGGAACCAACAGATCTGGTGAACTATGCTCAGATATAATGAGAGTTTCCCTAAGATAAGTACTTTATCCTTACAGGAGGGGGGAGTGTAGGGTGTTTTAGTAAACTGAAAGATCATCACGTTAATTAACCGAGAGGAATAACGATGGCATAATTTATATATATTTTCGATATTTGTGGAGATACATAAATATGGATAAACGTACTTTAAGGGTTCAATTGAGAAAAAAATAACTCCAAGCGCGCTCCACTAATTCTAATGGCGAACATAATTTCTTCAAGTGTGACAAAAATAAGCAGAATTCTTCGAAAGTTGTAACAAGAAGCGAAGAAAATATTACTGATTCGAGGGCCAGAGGTTTCCAACCCATCTCATGTCATGGGTGCAGCAACAGTTGCATCAGTCCGCGTGGCGTGTGGGATGCGTCTCCCGTCCTATCCTACGTACCTACAGCCTCAAGGTAAAACCGCCGATAACTCCATCATGAAACAGAAAGAGAGGTAACAGCGGAGCATTCGGCGGAGGGAACACCGATATCAAATATAGCCTCTCCCTCTTTCACATAAACAAATGCGGGCAACAGAAAAAGACGAAACAACGGAGCTCTCTGTGGCGGGATCATAGTGCACACTGCATACTGCCCCCAATGCTGCAGATACTGAAGATAAGGCCAAAGATGCAGGCCATTAGGACATTGGGACGGGGCAACGCCGGGAGCCGATTCATTAGACAGTAATAAGCACTGCGGCGTGCAATCGTTAATCATAATGCAGCGATTCAAGTGGCACGCCTGATATCACCAATACACAAAAGTAGTCCCAGAAGTGACGTCATCGTTCTAGTATCTTTGATCTTTTTGAATTTCATACAATCCAGTAGTTATGAGCCTTAGTAAAAGAAGGAAGATTTTTGAGCGGAGAGGCGTCATCCTAGATGGTTTCTTTGTTTAAACGTGATTTAATAACATAATAAATTATAGTAAGATAAAGTAGAAATCTGTTTGTATGTCTCACCAAAAAGTCGTAAACGGTCTGGCGTCTTGAATTTTGAATACCTTTTCTGTCTAAGTATTTTATTATCCCCTTTTTTCTAATAAATATATTCTATATTATCCTCTCAGGGATCTCCCGTGCAGAGGAATTCATTTACATATTATTAAAATTTAGTAGTATAGTTAATATAAGGCGCACTGTAGGAATAATGTATTATACTATACGTTTTTAAGTTTGTTATAGTAAAGCGCACTTGAAGTGAAATGACACTAAACTGCACTGTATAAATGCTTTCTTATTATTAAGGAATTATAAATATATTAATAGTGTTTTCTTCTGAAGGCGATGCACTACGTCGTGTAATATTTTAAATTGAGCCGCTATCAATAACAACCCTTACGTAGATGGCGATAAGGTTTAAATTCCCGCTTAACACCATCCGCCTGTTTTGATTTATGCAAGAAAAAAACATGGCCAAAAAGTGCCTTTTATTTTATTTTGTGGATGTTCAGGCATAAATATTAAATTTTTTTTCGATCATTTTATAAATAACTTAATTTGCCACATTATACAATAAAATCATAACCGAAAATGGGTTCGTAAGTAGGAGATTTTGAACTTTAAAGCAGTTTTCATAGGCCTTTACATTATTTTTTTCTGGGCTTATAAAAAGACTTATCTAAAAAATACCCGATTATTTCAAAGGCCAAGATGTATTCTACTCGCAGTATTTAATTAAAGCATCTGAAACATTTCTAGGCGACCAAATTTTCAAACCAAAAACACATGATTTTGCATTACTACGTATGGCATCGCCTTAAATAATTATAAAGGTTTCAGTCTGTATTTGATATCAGAATATTTTCTATTTCTGATCTCCCTACGTCTTGTATCCAGCTTTTTATTTGAGATTTAAATGTTAAAATATTGTTGTGAGTTTTGAATGGGAGTGGGTATTTAGTACCATAGAATAGGAAGCTTTTTTGCCCAAATGTTGTATTTGTAGTTGCTTGTTGGATACGATTTTGACCCTGTGTATTTAATATATATGTGTTAGTTAGTTATTTCTTGTGTTTTCTATTTATGTATATAAAGGAATATTGTTATATATTTAGGTACTACTTTCGGCATTCATTACGAACTTATGAGTTTTTTTTTAAATACACAGTATACAAAATAATAATTTTAAAAGAATCTCGGGCGAAACCGGATAGAGAAATAAGTAATTTATACAGCTAAAATGATACTATCCCCGAAACGACTAAATTATTGACAATTTACCGCCCTTTTTTACATTAGTTGGACACAGGAAGACTTGAGGAATATAATTCCTTTTTGTCATCTTTGGGGATGCTGTGTGTACACGGAGGAAAATGAGTATGGCTGATTAATTTAAATCCTGTTAAAATGGCAATCAATTTTTTGATAAAATATGAGTCCATTCAAAATATATCGGAACACGTGTTCATGCAGGTGTCCTTTTCTGATAAATATGACGACGATATGCGATAATAGTAGTATTTTCCGCCGTCCTCGTAACACATTCGCGTTTTACTGATACTTTGCTAGGAAATCTGTCAATTCATTTGTTAAAGGCCTGCAGTCACGTTTTTAACAGGAAATTATTTTATATTGGTAAATTTTCTCCGCGTAGGGTCTTTTTAGGAAAGACGGGAGAGGAAAAGGGTATGTGGGGTGGGTAGGAATCTGGGAGTCAGTGTGTCCAGGACGTGACGGACGTGAGAATTCATCCCTCCCACTGCAGACAAAACAACGGAGCTCTCAGTGGCGGGATTATAGTGCACACTGCATTCTGTCCCGAATGCTGCAGATACTGAAGATAAAGCCAAAGATGCAGGCCATTAGGACATTTCAAGGCGATGTTCTGAGAGAGTGCTGCTGGAGAGGTCAAAAGGTCTCTCCAAATCCATCCAATATCCATTCCGGGTATTTCTCGGTCGTCCCCGACTTTTTCTACCATTCAAACCACTCTCTCAACACTCCTGGCGCTAATAAGAACAATCTGAAATTTTCAGCGATATCAGTCGACTTCATTTCGAATTTTTGCGGGCGCAAATATACGCAAGCCGAATATTTATATATTAAGATTTGATTTTATATATTATTTCGATGCAAGAACGTGTTGTGAACGTGTGTCGCTCTGCGACCGGACCACGACAGCGATGTAAAATTGAAAAATATCCAGTTTTGGGGCAGATATTATTTGACTATCGGACGTGCGTGGACCATTAAACGAACAGGAATTCACGTTTATACGCTTTATTTGTGTGTTTATTACCCGGCGACCTAAGTTGATTGAATTTTTTACGACATGCGATTTGTGAGGTCACAAGTTTTAATAATAAATTGTGTATTATTCATTCCTAATAATATTGTTTAATTGTTTCCTGTTTCCACGCCTATTTTTCTATTTAGACGTAGGTATTAAGACATGCTTTTGATTTTTTAACAACCGACAATTTGTGCTTAAACTGACTGTAATCAAATTGACAAGAATAAAACGTAGTCAAATCAATCGCAGAAAAGTGCATGAAAACACCAACTTGAATGTGGAATTGACCACTTTTTGAAAGTAGCCAAACTGACATGTGAAGCACAAACGTAAATGTTTAACAAAAAAAAAAGTATATTTCAATAAAATCATAATCCGTTCATCTCACTAGCGAATTCCTGTGCCGAAATGTGCAGCATTATAATTATAGTAAATAATAAAAAATATTAACTAACCTAGAAAATTATTACAAAAATAAACACCATAGTTATTCAATGTAAATTAAATCTAGCCAGTAAGCTAGCAACAATAAAATTCAACTGACAAAATAAGTATTACAAAGTAACAGTGTTGGCTTATCAGCTAAAATCGAAAGGTGACCAAACTGACAATGACAAGATGGATATTAAGAATAATCATAGTAAAAAAAGTAACAATAAAACAACATAATGTTAAATGTTAATAAAAATAAATAAGTAAAGTACATAATAGTAAGTAAATATGGAACAATGACGTCGGAAGACAAAACAGCACACAGTAAATATGGGCTGTTTAAAAAAATGTATAAAAGAAAACAATACATTCAATTTGATGAGAATTAAATTCTTCATTCTTCTTTTGCGAACCATATGGCTTTGATGGCCACATGGCTACAAATCAATAATTATTAATCCAATTGATCATAATATTCCGTTCTGCAACCATTCACAAGACACTCAACAGACGAACAGTCCAATAAATGATTTCGAAAGCTCATGAAAATAAGCACAAATCATTACAAATATACTAATGTACTCTCAAAAGACACTCAGGAAGAAATCGATTGGAGTGAATTCAATTAACGCTGGATCATTGTGTTGATCCAATAGGCAATTAAGTATTGAAGTTATGATAAAGTATTGAGTGGCCACATCATTCATTTGGAGTGAAAAGTTTTGGCACCATAATAGAAGAGCAAGCACAGTGCAGAAAGATTTTGTATTGTAGTTGTGAAATTTATGTTCAGATCGATTCTGTAAACGAAAAAAAAATTGTAAATTTTAGAAATATTTGTTTATTTATTATATATGGAGACATAATATTTTGTTTTATACACCAGAGTGGTAGATAGATGACATAGGCCCTGAGGGAAATAATTTTCTTCAGGGCCTCCTGTGTGGAGTTAATATAAAAAAATAAAAATAAACTCTCAGTAATGCCCGGGAGAATGTTTAGCCGTATTTGGTGACCAGATCTAAATAGCCAGGTACATCTCCGACTACCTTTTCCCTGTCTTATTTTCCTTTAAAATTGGGTATGTTGTGAGGTTGAAACGAGTGGGAAGAGGACAGTTAGGAGCAGTTGGAACTCTTTTGCTGTATTCAAATATTAAAAAGACCTACTAGCTGAAGAAACATATTTGTACACTTTTTGAACTGTAAAAACTTTATAAAGCCTAATTTCGGTGAGGAAAATATAAAATACGTTGATGAAAAAAGCGCTTTTAACACGCGTGAAGATGTCTGCATAATTATAACATCTCAATTAAGAGGAAATACAACGACGAAATAATAAATATTTATAATAAAAACACATAAATTTGTTTTTGACCACGATAGTTTTATTTTCACTCTACCGGTTTCGGAAGATCCCTTCCTTCGTCAGGAGAATATTTAAAACTAATCTACTACACAAAATATTGACACATAAATACAAAAATGTTAAGTGTTTGAGGGAGATGTCGAAGAAGTGGAAGGGGTAATTACGGGAATTCCAGGAAGAACAGAGCGGTTAACTGGAAATATGTCAAGAATAGGACTATAAGACAGATTAATTTGGTTATTTATTATACTGGAGTTATTATTGATGGATTTTCTGATTTCAAGTGCTTCTAAATTATCTAATTTTTTGCCTTTATTACTACGGTGAAGAATTTTAACCCCTGTATCTTTATTAAAAGTATGATCGGTGGAAATGAGATGATTGGCAAACTCCGAAAAATTATTGTTATTTAAACATCTTAAATGTTCGGTGATTCTAATATTTATATTTCTAGTTGTCTTACCTATGTAGAACGATTGACAATCATTGCAACATAGTTGGTAAATGCCTGAGTGGCTAAATTTGTGATCTTTATCTTTAGTATTTTTAAGTAATTTTCCCAAGTTGTTATCAGTATAGAACGCGGGTTTAATGTGGGTAGGCAAATTTTTTGTACTAAGTGAAGAAAAATTGGATATGTATAAGATTTTACGCCATTGAAAGGGATTTATGATTTTATTATTAGTTTCAGGTGTACCAAATAAAAATGTATTCGTCGAAATGAGTTTAAGTTTCTTATTCAGGATTTTATCAATTAAATGTGTCGAGTAACCATTATTTAGAGCAATTTGTTTTATTTTTGACAGTTCAATTTCGAAATTAACAGCTGATAGTGGGATTTTTACCAAGCGGTGTACCATTGAATGATAGGCAGAATGTTTGTGTGATATCGGGTGGTTTGACGTGTTATGTATAGTTATATCCGTGAATGTCGGTTTACGATAGATGTTAAATTCAATTGTATTATTTATTGAAGTTAGTGTTAAATCTAGAAAATTAATCGATGCATTACTGCCTACCTCTACAGTGAATTGAATTTTTTTATGAAATGAATTTATAAGAAGAAGGAATTTAGTTAGTTGCCGCTCTGTTCCCGTCCAGATACAAAAAATATCGTCTACATATCGTTTCCAAGTGAGAACATTATTTAAGAGTGATGACTTACAATTAAAAATCTTATTTTCTAAGTTATTCATAAAAATATCTGCCAACAGTGGGCTGGTAGGAGCTCCCATAGGTAGCCCTTGGCTCTGTTGGAAGACGCAGTTGTTATACTGGAAATAATTTTGATTAAGGCACATATTGAATAAACGAGACAGGTCATCAATCATATCTTTATCTAAATTAGAGGATTTTAACATATCTACAATTATTTGTTTGCAATCAGTAGTTGGAACATTTGGAAATAAGTTAATTACATCAAACGAAATTAGCTTAGCATTATTGGGAATGAACAAGTCCTTAACTGAATTTATTAAATCAAATGAGTTTTTAATGGTATATTTGGGTGAAAACACATTAAAATTGTTGAAGACATTAGTGATATGAGAAGCTATTATGAAATTCGGGGAAGCACAGCATGACACGACAGGACGAATAGGTTCATTGATTTTATGTATTTTTAAAAACCCGTACAACTTGGGAATTTTAGGATTAGACTGCAAGAATTTATTCTGGTTAGGATAATCATCTTTAAAGATTTGAGATTTGCATGCATTTATTGAATTTTTTATATCTATTTGAAATTTATTAGTCGGATCTTTTTTTATAATAACGAAGTCGTCACTTTTTACGAAGTCTTCCATTTTTTCGTGGTAGGCCATTTTGTTCATTATGATCACAGTGTTTCCTTTGTCTGCCCTAGTAAGCACTAAATCCTTTTCAGCCAACGTTTTGCGAATTTTATTAGTGCATAAAATTTCTGGATGGATGAACTTTTTAATTTTATCTTTTGTTATTAGACTTTTAATTGTCTCAGCACTTTTGTACAGAAACGGTCTAGGTTGGTACGATAGAGCCGTTTCAATGTCCACTGCCACATTTTCAATAGCACTTTGTATGTTATTTTTATTGTAATTTAAATTATATTTTAGTCCTTTAGATAGTAAATTCATCTCTTCCGGGAGGAACACGTGGGAAGAGAGATTCTTCACTCGATCAAAAAATGTATGTTCTGGTTTATCTGGACACTGGTTACTGATGTTAGGTTTACAAAGATTTTGTAGTTTTTTATTTAATTTCACTTGTTTTTTGAACGCCTTTTCCGAGGTATACATCCTTATTTTATCGTCGAATAAAACCCACTTGACTGGATGTAAATCGTGTACTAGTTCAGTGTGTAGTAACATGATTTTAATCAAAATTATTTCCAGTATAACAACTGCGTCTTCCAACAGAGCCAAGGGCTACCTATGGGAGCTCCTACCAGCCCACTGTTGGCAGATATTTTTATGAATAACTTAGAAAATAAGATTTTTAATTGTAAGTCATCACTCTTAAATAATGTTCTCACTTGGAAACGATATGTAGACGATATTTTTTGTATCTGGACGGGAACAGAGCGGCAACTAACTAAATTCCTTCTTCTTATAAATTCATTTCATAAAAAAATTCAATTCACTGTAGAGGTAGGCAGTAATGCATCGATTAATTTTCTAGATTTAACACTAACTTCAATAAATAATACAATTGAATTTAACATCTATCGTAAACCGACATTCACGGATATAACTATACATAACACGTCAAACCACCCGATATCACACAAACATTCTGCCTATCATTCAATGGTACACCGCTTGGTAAAAATCCCACTATCAGCTGTTAATTTCGAAATTGAACTGTCAAAAATAAAACAAATTGCTCTAAATAATGGTTACTCGACACATTTAATTGATAAAATCCTGAATAAGAAACTTAAACTCATTTCGACGAATACATTTTTATTTGGTACACCTGAAACTAATAATAAAATCATAAATCCCTTTCAATGGCGTAAAATCTTATACATATCCAATTTTTCTTCACTTAGTACAAAAAATTTGCCTACCCACATTAAACCCGCGTTCTATACTGATAACAACTTGGGAAAATTACTTAAAAATACTAAAGATAAAGATCACAAATTTAGCCACTCAGGCATTTACCAACTATGTTGCAATGATTGTCAATCGTTCTACATAGGTAAGACAACTAGAAATATAAATATTAGAATCACCGAACATTTAAGATGTTTAAATAACAATAATTTTTCGGAGTTTGCCAATCATCTCATTTCCACCGATCATACTTTTAATAAAGATACAGGGGTTAAAATTCTTCACCGTAGTAATAAAGGCAAAAAATTAGATAATTTAGAAGCACTTGAAATCAGAAAATCCATCAATAATAACTCCAGTATAATAAATAACCAAATTAATCTGTCTTATAGTCCTATTCTTGACATATTTCCAGTTAACCGCTCTGTTCTTCCTGGAATTCCCGTAATTACCCCTTCCACTTCTTCGACATCTCCCTCAAACACTTAACATTTTTGTATTTATGTGTCAATATTTTGTGTAGTAGATTAGTTTTAAATATTCTCCTGACGAAGGAAGGGATCTTCCGAAACCGGTAGAGTGAAAATAAAACTATCGTGGTCAAAAACAAATTTATGTGTTTTTATTATAAATTATGATGAGCCACAAAGTGAATGCTTTTTACAATTACGTAATAAATATTTAGATAAGAAGAAGAATGAAGATAACAGCATATATAGGCGAACCGCAGATAACTCTTTTTCACAAACGAAGCATCAAAAAAGGCAGGTTGCAAGTTGTAACGGAATTCTCAGCATTAATTATAACGTCTCAATTCAGAGGAACTAGCAATGACGCAAGAAAACAACATCGCGACAATCAAAAAGACAAGGGCAGGGTGGTGTTTGCATGCGTGACCTTGGACCAAACAAGACAAGATCAAAAGAATAGTAATGGTATTAAGCCAAAGCCATGGGTTATCCAAATAATTATTCATAGAGTAGAATAAGTCTGCCAATTTGCATAGGACGCGGGGGCACATCGGAATTCGCGAAGTTCCAACCGCAAAGCTGAATGGCTGAAGCAAGTTGAAGCGAGGCACAAAGGCATGGAACAAGCTACAAATGGTATTGCTTATCTGAAGGTAGGTTTTCGCAATCGTTACGAAAATTGATTCTCCCTTCGGTAGTGAAAAACCAATGAAATTCCCGCGCACCAATATTACAGGGCAGTCAGCTATAACCCGGAGCAATCTGTTTTACAAGCATTTTAATGGAAGGTGTTGCGAAAACTAGCATCATTGATAAGTATACCTACATTAAAAGAAAGCGTGCCCAACAATGGTACACACGGATAAAAATGATCCTGTTAAAAAAAGTGACAGCGTGCTAAGTTCCTGATAAAATATTAGTCATTCAGAATTTTTTTTTTTTTTTTTTTTTTTTTTCTTTATTCATGAAATATTAATGTGTACAGTTTTTACATGCTTTTCGACTACCACACTAGACACATGTCCGTATTATGGTAGTCGAAATTTATATACATAGGTTTATATAATTATATAAATGTAATATTTGATAACTTGTTAATCTAAGTATTTTTTTCTTACATGCAATGTATGTGTATAATAGGTAACATTTTTACTGGTTCCCAGTTCAGTAGATTGCTCAAGTGTACATCAACCGTATTTTAAACTGTTGATATTAATGAGATAAAATGAACACAATCAGCAAATAAATAGGTTACTTTACTTGTTAAAATAATGAAAATAAAGTAGAAATTATGAAAATGAACTTGTTGAAATAATGAAAATAAAGATTAATTAATTAATTATTAAACTTTTTTCTTTACAGAATTGAATGAAAAACAAAAATGACTAATAAAGAAAATGAGCTTAATTTAATGATGGCAGGCATTCCTTGAAAAAGTTCCTTCCCTTTATAAATAACCAATTTTGAACACTTATGACATACAAATTGTGAGTTTTTGATTTTCTGATATCAATACTCAGCGAGTTGAATATTTTGGGAGCAATATAAGAAAACTGCCGCTGGGCGAAAGCTGTTTTCGTTTGGGGAATTTTACATTTTAGGTGTGACGAGTAACGGGTGTTAATTTTTTGTTGTGTTTTATTCACCAAGTCATTTTTCCGTATGTATATGAGAATGGTCTTAACATATAATTGTCGAATATCTAATATTCTGAGTTTTCTAAAAAGTGGTTCTGATGGGTTTGTTGGCTTACATTTGAATATTATCCTTAGTAACAGTTTTTGAATTAAAACCATGGGATGAAGAATCGTTTTTGCACAACCTCCCCATCCTACTATACCATATGTAGTAATTGATTGAAAAAGTGCAAAGTATACACATCTTAGTGTTTGTAGGTTAAGGATAGATCTGAGAGAGTAGAAAATGTAGCATAATTTGCGAAGCCTTTTTGTTGTAGAATTTATATGGGCCTCCCATCGCAGTTGATTGTCTATAATGACCCCCAAGTACTTAATTTCGTTTGATATTATAAGGTTATCGCATGAACAATTTTTGTGAGGTGATGTAGCCATGTTGAAGTTCTGTGAACATGAATGTATGGTAAGTTTATGATAGTTTTGAGGGGGATTATGTTTGCGTATGGAAAAAAGTAAGTATTTAGTTTTCTCAATATTTAGAGTGAGGAGGTTGGAATCTAACCAGTGTTTTATTTCATTTATACCATGATTTGCTTTTTCAAATGCTGAATTCAAATTTTCATCTGCAAATATGATAACCGTATCATCGGCAAAAGATATTATAGTACCACCAGTATCCAAATTGCATAACGAGTTAATGTATATTAGAAACAGAAGTGGGCCCAACACACTGCCTTGGGGCACGCCATATGTGATTGGCAAACTTGTACTTCTAAACTCTTTAGCGGAGTTAATAATAGTTGACTGGGACCTATTTGTTAGATAGCTCTCAAACCATTTAAGAGGAACACCTTTTATTCCTATCTGTGAGAGTTTTTTCAAAAGTATGCGGTGAGATACAGTGTCAAAGGCTTTAGCCAGATCCAAGAATACAGCGAGGGGCTTGCGACTTTTATCGAGGTTATCAGAAATTAATTTAGTAAAAGCTGCAATTGCATCTGATGCACTAAGATCTTTGCGGAAGCCGTATTGGTTTTTTGACAGGATTTTATTTTCTTCGAGAAACTTGTAGAGCCTTTGTTTTACTGTTTTTTCGATTATTTTAGAGATTGGACTCAGTAGAGATATTGGTCTATAGTTATTGACGATTGATCTGTCCCCTGATTTAAAGATAGGAATAATTGTTGAATGTTTTAGAGTGTTTGGGAAAAGGCCAGTTCGAAAACTTAGATTTGTGATGTATACAAGGGGCTTAGCAATGATTGGTTTAAGGTGTTTAATTAGTTTAGTGGATATATTGTCAACTCCCGTGGAGTGTGTATTTTTGAGTGAATTGATGATTTCAGTGATTTCTTGTTCTGTTGTTAGTGTGAGAATGAAAGGGTCATAACTCAGATTATCGAGAAAGATAGTATTTGCAAGATTATTTTCAGACTTGCTATTTCTTTTTAAAATATTATTTGCTAGATCCGATCCGATTGTAGAGAAGAATTGGTTGAAGTGATTTGCGATTGTTTCTGAATTTTCAGTTGCATTTAGTGTTTTATTTGTGATGGTTATTTTATTTATGGGTGTGGTAATTTTGTCGGTGTAGCATATTTCTTTGACAATGTTCCAGATTTTTTTATTATCATTCGCAGCTTCCTCTATCTGTTTCCTATAATAATCTTCTCTGGCCGTACAGGTTATTTTTTTACAGGCATTTCTGTATCTTTTATAGAATAAGAGAGATTCGTAATCAGTGGGGTTATTTTTACAATATTTATGAAGTTTATCACGTTTGCGGATACAGTGTAAGATACCAGTAGTTATCCAAGGTTTTAGTTTAATTGTACGACTACTTTGATTGTTGTGTGTGTGGGATGTGGCATTTTTCAGATGCTTATGTAGGATGTTGATGAGAGATTCACACGCTAAGTTTGGATCGCTAATTTTGTAGAAATTTGACCAGTTTTCATTGGAAACCAGTTTGAAGAGAGTGTCATAAGAAATTTTCTTTAGTTGTATAGTGGATGCTGGTAATTTTTGAATTTTATGAGAAATGGAGGTGATAGTAGCGTAGTGATCTGTCACAGTGCACTGATATATGAGAGATTTGATATTTAGCTTACATTTGACAAAGACGTGGTCTATGCAACTGGCGGATAACTCTGAGACACGAGTAGGGGCTGTAATAGCTGGGATAAATCCTTGAAGAGTTAATAAATTTATGTAGTCGTTTGCTTGAATATATCGAGAAAACGTGTTCTTTTCCGAATAGATATCATGACGACATGCTACAGTACTGATATTAATAGACGTGTTCCGCCGTCCGCATTAAACATTTGCTTTTGACTGATTCTTTGTTAGGAACTCTTCAATTCATTTGTTATAGGCCCGCAGTCCAGTTTTTAACGGGAAAACGAATAATTTGACCAGATTTATAATAAATTAACATTATTTCAAATCATTAAGTTTTCTCTATACACGACTATCACTTTCCGCAAGAAAACGGATCGTTCACTCAAAAACTTCGATCTGAAAATCTTTATTTCTGCTTTTTTTCTTAGTTTATCTTCCTTTATTTTGAATTTCTTCTTCGTGAGTCTGAGTGGAGTAAGTACCAGTTACCATTTTTAGTGGCAGTAATGAAATAGTTTACAGGTTAGCTAAATGTGACTCACTCAAAAATAATAATATTTTGGTATCAATGTATTAAAAAATATTTCAGACATTCAATATCATTGAAGGCCATCTCCAATTCAAAATTTGGTAAACTTCTGCACAAACATCCATTGGAGAAAAATCTATCTATTATTCCGATCAGAAGCATTACAACATCACGAATAAGACATAGAAAAGGACTTATCGTAATGGATAACATAAACGAAAATAGTAATGGTCATGTTATGTTAAGTCGAAATGAAATTAGCATAACAACAGAATGGTTTGAAGTTTGAGGTCATTATATCGATGTTTGCGGTCGGCTAACAATCGAATTGCAAACTTATTGGCCTATTGAAATTCCTCAAGAGATTGCGGTGTTTATTGTAATCTATTCAGCCAAAATGGCAAAGAAACTATTCAGAAGCATTAGAGGCAGATCTGCACAAATGCAAATCAAATACGAAGCTTGCCGACTTTTAAAATGTAGGCATAACCCGAATTCTCGAGTTACGAATAACCTGACAATATGTATATCAATTTTTCCAATCCCATCTTAAAAAGCTGAGAATTTTGCATGAACGATTGAACCCATAACGCATGGATTTTGATTCTGAAAGCTAGCCCATCACCAGGGCAATACTGAGAGTGTCTACCACTATGGAACGTGACGCAAATATAGTGTATAATATTACGAATTAACAGCCAAATGTGGGCGGCAGAGAGTACGGCGGATGATTACAATCTGTTCACTCACATTAGGTTTGGGTTAATTTAATAATTTGATTGAATTTTCTAACCTTCAAACATAACTTTAATTGAGAAAAAAATGGACTTTAATGCATCTTTTACCATCACCCACCACATAAATAGTTATTTCTTGTAGTAATTAAGTTGAAACCAAGTGCAATTTATAATTTCTTTGCGTATCAGATAGGCGACACATTACAATATCATCATGGCTTGGCCTATTCCAGCATTGGCGAGCGACATGCTGAAATATAGCGTAGTATGTCACAGCTTGCAGCGGAATTCGATAAGTTTATCAAAAATATATATTTACCTCATCGCATGAGTCGTATAGAGATTGTCGTTCTGGAGAATCCGGGGGACTATGACAGGCTTCATCAGAAACTTTGGACTTGGTTATGCCCATTTTAGCACAGCGTGACAACTTCGCGCGTCCATACTTTGGGACTCTATTAACTATCAAGTTAACCTTAACTAATTACCGGTTAAGTTTAAACCGGGATAAGTTCACACTCTAGGAGCGGAGCCAAGAAACTACACGCCACTAAAACTAACGGCGGACAATGCGAAATGTGATCATGTCAAAATGATAAATATGATTGCATCCGTTTGTCTGCTTATAGAAATCGATGCTTACTCGAATAAATATTTTGAAAATGTATAACTTTGTCATAAATTATTATTTTAAAAAAAATCAATAAACATGCCTTTGTTTGTGTTTCCATGGTTAAGTAGAGTCGTTGAGAAACATCAAATTTCAGCAAAGACTCAAGATACAAAAGACCTCTTTATTTTGACAGATGTTCTGAACTTTTTCTAATTTTAAAATTAATATTTTTTTATCAATGAAATTTGTGAAAAAGTAAGAACCTCTCAACTTTCAAAAAAAAGTTCAGTATTCTCAGCAAAAAGGTAAAAAAATATTTTTTGAGCCAGGTTTACGCTTCGGCGCATTTTAAAAGACAATACTGCTGATAGGAATTCCATATTAATCAAATATTTAAAATTTTCGAAAAACAATCAATGTTGGACTTAAATTAGTAGATACCAGAAAACTAAAAAAATCTCCAAATGTGATGTAAATTTATCAGTTTCCCGCTTATACCATGATTTTCCAGACACCTTGTATAATATTATAGAAGCTTAAGCGGGTCTAAAAAGAGACACCTACAACCCGATTTAGCCCGAGTATAACACTATTTTTTTATTTTTTGAAAAATATGAAGCAAACAATATAAGCCATAAGTTTTATTTTAATAAAATTAAATGGATATTTTAAAACTCATAGGAACTAAAGATTACAATGCGAGCTGGAAGAAATTCGCAACAAAATTACAGCATGAAAAATCTGTGCAACTTTAATGACGCCAGAGCTAACAGTTTTCAGTGAGACATACAGACATATTTTCTGATTCATAGTTACAATTTAGGTATTCAAGAATTTGTTTTGTTGTGGACGTGATTAAATTATAAATGATGTCTAGCTTCTTGTCAATGAAAATAAACACATGTTTCCAACACTGAAACAATTTAAAAAAATACAAAAAACACCCATTGTTTTCAAAATGCATGAAGACGAGTCAATTTGTGTGATTTAAATGAAGGAAAAAACACCTTTGATTCAAAATTTGATGACAACATTCCCCGAAAGAGTCTACGTGTTCCGACTGCCCGAGGTTTGGGGACTGTTCGAATTATAGTATAACATTTCCCGGAAGAGGCTAGGGGACAGGATACCGAAACGTGCCCGATTCGAATCACATGTTGGGAATAGAAATTGCAGGCAAATTGTTGTGTAAGGAAGAATTAATGAGGGGTTGAATGAATGGAAATGAATACTGCAATTAAATAGACCTGCTATATAGAAAAAAACATTAAGAAAGAGAGCCTATGTAGCAGAAACATACAGTTCATAAAGCTGTTTATAAATTGCTGCCCAAATTTTGGTGACACTAAATCACTATAAATTTTGGTTTCGTATTAAATACAAGCCATACATTAAAATATACAACATATCAAAGTCTGCAGAGTGAAAAATGAATCAAATTTAATGCTTTGCTCTGTAAGGAAGTACAAGGAAATAAAAAAATACGTACAGTAATATTCTTTTATAAACAGTATAATAAAGAAAAGAACTGATATGGGGACCCGTCTGGTCCTTAATCAGTTACAGGAACATGGTGGGAGTACCTGTACCTGTAATAATTATATGAGAAGGCAAAACGAGTAGATACAGGAATGTTTCATGTGATGTACGCGAATATTAAAACATATTCTTAATATCCAAACGAGTTGAAGATATTGCAAAAATGATAAAGATTGAATACATTAACCATGTCGAAGACATTGCAAATGATATAGATACAGAACTTATGGAGAAATTAAAACGGATGTTCAAAGGTGTCGAATATATTGTAAATGCTATAGATACAGAACTTATGGAGACATTATCACCAATGTTCAAAGGAATCGAAGACATTGTAAATGATTTAGATACAGAACTTATGAAGACATTAAAACGAATGCTCAAAGATGTCGAAGATATGATATGATTTAGATACAGAACTTATGGAGAGATTAAAACGAATGTCCAAAAGTGTCGAAGACATTGCAAATAATATAGACACAGAACTTATGGAGACATTAAAACCAATGTTCAAAGGTATCGAAGACATTGTAAATGATATAGATACAGAACTTACGGAGAGACTATTCCAAATGTTCAAAGCTATTGAAGCCATTGTGAATGTTGTTACAGATACAGAATTTATGGAGACATTATTTCCAAAAGTGTACAACAGTATCAAAGATATTATAAGTGAGAGATGAAGTAGGCGCATGAACTTATGATGACATAATTCCAAATGTGTAAAGGTGTCAGACATTGTAAAATAAATATTTATTAATTTATTTACATCCCAAGGCGCATTTTATATAAACAAGTATTAATTACATTCGTGTATATTGCAATACAAACTTGCTAAATATTTAAATTAGGTTTTTTGTTTTCATATCGACCCGAGTGTTACTGTTAACCGAAAAAACCGAGGTACGTATGACGTCACGCGCACCCCATCAGATTACGCTGGTTTTGACGTGCATTGAAAAATGCAAATTTGAAAATAAGTTTTAACATATGTAAAAAAAATACTTATATTTAAGTTAAAAGATGAACATTCATAGTATATCTTTTTTTAAATTGACTTGAATTCCTTATTGCAAGAAGTACATGATCTTATGAAGACATTACTCCTAATGTAAGGTGTCGAGGACATTGTAAACCATAAACATAAAGACAATAATTTTAATGGTTGTTTCAATTACCATGGCAAAAAATGTCTGAAGGTCGCGTGTGATGGATGGAGTTCTCGAGTAGGAGGAACAGGTTGTGGCCGGTGATTATTATTCAGAATCGTTATTTATATTTGTCACGGTTGTTTGACTGATCGCAGAATAGATAAAACAAATAACCATTCGCGTTTGAAAAATTAACAAGACTACTAGAATTAATATGGTGCTCGTAGAAATGGCACCAGGAATGTGGAATGAAAATAATGGCTTTTGTAGATTTAGGCGGAATTCCGTATTGTTTAAGAACAATGAAGAACGACTTTAACAAACGAAAAGTGCAAATATTATCATTGCATCAAAATCGATATGTACTCGTAAACACGCCTTATTGAAGTTATTTTTGGCATCCACAACTAGTCTGTTTGAAGACACTCCCTGTACGTTTTTCGTATTTATTTAAGACGAATAAGTGCCATTTACACAGAGATAACAATATATGTATATAGTCTGGAATCTGGTCATATGATTGATATTTTAAGCACCTTTAAAGAATGCAAATCTCTAACTACTTGAGTATTATTATTATTAAAATATAGAGGTTCGTTGACTGCTGAAAATCCCATCCGTTTGGAGCCAGTGAGACTATGGCATCCCCAATTGAAGTATGTTGTGAGGCTCAGGGTAGTGGGGTGGGGAAGGAGATGGGAAGATGAAGATGGGGATGTACCCGGCTATTCAGATCTGATCAACAAACACGGCCAAATTCATTTCAAGCAACGTTTCAATTCTGAATGGTGGTCTTACACCAGGGCGATAATGAGTGTATATTCCACTCTGGAACGTGCCGCAAATATACTATACATTATTTCATATGATTAAATTGTAAAATATACAATTTAATCAAATAAAATTTACTTGTGCACGCCGGGATTCAGCTTGATAGTCGAGAGCCTTACCTCTCGACCACGGAGGCTGTCAAAATAAACATAAGAATATTTTGAAGAGTTTTTACAAAGGAGTGTGATAGCTATAGTTAGTTGACTATGGACGGACCGTAAATTTTCAATAAGAAAGCCCTATGGGTGAAAAATTGTAACACTCAAATTAAAGACAGAAAGAAAGAGGAACTAAAAATAAGATTACTAACTATGAAAAACTTACATTAATCCCAATCGAGATACAATATCACCTAAAAAAAGGTAGCATACCTAATCTTATTCCTAATCACTAGACCTACGCTGTGTACCAGATAAAGACCAAAGCGTACCGATCAGAACAAAGTAACGTTATGTTGAAGCGTGTTCATAGAAAAATGCAAGATCAGTTTAACGATAACTGATAAAAGTTCTTGTCGCGTCTCCAAACTGTCTCCACACTACCACTGTAGGTATGCTAATTATTTCTCAATCTTATAGAATGTTCATTCTTTTAACAGTGTTGACTTCACCATGGAAAAACCTTTGTCGTTACAACGATAGAATTTTAATTAATTTACGTTGACTTTACCACCAGATTTTAGTATTAAAATGCACGTATCGTCTTGGATCTCTTATCGCGATCTTCAAGCAGCGAGTACCTTCAAAATGCAGTGCTCAGGTGGCAATAAAACCAATGATACATTTAATTCGGAGACCAGATTGATCTGCCCAATTAAGTTCTGTGAGATAATCTTCAGGTGGCGTTTCACCCACTCAAGAAACACCCTCGGAATTATTTTTGACTCACCTACCAGGACGGCGAGAATTTGAAAGTGGGAAGTTATTGAAACGGCTTAAATTGTGTGTTTTTTTGATGATAAAAAATTTGATATAAAGAGATAATTTGATGAATCCAGTCGTTTAATTGAGGTGCGACAAGTTTAAAAATATAGTAATCCTCATAATCATGAGCTGTCAAAAAATAATTATGCACATAATTTAATCAGTTAAAGCTCTCATGCTTATTGGTAGAACAGATAACTGACAGAATTGGATACTCATCGAAAAAGGTTTGAAATTTAAAAGAGTTGTCACAGTCCTCAAAAGGGGAAAGGTACATTAGAAAGAACATACATTGCATAAGTTTTTCCTTGTGTTAATCTTATCTAAGTAGTTGTATTTATTTATCAATATAAAGTTTTATTACATAAATTTTTCGACATCTGTCTCACTAGGGTACACCTGTGTCGAGACAGACGTATTCAGGTACTTAAAGATTACTTACAAAGGGGCTATTATAAAATTATTGAATCTAATATTTTATTTTGTATGTGAATTGTTGTTACTCTTTACGTGTAATTTGGTTTACATATGTTTGTGATAGTGGGACGCCCAATACTTGCTATCCATTTCTTTATTTCATGTTTGAATTTGGTCATTGATTCTGTTCGTCTAATAGTGGCTGGTAGTATATTGTATAGTTTGCAAGCTATGTATTTAAAATGTCTTTGCCCAAAGGTGATTTTAGCAAAAGGAGTTTGAAGAAGTTCTTTGTTTTTGGCTGTATGCGATATTTGTAGATGTGGTCGAATTAATGATTTTACAAGAATTCATTTCTAAAATATTTTCAAACGACGAAGTTTATAAACGTTACTTTTTCAATGGCAACCTCTTCACCACCAATTTTATGTTGCGTATTATAACGTTTCATCGGCGTAATTATTCTGTTTTTTTTTGTATTATTTGTGAGCAGAACTCTTAGTTTCTCCTATACTCTCATAAAAATCACTAAATAGTATAAAACAAATTCGCTATTTGCGTCTGTCTGTTTGTGCGCTTAGTTCTTCTAAACGACACAATGGATTTTCACTATCATTTAGAGAATTTCTTTCGGAAGGTTTATATATATGTATGCGTATTATATTTATAAAAAGTATAGAAAAGACGATGTTTTGTAATCTAGTCGTAAAACAATGTACGTAAAACGCTGGCTAAACCTTAAGAGATAAATCAAAATAATACTACGGAATTCGATATCTTAAAAAAGCCTACAGAAAATTTCGTGATGGTATATGTCTATCTCCTAAAGATAACCCTTAGTAACGTCAGCTAGTATCTTACAAATTTATCTTCTTGTCTCATACTCCAAATTGGCCTAAGGGGGTTTTTCACTATCTCTGATTATGTTCTGACTAAGCACTAATCCGCGGATTAGTCATTTTTTCGTTTTCACTATATCTGAATAACGCTAACGCTCGGGTTAAAGTTAGATTTGACTAATCAGTGCTCGAACTTCACGTTAGGCGCTATTCCTCGAATCAAAGATGGCGTCAAAACATTCCGAGTTTAACAGCTGAGAAGTGAGTCGAATTTTGTAGAATGAATTTGAATGCTTGTATGATCCATCCTGAATTATTTGATTGTGTTCAAAATAAGAAACAATGTATTAATTCGACACGAATCTATCTAAAATGACCTGATAATCAACATAACATAACCAAAAAAATGCACACTTCGCGGTGTGCGGACTGTGACGCATGACAGCCGTGGCAGTAGATGGAGAAACTGCAAACATTTTGCGATGTTGCCAGACTATTTCGAGTGTTATCTATCCGGCAGCTCGAAACAATGGTGAAACGGTCGCCGTTGAATAACGAAGTTATTCTGAACTTTAAAGCCAGCCAACGGATAGCTATTCAGATATTTAGCCCGACATAGTGAAATACCCCCTAAGTGTACTACTTTTCTTTTTTGTGAGCAAAAAATCTAACGCCTTCCGCAATCTTCAAGAGAAGCTAAAGCAAATGAATTAGCCGAACATGTTGATAATCCAAGAGACAAAAATGCACCGTACGCAAAGTTAAGCAAATAAAATAAACCAAATGACGTCATCCAAATACGAGACTAAAATCAAATTACTTTTCACTTTGTACATAGCAACGCAGATGTTTGAAGACGTGCCCCAAAATAAGAGGTTCTTCCGATTGTTTTTTTTTGTTATCTTGCACAAAATGAATACTCTGTCTATAGTCCATACCGAAGGCAACACAGACTTGCTTTGTTTACATCGGACGAAAGGGCATCTCATTATCTTTGGTACAGCATTAAGCGCAGAATTCACACGCGGATTTGCTCGGCGGATTTGTCCGCCGAGCATGCTCGGCGAGCCGATCCGCCCGTTTTATCGCAGAATTCGCACAAGGATTTGCTCGGTGGATCCGTGTAGAATAATAGGTACGTATTATGTGAATGTTATTATTGATTTCAGGTCTCAAAGTTGTGAGTTGAAACAATTTATTTAACTGTATGAAATGTCAAAAACGTATGAAGCGCGGTGAACGATTTTATTTGTTTTTTTTTTGATTTAGTATTGCATTTACGTATGTTAAAAAATATATATTCTTCATTACAAGCACCCGCTAAACTGCCAAAGCAGTTTGTCAGCAGGTCAATTTCACAATATAAATTATAACTCTATAGCACATATAACGAGAAGCCACAATATAGAAAATAGACAAAGAAGAATAACATTTCACTACAATACAAAGGCATGAAATACTCGTATATAGACAAATAGATATAACATAGTCAACATACTCATAGGCATACACAGCAGTATCCCTCAATCATGGAGGCCGTCTTATTTCAACTCGACTTAAGTCTTTCTCCAGCGTCCATGACTTTTTCTACCATTCACACTACTCTTTAAACACTCGTGACACTAATAAGAACAAACTCCAAACAAAGCGAAATCGGTCGAGTAGTTTTTGAGTTTATAGGGCACACACATACGAACCTTACCTTTTGTTTTTAAAGAGTATTTTATAATTAAAATTTAATTGCTGATATCAAATTAAAATTTAAAATGAAATGGAAATAAAAGGAACCCAGAGTAAACATCTGGTTTTATCATCAAATTACAATTTAATGTGGTCCTTATGTATTAATGTGTATTTTTTTAAAAGAAAAACAAACATTCCAGGGTTACGAATAACCTGACAATATTTGAAAATCCACTACTACCATCACAGTAAGCGCAGAATGTTGCTTATGTTGTGATGGAGGACTCTGAACCCAATACGCTTGGGTGGGACCAAACGCGATGTCAACTCAGCCACCGACCGATGTACATTTGGTAAAATAAAATATAAATATTTCGTTTTATAAATATCAATCAGTTTCATAACATTTTCTTTTAACCAATAAAATTAAATTAAATAAACAACCGACAAAATAAATAGACGGCAGGGTCGGTTCTGGTAGCAACAGAGCACAAAAACACACAGCGAACCACAATCAACGCCGTCCCAATATGATATGCAAACTCCTTTGTGATTGTCGAAAGGCCGACAGGAAAGCTATTCGCCGAAACCGGTTAAAGCAGGCGACACATTACGCGATATGCATCATGCTGAAATAGGTCAAACCACGAAAATACAGCGGGCTTATAGCGTGGTCTATCACAAGCTTAAGATGCAGTTCGTCGGCGCTAAGGACGTCCCAATATGCGAACCAGCGGCTCGCAAGCCGTTTGGCTCGCCTATGTATTTCCACCATTAGGCACACGACATACTTAACACACACTCATAGAATACAATTACATGCCGGCCCTGAACCAAAAGGCGCCTGGCGCGCGTAAAATTTTGGCGCCTCTTGTCAAAATCAGTAGACGCCCAGGTATGTGATTACTGTCAATAATTTTTTTGGTTTTCCAATAAGAGGTGTTATTTTGAATAGCCCGCTATTTCGGTAGATGTTACTTTTGAAGCTGTCATTTTTTGACATTTGACAAGTCGAAACTACGCCATTAATACAAATGGAACGATACACGCTTCAACAACGCATTGAAATTATTAAAATTCACTTGAGTGATCCAAATGCAAATCATCTTGAGTGATGAGGCCCATTTCCACCTAGGTGGCTCGTCAACAAGCAAAATTGTCACATCTGGGGCTCGGAAAACCCAAGAGTTATTGTTGAAAAGCCTCTCTATCCTCAACGTGTGACTGTTTGGTGCGGTTTATGGTCCGGCGGAGTCATTGGACCTTACTTTTTCGAAAATGAGGCTGGACAACAGTTACGGTGAATGGATTGCGCTATCAAGAGATGATTAATGATTTTTTATGGCCGGAATTGGATGGTATTGATCTGGACAACGTTTACTTTCAACAAGACGGCGCTACGTGCCACACAAGCAACGAAACCATTGATTTTACGATTGAATATCAAAATAACACCTCTTATTGGAAAACCCTGTATTAGGATGATTTGTATTTTTGTCTAGCGCCCCGTGTTTATGAAAAATAATCTCAAGGGCGATGTGTTAGGACTGTTAGGTCGTAGGTATTATAAGCACCTTAGCAATTAATATATACAAATGTATTTATAAACGATATCAATAAAAAAATCTTGATGTATTATTAATCATGATAGTCTGATGGGCACTCTTAATGGAATTAGTTCAAGTAATTCAGGGCAATCTATCACATAGGTGGATATTATTATTGGAAAATTGGACGTTTGTGGTATTTCTACTGCTTTCCAATGATTAAAATCTCAGACAGAATTAAGACTTAAGGTATCTGAAAATCAAGGTTTTGCACTTTCCCAATCCTTTGTGTGTGCGATATATACATGGGATTCAGATATGGGCAAATAGCGGAATAAAAACTTCGATAACAGGATAACAATAAAATACACACATTGGATAAAATACACCCATTGGAAGACAGGCGTAAAATAAACGACTTAACTTTGTTATTCAAAATTCTAAACTCTAAATTCGACTGTTGCGAACTTCTGCAACTCATAAACTTACGAATACCTACAATAACAACACGACAAAATACACTATTTCACTGCAACACACATAAGCGCAATTACGAATTCGCGAACTCCCCAATACCTGCAACGGTTTCACACTATGGGAAACCAATACTTAGGTGATGTCGATATATTTAATAGCGAATTTTGTGGATTACATAAAAGACTTATTTCAACACTATTCCTAAATGGAAGTTATATTTTTGTAAACCAGTCAAATCGCTGTATTTTTTAATTTATGTTCTTGTTATTTTTAATTTTGTTTCTTGGATATATTATTTTTTTTAAGTATGTAATTTTATTTTTATTATATGTTTTATTCTTATGTTTTAAAACTGTCATTAAAATTGTACCACCTACATGTAAAAGCCCCCTGGGCGTTAAATAAATAAAAAAAAAATAACATTTCAATGTTAAAAAGTCTCGGGTATGACCAGGGAACTTGGTCGTATAAAGGGTTAACCAAAGGAAACAACTAACACAAATGAAAGAATATCTTTGTTTTAAACCACTTTATTACATTTATATACGTCGAAAGGTTTTGGTTGAACTCAACCTTCATCAGGACAGTAGAAATATAAACTAAAATATAATACAGAGGAAGATTATTAAGTAAACAATAAAGAAAGAGAAAGTATATAAATGTGAGGGAGAGAGCATCAGGGCAGCGGAGTTGGTAGTGTGGTCGGGGAGGGGTGGGGATTACCCAGGGAGAAAGGAAACATCTTTAAAATAGGGCTTTTAGTTAGTTCTAGGAAGCTAGTTTTAGGAACTAACTAAAAGCCCTATTTTAAAGATGTTTCCTTTCTCCCTGGGTAATCCCCACCCCTCCCCGATCCCACTACCTACTCCGCTGCCCTGATGCTCTCTCACTCACATTTATATACTTTCTCTTTCTTTATTGTTTACTTAATAATCTTCCTCTGTATTATATTTTAGTTTATATTTCTACTGTCCTGATGAAGGTTGAGTTCAACCGAAACCGGTCGACGTATATAAATGTAATAAAGTGGTTTAAAACAAAGATATTCTTTCATTTGTGTAATAATGTCAAGCCACGAAGTGTTTGCTTCCTTCGATAAGGAAACAACTAAGTTTAAGTCTGGGGTCTGGGGCAGATGAAAGAGAGACTGAATACCAACAGATCTCCTGACTATCGCCACTTTGTCAGAGCTCACGATTAGGCCATAAACAGTCCCATAGCTGGAAGCTAATTGGGACGGAACGGACTTAATGTGCTGCCATCGCTGAGGGACACCTCGGGCCAAATTGAACATACCAGTACATTTATATAAAGGCATACAGCGATAACTCCCTCGTAACCTATCCCTTTTTCTCATAAAAGACGCACAAAACAGGAAGAGAGGTTACAACGGATCTCTCAGCGACCGAAACATACCCACCATGACGAAATATACAAGCCTTGAACACATGGTAATCAAGACATAAACATAAAAGCAGTATGAATCTTTGCTTTTAGTTTATAACTAATGATTCTGTTGTATTAGTGCCTACTAACATTGCTTGAGAGAACGATTAAACCGAAAACAAAGATAATAATTACAATTCGGGAAAAAATTATTGGCATTTTTTGTAGAACAGCGCTCAGACACCTGGGAAGGAACATTGTGGAACCAGGAGACCAATGACGACCCTGATGAACTTTATTAGGCACCGGGTCACTGCCAAAGGAATGAGGTAAAATGGGAGATAGGAGAGTGCTCACGGGAACTATCCGTAAAACGTTTCCGCTTTATAATTATAATATAGAGGGGAACGTGAAGCCTTCAGCATTGTTTAATTACCTTCCTGCCGAAAGTTGCCTATGGAGTCACTAATGGAGTTTTGATGCCATGCCCATATTTTCCCCTTCAGTTCCATGCCTCGTTATCACACATCAGCTGTCATCAAAACGACATAGCCAAAACTGATAGGATTGCTAGCCAGGTTAGCCTTACTTATTGCGCCAACTTTTTGTTAGCATTAGCATTAGCATTCAGCCCTTCACTATGGCGATGGGTCATGACTCATTTTATTAAGAGCGTTAGCCACGCGACCAGCACAATATGTTTGTATGGCTCAAAGAGTGGACTCAATTGAACGACGGCTCAATTGAACGGAAGCCGCGAGCTCAGAGCGTATGAGCAAGGAGAATTCTGTGCTTGGACGATACTACTAGATATATGATGCTAGGTAGTTAGTAGGTGCAGGTACAAACGTCCAAGTCCAGATGTCGGACTTTCAGACGCCGTTCACGTCTTTGCGTATGTACTAACAATTAATACTTGGATAATTTTAATGCCACTATTTTTTTAAAATATCTTTGATCAAAAATGGAAATCGTTCAATTGAGCCGCTATACGGCACTGGAGTCGTGCGAATACGGCTCATTAAAAAGAGCTAGCTCAATTGTGCGGCTCGCTCATGAACGACTCATCGCTACTTCACTAAATGAATTTCTACATAATCTCAAATTCTTCATTAGCGTTCCCGTCTCTAAAAAACATACTTCCCAAATGTCCAAACACATCCACTTGCTCCAACTATTTGTTGAGGGTTTTTGTAATGTCTCGTTCAAATACCATGACTTTGGACATGCTTACGTTCATCACACAATTTGTAAAACTATTACATCACTAGCGCAATTCCGCAGACCCGTGAAAAATCACAGGATATTATAATCATTGTAGGATTGATATTACCTAAAATGCACAGGCCCTTTAAAATCACAAAATCCGATTAAACTCATCAAGATTAGTACCAAGACATTTAAACAAAAGAAATTTACATATCTTAAACATAGAAATTTTACTAAAAAACTTATAATTATAGATTATAAAACGTACTAAAGAAATTTAGAACAAAAGAAATCTGTTTAAAAAATATTATATTGTAAGTAGGTAATTGGTCGATTTTTAGCTTTATTACATTCAGTTCCAATTTAGAAAATTAAACTTAAATTCGAAGTAAATCCGATATCCAGAGTTCATTGAACCAGAATTACAGATAGACACACAACCCAACACAATTATTATTTAACAAATAATTATAAGCCATAATTAGTCATCCGAAATACTAATACAAATTGAAAATATCTCCCGAGTAAAAATAAATGCCGCCAACGGGAATTGAACCCGTGCCTTCTGATGTCCGGACAGGTGCTCTGTATCCACTGAGCTATGTCGGCTTATTTCCAACCCGCCAAATGATTCAATATGTACTAGTACCTCAATCAACAATTACTGCTTATTATATTTTTTCACCTGTAAACAACCAACTTTATTTTTGTAGGAAAGGCTTGGTTAGTGCTAAATTTCTCACTAAATGGCGTCGAGACATATGATATCTTCATTTATTGGTGAAATATTTTTGACTTGTCTAATATTATTTTTTTTTTAATGACAAACTAACGTTTATAAGACAAGGTTTAATGCATAGCATAAAGGATAACAAATAATTATAAGCAATAATTAGTCATCCGAAATACTAATACAAATTTGAAATTTTTTATATCCTGTATGCTATGCATAAAACCTTGTCTTATAAACGTTAGTTTATCATTAAAAAAAATAATAACAATTATTATTTGTCGACAACGTTTTCTTTTTTGTCAAATACATTGCATTTTCCCTAAATATCAGTAGAAATTATTGTTATAACTATTGTTATAACTATGGAAAAATCGATTTTATATGTTAATTTTTAATGTTTCTCTATGTAACCAAATCCACTGTATTGTTTTAGAATTGTATAACTTTACAATTGAAAAAGTCCTCCACAACACAGGCGAACTCCTAGCGTGGAGGACAATATACTATACCATTGTATAACAAATATATTTAAGAAAAAAATAAAAAAAATAAATAAAAATAAATTGCAGAGACACGTCTCTGTTAACTGTCATGTTTCTGGTCAAAAATCTAAATAACTTAACTTTTTCACAGCTTCCTCCGAGAATCGCTTCTCTTTGTAATAATAAGATAACGCTGACGTTTTGACAAATAGCCCGCGTTAGCTGCATGTTATCGAGGCATCATTCTAAACTGTAGCTGTAAAATACGCGTAGATAATCTAATATGTAAAACAAGCAGTTTCTCAATAGACAATCAGGTCGGCTGCAGCCCAAATTTCGACTGAATCGTGATAAATCAATCTACATTACGAAAACGAGAGAGTCGAATGCGGCACGCGAGTCGATCACCAAAAGTCCCGAGGGTTTTGTAATTACGACCACCAACTGGTGTATATTTATATCAGGAGTTAAAATGCACGGCCTATCAGTTGTTAGCTGTTAGTTAGTTGGTTATTCCTCGCGGCAATATCTGTGAGCATTTCGGTGACCCGCTGATCACTGAATGCAGTTCGTTGAACTTATTTGAACCGAATTCATAAACCGATAAATACAATGTAGTCGAAAAAAGTTGTGAAAATCGGGTTTGTTTTATTATTCAAAATCTCCTACTTCGGAACTCCCTTTTCGGTTACGGTGTTGCTCTATAATGTGGCAAATTAAGTTCTCAAGAAAATGACCGTAAAACTTTTAAGCATTTGTGCCTGAACTTTGCAAAATAAACTAAAACAAAATGTTTGGCGTTGTTTTTTCTCTTGCATAAATCAAAACAGCGCTGGTGTCAAGCGGGAATTTAAAACTTACATGACGTGGTGCATCGCCTTAAGAGGAAGCTACAAGCAAAACGTGTGTATATTCTTGGTATGCCTTATATTGTACGTAAATAGGCATTAAAATCGCTTGATAAACAGAGTCTTGAAACGTTCGATTTCAAGCACAATTTTCTTAATATTTATTTTGTAAATACATTTTATTAGAATGCAAAAAAAGTTAATCAAGGGAAACTGTCATGGATAATCTTAGCTATAATACTGTATTTTTTAAAAGTTGTTTCCTTAACGCGTTCATATACAGGGTGTCCGGAAACTCGTAGTACAAGCGGGAAACTGGTGAATCTACATCACATTTGGAGTCGATTTTGTAGTATATTTTTTTTTGATTTGAGCTTTCGTTATCGAGTAAATCGAGTTAGAAGTTGATTTTATTTTATTTTTTTTTTTAATCAAATTCTTATAAATTATTACTGAAGATCAAAGTACCCAACTAATTAAAACTATTTGAAAGTAAAACAAATGAAGAAACTCGGATTTGAAGCATTATTTTGAAATCACCCTTCATTTAATCCGGAGTAATCATAAAATATTTCTGCTCTGCAGGGTTAAAACATCTGTTGTTCAACCCTAAACACCAGAAAAAACTTTAACCCTAAAATAGCCGAAAAATATTTTTTTTTGTTTTTTTTTTTTTGTGAAAATGCTCAAATCAAAAAACTTTATGTTTATTTGGGTTCCCCATGTGGTGTAGATTCTCCAGTTTCCCGCTTGTACTACGAGTTTCCGGACACCGTGTATTTCTATTAAAAATATTTTTTTTTGTTTTTTTTTTCATTATTTATTTATTAATTTATTTTTTATTTGTACTATACTCAAGGGAAACGATATGAAAACATTCAATTTATGTAAAAATATTTTTTGGTATTCATAATGTATACCAATTTGTTATAAAGATTAATCAAAATAGTGATTTAGCACTAATCTTCGCCTTAAATGTCCACGATTTAACACTGAACTGTGATAGTAGTCGATTACATGCCTCTCCATCTCCAATAACAGGACTTGGCCCGCCCAGAAGACAATACGAGTTCTCGGAGAACTTTTACAAAATTATAGGTTTTCCTTTCATCCGCCGGAGAGTGAAATCCGTCAATCATCTGATTATGCATGATATTTAATGCGAAGTAATGCGCCAAAGGCGAATCTACTAAGCCGGGTGAACAAACTTCTCGGGTTCGAACATAGCTCTAGGCCCAAGCAAATGCAAACACGGCCAGTTAAGCAACAATACTCTGCCATGTGATAGGAAAATGAGGAGTCGTGACCCTTCAAGTCTGGTAAGGAACAGATCTGATGGACAAGTGAATATCACCCAAGACAAAGAGACTGACTGACTTCGTAATAAAGCGGGCAAAATATTATAGCCTATGAATTGAGTGATGTATATCGTAAAATTAAATGGACAGTCGGCAGAAAGCTGTAATACTTTCTCAGGTAATACTTTCCTGAAAATTTATCCAACGCTAGTTCAGGATAACATCTAAATCGTCGGCTTAAAACTAAAATGCGCTAAGGACATAAAACAGGTTGCTGCATTTAATATTTATATTTTAAGACGATTCAACTATTCGTCCGGTAACGTCAACTAAAATGAAATGACATCATTTGATTGAATCATTATAAATGTTGACAAGTTTACTAGGCGTTTTATCCTTAAGAGGAAGCTATAAGCCAAAAATGTGTATATTCTTTGTATACCTTATATCGAAGGTAATAGGCATTAAAATCGCTTGACAAACGGAGTCTAGAAACGTTCGATTTCAAGCAAATAAATGGTTTTTATTTATTTTGTAAATAATTTTATAAGAAAGCAAAAAAGGTAATCAAGTGAAACTGTCACAGATAATCTTAGCTATAATACTGTATCTTTTTAAAGTTTTTTACCTTTATGCGTTCATACATTTCTACTGAAGAAAAATATTTTTTAGTAGTTTGCATTTATATTTTTTATTGAGTAATTTAATTTTGTATTTGTATTCTACTCAAGCGAAGCGATAGGAAAACTTTCAAAATTATCTAAAGCATATTTTTTGGTTATAAAGATTAATCAAAATAGTGATTTGGCACTAAGCTTCGCCTTAAGGTTAAACGCAACATTAGTTATAATCAACGCGTTCATAGCGTTAATTTAATATTTTTAAGTTATGCTTTAAAATATTAAGAGGAATTATTTGTTTGCACCCGTACATACGCATGTGAATACATATATAGCTTTGTCCGTATAAAAACATTCAATAAAGGCATACAGATACACTATTTGGATTGAATCACCGATACTATATTGTATTTATTTGTATGCATTTCTTGAAGGAATTGAGTTTTTATACGGACAAAACTATGTATTGCGTATGTACGGGCGCAAACAAATAATTCGTCTTAATATTGTAAAGCATAACTTGCAAACGTGTGAACGCGTAGATCATAACGTGCGTTACGTTTACCCTTAAAGAATTTATTATTTGTAATTCAAAAATGGATTATCAACAGTCATATAAAATGTATTTTACGCACGACAGGGTTTTGGTTGTAAGCCGACGAAATTATAATCTGGTATTGGTTCAAAGGTTCTGACAGTGGCGTGCATTGCTCTATGACTGCGATTACTCTATGAAGGTAGGCTGCGTGAAGTTTAAAGCTCGGGTATGAACAATTGTTCATTGAGTATTTGAAAATGCTCATTTTATGATCACCTTCCGCCGATTGTTGAAATTGTCAACTGAATAAATGAGCTTACAAGTTCTTTGAAATTTGATAGAAATTTTTGATGTGAAACAACATTTATCGTGCCTAGTTGTGTTGCGTGGCAAGACAGGACGACGCTCTTGCACGGAACCAAAGATATTAGAAGAACGAGATATGCTATGTTGGCCGCCGGACCGTTGCCGGAGTACTACCTAATTAGGGTACTTTGAACGGTATCGGGACGTGTACGCACAGAAATCTGTTCTATGTATTAGTGCGGATACCTTAGCGATGCCTTAGCGTAAGCGAAGGTGTGCAGTAGTATTGGTGAACAAAACCGGCGACACTCGGCAAAACAATTCCACTCAGTACGAACTGCGCATAGCACATCTCGTTCTTCTAATATCTTTGCACGGAACCGACGAATGTCGTACATTGGACGACGCTTCATTCGGCCAGCTTCGTGAGTCGACAACTCTTTCCGCCCGGCCGCCAAAATTCTGCGCGGTATATTTGCTTCTATTCTCACTAAAATTGGAAATGGATAATCAAAAATATAAAAACTTATTTACTTTCCCTTTCTGCAATAAAAATCAATTTTGATGTTACACATCTGTCCGTTTAAATTTTCTTTTAATTGCTCTTTACGGTTCGTTGCTTTTCTTAGGGTAGGCACAGATTTCAGTCTGTATGGGCTGTACGCCACTGGGTTTTGGTATTATTTAGATTTAACGGACCTCAAGAAAATATGGAAATTTATCGAACTTTGACCATGATGTATGGCAAAGTAGAATGTAGATCTCAGTCCAAAAGCAGTGAAAAATTGCTGAATTATTTTTGACTGACGTAATATATATATAAATGTATATATTACGCCAGTCAAAAATAATTCAGCAAAACCATATTCAATCAAGCCATCTACATGGACATTTACAATCTCATAACTCTTAATACCATTCGAGGCCCCGTTGCCATTGAGGCCATCACCGCCCCTGGATCCTTCAAGTACCCAAGAGGCGGGGAGATATCACGCACTTCGGGAATCACTGATTCAGAGCATGATGTGACGCAACTTATGATCTAAAACCTAGAATCCTCTCTGAAACCTAGTTCCAGTTTAACAAATTCGTTAGAGAAGCGTTCAAATACTATAACGAAGATACGTCAAAAGATAGCATGAGCGGTTCTATATCAAATCATTCTAATCTCATACAATCAACATTTCTGTGAGATGGTACTATGCGTGCAGCATCATCTGCTATCAGGTGACGGCTGCATCATCAGAATCCGTCACGCCAACTGTCACGCATCTGTCACGTGACCTGTCACAATCGGTCACACATTCGCTGTCCGTCTCTGTCACAGAAATCCCAGAGTCACATGAAACAGAACGGGTCTTCCTCATCGGCTAATTGGACATGGTAATCAAAATTATCATCTGAATGGGGACTAGATCGTTTTGCATAATCCGATCTGAAATTAGATACGTGCATTAGTTGGCGTAGCACAGTAGAGCAGTTTACATCTTTCGAGATTAAGTTTTGAAGCAACGTGATATGATTGAAAACTTTGGTTTTACGAAATTGGCCTAATAGAAAAGGTTTAGAACCTGTAAGTAATTACGTCTCTTACCTTAGCTGCCTTAAAATAGTTGGGTAAAACAGGTGAAATCCTCACCTGAAAATAAAAGAAAAATAACAGTCATTAAAACGATTAAAAAAATTGGCTTCTTTTTATGGCACTACGTTCTACGGTTATAATAAATCTGTAGTTAAATTACTTTTAAAACAATAAAATAATCAATTGAACAAGGAATAATCAAAACACAGAAATTTCTATCTGAGTTATTTGCAGATGTCAGGGGCTATTAATATTTTTAAAAGGTAGTAAAACTTGTGGTGAAATTAATGAAAATGAAAAAGACAGAAGATTCGCATTTGCACAATAACGCAAAAAGATATATAATTTAGTTACGATGATTTAGTTATGAAATAAACATTATCTGACGAGACGAGTTTTGAGTACCGCACGTATGTCAAAAATCGGAAATAGGCTTTGATCTCAAAATTGTTCTTCCTGTAACATGATACAAACAAATACAGACTTCAAAGAAAACCAGGCCGTCTCTAATTTCAAGACGTATCAAATTAAATAAGAATACCTTAACCGGTCATGGTGACCATCCACAGATAACAGACAAGAAACTAACAGCTGTATCGAATAGTAAAATATCTATTTTTGAAAATAATGGAGTGAAGATGAACATCTAATCGGTTGGAAAACAGTTTCATGTAAATAAAAGAGGCAACCATATGTCATAAGATATTTTCGGCACCGGTTTATTACTGTTTGATACGACCAACTTAATCCCAAAAAAAAGCTGTTAGAATTTAAAATGATTACCTACTTAACTAGATAGGTACTTCATGATGTGACTCTAATCGACATGTGAACACCTCTTAAGAAGTCGTGAGTACTGTTTTCATGATTGTTCCGGATTGAACCATTAAAAATAATGTATTATTAAAATGTATCATCTGTGATCTGTAGGGGTGGGCAAAATCAATAGATTTCCAATGATCTAGCAAAAAAGAAATTGGCTTTTTTTAACATATAATCGGAGCTTTATCAAAGTGCAGACATCAACATCAACGAAAGGAATTGGTCAAACGAAAGTAGCCATTTTTGACATAAAAAATGTGGCCAGCATCAGTAAATTTAATGTCTTCTTCAATGATCGCAATTTCACTTCGTAGCGTTATTTTAATCTAAAGAAAATAAATCAATTTGTTAAGACCACAAAAAAGTACATACAGAAAAAAATATTACGATAAGCGGTGATATTATTTTTAAAAAAATATTATGAAACAGGTAATTGATAATTAATAGATCAAAAACTTGTGTCTATTCTTACATTTATTAATTTTCATTATACGCTTATCCTGACGAAGAAACTATTGGTTTCGAAACTTCGGAATCTCCGAACATTCGAGATGGGTATTTTGAGGGACATGCTTTGGATTCCCCACATTCTATATTTTAAGCTAATGACGTTAGACTGTCTTTTTAGGAAATCTATAAAAAGAGTAACCAAGAGAGTTTTCCAGATTGATCCTGAAAGAGAAGATCTCTGAAATAACAACTCAAGGAAACTGAGAAAAATCGCTGAAAGTTAATAGACGAAAGCGGATATATAGGAATAAACACAAAACTAATGTTGACCACATCGATAAATCTTAACCATTAACAGAGAGCTGTTCGTCGCACTAACTCTAACGCTGAGTTCTGCCATCATTAAATAAATTGGTAAAGCTTTTAACAGATAAAATTCATCGTGAGACTTTCTTACGGGAATCTTTTAAAGGAGCGACTACTGATTTTCCCGATTGATCCTGAAAGTTCCAGGACCTCAGGAATTTAGCAAAGAGCTTAGAAAGTGTATGGATGAAGTTAATCATTGTGGCAGTAAACTAAAGTGAGAGACGATTTTGTTATGCTATTTAGTAATATCGAACAAATCATGGAAAGTATTATTGGACAATCCTTTCATATTGTAATTGTATGTGTTTTTCCTATCGTATCAGCGGCAAAGATCAACGACTGCCTTATTTGAAAGCATTAATGTCAAAACTGAGCGCGAATCGGATTATGCTCATTAACCTCCATTCCCACGTCCAAAATACACATCAGTTAGAATTAACGGAATTATCCAACAACTTAACTATTCTTGCACTGTCACGGTTAATTGTTTAATCGGCTTTAGTTTAGGTCAATAATGTTTGTTAAATTGAAACGAAGCGTTTTAAAAGCCAATGCCCACAGATTATAGACACATAATTGTGAAACTATAAAATATTACCATCATTGGCGGTACAGCTCTTGGGGAATACAAGTCGTTTTTAGGAAAACCTCCACTTCACAGCTCCTTTCAATTCCTTAAACCTAAGGATGTGATGTTCACAATTCCAGCCAAAGTTTAACACTCTTTTATGTTCGGCTATCTTTCATCCTTGCTACATATCCAGCGGAATAGTCCCGATTTAAAAAAAAAAATAGTATTATTGACAGCTCTTCAAACAATTAGTATAATTGCTCGTGATTAAATCTTTTCCACAAGACACTATTTTCTCGTATGGTAAGACTGGACTACAAAGGATGTTTTCTTCTTTATTCGCTTTATGTTGTTTAGCATAAAGTTTTGTGCATTATATTTAAATCGGGAAACAGATGTGTATAACTTTATAACAAGGAAAAGAGATGATAAACGCTCGCTTACGACTTCCCTGTAATTATGTCTAAGAATGGGTATAATCCATATTTGACTATACTTTACAAGGAGTTAGATCTGCGCCCATTAAACAAACGCAATAGAAATAGCCATACAAGATCTCTAGGCGCAGATGTCGCTAATGACGCGATAACCTTAGTTAAATTTTTGATTTTAACAACGATTTTATAAGGTATGTACTTGTACTTAAGTTAAAACTAAAATAAATTTAAATGTTAGGGTGTGCTCTTCAAAGTGATTCCGAATTATACGTAACCAAATAACCTGACCTTTACTTTTCAAAATGATTAAACCACATACGGTTGTCCAAGTAAGTACAACCAAAGCAAATCTCCAACTTTTCAAGAATCAGGTAAACAAACCTAATACCTAACCTAACATCGAAGGCGTAACTGTTGAACGTGATTATAAATAATAAGGAAGTACCACCTAACCTAACCTTCACTGTTCAAAATGATTAAATCGGTAAATAAGTAAGTTCTGCCTAAAGCCTTCACTTTTCAAAATTAACCAAATAACACAAGTATCAAGAAAATTTCTAATCCAGAAAAATAATATTGACTATGCCCTAAAGATATCGCAGTAGACAAAACATGCTCATCAATCAAACAAAATCAAATAAACATTAGCTCACACCGTGTAGCTAAAAGCCTTGAGCAAAAAAACTGTTTTAAAAACCCCGCGAAGTGTAATGTAATAATACGCCGTGAATATAAAAACATCACGATGCAATCAATACCCGATCTAACAATTTCCTAATAGCAAAACTGGATCCATGTTCGGATCCATTCAAAATAATAACCCAGTCTCCTAATGGCGGCAAATTAGAAATTCATAAAGCAACATTAAAACTAACCCGAGAGGTGACGACTGAATAAGATTAACTAATGCAGAAAGTGAAATTTGCAAGAGTCCATTAAATTGAAATTAAGTTACCGAGGGAGTATCACAAGTCACCGGTGACGGGAGAGCAGGCTTACATGGCGGTAACTGTCAAAACTAACTGGCAAAAAACAGAACGAGTTTCACTCTCAGAATATTAGACGCTCCAGCCAAGTTATGATCTTACGAACGTGAGGCCTTTAATGAGGAGAAATGCAGATTCGAGATTCCTTCCGGCAAAAAGGCGTTTCTCAGTATTAAATTTGTCTTACGTGATGCATTAATTTAAGCAGAAAAACATACGTATATGATGACGAATAGACTTTTACCAAATCCTGAAAAAAAACCTGTTTTAAAAGATATGGAAGATACACAACCGATAAAGAGCATTCAAAAAGTGTGAGATTTTGTTGTAGGTATCCTACCTTGTTATTTTGTGCGTCTTGTATTTCCGCTCCCATACTACTAAGGTCCTTCAGTAAGCCTTCACCATCCTTTCCAGTGTCAAGTCCCCAGCCAAACTTTCTCCTTTCGGCGATATCAACAATATCTAGCCAGAAAAGACTCTCCATGATGTTCGGCTTCTTCTTGATGCTGTTTCTAAGGCTTCCCGTCCTTACTAAGCCTTGTCCAGGGGAACCAGAAAGAGCTGCTTTAGCGTGAATGCTGTTCCAGGGAGGTCTGGCTGATGGAGAAGGCGAAGAATTTCTGAACGATCCAGTCCTTGTGCTTTGATTTGGAGAGTTGAAGTTTCTTCTGACTAGGATGGGTTTATTGCCTGGTATCGGCGGCTTTTCGCCGTCTGGATAACCATTTGGTCGTTTCTCACCATTTTCGTTTATCGATGGTTTACGTTCAAGCGGTTTCCTTTTCTCATCTTTGATTATTTGGTTTCCATCGTCCGTCGAACCATCAGCTTTGACGTCATCCACTGTCACGATACCTATTTTCTTCTCTCTAAAACTCATCCTTCCTGAAGATCGTCTAGCGTCTTTTTTGTCGAAGAAAATTGCAGAATCTTTACCATTCTTGTGTGTTTCGTCACTTTTCTTGTATGATTCATTCGATTCTTCGCTAGAAAAGTGTGGATGATCTTCATCCATGAAACGCATCTTGGCTAGAGAGGCCTTCGTGGACATGTGATACAGACGATCCGAGGAATTGTTCTGTCCCTGTGAATCCAGTGTATGTTTGCTGCATTCTGATTTGGTATTGTCACTGGAGTCTGTATCGCTGTGCCCCTCCATAGAACTAGTGCTGAAGCTTTTTCCATAATCAGGAACATCTTTGTTATTTCCGTTAGCATTCAACGTTTCCGCATTGCGGATTTCAATGAAACAGTCATTTGCGCTACCTCTCGAATCTCTGGATCTGATGCTAGAGTTGGATTCTGATTTGAGAATAGTTCTTGGAGCAGGGTCAGTTTGGCCACTCGCATGAGCTTTTCCTTTACATTGTTTATGAATGATAGCAAGATTTGCTTTCGTTTTACTTGGACTGGGCTCCCTTCCTCTCAATGAGAGCTCAAAGGTTCTGTGCAGATGAAACATCTTCACCTAATTAAAACAATGTTTAATCTTCACTTTTCTTCATCATTAGATTCTTATCCACTATTTTGTATATCTACGAAACATTGTTTCACTAAAACTTGTTGCACATTCACTTTTTACTACACAATTTATGTAATCGAAAAGGAAACACTGTAAACTTTAATCAAACAGAAAGATTTAGAATATTATGCATTATTTTGCGTGATATTTCACAGTATCGATTGCGAGGATTGAAACTAAACCGATATAATGTATTCGTATCACGCAACAATATATTAATATTCCGATACATAATATGACAGCTGACATTCATAAACATGTCCTAATATGCTGAGTAACCCAACACTACCTTCTTATTGGCATTTCTATTAGATGCACCGAGAATTGAAATGTCGCAATGTAAATTATATAATACGAAATAGGTGACAAATAGGCAAGGACTTATTTAAGAAACGGAGACAAAAAACATCTTTGTTGGAACAAAACGGAAAGATAATAGTTTAATTTAAGTATTCAAAATTTTCAGTTAAACAAAGAGAACAAAACATGGAACTATACAAAGTAAATGAACGTGGTACGACTTCCTACATATCGAACTGCATAACATCAATGAATAATAATTACTATCGTGAATGTAAATCTGAAAGTCACCTTGAGAACTAACATGTCTATACATAAAGTCCACAGAATGGAGTGTTACAGCATTAAACTTAAGATCGCCTTTGAAAGATTCGTGAAGAGATGCTCAAAATAACTGTTTACTGCCTACAAACTTTAATCAGAAGAGAAGATTTGAGCATTGGAAAAGAAAACACATATGTATAAGAATGAATAGAATGTGATAAGGAATCAAAGACGTCGTGGTCATTTCGATACACGTAAATTATCGAGTATCAGAGAAAACATTGAAATAATTAAAGTATTCTTGAGTTGCAGATAACCAAAAGAAATTTATTGAAATATTCTAATACAATGCCAACGCATTATCTTATATTTTTATCTTTCGTCGATCACCGAACAAACCTTATCTTCAATTGACACTTCCACACAGCGAGAGTTGTGTTATACCTACGTATTTATATCAAGAATAGAGATCCAAAAATTGAAAGTAACGCAATGTGGGATGTAAAGATGCGTGTTAGGCACACACGAAGAAATCGAAAATACAAAGTATGACAACTAAGAAAACAAACAAAAGTAACCGATATAATTGAATAAATACCTACGCCAAAAATATCAAAGGAAATGGGCACACAACATTGCTCGGAGAATGGAGTATAATTCCATGGCCTATTTCTATATGGGAGACATGTAAAAAAATGCCGATTTTGAGTTATGCAATTTTGTTTTTGAATAAATTGTGGTTTGCTCCAGCACGGATAAAACCTACTGATTTGGAATACTGTTAATTTATTACAAATCTGATCAAATTATTCGTTTTCCTGTTAAAAATGGGACTGCAGGCCTATAACGAATGATTTAAAAGAGTTCCTAACAAATTTTCAGTCAAAACAGAATGTTTATGAGGACGGCGGAACACGTGTTCATAAAAATACTGATTTTGATATTGACATACTGATGTTGTCGCATTCCGTCATTACATGTATTAGGAAACAAACACGTGTTCTCGATATATTCTGAATGACTAATATTTTATCAGGAAGTTGGCATGCTGACACGTTTTTAACAGGATCATTTTTCTCCGTGTTTTTCGACAGAGAAACAACTCAAATATTGTTCGGCTTAGTAGGGAAAGCACATAACGTAGACAAAGGAAGATACCATGCAACGGAGCTCTCAGCAGCAGGGTATAAGTAAATAAAGACATTGGACCATAGAGCTATCATTGGGCACGAGACTAGATTTTTTAGCGAGCCGTCATCGAATTTCAAAGTGAGCACCAAATAATTAAGATCATCGAATCTCCAAAGAAAACATAACACTTGTTTACTTTCCACGAGATAATCAAAACACTACTCAAGCGGTCTTAAGTTACCCAACACGTTAGGAAAATAATCTCTAACACAAATATTCATAACAAAACATCAGCCAGGAACTGTCAATCTCAATATTGAACCGATAAGTGAGACTGAAGTAGGTGAGGAAGGAAAGGAAATGTGGAAAAGTAAGATTCTAATCACTAAACCTAGTCAAGTTCACCATTTCCTTGGCTACGAAACAAGAGATGGCGGGTTCAAAACCGAGCGTGCGCAAGTAAATTCTATGTGATTAATTTTGTGTTATTTCACAATGTTTTAATTAAAAATAGTATATATTATATTTGTGGCACGTTCCAGAGTTCTCACGTTACATACTTTCAGTATCGCCCTGTTTAAAGACCATCATTCAGAACCAAAACGTTCCTTAAAATGGCTTTGGCTTTAGCCGTGTTTGGTGACTATATCTGAAAAGCCCAGCTTTGTGTTTCCGATCTCCTTTCCCTCCTTACTACCTCCAGCCTCACGAAATACACCAATTGATGCCATAGACTCACTGGGTCCAAACGGTTGGAACTCTTGACATGTACTCAAATAAAAAATATAAACAAATCAGAATCCGTGCGTACACAGAGGAAAATAAGTATTGCTAATTTATTAATAATCTCTTCAAATTATACGTCATCCGGTTATAAAGGGGATTGAAGGCCCTTAACAAATGAATTGATAGGTTTCCTGTGACACAGTTAGTAAAATACGAATGTATTATCACGATTTCGGAACACGTGTTACACAAAAAAAATCTAATATTTTCGCATTTCGTCATTGTATATTATCAAGCCAAATGAAGGTGCATGAACAAATGTTCCAATATATTATAAATTTACTAAAAAGTTTATCATAAAACGGACTGCAATCCCGTTTTTAACAGGACTACCAATAATTTGAAGTGACTTTTAATAAATTAGCAATACAGATTTTTCTCCGTGTGGTAGTAACCAGATTAGAAATGTCAATTCCCATCTAGTTCCCTTTCCTACTCCCTTCAGGCTTACCAGTTCCACCGGCTCCGGGCAGTTGAGACTTTTGTGCAGTTCATCAATGAATAATGTAGCCAAGATTAAAAATAAAAATAAATTAATTGTGTGAGGTCTATGAATAAATAAACGAGAGATATTGTAATTTTAATTAAATTCTGTTGCATAACCCCAAAGTAAGTTTCCCAATGTGTTTGAAAGATAAAAGCTTCTCTCTCCAGTATACAAATACAGATACAGTCTCCACGCGCCTTGTATACAGTTGTCAATCAACTGCGCACTCCAATTAAACTCGGAAGCTGTTATCGTCCAAAAATAACAGACAGTAAAAGTTAAAAGTGAAAATGGCCAGGCAACAAGTAAAAAGTTTAAATTATATTAATGAAGATTTGTTTCACATGGGAATTGATTTAGGACTGGTTGTTTCAGAGAATTTGAACAATTATTCAGTTCTGTAAAAGATTCTGTTATCATTTCAGTTCTGTCAAGCAACTAGCCTGTAATGATATAATAACATAACAGACTTTCACAGAACCCGAAAATGATCGTTTAAATTTGATGATTTTCTGTCTAAAACGTTGAAGATGAAAATATCTTGCAACGAACCATGAAAAAACATTTGCAAGAAGAACCTCCATGGAGTGTGAAGGATTCACATATAAAAAAATGTTGTCCAATGTCCTACAAGACCTGAACTCGGAATAAAAGAATGAAGTACAATTGAGTACGCTTACTTAAAAATTTCTTTACTGACACAAGATTAGCATTATTACGTTAATAAATCCAATAATGTTGCACTAACAACAGAGACGTGAGAACCCACTAGCATATTTTTTTGGCTGCTCCAAGTAAGTGTGTCATATTAATTATATTATTATACAAAACAACTTTTGCATTGTTCAGAGAATAATGCAAACTTTTTACGTATTACACGTTACAATGAAAATATTGTAAACATTCCTAGTGCTTGTATGAATGTTATATAGTGGAATGAAAAGAGTTTCTCAGATTTCTTTCTGAACGTAATCTAGTCGCATACATTCTAAAGCACGTAGTTAACAGACTACATTCATGTTCTCTTAGAAATCTAAGTTAATCGATTGCATAATATACAAGTTCATGAATATTCATGTGTGACTGACCAAGTTCTTAAGTCCGAATCCACAATTTCGCTGGTCTTGTTAAAAGCGAAATTGTGTAAAAAGTTCGTTGAAAGCCTTCTTTTTAAAGCCGGACTTTGTTGTTAGTGCAACATTATTGGATTTATTAACGTACTAAGGCTAATCTTGTGTCAGTAAAGAAATTTTTAAATGATGTAGTAATTATGGAAGCTTACTCAATTGTTAATATTTTAGTGTGGATTTATGCCTAAAATGTCCTAGTAGAACTGTGCAGAGTAAAATAGAAAACGTCTCTAATGTATGTATAAAAGGGGCACCTCTGATAAGGTGACTTCACAGAGGTGCCCGGGTTCATGGGGTGGGTGGGGCGGATGCATCTGCCCATTTACTGCGTGGCGGGCCGGATCGAGAGAGCCTGGTTGAGGGACACAATTTGACCTCTCCAGCAGCGACCCAATCGTCTTATATCGCAGTGAAAGGATGGATTCATATATCCGTCACTCTTGGACACACTCATGACCTTTTCCTTCCCTGAACATCCTCTCCTTCCTTTCCTTGAAAGGACCCTCCACACAGTATCTCTAAAAGCCTGGACAGGCTCCGTTGGAAATTATATTCCTCAGGGCCTCCTGTGTGGAACTACTGTAAATTTTTTTTAAATATTTAAATTATTTATTACAGAAAGCAATCACTTTGTGGTTTGTCATATTTAATAAAAATAAAATAATTATTTTGTGTAAAACCATGATTTTAAATTAATTTATTTACCGTCCGGTTTCGCTTCGTACTAAATGATTCACATATAAAAAAAATTGTCCAACCTCCTTAGTAATTTGTACACTGATGATGCTTGAGCAAAGCGAAACCGGTCGGCAAATAAATTAATTTAAAACTCGTGGTTTTACACAAAATAAGTCTTTTATTTTATATTAATTATTTGATCGGTAAATCTATTAATAACAACAAAAGACAACAAAATGAAAAGTGCATCATGTGTTATTTAAGTCTATTCCTATCGTAAAAAAAATATAAATATTTGTTTACAAGTGATTACTGTACCACGGTACCAAATTACCGACTGTAATCAATACCCACAGTGGCACAGTGCTCCTAAAGCAAGCACCACCCGAGTTACGGTGTAGGTGTTCTAGTCTTGAAACTAGTTCGGAGTTGGGCTGACTCACAGGCCGGGATAACTGGTTCGATTCCGGGGACAGTCATCGAAAATCTACGCGGAAACTATTCGACATGCAAAGTGCAAAGCCGATAGCTCTGTGACTGAAAACCCACGATATTTGCTTAGATGCAGTCACCCTGCAAAAGCTTTTGGTATTCTCAGACATTTAGGATCAAATTTCAAATGGTTAATCTTTAAAAGGTTATGGCTCGCATTTCAAACAGACATATTTCAAATAGTTTTCAAGCAAATTTCTCGTGGATGCCATACATAAATTAAGTTTAGCTAAAAATAAATGGGATTTGTCCAAGGATATAAGGGTTCACATTGAGATGGCTAGAAGTGCCTTTATGGATATGAAGAAACAAAATGATTTGTTGTTACGTTTTCTCTTAAATATTGAAATATTGAAGTTATGCCACATTGAGACGACTAATTTATATGATTTTATTTAACCATTCCCTATTTTTATTTTTTCAGCGGTTATGCATATTGAGACGACTTATTTATATTTTATTTAACCATTCCTCTATTTTTTTTTGTATGATATTTGAAGTGATTTATTAAAATTTTCGGTAAAAACCGATTTACATTGTGTGTGTACAGGAACCGTTAAAACGTTAGTTTCCCCCATTTAATAATGATGGTAGGTTTGTCGAAATTGTTTTATAAGTTAATGTATTTAACATCTTGAAGAATTCATGTAAGACGTATTCAAAGAAGGCAATGAGAATGCTTCGAAACTCATGAGATTGTTACGAGGGCACTTCCGCTGATGAAAACAGAAGAGGAATAAGAAGAAGAAAAGTTAGTGATAATCCCAAAATGGGAGAAACACGATCATAAAGACATGAGCATTCCCAAGAAACCTATATCCATAACATGTCATTTATTACGAACAACAAGATGTAGGAAATGACTGAGAGCATCATCAGCACAGAATGTGGTAAACGTCATTTAACCGGGCACCAGGTTATCAGAAGTGGCAGCAGTTTTCTAGAAATGACAGTGATTAGAATTCACGTTGAAACCTGTTTGAAATTATGGTACTCCTTATCCGTTCGGATTGCCCTAGAAACTGGAAAATTTTCTGCATATTTTAGTAAATGTATTCAACAGGTAATGGCACCTAACCTGGCCGGTCATACGTCATGACGACATCACTGTGCTGTGGATAAATGGACTGTGCTTCAAGTGTCAATCATTTTGGAGAAGTTCGGTTCATACTATAGCAGATTCCTTTCTAAACCAACCTGAAGGCGATTGATGTTTTCGAGAACTTCAAAATCATGACTTTTTAATCGTCAGTACCGATATTCCAAGTTTATTACATTTTATTTATATATATATATTTCCCTATTTGCTATTCCCTACTTCTACTTGCTAGCTTGCGCCGTGTTGTAGCAAGTAGTCTACGACTTTTAGTGTATATTGGAACGATATTTATTATTTTTATATATGAATATAAATATTATCTTGCATAAGCACAAATTCTTGGAATGGCGTAGCAAGTGGTCTACGACTTCATTTTGAGTATCCATTGGATCGCCTTAATATATGTATATATATATTTTTTAATTTTTATATACGAATATAAATTTTATCTTGCATCAGCACAGATTATTTTACTATCCGGCTTGTAAAAATGCTTTTGTCAATAATTCATCACCAATACTAATTTCGGTTTTGTCCTGTGTAACTCTGGAACTCGGATTTACTTTGAATGTAAGTGTCATTTTCAAAAAAGGCACTGATTTTATTAAGAATTCAGATAAGCTATAATGTACCTACTAATAAATTTAAAAAAAATTGTAATTTTGTCTTGATCATTCGGCAGTATAATTGTCCTCGTTCTGATGATATGTATTCTTTTGAAATCCTACAATGATAATAATATCCCGTGATATTTCACGGGCTGCGCTAGTATTTAGCAAAAGTTTTCACTGTTGATTTTATTGTAAAATGTGGCAAAGTTTGATGTATATTTTAATTCTGACAAGAAAACATTTCAAATTTCGGTGACTTTCGAGACATTTAGTAGACGCGACGAAGAAATTTAAACCTTATTTCAATTTCCAAATTACACTTTTATTGCAGAAAACGCATCGCCCAGTCATCAAGTTTCGAAAGAGTCAATAAGAAACTAAATTCATCCAATTTCAAACATCTTATAAATTACTTTCATCGATTTTAAACTGCTTTAAAAATACGATAACAACAAAATTTATGATAATTCATGACTTTGGCCTCTCCAAGGAAGTTAAAAAGACCTTCTAAATAATTTGAATATAGTATTCTCATTCATTCATAAGTACCACATGTTTCAACCGAAATTTGAAACTAAGAAACCATATGAAAAATCGCCCACTAAGTGGCGTAACTGAGATTTTAAACTCGAGTAAATAATGTACATTACATATAAAAGAGAATAAATATTGGCTTTAGGCTGAAGATAAGAAGCTGATCCAATGTGCGTACAGGGTTAGCGGATAATTTAATAATGACCAGCAGAATTTGGAAACAACTTCTGGACTGGAGTATCAAAATACATGATAATACTGTGCAAAAGAGAACGGGTGTGATTGACAAACATTGACTTGAGGCTGAAAATAAGAAGCTAATCCAATGTACGTACAGGGCTAGCGGATAATTTAATAGTGACCAGCAGAATTTGGAAACAACTTCTGGGCTAGAGTATCAAAATACGTGATGATACTGTGCAAAGAAGAACGGGTGTGATTGACAAAAGATTATCAGCTCGATTTCTATCGCTTTGCACAGATGAAACGTCGGCAGTCTGAGTCTGTTTTGCAGTATTGGAGTCTGCCCGAAGGAAATAGCAGAGTTGCTCCCTAAAATAAACAAAAACGTTTAAGCCGATCTCAATTATGCCAGTAGCACTAGAACGGGTGACTCGTCCTGTTGCAACATGCACATGTAGGGAATACCTTCCTACATCTTCTTCGCTAACCCGCCTCACAACATCACCCAACAAGATAGTGAAATAGCTCTCTTGGCTAGATCTAGTCTAAAGCGTTAAAAAAGTAACGATGTTACAATGTAAAAGATAATAAAATTAAATCATTGAAGACGAAGAATATACTAACAAATCTAAAAGAAACAGAACAAGACATAGAAAATAAAAAGGTAACGGTCGCACATCTCTGTATTACCGGGACATTTTTTTAAGTCATTTTCTCGATCTCAGATTTTAAACTTGGAAATTATCTTCAATTTTTTTTTGCTAATCTCTTTTTGGATGATTATAAAGTTCTACACGAATTTATTTGTAACCCAAATAATAAAATTAGTAAGGTTAGTAAAATTACACGTTTCAAACAATATATTAAATTTTCCATACACTGTATTCAGAGGGAGGGTTCCTGACTCCACGGCAATAATGAAGGCATCGGAAGGTTATGAAGACGTAGGTACCCACCGATAGAAAAATGCCCAGATAAGCGCTTAACGCTTACGATAACGCGCGTTAAAAGATAGAAAAACAAGCTTCAGGCTGCAACTCAACTCTCTAAATGTGGGTACCAATCTTGCGGTGGCGTTAAACCTCTATTTCCTACCAATAAAGACACCGAACAATAGCCCATAAGTGTTTTACTGCTAACTACACACGTTAATTTTCTTCGATTCCATCAAAAGTGAAAACATTTTTACTGCAAATTTGACTAATTTCTAAACGCAGGTGAAGTGCCACCAGTCTAGGAAAGGTAATAAAAGTCAACATCATCTGTACGGGGAGAAAGCTAGCGGCTAAAGTTAGATATCAGGCGAACTGACGATATGCGCAAACACACATTCGTGACCGTTGACAGTACGGCGGTTGTACGTCTGTATTATTGATTACTGACAAGTTAGTGAATTGCGCACTGCGATCACTACATAATAGTGTTCAGAACATAGAATAAAAAAAACCACGTTCATATGGTTGAGGGATTGGGAGAAATTGTTTAAAATTTGAGAGGAAGAATGGTTGAGATACAAAAAAAGGAAACGCCTACGCCAAAGCAGAAATAAACTAAAAAAAGTTACGTATTTTTATTTATTTTTCTACTGTTAAATTTGGTAGCCAACATACAACTTAAAAAAAGTTTTTGAGAAAACGGGAAATCCGTTTGACAGATTCTCATTTCTTAATGGGAGGAATTTTTTTATTTTTTTTTTTATATTAACTGAAGTCTTGGTCTTGAAGTATGGGTCTTGAAGAGTCCCATGTTGTAGGAGGGAGGAAACACAGAGGCCGGTAGCTCGTTCCACAGCCGAGCTATTGAACTTAAGAACGAATCGTAGAAGCGACCCGTTCTCATGTGACAAATGTCAACCGTGTACAAATGTTGGGCGCGCGTTTGGCGTGTATCCCGACTACGCACCGATGCCGAAGGGATCAATGATGCTAGTTCCTCAGAGCATCTTCCATTGTAATACCGATAGAACAAGGACAGCATACCTACCTGACGTCTGTGCTCTAAAGATTGCAGTCCGTTTGTTAAGATTGGGGAATCTATCAAACGGACCGCCCGTTTTTGCACAGAGTCAAGGGTTTGGAACGCAATCTTTAGAACAGAGATTTAAAGAGGGATGCTGAATTTGTTATATCTGTATCTCAATAGAAGGTGCTCCGAAGAACTCACGCCATTGACCCTTTTGGCACCATTGAACATCCCAAACGAGTGCCCAACATTTGCACATATTTCACAATATTTTTTGTATGAGAATACGATTAATTCTTTTGTTCAACAGCTTGAATGTGGTAAGATTTATCGGCTTTCGTGTTTCCCCCACCTACAATATGGGTCGATCTTCGACCTTCGAGATCTAGGTCCACCCCTTCCTACAATAAAACAAGATTCTCCCCACAGCATCCCCCAAGATGAGATAGATGAATTGAGAAAACTGAAGGCCTCCAGTGTGGATAATTTTTTTTTATAATAACATATTTATAAAGGGATACTTGGACAATTTTCAGAGACGCTGCTTTAATCGACACTTCGACATGACATTCGATGACATCTTCGGAGTCTCACTTTGATAGTAATTTCTTGAGTTTGTTTTATAGACCGAAACTTTAAGACAATTTAAAGGGAATACAGGAGCGAGCTTTGTTCACGTACTATGACACAATGTGTAGATACGCAAATCACTGACTAACATACAGACAGACTTTGATGGATTTTGCTCCTACATAATTGTTCGCATTCCGTACTGGGGGCATTGCCATCTGCATATTATTGTTGTTTCACAACGGCGAAGATCGAATTTCCATGCAGCGTGTCGAAATTTCCATCTATTTCCTTTTGGCTCTTGACACGTGCGAGGGCCGCTGTGACGTCACACAATCCCACGTGGACTATTGCACATTTGCAATATATTAACATGCCAACGAGATCTTTATTTCACGAAATTGCGAGCAAGTGAAACTAAATCCATTATTGCAAGACTTTACTACTAAAAGTTACCTAATCAGCGATTATATTAGTTTAAATGAGGTTATTTTTAATCTATTCCTCTTTTTTCGTATGGTGGGGGTCAGAGGGAAACATCTATGTCAGTGAGCCTCTGTGGACCTCATCAATCCCGCCGGGAATGAATGCAGCGGTCATTATTTAACAACATGATTTTAATCTGCGTCATCAAGTATTAAATTTATTGTTAAAGATTTTCGACAAATTGACATATGAGACATCAACCCTACAAAGCCAATTGTTTTAACTTTTAACCTTAGCCCGTCTATTGTTATAATTGTTACGAAGATACCTACAACAGAAGGAAATATAAAATCGGTCTGTTAATAAACAAGTGGAAAACTATAAATATTATTTCTATGACACAGGTACACAATTAAAAGTAAAATCGATGCTAACGATAAATTAATTAAGGTTAGATAAATTAAGTATTATTACTCCGTCAATAATTGCAAATTCACTATGTATCGTAATTTTAACGGATTCTTCGTCAGGAAAACATTATTTATTTATTTAGATTTAACGGCACAGGTGCCGTTTACACGAAAGAGTTATTGACAGTCATAGCATAATGTAGAAAGAAAAAATGAAAAGATGATTTAAGCCAACAAGAAAAAATTAAAAAGAATAATTATTAGTACAAAGTTGGTGAAAGAAATGAAGAAGAAACAAAAACAACAAAAAAACTGTTAAGCAGTGACCGCGTTAAACTATACCCTGCTAAAATGTTTAATTAGTAAAGCTTTATATTTCGATAGAGGCTTATTAACCCTTCAGTACTATCATCAGTTTTGTACAGTTTGCAATGTTTTCCGTGTATAATCAAATGCGCCATATACATAATTATTATTATTTTTTAATTATCCGTAAAAACAACTACTGTTTTAGAAACCAGATAAAATTATTTTTCCGATGTCAGAATTTAAAATAAACATTACTATTTCTAAATAATAAAATTTTAATATCAAACGTGAAAAATGTTGTCAAAAACGCTAACCACATTTTTACTTAAATTTTTACTCCAATCATAGAAAAATTGAGAGAACTCGATATTTCGAAAAAAAAGTTCGTTTTTTGGGGAATTTGTAAGAAAACGGTACCTTCACTTTTTATCTAGTTCATGTAATAAAAAATATTTTAAAATTTTTTTTTAAAGTTAAACCGATTGTTATTTTGGCTATTTTTAGGAATTTATTAATGGATTATATTGGAAAGATATGAATTATTTCTCTTTGTAACGTCAACAAAAATAAGTTTTTATGCTCGATAGAAAAAAAGATAAAAATGCTTTTATAAAATAAGGACGCCCGGTCATATATGACCCTCCAACGCTGGAAAGGTTAAAAACATTAGTCAACACAGCATACGAGTTACCGATGGTGTGCAACATGTTTATAACAGAATTTTAGCCAAAAACCGTAGTATAAGAATATATAATATTATACGTTTATCCTAACGAAGAAACCATTGGTTTTGAAACTTGTAGATTAAATTCTTTTTGATTAAATAGTGATGTATACAAAAGTTATTTATTTTATTTAAATTAAGTAATATTAATTAGCCTCGCATAAAATATGCATACATATTCTAATTGAGTTATATTGACGATATTAACGAATCCGCAACATTGCACTTAAGAGGAAGCTACAAGCCAAAAATGTGTATATTCTTGGTATACAATATATTGTAGGTAATAGGCATTAAAATCGCTTGACAAATGAACTCTAGCACAAAACTGGTTTTTATTTATTTTGTAAATAATTTTATAAGAAAGCAAAAAAGTTAATCAAGTGAAACTGTCACAGATAATCTTAGCTATAATACTATATTTTTAAAGTTGTTTTCTTTATGCGTTCATAAATATCTATTGAAAAAATATTTTTTTTAGTAGTTTACATTTATATTTTTTATTGAGTACTTTATTTTTTTTTATTCTAATCAAGCGAAACGATAGGAAAACCTTCAATTTATCTAAAGCATATTTTTGGTATTCATAATGTACACCAATTCGTTATAAAGATTGATCAATTAAGCTTTGCCTTAAAATATTTCTTGCGATGTACCAATAATGTGTCATTTTATTCTGATTGTTACAAAATAAATCAAAGTTTATAAAGAATCTTTATGTATGTGTTTAGAATTAGAATAATCTCATTAACGTTTCCGTATTGCAAACCTCCATCAGTAGTCCATGCATGTGTGGGTAGTACTTATTTACATGTGAAATAAGATAAATAAGTCAACAGACAATGGCTGGCGATCTGTTTGCTGCAATAAATACAGGGTGTATCGGCTAGTACCCGACAAACTTTAACCAGCTATTCCTCAGCACATTTGGAGTAAAAAATGTTATGGGCGCTTTGCTGTCCGGTAACATTTTTTTTTCCATTAAAAACAAAAAATAAATAAAAAATCCACACTCCGTCACTGTCATTTGCATTGTATCTCGTGTTCAGCAAAGGTTCAGCAGCTGTTATTAGCAAGTGTGTCAAAAAGTGTCCTCGCTCTTTCCTACACACTAAATAATAATAGTTAAAAATGAGACTGATGGTGCCGTGCCATTTCGTTGTGATTGTAAAAGCGCGCCAACGTAGGTACGTACGTACATTATTCAACGAAACTCGAACAAAATATTGCCAGACGGGTTTTCAAACTTTGACAAAGGATAAAACATTGGTGACATGTGGTGAAAATATGAATAGTAAATTTTTTATTAAAAAAAATGTTACCGGACAGCAAAGTGCCCATAACATTTTTTACTCCAAATATGCTAAGGAATAGCTGGTTAAAGTTTGTCGGGTACGTGCCGATACACCCTGTATACTAGTTGGTGTACTAGTTTAACATTGTCTCCTACAGAAGAATATGCATGAGACGATGTACGAAGATGAATGAAACAAGGAATGTTTCAAGACAGAGATGTGTGGCGGTCTATCCTGTCCTATAAAATTATTTATAAGCTCTGGAACAATTCGAGTTGCAGACGCAAGAATTAAAGAACTGAAAATTCCTTGAATATGGTAGATTACTGGGAAGATGCAGGGGTCCTGTCTTAAGAGGAAACTACAAGCCAAAAATGTGTATATTCTCGGTATGCCTTATTTCGCCACGAATATAGGTAATAGGCATTATTAAAATCGCTTGGCAAACGGAGGCAAAAACACTCGATTTCATGCGCAAAAGTGTTTTTTTTTTTTATTTATTTTGTAAACAATTTTATAATAACGCGAAAAAATAATCAAGGGAAACTGTCACAGATAATCTTAGCCATAATATTGTTTTTTCTTTTAAGTTGTTTCATTTATGCGTTCATACATTTCTATTGAATAAATAGTTGTTTTTTTTACATGTATGTGTTATATTGAGTAAATATTTTATTTATTTGAATTCTACTCAAGGGAAACGATAGGAAAAGCTTCAATTTATTTAAAACATAATTTTTGATTTTTGTTGTTTGTTTTTGGGGTGTTATGCCGTGTTGCGCTAACTCCTTCTTTAGCCGACGTTTCGGACAGCGTTGCAGTGTCCATCATCAGGGCAGATCCGGTAGATCCGAAGATGTGTGAATTTTGGTTGTTGAGTTTGTGCTTATTTATTTGTGGCCTGGGCCCATCCAAGTGCGAAATGCCAACGGAAGTGGCGACATCTTGTGGCGAATTCTGAAAGCTCAGTATTTATGTTAGCAATACCATATAATAACACAATATAAAACCATTGCATTTATACCTTGATACTGGGTACATCTACTCTAATCGCTGTCAATCGGTTTTCTAATTCTAGAATTCGCCACAAGATGGCGCCACTTCCGTTGGCATTTCGCACTTGGACGGGACCCAGGCTAACATAAATACTGAGCTTTCAGAATTCGCCACAAGATGTCGCCACTTCCGTTGGCATTTCGCACTTGGATGGGCCCAGGCCACAAATAAATAAGCACAAACTCAACAACCAAAATTCACACATCTTCGGATCTACCGGATCTGCCCTGATGATGGACACTGCAACGCTGTCCGAAACGTCGGCTAAAGAAGGAGTTAGCGCAACACGGCATAACACCCCAAAAACAAACAACAAAAATGCTTTTGGCCGTGAGAATCTAAAAACTTACATAATTTTTGATATTCATAATGTATACCAATTCGTTATAAAGATTAATCGAAAATCATTATTTAGCATTAAGCTTCGCCTTATATTGACATTTTGGGGGCCTTTCCGGTCTTAAAGTAGAGGCTGATGTTTAATATTTTCATTGGTTACCTGCGGCAAGGTGTCTTGAAGCTATGTTTTAAGTCAAAAAACTATTTCTATTATTCTCACTTATTTTGGGTACAATTTCTCGGTGTTCGAAGCCTTCTGGAATGTGGGGCTATTCAGAATTGGTATATTAGCCATTAGCGACTCTATGCCACTGCCAATTGCACTGCCAATTGAACAGTTTGGCGTATTTTCAAAATACTAAATCTATAAATTCCAGAAAGAGAAATTTGCTAATTTTATGATGCCGAAGCTCAATATTCAGAGAGTTCTTGATGTTTCAGAAAGCATACATTTTCATTAACCATCACAAATTTGTGAAAAAAATACGCCGTGCCAAAAACAACAGTGGCAATAATGAAAAGAAAAAGCAATTCTATGACAAAAAATACTTCAAAAAACCTAAATGAATATATAATACAGAATGGGAACGAAAGTAACCAACTAATCATCAAGCTGTTTTTTCATAAATATATTTTTAACAATAAAAACTAATTAATCACCGTTCATTCTAATATTTTTTCTATAGATTTGTCTACACTTGTTTGTCTATGCCTATATTTGTTTATTTTAATTATACGTTAATCCTAATAAAGAAACAATTGGTTTCGAAACACATCGATGATTTTGATTAAATAGTGTGAATACAAAGTTATATATTTTCATCAAATTAAAATGAAGCCACAATTTGCGATTGTTAAAGAAGCAATATTTAAAACAATTGCAAATGATTTGTCGAGAACAAGAATTATTGATTACGATCCCGTGATTTTAGCGTATGATATAGAATATAATGTATTCGGAAGTCTCCGAGGCCTGCGAGGGTTTGTTAGTTCGGCCCACATCGGTTGAGCTGACAGTTGAATGAAAACAGATGCATTATAATGCGGCGGAATGAATGGCAATGTAATCCTATGATTATTCATGTTTAAATTCAGAGTGCCAGCGAGGTGGGACTTTAGTAATCATATGAGTTGAGCCTACACAAAATATGAAAATTGTTTACCAGCGTTTCTCAAACCATGTTGGCTCTTCATCCCTTATTCAACTATATTCAGTGAATATAGTTATTCAACTGTATTCACTGAATATAGTTATTCAACTGTATTCACTGAATATAGTTGAATAACTCCACTGTATTCTTCCCTCTCTCCCTTCTTCCAGGAAAATAATTTTTTATTCGAGCTTTATTCACAGGACTCAAAATTAAAAAGAAAATGTATTAAAATAGCGTAGACCCGTGAAAGAAAAATCACGACAATTTTCCAAAAGATAATATAAATAATTTTTTAAATATTATATTAATATGGGTAGGTACCTACATTATCGCTTGCGTGAATTCTTTACAAAATCAGTTCTAATTTTAAAAATGACGCTATAAATTCAAAGTAAAAAATTTGTTGGGAAGGAGAGGTGTGAGAGAAAAATCACGACAATTTTCCAAAAGATAATATAAATAATTTTTTAAATATTATATTAATATGGGTAGGTACCTACATTATCGCTTGCGTGAATTCTTTACAAAATCAGTTCTAATTTTAAAAATGACGCTTAAATTCAAAGTAAAAATTTTGTTGGGAAGGAGAGGTAAAGAAGAAGGTTGGGAAAAGTACCTAGATATTCATATCTGGTCACTAAACACAACTAAAGCCACATTAAGCAAAGTTTCGATTCTAATCATTCTAATTTCACTAGGACGATGCTGGGGCTATTTTTACGACGACGAATGCTACCCGGATACCTGAAGTGAAAAATATTTACTAATTTCGCCGAAACAGGCCACCATCCTTCCCCAAGATCCCTTCAACGCCCCCAAGGAAAGGGGCGATATTACCCACTTTGAGAAACACAGACACAAATCCATAAATCAGCTTGAATCATAAAAGTCAAACAATCGTTCATAACGATAAATATTACAATAAAAAAATCAAGGTCACCAGGTAATGCTAATTGCCAATAACTTCTGGAACACCCCCACGTTTAAATGTTTATTGCGTCAATAAATATTACAGGTAATCAAGAACAAGGAGGCACTTGAGTCATTGTTTTAAGCAATTGTAGGCAATTAGATATTTATATCAATTATTATAAAAGAGCCCAAGCGCCGGGCATTATACATAATTGAGATGCACGTTAACGTCGACTCTACTGCAGCATGAAACGTACGAAAATATGGATCAAATTTGAATGATTTGAAATGAGTATTTATGAGAATCACGACGAATGTTGAACGATTTTCTATGACGTTACTGTGAGTTGACTTCCTAGTGAGACATCTGGTTTTTAGCTATTAGTTTTCACGGTCGCTAAGATCCTTGTCTTTGTTTCTTTTTCGTGGGTAATTAACCAAACTGTATCGTTTGTTTCCGATTGCTTTGGTTTAGGTGTATTCATAAGACGATCTTTGTGGAAGAGCGGAAAAAAGATCCTTTGTGAAGTGGTCAAACAAAATTCATTTAATCTATACATATTATGTATGTATTTCACATACTGTGAAAATAAGATGAGGTATTTTTGCACCTCGTTCCAAAGTGGACAATATTTTGCCAGTGTCGCTCTGATAAGAGATTACTATTCAGAATTGAACCGTGCGTTGCTCGAAATAGTTTTAGATATATTTTACTAGCTGACGTGTACCCGGCGTTGCTGAGTGTTACCCTTAGGAGATAGACATATACTATCTTAGACTTTTCTATAGTCCTTTTTAAGATATACAATTCCGTAGTACATTATTTTGATGCATCTCATAAGGTTTAGCTAGCGTTAGCAATTTAAGTGCCCGAAAATATATTTTTTCGATTTAATTACAAAACATCGACTTTTTATAAATACAATATGCATGTATTGTATATATAAACCTTCCGGAAGAAATTCTCTAAATGATGGTGAAAACCCTATCAAAATCCGTTGCTTAGTTTAGAAGAACTAAGCGCACAAACAGACGGACGCGGATAACGACTTTATTTTATACTACTTAGAGATTACCAGATGTGAATCGCCAGGCACTTCTCAAATCTTATTATTTTTCTTCACCTTTAGAACTTCCTTCAACCTCACTAATGGCTGCGGTCAGTTTGACTGTTATTTGTCACTAAACAATTGAGAATTTTGACTAATTAACCTGATGTGAAAATGCGAATAGACGCAAATAAATTAATTGGCAGAGATATGAAAAATGAATGTAAAGCAATAAAATTTTGCATTGATCCATTAACGTGAGAAGTCAGAAGGCGATTGTAACACACGTCTAGCTTCACGTATACGTAAATACAGTTAAATTAAATAAATGTAATCCTTATTGGCGGCCAGTATGTTAAGAAAAACCAGTTACCTGTTAAGAGTTTATTGTTTTATTATTTAAGCACTTACGCTAAAGACGGGAATAAGAAAAATTCGAATTTAGAACATTTTAAATTATGTTTTAAGAAATCGTTATCTTGTTTTAGTAACATTAAACTTCTGTACCTCAGAAGTCAAAGGTCGGTTGTCCAGTTTCTTTGTGAAAATGAGTTATGTATGAGACCTTTTTTTTTTCAATATCTACTCAGAGGTATAAAGACGGTTGTCCTACGACAATGTGAAACTAAGTTAGGTCAACATAAAAGGTTTGATATCCCCACAATGTTCAATGAAAAAGAATTCTATTTACTCTCTCCTGAACAATTTAAAAAATGTGACAACCGACCTTTGACTTCTGAGGTACAGACTAAACTAATAGACCAACTCTAAAAGGGAACACCGGGCTCCAAGAATTGTATTTCTTTAGGCTAATTATTTATACAAATAAGGAATTTTGATTTACAATAATGTCAGAAATCGTATTTCGACATGTTATACTTATCGGTGATTCAATCGAATGTTATATTTGTATGCCTTATATGAAAGAATTGATTTTTAATTCGGACAAAACCATTTATTCATATTCATATTGTGTATGTACGGGCGCAAACACATAATTTGTCTTAATATTTTAAAGAATAACTTAAGTTTTTGTCTTCAGCTAATCTAAATAATCTGGCTTTAGACAATCTACATCGAATCTACCGGACTTAACTTTGTCAGCAAATTTGATCGATTTTAAACAGTGGCGTATACATTAATAACAATGCTATTGAGACATTAACACAAATCAAAGACTTAGGCATCACTTTTCAATCAAATCTTTCATTCGTTAACCACATAACAGAAATCTCTAATAAGGGCTTAAAAATGTTGGGATTTACAACTAGGCTAACCAGAAATTTTAACAATATAAAGTGTATTAAATTGTTGTATTTTGCCCATGTAAGAAGTCAACTTGAGTACAATTCTCCTGTCTGGAACCCACATTATAATATACATGTACAAGCTGTTGAAATAATACAAAACAAATTCTTTCGTTTTATAAATTTTAAAATGAGTATTCCAGCAATTATTTTGAACTACAACACTCTGTTAAATTATATGAATATGCTCAAATTGTCAGACAGAAGAATTTTTACTGACTTGTTATTTCTAAATAAAATTCTAAATGATTTAGTTGATAGTCCGGTATTGCTAGAATTGATAAGCTTACGGATTCCACAACGTAATACTAGAAGTCAGGTTTTATTTCAGTGCAGAAATTCTGGGACTAACTACCATATGTATTCCTCTTTGCCCAGAATACTATTATATTTCAGTGAGACTATGGCATCCCCAATTGGGGTATGTTGTGAGGCTGAAGACAATGGGGAGAAGAAGGATATGGGGAAGAGGAAGGCGGAGAAGAATTATTCAAATCTGATCACAAAACACGGCTAAAGCCATTTCAAGCAATATTTAAATTCTGAATAGTGATCTACCAGGGCGATACTGAGAGTATCTTCCACTCTGGAACGTGCCGCAAATATACTATTTATTATTTTAAATGAGTAAATTGTGAAATAACACAAATTAATCAAATAAGATTTATTTGTTTATATGAACACTTTATGATGGGACAGTATAACGTAAAATAAAATTTATATTTTATTGGAACAACTTTTCTTCATTAACTTTTAAAGGTTATAATCCATCGATATATAACATCCAGCCCTTTTATCTTCAAAAGCACGCTCTTAAGATAAACGGGAACCTTCATCATGGATGGGGGATAGAGGGTTACCACACCATATAACTCCCTTGATCGTACCGGGACTCGTTTCTGACTTTTAGCGCCACGCACTTACTTTATATTATACATTGATATTGATTATTGTTAACAAACATTATTATAGTTTGTAAACGGATTAATTAATTAATAAAAATATATATCCCGGTAAGACTAGGTTAGGTCTTAGATTTTTTTTTCTGTCTTGTTGTGTTTCATGTTTCGTTTATATTTATTAGTACTATCTTCTACTTCAATAAAATAAAATTTACTCGCGCACGTCGGGATTTGAACCTGCGACCACCGGCTTGCTAGTCGAGAGCCTTATCTCGACGTCGGAGGCCGTCGATTTGATTCCATCATGATATTATTTTTTTTAAATCATTCTTATTTCTTATGAAGCGGGGTCGGACAGAGTCTATCTACGCCACTTGAAAATTGTCAAATAATAAACAAAATAAATAGATTAAAAAAACTAATTAATAACCGACATATCTGCGAAAATTTTAACCGATAAAGAGATGATATCTGATAAAGTTACACCGCTGATAGCTCCTTTGGAACATCTCCTTCTTTATCAACAACAACGCATGCAACAGAAAGAGATGCTACAACTGAGTTCTCAGCGGCAGAACGATATCATGTAGATAAGCACGTACGCGTGAATATATCTCATTTGAAATTTCTAAATGTTGTTTACGTATTAATACACAAAAATAATAAATGGTTAAATATTATTATTATTATTATCGATGATTTATAAATAATTGACAGATTTTATTACTATTTAATGCATTTTATGCTGAAAGACGCTCAGCTAAAAGCTGTTTATTTGCATTTCAAAATCAACAGCTGATAAAGATTCGTTTGTATTAGTGATGCAATAATTATTAGTGTTTTCGATTTCGCTACCGATTATTTAATCAAAAATTATTGTGGAATATTTTTTTTTTTTACTAAATGAAAATAAATACAAACAATATATTGGAATTAACGTTCACGAACGTTCCAGACTATTCCCGAACATTCCCCAACATTCCAGAATGTTGTGGGATGCTCTCAAATATTCTGGACTGTTCTAAAAATTTCTAGAGGGCGAAACTTCCAGCCTTTTTATCTTCAAAAGCACGCTCTTCAGATTAAAACGGGAACCTTCATCATGTATGGGGGATAGAGGGTTACCACACCATATAACTCCCTTGATCGTACCGGGACTCGTTTCTGACTTTTAGCGGCACGCACTTACTTTATAATATACATTGATATTGATTATTGTTAACAAACATTATTATAGTTTGTAAACGGATTAATTAATTAATAAAAATAAAACATACACTTACTTGCCTAAAATGTCTTATTTTAAGCAAGGTTTCGATTTTGAGGGGTGGATACTTCATCGGAATTAAACTGGGATTACATTCCACTATCTAAAGCGGTGAAAATATAATTTGTACGGAAATAATATTTGATTAAAATAAAAGTTAATGTAGATTTAAATCCCGTGACCTCTGGCTAAAGACAAAATGAGCTCACCTATCTGACTGCAGTCAAATTTAATTCTCTAAAATAAAAACAACGTTTAAATAGTATAAATAACCTAACATACAGGGATTTTACTAAAAATAATGTTCATAAAACCATGAATTAGTTGAACATAAAAATAATAAATTGTATACACTAATGAACAAAATCTTTTAACTTACCTAATCAAAAAATTGCTTGTTTGATAATCGAATGGATAATCGGTCATTACAAAAACATTGACGATTATTTTAGCCCGCGGTTAATCGTTGCAACACTACAATTAACGTTAATTTACGACGTTGACAATATTGCAAGACGGTAACGATATTAAAACACACGTAGAAATGCAGAAGTCGATATTATCGACACAGGCGCGTTTCCTAAAGATGCCGAATTTTTAAAAATATTTTAAGGTGTGAAAAACTTAACGGATCTTGTAGCGTACTAGAAAAAAACATTCAGAATTTAATAATAATAATACTCAATCCTTTGCTGAATAAAGTATTTTCTTAATTATAAGCCACAAGAGTTGTCTAACTTGAATAGAACCTCCACAGAACTTGTAAATCAACTTTTAAATTTATGAATTTTTAAAATTTTGTGAAACAACCCGTCCTTCTTAGTCTTAGGAATACATTGAATGTACTAAGTTGTTAAGGGCCCTTGATGTGATTTTCTCACGAAAACGGCGCTATACAAATAAGCCAATCATTATTATTTGTTATAGAGGATATGGGCGTGATGTCACAATACCCAGACCAAAGGATTAGAGACAAAAACAACAAAAACAAAGAGATGAGCCATGAATCATTACTAATATGCAACAGCGCGCACAAGTGTCGCCAACATCTTTCACTTGTATCATTACAAATCGCATCTATGCAAAGCATTTCCCCGCCTTTGTTTCTATCTACACACCAAACGCACAAGTGCAGTTTGGTCGTAGCTCGATGACAGTCCGCGAGCTTCCATGCCATATCTTCTTTATAAGATTGAAGCACAAATGTTGTTATCCACTTTTTGTATTAACTAACTAACTAACTAACCACCACGCCGTTTCTCCGCAGGGGTAGGCAGAGAGGACGGACCGCAAAACAACTCAGTCTTGGCACGCACTTCTTCCCTCATTCACATTCATACATCGTCTCATTCATAGTCTTCTATTATTCTGGCTCTTGATCTGATTCACTTGATCGTGCCCGATTTCTGCTACCATTCTCATTTGCGTCATATATTCTCCTTAAGATCCTTTCTTCACTCATTCGCTCTACATGCCCAAACCATCTAAGTGTCCCTTTTTTAATCTTAATTTGTTACTTACTCACTTTTTGTAGAATATTGTCAAATACTATAGGCTCTAAGAAGAAAACATATTTTGGTAAATATTTACATAACCATCGCACTTTGCGTAAATCATGCTTTGTTCCAAATTTTTAATTTTTTTTAAATGTGAATACCGCTGAAGAGTCCCAAATGCTCCCAACCATCTGGAGCCAGTGAGACTATGGCATCCCCAATTGGGGTAAAATGTTGTGAGACTGAAGGCCAAGAAACAACCATTTATGTTGTGAGAGGTGAAAAATTCACTTTTATTCATTTAAAGTTCATATTTCACTTATAAAACGATTACTTTTTTTAGTGTGGATTAAAGTTTAGATTCAATCTGAATACGCAAACATTACTTAAATAACCCATAATAAGAACCTAATGATCTAATTTATTCATGTAAACAGTTGCTTCTTGTAATAATTTTTGAAACAATGTGTAATTTCCATAAACTGTGCCTATTTTTTATTTAAATGTGCAGCGGTTAGGTAAATAATTACCCATAATTTATATGTGATAAAATTTATATCTCAGTAAATCAATGATTTGAAATCAAAGTATTCCCTGATGAAAGCAAACCTCCGATAAGAGAGGACACAATAAAAAGAAACCACCCTTTTCCAGAAATGTTTTCATTAAAATCAATTTTAAGAGTTTTTAAGCAATCAATTTTTTTGTGATTTATTTTTGTGGTATTATGCAGTGTTGCGCTACATCCTTCTTTAGTGGACGTTTCGAATATTACATTTTGTAATTACACATCTGCCCTGATGATGGACACTGTAATGCTCTCCAAAACGATGTCTAAAGAAGGAGGTGGCGCAACACGGCATAATACCCCAAAAATAAATCACTATAATACTTTTGGCTGTGGAAATCTCAAATCATATCTGAATATAACTATCAGTTTTACGAAATAATATTTTATGGAGATAAAACGCTCTTAGCTAAGACATCGACATAAATAAACATTTTTGGAAACACTGTTTTATTTATATTTATCTTCTACTATGTTTACTACGACCTCAATGAAGCGTTCAATCCGCTAACATAAACAAACCTTTAAGATAAAAAATAACACAATTCACTAAGAAAACGTTGTTCTATAAACATGCGCTTTCCAAACAAAACAAAAACTCCGTAACGACTAACAGCCGATATTCAACAAAGCAATAAAATCTAATAAAAAAACAAGAAAAACGTTCTATTTTAATTCAAATATAAAAAGAAAATACAAAACACTTTTCTATCGAAATTTAAAAAATATACATATTATCATTCGATATTCAAATAATTACCCAACGATAAAAAAAAAACAAACCGTTCAGTCGTAATAATTCAACGATCGAAATTTAAATATGAAAACAAACGCAAAACGAGTTTTTTCGTTCGAAATTCAAATTCGAGATAAAAATAATTCGGCGTATGCGCGCGCACGCGACGCAAAGGTTTAACTTGCACTGAGGAAGAAAACTGGTAAACTATACCTATTCTACTCCCATGCTAATCAGAAAACTCCCATACAAAATATCGACGAGAATCTGTAAAAAGGTATTGATGCTAGGCCCGGGTGAAGAAATTAATACGATTTGGTATATTTGTTTTGTTACAAAGTGTTTTTTACTTGACGATACTTTTGATGTTAACTGGACTCGGATGAATGGAAAACTGGAATCAAGTGTTTTTTCGAAACGGAGTTCTGGCTGATGTTATTCAACGTTCAACTGCGGAAGTGTACGCAGTAGATTAACGAAAATAAAATTTTCTCCTTAAAAATATTGTTGACTGAGACTTCTGTAGGTAGGTATTTGGAAGAAGGTGAATAATAAAATAATCTTACCTTACTTCGATTTTTTCCGTCTTGTAATCAAAAATAAGAAGTTGACTTTCTTACCTGCAAATAAAGGAAAACAGCAAGTTAGTAAAATATAATATTTACAAACTATAAATATAAGTAACTAGTCTTCCGCGGGCGTATCCGAGTTCTTCTACCATTAACTTCAGCATTAAATATTTGAAAATATTAATTTACAACATGAATTTTTTTGAGCGATTAAATTCAGCAATACAATAATTTTTCACACAATCAATAACCATAATTTCAATTTGAATTCAATTCAGTTCATTATTTTAAAAACATTTCAAAATTGAATATGTTAGCGGGTTTTTAAATAAATGCGATTTACATAAACAGTGGAAATCAACTGTTTTTTTTAGTTTATTGGAGAAACAAACAGTTTTACACTTTTATATAAATAATTACATTGTACATGTTGCATTAACCAGTGAAGTTTCCACATAAAATTCATGTTACATACAGAAAAAAACATAAATAAACAGAAAAACATAAAAACACCTTAATGAAAATGACTGAGATATCTTACACACTAAGTGGAGCGGACTTATTTGATAAAACGCCTGTGGATTTTTTTGAGTTTATTGCTTGTGTTAGTTAATTTAATACGAATTATTTACTGCGCATACATATAAATTAGACATACAGAAAACCAGCTGCATTCCGGGTCCGGGATATACATCTGAGCAGTGACCTTCACGTCAGTATCATCAAACCAAATACGATGTAAAAATGTGCAAAAAATTAATTATTGATAAACGTTTTATTATTGTTATTATTTTATTGACATAACTGGTCAGAACTTCTCAGAAACCGCCCGCTGCAGTGACTTTATAGTGAATAAGGTGACGTTTAGCGCGGGCGGGAGTCCAATTGACAGCCAATAAAATTGCAATTATACCCACGGAATAGTAATGAGCCGATGGCATAATAGGCTATGGTCAATGGGCCTTACATCGCATACTGAACACTGACTGGACACTTCACACTGACTGGACACTTCACTTCACTGGACTCCACACTTCACACAAACTCCACACTTGACACTAACTCCACACATCACACTAACTCCACACTTGACACTAACTCCATACTTCACACTAACTGCACACTTCACACTGACTCCACACTTCACACTAACTCCACACTTCACACTGACTCCACACTTCAAACAAACTCCACACTTGACACTATATCCATACTTCAAACTAACTCCACACTTCACACTGACTCCACACTTCACACAAACTCCACACTTGCCACTAACTCCACACATCACACTAACTCCACACTTCACACTAACTCCACACTTCACACTGACTCCACACTCCACACTAACTCCACACTTCACACTGACTCCACACTTCACACTGACTCCACACTTCACACTGACTCCACACTTCACACAAACTCCACACTTGACACTAACTCCATATTTCACACTGACTCCACACTTCACACAAACTCCACACTTGACACTAACTCCACACATCACACTAACTCCACACTTCACAGTTTTAAAGAATTATTTCAAAAAATTCTGGAGTCTGTGGTAATTTTTTGTATGCAAACTGAAAGCGAGGTATTCTCTCCTTCTAACACTGTTTAATGCATATTTATCACCGTAATACGAAATGAGATCAAGATTTAAAATTTTTTTTGAAAGACATATATCAAAACAACACATTTCGGGTGTTTGTTGTCTCTGAATAATGTCTCCCGATGATGTTAACCTCCTAGGGACCTATTTATTTCAAATTCGGTCTAAAAAATTCCAAATTCGAACTCGAAAACGAAAGCTCAAATCAAAAAGGTTATACCACAAAATCGACTCCAAATGTGATGTAGTTTCATCAGTTACCGGACACCGTGTATTACAGGTGATTATATTTGTGGATATTAAAAGTTGCAGTCATCAAACACGTGTTAATGACTAACTGATGTGAAGATAATAAAAAAATGTCGGAAATGTGCACGGAGAAAAACGAGTTATTAAAAATCTCTTTAAATTATTGGTAATCCGGTTAGAAACGGGATTGCAGGCCGTTTCCTGATAAACTTTTAGTAAATTACCAATACATGGGTGATTTTTATGAACAGGTGTTCCGACAACGTGATAATACATTCGCATTTTACTAAAAGTTTATTAAGAAACCTATTAATTAATTCGTTGAGGGCCAGCAATTCCGTTCTTAACCGGATTACCAATAATTTGAAGAGATTTTTAATAAATTATCAAAAAAATAATTCTCCGTGTGTATGTATCCATAAACGTTAATTAATTAACCAAATTATTATTATTATTTGACGGAATATTTTTGTTTCATTTAATTTTATTTATCATCTTTAATCGATGTTAATTTTGTACAATTTGTAGGTCTATGCATTAGTATTATTATCGTTTTAATAATAATTCACCGAATTGTTTATTCTTCCAATCTAAATATAGTAATATCTTGTGTACCTATACCTGTGTCAATTGTATTGTATTTACTCCCACGCTGGAATAACTAAATATTAATATTACTAGTAGTTCTGTAAACTGTAGATTTCGCGACATACGACTTTGCATATTGTTGATTGGTTCGACTTGACAGCTCGGAGCAGTCGCAACGCCCATACGCTCTGGCGGAATAAAAAGGTATTATCAAACACGGCTACCATATTGACCAGACACGGAACACATAAACAAATGTACAGAAAGACTTAATGCGAGTGGTCGAGTCAAAACAGGACTTCGCTAAGCTTATTCAATTATTATGAAAAGTGGCCTAATCAGAAACTCCAGAACATTTTTTGTATATTTTTTTCAATATGGAACTTAAATACTAGTTATATATTTTGTTATGCGATGTATCTGACTTACCTGTGATTCCTGACGTTATTTGTAGAAAAAAATGTACATGACATTTTGATCTAAGGTGACTTTTCTCGTTGGAACTTTTGTACGGTATCTATACAGGGTTTATCGGCACGTACCCGACAAACTTTAACCAGCTTTTTCTTAGAACATTTGGAGTAAAAAATGTTATGGGCACTTTACTGTCCGGTTACATTTTTTTTCAATTAAAAACAAAAAATGATAAAAAAATCCACACTCCGTCACTGTCATTGGCATTGTTTCTCGTGTTCAACAACTGTTATTAGCAAGTGTTTCAAAAAGCGTGTTCGCTCTTTCATACAAACTAAATAATAATAGCTAAAAATGAGACGAATGGTGCCATGCCATTTCGTTGTGATCGTAAAATGTAGGTACGTACGTATATTATTCAACGAAACTCGAATAAAATATTGCCAGGTGGGTTTTAAAACTTTGACAAAGGATAAAACAGTGGTGACATGTGGTGAAAATATGAATAGTAAATTTTTTTATTAAAAAAAAATGTTACCGGACAGCAAAGTGCCCATAACATTTTTTACTCCAAATGGGCTAAGGAATAGCTGGTTAAAGTTTGTCGGGTACGTGCCGATACACCCTGTATAAATAAAAATGTAAACGTTCGTTTGTTCAAAATCTTAAGTCTCCGAAAGATCTTCACGGATTGTATTAAAATTTTGACACAACGTTGTATTGAATTTTTACATACCCATATTATATTGTTTTTTTTTAAAAACAGCGCCATCTGTTGGACTTAGTTATACTTGTTACTTAAGGTCGGCTTTTAAATTTGTTACTTAGTTCTACGTTTATTATATTTTAGTCTACATTCATTAAATACTTAGTTGTATATTACCAAATCAACCATCTGTGAACATTTATAATTAGTCTGTTTTTTTCCACCCTCCAAGGTATATTAAATTAATATTAAGACTGTTTATATTCCTTCAAATAAAAAAATAAACAGGCTCTATTGTTTCTCTATCTGCTCGGATAGACGGAGCCACCGCAACGCGTGGCGTGATACAGCAAGTTACAAATATTTTTAAAAAAACTTAGTATTGAATACAATATTAGTGATTCCTAAACGAAAAACTGAAACACAAAAATATACGGTCACATCTAGGACATCCTAGACTTGCAGAAAAGTCAATAGATGTCGCGCAATAAAATTAAAATAAGATGTTTCTAGATCTAAAGACACTGTCTAGATTGCATTTTGTTCGGGTTAAATCTTGCGACCATACATAAAGATAGTTGCCAATAAAAAGGTGTGGTGAGAAAAATGAAAACAATGTTGGTAGTTCTTATTCGAAGTACAATTAAATATGACCGAAGGAGATAGGGTCCCATTAGCTCAGTTGGTAGAGCGGTGCCCCGGCAAGGTAAGGGTCCTGGGTTCGAGTTTTAGATGAGACCGTATCTTTTTCTGATTTTTTGTGACAGATTTTCGTTTAGGAATCGCTAATATTGTCTTCAATAATAAATTATTTTAATTTAAGGTTTCACTCACTAAGTTATTCCAAAAAAAAAATAATATTCATCGATGGGAAAGTAAGTTTGTATGGGAAATAAAAAAAAAACAACGGAATATCGAAAAAAAGTTTTTCTTATTTTTTAATTGCACCATCATTTTAGAATCACCTCCCAAGTTTGTGCATTTAACCCCGGGACATCTTGTATAAAGTCCACCGATCTGAGAAAATTTACTAAAAATATTAAGAGGAAACAATAAAAAATATGGGCATTAAAACAATGTGTGTACTAATCCCAGCGAGAGATTGTACGTGACGAGAGGACAAATGTCGGTGACATCCGTACGAGCACTTGCTGGGACTATTTTATAGCAGTCAATTACTGTCATAAATTACCGCCAGCAGTAATAATAAATAAAGCGCGAATAAACGCCTAAATGGAGGGTGTCACAAGAGTGGGCAGTTAAAGCCTGCTAATTCAAAAAATGAACCAATTATCGCTGTCAACAAATTATAAGAAAATATACTATCAGTGGTTACCGAAGCGGGTTCCGTGAGCGGGTTCTGTGAGCGGGTTCTGTGAGCGGGTTCTGTGAGCGGGTTCGGCGAAAGTTTCCGAGAACCGCAACTAAATGAACTAAAGGTATATTCTGACGGGACAAACTGTTTCTAAGTCCATGAATCATGTTTAGCTTTTACATAACGAACCATGACTTGAAATTAGGAACGGAACGGAAATAGAAAAAATACCTTCAAAGTGAGAGGCAAAATAGCATCGCAAAGAAAGATTTTAAGATTTTTTCTCACGAAAGCGGGGCTATAAAAAAATATGCAAAAAAACCTGAAAGTAGTGTTTAGGTATTTTTCTAAAGATGTTTGAAGAGAGCTTTTGATCAAATTATAGACATTGGTTTAAGATAAACTCCCCACTGTTATAATGTTCTATGTGTTAAATTCTGTATAGTGATAAAGATCAGGGGCCTACTCCGTATCTTTCGGGTCAACAAACCAGTGAGTTGGTGGTTTAACCTTTCCTTGCTGGTGCTGTCAACTGATCGGTCAACATCGTGAACATCGGCTCAAATTAATAAAATATCTCTCTAAATACAAAGTATATAATGTGTATTGCATTAAGTAATTACAATGTATACATATTTACTGAGTGCATAGCGCCGGAGAACGAGGAATTTTTGAACAGCGTAAGGGAAGGGTTAATACGGGTTTGTGACGTGACTAAACCGGCGGCAGAAAAGTTTCGAAAGATACAGAGTAGGCCCCCAGGGCGATACTGAGAGTGGCTTCCACTCTGGAATGTGCCGCAAATATACTATATATTATTTTTAAATGAGTAATTTATGAAATGACACAAATCTATCAAATAAAATTTACTTGCGCACGCCGGTATTTGAACCCGCGACCTTCAGCATGCTAGTCGAGAGCCTTACCCCTCGACCACGGAGGCCGTCAAATCAATCATAGAAATTAATATTTTGAAATATTGGTCTATACATTTATGGACTATACGTTTATTTCAAGTGGTAAAAATTCTGATTTGATAAAATATTACTCTGGTAAGGCTGATGTATACTCTCGGGTAACTGTAACTGCAACTTTCGAGTATCAAACGTCTCTAATTAATGCATATATTTGGCATTGGCAAGTGCATAATAAACAGATGTCTAGATTGTCTAGTCATAACAAATCACATTATTCAATAACACCACCTTGTTACTATTACAACAGGGCTCGGTAACCATTATGTCGTGGGACAATTACAACAGGGCTCGGTAACCATTGTGTCGTGGGACAATTATTACAACAGGGCTCGGTAACCATTGTGTCGTGGGACAATTACAACAGGGGTCAGTAACCATTGTGTGGTGGGACGACGATAGACGGATAGGTCAGCGCTGCTCACTATTTCGAAAAGAAATTTTTTTAAGAAAGTTTTGAGTAGGTACTATACCTTTCGTCTATTTTCTTCTTCCTAACAGTGAGCGGCATCTTAAGAGGAACGGCTGCACGCAGCTGCACGTCATTTTTCATACAAAACTTAATTATGGATTTGAGGCCAAAATACTCAACAAAACCGAATATTTTTTTGTTAAACAAAAGTTGTAGCGACGGTTCCCTAACCTTCCGTGTCGTGAACGATCATAGATGATCAGGATTCAATGGGTCCGCCCAAAGACCAACTCCAGAGATTCTCACGTTCAAGAGCGATTAATGTCGCTCAATAATGAAGGGTTTCACCAGAGGTGAGGCGTATTTATCGTACCCAGTAAAAGTACCGGGTATTTTCATGCGATACTTTGTACTTGTGACAATGACTTAGAGGTACTTTTGAGGGGTATTTTCAATAAGTAAGTTGAATAGGTATTTTGATAGGTTTTTACAAGGTAAATTTACCAGGTATTTTTAATCGGGTATTTCGAACCGGCATTTTTTTTAAATTTGAAAAATGTGGGGAACGTTTCGTAGTCACCCCCCCCCCCCCTGGGATTTCGAATAATTACTTATTCTTAATCAATCCTCAGGTCGGTTTAAAATACGTTTGAGTATTTTGTAACCGGTATTTTTTTGTACCTGTACTCATTGTAACCACTAACGAAAAGTACTCACAGGACACAGGACCCACCTCTAATTCCGATGCCTCGCTTCGAGAGCCGAAATATAAATGCAAGTTCCCTGCAATATAAAACAGATGAGAGCAGTTATCGCTCAAAGTTGTCACAATTTGTTAATTTTATCGGCCAATGGCGAGCCTAAACTGGACGGCAGCGCGTCACAAGATATACTAGAGATGAACGTAACCCAACTTGATGTAAATGTAAACTTGTACGATACGAACTTCTAAAAACGTACGCGAAACGAGCGAAGATCATTAATTTTGTGGCAAAAGGGTTGTCGTAATTTGTTGTGACGTAGTTGTTTCTTGTTTCACAAGAGAGAAAAGTAAGATTTTCATCGATTGTTAATATAATCTAGAGGTGAAGCGTATTTACTAGAACAGATGTTTGGAACAGATATTTCGAAGAGACTTTCGTACTTAGTATTTGTTCTTAAGTATTACGCGTCTTGCGAGTCTTGCGCGTCTTGCGAGTATTGCACGTCTTGCGAGTCTTGCGAGTATTGTACGTCTTGTGAGTATTGCACGTCTTGCGAGTATTGGACGTCTTGCGAGTCTTGCGAGTATTGCACGTCTTGCGAGTATTGGACGTCTTGCTAGTCTTGCGCGTCTCGCATATTCATACCGAGGCGGGGCATATGTATAGGCATCTCGTTACCCGCTTACATAAGAAGAGTGTTTCCCTAATCTTTGAATATTAGGGAAACACTCTTCTTATGTAGGTGAGTAAGCGAGAAAGGATATGATACTGAATTTAGTAGATCGCGATCAGCGTGATCTCGACTGGTATTGTCAATAAATTCCGACAGTATGCGTCCACCAGTTAAAAAAGGTTTTAGCAAGAGTACAAAAGCATCGCCGGAGACGAGGTCCGGCCGGGCGCTTCCTACCTAGTGCACGGCTAATGTATTATTTCTCGCTTTCGAAAATTGGAAGCTATCTTGTGCGAACTGTGAACGAAAGTGGCGCCATCTAGAAATAAAATATTAGGGCTTTATAAAAAAATATTTTCACTGTGTTCTTTGTTGGCATTTAAAATCTTTGTTGTTGAGATGCACCACCATAATAAAGCTTGTCTTGTGTATGTGGGGGTGTAATATTATGTTCGTTATTTTTACTATGAGTATTCTGTTTATATTTTCAGTGTATTTTTAAGGTGGTATTTAAAATGTTTATTGTTATTTCTAATACTTTCTGATAATGTATTAAAAAAAATTCACTCCAAGATAGTTGAATTGCACTGTTTTTTTAATTACTTTTTCGAGTTGTGAGAGTTGATGTTTATCTGGGTTTTCTATTATTTTAAAAGGTGCAGTTTTATTTAGACTATTTTCTTTGTAAATTTGTAAAATTACGTGATATAAAAATAATGCATTTAGTTTTCTGACTATAAATTCTTTAAACAGAAGTTCTGATGAATATGTACCTATATGATTTAAGTGGAATTATTTTTTTATTATTATTTTTTTGAATCTATGATGTATCTTAGTTTCCTCACTCTGTCTTTGAGTACGTTAATGTGTGTGGACGATTTTATCCATTAATTTGTCTACTGTAATGTATAGGTATTTTATTTCTGTTTGGCTTTCTATCACTAAACACCGTTGTTGTGTATTTGCTTAGAGTAGATTATAATTTATTTTTCTTTAGTGTTCATTGTTTTTATGCAGAATTGTATATAATATATTTTTTTTAAACATAGTGTTAAGTAGTAAATTTATGTCAAACCACTTATTTTAGTTCATTGATGTATCTGTGTTGGCCATGTTGTTTATTTCCGTCCATGTATATTAGTAGCACTGTGTCGTCCTTTTGTTTCACCTTAATTACTATAAAAGGCAATCTGCATCTGGGAAATTTAAATTTTAACATTCTAATTTTCATTATAAAATGAAAATTCGCTTTCGTTGTATGGGATGACAGTCATTTAATAATTTAACTTCTTGGGGCCTCTTATTTAGGTAGCAAGTTTTCCGTGCTAAGACTCATTTATCAAATTAATTAGGTTAGGTAAGATGAGAATCTCCGAAACCGGTTCGTTCGGAGAGTCCATTGAAATTGAAAACCTCTAGCAACCCCCCCCCCATAATGGATTTGAAAAGTCGTTGTGGGAATCACATTTTTTTGTGGGAATTACTTTTTTAGAAAAAATAAAAACAATCCCCCCCCATGTAATGAGCAAGTGAAATACTAGGGAACAGGTATTTGGACTAGGTATTTATTCATACTTGTACCAATTGTTCCGAGTACCAAGAAGAGCTAGTACGACTCACCTCTAATATAATCGATAATATCCTAACTCATAACCATCTCTAGCCTTTAATAAGTTTAAGATTTAAGATGGGCCGATCCCGGCGGCACTGCAATGCCGGGCCAACCCGCGACAGGAGTGGAGCAAGCCCCGAACATCCCGTCACATTCCAAAAATCAGTTTAATATACTGGTCCCGCATTGCGGGAACTATCAGATATTAAGCTGATAAGAACAGATACTACACTTTGATCTTAGCCAACAGGCCGAGAAGCGATACCTGACGAAGGTAAACCGAGGCTTATATTTATCTGCTGGAACTGTCCGTATGCGAGCTGCGCGCGTAAGTAGCGCTATCTCTACGCGAGTTTTGAAAATAACTTAATGTTTTTCATACGGCATATGATTCATAAACTTAATTTATTTATTATAATTTCACTCATCTTCATTATAATTAATATAAATTTTACACAGGCTTTTTTCCCAAGAGACAGGGCCAATCTACCAATGGGGAGAATGACTACACTCTTAAACTACATTTCTTCTGTGATTGATATTTTTCAGTCAAATCTAAGTGAATTCAAAATAAGTATTTTTTTAACACGAGGCTGAATCGCAACTGATATATTAAAGATATGTAATTGATTAATGTACTTGTGTATGTTATTAATTGTAAATGTTGTGAAATGTTACTGGAAACACTGTTTTTCACAATAAATAAATAAATATTTGCCGTCTGTTTTAACATCATTACAGGAGATTCTAGGAGAAAAAAATGGATTTTATAATTAAATAAAATTTGCTAGAAATATTTTTTTATATGTGAAGTTGTTTTGACATTCGAGGGCTTTATTTTCAATATTTGAAAAATTCATGAAAATATATTTTTAGTTTAAAAAAATGAAATTCAAAGACATTATACTCGTATATGTAATTTCCGTAATCTGGGGTAACTATGCACCATTCCATCTAAGTCCTTTGAATAAATTAAGAAAAAAATATTGTTTTGCTTTATTACTCGACTATTTAATTAGTGCAATTTTACATTTAAATATTTGGTTAACCAAAAAGAAAAATTAGAAAATACAGGGTTTTCCAATAAGAGGTGTTATTTTGATATTCAATCGTAAAAGATCAATGGTTTCGTTGCTTGTGTGGCACGTAGCGCCGTCTTGTTGAAAGTAAACGTTGTCCAGATCAATACCATCCAATTCCGGCCATAAAAATCATTAATCATCTCTCGATAGCGCAATCCATTCACCGTAACTGTTGCTCAAGCCTCATTTTCGAAAAAGTAAGGTCCAATGACTCCGCCGGACCATAAACCGCACCAAACAGTCACACGTTGAGGATAGAGAGGCTTTTCAACAATAACTCTTGGGTTTTCCGAGCCCCAGATGCGACAATTTTGCTTGTTGACGAAGCCACCGAGGTGGAAATGGGCCTCATCACTCAAGATGATTTGCATTTGATTCCCTAAAGTGAATTTTAATTATTTCAATGCGTTGTTGAAGCGTGTATCGTTTCATTTTTATTAATGGCGTAGTTTCTACTTGTCAAATGTCAAAAAATGACAGCTTCAAAAGTAACATCTACCGAAATAGCGGGCTATTCAAAATAACACCTCTTATTGGAAAACCCTGTAGTTCCTATGGGCAGGATTCTTTGCACCTAAATTTTAAATATCATAATTTTCAATGAAAACAGAAGATGGAGCAGTGAAACCCCACTATCGCAACATTCACTTTACAATTTGAAAAAAAAAATTTCATGAATTATAATAGACAAAATGGTTGAAAGATAGAAAACTGTTGTATTCAAATTCAGAACGTTCCATAGATAGTGTGAAATAAAAATTTATGCAAAAATGTTGCAATAAAGGAAAAAATAAAGTACATATATTTTATGAATATAAAATCTTTCAGTTTTACCGAATAATAAATTATGATGATTCTTTAATATTGATTAGTATTGGTAGTAAAAATGATCGCGCTGTCTTTTTATAGCCAACGACAAGCGACGTAGAAACAACAACAGTAACCATTAGAGGCTCTTTTTGATCCCGTCATCGGTGACAAAAAAAACGCCAGGAGTCTTTTGACGCCCAATGCAAACAAGGCGTTACATTGACACTAAAGCGTATTCAGATTGCAATTTACAGGTTAGATGCTTCTACCTGGTAACTGCAATAATTTAATGCGGGTTAGAGGTCACAAATGTCAGGTTAGCGGCAAACCTGTTGCTCAGCAACCGCTGGCTGGGACATGTCGCCCAACCACGTAAGGACTATTAGAAGGTTGTTGATGTGTTGCTTTGGATGACATTCCTTAAGGTTGCAGAATATTATCATTATTGTTGATAACGTATGATTATTGGACGTAATTTTAACAGCTATAACGCTTCACTGTGAGTTGTGACTTACGATTCTTTCTTATAAACGACGCATGTAACGGAAAGAGATGTTACAACGAAGTTCTCAGCAGCAGAAACGTAAGTAATTATTGGAATAACTTAATAAGTAAAACCTCAAATTGTAATATTTAAATATTGAAGACAATATAAGCGACTACTAGACTTGCAGAAAAGTCAATAGATGTCGCACATAAAAATAAAAATAAGATATATTTATCCAAGACAGTGGCGGCTCGTGACTTTTGGGTGTACTAGAAGTGCTAATATTACAACAAATGGCATTATTCACGTTATTGTAGCTGTAAACGATTTTTTTGTATTTCAGGAAATTTCAGTTTGGCCGTGGGCCGCACGGATTTCCTGAAAATCTTCATACAAAAAAATCGATTTAAAAAAAATATATTGCTTTCAGCTACAATAATGATGAAATCAATAATGTCATTTTTGTAATATTAGCACTCTAATACACCTAAAAGTCACGAGCCGCCACTAATCCAAGACACTGTCTAGATTGCATTTATCGAATTGAATCTTGAGATCATACATAAAGATAGCAGCCAATAAAAATGTGCGGTGAGAAAATAAAGATAATGTTGGTAGTTGTTATTCGAAGTATGATACAGTTAAATATGACCGAATATGAATAGGGTCCCATTAGCTCAGTTGGTAGAGCGGTGCCCCGGCAAGGCAAGGGTATCGGGTTCAAGTCCTAGATTATCTGATTTTTCTGTTTATATATAAACATAAAGATATATTGAATTTCTAATCAAATGACAAACAATTGATTAGTCTTTATATTATGATATTGCATATATTTTAATGAGCTATATAATATAACACATATTAGATGCATACATAATATAATAAAAATAATATTGAAAAAACCGAAAGATTATCCAACTCAACTTATATTTGAAGAATTTAAAGTACTAACATTTAATGATCTTATCCGAAAAAACATAATAATTCAAATAATAAAAGAAAAATAAAACTGAAAGACGTACTCGTCAAAAACATATATTTCCAGTACAAAAATGTAACACCTCATTTGCACATCATCATTACACATTTCTAGGCAAAAAAAAAAAAACTTTAATAACCTACCAGCTACCTGATAATATCAGAAAACTCGAAGACGACAAAACCCTACTCAAAGCGATCAAAGAACATTTCAATGTAAAAAAACAAAATAACGAAATTCGTCAACTAAATAATGTAACGTTATAAATCGTTAAATTGTACATTGTTGATATACACTTATATTTTTAATGTTATTAACTCCTTAAATTATTAATAAGAATACTTACATAAATAATGTTCATCTCGATACTCAGCATCTCTTTTAAACACAAGCGTCTGCTTCCATAAGAGTAACATCAAAAAAATTTAAAAAAAATTGTGAAAACTAATTTTTATATTTCATTATTGTTAGCAAATATTATTATACGTTGTAAACTGTTTAATTATTAAATAATAAAAAAAGAAAAAATTCTAATATTTTAGCATTTCGTCATTATATAAGCTCAGGTGCACGGACAGAAGTTCCGATATATTCTGAATATTCTAATGTATTTTATTGGGAAATGGCATGCAATCAAATTTTAATAGGATTTAAATAAATTAGCCACACTCATTTTTCTCCGAGTACGGATTATCAAATATTAGATTATCTAATACGAATTATCCAACCATTGCATAAAAAAATCGCGTTACCGGTCTAGGCCACCCTGAACTAGAACAATAATTTATCCAATCAGTAGACATATTGGCTAAAACCTAAAATCAACATTAATAAATAGTTTCAAATTCGATAACTATGTGATATTGGGAGGACGATCGCTAGACGATCTGGTCAGGTCTGGTTATGCAAAGCAGCCTGCAAAACTGGAAACTCCGCTAGCCAAATGCTAAGTCATTTGGCGTATTTCAGAATGCGTTTGGTATGCAAAAATGGGCGATCACAGAACCAGCCAGCCGAGGTCTCTATTATAATTTTAAATAATTATCTGTCAGCAATTTAATTGTATTAAAATTCGCAGGTAGAATCGAGGGTTTTAAAGGTTTTAAAGTTAGATGTTAAAATCCGGTTTTTATTCTTCTTTTCACAGTATAACTAGCGCAAACCCGTGAAATATCACGGGATAATATGTTTTGATAATATAATCTGTTTTATTTACAAATCAATTCCAAATTCAAATTACAATTTTTAAAAAAATTCTGAAAAAAAATAAATATATATATTGCAGTTATAGATAGGTACTAGGTACATAATTTATCGCTTGACTGAATTATTCACGCAATCAGTTCCAATTTTTAAAATGACACTTAAATTTTAAAGCATATTTGAGTTCATTGAACCAGATTTCAACCAGGACTAAAGCAAACAACCGAAATTAGTATGTTAGCCCCAAGTGGGGTATTTTGTGAAGGAAATTAGGAAAGGAATTGGATGGGGTAGGTAGTCCTTAGGTTGAGAAGTACCTGGCTATTCAGATCTCGCCCCCAAACAGCTAAATCATTTCGATTCTGAATAGTGGTACATCACCTGGTCGATACTGAGAGAATTATAAATAATACCAATAATTATAAATAATAGACAAGTATTTATGAAAAATAGACAAGTATTTATGAATAATAGACAAGTATTTATAAATAATAGACAAGTGTTTATGAATAATAGACAAGTATTTATTAATAGATAACATGCATATGGATGAAGAAAGAAATATGTGTCAATTTGTCAAAACATCTAATGATGAAAGAAAATTTATCAAAAATTAACATCCTAATATTTATTATGTTGAGTAAGCAATTAAGTTGTAATGAATTCACCTTCGTCCCACGCAAGTTAAGCAACCTCACGCAAGCACAAGATTACAAACATTTTATAATTATTTCAGAAAGAAATGTTGTGTTTGAGCCCCACCTTTGTTTCTACACGTCTTGTTTGTATAATTAATTATTGGATGTTATTTTGATAACACAAATTTAAAAATTTGTTATATGTTTGAAATCTACATTATCAATAATTTGTCTGAAAACATAAGATGTTTAGTTCGATAAAATTTATAGGGAAATTAAAAGTTGATTATTGCCTAATTAATTTAATATTTACATTCGAGATAAGAGTTTGAACCGAAGAATCTCGGAGGAGGTATATTCCACCAAGAAAATAATGTATTTTTTACTAAGATATTTTAGCTTCGCACACTTTTAAACTTCGGGCCAGCTGTTTCACAGAACTTGTAGAATTCGTCAAATTTCAAAGTTCATTTTCAAGCTCTGAGAAAGCTCTATTCAATTCCTGTTAATATTTCACTTTTGTGAAACAAATGGCCTATAATGAAATAATAACAGAACTTTCACAGAACTCGTTTGAATCAGAAAAGATGATTTGTTTAAGTTCTGTGAAAGAAGTGGCCCTAATTACTGATAATATTTTAACAGGTTTCTTGATAAACTTTTAGTAAATTTCGAACACGTGTTCCAAATCGTGATAATGTAATCGAAATTTACTAAAATTTTTATTAATTTATTTTTTAAAGACCTGCAATCCCGTTTTTAAATAGATTACCAATAATTTGAAGAGTTTCTTAATAAATTAGCAATACTAGTTTTTCTCCGTGTGATAAAAACACCCTTCCTTTTTATATAAACAATTAATTAAAAATATATACAGGTTGGACAGTATTTAACTGACTAAATAAAGTAAAATAATAAATTTGCATGTTAAAAATATATAATACGTAATTAAAGGCAATCAAAATCCTGGGAAATGCCAAAAACGAATGGTACAAACTTTGGCGATAATGCCCACGAATACGTGTAGTTTTTAGACGAAAAAAATATAAACTTTTCGCACAATAAATAAGGAGGTTCAAGTAATTTTAAACCAAATATAACTAACTCTATGTTCAATATATATATATATATTTTTTTTTTCATTTCTAGCTGCACGGCGCACAGTGGGCTGAAAATCGCCTTTCATAGACATAGAGACTTGAATTTTCAAGGGTATTTTTTTGGCTAGAAATGGATACTGCTGATCATTACTATGCTATAAAATAAAATATAACACTGACATTAAAAATGAGGCTATCTCTGAAATCATAAGGTTGGCGAGGTTGGAAAGGCGATTTTCAGCCCACTGTGCGGCGTAAGGTTTTCACAATCTCTGCGCAAATGAGATGGTAGGCGTTTTCACAAACATCACAAGATATGAATTCAGATGGATTGTCGATTTTTTTATCAAATACGATGCACTGTGTATTCATGGTGAATTTAATATAAAACATTGATTTCGCGATGGATAATATTGATTATATGATGTAATTTTCTTTAAAGAATGCACTTTTGTGTTTTATAGAGCCTGGCTTGTTTCAAAATAGATTGACAGTTTGTGTCAGTTTTTTGTGAAGACAGAAACACTGAAAAAGAGCCACGAGATAAAAATGCACTGGTTTGATGCACTGTCTTCGATTTGGAATAGTTGAGTACTTTAAGCTCAGTTAACATTTGATTTTTGGTGGGTTTTTATTAATTTTATGCTGACTTAAAAAAATGCGTCAACACTAGACTGTAGGTGGATGAACTTTATTATACAGGGACATGTGCATTTTACACGAAATGTAAACTGCATTTGTACAATATTAAGGCGAAGCTTAATGCTAAATCACTAATTTGATTAATCTTTATAACGAATTGGTGTACATTATAAATACCAAAAATATGAAAATTTAGATAAATTGAAGGTTTTCCTATCGTTTCGCTTGAGTACAATACAAATAAACAATAAATTACCCGGTAAGTTTTTAGATTTTCACGGCCAAAAGCATTTTTGTTGTTTGTTTTTGGGGTGTTATGCCGTGTTGCGATAACTCCTTCTTTAGCCGACGTTTCGGACATCGTTGCAGTGTCCATCATCAGGGCAGATCCGGTAGATCATCTTCGGATCTACCGGATCTGCCCTGATGATGGACACTGCAACGATGTCCGAAACGTCGGCTAAAGAAGGAGTTAGCGCAACACGGCATAACACCCCAAAAACAAACAACAAAAATAAATTACCCAATTAAAAATATAAACGTAAAGTACTAAAAAATATTTATTTTGCAATTGAAATGTATGAATGCGTAAAGGAAACAACTTAAAAAAAATACAGTATTATAGCTAAGATTATCTGTGACAGTTTCACTTGATAAACTTTTTTGTTTTTTATAAAATTATTTAGAAAATAAATAAAAACCAGTTTTTTGCTTGAAATCGAATGTTTCTAGACTCCATTTGTCAAGCGATTTTAATGCCAATTATCTACAATATAAGGTATACCAAGAATATACACATTTTTGGCTTATAGCTTCCTCTTAAGTAGGTACATATACCCACAAACAAGTTATTGTAAACTTTCTTCGCATTTCACGCATAGAATTCTCACACAACTTTCCATAATACTATATTAATGATGTGTGTTTGGTTTGAAGCTGACCTTTCCGGTGCAATAAATCAATATCATTTTTAGCAACTGAAAAAGGGCATAAACCCACATTAACAAATTTAATATTTACAATAGGTTCTAACCCCTCCAGCGCTTTAGGGTCATATATGACCGGGCGTCCATATTTTACAATACAAATTTTATATTTTTTTCTATCATGCGGAAAAACTTTGCTTTTGACGTTAGAACGAGAAATAATAACTCTTTCCAGTTTACCTCAAATATTTATACAAAAAATCCTAAAAATAGGAAAAATGAATAATTCATATTTAGTTTAATTTATCAGTTTTTTTAAAGTAATTTTTTATTTTTTATTATATGAACGAGATAAAATTGAAGGTACAGTTTTCTTAAAAATTCCCCAAACAAAACGAACTTTTTTTCAAAATATCGAGTTTTCTCAATTTTTCTATGATTGGAGTGAAAAATTTAGTAAAAATGTGGTTAGCGTTTTTGACAACATTTTTCATGTTTGATATTAAAAATTGTATTATTTAGAAACAGTAATGTTTATTTTAAATGCATACATTGCAAAGATAATTTTATCTAGTTTCTAAAACAGTATTTTTTTATGGAAAATTAAAAAATGAGATGTGTATAGCGCATTTGAAATACACAGCAAACTGCAACTTTGCAAATTGAACAAAAGTGATGAAAGTACTAAAGAAAAGTTATTTAATGTATTCACTATGTAGTTCCACTAATAGGTTTTCCGCGTGAGTAACATTATTGCTTTTAATTACAATTATTTTTTGCTAATATTTCACTGAAGAGCAGTGAAAACAGTGATGTTTTCTGTAAGCATCACTTACATCATGATCTACGGAGCTTTAAAGACAAAGTTTTGTCACTGAATATAATAATAATGATATTGGACAATTTTTATAGCGCCGTTTTTGTGAGTTATCACCTCAAGGGCGCTTTACAGTTGATGCAGGTATTATACGTATTAGTAAAGTAAAATGAAGAACAGAAACAGGTGACATGAAGATAGAAGATGGAGACTCTGCAGCAAGAATCCTAGGTGGTGAAGAAACTGGACCAGCTGCTGCAGCGAGAGAGTTCACCAACAGTGCCAACACGAGGTTCGTCATCCATCCAGGTATGTGTTTGCTGCTAATAAAGCGCTGACACCATATCCTCACATAGACACCAGACCTTGGCAGCACCGCTGTGACGTTCAACGAAGATAGAAGATGGAGACTCTGCAGCAAGAATCCTAGGTGGTGAAGAAACTGGACCAGCTGCTGCAGCGAGAGAGACTACCGCGTCCACCAACAGTGCCAGCACGAGGTTTGTCATCCGTCCAGGCGATATTTTATCAGCGAAACAAACCTGAGAGTATCTACCACTGTTATTGTGACGTTATGTATCTAGTCCGGATCGAAAACTTAATTGATGACTTATGTTCAATCTCTGAGTAATTAGTTTAGGTACTTAATTACCGATTTTCAATTTATTCCAATAGTTTCCTATGCTTCGTGGATTAATGCTGGGAGTTAATGTACATAGTTCCCATGGATCGCATCTCAATAAATAACTTAAGCACCGTAAAAGGTTAAAAAAATACAAAACATAAATTCAATTAACTTAAGAGGTTGCTAATGAGAATTCAAAAAACGGGTTAAATTAATTATTACTGCCACCTATACCATCGTTATTATTTTATTGGCGAACGTTAGGAATAATAATTTGATGGATAAAGTCGTATGTTTAATGTGCCATCAATATTCGGATCACGTCTCATCAGCTTGCGAAAAGCCTATAAGAGAAAACCGCCACGGAGATCTGACGCGCCTAGCGGCTGTCGCAAATATGATTCATGACATTTCAGTCAGCAGTCGGAATTATTTGGTCAATTTTAAATGCCCTAAAAAAACCAAGAATCTTAACGACGTAAGTGAAGCAGCCATGTACAAAAATATGCGATGCGTGGCAATGTATATTGGACAGACCTGCGATTGAATTTGTTCCATCTGATTTCTAAAACAAAGTGGGAATCTTAAGGCGAAGCTTAATGCTAAATCACTATTTTGATTAATCTTTATAACGAATTGGTGTAAATTATGAATACCAAAAAATATGCTCTAGATAAATTGAAAGTTTTCCTATCGTTCCGCTTGAGTAGAATTGAAATAAAATAATAAATTACTCAATAAAAAATATAAATGTAAATTACTATAAAAAATGTTTTTTCAATAGAAATGTATGAACTCGTAAAGGAAACAACTTTAAAAAATACAGTATTATATGTAAGATTATCTGTGACAGTTTCATTTGATTAACTTTTTTGATTTCTTATAAAATTATTTACAAAATAAATAAAAACCAGTTTTTTGCTTGAAATCGAACGATTCTAGATTCCGTTTGTCAAGCGATTTCAATGCCTATTACCTACAATATAAGGTATAAAAAAAATATACACATTTTTAGCTTGTAGCTTCCTCTTAATGACATAAGTAATAAAAACAATATTCGGCACGCGGCCCGGCGTAATGGATGGACCTACGGTCGATTTTAACCTAGCAGGCATAGAAAATCGATTTTTCCGTGGGGTTTATTTTAATTATTTCTGATGAACGTGTTACTAAAATTACAAATGTTTCTAGAGGGATTACTCGGGAAGTTACTAATTCACCGTCTAGAAAAATAAAATCTGGTACTTAAGCTAAATTTATGATTTAAAAACGTTTTATAAAATTTTCAAACAGTTTTACATAATATATTTTAATGGTAAGGTCATGTTTTTATTAATATTAAATATAAATAACTTACATCCGTAGGGATCCCTCTAGAAACATTTGAGAATTTAGTAATACGTTCATCAAAAATAATTAATGTAAGCGTCGAGCAAACCCTTGTTATTAGAAAGACTTATGTCGTCTTATGGCCCCGTAGTAAACGTTCAAAGATGGTTTGAAAGGGAGATATGTAAATACAAATGTTAGAGGGAGCGCGCTAATATTAAAAAAAAACAATAATAATTAATCGACTCGTATGAAATAGGGCAAACATCTCTCGACAAATGCTTTAGTTACATTTAAAGATATACTGTGAATTTTTTCATACCTATATTAAATAACTGAATAAAACGTGTTTTTAATAATTATCGGAGCTTACTTTGCAATTTTTTTCTATAGACGGAATTTCATATAATTACTGTTTCGGTAAAACAAATGTATAGATATCCTCTTCAAAAAAAAAAATTTTTTGAACTTTAAAACTTAAGGAGTTAAAGAGAAATATGTTATTAAAATATATAAAATAATAGTAGTAAGTACATAAAAAAATATTTATATAAAAAATCATTCTTGCAAGAAAGGCATACAAATACAATATTGCATTAATTCACCGATACAATATTGTATTTGTATGACTTTCTTGAAAGAATTGTGTTTTTATGGACGAAACTATTTATTCATATTCATTTATGAAATTTATTCATTTAAAAAACTATTTATTCATATTCATTTATGAAATTTATTCATTTAAAAAACTATTTATTCATATTCATTTATGAAATTTATTCATTTAAAAAACTATTTATTCATATTCATTTATGAAATTTATTCATTTAAAAAACTATTTATTCATATTCATTTATGAAATTTATTCATTTAAAAAACTATTTATTCATATTCATTTATGAAATTTATTCATTTAAAAAACTATTTATTCATATTCATTTATTAGGTGCAAACAAAAAAATCGTCATAATATTGTAAAGCATAACTTGCAATAAGCGTATTTTAATAAAATAGATATTTACACAAATTTGTATATTCTTGGCATACCTTATATTGTAGGTAATAGGCATTAAAATCGCTCGACAAACGGAGTCTAGAAACGTTCGATTTCAAGCACAAAACTGTTTTTTTTATTTATTCTGTAAATAATTTTATAAGAAAGCAAAAAATTAATCAAGTGAAACTGTCACAGATAATCTTAGCTATAATACTGTATTTTTTAAAAGTTGTTTCCCATACGCGTTCATACATTTCTAATGGAAAATATTTTTTTTAGTAGTTTACATTTATATTTTTTATTGAGTAATTTAATTTTTATTTGTATTCTACGCAAGCGAAACGATAAGAAAACTTTCAATTTATCTAAAGCATATTTTTTGGTATTCATAATGTACACCAATTCGTTATAAAGATTAATCAAAATAGTGATTTAGCCTTAAGACATTTTATAAATTCTTCTTAATTTCGTCATGATGGCGACATATTCGATATTATTCATAATATGTGAAACCAGTTAGAGGCTGAGTTGACAAACGCATCTGGTTACCGTTACATTCTGGTGCGTTCAATTCGTTTGCAAGTTGCAGGTCGTCCATCATTGCAGATTGTGGTAGGGGTTTCTCAAACATATTCAAGGTTATTCCGGGATAATTATAATCCGGGTACGTTTCTTTCTTCATTAAAAAGAGATAGAATTAGATGACAGGTGACTTGGCGATTTATTTTATTTATAGATGTTTATTATCAATATTTAAGTATGTTTTTAATTTTTCTATGACAGGGAGCAATTATTTTATGTAGAAAAGTGGATGAACGATTTTTAATAACATTAAATCGTGCCTAATAATTATTTTAAAACGTGAAAGTTAAAATTAATAAATCTCGTTTTCGTGAGATTAATGGGTGTGCGGTCTGGAATAATGGGCATAGAATCGTGCTGCTTTAATTGTGATATAAATAACATGACACGCAAAATTATGAACTAAATTTCAAGAAGCACGATTTTATACGGCGAAAAAAAACACTAAATTATTAACATTGCAAAAATTATAAATAATACAAATATTTTCGTATAAGTCTGATCTGTGATAGTACAGACTAATAAGTATATACTAGCGCCATCTATCGCAGTATATAAAAATGAATATAGTGAGGAAACACACCTAATATTCAATACTCAATTAGAAACGCTACTTGACCACAGATGGCATTATCAGTTAATAATAAGATAAAAAATATTGTCAAAACGTTTTTACACAATATTAAAATTAATGGATAAATTACATCTATGAATATTTAAAGTAACGTGCGAAAGATTAATACATTACCATTGTGAATACTATTTTTGATTTGGTATAGTAACTTTAGTACGAATTCTTCGCACTTTTGGTCATAATAACAAAGATTTTTTGTGAAGTATTAACAGAGCGTAATAAAAATATGAAATTTATTCATGTTATAATTATTTTTACAAGCCGAAAAGAACGAACATAATTTTTAGATCAAAAAAAAAAAATTTCTAAGAATTGAAACCAATTAGCTATTTTGTGGGGAGAACCTTGGATGTGGAGAAAATGCTGAGATTCTACAACTCAACTAATACCGATTAAAAGAGCATTTCCAGATTATCCAACCATATTGAAAATAATATTTTCGTTTTCCATTGAGAAATTTCGTTTCCCTTTGCAGTAAATTTTCATACAAATTACTATTTTTTAACATTGAGCGAAAGAAAAAAATACGAAGATTACTAAATAATAAAAAAAACAAATGTTAATTTCAACAGAATTTCGTTTCACTAAGATAATCCGACCTTATCACGTACGGTCATAATAATAACAATAACATGACATTTATATAGCGCAGTTTAGTGTCATTCCACTTCAAGTGCGCTTAACTAACAAACGGTAATTCAGTATTAGTAGTCATGTTCTTAAAATTATTCCTACAGTGTGCCTTAACCAATACAGATCTAATATTATAACACTAAAAATACTGTTTATACAAAGTGATGACAACACTTAGAATAACAATAACAGCAGGACTGGACAAGAATATTAAAACTAAAACATAATAATTTAACTGTTTCATACTTTGACTAAGAACTACCAACATCTTCATTTTCATTTATCGCATTTTTTTGGCTGCTATCTTTATACGTGATTCCAAGTTGCTACACAAATTAAATCAATTTAAGGGTACACAGAACACACATAATGTATGCGTTCACAGATGGCGCTAATTTAATTTTACGTACAAAACGCTTTTTGCAAGTTATGCTTTAAAATAACGGGTTTTCCAATAAAATGTGTTATTTTGAATAGCCCGCTATTTCGGTAGATGTTACTTTTGAAGCTGTCATTTTATGACATTTGTCAATTAGAAACTACGCCATTAATAAAAATGGAACGATACACGCTTCAACAACGCATTGAAATTATTAAAATTCACTTGAGTGAATAAAATGCAAATCATCTCGAGTAATGAGGCCCATTTCCACCTCGGTGGCTTCGTCAACAAGCAAAATTGTCGCATCTGGGGCTCGGAAAACCCAAGAGTTATTGTTGAAAAGCCTCTCTATCCTCAACGTGTGACTGTTTGGTGCGGTTTATGGTCCGGCGGAGTTATTGGACCTTACTTTTTCGAAAATAAGGCTGTAGCAACAGTAACGCTGAATGGATTGCGCTATCGAGAGATGATTAATGATTTTTTATGGCCGGAATTGGATGGTATTGATCTGGACAACGTTTACTTTCAACAAGACGGCGCTACGTGCCACACAAGCAACGAAACCATTGATCTTTTACGATTGAATATCAAAATAACACCTCTTATTGGAAAACCCTGTATTAAGATGTATTATTTGTTTGCGCCCCTACATACGGGATATTAATGGGAATAAATAGTTTTGTCCGCATAAAAACTCAATTCTTTCAAGAAAGGCAAATAAATACAACATTGTATCGGCGATTCAATTCAATATTGTATTTGTATGCCTTAAAAAAAGTTTGATTCAATATCAATAATAGAGTAAGTATCAAACGTAATAGTGTGAGCAAAAAAGTTTAATTTTGATTTAGATTAATATTCACGTAAAACCTTTAAATAGTATAAAATAAAGTCGCCATCCGCCTCTGTCTGTTTGTGCGCTTAGTTCTTCTAAACAACGCAACTAATTTTGATAGCGTTATCACTATCATTTAGAGAATTTCTTCTGGAAGGTTTATATATATATAATACATGCATATTATATTTATAGAAAATAGAAAAAAGTCGATGTTTTGTAATTAAGTCGAAAAAAAATTTGGGCGCTTACATTGGCTAACGCTGGCTAAGCCTTATGAGATATATCAAAGTAATGTACTATGGAATTGTATATCTTAAAAAGGCCTACAGAAAAGTCTGTGACGGTATATATCTATTTCCTAAGGATAAGCCCCAGCAACGCCGGGTACACGTCTACTAGTTATAATATAATTTTGAATAGTTTATCATCTATTTTCCTGCAGAAGGTCGTGCTGGCAGTTGGTTCTTCCACGAATGGGCTAAGACAGATTTAGACGCAGACAAAGGGAATTGGGAGAGTGATAAATACAACAGATGAACAGATGCAGACGAGATGAACACGATGAAGTATAAATCAAGGAACTTCAACAAATAAACAAATTCTCGACTATGTTCACACTGACAGAAATGGATGTGGAAAATACATGACCATTTAAAAACGAAAAGAAAGCCGCAAAACAGCACAAAATGAATACACACATTAAATTTTATATATGGTGTCCGGAAACTAGTGGTACAAGCGGGAAATTGGTGAATCTAAATCACTTTTGGAGTCGATTTTGTAAAGCAACTTTTTTGATTTGAGCTTTCGTTTTCGAGCAAATCGAGTCCGAAGTTGAAATTTTTTTATCATATTTGAATAAAAAATCGGCCGCGAAGAGGTTAATTCAGCTGTTTAATACCTCGAAGCGTAACCCCGCTCGAAAAGTTTTTAAATTGATATACATTGTCTGAATTGTTGACAAACCAATTCAATTATGAAAATGACAATTAAAATAATTTTCTGTTAAAAATATCATTATAATACAGGCAGGTACTTCATCGCTTCTCTGAAATGTTCACCAAATCAGTTTCAATTTTGAAAATGACACTTAAATTCGGTTCATTGAACCAGTGTTACGTAGGACACACATGTTAGTATTTTTGATGAGATCTCCGGCATAATTTGATTTGTTGGTCGTCGCACGAACCCAAAGTTCTGTAATTTGGAAACAGAGACACAACCAAAGGGCTACACGGCAATTATAATAAATTAATGATTTCTGCAGAAAAAAAATTGCAGAAATCATTAATTATAACAAATTAATGATTTCTGCAGAAAAAAAAACAGACATTATTAATTATAATAAATTAATGATTACTGCAGATAAAAAATTACAGAAATCATTAATTAATGATTTCTGCAGAAAAAAAATTAAACCACATTTAAACTCGACAATGAGCTGGCAAATAAAACATTCACATCAATTAGTATAACAAGATAAGGGTTATTTCGGGAAAGCTTAAAATTTTCCCAATGCCGACCTTTATTTTAGAAATTTCCGCATTCTCAACAATAATAATAGTTTTAGAATGTCTCAAACAGCCGGGAGCTATTTCTGAATCTGTTTAGAAAATACGTCTTTTACATAATGTTCATATTTTCGTACTTTCCGGACTAAACTAGTTTCAAAAATACTATTTTTAGCCGTTTCCATCATTCTTCTTTAATATATCTTAATTTTAACGATTCATCATACTTCTTTTATATAGCTTATTTTTAATGATTCCACCATTCTTCTTTTATATAGCTTAATTTTAACGATTCCATCATGCTCCTTTTATATATAAATATATAAATTTGGTTTATTTCTTACTTTTTGAATAAAAACTTTATTTATTTTCTTCACCTTATGTATCAGTATACTGTAATGGCACTACTCCCTAACTCAAACACGAGAAACGTTTTTCTCTATAGAATTGTGTCGTTAAGTTAAAAAGAAAACATTTTATCGTAATTAGTTTTTAAAACCATATGTTTTTCTTTTGTAAATCTGTCATATGTATGTATTTCAAATAATTTTTTTTTTTTTAAATGTATTATAGCTTAATTTTAACGATTCCATCATTCTACTTTTATATGGCTTCATTTTATCGATTCCATCATTCTTCTTTTTATTTAAATTTTATTTTATTTAAATTTAAGTTTACTTTAATTTTAAATCTATAGTTTTAGTTTAAATTTATCTTTAACTTATGTTTTATTTTTTCTTCACGAACATTTTATATATTTTCCCTTAAATGTATTATGAACAATTTTTGTATTATAAAATGGAGGCCTCAGCACGGGTAAGCCACCCAGTGAGGCCAACATTACATTACTAAATTGTACTAAGAAATGTAAGATATTGTTCAACAAAAAAAATATATATATATTTTAATTTTAACGATTCCATCATTCTTCTTTTATATACCTTAATTTTAACGATTCCAGAATCAGAATGGATTGTAAATTTAATAACGCCAACGCAATCCAGTAAATTTCTTACGTGTATTCCGCACAAGTGTGCCCACTGCCCGGAGCCAGTGAAACTATGGCATCACCAACATGGAGTAATTTGAGGTTCAAGTGAGGGAGGGGAAGGAGAAGTGAAAGATGAAGGTTTTGAAATAACTGGCTAACCAAGTATGGGCATCAAACATGCGAGATGTTTTAGAAGTGTTTCATTAGCCAGAGCGATACTAAGAATAGATTGTGTCGTATAAAGATAATTTTCCTATTATGCCGAGATAACAAACCCGCGAAATCTGGGTCCAGAGCAAGGTATGTGAAAACCGCACAAGGGTTCAAACTGCTTCCTGCTAACCGGAGCCAGTGAGACTATAGCATGCCCAATTGGGTACATTGTTTTATTTTTTACATTAACCCCACACAGAAGGCTTTGAGGAAAACAATTTCCCTGGGAGCCTATGTCATATTTGGGGATGCTGTGTGGATGGTCTTTTGAAGGAGATGAAGGAGAGGAAGTTCTGGGAAAGAATAAGGTATGAGGATTGGATAAGAATCTAGGGATCAGTGTGTCCAGGAGTAAATGATCTATCCCTCTCGTTGCGACGCAAGGCGATGGGTCAAGAGAGACCAGTTGGAGAGGTCAAAGAGTCACCCCAAACCAGCTTTCCCGATCTGGCACGCCACGCAGCTGGTGCACCCCTGCTAAATCACCAAACGCCACGTTTGGTCACCACTTGGGGAGACTTACGGCAGGCGTGTTGGTTATCCAATAACTGGTTCCCGGGGCGGCGATACCCAAGCCCTACTACCAGATTTAATTGTGAGGCAGAAGTGAGCGTGGAGCTGAAGAAGATGGGAAAAAGGAAGGTTAGGAAGTACCTAGCTATTCGGGTGTGGTCACCAAACATAGCTAAAGCCATTTCAAGTAAGTTTTCGATTTAGAATAGTGGTCTTTCACCAGGACGATAATGCAAGTATCTAGAACGTGCCTTTTTATTTACATTAACTCCACACAGGAGGCCTTGAGAAATAATTTTACACAAGGCCAACGTCATCTTTGGGGATGCTGTGCGGGGGAGGTCTTTTGTGGAAAGAAAGTGAACATGGGTCATGAAGAAAACCATGTTGTAGGAGGAAGGAAACACATAGGCCGGCAAATCATTCCACAGCGCAGCTGTTGAACTGGAGAACGAGTCGTAGAAACGACCCGTTGTCGTGTGATAAATGTCAACTGTACCTTTGTTGTTATTTAACTTATTTTATTTGATTTAAATGAGAAATAACACAATTTAATTAGTAAAATTTACTTGCTCACGCCGAGATTCGAGCCAGCGGCCTACGCGATCCCCGTAGTCGAGGACCTTATGGTGCTGCCACACGCAGAGCTCACATCAACAGATAATATAAAGCACAATAGCGCTCGCCATACAATCCCATACAGACCCGACACACGTAAAAAGATAACGCGCTATAAGTGTGGTTCTGAACTTCGCTAACCGAATTTATTTTACGTAACCGCTCCCGACGCGATATTTGAAAAGTTATGCGTCCCCCTCTCCGCCGTAAAAAGGAGAGGGGGTCATTTTAATTACGGAGCTACCAACTAAGTTCCGTGTTCCCTTTGACAGCCATGACATAAGCAGCCTAATAATGCATTTCTTATTTATTATGTTAGCTCATATCGTCATGTGTGCTAGTAAATTTAGAAACATAAAATAACTTTATTTGGCAAACATACTTAACATATATTTAAAATATAAATATAATCAATATTTGAATTTGAAGTGAACAAATTTTCGCCCTTTCAAAATTAATCATATTTTTAACTCAGTATGTTTATTTGGTAATATCATTCGGTTTTTTGATAAAGTTGGACGGCCCGATACCTACATAGAGAAGCTTCTAGTTTGTTCGTTTGTTGATTGTTTTCCTGGGTAATCTGGTTTGCTCTCGTCAGCTCTCGTGCTCTCTTCTCGTTCCCTGCCCTGGTGTTGGTCCTTGCCGCCTTTGCCTTCGACATTTTTGGAAATCGACGTGAGCTTATTTTACAATAATTTATTATATGTCGCTTTCGTCGATCGGCGTGCGAACTGCGAATTTCCTGATTCGACGGAGAGGTTATGTCAGGTTATATGAAAATGCGCTATTTACGCGCAGATTGTTTAAAATCTAAAAAGTTTATAAATAGCATTTATAATTATATAGTTGGCGGCATCATCATCTGAGGATGAGCTGTCCAACAGATCCAGCAATAGGCGACAAGTATCATCCATTTCGAAAACGTGCTCAAGCTGTCAGTAAGTAAAGTTGTCACTTTGACAGATGAAATTATGTTCCTCGGCCGCTCTCGAATTCAACTGACCCCCTCTCCTACCATAGGAAGAAATATTTGATAGCGTCGTGTGTCGGTAGAAAAGATGATGCGCTGTACATTAACTTTTGATGTGAGCTTTGCGTGTGGCAGCAGCTTAACCCCTCGATTATGAAGGCCTTCAAAGGAGCTTACATGGATCAAGGCTGTATTTAAACCATTAAGCTGGATTGAAAACTTCGACCAGCTAGTGCGCAACGATGCACTTTAACACTTTTTCCGGGCTAGTTGAATACGTGTAAATAATAAATATGCTATTAAGGGCCCGCTTTCCGCGTAAAGAATTTAGATTTGGGCAACACCTACAAAATTTAGTGTTAAAAGAATCCGACAGAGGTGTCTGAATTCGTATTAGGAATAATTTTGGGGATTATGAAATTAAATTACCGACATCTATTGCAATTTTAGAAAAACAGAACCATTTTTAGTTAGCACCGACCTTAGAGTAATAATGCACCGACCAAATGAGAACGAAGTCGATATGAAGATGGTTCTCAAAATATGGGTTTTATTACGGATTTAATTAATTTTTTTTTTTTAATTTTACAAAAAACATTTACGAAAGTTATTTGTATAGGTATAAAAATTACTTTACTTTACTAAAATACTATTCTCACTTTTATAAAAGTAATTTATAACTTTTATAAAATCAATAAATATATTTTTACATCAATAAGGTTTTAAACTTTTTTACTCGAAAACTATCTTAAAACGTTGGAATTCCAAAAAAAGTTTTTTTTTCTTTTTTACTTGTACTATCAATTAGAATCACCTCCCGAAGTTTGTGCACTTTACCCCCGACATCTTGTATAATATGCGCAATATAATATTTATACAAGTGTAATATCTACTTTTGTACATTTATATAAATTATATACACGTTTACATTTTTATGCTCATCAAATTTATTATATTATAAAGATAGATAGAAAGATCCTTAGTGCTTCCTGAGGACTTACAAATCAGAAGACTTTTTTGTAATTATTTATTTATTCATTTAAACAATTCAATAATTATAAAGAGTAATAAAACATGTAAGCAACATAAAATTACATTCTAAAATGTGAAAGGGGCTCTATTTATTTACATTTTTATGAAATTACTACTTTTAATAGTTTAAGCTTTCAGTGAACTTTCAATTTTATTTTTAACTTCTCTAAATATTATTTGTTTAAATTGTCAAATATAATTTAATCACAAACACAAGATTCACTCAAAATGAAAGATTGGTGGTTCTGAAATGTTCCCATAAATACGGTGAAAGAACCCTAAACTATGAACTTATTGCCCTAAACATGCTTCGAGCGAAATGCGGATCTGGAAACCTTATCGTCAATCTGAGCAAAACATACCATGAACGTCAATATAGCAACAGCCTTTGTTCTGCTGCAGTTTCATTAAATGCCGAGAGATCCGTTTACAGTCTCCAAAAAGCAATACTGGGGCACAACCCTAGAAGCCAAGCTAAATGATTGGAATACAGAAAGATAAAAACACACCATTGTCAAAAACATCTTGGCCGTAAATGATTAAATAAAATTAGATTTATTCAGGAAGGCAAGCATTACGGTGATCGATGTTAAAAATCTAACATAGCCCTAGAATAACTCCAGTATCTTTAAGAAACCTTTCTCTTAAAGCTCAGAAAAAAACTTTCCATGACAGTTAGATATACCACTCTACAACAAGGCCGCGTACGGTAAAACTGTAAAAAAAAATAAAGTAATAAATAACAAAATAAATATTTCACAACACAATAATTTCATCGAAAATCTTAAATCCGTTTCACCTTTCTACATTTTCTATATTCTCCTTAAGAGTATAATCCTTAGATAATGCCTTTTCAAATTATTCGTGGAAGCTAGAAAAAAAATAAAATCATTGATTATAACTGCACTTCAAGTGACCTTTTAAATAACAGTAAAGGGCTCAAATGATTTTATTGTTACGTCCGTGCCTTTGCATCTTTACAAGACTTGGGCAAAACATTCTGTAGCAGAGTATAGATTTCACATCTGAAACATAATTAAAGAGTTTATTGAAAATAGAACACCAAGGTACGGTTAGTCAAAAAACGTACAATAAAGTTAATTCTGGGAAGAAATTGTACAGTTGACATTCAGGACAGGTTCACTCCCTCCTCCTCAAAAAAGACCCTCTATACAGCATTCTCAAAGATGACACAGGCTCTGAGAGAAATTATTTTCTTCAGGGCCTCCTTCCGACATAAAAAATAACATCACTGAACTAAATTATATTATTGTAGAAAGCAATCACTTTGTGGTTTGACATATTTAATAAAATAAAATACTTTTTTGTTTTAAAACCACGATATTTATTAATTTAAGAACCGACCGGTTTCGCTTTACTTAAGCATCATCAGGGTACAAATTAATACTAAACAAGAAGTACATAATGTGTGCATATATATAACAAAATATAGAGGGAGACAACATGATACAAATATATTATAGAGGGAGACAACATGATACAAATATAAGCAACACAAAGACGGTCATAAAATACATTAACATAAGTGTACAAGTAATGGAAAACCGCTAGATAATTATGTAGACTAATGGGTTATACGAATAAATCGGGAAAAACAAAACATCAATAAAACCTCAATAATAACGGTTTTTCCGAATTTGCAAATCATTTGATCGATAAAGATCATACATTCTGTCATAGAACCGGTGCTAACATCTTACATAAAAACGGGCATGGTAACAGACTAAACAATTTAGAGGCACTAGAAATTAAAAAAGCTGTAAAAACCAAAAGTCAGATACTTAATAATCAATTAGACATATCAAGTAGTCCAATATTAAGTCTGTTTCCAATAAACCCATAAAAAATTCCCAGTTCTCCTTACCTCCTTACCACCTTGCCAGTTGATGTTTTGTTTCTCCCGATTTATTCGTATAACCCATTAGTCTACATAATTATCTAGCGGTTTTTCCATTACTTGTGCACTTATGTTAATGTATTTTATGACCGTCTTTGTGTTGCTTATATTTGTATCATGTTGTCTCCCTCTATATTTTGTTATATATATGCACACATTATGTACTTTTTGTTTAGTATTAATTTATACCCTGATGATGCTTAAGTAAAGCGAAACCGGTCGGTTCTTAAATTAATAAATATCGTGGTTTTAAAACAAAAAAGTATTTTATTTTATTTAATTATATTCCCCACAGTTTCAGAACTTTCGATAGCTTTTTTCGCTGGCCCGTTCATTATTTTTCTGGATTCCAAGTTCGAGTATTGTTATTTGAAACAGGTGGCCCATATTATTATTACATATTATATTATATTTCGGACATCGTTGCATTGTGAATCATTAGAGCAGATCTTAGAGTAATATTACTCTAAGGAGCAGATGTAAAGTGACGTGTGTATTTGTGTACGTAGAAAGTTAATTCGCAAATAAATCACGATCGTATAGGAACAAGAAAAGAGACAAGACAACAAGAAAATTAAATTAATAAAAATTTACCCCGTAATTTCTAATGCATTGGAATTAGTTTTATTTCCCAAAGTACCTATTCTGAAAAAAAAATAATAACTTTTTACTACACAATACATAAATAAAAATATGAATTATTAATTTTTATAGTAAATTATCGTTTATAATAAATATAAGCTTATAAATCAAAAATTGTATTTTTTTCTTCTCACCTATTAGATAGGATATAATTTTATGAGATAACATTTTTTCTTTGAAATACGGGATATCTTTCGTGTATTTCCCATCTTTGAAAAAACAATATTTATTAACTCATAAACTTTACACGCGTAAAAATTATCTTTATAAATTCAAATATTTGCACGTAATCGCACGTCTGTAGATCATAGAACGATGAACGACACGTCTGCCCCCAAAGCCCTCGAGTTGGCGAATGAACTTCTCAAAGAAAGATAGTTTAATCTGCAAGTCGGAGCGAGCGCGCTATAATAAATATGATTTAAAAGCAATAGGCGTAAGCGACAGTTGTGAAAATGTTTAATAAATCACGGCGTATTTCAAAAATAGCAAAAATTACTTATGGGGTCTATTGAGTAGCATTAAAAGAAGCATTGTGATTTTTTTCATACATATAACTTGTAAAATAACAGAAATAAACGTGTTAATAATATTTTTCGGAGCATACTTTGCGATTTATTTCTATCGAGGGAATTTCAAATAATTACCGTTTCGGCTTTTGGAACAAATAGATACTATCTTAAAGAATAACATATATTTTTTTAAGAGCTTAAAAACTTCAAAATTTTAAGGAAAGTATGTCGGAAATTGGATGAAATTCGAATAGTGGGCCCTTAAAAGCAATAGAACTATCGAGCATAAGAGCGTTAATAAATGATAAACTGAATTTTCAATACTGCCTTTGATGTGGAAGAGATAAAATTGTAAACGGTCACAGAAATCACAAGCAAAAACTTATGGTTGCCAAAATAGGAAAACCAATGACGGCTCTATTGTAATCTCTCTCTCTCTCTTTGCGTTTCTCATAAACAACGTTAAAGCAGAAAGAGACGTATCGGAAGAGCTCTCAACGGTAGCACTTTATGTAGGTACTGTTATTTGGTATTCATCATTAAATCCAAATGAATAGACTTGCTCGAACGTGAAATCTGGGTATCATTTCGACGAGTTGGATGCAAACCACGTGACCACACTTTTGGCACCAGCAGGAGTCGAGAATGCTTTTAAGGCGAAGCTTAATGCCAAATAACTATTTTGATTAATCTTTATAACGAATTGGTGTACATTATGAAAACCTAAAAATATGCTTTAGTTAAATTGAAGATTTTCCTATCGCTTCGCTTGAGTAGAATACAAATAAAAAAATAAACTACTCAATAAAAAATATAAATGCAAACTACTACAAAAAATATTTTTTCAATAAATGTATGAACGCATAAAGGAAACAACTTTAAAAAATACACTTTTATAGCTAAGATTATCTGTGACAGTTTCACTTGACTTTTTTTGCTTTCTTATAAAATTATTTACAAAGTAAAAACCAGTTTTTGCTTGAAATCGAACGTTGGTAGAGTCCGTTTCTCAAGCGATTTTAATGCCTATTACCTACGATATACGGTATACCAAGAATATACACATTTTTGGCTTGTAGCTTCCTCTTAATAACCTATGACATCAGTCGTACATTGACCACCGAAGAGCGCATATTGAAGTAAGCAGACTATGCGCAGTAAAGTTCGCTAAAATAAGGCAAACGTTTGCATCGCAGTATATTGTGGAACTTTTCTGCACAGGATTTGAATGATTGTTCTTAATCGAATTACCTGGCGTAGCGACGCTAAAATTAAGTGCGGTGGGTAAGTTATAACACATTTGTAAAAGTGTAAAATATTAAATTTTGGAAACAACCCCGAACTTTTGTTTACCCGATTTGGGTATGCTGCCAGGAATTTGCGCGCCATAGTAAAAAGGACTAGTAATTCGTACGTAGATTTTATTTTCGAGAACCGAATGGTGATATTACATATCAAATTCATTTATTGACAAATCGCTGAAAGTGGGACGGTCACGCCGCCGCGCGCCGCCCTCGCTCTGCGTAAGTTGGTTGGTTTGCCTTTATTGTCTCGTCTATTAATTTTAATGTCTATGGTATTTATCAAAGATATCTCTGAGAATCTTCGGCATACCCAAATGAAATAGACGCAGCAAAAACTTATCTGCATAGTGAAAGTTATTCGTAACGAATTTAAAATTCACTGTGACAGTAGAATTTGATACAATATGTAAAAAAACGAGAATTTGCAAATACTCGCTTTTTATCAGATTTTATTGTGTTTACAGGTGAAGTATCGTTAACATCATTTATCAACCGTATCAGCGATTGCTGTAACGAAATTTTCCAAGAATATCTTATCTGTGAATTGCAGTCAATAATGGATGGGTAGATTGTGTAATCGTGGCACCGATATATTTTAGTTACCGTTTTACGCCCCACTAAATGATCACTTTCAAAAAAGTCGATATAGAAAAAAAGAAAAAAAACATTGATTTTATTTATTCTATGAATCATCAAAAATTATTATCGGAGACCTAGGCCTCGATTCTCGTCGAAGTCATTCAGACGAAGAATGACTTTTGACGTTTGGCGTGTGTAAGTATGTACCTTCGACGAGACTGGAGAATAAGAATGTCGACCAATGTATGTACTTTCGACGGCGATTGCGAGCGGCCTGGATTGGAGAATCGTTACCCTGGGCCTCGATTCTCGACGAAGTAATTCAGATGAAGAATGACTTTTGACGTATGTAAGTGTGTACCTTCGACGAGACTCAAGAATAATAATGTCGACCAATGTATGTACTTTCGACGGCGATTGCGAGCGGCCTGTATTGGAGAATCGTTACCCTGGGCCTCGATTCTCGACGAAGTAATTCTGATGAAGAATGACGTTTGGCGTATGTAATTTACCCCTTTCTATTTGTGTACTGTTTTCGATGTGAAAATTATAATTATGATGTTTTTCTATTTTTGTTCTGTTTAGTATGTGAAACTTATAATTTTGATATCAAAATACCATTGTAAAATTGTACCTATTAATTCCCATACATGTATTAAAAGTTTCTCTCGTCCTACAATGAGTTATGCAACTCATCGGGATTGCTCTAGCAAGAAATAAAAATAAATAAAAAGTCTGTCAACTTATAAAAATAATATGTTGTTGCTGGACTCTAAATTTGTCTTGTTTCTTTATTACTTACTGATTATGGTATGACGTTGGTAAGCACAAAGATTCGTATCAATTGAAATATTTGTTTACAATAATTACTAAAATTAAATACATATAAAATGTTAAAAGGGGTAAGTTGAACCCATTATTACTACAGGGTTTTCCAATAAGAGGTGTTATTTTGAATAGCCCGCTATTTCGGTAGATGCTACTTTTGAAGCTGTCATTTTTTGACATTTGACAAGTAGAAACTACGCTATTAATAAAAATGGAACGATACACGCTTCAACAACGCATTGAAATTATTAAAATTCACTTGAGTGAATCAAATGCAAATCATCTTGAGTGATGAGGCCCATTTCCACCTCGGTGGCTTCGTCAACAAGCAAAATTGTCGCATCTGGGGCTCGGAAAACCCAAGAGTTATTGTTGAAAAGCCTCTCTATCTTCAACGTGTGACTGTTTGGTGCGGTTTAGGTTTTCGAGAGATGATTAATGATTTTTTATGGCCGGAATTGGATGGTATTGATCTGGACAACGTTTACTTTCAACAAGACGGCGCTACGTGCCACACAAGCAACGAAACCATTAATCTTTTACGATTGAATATCAAAATAACACCTCTTATTGGAAAACCCTGGAGGGCGATTCTCGTTCTTTTAGCCTTAAGCTAAATGATAGCATTGTCAACAACAAAAAACTTCTACAATAGTAATTATTGTAAAAGTATTTTTTGGCACCATTTTTGATTAAATAATAATAATCAAATACTAAGGACGGGTTGTTTCGGAGGATTTGAACAATTCATCAAATTTCAATGTTGATTTACGGAGTCTGTGAAAGTCCTATGCTGATATAATAATAGTAATTAAGGTAAATCAGAAGGTTTTATTTAAAAATATTTCGTATTATCCGTGACCAGCGATTCCGAATATTTACCAGAATAACAGTTTTTTATGAAATTAAGGTTTTTTATGTTCCTTTGGAACACTCGACCCTTTCCTTGGGGCTAGTTGCGTGAAATTAAAAATGAACTATTAAGTGTTTCAAGCGCAAACGATTCTGTTAAAAAATATATGCACTTTCTCATGACATAAAGGTTTAAATCGCATATCAAAAATATTTTGGGTGTTAGTTTGATTTTTATACAAATCTACAGTTTTATATCGAGATTGATGCAATTTCGCCATCCCAATATCACTGTAAAACGGAAGTTTGCCCTCGGCGATTTCTTTTATTTGAATACCTCGAATGAAAATCACACAAAACCGCAACCTTTAAACTAAAAATAGGGAAGTCAAAACGCCACAGGTAACGTTGCAATCTATCTTTAAATAAATTAATAAGTTAATCAATTGAAATATACCGCTCACTGGATCATTCACGAATCGCAGACGGCTCGGCAATTTAAAATAGGCACTTTTATATAATTAATTATTTTATTGCTCTTATAGTATCTAGAGTGCGTAGCGCGCCTTTTAGACTGCCGATGGCATATTGAGCAATTGCGGCGGCTTTAATCTCCTCGAGAGCTGCACGCCACGCGACGCCACGCCACGCCACGGGCACGGCATGTTATTATTATTATTATTATTGATCCCGTGTATCAAACGCCGGTAGGAAATGTCGTCCAGAAATAATCCGGGCACGCCCAGGGGGGGAGCACGACCGCGACCACGACCGGGCCTGGCGAATAACTTTAATAGATATTGGGCCAATGGAAGAATTTCAGAATATGAATCAGCAAAATGATCAATTAGTATATGTAATTAGTCTAATTGGTAATTATACTAGCGCAGACCCATGGAAAATCACGGGGTATTATAATTGTAGGATAGGATTTGAGAAGATGGAAATATTTGCCTATCAAAAACAATTATTGACAATTTTCATTATAATACAATAAATTAGCTGAAATCCACGGCGAAATCAGATGTAGACGGTAATTTACCTCATGTTTTGCAAGCGTCAAGTGTGCTAAATTTCATAAAGAAGTATCGAAATTCTGCTTTAAGGGGCGGGAAAAGGAGGTGAGTGATTTTTTCTAAATCTCATACAGATAGTGACTTTCCTCTAGTTAAGTGTGCAAAATTTCATCAATCTCGGAAAAAACAGTATATTTAAAAAAAATCAATTCAGTCCGGTATCTACCACGCGTCCGCCCGACCGCCCCCAGTCACACCACAGGCAGCGGCGTAGCTACCTAGGGGCTACGCGGGGCAGTGCCCCGGGGCCCTCAAGCTCAGGGGGCCCTCGAATCTTTACCAGAAATCTCGATCGAACTGAACTTTTGGAAATTTCTCCCATTTTCAAAATAAATATGATAGGTTGCAACAACTCAGTTGAGAGAAAATCAAAAGTTATGCCTGGGGAATTCCCCTAAATTCTTTCTGTAGGTTGGCAGTGTTGGGATAGTGATATGTGCGTCATTCCCCAACGACACTTGTAGCGTATTAAAATATGGATAAAAAGAAGAAACCCAGTGGTGCATTTAAACGCAAACAACGCAAAGAAAGAGAAGATAGTTTTTTAGTCAGCCTTCTGCAAGTACATCTGGCCAAAATATTTCTATTGATAGTGACTCAAATAATGTGGTAACTGCAGTGTTGGTTGAGAAGCCTACTGAAGAAGATTCGACAATTATTGCAGTTGGAGATACCTCCGCCGCCGATCATGTGAACGTGGATGATGTTTGCATGACACACATAAGAGCGGAGGAACCACAGACCTCAAATCTTCTTATGACTTGGGAAACTTCACGAACAAAATATTAAGTGATAACGAAAAACGTCAAATTCTTGATATGGGGCCTTTACAGCCTTCAGGACCTTTTCCAACAGACATCAACCAGAACAATAGGTGTTTTTTAAAATCGTACTACTTTTCGTGTTCTAAATATGTGCCAGTTAATCGTTTTTGGTTGTGTTATTCCAAAATACTAGACTCTGCCTATTTTCAACCCTGCTGGTTATTTGCTTCACAAAGGAATAATGTTTGGTGTACGGGAATTCGAGATTGGAAGCATTTATCAGAAAGAATTAAACAACACAGTTATTCGAGTGGCCATTCGGAAGCATGTGCTGTGTATGAATTTTGGAAAAAAAACGATACTAATACTATCGACAAGGAACTTTAAAATGAAATATTTGTATAAAATGGTTTGTATATTTCATATTTTTATTTGATAAAACCTAATCAGTTTACATAGCAGTGGGGCCCCATTTTTTAATTTGCCCCAGGGCCCTTGGTTACCTAGCTACGCCACTGACCACAGGGCAAAGATACTCTCCTTTATATAAATAGATAGAATATAGGGCAAGATAGATTATATTTTTTTGTTGATAGATTAGACATTAGACTTTCGAATGAATACCGTAAACTTAAAAATCACGAAATCTATCATCAAATTATCATCTTTAAACAAAAGACACTTGCTTTTTGGCCTTCAATTTTTCAAATTTTCTTGCTTGCTTTTTTTCGAAGACCTTTAGGAAATAAAATAAAAAGAAGGGATAGGGCAATTTAGGTAGGAACCGGATTGTTAAAATAACCATAAAAGTGTTTCAATATTAAAAACACATAATCAAATCTCTAACTATCTAACCATCACGTCGTTTCTCCGCAGGGGTAGACAGATAGAAAGGGACCGCCAAACAAATCGGTCTTGACACACACTTCTTGCCTCATTCATACGTTGTCTTATGCATACTCTTCTATTATTCTGACTCTTGACATGGCCCGATTCAAGTGTCTGATTCACTTGATCGTGCCATGTCTTCCTCGGGCGTACCCAACTTCTGTTACCCTTGATCAAATTTAAAAGTTTATATTCAAGTTTTGTTACAATTTATGTACCGCGAAACAACCGGCTCATGATTAAATAATAGAACAGAACTTGAATAGAACTTCCACAGAACTTGAATTTTAACATTAAAATTTGATGAATTGTTCAAATTATTTGAAGCATACCGTCCTTCTTAGGACGTGCTGTTTCGGAGAATTTGCACAATTCGTCAAATTTCAACGTTCATTTTCAAGTTCTGCGAAAGATTTTTCAAGTTCTGTCAAGCAACTAGCCTATAATTATATAATAACAGAACTTGATTAGGACTTTCTACTTGAAAATGAACGTTGAAATTTGATGAATTGTTCAAATTCTCCGAAACAACCCGTCCTTAGTGTATAAAGTATTTTATACGTGGCGAATAGTTAGTACCACTCCACACAAAAAGCGGAATTCAAAGTCGTGACATAGATTCTCTTTCTTTTCGCATATAATGGCTGTGCTATTATACGATTTGCGAATCACGCATTTGAATAGCGGTAAAAGAGGCCCTGATAGATCATAGTTTCGAACCGCAAACATCAACGGAACAACCAGTGATTCCCAAAGTGGGTGCCCGGATAAAACAGGGTATATTGAAGGGTAATAAGGGGGTAAGTGCAATAATAATGTAGGGTAAGTTTGAATTTAAGTGTCATTTTCAAAATTAGAACTAATTGTGTCGAGAATTCAAACAAAGTACTTACCTATAAAATGTACAGAATATTATTTAAAAAATTGTAAATGACGTGTCAAGAATTCAGACAAGATATAAAGTACTTACGTATTATGCAATATTTTTTTACCAGAAAATTATATTAATTGTATATTTGAAATGTGCATTTCTGTTGTTTACATTTTTTAGGGTTAATTTTGACAAGTAGTCAGATTTAGTGAATTTTCAAGGATCTGCACTTTTTTCACTTTCGAAAAAACTAGTTTAAATATATATAAAACGTGACAAAAAATAGCAGTTTTTTATGGAATGAAGGTTTTTTATGTTCCTTTGGAACACTGGATCCTTTCCTTGGGGCTAGTTGCGTGAAATCAAAAATGAACTATTAAGTGTTTCAAGCGCAAGCGATTCTGTTAAAAAATATATGCACTTTCTCATGACATAAAGGTTTAAATCGCATATCAAAGAATTCCAACTAGGGCGAAATTCCAACGCCACCAGCGCACAATCGGTTTGTCGGCAGGAATAAATTCTTGTGCAGGAACGGTTTTCCAACGGCGAATTACGATGATGCTGAAGAAAAATATATTTTTTAAATTGGGCAGTGATCTAGCGACAAGTTTGGGAAACTCAGCAAGAGATAATGATGATGGCCAATCGGTCACATTATTTGAATGTTTGCAAGTAGGCCACCTGTGGACTGGAGCTCGTGTGCCGTGTCGGCCGCTCGTGTGTTCAGCTGGTGTCAAAGCATTCCTGCAGAATTCTTCGCGAACTAGTCACGGAATAAAAATATCGTGAGCACTGTGCAGATAATGTTATGTGTGCGTGCAACAAATGATATCTTTATGGGTTTTTGTTATACAATAGTAAAATTATTACGAAGAAACTTGGAAATAAAACGTAGTTTCATAACCTTTTTTTCACGGGGCGTAGTTAAGTCCTGTTTTAACTCGACCGTTTAGCATTTGCCATTTTGTAACGACAGGAATGGTGGTCTTTCATCAAAGCGATAATAAAAATACAATCTGGCACTCGATGTCATGGCAAGTCAAAGAACCATATGTACAAAACATAAAATTAACATGGAATTCTGCAAATTAAACTTGACAGCAATAGAAAAAAATAAAATTACTGCCCACATCTGATATCGAAAAAACTAATCTATATAAATAAAAATGTAAATGTTTGTTTGTTCAAAATCATAAATCTCCGAAACTTATTTACCGATTGCTTTCAAATTTTGACACAACGTTGAATTAAAATACGCTTTTGTTTTTATATACCAATATTATAAATAGATGTCACCTGTGACAAGTTAAAACATGCTTTTTTGAAAAACAGTGTCTTCTGTTGGACGTAAAAGCAAAACGCGCTATTGTTTCTCCATCTGCTCAGACAAACTGAGCCACAGCAACGCGTAGCGGGGTAGTCATAAATAAAATACTGTCTGTGACAAGTCAACAACCCATTCTTTAGCCAAGGCTTTAAATGATAATTAGTTTTTTTTATTACCATCGACTTAACGAAGTTAACGCTACATTAATTACCGCTATGTTTTTAAACGTGTTTTGTCTGCATTTAAAATATATAATATGTTTTCCTCGAATCACTCCAATGTGTGGTAGGTACCTACCTACCACTGAAGAGATAAACCGATAGAAATGACTTGTGAATATGCGTGGTGCGTGGTGTGCCCAAAAGTAGGGAAAATTTCCTTTACTTCGGGTGAAAAGAGATTAAACTTATTCAAAAATCGAAAATCTTTCTTGAAAGGTCTTATTAAAGGTAGTTTTCTTTGATATCGGTTGATGAATATATTATTTTTATACATTGGGGTGATTAAACACTACACTGCTGTTAATAACTAAATGCTGTAACTGCAATAAAATTTTTAAATACAGGTGGAGAAGAGAGATGAGGCCCTCTTCCCTCGTGGGGCCCTCAGGGAAACAAGGGGGAGTGGACTCTTTTGTCGTGAGGCCTTCAAGGAACCAACGGGGAGTGGAATCTTCCCCCATGGGGCCTCCGGGGAATCAAGGAGGAGTGGAGAGGAGAAAACATTATCTCTTCCATTATGGGGCCTTCAGGGATCCAAGGGGGATTGGAGAGGAGAGATGAGACCTGCGAAGACACATTGTGGAAAAGGAAGACATAGCCACATATCGACAACCAATATCAATATCCAATGACAACCCTGGTGAACTTTATAAAAGGGACCGGGTTACTCTTAAAGGAATGAGTTAAAATGGAAGATAGCACAATGGGCCTATGGCCTACGTGCTCACAGTAACTATGTGTAAACCGTTTCCGCTCTATAAATAAATACAGGTACCTACTTGCTGAAATCCTAGCGTCAATTCGACTACGTATCTCATTTCAGCGCAGAGATAATGTCAAACATCCTCGGGTGTCCCCTTTTTGCCATTTTTTTTACCATTCAGTACTGAAAATCACATTTTTATTGTTAAAAAACTACATAATGTCTATATAATTCGATTCATTATAGTCCCCGACTATTTCTAGCACTCACTTCTTGCCTTAGGTAATTCTCACTTCTTTTTCTAGTCTCACTACTGTATACCACATTGATGGTGTTAAAAAACTAAATTTTATATGTTTAATCATTGAAGACAATATTAACGACTGTCAAAAGAAAAATGTGAATTATAGAAAAAGATTGGGTCGCATATAGGAATTGAATCCAGGACCTTAGCCTTGCCGGGGCTTTGCTCTGCCACTTAGCTAATTCCATCCTATCTCCTTCTCTGTCTGAGAAGTCTGAGGTCTTGGGTTCAATTCCTAATTGTTACTGAATCTATTTCTGATTTTTCCGTTTCAAATGTTTCGTTTGAGAGGCGTTAATATTGTCTTCAATGACTAAATATTACAATTTGAGGTTATTATCTCCATATATAGTTAGTAACATAGATCATTGTAGAAATGTATTATATATATTCGTACAGCGCCCTTCAGGTGATTTCGCACAAAAACGGGGCTATACAAATCATCCAAATATTATTATTAATATTATACGCATTAAGTTATTCCAAAAATAAAAACATTTAATATACATTCTTTAATTCGACTCCGTATTTCACTTCAGTGCCAAGATAATGCACATACATACATCGTTACAAACAAAGCCTCAGCATCACGAGGATTACAAAACGACAACACGTCTGTTTGGTGAAGAGTGCGTTAAAAATTTGTTGGTTAGGTTAGGTTACATAGTTACAACATGGGCATAGATTGATATTCTAGAAATATTTGTTCAGCAGGTTAGGTTAAGTCACATATATTAACACGCAAAAACGAGATTCGTGACCTTGGGGTGATCTTCGAAGCAAATCTCTCTTTCAAATCCCACATATCTGACATTGTCTCCCGCGCCAACAAAATGCTTGGATTTGTTCTTCGTAATGCGAGATCATTTACTAATGGAATTGCTATACGAAGAACATATGAAGCACTTGTCCGCAGCATCCTGGAATACAGCTCCATTATTTGGGCCCCTTCTGAACAAAACCATATCTTAGAAATAGAAAAAGTACAAAAAAGGTTTATGCGTTACCTGTATATGAGGGAATATACATACTATCCATTCCTGTATCCATCCTTGTTCTTAACAGGAATGCTCGATTTCAATACATTAGAAGCCCGCAGAAAAATATTTTTAGGTAAACACTTTTTTAAGTTAATCTCTGGTACAATACACAATCCGCCTATATTGAAAGAGGTTAACTTTTATGTCCCTAACAATTATACTCGAGGGAGATCCCATGCACTCCTATATGCTCCGAAAGCGAGAACTTCTGCCTATCAGAACGCGCCAATAAACAGAGCGACTCAACTGCTTAACGATTCTGCATTAGCCATCGACATTTTCAATGTCACCTACAGACAATTCAGTAACTATCTTTTAACATATGTCACAAAATAGTAAAACTGCCTCTGTAAACTTTTTCATTTGTAATCTTCTCCATGATATATTGGTGTATAACCGTTTTATGGAGAACATGAAAAAATAAATAAATAAATAAATAGTTACAACATGGGCATATTCTCGAAATATCTGTTCAGCAGGTTAGGTTAAGTTACATAGTTACAACATGGGCATATTGTAGAAATATCTGTTCAGCACGTTAGGTTAAGTTACATAGTTACAACATGGGCATATTCTAGAAATATCTGTTCAGCAGGTTAGGTTAAGTTACATAGTTAAAACGTGGGCATAGATTGATATTCTAGAAATATCTGTTCAGCGGTGGCAGTGACATAAAAAATGCTGGTAAGGTCAACCATACAAAATTCAGACACGGAATGATGGTTAAATGAGTTAACAATTCAATGCGGGCCGCATATCAATATGAGCATAATGGAATAAATCAAGTACCTACCTGCTTGTTTTAACAATGTAAATATTTGCACACATTTGTATGACGACGCCATCACAGAATGTGTAATTGTTTGGTATGTCAGAATTCGTAAGGGATAAATAACAAGTTGATGATACAGGTGTAATTCATTATAATGCTTTGTCGTTAGACCACAGGGGCCCACTTTAAAAAAATATAATTGATAACATGGCAATTTTGGTAAATTTATTTTTACTGCTCAGCGGGAGAAATAGTCTAAAAATTCTAACTAGAAGGAATAATTACTCTTGAGGATAATCTCAAATGTAATGATGAGTGAGTGGGATAGTGTAGGCAACCTGCTTCTTGTACTCAGATAGAGGTGTATATATTGTTTACATGTGTGAGGAATAAGATACATTTATGTAAGTATATGTATGTATGTATATATATACTTGCGTGTGCATGTGTATGTATGTATGTACATATGTGTACTACTTTATATATTTGTGTTTATTTTATAGAAAACTTTGGCAATTTTTGTTAATTGAAAACATTTTTTTACCAATTTTCAAAAAAAATTTATAATTCTACCAAAATATGTTTACACTAGACTTAAATTCAAAACTAACCGTTCCTCCATTGGGCACCATGAAACAGGCAGCTGCCTAGTATGGTGTTCTAATGTATCTTCTCTAAATAAATGTATTAAAAATGTAACTTGTACTTATAAATAAATAAATAAAATAAAAATAATGCAATGTAATTTTGAAGGTAATATTATAAAAAATAATTTAATTTCAATTCTTCAAGTATTAAATCGGGATATACCAAACACCGTCACATTTAGATAAAGATCAAATTATTGACTATTAGCGTCATTTTGAATTCAATCTCGGCCCGTTTCAGCTTTTGATCTAACGTTTTTGTGAATACTGCACAAGAGTCCCAACAGTCCGGAACCAGAGGGACTATGACGTATGTCGTGAAGGTGAAGGGAGTGAGAAAGAAAAGTAGATTGGAAAGAGTAAGATCGGTAATTACCTGAGTATTCAGATCTGATCACCAAACATGGCTAAAGCCATTTCAAGCAATGTTTCGAAACGGAATCGTTATAACAAGGGCGATACTGAGAGTACCTACCACTACATTCATAGATATTATTACTTTCCAAACCAAAATTAAACACAACTATCCAAATAATAAGATATCTTATAGTATGTCATTTCTATTTAAAAATGATAACAAAACGAAATCACTTTATTCTTGTGATATCGTCCAGACAAATTTATGAATATCGACCACGAGGTGGTTTGAGGTTGCCGCCAAGGTCAACTCAAGGTTAAGGTCGACTACCGAAGGTCAACTTATACCACAGGTCACAAGGTAGGTACTTTATATTCTTTTTTTAAACCGTTTACACGTGGAGGGTGTTTAGTTGGAATGGGTAGTAAAGTTTATCGAGCGTGAATATTTTTTTTTTAAATTACACGCTGGCAACATTGGAGCCAATTTGGCCAAATTGACGAAAATAGGGGTCTTTGATGATAGTTTTTCTAGCGGAATACATATTTTTAAATTAAGTTGATAATATCGCATGCCTGAGCGGCTGTAAAACGCGGTAAAGGACACGGAAGGGTGACTGACGACGAAGCATATTAAGAGGAAGCTACAAGCCAAAAATGTGTATATTCTTGGTATACCTTATATTGAAGGTAATAGGCATTAAAATCGCTTGACAAACGGAGTCTAGAAACGTTCGATTTCAAGCACAAAACTGGTTTTTATTTATTTTGTAAATAATTTTATAAGAAAGCAAAAAACTTAATCAAGTGAAACTGTCACAGATAATCTTAGCGATAATACAGTATTTTTTAAAAGTTGTGTCCTTTACGCGTTCATACATTTCTATTGAAAAAATGTTTTTTTTTAGTAGTTTAGTATTATATTTTTTACTGGGAAATTTATTATTTTATTCGTATTCTACTCAAGCAAAACGATAGGAAAACCTTCAATTTATTAAAGCATATTTTTAGGTATTCATAATGTACACCAATTCGTTATAAAGATTAATCCAAATAGTGATTTAGCATTAAGCTTCGCCTTAAAATAGAAGTTTTTTTTCGAGGATAAGTAAAACTTTTTCCAAATATAATTTACCCAGTATAATCGGTAAGATAAAATGTGGCTCAGACGCACATTCACTGTATCACCGAACGCGACTGAACGCAATTTGAAATTATTTAATAATAATAAAAATGATTAGGCCAGTATGACTATTGCATCCTCAATGGGGGTATGTAGGGGCTGAAGGGAGTGGGTAGGGAGGGAGATGAGGTAGAGGAAGTTTGGAAAGGTTCCACGGCAACTCAGAACAGTGGCGATTCAACACTTGAAAAGTGACATAAAGTCGTGTGATGAAAAAAGGCTTATAAACCTAACCTAACGTAACCTAGTTTTTCTCATCACTTCTCATGATTTTATATTTTCAAGGGAGTTTTGAAGTGTGTGAAATTCCCACTGTTCTGGGTTGCCCAGTTAAAGAGCATAAATACATTTTTTGGAAAATAAACATTTTTATATACGTTTGGTCCAACATTGAAAAAAACCACGTTTAAAATTTCTGAAATAAAATCCGTTACTTCCATTCTGAAACCGTATTGGTGGAAACTTATAATAATAATAATAATATTGGACAATTTTTATAGCGCCACTTTCGGGAGATATCACCTCAGGGGCGCTAAATTAAAGGTAAAGGAATAGAATGCATAAACATATATTTTTTTTAATTATTTTATTTAAACCCCCATAGGGCTTTTATATATAATAACATACATCTTTATATTTTTAGATATAATAATAATATAGGTTACATTAAATATAAGACTTTAAAAAATATAGGTATGATAGAGTACAAATAAGTGAGACAAAAAATAGAAAATCTGCAAAAATCCTCCAAAACAATGATAATGATAATAAGAATGTATAAAATTAGTTGATAACAATAGTTTACAAAGTGGTAGAAATGGTTCGCACATACTCCATTTAAAGTTTGCCAAGTTCAAATTATTGTCAAACATAGGATATATTTTTTTTGTATTTGTTATCAAGACTGTGGTGGTAACTTTTTTTTTTTTTTTTTTTTTTAAAAGAAAGACAAACATTCCCAGGTTACGAATAACCTGACAATATTTGAAAATCTCCTACTACCACCACAGTAAGCTGAAAATGTTGCTTGTGTTGTGATGGAGGACTTAGCCAGCCGAGGAATTGAACACACTACGCCCGAGTGAGACCCAAGCGCGATGTCAACTCGGCCACCGACCGGTCAATTTGGAGAATGAAAACTATAGTTAGAATGAGATGTATGTATGTAAAATGTAGATTTATTAAATTCAGGAGTTCACAACAATCGAATTTAGAGTTCAATAATTTTAATAAAAAGGTTAGGTCGACGTTATGTAAAAAACTTTGGCTAAAATGCCCGAACACATTGATATAATTTTTTTCAAACTTCGCCAAAATTAAAGCCGCTCCAGCCGCCATTTGGCTCAATATGGTACAAACCTACCTTCATGTTGTATCGTAATCCACGCACCGTTAAACGCAGTAACACAACATTTGCAAGTCACCCCCCGACGGAACTTTCAGGTTTCCCGCTAACCTAAAAGTGCCGGCAGGGTGTACACTGTAGTACATGTACAATGTACAAGTACTGAAACACTCCCCTGCTGAAATTTCAGGCTGCCAGCATCGATCCATATAGTCCTTGCTTCCTCGCGGCTGACTATAAGTGCCATGCCACGGGGTGTGGAAACGACATACTGCATGGGGAGGGGGTGATTAATTGCCAAAGGAAGAGGGTTTTATCTATATACAAGATGGTCTCAAGTCGCTACCTGGTTTCCATCATAAATCATGCGATTTATTAGGAAATTATATTCGTCATCGTAAAATTTGATTACCTATGTATATTCGGTAAATCAGACACATCGATTTAGCCACGATATATTCAATCGAAAATATTTTACAAAAAATAGTCACCTCTATGATAGAATGGCCGGAAATATTTCAAAAAATATGTAGAAGGACTGCTTTAATTTGAAAACATTTTTATACCACTGGTATCACTGCTAAACCAGTAGTGGATAACAGTGACTAATAAATTCATTCTGTATCTAGCGTCCTAACCTCGCGGTTGACTACTGCCCCCGTCGTTACACCGCGAGCTCCGTACGAATTATCCGTAATAATTATTCTCGCAAATAAATTCATCGTCAGTACGTTCGAGAGTTTTAATCAACATCTCCACAGCAACAACTGAACACCGATTTACGGATTAGGAATTTCTGTAAATTGCGAGGATATATTTCAACCTCTCTGATGACAGTACACCTTTCTACAAATCCAATGAAGAGTGCCCATCAGACAAACCAGACAAAACCACATATTAAATGTCCCTCCATGCAATACTAACTCAAACAAAACACATTCACCGCGCTTCATACGGTGAATTTGACTTATTCAATACGGCACTTATCATCTCAACCAAAATCAATAAATAACATTCACACAATATGTATTACTCAACACAGACTAGATCCTTCCCGTTTCCTCGCTCCCACCATCCCAACCCCATAGGCGAGTGTAACTCTTTTGTCTTGTATATTTGAATGAATAAACAATTAAGATACATCATTGAAAACCTCTTATTGGTTTAATAATTATACATTTTCCACTATGTAAAACACAATAACTGTTGGTTTTCCAAAATCAAATAAAACTCGTTAGCAGAGAGGTAAGTGTGTCGATAAATATTGCTGACATGAAATTGCCGTAAAAAGTTGCTCGTTAAGGGTAGGAACTAGGAACTTAGGCACTAGGCCGAAGGGCAGTGGAATAGATTAATGAAACTATCAAATGATAGACTGATGGTAATGGATGATGATTGAGGGGAACAGTAAATAAATATAACTAATCGTAACTCTGGTTCAATAAACTCGTTAATATAACATTTTAAGATAAACTTATTTCAATTGCCATTTTCAAACTGGAAATCATGATATGAGGTGTTAAGAATTCCAAGAAGCGATAAATCACCTACTTACAATATAACATTTTTACCGGAAAATCATTTTTATTTTATGTTTGGAGTTTGTATTTCTTTTGTTTAAATTTCTTGGTTAAATCTTGAAAAGTCAGGTTTCGTGATTTTTCAAGGGTGTGCGCTGTTTAGCTAACATGCAATTATCAATTCGACTACGAAACTACATACTGCACAATATAATAATATGGTTCATTATTTGAACAAAAAAACCGATGACTTTTATTTTCCAATTTGTGTCATTTTCAGGATAGTCCACTAACTACCATAATAATATGAAACCGTCTTGAAAGATGACAATGAATCCTATAAGGAGTATTTATGATCATTATCGCGTATCATATAATATCTAATCGATGGCAATGATTGATGTTGATGCGACGAAGTGCTTTCGACAATAAATTATGTTGACAGATTTCTATGGACTACAGAATATAATTTCCTTACGCAACACTCGTTTTATGTAAAAGCGACTAGCATAACTTTTTATTTTATTTTATGTGTCTTGTTCTGTTTCATGTTCCGTATAGTTTTATTAAAATTATGTTGTTCAATGATTTTATATTTCTTCACTATTTTCAATGTAACTTTAACTCCACACACGAATTTATAGAATAAAAAGTCATTTTCCTACTAACTATTGATTAAAGATTAAATAGTATGAATAATAATATTCTTTATTTCTTTTCGCGTATGATGGAATTCGTTTTTTAAAGTAACTCGACAGTTAAGGGCAAGCTTAAAAGAATTCATAAACTGCTCTTTCATAGATGGCGCTAAATTTTTAATTTATTAAAATACACTTTTTGCAAGTTATCCTTTAAAATATAAAGATAAATTATTTGTTTGCGCCTGGACATACGTTTTATGAATGTGAATAAATAGTTTTGTCCATATAAAAACTTCATTCTTTCAAGAAAGGCATACAGATACAATATTGTATTGGTGATTCAATCCAATATTGTATTTGTATGCCTTTCTTGAAAACAATGATTTTGTATACGGAGGAAACCATTTATTTATATTGATATTGCGTATGTACGGGCGCAAACAAATAATTTGTCTTAATATTTTCAAAAATTACTTGCAAAAAGTACATTTTATTAAATAAATAAATTAACGCCATCTGTGAATGCGTAGATTTTAACGATCTTTACGCTAAACCTTAATAGCAAAGTTATTGGAGGAACACACGGGCCCATTAATACCAGTGTAATGCAAAAGGTAAAAAAAGACACCACTAGAGAGCGTAATTACTAATCCGGGCTTTTATTTAGGATTAAACAAAGCCATTTCATAGGCATCGAAAGAATGCCGTCTGGTATCGATCCAAAGTCCTTTTCACTAAATCTGCAAGCACCTTCAACCCTTCGAAACACTAGACGGGGGGTGGGCTGGGGGAGTGTTGGGGGAGAAGGAGATTGGGAAGGGGCGCACCTGCATCGTTAGGGGAACGAGGGAATAGGTAGGTTTTACGAAGGGATTATTGCTGAATTCTAGCACCGTAAAAATCTCCCAAGAAGGAAATCGAAAAACCTTACGCTAACGTAAGTCCCCATCATCGTATTCAATAAAATTCCCTTAGAACGGTAAATACATTTTCTTTAAAAGAGCTGGCAGACAACTGCTACAGTTTTATTGTGATGAAAATGTTTTATATTTAAAGAGTTTATGACTGCAATATTTTTTTCGTTTACTCCAAAAATGACGAAGTGAACATAAAGTCAGACTCAATAAAATTCGAGATGTCAGTGCTGCAGTGTGCATAAGTTACCGTCGCGTAAGTCCCATGATGTCACACGCATTTCGGTCTGCCGAAAATATCAACGTTTTGACAAAAAATTCTCGGCAAGTTCTAATAAACACGAAATTTTGTTCTAGGAGACAAATTATTCTAGCAATGTTTCTTTTTAGTATGCGTTCATGTCCAGTAATGCGGTGTTCGTATTGGGAGTTATAAGCTCCCAGTATTTTTATGGCAAATGGTAACGAAGGAAACGATCAGCGAAAATCAAAAAAAATATCTACCAATATGAACAGGGCTAATTTTGAACTCTACGAAATGCATCATAATATTTTTGTCGCGTGAATTTGTGAGTTTTTCGGCTAGTCAATGATATTTTGAAACGTAAATAATAACCATATATATCGTACCTTCGATTATAGATCAAATCAGATGAATATTTATCGACTAATCGGAAACGTGTAAATATTGATGGGTTATTCGTAAATGAACGATAATTTATAAATTAATTGCAAATGAAAGAGTATTAACCGAATTATGGGCAATCGAATGATTACTTAAAATAACGATTAATCGCAATTAAAAAGGTATTAATGAAATAATCGTAACACGACGAATATTTACCGATTAATCGCAATTGAAAGCGTAATAAGCAAATAATCGTTGTCGAACGATTATTTACAGATTAATCTGAAAAGAATGATTATTTACAGATTAATCTGAAAAGAATGATTATTCATCGATTTCATCGATTAATCGCCATTGAAAGGGTATTAATTTTTTTTTTTTTTTTTTTTTATGTGACACCTCACAAGAGTGTCCCTGCCCGTGCAGTGCACAGACAGGGGAACTATGTCACCACCCGATTGGGCGGCGTTGTGAGGCGGAGCAAGGCAGGGGTTGTAGGAAGGGACTTGTTAATGCGGGCCTTGAAGAGGCTCGGATTATAGGAGGGAGGAAAAACAGACGCCGGTAGCCCGTTCCACATACGAGCCGACTTACACAAAAACGAGTCGTAAAAACGGCCCGTTCTCATGAAGCCAACGTCAACCGTGAACGGGTGTTCAGCTCGTGTCCGTCGAGTTTCGCGCACGTGCACCGGTGCATCAGGAATCAATGCTGCTAGCTCCTTGGAGCAGGCTCCATTGAAATACCTGTAGAACAGACACAGCATGCCTACATTGCGTCTATGCATCAGAGAAGGCAATCGGTCTGTTAACAACGGATTGTCAATCAGACGGATCGCTCTCCTTTGCACAGACTCAAGCAGGTTTATCAAGTATTTTGGGGCACCAGCCCAAAGGTGGCTCCCAAATTCAATAGTTGGGCGGACTTGAGACTTGTACAGGGTCAGCAGCTGGTCACTGTTGAAGAATCTCCTAGCCCTGTACAAGACGCCCAACTTTTTGGAGGCCTGATTTACTCGGGCTTCTATGGATCCCCGATACTTGAGCTGGTCTGATATAGTAACTCCAAGCATTTCAATGGAGTCTTTATTGGGGAGAGTGCTCCCATCAAATTGCACCAGACAGTCATTGATCTCCCTCTTTGCCGAAATCAGACACGCTTGGGTTTTTGAGACGTTGAAACTGACCAAGTTGGCCTTACCCCAGGCACGAACCATCTCTAGGTGGTGGTCAATTTTTCGCTTCAAAACTTCCCGAGCTGTTCGGACATCATAGGTGGAAGGGGGCCTGTCAAAAAGATAACCCTCGTGAACGGTGCTGTCATCAGCGTAGCAGTGAATTGGTGCACATTTAACGAGATCGTTGATGTGCAATAAAAACAGCGTCGGAGACAGCACAGATCCTTGTGGCACCCCCGCATTGATTTGGTGCGGTGAGGAAGAAGAGCCGTCAACCACGGTTTGAATTGTTCTTCCCCTCAGAAAGTCCGCAATCCAACTATGCAGTGTTGGGTGGATCCCATACGATGGTAATTTCCCGATAAGCGCCCGGTGCCAGACTCTGTCAAAGGCTTTGGAGATATCTAACCCAACGGTTTGGGTTTCACCAAAACGTTCCATGTACCGCCCCCAAATATGCGTTACATATCCGAGTAGATCGCCACACGATCGGTTTCGACGAAATCCATATTGCCGATCGCTTAGGATATTGTTATTCTCGAGATATGTGAGCAATTTGTTGTTAACCACCCTTTCTAATACCTTCGAGAGTATGGAAGTGATGGCTATGGGGCGGTAGTTAGAAGGGTCGGAACGGTCCCCCTTTTTTGGGATTGGGTGGACGATTGCCTTTTTCCAAAGATCTGGCACCTTTCCACCTTTGAGAGAGAGCCTAAATAATTTCGCGAGCACTGGAGTCATTTCTGCAGAACACCTCTTGAGGACCAAGGCAGGTATTCCGTCCGGCCCACTGGCTTTGTCGACTTTCAGCTCGTTCAAGACTCGGAGAACCTCTCTGTTCCGGATCTTCGGTTCCTCCATTTGAAAACCGCAGTGCGGAATGGAAGGGGGAGTCTCTCCGTTATCTTGAAGAGTTGAGTTTTCCGCGAAAATTTTGCCTAATAATTCAGCTTTCTCGCGGGCCGAGTTAGCCAGCCGACCATCAGGCTTGGTCAGAGGTGGGAAAGTGGTTCTGCAGAAATTTCTTCCGATCGAGCTAGCGAGTGACCAGAAAGCACGGCTACCAGTGGGGCAGTCAGCCAGCTTTTTCGCAATTCTCTGGTCGTGATCGCTTTTAGCTCTATTTAGAACTCTCTTACAATCCCTTGCCCGTTTTCGGTATTCCGAAAGGTTATTCATGGAGCTAATCTTCCGGAGTGCATTAAAAGCCGTATTTTTGAGTCTGACAGCTTCAGCACAGCGATGGTCAAACCACGGTTTTGTGCCCGCTCCAGAGGATTTGGCGGAGAAGGGAATGTAGCAATCCATTGCTGATGTGATTACTTCTTCTACCTCGCGTGCACAAATTGATGGGTCCTCGGAGCTAAAGCATACAGTACTCCAAGGAAAGGCGCCGAAGAAAGACCGCATGCCGTCCCATTTTGCTGCCCTGTAGTGCCATACCTTCCTCTTTACATGTTTGTCGGGTTGACGGTTCATGGAGGATGGGACAGAGGTGGTAATCAGGCAGTGGTCAGAGGATCCTAAGGGCGCTGTCACCTCCACTCTGTACCCGAGTGGCTCACTAGTGAGAAACAAATCGAGTAGGTTGGCTCGATGTGATGGGATGTCTGGTATTCTGGTCGGAGATTCTACGAGTTGGCTTAGTCCATGGATAAGGGCAAAGGATTCCGCTGATCTACCGGCAGAGTTTGTTGGGCCCGAGAACTTCAGCCATTGTTCATTATGAACATTGAAGTCCCCCAGGATTACAAACTCGGCCGATGGGTAACGGGGCAAGAGAATATCTACAGTGTCACTCAAGTATTTAAACAACTCAACATTGTCTGATTCGGCAAGGTTTGGTGAGCGATATAGGCACGCATAAATTCTCATCATACCGGTGAGATCCACACGTACCCATAACACTTCGTGTTTTGCGCTCTCGATATTTGCGAGACGAGCGCAGCTGATGTCAGCACGGCTGTAAAGGCAGACACCTCCTTTGGGCCTGAAAAGGCTTTCCAGATGATATCCTGGGCAGTTCAGATAGGAGGTATCTGGGGGCTCGGCAATCTGTGTTTCCGTAAGGAAGAGGAGATGGGGATTTTGTGAGAGAAGGTGGTGGTGGATGGGAGTTAGGTTGGTGTGCAGACCGCGAATGTTAGCGAAATTCACCTTCATCCTCGGTCCACACTGAGGACTCCTACTGTTCGCTGTCGCTGAGTTTATATTAATTTGTTGTGAGTTCATAGTTTTTAAGTTTGTTTTATTTGTTTGTGGGATTTAGGATGGGTTGGGAAGGATTAGGTTAAAAAAGGTTGGGTGGGGAGTTGGAGAGTGGAGCAACTGGATACACCAAATGTAAGGTATGTTCTTCTGACTGCGGTTCTAGGCAATGGGCAGGAGAGTCCGGCTGTGGAGGTCGCCCAGTGCGCCCCAAACGCTAGATGCTGGGTCCTCACCGGTCACGAACCGGCACAACATCAGCGGCAGGGTTTTTTCGCTGGCTGATGGGGCAGCCCACCCTTGGTCGTGAGCCCAAGGGTCGGGCCCCTGTACTATCCAACGGCCCGGACAGCGATAACCGGTTTACTGGATCTCCCTCAACCGGCCTCTCCCAGCCCGGCCCGCCCCGCAGTGAGTAGGCCGACCCATTCATCAGTGTGATCCAGAACGCACAACCCTCCATGAGCCCGGGCACCCCTGCTAAGTCACCAAACGTAGCGAACCACTTCAGGTGACCTGTGGCAGAGGTGTTGGTAACCCAGAGTATGGTTCCCGGGGCGGCGGTACCCATTGACCACCTTCCAAATTAAAAATTAATGAAATAATCGTAACCGAACGACTATTTACAAATTAATATGAAAAGAACGATTAATCGCAAACGAACGATTATTCACTTTTTCGTGTAATTTACACAGTAACTATTGTACCAAGAAGATGTGGCACATACCTGGCCATTAGTTGTGATGTGCGGGGTCTGCGATGCTTGCAGTGGTGATTCATCTTCAGCACTGATCAGCTCGGCCCAGCGTCTCCACACTTCGCTCAGTTCGGCTACGGGTTGGACCTGGAGAAATTAAAAATAAGTTTTCTGTAAATATAACGTCACAACGCGAAGATAAATATGTAAAACTTTATGGTGCACCATTATTAAAACTATAATATATACTAGTAGTTCTGTGAACAGCAGTCTTCGCATAATGTTGATTCTTCCGATTTGTAGCTCTTTTGCCAGCAAACACCCGGAACGCACAAACAAATTTACCGACGGACAAAATGTTTCCCGTTTTAGGACAGTCAAATTAACAGGTTTCAAATTATCCTAGAGGAATACAGGATTTAAGAATAAAGAAAATTAGTAAAAGTGAAAATACATAAAAAGATTGAATCGTACCTAAACAATCGTAAGCAGAAAGTTCGAATTTCAAATATTGACGAAAAAATGATGCAACACATGGTAGAACACAATGGAGAACCATAAACAAGGGCGTGCCACAAGGAAGCCATCTTGGGCCTCTCCTCTTCCTTGTGTACATAAACGAACTTTCAATAATTGCTGGCGCAGAATGTTCAATGTTTGCTGATGACACTGCTCTGTTATTTGAATGTACTGGAGACGTTGGCGAGTTTAATAAACATGTTAACGAGACTTGTCCATCAATCGAAAACTGGCTGTTATCACAAAATCTATCGCTTAACACAAACAAAACTGAACTTCTAAAATTTTGTCCAGTACAAGCTACACCTATAATCATAAATGTTAACTTTAATAACAATCATATCGAACCTTCCCAAACTTGTTCACTGCTGGGAATACAACTAGATGCAAATATAAATTGGAAAGAACATGTATCAGTTGTAGCAAAAATCAGTAGCTGTTCTTTGTTCTGGGCGCCCTTAAAAATATCTTAAACATCGAGTCAGTAATCACCGCATACTATGGATACGTATACTCAATGATAAAATACGGAATAGTTTTTTGGGGAAACTCAGTAAACGCCAAAGATGTTTTTATCATCCAAAAGAGGTGACTACGAAAAATTACAAACTCTGATCACCTGGATTCACGTAGACCAATTTTTAAAAATCTCAAACTTCTGACAGTGACGGACATATATATAATGGAGTTATGCCTATTAGTTCGATCAACTCCAGAAAAGTTCCCACAAAAAAACTCAACACATAAACACGCTACAAGGTTCACAGAAAACTTATTAATCCCAAAAGCAAACAAAACTATATTTCAAAAAGGACCACACTACATGGCCATTAAAGTATATAACAACCTTCCACGTAGCATCAAACAAATAACCGACATACTTAAATTTAAATCATCCCTAAAAACATTTATTTTAAACAAATGTCACCTTAAATGTTTTTTTATTTTTTATTTACATACATTTGTTAACATGTAATTGTTGGGTTATGTAATATAATGTGTATTTGTTGGGTTAGCTGGAAGAAATGATGTAACCTATAAGCTATACCCTTTGTACTCTGTATTTCTGTGCAGTAAATATTTTTTTGAATTTGATACATAAAAGGCGTATCAGATTACATTTTTAGTAATATTTCGGAATCAGTCCTGCCTAGATCTAATAACAATTTTGTTATTTTTTGACTAACTAACCATCACGCCGTTTCCCGCAGGGGTAGGCAGGGAAACGGCGTGATTTTTTTGACCAAAGGATGACAATTCACACAGTTTCAGCTGTGAAGGGATTTTGTTATAGATTTTAGTTGAAACAGAACTTTGTTACGATTAGTCAAACATTATAATATAAACATATCTTTACAGGGTACTTCATTTGAGTGTGAAGCAAACTTGTTTCGGAAACAACGTGAAGAATACCATTATGTCCAAATAATATTTTCTTAAATATTGGATAATTTTCCACAATATAGTGGTGTATTTGTGAAAATTACGTCAAAGGTACACGGAGAAATATGAGTCCGGCTTTTTTATCAAGATATTATTAAAATGTGACTGACTGCATTACCATTTCCCAATGTATAAATATCTGAACAAGTGTTCAACGCAGGTAACCTTGTCCGAATACATACAATGGACGAGATAAGAAAATATTATTATTTTGAAGAACATGTGTTCCGATTTCCTCGCAACATATTCGTGCTTTACCGATAGTTTGTTATTAAATTTTTCAAATCATTCGTTATAGGCCTCTAGTCCCGTTTTTAACAGAAAAACGAATAATTTGACAAGATTTGACAAATTTCATATCAGTAAGTTTTATTCGTGTACTGTAAAAAAATGTTGCTTGAACAGACCATTGAATAATTTACATGATATCAAAAGTGGACATTTTCAATAGAAAGCTGAATAAATTTAGACTCATAATATAGCAATTTATAAGTCCATGAAATACTGTTTTTCTGACATGTCGTGAGTAACTTTTATTTTGTTGTTTATAGAATTCTGTTATAAAATTGATTTGTTTTATGTACATTACGTCTTCTTATTATTTTATAAAATTATGATTTTTGTTATATATAATTATGTTTTGTCAATTCTGTTCATTTCTTAAAACAAGTAGGAAATCTGTTACTGGTTGTTTTTTGGTTGAATTAAAAAATGTATATAATTTAACAGTTAAATAATTCAAAATACTAATTTCGGTTATCGGTACATGTGTTATGTGAAATATTGCTTCGTATTCTGCGTAATTCAAGTTCATTGAACTTTTAATTTAAAAAAAATGGAACTATGTATTATCAGACAAGCTATAAAGTAGGTTCCAAAAGTATTTTATTTCAATAAATTTTTTTAATAATAATTTTATATTTGTGTTGTATTTCTGTTGGATATGATTTGGGATTTTCACGGTCAAAAGTATTATAGTGATTTATTTTTGGGGTATTAAGCCGTGTTGCGCTACCTCCAGTTAGCCAAAATTTCGGACAGCATCACAATGTGCATCACCACATATCTGCCCTGCCGATGGACATCGTAATGCTGTCTGAAACGTTGGCTAATGAAGGAGGTAGCGCAACACGGCTTAATACCCCAAAAATAAATCACTATAATTGTATTTCTTTTGTTTGCAATTTTGACAGATCTAAATCTGAATAATGATAATTAAAGTTTACTAATGGTGTGAAATTGAATGGTAAATTGCGCATCGTCTCTAATATTTTTTTGATAGGCAATAATGATCCTGAGGCAAATGTTTTCAGCTTCAAAAATCCTACAGTTATAATATCCCGCGATTTTTCACGGATCTGCACTAGTATATTAAAAAATATCACAAAAGGTAAGTTTTTAGATTCTCACGGCCAAAAGCATTTTTGTTGTTTGTTTTTGGGGTGTTATGCCGTGTTGCGCTAACTCCTTCTTTAGCCGACGTTTCGGACAGCGTTGCAGTTGACGGCTACACCAAAGCTAAACGCAAATAACATGTCTAAGTATACTCCAATACCATATAATAATACAATATAAAACCATTGCATTTATACCTTGATACTGGGTACATCTACTCTAACCGCTGTCAATCGGTTTTCTAATTCTAGAATTCGCCACAAGATGGCGCCACTTCCGTTGGCATTTCGCACTTGGACGGGCCCCAGGCTAACATAAATACTGTGCTTTCAGAATTCAACACAAGATGTCGCCACTTCCGTTGGCATTTCGCACTTGGACGGGCCCAGGCCACAAATAAATAAGCACAAACTCGACATCCAAAAATTTACACTGTTACGGGTTTTATATTGTATTATTATATGGTATTGGAGTATACTTAGACATGTTATTTGCGTTTAGCTTTGGTGTAGCCGTCAACTGCAACGCTGTCCGAAACGTCGGCTAAAGAAGGAGTTAGCGCAACACGGCATAACACCCCAAAAACAAACAACAAAAAATATCACAAAAGTATTACTATTTCGTCTGACAAAATAAAATGTCCAGGTTTAATGACAACAATCTTTTATTTATCTGATTTAGTCGAAATTTGCTGTGAGTAGCGACTTTCTAAATGACATGTAGAAAAAAAAACTGCTAACTTTCAATAATTAATTGAAGCAAAAACTTTTGATAAACAATCTCGTCTGGCAAACAAAACGGTCAGGTGTAATAATAACTAATTTCCAGCGATTGAAGGTATTGCAGGTAGAACTGTCTGTAGTGTATAATTGCAGAGTGGAGTATAATTTAAACAGCATTTCCATTGCCTAATTGGCGCAGCCGATTCTGTGTCCACGGTGCCCGCGTCAAAGACATCTGATTAATGGGTAAAAGTATGCGGCAGATGATGCCAACCGAAGAAAGCTAATTAATTTTTTTTTTAAATTTTAACTAGTACAAAAAAATTATTTCATAAACACTAAAAAACAAACATATAAAATTTGGTTATAAAGATATCTTAACTAAGAAGCAGAAAATTTGTTAAAAGGCAATTTAAATGGTTGGCAAAGTAAAAAGAAAGTTTTTTTTTTAACTCATGATTATTTTTTTATATCGCTTAATTAAAATGTAACAATTTGACCGTAAATAGGTAAATTTCTACATAATTACGTAGCACGTGTGTTAAAAAAAAATTTGGTATAATTTTGCATGTATTTCAATCTTACTTTTATTTTATTTTTTCTAATTAAAATATCTTTTTATCAATCAGTTTAATATATATTAAAAATTTTGTTCTACCATAACATATGTATTTTTCCCATATGTTTTATTTCTTGTTCTACAAAATATTATTTTGTTATTCTTACATAAATCATGTACGACTACCATAATACGGGCGTGAGCACGGGCAGATGTGGAGAAAATCACCAAAATTGTGTACTTTAAAAATTTATAAAATTAAAAAATTAAATTAAAATAATGAGGTTTTGGTCAGCTCAAATAATTATTTTCTGCCGAGAAATGTAGCCAAAATACTCAACCAAATTGATTAATTATTTTGTATATTAAAACAAGTAATCGTTGAAGTATCTAGCACTGATATGTGCTACTCTATTTATTTAATTATGATATTATAGGCCTTTAAAAAAATCAATTTTTAATGATTTTAGAGGCAACTTCGACATTTTTTGTGAGTTAATTATAATCATAAGCTGTTAATTAAATCATCCGATTTTTTTATTTATTTTGGTACCGTTATTTAACATATTGCAGGTATAAAAAATTCACAGTGTTATTTAAATGTTACTAATGACATTTGCCAAGAAATTTTTGCTCTATTTCAAATAAGTTTAGTGTTTTATTAAATATTTTTACAACAGTCGCTTACGTCTATTCATTATGATCGTTGTTTTTTATATTACGCGCTCCCTCTAGCATTCGTATTTACATATCTCCCTTTCAAACCATCTTCAGTTATCTTCTTCTTCTTTTTCAACGCTTACTAGGGGACCCTTAAATACGCCGGGTATAAATTTGACTGGCGTAAACTCAAAATTCGACAGTTTTTAGTAGAACCCATAGAAGTGGTTTTTAGTTAAAAATATAAATTAAGTGATAATGAAAACCCCTGATTTATACGCAGAATCATAAAATAACTGTTGATCAGATAGGAGCTTACATTGCATTGATCAAGTTATTGTTTTTTCCTAGGACTATGAGAAAACCCAGAGTGTAAAAATAATTGTAGGCTCTGAAACAACCGTTCATTGCTTAAATAATGATTACTGCTAATCTGATCATGTGCGTGCGATCTCAAATGGTAAAATGTTCCCAATAGCTGCTCCTATGGCAACACTTAAATTATAGTATCAAGTGTTTCCTCAGGTTAAACGCGGTTAATGTTGCCAGTTGCCCGATGCAATCATTAATGGTATCATTCTAAATAAAAACAATAAAAAAGTGTGGTAACTGTGGTTAAATTAAATTCTAGACGCAGAGAATATATATATAGGTCAGTGTGTTGTACATTTTACAAATAGATAAAAGAAACCAGGGACATGGCCATGAACCTCTATTGATATCAAAGTGTCGTCAACATCTTTCATCCATACTACTTAAAATCACATCTGCGCGTAGCAGCGTTCCCGCCTTTGTTTTTATCTACACACCAAACGCATAACTTTCATTGCATGGCCAATTTAATAGTTCGTGTCGCTTGGCGACAATCGGCACGCTGCATGCCACATATTCATTTGTTTCTATTAACTATGGGAACAAAAGCAAAGTATTTTCAACAATTATTTTACAAGCAATAATTATTCACCTGAAACACTCATCCACATTGAAAAATCTCCTGATAAAAGATACATGACGCCAACGGGACAAACCCGTGTCCTTTTGATTTCCGGTCGACATCTCTGACCACTGAGCTATGGCGGCTTATCTCTTATCCGCGAAATAATTCAATATATACTAGTGTTTCATTCAACAATTACTGCTTGTTACATTTTTTCACCTGAAAACTACCAACTTTATTTTATATGAGAAAGGCATTGTAAGTGCTAACTCTATCACTAGATGGCGTCGAGACAAATTGTCTACATTTTTAGGTGAAATACTAGAACTTTTCAGTTTTTTTTGCATTATCTACAAGAACACAGAATTCCTACACGGAGAAAAATGACTATTGCTAATTCATTAGAAATATCTTAAAATGATTGGTAATCCGGTTAAAAACGGGATTACAGGCTTCCTAATTAACAGGTTTCCTAATAAACTTTCACAAAATTACGAATATATTTTCATGATGTCGGAATACGTGTTCATGAAAATCCGAATATGTTTGCATTACAACGAAAATTGTTTTTATCGAAATTAAATATTTATTTTACGGAATAACTTTATTGAGTAAAACCTCAAATTGTAATATTTAATTATTGAAAAAAAAATATTAGCGATTTCTAAACGAAAATCCGAAACAGAAAAATCAGAAAAGGATACGGTCACATCTAGGACTAGAACCCAGGACCCTTGTCTTGACCCGTGTCCCGGCAAAACAAGGGTCCTGGGTTCGAGTCCTAGATGTGACCGTATCCTTTTCTGATTTTTCTGTTTCAGATTTTCGTTTAGAAATCGCTAATATTGTCTTCAATAATTAGAAATTAAATATTATCAACGCAAATCGATAAAACATTCTTAAATTGATGTTTTATTAATAAGTCCAATTAATTTAAAGTGAGGGCAAAATCTATTTCTCTCCCGTGTAACAGTCCCTTGTAATTTCGATACAAACCTTTACATCAAGAGGTGGATACCATAAGATTATATTGATTCGTTGTAAATTAAAAAAAATCGTCGTGTGTATTTTGCATATCACTAAAAAAATCAATAAAAATAACTGTAAACATCGTGATAGAAATAAAAATGAATTGTTAAGTTCGTGATAGAAAAACAAATGTAGTCATTAGTCTTAGTGGCAGCACAGTGTTTCATGTGCAATGTTTTAATTACTAGCCATCAGAACCGCGTTAATTTATCGTTAAAATTAACTTATGGCTGCAATTTGAAATATTAGCATACGTATCACCGAAACCCCGACAGCTATAATTTTAACTTGCACGCGGGACAGGGACCAAGGAAAAATATAAAAATAACTAGGGTGTAACGATACATGATTTTGCCGATACGATACCGACACCGATTCTTAACAAAAATAATCGGCGGTGATGCCAATATTAATTGCCCTCAGAAGTTTGAAAGAAAAATAATCAATAAAAACGCAGAAATTAAATTGAAAAAAAAAACATTTATTTGTTTGAAATGAAATAAATCACATAGTTTTTCAACAAAATTGCTTTTTAAATTGTTTCCAGTACCAAATATTGATGATATATTTAAGCAAACTTCCATTATAAAAATGTGTAAAGAAAAAAATAACACAGAATATCAAGAATTTTACAAACTGATGAGAAATGGAAATCAATTTATTACGCCAATCTTTAAAACAACTCAAATGCAAAACCATTATATTTACCAAGCCATAAAAAACTACAATAATCTCCCTTCCGAATTGCGCTGTATTACGAACCAACAAGAACAAATAAATAAAATCAATCTTTTTTTCCAAAAAAATTCATAGTAAAAAAATATATATATTATTATATATAGTTTACACATAACATAATATTATAACAAAGAATCTAAGTAAGAATCGTGGCTCCCTTATCAGGCACAAGAGCTCCTCTTTTCTGATAAGGTAATACATGACCAATTATGAACCTAAATATTATATTTTGCAAAATATGTATGTATTAATGTAACCCATATGATCTATATTAAAATAATAAAAAATAAAATAAAAGTTATAAAAAGGGAGATACATAAAGTTAGTAATTAAAATTTACTTTAGGTAGATTTTTGTTAAGAAAACATAGTTTATTCAAAATATCAGTAGATAATCTGTTACGCAAATCATTTTGTATCAGGCCTGCAGTTGAAAAAAGACATTCTGAAGCCACTGCGCTCATTGGACAGGACAAGTATTTTTGCGCAAGCATTTTTCGCGCGCTTGATATAGCCCAGTCAATGAAGGGAAAAAAAGACCCAATGTCGGAACTAATTCCCCGAAAGCTGAATTTTTCACAGATGTTAGAAGACCTTTAGACATGTATTTTTACAAAAGTCCCCGACTTTCCCCCTTGTGCTTCCTTCCCCACCCCCTCTTGAATATATTTTTCAAAGCCTTTCGGAATACGCTAATATCTCCTTAATGGTTTTATAGAATCAGATTATTTATTTTTTTTTTAGTTTCTAATTAGTTATTCTAAAAAATTGTATTCTTTCATTTTTGCGAGAAAAACTATACAATCTCTACAATTTATTAGTAAAGGAAAAATATCAGTTTTTAAAATAGTATTTCAGAATATATTTGCACATAACTTTTTTCTGAGCCAGTTAACGAAAAAAAATGAATCAAGAAAACTTGTAGACAATATTTTTAACTATAAAATAATGTATATAAAGATGGGTTTTAATTTATAATAAGGCACGTAGGCTGTTAATAAGGAGCACGGCGAGCGGCGGCTCGAACGCGCAGCGATTCGCGGCGCAGCGAGAAATTACAAAAATGCAAAAACCTAAGGAAAGTAATGATTAATTCTTGTGTTTTTTTTTATATAACAAATTCATCTAACGTTGAAGAGTTTTATTGCTATTTACCAGTTTTAGTTCGGAGGGGAGGGGGTAATATAAATATTTTCCCCTGCCCAATGAAGCGCTTTCATTATCCACCAACCGCCGCGCCGTGCCCCGGTCTGGCTAAACAGTAATATTATGTTGTATGATTGTTGGTAACATATTATTTAAATAAAGTTATGTGAAATAAGCCAAAAATACCTACAACAGCGTGGGACTACCCTTTCACAACATTAAAATATTGCAGACCTTATGTTATGGCGAAGTTCTAAAAAATATTTTGTGGAAATTCTCACTTGTTTTATTATGTGCACCTATCAACAATAAAATACCGAAACAACAAATCACTTAAAATAGTGCATACATCTAAAATGGTTTACTTTCAAAAATATACCACAAAAAATATTATAATGACAAAACGGTTTGTTAATTATATTATATACTTACCAATATTATCTATGACAAAATTAGGCAAATATTCAAATAATTTTCTAGTCAAGAGAGTCTTCTATTTATTCGTCATACTGGGGTATGTTCAGACATGATAATCCGTTACGGTTATAGCACATGGCAGAGCAGGTAAATCCAGATTTTCTGCAGCCACAGTAATTTTCACATCCAGACTTGCAGGAACAGGACACCAGAGAAAGAAGGTCATCAGGAGCAAATGGTTTCAAAAATTTCTTCTTTCCACCATTTTCATTTACATTTTCATACCTCCATCCCCAGTTTATAGGGTTTAGTTTGTTTCCTAACCAAAACTGTACTTAAAAAACAAATAAACAAATAAACTAATAATGTACAAATAAACTCCCAACAAATGTTGATGACACGATTCTGAAGTCGGTGGTAGTTTTGCCAAGTCAAATTTAGATTTAAAAGCTGATTTTGTCGTTAGCTTCCAAGACCATACATGGCGAGAGCGAATTTTTCTCCATTTTGCAACAAGTTCTCTTCAGTTGCATCTTTTCCAGAAATGCCTCAGCTGCGCGTTTTGCTTCGGGATTGTTTTTCATCATGTCAACAGCTTTTATCTTTCCTAACCCATATAAAGATGGGGTCGTATCACAGCTCGTAATGGCATGGGTAAATAGCATATGTTTTCGAATATCTTTATGTAACATTATAGGTTTCTCTATGATGTAGAAAGTTCTTGAAGGGGCTTTTCCACCAACATCTTTACAGAAAAAAATAGATTTTCCTTCAGGAGCAAGACTTACAAGTAATACCAAAAGATCACTATCCGTGCCAACAACAATCACTTTTGAGAAGATGTTGAGTTGTTCGATGCCGGTTAGTACAATGTCAATATCGGCATCACTTGCGGCCGTGACTGTTTTCAAACCAGATTCACTAAATTCATGACACAGTGCTTCAATCATTATTTTTGTTGTTTTTCTTATTAGATAACAAAGCTTCCTTCTTAGTCAAAAAACGTGTAGTGAAGTTTAATTCAATATCGCACGATGAGTTGTTAGCCGACCTTTGTCTTGGCTCTTCATATTTTACAATTGGTTCTTCAGGGTATCCATCGAAAACGATAAGAGAATGTTTGCCAAATTTAGTATGGACGAAACGTGAGTATGATTTAATGATGTCTCCGTAAGTAGTTTAAGTTTGCCAAACAACAGAGTGTAGGAGGTATCCTACATCGATGACTATTGCAGCATTTTCCAAATCAACTTCGTCATGAATACTTTCGCTAAATACTTTCGCCATATGTGATTTTGTTCCTTTACGAAGGGAGACTTCTTCAAAAATATAAAGGGTCTTGAAGCCAATTCATATCCTAAGTAGGTCTAAAGCTTGCTAGGACTATCACTAATGCACAGTATTCTGTTAAATAGCTGCTGGGGGTTTACTGCAACTTGTCTCGTCCTAACAGTTGCGGATTTGAATCTTGCTGGGTTGTCACCATGTCTTTCCTTTTTAGTCGTATATCTCCAAAATTAAATCCTTTCATTTTTTGCATAGCTGCCAGGCCCACCTCATAAGCGTTATCACAATTGACACTATTATCTGAAATAAACCCTGAAGATAAAGACACCAGCTCCCCGAGAGCTTGGTGAACGGGCTGTGCTGTCTTAGCCATGATGTATATTTTCCTATATCTAGCTCATCCCTTTTCTTCCGTGATTCGTGCAGCTCAACATACTGTTCAGTAAAATTAAATTCTATACTGATGAATTTTTCAATGCTCTCTTGCACTTTCACGTAGTAAGTGGTTCCAAGTTTCCACTTTGACAAAGCGCTGTCAGTGATTCCGCGCCCAAGTGTCAAACCTGCTACTGACTTCATTGGTCGCATGAGACACTGCTCGATGATCATGTCCGTCCACGTACAGGACCAATATCTGTCGCTTCTTTTTATTGTAAAGTACCCATTTTCAGTGAATAGTTTATATTCTTCTTTAGTTATTCTTGATTCGAGTTGCAGCATACTTTGAACGTACATATGTGCTGATTTTGCGTATGGTAAATGTCCTGCCGGTTGGAAAAATGGAAGCATATCAACAATAGTATTTAGGTGCATTTTCCGATTCCCAGACTTCTCTGCAAATATAAATCTAAGCATGAGGTCGATACAATGTAGAAGGTAAAGCCACAACTTGGCAGTCCTACTCGATGATTCCTCAACCCTGTCTTCACTTGCTTCAGTATATGGAATCGTCTATTTTAGATTGTCATCATTATTAACCTCCTCTATATCTTTTTTCCACGTAACTAAATCTTGATACATATTTTCTATTTGTCTTAATTTCCCATCAATATCTCGGTATTCTTTTCTTATTACGTGGACAAGAGACGCTGCTGTTAAAGTGTAGGCTCTGTTTGCCCGAGAATATTCATGTCCATTGAGCATGTGGGTTACTGTTGAGTACGCGTAAACTGATTCCCATACATTTCCTACATACCTTTATTTAAATAATAAGTAACAAACAATCATACAACATAATATGACTGTTTAGCCAGACCGGGGCACGGCGGTTGGTGGATAATGAAAGCGCTTCATTGGGCAGGGGAAAATATTTACATTACCCCCCTCCCCTCCGAACTAAAACTGGTAAATAGCAATAAAACTCTTCAACTTTAGATGAATTTATTCAAAAAAAAACACATGAATTAATCATTAATTTCCTTAGGTTTTTGTAATTTCTCGCTGCGCCGCGAACCGCTGCGCGTTCGAGCCGCCGCTCGCCGTGCTCCGTATTAACAGCCTACGTGCCTTATTCTAAATTAAAACCCATCATTATATACATTATTTTATAGTAAAAAATATTGTCTACAAGTTTTGTTGATTTATTTTTTTTCGTTAACAGGCTCAGAAAAAAGTTATGTGCAAATATATTCTGAAATACTATTTTAAAAACGGATATTTTTCCATTACTAATAAATTGTAGAAATTGTATAGCTTTTCTCGCAAAAATGAAAGAATACAATTTTTTAGAATAACTAATTAGAAACTAAACAAAAAATAAATAATCTGATTCTATAAAACCATTAAGGAGATATTAGCGTATTCCGAAAGGCTTTGAAAAATATATTCAAGAGGGGGTGGGGAAGGAAGCACAAGGGGGAAAGTCGGGGACTTTTGTAAAAATACATGTCTAAAGATCTTCTAACATCTGTGAAAAATTCAGCTTCCGGGGAATTAGTTCCGACACAAAACCTTCATTGACTGGGCTAATATCGGCTGTTATATATCGGCGATGCCGATATATCGGTATCGGTATCGTTACATCCCTAAAAATAACCATCGTGGAGGTAGCAAAGTTAATTTGCACTTTGCCTGTCAGCTGATTTGTTCAAAAGCGATGTGTTCAGAAATTATTGTTCAAAAGCGATATGTCCCACGACTTTGGTCGGTTGTTTCATAGTTGAGTATTGTAGAATATTGGAAACTTAATTATTATTATTAATTCACTCTATTTAGTCGATTCAATACAACTGTCAAACCTTAACGTTATGACGGCCTCCGTGGTCGAGGGGTAAGGCTCTCGATTAGCAATCCGGAGGTCGCGGGATCCCGGCATCCGCGAATAAATTTACTAATTTGTGTTAAGGGAAGATACTCTCAGTATCGCCCTGGTGTAAGACCACCATTCAGAATTGAAAAGGCTTTAGCCGTGTTTGGTGACCAGATCTGAATAGCCAGGTACTTTCCCACCTTCCCCTTCCCCTCTCAACTACCTCCAGCCTCACAACATACCCCAATTGGGGATGCCAAACTTCAGATGATTGGGAGCAGTTGGGAATCTTGTGCGGTAATCACATAATTATTTTTTTTAATCAATTATTTAGATCAAAAGGGAGTGCTTTTGCCATGTCCCATTAAACAAAGTCTGGTTCCGTATTTAATTTTAGGTATTATGTAAGATTAATTTTGTGTTGTCTTGAATAACTTGCATAATATATTTTTGGAAAATATTGATTTTTTTTTAAATTTGAACCAACATTTAAAAAAAAATTGTTTAACATTTCTGGACTGTGACTGCATGACCACTTCCTAATTAAATATTAGTCAATCAGAATCTATCTGAACACTCACGCAGGTAGCCTTGTCCGAATAAATACAATGAAAGAGATGTGAAAATATTATTATTTGTAACTGACTTCCTCGTAACATATTCGTGCTTTACTGAGACAAATCATTCGTTATAGGCCTTCAGTCCCGTTTTTAACAGGAAAACGAATAATTTGAACAAATTTTTAATAAAGTAACAATACTTGATATCAGTAAGTTTTCTATTTATTTTGCGAGCGAAAAAATGAATTATCTTCACTTATACTATGAGAATTCCATATTCAATTTTTCAAGCACGGTCACTACTAGCGACCACCATGATCGGTGAGCTCCGTCTTGGTTGCAATAATAACGGTGTAAAATATGTAGGTGGACCATTGATGTATTGTGGACAGAAGAAACACCGACCAAACGTTTAGTGTTACGTCATTCCCAAAAGCTCTCAAACTGTGATGAAAATTTTAATATTTATTTTTACTATCCACATGTTTGCATTTAAGTTAATTATGTAGGTACTAAAAATATTGAAAGTACCTACCTATACGCAATTAATTTTATTAAAAAACAACAGAAAATTATAAGAGAGTTAAGGTTTATGTTTAAACGGGGTTTAAAAAAAGCCGTCACGTGACGCCTGGTACATAGATGTGAAACATCGAAATTGATTTTTATTGCAGGAAGTGAAAATAAAAGTAAACAAGTGTTATATTTTTGAAAATGAACATTTTTTCGTTATTTTTTAAATATATACAAATAAATATACTACAAATTTAAAATGCATCATTTAGAATAGATCAATTGCAAATTTTAGTGAGAATAGGAGCAAGTATTTTCAGCGCCCTTGAGGTGATTTCTCACGAAAACGGCGCTATATAAATTAGCCAAATATTATTATTAAGATGGTTTTTACTCTCCTAGGCGCGCCAAAAGATGAAAAACACGAAGCATTTTTTGTCACATAAATAAATTACATTTTGTTATTATCGCTATGTTATCTTTGAATATATTTGTAAGCCAACATAATAATCAATACATTTTGCATTTTGGCAGTATTTTATTATAATTAAAACGTTTATTGAGCTGGCTTTAGATAAATTTAGTAACCAGATCTGAAAAAATGAAAAAGGTAACTAGTTTCCAACCAATCGTCGGCGACTTCGTAGCCAATTTATTGACTTTGCCAAATAATATTTTTTATACCAATTATAATATATATTTAGTTACCTATTTAACTTTGACAAGACTAAAGAAATTAGTGTTTCTCAATTCTAAAAATGAAAAACAAGTCGTAATACAAAAAAATTAAATGTAAACTCAAGAGTTATTAAATTTACAATGCTCGGTAGATGGCGTTACTTTCGTGCGCAACTCGCTGACAGACAGTTTCAGCAGATAAACATAACCACCGGTTTATCTTTGACAGGTATCGCTTCTCGGCCTGTTGGCTAAGATCAAAGTGTAGTATCTGTTCTTATCAGCTTAGTATCTGATAGTTCCCGCAATGCGGGACCAGTATATTAAACTGATTTTTGGAATGTGACGGGATGTTCGGGGCTTGCTCCACTCCTGTCGCGGGTTGGCCCGGCATTGCAGTGCCGCCGGGATCGGCCCACCTTAAACTTATCTAAATTCTAAATGTAATATATATTGCAGAATTGAAATCACGGTCTGATCTCTGACATAGTGACATGCTGGGATCAGTCAGATCAGTGCATGTGACGAAATCGATCACTGCGGTAGTGCGGTTCCAGGTAACAGAAATATTTTGTTCATAGGTCCAAAAGTTTAGCATTATAAAAATTGAAAAGGAACCGGTTCCTCGGTAAATTAATATCGGGCTATCCAGTGACAGCAAAGTCGTCTGGACCGGGACAGGTTCAATAATTCAATGTTTAAAATTAAAATAAAATAAACAACCGAATGTTCAGAAGATGTTAGGAATTTATTTATATAAAGAAGATCGTCTGTGGCCGGCGGACACACGACGGACGGCTGAATTATTCCGAAATTCAGGTGAAAAACTCTAATGTGCCGACCCACCTTAAAGTTATCTAAATTCTAAATGTAATATATATTGCAGAATTGAAATCACGGTCTGATCTCTGACATAGTGACATGCTGGGATCAGTCAAATCAGTGCCTGTGACGAAATCGATCACTGCGGTAGTGCGGTTCCAGGTAACAGAAATATTTTGTTCATAGGTCTAAAAGTTTCGCATTATAAAAATTGAAAAGGAACCGGTTCCTCGGTAAATTAATATCGGGCTATCCAGTGACAGCAAAGTCGACTGGACCGGGACAGGTTCAATAATTCAATGTTTAAAATTAAAATAAAATAAACAACCGAATGTTCAGAAGATGTTAGGAATTTATTTATATAAAGAAGATCGTCTGTGGCCGGCGGACACACGACGGACGGCTGAATTATTCCGAAATTCAGAGGAAAAACTCTAATGTGCAGATACTGCCGATGCCCGGGTATCGCCGAGGACTTTAGCGAGTTGAAACCTAAAATATGAAATTTTACGGACACAGAACACATATGATAAGATAAACGACAAGGAAAAATCAATGAATATATAATATTTACATAAAATATTTTCAAATAAAAATACTGATTATTGGGTGAAGCCGGGTAAGCACCTACTAGTACGATTGCAAAATAACAGTGGGACTCGAGATAAAGTAATGTTTACATTTTATATTTAAATTGGGAACCGTTTGAGAATCTTTCGCCTTGTGACCTTTACCGAATGACTTAGTTTGGGAGTGCCGGGCGGGGAATGAGCCGAGGATGATTCACAGGTGGAACGGGTTCACAGACCCAGGTAGGTAGGCAGTAGGTACTAGGTACAACTGCGTGCGAATACACCCACTGTTTTATCTTATTCAAATATCACCAAACAAACTGCATTATTTAGTTAAGTTAATGTCATTCCGAGAACAAGGAACTATAGGCGACTAAAATTTACGCGGCAGACCAGAATCTGTTGTGAGAGACCTTGCAGACCTGAATCTGTTCTCTGTCGTGAGAGACCTGGCAGACCAGAATCTGTTCTCTGTTGTGAGAGACGTGGCAGACCAGAATCTATTGTGAGAGACCTGGCAGACCAAAATCTGTTCTCTGTTGCGAGAGACGTGGCAGACCAGAATCTGTGTGAGATTGTGGGTATTCAGATTTCAAACGTAATAACTAGACATCGGATTACATGCACTAAAAGGGAGATAGCGCAATGGGCCCATGGTCCGATGGCTCACGGAATCTACGTAAACCGTTACCGTAATATTTTCAATAATAAAAAATACTACATAATTTTGGTTACCTGTGTGTTAAATCATACAATCTGGCTAAATGAACTCAAATTTGCTTTGAATTTAAGGGTAATTTTCAAAATTTAAATCAGTTGTGCGAAGAATTTAGACAAGCGATAAAGTAGCTACCTACCCACCTAATTCAATATTTTAACTGGAGATTTCAAAATTGGAACTGATTTTGTAAGAATTCAGACTATCCCGTGATTTTTTCTCGGGACTGCCCTAGAAATAATAATAAAACTGCGCAGCTTAATTTGAATGTTAAATAAAAGAAATCATTTAAAAAAAACGATCGTTGCTGTGCATAGAACAATACAAGACAGACTTTAAAGATATGCATTAAAAAACCTGAAATGAACTAGACTTAAGATTTAGTAATATTGCTATATTTTTGTGTGCATCAAGGTTTTCGTTGCTCATTTTCCACTTTTTTATAGCACGATATGGCATTGTGTAAAAGACTTTAAAAGATTAATAAATAAGTAACCAAAAATGGGCCTACTCATTCTGGATTAGGTGGATATTTTGATGAAGTCTGTCATCACACTACTATTGTATTGTGTAGCAAAATCACCATAAATCTTCACGGTTTAAACCAGTTTAGAGTTTGGTCAACAAGCCCCAGAAAACGTCTAACCTCAAGGCCACTGAGATCTGAGATCACCATCTGTGTCTTTCTGACTATTAAAATTTAATAACTGGGTCACGAAAACACCAACAAAAGTAGTGGTCCAATATTACATATTTCATACACGATGCTAATATTATGAAAGGAGAACTTTACAAAAACAACTATATCAAATTGTTGTCGGATAGCATGGCTTAGCTAACTGTAAGAACGTGATATGGCAAAATGGTGACGTCATTTGCAGTCAGGGGGATCATGTAGTAAAGTAAAATGGGGTGAATTTGATCAACTTTCAACTTTGAAACTAAATATTTTTTTTAATAATATAAATCGACTCCAAAAATTGTATGCCATATTTAAAACAAAATGTATATACTCGTATATATGCGTATGTGTTTGGGGAGTCATGTCAAAATGATAGCACCTTACGGAGTGGGGCGACTCTGATACACTATTTTACTTTTATATAAATACTTTACGATATAAATGACATGAAAATATTATAATCGTTGAGAAATTTGTAAAATTTGTTTACGCTGTCTGAAAACATGTAAAAAAAAACAGTTTCACAATAATAACTCGTCCATCAATATGTTTAAATATAATGCAACTAGAAACTAACTAATTTGACACTTATTTTCAAAGCTTCATTGTATCCACATTGCCCGAGAAAAAACATTAAAAATAATGGAGAAATGAGTGGTAGCGAGAATTGTGCAGATATCCGCGAATATCAAAATTATGCGCGAATATCAAAGGCGCCCCGTGTTACGGTACTGGGTGTCAGATGTCACATTAGCGAAAGAATTATTATAAACATACTCGTATTCATAATACTTGTAGGCTTAGCTACTCAAAATTGTTGGACCCTGTACAAGTTGCAAGCACACACTACAGAACCTTTCAAAAGTGATATAAAGTCATGAAAAGTGATGAAATAAAAACTAGGTTTTTATGTGAATACCGCACAAGAGTCCCAACTGCTCCCAACATCTGGAGGCAGTAAGACTATGGCATCGCCACTTGGGGTTGTGAGGCTGAAGATAGTGGGGAGGGGAAGGAGGTGGGGGAGAGGAAGGAGGGAAAGTACCTGGCTATTCACATCTGGTCACCAAACGCGGCCAAAGCCATTTTAAGCAAAGTTTCAATTCTGAATTATGGTCTTACACCAGGGCGGTACTGAGAGTATCTTCCACTCTGAAAGTGCCAAAAATATACTATAATATTGTTTTAAAATGAGTAAATTTAGAAATAACCCAAATTAATCAAACACAATTTAATTATTATTTTTTTGGTAAACTAATGTTTAAGACAAGATTTTTTATGCATAGCACCAAGGGTAACAATTATTTTATAAGCAATAATTATTAGCCTGAAACACTCATCCACATTGAAAAATCTCCTGATAAAAGATACATGACGCCAACGAGACTTGAACCCGTGTCTTGAATCGAAAGGACACGGGTTCAAGTCCCGTTGGCGTCATGTATCTTTTATTAGGAGATTTTTCAATGTGGATGAATGTTTCAGGCTAATAATTATTGCTTATAAAATAAACACAATTTACTTGCGCACGCCGGGATTTGAATCCGCGACGTCTTTTTGCTAGTCGGAGGCCGTCAGTTTTCATCGCTTCTAATTACTATATCGCTTTTTAAAGGTCTGTTGAATTTTCATGGTGTTGAGTTATCATGGAAACAATATAATGTTAGGTACTGGAATAATATTATATACCAACGTAAAATAACTTGTTTTTTAGTTGCCCTTTAACTTACGCTGACTATATCCGAACCACACGGTAAACAAAGCTATAAAATAAATATGCAGGGTTTATAGATATAGCCGATAGGTTTATAGGTTATGGCAACAAGTTATGGTTCAATAGTTGCATCACCGCCCACCTAGCCAGAGGTTATTGCAAATCTGAAGGTCAGTTAAATCTTATAAGTGCCTGCTTACAATATGCTTACGATTTGAACTGACAACAAAACTTTAAGAGGAAGCTACAAGCCAAAAATGTGTATATTCTTGGTATACCTTATATTGTAGGTAATAGGCATTAAAATCCCTTGACAAACGGAGTCTAGAAACGTTCGATTTCAAGCACAAAACTGGTTTTTATTTATTTTGTAAATAATTTTATAAGGAAGCAAAAAAGTTAATCAAGTGAAACTGTAACAGATAATCTTAGGTATAATACTGTATTTTTTTAAGTTGTTTCCATTATGCGTTCATACATTTCTATTGAAATTATTTTTTTAGTAGTTTACAGTTTTATTATTTATTTGGTAATTTTTTATTTTTATTTTTTTTTATTCTACTAAAGCGAAACGATAGGAAAACTTTAAATTATCTGGAGCAGATTTTTGGTATTCATAATGTACACCAATTCGTTACAAAGATTAATCAAAATAGTGATTTAGCATTAAGCTTCGCTTTAAGGCTATGCACCAGGTCGTGTAATATTTGGAATCGGGCCGCTAACAATAACACTCCGTATGTAGACGACGATAAGGTTTAAATTCCCGCTTAACGTAAGCTGCCTGTTTTGATTTACGCACGAAAAAAAAACATCGCCAAAAGTGTATTTTATTTTAATTTGCGATGTTCAGGCACAAATATTGAAATGTTTTACGATAATTTTCTAAAGAACTTAATTTGCAACATTATACAATAACCAAAAATATGTTCGTACGTAGAAGATTTTTAACTTTAAAGCAGTTTTTATAGGCCTGATATTGTATACTTTTATGGGATTATAGACTTATAAAAAAAACTAGATTATTTCAAAGGCCAAGCTGTGTTCTACTCGCAGAATTTCTAAGCGATCAAATTTCCATCCAAAAAACACACGATTTTGCATTTCTTAGTAATGCTCCGCCTTAAGCTTTTAAAATTTCATTATTTTTTAAAAAGAGAATTATCCCGGGTTATGAATATTTTATATAATCTGATCTGACCTGACAATATTTTCATACCTCCTACTACCATCATTATAAGCTGAAAAAGTTTCTTATGCAATGATGGACGAGTTAGCAAGCAAAGGATTGAACCCACAACGCCTGGGAGTAGGAATCTGATTTAATTATTTTTTCTTAATAAATTATAGCATTTCGGAGGCAGTCTTTTCTATTAAACAACATGAAACATTATTTATAAAAATATATACAAAAATATTTTTTATATGAACATATAATACAAAATTATTATATGTTTGTATATGTTACAAAAGATAGCACAATATACGATGTTAATAATTCAGGAAATAAAATAATATAGCGTAGGAATATGATTATTTATTTTTAAGAACGACAAACATTCCTGGGAATTTTAAAATATTGTACTACTATTACAGTAAACAGAAAAGGTTGCTAGTGTCGTGATGGATGACTTAGCTAGCCAGCCGATGAATTAAACTCATTACGCCGGTCTACATATATATTTAGCTAAAATATATTAAATTTACAGCGCCCTTGAGGTGATTTTTCACAAAAGGACGCTATTGAAATAATCCAAATGTTTTCATTATATTTATACATTTAAAAAAAATACATTGATAAAATAGAGTATATTCATCAAATTAATACAGCATTAAAACTAATCATGCAATATTCTTAAAAAGGCTTTAAATGTATGCGGACATTCTTTCTGTCTCCGTCCTGGCCTCTTCAAGACCTGCATTAAGGCGATATAAGACTCAACGACTCAGTTCGCTCGACGCTCACATTTTAATTATTTCTGATAAACGTATTACTAAAATCTCAAATGTTTCTAGAGGGAATGCTTTGTATGTAAGCTATTTATAGTCAAGATTAATAAAAACATGACCTTATCATTAAAAAAAACCTTAGACCTTATCATTTGAAAATTTAACAAAACGTTTTTCAACTATAAAATTAACGGTAAGCACCAGATTTTATTTTTTCAGACAATGAATTAATAACTTCCCGAAGGATCCCTCTAGAAATATTTGAGATTTTAGTAATGCATTATAAATAATTCAAATAAACCCCACGGGAAAAACGATTTTTTAGGCCTGCTAAGGCAAAATTGACCGTAGGTCCGTCCACAACGCCAGGCCGCGCGCTGAATATTGTTTTTACACGACTTCATCACTTATGTCGTTAAGATTCCCACTTTATTTTAGAGATTTGATCTGGAAAATTAAACCGCAGGTCTTTCCAATACACCAGGGCCGCGCATCGCATATTTTTGTGCACGGCTGCTTCACTTACGTGTTTAAGATTCTGGATTTATTTTAGGGTATTTCTCGTCTTATCAAATGATCTCTTTATTCAGCCCCTTCCGAAACCCGCCTCATTACGTTGCCCAACTGGATGGCGTTATAGTTCCCCTTTTATAGGTTGTACAATGTACACTGTGCAGACAGGAAAGCTCTTCTGAGGGCTAAAATCATTATACGGTATTTACCACAACACCAAAACCTGGTAGTATCCACCCAAATATAGAATTAAAAATTTTGCTCTGTGCGGGACTCGAACCCGCAAACTACCGACTTAAAGTCAATTTTAAACTATTGATATCGTGTGGAGACGATCTGTAACGCATTTTTCTTTGTTGCAGTGACATTTTATCGTTATTCAGTGAAATATACCTAAGGGAATCTGACAATAATATTACACAAGAATCCAGATCACGGGCGAAGCCGGGTGGTCAAACCAGTATTAAAACGTTACTTATACAAATGACTGTGATAATAATATACTGCGGTCGTCTGGTAGTAGATCTAGGAACTCGTTGAAATGAAAGTTGTCCCTTGGATATTCCAGCCACATTAAACAGAGTGTGAAGTAAATGCCTAGTAATAGTAACTATGTACTCTCCTTTACTTCAAGGTCAATGTCTGCCTATATTACAATGGGGAGTTTATTGTTCACTCACTTATCAGTAGCTATTATGCACAATGTGTGAATGTAATGAATGGATACCACTTTGGGCGCCGCACTGTGTTTCGTTTCATACAGCTAGACGGAAAAAAGTCACTTTGGAATTCTTGAAAAATGACGTCATGGGGGTATTAACAGGTAGTTAGTGTGACAAATGCTTTTGTAATTGGGGTAATTAATGCACGGGTTGACTCACACCTGAGCCCCCAAAGTTAGGTAAATTAATTAATGAATTATCAGTTGCTTTTATTCGTATCTTGTCGCGCGAGCTGTAAGGTTGTTTATGTGCTTAAAATAATGTGTTTTGGTTCTAAAAAAAAAATGGAAACTACTTTGGAAGGTATGTAGTATGTTATAATTGTAAAATTTTAATATAAAACATTACAGTTTTCAAAAAAAATTTGTGTATTTTTTTGTGGTTTAAAAATATTCAATTTCTAACTTCTCGAGAATTTTTTTCGGATAAAGTATCAATAAGGTTCCGTGATTTTTTTTTTTGTAGATTGAACAATTCATTTTCTATTCAAATCAGTTACGATATTTTTGCTCATTAATGCTCACCAATCATAATTTGTCATTTCACAGGTACCACATACCAGATTTCCAGGCAGGAATTGTTCGAGACGTTGAGAAGTTTACCCAAGAAAGAAAGGTTTCAGGGAATATAATTTTATAATAATTTTTTTTTTATAATAATTTCAAAATAAATGAAAATAGAATGAGCAAAAGAACAAATAATATATTTTACACCCCCCAAACCAATACTAAATTAATGCAGACACATAGCAGTTTCATTGGTCCTCGTACATTTAACCTTCTACCACTACAAACTCAAATGATAAATAAAAAGATAGAATATATTAAAGAGGTAAAATTATGGCTAAATGAGGCAGATATTGAAACGCTTTTACTATAAATTTATTGATCCTTTCTTCAACTCACTTGCTGAAACTTTATAAACTATTGTACATAATGTTTTCTCTTTACTTTTTATAATAACTATAAACAAAAAAACTCTTCTACTAATGTATATTATACTTTAGGTACTTGAAATATAGTAATCGTTTTATATTACCCACACTCAGGCAGTGCCTTAGTGGGTTTTCATTTCTTGTGTATACTATTTGGTATTATATATTGTGTTATTATATACTATCTATTAATATGTATAATATGTGTAAAGAAATGAAAATAAATAAAGTATTAAAAAAAAAAATATATATATATATATATATATATATAATCATATTTTAAGTAAATTTGAACGTCAAAATCTCAGTGCAAGCAGTGAAAAAAATTTGAAAAGCCAAGTACAGTTAATATCTTTGAATATAACCAAAAAGTGGATCGCAGCTTCTCGGATTTAATAAATTTTAGAATTAACATTGAAGATGTAGATTTGAATGTAAAATTTAAAATGTTATTAACTATGGTAGATGGCAAAATTTGCAATGTAATGACTGGAAACAAGTCGACTATGTCGTGTTATATTTATGGTGCCAAACCCAGTGAAATGAATACTACGGTTATCAATAGAGTTCCACGACAAGAATTTTATTCCTTCGGCTTATCTACATTGCATGCCTGGATAAAAACTTTTGAATGTTTTTTGCATATCGCTTACCGAATACAACTCTGGCAAGTCAGAGGGGATGCAAATAAACTCATTTTAAGTACTAGAAAAAAAGAATTACAGGAACGGTTTAAAAGTGAAATGGGATTAATTGTAGATAAGCCAAAACCTGGGTTTGGCAACACAAACACTGTTTTTTCGAGAGCACGAAAAGAGTGCCGAGATAACGGGTGTAGATGCGGGGCTCATCAAGAGGTTTTGCATAATTTTGAGTACAATAGCTTCTGGGTATAGCATTAACATCGAACATTTTGAACAGTATGTGCATGACACTAAGGAGTTATATCTTAACCTATATGATTGGTATACCATGCCAACAACTGTTCATAAACTATTATAGCATTCATTTGATGTGATTAGTTCGTGCATTGTACCTATTGGGCAGCTGTCAGAAGAGGCGCGAAATAAAGACTGTAGAAGATTTAGGTAATTGCACACCAGAAAAATCGTCCGAACATCAACAAACAGAGATATATTAACCATGCTATTAATTACATCAGATCCAATAATAAATAGTTTTAGAGAGGTTCCAAGTAAAAAAAAAATGCTCACTTCCCTCTAAAGTGTTAAATTTACTTGTTCCACCCAATTCCGAGTCAAGAACACAATGTTTGCGATCTGATGACTCCTCTGAACATTATTCTGATGACTCCTCTGAACATTATTCTGATGATTCCTCTGAACATAACTCAGAGAGCATCTAGTTTCAATAAGCATTATGTTTAAGCACTTTCTGACAAATCTATTGGTTCTGTACTCTGTCTTAAAAAAACTGTTTATGTGCAGTTCATTTCTCTCGCCGCAAATGACTCAGATAGCACTTTATTAGATAAGTAATAATTTTTTGTTTCGTTACTGTTCTTGCATAACTTTTGATATTATTATTTTATTTTCTGACTGTACTTTCTGCAACTAATGCCTGTTTTTATTAAGTTCTGTTGCTAAATATGACTAAAATTGTTTTCCTAGATTAGTAATAATGATTGTTTTGATTATTTTTTAGCTATTTTTTATCATTTATTTATACTTTTGCAATTGTTTCGTGATTTGTATTATATTTTTTGACTGTGCTTTAATATATTTATTATTCTCAAAATAGACATATTTTTAACTTTTTAAATTTGTTTTCTTTAAAAACCTCAAATACGGTATTAATACTGTTATTAATTATTTAAAAGATTTTTTTCCGATTTTTTTTTTTTTTTTAGAAAAAAATCACTTTCAACCCAAATTTTCAATACATTCAGATTAAATACTCCCCACAAGAGGGTTCCAAACACTTTATAATTATAAAAGAGTTTTTTCCGTCTAGCTTGTATGAAACGAAACACTGTGCGCCGGTTTATATTATGTTAGTAGGTATAAAATTGTCCTTTAGATTTACAGCAAACGAGTGTCAATTAATAACTCAATATTGGTTGCGGCACTCTCCCTTGTATCAAGGTCAATGCCTGCCTATATTTCAATGAGGAGTTTATTGTTCACTCACTTATCGGTAGCTATACATGGGCGCCGGTTTATAAGATGATACTAGCTAGGTATAAAAGCAGTTGTCATTTAGATTTACAGCAAACGAGTGTGAATGAATAGCTCAATTTTGGCTGCAGCACTCTTCCATAACTCAAGGTAACCTATAACATCGCCTAGTGGGGAGGTTTTTTTTACTCACTTATCAGTAGCTGTCTAAAAATAATAATAATAATAAGAGTTTATTGCGGAATGTATGAGGGGTAGTGCAGAGCAATTTAATGCTTAAATGCTTTACATATGAGTATGCTTTGTCTAGTTTAAAATATTTTATTTACACTGCAAGCCTAAAAGCATTTAAGCATTAAAATGAATCATCAACATAAAAAAGATTTTTTATTTTGAGGATTTAAAAAAAAAATCGCAAGTTGCCCCACAATACGAAGTATGTCAAAAAAATACAAATAAATAGTAGTATATCTGTGTGTAAGGATAGAATGGCCAACCTTATGATTCCAGAGATAGCCTCATTTTTAATGTCAGTGCCATACAAATTTTTCTTAAAAAAATGATAACTCCTTCATTTGTACACGCAATTGCTTCGTACGAAATTTTATAGCATAGTAATGATCAGCAGAATCCATTTCTAGCCAAAAAAAATACCCTTGAAAATTCAAGTCTCTATAATAATAATAATAATAATACTTGGATGACTTGTATAGCGCCGTTTTTGTGCAAAAACACCTCAAGGGCGATTTTCAGCCCACTGTGCGCCGGTTTATATTATGACAACAGCGAAACCACACTTATACAGCAACGTTGTCTTTTAGAATCGTGTGTGATGACTTTTAGCAGATACCACATAAATTTGATCAAAAGATTCTACCATGTAATTCGGATTTTATAACAACACATGATCACTTTTACAACTACGTAAGAATACAAGTATAATTATAAAGAATAATGAATGTTGTCTTTCAACATAGATGACGACATCAACGGCCAAATAATATGATAACTTTTATCACCACTGTGATGACTTTTACCGCAACAAAATTGACTTATAACATGCACCTATGATTACAATTAACACCACAATGATGATTTTTATTCCTCACGATGTCTTTCTCATCATAAAAAGTTTCATGACTCAGCATCATAGACTAAATTATACACATCAATACTCAGCATCTTATTTGACGACTTTTAACTGTCTAGCAAAATTAACGGTATGTGCATAAATTAGCGAAGAATGATTATTTTTATTGAAGAATATACCCAAGCGAGCTAATAAATAAGAAATGTGGAGAGAAGTAAGAAACTAAATGAGCGAGTTTTAGGATCGATCAAAAAAAGGGGATTAAAATTGATTTTTCGAATAACAAAACATCCAAATATTATTTTCGTTGTAAAATTTGATTCGTTAAGGGTATTCAAAGGATTACCAAAAATACTAATTTCGATTGTATGTGCGTCCTGCGTAACTCTGGTTCAATAAATAAACAAACAAGTATAGACAAAATATTTGTCATTACTTATTTTCCTATTATTCAATTTTCATTATGTGTTTTACCTGAAGAAAAATCATTGGATTAAATAGCGGTGTTAACAAATTAATTTATTTTATTTAAATTGAAATGATGCCACAGAGTGATTTTGTAATTATTTAAAAAGAAAATTATTTTCATTGTCATTTTCAAAATTGGAAGTGATTTTTTAAGAATTCAGACTATCCCGTGATTTTTCACGGGTCTGCGCTAGAAGATAATAATCGCAATGATAAGGTCACTTGGCATCTATATAGTTAATATTCTAATCTGTTGGTTCATTACTCGAAAAACAACCACATTAAAAAAAATACAATTTAATGAATATTGTCATTCGTTAATTCTATTTGTTTGCAACCGTATGGAATGGCGCGTACTTGTATTTTTATACAACTAGGTATTCCCACGACAGGTACTTCTCGATAGGAACTTACTTAACATTAATGGATTCCTTGTATAACACAATAAATACCAAATACAGGGTTTTTCAATAAGAGGTGTTATTTTGAATAGCCAGCTATTTCGGTAGATATTACTTTTGAAGCTGTCATTTTTTGACATTTGAAAAGTAGAAACTACACCATTAATAAAAATGGAACGATACACGCTTCAACAACGCATTGAAATTATTAAAATTCACTTGAGTGAATCAAATGCAAATCATTTTGAGTGATGAGGTCCATTTCCACCTCTGTGGCTTCGTCAACAAGCAAAATTTTCGCATCTGGGGCTCGGAAAACCCAAGAGTTATTGTTGAAAAGCCTCTTTATGCTCAACGTGTGACTGTTTGGTGCGGTTTATGGTCCGGCGGAGTCATTGGACCTACTTTTTCGAAAATGAGGCTGGAGCAACAGTTACGGTGAATGGATTGCGCTATCGAGAGATGATTAATGATTTTTTTATGGCCGGAATTGGATGGTATTGATCTGGACAACGTTTACTTTCAACAAGACGGCGCTACGTGAAACACAAGCAACGAAACCATTGATCTTTTACGAATGAATATCAAAATAACACCTCTTATTGGAAAACCCTGTAGTACCTACGATCGCCGATTAATATGCACAACGCAAACCTAAGTTGACAGAACACGTTTCTGAAAACATGTAAAAAAAAAAGTTTAAAAACAAGCGAGAATGTGGCGTTACGTAATTTTTTTTTGAAAACTGATAAATAGGTAACCCACTTTTACTCGGAAAAATATTTTATTTTTATTATTTGGTCAATATTTCGACATTTTACGCATGTACTTCTTTGGTAAATTTTTTTACAGATTTCGTGATTTTACAAGCCTTTTTCATCCGAAAGATAAATTTTTTGATCATGCCTCTAATTTCAAAATAAGTCATTTTACAAAGGCAATGAATCCAGAGGCAAATATTTCTCAAATACATAAATCCCAAAATAATTAAAATATACCGTGATTTTCCTAGGGATATTATAATCCCTATTAAATAATTTTATAAAAAATCAACACTGAGTATTCCGTTATAACACTAGTTAGCCCGTCTTCCCACGGGTCGGTAAGCATTCGACGTAAACCGAATGCTGCAAGACCCTGAGCCGAAAAGTTCCACACAGAACTGCGCTGCAGACCGTTTTACCTTACAATAGCGAACTTCATTTTCTTAATTACCGACCCGTGGGACCACGGGCTAAATATTAAATTACTACACGAACGGTCTTTTAATCATTATTGTAGTCCAACCTAATTATATAAATATTATTAATTGCGTAAATAATTATCCTATTAAAAATACAATTGGATATTATTTATTGGCGATAGTGACAGCGCGCACGCGATATCAAAACACTTCATAGTAATGGCGGCGTTATCACAATGTTTATTGGCAATTATAATTAGTAATTTAATTTCATTAATTATGTGTACAATGGGTATATTCATTGTGCGTTCAATTTGAGCTTTAAATGATATTTTAGATTAAGGCGATGCACTACGTCGTGTAATATTTTAAATTGAGCCGCTATCAATAACAACACCTACGTAGATGGCGATAAGGTTTAAATTCCCGCTTAACACCATCGGCTTGTTTTGATTTATGCAAGAAAAAAACATGGCCAAAAAGTGCCTTTTATTTTATTTCGTGGATTTTCAGACATAAATATTTAATTTTTTTTTGATCATTTTATAAATAACTTAATTTTCCACATTATACAATAAAATCATAATCGAAAATGGATTCGTAATTAGGAAATTTTGAACTTTAAAGCAGTTTTCATAGGCCTTATAAATTATTTTCTTCTGGGCTTATAAAAAAGACTTGTAAAAAATACTCGATTATTTCAAAGGCCAAGATGTATTATTATACTCGCGGCATTTATTTAAAGCATCTGAAACATTTCTAGGCGACCAAATTTTCAAATCAAAAACACATGATTTTGCATTACTACGTATGGCATCGTCTTAATGGTAACATTTAATACATTGTTTTCAGGTTTGTGAACATTTTTTTACATTTGAAAAACGAATAGGCACAGTTACGAATGGTTGATAGGGATATTGAAAGAAGGGTAAATGCAGATAACTCATTAATGTAGAACTGAACACGGTTTTAGCTAGCAAAAAAATGTCCCAAGAAGCGAAGCTAGCAGTCCACAATGGAGTGCTTGTAGCTGGTACCTACCCTGATGTATGACAGTGAGGCATGGAACTGGCAAAGGAAGTGTGAAAGTAAACTGATTGCTCTATAAACGAGATACCTGAGGCGTATGTGTGAGAAATGTGAAGATTCGCATTGAATGCAAGGGTGATGAACCAAGAAAGGAGTGTAAGAAGAATACATGGCACGATCAAGTGGAACATATATTTGAGCCGGGTCATGTGAAGAGTCAGAATCACAGAAGAGTAAATATGGGACGATGTATGAGGCGATTTCTAAGGTTTTCGACCGCATTTTGGCAAATCTCGACGGGCATAGCGGCGATTTCCTCCCGAGTTCTTCCAAGGTGTGAGGCGGATATTTTAAAATATTTTCCTTCAGGTAGCCCCACAGGAAGAAGTTGCAAATGCTCAAATCAGGTGAGTGCGCGAGCCACCCTACGTCACCCCCCAGAGAGACGAGGCGCGCAAGGAAATCACGCGGTGAAGCACCGGTGTTGTCCGGACTATTAAAACTCAAATTGTGAATTATTTCTTTCATTAATACAATTTTTTGGTGTGAGGCGGATATTTTAAAATATTTTCCTTCAGGTAGCCCCACAGGAAGAAGTTGCAAATGCTCAAATCAGGTGAGTGCGCGAGCCACCCTACGTCACCCCCCAGAGAGACGAGGCGCGCAAGGAAATCACGCGGTGAAGCACCGGTGTTGTCCGGACTATTAAAACTCAAATTGTGAATTATTTCTTTCATTAATACAATTTTTTGAAAAAACACACTTTTATTTTTAAAAAAACCCACGGGTTTTTTCAAGTGGGTTTTACCTGAAAAAACCGGCTGGTTTTTTTTTGGGTAGGGGGAAAACATGAAAACCATGAGATAAACTGCCTACATTGAATATCTACTTGGGTAACCCCACTACTTACATTTTTAATAATTGTATTTAGAAATGTATATAGACGTTTGATATTAATAATGTCGATATATTGTTATATGTTCCTACATCATTTCAAATAACAGTATTCAATAAATTCGAAAACATATCAAGATTATAACGCAATACAGGAAGACAATATCCCAAAACAACAAATTATTAATGTCCGTTACTTAGTTTTTAAACAGCTATCCAATAAAATGGGCCTTGAATTAAAAATAAGTGATTACTTTCTTATGCAAATTAAGGCACGACTAAGCGTTTTGCGTTCTGTGTTCTATGAAATTGTGGTTGAATGTATTGCCTACGAGGCGAGGCGGTACGGAGATTCCAATTGGATTACGGTCAGATATCAAAACGTTTAAAAATATGTAGCATAATGACAACTGTTACTATCCGGCTTCGCCGGAGTTTCAGCTGGTACAATATTCTTATTTTAGCATTTATTTACTTTAATCGCATTCTTATTTTGGTACACTAATGAATATTTCAAAGATCCACAGCTCATTATAGAAAATTGTGAGCTGAAAATAGTTGTATTGGCCGCTAGATTCCAGGTAGAAAAAGCTTCAAAATTTACATGACACCAGAGCTTATCGTTCGTGAGCTACTTCCGCTTCAGCAGGGAAATTTCTGCTTTATACTCAAGTTGATTGTAACACGGATTGAATGCAAAAGTCGAGGTTATTAGTTAGGTATAAGTCTGATATTTAAGACATTTCTGCTTTATTTTTGATTGTAACACGGATTATGTTATTATGTCGTGGTTATTCGTTGATAAGTCTGACATTTAAGACAATTCTACTTTATACTTAGTTGATTATAACATGGATTGAATGCAAAAGTCGTGGTTATTCGTTGATAAGTCTGATATTTAAGACATTTCTACTTTATACTTAGTTAATTATAACATGGATCGAATGCAAAAGTCGTGGTTATTCGTTGATAAGTCTGATATTTAAGACATTTCTACTTTATACATAGTTGATTATATCATGGATTGAATGCAAAAGTCGTGGTTATTCGTTGATAAGTCTGATATTTAAGACATTTCTACTTTATACTTAGTTAATTATAACATGGATCGAATGCAAAAGTCGTGGTTATTCGTTGATAAGTCTGATATTTAAGACATATCTACTTTATACTTAGTTGATTATAACATGGATTGAATGTAAAAGTCGTGGTTATTCGTTGATAAGTCTGATATTTAAGACATTTCTACTTTATACATAGTTGATTATATCATGGATTGAATGCAAAAGTCGTGGTTATTCGTTGATAAGTCTGATATTTAAGAAATTTCTGCTTTATACTTAGTTGATACATTTCTACTTTATACTTAGTTGATTGTAACACGGAATGAATAGTCATGGTTATTCGTTGATAAGTCTTATATTTATTTTCGAAGGAAGCAAATACTTTGGGGTGTGACATATTGAATGAAAAAAATATACACTTAGTAAGACACCACTTTATTTTTGAATCAATAACGATAGCCAACCGGGTTTCGCTTGTCCCAAGCTTCATCAGGGCTAAATATCAACTGCCTTAGTTTGTCGTCTTTATAATAATAAATAACCAAATTAATTTATCTGATAGTCCCATATTAAATTTATTCCGCCGCTGAAACTGTTCTTTCCTCCCCCCCCTCCCTCCTCCTCGTCCTTAATAATTTGTCTCCACCTTTTCTATTTTGCATCTCTTTCTATCTGTTTTGTATCTCTTTCACTCATTGTTTTCATTTACCTATATTTATATGTGCCTGTATCTAATTAGCTTTAGTTGATATTTAGCCCTGATGAAGCTTGGGACAAGCGAAACCCGGTTGGCTATCGTTATTGATTCAAAAATAAAGTGGTGTCTTACTAAGTATGTTTTTTTCATTCTTATATTTATGATATTATTAATTTTATTTTTTTCACATTATCTCGATACAGGCTCAGAGGAAAATAATTATGATATCTTTCACCTTACGTCGACCACGGATGCCATACAGTTTATTCTTCTACAGTTGACCATAGACGAAGTACATACGTAAATCATTTTCTTCTGCCAGAACCATCTGTATATTGGTCGATGACCAGAACACATGTTTTTTATGCTTCCGGTGACAGTCCAGCGTAAAATTGACGGTGAGAGAAGCACTTCATATCATCATTTCTATTGAAATTTTTTATTTTTTATTAGTTTACATTTATATTTTTTATTGAGTAATTTATTTTTTATTTGTATTCTATTCAAGCGAAACGATAGAAAAACCTTCAATTTATCTGAATCATTTTTGGTACTCATAATGTACACCAATTCGTTGTAAAGATTAATCAAAATAGTGCTTTAGCATTAAGCTTCGCCTTAAATTTTGATATCATTAATTTGTATATTCGTTTGCTAAGCCATTATAGGCAAGGAATTGGCGAGTTTGCTTCATAATTTGTTTATGTACGGTTCTGTTACATTGAAAAAGGTCCTTATGCATAGTGTGTCGAGTAGGTACTCTTATGTTGACTAGACTCAGGAGTTCGCAAAACAGTCGAGCTTCTAATCTGTTTTTGCTTTGAATTTGTTTGATGTTCATCCATCCAATTGTTTCTAAATTCTCGTACACCTCGAGCGAAGGAGGGTAGTAAAAGCAGTAGATAATAAAATCACAAATATGTATACGAACAAAACAAGTGCAGGTACCTAATATCCAACAAACAGTACAATGATAATTGTTAACCACAGCCAAAGGCCAAATCTGTGTCGCAGTTCCCAGTCACCAAACTCCCCAGTCGGAAGTTGTTAGTTGTCGTGACGCAATGAGCAGACTGGCACTGGCAGACTAAATATTATAACTGACAGCAGACAACAGAGGAACAAGTCGACATGCGACAGTCCGACAAAGAATAGACCGGAAGCTGGTCTGTGAACTGTGAACTCAATCTGCAGCGCTTTCTGTACCAATCTACTAGGTAGGTAGATACCTGAATCATATTCATTAGCAGTATAAAATCAACCATACAGGATGACTCGTTAAAAGTGTTGAAGCAGAAAAAACTCCAACGATGAGCTTTGGCGTTAGGAAAACGATCTAAAACCCCGAATTTCGAAATGGTTCCAACTGGCTACAACGTAATTATTACATAGAAAACGCCACTGGCTGGTAAGACGGCTGTCACCAACGTCGCCGAATTCACGAATAAAAACGAACATGTCACTTTGGCGGCAAATCGAAAATGGCACATTTTAAATCGTAAATAAAATCAAAATAATTTAATTTTCGTAATTTTTTTCGAGAGTAAAAAAAAAATAGAGAAAATATCCTATGAATATGGAAGCCACCTCTGGGCAGGAGCCCCAAAATACCTGATAAACCTACTTGATTCTGTGCAATGAGGGCGGTTCGTCTGATTGATAATCCGTTGTTAACAGACCGATAACTGATAGATCGATAATAATATAATATCCCGTAATTATTCCAATAATATTATTAGCTGCAATCCAAGATCTTGTTGAAATTTCTATACATTCCAGTGTTATTAAACCTTTTCAAAGCAGGAAAATGATAATATGTAAGTAATCATCACTTAACGAGGTATTTTAAAATTAAATTAAACATTAGGTCACTCAGTCAACAGCTGACTGCGGAAGCATATCCGCACAACAATCGCATTACGCCATTCCTATTCAAATAATATTGTGATTCTAGAAAAAATGTTTCATCGATTTCGATCATTGATGTTTCTATCCGATACTTGGTTTTATAGGCATTGAAAACGTAGTTCAAATAATCGAACTCATCGATTCCGATCATTGATGTTTCTATCCGATACTTGGTTTTATAGGCATTGAAAACGTAGTTCAAATAATCTAACTCATCGATTCCGATCATTGATGTTTCTATCCGATACTTGGTTTTATAGGCATTGAAAACGTAGTTCAAATAATCAAATCGTTTTGACCTTAACTCATAGATTTCGATCATTGATGTTTCTATCCGATACTTGGTTTTATAGGCATTGAAAACGTAGTTCAAATAATCGAATCATTTTAACCTTAACTCATCGATTCCGATCATGGATGTTTCTATCCGATACTTGGTTTTATAGGCATTGAAAACGTAGTTCAAATAATCGAATCATTATAACCTTAACTCATCGATTCCGATCATGTTTCTATCCGATACTTGGTTTTATAGGCATTAAAAACGTAGTTCAAATAATCGAATCATTTTAACCTTAACTCATCGATTCCGACCATTGATGTTTCTATCCGATACTTGGTTTTATAGGCATTGAAAACGTAGTTCAAATAATCGAATCATTTTAACCTTAACTCATCGATTCCGATCATTGATGTTTCTATCCGATACTTGGTTTTATAGGCATTGAAAACGTAGTTCAAATAATCAAATCATTTTAACCTTAACTCATCAATTCCGATCATTGATGTTTCTATCCGATACTTGGTTTTATAGGCATTGAAAACGTAGTTCAAATAATCGAATCATTTTAACCTTAACTCATCAATTCCGATCATTGATGTTTCTATCCGATACTTGGTTTTATAGGCATTGAAAACGTAGTTTAAATAATCAAATCGTTTTGACCTTAACTAATGACAATCGAATAGTTTTATTTTTTTTACATTAACACCTTACTGAGGAAAATAATTTCTCTCAGGGCCTATGTCATCTTTGAGGAAGCTGTGCGGAGGGTATTTTTATGGAAATGATAAAGGTATGAGAGGTGGGTAGGAATCTAGGGATCAGATGGGTCGAGAGACCAGTTGGACCCTACTGTGAAGTTTATTTTTATTTTTTTTTATTTGGTACAATACTTACATTTCAAAGTTTTCCAGTAATTTTGGCCTCACTGGGTGACTTGCCCGTGATGAGGCCTGCATTTTATAATATGAAAATATAATCTACATAATACATTTAAAGAGAAAATAATACATTTAAAATATAATCTTGTGTGTTTGTGAGTGATGTGTGTTTATATTGGTTTTGTGTGTTACGTGTAGGTTTTAATTTTATTTTATGCTATGACATTTTGGTAATATTGTCTTTTTTGTTCTTTAATCTATTGTGTAATTTTGTGTGTGAATTTATTTTTATTTTCCTCAATTTTAATTTCAAGTTTTACATTGTTGAAAGCTTTTATAGCATGGTATTGGTAGTGTCTTTGTTCAAAGCTTGAATTTACTGTCGGAGTTTTTATGTTTTCTTTGTACGCTTGTCTAACTGGTCTGTTAGTGTTATTTTGTGTATGTAAATTTTTTTTTGTCATAAATGTAGTTTAGTAGTGTTTTAACGTATAATTGGCGTATATCTAGTACGTCACAGCTGTTGAATATTTGGTTTGTATCAGTCAGTCTATGTTTTTTTAGTATTACCTTTAAGATCGTTTTCTTTGTGGTTTCTATGTAATTGATAGCCGAGTTTGTTGCTCCTCCCCAAGCAATAATTCATAGTATAATTAATAATAATAATATAATTAATAATAATAATATAATTTATTTATTTAGTTTGAACATAAAACGATATTTTTCCTCCCGCGAACAATATCTGAGAGGTAGATAGGTACTCCTAGAGTCAGCAACAATTCACTTAGAAACGAAACGTTCTTTAAACGGCTTTAGTCGTGTTTAACGATCTGATCTGAACAGCGAGGTACTTCACAATCTTCATCTTTTCAATTTAATTTTTTCCCCACATCATTCAATCTAAAAACATTACCAAAATTTGGGAAAGCCATAATTCCAATGACTCCGGGCAGTTGGGACCCTTGTGACGATAATTAAATTTAAAAAGTTGATATGAAACTATAAAAGGTGACAAACAAAGTTACTAACATTTTTTTTTTTTTTTTTTTTTTTTTATAGTAATACCGCACAAGAGTCCCAACTGCTCCCGTCTGGAGCCAGTGAGACTATGGCATCCCCGATTGGGGTATGTTGTGAGGCTGAGGGTATTGGGGAGGGGAGGGAGATGGGGAAGAGGAAGGTGGGGAAGTACCTGGCTATTCAGATCTGGTCACCAAACACGGCTAAAGCCATTTCAAGCAACGTTTCAATTCTGAATGGTGGTCTTACACCAGGGCGATACTGAGAGTATCTTCCACTCTGGAACGTGCCGCAAATATACTATATATTATTTTAAATTAATTAATTGTGAAATAACACAAATTAATTAAATAAAATTTATTTGCGCACGCCGGGTTCGAACCCGCGACCTTCGGATCTGTAGTCAAAAGCGTATACCACTAGACCACGCCGGCCGTCGAAATCGCTATAAAAATCTTCGTTTAAAATGAACATCTCTTTATGTTGTGTGTATTTTTCCTTTTTTAACTGTATATTTTTTCGGTGGAATTTTTCCATTCGGTGATTTTTTAGAGCAAAATCTCAATACTGAAGACAATACTAATAACTAATATCAGCTTCTTATATCTTATAACGACTTAAAAGTGGTAATTTCCCTAAAGTGTTCAGTTCCTATCTTTTCGATCACAATGTAACGTACTTTACTGTTTTAACCCTTAGAGTGCCGACTAAAATTCCCAGCTGCCCGCCATGCGCCGGCTAACAGTATTTTCGTAATAACATACTTGTTTTTTGCAAAAATAATGATTTGTAAATTGCATCGTCTTACCAGATAATGTGATTATACATTTATAGAAATGTGTATATATATTTATCTTATGTAGTCTCCCCAGGATAGCTACGTACATTCAGAGAAACACTTTTTGTTACGTGACTGCATGGTCATTTTCCAATAAAATATTAGTCATTCTGAATATAAAACGTGTTCACCCAGGTGCCCTTGTCAGAATAAATGTAATGGACGAAATGAGAAACTACAGGGTTTTCCAATAAGAGGTGTTTTTTTAATAGCCCGCTATTTCGGTAGATGTTACTTTTGAAGCTGTAATTTTTTGACATTTGACAAGTAGAAACTACGCCATTAATAAAAATGGAACGATACACGCTTCAACAACGCATTGAAATTATTAAAATTCACTTGAGTGAATCAAATGCAAATCATCTTGAGTGATGAGGCCCATTTCCACCTCGGTGGCTTCGTCAACAAGCAAAATTGTCGCATCTGGGGCTCGGAAAACCCAAGAGTTATTGTTGAAAAGCCTCTCTATGCTCAACGTGTGACTGTTTGGTGCGGTTTATGGTTCGGCGGAGTCATTGGACCTTACTTTTTCGAAAATGAGGCTGGAGAAACAGTTACGGTGAATGGATTGCGCTATCGAGAGATGATTAATTATTTTTTTATGGCCGGAATTGGATGGTATTGATCTGGACAACGTTTACTTTCAACAAGACGGCGCTACGTGCCACACAAGCAACGAAACCATTGATCTTTTACGATTGAATATCAAAATAACATCTTATTGGAAAACCCTGTATTATTATTATTAAGAACACGTGTTCCAATTTCTTCATAACATATTCGTGCTTCACTGATAGTTGGTTATGAAATTTGTCAAATCGTTATAGGCCTACACTCCCATTTTAACAGGAAGACAAATAATTTTACCAGATAATTTAATAAATTGAAAATATTTCAAATCATTAACTTTTTCCACGTGTATTTTTTCTATTTCTATTTATTTCCAGCTAAATAAAAATAAGTCGTGTCTCCCTATAATAACAGTACCAAGACTTTTGAAAATTAAAAATTATGAAATTTTACACAATTTGGGACGCGCTTTTTCACAGATAAAAAAACAATGTTTGCAAGTGACGAAACGACAAGCTAGAGATTAATTAAGATATTACATTATTTATTTGTCAAGCTAATAACATTAAATTTAGTATGCTAGGAGTATTTTTTAAGGTTCAAAAGACCATTCAATTCGGGGTAAGTGCGGTGAGTTCCTAGCAAATCCGCTACGGATTCGCTTAGTCAGTTAGTCAGTAGCTTTTGATTTATTTTTGCACTGTGTTAGTATTTATAAAATTCTTTGAGAAAATAAGTGATCCAACGCAAGATTTAATATGGTAATTTATCAATGTTAGACTTAAAAGAATTGTATATTATAAGAGAATATATTCTTATTCGTGGTGCGATACATTTTTGTTTCAACTCAACCGTTTGGAATTTCATCCGTGTGTATTTGTTCGTAAAATCTGCTGCATCCACTTTATTATTCAAGCAAGCCTTACTTTGATTATGTTGAGATGATTCCGTTATAACTCAACACCATGAACATTCAACACACCTTTACAAAGTGATATAAAGTCATTAAAAGTGATGAAAAAAATTAACATAAATCTAACCTATTTAATCTCGTTTTTGTTTCGTCACTTTTCATGACTTCAAATCACTTTTTAAAGGTGTGTTGAGTTGTCATTTTGATGAGTTATCCGATCACCGGTATTTAAGTACCTACTTACAAGTTTTATGATTTCAGAGGCAAATGTTGTTTTTGATTTATCTAATAATAACAAATGAGGGTGGTTGTTTCACAAAAAATCCGACAGGGAATTCATCTTTGGGGATGCTGTGTGGAGGGGATTTTTAGGGAAAGGAAGGAGAGGACGATCTGGGAAAGTGTATGAGGTGTGGGTTAAAATCTGGGGGGTCAATGTGTCCAGGAGTGATGGGCGTATGAATCCGTCCCTCCCACTGCGGTACAAGGCGAAGGGTCATAGAGAATTTCCGGACGCAACCGCCGCTAAGAACTAGACAAACCCCACCCACATGAACCTGGGTACCCCTTCTAAGTCACCAAACGTACCCAACCGTGGAGTGACCTATGGCAGTGGTGTTGGTTATCCAATAAATGGTTCCCGGGGCGGCGGTACCCATGGGTACTGCTTCCCGAATTATTGAACAAGTCATCAAATTTCGAAGTAAATTTTCAAGTTCTGTTACGAGTATTATATCATATCTACTAACGAAGGGTTCACAGAACTAATAGTTGACATGTTACGTCATTACCTATAATATATTTGCATAAAATTATGGCATAAGTCAGGCTATGACTATTCCATGCAAATCCATTTAGCTTAATTCCAGATCAGTTGATCGATAAGAGGTGAAAGAAGGTCGTCTGACCGAAGACAGTGCATATATTACAGAGACAGATTAAATAGTTAAAAGCTGTGACTCACCTTCACAGTGACGTGATCATGGCTCCCTTTGATCATCTCAATGATCTCATCTCTGGATTTGTCGTCGACACAGACTCCGTTGACTTCGAGGAGTCTGTCGCCTGGTAACAGTCCAGTTTCATGGCCTTGTCCGTTCGTACCAGGTTCTGCGAAGATCACAGCTTTCATCTTGACTCCATCCTTCTCATCGTCGCTAGAATTAACACCATTTACACCATTTACGCCATTCACTCCATCGGTAATGTGTCTTTCGACTATCATGGCTCTGCGAAGGCTGAAGCCAAAGTCACTTCTAGGAGCTTTTTGGCGTTGGATGATCAAGACACGAGGAGCGGGTAAAACCGCTGGTACGATCTCAGGAAGGGGTAAATCCATTCCATCGAGGTAGCTTGAGAACTGGTGGAAACCGTCCGCGTCTCCTGTTGGAGACATCGAAAACGGAGGAGTAGCAAATGAGGAATTGGACGTTGTATCAGTCAACGTGTCAGCACTGGGTGAAGGAGATGTGGCACAGGGTGCTCCATTGCCTTTGTACTGCTCGTTGTAATCATGCGAAGTAACGGTAATGGGAGGTGGAGAACCATAGTTATTGTAGTAAGTGGGTCTAGTGCTTCCGTCCACCGGACTGTGGATCACTTTCTTCGTGAAGTTTTGCTCACCGTTCACTCCATCTTCGCTTCCGCCGTTTCGCATGGGGAGATTTTGGTAAGAGATCACCTCGTTTCTGATTGTATTGTTGGCGAGATCTTGTCCGTTATGCACGAAGTCTGTCGCATCGGAAGAGGAATGGCCGTTATTCAACAAAGAACTGTTTGAGAGTCTAGGACCTTTAAGTATTCCTCTTTTGGGAGGTCTCGGAGGTAAAGGAGGAAGATTTGGAGGCTGTTTAGCGACCCCATTAGGATTGTTCAACGAATTCAAAGATGCCTCTGAACTGTCTGATTGTAGGAGAGATTCTCTCCAAACGACTGAAGATGTTTTGGTCTCAGACATGATGATGTGGTTGTTTTCCTCGGATTCTGTGACGAGGGGGTAGTTTGAATAGTTAGCATCTCTGTCTAATTCAGCGAAGAAGGAAGCACTGTAGTCGGCCGTGATACCGGAGGGAAGTTTCTCTTTTTCTTTCCGTTTTCCTCGTATCTTCACAGATCTTCGAACCTGTAAACAAAACAAACTCATATTAGAAACGAATCACGAGAAAACAACAACGCAATGCAATAATATTATGAACAACTGAAAGATTATTTTAGTCTGACGACCTTTGTTCAGTTTAATGTTTAATCTAATGCAAAAATTCAAAATCGCATACCAATGCTAAATGTATTCATACAAAACATTAGATTCACACGTTTTCATGTATTGTGATATATTGACATAATAATTAACGCATGTATGTGTTAATGTGAGATTTATAAATAAACAAATTGACCGATGGAATCACGTAGGATAATCTGTTTTACGTAATGTGTGAATTTTTGCACTTTTACGCAATACGTCACACACACATTGCGGTGTTCTGTGATCTATCCATAGATAAATTGAAAATATACAATGTAGTAATTATATTGTTGTTTATTGAGTTAGTTCTAATCTAATTTTATTCACATTTCTAATCTAATTCTATTCATTATTACGTATTTTCGAAAAAAAACAAAATCACCAAAAACATTAAAAATAATTACAAAATATAAATAACTAGAGCAGATCCGTAAAAATTAGGGATATTATAATGGCCATTTTTAAACGTAAAAGTAAAAGAAAATTTTAAGTTTTAAAAATTTCCACTGCCGAGAATCGAACTCCGATCAACTGTTTGGAAGGCAACTACGAGTATGTTGACCATTACCTCACAAACTATTGTTAGAACGGCGGCATAAATTCATTATACACATCTGAAAATAAGAATTGAATTTACACGAATTTTAGAACGTTACGTACATCAAATCAACTTAGTTGTTAATCAATTGTAAGTTTAAAAAAAATTGTATCGTTTGTCTAAATTCTCCAAACGAACACTTCCAATTTTGAAAATGACACTAATTCAAAGCAAAAGTTATAGAGTTGACTGAACCGGAGTCACAGACAGACCGATGGAGTCACAAAGTCACCAATTATGGATTTCCTCCTTGTGACTTTACCTCTACTGAGACAGCATAATATGGAATAAGTAAATTAAACTTGTAAGAAAGGAATGTGAATTCAAATTTTTTTATAAAACAAAAGATTATATATATAAAACGAAAATTTTACCAAACAATAAACGTATCAATACATTTATAGCCGTGGAGAGAGGTTGTAGATTTAAATCAAATCATAATAGAAATATAAACAATAGAGATACAACATTATTCACAAACCATCAGAGAAATATTCTTTTTTGGACCTCATCACAGACATAGGAATTAATAGACGAGAAGATAATGGCGAGGGGTAAAATCAACTGTTGAAGAACGAAGGGGGTGAAGCTGACTGTGATCATCAATATCATCTGACTTTATCGTCAATAAATCATTCTGACAGTAAATAGGCATCTCGCATTATAATATCACCATTTACTTCTTAAAAGTAAAATCTGCTTTTGAATGAATAGACATTTTTACATGGGAGCGCAAATTACTCGCCACGTTATGAACAAATTTGCGAAGTCCAAATTCGGCAAAAAAATTCGGATCTATTTTCAGAGTCGAATATTTCATTTAAGTATTTAGTTAAGACACTTTTATAAATGTTCATAATTTACTTCCCAGCAACCAACCAGCTTTGTGTTTCGCGTCCAGACGTTTCTCGATGTGATAGTATATTATGTTTCTACAACTGATCCATATTATACGATGTGAATATGCTTAAAATAAAGTAAAATAATGCTTATATATGGAATGTAATATGACAATTGGGTTTATTCTCTTTTTCACATCTATTTTTACAAGTTTTCATAGCACAAGTCAACATTTTGCCGTGTTATTTCGTAAAATGAACCGATGATGCCTCGACCATAGTTCGCACAAGAATGATGACGTCACGTTTTCAAATTTCACTTGAGGCCATACGCGAGCACAGCCGGCTCCAATGGAACCGGTATGGGGAGTGGGGATAATACGCTTTTAATCACTTAGGGCAAGTCTACTAATATTCATATGTCTATGGACCTCATGTATTTTGTAAGTTCGCAACTGAAAATATCAACCTTGGATATTAGTATTTTAACCAATATTTATATTGTTAAATATTAAAAAAAAACGATAATAATTGAGCGAAAATGGTGAAAATATTTAATAAAACACGGCTCGTTTGAAATAGAGCAAAAATCTCTCGACAAATGCTTTAGTTACATTAAAAGATACACTGTGAATTTTTTCATGCCTGTAACATATAAAATAGCAGGACAAAACGTGTGTTTTTAATAATTTTCGGAGCTTACTTTGCGATTTTTTTCTATCGAGGGAATTTTATATAATTGACGCTTCGGCATAACAAATGGTTAGAAATTATCTTAAAATAATTTTGTTTTAAACTAAAAAACTTATAGAGTTAACGACAAACTTGCTATATATAAATCGGTTTAAATTGGGTATACGGGGGCTTAAAAATATTAAATAAAAAGGGGTTTCATGTACACTAGAATTAACAACCTCCAAATTTTACTTCAAACCATTCATAAACCCTGGTACAAGTCATCTAGTAATATATATTATATATTATAAATAAAAGTTCAGCTTTGTGATAAACAACAAATTTTTGATACCTGAGTAATTTGAAAAATGAAACTGATACTGTTCCATTGGAGTGAAGCAATAATTTCGTCTGAAATACTAATTAGTTTGATCTGTAACCTATTGGTTTTGGCGTCTTAGGACGGACAAGACTAATCCCCACTGAATATTGAATAGATTTTACAATACGTAAGCTACATAGACTACTTGATTATCGGTATACCAGTAGGTCATTCGGCACGTCCATGTTAATTCAATTAGACCCTGTGAACTATCGGTAAACCGTCAGCTCTACGAATGTAAAATCTATCTAGATATTTATATATAATGATATTTTCCTTGTGATTTGAACGACACAGTCAATTAAAACCCAATTGAGTTTCTCTGTAAGGAAAGAAGAGGTTTATTTTGTTAATCTCACAAGATTTACATAAAGAAAAGCATTCAGTAACAAAACATTACCTGTAAGGAAAGAAACGACATTTAATGTTATTAATTGTTATGTCAATTCCTTAATCACAATCACGATAGCAATTACCAATTATTGAAATTATTCCCATCAATCTGCCTTGTCACAACCCATAGATTATTTTTACTATGTCTTAAACCATAGATTACGAAATATCGAGTCGACTGTGTAGGTACTGTGGCGCACATCCAGCCAGTGACACACACAGCCACAATGACGAGATAAGCTCGGCATTGTCTTGAATTAAAGAAAATTATATTTTTCTTTACATATATTATACAGAGACAAATCGCCTAGAATTTGCCTTTTTTATGTGAAATCGCACAAGAGTCCCAGACTGCTATCGTGCGCTTGGAACGAGCCGGAGTGCGAAGTGTGATGGAAAAATTAGTTTTTGTTTTTAAAGCGACATAGGACTCTAAGGGGGGTTTGCTCGACGCTCGAAATTTCAAATGTTTCTAGAGGGATCTCTACTGATGTAAGTTATTTATATTTAAGAATAATATAAACAGGACATTACCATTAAAATATTTGTTTGAAAATTTATTAAAAAGTTTTTCAACAATATTTTTTTTCTAAACGATAAATTAGTAACTTCCCGCGGTATCCCTTTAGAAAAATTTCAAATTTTAGTAACACGTTCGTCAGAAATAATTAAAATAAACCCCACGGAAAGATTTTCTAGGCCTGCTAGGGAAAAGTCGACCGTAGGTCCATCCATTGCCGGGCCGCGCGCCGAAAATTGTTTTTACACGACTTCATCACTTATGGCGTTTAGATTCCCACTTTATTTTTGAGATTTGATAGGGAAAATTCAACCGGAGGTCTGTCCAATACACCAGGAACGCGCGTTGCATGTTTTGTGCACGGCTGATTCACCTACATCGTTAAGATTCTGGCTTTATTTTACTGTATTGTCCCATCTTACTTGAAAAAAAATCATAGGACAACAAAATGATATGTCGTTTTAAGGTGATGCCATACGTAGTAATGCAAAATCATGTGTTTTTGGTTTGAAAATTTGGTCGCCTAGAAATGTTTCAGATGCTTTAATTAAATACTGCGAGTAAAATACATCTTGACCTTTGAAATAATCGAGTATTTTTTATATAAGTCTTTTTATAAGACCAGAAAAAAATAATGTATAGGCCTTTGAAAACTGCTTTAAAGTTCAAAATCTCCTACTTACGAAACCATTTTCGGCTATGATTTTATTATGGCAAATTAAGTTATTTATAAAATGATCGAAAAAAATTTAATATTTATGCCTGAACATCCACAAAATAAAATAAAAGACACTTTTTGGCCATGTTTTTTTCTTGCATAAATCAAAACAGGCGGATGGTGTTAAGCGGGAATTTAAACCTTATCGTCATCTACGTAAGAGTTGTTATTGATAGCGGCTCAATTTAAAATATTACACGACGTAGTGCATCGCCTTAATTTCAAATTTGCACATGAATCTCTGGTTAAAATTTTTCGGGTATTTTTCTTGCTGATAAGCCCTGTATAAAGAAGAGTATTTGTGGCCGATGGGGGCGGCCTGGCTTTGTTTTTTATAAAAATCTACAGTTTTGTTTCGACATTTATGAAATTTGGCACACTTGACCTTAAAAATAAAACAAAGGTCTCTGTTTACGTGGGATTTTGAAAACCACCCCATCCCCTTTTCCCCACCCTTAAAGCAGAATGTTGATGGAATTATGCACGCTGGAAGTTCTAAAATAAGAGGAAAATTACTGTCTACGTCTGTTTAGAAAAACTCTGTGTAAAGCCCGGGCAACGCCGGGACTTCAGCTAGCATTTAATAAAATGCCTATCGGAAAGCATGCAGTAATTAATGCATTCACCTGTCAATTTCTTTCATGACTACGCATTATTTTTGTCTCAGTGGCTTAGCGACTCTTTAGGCATATATGCGGTCGCCATGGGGCCCGGACAACACCGACAAATAAAATCAATAACTTACAAATTTAATAACGAGTGCTGTATTACTTCTGGGAGTACAATGATTAATATGTATGGTTAACACTACAGAGGAGATCCAGAAGCGCATCGTGAATGCAAACCGCTGCTATTTCCGCCTACAAAAACAAATAAAATCCAGACTGCTTTCCAGAACCACCAAGGTATTAGTGTACAAAACACTAATTAGACCAGTGCTTACGTACGCAGCCGAGACGTGGGTTCTAACTAAGAAGAATGAGCGAGCACTGGATGTTTTTGAAAGGAAAATTTTGAGGCGCATCTTCGGACCGGTTCTAGAAAATGGATTTTGGCGCAGACGTTATAACAATGAGCTCTATACTCTGTCTAAGGAGCTAAACGTCACAAAGTTCATAAAACTGGGAAGACTTCGGTGGCTAGGTCATGTGGAGAGAATGACCGAGCATCAAGAACCAAAGTCCCTGCTGAGCTCAAGACCGATAGGGAGAAGGAGCCTGGGAAGGCCAAGGTTGAGATGGAGAGACAACGTCCTCAAAGATTTGTCTGCCTTGGAGCTTCGAAACTGGAGAGAGCTGGCGCGGGACCGAGACGAGTGGAGGAAGACTCTTGAGGAGGCCAAGACCCACCAGGGGTTGTAGAGCCAAAAGTGATGATGATGATAACATTTTTCTATCAAATATTTTTTTAAATAAGTCAGAACTACTACATTAAGCCACGATGTGAATGGGCGTCGGCGGTTACAAGATTGCCCGGGGCCGGAAAGTAATCAGTACGCCACTGGATGTATTATAAAATTTGTAGCATAATCAAAGCAGCGCACTCGTTACAGACTGTGATTTCTTATTATATAAAATGCTAATCGTTATGGGTAATTAAAGCAATGTGACTTAGCGCCCTGGTTCCATACACAATACGTGTACCTAATCATTAACTTGGAGAATTTGTTGCAATTAATTTACATGGAGATTAAATTCACTAATGGCGTTATTTATTCATAAGGCAAATGATTTTACGTGAATTGACGACTAGTCTTTCTTAGAAGGAGGCCATTTTAGTTTTGAGTTTAAGACCCAGCATTCCGAATGTCTACTGAATTATTAACTTAACTCAAAACTTAACTTAAACTTAACTCAAAAAAAAATTCTACCTTTTATAAATTTTAAATTAAATATCCCTTTCGAAGACTTAAAATACAATTTCTTATTAAATACTCTAAAAATACATACATTAGAAGATAGACGTAAAATAAACGATTTAACGTTCTTATTCAAAATACTTAACTCTAAATTCGACTGTTGTGAACTTCTGCAACTTATAAACATACATACACCCACAGTAACAACACGACAAAATACAATATTCTACAGCAGCACACATACAGTGGGTTGCCATATTAATAGGGACAGTTCCAATATTTCCTGATTTTTATGTTTACGTTGTCTCTACTTCTAAATAACTTGGATATGATGGCCATTCCTTCGTTATTTTTGTTGCTGGTATCACCACTGACACTTTTAAGAAGTGGCAACACTCGCAAAGTGCCACATCCCTCGAAAATTTAAGGTTTTTTGTACGTGGCCAGCATTTTTGGGAAAATGCGGGATTGAAGTTCCGATAAGTAAATATACATTTTAATTATATTTACGCATTTTAACAGTTTAGCTGTACAAAAATGTAAGTAATTATTAATTATCTATTAATTTCTGTAATTTTTTTTTTTTCATATCTTATTTCAGTGATTAGTTTTTCCATATTGAGTCCAATGTTCTGTTTTTTCAGTATGGCTAGGTCTTCAGACACGTCCCCAAGATAATTTCCGGAAGTGAAGACACTATTGTTAAACACTCAACATTTCCAAAGGAATATAGCAGCCATTACAGGTATTTTAAAGTCTGTGGTTAACAGGATAAATTAGAAAATCAATCAAAACCTGCCCATTGAATTGAATCACATTGGGAAATGTGGCAGAAAACGAATCACTACACCTCTTACTGGCCGCAAAATCATGGACGTCTGTCTCCAAAACCGCAAAAAGAGTGTGGCTCATCTGACCTTGATGATCAACGGAGAAGATATTGAAGTCTCCCAAAGGAGAGTCCAGAGGATATTGGCTGAGGAGAACCTCATTGGTCATCGGCCAGCTAAAAAACCTCGCCTCACAGTAGATATGAGGAAAAAACTACTGGAATGGGCCAACGCGCACCAAAACATGACTATAAAGAACTGGAATATAGTAATTAACATTTTTGTGGTTTTCAAGCTTTCAAAAAATTCCATTAGTTTGATTATGGCCCGTTTTTAAGGTGTGCTTCTCTGACGAGACCATATTCCAAATTTTGTTGGATTAATCATCGTTCGTCCGACGACGCCCAGGAGAGAAATTTCATGCGGACTGCCTTGTAGAGACTATCAAACACCCTACCAGTATCATGATGTGGTCAGTCATCTCTTCCAAAGGGATGGGGCGCCTCCACATCGTGCAAGGGACTATGAGGCAGGATCAGTACAGGCAAATAATGGAAAATCGATTACTACCTCAAGTCGGAGAATGGTTCCCTGGTGGCCAGGAATACGTCTTTATGCACAACTCCGCACCCTGTCATAAAGCCAGGACTGTCACTGCATTCCTGGCTGAAAAAAATGTGCAGGTTTTACCTTGGCCGGGGACTTTCCCTAACATGATCCCTATTAAAAAACTGTAGGAGCTCACCGAGAGGGAGATTGCCAAGGAGGTGATCACAACAAAGCAGCAGCTCGTCGAAACCCTCATCCGGGTGTGGCATCATTCTCCTGACCTAAAGATTACTGAAAAATTGTGAATTGAGAGTATACCACGGCGTGTACAAGCTGTTATTGCGGCTAAAGGCGAAATTACGAAATATTAACTTTTTGTTCGATAATGTTTAAAAATAATAAAAAAAAATAAAATAATCGCAGATTAAGGACAAATACAGTGTTTTATTTTTCAAAATTCAATGTCCTTGTTAATAAATAATAATAACCACACCTTAAATCATAAACATCTGTGTTTTATGAACCTAAAGTGTGAAAAACACATTTTCCATAGGTGTCCCTATTAATATGGCAACCCACTGTAAGCGTAACTACAAGGCCCACTCTCCGATACAACCACTTCTCACCATGGGAAATCATTACTTGGGTGATGTTGACATATTCAATACCAACTTGGCAAGTTTTGTGGATCATTTAAAACATTTATTTCAACAATACTCCTAAACACATCATGTAAACCTACAAATAGCTGTAATTTTCTGTTTTTGTTTCTTGTGTTTGTATGACTTGTTGCATAGCTTTTATCAAATGTAATTTTATTCTTATTTTTTATGTTCAAAGTATCTGTCAAATAAAAATATACTACCTACCATGTAAAAGCCCTCTGGGCGTTAAAAAAATAAATAACATAATTAATTAACTTAAACACATTAAGTTTTAAGTTTTATTTTTGAGGATTTTTTGTTTATTTTAGTTTTAAAGTAATACAAACACTCCCTAGTCACAAATAACCTGACAATATTTGAAAATCTTCTACTACCACCACAGTAAGCGTAAAATGTTGATTGTGTCGTGGTGGAGGACTTAGCCAGCCGAGGAAATGAAGCTGGGTGGGACCCAAACGCGATGCCAACTCAGCCACTGACCGGTCAGATATTTATTTATTTCATTTAGTACAGGATATATTCATAATATGTAAAATGTTTTGACTGTCCATCTAGGAGGAATTCCCGTTTTAGGACTGTTTTGATTTTTTTTGTATTTGATGTCATATTTCGAAAAATATAAATTCCAATTGATGAAGTCAATAGCGGTTAATTTACGAAGAACACCTGTGTTTTCCTTCTGAAGAATCAGGTATGTGGTGGAATAGTTTCGGCCCTGAGAATGACAATTAGTGTCTTTGAGCGATGGATATTTTGGTTGTGAATGATATCTAACATCCAGAACTCGCAACTCTTCGAATAGTGCTTCGCTGTGATACCTGAATGTTTTTTGCCGAACTGAAAAGGTAATTATATGAAATTCCCTCGGTAAAAAAATCGCAATGTATTTATTATACGAAAATCATTCAAAACACGTTTTATTCTGTTATTATTATTTTATAGGCATGAAAAAAATCACAGTGTATCTTTAAATGCAACTACAGCATTTGTCGAGAGATTTTTGCTATATTTCATACGAGTCGTGTTTTATTAAATATTTTCACCTTTTCGCCTAATTATTATCGTTTTTTTAATGTTAGCGCGCTCCCTCTAACATTAGTATTTACATATTTCCCTTTCAAACCATCTTTGAACGCTTACTACGTGGAAGCTGTAGCCTGTCCCTTCTTAAAAATGACGCTTTTCTAACAACAGGAAGACATGTTACAACGGAGCTCTCAGGGGCGGGATTAGAAATATGTTTTTAATGCCTTAAATTCTTGAGCTTCATTCCCATAAGAGGTGTTTTTTTAGCGCGTCGTAATATTCGCTAGGCTGATTAATGAATTATTGAATTCATCACCAGTGCACACGGCGTTCGACACGAGTGTAACGAAATGCAATCCTTTTTCTATTTAGCTGGTATTTTTTTTGGTAAGTTAGCGTTCTAATTTGGCAGTTCACGATCTTACACAGAAACAGTACGCCAAAAGCTTTCATTTATAATTTATTCGGTCAATGAAGTTAAAAAAAAATCGTAATTAGAATGGATTTATTTTTTTAAATGCGTAGATGACGATAGGAATGTTCGAAACATCCATGCCAAGAAGACTCTGCGTTAAATAGGGCATTTGATTGTGTAATCGAAATGCTGCATGACGTAAATAGGGCCTTTGATTGTGTAGTCGAAATGCCGCATGACGTAAATAGGGCCTTTGATTGTGTAGTCGAAATGCTGCATGACGTAAATAGGGCCTTTGATTGTGTAGTCGAAATGCTGCATGACGTAAATAGGGCCTTTGATTATGTAGTCGAAATGCTGCATGACGTAAATAGGGCCTTTGATTGTGTAGTCGAAATGCTGCATGACCTAAATTTGCATACAACATATTATTATAATTTTGTGCATATCTTGTGGGTATGATGCCACGGTGAGTCAGAAGAATGGAATTGTTAAATGTTAAAACGTCATTCTTCTTAATAAATGCATTAAAGTAAATAGAATTTCCTTTTTAATAAGGTGACAGTACCCCGCGTTGTTTGTGAAACGTAATAAAAAAAATACTTACTACAAATAATACGGGGTGTATCAGGATGAGCGCTGTCAGATTAATATTTTATCAAATCGGGATCTTTACCATGTGATGTAATAAAAAACAAAATGGGGATTTAGGAGTTTATATGCATAAATATATTCAACATTTCTAAATGTTTATATCAATCGTAAAATGACATAACACAACCTACAAAACCCTTCGCGTTCTTTTGTCGTCCTGCAAAACTAGGTTTGTCTGGCAACGTACCCGACAGACTTTTTAACCAGCGACCCCTAAGCATATTAAACTATTTCAAATAATATTTTCGGTGGTGTGTCTCTGTGTAACTCCGGTTTAATGACCTATAGAAATGAGATTTGCTTAGATTTTTTAAATTGGTACTGACTGTGGTAACGATACAACGAAACGATAAAGTAGGTACTCAAAATTACACTGTTAATTAATAATTCTAAATATGAAATATGAATTTTTTTTTGTTAAGATTTTGAAATTCGAAAGTGATTTTTTTTTTAAATTCTTTAGCGTCACAAATCCTACAGTTATAATAGATAGATATCCCGTGATTTTCACGGGTTTGCGCTAGTTTGAGTAACAAAAGTACAGTAAGTAAAACCTCATACACTCTCTGTATGGTTGGTTTACAACCGTTTAAACTAGTTTCGTCAAAGTTCGTTGGGTCAAAACGTTAAAGCTCTTCCAAAACTGGTCGACAGTGGATATAATTATAGTGATCTAAAACAAAGTATTTAGTTAATTTAATCCAATTATAGAAAGCCACAGTGAAATTGTTTTCATAAGAGCAGAGTTAGATAAGCATACTGATAATCTGCAACTAGGAAACCCCTAAAGATTCTTATATAACATGCGACAAAGTTTCTTTGGAATCGCATGAAAGAAATGTTCGTCAATTAGCAATCAGTCCATACGATTAGTTCATGAAATGTGATAGTGGAAACATGATATTCGCACTTGAGCTTCTTCTGTCTGGAATTTCAAGGTCAACATAACTATTTTCAGCTTGCAACTTATTTTTATTCATGAGCTATGGACCGTTAAAGTATCTATTTAATAATTAATTATTATAAGCAATATTATTAGGTAATTCCGTTAATGGAGGACTGAACTCAGTTGGCGCTAACAAAAAATTGTCCAAAGAAACCAAGTTAGCAGTCCACAACGGAGTTCTGGTACCTACCTTGATGTATAGAAGTGAGGCATGGAACTGTCAAAGAAAGGATGAAAGTAGATTGAATGCTGTTGAAATGAGATCCCTGAGGCGTATGTGTGGTAAAACCATGTTTGATCGTGTGAGGAATGTGGAGATCCGCAAAGAGTGCAAGGCTGATGTAAGCGTAATGAGTAAGATTAAGAAAGGGACGCTTATATGGTTTGGGCATGTAGAGCGAATGAGGGAAGATAGGAGTGTAAGGAGGATATATGATGCAAATGCGAATGGTAGCAGAAGTCGGGAACGCCCGAGGAAGACATGGCACGATCAAGTGAATCAGATACTCGAGTCGGGCCATGTCAAGAGTCAGAATAATAGAAGAGTATGTATGAGACGATGTATGAATGTGAATGAGACAAGGAGTGTGTGCCAAGATCGACTTGTTTGGCGGTCCGTCCTCTCTGCCTACCCCTGCGGGGAAACGGCGTGATGGTTAGTTAGTTTATAAGTTATAATTACTCGCATGAAATATCCAAAGAAATTGAAAATATCTCCGAGTAAAAATAAATGCCGCCGACAGGAATTGAACCCGCACCTTCTGAACCTGTCAAGTGTCTTGGTGGGTTGGGAATAAGCCAACGTAGCTTAGTGGTTCAGAGCACCTGACCGGCAATCAGAAGGTGCGGGTTCAATTCCCGTCGGCGGCATTTATTTTTACTCGAAGATTTTTCAATTCATATGGATATTTCAGAAGACTAATTATTGCTTATAAAAATTAATTATCTTTTGTGCCATGCATAAAAAACCTTTTCTAATAAACATTAAAAATAAAATCATACAACGGTTAAAAAATAAGGCAGAGACGTTTTAAGGTTAAACGCGACGTTAGTTATAATATATGTATTCATTAGGGTGTCCCAAAAAAATTAAAGTTGTTTTTTTTGAACGCATACCATCTAATTTTGTTTAAATAATGAAAAAACACTTATATAAAAAAAAATCGTTTACTTTGGACAACTGCAACCCGTGCCGACTTGCATCGAAAGATGTCAGTACTTGTACATTAAGACGCCAGCGAGCAAACGTGTTGATGAGCTTGTAGTAACTTGCTATTTTGTTAGTAAACGAAAATCACTCGTTCAGGCAAGATTTTGTTAGATTTACGCACTTCTAAAAGGAGTATATTTTTAATAGGAGTCGTAAAACACCAAATATAGGGTTCTAAACTGCCATCTAATGGACAAGTTCTTGAAGTTTTGTTCTACAATATCCGGAAAGTGAATTTAACTGTCAATATATACCAAATATAGCCATATTTGGTATTAAAAGCTGTGTTTGAAGTAAAAGTTAGTCAAGTGACTACAAGCCCTAACATACCACTCTTCAAAAAGTTTCGAGATAACTGTAAAAATGTTGATCCCGATAAAATTCAGTGCTACAGAGAAAATCTCACATTGCACCTAACCGCTTCCGAAATCGATGATTTACTTAACTTTAACCGTACTGCACCGACAACAAAAATACTTGGAGATGACTATTGAGAGTTTTTAGAGCTCTGTGTGATAGTTTTAGGAGGAGATACAGCGAGAAAATTTAAGATTCGGCCTCCAGGTGCTCGATGGATGGCAAAGGCGCTTTATTCCTTGAAAATATCATTAATTTGTGTGCAATTTAAAATTGCCGGTAAGGATAAGGCGGCACTTTTAGACATTTGCCTGTTCATAGTAACATCCTATGTCAAGCCATGGTTACAATGTATTATAGCAGTTAAAGCACCTTACCAGGACTTGTGCTTTTTGAAATCGATGAAAACATCTTAATAGCAGCTTTATTTCTGTTTAGTAAGCAGTTATGGTATTTGACCGATGAAGGATCTATTTTATCGCTGTTTGACGACGCTGTGGATCAAACAACTAAAATAGAAATGCTCGAAATATCAAAAAAAATAATTTATCAACCCATGACAAACGTTACATCCCATCGAAGGAAGATCTTGATGGTAAATTGTATGGTAAGTTTATTAAGTAGTTTAAATTATGTTTTGTATTGAGGTTTTTGTTCATATCATAATTTAGTGACTTTTGTTTCAGAGAAAAATATTTACGACTTCATTTCAGTCAAGAGCAAGTATTTGTTTGATCGTCTGAAAACAGATGCCAGTTTTCTTAACGAATTCCCTACGATGTGGTCAAATAATGCTTCGTATCAAGAAGTCAGATAGAAGGTGTCGCCGCTGAGGGTAGTGAATGATACAGCTGAAAGAACTGTTAAGTTAATGCAAGATTTTCATGGCTTAATCTCACGGTCGAAGAGGAACAAAAATATTTTTTATTACGATGCGTTCAGGAACACCGGAAGATTTATCCTGACTGTAAAAAACAAACTATGAAGAAAAAATTTAATCAATAAACCATTTTTAAATATAAAATACTACATAATTGAACATTTGTGCATTTTTAAATTTTATTTATCCGACAAAAATGAAAGTTGAAAATCCTTCCATATTAACTCTGTACCATATGTTTGGCATCAAGTCGGCACGAGTTGCCAGTGTTTAATCAAAATAATATTTATTATATGAGTTATTGGGATCAAATGGAATAAAATAAGAGGGTATGCATATTTAAATTCATGAAAAAAAAATTCTTCCTTATGTCCTGGGACACCCTAGTATTCATAGATGGCATTAATTTAATTATTTTATTAAAAAACGCTTTTTGCAAGATATGCTTTACAATATTAAATTATTTTTTTCTTTGCGCCCATACATACGCAATATGAATATTGTTTTAATTCTTCCAAGAAAGGCATACAAATACAATATTGTAGCGGTGATTCAATCCAATATTGCAACTGTAGGATTATAAAAAAGATTTATGAAATAATTATCGATTATAGCAAAGTCCAAGAATTGTATTACTCGGAGTAAGCATTCATAATATTTCTGTGAGATCAATATTCAAACCAAAAAAATATGATTTTGAATTACTTCGCATTGCACAGCCTAAAGTAAAAAACAAAAGCTATTTATTGTTGTGCTGTAAAACACGTAGGTACTTCTCATCTCATTGTAATAATAGAAGAGTGCCAACTGCGACCATAATAAATTCGCAGCTCACTCCTGCATCCCAAACCTCAGCGGATCAAACGGCATTCCTCACCTCTGGCATAACCAAGCGCCGATCACTGATCATATCATTCCGCTTAAAACATTCACTTGCTAAGCTGCGTTCACACAGCCACATTGTACCAGATATCCGGATTTGTTAGCTAGAGGGGACCACACATTGTTGTGCAAAATGTGCAATCAGTTCTTGGACATTTTGCAATCCAAGGCGAAGCTCTACTAAGTAATGCAAAATTATGTGTTTTTGGTTTGAAAATTTGATCACTTATTATAGATATTTAAGATTTTCTAATTAAATACTGCGAGAAGAACACATCTTGGCCTTTGAAATAATCAAGTACTTTTTTGATTAGTCATTTTTTAAGACCAGAAAAAAATAATGTATCAGTCCTATAAAAACTGGTTTAAAGTTAAAAGCTCATACTTACGAACCTATTTTCGGTTATGGCTTTATTGTATAATGTGACAAATTAAGTGCTTTAGAAAATGATCGTAAAACATTTAAATATTTGTGCCTGAACTTTGAAAAATAAAATAAAAAACACAATTTTTTGCAATGTTTTTTTCTTGCATAAATCAAAAGAGGCGGCTTGTGTTAAACGGCAATTCAAACCTTATAGCCATCGACTTCTTATGACTTGTTACGAGAGCGGACGTGTTTTAACCGCTCCGGTTTGTTTAATCCTTTCAGAAGGTTTCCCTTGTTAAGAGATCGCTGAAAAATGTTCAGCATCCGTGTTTTATATAGTGCTTACCTTCTTATTTCACGAAATGCGCGTAACTTCTACCGTTTAGCCGGAATTTGCAATTATTATAGCATTTTAAACCGATTAAATTTTGAAAGTGAAGCTAGAACAAAGATTCTCAATGCAGTCGAAGATTTTATACCTGACCCCTCAAGTGTCAAGTGGTGTCGGGATTTACGGGACCTCTTCAACCTAGGATATCTACCTAGAAAACAGATAAGCCATATTTTATTTAAAGTATATGTTTTTGTTTTATTTTCTGTTTTTGTTTATGTATTTTGTTACAGATGACACACATACACTTCACTTTGACTTTGGTTCAAGATTTTGCTTATGATAGCCTGCTATAAGCGAGCCCTAAAGGTCTGAGACAGAGGTGTGAAATCGTCGGATCACGACAATAGAAAGAATTGTAATTTTTTTTGCTGGATTTTATTTAGGTATTGGAGCCAGGAAAGAGTCTAAAAGGGTCGAGAGGATACACTAAGTGGCATGAATGGCTAGGAAGTGACTAGAGAGACTAAAATAGACTAGGATGAGGTGATTTTGCACAGCGGTGCTGCCAAGGTCTGTTATCTATGTGAGGATATTGTGTCAGCGCTCTTTATTGGCAGCAGACACATGTCAGCGCTATATTAGCAGCAGACACATACCTGAACGGATGACGAACCTCGTGCTGGCACAGTTGGTCTAAATAACAAATGTAGATCCTAGGAAATAAATTGTACAGCGCCCTTGAGGTGATTTTTCACAAAAACGGCGCTCTACAAATTATCCAATTATTATTATTATTATTATTATTACATAAGAAGTGTTATTGTTAGCGGCCCGATTTCAAATGTTATGTTGCAGACCTCTCTCCTTGCAAATCCTCTATTGTTGCTTTCCCCAGCCTAGTCTGGGGTGGTCAACTGAAAGTCTTCCCGCCGGAATTGCAACCAGTATCATAAATTGAAAAGTGATAAAAAATAGGTTAAATTGGTTACGGTAGGTTAGGTCAGGACTTTATTTCACTTTTCCAAAGTGTATAGAATTGCTGCTAGCCACTGTCCTGAGTTCCACGATAGATAGTATTTTAAGAGCTAATGAGTGAATCAGAATAACAAAGATAAAGGAATTATTGAAGAAGATAATATTAACAAATCTAAACGAAACATGAAACAGAACAAGACACAGAAAATAAAATGATAACGGTCACAAGTCTCAACTAGCAATCAAACCCACATAATATTCTTAATTCTGAAATTGAAATATGAAATCGAAAAATATGACGTTAAATAATTAGTTTATTTATTAACTAGGTCGCAACAGTCGAGTGGTTAAGACGCTGTCTCGATAAGACAGGAGTTCCTAGGTGTGATTCCTAGATATGACAGATATCTTTTAATTTTCCGTGTATTGTTCTGTTTTCTTATATTTAGATTTGTTAGTTTTATCTTCTACTTCTATGATATATTATAATGATGAGTATAACCTTCAAAAACAGAAAAAGTTGTTCCAATAATTTTTTTTAATATTTTGTTATAATTAAATGCAATTCGAACAAATAGATATATTACGCACGGGCAACCGGAAAAAACTTACAATTTATAACAAAATATAAATCTACAATTTATAACAAAATATAAATCTACAATTTATAACAAAATATAAATTGTAGATTTATAACAAAATATAAACCTACAATTTATAACAAACTATAAACTTACAATTTATAACAAAATTAAAATTACAATTTATAACAAAATATAAACTCACAATTTTTAACAAAATATAAAATTACAATATATAACAAAATATAAACTTGCAATTTATAACAAAATATAAACATTCAATTTATAACAAAATAGAAAAACTATTTTCGCTCATGCTAAGAAAATTAATAAAAATATTTGTTATAAATAATAATAATATTATGCGCCGTTTTCGTGAGAAAATCCCGTCAAAAGCACTATTCTAGCGCAGTGCGTATATTATTTCACAACGATAAAAAGTTTGCTCTATCTTGGATCCACTCAGATTATTACAAGCAAACAATGATAAAAGTAAAACGTCAAACACTCAGTGAAAGAGTATGCACAAAATTGAATTTGGAAATTAAACTACGGCAACAGAGCCTATAATCTTAACTCTTCAGATTAATTTGTTCGTTTTTGGGAACAACCCATAAGGTCCCACAGAAATCGTTGTTTCCCTTACTCGTAGTGAGAAATATAGTCTAAACGGTGCTAGAAAGAGAAAATACCACGCTTTATATTCAAATGTAGAAGTCAAGGCGAAGTTTGATGCTAAATTAATATTTTCGATTAATCTTTATAACGAATTGGTTTACATTATGAATACAAAAAATATGCTTTAGATAATTTGAAGGTTTTTCCATCGTTTCCCTTTAGTAGAATGCGAATAAAATTTTTAATTGCTGTATAAAAAATATAAATATACAATTATTTTTTTAATGATAAACTAATGTTTATAAGACAGGGTTTTATGCATAGCATAAAGGATAACAAATAATTATAAGCAATTAGTCGCCTACCAATAATTAGTCGTCACCAACAAATACATAATATATAATAATACAAACATATTGAATTATTTGGCTCAGTGGTTTCAGAGAACCTGACCGGACATCAGAAGGCACTGGTTCAATTCCCGTTGGCGGCATTTATTTTTACTCGGGAGATATTTTCAATTTGTATTAATATTACAGGCGACTAATTATTGCTTATAATTATTTGATAAATATAAACTACTAGAACATTCATTTTTCAATTGAAATGTATAAAATAAACAACTTTAAAAATACAATATTAGAGCTAAGATTATCTGACAGTTTCCCTTGATTAACTTTTTTGCTTTCTTATAAAATTGTTTACAAAATAAATAAAAACCACTTTTGTGCTTGAAATCGAGCGTTTCTAGACTCCGTTTGTCAAGCGATTAATGCCTATTACCTATATTCATGACGACATAAGGCATACCAAGAATATACACATTTATGGCTTGTAGCTTCCTCTTAACTACAGAAAAATTTTAATGTGCTCCGACCGAGATTTGAAAACACTTATGAGACTTCGTAAATTTTTTACTAATTATTTTTATATGAAACGACAAAAAAATGAGGTCACAATAACGTTTGTAATACATTTGTCAAATATAATGTGCATGTTTTTATATACTTTTTCGTAATCAGTAATTTTAGTTACAAAAAACGTAAAATGAGTTATTTTTTTTTTAACGTTGATTACATTTTAATATTTCAAAAAATATATGTTTATTTATAATAATACAATTTGAAAGCGTATTTCATCACATTTCAGTTGTCGGATACGTTCAGAAATATTCCATTTATTTGGGTTTTATTGCAAAGCGGAAATACTCTGACCTTCTGACAGAATATGCCAGAGGCCTGAGGAGTAAAACAGCCATCAGCCAAAGGGAGTGATTCATTGATGACTGATTGACGGTCTCCCTTTGTTATAACAAAAATGTGTCAATGTCGGAGAGCTATGATGTGATCAGAAACGTGTTTCAATGATACATAATGTCAAGTGTAACCCAAGCTTTACGTGTGACAACTACAAATAAGTTGTAGTAGTGTGACTAGCGGTAACATAAAAAGCAAAACAATGAAACATTCTCGCGGTCACTGGGGCCGTCAAACCGGTGCCACAATAAAGTCAGACAGCCGGGACTGGCGACAGGAGGGCGATTCTCGTTCTTTTAGCCTTAAGCTAAATGATAGCATTCGTCAACGACTGCTATCGTTTGCGAAAGATAGCTGTCCGTCGCTTGCAACATCTTTTCTTAACTATTAAGCGATTCTCGTTCTTTTGATATCCTTACAAGTTCGATTTTGGAGAGACCTAGTAAAAAATCCTAAAGAAGCGTGGTTAAGAAATTGTTAAGAGATTATTGAAAACACAAATTGGTGAAATATAATTAAGTGACGCAAGGTTTCTAACTAAAACTTAAAAAAACAAATACTTTGTATTATAATGCATTTTAATAACTGCTTATTTTATTTATGAATGACATAAATAAGCCATTTATCGAAGATTTACGTTTTGTGAAAAGGTACTTACCTCGCTGGATAGTAATGACTTTTTTACAGATTCACCACTTCTAAAGTGACGTTTGCTGTCAAACTAACGCTGCCGAATGGCGGTAACTGTCACCCAAGTTGATTTAAGAATGAAAGGGATTCTTATTTCGTTGTGGTTAACTTCAAAACCCACAATTTCGAGCGCCAGCCAGAAACTTATTATTATTTATGTAGAAATCCTCAATGGTATGTGTAGTTTATTGTAAATTAAATCACTTATCTGGCTTTCGACATGTTACGTACTTTACAAACATCGCAATTACCTGATTCAATTCATTTAATAGCATTATTGTGCCACAAACAAGTCACTAATCATGTTTACAGTCAATACTTACGATAATATTAAGTTTTCTCTTATTAAAACTACGCAAATATTGCTAATTGTCAAAACGTCACAATTAAATGAAGCAAATTCCCCGCGAACGCTAGCGTTCGGCCGCCGAATGACAGGTCTAGGGGTACCCTTCGCGTAAGGCTAAAAATTTTGGCGCGCAATCGAAAATCTAAGGATTCCATCTGTCATCGAGAGAACCGGAATCGCTTCATAAGAATAAACCGAGAAAAATCGTTAATTTGAATGTAAGGACGATTTTAGTGTCGTTAAGTAGAACGAGAATCGCCCTCCTGGAACCTAGAGATTGGGACAAGTGACAGAGACAGTGGTCTACCTAAACGTAACGGGGATATTAGCGCGGACTAGATTTGAACGCCGAACGTTTAGCGTTGCCTAAAAGGCCATACACACCTTCCTGAAATCGGAAGCAATGTCTGGTCAGTGGTGGGAAGCACCCTACATTGCTTCCTTGATCACCGCGTGAGTAGACCCCACGATATCACGTCGGGAAGAAAGCGCCAGAGCCATTCATATTTTCTGATGTTTGGGAAGTTTTGGCACCATCTTGAACGACGGGCGCTTTGCTATCAGTTTCACATTGTGACAGGGGCGGGTGTGTAGAGAAGACGCAAAATTTACCACCGCCAACACTTTCCCAAATCGCTTCCGTTTGCAGGGAGTTGTGTAAAGCCTTTAATGAAATTTCAGCGTTACAAAAGCGGCAGATAAAAATATAAATAGATATGTTGAGATCACTGAACAGATAAACACCGATAGAATTGTTTTGTGGGCGTGTCCTTGTGACCGAATTGAGCTCAAATTTTCCTTCCTTCTGATCAAATAGATCAAACATTAACAATAATAGAAATTCTTTCTTGAACAGATAATCACTTTCATTGGCCTATCTGCTGACTAAGAGTTGTAAACTGTAGATAATCCCTATCCCTGGGATCTATACCTACCGATTTAAAAGAAAACAGACAGCGTCAATTTACATCACGACACTTTTTTTATTGTAATAATTGTTTTACATATTCGATTTAGGACTTTGAAATCACACTAAAAGCAGCCAGCTTGCCTGCCAGCAGAGGCAGCCAAAAATACGGGAAATAATCGAAGATAATGTTCCTTGGTGATAATGATCTCCCTATGTTTTGCATCCAGCTTTTTATTTGAGATTGAAATGTTGTGATTTTTGAATGAGAGTGGAATTTTGCTCTCGAGTTTAGTAGTTTTTTTTTGCCTAAATGTTGTATTTGTAGATGCTTATTGGATATGTTTTTGACCCTGAGATCTAGTGTTTCTAATATACGTGTTAGATGTTATTTATTGTGTTTTGTATTTCTCTAAATACGAGTAGTATAAAATAAAGTCGCTATCCGAGTCTGTCTGTTTGTGCGTTAGGTTCTTCTAAACTACGCAACGTATTTTGATAGGGTTTTCACTAACATTTAGAAAATTTCTTCCGGAAGGTATATGTAAATAATACATACATATTATATTTGTAGAAAGTAGAGAAAAGTCGACGTTTTGTAATCGAGTCGTAAAAATTTTTTTTTCGGGCGCTTACATTGCTAACGCTGGCTAAACCTTAGGAGATACATCAAAACAATGTACTACGGAATTGTATATATTTAAAAGATCTACAGAAAAGTCCGTGATGGTATATGTCTATCTCCTAAGGTTAACACCCAGCAACGCCGGGTACACGTCACCTAGTATGAATATAAAGGAGTTTTGTTTATGGATAATAAGGAATGTAATAAGGTGGCAATATCTCAATTTTCAGAGACACCAGTTCCGGTAAGACTAGAGTATCTGGGTTCGAGTGCCAAACTTAATCCTTTCACAATAAATTAGTTGAAATTATCTTTTCAATTACTAAATATTACAACGAGGTTCATATGCTTCAATTAAAAATGAATCCTTAAAAAATAGTAATATTTGTATTAATACTAGTTTAATTGAGGCCAATGACGTTATAATACATCTAGACTCGTAATTGCCTCACAAACTTAAGATAAAATGTGGCAAATAAGAAACACTCCAGTTTTTTCAGTACATTCTTGTTCATGTGTGACAAGATAGACATTGAAAGAATATGTGCGTATGAATGAAATAAACGATAGCGGGTTGCGTTTTCATATTTTAGAAAAAGTCGAAATAATTGTAATTTTTATAATAATAAAATAATTTACGAATGAAATCTTATTTTTTGGCTTTTATAAGTGTTCATCACACACAAGGGAAGTTTGGCACTATTTGATGTAATTTACTTAGATGTAACATACGACCTTACGCGACGAGTTGCAGTTTAGCAATACAATTGTCTTGCTTTTTTTGGCTTGCCAATTTGAGATTTCTACAGTGCGTCGTGATTGACACATTCAATGACGTTACAATGGCATATTTATTTATATTATGTAGTAACATTATCGCCTTTCTTAGACATTTTAAAAGAGTCTATAAATGTTTTATGAAGGCAATTATTAAATATTGCACATTGAATAATATAAATCGTAATACAACTCTATAAAACAATCTAGTCGATATTGTGGAGATAAGGCGATACCATACGTAGTAATGCAAAATCATGTGTTTTTGATTTGAAATTTTGGTGGCCTACAAATGTTTCAAATGCTTTAATTAAATACTGCGAGTAGAATACATCTTGGCTTTTGAAATAATCGAGTATTTTTAGATAAGTCTTTTTATAACCCCTGAAAAAATAATGTATAAGGCCTATGAAAACTGATTTAAAGTTCAAAATCTCCTACTTACGAACCCATTTTCGTTTATGATTTTATTGTATAATGTGGCAAATTAAGTTATTTATAAAATGATGGAAAAAAAATTTAATATTTATGCCTGAACATCCACAAAATAAAATAAAAGGCACTTTTTGGCCATGTTTTTTTCTTGCATAAATCAAAACAGGAGGATGGTGTTAAGCGGGAATTTAAACCTTATCGCCATCTACGTAATGGTTGTTATTGATAGCGGCTCAATTTAAAAAATTACACGACGTAGTGCATCGCATTAACAGAGAGGAAGCAAAATTGAAAAATTTTCAGAATTTGCAACGCCATTTGACGTTTCGAACAATCGCTATTTTAATTATCTCAATAAAATTCTAAATTCTATTGTTTAATTTTTAAATGGCAATTTGAATTGTTCTAGTGATTCAAGCCGGTAGCATTCGGTTAATTAAAATTAGACACGATGATAGGTAGTGTCGTTAAATTGGAACGAAATTGAATTGATAATTTAGCGTGGGAAAACTGTTGGGTAAAAAAAGAGTAATTTTAGAAAGAATGGGAGAGTCTATGTAACGTTTTGATGGGGCATTATGTGAATTTATAGAACACAGGAAGTGTATGGTAAATTTTGATAAACGCTGTCAACACTAAATTCGAAAGAAGATTTAAGTTTCATGAATTCTAATGGTTAAAATAATTTTTCCCTTTATTATATATTTTTGGCATATTATGGCAAGTAAACGTTTAGAGAGATTGTTTGTCATAATGTGCCAAATTTATAGAACCTAAATGGTTTGTTACGGGATAAACGACGAAATCTGGGTGGATTCATTGGCGTTAAATTTATAGAACCTAAATGGTTTGGTATGGGATAAACGGCGAAATCTGGGTGGATTCATTGGCGTTAAATTTATAGAACCTAAATGGTTTGGTATGGGATAAACGGCGAAATCTGGGTGGATTCATTGGCGTTAAATTTATAGAACCTAAATGGTTTGGTATGGGATAAACGGCGAAATCTGGGTGGATTCATTGGCGTTAAATTTATAGAACCTAAATGGTTTGGTATGGGATAAACGGCGAAATCTGGGTGGATTCATTGGCGTTAAATTTATAGAACCTAAATGGTTTGGTATGGGATAAACGGCGAAATCTGGGTGGATTCATTGGCTTTAAATCGCAGTTTTCATTTTACAAGTTAATATTTTGAGGAATGATGTTAATTAAATAATATAGCAAATGTATATATACATATTTTAATATTTTATTTTATATGTATATTTTTTTTATTTTATCTGCTTGAACTTCACAAAATAAAATAAAACGAACATTTTCGCTTTTTGTTGTTGAATAAATCAAATCAGGCGGCCGAAGGTAAGGCCCCGTAGTAAGCGTTCAGATTGAAACGAAGATATGTAAATACGAATGTTAGAGGGAGCGAGCTAATATTAAAAAAAAACGATAATAATTAAGCGAAAATGGTGAAAATATTGAATTAAAGACGACTCGTTTGAAATATAGCAAAAATCTCTCGACAAATGCTTTAGTTGCATTTAAAGATACACTGTGAATTTTTTCATGCCTATAACATTTTAATAACAGAACAAACGTGTTTTTAATAATTTTCGGAGATACTTTGCGATTTTTTTCAACCAAGGGAATTTCATATAATAAACGTTTCGGCATAACAAATGTATAGATATTATCATAAAAAAAAACATAATTATATTTTTTTGGAACTTAAAAACTTAAAGAGTTAACGAGAAAATTGTTATAAATCGGTAGAAATTGAGTACCTATGCGGGGGCTTAAATGGCCACATTAAAATGGGTTTTTTAAGTAGAATATTTTGCACTTCAGAGCACTTTCTATAGACCTGATATGATTTTTCTATGCTTATAAAGAGACTTACCAAAAAATGTTCGATTATAGCAAAGTCTAACTCAATAATGAATGTGATGAACAAGTCAATTTTCCTAATCAGCCATATCTCCCTCTTACCACTAAAATGTCAAATTCCACCAGAATTCCTTTACATTATTCCTATTTTTTTTCGAAATGGATTCATTCCACTTCTGATCATGTAATAAATAACCAATAACAACCGATAATAATAATTGTGCTCAATTCTTTCTCGTTAAAATCTATTAGTAACACATTGTGCATACGTAATTAAGTTAATGGTAGCACACGAAAGCGAGAGTTAAAAGCAAACATAAATACACATTACAGATGGCAGAGTGATTAAATAGTAAGTATGCTCCTTTATATCTATGCTCTTTAAATATCGCAGACGGGAGGCAAGATGCCGTGGAGGTATTACTAGTAAGTATATTGGGTTCACTGACAAGGAGACAGTTTAAAAAAAAATTCTATATCACTTTGTGGTGTCATTTAAAAAATATATTTATTTATTTTATTTTAAGGAAATCAACAGTTAACAAGATGGTTGGTTTATACATGTGCAATTTACTTAAGGCGAAGCTTAATACCAAATCACTATTTTGATTAATCTTTATAACGAATTGGTGTACATTATGAATACCAAAAATATGCTTTAGATAAATTGAAGGTTTTCCTATCGCTTCGCTTGAGTAGAATACAAGTAAAAAATAAGTTACTCAGTAAAAAATATAAATGCAAACTACTAAAAAATATTTTTTTTTCAATAGAAATGTATGAACGCATAAAGGAAACAACTTTTAAAAAATACAGTATTATAGCCAAGATTATTTGTGACAGTTTAACTTGATTAACTTTTTTGCTTTCTTATAAAATTATTTACAAAATAAATAAAACCCAGTTTTTTGCTTGAAATCGAACGAATCTAGACTCCCTTTGTCAAGCGATTTTAATGCCTATTACCTACCATATAAGGTATACCAATAATATACACATTTTTGGCTTGTAGCTTCCTCTTAACTGTGAAACCAATAATGGCGCTAACAGATTACTCCATAACATCCATGGCTTGGTTGATTTCAGCATATAGCTCGCCATACAATCCCAATGGTAATGAAAGCCGATAGATATGCTGAAACAGGCATATCACGAGAAAATTTTTTAGTTAAATATTGATATTGAAGAAAGACTTACTGCACGAAGACAAACTTTACTTTGTAATGAATAAAAATGTGTGAGATTCCAGAAATAATTTGATGAGACAACAAAACATCCCGTAAATTTTACTCTTTGATGAGCCTTCCCCGCACATAGTTTTGGTGGCCGGGCGGAAAGGCTGGCGAATGAAGCGTCGGTCTATCTAACAGCGTCTCGCCCTGCTTGCTACGCAAGAATCGGTTTTACCCCCTAGGCGCGCCAAAAGATGTTTTTGAAAAGGAATATCCTTGGTGAAAGAGTTAAATTGATGACTATTGGCATCCATCCTACTTCTGACATCCACGGATTCTGGCCACTACTAGTCAATTGCAAGCAATAGGTCAATTGCACAATGTTCATAATATTATGGCTCGTGTAAATACTATCGCAGGCAAAATTCCCAACACCGACAATAATAAATATCAGCTGTGTCATGCTAACAATCGAAAGCTAAGTAAAATCTATATTAATCTGATTGGCAAGAGAATTCTGCCGGTCATAGTACATAAAGCTCAGCTGCATGTCTCTAATAATTATGATTAATGATACAGTTCGAAGAAAGAGTGATGAATAATTTTAGAGGGAATATATTTTTTAACAAGGCATGTCTATAGCCTCTCTAAGAGGTTAGGTGTCTGACGAGAGAAACTAAAGTCAGTTTGCTCAGCTGTAAGTAATAGATTATATGTATAACTGGGCAATGCTTGGTGCTCAGCAAAAAAAATGCAAGCGCGAGTGTGAAAACTGCATACCTAATAAGGTCAGCTTTGTATTGGTTGTTTGGATTTTAGCACGAGACACGTCAAAGGGGAATTAAATATGTTTGAAAGATTATTTTACATACGTTTGATTCATAATTTCTTGTGGTATTTGGTAATTATTTCACAAAAAATTCAAATTGACTGTCTCCATCAATATCTGCCTTAATTAATTTTACGTGACACTATTTAGAAGTTTTTTCTTCAATTTTTATTCCTTGCTACAAAGTTATCACGATTCTATGAAACAACTCGTCCTAACATAACTTGAATAGGACTTTTACAGAACTTGAATTTTAACTTTGTAATTTGATGAATTATTCATCAAATTACAAAGTATGTTAGAATGATTATTGACGTAAAATAAGTGATTGACGAAATTAGAAAATAACTACGGTATTTAAGGGCTCTCACGGTGGTATTTTTAACCATTTAATCAAAATTACCATGCAAAGAGGTACGAAAATAATTGGTTTAAAACTCAAATACAAAAAAAAAATAGTCTTGAATATATTTGGTGATTATATGATGTTCTGCAACCAAGAAACAAACTTTAACAAATATATAAATATTGAACCATTGTCACAATATCGAGGGAACTATGTGGCCTTGTTGCCACAAAAATAAATTTGAAAAAAAAAAACAATAATAATTACAGTGCAGCGTTTAACCAAATCCACCTCTCAACGGTGTGATTTAGGTGATTTTGTTTTAACACTCGATAATTAAAACTTCAACGTCCGACAATCATGATAAATCGTGACTCATTTTTAACTATTTAATTAGTATCACCTGCAAAGAAATTAACTATCCCGAAACCAAGTGGGGAAGCAGGTGGTACCCAAAATTACTATCCTCCTTACATCAGCTAAAATACTTGACATATCATTTGAGTATTTTACGTATTTCTGCGCAAATACATAAGTTGCCATTATTAATCGACTGAACAATTGGGATGTCTATAGTTAAAAAGCCCATAACATAGAAAAATGCATGGGGTCGTCTGAAGACCCACATGGTTACAGACGTTTTGTTTGGCATCTTGGCATCTCTACACCATACAGGGAAATAAGGTTCAATAATATATGGGTTTACATAATCAAAGAATTGGGCTAAAGGCAAATCGACGTGTGATGGAAAGATGTATTGAATTCAAAGACATCATCCGATAAGATCGGAGAACAAACAAATACCACAGAGGAAGCAATACACGCATTCTGTTGATTTCGGTTGCAACCTCTGGTCTGGAAAACCAAGACTGCCAAAACGGGCAATACCACTGTAAATTCACATTCAATCTTAACAGAGGAATTACAGTCTTCGGGATACAAACGGTAAATGCATGTTTTGCGTATACTGTGTTTTTTAATCATACATCGTTAATTACATGAGAGGTTATTTGAGGAACTGGCGTTATTGATCCCTTTTATACTAGTACACAGTCGGGAATGTCGAACGAATGCCCAGCGTCCCCATACTAATGATGAGTTGTTCACGAACGAGCAGCACAATAATTGAGCGAGCTCTTTTTGATGAGCCATATTTTTCTCGTACGATCATTAATACGCTTGCGCTAAGAGCCGTATCGGGAGAATCTTACAGCGGGCCGTATGGGGGAGGGCGTATCAGGGGAGCCTTATCGGGGGAACGGAACGGGGAGCGGGGGAATCGAACTGTACCGGGCGAGTACATTATTCTATCGTTCAATTGAATCGATTCAGTACGAAAATACTAAGCTAGTACCGTGACCCCCGCTCTTAACCCTTCCAGCGTTTTAGGGTCATATATGACCGGGCGTCCATATTTTATAAAAGTATTTTTATCTTTTTTCTATCACGCGGAAATACGTAATTTTTTTGACGTTAGAAAGAGAAATAAAAATTCTTTCCAGTTTGCCTCAAATGTTTATAGTGGAATCCATTAAGAAATTCCTAAAAATAGCCACAAAGAATTATTCATATTTCGCGCCGCTATCGTAACAATCAGTTTAACTTTAAAAATTAGTTTTTATTATATGAACGTGATAAAAGTGAAGTTACAGTTTTCTTACAAATTCCCCAAACAAAACGAATGTGTTTTCGAAAGATATAGATGTAACTTGTTTCCTCGGTGAACAAATAAAGTGGTTGTCAAAGTTCAACACATTGTTGAACTGCTATTAATGCGTGTCATACTTACAAATTGATTGTAAACAAAGTAAAGACAGAAAATTGAGCATTTATTTAATAATCTCGTCACAAACTAATTTTAAATGTTGCTCATTGATGTTCAATACCTGATTGATAGCAAATGCTTTATCTATTCCCAGCCAGATGTAGCACGTATTCTTTCAATGATTATTGCAAAACAACTTCACTTTTATCGGCTCGAAGGAAAACTGGTATCATATGGTTCTAATTATTGCCATTATAAAATTGCTATCTAATCTCGTAATCACCTTCAACATGTTATTATTACAGTGCATTATTTCAAGTTACTTTTTAATAGTCGTAACAGACACAAGGCATGACAAATTACGTAATATGAAATCAGAAGAGAAAACGCATTTCTTTGCGTTGCAAGTCGGAAGAAATTATCATGATCTTTTTTTTTAGGACTTTTTAAAAATTATCTACATGCCAATCTAACGTTGGAACATGATATGATTAGTTGGATGATTGTGCCAACTGCTGAAAACGTCTGGATCTAGTGGGACTATGGCAAACCCAATCGGGACATGCGGTCAGGCTGAGGGAAGTGGAGAAGAGAAAGACTTGTGAAATATAAAGGTGGGGAAGTACCTGGCTATTCAGATCCGGTCACCAAACACAGCTAGAGACATTGGGGGGATTTGGGGTCCTTGCAATAACAGCGTATAAAATTATGCATAATTAGTAATTAGATAGTCCATACCTCCTGGAAGTAGTTGTTTGTACCAGACAACTACTTCTAGGGAAGTCACCACAATTAAGGTGGCAGACGTTTACAGACAAAAATAAAATTAATTAAGCATCCATGGTGACTTACTACAGAGGCTCACTGTATACCTTCGGAGTAGACTGCAATGTCCGTCAGTTGAGGGAACTAAGCCCAGCTTCTTTTCCGTGACCTCCGGCGTACCTCAAGGTTCTCATTTAGGGCCATTATTATTATTTAATGTGTATATACAAAATATTCACAAATGTTTTTATACGCTAATTACCTAGCACATGCAGATGATAAAAAAATAAATTGAATACTGCATTAAACTTCAAGTAGTCTTCTAGCTAAATAAATAACAATATTCTTACCTCATCCATCCTCACCTCGTCCATCCGCAGTAGTTCCTCCGCGGACATGGCTCCCCTGTCTCTCTTCAGTTTGTCCTTCCTATCCTTCTTTTCTTTCCTTTTCCGCTCCTTGTCCTCTTCTTCCCCTCCCCCCACCACCACCCCGGCTTTCTTCATGAAGCTGAACATGGTGGTTTAATCTGAAAACAGCACAATACTTCCATTAGAAAATTTAATATAAGGCTCATATGAAACAATTGAAAGATGTTAAAACATGAAATAACGGAAAATAAACAACTAAGAAATTTTTAATGATGTCTAAAAGCCAATATAATGTACGATCTTTATGAACCACCATTTCCAGAAAAAAATATTTTAAAATATAAATAATTTATTACAATATTAGATATTTATCTGTAGGTACGCAGTTTGGGTTTGTTTTTTAAACAAATCTATAGTTTTACTCCGAGATTGGTGAAATTTTGCACACTTGACCTTCAAAATAAGAGAAATAATGTTTACGTGAGATTTCGAAAAACCACCCCACCTCCCTTTTCCAACCCCATAAAACAGAATTTTAATACATCATGATGAATTTTTGCAGGTTCAAATCTGGTTACGAAAAATTCTGTGTAAAGCCCGGGCAACGCCGGAGACTTCAAATTACTATTTTAAAATTCCCAGATTACGAATAACCTGACATTATGTAAGTTGGTGGGAAAATATTGCTTGTTCAATGATGGAGGTCTTAGCTAGCCGAGGATTGAGCACACGCCGTCTGAGTGGGAACCCGACGCGTTTGTCCACTGAGATACTAATCGATCGTCATAATATGAGATGCCTTATTTTACACATACAAATTCGGGGATCGCAATGTTGTAATAGAATCTAGTACATATTCGTAAATCATATTTGCCAAAAAGTGGAAAAACAACATCTTGGCTTTACGCCATCTTTATGAAACAGTAGAAAATATCAATGTAAAAAAACCCGGAAGTAGGCGTAATGGCGTGAAGAATATGGAATTAGGGAAAATTAGACCATGGAATAGCTGAAGGGAAACGTTAGAATTTGGAAAAGCTTAAATGAAAAACAAGAAAACCCGGAAGAAGACGTAAGAAATGAAATCAAATAAAATGAAATATGTAGTAGGAAAGCTATACAAGTTATCACAACATTATAAAAGTAAGCCCGTCGCCCCACGGGTCGGTAAGCAATCGACATAAACCAAATGCTTTAAGACATTGCGCAGAAAATTTCCACACTGAATTGCGCTGCAGATCGTTACCTTTCAATAGTGATCTTAATTTTCTGTGCAGGGTCTTGCAGCATTTGGTTTTTGTCGATTGCTTACCGACCCGTGGGGCGCCGGGCTTAGAGACGAATAGCCTACATCAAACGTTTTACAGGTAAACTGAACGTACGTTATAATCTATGCGTTCACTGATTTAAAATATTATAACGATTTATTTGTTTGCGCATGTACATATTGTACATACGTAATACGAATAAATAGTTTTGTAAAGATAAACGCTCAATTCTTTCAAGAAAGGCATCCAATACAATGTATTGAATCACCGATACAATATTGTATTTGTGTGCCTTTTGGGAAAGAAACGAGTTTTTCCGAACAAAACTATTTATTTATATTAATATACCTCCACAGAAAATAATTCATTTAATATTCAAAGCATAACTTGGCTAAACGCTTATTTTCCTAAAATAATTAAATTAGTGCCATCTATGAACGCATAAATTATAATAACAAATTTACCGTTTGACCTTAATTGTCTCTTTAACTTCTGCACGTGAAATTAAGTACTTTCAACTTTTCATAACAAGTTTTAGTATTTAATTTGTCCTAATAATAATCATTGATAAGTCAAATCATATATACATTCAAATTAATCATTTCAACGTGAACTTTTCCCCCCGGGAGACAGAATGACAAAGAGGCCAAGTAATAAAGATAAAATATATAATTAGTTTATAACAAGATTAAACGGAATAACACGAATAAAGGTCACCAGTCAGTCACAGCTGCAAACAACTATTCCGTGTCCTGATCTGAAATCTGAACGACGGGGTATCCCTGTCTTCGCAAATAGGTCAAGGCCGGTATTAACCCTTTCAGACCTGAATTAAAACTAGCAATGGTAGAACATATTTGACGATTGCTAACAATTGCTAGAATTAATTGATTTTTTTGGCGTTTTTGACAATATTTCAAAGTAATTCATACTTTCATTTGAAACAAAATTAGGTCTCTGAGGGCGTGTTTCACATAAATAAGTAAATCGTACACTACACACCAAAACAAACACGTTTATTAAGTTATTAAAAAAACATACAAAAAATAAACATTAAATAATTCGAACGAGATTAAACAAAAAAATCACATTTAAAAATATTAAAATGGCTACCGCCTGAACTCGTAGCTAAAATCCAATAAAAAATAGAGGGCAAAGCCAGTTATACGAGCAATTGTAAAATGAAAACCGCCAATTTTTATTCGTTCAACATAGTGAGAAAAAAAATCTGAAATCTATGTACATATTTTCAAATACACACACGGTCTGAAAAGGTTAAACAAAGCAAAAATAGTAATTGAGAGTTACCGCATTATAATATCTTTTAACCTTTTATACATCTAATGTTAACCTTTTCCTCTTTTGCACAAACGACGCATTTAATAGAAAGAGAGGTCACTACGGAGCTCTTGGAGTTAAGACCATAGTTTGAATTTAGAAGCTATTTAATCTGGTCACACACGACAGATTTAAACTCGAAATATAAGTGGTTGTGGCCACTCCCACAAAACCGTCACAGATATATTATTATATTACCCGTCCGTGACGACTGTATGGCGAGCGATATGGTGATATAGGCCACCTACATGTACACACCACATACGGTGTCCGGAAACTAGTATTACAAGAGGTAACTGGTGAATCTACATCACACTGAGAACCCAAAAAAACTTCTTTGTTTTCAATCTTAAAGATTCAGTATTTATTTTTTTACTATTTTCTTCAACTTTAACGGGTTCTTAACGGTTTAAATAACTTTTGGACCGGTTCTCCGCTTCGGCGCACGTTAAAAGACAGTAAACAGGTGAAGTTAACCCCCTAGAAACCGATTTTATCAAATTTGGCCCTTAAAAATTCCAACTTCGGACTCGATTTACTCCAAAACGAAAACTGAAAATCAACAAGTTATGAGACAAAATCGGCTCCAAATCTCATGTAGATTCACCAATTTCCCGCTTGTACTACGAGTTACCGGACACCGCATATTTTGAGGTTATACTCGTATCTTTTGTGTGTGAATGACACAAAAACTGCCAACACAGCCAGTGGGACTACAGCATCTGTAATTGGGGTGAATAACGAGGCTGAAGGGAGTGGGGAGGGGAAAGAGATGTAAAAGGAGAAGTACCTGGTTATTCAGGTCTGGCAAATTAACACGGCTAGAGCGATTTAAAGCTAAGTTCGTCAAAGCTATTCGGAAAAGATTAGTTTATGATATTCTTTCAATGCCATTCAAAACCGCAATCTTTTTTTGATCTATGTTATTTTATTCGTACATAACAAAATTGAATACAATTATATAATGACGATTATTTAGTCTAATAGAATATTAAATATTTAATTGAATTATTTTACAGTAAATAATAGCTTATCTGACCGCAAACCAATATCCTGAAGGAAAGGAAAAAAAGATAATATAAAAATTATTATATCCTTGTATGTCGTGTTCAGGAAATACAAAATATTGATAACAAATAAACGTTTTTAAAACATGTATCAAACAAGTAACCTCTGGAGCAGGTAATAATTATAATTTAGACTCAGATATATACCTAATATCGTTATTTTTTAATTTGTTTATTATTTAGTACCCGTTAATTTTCTGAAAAATAAAGTGAATAAATGATAGTTTTATATTTTTATTTATTTTTCTTGTTAGTATTAGTTAAAATATTTTATTACTTATGACTTTAGGATTAGAGCATTAAATCCCTCATCAAATACGAGAGCCTTGTCTCATTACGGCGAGGAAAGGGTTTATTATTTTTTCTTTATCACAGTGCAACTAACTAACTAACCATCACGCCGTTTCCCGCAGGCGTGGGCAGAGAGGACGGACCGCCAAACAACTCGGTCTTGGCACACACTCCTCGCCTCATTCACATTCATACATCGTCTCATACATACTCTTCTATTACTCTGACTTTTGACATGGATCGACTCAAGTATCTGATTCACTTGTCCCCGACTTCTGCTACCATTCACATTTTCGTAATATATTCTCCTTACACTCTTTCTGCGCTCATTCGCTTTACATGCACAAACCATTTAAGCGTCACTTTCTTAATCTTACTCATTACGCTTACATCAGACTTGAACCATGTATGACCGTATCATTTCTACATGATACGATCATACATGGTTTTACCACACATACGCCTCAGGGATCTCATTTATACAGCATTCAGTTTACATTAATCCATTCTCTACCAGTTTCATGCCTCGTTTCCGTACAGCAGGGTAGGTATCATCACTCCATTGTGGACTGCTAGCTTCGCTTCTTTGGACATTTTTTTGCTGGCGCCAACTGCGTTCAGTCCTCCATTACCCTTCTTTGCGCACTTGAGTGATTTTTTGCGCAAACGGCGCTATATATATTAGCCAAATATTATTATTATTATTATTTCAATATCTCTGTCAGCCTTTCCATCTCTAGTAAACATACTTCCCAAATACACAAACTCATCCACCTGCTCCAAGTATTCCTCATTCACAACTATATCGCACTCGTTTTCGTACTCTCTCTTTCAAACACCACGACTTGTAACATGTAATAATAATTTGTGTGTTTATTGAAAAAAAAAAAAAATTTATATTAAATAGAAATAAAATAACAACACGAATAAAATGGTAGGTGTATAATATTAAAAGCAGAATGTAAATATTTATAGACATAAGTTTCAGAATTGATGAGCTTTGAGATTCTGATTTCCGCTGAGTAAATAATTTACAGTTAGTTGCCATTTATGTTTTTTAACAACGTTTTTTTACGAGAGGAAAGTGAAATTTCAAATTGATAAATCGGTAGTTCAAGCGACACGATTGATGCCAAGCTCTTGCAAAAAAATCTGATACAAAACACAAATGAATGCGGATAAATTGTATTATTACAAAGCATGAGAATTTTTTATTTGTAAACTAGCGGGATTCCCCGGCGTTGTCCGGGATTTACACGTAGTTTGTAGAAATCTAATGTAGACAATGACCTTCCTCTTGTTTTAAAGGTCAAGTGTGAAAAATTTCATCAATCTTGGAATAAAACTGTAGATTTGTATATAAACAAATCCACGCGGCCGACCGCCCACCCACCACGGGGCACAGATCCTTTACATAAATAACTAGCTGAACTCCCCGGCGTTGCTCGGCCTTTACACATAGTCTTACTTATAAAGATTCCCTAATACGCTGCTGTAGCGCTGGTATAGCTGTACGGTGAGGAGGGCCGTATACTGCTAAGGTTAAAATATTTACTCATTGTAATATTCGTGCAAGTTTTTTTAGACTGACCACTTTGTTCCAATCCTCAAAAAAACGGTCATTTTGCATTTCGTGTTTAGTTGCTAACTTCACGTTTCTTCTGATGACAATTGCGATGTCATTGAACCGGTCTGTTATGAATTGCATCGAAATTTGGCCAATTCGATTATGCGTTCCGTATTTGCTTTGGTAAATCGATATTTCGATTTAAAATATTCCTCTGATAGTGCTGCCAATGGGTATTACTAATTTGTTACATTTTCATTGCTGAACCGATCGATATTTGTCAAATCAAACAGATTTTTAACAAAGTAAATACTTGATACCACAGTAATACGTCCCTAATCCTGGAGGGCGATTCTCGTTCTACTTAACGACACTAAAATCGTCCTTACATTCAAATTAACGATTTTTCTCGGTTTATTCGTATGAAGCGATTCCGGTTCTCTCGTTGACAGATGGAATCCTTAGATTTTCGATTGCGCGCCAAAATTTTTAGCCTTACGCGAAGGGTACCCCTAGACCTGTCATTCGGCGGCCGAACGCTAGCGTTCGCGGAGAATTTGCTTCATTTAATTGTGACGTTTTGACAATTAGCAATATTTGCGTAGTTTTAATAAGAGAAAACTTAATATTATCGTAAGTATTGACTGTAAACATGATTAGTGACTTGTTTGTGGCACAATAATGCTATTAAATGAATTGAATCAGGTAATTGCGATGTTTGTAAAGTACGTAACATGTCGAAAGCCAGATAAGTGATTTAATTTACAATAAACTACACATACCATTGAGGATTTCTACATAAATAATAATAAGTTTCTGGCTGGCGCTCGAAATTGTGGGTTTTGAAGTTAACCACAACGAAATAAGAATCCCTTTCATTCTTAAATCAACTTGAGTGACAGTTAGCGCCATTCGGCAGCGCACATAGATAGATTTTAATGATTTAGGCGGCCAAAATTTAGGCTTCTGCAGCTTCTTCCGATAGCTGTCCAATTGGAAGGAGCCCCGAACTTTTTATGATTTGGCTTCCATGTACCAATATCTTGTGCATAGTTGGCGTCATTGGGTGCCAACCATACTGTTCTACGTACAATTTTGCTGTGTCGTACGCATACTTATCATATTTTTCAGCATCAATTTTATGGCCACTAGAAATAGTTTCTAAAATAACCTTGAATCTGTAAATCAGTTCAAAGTTAATACCTGTGATGGCTGAAGCCAATTCGGGGTTTTCAAAAAACCTCCGGCTTGTGTTGCCATCATTGGTGTTGCCAAAGTTGGCCTTTGGCATGTCAATAAGCAAACCGGTTTCATTTCGAAACCTCTCCTGAATTTCCAACTTCTTTTGGGCTTCTAATGCCTTGTCTTCTTCGGTTTTTCTTTCCCTGTATTTTTTTACTGGCAGTTTATACGAATGGTGTATAATGCTTTCGAAAATGCGGATCCGGGCGTGTAATACTGACAAGCCGAATTCCAAAGCTTGAGGGTTTACACTATTTTTCTTCGATAGATCATTAAAGGTTTTCGAAGTAGATCCACAGATGTAGCACTGGGATGTTGACTTTGTGTCTGTGGCTGCGTTACACACCTTTCCGTCAATCATAGTCATTTTGAGTTGGTGCCCGAACGAAAACTCCTCTTCATTCAACGTAACAACTGTTTTGTTTAGTTGCTTAATGGACTCCTGCACATATTTTATCTCTTCTTTAGTTATGTCCGTTGTTTCTTTTACAAATCGGAATCGAATCGGACGGCAAAACCTTGACGAAGAAGGAGTTGGATTCTGCCAAACAATTTTACTGCCTTCTTTTCCACAAACAATGCGCAAAGGCACAAAGGAACTCATAAAAATGTTGGCATCGGAATCAGTCTCATTATCGTAAATTTGTTTAAATTTGGATTGCTGAGAACCGTCACAACCCCATTTGCAGATTATCATTGACGACTTCCTTTCTTGCTCGTTAAGCCGGATTATCACATCTTCTAGGTATTTTGATAATCGTGTTACGGTTAGATCGATTAGGCACTGTAGATTACTTTCCGCGCAAGTAGCCGTAATTCTTAGGGATTCTTTCGGCAGATAGCAGTCTTGTTTTGCTTTCAAAACAAGATCATAGCAAGGAAAATGTTGTGGATTTGTTGCCCTTACTATCTCATACTGTCGTCTCGTAAAATCAGCTTCAACGAACATCTTGAGTGCTTGCAGAGGCGTCAATTGAGGTACCTCATCGTTGTTGGTAACTCTACTGTAGGCTTTTCTATATTTACTAGCCCGTGTTGGGGAGTTCGTAATATCTTTAAGCACTTTCGAGGCGGTCCTATGTCCCGTTGTCTGCAACACAGATGTAGCAGCGTGAACAATAACTTCATCACCTGCGGAGGCCCTTATTTCTTTCGTTTTTCTTCTTTTACTACGCTCACTTAGTTCTCCAAAAGACTTGTGTGGTCGACCTTGCGAGGAGGCTGATTCAATGGGAATCTCGAATGTTCCCTCTAACCATGATTGGTTTATTTTCAGGAAAACATCTTGGTGTTTATTTACCTTTACCCATCGTTGCTTAATTTGTGATTTTACATAAGAAAATCTTTTTTTAAAGTCTTCTTTAGCCTCTTTGTTGTGCCCATAGCGCATAAGGAGAAAATTCTCATAATAGTCAAGTTTTTCATTTAAAGTTGGTAAATTTTGACTCTGTAGTTGGTCAAATATGTATTGACGAGTCACTACTTTAGTACCAGAGGTAGTAGGTAGACCTGAAACAAATAAAAAAACAATTTTAATACAAAATATCGCACACTCAATATTTCCTATATTTGACAAAGAGCCTTTCAAAAGGGCTTAGCTCAAAAAAGCGCGATTTTGCGCGGCTATTTCTTATAGAATTAGTTAGTTACATATATGCACTATATAGTATAATGAAAATTAATACAGGGACGGACTCATAAGTACATTAAAAAGGCACTCGAATTTAAATATATTAAAAAAAAAAATTTTTGACAGAGTGATGTTTGTCGTTTTAAAAATGAATGACAGAGAATGTTAATTAAATTTTTCTGTAACGAAAACAAATTGTTCTTACCTGTATTATCGCAATCCATCACAGTTAAAACGGAAATATTAGCTTGAAATGAATAATGCACTTTGGAAAGTTATAAGTTTAGGAGAGCGCCGAGACCCGACACGTACACACTTGTTCACTATCGAATTCCGACTGATCAAAGTCGACTCCCGCGCTTCCAAGGAGGGGGGAGGGGATGTTATATTGCACATAGAACTGTTGACTCGCCAATTAAATAGATACCTTACCATTATATTGATTTAAAAAAAAATACTTTTGGCCGTCTAAATCATTAAAATCTACGTATGTGCAGCGTTAGTTTGACAGCAAACGTCACTTTAGAAGTGGTGAATCTGTAAAAAAGTCATTACTATCCAGCGAGGTAAGTACCTTTTCACAAAACGTAAATCTTCGATAAATGGCTTATTTATGTCATTCATAAATAAAATAAGCAGTTATTAAAATGCATTATAATACAAAGTATTTGTTTTTTTAAGTTTTAGTTAGAAACCTTGCGTCACTTAATTATATTTCACCAATTTGTGTTTTCAATAATCTCTTAACAATATCGTAGATGCTCTTAACCACGCTTCTTTAGGATTTTTTACTAGGTCTCTCAAAAATCGATCTTGTAAGGCTATCAGAAGAACGAGAATCGCTTAATAGTTAAGAAAAGATGTTACAAGCGACGGACAGCTATCTTTCGCAAACGATAGCAGTCGTTGACGAATGCTATCATTTAGCTTAAGGCTAAAAGAACGAGAATCGCCCTGCTGGGGTCACACGGTTTAAAAATCTGTCAGCCACTAATACTGCGTTATTACGGCCGGTATAAGCAGTACGCATGCGCGTGATTATGTGTAACGTTTTATACTAACCTGTTCTTATCCCTCCGTATTATCTATTATGAGTAAGGCTGATAGTGTTTCGAACTCTAATGCAGACAATCACCTTCCTCTTGGTTAGGTCAAGTGTGGAAATTTTCATCAACCTCTGAATCAAACTGTAGATTTGTATACAAATCAAATCCACCCCGCCCGCCCACCCGCCACAGGTCAGTCACTCTTCTTTATATAAATAGAAAATATAATATAGACATTCGAACAATATTTACTTTAGTATTATCAAGTAGTTGGACCATTCTTTATTTGAAATCAAATTGTTACAATATTGTACAAATATTAATTACTAGCTGTACCCCGCCACGCGTTGCTGTGGGTCAGTCTCTCCGTGTAGATAGAGAAACAATAACGCGTGTTGCTTTTACGTCCAACAGACATCGCTATTTTTTTTTAAATGCATGCAATTTTTAAGGCGATGCACTACGTCGTGTAATATTTTCAATCGAGCCGCTATCAATAACACCCCTTACGTAGATGGCGATAAGGTTTAAATTCCCGTTTAACACCATCCGCCTGTTTTGATTTATGCAAGAAAAAAACATAGCCAAAAAGTGCCTTTTATTTTATTTTGTGGCATAAATATTTGATTTTTTTCCGATCATTTTATAAATAACTTAATTTGCAACATTATAAAATAAAATCATAACCGAAAATGGGTTCGTAAGTGGGAGATTTTGAACTTTAAAGCAGTTTTCATAGGCCATAATGTATAAACATTATTTTTTTCTGGGCTCATAAAAAGACTAATCTAAAAAATACTCGATTATTTTAAAGGCCAAGATGTATTCTACTCGCAGTATTTAATTAAAGCATCTGAAACATTTCTAGGCGACCAAATTTTCAAACCAAAAACACATGATTTTGCATTACTACGTATGGCATCGCCTTAAAGCATGTTTTTACTTGTCCCCGTGACATATACATATATAATGTATATAAAAACACACGCGTATTCGAATGCAACGTTATGTCGAAATTTCAAAGAAAACGGTGTGCAAAGAACTTTCGGAGATTTAAGATTTAGAACAAACGAATATTAACATTTTTATTTATATAGATTTGAAAATAAACTGTTACAACATTGTACGAATATTATTTATTTTAAAATAAACTGTTAAAAGTGACTAACGTAGTTGTTGGACATGACAAATTTAACCGATATTAACACGTTCATCCCACATTTATTAAGCCCAATTTAAACGCGCCCGTAGGCCCGTATACAAATATACTGCTCGGAATTTCGAATGGGTCGAAGTGTCGACGGGAAAATAATACAGATAAGAAATAGAATGATATGCCTAACTGAACAGTAAAAACCAAAAAAACAACTAATCTCCTGTATAAGAAAAAGTGTCACTCACCAAAATTGTTTTGATAACAAAAGACCTCTAAGCTAAAGACCAAATCCACGTAAATAATGCGCTTGGATTACTGTGAATCACCATATATAAAAAGCCACCTAATATTCCAAATCAATAGTTATGGTTTTCAAATGCAAAAACGAAAACATGCTAACACCTTCAGTATGGCTAGATGGAAGGAAAATGGATGTTAGTCGTAGCGTCAAATACCTGGGACATATAGAAGAGCGATATCCGTTAGAGCAGGTATGCTGTCAAGGCGTTTTTATCTCTGCAGTACAAACGTGAAAAAGATACTTTTCAATGCATTTTGCACTTCGCTGTATACGTCAGAGCTGTGGGTGGATTACACTTCATCCCAATGGCATAAGATAAAAGTTGCTTACAATAATGCATATCGCCAACTATTCTGCCTACCGAGATACTGCAGCGCCACGGAAATGTTCCTGGAGGGACGAGTACACTCTTTCAGAGCGCTTCTCCGCCATCACATGGGAAGCTTATGGCGCAGACTACGCCAATCTAGTAACAAAATCATCACTGCCATGGTTGCCTGGATGGAGTCCCCTCTGATGGCCCTCTGGAGACGGGAGATGTGCAAATATCACCCATAAACGGCTGTTCACGCTCATTTTTGTGTTTATATTTTATCTTTTTTCACTTAAATTCCGCTTTTTTGTGCCTGTCGGAATCACCTATGTTATTACCAACCTTATTATTATTTTTATTACTTATTATGTATATTATTTCAAATATGGAATGTATTGCATTGCACTACCCCTGCATACATTCTGGAATAAATTCTTATTCTTATTATTATTTGCATCGTGTTAAAAAAAAAAACTATAAAAATGGAAGTTTTTTTCAAATGTCTTCATTCCATAATTTTTTTATGTGAATAACGCACTCGAGTCCCAACTGCTCCCAACCATCTAGAGCCAGTGAGACTATAGCATCCCCAATTGGGGTATGTGAGGCTGAAGGTAGAGGGAAGATAAGGGAAGATAACTTGCCAATAGTCATGCCTGTGGGGAGAGCAATCTTGCTGTTGAACAGAATCAATTCGGATATCGACATTTTTAGCATCAATGAAGCTTCCTTTAAAAGGCAAGCTCAATTATTACTGGTATAGTTGATATACACACTGTTTTAATCTAAGAATTCTTATTACAAACATATTTTAAAAACGCATTGAAATTAACAATTTTGTAATGTTTTTTAAATGAATAAACAGAATTAAATTGAATTGAATTGAAAGAAGAATGAGATGGGAAAGAGTAAGGTGAATCAGACTTAAATTATTATTTATTTATTTAATTAATTGTATGATATACGAATCAACCAATAGCAGTAAACATTAAGAGTGGAAGATACCGCCCTGGTGTAAGACCACCATTCATAATTGAAACGTTGCTTGTAATGGCTTTTACAAAGTTTGGTGACCAGAACTGAATGGTCAGGTACTTCCTCGCACATTTATAATTTATATTTTTTTTTCTCTGAGCATTCTGCTACAGCATCAAGGTCTGATTAAATTTGTAAGTAGTCTTAGTAAGAGGTTATTTCCAACAGAAGTTTGAGGTCATCCGCAAATAGAAGATACTTGCCGTACCTTGCACAGACAGAATGTCATTTACAAGTATGAGGAATAACAGAGGACAAAGATTTATAGGTTTAAAATGATAACAAATTTCCAATAGGCCAAGTAGGCCTTTGCTCTTTTTAACTACATCTATTTGAATTTGATATCCGATCGATCTGAAACTCGGCAGATTGACTCGTTCTCGATGACAATGCATTCTATCAACTTTTGGTGGCAATCACGAATGCACACGCAGACATACACGCATTTCTGAAATTGAATGACATTTCAGAGAAATAGATAGACCGGCCCGTGGCTGAGTTGGCATCGCGTCTAGGTCCCACCCAGGCATAGTGTGTTCAATTACTCGGCTGGCTAAGTCCTCCATCACGACACAAGCAAAATTTTCCGCTTACTGTGATGGTAGTAGGAGATTTTCAAATATTGACAGGTTATTCGTAACCTGGGAATGTTTTTCTTACTTTAAAAAAAAAATACAGAAGTTAATACACGAAATAAATGTCGATCCTACCCAATTGAGGTTTGGCTCAGTTGTTAGCGAGGTCGACTCCAGTTCCTGGGGAGGAAGGTTCAATCCTCAGTCAAAATTTTTTTTTTAAATTTAAATTTTTATTTTCGAAGACACTTTAGAGTTCACAGCAGTTAAGAGCCAGTTTCTGGGGGGAAAGGTTCAATGAAAAGACAAACAAAAAAATGTTTAACATTTTAAAAAACATCTATTAATAAAAATAAATGTACATAAATAGTAAAATGAACTTAGTTTTGTACTGGTTGATTTTTTCGGTACTTAAATTCGTTCTCCGAAGAGCCGAATCTCATAAAGCTGTTCCTGTCTGATTTTGGACCAAGTCCAGTACACTAAATGGAGGGTTCAAGGAATGTAGCCATCCATCACAGAGTTGATGACCTCTCCCACCTCACGTGCACAAACTTTGGCCTGACAAGAATCCAATTCAAACGACACAAAATATTTTTTAAATCTGCAAAAATACAATCTACAATAACCACAACAAAATAACATTAAATAATATTCAATAAAGTTTGCGGAAACGATAAAATTAACATAATAGATCACTCGAACCAGAACCAATCTGTTATTTTATCCAATCCATCTATGATCTAATAGCTAATCTGGGAATCGATCTTATAAATTCGAACTGCAAATAAAAATGACTAGTGTCTTATGACCTTGACGCAAGAAATGCGCACTTTCGTTTTGTTGATTCAGAAAATAATGATTAGTTGATAAGTTATTCTATTTTTGTTTCAACGACGTCTTTGAGTGGGCAGTTTGACGTTTGGAGTGATGCACCAACTCTTACTTTGACGATTGCGATTATTGGTTCAATAATCATACATAATCCAATCACTACGATTATTAACATTTTGACAGAAAAAAAAAAGTTTGTTTAGCACATAGCTATTGGGTATATTGGATGCGATGAAATATATATTTAAATAGTAGGTATAGCTTATAGGTTACATCCTATTTCTTCCAGCTAACCCAACAAATACACATTATATTACATAACCCAACAATCACATGTTAACAAATGTATGTAAATAAAAAATAAAAACAGAGGAATTTAATTTATGTAAGGTATTCATTTAAGGTGTAGTGACATTTGTTTAAAAGAAGTGTTTTTAGTGATGATTTAAATTTAAGTATGTCGGTTATTTGTTTGATGTTACATGGAAGGTTGTTATATACTTTAATGGCCATGTAGTGTGGTCCTTTTTGAAATATAGTTTTGTTTGCTTTTGGGATTAATAAGTTTTCTGTGAACCTTGTAGCGTGTTTATGTGTTGAGTTTTTTTGTGGGAACTTTTCTGGAGATGATCGAACTAACAGGCATAACTCCATTATATATATGTCCGTCACTGTCAGAAGTTTAAGCTTTTTAAAAAATGGTCTACATGAATCCCGATGATCAGAGTTTGTAATTTTTCGTAGGCACAAGGAGGGTTTTTTTGATGTGAGGAATGACCATGAGTCTTGAAGAGAACGAATGGAGTAGGAGGGAGGAAACACAGAGCTTTTTGTTGTTAGGTAAATATGCAGAAATTCGCAGATTTTTTAAAATATGTTAATTCTGTTGATTAAATACTGGAGTTATTTTATTTAAATTAAAATGACGCCACAAAGTGAATATGCAATTATGGAAGAAATAAATAAATGATTATAAAAACAATTAAGTAACTTTATTATGTGTGAACGTCTATGACCTAAACAATTAAGTAACTTTATTACTATATTATGTGTGAACGTCTGTGATTATGACCTAAATATATTGGATAAATCGTTAATCAAGACTGTCTAATTTAATTTAAAAAAGGTACGTATCGTTAATTTTTTTACTGATTGGTATTGTTAACCTTAACTAAAGACTTAAAAACCCTCAAACTCTGATCACTGGCGTCGTGAAATTTTCCTGGTATTTATCTGGAATTACCAAGACAACGAAAATAATAATCGTTGGAAAAGTCATGTTAATCATGATCTATGGAGTCTTAAAGGTTCAATCATACTACACCCATGATAAAAAACTTTAATAGATGCTTGTGCAATGATGGACGTCCTTATTGATTCCGCGCCGTCTGAGTACGCGTTGAACCACTCTGCCACAAACAGCCAGATCAACTACAGCCAGGGACGGCACCACGATCTGTTATGTATCCCACATAGCAGATCGGACTTACTGGCTCCTCATAGTATGCACGAGGTATGGCGCTATGAAATAATATGTCTAAGACTGTCGAAATTTTTAACAGTAGCCTTGAAGGATTCGAGGGGCATATAAATGCCATTCATTACCCATTATAAATATGCATTTTGTTTCTTCTTTTTTTGTTTAAATATGTAGTTTATAAACAAAAAGTCTGTTAGGCACAAAAAAGTGCATTCTCCCGGCCACCCGCAGTGGCCGGGAGAAAAAACTTTCGTCACCGGTCTGAGAGACCGGAGGTAGGTAGTAAGTTTTGGTTGCAATTTTGTAAGAGTAACTACTTTTCAATAAAAATTTGTGTATAGGGTGATTATTGAATTTATGAAAATCAGTAACTAACATAAAGTCCCTAATTTATGTTAGTATGATCACGGATCTCATTTTTCAAAAATATTGATATTTTTTTCAAGTTTATGAAGATATTTTGATTGATCGAACAAATACTGTTGATCTTATATTTCTATAATTTTAATAAATAGTCAAAACCCCTAAAATAATTTGTATAAGATTTATTTCAAATTATATCCCACTGCCATAGATTTAGCGATTCCATGATAACCCCTAAAAATGACAATTCAACACACTTTTAAAAGGTCATTATAAAGTCATTAAAAGTGATGAAAAAAAACTGGGTTAAATAGTTAAACATGTAACCTATTTAACCTAGTTTTTCATCACTTTTCATAACTTTATAACACTTTTTATAGGTGTGTTGAATTGTCATTTTGATGAGTTATCTGGTCACCAGATTTAGCGATGTATCGCAGACGTCTCACAGACCGAGGGTAGGTATTTACGTGACTATAATAGGGGGTAGGTAGTGACAAAAATGTATGGCCAGGTATTTACAACTTTCTCTAATAGTAACATTGAAGCAGTAACTTCAAACCAGCTCAGAGATTTTTTTGTATTTTCTGCAGTGTTCATTAAAAAAATGTGTATCTATTTAAATACGTAGGTATATTAAACAACATCAAAAAGTACTATCGGTTCCGCACTGTGAACGGTTCAGCGAACAACCATTGTAGGTAAGAAAGTGCCGGGTTGTGAAAAGGAAATGAATTGGCAACGGAGAATGAAAAGGTTACGAAAGAGATGCTCAAATTTTTTTACGCGAGAACCTCTTTAGTAAGGGCAAGAACAAACTAGAAATAAGAGTAAAAAAATTTAAACTTTATAAATTACATTACATGGGTGATGTACAGTGCCTGTCTCACTAGAAAATACTGTGTTTAGAGCAAGTGAAGTTTATAACAAAAATATAAAAACAGATTTCATATATAAAACAGTTAAACACATTAAATTAAATAACCCAATTTTAATAGTAAAATTAAATATGAAGAAAACAATATGGCGTCTTGCCATATTTTTCGAAGATACATGGATATTTCAAAGCTCCATAGCTTCCGATATAAATTAAGGCTAATTTATTTTAATTTAACGGTGACCTATAAATTTCAGACGGAAAAATCAACGCTCTTATGAACTCGACTTTTTACAGATTTCTGCTTTATACTATTTACTTATTGTAGACTAGCTGTACCCCGCCACGCCTTGCTGTGGCTCAGTCTATCTGTGCAGAGAGATAAACTATAGCGCGTGTTGTTTTTACGTCCAACAGATGGCGCAGTTTAAAAATAAAACAATGTTTTACCTGTCACAGGTGACATCTTTATGATGTAGGTATAAAAACCGAATGCAACGTTATGTCAAAATTCAAAGCAATCTTTGAAGAACTTCAGAGATTTAAGATTTTGAACAAACGAACATATACATTTTTATTTATTTAGAAGATAGATAATATTTTTCAAATGCTAAATATTGTTTCATATAAATATTTCAAACTTTTAGGGAGCGTTTATTGTAAACTTTTAAATGCAAATACAAAGCGTGGTTTTCTCTCTTTCTATTACTATCATATACCTCACCGGAATACAATATGAGCATGATCTTTGTAGTGCGTGTCAGGATGGGAAAAATATCATCTCCCAAAAATACTCTCGGGGTTAAAAATAGATAAATAGGTAAATAGCGTCCCACAGTTTGACAAACGTCCCATAACGGGCACGACTCTGTTTAGAAATCGCAAGTGCAGAACACCGTGCCACCAGACGGTGAGTAGTGGAGCCATTCATTATTATTGGTTTTGTTACAACCACACTGTTCCCGCTTCCACACCGCTTGCACTCACTCACTCAATGACTTGCAGCGCTAAGGTGCTTCTCACACCCCTTTACTGCGCAGCCTGTAGTGCGCACCTTTACGCCTGCGGCGCATTCCACGTGAACCCGTTCCGAAGCAATAATTACATATCTTCTAGATACGCATTATTTGAATTATAATATAGTATCATGTGAATGTTAGAAGGTGCGAACGTGTTAGGACGTTGGGAGAGATTATTCTCGCAATAGTCGAAACGCTCATGCACTCTGGCGGAGTAAAAATGTACTATCCAGCACGGCTACCATCTTGACAGGATTGACGGAACACGGAACACATAAAATTTGCAGACAGACGAAATGCAAAGTGATTCCCTACGTTCGGTCAATAAGAACAAACAAAATAAGTAGCTATTAAAATAAAATACTACGACCAGGAAAACTTCAGTAGGCTGCAAAGTGAATAATATCCCTCAGGGTCTATCATCCTGGGGATGCTGTGTGTGGGTCTTTTTTAGGAAAGGAAGGAGAGGAAGTTCTAAGAAGGAGAAAGGTGAGGGTTGGGTAGGAATCTGATGGTCAGTGTGTCCAGAAGCGACGGACGTACGAATCCATCCACCCCATTGCGATGAGTCGAGAGAGCATTGCATGAGAGGTCAAAGGGTCTCTCTCACCCGGCCTCTCCCGATGCGGCCTGCCACGCAGTTGATGCATCCGCCGCCAAGGCCTTGTTAAACCTCGCCCTATGAACCTGGGTATCCCTTCTGAGTCACCAAGCATATCAAGCCACGTGGGAGCAGAGGCGTTTCCCGGGGCGACGGCACCCATAACAAAAGGCATAATGCTGATAGATTTATGTCTAATTGTCGTGCGTCGTTTGTGAGAAAGAGGGAGACCTGACAATGGAGCTTTCTCTTTCAGCGGCAGGATCATACGTCTTCTTGGGTATAAGTAAAGTGTGGTTGAAAAAGAAATTTAGGGATGAGATGACGTCATAACCGCCTTAACTAGTCATTCTAATGCAATCGGATTACATATGCACCTAAATTTCAATGTCCTAAATATTCGTGTTTAATTGAAAAAGTTGAAAACCTAAAAAAAATATTTATATCCATGAGGGTGGAGGGGTACAAAATAAAACTTGAGTTTTTTTCGCAGCTCTCGTGAATTTATAATTTCGTAAGGGGGAATTCCCCGTGCATAACAAAAGAACCACAAATGACGCAGCAATTATGTCCATAAGCACAGGTTTTTCCAATAAGAGGTGTTATTTTGATATTCAATCGTAAAAGATCAATGGTTTCGTTGCTTGTGTGGCACGTGGCGCCGTCTTGTTGAAAGTAAACGTTGTCCAGATCAATACCATCCAATTACGGCCATAAAAAATCATTAATCATCTCTCGATAGCGCAATCCATTCACCGTAACTGTTGCTCCAGCCTCATTTTCGAAAAAGTAAGGTCCAAAGACTCCGCCGGACCATAAACAGCACCAAACAGTCACACGTTGAGGATAGAGAGGCTTTTCAACAATAACTCTTGGGTTTTCCGAGCCCCAGATGCGACAATTTTGCTTGTTGACGAAGCCACCGAGGTGGAAATGGGCCTCATCACTCAAGATGATTTGCATTTGATTCACTCAAGTGAATTTTAATAATTTCAATGCGTTGTTGAAGCGTGTATCGTTCCATTTTTATTAATGGTGTAGTTTCTACTTGTCAAATGTCAAAAAATGACAGCTTCAAAAGTAACATCTACCGAAATAGCGGGCTATTCAAAATAACACCTCTTAATGGAAAACCCTGCATTAACAATTACCATAAAACTTACAGAAATAAAAACAAAAACATTGCAATACTTGTGTGAATATTACAATATTTAGTTTGTTATCGAAGACAGATCAAAAATTTACGAAGTCGAATTACCAAAGAGTTACAAGAGAGAGTACTAACTATCTGAGCACTGCCTCCTGACAATCTGTGCCTAATAAATATGACTGCATAATAACATTATATGCTGTGGTATGGAAACATTGGCTGGCATTTGAGGGCACGACCTCATAACAATAAAAATACTGTGAAAAAGCCACCATACGCTGGCGAAATATTATTATTATTCATATCGTGTCGAAATTATTTACAGACAACAAGGATGGCATCATGATAAATAAATTTTTAAAAATACTAAAAAGACAATATTTGTTGGTTGAAAAAGATAGAATTATTATGATTCGCAAGTAAACAGAAACCACCTTTTTATGATTCATTGGTTCACAAAGGCGCCTTCGATAACCGCAATTTTATGATTCATTAACCTAAAAAGCCCTGGACACAGCATTAGTGCGATTGTGTATGAATGACATTGAAGTCTTCTTTTATTTATTTATTAAGTTAAAAGAAATTTTACATTTCACTTTCTTAACTTAAATAAGTACATACAAGTAGTTTTCTAATTTTGTTTTGATAACTTAAGATTAAAAAGTTTTTTTTTTTTAAATACATTTATACTCTCCGTTTTAAGGTTATCTGGAAGGAGATTGTATATTTGTACACCCTCGTGGCCAATGCCATTTTGCAGAGATGTGCTTTATTTCAAATAAATCCATTTCAAATGGAAATGCAAAATGGGTATTTTCCATTTTAAATGCTTTCCTAAAAACCTTTTTACATTTTGCATTTTAAATGCTTTTCTCAATGCATTTTCCATTTCAAATGCTTTTTCGCAACATTCTTCCTACTATCTCCACTCATGTTTTTTTCATAAGCCCCAAATATCAGTCGGTCCTCAACCTCGCTATGAGTGATAATTTACATTTGTCAAGTTGCTCCCTGGTAGGAGCCCTGGCAATTGAGTGATACCATTACAAAAAATACTGATTCAAATACTGAACATGGGGCCATGACGCTGTAATATTAAATGTTAGATAGCAGTTTCTATGTTTTTACGTTGGCAACATTAGTCCCGCGCAAATTTTTTGTGGTTTCATAATCTGTAGTGGTGGTGTTTTTGGATTTACCATCATGTAATATGTTTGTTCTACATTGATGTCCATTATTAAATGACAAAATTGTATAATTATTTTAATTGTTTGACCTGAGAAACCATTTTGCATTTTCAATGCATTTTGAAAATAGGTATTTTGCATTTTGCATTTGAAATGCTTTTCTAAAAACCATTTTGCATTTTGCATTTTCAAATGGAAAAGTTTTGACCCATTTCCATTTTGCATTTCAAATGGTTTTGGGTACCCATTTTGCACATCTCTGCTCTTTTGCCACTTTCAGTCCTGACAGTATTTGTGTACAATTTGTTATGTTGCCTAGTATAATATTCGTGTACTTGTTACGTCTGTTTAAATGTTGTGTTTTTGTGTATGAGTTAATTTTGGATTTTATAGATTAGTAGGCATATGTTGTATTCGTACAATTTTCTTATTTTCAAAAGTTTCATTTCCTGATATAGTTTTTTTGTGGGAGTGTCCGGGTTATAATTGAAGAGTTTTTTAATAACTTTGTTCTGTATTGTTTGAAAATCATTTAGGTACGTAATGTATGTGTTTCCCCATATGCCTATTAAATAATTTAGATGGGACTGGAATAAACTAAAGTATAAGCCCCTCTTTACCTCTGTTGGTAGGAGATGGGCAATTCTACCAAATACACCAATTAGTGGGATGATTTTTGCTTTTAATTTTTCTACGTGTTGTTTAAGTGACAGATGTTTATCATTATGTAAGCCAAGGTATTTTTTGCTGTCAATTCAAATCTTGGGTGAGGGAAAATTGTCAGGCAGCCATCTTGGATGACAAACTTTTGAATGATTTGTATGCAAAATGGTATATAATGAACTATTTTAATTTTATTTTGTATTGTTAATGTATTTATTATTTGTATGTTCCAACTGATCCCAACCATCTGGAGCCAGTGGGACTACAGCATCCTCAATTGGGTAAATTGTGAGGCTGAAGGTAGTGGGGAGTAAAAGGGTGTGGGGAAGAGGGAGGTGGGAAGTATCTGGCTATTCAGATCCGATCTCCAAACACGGCCAAAGCCATTTCAAGCAACGTTTCAAATCTGAATGGTGGTCTTACACCAGGGCGATACTTGGAGTATCTTTACTCTGGAACGTGCCACAAATATATGGAACGTTACGTAGGTGCTGTTATTGGCAGCGCACCTATGGAATATAAAATTCATTCCGGCCTCGCTCATGGGAAGTACAAGTATCATCATTCGGATTTTTTAGCACGGAGTGCGCTGTTTAGAGTTTGGTAAAATTATAATACAGATTTGTCTATTCCTTATATTTCTATAATACGGATTTGTCTTATTTCCTTATATTTCTATAATACAGATTTGTCCTAATTACTTATATTACTATAATACAGATTTCTCCTATTTCTTTATATATTTTTCTTCAAATATATTTTATGAATAAAGAAAAAAAAATATATAATACAGATTTGTCTTATTTCCTTATATTTCTATAATACAGATTTGTCGTATTTCCTTATATTTCTATAACACAGATTTTTCTTATTTCATTATATTTCTATAATACAGATTTGTCGTATTTCCTTATATTTCTATAACACAGATTTTTCTTATTTCATTATATTTCTATAATACAGATTTGTCTTATTTCCTTATATTTCTATAATAAAGATTTGTATTATTTCCTTATATTTGTATAACACAGATTTGTCTTATTTCCTTATATTTCTATAATATCGATTTGTCCTAATTACTTATATTACTATAATACAGATTTTTCCTATTTCTTTATATATCTATAATACAGATTTGTCTTATTTCCTTATATTTCTATAATACAGATTTGTCTTGTTTCCTTATATTTCTAATAGGAGTTCACTGCACAAACGCACTTTAGAGAAAACTGCCACCAATATTACCTATTTAAGATAATAGCGTTAAAAAACCACCATTAGTTTTTAAAAACTTTAGTCATTTAAAAAAAATTAGCATTTAAAAACATTTATAATGAAGGATCGCATACGGTGCAAACCTTTTGCCCAGCCCTGGCTTACGCAACCCGTGGTACAGCCAACATTGGGTAACGATTATAATTATGTTTCGAGCACAATGCCTAGTTAAAGAGATCAATAAAATTTCTTCTGTACAATAAACTCACAATGGGCTCATGTAATGTGGGCTCATGCATTCCCGCTTCATAATAAATACCATCACCGGGTTGCTTCACTGGGGCAGGCAGAGAAGCCACAAGGTGACACGTAACGGTAGTGACGAAATTATTTGAGATTTTTTATTTCGATATCATGTGGAAGATATTGTCACTTATACTCTTTACACCTAAGCATAATACAAATTAAAAAGATTTGCATGACATACATATGAGAAACATTGCACGGTAAAATAATTGTTTTATTTTCGGGTCAGAACCTAAAAACAAGTTTTGAACGGGTTTTGCGAATTCGTCAAAAGTATTAACATCATTTTTAAAATAAATTTACAGTAATTAATGGATTTTACTATTTTATATTTTTTATTCTTCCGGTCCTAAAATATGAGATATTGGATTGAAAAACGTGTATACCAAATAATAATTTATTAATAATATGTTTACGACATACCTCTCTGCTATCTTCACCGCCCGGTTCTGCATAAGACTCCCTACAATCTGTTTTTCAAAATAAGAAACAACCAAATCACATCTGGTCTAATGTATATCAGTTACAAGGCGAAGCTTAATGCTAAATCACTATTTTGATTAATTTTTATAACGAATTGGTGTACAGTATGAATACCAAAAAATTAGCTTAAGGCGATGCCATACGTAGAAATGCAAAATCATGTGTTTTTGGTTTGAAAATTTGGTCGCCTAGAAATGTTTCAGATGCTTTAATTAAATACTGCGAGTAGAATACATCTTGGTCTTTGAAATAATAGAGTATTTTTTAGATAAGTCTTTTTTTAAGCCCAGAAAAAAATAATGTATAAGGCCCATGAAAACTGCTTTAAAGTTCAAAATGTCCTACTTACGAACCCATTTTCAGTTATGATTTTATTGTATATTGTGGCAAATTAAATTATTTATAAAATGATCGAAAAAAAATAAATATTTATGCCTGAACATCCTCAAAATAAAATAAAAGGCACTTTTTGGCCATATTTTTTTCTTGCATAAATCAAAACAGGCGGATGATGTTAAGCGGGAATTTAAATCTTATCGCTATCTACGTAAGGGTTGTTATTGATAGCGGCTCAATTAAAAATATTACACGACGTAGTGCATCGCCTTAAGATAAATTGAAGGTTTTTCTATCGTTTCGCTTGAGTAGAATACAAATAAAATAAAAAAAAAATAACTAATAAAAAATATTTTTTCAATAGAAATGTATGAACGCGTAAAGGAAACAACTTTAAAAAATACAATATTATAGCTAAGATTATCTGTGACAGTTTCACTCGAATAACTTTTTTGCTTTCTTATAAAATTATTTACAAAATAAATAAAAACCAGTTTTGTGCTTGAAATCGAACGTTTCTAGACTCCGTTTGTCAAGCGATTTTAATGCCTATTACCTACAGTATAAGGTATACCAAGAATATACACATTTTTGGCTCGTAGCTTCCTCTTAATAAGATATTTCGAAACCCTATAGATCACGACTGATAATGGCGTATCGAGCTGAAAATAGATACGATTACTTAAAATTTCATACGGAAAATGCTATGCAAATAAGACGTCAGAACTTAACGTTCGAGACATTATGTGACTTTTTTTACCAGATCATCAGCACCAATATTGCAATATTGCTAATACAATTGTGGTAAATAAACAGAAAATAGGCACAAGCTTAATAGGCACATTTGTTTTAAAAACACTTCGTTTCAGTTAGACCAGCGGTTCCTAACCTTTTCAGTCATGTTACCCCATATGACCTATCAGGGAAACTGATTTTACCCCCCCCCCCCCACTTTATTATACATACCTTTATGAAATGTATACAAATACCCTCAGAGAAAAGTACAAGAATTTATTTAAAAAAATATAAATAATTGATAATTAACTTTAGGGCTATGGGTATTAGAGGAGAGGCGTATTTATCGTACCCAGTAAAAGTACCGGGTATATATTACTTTCTGTCCCCAGTCCCCAGATAGGTATAAAATACTTTTTGTACCTGTACTCACTGTACCTAGTAAGGGCAAAAGCACCAGAACACAAAAAAAATGTGGGGAAGTTTTCGACATGGATTTGAAAAATTACTTGTCTCAGATTCGACTCATGGATTCGAATAATTATCGTGGGGAATTATTTTACGTAGAAAATTTGTGGGGAATCGTTGTGGGCAGAAATTATCTGAGTATAGTTACAAAAAATACCGGTTACAAAATATTCACAAATATTTTATCCTGGGACTGAGTATTTATTACGTTCTGTCCCAAGATACTATAATCCTCAGGTCGGCATAAAATACTTTTGAGTATTTTGTAACCGGTATTTTTAACATGTATTTTTTGTACCTGTACTCACTGTACCCAGTAACGAAGTTAAGTGGGTAGTACAAATGTGATTTAACCAAAGTATTTAATAATAATAATAAAAAAACAGAGTGTACGTTTGTACTCGTATCACCGATATGATAATAATACAAAAATAATATGGTTATCGTTTATTTCGGATGAGTCAGTGTCCCTATCTTATCCGAGTTTGTTAATACTATCAATGATAACATTTTATTGCACAAAATAACACGAAACCGAAGTATAAAATTAAATAAAATTCACCTTTTGTTCACACAACGTGAATTTTATTTTATTGTCAAAAGTATTGCAAAATAATGTAATTATTAAATACATCTATTTATTTAAATTTGTAGGTTTTATTTTTATTTAAAATAATGTACCATTGAAATGTTGTCATTATTATATTAAATTAGATGTGAAAGATGTCTATTGTTAAACAAAATTATCTTCGAAAAGCCGTGTACCTACCGACGGAAGGCATATTATTTAATATTTACCAAAATGAATTCAATATTTTTTATTTGTATAGCGTAGGTACATAAGTTTTATAATACGATAGTACTCATTTCAGTTAAATCAATAACTTACAATAAGGAAGTTGAGTGAAAAATATTTTCACTTATAAAAAATATATTCATGTAGATCAAAAAATATCGATTCTAAATATATAAATATATTTCTATATTATTATTCTTAGAATTAGTTAAACGTTCTTGAAAAAGCATTCAATAGCAATAGAGTGTATACGCTCCACGATTGGTCGAAAGAATTCTGACGTCACATGTGTCGTGACTTGTACGTACAGCGAATCACCTATGGTGCATCTCTTTCTATTACATGAGAGATGGTCGGTTTAGATGAGAGAGGTGTATAGGCCAAAGTTTATTTGGGTTTGTTAAATATATGTACGTATTTGTTGTTATTATTATATGAAATGGGTTTCTAAAGATACATATTCGTATAGTGCTTTATAATAATATGTTGTTTATTGCATAACTTAGAAGTTTTTATTATTATACATGTCACATAACATGTGATACACTTCAGGCCGCCGGCCGCTCAGAAAAGTCTCACAGTGAACTGGGCTGTAAACCGTTATTTTACTTTTGGTCTTTACATTTCTGCGCGGTGGTCCTGAATTCGCGCGGGGCAAGTCAACAAATAGCGACGACAATACCGTACCGGGCTTGAAAATCAAATATTCTAACTTAAAATATTAATTTAACTATGAAATCTGAATCAATTTTTTTTTTTTTTTTTAATAACATCAATTCTAATAGACGGTTACCATTGGTAAAAAAATTACTGGAATTCCTTATTGAAGAATTAATTTTTTTTCCATACAAAATCTTTAAAGCGACGTGGTTCTTACAGTTTTAATGACGTCACACCCACCCCCGCCTCTTACCGCTCGGATTCCGCTCGTTTTGGCGGGCTTAATAAAATTCAAACTTTGAGAATTAATTTAACTATGAAAACAAACTTTAAAAAAAAAAAAAAAAATACTCGTATTTAAGTTTGAATGCGAACATTGATAAAAAAAAATAAAAAAAATGGACTCAACTTCCTTATTATTGAGAGTCATTGTTTTCTTTATATGGGTGATGTTTGCTAAAACATTGACGACAATCGCATTATTGTCATTCTTTTGAGAGAATTGTTACTTCATTAGAACAGATGTTTATTATGAACATTCTTCGCACTATTGTCATTCTTTTGAGAGAATTGTTACTTCATTAGAACAGATGTTTATTATGAACATTCTTCGCACTATGCAACAGAACAGAATTATTATAAAATATCTGCAAAATTTATAGAATGAATAATATATGAAGTCTGGGAAGCCTTAGGAAGAAAAGATGGCACGATTAAGTGAATCAAATCATATAGATACTCTTAATATCGCTCTATAAACGCCACCATTCGGAATTGAAACTGTTTGAAATGGTTTTAGACGAGTTTGGTGACCAAATCTGAATATCTAGGTACTTTTCAACCTACCCACCTTCTTCCCCTCCCCATTCCCTTGCGCCATACATCATACCATAATCCCACTGGTTTACAGACTCGCATAAGGACATTTTCTCCAAAGTTTGTAGATTGCGTTTTTGACATATTCCACGATTTTGATTCGATTTTTCATCGTCATGTATTATAGAATATTGGAAAGTTATATATTTTTAACATATAAATTAGTAATATTCATTACTTGGTCAGTGAAATATAACTGTCGAACCTGTATACATATATATTTAATACATTATCGAGATCAAAAGGTAGTAAAAGGTAGTTTTAGTGTATCCCATATAATAATAATAATGACTAATTTATAAAGCGCCGTTTTCGTGAAGGGCGCTACATTTAATGAAACAATTTCTAATTTATAAATTAATTTTAGATGTATAAGATTAATTTTGTGGTGTCTTAAATAGCTAACATAATATATTTTTGGAATATATACAGTTTTTACGTAAATTTGGACCAATATTGAAGAAAATCACGTTTAGCATTTCTGGTACAGAATTTGTTGGTTCCATTCTGTGACCATGTATATATTTTTAACGCATTTTTCATGGGCTTTTACATAGGAAGAGTTCATAAAATTGTAAGAAATTATAGTTCTTTTTTTTTAAATTTTTGTTCATAATTGAACTGCCGCAGTTTGGTATGATTTGAGATTTTCACGGCCAAAAGTATTATAGTGATTTGTTTTTGGGGTATTATGCCGTGTTACGCTACCTCCTTCTTTAGCCAACATTTCGGACAGCATTGCAGTGTCCATCATCAGATTACACATCTGCCCTGATGATGGACATTGATGATTGAATTAGCTAGAATAAGTAATTTTGTATATGATTGTAGATTGTCGCTATGAAAGAGAAGCTGGGAATGATTATTTTGATAGTTTAACATATAATTTTGACAGTTGAATTTGACGGGAGCTAATCGATATCAAGTAGGTACTTCAGTACCGAAATCTTAACTAAACATTCTTCGGGGCATCATTAGGGCACAGAATAACATACCCATGATAACTTTCTACGGGTAGGGCACTAATTTTCCCACGAAACAGTCGCGCTAAAATTGTTGCAGCAAGTCGGAAACACGAAAATCGATATGGCCCTCCTAGCCGCGATCTAAATATTATGATAACCTATTTAAGGGAAACGCTAACTGAAGTATTTCATTTGGATTATATCCACCATCACAGTTATAAAACTTGAAACAAGCTCAAATAGGGCACAAACATCCGTCTCAAGAAGCAAAATATACTGAAAAATAATAACACTAATCTAATTTGCGCCGCATCGCGACCAGCGGTCGAGAATAGAGCCAGGAAGACAGACTATGATATTGGCTCAACATCAAAAATAGATAATACAAGTAAAACAAAGTAAATTCTATACCTTCACACATCCAGAATTGTCACCGATGCTGCTGGTTGGTTTTGGTTTTCCGAACGAGAAAAATGAACTCACTAATTCACTCTTTTTTTATATTTCACAGACACTTTTAGCTCACATAATCACATACACTTCACAGTTAAAGCACTCGCGGCGAATATTATACGGAGGTTTTAATATTATTATTGACGTTTAACTTGTGAAAAACGCTTTTGAAATGAAAGGCGTATCTGACAGCATCTGACAGGTCGCGTCCGAGTAAACACTAAACACGGCTTCTATGGAATACGGATATTCCAATCTCTCGCTCGGAGCGAAGTGAACTGAGCCGCAAACAGCCCGTGCAAAAGCGGCCAGTGTTGCCAACATGAAAAAATACAACCAACTCTGCAGCTTCACATACTTTGCGGGCGAACGGCCAGAATGGGAACTAAATGCGCAAGATGTGCGCAATGTTTTGTGTTATTCGGCTATCAAAATAATGTTTTCGAAATTAAATTGTTTAGGATTCTATCGTTGTGAAAGTTTGTATTAATGATAAATAAACCCCCTTTGCATTATTAACGTTTTTTTAATTTTGTTTGCCCAGGTACCTACTACCTACTTCAACTTTTTAATAATTCATCAAAGCTAGTTTCCTTTTATTTTTCTGCGCTTTTTATGAAAATAATAGCCCATTCATGTGCATATTTACGCTCAAATGTGATTTATGCCTTTATTATGATACATATTCAGTTTTAAAGCTGAAAACGAAATTAGGGTACTCATGCTGATACTCTTAACAAATAATAGAGATTTATTTTGTACTGGCATGGCATCGCAATAAATTGATGGTGACGCCACCAATTGTAAAGTTATCATTGTCATGCACCACTCTCGGAGTGGGACAACATTCACTTTAAATTATTCAAATATTCGCCATTCGTTTATGGCCACCATGGAATCCAGTATTGTTCTGAAATATTACACTTTAATAATATTATTTATTAGCAAGCCTCAAGTCTAAAATACGTAGTTTCTGAAATAAATCAACAATGTTTCATAATGATAAGTTCTATACATATATTTAATTAAACTAGGAACCCTCGCATAAAATGGTTTAAAACCAAATAAATTAACTTGAATCAATTACTACATAAAAAAATTAAATTATTCTACCTAGTACGTATTTTCTACCTGGGTTTGGCAGTAATGATAGAATGTCAAATAACTCTATTGTATACAACTATCGTGCCATTTACGAAAAGGTGGGGAGAGAATATAGGACGTCACACCTTTATGTCCTGTTCATACTCATTGCTTCATCCACAGTCACACATTTTTTCGTATACAATTTCGACCCCTCACTTGGACTTGCCATTCCATACCTTGCACAACCCTGAATATATAGTTCAATGCAATCATGAATTTTTATCTGGTTTTAATAATGAACAGGTTACCATTTTAGGATCTTAATAAAACCCCAGACTAACAACGCAAATGTCCGTATTATCACGATAATTTCCATCTTAAGCTATGTAGCTTTCAATTATCCACAAACTCTAAAAAATCCCCTTTTAGAGAGAATAAGGTAAATCCAGGGTAAAAGTACTGTACATGTCCTGTTTTTTATAACTTTTACTAGGTGACTAGGTCTGACGAGGTTCAGTCGTGAAGTACACCTGTCCGCATTGCCATACTCTATATTGTAAAGTAACAAGTAACTTAAACACAACACAACATAACATAATATAATTAAAGTGCAATGGTAGAAGAGCCGGTTTCTGGTAACGGTGAACGCCGATACCGTTTAGCGCGCGTACTACGGCTCGAGAATTTTGATCACATTCAGCGCGTGTTTCTCGGTGAATGGTTGCCGACGGTGATGTCACACTATTCGCACAGGAATGTAACAGAAAGTGTAAAGAAAAAAAGGTTACCTTTAAAAATATATAGATACACCGGTCCACCACCATTAAATGGCTTTTGTATTTACTGGTAACCGTCGTGAATAGCAAGGATCTTTACTTTATCTTCCCATTCCCTTTTTAGTTCCAATGGCTCTAGATCGGGACTCTTGCGCGATATTTCTCGCGTTTATACGTTTTCGCTCTGTTGCCTTCTTCTATCGGGGTTGGAAATCACTATGATAATCTATAAACACGCAGATTTCAAAGTCGTGAAGAAATAATATTTTATATTGATTTTATGTTATGCATGATGTTTTAAGTGACAAACTACAAACTACGTGTACTGCCATCTTTGGTACGGTAGATGTATGATTAAAACAGTAAAAGAGAAAATAGTTACGCTATTATACGATAGATGTCATTTTACAAAATAGTTCCTCTATTATACGATAGATGTCATTTTACAAAATAGTTCCTCTATTATACGATAGATGTAGCTTGACAAAATAGTTTTTTATTTTACGGTAGAGGTCACTTAACACTGACAAAAAATGGCTAAATAATAAATATTGTTCATTCAAAAGATTTGATGTCACCATACAAAATTCTATCTTGTTTTCATCTTATTAGAAGACAGGGGGTAGCTGCTAAACAGTGACCACTTATGACTAATTATTTTTATTAATTAATTATCCATTTAGTGTGATGTCTAGGGAAAATTTACTAAATCTGAGACGAAAAGAATTTAAATAGCCCTAAACCACATTTTACTTAATGTAGGGAGTTTTTGAGACTTGTTACTCACGTTAATTTCAAGCAATGTTTACAATGATAACTTATATTTTTGCTTGCACCAACTTATGAGAATAGAATTAAAATGACCTTTTAATTGTTTTAGTTTTGTGCTTCCTACTCCCTAATTTCCTGACATGATGAAACATTCAATTAATAATAATAAAAGGATAATTTATATAGCACCGTTTTAGTGAAATCATCTTAACACACTTGCGTAAAATTATTGTACTGTAAAATCGTGCTGTACAATTTATTATGAATTCCTGGGCCCTATGCAATATTTACTGGCACACATATTTATTAAAAAGTTTACGACTCACGGAATACATTATAACAAAAATGATGGACATTGATTTTAAATGTGCTAATATAGCAAATTTTCCTCCATTAATATTGATATTACATAGTATATCTATTTTCGAATGTCTTTTAATTTTTTTTTTTAATATAGCAAATTACCCTTCATTAATATTGATATTACATAGTACATCTATTTTCGAATGGTTGACTAAGGATTGTACTTTCCTTCCTGGGGACTGGAGTCAACCGCGCTAACAACCTCGCTTAATGCCGATCAGGCAGGACCATACATATATGTACGCGTGTGTCTACGTGATTGCCACCAAAAAATAATAGAATGCATTGTCATCGACAACGAATATATCTGTTGAGTTTCAGTTCGATTGGATATTGGGAAGTGGGTCGCTTCTAATTCGCTTCCAAGATTTGCATCCATTCATTACCGAAAACAAGAGTGAAATTCAAATAGAAATACAGTCGAATTTGGTTATAACAATCAGCGAGTCCACGGCTATAATGAGCAATTACAAAACATTATTTTAGTTCAGGCTTATCTTCATATAATTGTTGACTTATAATGAAGTCGATTCACTAATATACCGAGCAAATAATTTAAGTAAGTAAGTAAGAAGTAACAAACAAAGGAGCGGGAACTTCCTATCCCGTTAGTGTCGGATTCATATTTTTATAGCACTACTTGTGTAAGATTGTTGGCAGTGGCGACGTAGGGTAGATTGGCACCCGGGGCGGTTTTGTATTGAGCACCCCTACTTAAAATAAAACACCGAATACTAAACATGCTTACGAGACTTTATTTTACTGAAATATTCGATGACATTATCAACATTTATTTTCCTGTCTCTTTCAATTGATAAAATCGAAAGATTGGTTAGTCGCGCTTGGCTCATTGTAGATCTTAAATAAGATTTTATTAATTTTAACTTTGAAAAGCTTCTTTCACATGAAGCCACCGAAACACAGATTGTCAAAAAAAATCTTAGACACAGCGCTAAACTTGGAACTGACTCAGAATAGCCCCATTTTACAGTGAATCTGAGGAGCTCCAACGTAGTCCATTGAACTGCTTCGTGGGCAGAAATGTTGGCGGCTTCTAAATGGCGCCTCAATCGTAATATCTCCAACACGATATCCTCTGCTGAAAATTCATCGTAAATTTTTAATAAATTTGGAACCTTTCCACGAAGATCTCCTTCTGGTTATGTCACCAACGTTTTTGTCTGAACAAAACTAAATGTAACCAGAATAAAATCCATTGCCCTGTAACGATGGTCTAGTTCTTTGTAAAATCTATTCTAACATTGCTCTCTGCAACTCGTCTGGTAATGTAAGACCAGCATCTCGGGCCATTTCTCCGGGCATACGTTTACGAAATCTCCTCCTTCCTCTTTTTCCTTCAATCGGAATGTCAAAGTCCTCACATATTTTTGTTGCGTAGCGAATAGCCTTTTCCACTATTTGATAGCGTTGACTTTGAAGAAAAATTTTAAGGGCCTTAATCTTTATTACACACTTTTTTAATGATAGCCCAGATGTTTGAATATACTTTTGCGTCTGATTAACGTCTTCTAGTACTTCACACCAAAAGGAAAGATATCATAGAAAACTGAAGTCACACAAAGCTGGTATGAGTGTTGATGCTGCTTCCCTTGTTTCAACGTTTTCTTTACTGGTGTTGGGATCACACATATCTTCGAGTGTTGATACAAGCTTCTCAAAATTATTATTCAATGGTTTAACAGCGTCGTGATGAGCACTCCATCTTGTCTCTGATAGCCGTTTAACGGACACGCCTACATTTTTCATTAATATTTCCCACCGATGTGTGGATGATGAAAAGAACGTGTAAACTCTTTCTACAGTTCCGAAAAAAGTTAAACATGAAGAAACGCTACCAAACGAGTGCACTCCACATAGATTAAGCGAATGATTTGCTCAAGGCGAAAACAACGCTTTCGGATTGCGTTCTTTGATTTTTGCTTGAACACCACCACTCCGCGGTGAACAGGGGAGGGGGTCATTTTAATTACGGAGCTGCCTAAACGGGCGGATGACAGCTGTCAATTCAGTACAAAGAAATTGAATTTCGTGGCAGCTCTCTAATTCGTCTGACTCCTTCCCCTACCATAGGAAAAAATATTTTATAGCGTCGTGTGACGGTAGATATTTATTATTTATTATATTTGGCTGCACAAGTGTGTTGTCGTTGTCACCCCTTGATCCTTGGTACCCGGGGCGGACCGCCCCCCTGCCCCCCCTTTACGCCACCACTGATTGTTGGATATGTGAACCATTCCTATCTATCGGGCACAATGTAAAATTGTCATAAAACCTATGAAAGTCATGCGAAATTTGTTCCCTTTTTACGTCTTCTTTTGTATTACAACTCATCGTCAATTTTGTTTTAAAAACCAATAAATTTGTTTATGATGTTAACTAGTTACGAGTACCCACATCCTTGCACGGGTAAATTTATGATAGTGATGCACAACTTTTTCAGCAGAAGGGCCGCTTTGCCTATTTTTCAAACAGACCGCGCCCTACAAGCGGATTTTTTTGAGGGGGAGGGGGTTGACAGCGAAATTCAAGAGTTAAGGTTTCTGTTGAATTTTGTCATGTAAACTGGTTCTTTAAATTTGGTTCCATTTTGACATGCAGCGTAAATTCACCAAAACTCAAAATAAATTCTCAGCCAGGGTTTTCAAGAATTTCAAGAATTAATTGAGAGGCATGATAGTGAAATCTTTAAAAAATCATGACAAACTGCTTTATTGCAGTTTAACGGGATTGTAGCTTGAAAACCAATAAAAAAAATAATAATAAATTTGAGTAATATAAGTGTATTTTTTGATTGATAGTAGAGGCATTTAGGTAGGAACATTACGACATTTAAAAAACTGATTAACGGGTATAAGGAGCAAATTTAGTCAATCCTCTCGTGCTCGTTATAACCAAGTTTGACTATATTCAATAAAATGGTGAGTTTTAATCTAGTTTGCTTCACAAACAAATTCAGAATCTGGAGAATTTCTAGGAATATTTTAACCTAATCCCATGGAAAAAACGGTTTTTGGATCCAGTCCCGTTATAGAGTTTCACATCACTGAAACTCTATAACGGGACATGTTCACCATTGGATTTTTGAAAATCTATGACTTTCGTAATATCCATAATCTAACCACCTTTTGTAGAACGGTTCAGATTAACATCATTTACGGCAATTTAAATTTTTGTAACAAAAATAATATATCTATAGCATATTTCGTCGCCGTAGATTACAAGGGAGCCAGGCCACAAAATCATGAAGCCGAGAAAATGGCGGACAAAATTTTTTTGGTGCAAAAATGTTAAATTTTATTTGTTATAACTTTTTGCTTTGTTTTAAAGACAGAACAGCGAAACTTTGAACATAGATACTTTGTAGAGTTATATTTATATTATTTTGTTTGAATAACTACGAACAATATTATTTTGGCAATTATGTGTGTTAATATCTTTTCTTTATTAAATTTTTCTTTCCTTCTTGCAAAGTATTTATTATGGGTACATCATTTATGTTAAGCAATTGAGCGTGTTATTATTTCATTTTATTTTATTTTTTATACGTACACAGACTATTTATACTGTTTTTAATGTTTTAAATGCAATTGCTAAAGTATTTTTCTTACTTATTTTTATTTTTAAACACAACTTTATTTTATACATATGATAGGTTTTTATGGGGTACTCCATCTCAATACGAACTCTCACACCAAAAATTGTTCAATTATTTTTATATATGTATGTAATACTTTACATATATCTAAAATCTTTTATATGTTCTTTTGCTATGTTATAATACTGCTACCCGGCTCAGAACAGATATTGTCTAGTGAGTCGGGTAGCGCACATGATTGTAAATAACCCATTGATGTTAACCTTTCCTTATCTGTGGTGTGTATTTACTAACACATTGCTTCTAATTACTTTAATAACTCTATAAATATAATAAATTCTGGGTTAAGATTTTAGGTATTCCTCCGCTATACATTTATGCACTGAATTAAAAAATATATATTACATAGTTTTCAAATTCAATTAAAAATCAGAGATTTTTGTTAAAAATCGGAAACAAATACACCAATACAATCAACCGTGTGACACTGCTACGCGAAGAGTGTGCGAGGAAATGACATGCTATTGATGTCCCGCTTTAGTTCGCTATGGGGGAACATGAGAAATCCACACGTCCGCGTTGTATTTTGATTTAGACCATCGATACCTACGACCGCATAACTGTGTGTGCTTGCCGCCAGCCAGTCGGTCGCGGACCGTCGTTAGATGTGGACCCCTCGCAAGTTTTTTTAGCATCTGCCGATGGTTTTTTCATGTTTTCAGCAATTAAATCACAATTATTATCACTTTTGATGTAAAATATAATAAACATAAGCGATAATCTATGAATATTCATATTTTTCAGATATTAAATCGCTTATTTTGAGATGTGTATTGACTACACAACACCGGAACGAGTGGATTTTTTTAGCACAGTAAGGGAAAGGTTAATAAACGACCGGGTTACCGGCAAACAAAAAAAAAAATATATATATATATCTCTCTTGACCACCGAATATTGGATGGAACAGATGCCGAGGATAACACACTGGTGTGATAGATAGATTGATGAGAAGATGCAGGGATAGGAGGCCTGTTATGCCTGCATCTTTGATGGTTTTAAAATGCTTTTGTGTAACTCATTTTCGCCAAATTTGTGTCTTGGCTCCCTTGACATCTACGGCGACGATTTGTTGACACGTTCCAGAGTAGAAGATGCTGTCAGTATCGCGCTTGTGAGAGACCACCATAGGCCAAATGTTAATTGTAATAGCTTTAGTTGTGTTTGGTGACAAGATCTGGCTCCAGACAGTTGGTAAATTTGTCAGGTCTGGAGCCCCAAAATACTTAAAACCCTGACTCTGTGCAGAGCTGGGAGGTCAGTTTGATAGATTCTCCTATCTTAACAAATGGATTGCAACCCTAGGAGCCCAGGCATCAGGTGGGAATGCTGTCCGTATTCTACCGGTATTTCAATTGAAGAAGCTCTGAGGAACTAGCGTCATTGATCCCTTCGGCATCGGTGCAGTCAGGAAACACGCCAGACTCAAGCCCAATATTTGTCCATGATTAACATTTATCACATGATAATGTGTTGTTTCTATGACTCCCCCCTTCATGACTTGGGAACCTGCAGCCTGCAGAAATGGCCCTGATAGCCAACCTCCAATTAGAGAAGATTGAAGGAGTTTAGCATTGAATAAAATTCCATTTGCGAGAGATCTGGTAATTTAGTTTATTTGATTTATATAAAACGGAAAAAAGCTTACATTAAAAAAGTGGTTAACATTCCAGCAAAAAATATACACACAACAGCCCCTTTCCAAGGTAATAAATACTCCATAGTTTTATAATATATATAGGTAGCTATTCAAATGTAAATCTTACATTATAAGTTACTATAAAAAGTTCACAGTCAGATTGTGAAATTACCACAATGTGCGTAAAAAGAGTTTTTAAAAACATACAGCAAAAAAAAATTACCTTGAAAAAGATTTTGAAATGTTTCAAACATTCCAAATTTAAATATTAAAACACATTTAAAAAATTTAGGAATAAGAAAAATTGTGTAATGTTTGACTGTAGCGTCTTTTGATTATTTTTTTTCATAGTTTATAAATATTAATTATAATTTTTGGATGAAATATAGGATCCAAAGCCGTTGATTGAGTGTTTGTAAAAATACAAAATGGTGACACGATGTTCTTAAAAAAACGATGTTTCTAAGTATCAGTCTTTGTGTCATAAAGTTTACTATGACTTAAATTTGTACGAAATTAAATGTTTATAAAAAGCTACACATCTCCGTGGATAATGAGACATTAGTACAGTTTAAGCTCTGGTTTTCGTGGTCCATGATGTTTGGGCGGTTGCTGTGTGCCAGTGATGAAGACTGGATGGTTTAGTGATGATGGTGCTGGATGTCGACTCGAAGAAGGTTCAAATTATTGAGCCTTGTAGGTTCTTGTGCAGACGATGTCATCCACAGGCATAACCTGAAAAGATAATTAAATACAATGAAATTTATTGGAGGACAAAGGGATGATATTAAATTTTATTGTCGTATTGTTGAAATTATATCTGGGTACATTTTTATTTATATCCAACATCACTCGATAAGATTTTCCCCAAGAAACATAAATAATAGAAAAATATATTTCAAATATAGAATTAAAATAATTTTCTGGTAAAAGAATATTAAATTATAGGTAGGTACTTTATCACTTGTCTGAATTTTTGACAAACTAGTTCCAATTTTGAAAATGACAATTTCAATAATTTTCTGTTTAAATATTATATTATAGGTAGGTACTTTATCGCTTGTCTACATTCTAGACAAAATCAGTTGCAATTTTGAAAATGACTAAAATTCAAAACAAATCAGAGTCCATTGGATTAGAATTACAATCAATCCACTCACAGACAAACCCTCAACCAAAATTAGTACGATTGATGATGACGATGATTATTTATATATTTTTCAGTACTGTGCAGTGTGAGAAAGACCCAAAAATTTTGAGGTTATTTGAACACCGCTCTTTAGTCCCAACTGTTTGCAAGTGATCGGAGCCAGTGGGAGTATTACATCCCCATTTGGGGTATGTTGGGAAGCTGAATGAAACGGGGAGGGAAATTAGATAGGGAAGACAAGGAAGAGGACGGTTAGGAAGTGCCTGGCTATTCAGATTTGGTCACCAAACACCGCTAAAGCCATTTAAAGTAACGCTTCGTTTCTGAATGGTGGTCTTTCACCAGGACAATGCTGAAAGTATCTACAACGAAATCATTAAATATATCTTCTATTTATATAATGAATTGTGAGGTGCCATAGAAATAAATCTTTTCTAATTAGTATTAAATAGTGTCTGCAACGTGAGGGCGGCGCAGATTCGGATTTTCTACAAATCAAGATACAGTTTTATTCCGAGAATGACAATGTTCTGCACACTTGATCTTCAAAACAAGAGAAAGGTCACCGTCTTCATGAGATTTCTAAAAACCACCCCAACCCCCCTTTTCCACCCATTAAAGCAGAATTTTGATGATATTTTGTACGCTTGATGTTCAAATTAAAAGAAATATTATTTTTATCAAGAAGAACAGCAATTATTTCTGTCTAGATGTGATTTAGAAAACATTTCATAAAGCCCGGGCAAAGTAGTAAGTAGCAGGAAATAAAAGGCATTTATTTAGCAATTTAAGTTGTAACAGCATTATTGCTAATAAAACAAACTTCTATGTTAGATGACCAATTTCCAAACACTTTGCATTATTTCAACGTAAGCAGTCCAGGGGATAAAGTCTAGTGCAAGCTTATGCATGTTGTATTAGTTAAAATAATAATGCCAGGGTCAAACCAAATTAAATTACAATAGTAATGGGGTGCACGAGTGGAGCTCATTTATACATACAGGGTGTATAAATATATCAGGATTTAAAGTACACATAAAAAGTGAGCAGATCTGAATAGACAGGTACTTCCCTACCTTCTTCCCATCCCTACTACCTTCAGCCTTACTACACACCCAAATTTTGGATGCCACAATCTTATTGGCTCCAGATAGTTGTTAACAGTTGGAACTCTTTTGCGGTATTCACATAACCTCAAAATTTAAAATTTCCTTTGAATAGATGTCTCTAAGTGGTTTCCATGTTTCACTTTACATATTTTCAGAAATAAATTCTTGCACTAGTGATTATTATTGTAACCGGATCAAACAGAACATTGACAAATCAGAACATGATAAAATAATAGTAAACTAAAAAAAAAAGGTAAGGTTTGTTGTTTGTTTGTTCTTTTTCATTAGTATTCTATTTTGTCATGAAACCGATTATTATAGTGTTTTGAAATAGCCTCGATATATTTATGGAATATTTAACAGGAGTATGGTTTATAAGAATGGGCAGATAAGTCACTTACAGCCTTGAGCTCGTCAGCGGAAAACTCCCGGACGATGGTGGTGGTCCTGTCGGCTCCCTTCTGCACCTGCGTCAGCTTGTTGCCATCAAGGGTCATTGTGGACTTCACCTGGAATTATAAAATAATATGTGATTAATTTCACTATTTCAAAGACTTTAAAATAATAAGGCAGAGGCAGAGCAGACAATGACAGTGGCTGAGGTGAATTGAATTTGATATAACTTGTGTCATATAGTGACTGAACCGAGTCAACGCTACCAAAAATCCGAGAAAACTTTCGTCGAGGCTGTAGTCCAGTGGTACAGAGCATTCCTACATTTTTCATCTCTAATACAAGTGCTAAATGTACATATTTATTCATCTTTTTTAAGGCATTGGGAGTCCTGTGCATAATAAAGGGGACATTCCTTTAAGGGGGAATCCTTTAATGTGTGCAACATCATATGCACAGCGACTGTGAATGCACCGGTTGAGGCTTAGTGAGGTTCACGTCTTTTGAGGGAGAGAGAACTCTGACAGTGTACTAATAGTAAGTTGCTCATTTAAGCGGAGCTGTACAGAATTCATCGAACCCAAGAAGCCAATGTCCACCAACATGCTGATTTATATAATTCACTGGGTTCACTACGGTTGTCCATCACCTAGATCAAGGAATTTTCCAAGAGAGAAAGCGATGGAATTTGGACCAAATTCTATGACTCAATAGTGGAGTTCAACTGAGGACAAAACTCGTCAGCGGTAGTTGTAGAATTGGGGATTTTCACTATATATAAGGGGTAATTTTGGTTCATTTAATTTTTAGTAGACAGCCTGCTACCGACGTCAGCATAGTATGGAGCCACGATCATAGTCTTGACTCTTACAGGTCCTTTAGGAGAGTGTCGTGACTGAAGCAGCCCTTTGCTTATAGATGAATGGGTATTTCTTCATCATCTTCACATATCCTACAGCTATTAGTGTTTGCTGACCACTGTCAACAACTGCTGAGGTGGCAGTGTCCTGTTCCTAACTAGTTCACTCAGTGAGATTTTAAATATTGAGTAGTCCACTGAAGAATGGGTGTTCGTGATAAGAAGGTATTGCATTATTTAGTGACGTGTTGTGTTTGTTACCTTCCTGCCGTCGGCTGTCTCCTCATCGAACTCCTTGCCCAGCTCGAAGTTGATGACGGTGGTCTTGAAGGTGGAGCTCGAGGTTAGCGTGTAGACGTCTCCCTCCTTCTTCAGCTCCACCACGGGGGACACGGAGTTGCCCATCTTGCGGGTGACCAGACCCACTCCTAGAACATAAGAACAATTTGTTTATTAGTGACAATATAATTATTTATTTCAGCATGAAAACAGGGGTGCTACAATACAATACATTCTAAATTGACAAAATAACAATTAAACCACGGACAATGTACATACCCATCTTTCTAAAAAATTTTGTCTTAATTTAATTCTTCATACTTGTATGTTAATGGTACATGCTGTGCCATAAATATGGAAATCCATATACAGGGTGTAACAGCACGTACCCGAAGCATTTTAACCATCAATTCCTGAGCATATTTGGAATAGAAAATGTATAAGCCATTTTGCTGTATGATTTTTTTTTTGCTTTTTTTATTTTATTTTCATCACACCTCGCCATTGGCTAGTTGGGTACAGCCTAGCGCGTCACGTGATACGCACACCGTCTCGTTCCGCAGCACGGTAACAGACGAGACAGAGCGCGTATCACGTAATCCGTCGTGACGTGTATCAGTTTATCAGTGACGTGTGATATCATCGGAAAAAAATATCATAGGACAGCAAAAACACACACACACAATGTAGGGTACTGGTATAATGCTAATTGTCTTCTTAGTATGGAATACATTTACGATCGGGAGTTTTCAATAAATATTTCGGTCCGTCAAAGGTAACGAGTTACTTTATTATCGTAAGATAAATACAGTGAATATCTAGCAAGACATATGTCCGTTCTATAGCAATCTATGAATTATTCGGATGAGGGAAGCAAGTGCAACTGAGCTCCCTACCTAGGGGTTCGGCTAGCAACGGCTGAACTCGTAATCATTCGGGTACAGCCGACATGCTGTATCGGTCATGTAGCGTAAGTACCGCCACCTACAGAAATATCATAAAACTACATAAAATGGATAATAATAACTTACACACTCTACCGACATCTGGTGGGCGGTATTGAAAGTACAAACAAATAACACCATAATAAATAAATTCTGAGAGTATCAACCACTCTGAAAATACCATGCATTAATGCGATATGTGTTACAGATAAAATTGCAGTGTTACGCACCGAGCAATAATGCATTTATTAATCTATACACATTATTGATTGGTTCAATATGTAACGATAACAATCCATCATAAAATGGATTATGATTATCCCTTTCGTAGGATATTGGTGATAAATTCTTGTACTCGTATAGCGACCATATGTTTCAATGACGCGGATTAACTTTTATATAATCTACCAATATATCATAAGTGTTATTATATATCGCGCGTGTTATTGCCATAAAATTATATAACATCTATTGTAGTACACGAAAGTACGGATTTCGGATAACATCAAAAAGATGGATTTACGTTTACGGCGGCCATAAAAGAATTATCCGATTAAAAACCTAATCTCTTTTATCATATAGATTAGATTACTGCAAGTGTTTAGTTTTTAGGTTATATTTTTTATTACAAAATGATAAAGCGTATTTAATAATACGATTTTAATATTAGATCACGTTTAAAAATATCAAAACAAATGGAATTACCGTCGTGCTTATCTAATATATATGCAGTCGAGGGAGTGTAGATTTTGTAGGCATAAAAATCAATTGGTGTTTGTTCGTTAGTTTTTATTCTGGCCGATTGCAGAGTTAAGAGGAAGCTACAAGCCAAAAAGGTGTATATTCTTGGTGTTTATTACCTACATTGTAGGTAATAGGCATTAAAATCGCTTGGCTAACGGAGTCTAGAAACGTTCGATTTCAAGCACAAAACTGGTTTTTATTTATTTTGTAAATAATTTTATAAGAAAACATAAAAGTTAATCAAGTGAAACTGTCACAGATAATCTTAGCTATAATACTGTATTTTTTTTTAAAGTTGTTTCCTTCACGCGTTCATATATTGAAAAAAAAAAAAATTTTAGTAGTTTACATTTTTTTTTTTTTGTATTTTTTTTTTAAATTTGTATTCTACTCAAGCGAAACGATAGGAAAACCTTCAATTTATCGAAAGCATATATTTTGGTATTCATAATGTAAACCAATTCAAGTAAATGTAGCAATCCAAATCAAAATCAAAACATTATATAAAGTGATGAAATCAGGTCAAGTCAGCATTGTTTGATTAAAGTTAAAATTAAAGTTCATGTTTGCAAATTCGGTTCATTTTGTAATAACAAATAATTGTAAATTAACATAAACATACAATAATGCATATAAATTAAGCTAGCAAGGATGTAAACACCAAAATAACGCATTTAACGTTCATATTAAATTTATACATCCGCCCTCCATTAGAAAATGCGTATTTGTAACAACTATTAATTTAACTTCAAAAGAATGTAAGTAATTAATAAGCGATCACTCCAAAATACACCCAACTGCAAAAATGTACTCACATCAACGCAAAAAAAAACCGAAGATAATAAATAAGTCCACACCAGTAAACTTGTGTTTTACTCATGCCAAAAAGACTGATAACAATGATTTTTTTTTAAATTGAGACATGGGAAAAACGGTGTCGTATTTCAATTTTGACGGAAAAATCATAGTTTCAAGCTCCAGAGCTGACGAAGGAAACGACGTAGCCAGATGAAAATAATTGTTTTAGGCGGCGCTGGTTTAAAAAAAAACATATTTTTTACCTGTCACAGGTGACATCTATATTGTATAGGTATATAAAAATACACGCGTATTCGAACGCAACGTTGTGTCAGTATTTCAAAGCAATCGGTGAAGAACTTTCGGAAATTTAAGATTTTGAATAAACGAACATTAACTATTTTGTTTATATAGATTATCCAATTTACAAAAAACAGTTTATTAATAGTCAAGATCTGTTGTATAATTATTATTACGCGTGATAGTTGTTTTGCATTATTTTCATTATAACTACCTAACTGTACAGACGTAATATAATAGGTCTGTAAGTGGCCTCACCACAGTTTGATAATACATTTAGAAGGCGAAACAATTGTCATGCGTAATAATAATAACCACACAGCAGAACTTGTTTATATATTTTTTTTTAAATTGAAAAATTGATTCAATAAACTTGTAGTAACAATAAAAATGGGTTCTTTTAGTCCAAAAAATATTTTTTTGTTTAAATAATTATGATAAAAATCCATTTGTATGTTTATACATTTTTCGATGGGCCTACATTTTTGCTTTTGAAAAATCTCATTACGTTACTACGGAGTTACAAATATTTTTAATATTTGCTTTGGTAAGGTGGAAAAATCGACCAAATGCATGAATTTTATTAATTTTTCTTACTTATTATTTTTTTGGTAAACTAATTTTTAAGACAAGATTTTAAGATTTAAGAAGAAAAACCGAAAAGACACGGGTTCATGTACCGTTGGCGTCATGTATCTTTTATCAGGAGATTTTTCAATGTGGGTGAGTGTTTCAGGCTAATAATTATTGCTTATAAAAATAATTGTTATCCTTTGTGCTATGCATAAAAAATCTTGTCTTAAACATTAGTTTACCAAAAAAATAATAATTAATATTTGACAAGTTCAAGTATCTTCACCAAAAAATGTATACAATTTGTCTCGACGCCATCTAGTGAGAGAGTTAGCACTTACAATGCCTTTCTCATGTAAAATAAAGTTGGCTGTTTTCAGGTGAATAAATGTAATAAGCAGTAATTGTTGAATGAAACACTAGTATATATTGAATTATTTCGCGGATAAGAGATATGCCGCCATAGCTCAGTGGTCAGAGCTGTCGACCGGAAATCGAAAGGACACGGGTTCAAGTCCCGTTGGCGTCATGCATCTTTTATCAGGAGATTTTTCAATGTGGATGAGTGTTTCAGGCTAATAATTATTGCTTATAAAAATAATTTTTCTTACGTTTATTGTTTATTTGCAATAATTGTTTACGGTGTTTTCTTCGAAATACATATAATATATTTAATTTTATGTGAATACCGCATGAGTACCGACCGCTCCCAACTGTCCGGAGTCAGTGGGACTATGTCATCTCCAATTATTGGGGTATGTTATTGGGCTGAAGGGAGTGGGGAAAGAAGTTACATATTGTAATTTCTGTAATTTTTAAGCTTTGTATAAAAAAATAATGATATTGTTTTGATAGTGCATGTGTAAATGTGATTGCTGTAGACACATTAGTCTAGGGACATTTATATTTGTATGTAAATTTATTTTATAACATACAAGAATATACTTTAAATGTCCTGTTTGTGTCTCAGATAAAATAAAATAAAATATAGGTGAAGTTAGTATATTTTTGCAGTCCACTGTAAAGCAATCAAGTTTTTCCACAAAATATAAGGTAATAAGCCTGCGAAACCTCGTAATGGCGTAAATACTGCATTAATTAGCTAAATAACATACAGTACTGCCCAACGGCTAATGGCACTCTCAAGGTCAGGTCTCCTTCCGTCATCAGCTAGACTAGGAACTGGTTTGTGGCGAGCCAGTATTCTCCAACACACATCGCAGAGTGCAAGTGTCAATTATTTCATATTTAATAAAGTGCCAAAACCGACGACTTGAAAATGGCAGAGACAGCAAAGGTAAGAAAACAATTAAAAAATGTAGGAACGTTACCATTGAATCCGTCGAAAATTTTATATTTTTTTATGATTATTATCTGTTTTTTTATTTATTTGCAGTACAATTCTTGACAGCAATATAGCATATAGCTCTAGGTAATCCACACCAAAGGAGAAATAAATTTCTAGAATTGTATTGTGGGCGTGTCCGTACGCCCGAAGTAAGCTCAATTTTTCCTTACTTCTGGAGAAATTATGTTTATAAAAAGTCTTACGGGCGTTCAAAAACAAACAAAAAATCAACCCGTAAAAAACGTAGTTTTTAATTTTAATACATCTATTTTTAAAATGTCTTCCAAAATTTGCATTCATCATTCATTACCGAAAACAAAAGTGAAATAATAATAAAAAAATTCAACATAGAAATTCTTCTTGAATAAATAATTAATTCCACTGGCCTGTCTAGGGCCTAGGAGTCGAAAAATCTAGGTGAAATAACGTCGGACATGTTCCTTAAAATCGAATGTAAATACATTTTCCAATAAGAGGTGTTATTTTGATATTCAATCGTAAAAGATCAATGGTTTGGTTGCTTGTGTGGCACGTAGCGCCGTCTTGTTGAAAGTAAACGTTGTCCAGATCAATACCATCCAATTCCGGCCATAAAAAATCATTAATCATCTCTCAATAGCGCAATCCATTCACCGTAACTATAGCTCCAGCCTCATTTTCGAAAAAGTAAGGTCGAATGATTCCGCCAGACCATAAACCGCACCAAGCAGTCACACGTTGAGGTTAGAGAGGCTTTTCAACAATAAATCTTGGGTTTTCCGAGCCCCAGATGCGAAAATTTTGCTTGTTGACGAAGCCACCGAGGTGGGAATGGGCCTCATCACTCAAGATGATTTTTCGATGGAATTCCGGATCATTTTCACGCATTTCAAGGACCCAATCGAAGCGTGTATCTTTCCATTTTTAATAATGGCGTAGTTTCTACTTGTCAAATGTCAAAACATGACAGCTTCAAAAGTAACATGTACCGAAATAGCGGGCTATTCAAAATAACACCAATATATTGGAAAACCCTGTATATGAGTAACTGAGGACTTTGTACTTTTACTAGTATATTCATTTCAACTGTGCCGTACGTACAATCATTTATTGGTACTATTGAATTGATATATTGATGACGTCCAACATACACTAGCTTTATAATAAATTAGCTGACGTGTACCCGGCGTTGCTCGGGGTTATGAATGGTTTGAAAAGTTTTGAAGTTGTGAATTTTAGTGTGGTGTCATATTTATGACCGAAGGAGATAGGGTCCCATTAGCTCAGTTGGTAGAGCGGTGCGGGGTCTGGTGTACGACAAGGAAAATATTTTTAAAAAAAATGGAGACAGTTGCCGATTACGATAACCTTAATTATTCTTATTATCTGTGGAACATTTTTTATCTTACCACTAATTAAAAAGCATACAGCTTCTTATCACGGTTAGAAGTTATAAAAATAATGTATGCAAACAATGGAAAAAAGGTAATCACTTCTGTTTTATCTTACGAGTTATGTTTCAATTCTGAAGGGACACCAGGTAGGAAGAATTATATTTATTTATGAAAGATAAAGATTCTCGGATCAAGAATAACTCGAAAATATTTGAAAATCTCCTATTATCACCACAATAAGCGAAAAATGTTGTTTGTGTTGTGATGGAGGAATTAGCCAGCCGAGGAATTGAAACCGACGCAAACGCGATGCCAACTTAGACACTGACCGTTCATAATTAAAGCTTACCTAATGAAAAATGATGTGTAGGTAGGTATTTTATTTATAGAGAAGAAATTATTTCCAAATCAAAAGATTTATAATATTTAAGAATCGAAGAAGAAGATAATACTAATAAATCTAAATGAAACATGAAACAGTATATTTTTAATTTGTTTAGTCAGCTTATAATTTTTTTTGTCTTTTTTTCACGAATCGTTTAGATTTATTAATACATTGTACTGCAAAACAGACAGTGCAGTTTGTTTGCACTGCACTCAAACTCTGTATCTCCTAATTTAGTGATTAAATAATACATTGATGAGTATAACCTTCAAAGTTATTTCAATAAAAACAATAATTTAAATTGTTAAATTATCACTTGCGGAATACGCATTATAACTGATATTAAAAAATCTCCATCTTATATTAAAAAAATAAGTGATAAAAGACGCTTTTTGTTTTTGTTTAAGCCATGGTTGACTAAAGATTGATTACGTCAATAATGATTAGTATTTGCAAGCAGGTACCGACAGCCGTGTACACACATTATGTGTACACAACCATTTGGTTCGTACCACCAGACGAAATCACATTATGGACATGCAAACATTAACACAAAGCTGGGAAAAATAATCAATTGTTTCCCTGAAATTTCAGGCAAACATTACGTAGATACCAATTGCATCTGCTCTAAAGTAAGCCATTACGATTGATCTTTGGAGAGGTTGAAAGAACATCGCCTGCTTTAATGTGTGTTGATAAATCAAATGTATCCATGCAAGCTAATATTATTTGCACTACACAATTTCAAGGACAAAAGAACAAAAATAAAGCAGCTGGAAAAATAGCGTGCTATGAAAATTGCCTATATTCTGGAGCTAAAACGAAAAACTTACAATTTATTGATTCCCGCTTTAAAACTTTCTTTTAAATCAATAGTTTGAATATTAATTCCAACTTTTTCTACTTTGAAGTTATGTTCTGGAATCTTATTTATTCTACCGGCATTGTTCTAGTTTATTATTTACGAACTATCTATTTACATAAATATGGCGTGGAATTCATTATCATTTAAATTTACAGTTTTATTGCGAGATTGATGAAAATTTGCACACTTGACCTCCAAAACAAGAGACTCTGTGTAAAGCCCGAGCAACGCCGGGGATTTCAGCTGGTTTAATATAAACTATTTGACGTCTAAGTTTATTTCACCTCTTAGATTAAGTTATGAAATAAAAGAGATTATATGTCGCAAAAAAATATGTCGATCTGTATGTTGTAAAAGATGAGACAACTATATTGTAATTCGAAGAAAATTGACAATATACTCTAACGTAATCGGTCTTGCAAGTTTTCATTCACAATTTGTTTACAAGCGAAGTTAGATGCATAAATTCCTCAGACTAAATGAAAATGTAAATGTTAGTTTGTTCAAAATCTTAAATCTCCGAAGTTCTTCACCGATTACCTTGAAATTTTGACACAACGTTGGATTCGAATACACGTGTGTTTTTATATACCTATATTATATAGATGCCAATATGATTTTTTTTTAAACAGCGCCATCTATTGGACAAACCTTGGAGTTCCTCAAGAATCTGTTTTGGGACCGCTCCTATTTATTTTATATATTAATGATATAGTGAAGTGCCTAAAGTACTGTTCCATCAAAGTTTTTGCTGATGACACACTTTTATATATTATAGCAAATAATATTGAAGATGCATTGTCAAAAATACAAAATGAACTTAATGAATTGTCTAAGTGGTTAAACATAAAAAAATTGAAATTAAATGTAACTAAAAGTAAATTCATGGTATTAGGGAAAAAACTAAACGTACATACTGACCTAAATATTTTTTTATTTTTTTTATTGTGTTTATTTCTTGCTAGAGCAATCCCGATGAGTTACATAACTCATTTTAGGGCAGGAGGAACTTACAATTCATATGTAGGATATAGACAATCAAAATATTGAAGAAGTACAAGAAATTAAAAACTTGGGAATCATAATCGATAACAAGTTAAAATTTAACACAACTTTGAAATTTTAAATAAAAAAATTGCGAAAAAGGTTAATTTCTTACTAGTAAGATAAAGGGAAAATTGGATATTAAAACAAGGATATCGGTCTACAATACCACTGTAGCATCCCATCTGAATTACTGCACAAGTGTAATCTTTCTGAGTAACAAAACCCAAATTAAGAGAATGGAAATAATCCAGAACAGAGGCATGAGGTCAATACTGTGTCGTAGCAGGTACACCAGGATAAAAACCATGCAACGTCAACTCAATCTTTTAAGTGTGTGGCAACGATTAGTTTATAATACCTTAGTGTTTATTTATAAGTTAAAAAATAAAATGTTACCTGACAATATGTCAAAGAATGTTAGAATTAATAGTACAGTTCATTTATATCCTACGAGAAACTGCAACGATTTTAGGCTTCCTAAAACAAATTTATCGGGAACGCAAAACAATATTTATTATAAAGGTTTTAAAATGTTCAATGAACTCCCGGTAATTGTTAAGGAAGTCTTGCAATTTTTCGTGGATTATGTCTCAATTTTATGAAGTCCAAATTTTAGTATGTAAGTAGTAAATAATATTATAGTGGTCCTAGAAAATAATACATTAGGTATAAGATGTAAAATTTAATTAAGTAAATAGAATATACATAAAAAAAAGCTTTTTTTAAAACAGCGCCATCTGTTGGAGGTAAAAGTAAAACGCGTTATTATTTCTCTATATGCCCAGACAGACAGAACCACAGCAACGCGTGGCGGGGTTATATACAGCTAGTTATAAATGACTATGACCATACAACAACTTTTTCATTTCAAGGAAACCATTTGAACAAATGTGGTTTATTTTGTCTGTGTACAATGCTGTATTATTATTTATCGATCGCAGGCATTATTATTAAAATCAATACGAAGAAATATAGATACCACACGTGTTGTGCAAAAAACCAAACGAAGAATATGAACTTATTTTCCCCCAAGAAAAATTATCACATAAGTAATGACATTTTTAAATTGCTGTTTCCAATAAATAAGGCTCACCGTTATCAGTTATTTTATTTCTTAGAGTAATAACTTTAGTTAGCTATTTTAATAACTGTAGATTTATAACCTTGGCCATATCGGAATAGTAATGAAAATGTAACTGTCGGAAAATTGATATATTTATTTTATTTACACGAATCACGAAATGAACGCAAAATTAATGCGTTTTTCGTGCAAAAATGAAACGAATATTTTATACTTCATTTTCATGTTTTACAACATTATTAACACAGGTAATTAATGCTCGCTCGCTACGTAGAAAAATGAGTTTTGCTAATTTATTAAGAATCTCTTCAAATTATTAGTAATCCGGTTAAAAACGGAATTTCAGGCAGTTTTCTGATAAACTTGTAGTAAATTCGTAATAATATCAGAAAACGTGTTCATGCACCTGCGTTTGTCTCGATAATATATAATGACGAAATGCGAAAAAGTTTGGAGTTTTATGAACACGTGTTCCGACAACGTGACAATCGTAAGATTGGTATTTTACTAACAGTTAATCAGGAAACCTATCAATTCATTCTTTAAGGGCCTGCAATTCCGTATATTTACCTTATTTATTTAGGACCAGTTGCAATCTGCCACTGGCAACTTCTTAGGACGGGTTGTTTCGGAGAATTTGAACAATTCATAAAATTTTAACGTTCATTTTCAAGTTCTGTGAAAAATTGATTAAAGTTCTGTTTTTATTTCAGTTCTGTCAAGCAACTAGCCTATAATGATATAAAAAACAGAACATGAATAGGACTTTCACAGAACCCGAAAATGAACGTTGAAATTTGTACAATTCTCCAAATTTCAAAATCGAATTTTAAATGGCCTATATTTCATAATTTGAAACACAGATAGATAAAATATCACATATTCTTACTAGATATTTGCTATACCCTTTGATTAAAAAAATAATAATTAAGCTTGGTTGGGTATTTTGAACGCAAATCGAAATGCTAGTTTTGTATGAAAAAGGCAGCGCAGACATTCTTCCTAGTGAGCTATCTATATTTTGGTCGCGCTGTGGTCAGGTTATTGGTGCATCAGCATGAATGGGTGACTTGTACGTTTGGTTAACTGGACAAATGACTACTTGAGGCAGTTAGCATTTGACAGTTGATTAGATGAATGGGGGAAATAGCCACTTGACCAAAGAGTGCTGAGAGCAGACGAGAGACCAACAATAAAAGGAATAATGCCGCCTATCATAGAACCAAGAAAATCTCTAGAAATGTGACGTGGGCGTGTTTCGTGGTACTAAAGTCTGACCATTATTTGCTTAAATTTTAAACACAAACATTTTAAACGTTTTAGCATCATTATTTTATTTTTATCAACTTTCAAAAATGCAGGTTTTATTATCAAATCCCGTTAAACTGATTAACATCAGTTTGTCAACGGCTTCTTTTAACAATTACTATTTTTTAAATACATAGGTATACAATTTTAAGTATGTAAAATATACACATAATTAGTACAAAAAAATCTTTCACATAACCATTTTTTTTAACATACATTTCCTTCTGAGAGTCAATTCACAGCTTTTTATTGAGTTGGATAACATGTTGTAAATTATTGGAACGAAAATTTTAATGAAATTTTGATTTTGATCAATAAATGTTAATAATTTCATCAAAAATAATTCGACGTCGAGGGATAAGGCTCTCGACTAATACGGTGGAGGTGGCGGGTTCAAATCCGGCGTGCGCAAGTAAATTTTATTTAAATAATTTGTGTTATTTCACAAATTAATATTACATATATTGTACATTTGCGGCATGTTCCAGAGTGGAATATACTCTCAGTATCGTCCTGGTGTAAGACATTCATTATTCAGAATTGAAACGTTGCTTCAAATGGCTTTGGCCGTGTTTGGTGACCAGACCTGAATAGCCAGGTAATTCTTCACATTCCTCTTCCCCAGCTCCTTCCCCTCCCCCCTACCTTCAGCCACACAACATACCCCAATTGGGGATGCCATAGTCTCACTGGCTCCAGACGGTCGGGAGAAGTTGGGACTCTTGTGCGGTTAACCCTCCCTTCGTACACCACAACACAAAATGATGATATTTCAAACTTCAGAACATTATTGTTTACACTTAAGGCGATGCACTACGTCGTGTAATATTTTAAATTGAGCCGCTATCAATAACAACCCTTACGTACATGGCGATAAGGTTTAAATTCCCGCTTAACACCATCCGCCTGTTCTGATTTATGCAAGAAAAAAACATGGCCAAAAAGTACCTTTTATTTTATTTTGTGGATGTTCAGGCATAAATATTTAATTTTTTTTTCGATCATTTTATAAATAACTTAATTTTTCATATTATACAATAAAATCATAACCGAAAATGGGTTCGTAAATAGGATATTTTGAACTTTAAAGCAGTTTTCATAGGCCTTATACATTATTTTTTTTTCTGGGCTTATAAAAAGAATTATCTAAAAAATACTCAATTATTTCAAAGGTCAAGATGTATTCTACTCGCATTATTTAATTAAAGCATTTGAAACATTTCTAGGCGACCAAATTTTCAAACCAAAACACACATGCTTTTGCATTACTACGTATGGCATCGCCTTAATAGATTTTAAGCACAGCATGAAGCCAATGAAAGTCCACGAAAACTAACATTTGTGTTACCTGTGTCAGTTAAAATCACTTGGAAGCCATACACCGAAACACAAAAAATCTAAATATACTTATTCATCTAATAAGGTCAATGCCCGATGGGAACTTGCTAGGTTACCACCGCCCCCTTGATGTTTTCAGCGCCCCCCAATAAAATAATAAACAATAGCACGACAAATACATCATTTTTTTGTTTAGGTATACATGCATTGTGCAACGAAAGCCCTCCGAGATTTAGTTTCAGCCCATATAGGGTTAGAATGCTGACATCTGTCGACCTATGCAATACTATCAATAATAGAAGTATATTTATTTTATATCTGTTTATAGGTTTTGATGGCAGAGATCAACATGACGTTATCTCTTGTTGTATCTGTCAACAGAAGTGTGGGAAGTTGTTTGATGATTTGTGCGTTAATGTATATGTGATTGATATTGTTGGCCTCATGTATTGAATGACAATAAATAATATCATTAATCATTGACCCATAGACCTATCCGGTGCTATCAATACCAGTCACAAAAGACACAGATTAAGGTTTATACAATACCATTTATAAGAATTTTGAGCATAGATACCGACAGCCAAGATGGCGGCCGAATTATTTATATTTTCTTGCAGGGTGGAAGATTTATTGATATTTTTTTGTATTTATTTACTAAGGACGGGTTGTTTCGGAGAATTTGAACAACTCATCAAATTTTCAACACCTAGTTTCGGGTTCTGTGAAAGTCCTATTCAAGTTCTGTTATTATTTAAACATATTTATTACACAGAATATTTTTACCAAATTTAATGTTTACGAAAATCTAACAAAATGGTCTTTGCAAAGTTCGCAAGAAGCATTCGATTATTTGGATAGGTCAATAATAATTACAGATTTGTTAAGAAAAAACAAAAAAATAATTTTTGGTTTTTATTTAAAAAAAAATAACAAAACCAGGTAGATAAATATTCAAAAAGCTCATCAATTGTAAAACAATTCAGAATTTTTGGTCATTAACCTTAATATCAGTTGAGTACGAAAACAGTGTGCAATATAGTTGTTAAGGGGAATACTTGGAGCAGGTGGATGAGTTTGTGTATTTGGGAAGTATGTTTACGAGAGATGGGAAGACTGACAGAGATATTGAAAGAAGGGTAAATGCAGGTAACTCCATTAATGTTGTAACAGTTGGCGCTAACAAAAAAATGTCCAAAGAAGCGAAGCTAGCAGACCACAATGGAGTACTGGTTCCTACCCTGATGTTTGGCAGTGAGGCACGAAACTGGCAGAGAAAGAATGAAAGTAGACTGAATGCTGTAGAAATGAGATCCCTGAGGTGTATGTTGTGATGTTTTGAATATCCACATAAATAAACGATAAATAATAAACGAACGTGCTCCAAAAAATTTTTTATGGCAGCTAACAGATAAGATTTATTGACAGACGGGCTTGAAGTGCATATGATTCCCACGGGAAGGGAGAGATCGGAGGGGCAGTCAGTTCTTGAACGTGGGTACGTTGGCAGCTCCAAGAAATGAATACAAATCAGAAGTGTCGTGTGAAATTACAGTTGATTAGTGAATTCAAATAGTGTTAGAAAGCTTTGTTGTATATTGAATTAAAGTGAAATATTATTGAACCGGTGGTTGTGTAAAGTGAAGGTGGTTGGACTCAGTGAGAAAACAATTAATAGTAATGACAATAATAACAATTGGATAATTTGTAGAGCGCCGTTTTGTGAAAAATCACCCCAGGGACGCTAAGGGTTGGGCGATCGCGATTATAATATAAAATGTGTTAAATTAAACGTGATTTCGTAAATGTGTAGTTCAAACTAAATTACTTGTCTTAAAACCATGAAAATAATAATAATACTGATTGCGTCTTAAAACAAAGTGAACGTATATAAAGGCAGCAAGTTTTTAATCGGTCTAGGGAGGAATTGATTTGGCGAGATCTATCCACGGAGACCGAAAACCAGAGGATCAAACAAATTATAAACTCGGGTTCGAATCCCAACAGAGATTAGGGAGGTACAATTGTATTTACAGAATTATTTAATTACCCTTTTATAAGCGTAGGGAGGGGACCAACCTTGAACAAGTTGCAAGGATTTCGCTGAAATGAGGAAAGAAGCCGATAGGGGAGAGATCGAAAATTAAAGTGATTTAGCTATATAGTGTAACCAGGTAAGCTTCACGCTGAGAATGAGAGATGACTAACTGGGTGAGTTTTTATATTATTTATTAAATTTCAGAGGACCTTTTTAAAAGACGGATACAACCGAGGTACAGGAACTAAGTTTACGACACCTGTAGTCCAAATAATGTTTCAGAAAGGGAATGTGTCAATCAGACTATCTATCAGCTGAAAAGGGGAGACGGGCCAATGACCCTTTCATATATAGGACAAGGCGCAGGTACAGTCAGTCAAAGGGGAAGTTTTGCTAGCGTATGACCGCCCGAATAGAAAGCGACCGGATGCAACCTGACAAAACAAAATGAATACTTTTCTTCTGTTATTTGACTTTCTAATTTAATACTTTCCACCTATTGTTTGACTTTCTAAGTTACGAATTGGGGTGCACAAAAACAAATCTAAAGTCAAAAGGGGGAGATGGTAATCTCCGAAATAAAACTACCAACCGAACAACTTTTCTCAACAGGTAGAATCACGTAGTTAGTTGGGGAGCAGGCGACTTAGAAGATAAGGTTTATGAAATGATTTTAAAACACAGCGGTAATGGATTCAACTCACTCTATCTCAAAAGAACCGGGGGATACCACACATACATAGATAACTAGGTTTCTAAACCGAGAAACAAAAAACCAACACAACGTTCGGTGAAGCCTTTTTATACTGAACCGTCACGTGAAATGAGTACGTTCAAGGTCGTACGTCACGTAGACAAACTAGGATGTACACACTTGAAGGGGTGTGTAATAAAGAGGGAGGCAAGGGCTTGAAAGACGGCAGGGAGAACCTTCCTACCCCGGATATATACATAACCAAAGCCTTATGGAAAAGTTACCTATGGGACTTAAAGAAAATTTATCGTAGAAAGAAGAGAAGGAAAAAGTTTGAAGTAGAAAGGGCGTATCATTACAATGTGTGGTAAAACCATGTATGATCGTGTGAGAAGTGTGGAGATCCGCAAAGAGTGCAAGGCTGATATAAGCGTATATATATAAGAAAGGGACACTTAGACGGTTTGGGCATGTAGAGCGAATGAGCGAAGAGAGGAGTGTAAGTAGAATATATTACGCAAATGAGAATTGGTAGCAGAAGTCGGGGACGCCCGAGGAAGACATGGCACGATCAAGTAAATAAGATACTCGAGTAAGAGTCAAAATAATAGAAAAGTATGTATGAGACGATGTAAGAATGTGAATGAGGCAAGCAGTGTGTGCCAAGACCGAGTTATTTGGAGTTCCGTCCTATCTGCCTACCCTAGCGGGAAACGGCGTGATGGTTAGTTAGATGGTCAGTTTCTCCAATCACCCACATAATTTACGAAATCATGAAACGAAATATAAATAAGCTGCTGGAATGATAAATAATCCTCGATTAGAAATCAACACTTTATTGGAGACAGTAGGTATATAATATCTACACCATATTTCTTGCTCAGTTTTTTGTACTGATAAAAAGTTATAAAATAAATAACAAAAAATTACAAAATAAATCATTTTCACATTATAAAAAGTCAGTTTGTTAGGCTTATCAGCTTTTGCTAATTAAAAAAAATGCAATCTCTCCATAACCTTTTTTTAATACTTATAAGTATTTAATTAATTTATGTTTCAAATAAGTTTTGTCACCAAAGAGAAATCTATCTATATAGTGAAGAGTGGGTTTTTCGATAACTTATTCACTATAATAAATATTTGTTTACTTGAATCATATTAGAGTATGTTTACACTGTATAATTATAGTGATGTATTTAAAACTGAAACTTAAATATAAAATAGCACTTATTTTCCTTATTTTAACGAAAGACAAACATTCCCGTGTTAGGAATAACCTGACAATCTTTTAAAAAACTCCTACAACCATTGATATACGCCGAATTTTTTTTTCTGCAAACATGGAAGACATAGCTAGTAAAGGAACTGAACCCATGACGCCGAACACGACTCATTTGTAAACTCAGCTACTAATCGATTACTACCAACGTTGACAGTTTACGCCAGCAAAATAGAAAGTAGTTCCAAGCGAAAATCCGATGGAGAAAGTAATACGAGAGAGTTTAATAATATCTGTGACATTTTCACACTGCAGTTAAGCATTAGATTAAATGCAGTTTGCAAACCGACTGTAATTAATAGGAGAAAGTAGAATTAAGTCTAAATAAATAGCCACCGATCAACGGCCTATGAAGTTGTAATCAGATAGGACTAGATTCACGCTTGAGGTGAACCAATATCAAAAATGCGCTATATAAATTCATCACTATAAATATATCACTATATCTATGAACAAACTAGAGTTTGCATTATTGTATTTGTGTTACTGTAATAACTATAATCGTAATAAGTTTGTTGGTATTATAGTAATAAATATATGCCTAAATACTACATGATTGTGTTTGCTTTGCTTAACGATTGTCAAACAGATTGGCTAATAAATAATGTTGCATTTAAAATCGTGTTCTAATTAACCACAACAATACAACAAAGTGCTGCACTTTTATCGCAGTCATTCTGAAAGCGTTTTCTAATACTCTATTTAATTCCTAAAACCTCCGACATTTTGCAATGCATATCTGTTAGAATAACTGTCAGAATAAATAGAATAGATAACTATCAGAATGTCCGGATAAATTAGTTATTTTTTAACGTATTTCAAGATGAAATATTTTTTCTTGAAAGCAGATGAAAGATTCTTTCAGATTTTAGAAATCGACATTGAATTAAAAAATATTAAAACTTTGAACGCAAAGAAAGGTAAATTTTTTAAAAACGCTTACCGATTGTTTTTTATCATGTAAACTGTAATTTCTCGTTTACACGAATCTAAAAAACATATTTTAAGAACGAACGGAAAATTTTAACCAAGAACACTTAGGATTATTTTTTTGCAACCACAGGGTTTTCCAATAAGAGGTGTTATTTTGATATTCATTCGTAAAAGATTAATGGTTTCGTTGCTTGTGTGGCACGTAGCGCCGTCTTGTTGAAAGTAAACGTTGTCCAGATCAATACCGTCCAATTTCGGCCATAAAAAATCATTAATCATCTCTCGATAGCGCAATCCATTCACCGTAACTGTTGCTCCAGCCTCATTTTCGAAAAAGTAAGGTCGAATGACTCCGCCGGACCATAAACCGCACAAAACAGTCACACGTTGACGATAGAAAGGTTTTTCAACAATAATAACGCTTGGGTTTTCCGAGCCCCAGATGCGACAATTTTGCTTGTTGACGAAGCCACCGAGGTGGAAATGGGCCTCATCACTCAAGATGATTTGCATTTGATTCACTCAAGCGAATTTTAATAATTTCAATGCGTTGTTGAAGCGTGTATCGTTCCATTTTTATTAATGGCGTAGTTTCTACTTGTCAAATGTCAAAAAATGACAGCTTCAAAAGTAACATCTACCGAAATAGCGGGCTATTTAGAATAACACCTCTTATTGGAAAATCCTTTATATAAAAATTCAGACTGCGTTTGTTTGCGCTCTCAAAGCTCGAAAAGTAATCGATCGATATTGCCGAAAATGTCAAAGTTAGTTCTTATTAGTACCAGGAGTGTTTTTGGCTTTACATGGATTTTAAGAACAGAATACCCAGTGAGCATTGATGTATTATACTAGATTAGCCCTGTCTAGTTAAACTCATTTTTAAAATAACGCCACGTAGCGTACGTCACAAATATGGAGATGAACTTAACAACCCAACTCTGTTTAAACTCCTTGTACAAGCGTTCAAACTCGTAAGCTAAACCACGGAGAATTTGTTGTCAGAGGTGTTGTAATATGGACATAATTCAAATTTGAATATTTGGAACTCGGTTATTTTTGTGATTGAAAAAATGAACTTGCCCAGCAAAGCTGAGAAGCAAAATAGACCAACAAAAGGTAAAACGCAATGCACAGTGCCCATTTCGCATTGCGACATAATGCGGGGGCCTTTTCATAAATGTGCATGTGAACTAAACCAAAATTGTGTTGGGGTTATTTTTAAATGAATATGCCGTGTCTAGTCTAATTTAGTCGTCTATGCCAGTGAGTTATCGAAAATTATTTAAAAAAAATTATAGCATGATATAACAGTAAACTGAATTTGAATCAATATTATCACTCACCGAGAGCTTTCATGTACTCGTCGAAGTTCTCACTGCTCACCATCTTGTATTTCTTTCCTTCCCAAACAGCCATTTTGTTTTTTTTTTTTAATATAATATCACAATCAAATAAACTAAATCGATACTCCGATCTCTAGAGCAGGAACTGTAATGATACAGTGTCGAATAGATTACTTATATATATTTGAAAAAAATAGATAAAAAAAATGCAGGTACAAAAGGTCGAGATTGTCCGATAAGAATTAACCCGGAGATAAGCGGTATGAGAACCGAGAACACGCCTCTTATGAATTTAATGTTGATTTTGAAAATACAGATTAAATCTGTCAATTGATAAGTTACGTAATATAATGTATTCCAAGACAGTAATTTATGTTGACCGGATAACTCATCAAAATGATAATTCATCACATTTTTTAAAAGTTATATAAAGTCATGGAAAGTGATAAAACAAAAAAAATTATTAACTGGGTTAAGTAGGTTAGGTTAGGTTTAAATTTTATTTTTGTCATCGTTTCTAATGACTTTATATCACTTTTTAAAAGTGTGTTGAATTGTCACTGTGTTGAATTGTCACTGTGTTGAATTGTCACTGTGTTGAGTTATCATGGAACCGTAATCTATCTATCTATATAAATAAATATGTAAACGTTCGTTTGTTCAAATCTAAAAACTGCTAAAGATCTTCACAAATTCCTATGACAATTTGACACAACGTTGCATTTGAATACGCGTGTGTTTTTATATACGTATATTATGTAGATGTCACCACAGGTAAAAACATGCTTTTTTAAAACAGCGCCGTCTTTTGGAGTTTAAGCAACACACGCTATTATTCCTCTAACTGCACAGACGTACTGAGCCACAGCAACGCGTGGCGGGGTACAGATAGTCTGAAATAATAATAGTGGGATAGATTTTCAGCAAGTTAACTGCTAACTCCGCCGCTGACGTGATGTGACAAAGTCCTCTCCCGTCAATTGGTAAGAGTGCATTCAATCATTCTGCATTCAATCATTCTGCATTCAATCACTCTGCATTTAATCATTCTGCATTCAATCATTCTGCATTCAATCATTCTGCATTCAATCATTCTGCATTCAATCATTCTGCACTCAATCACTCTGCATTCAATCATTCTGCATTCAATCATTCTGCATTCAATCATTCTGCATTCAATCACTCTGCATTCAATCACTCTGCATTCAATCATTCTGCATTCAATCATTCTGCATTCATACATTCCCTGGCGTAGTGCCAACTCCGAGATTTCGCGGCGGTATTTTGGGCTTTTCTCTCAACGAATTAATGAAAATTTTTAAATAATAATCTCAAGACGCTGTAAATCAAAATACAAAAATGATTACTGAAAACGGTAGCTTTTACAAGCTTCCATTATATAAAGTGAACAAGTTCAGGCAGCGAACTGTTTATTCATGACAAATACTTGTTTTAACAATTTGTACAACAGTTGGAGAAAACGTGCCCGTCAATTGCGTCAATGAACATTGAGAAAATCAAGTATGGCTGATGAATTGAAATCCTGCTAAAAACGTGATTGTAATCCATTTCCTAATAAAATATTAGTCTATTCAGAATATATCGGAACACGTGTTCAAGCAGGTGTCCTTTTGTTACAATATTAGAATTTATGAACATGTGTTCCGACATCTTAATAGCATATTCATGTTTTACCGACAGCTTGTTAGGAAACCTGACAATTTATTCGTTGAAGGCCTGCACAGTCCCGTTTATAACAGAAATACGATTAATTGGACCAGATTTTAAATAAATGAGCAATATTTTGTATCAGTAAGTTTTCTTCGTGCACGCTACTTCATTCATTTTATAAAAAAAACTATTTGCACCCCGCCACGCGTTGTTGTGGCTCAGTCCGTCTGTGTAGATAGATAAACAATGGAGCGTGATGCCTTTACGTCCAACAGATGGCACTGTTTTATTTAAAGCTTGTTTTTATCTGTCACAGGTGACATCTATATAATTCATTTTCGGGAAATCGACAGTTTACACTTGTACATAAGTATTATATAGTAAAATAAAACCAATTATGGATTTCCTCCTTGTGACTTTAACTGAGACAGCATAATATGGAATAAGTTATTTAAATTTGTGAGAAAGGAATATGAATTTGAAAAAAAATATTTAAAAAAAAGAAAAAATTACAAAACAATACATTTATAGCCATGGAGAGATGTTGTAGATATAAATCAAATCATAATAGACATATAAACAATAGAGAAATAAACATTATTCACAAACCATCAGAGAAATATTCTTTTATGGACCTCTTTAATTTGGTAAGTTCGCAACTGAAAATATCAACCTTGGATAATACGCTTTTGTAATTATTGCATAGTCTGTTCAGGCAAGAATTCTGCTTGGAGTAAGTTTTGCTTTGATCAACCCTGAACAGGACACAAGAGCGTGTTTAACGCGCAGGTACATTGAATGGAATCTTGTTTTGTTTGTTTATTATTGTTAACTACTTTATACAGGAATAGTGCAATAATATATAAAAACAAGTATATAAAAACATACGCGTTTCCGAATGCAACGTTGTGTCAAAATTGCAAAGCAATCGGTGGAGAACTTTCGGAGATTTCAGATTTTGAACAAACGAACATTTACGAAGAGATACCGCAGTCTAGACGGAACTTATAACAGTTATTTTATTTATATTGCATGAAGGAGCTTGCCTCGACGAAACTGCCCCAATGTGTTGCCAGATTTATGGTTTTTACCATGCTCTCGTGGTTTTTGGATCCTTTATAACTCCCATATTATTGAAAAAAAAAGTTTAACATGATCCGCTCCTAATTAGCAAGTAAGTTAATAAATACTTAAACATCGATGGGAAGTCGTGACTGAGTACACAATTATAGTCACAATTGATTTCATACACTTTTTTTTTCCCTTTTGACAGCTCAATTATTTAATTGATGGTTGGGAGTGTAGGGGCATATATTGCCACTCAACACGCATATGTGGTATTTTTCACGTTAACATTTCTAAAACACATCAGCAGTTTTTTTAGGATTCACAATCAATGTACGTAAATATTATAATTTTTTAAATAATTTACGCAGGCAAGTCAAAGAAAGTTATTGACCCCACGGCTTGGCGACATAGTACCTACCTACATTGTGCTAAACAATGCAAATTTAATTCCTAGGCCTCCTTCGCAAAGAAGCATAATGTGACGCCCTGAGACTTTTTGGCGTCGGGGCAAACATGCGTCATTAACGCGAGGTTTTAACTTCGGTATAATATTATCTATCTATACATAAAAAGAGTGTCTGTGGGTTTGTTTCTTTTTTTAATAAAAATCTACAGTTTTATTCTGAGATTGATGAAATTATGCACTTGATCTTGCAAAAACCACAGAATAAAACCCGGGCAACACCGGTTTCCTCAGCTAGCAATATAAATATACTATTGTACATGAGAATTATGACACTACCACGAATTTTCAAATGGTGGAGTTGTAGAGTGAGATGATCAAATTCCATTAGTTTCCATTCAAATCTAAATCAAGCGTCTAGTTATGAACACCCATGTATCCCGTTTTACCGATACTTTTCCTATCTACAACCATAAGTTAACTAAGTTAATAAGTTAAATTCGTAAAAGTCCATTTCATCTGTAGAGACTTGTGTTTCTCTTTCCAACAAGATACGCCAACAGATGTTCGAAGTACTGTTATGTTATTTATAATATTATGTGCAATAGTTGAATATGATTATACCATCGCAGGACGAAACGGCCGTCACATAAAAATAAAGAACATAGCAGATCTAATCATTGGTTCAACCCACTGACATCACATTATGTCTTTGGTAAGAGGAAGCTACAAGCCTAAAATGTGTATATTCTTTCCATACCTTATATCGTAGGATGCATCATGTATCGTGCACACACTTCTGTCATATTCCACATGAAATCAAAAGTGAAATAGAAAATCTCTTCGCGTTAATAAACCCCTTTTGCGAAAGGGTCTTCACGCAGTAACACAATGCGAAACTTAACGAATAGCTATAAATGGCGACTACGGTACACGTCAAACCGTATCAAACAACAAACACCGCTTATCAACGGCTCTGGAAACATGGTAGCAAAATTCGTAAATTACTAAGCATATTTAAATATCCAGATTTGCATGGATTACCGTTAAAAAAGCAATATATTACATAGAGGCCGGTGATAGCGAGGATAAGCACTTGCAAAAGGATTAGACTAGCTTACAGCTTTATAGCGAATTCTTATATCTCCAATATATGTAATACAATTCGACGTGACAGCTCAAATAACTAATTTTATTTTTTTTTAAATTTATTGATGTCTTATTTTTTGGTTTTACTGATCCCATTTCAGGATGTTTTTTTAAAATTTATTTCATCAATCTGATTGATATTGCTTTTAAGGTCCATTAAATCCAAACATTAAATATTGGCTTTAATATAATATGTTGCGATAAACGCGCGCATGATAACTAGACTTATTGGAAAATGTGTAAAATCGTTTATATATTTTTTTGACTAAGGGAAAATGTAACGTAGGTAAGTCATAATACACGCGTTCATAGACATCGATCGTTTCATTTCCCTCGGTGACTAAAAATCTAAGCCCCCCGCCGCACAGTGGGCTGAAAATCGCCTTTCATAGACATAGAGACTTGAATTTTCAAGGGTATTTTTTTTGGCTAGAAATGGATTCTGCTGATCATTACTATGCTATAAAATGTCGTACGAAGCAATTGCGTGTACAAATGAAGGAGTTATAATTTTTTTAAGAAAAATTTGTATGGCGCTGACATTAAAAATGAGGCTATCTCTGGAATCATAAGGTTGACCGTTCTATCCTTACACACAGATAATACTACTATTTATTTGTATTTTTTTGACATACTTCATATTGTGGCGCAAGGTGCGATTTTTTTTTTTTAAATCCTCAAAGTTGAAAAAAACCCCTTTTAATGTTGATGATTCATTTTAATGCTTAAATGCTTTTAGGCTTGCAGTGTAAATAAAATATTGTAAACTAGACAAAGCATACTCATATGTAAAGCATTTAAGCATTAAAATGAATCTTCAACATAAAAAAGTTTTTTTTTTAACTTTGAGGATTTAAAAAAAAAAATCACAAGTTTCGCCACAGTACGAAGTATGTCAAAAAAATACAAATAAATAGTATTATATCTGTGTTTAAGGATATAATGGTCAACCTTATGATTCCAGAGATAGCCTCATTTTTAATGTCAATTCCATACAAATTTTTCTTAAAAAAATGATGACTTCTTCATTTGTACACACACGCAATTGCTTCATACACAATTTTATAGCATATTAATGATCAGCAGAATCCATTTCTATCCAAAAAAAATACACTTGAAAATTCAAGTCTCTATGTCTATGAAAGGCGATTTTCAGCCCACTGTGCGCCGCTCATTTGTACCAAGCGTAGTATTTTGAAGCCCCCCCCCCCTGAACGGGTCACGTAGTATGGGTACGTTACCTAATAACAATTTGTCAGAAAAACTCCAAATAGTATCTAAATTTTTTATTAGAAAATAAAGAACACAACATAAAAACAAAAATGGAAGCAAACAAAAAAGATAAAAAAGCAATTTTTTTCTTTGGTATTAATGAGAAGGATGTGCTTGCTTTTCTGAGCATAGTTTCTCAAAACGAGGTTGAAGTTTCGAAATCGCCACTCTCGTCTCTGTCTCTAAATTTATTTTTGATCTGTACTTATTATTAATTACTGCAACTGCAGAGAAACCTGTCTCACACAAGTATGATGTCGCAAACGGTAATAAAACCCTTAACGCTGCAGTGCTGATGGAACGATATTCTCGCTATAAAGATTGCCTCACGACGCCCCTGGGATGATCCCGCGGCGCCCCGGGGCGTCGCGACTCACAGTTAGGGAAGCCCTGCTTTAGATAAATTGAAGGTCCTCTTATCGTTTCGCTTGAGTAGAATACAAATAAAAAATAAATTACTCAATAAAAAATATAAATGTAATACTAAAAAAAATATTTTTTCAATAGAAATGTATCAACGCGTAAAAGAAACTACTTTTGAAAAATACAGTATTATAGCTTCACTTGATTAACTTTTTTGATTTCTTATAAAATTATGTACAAAATAACTAAAAACCAGTTTTGTGCTTGAAAGTCGAACGTTTCTAGACTCCGTTTGTCAAGCGATTTTAATGCCAATTACCTACAATTATAAGGTATACCAAGAATAAACACATTTTTGGCTTGTAGCTTCCTCTTAAGACAAATTATTTGTTTGCGCCCGTTCATACGCAATATGAATAATATTTAATTATGAATGTATAAAAACTCAACATATTTTTTTGGTATTCATAATGTACACACCAATTCGTTATGAAGATTAATCAAAATAGTGATTTGGCATTAAGCTTCGCCTTAAAAGTTTTTTTATAAGTTATAATATTGATAACACCAATACCAAGAGTGTAGAACGCTTCGACAAGCAAACATTGATTTGAGGTTATTATTATGTGAAGAAGTTACAGTAAAAAAATAACCAACGTTGAACAATATTTACTCAGTGATAAGAAATTATTTCAAATATTTACACTGTAATTTATGATATTGAAATGCATATTTCACTCGTAATCTGTACCATTACCCACAACTTGGGCAAAATCTGATAACTAAAAATCAAATATATGACTGTCTCCGTAGTCGAGGGGAAAGGCTTTCTACTAGCAATCTGGAGGACTTGGGTTCTATTCCCGGCATGCGCAAGTAAATTTTATTTAATTATTATTTTTTTGGTAAACTAATGTTATTTAACCAAAAAAATAATAATCAATATATTTTGACAAGTTTAAGTATCTTCACCAAAAAATGTAGACAATTTGTCTCGACGCCATCTAGTGAGAGAGTTAGCACTTAGGTACAATGCCTTTCTCATATAAAATAAAGTTGGTTGTTTTCAGGTGAAAAATTGTAATTGTTGAATGAATCACTAGTATATACATATTGAATTATTTTGCGGATAAGAGATAAGCCGCCATAGCTCAGTGGTCAGAGCTGTCGACCGGAAATCGAAAGGACACGGGTTCAAGTCCCGTTGGCGTCATGTATCTTTTATCAGGAGATTTTTCAATGTGGATGAGTGTTTCAGGCTAATAATTATTGCTTATAAAAATAATTGTTAAATTTTATTTGATTAATTTGTGTTTTTTCACAAATTACTCAAAAAATTATAGTATATTTGAGTGGAAGATACTCTCAGTATCGCCCTGGTGTAAAACCACTATTAAGAATTTGAAACGTTGCTTGAAATGGCTTTAACCGTGTTCGGTGACCAGATCTGAATAACCAAATACTCACCCACCTTCTTCTTTCCCGCATCCTTCACTTCCTCACTACCTTCAGCCTCACAAACAACTCCAATTGGGGATGTGATAGTCTCACTGACAGGGTTTCTCTGTTCACTGAGTACAAAGAACAAAAACTAGTATTTCAAAGAATTCGCACTATGCATGGTGCGTGTGGAGAGCAGTAGGCAAAACACAGTAGTAAAGTATGATAAAAAAAACTAGGTACTAAAGAAGGTACTAAAACCAACGATGTTACCACATTGCCACAAAGGTCATTTAAACATTACTTAAATGTTTGAATTCATTAGACCATACCGAAAAGTAATAAAATGTGACTTTATACAACCAATAAACTTAATATCGCGAATTCAAAATATTTAAATGAAACCCACAAACGTGCAATTTAAATAAATTTACAAATAACATCACTGAAATATTCGATACAATCGATGTAATACAATAATCTGAAACTCAATAAATAATCTACAATACCTTCAAAATGTACCACAGGGGTCATTGTTTATAATTATACATTGCTTATCAGTATTATTGTTCATTGTTTTGTCTGAATATGTACTTGCATAAACAAATAATATGAGTTTAAAATATCTACATCATCATCCGATTGTGGGTACAGTGTTTTGATACAAACTGGCTATAGTGTTTTAAGATAAAGTCGCTATAGTGTTTGGAAACAAAGTGGCTATAGTGTTTTGATCCAAACTGGCTATAGTGTTTTAAGATAAAGTGGCTATAGTGTTTGGAAACAAAGTGGCTATAGTGTTTTGAGACAAAGTGGTTATAGTGTTTTGAGACAAATTGGCTATAGTGTTTTGATATAAAGTGGCTATAGTGTTTTGATACAAAGTGGCTACAGTGTTTTGAGACAAAGTGGCTATAGTGTTTTGAGACAAAGTGGCTATAGTGTTTTGAGACAAAGTGGCTATAGTGTTTTGATAAAAAGTGGCTATGGTGTTTTGATACAAAGTGGCTACAGTGTTTTGAGACAAATTGCCTATAGTGTTTTGAGACAAATTGGCTATAGTGTTTTGATATAAAGTGGCTATAGTGTTTTGATACAAAGTGGCTACAGTGTTTTGAGACAAAGTGGTTAGTGTTTTGAGACAAAGTGGCTATAGTGTTTTGAGACAAAGTGGCTATAGTGTTTTGATAAAAAGTGGCTACAGTGTTTTGAGACAAAGTGGCTATAGTGTTTTGAGACAAAGTGGCTATAGTGTTTTGATACAAAGTGGCTACAGTGTTTTGAGACAAAGTGGCCATAGTGTTTTGAGACAAAGTGGCTATAGTGTTTTGAGAGTAGATTTCAATAGGTACTTACTACTAACAGGTACTTCCCAAGATACTTAATTTAACAAAGAAACTATGTGAATATGTTGTTGAATTGGGATATGTTGTGAGGCTGAATGTAGTGGGGAGGAGAAGGAAGAGTAAGGTGGGGTCACTAAACACTACTAAAGTGTTTGTTTTCAAGCGACGTTTCAATTTTAAATGGGTGATTTTTGATTCCACAGTGAAAGATACTTTCACTGTGGAACGTGCCGCAAATACAGGTACTATATATTATTTGAAATGAAATAATTTTTAAACAACACAAATAAAACTATATTTACTTGCAAGATCGGAGATTCATAACTTCTTCAATAATAAAAATAAAAAACAAAAATTAGAAAAAATGAATATTAGCGTTCTGGTGTTCGTTATAATTTTTTTTAATATTAACTCCACTCAAGAGGTCCAGAGCAAAATAATTTTACTGAGGGCTAATGTAATCTTTGATGATGCCGTGGTGAGGGTTTTTTGAGGAGAGAAAGGAGTGAACATGCGTCTTGAAGAGACCCATGTAGGAAACACAGAGCAAATCCGCAAAGCCGGCAAATCTTTTCACAGCCGAGCCGTTGAACTCAAGAATGAGTCGTAGAAACGACCCATTCGTTTATACAATAGGCATACGATTATTACTTAGGTTGAAAGCAATTTAATAACCAAGAATGAATTATTTTTAAAAAGAAAGATAAACATAGGGCGTGGGCGAGGGCGTGTTTCGTGATCCAAAAATTTGCCTAATCAATGATTTGCCTTAAATTTCCAATACTGTGTTTACGAAATTCAATAAGTGAGACGGAGCGCTGGGCTGTTGGGCTAAATTAAATTTAATTTTATAATTTAGTTTTGTAAACTAATATATATTATAAAAATAAATCCATGTTTCCATACCCGCCTAATTTTGCACGACCAGCCACTGCCACCCACTAGTGGTAAAGGTGGTAGATAGCCCTTGGTGTCACATCGAAAGTAAAAGGGTTTGGTGGGAGTGTGTGATGAAAATGTGCTTTGTTATGGGAAGGCCTCGAATGCTTCAGATTATTTCAGATTGAGCCCGCCGACCGTGTCGGTGAGTCTGGTTCCAGAAAGTTCATGAAAGTTCTCGAATGCTCTAAAAGGTTATGGAAGGAGAAAGTTCAAGAAGGTTCTATAAGGTTCCAAACTGAGTGGCGGTGTATGTCGGTGAGTTCAGGAGGTTCCGAAAAGTTCGAGAATGCTCTTGAAAGTTGTGGAAGGAGCCACAGCAACGTGTGGCGAGGTAGAGCTAGTTTATTTTATAATGGCATTTAGTTTCTACTTATATTCTATATCTTAGACATATTCTTAATTTATGTATTTATTAAAAAAAACATCTATTAATAAAAAAATATGTATTATGGTAAAAAAAATTGTATTCTTTAGGGGTTAAATTTTTTATGTGATATCGTCGTTCGTATAAATGTTCGTCGGAGCATCTTCCATTGAAATACCGTTAGAACAACAATATATTAGGTAAGAATATCCATCAAAAGATAATACACCTGATGAATCTTTTACGAGGGCACCATTTATTAGAAGAAGGGTAAGTATTTCAACCGATACTTCAAGATAACTAACTCTCTCAGAGCACCAAGTTGTGCGCCAATTTGGTGTTGCAATTCTCCCCTGAAAAATCAATTTATTCGCGCACGCGTCCCATGTCAAAAATAAACCATGGGCGCAACCGGGGGGCGGCTCGCAGGCGGGGAGATGAGAAAGTAATTAATGTTATTTTTCCACTGCTTTCGCATATAAGATTAATTATATAATTCACGATAAGCCATGTTTGACAGTGATAACGTTTTCGTTAAGATTTGATTACAAAGATTAAATTATCATATTTATTCTGTAAATAAACAGATTGTGGTGAAAAAAATATAATTCTTTAAGCCTTTTATCTATTTGCAGTTTGTGTAAATAATTATTATATCAGAGGTCATAATAATAGATTTAAAATATACTCGTAAGACGCTATCTCTTCAAAACAAATTGTAAGTAATTAAAAAGTACGTTTGTATTTAAATCATTTTGAAGAGGACACATTAAATGTATTTGTGCACACGAAAGATTCATATAAGTTTTTAGAACTTGTTTAGAAAACCCGCCCGCAGTCCCCTCTTACCCCGCAAATGCCAAAAATACGTAAAGTAAGAATAAAACAACTTATAATGGTACGTATTTTGCGAACCAAAACGCGAACCGAACCACGAATTACGGGAAAGGAACGAAGCGGCGTTTCGCGCCATTTGCGATTGATTCGTTCCTTTCCTATAAGTTGAGGTTACGTTCGGCAGTTCGACTCGCGTATATAATTATAATTAGGATAAGAGTTCCTCTTTTGGGTTGGGTTAGGTTAGGTTATTCGGTATAACCCCACATACGCTCTATCTATTATGTTGGGATAGGTTTAAGAGGAAGCTACAAGCCAAAAATGTGTATATTCTTGGTATACCTTATATTGTAGGTAATAGACATTAAAATCGCTTGACAAACGTAGTCTAGAAACGTTCGATATTTTGTAAATAATTTTATAAAAAAAGCAAAAAAAGTTAAACAAGTGAAACTGTCACAGATGATCTTAGCTATAATACTGTTTTTTAAGTTGTTTCCGTTATGCGTTCATACATTTCTATTGAAAAAATGTTTTTTTTTGTTGTTTACATTTATATTTATTATTGAGTAATTTATTTTTTTATTTGTATTCTGCTCAAGCGAAACGATAGGAAAACCTTCAATTTATCTAAAGCATATATTTGGAATTCATAATGTACACCAATTCGTTATAAAGATTAATCAAAATAGTGATTTGGCATTAAGCTTCGCCTTAAGAGGAACATGCACAATGCGATTGTGAGCATTTAGATATAGTCACGCAAAAAAATTAAAGCAATGTTTTTATATCATATTTTGCACGTACATAGTTTTGGATTGCATTTTGCGTCTATTGCAGGTAGAAAATAATATTAATGTCAAATAATTCGCAGAATTATCGTGTCCATCATACATCATTATTATTATAGGGGTAACAACCCTATTCTTACCTTAATAAACCACATTCTCCTATCTGTCTTTTTTTCGATCTTCACAGATGCATCCCGCAGTGTTTGAACAGAGTATTCGTACATTGTAAGACAATGCAAGTGAGCCTGCTACACCTCGATACAAAGGACTACGCACATCAAAATGGAGATTCAACAATTCTCCCATTTTTCCAAAAAATAAATTTGCTCACTTATTCAAATGAGAATTGGACATTGTTCCGTTCCTTCTAACCTTTTTAAAATTCACGTGCTTGACTCCCCAGATTCCACTTTCTGTGGTCAACTTTAGATCACGTGTTTTTGGTTGTCCCTCTCTAAACAAATATCCTTCTTCTATCAAGCCTTATCTAAATTGCCACCTCTCCATCCTACATCTCATCTCTTCTATGTCTGAATTTGACTACAATCTTCTACATAATTACGAAATTTGTCCATTTAAATAACATTAAGATATTATTCATTCTCCTTCCCTCTCTCGGTTATTTGAAGCGATGGCCTAGAACACCCTAAAAGGGTTCTGAAAGCCAGAAACATTTGAAAACAATCATTGCTGTAATCTCAACTGTTCTAAAACGATAGTAGATATATATCAAACCGCACACACGTCTAGGTGTTCAATATCATGATACGCGATATTGAATTTCTAGAATCGTTGAAACCGTCTGCGGCTTAACACGACAATACAGCAATAATATCATTGCTGCGGTTTGCTACGTGGAAAATATTTCAAAAAGGTAGGTAGTAATAAGAAAACATTATTCCAATATTATGTATTATCTATATAAATAAAAATGTTAATACACAATAAAAGTATATAAATTTGTTTTAGACCACAAGGAAGGGTGCTTCCGAAACCGGTAGAGTGTAATTAAAATTAAAGTGTCTTTTTTTCGATCTTCACTTAAAACTTTTTAATATTCTCCTGACGAAGGAACGGTGCTTCCGAAACCGGTAGAGTGTAATTAAAATTAAAGTGGTCTAAAACAAATTCATATATTTTTATTGTAAATTTTTTTTTTTTTTTTTTTTTATATTAACTCCACACAGGAGGCCCTGAAGAAAATAATTTCCCTCAGGGCCTATGTCATCTTTGGGGATGCTGTGTGGAGGGTCTTTTTGTGGAGAGGAAGGAGTGAACATGGGTCTTGAAGAGTCCCATGTTGTAGGAGGGAGGAAACACAGAGGCCGGCAGTCCGTTCCACAGCCGAGCTGTTGAACTTAAGAACGAATCGTAGAAGCGACCCGTTCTCATGTGACAAATGTCAACCGTGTACAAATGTTGGGCGCGCGTTTGGCGTGTATCCCGACTACGCACCGGTGCCGAAGGGATCAATGACGCTAGTTCCTCAGAGCATCTTCCATTGTAATACCGATAGAACAAGGACAGCATACCTACCTGACGCCTGTGCTCTAAAGATTGCAGTCCGTTTGTTAAGATTGGGGAATCTATCAAACGGACCGCCCGTTTCTGCACAGAGTCAAGGGTTTTTTTCAGGTATTTAGGGGCTCCGGACCAGAGATGGCTGCCAAATTCGACAGTAGGGCGCACTTGCGATTTGTACAGGGTCAGCAGTTGTGTACTATTAAAGTATCTGCGGGCCCTGTACAGTACGGGCCCTGTAAATTATGACGAGCCACAAAGTAAATGCTTATTACAAATAAAAATAAAGTTCGTTTGCTCAAAATCTTAAATCTCCGAAAGTTATTCACCGATTGCTTTAAAATTTTGACACGTTTCAATCGAATACGCGTGTGTTTTTATATACCTACATTATATAGACACCTGTAACAAGTATAAAACAATTTTTTTTTAAACAGCGCCATCTGTTGGATATAAAAGCAACACTCGCTATTGTTTCTACATCTGCATAGATAGTGTGAGCCATGGCGAAGTGGCGGGGTACAGCTATTAAACAATAAATAATATTATTTACGTGTTCTTCAACTCTATCCATGTATTGACTTGTGAACCTGTAATGTACGCAATGAAATGATATCCCGAGATTACAACATTTGACCCTATGCGTTTTAATACCTCCATATTATTTAATATCACACTAATTAATCGGTGCTAAAACAAAATATAAATGCTTGTTTTAAATTTACGTCAGGATTTTCGTATCTATAATATTGATAATTTTAGCGGTATATATGGAGGGACTATGGCATCCCTAATTGAGATTGTTGTGAGACTGGAGATAATGGGAGGGAAAGGAGGTAGGGAAGAGGAATGTTGGGAAGAAGGTATGAACAGATATGATCACCAAACGTGGCTAATCCAGTTTCAAGCAACTTTTTGATTATGAATGGAGGTCTTTCATTAAAAATCAAATACACACATCAAATTTCATACAAATCATAAAGCTTTGCTAGTTTCAGGGTAGTTGTTTCAGCGGTCGAGGCCATTTCTTACATTTTCCAGACACATTATACGGTTTAGTTATTGTAAAAAGCTTCTAACGGTAATGTTTTAACCGCTTTATTCGATATGCCTTGTGAAATGCAGAATAGACTGGCAAAATGAACGTTGACTGCTTGACCCGATTTCTCAATCAACAGTAATACAACTTCCGATACAAATAATACTAAACGAGATAACTAAACTTTCGAGATTAACTTGCACTGTACAACTCGTAGGCCTGACAGGATTCTTAACTATACAGCAGAAAATTTGTTTGTACGTCACATTGAAAAGCTAAAACTTTTTATTTAGATATAAAAACATAATATCAAAATTGTGTGTGGTAAAAAAAAATGTAGATACAACATAAAATGTATAAATCTGTTTTATGGAGCGCAAAACTTCCGAACGGTAAGCTCTGGTGTCGTGAAATTTGTACAGCTTTTTCTTTTTGGAATGAAGGTAAAACGACAAGTTTCGTGTGTAATCGTCTTTTCCTTCACGAGCTATGCAGCTTAAATCAACTTTTTAGGTCAAATCAAGCCGTTTACTATGATCAGGTCTTACTAATCTCCAGAATTTGGCTGAATTTAAACGGGCTTTAAAAACAAAATTATTTTAAAAATCTTACCATTCATAAATCTTAGCTTCTTTTCAATATTTTATAATAAGCCATATTCTAAAACTTCCGGTAATTGTTTGGTTTCGGTTGCCTCTTTATTATTGTACCTTTTTTAATGTCTGCTCAGAAGATTCTCATTTCTGAGCACAAACTGCCTCCTGTTTTATATTATGTTTTAGTTTTAATATTCTTGTTTTGTCCTGTCCTGCTGTTAAAGTTTTATTATTCTAAGTTTTGTCATCACTTTGTATAAACAATATATTTAGCGTTTGTTGGAAAGTAAGAGCTTTATAGATGCACGCACAGAGGGCAGTGCTTAGAGCTTGCGTGGAAGTCCGCAAGATGGAGCCAGTGTCCAGTAGTCGCCAGGGCCAGTGGGAAGGCTCTCAGAGAAACTTACTGTTTCAGATTCCAATTAGCCAGCTTCTAGTTAGGTCGACTATCGATTTATCTAAAAGAACCTATTATTTATAATCTCCTTCCAAGACGAGTTGGAGACCTGTTTGTACGAACACAGCAGTGTTATAATATTAGATCTTTACTGGGTAAGTAACACTGTAGGAATAATTTTAAGAACATGACCACTAATACCACTGACCGATTTCACTCTCGACCGCCCTGGCAAGAATATTTGAAAAAATTTTATCGACGGTCGTAACAGACCATCTAACGACAGAGGATAACCAGTTCGGATTTAAATCGGCACTGTCAACATCTATGGCAATATATTCCTTAAAAGAAACCATTAGCTACTATAAACAAAGAAAAACGCCAATTTATACCTGCTTTCTAGATCTAAGCAAAGCGTTTGATCGTGTTTGTCACAATAAACTCTGGGAAAAACTCAGGAAAAGAGCAGTTTCAGAAGATATAATAGCGATTCTTTCAATTTGGCACACGCAGCAAGAAAATGTGGTGAAATGGTCCGGCGAGTTTTCCAACCCATTTTATTTGAAAAGTGGCGTAAGGCAAGGAGGAAGCATGTCTCCAGCACTGTTTAATATATATACTGATGAACTAATTCAAAGACTTAATAACAGTAAAATAGGTTGCCATATTCAAGGAGTATGTGTAAACAATATTAACTACGCAGATGATATGGTTCTTCTAGCACCGTCACTTAGCGCACTGATGAAACTACTCCAAATATGTGAAGATTTTGCAAATAATCATAACCTTGTATATAATACGTCCAAATCAATAGTTATGGTTTTCAAATGCAAAAACGAAAACATGCTAACACCTTCAGTATGGCTTGATGGAAGGAAAATGGATGTTAGTCGTAGCGTCAAATACCTGGGACATATTATCACAGACGACCTGAAAGACATCGAGGATATGGAAAGGCAAAGAAGAGCGATATCCGTTAGAGCAGGTATGCTGTCAAGGCGTTTTTATCTCTGCAGTACAAACGTGAAAAAGATACTTTTCAATGCCTTTTGCACTTCGCTGTATACGTCAGAGCTGTGGGTGGATTACACTTCATCCCAATGGCATAAGATAAAAGTTGCATACAATAATGCATATCGCCAACTATTCTGTCTACCGAGATACTGCAGCGCCACGGAAATGTTCCTGGAGGGACGAGTACACTCTTTCAGAGCGCTTCTCCGCCATCACATGGGAAGCTTATGGCGCAGACTACGCCAATCTAGTAACAAAATCATCGCTGCCATGGTTGCCTGGATGGAGTCTCCTCTGATGGCCCTCTGGAGACGGGAGATTTGCAAATATCCCCCATAAACGGCTGTTCACGCTCATTTTTGTGTTTATATTTTATCTTTTTTCACTTAAATTCCGCTTTTTTGTGCCTATCGGAATCGCCATGTTATTACCAACCTTATTATTATTTTTATTACTTATTATGTATATTATTTCAAATATGGAATGTATTGCATTGCACTACCCCTGCATACATTCTGGAATAAATTCTTATTATTATTATTATTATTAATACTAAATTACCGTTTGTTATAGTAAAGCGCACTTGAAGTGAAATGACATTAAACTCCACTATATAAATTCAATGTTGTTATTATTATTAATATTAACAAGCAAAAATAAACCAATATGCTGCACAGTGGACGAAATGAAAGAAAGAATTTTTTTTACTGCGAACACTAGCAACAAGTTCAATTTATAAAAAAAAGAATGTTGAAACCTGGTGAAGCCGGGTAGTAACCATTTGTGATATATAATAGAATATCGAGTCAATCGTGACAATGCTTTTCCACAAAAAAAGGAATGAGTCGAGACCTCTGTGCGGTTTGGAGTTACTGGTCAATGTTCTAACGTTCTAGCCTTGAAAATGCAGACAGTGAAAAAGCATTGATAAAAACAGAAAAGGATTATTAAGGCCAGGTTAGGTATACTCATTTCGATTCTTAGAAGTCCCTCTGAATACAGTAAGCGTAAAACGAATACTTCTTTTTATTATAATTGGGTAATTCGATGCATTGCAGAGCTATTTTTTCAGTTATAATAATTTAAAAAAAAAAAACAGTTTCAATAAAGTTTCTATTATTTTTTTGGTAAACTAATGTTTAAGACAAGATTTTTTATGCATAGCATAAAAAATAGTTAATAACAAAGGGTATAAAATATAGTTGTATACTTTATAAAATAAAGTTGGTTGTTTTCAGGTGGAAAAATGTAACAAGCAGTAATTGTTGAATGAAACACTAGTATATATTGAATTATTTCGCGGATAAGAGATAAGCCGCCATAGCTCAGTGGTCAGAGCTGTCGACCGGAAATCGAAGGGACACGGGTTCGAGTCCCGTTGGCGTCATGTATCTTTTATCAGGAGATTTTTCAATGTGGATGAGTGTTTCAGGCGAATAATTATTGCTTGTAAAATAAAGTTTCAACTGTTGACAATATTGCATCTCCGATTTGGGTTTGTTTTAGGCTGAAGGTAGTAAGGAGGGAGATAAGATAGGAAGGTGTGGAATTATCTGACTGTTCAAATCTGGTCACCAAACATGGCTAAAGCTATTTCAAGCAATGTTTCAATTCTGAATGGTCGTTTTCACCAAGGCGATATCTGAGAGTTTCTTCCACACTGGAATGTACTATATATATTATTTTTTAAATGAATTAATTGTGAAACGATACAAAATAATTAAATTAAATTGAGCCTGCGACCTCCGGATTCGTAGTAGATAGCCTTATCCCTTGATCAAGGAGGCCGTTTATAGCACAATTGAAAATAAGCAACAAAATAAGACTTGATCTAATTTTTTGACAGTGAAATAGGTATATATAAAAGCTTCATAACTCATAATGGTAATAAAATGGCGTATAGTTTGCGTTGATCTTGAAATTAACAATACAAATCTAATAACTCAAGAGCTTACTCACTAGGAAAATAAATACACGAAAATAAAAAAAATCGTTCATCTATAAAATTCAAACTAAAATAGCTATCCAAAATTCATGGCGCCAAAGCTCACCGATAGAAAACTATTAAGAAAACAGGTTTGATTATTCTAACCTAACCTAATCTCCACAGCGTCTGTTTCTTTCCCACTTACATATTTATATTATTTTAGTCTCTGAACATTTTATATTTCGCGGTTATCATAGAGCCAGTATCTCCGGGCTTATTTTACTCTATAAAAAACAAATTTTCAGTGAAAAACGTATCATGCCGAAATATCTAGAGTCAATATAACATGGGACTGTCCCGCTCCCGTCCACTATGGTGAGAAACGTGTCACCTGGTGCATGTAAATTGGACATTGTCATGTCATTAAAACAAAATACATGCAATTTAGAACATAATGACATGCATGTCGAACGTTCGATATAAAATTACCGATTTCGAAGCGATATGTCGAAAGTTCCTACAAAACAACATTATTATCGATAGTGTTTGCACGGACCGCGTTGTGATAAACCTACTTGATAAAATTATGCAGATATTTGAGGTGGTCGATAGGGCGCTATAAAAACGAGTATCAACAACAATTGCCGCCATTTAAAAACTTTCGGTGCTCGATGGCACTGACTTGATCACATGGCACTTCAAAATCCGTCAAGAGCCAAGACCTGTAGTACTTATTGTTTGTGGTCGGCATTGGTTTTAGCCGTGACTAGTGATCTAAATAGTCGTGTACTTCTCAACCTTTCTCTACCCATCTCCTTACCCTCCTCACTCACCCCTTCAGCTTCACTGTATATTCCATTGTAGAAAAAAAAATCACGTATTTAATGAAAACTTATCAAATTTTATCGAAAACTTTATGTTGGAGCGGAATTTAGAGAATTTGCAGAGAGTGATTTTATTATTTCTCTAATAATTGGGTAATTGATTAGCTTCAAGGTAGTTTCAACTGATTGTAAAAACAGTGGAGTCGAAGAAACCGGGCGTAACAAATGTAACAACCTTACCTAAATAAACAAATTATAGACATTTCGTTCAAACCGAAACGAAGATATATAAAGAAGAATGGCGGGCGGCGTGGATTTGTTTTTTTTTTAATATAAATCTCCAGCTTTGTTACGAGATTGATGACATTTTGCACAATAATTATTGCAATATTCTACAGCAGCACACATAAGCGTAACTACATTGCCCACTCTCCGATACAACGACTTCACACCATGGGAAATCATTACTTGGGTGATGTTGACATATTCAATATAAACTTGGCAAGTTTTGTGAATCATTTAAAACATTTATTTCAACAATACTCCCAAACACATCATGTAAACCTACAAATAGCTGTAATTTTCTGTTTTTGTTTCTTGTGTTTGTATGTCTTGTTGCATAGCTTTTATCAAATGTAATTTTAGTCTTATTTTTTATGTTTCAAAGTATCTGTCAAATTAAAATTATACTACCAACCATGTAAAAGCCCTCTGGGCGTTAAATAAATAAATAAATAAAAACAAGAGGAAGGCAACTGTTTACGTCTGATTAAGAAAAAAACACTGGGTAAATCATGTGCAATGCGCGGGAAATTCCTCAGCAGCAGAATTAAATATAAAGCAAAAAATACGACACAACAAAAACCAAAAACACAGAACAGTGAGCTCTGGCGCGTCTTGAAATTTGGAAAAAAAATCTCGTCTGTAATTTCAAGGTATACAAAACTATTTTTTTCGCTGGTAGACCACTCTATGATGTTTAGCTACGCTCGCTATGCAGCTGTGCAATACCCAGAATGGAAAAGTACCTCGTCTAATTCAAGAACCCAATAATTTATTTCCGCTATGCGTATGGCTGTGAATGCGATCATTCATTCACACTAAAAGAGTTAGTTATAAGAGGGAAAACTAAATATATAGTTATACTAGCGCAGACCTGTGAAAAATCACGGGATATTGTAGTATTTACTAAACTCAGCCTGTTTGTACAGATAGGGAAACAATAGCGGGTGTTGCTTTTACGTCCAATAGATGGAGCTTTATTTACATGCCACAGGTGACATCTATATAATAAACTTTGAAAATCACGAAATCTGTCAAAAATTCAAACAAATGAAATACACATTTCTAAAATACAACTATTAATAAATTAATTAAAATATAATATTTTTTGATTATACATTTATACATAGGTAAATACCCACCTTGTCGCTTGTCTGAACAATTCTTCACACAATCAGTTGCAATATTGTTGACATAAAAAAATCCGTTTACTTAATTAAAAAGGATAAAAAAATCTTTTGAACAGCGAGCTCTGGCATCGTGAAATTTGCACAGCCTTTTCTCAGTGAAATTTTATGTCAACGCAACTATTTTCGCCGCTTTACGTAACTTTCAGCTTTCAAACATTAATATAAATGGACACAAGTTAAAACATTTTTTGAAGGAAAACCTCGATTCAACAAATTAATTAAGTCCTATATAAAAGACAACTATTGAATATACTGCGTTTTAACAGTTATTTCGTTCAAAATACGGATAATTTGACATATTTTGTTCACGACTTGTTTTGACGTGTATTTAGTTTTTTTGGCTAGATTTTTTTAAAAATAAACCCAAACTATGAACCCATCATAGGGTCCTAATTGGAGTTAAATATACGTAGAAAAAACTAACCTTAGAACTGTCACTTCAAAAAATAATTACCGCCAAGTGAACAAACAATTTTAAGTTTCATGATGACGAAGTACGGGAAATCAAGTGTTTTTGGTTTGAAAATTTGGTAGTTAATATTTATGGATATTTAGTTGAAAATCAAGTAAGGTAAAATAAGATGTAATTATTATTAATACACGGAGAAAACTTACTGAAATGAAATATTCTTAATTTATTATAAAATCTATTTTGAATTACTAATATTTTACTGGGATATGATCATGCAGTCACATTTTAACAGTATCTTGAATACTAAAAGCCGCACTCATTTTTCTCCGTGTACCAGAGAGACGATTGTCCAAAAGTACAGTACAATCTTCCCACTATCAGCTATTGTACATCTGCTTTCATAACTGCTTTAAAATAAATAGATATTTCACAAGTACCGTAGCTTCATTATGTACAAATTACAGTACCAACAAATGGAAAGTCATTCACCTATACAAGTTGGCACCCGGTTTAAAAAGCGACCACTCCACGGTGCTACATAAAAACGAACCAGTTGGTATTCGTCCAATAATGATATCGGGTACACTTTTACCGGTGGTGGCTTACCGGACTAAGTAACTATTCGTTTGTTGGAACATTGTCATGATAAGATGATGAATTCCTAAGGCAAATATTTGGTGTGAATGTGTGGTGAGGCGGTGTTGGAGACGACACATGAAATGCATTGGCGCACCAAAAGTTTATATATTTTTAATTTAACGAGTTTTTTTGTAAAAATAAGACCGGATCTCGGTTGGATTGTGATAAGTATAAACAGCAGCCAGAGTTGATACAAACAGAGTACTACCCATGCAGATGCATTGCTTGTATACAGTAAATTTAAAACATGTTATTCGACTTCAGAAAAGTATCACCAAAAATACTCATTTCGGCGTGTGCCCTGCATAACTTCGGTTCAAAGAACTGTGCAAAAAAGAATTTGCTTTCAATGTAAGTGTCATTTTCAAAATTGGAAAAGTATTAAGTGGAAAAGCACTAACCTATAATGTAATATTTTTGACAGAAAATTATTTCATGTACTTTTCAAAATTGGAACTGATTTGTCAAGAATTCATAACATCCCATTTTTCACGGTTCTGCGCAAGTATTATAAAAAATGTTAAAAAAACATATATCAGTATAAGTAGAACGCAGGATTAAGCAGACTTAAAAAATGCTGTTTCTCAGTGACATTTTATGAAGACGTCACTGTAGGAAGTGAATCCACATATATATCACAACCGTAAGTAAACGCTAGCCGGGACTCATGCGACAAAATGTTTTCAAAACATTGATAAAAACTTTGATGTGGGGCGCCAATGTTTCTGTTTTTGTTCAATGTTTTGAAAACATTTTGTCGCAGGAGACTCGGCTTAATTGCGCGGCAGCTTAAAATAATCTTAGTTTTAAAGTAACCTTCTCAGTAAACAAAATGATTGGATTGTGGATATCCACACCCACAATACAATTATTATTGTTTTCGGGTGTAATGTTTCATTGTTGATTTATATTTATCCTAACCTAACCTAGTGAGCGAGATAATGCATTGTAACTGCGTGAAAAAAGAGTATTTTTAAAATTTAAATATAATAAAAGAATCCATTTTTTAGATGCCCATCAAAATAAAAATATTCTGGGCAGACCGCACACTAAAAAGAAAATAAAAAGCGATTTTTTCCGTAAATAAACATCAACATTACAAAATCTGTAATCAAGAATCTGAATTTACAAACTGTTCAAAATGCTCGGTGTTGTTGCCAGAGTAATTAAATGATAACTAACACAGATATCATGCTTTTAAACAATTTTCAAACAAACAAAAAACGCAACATAATTATTTTAAATATAAAATTGGTCGAGTAATATTGTTCAAAATCATTTTTTTAATGTAGTTATGTGTTAAGGTTTATCATAGCCCGCCTCACTAGGCTTAGCCTGTGTTGAGGCAGCTATTTATTAAGTTTATTTATAGTACTATAACGTACCTACAATTATATAACAATACGAACACTCAATAGTTAGGTAGCATCAATATCAATACATCATTTACCAAGTTCGTTTATAGTCCTAATAATATACCTACAATTATATGAAAATACATACAATAATGAGGTTGCATCAATAACTGCGAATTTGGATGAGTGCACCGGTAAAGGCCCTATCATTACTTTTAATCCAATTTTTTACGCTATCTTTGAAATTTTTTTGTGAATGACATGTTTTTATTTTATCAGGAAGAATGTTGTAAAGTCTTGTCGCAAGATATCTTTCAGCAATTAAAACTAAAGCATTGAATTAGAATAAGTTAACGAAACTCTCTGTGAATTTTAATAATATTATATTAGCATTAATCGGAAGCAGGAAACCGACGAGAACGTCCGGATATAGTTGGCTGAATAATTTATAATCTCCATCATCGACTCCCACCAGTTTTGGGAATCAAGTCCTATTGTGTACTCAATGACAGAATTACGTACGTACGATTAACTGCGTAGATAGAATGATTTCACCTCCGTAATGTGGATATAACGGTGGTCATCTTTTTCTTACAACTATCTAAATAAAATTTATTTCATATTTTCATTGTAGGCACTTCGAAGGATTTGTAGACCCAGAAGAGAAATCTAATTACTAAATGACCAATAGAAGTTTAAATTTAGTCAAAACTTATGACTTATTTATGAATAACATTGCACAAATATTGTGCTTAGATGAACCTGAAAATGGTTTTTAAAATACATATCTACCTACCGCGAAATTTTTTTATAGTATATTAAGTGCTTTTTATAATCAAATTTATTATTCATAATATAATACAAGAACAATTTCATGTTCTTTGTTGCACCTTGAATTGAGCAAGCCGGACGCTGCGGGTTGGGTAAATTTCATTAGATTAATTTGTGTTAGGTATTTAATAATTTATTCATTGAAAAGCATTAAAAAGTTTGGTAATTATTCGGAATCGCTGGCCACGGATAATACGATTTTTTTTTAAATAAAACCTACTGATTTACCTTAATTTTCTTTTGTTGGTATTCCTGATACGAGTGGCTAGAATTTTTATCATTTACTCTATGCAAATACTAGGTAGCCACTGTTTTGGCCGAACTTGAAAAATGAAATAAAGGAATTTAGGTATGTTTTATAAATAAATATTTTAAATAAAGGTAAGGTTTTGTATATTTGCGGTACGTTCCAGTGTGGAGATACTCTCAGTATCGCCCTGGTGTAAGATCAACATTTAGAATTGAAATGTCTTTGGCCGTGTTTGGTGGCCAGATCAGAATAGCCAGGTACTCCCGCATCTACTTCCCCTTCCCACTACCTCTAGCCTTGCAACATACCCCAATTGGGGATGCCATAGTCTCACAGGCTCCAAAGGATTGGTAGCAGTTGGGACTCCGTGCGGATTCACATAAAAAATAGAAAAAACCTTCCCCTGCGACGTGCTATGTTCTATGGAAGTCCGTTTTTTAAAATAGGGGATCATTTAATCATTATTGTGAACCGCCCCTTTACGAATAATTTAAAAATTATATTCATTCATACTATAATTAAGGAAACAAAACGTGCACAAATAACATTTCTCAACACTGCAAAGGCCATTTTAAAGATTCATCATAAAATCAGAAAAAAATATTTAGCTTTTCTAAATGTATCTACTTTCGTGGCCACAGACAAAATAAGCGAAACGCCCCTGACCGGCGAGACATGTGTTTCGTGTAAAAAATATTTAACACAAATTAAGTACCTACGTACTAAAATCATGTAGGTAGGAATTCAAATTAATTATCATTATATACAACAGATGTGCGGCCACGTTGTGCAAAAATTGTAACATTATTATTGCATAAAAAATACTGCAATTATTTTATACGTTGAATATTTGATAAAATAAGAAGGAAACCACAGAGTTTTTCATAGGAACATGTTGATAAGATTCCGAATTAATAGCTTTCATTTAAAATAAACACGTACATAGTGTATTGCATGAGTTTATTACATATTTAAATATATTAAATATCACGTACCTAACGCCTTCATGTACTCATCGAAGTTGTCGGAGGTGGCGAGCTTGTATTTCTTGTTCAGGAAGGCGTCCATCTTTATTTGATGAATTAAACTCGCGTCTAACTATGAAAATACTTTAGTAACTGCTAAGATAACCTAGCAATTGGATTTAGTATTCGAGAACGGACTGGAAGCCGGTAAGAATAGAGTTAGAATGGCGGACAAAACGTCGGAACAGAATGCCGGCGAGTGACTGAAGGGACTGAAGTGAAGTTGGGCGCAAGCCGCCTGCAGTGGTAATATATTGAAATAGGGAGGGGGCATACACAAACACTATGGAACTCTGTTAATAATGAGGGGACTTGGTAAGTACTCATCCCACCGATGAATACTTTTGTACTCTCTCTTTTTGTTACAAGCGTCGTTTATAGGATAGAGGGAGCGACTAGAACGTACCTATCGGCGGTATGCCGTTACCTTTTGTACTGCCGTGATTGAATTACAAGGCACATACACAATAAATTCACTCACACGATGGAGCACTTATTCGTTTTTAATGTCTTTTGTACATGAATTTATCGTACCAACCAAGTCAAAGCGTCACCATTTTAATTCAATGAATTCTCGTTGTAGGTTTTTGTATTTAAAAATATGGTAAACGTTATGCAGAATGTTGAATCACTGAAAATATCGGTTAATTATTGCGAAAAGAGTTTGCTTCCGAGCGGAGAATTATTTTATGAATTATTTAACATGCCTTAAATTTATCGTCAAAAAACCACAACAATATTGCCGATCTTAGTCTGGGCATGCGCAATAAGTTTTTTCAAACCTTTTCTTACAATAAAACTCTGTCTGCGCAACACTGAAGCTTAGACATTAGACCGAATTATTTAAGAATTGGACCCAAAGACTAAGGCTTTGTAAAACAACATATATACAAGTTCCCACATCGATGTTTTCAGTTATCATATAGGTATACAAAAAAATGCCCAAGAAAAATCAGTTAGTAATAAAAGGTTTTTTATTTACCTATTTTTAGATTGGTCTTGAAGGTTTGATATGTTGTCCGGGGAGCGAAAAAAGGATTAAACATACGAATAATATACTTATAGCTCTGTTGTCTGAACCTTTAGCAAGGTCCTTTTGTAAGGAATGCCATTCTTTTGCGAACCAGTTTTGAGTTCTACCTATCACTAATTTATTAAGGAATGTATTTGGACCGCGTGGTTTTAGAATGAACTTCTAGAGCAGTTTAAAAAAATTGAAATATTGTGTTGACAAAACATGTTATAACCAAATAATATTTGTTTTCTTATATTTGCTTATTTATTCTCAAAAAAATTCAAAAAAGTATACATAATCCACTAATCTCACTATGGAAGTCCTGTGCCGTGATGAGCAGCTTATTTGGCTGATTTATATAGGGCCATTTTGGTGAAATATCACATCAAGGGCGCTGGCATGAAGACATAAATAATTCTTCTAACGTCATAGAAGATTCCGACTAATTTACTGGCCTGTCTACAACACTTAATTGCATACATAGTTAGTTGTTTACGAGGGAACAAATGTGTTACTTGTCTGATGGATAGATTCCTGGATTTTGGCAGGCGGATTGAAATCTCTGGAACGTGGATATCAGATGGTATGCTATCTAAGTGTTGCAAAAGAAGGTGCTCTGAAGTATTACAGTCGATAATCTCTTGCAGCATCTTTTTGTAGCTAGAGAACAGACCAAACACCACTAAATTTTCCGTTTGAAATGAATGCTGAACGGTTGTGGAGTTACTTTGTGTTTCCTTAGTAACCTAACCTAACCAAACCTAACCTAAGCTAACCCCCCCCCCCACTCCTGCCCCCATCGACCGCAGTATTGCGTAGGAAAAAAGAGAATCGTACTCGTAGGGTACTTACCCCCCGCTTTCTCCCTTTTTCTTTTGGGAATTTTTCTTAATAAAAATATTTGGGCTGCTTTTGTAGACGGTTCTGAATATTTTATGAAAATTCATTTGATTTGTGGCAGACTTCACGGATATTCATCTTTTTTTAGTCGTTGAAGTCGTAATACTGTGGGACATTTTATTTTTAAAACAGAATCTGGAGCACCTACAGGGCGATGACGTGACGATGTTATGAAGCGTTCTTGAAATAATATCCAGCACGTTTTTGATCCTCGATATAAATATTATTATGTATACATATTGCGCAAAAAATCTAAATACGACAAATACCTAATGTCAACAAGAACAAATTTTTTAAAAGGATCGAAAATCAGATGATATCCGAAGTTTCCAAAAATATTATATTGTCAGTTTTAGACAATGGTATAGGTACCATCGCTCCGGGAACCATTATTTTTAATAATCAACACCTCTGCTGTAGATCGCCTCAAGTGGTTCGCTACGTTTGGTGTCTTGGCAAGGGTGCACGGGTTCATGAGGGTGAGGTATATCCAGGTCTTGGTGGCGGATATGTCTGATCACCTACTGCGTTGCGGGCCCGTATGTGGCTAGACTTGTTGGCGGAGACCTTTTGACCACTCCAACAGGATTTTCTCGGAACATCGCCTTGCTTGCACTGATGGATTCATACGTCTGGCATTCCTGGACACACCTCTTCTTCCTTTAATGTATCTACTCCACTGATAACCAACGCCTCTACCATAGGTCACCCCAAGTTGTTGTTTCGCTACGTTTGGTGATTTAATAGGAGTACCCGGGTTCAAGGGGTGAGGTATGTCCAGGTTTTGGTGGCGGATGCGTCTGCCCACCAACTGACTGACTGAGGGAGACCATCTGACCTCTCGACCAATCGCCCCGCACCTTTCAGTACGATGGATGGATCCATACATCTCTCATACTCAGATTCCTACCCAGAACTTCATCTTCTCCATTTACTTTATTTTCGTGAGGATCTTAACCCCCACTCCTAATAAGCCAGGCAACTCCAATCCGAAACCCTCCTACGCTGCATGAAAAGTCGCAGTCGCGTGCTCAGGTCTGTACTCTAGTCGGCCTTACGAGGCTTAGAAAATGTTTACAAAGATGTTGTCGCCTAATCGTTTATTCTAGATTATTGAAATTTTCATTTAAAAATAACATTTCTACAACTCTGTCGAAGCCAGGTAGCAAAACAAGCATGTAGGGCAGTGGCGTGCACAGAATTTTTAATCAGTTAAAAAGGTGAATTTCTACTTAAGGCGATGCCATACGTAGTAATGCAAAATCATGTTTTTTTGGTTTGAAAATTTGGTCGCCTAGAAATGTTTCAGATGCTTTAATTAAATACTGCGAGTAAAATACATCTTGACCTTTGAAATAATCGAGTATTTTTTATATAAGTCTTTTTATAAGACCAGAAAAAAATAATGTATAAGTCCTATGAAAACTGCTTTAAAGTTTAAAATCTCCTACTTACGAACCCATTTGCGGTTATTATTTTATTGTATAACGTGGCAAATTAAGTTATTTATAAAATGATCGAAAAAAATTGAATATTTATGCCTGAACATCCACAAAATAAAATAACAGACACTTTTTGGCCATGTTTTTTTCTTGCATAAATCAAAACAGGCGGATGGTGTTAAGCGGGAATTTAAACCTTATCGCTATCTACGTAAGGGTTGTTATTGATAGCGGCTCAATTTAAAATATTACACGACGTAGTGCATCGCCTTAAATAAAACTTACAACAGATACGGTAAATTTCCGATAACATGCTGACTTTATCCCTTGTTTCACTTTATATTCACATCAAATCTCCTCCATTTATGTATAATACAAGCCAATTTAATTTAATAACAGAAAAATTTAATACTCTTTTCGATGGCACAATTTTATGAAAGAAAGCCAACAGAATATGATTTTTATTTCGTTTAATAATTAATAGATATATCATCAGATGGCACTTTGCTACTTCTGTGATTCGTACCGAAAGGCAGGTCCCTTTTTGACATTCACAAACGAGTTTGTCCTTGAATGCGCATTACGCGAACATGTAATTTTTAGTGTATTTTTTTAAAATTAACCCCACACAGGAGGACCTGAGGAAAATTATTTGCCTCAAGGCCTATGTCATCTTTTGGGATGCTGTATGAAGAGTATTTTTAAGGTAAGAAAGGAAAGGAAGTTCTGGAAAGGTAAAATGTATGAGGGTTGGTTAGGAATCTAGGAATCAGTCCAGCAGTGACGGACATATGAATATATCCCTCTGCGGCGCAAGGCGATGGGTCCAGAGGCCAGTTGGAGAGGTCAGAGGGTCTCCACAAACCAACCTCTCTCGATCTAGCACGCCACGATGGTGGCAGGTGGGCAGGCGCATCTTGAACACACCTCACCCGATGAACCCGGGCACCCCTGTTAAATAATTGGGCACCCGGCGGTATCCAATCTCGCCTCCCAAATTGTGTAGGATAGAATACGGTGAATAGCATTTGAATAAAACATGTGCGTCATTTTGCATACTGCATTTTGCAGTTCCTGCTTTTGACACGTTATACTAGGTCGTCGGTAGGCCGGGCGCGGCGCTGCGATTTGAGTTCGCGCGTATTTTTTAAAGCTGGCTATAATTTTGTTATTATTTAATTAATTACATAATTATATAGTTGAGTACGGTAGGGTAGGCAGTGCTTAAGTTCATATATGGATGAACCCCTAACACCCCCCCCCTCTCCCCTTATATTTAGGCCCTTGCCTATATTGTATGCACGCCTCTGGGTATTGGTACATAAACTCAAAATTATTCACAAGTAGGAAAACAAATCCCCGGTCACACTGTCACCCGGCGTTAAATGATTACATCACAATTCTACAATGACGAAAATTGTCATGATTATCTACTCTGATTACATATTACGATTACAGTCGCCCGAGAGCCGCAATCCTGCTGCATGAATGTGGGAGTGTGCTGCCGTCGTCTTTCATTTAGCACGTCTCATAGAAATACGCGTATTGTACACAGCGGAAAATTTTCCACCTACGTGTTCAATGTCCACGCTCTTATTATTGATGCATTCATAACATTAATTTATCTTGATTCTATTAATAAACATGGCATTGAGACGTGAAACTGGCAGAGCAAGGAAAAAGTAAACTGCATTCTGTTTAAAATAAAATCAGTTCGTTGTTAAATACTAACGACGGATTGTTTCATAGAATTTGAACAATTTATCAAATTTTAAAGTTCGGTAAAAGTCCTATTCAAATTCTGTTATTATATCATTATGGGTCGAAATGGAATAAAACAGAACTTGAATAGGACCTTCACAGAACATTAATATTAACTTTGAAATGTGATGAATTGTTCAAATTCTTTGAAACTATCAATTCTATGGAAGGGTTGTTTCACGTAATGTAAACAATTCATCAAATTCATCAATTCATAATTTCAAAGATGATTTTCTAGTTTTGTGAAGGTTATATTAAAGTTCTGTTATTATTTCAGTTTTGTGAAGCCCCTGAACAATAATTATACACAAATAGAACTTGAATATATCCTTCACAGAACTTGAAAATCAACTTTGAAATTTGACGAATTGTTAATTGTGAATTGTTCAAATTCCGTGAAATAACCCGTCGTTAGTGTTTTATTTCATTAAAAATATAATGCCTAACCACAAAGTAATTTCTTCTTATGAAAAGATGATATATTACAAGTACAGCTGGTAAAGCAACAATGTGTAAAAACTATTAAATTAAGTACAGAGTTATGTCTATTAATATATTTTATTACAAACAAAAATTAAAACTAATTATTTAATTGGCTATTTCAACCGGGTTAATAGTAAATTAATCCCTAAATCTTCAGTGTTGCAAAATTGCATGGCTTAATTCTTTCAACATAAGTAATTTGATCAAATACAACATAGGACAGGCTGTTTCACAGAATTTGAACAATTTCAAATTTCAAAATGAAAATTCAATTTCTGTGAATTCAGTTCACGGAACTTGAATATTAACTTTGATATTTGATGGATTATTCAAATTCTGAGAAATAACCGACTTCCTGCCTCCGTTTTCTCAAAAAAAAATTATCGTCGTGATTTATTTATCGTGTTTTGCTTCCTCTTTCTTTAGCCAGTTTTACGGGCAGCGGGTACATCATTAGGGCAAATGCTTTGCGATAGACAGTTGAGCAACACGGCTTTACAACCCAAAAATATATCACGATAATGCTTTTGGCCGTGAAAACCACAAATAATATTTATATATTTTGACTAATATCAACAAAGTTACTACACATAGCTCTGTAACTACTTTCATAGTACCTTAAGTACTTATCTTGTACTCTTGTTATTATATAGTATTATTAAACTCCTTTGTACAACAGAACTCTTACGATAAATTTTATTGTACCTGCTTATATTGTTTATACTCAGCTTATTGTGTTATGTAATGTACAGTTATTATTGTACTCGTGAAGAACTTACATTTGACAATGTATATTGTATATGCGTAAACGTCTTCATTGCGTAAATAATTAAGTAATGAATAAAATTAATATTTTATCGGGTTTTTATACGTAAATGACAAGGTTATCTGGTAATAAATTATCCCAGCAACAAGCACGGATGAAAATAAACAAACGGATGGAATCTGCATTATTTATTTTATTTATAAACGATAATTTCAACGTCACTTTCTTACATAACAATTTTTTGTGTTTTTTCTTGATATTGATTTTCAAGTTCTGTGAAGGATCTATTCAAGTTATATTATTATATCATTATTGGCCAGGAGCTTCACAAAACTGAAATAATAACAGAACATTAATAGAACCCTAAGAGAACTTTAAAATCAACTTTGAAATTTGATGAATTATTCAAATTCTGTGTAGAATCGGTAGTTTCAAAGAATTTGAACAATTCGTCATATTTCAAAGTTAAAATTAATGTTCTGTGAAGGTGCTATTCAAGTTCTGTTTTCATTTCATTTTTTGTGAAACAACCGACCCATAATGATTTGATAACAGAATTTGAATAGCTGACAATTTTAATAACATGATACTTGTCCTTTTCTGCTGATCATGATGTGTTCAAAAGCTGAAACATAAAAAATATTTATTAAAGCAAAACGGCTCAACTATCGGTGCTCCATAGAAGTCCTAATAAATCTGGCTTCCAAGAAATTTGGCGTCTTGTATAGGGCTAACAGGTTCTTCAATGGTGACCAGCTGCTAACCCTGTATAAATCGCAAGCACGCCAAACAATTGAATTTGGGGGCCACCTCTAGGCTGGAGACCCACAATGCTTGATAAACCTGCTTGATTCTATGCAAAGGAGAATTCGTCTGATTGGCAATCCGTTGTTAAGAGACCGATTTCCATCTCTAATGTGCAGACGCATGCAGGCATGCTGAGTCTGTTCTACATGTATTTTAATGGTGCCTGCTCTAAGGAGCTAGCAGCTTTGATCCCCGGTACACCAGTGCACGAGCGGAACACCCGTTTACAGTTGATTTTGGCTTCATAATGAGTCGTTTTTGTGTAAGTCTACTCGCATGTGGAATGAACTACCGGCATCTGTTTTCCTCCTTCATATTCTCCGGGACCCTTCAAGACCTAATATATAAATTTGTTGCGAAGGTTGAAGATGTGTTCACTGTTGAAATTAAACTATGTAATATTTTATGATAGGTATATTCTCTTGCCGGGATAAACCGGCCGTGTAACACAACATACAAAGTAATTAATCACAACAGAAACAGCAAGATCATTTAAGTAATCGCAGCGCGAAATGATTATGTTATCTTGATTAGCGCGTTAAAAATAAGTAGTAGACTGACTGACCATTGACCAAGTACCTCTTGACGCTGCCGTTATATAGGGGCGCATGCATCGAGAATAATCCAGCGAGTAGATAGATGCGCCGTACCTACGGTGTTTCGCTAGTAGGTTCTAATGAATATTAATGGAAATTATATTTTATCTATACTAATTGACCTTCAAAAAGCCTTTGATACAGTAAGCCATGACATACATCTCAAGAAACTCGAAAAAATTGGTGTAGTTGGTCCTGCTCTTAATCTATTCAAATCATATCTTAGCAACAGAAAGCAATTTGTTAGCATCAATAATCAAAATAGCAACCACCTACCAATAAACTACGGAGTTCCGCAAGGATCCATACTAGGACCACTTCTGTTCCAAATTTATATAAATGATATCTCCCAATTAGATTTAAACGGTGATATTTTTTTATATGCAGATGATACTGCAATTTTCTATTGGGGTAAAGATTTAAACATGTAGAAAATGCACAGATTGACTTAAACAAAATTAACAGTTGGCTCCAATCAAATATCCTAACAATGAATGTTAAAAAAACAGGATACATGATTTTAAGCTCAACTCGTAAAATAATTCCTCCTCATGTACCCTTAAAAATTGAATATAACAACCTGCAAATCCTGATACAGGAGAAATATCTTGGGCTGTGCATTGATAAAAACCTAACTTTTAAACAGCATATTCAAGATATTAAAGATAAAATCACCCCCTTATTTAGCGTATTTAGCCGGATATCATATATGTTACAAAATAAAATTTAAAAAGGTCTATATTATAGCCTCGTACACTCACATTTAAACTACTTGATCGAAATCTGGGGAAATGCATGTGAAACATATATAAATGAACTACAGGTAACACAAAACAAAGTAATCAACAAGCTATTTCATTTCAAACCTAGAACATCAACAAAAAATTATACATGGAAACAAAACTATTAAAATTAAGAAAATTATATGAATATAATACATGTCTCCTTATTTACAAAATAAATAATAAACTCATACATACAAATACAGAACTCATTAAAACGTCCCAAGTACACACACACTTTACACGGCAACACGATAAAATACATTTAAACACCATAGATACTAATTATGGCAAGCAATCCATTGGTTACGAGGGGAGCAACATATATAATTGCCTCCCAGACGAAATAAAAAATAAAAAAGTGTAGGTACATTTAAAAAAAAAAAGTTCAGTTTTATGCTCAATCAACAAAACTCAAATGAAAGTGAATAATATCGTTGTGTAATATATTTGTGTAATGTATTTGTTATTTCTAGTTAAATAAGTGAAAAATGTAATTTTCTTTTATCTAGAATAAAAAATTTTTTTTTAAAAAATGCGATTCAAGTTGCACCAAGAACATTCCCAAGCATTCTAGTTATTACCGCTACAATATGTTGCCGCCCGTTACGCCGAAGATTCTAGCGGTCGCCAAATACCTATAGCGCGATAGTTTCTAGTACCGTCCGACTTGACCTCTAGTACCCGACACTATGAATTGTCCGACTCGAGTCCACTACAACGCGTACCACTACAAATCCCTTCCTGCAGCCCCTATCTTACCCCGCCTCACAACGCTGCCCAACCGGGTGGCGACTTAGTTCCCCTATCTTTAAACTGTACAGACACTGGCGCTCTTGTGATAACATAATTAAATAATTTTATCACATAAAAAATAAAAAATATTTTTTTTAACAATTTGGTGACATTTGGTGGCTGGTTGAATTTTCAATTGCAGCAATTTGAAAGTTGGTACTTCTCATCGTTCATATTTTCATTCATAAATGATAATGAAAGATGAATGCTACCGCCGCCAGCGTCGTTGCTGGTCCATTGTTGAGATGATTCAGGGTCGCCCGGAGATCAATCAAGGATCATTCAAACTGTGGGAATCAAGTTATTGCATTATCACAATGATACGATCCGGGTCCATGGGACCAAATTCACTCTGAAGTTTCAGAGGTTAAACCGGCTCTAACTGGATGAAATTTGCTGAAATGTCTGAAGGGTCCGTTTATTAGTTTTGTATTTAAAAAACGCGATTTTTTTTTATAAACAACACTTTTTATCTCCGTAAACAAAGATCGATACTTAAAACCCTGTGAGAGCAAATATTCTTATTTCTTTTAATGGAATTCACATTTTTGTACTCGTAGTACAAAATCAACAAATCTAAAGCACATTTGGGGTCGATTTTGGAGTATTTTATAACTTTTTGATTTAAGCCCCCATACCATACCCATACCCAATTTCTACCGATTTATAACAAGTGTTTAGTTAACTCTTTAAGTTTTAAAGTTCCAAAAAAAAAAAAATTTTTTAATATAATATCTATACATTTGTTATGCCGAAACGTTAATTTTATGAAATTCCCTCGATAGAAAGAAATCGCAAAGGAACAATAAAATAAATTTTTCGATTCCCAATGATTCCGTTATCTTTTTTATTTTTCTGTGTCTTGTTCTGTTTCATGTCTAATGTAGATTTTTTTTAATTTTTTTTTTTTAGTAAAAGATTATACATTTATATACATTATAAGAAATGTTTTGACTGCCCAACTAGGAGGATTCCCGTTTTAGGACAGTCAAATTAGGATGAGTATTAACATTTTGATAAGTATAGTATTAAAATAATAATGAAATAATAGGTATATGTACTTTTAATTGGTGCCTAAGCCTACTAACAAATTTTGTATAAATATGAATAACAAAGAGAAGAAATAGAATAAAATAATATATCCAATTATACGTAAGATTAACTGCTGCTTAGGTAGCATTTATTAGTATTATCTTCTTCAATGATGTATTTCATTGATGGGCAAAACCTTTAATTATTAAAGAAAAGTTATTACAACAAAAAACCATTCTATTTAGTTTCAAAGACAAAATAAATAAAATTACAAAATTTATTCCAAAAAACATTTATTAGTTCATAAATAGCTGAAAACAGATAATTTCATTCGAAGAATTAAGACAGTTAAAATGCATGTTTTAATTTATAAACACCTGAATCTGATTAAACTTACACGTAGAACGTAGCTACACAAGGTTTAAATATTAGAAATTCATTTCATTTCATTAAGAAGTTGATAAATAATTATTATCTTTAGAATATTGCTAAATAAATTGTGCATTTTTGTTCATAAGTGGTCCATAAGCTTCCAAAGATACAAATATGCATGAAAAAGATTGATAATTTAAATTATTAAAATAAGATGAATAATATATATTACAACACGTTTACAATGTTATGTATATAAGTTATTAGATATTTGATATGATAGGATATCCAATTTAAATATTTCCTGTATTTTATGGTCATTTCAAAATTAATTTAACAATAATAATTCTTATTTATTTCATAGTCGATACCTTATTAATGACACATTTTCGATAAATTTGAATTGTTTGAAAAAACATGTACAGTTTTTTAATCCATTATTAAGATTTTTTAGTTATTTGCTTCTGAAAAACGGGCCTTGTGACCATGGTATTCTTGCTCTAAATTATGAACTAAATCTTATAAAAATTGACAAATAATTGTTGATAAGGAAGTAATTGAGTTGGAACTACAACGAATTATTAATTTGTATTAATCTTTCGGAGAATTCTTCCATCTGAGTCTGGCTCTCATCAGGGCAATTATTACTCAGAAGTAGGTGACCTGCACTCTTTCCAGTCATATGTCGAAGCCGTGAGGTGGAAATGTGCTGCAAACTTGAATGAAGCCATTAATGGAATATATTAATTTATTACTTGATTTCAAATGCGTAATAACATTTAGTGGAAATTTGAGAAGAAATAGAGTGTATGTGTAAAGACGTCGATTTAGGTCAAGTTTCGAAGACATGAAATGAAACAAAATACGAAATATGCTTGAAACTTGAATGAAGTCAGAATTTCAGTATTTTAATTGCATGTGCATGTGGGTAATACAATGGCCATTGAAGAGGGAATGGAGTAAATATAAAATATGTGTGATATTAGTTAGGTGCAGTAAGAACGAGAATGCATAGATTATTATGGAAAGTGACAGTGAATGAGTATTGATTGTACATAATTGAATGGAAACTGTAAGTGATTAAACGGTTGGAGCCGGTAGGACGGGTCTGGGGATTCCATTGCCATTCTTGGTGTCATCGATTGCTGGTTCGATGACGTCATCTTCTTCCTCCTCTTCATACTCGATGGGGTCTTCTGGTTCTCCCAAGGCGTGTACGAATTCTGGAATGATCAATTCTGACTGAATCATGCCTTTAATTATGTTGGGCGGTAGGTATGCAAGATTAGATTTCATGCTCCTGATTTACAACCATCGGCCAGTCAACAAATTTTAATTTATTTAGTACAGGATATACATACATATTGTACATTTGTAAAATGTTTTAACTGTTTTTTTATTATTATAATTTTTAAAACTAGGTTTTAATTTCCTGCTTTAATCTACACCAAAAAGCCATAAAAATCATCACCCATTTGGTAAAGATCGACTTCGATGAAAATATGGCATTCCACAAGGATGGCTTCTGGGACCTACTCAATTTAATCTTTAAATATAACTGTGTTGGAGGAATTATCTTGGTTGACTTACCGTAGAAATCAATTCGCCCGTCACCGTCGACATCGACTTCTTTGATCATGTCCTCAACTGTAACGAAAACAGAATCTATAGTCTAGAACGGTATTTTTTTCAAATGAGTATTTTAAGTATTTGTGGGAATCAGTTCCTATGCGATATATTAATAAAGATAATCTGAATACATTCACTAATCCGCAAACACGCAAATGTTAGAAACTTTCCCGACACTTATTCAAGCTCCAATACAATCAGTGCTGTAGGAATGGGGTCACAATCTTCGACAATGAAGACACGACACAATAAGAAGAAAGGGGACATGGAACTCACTCTCTTCCTCACTGAGATCCTCGCCCAGACACTGCAGCACGGCGCGCAGATCAGAGGCGCAGATGTAGCCGCGGTTGTGCTTGTCAAACACGTGAAAAGCATCGCGCAGTTCCTTCTCTTCTTCCTCGGCCGTGTTGCACTCCTGGGCCGCACCCATGTTGGACAGGATGGTCACAAACTCCTCGAAACTCACGTTGCCGTCACCTAGGAAAGGGAGAATAAACGGCGTTAGTAAAACGACCTATAAAATTTTTAGACAATATTTTTACTGTTTTTTTTTTATTTCAATCCTCTAAAAAAATTACGAGAAAGTATTTTTATTATGTTTAATTTTGATGAATAAATTTTCTATAACGATTTAAAATGTGCCATTTTCGATTTGCCGCCAAATTTCATGTTCGTTATTCGTAAATTTGGCGGCATTTACAAGCTAGTGGTATTTTTTTATGTCATAATAGCGTTGTAAATAGTTGGAACCGTTTCGGAATGTGTTCTAGTGTGTATTTTTCCAATCAATAATTATGAAAATATTAAAATTTTAGAGAATTTGAACAATTCATCATATTTCAAAGTTATTTTTCAAGTTCTGTAAGTTATATTCAAGTTCTGTTTTTTATATCAGTATCGGTCAGTTGTTCACAGGACTTAGATAAAAAAATAATAAAACCGGACTTTATTTTTAACTTTAAAATTTGGTGAATTTTTCAAATTCACCAAATCAATTCATCCTAAATCTTTCGCACATTTTAAACGGTATTCATTCAGTTTGTGAAAATACCCCATTAAGTTACCCTTTTTGACACCATGTCTGGAAAATTCTTTCTTCTTCGTTGTAAATTAACGTTGAATTCAGTTTTTAAGTTTTTTACAATGAAATTTTCAAGATGTAAAGAATTTTTGCTAATCTAAAAAAGAGTCTAAAAGAATAGACAAAAAGGGAGTATGTATAAACAAACAAAAGTGAACTTTTTTAAACTTCGATCTAACAAAACAGTAAACTTAAGTTCCAAGATTACGATATAAGCTCTTAAATAGGTCATTTGGCAGTGAAATGAAACGTATTGGAGACGATCAAACCCAATCAATGAATTTTGTTGATTTCAAACATGCCAAACTAAAGAGAAAACTGAAAAGTCAGCCATGTCAGAAAAACATTAGTGGTTTAGCCGCCGTGGGATTCGCTGTAAGTTGTAACCTCCCTTCCTGATGTCGGAGCCATCAATAAAAAAGACGAAGATGTTACAACAAAGCTGCAAACAGAACACCCTTATGCATCAATCAAACATGTGTATTACGTTGGATCTTGAAGTAATCAACCAATTAAATCAAATCACAGATACAATTAAGAAAGTCCTGCAAAGTATCTTGTACAGGGGACGAGAAGTGATGGCCCACCGTCAGAGTCAATCTCCTGTAGCATTTCCTGCAGTTCCTCGCTGCGGGCGAACTGTCCCAGGCTGCGCATGACGCGGCCAAGCTCGTCCTTGGTGATGCTGCCGTCACCGTCCTTGTCGAACAGCCTGAAGGCCTCGCGGAATTCTGCAAATATTGTGTTCAAATCCCAATTATTAGAACCTACGCTAAAGATGTAATTATTTTTCGTAAGCCTCTATAGAGTGTTAACAGTCTAACACCTTTTCTATGGTTTGGTGTGTCAACTTTTGTTGGAATATGCACAGATTAGTATGTTCACTTTAAAGGAAGTTAGAAAAAGATTCCAGTAGGTGTCTAAAACAGAAGTGAATTAAAAAAAACCCTTAGGTAGGTCAGAAACTTTGCTAAACAAAATCCTAAATAAGTTCGCCAAGAACGGAGAAGAATGAAGAAGAATAATGGAGGAGAAGGGAGAATAATTAAGAACAAGGAAGTGGAAGGGGGAGAAGGGAGAAGAAGAAGGGAGAAGAAGAATGAAGAGGACTGGAGAAAAGGGAGAATAATTAAGAAGAAGGAAGACGAACGAAGAGAGGAGAAAAAGGAGTAAAAGGAAGAAAAGAGGAGAAGGGAGGATAAGAAAGAAGGGGGATTAAAATAAGAAGTAAATGCAGTCACCTCTCATCTGCTTCTTGGAGACGCCAAGATGCGCCAGCGCCGTGGGCGAGTCGATGCTGGGCGGCGGGCGGGTGAAGCTCATCTCCTTGCGCAGCAGGCGGGCGCGCGGCACCGCTGACACAGAGGGCGGCCGCGAGGGCGGCGGCGGGGGTGGCTCGGCCAGCGGGCAGGGAGCCGTCACCGCCTCCTCGGCCATAGAGGTGGTGGCCTCGCCGGTACTTGCCGTACCGCGTGTCTGCAACATACGTTCATTAATACTTAAACGGTCCATGACAAAACATAGCAGTAATAAACAGAACATTGAATATAAGTGAAAAAATAAACAAACCTAATCAATTATTTTATCCGTGTACTTAGGAAATGCACGATGCTTGCTGTTTGAAATCAGCCTAACTGATGCAAAATGTGTCGATATCTGAAGCGATCATAATATAGGGTTTTCCAATAAGAGGTGTTATTTTGAATACCGCTATTTCGGTAGATGTTACTTTTGAAGCTGTCATTTTTTGATATTTGACAAGTAGAAACTACGCCATTAATAAAAATGGAACGATACACGCTTTAACAACGCATTGAAATTATTAAAATTCACTTGAGTGAATCAAATGCAAATCATCTTGAGTGATGAGGCCCATTTCCACCTCGGTGGCTTCATCAAAAAGCAAAATTGTCGCATCTGGGGCTAGGAAAACCCAAGAGTTATTGTTGAAAAGCCTCTCTATCCTCAACGTGTGACTGTTTGGTGCGGTTTATGGTCCGGCGGAGTCATTGGACCTTACTTTTTCGAAAATGAGGCTGAGCAACAGTTACGGTGAATGGATTGCGCTATCGAGAGATGATTAATGATTTTTTTATGGCCGGAATTGGATGGTATTGATCTGGACAACGTTTACTTTCAACAAGACGGCGCTACGTGCCACACAAGCAACGATACCATTGATCTTTTACGATTGAATATCAAAATAACACCTCTTATTGGAAAACCCTGTACATTGTAATGCTAACATTTATGGGTTACGAATAAACTGACGATATTATAATTTACATCCATATAAAGCTGAAATTATTGCTTGTACTATGATTGACCCCGCGACACCTGACACTTGACGTATTTAACCACCAGGCCTGAAATCGATCAATTAACTAACAAGATTGTACACTGTACAGCGTCCACCCCACCTGCACGTCCATTGTGGCAAGTTACTTCTGTTTGAAGGCCGACTGATAAAACGGTCCATATTGTGGATGGCCAAGATAATAATTGGGAACACAAAAGTAATCAATATACGAGTATTTTCATATCTACCATTAGGTTTGAAGCGTAGCATAGTACGATTCTCCTCATAAATAGAGATTTGAAAACAATTTTTTCCCCGAAATTTTTGTGCAAATAACTCGAATTAATGTATTTTTCGCGCTGTTTTCTTGTATATTAAAATAATATTAAGTATTCTAGTTTATTGCAGCGAAATACTAAAAATGTACACAATAACACTTTTTACAAAATTGGCACCGCTATTTTTTATTACTATTTTTCCTAAAATTCCACAAAGTAAAGCGATTTTTTAATAAAAATTACGCGAAAATTTCAGATTTTCCATGAATATTTATGATTTATTTTTATATAATTTTTTTATTATTATTAATGGAAATGGTTAGGCCACATAAGTCTACCTAAATATTACATTTGAAAGTCTAAACAGTTATCTCAATAGACTAAAAACTGGCAGAACTTAATTATAATATCAAATAAATAAATTATAAAAATAATCGTTCCGATTAGAGTTATTTTCCTCGAGGTCCCGAGCATTAGCTACAGGAGAATCTCATTAGGATAGAGCTAAGGATATTGGGCTAAGGGCAATTACTGTTTCAGCACAGCCAATGACAAGGATTATCTTAAAAAATAACATATATATTTTTAAGAGCACCGAGGAAAGCATGTTATAAATCGAGTCGATTAGTGGAGTCTTAAGCTGTATTTAGTATCTGGGCATCTCATCGGAAACGTGTTCTACTTTTTGTAAAGTTAATCGCGACATTGATGGGTTATTTATCAAAACCAAAAGAAAAATACGAAAAATCTTTTCTTAACTTAAGCCTTTCTGGCCATCTGAAATTCTGTTGGTATCATTTTTTTTTTTAATTTTTCCGATTTTATGTCCGGGTTAAATCTTCCCCATAGGAAAAACTAAACCCTTCCACACACTTTTCCACAAATGATCATCTAGTCAATCAACATTATGCAAGTGCATTATATAAGCAAAAAAATACAAAACAATACAAGAACAACACGTCAACTCACCAGAGATCAAATGGGAAAATAATTCACCGACTCCAGATATTTTCATATCAGAGGGTTCGGCTCGGCAGAACTCCTAACAGGCCCTCAACATAAATATTTAAAAAATCTTTCGTTATCCTACATGTATTTAAATATGTTTTTCTTAAATATGCGTTACTTCAATTATCTAAATATTGTTATGAAGGAGTTAGTAAATAAATGGTCATTTAAACATTGGGTTAGTAAGATTAATAAAATATCTATTAATTTTTTATTTATTATTTATTTATTTATTCATGTTCTCCATAAAACGGTTCGCACCAATATAATATTACAGAGAAGATCACAAATTTGAGTTACATGTAAGTATAAAAGGTCATGGGGGCAGTTTTACTATTTTGTGACATATGTCAAAAGATAGTTGATGAACATGTCTGTTAGTGACGTTGAAAATGTCGATGACAATGCGCACTTGAGTCGTTCTGTTGCTTGGCGCGTTCTGATAAGCAGAAGTCCTCGCTTTCGTGGAATAAAAAAGTTCAAGTGATCTCCCACGAGTATACTTGTTAGGCGAATATAAGTTAATCTATTGCAATATAATTGGATTCAGTATAGTTCCAGAGAATGTTTGCCCAAGAAATTTTTTTCTTCGCTCTTCTAGGTGTTGAAATCGAGCATTCCTGATAAGAACAAGGGTGGATACATGAATGGATAGTACGTATATTCTCTTATATATAGGTAACGCATAAACCTCTTTTGTACTTTTCTGTTTCGAGGATATGGTTTTGTTTAGAAGGGGCCCAAATAGTGGAGTTATATTTCAGGATATTTTACAGGAGGCTCTGAGGAACAAAAATCCCTCAGGGCTTATGTCATATTTGTGGATGCTGTGTGGAGGGTCTTTTTAGGGAAATAAAGGAGAGAAAGTCCTGGTAAGGAAAAGGGGTCAATGTGTTCAGGAATGACGGACGTATGAATCCATCACTCCCACTGGGTCTGACTGGAGAGGTCAAAGAGGTCAAAAGGCTGGAGAGGTCAAATTTCCCTCATACAGTCTCTCCGGATCCGACCCGCCACGCAGTAGATGATATTATATTATTATTGGCAGGTTGTTTCACAAAACTGAAATAATAAAAGCACTTCGGTAGAATCTTCACAGAACTTGATAATTGACTTTGAAATTTGATACATTGTTAAAATTCTGTGAAGGAGACAATATCAGACATGTGGAATTTGAAAGGATTTGAATTTGGACATCACACAATGTTTTTGTTGGCAGTGAAAAAATATCAGGCTCAATACGTGTTTAGTTTAGGTTAGGTTAGGGGTTCACATTATTTGCTAATAATTCTTATTCTACTTGCTGACCACAAGTGGCTGCTCAACTGACTATAAATATCGGCAGAAAACATTTTTGATCTAACTAAAACCACAATATTATGCAGACCATTTAAATGGTTATGTAGCTACCAAACAACAACAAAAAGATCAATGATTTCTGGTAAATGATACTTTTGCGTGTCACACGCCATAATGTTGACAAATTAGAGAATATTCCACAAACTCAATCAAACATCGATTAGCTATAGATAAAAAGAAACATAAGTGGAAAAAGCATTAGTAATTTTGAGCAAATCGAGTTTTAAAATTTCAGACAAAGAGTTCTTCAAATATTTTTTAAATAATGGAACAAAAACATATTTCAGAAGACTGAGAAGACTTTCTTAAAGTTATTAGGTACTTCAAGATTGATAATGTGCCATCTTTGATCTCAGTTGGCAGAAACAACAAAAGTGAATGATCGGAAGGCTGTTTGCCAAAAAAAAGGAAATGAAACACATTCCGGGCGAATTCCTAAATATGTGAAAATTTTCTCCCGAGGTGGTAAAATTTTTAGGAATTTGGCGAAACAAGAGATTTTCTAGCATGAGCGTAGCAAATAAAAAAAACCACAATCGGGGTCTTGTCCATTGTACGCATGAACGGAAACACATGAGCAATTTGTTAAAAATATTACCGTGAATTTAAACCATAAAGTGAAGATGGAATTGTAGAAAAATTATTTTTATTTGTGGTTTTGTGGTTAGTTTTTAGAACACTTTTGTGTTTTTTTAATAGCTAAACGTAAAAAAATATTATTTAAATTTAGGTACTACTCTCCGCTTTGTACATTGCACATTACGTGACAACAATGTCAACCTTCGAACCATTTTCAATCCGTGTCTCGACCACGTAGTTCTATAAAAAGCAACACATTTTTCAAATCACAAAATGCTGTCCAAGTTTAAAACTAAGCACCTGTATTATTATGATCCACTGTCATGTTGGAAGTAAAAATGCCCCGCAGTGTTTTTTATAGCCCATGACTTTATGTCCGGGTTAAATCTTCCCCACAGGAAAAACTAAACCCTTCCACACACTTTTCCACACTCTGTAAGTGCATCATATAAGCATAATAAATACAAAACAATACAAAAACAACACGTCAAATCACCAGAGATCAAATGGGAAAATAAGTCACCAATTCCAGATATTTTCATATCAGAGGGTTCGGCTCGGTAGAACTCCTAACTGTTCATATAAATCCTACTGATCCCTCGATATAAATATTTTAAAAATATTTCGTAATCCTACATGTATTTAAAATGACTGATTTTTGCATTTTTATATATAAATTCTTTGACAGATCTAATACCAGAGCCGAAATAACAAATGGTAATATTTTTATAGTCTGAGAATTATTAATTAACTATTGGGATTATTATTGACAGGATATTTTTAAAATTTTAGGTACTGCAAACTGCAACTGTCGATCGATATCACATATCTAAAATCTCTGGGAATACTTTAGGTATTCAATTAAAAATATTGGAATAACCAACTAGCAACTGTTTAAAATTACCATTAAATATAACCCAGGGGAATCTAGCTACGCTACTGTATAAGGCTGGCCGCATACATACGTTTTCCGTATTCGATTTCCGAATTCGTTTTCCGTATTCGGAATTCCGTGAGACTAGCGCAAACGTTCGTTTTTCTTCATTCGGAATGTATAAACGTCAGTATCAGTGTTGCCAACAAGGGCGATATATCGCCATTTAGGCTACTCAGAGCGAGAATCGGCGCCGAAAAAATCTAAAAGGCGACTGGTCGCCAATTAAGCTACTTCAAAAACATCAATTTTAATCATGTCCCGAAATTCTCTAGCCACCCCCCCTCCCCATGAAATTTATTTTTCTGGGGACAAATTTTATATTTTCTTGTAATTTTCTAGCCACCCCTCCCCATGATTTTTTTTTTATTTTCTGGGGACAAATTTTATCTTTTTGAAATTCTCTAGCCACCCCCCCCCCCCCCCCACGAAATTTTTATTTTCACGTAAAAACATCAATTTTAAATATGTCCCACCTAACAGCAAATTCGGCTACTTTACGCTACCTTATGTATGAAACGCGACGGCGATATTAGGTCAAGATCCGTTGGCAACACTGAATTACGAACGGAAATTTCCGTACGTTTGCGTCGGCACAAACACTGTATGCAATAGCTGCGTTCCACATGACGTCATTAGGTTTTTTCCATTCGGTTTCTCCGAACGCGCCGGCTCGCATTCGGAACGTGCGTAAGGAATTTGTTCCGTTCGGAACTAAAACGAACGTGTGCGGCAGTTAATGTATTTTCTACTGATTCCGTGCATTCGGATGTCCGAATACGGAAAACGAATTCGGAAATCGAATACGAAAAACGTATGTATGCGGCCAGCCTAAAGCGTAACTTCAGACTTTATCGTTGAAGGCTGGAATTTCCTCCGTTAAGTAATAACTTTAATATGAAATATGTTAGGAAAATATCATTTCCAAATAAATTTTCGTGGGGTTACTGCCAAAAGTTTATAACTACATTTGTTAGTTTATGGAGTTATCGACGATGTTAATGTTTATTTAATATAATCTGTGTCTAGAATAAGAGGGATCTTGGTCGTTAAGTATGGTTTTAAGCTTTATAAAGTTTATAACTTCATTTTTCGTAATTAATAGACAAGAAAAATATTGCAAAAACAGCATGTGTAAACAAAAATTTTAATTGACATTATTTTTCAAAACTCTGACGTTATATATTATTATTATTACGTTATCTTGTTATCTGTTTTACTGGTTTGTAACAAACATGAATAAATGTTATATGAAAATTAAATACTTTGTATAAACCACTTTTATTCAATAATAATGCTATTTATTCATTTGATGTAAAAAGTTTGTTTGGGTATTTTGGCATCATATCCAAAATAAAGTTTTATATGAAAGCCGACCATCCCACAAATTATCTGTCAATGTTTCTAAAAGTTGCAAAGACAGAATATAATACCTATATTTCGAATATAAATCGTGACCTACCTGTAAAATAATATTTTAATAGAAAATTATTGTTTTTCAAAACTGGAATTGATATTTTTTTAAATTAGCTCCACACAGGAGGCCCTGAGGAAAACAATTTTCTATGGGAAATAAATAGGGGCTATGTAATCTTTGGGGATGGTGTGTGGAGAGTCTTTTTAGGAAAGGAAGGATGGGAAATGGAAAAGAAAAAAGGTACAAGGGGTGAGTATCCGGCTTGCCACGCAGTTGGTGGACAGACGCATCTGCCGCTAAGACTCGGATAAACCTCATCCCATGAAACCAGGCACCCCTGCTAAGACACCAAACGTGTCGAACCATTTGGGGTGACCTATAGCAGAGGTATTGGTTATCCAATAAATGGTTCCCGGGGCGGCGGTACCCATACCCGCCTGCCAAATGAATATGGAAGAATTCAGACTATCCCGTCTGCACTAGTCGTCAAAAATACTAATATCGGTTGTGGGTCTGTCTGTATTTAAGTTTAGTTCAATGAACTCGGATTTACTTTGAATTGAAGTACCTTTTTTAAATTGGAACTGATTGTGCCAAGAGTTTAGTCGAGCGATAAAGTATCTATCTACCTATAAAATAATTTTTGAAATTTTTCAAATTAAAACTGACGTATGAAAAATTTGTTATCCCGTAATTTGTGACGGGTCTGCGCACTTATAGATACATATTAGCATCCAATATTACGGGTCAGCAAATTAGTATCGCCCTGGTGTAAGACCACTATTCAGAATTGAAACATTGCTTGAAATCATAGACATATGAAATTCCTATGTCTGTGCTTGAAATAAATTAAATTTACATTCTCTTTTAATATTTTTCTTTTAGTGTGATAATTATATTTTAATTTTTAACCTATTTTTGGTTTAAATTTATCTTTATTTTAATGTTGTTTTTCTTTTTTTTTAAATGTATAAATTCTTATATTATAAAATGGGGGCCTCAGCACGGGTAAACAACCCAGTGAGGCCAACATTACTGAATTAGAATATGAAATATTGTAAAATAATGTATCAACAATAAAAAATAAAAAAAAATAGCTTTACCCGTGTTTGGTGACCAAATCTGAATAGCCAGGTACTTCCCATCCTTCCTCTTCACCATTTCCTTACCCTCCATATATCTAAATAGGCCAAACTCTTTCCATCACAACTAAATGGAATAATACAAATAAATTATAACCAAATTTCAACAATTAATTTTTAACATCAACTCCACACAGGTAGTCTTTGGGAATGCTGTGCGAAGGGTCTTTTTGAAAAGATGAGGTTGTGAACGTGGGTCTTGTAGAGACCCATGTTGTAGGAGGGAGGAAACACGAATATCTTTCCACAGTCGAACAATTGAACTCAAGAACGAGTCGTTCTCGTGATATAAATAGTGTCAAGCAAAATGTCAATCAAACCAATAATTTCAACTAAAGCCATGGGTTTTGTGTATTTTGGGGCTCCAGATCAGAGATGGCTGCCAAATTCAACAGTGATTAAAATTATGTATTGTATGTACAAATCAACATAAGTGCGTGGAAAGAAATACTAAAAATTATATTTAATAGCTGACGTTTACCCGATGTTAGTCGTGGTTATGAATGTATTGGAGTAAAGTTTTGGGGTTTTAAATTCTAGTGTAACTACTTGAAAACTGGGTGTAGTTAAGGTGGGGATGCACTAGTCTCACTAGGCTTCAGACGGTTGGGAGCAGGACTCTAGTGCCGTATTCACATTATATATGTATATATATATATACAGGGTTTTCCAATAATAGGTGTTATTTTGAATAGCCCGCTATTTCGGTAGATGCTACTTTTGAAGCTGTCATTTTTTGACATTTGACAAATAGAAACTACGCCATTAATAAAAATGGAACGATACACGCTTCAACAACGCATTGAAATTATTAAAATTCACTTGAGTGAATCAAATGCAAATCATCTTGAGTGATGAGGCCCATTTCCACCTCGGTGGCTTCGTCAACAAGCAAAATTGTCGCATCTGGGGCTTGGAAACCCCAAGAGTTATTGTTGAAAAGCTTCTCTTTCCTCAACGTGTGACTGTTTGGTGCGGTTTATAGGTCCGGCGGAGTCATTTGACCTTACTTTTTCGAAAATGAGGCTGGAGCAACAGTTACTGTGAATGGATTACGCTATCGAGAGATGATTAATGATTTTTTATGGCCGGAATTGGATGGTATTGATCTGGACAACGTTTACTTTCAACAAGACGGCGCTACGTGCCACACAAGCAACGAAACCATTGATCTTTTACGATTGAATATCAAAATGACACCTCTTATTGGAAAACCCTGTATTTTTTAAATTAGACCAGTGCGTAGCCAAATGGTACAAGTAAAAGTAAGTCAAAAGTAAAATGGTGAATAAGGTGAGTCCTTCATCATTGCAAAATGCAATGGTAACAATTTCGAATTTTAATCATAGGAGCGATTTCTAACATTGAAAGGTTATTCTTAAACCGGGAAAAAATAATAACAGAAAAAGAAAGATAATACAGAAAATCCGTGCAGCTTTTTGTAATTATTAACAATTTTTTTTTACTTATTTACAAGGCGAAATTTTACATAATGCAGAAATATGATGTACAATTCTTTTTAGATTTTTGGTTTTATGATTAATATGTACATTCAATGATAACCTTGTAACAATCTCCAATAATTCTTTTAAATCTTTGGTATTATGACACTGTGTACACCTGATAATAACCTCTTAGCAACTACCAATAATTCTTACTAGATCTTTGGTATTATGACACTGTGTACACTCCATAATAACCTCTTAGCAACTACCAATAATTCTTACTTAATCTTTGGTATTATGACACTGTGTACACTCCATAATAACCTCTTAGCAACTACCAATAATTCTTACTTAATCTTTGGTCTTATGACACTGTGTACACTCCATAATAATCTCTTAGCAAGTAACAATAATTCTTACTAGATCTTTGGTATTATGACACTGTGTACACTCCATAATAACCTCTTAGCAACTACCAATAATTTTTACTTAATCTTTGGTATTATGACACTGTGTACACTCCATAATAACCTCTTAGCAACTAACAATAATTCTTACTAGATCTTTGGTATTATGACACTTTGTACACTCCATAATAACCTCTTAGCAACTACCAATAATTCTTACTAGATCTTTGGTTTTATGACACTAAGTACACTCCATGTTAACCTTTTAGCAATTACCTTTTTTTTTTTTTAATTTTTGGAATTATATATTAACTTTGTATACTTATGTTTTTATGATTTTGTGCATGCATGAGTATACTTATGTGATTGTATGTGTTTTTTTTTTTTTTTTATATTAACTCCACACAGGAGGCCCTGAAGAAAATAATTTCCCTCAGGGTCTATGTCATCTTTGGGGATGCTGTGTGGAGGGTCTTTTTGTGGAGAGGAAGGAGTGAACATGGGTCTTGAAGAGTCCCATGTTGTAGGAGGGAGGAAACACAGAGGCCGGCAGTTCGTTCCACAGCCGAGCTGTTGAACTTAAGAACGAATCGTAGAAGCGAACCGTTCTCATGTGACAAGTGTCAATCGTGTACAAATGTTGGGCACGCGTTTGGCGTGTATCCCGACTACGCACCGGTGCCGAAGGGATCAATGACGCTAGTTCCTCAGAGCATCTTCCATTGTAATACCGATAGAACAAGGACAGCATACCTACCTGACGCCTGTGCTCTAAAGATTGCAGTCCGTTTGTTAAGATTGGGGAATCTATCAAACGGACCGCCCGTTTTTGCACAGAGTCAAGGGTTTTTTTCAGGTATTTAGGGGCTCAGGACCAGAGATGGCTGCCAAATTCGACAGTAGGGCGCACTTGCGATTTGTATAGGGTCAGCAGTTGTGAAAAATGTGTGTACGTATGTGTACATATATGTGTATATATGCGTATGAATGTTTGTGTATATATTGATTAATAGGTATATATACGGATGTGTAATCATATATATGTCCCCGCCTCAGAACAGAAATCTCATAGTGAGGCGGGTTACTTATTTGTTTGTATATGATAATGTTATTTCAATAAACGACAGGGTTGCCGGCAATTAAAAAAAATCAATATAAATAATACATAAGAGAACCTACCTATGTTTATAGGTACAATAAATACTTATCATGTCACAAACATAATACAGAAATACATATTTTCTTTCACGACGAAATATTTTTGCTTTGATGCAGGGCGAAGTTATTATTCTGCCCCTTGTATATGATAGAGCTAACAATACATCAAGGGGTTTATGTTAAACAATAGTTATAAGTTAAAGTTCTCACCATTATCTCCTTTAGCTGATTCACCAGAGGCGAATCAGTGAAGAAGTTGTTCACTGCAGAAAATATTTTCCCGTCCAACTTGACAGCTGGTCAGAGCCGGACTCTGAGCGATGTTTCCTGGCGGCTTGTGTCCTCACAATGCGGCCAACATCGACACTTTAGACCTTGCACTTTCACTTTGGTATCTTTAATTAGACCTGGAAAATAAAAAGTTATCTACTGTGTGACCCAGAAATATTCGAAACAAATCGGATTTACGTATTATCTCAGTTTAGTATATGAATTTTAATGAAGTCATATTTTTCTCGAAAAACCTGAACGCTTTTATACCATAGCTTTCCAGAGAATTTAACATATCTCATTATGACCAGTTCGGATTTTTAGTTCAAACTCTTTCAAATTCAACCCTACCTCAACGTAAAACCCGCCCATAATATTAAGTGTTATAAAGTGTATTTGACCTGACCTGGTTTGTCCAATTTTAAAATCCGTCCTATCTTATTATAACCATATTAAAATTACTACAATAAACAATATTCGGACAATATAAATACTCATATAATAAAAAAACATATAATCACCGTTGATTGTAATATATTTAATCTACATTTGTCTATTCTTATTAATTTGCATTGTGTTAACCCTGACGAAAAAACCATTGGTTTCGAAACATGTCGATTACTTTGATTAAATAGTGGTGCATACAAAGTTTAAAAAAATAAATATATGATACCACAAAGTGAATTACCAATTATTGACGAGATAAAAAATCCAGTTTAATCACAGATTATAAAGAGTAATTGCAATACTAACAACAAGGGAGGACAATATATTCAATTCATCACACATCACAAACCAACACACTGCACAAAAGACTTTGCGATGGTAAAAATATTACACTATCATTATTAAAATAAGAAAACAATTTTCCAACCTGTAGCTTAACAAATGACCCACTTTGAATACTGAGAACCCTTTGTCCTGCAATTCACGAAAAAATTCTCAAACTTCCACTACTCCAAAACAGAAAGACGTTAAGCCCAGTAAACAAAACAAAATTCATAATATTATTGAAACTAAAATTTTAAATCAGATTCCAATTTACATATGTATAATAAAACCCTTTTACTTCTTGCATCAAATTGACTGAAATCACGCTATGAAAATGAATTAATTTGTGTATTAGTTAAAAGTCTTATTTCTACAAGTTAGTGTTTTCGTGGAATATCACCGGTTTTCGTCACGGTTTTCAATATTTTGGGTACATTATTTCTAGTACTTGCCGTGTCGGAGGCTCTATGGGTATTGATTCTCCGTGACTCTAGCTACGTGTAACCTCCAAGGCTCACTGCTCTCGACTGAGGCGGGAGGCTGTGGAATTAAACTCCCCCTAAACCTCCCCCGGGGGAGAACTGTATACAGAACGGGGTGGCACCGAATGCGAATATGCTTACGAGTATAGACACTTTGTTTGCTCTGTCATATTGTACTGGCTTGCTCATCTTGAAGATTCAACAATGGGGTATTGTATAGATAATCCTCTAGTTGCGCTGTGGATATTATATTGGACATATCCATTTGAAGTAATTCAAACAATGGAGTATGTAAATAAATATTATTCCTTTATATTTAATATTAGACAAATGGGGTAAAGGTCTAAGCATTACTTGATAATTTTCAAAGAATTCCTGTTAATTTAATGTGATTATCATACACCTAATATTGTATTGATAATATCCACCACATGATATGTTTCACCCAAAATCCGAAGCAAGGAAAGGCTTTAGAAAGAAATACATATTTTTTCATTGTTTCTCTCTCCGTTACTGAGAGAAAATGAACTGCGTTACATCCCTTGATTCTGTTTTATCATACAAAAGTACACATCCAATAACAACGCTTTGCTTGGGCGAATGACAATGTAGGATGTACAAAGATCAAGAGATTCATGAAAGTTTGGGTAACATAAGAAATCTTACTTTAATTATTTAATTTCCTTTAAATTACTTATTTTCATTTCCTCTTCTTCCTTTACTTTTTTTTCCTAATTTTCCGCTTTATTCTGACAATTCGTTCATAGTACTATTTATACATTTATTTGTATCATTAACTCCTTTCGGCTTTTACATGGTACATAGAACTGCAGATAATATGAGAAATGCGTAAATAATAAAGAGCTCTTTGAACGTATAAAACAACATTTGTATTGTTGTTCACGTCTTTGGTTATCGCAAAAAATGACTTATTTACAAAACAAAACAAAATTGCTAAAAACAGTTGAATAGTTTTCCTAGGTGATCTTAATTTGTAGAAAATACTGCTCGAAACAATAGAAATGTAGATTTTAATTTAAACCAATGTCGCCACTGACTTAGTGCCTTAGAAATTCAGTTCCGTATTTCAAAATTTAAGCAAGAATTTAAGAATGGTCAGACTTTTGGATCACAAAACACGCCCACTTCGCATTTCTTGTGTTCTTATTTACTCTATGTTGAAGCGCTTACATTACGTACCAAGCGCTTATATTCATATGAATTCGTTTCCACGTACAGCGATATATTCGAGTACCCGCTCGTGGAATGGGAGGTCCCGTCTGATAAATGGGGCTACAATTCACGGGCACCATATTTCACTTGCACCGGGCCTGATTGGCACGCGTTATACTTTATAGAGAACAAAATAAACACTACCGGGCTCAAGCTGCTTGTGTTGAGAAAGGGGTATGAGTTATGCTGTAAGAAGGAAAGGGGAACTGTAGGGAACGGTAGAGGTGGAAATTCATTATTTAGAACAAGCAGAACCATACAATCATTTTAAAAATAACAAAATAATTTAAACATCAAGTACTTTGGAAATCATATAAAATTCAGCCCGTTAAGGCGATGCCATACGTAGTAATGCAAAATCATGTGTTTTTGGTTTGAAAATTTTGTCACCTAGAAATGTTTCAGATGCTTTAATTAAATACTGCGAGTAGAATACATCTTGTCCTTTGAAATAATCGAGTACTTTTTAGATAAGTATTTTTATAAGCCCAGAAAAAAATAATGAAAAGGCCTATGAAAACTGCTTTAAAGTTCAAAATCTCCTACTTACAAACCCATTTTCGGTTATGATCTTATTGTATAATGTGGCAAATTAAGTTATTTATAAAATGATCGAAAAAAAATTAAATATTTATGCCTGAACATTCACAAAATAAAATAAAAGGAACTTTTTTGCCATGTTTTTTTCTTGCATAAATAGGATCATATAAAATGATTATAAAATGATCGAAAAAAAATTAAATATTTATGCCTGAACATTCACAAAATAAAATAAAAGGAACTTTTTTGCCATATTTTTTTCTTGCATAATAAGATCTAGGAGTTATTTACGACAGCAAACTAACTTTTCACCAACACATCGATGATTTAATAAGCAGAGGATACAGGCTTCTCGGCTTCGTAATTAGAAACTCATATCCGTTTCGTAACACAAAAACACTGACGTTATTATATAACACACTAGTCCTAAGTGTACTTGAATCAAACTCGATCATCTGGGCTCCACATGAATTAACATACACTTTACGCATTGAAAGAGTCCATAAAAAATTTTTAAGGTTTTTATTCTCGCGGCTCTATGGACGTTACCCTTGGCTTTACCCATCGATTTATATATTAGGCATGACCAATTACCACTCCCTAGAGACACGTAGAGGTATTGCTTTGCTTAAATATTTTTTCCAACTAATAAACGGTCACTTTTCTAATAATGAGATACTGGCCCAATTAAATTTTTTTGTACCAGAGTCTCACTCTCGAGGACGTCATCACAATCTTCTATATAGTAAAGCAAGCCGCACTAATTTATTAATGAACTCACCTGTGGGGAGAGCTACGTGCTTTTTGAATGCGGTAGATAAAAAATTAGATTTATTTTTTGTGTCCTATAGCGCATTTGCAAGATTTTTGGCATTGCATATACACTGCATAAATGGTACAATTATAACGTCTTAGGCTTTACTACCTGTAATTGTTATAAATAAATGTACAAATTATATATATAAATAAATAAATAAATAAAACAGGCGGATGGTGTTAAGCGGGAATTTAAACATTATCGCCATCTACGTAAGGGTTGTTATTGATAGCGGCTAAATTTAAAATATTACACGACGTCACTATGCACTCATCGCCTTAAAGCCATTGACTATCTTTAAAATATATGTTTTAACTATCCCGCAGCTAAGCGGGGGAGTAGGTAGTACCCAAAATTACTATCCTCCTTATATTAACTTAAATACTTGACATATCATTTGAGTATTTTACGTACACCTGCGCAAATACATAAGTTACCATTAATAATTGACTGAATAATTGGGATTTCTGTAGTTTAAAAGCCCATAAGACAGAAAATTTTTGTTTGACGTTTTGTTTGGCATCATGGCCATGGCCTATTAAGAGTTAAAATAATCTATATGCAATTTCCGTGCTGAAAAAGTAATTACATGAAATTCTTTTGACCGAAAACAAACGCAAAGTAACTACTGAATAAAACAATGTTATTGTTAAAAAACTACACTACATTAAATTTAATTCGACTCTGTATCCATTCCTCGGGTGTCCCCTACTTCTTCTACCATTCAAACTACTATCTAAACACTCCTGGCACTAGTCACAACAAAATTTGAATAAATATATGATTATCATCAATAAATTTATAAATTACATCAATAAATTTTATAAATTACAAAGCAAACAAACCGAGGTAATTTATTAATTTATTGAATAGAGTCAATTAAAATATAATTTCAGTTGGAAAGCATGACCCAACAACGAAGATAAGAAAATCCAAATAAACTCATTAAATGACATCCCTGTTACCCCCTCCCCCAAATGTAATGTAATAAAAAAGACATAGGTTAAGAAATATTTGTACCAGCCTGAAGATGGCCTTAAGGCGATGCACTACGTCGTGAAATATTTTAAATTGAGCCGCTATCAATAACAACCCTTACGTAGATGGCGATAAGGTTTAAATCTCCGCTTAACACCATCAGCCTGTTTTGATTTATGCAGGAAAAAAAATGGCCAAAAAGTGCCTTTTATTTTATTTCGTGTATATACAGGCATAAATATTTAATTTTTTTTCGATCATTTTATAAATAACTTAATTTGCCACATTATACAATAAGATCATAACCGAAAATGGGTTCGTAAGTAGGAGATTTTGAACTTTAAAGCAGTTTTCATAGGCCTTTTCATTATTTTTTTCTGGGCTTATAAAAAGACTTATCTAAAAAGTACTCGATTATTTCAAAGGTCAAGATGTATTCTACTCGCAGTAAGTAATAAAGCATCTGAAACTTTTCTATTCGACCAAATTTTCAAACCAAAACCACATGATTTTGCATTACTACGTATGGCATCGCCTTAAGAAAGTACGCTGTGTTTCGTTAGAAATTCAGAACCCACAGAGCATTTCCAAATATCACAAAGGTCCCGAGGAATTCATCGGAGCCTCCTAAGACAAAAAAATGCAAATAGTAAATTTATTCAAATAACAATATCAGTTTATTGTTCTCCTATATAGACATTTCCAATTTTAACTTCCAATTAAAAATTCAACACTAATTTAACGTTTATACGTTTAGTGCGAACGCTAAAAAAGCTCAAATAGGTTCCTACCGACATTTTCAACGTTGTGAACGTAAGAAACTGTCTTGTTTTCCTTGTTCTATCTTAATTCTAATCAACCAAGGATCGGATTAAAGCTTGCATCGTCTTAGATCTACAATCAGCCAAACATGATCAGATTGAAACCTTTTCTCTTTTAGTCTCAACTGTCCTCGATCCAATGAATTTAAAACAGAATAGACTAGAAGTGGAGATAGATTAGAAGCAGAACAAAAGTGTTAAGAAACTGAATACATTTTCATGCTTGGCAGTGGACTTTTGTTTTTTGATTTTGGTGATTGAAACCAAATCCGAATTTCGACTTCGAAACCTTTAAGTTTAACTAAAATATAGGTATCCTGCAATTATGCGTTTTATTGTTAAACTTGTAAGAGCTCATAAGTTTTATTGTTAAAATTGTTAGAGTTCATAAGTTTTATTGTTAAACTTGTAAGAGTTCATAAGTTTTATTGTTAAACTTGTAAGAGTTCATAAGTTTTTTTATTTAGCTCTAAAATTTAAATTTTACATACAGTTTATATCTACTCTAAAACTACTATAATAATATTCTAATATTTACGTACTAATATTTGGACTTCACAACATTTACACATAACTCACGAAAAACTGCAATTTTTGGCGTCCGTAACATTTTCGGGGAGTTCATTAAACTTTTTAAACCTTTATGATAGTATAAAGGTTTAAATAATAATTTAATTAACTAGCTGTGTCCTGCCACGCGTTGCTGTGGCTCAGTCTTTCTGTGCAGATAGAGAAACAATAGCGCGTGTTGCTTTTACAACAGATGGCGCTGTTTTAAAAGCTTTTTTACCTGTCACAGATCTATATAATATACGAATATAAAAACACACGCGTATTCGAATGCAACGTTGTGTCCAAATTTCAAAGCAATCAGTGAAGATTTAAGAGATTTAAAATTTTGAACAAACGATCATTTACATTTTTATTTATATTGATATTGTTTTGTGTTGCCGATTAATTTGTCTTAGGAAGCCTAAAATCGTTGCATCTTCTCGTGGGAGAGCCATAGATTGTATTATTAAAACATATAATATTGCATTATTTTTAACATTTACCTATTTTATGGACTTGAATACTATATTTGCACTAATTTACCTGTAAAATAAATAAAAATCTATATTTATATCTCCTATATAATATATAAAGTAGAGTGTGGCGGTGTTGCTTTGTTTATTCTACAGTTTTGTTCCGAGATTGATGAAATGTTGCACACTTTACCTTCAAAATAAGAGGAAGGTGACTGCCTACTAGATTTAGTAGAAACATCGCGTTCCCAATTCAATAAAATTTTGGTTTTTATTTTAGAGAATTATCTTGTCTTAAAGCAGAATTTTTATAATTATTGTTGAAATTTTGCAGACTTGACGTTTGAAAAAAGAGAAAAACTACATCTGATTTCGCAAAAATTCGCGTAAAACCCCACCAACATCTATTAGAATATATTGTTCTCAACAACCTGTCATCAATAAAGTGTGAAATGCTCTTTAAGTTTGTCGGAAACCTACATTTTATAAAGACGAAGGCAATTTGGAGAATACGGGGGTGGTACAAAGGGTGGGAGGGAGAAAACTCATCTGCTAATGGCCCCTTAAAACCACCACTTAAATACCTACACACTAAAATACTTGACTTAGTCGTAACACCGTGATAAAGTTGCTCCAGAAACGCCTGTTTGTTAACGTTATTAACTTCAGGCTTTAGAAAGACAAACTGATATCGAAAGCCTTAAAAAAGTTAACATTAATATGTGTAATTTAAACAGCTAAAAGTAGGTTATTGAAGTGAAACTTCTTTACGCGCGTCATGCAATTTCGAGGACCGGAGTAAAATCGACTCATGACCGAAACGAAAATGCGGGACCACCGATTAAAGTTCATTTGATCTAGTCAAAGTTTTGAAGTAACATATAAATGCTTCTTAGCTCATCCCGACAACTGGCGTTGGTGGTGTAATGGTCAGCATAGTTGCCTTCCAAGCAGTTGATCCGAGTTCGATTCTCGGCCATCGCACATTATTTTTTTGTTTTTAACGCCTTTTTCATTCAATATCTTATTTTTTAGTAGGTCAGAACATTTTTTAAAAGAAAATAATATTGCAAAATAATAAAAACACTTATCTCACTGTGATAAAACATTACTCCGCTAGAGCGCGCTTTGCGTTATTGTGTTGGATTAAAATTATTATCTAATCCGTATATTATGATAATTGTATTACATTTATTTAATTAATTTATTTATTTTGATAATATGTAATAATTTACAGAAAAAAAAATTAAAACTATCTCCCTCTGATAAAATATCCGTTCGCTAGAGCGCACTACGCGATCTTGTGTGGGATTCTATTTCTGTACATTGTACATTATTTTTAAAAATATATTATATTTTGGGTGTGATGTAGGTAACATTATAAAACATAACAAGCTCTCATATTTTCAGAACCTACATAATATAATCAATTTATGCGGCTTTGCTTACAGTTGGTGCTCAGCGTGGTTGGCTTTCAATCAGTTAAGCGAGGTTCGATTCTCGGCTGTGGCATTTTTGAAGTGAAACCTTGTTGAGGTGGGGGAGCCGCTCACGAACGTTCTCTCTCTTCTCTTCTTTCCTCTCTCTCAGACACCAGCGAACTGCGCCACGCCAAGCATCAGCTGAAACTAGAAGTTTCACTTCTGTCTTGCGTAGGCTTGACACACCCACTTTTTTTTTAATGAAACGATAAGTAAAACATTAGCCACGTTTTAAAGGCAATTCGTAAAAAAATAATATTTAATTTTAATTAAAAACACTTCCACAAGAATCGGATTGTTTGGAAGTGTAAGCGAATAAATTGCCTGTACCTATTATCTATTCAGAGAAAGAACAGAATATAACTAATTATCCAGTCAATAATTTTATCAAAAAGAATCATTAAGGTCCAGCAGAATTATAGGATTACAGCATTTTAACAATTTATTTCTTGCCCGCTGCATTCATTCCCCGGCGGGATTGATGAGGTCCACAGACGACGCCTGGCTCGGTAACATAGATGTTTCCCTCCGAGCCCTCACCACACGAAATTTACTCTTCAAATCTCAATGTTAATAATTAAGATCTATTATTATGCTTTTTCGTAATTATGAAATATTTTTCAATTAACAGCATTGAACTAATTTTAAATATTCTTATGTACAAATATTTTTTAACCCTTTCCTGAAATGAGTTTTATTAAATTCATTGGAAACAATGTGTTATTAATATTATTGATGTTATTTTATCGCAATATACAGAGTCCGGGGGTAAAGTGCACTAACTTCGGGAGGTGATTCTACGGGATGGTAGAAGTAAAAAGAAAAATAAAAAAATCGAAATTCCAATATTTATTTTCCAATACAAAAAAATATTTTTCCATAAAAGAATATTTATTTTCCCATACAAACTGTTCAACTTTTTTGCGTAAAAACTACCTTAAAACGTTGGAAATTCTAAAAAAATATTTTTTTCTTTTACTTTACCCCGGACCCTAGTAATAGTAGCAATATATATATATATATTTTTTTTTTTGTTTTACTTTATTTATTTTCATTTCTTTACATATATTATACATATTAATATATAGATAGTATATAATAACATAATATATAATACCAAATAGTATACACAAAAAATGAAAACCCACTAAGGCACTGCCTGAGTGTGGGTAATATAAAACGATTACTATATTTCAAGTACCTAAAGTATTATATACATTAGTAGAAAAAGTTTTTTTTTTTTTTGTTTATAGTTATTATAAAAAGTAAAGAGAAAAACGTTATGTACAATAGTTTATAACGTTTCAGCAAGTGAGTTGTAGAGAAGATCAATAAATTTATAGTAAAAGCGTTTCAATATCTGCGTCATTCAGCCATAATTTTACCTCTTTTACATATTCTATCTTTTTATTTATCATTTGAGTTTGTAGTGGTAGAAGGTTAAATGTACGAGGACCAATGAAACTGCTATGTGTCTGCATTAATTTAGTATTGGTTTGGGGGGTGTAAAATATATTATTTGTTCTTTTGCTCATTCTGTTTTCATTTATTTTGAAATTATTTTTGTTTTTAAATAAATATTTCATAGTTTGTAATATAAATAATTTACGAATGTTAAATAATTTAGATTCCTTGTATAATAGGTCGGTCGAGAATGTTTTATTTTTGTTATATATGACTTTAATTATGTGTTTTTGAATTATTTGTAGAGGCTTAATAAATGTATCAGGTGCACCACCCCATCCTATTATGCCATAAGTGATTGCAGATTGCACCAGGGAGAAGTAGATCATTTTCAATTTTTCAGCGTTTAAAATTTCCTTGAGTCTATAATTAGGTATAGGAATATGTTATAGGAATATGTTAATAATGTTATATGTTATAGCAATATATAGGAATATGTTATAGCAATATATTATAGCAAAATCTAGTAGGTTTAAGAAAAAGCAAACTAGAATGGGTAAAACAGGTTGTCAGCATGCATACCTGTCAGACAAAGAATTCACATTGAAGATAAAATGGTTCACTTAATATTACCAAATACATTCCACTTATTTATCATGTCAATCTCACCCGTTATTTTCGTAATACCAGGAGAAAAGAAGATGGAGAAGACGAAAGATATTGGAAAAATAAACACCCTTAATAACCTTCCCACATAATAAGTTCATTTTTATATTTTCCCAAATCCAAAACCGATCTAAATTCAGAAATAAAATCTGATGATGTTTACTGTACGAGATTATTCCAATAATTTGACGGGAATTATCCAATCCCTTTCCCCTCGCTGAAAGCACAAGTGCCGAAAAGAGATGGAAAACTGTCTACGTGAGAAATCAGCAATTTCTAAAGGATCAAGCATCCTGAAAAGATATAAACGATTTACAAAAAGGGTAGAACTATTCATATAAAAAATCTTTGTTGAAAGAAATGTTATTTTGACTATGTGGCACGTTTTACTTGACATAATGTATTTTATTTAGACATGAATCGGGACCCTTATTGACATAATATTTTCTTTATTTTCTTCGATAAAATAGATTTATTATTAAATCATAAAATTATTACTTCCAATATTTTTTTATTATACTGGTAGTTATGTGTTTATGGAGGTCTGAAAATGTATTACATTTTTATGTTTAACCTTGCACACGTGGGTAAAACTTCACATAATATTTGACAATAGTTATCAAGATTTATACTCACCTCGCATACCTTTTTCTTTCCCAGAATTTCCTCTCCCCTATTTCTTTAAACTGACCCTCCACACATCATCCCCAAAACACACAGGCCCTGAGGGAAATTATTGTCGCTCGATGTTTGAAAGCAGAAATTTATTATAAAGCTATATTGCAAGCCCCATCGACTGCACTCGATATTTGAAAGCAGAAATTTATTATGAAGCTATATTGCAAGCCCCATCGACTGCACTCGATATTTGAAAGCAGGAATTTATTATGAAGCTATATTGCAAGCCCCATCGACTGCACTCGATATTTGAAAGCAGAAATTTATTATGAAGCTATATTGCAAGCCCCATCGACTGCACTCGATATTTGAAAGCAGGAATTTATTATGAAGCTATATTGCAAGCCCCATCGACTGCACTCGATATTTGAAAGCAGAAATTTATTATGAAGCTATATTGCAAGCCCCATCGACTGCACTCGATATTTGAAAGCAGGAATTTATTATGAAGCTATATTGCAAGCCCCATCGACTGCACTCGATATTTGAAAGCAGAAATTTATTATGAAGCTATATTGCAAGCCCCATCGACTGCACTCGATATTTGAAAGCAGGAATTTATTATGAAGCTATATTGCAAGCCCCATCGACTGCACTCGATATTTGAAAGCAGAAATTTATTATGAAGCTATATTGCAAGCCCCATCGACTGCACTCGATATTTGAAAGCAGGAATTTATTATGAAGCTATATTGCAAGCCCCATCGACTGCACTCGATATTTGAAAGCAGAAATTTATTATGAAGCTATATTGCAAGCCCCATCGACTGCACTCGATATTTGAAAGCAGGAATTTATTATGAAGCTATATTGCAAGCCCCATCGACTGCACTCGATATTTGAAAGCAGAAATTTATTATGAAGCTATATTGCAAGCCCCATCGACTGCACTCGATATTTGAAAGCAGGAATTTATTATGAAGCTATATTGCAAGCCCCATCGACTGCACTCGATATTTGAAAGCAGGAATTTATTATGAAGCTATATTGCAAGCCCCATCGACTGCACTCGATATTTGAAAGCAGAAATTTATTATGAAGCTATATTGCAAGCCCCATCGACTGCACTCGATATTTGAAAGCAGGAATTTATTATGAAGCTATATTGCAAGCCCCATCGACTGCACTCGATATTTGAAAGCAGGAATTTATTATGAAGCTATATTGCAAGCCCCATCGACTGCACTCGATATTTGAAAGCAGAAATTTATTATGAAGCTATATTGCAAGCCCCATCGACTGCACTCGATATTTGAAAGCAGAAATTTATTATGAAGCTATATTGCAAGCCCCATCGACTGCACTCGATATTTGAAAGCAGGAATTTATTATGAAGCTATATTGCAAGCCCCATCGACTGCACTCGATATTTGAAAGCAGAAATTTATTATGAAGCCATACTGCAAGCCCAATCGACTGCACTCGAAGTTTGAAAGCAGAAATTTATTATGAAGCCATACTGCAAGCCCCATCGACTGCACTCGATGTTTGAAAGCAGAAATTTATTATGAAGCCATACTGCAAGCCCCATCGACTGCACTCGATGTTTGAAAGCAGAAATTTATTATGAAGCTATATTGCAAGCCCCATCGACTGCACTCGATATTTGAAAGCAGGAATTTATTATGAAGCTATATTGCAAGCCCCATCGACTGCACTCGATATTTGAAAGCAGAAATTTATTATGAAGCTATATTGCAAGCCCCATCGACTGCACTCGATATTTGAAAGCAGGAATTTATTATGAAGCTATATTGCAAGCCCCATCGACTGCACTCGATATTTGAAAGCAGAAATTTATTATGAAGCTATATTGCAAGCCCCATCGACTGCACTCGATATTTGAAAGCAGGAATTTATTATGAAGCTATATTGCAAGCCCCATCGACTGCACTCGATATTTGAAAGCAGAAATTTATTATGAAGCTATATTGCAAGCCCCATCGACTGCACTCGATATTTGAAAGCAGGAATTTATTATGAAGCTATATTGCAAGCCCCATCGACTGCACTCGATATTTGAAAGCAGAAATTTATTATGAAGCTATATTGCAAGCCCCATCGACTGCACTCGATATTTGAAAGCAGGAATTTATTATGAAGCTATATTGCAAGCCCCATCGACTGCACTCGATATTTGAAAGCAGAAATTTATTATGAAGCTATATTGCAAGCCCCATCGACTGCACTCGATATTTGAAAGCAGGAATTTATTATGAAGCTATATTGCAAGCCCCATCGACTGCACTCGATATTTGAAAGCAGAAATTTATTATGAAGCTATATTGCAAGCCCCATCGACTGCACTCGATATTTGAAAGCAGGAATTTATTATGAAGCTATATTGCAAGCCCCATCGACTGCACTCGATATTTGAAAGCAGAAATTTATTATGAAGCTATATTGCAAGCCCCATCGACTGCACTCGATATTTGAAAGCAGGAATTTATTATGAAGCTATATTGCAAGCCCCATCGACTGCACTCGATATTTGAAAGCAGGAATTTATTATGAAGCTATATTGCAAGCCCCATCGACTGCACTCGATATTTGAAAGCAGAAATTTATTATGAAGCTATATTGCAAGCCCCATCGACTGCACTCGATATTTGAAAGCAGGAATTTATTATGAAGCTATATTGCAAGCCCCATCGACTGCACTCGATATTTGAAAGCAGGAATTTATTATGAAGCTATATTGCAAGCCCCATCGACTGCACTCGATATTTGAAAGCAGAAATTTATTATGAAGCTATATTGCAAGCCCCATCGACTGCACTCGATATTTGAAAGCAGAAATTTATTATGAAGCTATATTGCAAGCCCCATCGACTGCACTCGATATTTGAAAGCAGGAATTTATTATGAAGCTATATTGCAAGCCCCATCGACTGCACTCGATATTTGAAAGCAGAAATTTATTATGAAGCTATACTGCAAGCCCCATCGACTGCACTCGATGTTTGAAAGCAGAAATTTATTATGAAGCCATACTGCAAGCCCAATCGACTGCACTCGAAGTTTGAAAGCAGAAATTTATTATGAAGCCATACTGCAAGCCCCATCGACTGCACTCGATGTTTGAAAGCAGAAATTTATTATGAAGCCATACTGCAAGCCCCATCGACTGCACTCGATGTTTGAAAGCAGAAATTTATTATGAAGCTATATTGCAAGCCCCATCGACTGCACTCGATGTTTGAAAGCAGAAATTTATTATGAAGCTATATTGCAAGCCCCATCGACTGCACTCGATGTTTGAAAGCAGAAATTTATTATGAAGCTATATTGCAAGCCCCATCGACTGCACTCGATGTTTGAAAGCAGACATTTATTATAAAGCTATATTGCAAGCCCCATCGACTAGTTAGATCCAAAACATCGCTGGGCGTTTAAAGATTAAATATCTGAAATGCAAATGCGTCAGTGTTCATTTTATTTACTCCAGTATTTTGGCCAAGGTGCAGAAATTCGTAATTAATTCTAGTCAATTTTTTAAAATTATTTTTTATTATGAATATCTTCTCACTTAAATAATAGTATTTTTCATTAAATTTCAAAGTTTGCATTTTTCACAATTTTTTTCAATAAATGTGTCGTATCTACTGAAAAATGTGTAAAACTGTAAAGTGGCAGGTTTGTTTCTATTTTGGTTCTAAAATTGGTCCTATGTACAGTTCAAAAGCATAATCCATAAGTACTAAGAACTGAGACTATTTAATTGGCAAAACTGAAAATTATTATTTACTCACACCAAGTTTACTTCAAAATATCTTCTAACAAATCTTTGAGGAAGTATTATTTCTCCAAGATCTAAGTTATCCCACTTTCTGTTCAAACTCTACAGAGTTCGGAAGACGGCGGTGATCGCCACAATCTGTGTTGCAAAAACTCTCGAAAGATGGGCACTGGCATTATGAAGTTCGAAGTCTAAAGAATGTCTATATTGAACCATGTAGATTTTAAATATCCATTTAACTCGGAAACGAGATAAGAGCCATATAAAAAAGATTTAGAAAAATGGTGTTGAAACTCGGCCAGAACTAGTCACTAACACCATAGTGGTAGATACTCTCAGTATCGCCCTGGGAGGAGTGAACATGTTGTAGGAGGGAGGAAACAAAGGAGGAAAAATGAAGAACTGTTCTCATGTGACAAATATTGACAATCGTGTTCAAAGGTTGGGTGCGCGTTTGGCGTGTTTTCTATGCACCGGTGCAGAAGGGATCAATGACGCTCACTGATCATCTTCCAATGCTTAAATGGCTTGACCAAATCTAATAACCAGGAACTTTCCCTCCTTCCCCTCCCCACTCCCTACAGCCTCAAAAGAAACCCCAATTGGGGATGACATTGTCCTACTGGATTCGGGCAGTTGGGGCTCTTCTGCGATGTTCACGTAAAAAATAAAGACAATTGGTAATTATTGCTTTGGATCTCCAGTTTTAAGACGTTGAATCTGTTGATCTGTTGTCTGTGGATCTGTTGATCTGTTGATCTATTGATCTGTTGATCCGTTGACCTGTTGATCTGTAGATCTTTTTGCTAGATCTTTTTCAGCTAGTCATCCGTCTTCTGAATAAGTTTTGTTATTATTTAGGTGCGTCCACATTGACTTCAGATTCTTTGTTTTTAATCGTTTAGCTAGTCATCCATATTCTGAATAAGTTTGTCCATTATTTTCGTGGGTCCGCATTGAATTCAAATTCTTCACAACTCCTCATAAGAATGAAAGATTTCGGTTTTTAACTCCAAGCAAACTTCAGAAGATTTTCCCCACTTAAATATTCCTTTAAAAGCAAATCTGGAAAAACTTTATTTCGAATTATCTTACGAATTTTCATCTTCCAACAATTTGCTAAATATGAGAATAAAAAGTTTCCATTCTACTTTTAATCATATTAAGTTAATTAATTCCGAATTATTACAACAAATAGATAAATAAGATAATAATATTTGACAAGTCGAAATATTTCAGCATAAATTAAGATATAATATGTCTCGACGCCATCTAGTAGGAGATTTAACATTATCAATGCCTTTCCTACAAAAATTAAGTTGGTTGTTTTCTAATGAAAAATCTAAAAAGCGGGTTTTGAATAAGCCGACGTAGCGCAATTGGTAGAGCACCTGACCGGCGCGGCGGTCAGAAGGCTGCGGGTTCGATTCCCGTCAGAGGCGTTTTCCTTTGTGCTATGCATAAAAAACCTTCTTAAACGTTAGTTTATTTTTAAAAGCAACTTTTTTCCTCTTGAAAAATCACACGATGTGCAGGTGTGATAGCAGATGCAATAATTGTTCATTCCAAAACTCCTGCGAAGTCAGGTAATAATTTTATTAATAATATGTTCTTGGATAATTTACAAAGCGCCATTTTTGTGAAATACACCACACGAGATTTTAAAAACGCAATAAAATAAATAATAATAATTTTTTTGGCTATAGTAGTAAAGCTTTATCAAGTTTTCTCTTACCTACGTACTTGCTTTCTCAAACTCTGATAATAGGATAAAAAACAGCTTATTTTCTCAGACTCTGTACAACAGGTGGACACAACACACAGCCTCCCTGGGCATTCTAGGGAAGCGTTCGATAGAGCCTTGAGAAGGGTTAATAACCTATTGCCTACAGGGATGTTCCCATGCGGACCTAGCGGTTGTATTTTAAAACTTTTCTTATTCGATAATAGAATTCGAATGTTTCAGGCATAATATAAGTTTGTAGCCTTTTGGTTGTCCATGAAATGTGTAGGTAAGTGCTTTGAATACTGCGTTATGATTTTTTGTATTTGACACCTCACAATAGCGCCTCTGTCTACACATACAAATGGAAATTGGAATTAAACGTGTAGATGTAATTTCACTGTGCGGTAATATTATTTTTTTCCAATTAAAAACCAATTTTTTTCCATCATTCGTGGCCACTGGGTACTAGGATCACCAGGTCCAACTTTCTGAAAAGATCGGGTTCGGTGAACCCGCTCGATTAAACGACAGTTCAAAATAGCCAGCCCCTCTCTCCCCGCCTTCTCTTCCTCGGCCCTCCATTTTATATTTCATTCCAATCCCATTTCAATCCCAATATCGTTAGAATCCCTGTTGAAAAAATCAAATGAAATCAAGAAATCCTTTGCATCTTTCACTGATCCGAGTCGTTCGTGAACGAATCATTTCTACTGGGTACATCCTAGTGGGTCACGTGATATTGACACACCCTTCTCTTTCCAGCAGCACCGTAGGGGTAAAGCGCTTCTGTCTTCTCCCTTTTGTCAGACAATTTAAGCAATTTTGTTGAAGTTTAACAAAATTGCCATAATAATAATAATAATACATCAATGTTAACCATATATTTTAAGTTTTAAGAGAACGTTCTCTCGCAAGTTCTGGTGCATGGTTCTGCCTACATTGCTCACGCAGGTATTTCTAATAATATTAGCATAAGAAAGGCAATAAGCACATCTGAATACACTCCCATGTCACATGATAAATGTCCCGAGCATTCAGCGGATGATGAACGGCAGTCTCAATGGAAGATTAATTGAATAATGGCCGTCTCCGATATTTGACCCCATGAACTTTCGTGTATCGTTGCATTGCGCCCGCCGACAGGGAACTTTAGAACGGCTCAGAACTTTATCTGTCCACCAGAAAGTTCAAATTATTTAACAGATAATACTTTTAACTGTGGTAAAAATACGAGATTCTTGCATCATTTTAGGTTTGTTTGAAGAAAAAAATATGATGAACGATGGAACGTACAAAGTTTGATAGAACCAAGTCAAATCCATAGTGATATATATCTACTCTCAGTAATATACTGGTGAAAGACACCGCACCATTCAGAATAAAAACGCTGCTTTTTTACGGGAGGCCCTGAGGAAAATATTTTCCCTCAGGGCCTATGTCATCCTTGGAGACGCTGTTTGGAGGGTCTTTTCAAGGAAAGGAAGGAGAGGAAGGTCTGGAACAGAAAGGTTATGAGATTTGATTACGATGGGTCGAGAGACAAGTTGGAGAGATCAAAGGGTCTCCCCAAACCAGTCTGTCCCGATCCGGCACGCAACGCAGCTGTTGTCAGGCGCATCCTGAACACATCTCACCCGATGAACCTGGGCACCCCTGCTAAATCACCAAACAGAGCAGAGGTGTTGGTTATTCAATAAATGGTTCCCAGGACGGCGGTAACCAAACCCGTCTCCTAAATTTAAATGTAACCAGATCTGAATAGCCAGGCACTTTCCACCTTCCTTTTCTCCATGTCCTTCCATTCCTTACTCCATTCAGCCTCAAAACATACCAAAACACACAACACAAAATTGGGTATGCCATAGGTCCCACTTTCTTTGGGCAGTTGGGAGATGAATTCTGAGTTCACAAGTTAATAATATAATCTATAAATTTGTAACCTATGTACCTAACTGTTAATAGAAACAATTTAAATCTTTTGTAACCTATGTACCTAACTGTTAATAGGAACAATTTAAATCTTTTGTAACCTATGTACTTAACTGTTAATAGAAACAATTTAAATCTTTTGTAACCTATGTACCTAACTGTTAATAGAAACAATTTTAATCTTTTGTAACCTATCTACCTAACTGTTAATAGGAACAATTTAAATCTTTTGTAACCTATGTACCTAACTGTTAATAGAAACAATTTAAATCTTTTGTAACCTATGTACCTAATTGTTAATAGAAACAATTTTAATCTTTTGTAACCTATGTACCTAACTGTTAATAGGAACAATTTAAATCTTTTGTAACCTATGTACCTAACTGTTAATAGAAACAATTTAAATCTTTTGTAACCTATGTACCTAACTGTTAATAGAAACAATTTTAATCTTTTGTAACCTATGTACCTAACTGTTAATAGAAACAATTTAAATCTTTTGTAACCTATGTACCTAACTGTTAATAGAAACAATTTAAATCTTTTGTAACCTATGTACCTAACTGTTAATAGGAACAATTTAAATCTTTTGTAACCTATGTACCTAACTGTTAATAGAAACAATTTAAATATTTTGTAACCTATGTACCTAACTGTTAATAGGAACAATTTAAATCATTTGTAACCTATGTACCTAACTGTTAATAGGAACAATTTAAATCATTTGTAACCTATGTACCTAACTGTTAATAGGAACAATTTAAATCATTTGTAACCTATATACCTATCTGTTAATAGCAAACAATTTAAATATTTTGTAACCTATGTACCTAACTGTTAATAGGAACAATTTAAATCATTTGTAACCTATGTACCTAACTGTTAATAGGAACAATTTAAATCATTTGTAACCTATGTACCTAACTGTTAATAGGAACAATTTAAATCATTTGTAACCTATATACCTATCTGTTAATAGCAAACTAGTATTTTCTTCCTGCAAATGTAGGTAACAAGCAAAAATCAATAACAAAAAATTTCAACTCAAAATAACGCTTTTGTAATTGATATTATGTAAACCAATTGTTACGACCACACGACGCCAGCACAATGCACTGAGCCACTCCCAACTAGCAATGAAATAATTAAATCAACACAAGAATAATAACGGGGCTTGCTCGAGGCTCACAATTTAATTAATTCTGACGAATTCGTAACGACAAATATATGTATTCTTTTAGACCGATCCCTATTGATGTAAGTTATTTACATTTAAGATTTATAAAAACAGTAACTTACCATTAAAATATTTTATCTAAAACGGTTTGAAGATTTTGCAGATTTTTTTTTGCTACGAAATTAGCACCAGATTTTATTTTAATAGACATTGAATTAGTAACTTCCCAATGAATTCGCGTAGAAACATCTGAATTTTTAGTAATAAGTTCATCAGAAATAATTAAAATAAATCCCACGGAATCATTTTTCTAAGCCTGCTAAGGCAAATTCGACTGTATGTCCGTCCATTACGCCGGACCGCGCGCCGAATATTTTTTGACACGACTTCATCACTTATGTCGTTACGATTCCCACTTTATTTTAGAGATTTGCTAGGGAAAATTCAACCGTAGGTCTGTCCAATACACCAGGGCCGCGCGTCGCATATTTTTGTGCACGGCTTCTTCACTTACGTCGTTATGATTTCGACTTTATTTTATGGTATTGTCCCGTCTTAAGCAGTTAAAAGGGCAAAGTGTATGAAATCAATTGTGACTATAATAGTGTATACGGGCCTTCTCATCAATGTCCAAGTATTTATTAACGTATTTGCTACTTGGGAGCGGCTCATGGGGTATTTTTAAACTATGTGTGGAAAATTGTAAGTTTATTTTTCGGATTCTGATCACTGTACTAAAAATGCATCATTTTAATATTTTCATTCATATTACGAAACATTTCCAACTGGCTACAACGTCATTATGACATAGAAATTTTCGAGATTACAAAACAAAAACAGTTAAAATACCCTATTGTGTCGTGCGGGCCTCTTTTGGACGGAACCAATCACTGGGCTGATTTGGATGCGATCTGCGTTAATTTTTATTTCATTTGGGAAAACATACAGTTGATTGCACATTTTAAAAAATTGCTTTATTTGGTTGGTTGCATCAATCTTTACTATACTTTATTTTTATTTTTAAAGAATGTAAATCATTAATTATTGACATTATTCATAGTGAAATTGAAAAAGGAAAGTATCTAGTGAAAATAAATGATCTATTCGATACTAATTGAAATAAATATTAAATATACATAAGTTAAACTGAACTAGTTAAGTAGGTATACATAAATAATCATCACAAGAAAGTGGCAACATAAACAAAGTAAAATAACGTGATTATAATGAAACAAAAAACTTGAAGATATACTCGTATAAAACAGAAGGAATACGGAGCTCATAATAATTAAATACAGACCAAATAGTCATCATGTCCGACCAACAGATATGCGCCAATTATACATAAGAACACTAACATATTACATTTTTGACAAAAAAAAACAAATTTCAACCAACACGTACAAAAAAAATTAAAACTATGACAGTAATCACAAGCTTTGGACAAAGAAATCACAAATACCAGGCAATAAAAGCATTCAACAATATTTCACACGATGCAAAAAACGAGGGAACCAAAAAAGATTTCAGATACAAAATTAAAAGATGGATTAAAGAACAAAAAAACAAATATTATAACGCAAAATAATAATAAAAATGTATACGTAATTCACAATACCATTCCAATACACACTTCATTATATGCAACCGTACCTCCTAATATTTGCCGATTTTTATTTGTTTTTCATTGCCGCTTCATTTTTTTAATTTATTTTTTTATTTAATATATATAAGTGGGTACAGTGATGTTATATAAGTACATAATATGGTTACAAAATATATTTATATTCGCAATCTCACCAATGAAGAAACTGGTTCTTGTGCTTGGTGAGCGAGTTACACTAATTATAAGGAAAATAGAATAACATTATGCAATAGATAAGTATTTATACATAATAGGAACAATTCAAACTTTTGGATTATCTTTATTTGTAGTTGTACACATATAGGATTCTGTTACATACTAATTATTGAGTAATTAGGAACATCTAAATACAGTGGAGATGAGTATAGACTGATAATATATATAAATAAATGGAAAAACAGGCAATTATTTAGTTGATTATTTCTAGTGTAACTTCAGTTTTAGTTTAATTTTTTTGATATCCTTTAATTTCTTTATTTAATTTTTTTTTTTATTTCTTCTCATTTTTATTTCATTTCGTCTTTTTATTGAATTTTATTAAATTGTAAAATGGGGGCATCAATACGGGCAAGGTACCCAGTGAGGCCCACATTATCACAATAAAATGATTGTAAATACATTATACCACTGTATAAATAACCAAAAAAATATTAACCTTTAAATTTAAATTTTTTAAATTTTTTATTAAATAGTAACCAAACGTATGTTGACAAATTTTCGTCAAACAAATGGTTGAGTATTGGAGAGTTGAGCGCAGAAATAGAAGGATTTATGCTTGCCATTCAGGATAGAGTCATTAATACTAAAAATTATAGAAAGCATATAATCAAAGATACAAATCAAATTGATGATTTGTGTAGAAAATGTTTGGCTTTTCCGGAAACTATAGAACATATTATATCGGGATGTTCTATATTAGCACCGTCCGAGTATACATTTAGGCACAATCAAGTTTTAAAAATAATTCACCAAAATTTTGTAATTAAACATAACTTGATTGACTGCCGTAATATAGTACCATATTATGAATACGAACCAAATTCATTTTTAGAAAACGAATTTTATAAAATATATTATGATAAAACTATACTAACAGACCGAACGATTAGTCATAATAGACCCGATATAGTTTTACATGACAAAATTAAAAAAATAACTTATATCATTGATGTCGCTATTCCAAATTCCTGTAACATTCAAAAATCTGTTAATGAAAAAATAAGAAAATACACAGATTTAGGAAACGAAATAAAAAGAATTTGGCATTCTCAGACTATAAAAATATTACCATTCGTTATTTCGGCTACTGGCATTATACCTAGCTCTCTCATTAAAAATTTAGGCGTATTAGATCTAACAAAAAATTTATATATAAAGATGCAAAAGTCGGTCATTTTGAATACATGTAGGATAACGAAAGATTTTTTAAATATTTATGTTGAGGGATCAGTAGGATTTATAGGCCCTGTTAGAAGTTCTACCGAGCCGAACCCTCTGATATGAAAATATCTGGAGTCGGTGAATTTTTTTTCCCATTTGATCTCTGGTGAGTTGACATGTTGTTGTTCTTGTATTGTTTTGTATTTATTTTACTTATATAATGCACTTGCATAGTGTTGATTGACTAGCTGATCATTTGTGGAAAAGTGAGTGGAAGGGTTTAGTTTTCCTATGGGGAAGATTTAACCCGGACAACAAAATCGGAAGCATAAAAAAAAATAAATTATTTTAATGTGTATGTAATAAATTGAAGTGATCAGCGTTTGAAAAGATGTTTTTAAATATTGTCCACGTCCTCTGAAAAATGAATGTTGTTGAGTGCGAGGTGTGTGGAATAGTGGTTTTGGGTTTTGAGCGTGTTTCATATAGTGGGAATTAATTATTTCTAGAAGCTAGTCATCGACAACAGCGATGACGATTGATGATTGCCTGATAATGGTAGCCAACCTCCGATAAGAGAGAGCACGAGAAAAAAATTAAAATTATATAAAATCTAAAAGTCCGTTCCTGTTCGAAAGCTTCACAGTCAGTTGTCAATTGCCGCATCCATTGAACCCGAACTGACCTTTTATACCTACCATTGACTGTGGATCCTTATACAATATACATACGAGTACGATAATTTACTGTCATCTCGGCAAATAGTCCCGCTTTCTCACAGTCCGGTAAGGAATCGACATAAACCGAGTGCTGTAAGACCCATCACACAAAAGTAAAGTTTACTACGGATTGCAGCGCAGCCATTGTGGATCTTTTCTGGGCAGGGTTTCACAGTTTACGATACGGGCTAAGTCCCATGCGGCGCACTTTCAAATTACTTACTATTATTAGGTATCATAATATTATATAGTCTTTTACCTCGTAGCGGGGACATGAAAGGAAAAGCGGAGTGAGATAACGTAATTTGTATATTGATTGCGAAGATAGTTTATGAACATGTAACTTCGTGAGTTGTAGCTTGATAGCGACACACGCGACATCTTTTACGTGTTCAGAATATACCTATTATTTTGAGTCAATTATCTCCACAGTGGAACCGTATTCAGGCAGAAGTAAAAAAACATATATTTTGGTGAGATAGAACTATGGCATCCCCAACAAGGAATTTCAGTATTTTAATATTTTTTGTTATCAATCTACCTTCTAACTTAAATACCAGTGTCTATATTTTACTGTTTTAGTAGTTAAATATATTTTAAAAGATTAAATTTGTCTGGTCTCCTTAAAACGCATAAAATCTGTGGTTTGTCTGTGTGACGTCAGTCACAAAAAGCCTCCGTTTTGTTTCAACAGGCACTTTATTTGAATGGAGGCGTCGAGAGTCGGGACGTTTTTTATTCTTAAGTTTAACCGCTTTTAATATTGAAGATCACTAGGTAAATTGTCAGCATTTCTTCAGTACTGTTATTGTACTCTACCATAGTGCAAAAATACATCCGTGGCCGCACCTTGTTTCATAGGTTTTGAACAATTCATTAAATTTCGAAGTAGATTTTCAAGTTCTGTGTAGGTTCTAATCAAGTTCTGTTATTATTTCATTTTTCTGAAGTCCCTGGCCAATAATGATATAATAATAGAACTTGAATAGGACATTCGCAGAACTTGAAAATCAACTTTTAAATTTGATGAATTGTTCAAATTCCGTGAAATAACCCGTCCTAAGTCTTCAAAAACCTTCATTGATACGAAGAAAATGGTGTGACGCCGCCAAACTAACCAAAAGAAAAATGCTTCTTTATCACTTATGTCAACTGCATTTTGTTGCGGGGAACATTATTATGCAAGTAAAATAGTTTAATTCAGGTGATCTAATATTTTTTTGCTACAAATTTAACCTATATTGTACTTGGTGTTTCAATTACAAATTTTCTTTTAAAATTTACGATAGTTTCTAGAATTTTTCCTTTGTGGTCCCTATTATTATGTTAGAATTAGAATTATAATAACATCATTTAAATATTATGTAAGCAGATTATCATATAAATTTTGTTGTGTTATAATTTCGCTGAACTAATTTTGACATTAACCTCAAAATTGCCAACATAAAATAATAAACCTATAACTATCACTAATTTTCTAAAATATATCCTTAGGAGACATACATATTTCTGTAGGCCTTTTTAAGATATACAATTTCGTAGTACATTATTTGTATGTATCTCATAAAGTTTAGCCAGCGTTAGCAATGTACTGCTCGAAAATTTTTTTTACTTGATTATAAAACATCGACTTTTCTCTACTTTTTATAAATACAATATGCATGTGTTATATATGTTAACCTTCCGGGAGAAATTCTCTAAAAGCCAGTGCAAACCCTATCAATATCTGTTGGGTAGTTTAGAAGAACTAAGCGCACAAACAGACAGATGCGGATAGCGACTTTTATACTATTTGGAGATTACTCGACGTTCTAATACCTAGTTTGTTTTCTTAGTAGATTTCAACCCACTTTTTGTCAATAAATAACATTAATATATAAGATAAACATCATAGCATCTTGCCTCCACTTTAGTAAATGTATCAAAGCTTCATGGTTCTCGGAGATGAAGAAACGAAAGATAAGAAACACTGTGTAAATCTCACGGTTCGAGTTTTTTGCGGGGACAAAATATTTAGTAGAAAACGCCTACATAATTTAAAGTCCGCAATCTGTATAACATAATGCTCTGAGTAGAAACATTTACAAAGAAGTAAACATTGCCCTTTTATTGTCCGATGCCGCTGAGAGCTCCGCTGTAACCTCTTTTAAATAAATTTAATTTCACTTCTTGAGTAATGTGTGAATGTAGTGGAATCTTGGAAGTGGAAATTAACCCACTTCCCGACATCCGATCGAGCTGAAATTCGGCAAATAGTCTCGTTATCGATAACAACGCATTCTATCAATCAATTGGTATAAACAATAACGGAAATATACGCATTTATCTATAATTTAATAACATTACACACGAAATGAATGTCGGTCCTACACGTTTGGGATTTGGCTCAGTTGTTAGCGCTGACTCCAGTACCTGAAGAGGAAGCTTCAATCCTCAGTCAAACCAAAAAAAAGTAATTTTAAATACATCTATCAATAAAAATAGATGTTTTATGGTTAAAAAAAACTCTGTTAATTACGGGTTGATTTTTTAATAAATAACGCGTAAAACGGAGATCAATAGCAAATAAAGTTCACCTAAAGTAAAAAAGACTTCCACGCAATATAATTATAATCGATTTTCATTCCTATTTAACAGTTTCCTGGTGTATAACATGATGTCACCTATTGCTTACTAATTGTTCCAGATTCAACAGCAGGTGATAACTGCCCCCCGCGCCCTACGTAGGCAGATGACACTCACCATTAAACCTGGGACTCCCCTGGCTGAACTGGGTATTACAAGAAGGCAGATGGAGGGTAAGTTAATTTTATTTTGTTGGTAGGTAGTCAATGTGTATATTCAAGTAATTAAATTATTATATTAATCTGAAATTTGTATCTAAATCTCGTCATCCATTCTCTCTAAGTTCTGAACTAAAATTTGAGTCGTGTAATTTCTATACCCGCTATATCAACTTTCAATGATTTGGAGAAAACCGCAAAAAACTCTCACATCTCTAGGGTACATAAGTAATTGCATTACAATTTTTTATATAATGAATTGCTTAATAAAATTTCAAAAAGCATTTATTTTTCTATATATGTCTAGCAATAATTAAGTAATTTCGATAAATAAAATGGATAAAGCGGATTTTGATACTCACCTCGTGATATACAGGCTTTTGAAAGTCAACTGAGCCGACATGGCGGGTTTAGAAACACACGCGTAGATCATTTTGACACACGAGCGTGGCGTCAGAGCGGCGGCCATATTGTATTTTGGCAAAATAACTGCTTGTGATTGGTTGAATCCGATATAGCGCGTTTTGATAGTAAATTTCTGTATGATATAGCGGATATGGTTTCTCACTCGCAGTTTTAACATGGTTTTTGGTCGTGATAAGGAGGGTTTTATAACTCAATTTTTGGCTCCTCTTGTTGCTCGCAAAAATGTGAACAAGATGTCATACTCAGATCATTTTGTCAAAAAATCGGATATAGCGGGTATAGAAATTATAGTATTTATTTACTCAATCATCAATTCAAAGTAGAAGATAATATTTCTAAATAGTATAAAACAAAGTCGCTACCCGCTTCTGTTTGTTTGCACGATAAGTTCATCCAAACTACGTAACGGATTTTGATAGTCTTTTCACAAACTTAAAAGAATTCATAATCTGTTATTTTATAGATGGCGCAAATTTAATTATTTCAATTAAATACACGTTTCGCAAGTTATACAAATACAATATTGTATTTATGCCTTTCTTGGAATAGTTTTTATACGAACAAAACTATTTATGCATATTCATATTACGTATGTACGGTCGCAAATAAATAATTCGTCTTAATATTGTAAAGAATAACTTGCAAAATGGTTATTTTAATAAAATAACAAAATTACAGCCATCTATGAACGCGTGGATTATAACTAATGTTGCGTTTAACCTTAAATAATTTCTTCTGGAAGGTTTATAGATATAATACATTTTTTTTATATATAAATTACAAACAAAATGAACCTTTGTCTGTCCAACTGGGAAGGATTCCCGTTTCAGGACAACCAAATTGAGTATTTAGTACATAATATTCTTACAATGGAATGGCGATGCTGTCAAAACAAATTTTGAGAACATTGTTGATTGCATTCGAAGTGACAGGATGGTTTCTTTATCCTTGAAAGAATCGCAAAGATGTAATTTATTACCAGGGTCAATTTGGATAACATTAGTAATTGCATTCAGAACAGATGAATGGTTTCTTTCGGGACATCACAAGTCTGAGATTCACAAGTCTGAGTATAGTTAGAATTTCCACATTTATAAATCAGTATATAAGACATATGAATCCTATAGTACTTGTTTTTAGAATTTCTCAGGTGATAAAAAATACACATTACTAGACCAGAATATATGCCGTATGATATATGAATTTCCAATTTTAGAATTTCGAATCTTTATTTATTAAATGATTATTATACAGTAATCGAAATAAAACCGCGCAAAAGATTCGTAAATTTAAATAATAACAACAATGAAGATCAAGTTATTAGGAACAAAATAACCATTTTTAAACTTGAAATAAAAAGTGATGTATATTATGTTTATTGAAAGTAGAGAAAAATCTAGCAACGCCGGGTACATGTAAGCTAGTTTACAACTTAACGAAACTTACTCCATTATTTTCATATAAATGACAGATAATAATCATTCAGGTCTCACTAAGACAGAGGTCCGGGTTTGATCCCCAGTTGCGACCGTTACGTTTTATGTTGTATATCTTCTCCTACACCCCCACCTTATATACGCCTTTGGGGTAGGAGAAGAGAAAGATTAATGTTGGCTGAAGATTTGTCGGGTCACTAAACATTGCTAAATAAATAAAGTAACATTTAGGTCCTGAATGGTGGTTTCTCTTCAGGGCGATACCGATAGATAATGTTTAATTCTAGAATTCCGTGCCGCCTTCAATGTGATTGACAAGAACGGAGACGGCAGCATCACCATGGCCGAGCTGGAACAGATGATGAGGAGTCTGGATCAGTTTGCTCGCACCGAGGAGCTGCAGGAGATGATCCGCGAAGTGGATGCTGATGGTAAGTAGTGTAATCTACAACAGAATGCCAACGAACCAACGACAGTTCAGAACGACCTTAATTATAATTGTTGTTTGCAAGTTAGCGATCGCCAGTCGTTCTCGGGAACGTTATCGATAAATTCTTTATCGATCGACCGTGCTAGTTACCCAGAGCTAGGCAAATAACTTTGAAAAAGAGCATTGATTCCATGGTACCTAGTTCGCCAAAAATGTAGCAGTGAGTACAATACCAAGACCACAAAGATGTATTTAAAAACGATGTTATTAATATTATGCGCACATAAATAAAGCGTGGCATGTACCGATGTACGTATTATATGTTGGGCTGACACACTACGCTATAATCTTCTCCAGGAGAGGGGGTCAGATCAATTGGGGGACTGCCGCGGAATATCATTTCTTTGTATGGGATCTGTGACTTTGACAGATGACAGCCGCGGAATTGCGGCGCTCCGTAAATTGTTCTGACCCCTTTTCCTGCCGTAGGTTGGAGAAGGGGTCGCATAGTTTTCAAATATTGCCTGACTAGCAGATCACAGCGCATATCGTCGCCACGCCCACACTTATAACACATCATATTTTTAGGTGTGACAGTTATGTATGGGATTGTATGGAGTTATATAAAACGCTTTGAACTTATAGCGTAATCTGTCACCCCCTTAAATATCTTTTTAAATGCATCTATGTGAATTTCGATTTTGTTTTCTCGAATGAAAGCATAAATAAATTAATGAATGAAGTGGAATCTTAGAAGTGAAAATTAACCCACTTCCCGACATCCGTTCGAGCTGAAGCTGGGCAGATAGACTCTCGCTAGATGACAATGCATGCTATCAATTTTGGTGGTAACCACGCATACAAACGCGGACGAACACGCATTATTCTGAAATTGGGTGACATTATAAAAAAATATAGCAGTTAATGTACGAAAAAAATATCGGTATCATCCAATTAGGAATTGGCTTAAGTGATAGCGCGGTTCATTCAATTTAGTAAGTCCTTGTGAGGAAGGTTTAATCCTCAGTCAAACCAAAAAAAAATTACGTGTTTTTAAATTCATTTGTTGATAAAAAGAACATAGATGTAGGTACTATAGTAAAAATACTTTGTTTTTTATGGTTGATTTTTCTAAAACCTTCTTTCGCCGGCGTGTGCTTAAAAACGCTTTAAAAATATGTTTTATTTATTTATTTTATTTTAATAGATGTACATATATATTACAATACATTTCAAAATGATCCTTTGTCTGTCCAACTGGGAATGATACCCGTTTCAGGACAGCCAAATTGTATATTCAGTTCATAATATTTTTAACAAGGAAATAGTAAAAAGGTACAGTGAGATATGTTCTATCAAATATTTAAGATGAGAAAGAATACATACATAATTTAAAAATATATACAACAAAGAAAAAATAAGTAAGGTGATCATATGTTTCCAAAATTGCAATAATAACCTCAATAACACGAGTACGTTTAATCACAGTGCCCATAAATATACCAAACCACTCATACAGTGCCAAACTGCCGAAGCGCTGTGGTACGAGTCGAGTACCTATGTACATTAAGTACCTCTCGCTACCTTCCTGTAGTTGCAGGGGTTCGGAACTGTGGATTTTAATATTTTAGATAAGGAGTTAAGTCCTTTTTTTTTTTTCAAAGAATTACTACATTTAATTACATCGATAATTGCATTCAGAAGACGATCACAATTTTGAAATTCTTTTCAGGTCTTTTTGTAGAACATAACAATTGCATTTTAGAAATTACACAATTATTATTAACAATTGCATAATAGAGTTTCCACATTTTTAAATCAATATATGACATATTAGTTCACATTGTATTTATGACTATTTAATTTTTAGTAAGTACCATAGGTAAGTTATAGAAAAAAACCCATTTATAAACCAGAATAAATTTATGACATATGAATATCCAATGTATTTGTATAGAGCATTTCAAGGGAATTTCAAAATTTATATTTGAAATGGCTAGTCGTTATTTTACAAGAATCAAAGAACACTCGTTATATCACAAGGATAATAAAAAAAACAGAGCAAAATATATATATATATATATACATATACATATATATACATATACATATATACACACACACACATGTGTGTGTGTGTACATACACACACACATATATGTGTGTGCACATGTAACACACACACACATACATATACACACACACACACATATACATACATATATATACTTACATACATGTATATTTTTTTTTTTTTTGCATAACTTAGACTTTTTAGTACATATTAGGTATGTGAGATTGCGTTAGCATATGTTCGCTCTTGACTCTCCCCATGTCTAGAAGCCAATTGCTAACCCATTTCCGTAAAGTGCTTGCACTTTTCAGTTTCCATGTATCGGGTATGATGTTGAACAGTTTAGGCCCTAAGTAGGAGTATTGTCTTTGGGCATGTGATGTGTTTATAGTAGGTGGAACCACTGGATTCCTCCCTGCATGGCGGGTGTTGTGGAGATGATCAATGGATGAATATTGGTGTCGGTGTTTTTGTGTGTGTAAAATAATTTTTCTTATGTATAGTTGCCGTACATCAAGAACTCGCATCTCTCCAAATAATAAATCACTGGGATACCTGAAGGGTTTCTTAAGGATGACCCTTAGAAGTGATTTTTGTGCTTTTGCGAGAGGGTCCATTATTGTTTTGGAACAGCCGCCCCATCCCAAGGATGCATATTCTAGCAAAGAGTTACACAATGCATGGTACATTTGTTTCAGATCTTTTACGCGAAGAATATTTCTAACAGACATGAATAGATGAGTAAGTTTTCTGATCTTTATGGAAGTTGAGACTATATGTTCGTCCCATCTCAGAGATTTATCTATCATGATTCCAAGATATTTTATGCTATCGACACATTCTAAGTTTAAGCAATTACAAGTGGTTTGGTCATTACAATGGTGTACAAGGATGTTGTGTGTTTCTTTTGGTTTTCCTGCTTGTGTTGCACTGAAACGGAGGAATTTGGTTTTATCTAAGTTAAGAGTAAGGAGATTGTTGTCTAACCATTGTTTAACCTTATTTAAACCTACTTCTGCTTTACTGTGAACAGCATTCCAGCTTTTGCCTTCAAATAATAAAACTGTGTCGTCAGCAAAGGTGATGATGTGGTCAGCAAAGGAACTGTTACATAGATCATTAATATATATATTAAATAAAAGTGGTCCTAAAGTACTTCCTTGGGGTACACCGAATTTAATATTAGCTGAATCGCTTATAGTGTCGTTGATAAGCACTCTTTGGCTCCTGTTATCTAAATAGCTACACAACAGATTGAAGAGCTGTCCTTGTATACCAATGCGCTGTAGTTTTTTTAACAGAATTTTATGAGAGATAGTGTCGAATGCTTTAGCTAAATCCAGGAAGAGCGCGATGCATTTTGTACCTCTATCTATGTTATTAGAGATAATGTTTGTCAATTTAGCAATAGCATTTTCAGTGCCTAAACCAGGACGGAAACCGTATTGATTATTGGAAAGAATGTTTTTGTTTTCTAGGTATAGGGTGAGCCGATTCTTAACAATTTTCTCTATAATTTTAGACACAGAGTTGATCAAAGAAATAGGTCGGTAGTTGTTGATCTGTAATTTATCCCCATTTTTGTGGTGTAGAATAATGATTGATTGTTTTAAATGGTTGGGGAATTTTCCAGAGTTAAAACTTAGATTACAAATGAACGTTATGGGTGATACTATGGCTGGTTTTATAATTTTTAACAGGTTTGTAGAGATCTTATCTGGGCCACACGCATTGGATGACTTAAGTTCGTCAATAGTTTTCATCACTTCGTGTGTCGTAGTTCGAATGTTATCTATTTTATGCTCGGGATTACGGTCTGTTTCCTTAGCGAGATCAGTTTCAGTTGTGTTGATTTTATCGAGAATTTTTTGTGCCAGAGTGGTTCCCACTGACGTAAAATAGTTATTTGCAAAATTTACTATCTTTTTTAGGTCTGACGTGATAGTGTTATCAATGTGCAGTGATTTAATTTCAGATGATTTATTGATTTTGGTTTTAGTAATATTGCGAAATGCTTCCCATAGCCTTTTTGGTGTAAAGTTATTTTCGTAAATAATGTTTTTAAAATAGTTTTCTTTGGTTGAAATGATTAATTTTTTACACAAGTTCCTATACTTTTTATAGCGAGTTTGTAATATATTATTCTCTGGGCTACTTTTCGCCTTTTTGTGTAGTTGGTTCCTTCTATGAATTGATTTGACAAGGCCTGGGGTGATCCATGGTGTAAGTTTTAATTGTTTATTGGATATGAGTTTCTTACTAGTGTGTTTGGATATATAATCATGTAACTTGGTGATGAATTCCGTCATTGCTGAGTCAGTATCTCTTTGGTTTAGAACGTTTTCCCATTTTTCTGAATTTAAGTCCTCAAGTAGGTTAAGGTAGTTTATTCGAGGTATGTATTTAATTTTGGCTGCGGTGGGAGGCTTATTTTTAAGGCAGAGAGCTGTAGTGTAATGGTCAGAAATTGTGGTGTGAATAACAAATGAGTCGCAATGTTTAATTTTTTTAACGTTAATGTGGTCAAGGCAAGATTTACTTGAACCCTGTTCTCGAGTAGGGCTGTTAATTGTTTGCATGAATCCATTTTCCGTTAACAGACACAGATAATCATCGGATTGACGATGGTACTCAGGAATCGTGTTAATATTTAAATCGCCTAAAATTATTTGCCGTTCTAATTGTTTTGAGTTGTTGATGATTGATTGTAGGGAATTCAAAAAAGTGTCAATATTTTGGAAAGAGGGTGATCTGTAGATTGCGAAAATACATAAGTTATTGTTCAATACGATTTTCATACAGTTTGCTTGTGGTAGTGATATTTCATCGACTTGAGTTTGTAGACCATCTTTGATGTAAATTACAATTCCACTTGATTTATTTAAATTTATGCTAGTGTGATATTCTGAGTAATTATTAATTAATTTTGAGGTGTATTCTTTATTTATCCAGCATTCCGATAAGATTATTACATCGAATGCGTTATTGAATTGATCTAAGAAAATTAGGAAATCGTCAAGTTTAGATATGCTCCTAATATTCTGATGTATAATCTTTAGACTGTAGGAGTCCCAATCATAGTTTTTTAACTTATTCAAGCTATCAATAATATTCGAGGTACAGAATATACCTGAATGGTTACTAGTATCACAAGGTAAATCAAACATAATTAAAAGTTAGTTGACTGAAGAATATCAAACAGCGTTCAAATAATATGTTATTAAAATTAAAGACTATTCCCAATGTAGTTGCATAGATAGATGAGTATGGAAATAAGTTGACAGTCATTTGATAAAATAATGCAGAATGTTTAAAGTCGCTGAAACGTCGTGATAGCAATTTATTATATGTTGATGGTAACAAAATAATAAGTTTAAATGGGCGGGATGGGGTGTGTTCGTACAATTTTTTAGTGAAGTAATTAATTAACGCTAATCGTTTTACATCTTGGTAGATAGTACATTGGGGACTGATAGCTTCGCTGTATCGCCGAGTTAACGCTTTGTTGCATATGCCTGCCAACGAGCGAGACGGTACATACCTCGAAATTTTGATTCTTTCCGTTGTATTACATCGCTGCAAGCTTGCTTTCATCAGATATGCATATTGCATTAGAACCTGTATCGCGTCTAACATAAATCTGGCCCGCACGTGTCCACGTGAACCGGTACCCCTTCCCTTTCGCTTCTTGTCTAGCCTTCCAAAATAGTTGCTTGCCCCGAAATGTCAGCTGCTCGGAAACGTAGATTCTAGAAGTCGGTCCAGCAATACCAATATTAGAGGTATTTAATTTGTCTTCCAAATTCGGGTTGTTTTTGTTAAATGTTTTCACATCCGCTAACAGTTGTTCCTTGGCCATATTCGATTTGAGTTTGATTATTATTTCTCTCGGATATTTGTTATTTATTTTTTTTGCTCCTCGATGAATAGCGTCTATGTCTTTGGTTTGGATGTTGGACTTAGTTTTTTGGCATATGTTAAAGATGACGTCTTGTAATATTTCGCCTTTATTTTCCGGGATTCCTCTGATTTCTAAGTTGTTGGCCATTAGAGCTCTCTCTTGGAATTCAAGACGGTCCTCCAGTACATTAACCCTGGCTTCCAAATCGATGTTCTTTTTTGTAAGTACCTCGTTCCTTGATTCAATTTCACGGATCCTGGCTAGGAAGTCCTCGTATTGTGAGCTCATGAATTGAATGCTTTCTAAAATTTTTATGTTTTGTTCCATGATGTCATTTTGTTTCCTTTCGAGATTGGATGTCATATCCATGACTAACCCTTGCAGATCTTCTAAGTTTGTTTGGGCCTGAGCGGTGATCGTCGGTCCTTTATTGTTCATTTTTCTACCTGGCTCCAAAGGTTCGTTACCGCTAATTGTCTCCGCTGTGCTAGAAGTGGCCGCAACTGCTGTCTTCGAATGTTTGCACTGTTTGCATTTCAGTAGCGCACGTCGTTCCTGAGTGAGCCTACGGTAACTGTACTCTGTTATTCCTCCACAGGCGAAATGAAATGATCCTTTGCACGCAGAGCACACAAAAATTGACTCTTCTGTTATAACTGGATCCGGGCAAATATTGCAATGCATTTTATAAGTAAATTTAATTACTACCTGCGTTACACCTTAGTGATATTAAATTATATTTTTTTGTTTTTGCTGATTACACTCCGTAGGTACGGTAGATCACTAATATGAAGTTTATAGATTTTAGTCCTTGGTGTCACAAACTGCAATCACTATCGTTAACTTTCCGGTTTTTGTGTTTTGTCACTTAGTAATTATTTTAACGCAGAGCAAAAATATTATGACTGTTGTAATTGACTGTTGGAACATTTTTTGTATTTGATAGTTTTCGCTTACGCATTATTTAGTCGCATTTTCGCATTACTTAGACGTGTAGATGTCTTCATTTTCGGCGATCGTACCGTGGAATTAATGCTCAGTGCATTTTCAAAATTATTTGCCTTTTTCAGAAGTTCACCAACAGTTTCTGGAAATAAGGCAGGCCCTAGTTAGGAGCTGGATATATTTATTTAAAGAACAGTTTCTGGTTATGTGTATTATATTCAGCGGGTATATAAGATAATATCCCCATATAAGATCTACACGGTGTCCAGAAACTCGCGTAATATAAGCGGGAAAATCTATCACATAGAAAACACAAAATACTTGATCTAAAAAAAAAATAATTCAGATTCAATCTCTTTAGATTAACAGTATTGGCACTGTCTTACTCACCTTTGCAACCATCATTCGAGATTCTTCTTCTTAGCTTGTTTCTGCTTTTCTCTCGTCACAATGAATCGAAATGAACGGTAACTGACATCTCCGCCAACACTTCCAAAGTAGCAGCAAACATGAATGTTTTTTTTTTTCAATTAATGGGTTATTATAGGTTTTGAATATTTCGACCACCATTCTAGGCCATCACCCCGTCAGATTACTTTGCCATTCGATTAGATCACTGATTATTTTGCTGCCATGAAAGATGAAAACATCACTTCTTGTTCATTTCTTGAATCTCTAGTATTGATCGTGTTACCTAAAGTGAACATCCTCTACGCCTTCTAACTTTAATATTTTTTTAACACGTGCTCAAATGTGTTCACTTTTGTCGATTTTGCAGTTTTCTTAGTTCCTTGCTAAACTCAAATACCTTGACAACACTGAGTTTGTCTCTATTTTCAGGCGACGGGACCGTGAGCTTGGAGGAGTTTGTGATGATAATGAGCAACATGGGGTCTAACAAGGCCGAGGACGATGAGAAGGAACTGCGCGACGCCTTTCGCGTTTTCGACAAGCACAACCGCGGCTTCATCTGCGCCTCTGACCTGCGTGCCGTACTGCAGTGCCTGGGCGAAGACCTCAGCGAGGAGGAGAGTAAGTATCATCTCCCTTTAACCCTTATATAAATACTAGTTTGTCAGTAGGCAGAGAGAACGAAATTCCACACATCTCTCTCTCTCCTGGCACATGTTATATAAGTACCTACCTACCCATTTGTAATACCATAGAATAAAAAAAATAGAAGAAGGTTATCTGTATTATCGTGTATATAAGATAATATCCCCACATAAGATCTACACAGTATCCGAAACTCGCGTAATACAAGCAGGAAAATCTACATCACATAGAAAACACAAAATACTTGATCAAAAAAATTAAATTTGTCTTCGAGTAAATCGGATTCGATTTACTCAAAAACAAAGCTCAAATCAAAAAAGTCCCATACATAAAATTGACTCGATATCTACTACAAGTTTCCGGACACCGTGTAGATCTTGAAAAGGAGCAACAGCAGCTCAAAGTTTGGGAATCACTGCTGAAGAATTTCCAGTTTAATAACTTATCGTTTTCTATTTCAGTTGAAGACATGATCAAAGAAGTTGATATTGATGAAGATGGAAGAATCGATTTCAATGGTAAGAATTATAAAAATAGTACACAACATTCAATCAAATAAATAATTACCTACTGCATAATATATCAATGTTACACATCCCAGGGTGGGATTTAACCTCCTCCACAGACATTCTCCACCAACTTTGGCCTATTTTACTTTATCTTCTTCCTCACTGTCAGTCCACCCCTTCCTCGATCTGCCTCCAAGTTAATTTCATTGGGGCACTCATGTGGTAATGGTTTTTGTTCTGTCATCTGCCATTCTTTCCACATGGGCCATGGCCAGCCCTTTACAGTATTTGGGACCCACTTTATCTTATAATGGTCAATTAGATTCTCGAGTAAATAGTTAATTTTCATTCTGTATTTTGTCTCAATGTGCACAATAATTTATCTGATACACGTAGACATCCAAATTAGACGCCCTAACATAAAATCTGAAATCATTTCGACGAGCTGGAGCCAAATCACATGCGTTCAAGAATGCTTTGTATAAACTATGACAGTCGTACGTTGACCACCGAGCCCACCGAAGAGAGCGCACGTTGAAATAACCAAACTATGCGCAGAGAAGTAAAGTTCGCTAAAGTAAGGCAAAGGTTTGCAGCGCTGTCCATTTAGGGACTTTTCTGCACAGGATGTTCGTTCTTAAACGAATCGCCTGGCGTAGCAACGCTTAAACAGTGATATTACGATGCGAGTTGTCTGTATACTGTCATATTGGTTTATTGACAAATCACCAAAAGTGGAACGTTCACGCGCGTAAGTTGGTTTGTTCCACTCTCCCTGATTGACTCGTCTATTCATTTGAATGTCTATGGTGCTACACAATTTAAGTAAAGTTGTATAAATTCTGTACTAAATTTATATTTATTATTACTTTTAGAGTTCGTCCAAGCCCTCGGCAAACCCGAGGATGAAGAGAGTGAAGATGAATACCTGGAAAATGAGAAGTAGATAGAAACCCTAAATCTGAAATGTTTGCATAATATATGTAATTATAACACGTAGTACATACTATACAGAATGTAGTTTTTAATTGGTTTTACGAGTTAAGCAAGTAGATACATATTTCACAGGTTTATAGAGATTTGCTGCTTTACAATACGTTTTGTGGTATAAAAATAAAAAAGAAATTATATCAAATTTACAGTTTTTCATTAATAAACATTGATCAGTTGAAATTAAAGATGTTTTAACTGACTGAATGCTCCATACAAATACATACTTCTCTATGAGGCTATCCAAAATGAATCCTGAATTTGAAACATTGACTGAAGAAGGAAGCCAAAAGTCAACCAACATGCTTATAAATATGAATTATGCAAAGGATAACAAATTATTATAAGCCATAATTAGTCACTTGAAATATCCATACAAATTGAAAATATCTTTATTTATTTTTATTTTCACTCGGGAGATAATATTCAATTTGTATGGATATTTCAAGCGACTAATTATTGCTCATAATAATTTGTTATCCTTTGTGCTATGCATACAAAAACCTTGTCTTATAAACATTAGTTTATCATTAAAAAAAATAATAATAATGAATTATGCAGCTTCAGATGAAGTTGTAAGGTGGACCAAAATGATGTTTGTTGGAAATGAGTGAATGTAGGATGAAAGGAATGAGAAGAAAAGGATAACCAAATCACTTCCAACGAGAATATCTGCTGGAGGAATTCCAGCACACAAAATAATTACACTTACATCACTTCTATCAGTAACTGTTACCCGACAATAATCCAGAGCGAGGTTCCTCAAGGTGATTATCACAAAACGACACATACAAAATATGAAAAACACATAGACATATGAATATTAGTAGACCTGCCCTAAGTGATTAAAAGCGTATTATTCCCCACTCCCCATACCGGTTCCATTGGAGCCGGCTGGGCTAGCGTATGGCCTCCCGTGAATCTAGAAAATGTGACGTCATCATTCTTGTGCGAACTAGCGTCGAGCTATGGTCGAGGCATTATCGGTTCATTTTACGAAATAACACTGCAAAATGGTGGCTTGTGCTATGAAAACTTGTAAAAATAGATGTGAAAAAGAGAATAAACCCAATTGTCGTATTACATTCCATATGTAAGCATTATTTTACTTCATTTTAAGCTTATTCACATCGTATAATATGGATCAGTTGTAGAAACATATACTATCACATCGAGATACATCTGGACGCAAAATACAAAGCCGTTTGCATAAGAATCAGGGATGTGCCTTCGCCTTTTGCGCTTTGATAAAATACATAATCGTATCATTTGGAACTTCTATTTTTTCATCTGTTATATCTTGCTGGAACTCCGTCGTATTAATAAAGGATAATAAACCAATCATTTTTTAATTTATTTCACTTTAATGGCGTTATTACTAAACGAGTTTTGAATTTTACACAACTCTTAAACAACACTTTATATAGGATAAATGGTTGGTTATCAATTGTCAAAAATTGGTATGTTTGGAAGTAAAATGTAGATACAGTGAGCATGTTTGGAATGAAAAATGTATGTGTCATTTTGCTGTCTGATGATATTTTTTATCTATTAAAATTAAAAATATTATATTTTTCTATCGCACGTCGCCACTGATCATATATTATCTTTGGATTATACTATCACACGTCGCAACGGACCACGTGTTAGGTACGCGCTTGTTTCGTATGTACGGTACTGCTGGAACGAGAAGGAGTGCATATCACGTAATGCGCTAGGTGGCGATGTGTGATAGAAAATCATGTTTTTGTTTTTAATTGAAAAAGTGTCATCGGACGGCAAAATGATGTCCAAATTTTTACTCCAAATACTCTTAGGAATCGCTGGTAAAAGCCGTAAGTATATAATTTCATTTGTTTTACTTTTCTATTATCTTCTTAAAAGTGAAATGTTATATATTTTCTTAAAGATTTCATTATTTTATTATTAATAGGAACAGAGCGGTTGTGACAACCCTCCAACATTGGTCGAATGTAGCGATTCTCAAGTGTGCTCATCGTTGTTTACTGGGAAGTAAATTATGAAACATTTATAAAAGTGTCTTAACTAAATACGTAAACAAAATATTCGACTCTGAAAATAGAAGAAATTTATTTTGCCGAATTTGGACTTCGCAAATTTGTTCATAACGTGGCGAGTAATTTGCGCTCCCATGTAAAAATGTCTATTCATTCAAAAGCAGATTTTATTTTTAAGAACTAAATGGTGATATTATAATGCGAGATGCCTATATACTGTCAGATTGATTTATTGACGAATCACAGTCAGCTTTCCCCTCTGCGTTCCCCAACTGTTGATTTTTTTTTTTTTTTTTTTTTTTTTTTTTTTTAATGTATATTTTATTTAGTTATAAGAGTTTACATCTTATACCTAATATATTATTTTCTGTGACTACTACAATATTATTGAAGCCTAAAATCTTTGCAGTTTCTCGTAGGATATAAATGAACTGCACTATTAATTCTAACATTCTTAGACATATAGTCAGGTAACATTTTATTTTTTAGCTTATAAATAAACACTAAGGTATTATAAACTAATCGTTGCCACACACTTAAAATATTTAGTTGACGTTGCATGGTTTTTATTCTGGTGTACCTGCTACAACACAGTATTGACCTCATGCCTCTGTTCTGGATTACTTCCATTCTCTTAATTTGGCTTTTGTTACTTAGAAATATTACACTTGTACAATAATTTAGATGGGATGCTACCAAAGATATTAGAAGAACGAGATATGCTATGTTGGCCGCCGGACCGTAGCCGGAGTACTACCTAATTAGGGTACTTTGAACGGTATCGGGACGTGTACGCACAGAAATCTGTTCTATGTATTAGTGCGGATACCTTAGCGATGCCTTAGCGTAAGCGAAGGTGTGCAGTAGTATTGGTGAACAAAACCGGCGACACTCGGCAAAACAATTCCACTCAGTACGAACTGCGCATAGCACATCTCGTTCTTCTAATATCTTTGGATGCTACAGTGGTATTGTAGACCAATATCCTTGTTTTAATGTCCAATTTTCCTTTTATCCTACTTAAGAAATTAACCTTTTTCGCCATTTTTTTATTTAAAATTTCAAAGTTAGTGTTAAATTTTAACTTGTTATCTATTATGATTCCCAGGTATTTAATTTCTTTTACTTCTTCCATACTTTGATTGTCTATATTTAGGACAGTAGGTACGTTTAGTTTTTTCCCTAATACCATGAATTTACTTTTAGTTACATTTAATTTCAATTTATTTATGTTTAACCACTTAGATAATTCATTAAGTTCATTTTGTATTTTTGACAACGCATCTTCAATATTATTTGCTATAATATATAAAAGTGTGTCATCTGCAAAAAGTTTGATGGAACAGTACTTTAAGCACTTCACTATATCATTAATATATAAAATAAATAGGAGCGGTCCCAAAACAGATCCTTGAGGAACTCCAATGTTGATTTCTTGTTCTTCAGAGATAGTATCTCCAATTTTGGTTTTTTGTTTTCTATTTTTTAAGTAATCAATAAACCACTGCAATTCATTAGCACGGATTCCCATGTCCTTCAATTTCATTATTAGTCTTTCTCTGTCTATTGTTTCAAAAGCACGTCTAAAATCCAAGAACACTGCTATTGTGATTTTACCCCTCACCTTTAAGTTCTAGTCTATTAATATTCATATGTCTGTGGAAAAACATTTTTCTTCAAAATGAACCATACCAACCAGCTTCGATTAAAAAAAATCCTTTTCTTTATTCACGCTCAAAACAAAAAGAACTCGATTTTTCACTTTCTTAAATTGGCTGGCAACTCTGGCCGCTAGAGACGCTGGTAAAAACATGCATAAAATCCAAAATGTATGAAAGTAAATCAGTTAACAATTGGCTTCTGGACTTAGGGAGAGTCGAGAGCAAATGCATGCTAACTTACAGATTAACAACAAATGTTTAGTACATTCATATAATTATTTTTGGTCTCTAGACGTAAAATTCTCACCACCCTTCACAAACTCAAATAATATGTAATAAGCATTTACTTTGTGGCTCGTCATAATTTACAATAAAAATATATAAATTTGTTGTAGGCCGTACTCGCCGATATTCGTTTTAATATTCTCGTGACGAAGGAAGGGTGCTTCCGAAACCATTAAAGTGTAATTAAAATTAAAGTGGTCTAAAACAAATTTATATATTTTTATTGTCAAATAATATGTACTATTTAAAATAATAATTCTTACACATATATATATAAATTTTTTTTTTTTTTTTTAAAGATAAACAAACATTCCCAGGTTACAAATAACCTAACAATATGTGAAAATCTCCAACTAAACTAACTAACTAACCATCACGCCGTTTCTCCGCAGGGGTAGGCAGTGAGGACGGACCGCCAAACAACTCGGTCTTGTCACACACTTCTTGCCTCATTCACATTCATACATCGTCTCATACATATTCTTCTATTATTCTGACTCTTGACATGGCCCGACTCGAGTATCTGATTCACTTGATCGTCCCATGTCTTCCTCGGGCGTCCCCGACTTCTGCTACCATTCGCATTTGCATCATATATCCTCCTTACACTCCTATCTTCGCTCATTCGCTCTAAATGCCCAAATACCACCACAGTAAGCGGAAAATGTTGCTCGTGTTGTGATGAGGACTTAGCCAGCCGAGGAATTGAACACACTACGCCTGGGTGGGACCCAAACGCAATGTCATCTCGGCCACCGACATTACCTACTTCATATAAATTAAATCTATCCTTTTGATTATCCTGAAACGGGAAACCTCAAAGAAAAAAGAAAGTCGTGAAAGTCAAAGATTCACTATTTTGTAATTGTATTTTTTAGTATCTAATAAATAAACCAAACGCGATAAGGTAACGTACTGCCATCAAAATGTACGGGAAATGTCCAAAGTTGAAGGTATTATAACTATTCTACAGTATTTGATACTATGGCTAAATGGCACGATGATGGAAACCAAACATATTATCATTACGAACTCCCAACAAATATCTTGGGTGGAATACATAGATAAAATCAGAGACTGAACTAACGGAATGATTCAGTCCCCCAATCTGTCCAACCAAGTCTGATTGAATTGCTTCAATTCTTTCCTAGAGCCCAAACGAACTGATCTGAAGAAATCTGGACAGATTGTCCAGAAGCTGATGATTTAATGGGATTGGAATATAGGTCTATCAATTCAGTCTAACAATCTGTTCTAATAGAATTACTCGACCTCCTACATGCTAACCAGTTCTCCTAGATATCAAGAACTGATCATCAATTTTCCCTTCACAAACTGACAATTTAATCAGATTGGAATGAAGGTCTCGTGCCCCTAAAAATTGACATCAAAAATCACATTAAAGATTTATAATTTTTTTTAGGTCTCTTGTAATTACATAAAAAAACAAATGATTTTGACAACATAAAAACTTTTATTATTTTAACATTACATACAGTAGTAGTACATTATATCTTAACAAATTGTAAACAATTCAACTAAAATTACCTATACTTTATTAGCGATTTCTAAACGAAAATCTGATTTTATTGTCTTCAATAATTAAATATTACAATTTGAGGTTTTACTCAATAAAGTTATTCCAAAAAATAAATATTCATCATAGACTTGCAGAAAAGTCAATAGATGTCGCACATTAAAATAAAATAAAAAATAAGATAGGTTTATCTAAACGACGCTGTCTAGATTGCATTTAGTTCGGGTTGAATCTTGCGATCATACATAAAGATAGTTGCCAATAAATAATGTGCGGTGAAAAAATGAAGACATTGTTGGTAGTTCTTATTCGAAGTATGACGGCCGGCGTGGTCTAGTGGTATACGCTTTTGACTACAGATCCGAAGGTCGCGGGTTCGAACCCGGCGTGCGCAAATAAATTTTATTTGATTAATTTGTGTTATTTCACAATTAATTAATTTAAATAATATATAGTATATTTGCGGCACGTTCCAGAGTGGAAGATACTCTCAGTATCGCCCTGGTGTAAGACCACCATTCAGAATTGAAACGTTGCTTGAAATGGCTTTAGCCGTGTTTGGTGACCAGATCTGAATAGCCAGGTACTTCCCCACATTCCTCTTCCCCATCTCCCTCCCCTCCCCAATACCCTCAGCCTCACAACATACCCCAATTGGGGATGCCATAGTCTCACTGGCTCCAGACGGGAGCAGTTGGGACTCTTGTGCGGTATTACTGTAAAAAAAAAAAAAAAAAATGATACAGTTAAAAGTGACCGAAACGGATAGGGTCCCATTAGCTCAGTGGTAGAGAGGTGCCCCAGCAAGGCAAGGGTCCTGGGTTCGAGTCCTAGATGTGACCGTATCCTTTTCTGATTTTTCTGTTTCAGATTTTCGTTTAGAAATCGCTAATATTGTCTTCAATAATTAAATATTACAATTTGAGGTTGTACTCAATAAAGTTATTCCAAAAAATAAAATTACCTTGTTTAATACTAGAATGGACTAAATCTCGCGGCCAAATTGAATGAGCATTAGGAAATGATTTTTTTTTTTTTTAAATCTGGCAGTAACTGTTCATTCTCCTTTAGTATTGTTTTTTGGAAGGTGGCAACATTACAAATAAAACAATAGAATATTAAAACAATCTGAAAAAATCATGGGTTTTTAAAATGCAAACTAGAATAATTTACATGTACAGCTCTTACTTACATTGAGGTGACACCAAATATCGAGCCCTAACAAATGCGGCAATATTATGGTTTTTGAAAGCACAGAAAAATTTCCCTATGAAACTCAAAATCAGGGGGTATAACTCCGAAATATTGTGACCTCATATGATTGCCTAACTATATCCACCAATGAAAAACTCTGAAAATCTATGGAATAAACTTTCAGAGTATTTCATTGGTGTATAGTATAATAAGTAGGCTCCGAATGAGAATTTTACTGTCTATATATTGGCATATCTATGGTTTTTAGGACCAATTTGTTTCATACAAAAAGCCCGAAGATATCGATCTAGTGAGTGGTTTATTTATGCTCAAAATTATTTTAAAACTTTTCAAATGGTGGACAGTTGCACACGAAAATAAAAATTTTCAGTATTTTAACTCTGGAATACTTTATTGTAAATGGAAACCCATGTAGAAAGATTTATGATCAAAATATTATAATGGATTCAGGAATTCCAGAAAATACATATAGTTCATTATATATCAATATTTCACAACACCAAACATATCAAGCCAAAAAAGGCCAAACAAAAATGAATTACAAATGCTTTTTAACTAAACGTGATATTAATTGACTTCATTATGTATATAAAACTATTAGTAATACTTTAACTTTTAACAGTATTTAATTGCACTGGGAATTTTAGGCAATTGAAAATAATTCGCTATTCAATCATAAGATATATATAATGATTACAGTAATGGATTAACATCTAATAGTTTGGCTTTTATTTAGTATTATGTTTTACCATTATAAAATTAATCCATGTTCGATAATGTTTGTGGAGTGGTCTCTAATCAGTTATATAAATACACTATCTTCAATTCATTTTTCTATAATTTAAAATGGAGACATATTCACTAACCATCATTTGAGAAAATTCAACCATTCCAGAATCGACGACCACTTTCACAGATCAAAACTGAATGAATGCTAAGTACAAACTTAGACCTTAGTGCGGAAGACTTAGCGAAGTATTACTCTATTCCATTGCACAATGATTTTTTTTCTCGAGTATTCGCTGAATTCTAAAAACATCAATAAGTCAATAAAAGCAAAACTTTCAGGTGTACTTTGTAACGTCAGCATGAAAACAGATGGCTGCTGAGCGAAGATTAGGCTCAACCACGTCGGCAATAAAAAAATTGGGCATTTGAGCCAATTTTTAACACAGCAGTAACTCATTTTGATTGGACAAAGAGACAGTTAAGTTTTACCAAAACTAAAGTAGTAACATTATATGTAGTGATTTATTTTTGGAGTATTATGCCGTGTAACGCAACACGGCATAATACCCCAAAAATAAATTACTTTAATACTTTTGGCAGTGAAAATCTCAAATCAAGTAGTAACAATTTGTATAAAGTGAAATTGCATTAATTCTTCATAAACAGAAAATAACAACAATGGTTTGTAAATGCAATCATAAAACTTATAGGTAATATAATAGTTTAAAACACTTCAACAATAGGCGATGCTAGGACATTGATAAATATTAAGCAATAAAACAGAAAGGTCTACTCATTATATTTTAGTACATATGCAGAATGTTAATTTTGCGGCAAAAGCCAAATCTAAGCGTTCAAAATGATCATTTTAATTACCCAACAAAATCAATCCACAAAAAAATTATAAAACTACTTATATTCAGGGCCGGACCTGTGCAGGCGCAATTGGAGCAGTCCGCTCGGGAAGCCCGCTTGCCAAGGAGCCAAGGATCCTAGGCGCTGTTAATACCTAACACCTAATACAGCGCCCTTGAGGTTTTTACTAGCATCGGGCGCTGTTTGGCTCAGGGCCGGCCCTGCTTATATTATCGAATAGCTACATAAAAATACAATTTTTTCTAATCTGAAACACGATCATGTACAAAAGTTGCTATGAATAACATAATTATGTTTGTGTTAGATTTGGGGAGATGTTTCACAAAAAATAACACATGTAAAAATGTTTTAAATATTTTTCGCGAACATTATTATACATTTTTTTTACATTTAATTTCTGCTGCAAAATGCCGCCATGAGGTACAGAAGTTTTTTTGTAATTCATTTGTGCGTTTTTAATATCACATGATAGATTGCTGTAGAAGAAAAATAACAATAATAAAGGCTACAAGTGTTATTAGGTTGAAAATTTTAAATACATTGTCTCGATGAAGACAATTATTAGATTCGCATATTCATAAACCTTTAAGCCGCATTCCCAAGTATACGTAATAATTAATTCATATTCCTTTCTCACAAATTTAATTAACTTATTCCATATTATGCTGTCTCAGTTAAAGTCACAAGGAGGAAATCCATAATTGGTTTTATTTTACTATATAATACTTATGTACAAACTGATTAAATGTAAACTGTCGATTTCCCAAAAATGAATAAATAAGTAATAGAATAATGGGTATACGCGACAGAAATGTAAATATAATGCACTCACAACATACCCCAAATTAGGATGCCATAGTCCCACTGGCTATAAGCAGTCGAAATTATGCGGCATTCACAATAAAAATAAAAATATATTCAAATAAATGCTGGTTTTTAATGAAGATGTAAATTTAGTAATGGTTTTCACTTGACATCATAATTTGAATCTCATTTAAATTAATTTAAAAATGTTGCATAATGGTTGCACATTTTGCCTTCTGTATTGCCCATACATAATAGAAACAAAGAGAGATAAGGCATGGAAGCGTGCCGACTGTCGCCGAGCTGCGACCAAACTGCACGGGTTATCAAAGCAGCGTAGTCAATGAAAGTTATGCGTTTGGAGTGACGGTAGAAATAAAGGCGGGGAGCCGTCGTGTTGAAATGACCCGTTATCATGTGACAAAAAAGCCAACTCCGTACAAATGTTGGGCGTATTTCCTGACTGTGCACCAGTGCCGAAGGGATCAATGACGGTAGTTCCTCACAGCAACTTCCAATTAAAATACTGGTAGGACAGCATTCCCATAAAGATAGGGGAATCCATCAAATGCACCGCCCTCTTTAGCACAGAGACAAGGTTTTTATTTTAGATATTTTGGTGCTCCAGACCAGCGGTGACTACAAAATTCAACAGTGGATGCACTTGCGATTTGTATAGGATTAGAAGTTGTGTACGATTAATGTGGCGGTGACTAATTGTTGGTTTTGTACTAATAATAATGGTTCTAGGCCCATCTCTCTTGTTTCTACTATGTATGGTATTGCCTACGAACCTATGAAAATATGTCCTATCGGCTGGTGATATATTTGGGCTCCATGTGCCCCGTGTCTCCGAGGCAGCGGAGGATGACTCGCCCGTTGGGGTGCACCGACAGCCAGGTGATGGAGGCATGGTTCAAGGATATCCGAAGCCACGCCTCGGGGGGGAATTGCATGGCTCTAGATAGGACAATCAATCACAATTGAATTAAGTTATACACTTATTACACTGTCTGAAAAACAATGTATCTTATCATTGGCATCTCAGCATTTTTACATAACAGTCGCTACAATAAAAACGAAAGTTAGTACAAAAACATGGTGTCCGGAAACTAGTGGAAAAAGCGAGAAACTGGTGAATCTAGATGTGATAGAACCTAAAAAAATTTTTTTTTCAATATGAGCAATTTGATTTTATTTTTGGGCAACTAAAGGATTCAAAATCTTTAAGGCGAAGCACTACGTTGTGTAATATTTTAAATTGAGCCGCCATCAATAACAACCCTTACGTAGATGGCGATAAGGTTTAAATTCCCGCTTAACACCATCCGCCTGTTTTGATTTATGCAAGAAAAAAACATGGCCAAAAAGTGCCTTTTATTTTGTTTTGTGGATGTTCAGGCATAAATATTAATTTTTTTTTCGATCATTTTATAAATAACTAACTTTGCCACATTATACAATAAAATCATAACCGAAAATGGGTTCGTAAGTAGGAGATTTTGAACTTTAAAGCAGTTTTCATAGGCCTTATACATTATTTTTTTCTGGTTTTATAAAATGACTTATCTAAAAAATACTCGATTATGTCAAAGGCCAAGATGTATTCTACTCGCAGTATTTAATTAAAGCATCTGAAACATTTCTAGGCGACCAAATTTTCAAACCAAAAACACATGATTTTGCATTACTACGTATGGCATCGCCTTAAGATCTATGCTTCAACGACAATAAACATTTAACAATACCCTTGTAGTGACCAATTTTTTAAAAATTATACCTAAAAATTTTCAACTTTGGACTTGATTTACTCTAAAATGAAAGCTCAAATCAACAAAAAGTTCCTCATAGAACAAGATTGACTCCAAATGCGATGTAGATTCACCAGTTTCCCGCCAGTAATACTAGTTTCCAGACACCATGTAATATGATATCGTGTCTTATTATACGATATGTTGTCTTAATATATGTATGATATCTTGTCTTATTATATGGTATTGTGTCTCATTATATACGATATCTTGTCTGTTATGTGATATCTTGTCTTATTATATTAGCTGGACATCTTCAATTGCCACCTAATTAATTTATGAAATAATTCTTTTCTCCGACTTGTCATGAGTGACTTTTTCTTTTACGTAATTTTGTTAATATTATCTTGTGGTTTTATTGTTTGGTATAACACTCTTACAAACTGATAAAACGTAAACTACCCATTTCCCAAAAATTTATAAATAAATGTCAAATTTTTATCTTACCCATATTGCTTCGTGGGCATGATAAGCTCCCATGTGACCTTTATTAAAGGGACTGAGCTACTCTCAGGGGAATAAGGTAGAAGATGAGACAATGGAAGATTACAGGAGCTATGTAGATCCGTATCAATAATAATATCGAAGCAATAATAATGTTAGTAAAGCTCAATATTCCATGGACAGCACAGTGCACTAATACATACATTCTGGAAGAGCTAGGCATCTACAATAGGCTATCAAATGTCTGCCTACAGCGTTCCTAAGTTATATTGGACACGCTGCTCGCCAAATTGAGTGTGGTCACTGGCAAAGTGTTCGGCAGGAGAAACAGATGAAGACCACCGACGTGTTGGAGTGATCAAATATCACAGGCGTCTGGGATATCGGTGTCCGTGGTTCTGACCGCGAGGAGTTCATCGGGGAAAATGGAGTGAGGGTCACGATCCTCGGCAAAGATTAAAGAAGAGTAAATAAAGAGGTTTACCTGCAGATGAAGTAGCGTATGACGTTGGCGTGGCAGACGATGAGTGTGTAGGAGTCATTGAGCTGCGTGGCAGGTGCGCGATGAACGTGCCGGCGGAAAGCGGCCTCGATGCGCGCCCCTTCCTGGAAGAACTGCTAAACAACCCAAGCATACAGCACTCGCTCAACATCAATCGTGCCAATAATATGTGATTAGTAACACATATACTGCAACCATAGATAATAGAAACCAGAGAGATGGGCCATTATTACATGGTATGAAACTGGGCACATAAAAGTGTCACCAACATTGTTGACACATACTACTACAAATCGCATCTATGCATTGCAGAGCCCTGCCTTTGATTCTACCTATAGACCAAATGCATAACTTCAATTAGCTTTCAAAGACGGTGCTGGCATGCTTCCATGCCATATCTCCCTTTTGTTTCTATTATCAGCGACTGCAACGGTTGTTAGGATATTATTGATATAATAATTCCTACTTTTACGATTATAATATTTAATAATATATATGTTGAGGGATCAGTAGGATTTATAGGCCCTGTTAGGAGTTCTACCGAGCCGAACCCTCTGATATGAAAATATCTGGAGTCGGTGAATTATTTTCCCATTTGATCTCTGGTGAGTTGACGTGTTGTTCTTGTATTGTTTTGTATTTATTTTGCTTATATAATGCACTTGCATAATGTTGATTGACTAGATCAGGGCTTCCCAAACATTTTTCAACTGTGACGCCCTTGGGAAGTTGCCATATTTTTGCCCCCCCTAAAATAGTATTTGTTTTTACGGAAAATTTAAAAATAATATGTATATAGAGCATTTGAAATACACAGAAAACATTGCAAACTGAACAAATGTGATGAAAGTTCTGAAGGGTTAACTTAATATTACAAAAATTAATGGATATATATATTTATTGTAGAACAAGTTATCGCCATATTTATACCACCACCATTCTATTTACAAAACTTACATGCGGCTCAGGCCTCCAGTGCCCCACGGGCGGCTCCGGGGGCGCGGGAGCCCCCTCCTCCAGCAGCGAGCAGTCGCGGCCCTCGCACGACAGCTCGGGGGGCAGCTGCTCGGCGATAAGGTGCGCTGTCTCCTGGGCACGGGTCATGGTGCTGCGCTCCAGGGTCTCCCAGGAGAGACCAAGCTCCTTGAGGCGCTGGCCTGTCATGACAGCCTGTTTGCGGCCTGGAAGTAATAATAATTAAAGGTTAACATTCATTAACATTTGGTGTGGGTTGATTCGTCCTGCATTTGCAGTGCTGAAGAATTGTGCCCACGCACACCACGAAGCATTGCAACTATAATATAATAATAATAAATTCTTTATTCCAGGATGTGGGGAGGTAGGCGCAATCCCACACATCCCATAGAGGGTATAAGTACAGATAATATTTACATATAGGAAAATAAATAAAATAGATTAAAAATTAAAATTAAAAATGAAATTAAAGCAGAGAAGCACGGGAATCCATCAGATCTAAGATTGTGAGAGCAAGTATCTTTCTCCGATGGTTTTCAATGCTCGATCCTGAAGTCAGACTGGATTCTATAAGAATATTTCTGGAATGGTTTATCTTTCCCCTCAGTCCTGCAATCCTGGTTCTTAATAGAGCTGTAAATCCTGGAACTCGCCCTTCTGTAAACATTGAGGAGGCACTGCAGTGCCTGGGGAGTCCGAAAATCAATCGGTAAGCGTTGTTATATTGCACCCGAAGCATTGTTCTTTTTTGAAATTAGCCCAGAGCTCGCATGTGTACACGGTGGTGCAAAAGGCTATGAAGAGCGTCCTTGCAACTGCAGTGTCAACCTTGAACATTCATTTTGCCTTTGGATATTACTTCTACTGGATTTGTTAAACACAAAAATCAAAATGTCACTTTTGTCAAGTATGGTATCGTCTACATGTTGGCCTTAACAAAAATGGCTAATAACTTGGCTGCTCCTACAGGTTAAGAAAATGTAAAATATTCATTTGAAACAATAAATTAAGTAGATGCCATCATGAATAGGCAAATTTCTCTCCAGTGAGATATAATTTTACGATCTGTAGATAAGAATATTTTATTGGCAAGAGTAAGAAACTTTAATTAATTAAGTTAATTTTGTACTGTTTTACCAATGACCTCTGTGAATTTCAGAAAACAAAGTTTGTGTAAAATGGTTAGTAGGTATAAAATATGACATTATTAATTGTGCAGGCTTCTTTCTACCTTTCATGTCTTATGATCCATATTATAAAATAAACATTCCTTGCAAAGATACATTTTACTGAAAAGGTGCAATTCATTGTGTAATATAGCTTTCAATACAAATTCAACACAACATAATTACTTTATCTTATTCCGAAGTTAAAATTATTATTATTGTAATAAATAGAATATAATAACTTTGTTTTCAACACCACTTTACTGTATATATTTTCAATATACAAAACCAACCGGTTTTGGTTCACCCTGAACCTTCATCAGGGTTATAATATATTGGTAGTGAGACAATAAAATATGATGTTGTTGTTGTCACAGCGTTTATTGAGAGTCAGTATAACACATCAGTTGAGTTGCGCAGTTGGGAGATGGCTCTGGATCATTGATGATGATGACACCAGGCGTAGACGGCGATGACTGGTCGAGATGCGGGTCAGTGGGTCGACACCGCGTTGATGGAGATCGGACTCGTGGACTTGTTCAGTACTGATGAAGGCGAGGAGTCTTCCGGGTACTTCAGCGTGAACGAGGTAGCCGAAGGTGCGATGGACCTGGTCGGCAGATGAGCGGGAGGTACAGGCTAGCGACGATGGTCGCGGAGCCGAGGCGCAGATGGCGATGAGTTGGTCGCAGGGTCTAGGCGCGTGAGGTTAGCGCTGGCCAGGTATGATAGCCTGGGCCAGGGCGTTGAGGTGAAGAAGGATCGAAGCGTGACGGAGGGGGGAACCGGCCATGATGGCCGATTCCTCCGTTACGCCGAGTCGGACTTCTCGAGTGGGATGATGTCGCGTCGAACTTGTTGAGTGGAACAATGTGGAATGATCATGTACTTCGGTCCTCCACCGCTTATATACCTGCTGATTCCTTTGTTCTTGTCTGCCACGGGTTGAAGTAGCGTCTGGACGTCGAACCCGCAGGACCGCTGACTCGGTTCATTGTATGAGCATTTGCGTCACCCTGTATGCAAACATTCTCATATCAGCAGTTTACGTATTGTGGTACCGATATTTTAATTGATGTTTCGTAAGACTGATTGCTGTCTCAGCTGTTTAACTCGTGCAGTCTAGTTATGATATGATGACCCTAGGAGCGGTGACGTAACCGCTACAGGGTCCGCCCCCAGTGAGGTGGAACCTCACCATGTGCTCTGGAAACCGGAAGATGTGCTCTGGAAACCCTTGCGTCAGTCCGCCGCTGACCCTCAGTTCCTCCAATGCTTGACTTCTGTAATGCTTCCTTCCTGCTGAGAGTCGCCCATTGCAATCGGTTTGTTTCCACATGGACGTCTCCTGCCTGGGCGATGATGACTTCTTCTTTGCTTGATGCTTGTCCCATAGTGAAGGTGCACTGGTTGTCAACTGTAGTATTTGTCGACTTGTAGCTTCTTTTATAATACGATTGTTTGAAATAATTTTATTCTTCAATTTAAAATTTTGCTGACAGAATCGTCCTGTAAGTGCCCTACTTTTGCGCTTTGTTTAAAATAGCTGCATGCGGTATTTAGCTATTGCTCTGATATTTCCGTTGAATGTGTCGTATTGCTGGTTAATGAACTGTCATTGTGTTGGTCAGCGGTTTGTTTTATTATTTATCACCCTCGTTCGTTTCGGGTTTCGCTTATGCAATCGTATTGTTATTCATAACAAATTTTCTGTTTGTTATTTGATATTCGAATATTAAAATTTGTTTTTCTTGAACTTGATTTTTGATTCGTTATTCTTATCGCTGTGTTCTTATCTGGGTCTGAAACAGCTGATGGCGTTGTTGAAGGTATTATAGCTGATTTCTCTTCCTCGATAATGTATGCGGTTTCATACGGTCTATGGTAACCGTTTTTTTTTTCTTCCCTTTTATGAGATGGTATCGTGCTCGCAGCTCCATGGTGTCTCTACCAATCACCCATTTTCGAGACGGGGTTACCGGTGAGTCGAGGTAACACGTCACGTCAAGTTGCAGAATCACGTCGGCTGCAGATAACGGGCGAGATGCAGATCGAGACGGGGTTACCGGTGAGTCGAGGTAACACGTCACGTCGGGCTGCAGCTCTCGTCGAGCTGCAGAATCACGTCGGTTGCAGGATCACGTCGGGCTGCAGATACCGGGCGAGATGCAGATCGAGACGGGGTTACCGGTGAGTCGAGGTAACACGTCATGTCAGGCTGCAGATCTCATCGGGCTTCAGATCACGTCGGGCTGCAAAATCACGTCGGCAGCAGATCACGGGCGAGATGCAAATCGAGACGGGGTTACCAGTGAGTCGAGGTAACACATCACGTCGGGCTGCAGATCACGGGCGAGATGTAGATCGAGACGGGGTTACCGTTGAGTCGAGGTAACACGTCACGTCGGGCTTGCGTGTTCAAATCACGTCGGGGTCACCAATATGGGAATTGATAGTGAGACAATAAAATATGATGATGTTGTTGTTGTCACAGCGTTTATTGCGAGTCAGAATAACATATCAGTTAAGTTGCGCAGATGGCTCTGGATCGATGATGATGATGACACCAGGCGTAGTCGGCGATGACTGCGGTAGAATGGTCGAGATGCGGGTCAGTGGGTCGACAAAGCGTTGATGGAGATCGGACTCGTGGACTTGTTCAGCACTGATGAAGGCGAGGAGTCTTCCGGGTACTTCAGCGTGAACGAGGTAGCCGAAGGTGCGATGGACCTGGTCGGCAGATGAGCGGGAGGTACAGGCTAGCGACGATGGTCGCGGTGCCGAGGCGCAGACGGCGATGAGCTGGTCGCAGGGTCTATGCGCATGCGGTTAGCGCTGGCCAGGAATGATAGCCTAGGCCAGGGCGTTGAGGTGAAGAAGGATCGAAGCGTGACGCGGGGGGAACCGGCCATAATGGCCGATTCCTCAGTTACGCCGAGTCGGACTTCTCGAGTGAGATGATGTCGCGTCGAACTTGTTGAGTGGAACGATGTGGAATGATGATGTACTTAGATCCTCCACCGCTTATATAGCTGCTGATTCCTTTGTTCTTGTCTGCCACGGGTTGGAGTAGCGTCTGGATTTCGAACCCGCAGGATTGCTGACTCGGTTCATTGTATAAACGTTTGCATCACCCTGTATGCAAACATCCTCTTATCAGCAGTTTACGTATTGCGGTCTCGATATTTCAATTTAAGTTTCGCAAGACTGATTGCTGTCTCAGCTGTTTAACTCGTGCAGTCTGGTTATGATATGATGACCCTAGGAGCGGTGATGTAACCGCTACACATATATTATAACATATTAAATAACCCTGATGAAGGTTTAGGGTAAACCGAAACCAGTTGGTTTTTTATACATAAAAAAATTTATACAATAAAGTGGTGTTTAAAACAAAGTTATTTTATTCAAATTATTATAATTATGTATACCCACAAAGAGTTTGCTACATGTGAAAATTATTATTTTTTTTTTTATGGAAAGACACATTCCCGGGTTACAAATAAACTGACAATATTTGAAAATCTCCTACTACCACCACAGTAAATGGAAAATGTTGCTTGTGTTGTGATGGAGGACTTAGCCAGCCGAGCAATTGAACACACTACGCCTGGGTGGAACCCAAACACGATATCAACTCAGCCAACTAATTATTTAAAACAATCAGAATTCATTAGTATAACCCATATTTGTCATCTTAAGACGTAACCGGGCGTTGATTTTTCCAAACAAACGTAGTCCCCATTTATCTTTCTGGATTTTAACCCTAGAGCAAATATTTTTTTAACAGAAAATAGATATCGGCGACTTGCGTGTCGGTACGTTTTGTTTTTTTTGATAAATTGCTTCTTATAGAAGTTATGACCTTCCAAAAATCAATAAAATTGCCTGATTTAAACGCAGTCAAAAGACGTTCAGTCTACAAACTAGACAATATATTTTGAGAAAAAGCAAAACGGTCCGACATAGAATAGTTTCTTCTTATGTAGTTGGTAAAAAAAAATTGAAAATCGGTTAACTTTTGGAGGAGAAAAATGGGGAATACAAAACCTCGATTTTGAAGATTTCATTTAGGTATTTGTAGCCCTAGCTGCATGTGTCCCTTTCGCTCAGTATTCGGGAGGTAATGGTCGGGGGGACAGGGTTTAGATAAATACGTATGTATTTGTGCGAAGTGATGTCACGCAGTCATAAATCGATATTCGATATTCTAGTGTTGTGTTGTCCCGAGTAATCGATGTTTTTTTATTATTTTTTCCGTTTGGTCACTTTTGTGTTTGTTTGGTGAAGTATTCCGATATTCTTACTTTAATTTCATATGTTTACGTAAAATAATATCTGTAAAAAAAACATCCGTTACGGCCAGACCAACTCCGAGGTGATTTCGTTCCGTATTGCCAATATGGATACAAAACACTCAAATGGATAATTTTTTTAAAAATAACTTTTGGGTAACTAGCATAATATTATAATTCTTCAATAACCTATAATGTATATTGTTATTTTATTTATTTAACTTCTATTTCGACAAATAAATATACAGCAAAGTGATGTAGCGTAGTATATCGAATTGTGTCGGTGCACTAGTGTTGTCTTTTCCCGAGTTATTGATATATTTTATTAGTTTTTTTTTGGTTTAGTGACTTATTTCGAGTATACCATACTTGCCGATCTTACTAAAATTGGACCAAATTCAATTTGTCTACGTCAAATACTATGATAATTTTCAATTTGGGAGGTGGTTATGGGTACCGCCGCCCCGGGAACCATTTATTGGATAAACTCTGTCATAGGTCACCCCAAGTGGTTCGCTACGTTTGGTGACTTGAGCAGGGGTGCCCGGGTTCATGGGGGTGAGGATTGTCCGGGTCTTGGCGATATATGCATCGGTCCGCCAGTTGCGTGGCAGGCCGGATCGGGAGACCAGTCTAAACGCACGCTCAAGTCGCGACGCGACTGAAGATGAGTTAGCAGCAAGAAGCCACCTGACTATTGTATGTGCGCGCTCAAGTTGAGACGCGACTTATTTGGACGAGTATTATAACAAAACCCTGTAGCAACCCGATACAGAATTTGGTCTTAACACGGACATGTACCTAGCATGAAAGTCAAAAAATCCTCAACTTACAATGAATAAAGAATTTTTTTTTTAAATATATATTTTTAAAAAGATGCCATTTGCGTGGTGATCTGTTATAACAAAGCACAGTAGGAAAAGTTGCGCCGTTTAGTCATGACATTTTCTATTATTTTTGAGTTACATGGATATTTAAATACTAGTTCATTTTTACTCATGATCCGATTTTCAGAACCCCGACATGTCTGGAGGTAGAGTGGAAAAAAATGGAGGTTTCCTCCACACCACCCGATTTGCAGTGTGGTGATTGGCAAGGGTGTTATGGCTTTCATGTCATTTTCAAAATTTCAACGAATGGCATTGGCGTTGGCTCTATTAAAAAAACACAATAATAAGATTCGTAAAACAAAATAGTGAACAAAAAATTGCAATATTATATCGAAAATTGGTCATTTTGGCCAAATAAACATCGCAAGGGAATTAAAACCTGTTGATTTCAGGAATTTTACTAAAATAAAAAAGAAATATTTTATTTTAATACTTTTCCCTGTCTCTCTCTGTTTAGTTAAGTTTTGATAAACAAAAAAGATAACTATCTGTCCAAACAAGTATTTTATATTATTTTTAATTGATTAATTTAGCAAAACGACACAAATTAATTTAATAAAATTTACTTGCGCACGCCGCGACCTGCGGATTCGTAGCCAAGAGCCTTACCCTTCAACCACGGAGGTAGTTCAAATGTACGCACCTACATATTTTAGTAGGTGTACCTATATGGGTAGTAAGATTTTTTTTTAATTTTTAAAAGAAAGACAAACATTCCCTGGTTACGAATAACCTAACATTTGAAAAACGCCTACTACCACCACACTAAGCGGAAGGTATTGCTTGTGTTGTGATGGAGAACTTAGCCAGCCGAGGAATCGAACATGGGACGCCCGGGTGGGACCCAAACGCGATGCCCACTCAGCCACTGACCGGTCAAGTAAGTAAGAGCAATACAATTAATTAGTAGTACATTATTTTGATGTATCTCCCAAGGTTTAGCAATTTAAGCGCCCGAAAATATATTTTAAATCACTTGATTACACAATGACTTTCCTCTACTTTTTATAAATATAATACATATTTATAAATTACGTGTGTAAACCTTTCGGAAGAAAATCTTTAAATGATAGTGAAAATCCTATCAAAATCCATTTCGAAAGAGATTATACGCCGAGACCAAATCAGTAACGGAGAAATAAGTTGGAAAGATAACCACAAACACCAGATACATGACGAAGGACGGAAGACAGGAGATGCAGGAGGCGGAGGAGGCGGGATGCGGGAGAGGTGGGAGTCGAGCGTAACATGCACACACACACTCTTAGTTGGGTGGGTACCTACACATCGATAGCGCGCTCGCTGAGCAGAATGAAATAGCAAGTGATTTTTAAAATACCTATTGTTCAAATTTCGAAGCGCCCGGGTTTCCTCTTAAATGTTAATTTTTCAGGCTGACATAATACACTATCTCTATTATTGTTTGATGAGTTATTAGTATTAATTTATTAGGTTAGTATTACTAATGAATTATACCTAATAAATTTTAACAACCCATCAACAAATAATTGGAAATTTCTAAATAGTATAAAATAAAGTCGCTATCCGCGTCTGTCTGTTTGTGCGCTTAGTTCTTCTAAACTACGCAACGGATTTTGATAGGGTTTTCACTATCATTTAGAGAATTTCTTCCCAAAGGTTTACATATATAATACATGCATATTATATTTATAGAAAATAGAGAAAAGTCGATGTTTTATAATCAAGTCATAAAAATATATTTTCAGGCGCTTATATTGTTAACGCTGGCTAAACCTTACGAGATAATTCAAAATAATGTACTACAGAATTGTATAATTGTAAAAGGCCTACAGAAAAGTCCGCGATGGTATATGTCTATGTCCTAAGGATAACCCCCAGCAACGCCGGGTACACGTCAGCTATATGATAAACTAGCTGACGTGTACCCGGCGTTGCTTGACTTTTCTCTTCTTTCAATAAATATAATATCCATGTATATATATATATATACCTTCCGGAAGAAATTCTTTAAATGATAGTGAAAACTAGATATCATAGTTCTTACCACGGAGGGTTTGTATTAAAATTAACGTGTGCCAAGACAAGTGTGGCGGTCTAACCTATCTGCCTTCCCCTATAGAACGGCGTGATGGTAACTGAGTTTACAGTTAGCGTTGTCAAATAGCTTCACAATATTACATCATTAATTGGCATCATCCATGAGTACAATTGTCGGAAAGCGTCACAAATAATAACATATCGCTTTGAAAAGAAGATAAATAATCAAGAAACAAATGAAGCATTCAGTATTAAATTGAGTTCTCAGCTTTCGTTTTTTTTTCAAATGCCTAATTCAAAACAATCACATAACCTACGAATACACAAAAACTTCTGATAAATAAACACGTATTATCACTTGATGCCGAAGTTTATTATTTAATGTAAGATGTAGAGATGTGGTTAAGGCGGTATTCCTGTCCCGGTTACAAGCAACCGGTTCATTTGCTGTCATTGGAACTGTCGATACATGATCCTTAAAATAGAATAAAAATAAAACTAGAAGTGCCTTACATACAAATTTGAATGGAAACAAATGTTCTATTTAGCCTTACAGCCTAGCGCTCACATACAATCGCCTGACATCGTAGATCTACATATCTTCTAAATCGAAGCGCACAAACCGACAGATGTGGATAGTGACTTGGTTTTATACTATTTAGAGATGAAGCACATTAATCAGTGTGCAATACAATAACTAAATAAAAGAAGAGGTCGGGGTGTGGCGGGGACTCTGCCGGAACGACTAGGCGGCAAGTGTGAACAGCTCCATACGAACATATGAGCGAGCGAGTTCCGACACGATTTTAAAACGGACGCGCTGCGCTGGTGATCCATCCGACAAAAAATGCCGGATCCGTTTTAAAATCGTGTCGGACAAGTGTGAACAGCTCCATACATCCACTACAGCCGCTAGGGCATCCGATTTTAAAACGAAAGTGGAAACGGGCCCTTAGGGTGACTTAAACCAAATATTTATTTATTTATTGGACAATTTGTATAGCGCCGCTTTTGTGAGATATCACCTCAGGGGCGCTTTACAGTTGATGCAGGTATTACAAAATAATACTGTGGAATAATTCATTTTCTAGGGTATTTGCTCCAATTTTGTTATGTATATTATATTTTGTTATATATATTATATTTTGTTATAAATATTTGCTTAAGACCCCGCATTCCAAATTTCTCCAGATTTATAACACATTTCCCTTAAACGCTTCAAAAAAAATTATTTTAATTTTTTAGAGAATCTCTATACAGTTGCCGAGGCAAAAAAAGTAATTTTATGAAATTCCCTCGATAGAAAAAAAATTATTAAAAACACATCTTGTTCTGATATTTAACATGTTATAGGTATGAAAAAATTCGCAATGTTTCTTTAAATGCTAATTTAGACATTTGCTGAAAGATTTTTGCTCTACTTTAAATAAGTCATGCTTTATTAAATATTTTCGCTTATGGGTATTAATTAAATTCTTCTTTTAATATTAGCGAGCTCCCACTAACATTTTTTTTTTTGTTTTTTTTTTATTTCATATATATCCCGTTAAACTACAGTTAAGTAGTTTGTCAAACAGGATTTTTATTACAACTTTTTACAGATTACAACTTAGACCTTAATTTATACAATAACAATAAACTTACTCATTAAATCGCCTAATACAAATTATTTCTACCTAGTAGCCATGTTTTCAGCAAATATCTGACTCTATTTGGAAATTCGCATTTCTTAATATTACCAGGTAGCATATTATATATTTTAGGCACATTATACTCAAGGGTTCGCTGTCCGTATTTATTATTATGTTTAGGTACAAGCATGCCTTCATTCTTTGTGAACCTAGTATTGTGCCCATGTTCAACTTTCCTCTTATACTCAGAGTCAGATATGTGCTGAATCAATATTTTATACCACAATAAGGACTGCACCGGCAAAACTGTTAAATTTTGATACAAAAGTGAAATGTTTCGTCTCTGCTATAAAATATTTTTTTTAACTAGTAATTTAACGATAGAATTTTGTATTGATTGTGCGTAATTTAAATTTGTTTTGCAAGAATGTCCCCAAGTGGTTATTCCATATCTTAAAGTTGATTCCGCGAGTGACATGTAAATAATTCTTAAGGTATTCACAGGAACGAAACACTTCAATTTGTATATTCTACCCACTATCGCCCGCAGCCGTTTACAAATTTTGTGTATTTGTATGTCCCATTTAAAGTAGCAATCAACAGTCACGCCCAAATAAACGTATTCGTTTACTAGCTTTATTCGTATTTAAATATCTCCTTGGGTCAATCCGCACCAAATCATCCAGGCCATGTCACCCACCATCTCAGATTTTGATGAAACTTTAAATTTTTAATCCTTCCATATAGATAAGAAAATATACCAAATTTTACCTTCCTACCTCAACTCGTTTTTTTTTTATGGGCAGTTGAAGTTTGGGCAAAATAAGCGTTTTTACATATTCCGAGCACTCCGGAAGAGCTTGTACCTTCAATGAAAAAAAATTGTATCTTTGTCATTTATAGTGCAAATGCAATGAAAATTTTCAATATTATCAAGAAAACTATGCTGATTGCAGAAAAAAATAAATAAACCCTTTACATTTATCTACTTGACTTTAAAAAATTACCAAAAGTAATTTTTTAAGTAATTTTTGGGACGGAAAAGGTACTTTACAAAAAAGCAATATCTCGGGAAGGTACAGTGTTAATGAAGTAATTTTTGTTTTATTCATATCTACAAATAGCATAGAATCACATACAAAAATAAAATTCATGGCATTTTACTTGCTTCAATAAATAAAATCCATTTTAAACTTTTTTCAAACTTTTTGTAATTTTTTTTTATTCTTATCTACAATAAACATAGTACAACCTAAAAAAATAAAACTCCTGGTATTTTGTGTGCTTCACAGTGTAGAAACGTTTTTAAAATGAGAAATCTTAATCATACAGAATTGTTCCAAGTTTTTTAAAATCTAGATACTGTATTTGCAAATAAAAAAAGTCAAACTTATTCGGTCCTTTACAACATGCTGGTAAGCTTGCAATGTAAGCTTAAGGCACCAACAAAATAATGTACCTTGTTCCTTACCCTGAATGCATACACCATAGCAATATTTTATAACAAGATCAACTTTTTAACTCTTTTCAATACAAAGTTAACTCTTTAAAAAACAAATACAATAAAAATAAAACAGGCAATGTAGGATTAGGTTAAATGAAAGTACATTACAATAATATTGTTTACAAATAAATGTTCAAGTTCATTTTTTACTTTTATTCTTGATCTGACCCATAAGATGGTTGAACTTTTGATCAGCATGATGAACGTCTTTTTCAAGAAAGTAGTAAGCTCTTCCTGAACCTTTTGTTGTGGGAGGGTCAACGATATTAAAAATATTTTGTAGTGGAACAAAACAAATATCTTCTTTTTGATGTGGCCAGTAAAAGGATGGAGCTGGGCCAAAAGGATGCATAAACTTGATTGATACATCACACTCGTCTTCATCTTTGGAAACCACAAGTCCAAAAAACCAATGGTTGTCATATACGCAAGCTACATAAAATAATGAACACTTTGAATTTGGGGAAATTTTTGATTTAAAAATTGAGCAACAATTTTTTGAGTTTCGTAAACGAAACTTACATCATGTTCCAAGTCATCTGAAATTACACACAAGCTTGACACTGTGAGATCTTTGCAAGGCTCTTCACAAGTGTAAATTACCACTGGGTGGAGTGAACAACTGTCTTGCGTCCAGTGGTAACCCTGGACTTCATTCTGGATAACATAGGAGAAGTTTTCACTGAAGTCTAATAACACAACAGCTTCATTTATCTGAAGCTGTGCTTTTAGGGACTCTTTGAGATATTTTGATTGAGACTTTGTTATAAAAGAATGAGGAAGAAGTTTTACAAGACTCTTCACAAGATGTTCTACATATTCATGAAAGGGAACTGTAACTGAAACCTGCTGTGTTCTATCAGTAGTTACCCATGCACTGTATGTAATTTCATCTTCTTGGTCCCATTCTTCAAATTTTTCTAACAAATGTTTCTTAAGATTTTCACTAGATGTTGAACACTTATCGCAATGTCGAAGCATACAGTCTCTATTGTTCTTTGAGCACACTAAGTAGTCCATTAAATCATTGTACGTTTCTTCACTGTCACAAGCATTAAGAAGCAACACTACATTTTGATAAATTGCACAAACGCAGACAGAATGAGAGCCTGGAGAACCTACTGGCACACACCATTTGGGACGCAACCAACAAAATTTCGAAATCCCAATTTTTGAAGCAGGGTATTCAAACTTGAAGGTAGCATAAAGTTCATTCAGGTTACAAAGCAATAGTCTTTTTTGTTCATAAACATTTTTGGTTATGCTAACTTTATCTTTTTTCCCTGGCATAACACGAGAAAATTCATCGTTTTGGTAGAAATTTTTAACCAAAGTAACTGTATTAGTCCATTCATTCAACCTATATTACTAGCTATATACCTAAACTATAACTTGCCCAATTACAAACTAAAAATAGATATAAAAAAAATCACAAAAAGTTTGAAAAAAGTTTAAAATGGATTTTATTTATTTTTGTATCGAGATTTAAAAAAACCTAGAACAATTCTGTATGATAAAGATTTCTTATTTTAAAAACGTTTCTACACTGTGAAGCACACAAAATACCAGGAGTTTTATTTTTTTAGGTTGTACTATGTTTATGGTAGATAAGAATAAAAAAAAATTACAAAATGTTTGAAAAAAGTTTAAAATGGATTTTATTTATTGAAGCAAGTAAAATGCCATGAATTTTATTTTTGTATGTGATTCTATGCTATTTGTAGATATGAATAAAAAAAAAAATACTTCATTAACACTGTACCTTCCCGAGATATTGCTTTTTTGTAAAGTACCTTTTCCGTCCCAAAAATTACTTAAAAAATTACTTTTGGTAATTTTTTAAAGTCAAGTAGATAAATGTAAATGGTTTATTTATTTTTTTCTGCAATCAGCATAGTTTTCTTGATAATATTGAAAATTTTCATTGCATTTGCACTATAAACGACAAAGATACAATTTTTTTTCATTGAAGGTACAAGCTCTTCCGGAGTGCTCGGAATATGTAAAAACGCTTATTTTGCCCAAACTTCAACTGCCCATAAAAAAAAAACGAGTTGAGGTAGGAAGGTAAAATTTGGTATATTTTCTTATCTATATGGAAGGATTAAAAATTTAAAGTTTCATCAAAATCTGAGATGGTGGGTGACAAATCCAAAATTTTCTGGATGATTTGGTGCGGATTGACCCCCTTTTCAAATGCTACTACGGAGCATCAAACCAATCTGTCGATTTATCTGAATAACAAGTACTTTTGACAAACTATTCACAGGATTCCAGACGCCAATGAAATTGGTTTTTGTTTCTCAGGTTGTAATTTAATTTATTTTTTCAGTGTGTAAAAATAAATCTGTCATATGAGTAAAATCACAGAAAAAGTGGCCTGTATATATAAAATTAAAATAATTGTTTGCTAAAACATATTATAGGTGGGTACCTACTTAATAGCTTGGCTGGATTGATAATACGAGAGTATAATTGATAATAATGTACAAGGTTTTCCATACCTAATTCAGTCAGGACCCGATCCTTGTCAGTCTTGCCGGCGAGGTTGTACTGGCCGTGTCTGATGAGGAAGAGGTGCCTCACGGCGGAGGGAGTGACCTTCTCCACTTCGGAGTTGAAGCGGTTGTCGTCCTCGGGTGAACCCTTGCTCGGTTTCACCAGGCTCTTGGGGTCTCGGCTGAAGGGGAATCAATTATTATTACTTAAAGACAATTAATTCCATTTGAATATGCCATTTGTACTATCGCTTACACATTACGCATATTTACTGTAGATTTAACATAATATTATGAACTAAAACTCCGGTAGATAACATTTGTTACAAGAGAAAAGGCATCATCGTAGGAATCGTTTATATAGCATTATTTTACTGCTAAAATGAAGAAATATTGCTTAATTCTCAGTTTTCAGTGTCCAATAATGTTAAGTTTTTACAATTTTACATTGGTGCGCAAATATAACTTCCTTTTTTACCATCTAAATAAACAAGAAAACTATTTTTAGGTTACTTCACGCCATTTGTTTCAAGTACAGAAAATAGACTTACTGGTCCCAGTTGAAGTCCCATTTCACTGAAGGGGTATAGTTGGTAGTCCAAGAGTTGTGGACTACATGAGACCGGTTCTCTGGCCTCACAGACAGGTAATATACAACCGCTCCACCAGCGGCACCTAACCCCACCAGCGCGTATCTTTGTATTCTCGATAAGGTCGCCATTATTGTACTATTAAACTATTCGATTGCAGCAATTATAGGTTAAACGGTGGGAAAAAATAATTGTCACAGAACTATTTCAAATGCTTGCTCGGCGACATTATGGCGACATTCAATGAAAGACAAAGCTGTCAAGATATTTCCATGGAATTTTTTTTCTGAAAAGAAACCACAGATAAAAACCAAACAAAACTTTTCGCTCCTCGGTAGTGATGTGAGAGGCTAATTGAAACAATTTGATGACCCGGAATGGTTTATTTATGAAGCCAAATATATGTTAAGGGGAAATTGTCTGGCAGCCATCTTGTGTGACTAACTTTTCGACTGATTTGTATGCAGAGTGGCGCATAATGAAATATTATTTTATTTTTGATCACCCAGTTCAGAGTTTCGTAAATTTAAGCTTTCTTTCTGAATAGATAGTGCAGAAATGCCTTCAATGTAGATTTGAACAGAAAACGATGTCGCCACTGACTGGAAATTTAAACTAAGAATTGCACCGACATCGCATTTCTTGTATTTTCCTTTATTCTGTGTTTCTGGTGGTGTTTTTTTTATGTGAAACTGCACAAGAGTCACAACTGCTCTTAACCATCTGGAGCCAGCATCCACAATTGAGGTATGTTGTGAGGCTGAAGGTAGTGGGGAAGAACCTGACTATTCAGATCCGATCACCAAACAAGGCCAAAGCCATTTCAAGCAACGATTTAATTCTGAATGGTGATCTGACACCAGGACGATACTGAGAGTATCTTCACACTGGAAAGTGTAAAATATACTATTTATTATTTGTAAGTGAGTAAATTGTGAAATAACTAACCAACTAACTAACTAACCATCATGCCGTTTCCCCGAAGGGGTAGGCAGAGAGGACGGACCGCCAAACAACTCGGTCTTGGCACACATTCCTTGCCTCATTCACATTCATACATCGTCTCATACATACTCTTCTATTGTTCTGACTCTTGACATGGCCCGACTCAAGTATCTGATTCACTTGGTCGTGCCATGTCTTCCTCGGGCGTCCCCGACTTCTGCTACCATTCACATTTGCATTGTATATTCTCCTTAACTCCTTTCTTCGCTCATTCGCTCTACATGCCCAAACCATCTAAGCGTCCCTTTCTTGATCTTACTCATTACGCTTACATCAGCCTTGCTCTCTTTGCGGATATCCACATTCCTCACACGATCATACATGGTTTCACCACACATACGCCTCAGGGATCTCATTTCAACAGCATTCAATCTACTTTCATCCTTTCTTTGCCAGTTCCATGCCTCACTTCCATACATCAGGGTAGGTACCAGCACTCCATTGTGGACTGCTAACTTCGCTTCTTTTGACAATTTTTTGTTAGCGCCAACTGCGTTCAGTCCTCCATTAATGGAGTTACCTGCATTTACTCTTCTTTCAATATCTCTGTCAGCCTTCCCATCTCTCGTAAACATGCTTCCTAAATACACAAATTCATCCACCTGCTCCAAGTATTTCTCATTCACAGCTATATTGCACACTGTTTTCGTACTTTCTCTTTCAAACACCATTACTTTAGACTTACTTACATTCATCATTAACTCATTCTTCATGCATACTTCGTTCATCCTAGACACGAGAGACTGCAGATCATCCATACTATTAGCAATCAGCACCGCATCATCAGCGTACAACAGGCAGCATACTTTCAGATTACTCAAATTTCAAATTGAAATAACACAAATTAATCAAATAAAATTTACTTGCACACGCCAGGAATTTAAGCTTGCTAGTCGAGAGCCTTAACCCTCGACCATGCAGGCTGTCAAAATTGTATAATTATTTGGCTAATACTGCAAATAATAAACTCTGGTATAACTTCTCCCACAGTCAATTTATCTGTATAATACATTAGAGGTATTTTTGATGGGTATTCCTGATATTGGTATTTATTATGATCATTTTTTGTGATCGGAAGAATGTGGGGAATTTTTTGACAGGGAATTCCTTAGCTAACCCCCAAGAAAAATCTTTGTTTGTGGGGAAAACTTTTTCTCAGAAGTTCTGTAACAACTCCCCCCCCCCCTCCCCATGGATTTGAAATATTTTGTTGGGAAAGTACATTTGTGAATTTTTTTTTTGAGGGGAATTACGCATCAGGTATTTCTTTGTACGTGTACTCATTGTACCCAGTAACGAAAAGTACTCATAAGACCCACCTCTATAATACATGAGAAGGTTTAGAAATAAGGTGTTTGACAGAAACACTGAATAAATACATAGAAATTATTTATTTATTTAAAAAATCATGTTAACAAAACAGTATGAATGAATGATTACGAATCATTCTTCATTTTCTTGGATTTCTTTTTAATTTGAGTATCGTCTGTGGTTTGCTTTCTCTTATTTGATTTGTTATCATCACTGTCGATAGTTTGTTCTCCGATATCATCAACGTCAATATTAGCCTCCAGCAAGTTACTGAAGGAGATTACTTCAAGTCCCTCTGAAGAGGCCTGTGCCCTCAGTTCCTTGGCTTCTTTCTTGGATATCTCTTTCTTTACTCTCTTCATGGATTTCTTGTGTTTATTATCTTTGGAATGTTCCTCATCTGAGCCATCCCCGTTTGCCATAGATCCATTCTGTTTTTGCTTAAGCTTCTTTTTCTTTTCTTTTGTAGTCAATGGTTTAGTTCCCGTGTCACTATCTGTGTTGCTATCATGTCCAGAGTCTGTGGATTCCTTTTGTTCTACCTTTTTGATTGTCTGCACTTGCTTATTTTTAATCTTTTCTAACCCTAACAACTGGCAGAATTTGAAATAATCGGATGTATTTTTCAACTTGATGCACTGTCTGCACTCCTGAACAATGGGTTTCAACTGTTCCCAAGACATACTCTCAACTGATTCTTTTACAGAGGAATGATAATTTTTTATTGTGCTAAATAGTTTCATGAGGACTGCGAAAAACCTTTCATTTACTTCTTTATTATTTTTGAAGCTGGTTAAAACAAGTTCTGATAATTTCTCTTCAATTGGTTTAAGTTTAGATGAAATTTCTTGAGCACTCTCGGTTCTTAAGTTACGTTTCAAATTTTTGTAAAATAAGTTAACCATTTCTAAGCCTTCATTTTTCCTAAACTGGCGGACGCCATCTGCAAAAGAATGTTGGAGAATAATGGGTAGTATTTGCCAGTTCCCTTCCCAAGTGAGCTGAAGGACTTCATGGAACAATATGACCGGAAGAAGACACTCTCTCTTGGTGAAGAATGTAGCCAGAGATTCCTTGTATAATTCTACAACAGGACAAGGTTTATATTTCTTCTTTTTCTTACTGGGCGTTTCAGTCGGTTTGATTTTTTGCGAACAACGAACTACAAATGTACTACATTTGGACACAACATCGCCTAAAGCTTGAAACACAAACTGCGTTCGGTTGCCTCGGTTGGTGATGGCCTGGAGATACTCTGCTAGCAACTCGGTGGTGACTCCTTCGGTTGACGAGAAAGATTTCACCGATGTGAGGCACTTGAGGCATTTCCTAACCTTGGCTTCGAGGGCTTGCTGATTTGAATCTTTTATACTGAACTCTAAGCATCTTGACAGGGGAGAAAGCATTCCTAGACATAACTCCATGGAAGGTTCCTTTTCCAGATAAATGTCAATGAGATCCAGGACTCTGGTTCTGAAATCCATCAACACTTTGTCATTCTTCTTGTCCTTGCGGGTCTTCTTCCCCTTGGACTGTTTCAACAGTTTGAAGGCACTAGACAGAGCTTTGTCTAATTCTTTTCCTTCCTCCTCACCAATGTTATCAGCATCTATGCTCTCGGTATCAGTTTCCGGCAGTGCAGAACCTAGTGCCTTCTGAACAGCCATTCTCAGCTGGTCTGTGACTGTAGTGTTGTCAACATCCTCATCCCCGGAAGACTCATCATCTTCATTGAAGGTTTCATCTTGGGCATCTTCACTATCGGCATCTCCATTCATCATTTCTTCTTCATCTGAGCCACTATCAGATCCCTCTTCGTCCGACTGATCTCCATGGTGAGACAATGGATTGACATCGCTGTCTGGATCTAGTACGGACACGATCTGTCCGATGGCTGAGGGGGTCAGATACTCGCACAAAAGTCTGAAGACGCACTGAACTACACTCCTCAAGAGGAATGAATCTCTGGAGAGGAAGTTCAAAAAGACATCCACTAATACTTCAATCCATTCAGGTTCTTCATCCACGATATCTCCTTCTTTAGTTTCAACTATCTTCTTCTTCCCTCCTTTGCGATCCTTGATGTAATGATCGTAGCAACTCTGGACTTCTTGGAGTGAACTGGCGGCCATCTCTTCACTCATAACATCGGCAAACAGGAAGAGCCCACTGTGTAATGACAAGATCTGGAACACTGTGTTTGCTTTAGAGCTGTCACTGCTCGAGGAAGATACCAGTTTCTTGGTGAACTTTCTCATGGCCTTCCAGCTCTCCAATGTTTTTGGAGAAATGGGTTTGGTGAGCCTTCTAAGGTTGGCTTCGTCAGAAAGGTATTCATCCGTATAGTCCACAAGAGAGGAGAGAACCTTCAGGAGGGTTTCTAGTTTGGGAAGGGTGAAGTTCAGACAGCGGAAGAAACACTTCTTGACAGCAGCTGTGAAGGAGAGAAGCAAATTAAAATTATGAAAATGAATTGTAAAATGGAAATAATCCTAATTTGAAATGAAATGATTATGTGTGATTGAGGAAAGTCTCAAATTTACAAAAATTAATAATATATAAATACCTGCAAGTTCAGAGCTGACGCTGGCTGACTCATTATCTCCAGAAGTCTTGAAGACGCTAACCCTCAGAAGGAATTGCATCTTCTTGATCCTCCACTTGATATTATCTGCGGTGGCCTTGTGGTTCACCAGGTGAGTGAACATCTCTGCCGCCCGAAGCCTCTCTGTGTTGGTCCATGCTCTCTCCGTCCTGTTCATCTGAACTTTCCTGCTCTCGTTGGCGATGACCTGTTTCAGAATATCTGCAAATTCTTTAACACCCTCAGCGTTCATCTCTTCAGTTAGAGACTTGATCACCTTTGAGTTGGTGATTTCTCCAAACATAATGTCACCTGGATAAAAGAGCAGCTTTTTCAAAACTTCTAAGGAAACCTGTTTGTCGATAGATTCCTTCTTGACGGTGTCAATGAGAGTGTCAAACACATCTTTGGCTTTCAATATGACCTTCCTTCCATCATTTTCCTCTTCATCTTCATACCTTTGCTGTTTTCCTCGGTATTTCTTCATTTTTCCACCGGCGGATTTGAAACCCTTGAACCATTCTAATATGTTTGGGATGAACATATCGCTGAACAGATGAGGGATTTCGCTAGAATGCTCGGTGATGTTTTTCAATATGGCATCGAGGATCGTCAGGGCAATAATGGATCTGTTTTGGTTGCGGAGACTGAGTTTAGTCTCCAGACCGGTTTGCCAGAATAAGACTAGGTGCTCAGATTTGGAGAGTTCTTTGCCGAATGTTTCATAGATTGGGTGGTTGACAGAAGGGAAGTCTGGGGCATTCTGAGAACAAAACATAAGAATTCAAATATCACACAAGAGAGAAAATTCATATTATTAATAGAAAAAAACAAGAACAAATGCACAAAGTGCAGCATAGAATTTACAGGAAACATTTAAAGGCGTCAATCCCTCCGGGAATAATTGTACATGTGGTACTTTCACCCAATCGCCACAAATAACTTAAATGGAATATACATAAAACAATAACTTTGATTTAACACCAATTACCATCAACTTATCGCAGATGATGGTTACAGTCTCCGGGCAGAAGATGGCCGTCAGTCCCATCTTCTTCTTGATGATCTTCTTGGTGAGGGCGGGGAACTTTCCCCCCAGAGACAGCAGACAATACAGCGAGTCCAGGGACTGCTCCAGTAGTGGTTTGGACAGCGCCTCCTTCAGATGCGGCCACAGTTTTTCTGTTACGTCTTCCTCGGAGCTCTGGAAATGGGACACACTATTTAGATTTTTTTTTTTTTTTTTAAAGAAAGACAAACATTCCCGGGTTACGAATAACCTGACAATATTTGAAAATCTCCTACTACCACCACAGTAAGCTGAAAATGTTGCTTGTGTTGTGATGGAGGACTTAGCCAGCCGAGGAATTGAACACACTACGCCCGAGTGGGACCCAAGCGCGATGTCAACTCGGCCACCGACCGGTGTTGATATCGGAATTCAATCAATTTTAACACTGAAATGTCTAAGGGGGTTTTTCACTATCTCTGATTATGTTCTGACCAAGCAATAATCCGCGGATTAGTCATTTTTTCGTTTTCACTATATCTGAATAACGCTAACGCTCGGGTTAAAGTTAGATTTGACTAATCAGTGCTCGAACTTCACGTTAGGCGCTATTCCTCGAATCAAAGATGGCGTCAAAACATTCCGAGTTTAACAGCTGAGAAGTGTGTCGAATTTTGTAGAATGAATTTGAATGCTTGTATGATCCATCCTGAATTATTTGATTGTGTTCAAAATAAGAAACAATGTATTAATTCGACACGAATCTATCTAAAATGACCTGATAATCAACATAACATAACCAAAAAAATGCACACTTCGCGGTGTGCGGACTGTGACGCATGACAGCCGTGGCAGTAGATGGAGAAACAGCAAACATTTTGCGATGTTGCCAGACTATTTCGAGTGTTATCTATCCGGCAGCTCGAAACAATGGTGAAATGGTCGCCGTTGAATAACGAAGTTATTCTGAACTTTAAAGCCAGCCAACGGATAGCTATTCAGATATTTAGCCCGACATAGTGAAATACCCCCTTAGTGTTCAAATCTGTCATTGAAATATTGATTTGCAATGGCTTCAGTGGGAGACATTTGTAAATAGTATAAAAAAAAAGTCGCTATCCACGTCTGTCCGCTTAATTCTTCTAAACTACAAAAGTGATTTTGATAGTGTTTCCACTATCAATTAGAAAATTTCTTCGGGAAGGTTATGTATATAAAACATGCATATTATATTTATGGAAAGTATAGAAAACCCATTGAGTAACGCCAGGTACACGTCAGCTAGTTTTTAATAAATACTTGTACTGAAAGTATGTAGATATGGGTAGAAAGAAGAATTTACCACAGAAACTGTAATGCTTAGATGTTCTGTTTGTTCCAGTCGTCCTTAAAGTCTAAAGAAAGAGCTAAGATTTACAAAAAGTAGAGAAGACGGCTCTTACAAAACATCGCTTGACACATTCTAATCTTCAGTGGAGATAAAGTAGATCAGTCATCCTTTTTACTAAAACTGTTATGCAGTTACGCAACACACATCACAAAGACATTTCAATGTCACATTTAACCGCGGCCGATGGCTGTAGGTCGACAAAGTGGTGGTATAGATAATAATAAATAATACTTGGATGACTTGTATAGCGCCGTTTTTGTGCAAAAACACCTCAAGGGCTTATAGATGTTCACAACATCAAACAAAGTGGAACCACTTTTTTCACTTTGTGTCTCATTTAAACATATACATCTATGCCGAGCACTGTAACAGACGTGGCCAATTCTCCCTTTACCCATTTAAAATACTGCATCATTTATTTTAGGCTGATATTTTCAACTACAGCTAAGGGGTCAAAGATAAAATGGTGATAGACATTTTTTTATTAATAATAGATAGTTTAAAAGTTTGTCATTGCAATTGAACCAATTCTTATAACCAAATGGTTCAGGCAAGAATGTTTGGTTATAAAAAGTTTTTCAAAATTTGTAACAGCTGTTTCACCATCCAAAAGCGTAGCCAAAATGACAAATTTTAATGGTGATATATACACTAAATGAAACTTTTATTTTAATGTGAATACAGCACAAGAGGCTCAGCATTTTCCGACCATCTGGAGCCAGTGCGACTATGGCAACCCCAATTGGGATACGTTGTGGGTCTTAAGAAAAGGGAAGGAAATTGGGGGAGGAAGATTAAAAAGTACCAGGCTATTTAGATGTGGTCACCAAACATGGTTAAATCCATTTCAAGCAATGTTTCGATTCTGAATGGTAGTCTTTCACCAGGGCAATACTCTGGAATTGACTGAATGAAACTTACGGTATCAACAAAGTCCACGATGAAAGAGTAAGCAACGAGACCCAGGTAGGCCTTTCTGTTGGCGGCGGTGAGCAGCGCGCTGATCAGCTCACCCTGCTCCTCCGCCGATGAGCGGAGGAACAGCCCGGAGCGCAGCACGGCACCGCAGGTCAACACGTGACCCGTGCATAGCTCACCTGTCTCCTGCGGAAATAAACAAATTGAAAATGTAACTATTAATGCAATATATAAATAAATAAAATTGTAAATGTTCGATGATTCAAAATTTTTTGAATCTCCGCAAGTTCTTCACCGATTGCTGAAAAATTTTGACACAAAGTTGCATTCGAATGTGCTTGTGTTTTTATATACCTATGTTATATAGATGTCACATGAGACAGGTAAAAACATGGTTTTTTTTTAAACAGCGCCATCTGTTGGTCGTAGAAGCAATATGCGCTAGTGTTACTCTATCTACAGAGACAGACTGATCCACAGCAGTGCGTGGCGGGGTACAGATAGTATTATAATAAGTCTTGAGGTTAAATAGAGCTATTAAACATCAGTGAGGCCCACATCCTAAGCTAGATGCCAGAAAACTCACGAAAAAGAATATGTTCACAAGTTCTATTCTAAGTTACCACTTACAAGCGTTCTGATTTTCATTGGATACATAATTGTGATTAATTTGGCAGGGTTATGCACCAAAATTCTATTATCACTGGTTTCGATTTTTTCTCTCTTGTCAAGTTTTAAGTTCACTAAGTTTTGGCTTTTACAACGGTATTATTTATATGGTAGCGGAATACTTGTTTTTAAATGTTTTAAGAAACATACTAATTGAAATCAAGATGGTCAATTTAATGGAAAATAAAATAATTTTAATTATTAATTCCAAGATAGTATATTCTCATTCGCCTTTTTCATTTCATTCCATTTTTGTTGTTGAAAATTTTGAATGAATTTATGAAAGGACTCACATTTTTCGATGGTGGATTAGAGCGTTCTTGTGTTATTTGACTGACAGTTTCTTTAAATTGACTGAGGTCCTGCTTTAAAGCGTTTGTATCGAATATTGTTGCCTTTCCGGCCATTTCGGCCTTCAGCAATGTCAAGTCTTTGAGAAGTCTTGTGACATTGATATGGTCAGAAGTAAGTGGTGGTAATTTGTTAAGATCACGGGCCACAAACGTTGGTTTGGATCTGTTTCATGGTCTTTATGATATCTTGTAATGTTTTTCATGTTTTGCCGTCGCCTTTTCTTGTGATGCAACGGCCCGGAACGGATTCTAATAGCAGGCATTTGGCACTTTCAATTTTGTCCTTTCGGAAACTTGTCTAATTCCGCTGCACGCTTCATATGCAAAAAAAATATAAATAGCACTTGGTTTCAACTTAATTACTACAAGAAATAACTATTTATGTGGTGGGAGATGATAAAAAAAGTATTAAAGTTACATTTTTTCATAATCAAAGTTAAGTTTGAAAGTTAGGAAATACGCATAAATTATTAAAATAACCCGAACTATACCCTAAAAACCTATTTTGTGCCATTAATGTATGTTTACTTAAACCCCACTTAAATACTTGTCTCCATTAGATAGAGAAGTTATTATCAAGTGTTGTTTTTTTTAAAGAGCTTGCAGTGGAATTCGACAAGTTTACGCAAAGTTTTTTGTTTTAATTAAATGTGTCTAACGATGTCCCACTTCAGTATATTTACTAAAATTAATGTTTGTTGGAATTCGGATGCGGACTTGGTTTACCCGGTTTAATAAAATAAGCAGATTGCAAATAGTAGTAAATGTTTACATACGCCTTTAGACTGTCCGCCAACTTGTAGTTCCTTGTTGAGAACCTTCAGTAGGGAGGTAATTGTGATGTTAGGCTGGTTGTTGAGGTACACAGTGAGAGCAGTGAAGAAGCCCTGCCTGGCGCTGGGCCTGTTGGTGGCAATGCCTCTTATCAAACGGTTCAAGGCATAAGACGCCTCTTTTTCAGACTGAAAACAATTTTACAATATAAAAATACAACCTATAAACAATATAATGTTATAATTCGTTTGATTGTATGTAATGATACAACCATTAACTAAAATATATAAAATTGAAACAAAAAAGACGAATTTTCAACAGGATTTCTGTTAAAATTGACAACACCGCACAAAACACATGGCGAAACTAACCTCTTCTGCAGCATTGTTCGTGAACAAATAGCCCAGTAGTTTAACACCGCCATTTATTCTCGTCGATTCATTATTGTTGGCTAATTGTGTAAAAGAATCTAACACTGTGGCTTTGATGGAATGCTTTTTCTCTCCCTTTTTCACTTCTATTTCCTCACCAGGAATAATTTCCTCTTCAACTTCAACAGCCATGTTTCAAGTTTCAATTTGACATTCTTCACGTTTCATAGATTTTATGACATGTGCAATTCATCTATGGTAATTTTTCTTGGAAGTGCTGCCAGTAGCCAGTATTAATCTTTCAGGGGTATGTTGTACTCTATTTAATAATATACCTGCCCTCCGCTCCGGTAGACTGCTGCAAGTTATCTGCTGGTTTTTTACGCAGGGTGGCAAATATACATCGGCGCCGTGTCGCTTTCAAAAAGCTAGTGGTGGGTGGTTTATTTATGAGCAACTGTCACCCCCTGGAATGGAAATGAATTTGATAAAAATTGCATAAAATCTTATTCAAAATAATAGAATGGCATTATTTTAAATCTATTAGCTTGTATATTGTATATAAAAATATATTTTAATAAATTATATATAAAAATCGCATAGGTAACAAAATAATTCATATTTCGTACAAAGATGAACAACGAACTCATTTAAAGCTTATTTTAATTTATTTGTAGCTAGTTTAATATCGTGAAGGGTAATTTTATTTTAAGTATGCCTTTTTGTTTTGTTTTGAAAAAATATTCGGTACAAAATACATTGCGATGTAATTCTGCGTATACATTTGTGAATTGAAGCGCGTGCCCAGCCGCGTGGGTCAGATGGGCAGTTCGGCTCGCGGGTGTTTACTCAGATTAAGATTATGTTTTATAAAAATTTGATAATTTGCCTTTTTTGGTTTCAAATTAAGTTTTAATTATTGTTTTAATGATTTATTTGATAAATTTACATTTTTTTATTTATATTTTAACCCTAGGTAAGTATATTTTCAACGGCTAGATAATTTTACATTTTTGGCTAAACTTTGAAGGGTATCGAGTTGATGCGCGCGCAAGCGCATTTCCGCGCATCCAAACATGGCCGGTCGTAATAATTATGGCGAACGCGATCCGAGGTGAGGAAATATTTTCCAGTTATTTATACTTAAATTTCTCGTTATTTGCATCTCAAACGACCTATTCTTGTAGGTGCAACGCTTTGTGTCCTAATTATTTGGGTACCGCGCTCTATTTCACACCGGTTCAGCTTTAATTTCGACGCTTGCCAAATGTCGAATCGTGCGAATGTCTGGCAGACTCCACATGTTATCGCTCCTCCTGGCTGCCGCGAAACGCCACGGAGCCGGCTTTTTCAGAGATTCTGGATTGCCAGTGTTTTGTGTATAATGAATATGTTATGTTAAGTGGTATGATGTTGATATGTGATTTCCGGTTCAGGGGGTTGATGTAGGGTTTCTTGTTACAGGGATTTTGGGGGCGGCGGTGGTGGCAGTCGCAGGAATGTCGGAGGGAAACCTTTGCCCACAGAGCCTCCGTATAAAGCATATGTAGGAAACTTACCCGATGGCGTCGTCCAAGGTGACGTCCACCGCATATTCGAAGTAAGTACTCTTTCCATATAAACATATATACCCATGTGTCAGTGTTTTTTATACGCTAATTCGTTCATAAGAAACTGGCATGCAAATAATTCATCGGCCAGTCCTGGCATATTATCAGTCAATTGATTCATGTCAAAAATATAAACAAACAGGTAAAAAGTTTATGCTAATTTATTTTGTACTAATCATTGACTTAATGCAAATTATGTATTGGTTATCCTGGTAAGTTACCAGCTAATGGTATATTCATGCCAATAAGATAAAAATATTATGTAGAACTACAAACTTCATTGTTCATTATTCATTGTTTTTATACCAATCATCTTGTATCTAAAATGCTGAGTCTTAAATTGTTGTCATCTGGGAATAATAATCCATAATATTATAATATTAAAAAATCTGCTAATGAATAAATAAGAAAATACACAGATTTAGGAAATGAAATAAAAAGAATTTGGCATTCTCAGACTATAAAAATATTACCATTCGTTATTTCGGCTACTGGCATTATACCTAGCTCTCTCATTAAAAATTTAGGCATATTAGATCTATCAAAAAAATTATATATAAAGTTGCAAAAGTCGGTCATTTTGAATACATGTAGGATAACGAAAGATTTTTTAAATATTTATGTCGAAGGATCAGTAGGATTTATAGGCCCTGTTAGAAGTTCTACCGAGCCGAACCCTCTGATATGAAAATATCTGGAGTCGGTGAATTATTTTCCCATTTGATCTCTGGTGAGTTGACGTGTTTTTTTTTTTTTTTTTTAAGTTTCTTTATTCAATAAAATTGTTAGTTACATGCATTGAGGAACTTTCCGACCACCATGCTAGGCACATGCCCGTGTTATGGTGGTCGATGTTGTTCTTGTATTGTTTTGTATTTATTTTGCTTATATAATGCACTTGCATAGTGTTGATTGACTAGATGATTATTTGTGGAAAAGTGAGTGGATGGGTTTAGTTTTTCCTATGGGGAAGATTTAACCCGGACATAAAATCGGAAGTAGAAAAAGAAAAAAAAAATTAAGACTCATCACTTAAGGAAAATCATACAACCATAAATGGTACAGTGGCAGACCTAATTCTGTGACTTGCTTCTAAAAGGGTCGATGTCAAATTTCAAGAGACAAAATCAGCATCGGGCTAATAAAACTTTAGATTCCACTAATATTTTTCTGTTTTATGCCCCTGTCTTCAACAGGTTAATTCTATGAAGCCCCTAGTATTCGTTGGGCCAACATGTGACTGCTGTTGGCGCCAAGATCCTTTGATGTATGCATGAAAATCTGACAATAAATGGGTTAACAGGCCACATGCGACGGCCTATATATATGCTAAGTGGCCCTTGCCCAGTGCGTTGGCCCAATGTATGCGGCAGCATCTAATATTGACAATAAGACCCAGGATATGGGCTCTTAATGAATACAGGATTATATTTTACTGATAAGAATTTCAAATAGGAACATCGAATATGAATATCGTCTACAGATATTACGTCTTACTAATTAGATTCTTATACGCCGGTTTAACATTGGTATGGTAAAGCCGGCCAAGCGTGGTTTAAGGCCGATTTAACCAAAGCTGTGGCAATATGTCAAGTTTTTATACATTGATACAGTGAGCACATTAAATGTTCGTTCCATACAAATTAACAGAAAACCAGTGAATTTTTATATGCTAAGCAGTGAAAACTATAATAAAACGAGGCATTGATTAGCCACTAGCGAAACTTCTCTTACATCTTGAAACGTGGCTATGAAAGTTTAAACCTTAGGTGCCGCGTTATATTTACACCGCATTTATTAGTAAGGGTGATTATATTCAATTATTTTCAAAATATGAACCCATTTCGGTATACAAATATGAAAACTGATATACATAATAATATTATCTGTGAAAATAGGTTCTTTATAATTTTTTTGTAAAGTTTACTTTGAATTTCCTTTATATATTTACTATGTGATTACTTTTTCTTCATATTATTTAAAAATTCTTGGGAAATATGTACGGGAATTGAATATTGTGGGGATGAGTGGCTCTCTACATGCCTGGGTGGAATTTGACTTTCTTTACAAATGTTTTACACTGGCTCTGGTCTCAACCATTCGCTTCCAATCCACAGGACTACGAGGACTTCCACGTAATCAGTCTGCCTGTTATGTTTACAATGTTAGGTCATTACAGGCCATTGCCTATAATTCTGTATGATCCATTTTACATGTTGTATTTGAATAGTGTTAGATAATTGTGGTTGTGTTTGTAGGGGTTCACCATCCGTCACGTGCACCTGGTCAAGGACAAGGAGACGGACAAATTCAAGGGCTTCTGCTACGTGGAGTTTGAGGATGTGGACGACCTGGAGAAGGCCGTCAACATGAACGAGAGCCTCAAGGTGGACGGGCATATACTGAAGATTGACATTGCGGAGGGGAAACGCAATGACAGGTAAATTATCTGACAAACAAAGTCGCCCGTTAAACGTCGGTTCTAGGTGCGTTTAGCTTTCTATTAAATTGTATTAAGCTCACAACCTTAACAACATGATAATTGTCCTCTTCTGCTGATCACAATTTGTTCAAAAGCTGAAATGTACTTAGAATTGGCACTTAACAGGGAACTTTCAACTGTTAAAAATACAAAATGATACTGAATGGCCAACAAACAAATGGAAACAACCTGTCCTTATCAGAGGATAGATATTTGCTATTTACCACCTTCAAAGCTAGTTTAAACAGACAATTTCTGTTCCTGCCAGCTTAAGATTAAACTCAACATTCGTTATAATCCACACGTTCATAGTGGCGTTAATTAAATTATTTTATCAAAATACGCTTTTTGCAAGTTATGCTTTACAATATTAAGGCGAAGCTTAATGCTAAATCACTATTTTGATTAATCTTTATAACGAATTGTTGTACATTATGAATACCAAAAAATATGCTTTGGATAAATTGAAGGTTTTACTTTCGTTTTCCTTGAGTAGAATACAAATAAATATAAATGTAAACTACTAAAAAAAATATTTTTTCAATAGAAATGTATGAACGCTTAAATGAAACAACTTTTAAAATACATTATTATAGCTAAGATTATCTGTGACAGTTTCACTTGATTAACTTTTTTGCTTTCTTATAAAATTATTTACAAAATAAATAAAAACCAGTTTTGTGCTTGAAATCGAACGTTTCTAGACTCCGTTTGTCAAGGGATTTTAATGCCTACAATATAAGGTATACCAAGAATATACACATTTTTGGCTTGTAGCTTCCTCTTAAGACGAATTATTTGTTTGCGCCTGTATATATGCAAAATGAATAAATAACATAACTTGCGAAATATGTATGAAAGAGCAGATTATGAATTTTTGAAAGTTTGCCCTTAACCCATTTCTCTCAGAGATGTCATAGTTTAAGGCTCTCTGTCTTAGAAGGTCTTCCCTCCGGGCCACCATAATTTATGCCACTTGACAAAATGTTTATTTTTACCTAAATTTTAGTATGCATTGCCATCTTACAGTTTTTATTTTTTACTTTAAAAGATAAATTTGTATTAAATAAATACAAAAACAAAAAATGCGGACATTTTTACTACATCAATAAATTCAGGACTTCAGGTTTGCCCAAAAATTAATTCAGTTACTGTGGTCGGTTTCACTCAAAATAACTTCGGACAAAACTTATATATTTATTAAACATTCAATGTGCTCAGAAAATACGCAAAATATTTCATTCTTCCTGTTTTCCTTCGCGTCAAAATTTGGGTTTTATTGTAGAAATTGTCGCCAAACAAATGTGCGTGCATAAAGTGTTAACGAAAAAAATAAATGAGTGTACATAAAGCAGTAAGTGAATTAGGATAGTCAAGGACAAATTGAAGGGTATTCTGTAGTTGCTAATTGTGATAAAATATAGAACGCAAAAACTGGTCTAGAAAACTGAAAGTACCAATGAATGTTGAAATCTGTTACCACCAAATCTGAGCTCGCTTTCTTCTAGACATGCGGGGTTCTGCAATGGTCTGATCGTGAGATGTGTGTAGGGTCTATTAAGTATTTGGTGTTTGAAAGATTTCTGTTTGTAAAATACCATCTCCATGGTGCTGTAATTTTGGATTCCAGTTTCATTTCAAAACCTCTCCGTAGTATGTACTTTCTAGACCTGGAAAACCAGGAATTATCAGGGAGTTTTGAGATCCGATTGATATGTCCACATAAATTTTATTCATACTATCATTAAAATCCTTCAAGGTAATATTAATTGGCTTAATTTTATGACCGTGCATTCTGCATAAGTATACTACACTGATAGGGAGTGGGTGTCTGTTTGGTTCACCATTTCAGTCTACCTATTCTGTTTTTCATAGTGAAAATATATTTATATCGACATGTTATTCTATTTCCCATTTGTATATAAACATTCTGTCATCAAATTTAAACTTGTGAAATCAGTTACAAGTATGTAGGAAATTGAAATTAAGATGTTATGATAAACCCATCTCCTTATGTCCTATTCTATTGGAGATTGGCTGTTCCATCTGTTTGCATTTCCCCACCAATCAGTGATTGCTGGGGAAATGCATGGCCTGTACTAATATAATGTTTCTCCAGGAACCGAGGAGGTGGTCGGGGCGGCGGTGGCTTCCGCAGCGGTGGTGGGGGCATGTACGACGATTTTGGAGGTCGCGGAGGTGGTGGGGGCAACTTCGACAGGCGGGACAACCGAGGGGGTGGGGGCGGAGGCCGCGGAAGTCGCGACGGAGATAGATACGGCAATGGTGAGCCCAAAACCACTTATAATAATTAATTAATGATAACGGCTGATTCTAAACCCTTGATGTATTCTGGGGAAGAAGCAACTCATGTTGAGAAAATAGTTTTACAGATACTGTTATTCAAGATAGTTGCCAATCTTGTTCAAACACAATTTCATATATTATGGATGGTTATTTATTTAAGCACTTTTTCCCTAAAAACATGGTAGCTGAATATGAAAATACTAAATGACATCCAAATGTACGAATCCAGGCACTGATTAATATTTCTTATCGACACACCACCAACCCAGTCTCTAAATTCTATGTCAACGTAGTGAAATTAGAAAAAAGATACATTATTTGCCCCTTGGACCCAGAAGCAATGGACTTTTGATTTTTCTTATCTCCAATACTACATCCATGTTAAGATTAGGGTTTATTTAAGATTGTTACCTTGTGTTATTTGCTCCATTACTGTTTGCCTTTTACGATTAGACACCTTTCACAAGGATACACTTTTATATGTGAGAACTGGCAAAGTATCGTGGTGAGTGCGTAATACCCCGATTTTACTGGAGAGTGAAGAAACATTTTTGAGCACGAAGATTAGAGGAGACTTTTATTTCTTTTTATTTATTGTATATATTAACACACTTTGGGCGGGAAAGGTAGTTCTACCCGTTTGGTCGATTGATGCTTAACGGTGGGAAGGGTAGTTCTACCTTTTGTGCCGGCCTCATTTCAATGGCAGAAAAGACGGAATTATTCAGTGTTTTATATGAATATTATATACCAATCTCTTTGTAAAGGTCCCAACTATATGTACATAATTATCGAATCGTAATGCAAGTCTTCTTTTTGCAATTCATCTTCGTGCCTTTCGTTTACATCGGTATTTAAACAAAAGGATAGTATATTATTTGTTATTGTAATAATTCTATTACTGGAATGAGGGTTTATATGACCGTGAAACCCGATTCGAATCTCTATCTCTGTTCCGCCCCACTCGAGTGAGCGAAAGTTTTCGGACGTATTTAAAGAAAGCAGGTATGGGCAAATACCGTTAGGCAGACCGTAATTAACATAATATGTACAAGGTTAATTGAGTTATATTTCAAATAATATTCGATTTTTGTTTAGTACTTTTATATCTTGGGTATGTTGAGTTACTACATTCGAGTGATAACACTTAACACGGGACTGTTAATAATGATTCACCATATTGCCATCATGTGTCTAGTCATTATCACCAGCCCTGAACATCTGCACAGATAAAATCAAAGATATATACTAAGTACAGCCCAACTCGGCTAAAGTGACACAAATGTTTCGACAGGTGATTCTTCAATTCGCTCTAGTATAATATGTTTACTAATCTCATATATTCTAGAGTTTCCCTATACAATATGAATAGGCAAGTGACACTGAATACCAAATAAAAGCAATTATTTTACTATGGTGCATCTTTTTCAAAACGAAGAGAATCTAGTGTCATACTTAATTTCAACAGTAGTTTTATTCACTCGAGCAATAGTATAATTAAAAAAAAATGCACTGAGCGATTGAGATTTCTTAGCATTTGGTACCGGATTCGACCGTGTTCATCCCAAAAATCATACCTCCAAATAGTAATACGGAAACATTTGACAAAAACTGTTGAAACTGTTGGCTGTAATTTAAGGCGGTGTCTAGTAATTTATCAATTCGAAATAATGAACATATTTTTACGCAATACGGTAAATATGATGTTCTTAGCCGGAAAAAAAAATATTATATATTTTTATTATTTATAAAGACTTAGCATTTATCAAAATTAAATCAGAAATATGACCTTTTTATGGCCGTCCTTTCGTATTGTTCAAAAAATATTTTTAAATTTTGAATATATCAAAAAATACCTTGAAGGTTTTTCTTCAAGACTTCGTTCAGAAATTTAAAAAAAAAAAAGAATAAGGTTGTGGTATAATTATTTCCTAGGCACTATCTTTAATGTTTTTGGAAATGCGGTTTACTAAACTTTGGTTAAATTTATTCTAAAAAAAGGAACGAGGAATAGTTTCTATTATTTTTGTCCACTTTTTAAAATTATTTTCACATTTTTAAATTACCATTTGTTTAAGAGTTTCGAGTTTATTAAAATAATAAATTATTTTGCCGTAAAGTGGCGACATTAATTCAGCTACAACGGCAGAAATTAGAACTGAAGGCTTATTTTTAAATATGTCAACAGATGGCGTTAATCACAGAACGACACTTGGAATTTTCAACAAAATCTTGCGTGTCATCAGTCAGCGAAGATAATACCTACTTGTATATACGAAGTTTGCCAGTAATTTTTTATAAATTGACAAACGGTCTTGCTGTGCACGTGTTTACACATGTGTTAGTTTTCGACGTGGACATGCTCACACACACTTGTGTATATTATGTAAATATGTTTTGTCATTGATTTTGAGGACAGGCATCAGAGATGTTCATCGAGTTAGGTTGATACGATTCGTCTTCACAACATTTTATTGTAAAAGTAAAATAATATTACATTTATTGTGAGGTGTGCTTAGCTGATTCTTATTTGGTACATGCTATATACGTTCATAATTTTTATTTCAAATTTAATGTACTTTACATACGATTTTTATATATTGAAGTGAAACTTCTTTACGCGCGTTATGCATTTTCAAGGACCGGAGTAAAACCGACTCATGACCGTCAAGTGACTCAAGGCCGATAACGCGACTAATTACCCTCGCAGATGTGCGTGACAAGTTTTTTTAGTAAAAAAACAGCCGTAAGTGAGTTTTTCAAAATTTAAAATTGCGCGGGACAAGTCAATTGAGGAGTACACGTCGTATACGCGGTTCTCGTCGCGCAAGATACCCCTCTTTGCGGTCTAGAGGCAGAGTGTTCGACACTCGTTATGCAGGACCCGGGTTCGAATCCCATATTTTTATAATTTTTAATTTTTTTTTATCACATGCTACTTATAAATATGTGAATTTATAAGTAGCAATTTAGTAGTAATTTATTTTTACTTGTGTCATGACATTGTTTTTAATAATGCATTACATATTATTTACTTAGGCACCGTTGTTTTCTTCTATGATCCTTATTAAAAAAAGCTTACAAAAAGCATGTTTTTTTGTTATCCTTCAAAACATGCATTTTTTACTCTTGAATAGTCTTCAAGCACGTTTTTTTATTACGGTCAGAGCACATTGATGTACCTACCTAGGTACCTACCTATTGTATTTTTTATGTCAGCGCGGAGCCTTCTGCAGTGGGAAAGTGTTTTAAAAAATCAAATATTGACATACAATATAAGTCAGTTATAATTAGTGACATCTTACGAATTTCAACAGAACTTTTTTAGTACAGAACTGTCTTTAAATGGCTAGTAAAACCTAGTTTCTCCGCTGGGGGGCATTTTTGTAGTTTCGTTCTGAACAGGGTACCTATTATACTTGGCCTTAAAGCCAATGAATCCACCTATATTTCGCCGTTTATCCCTTATTTTTAGATTTTTTTAAATCTTCAAATTTATAAACGCATGGATTCTGTATGTTAATTCTCGAAATTACTCTACCTTATAGATACTTATGTACCTGGGGCAATATTGAATATTACTATTTTTATATGTTGTCTATGGTCTACAGGAAATATCTATAGTCGCAGAGCTACATTAAAAAATTGCAATATTTAATATGTAAACAGATGTTAATTTTTTAGAAAATAATTTAAATGACACACAATACAAAACAATTTCATTAGGGGAATATTAATGACATGTTTCGGTATTCGATAGAAGCTTAATCAAGCTAGCGATCAAACTTATTAGCTGATTGCGGGAAGTTCAAAAGTGGTTATAAAAAATACACCCAATTCCTAATGTAACGCCAAGTTGTGCTGTACGTTATATTTGAACTTATTACTGAAATATGAGCATCCCGATACTACATTAATTTGATATTTCATATTTATAATAATATTATGTTAATGTCAATCTGCACTCTTGTGCGAAGGATCTTAAATAAAATCTTAATCCTATGCGCAGATAATATGCTTGCAGACCGGGGGGGCAGCCGAGGAGGTGGGGGCCGAGACCGGGACGGAGACGAGGGCCGCGGAGGAGACTGGGGGCGAGGAGGGGGCATGGGGGGCCGGGGAGGCCCACCCCGCGGAGGCCCTGACGGCGGCAGGAGGAACTTCGATGACATGCCTAGCTCACAGCCAGGTAATTACATTTATGCATATTACTATTCATATTTTTTCTGTTTATATTGTCTATCTTATGTAATTACATTCTAATCTAGGATCTCGATACAACAAAACCTACGTCATTGAGTACACAGCTGAAACTACTTTGTAGTGAGAATAGACGTTTACTAAGCCTTAAAAAAGTTGGTCTGCCAGTGCACCTCTTGGAGGGTTCCGCGCAGTCATGGAAATAGTAAAAGAATAGGAATATGAATATACATGAACGGGAACGGTTTCTAAAGCCTTAGACACATTACGGCTATATGCATAATGTATAATTTGGGCGTGGCCTACAGGGGTTATATGCTGAGGTGTCCCACTATGCTATAATCTTCCTCTGGAGACAGGGTCCGATCAATTGGGGAACTGCCGCGGTATATCATTTATTTGTATGGGTTCTGTCACCTTGACATGACAGCCGCGTAATTACGGCGCTCTGTAAATTGTTGCATGGCTGGAGAGGGGGTCGCATAATTTTTAAATATCGCCTGGCTAACAAATCGCGATGCATCATCGTCGCCACGCCCACACTTATAACACACCATCTTTGGATTGTATGGCTAACAATATGGAATTCTATAAAACGCTTTGAGCTTATAGCGTAATCTGTCACCACCATTACCATAGGGATTGATAAGTGGATGAGAAAAAAACAGGTCTGCCGACTCTCATCTACTAATCGATCCCCATCTTACGAAACCGTTCCTGTTCATGTACCTTATGACGTAATTTTTACAAAAAACCCTCCCAAGAGGTGCAGACCAACTTTTTAAAGTCTTACTAAACGTCTTTTCTCACTACAAAGTATTTTCTTATGTGTACTCTATGACTATGGGTTTGTTGTCTCCGGATCCTAGACTATTTCGTTTGACAATCTCAAGCCCACTTCCAAAAAAAATTCAATGAAGGATTTATAAACTTATTGTATTTTCAAACCCTCATCAATTTTTAATAGTAATTAGTATTTAAAATTTAAACATAATTTCAATCAAACATTATGATATTGATGATTTAATCAACTACATAATATTATCTACTATGAGGTGGACAATTTTGTATTTCAGTTTTCTAGGTCTGAAAAACAAGTCTTAAGCATGAAAACTTTGTCCTATACCTATAACGTGCCAGTTTAACTGTTTTTAATCCATTTACTATGCCACACGAATACGTTTTAACAGGAATTTGCATAATTCCAGATACGACAGGTCGGCCGAAGCTAAAGCTGATGCCCCGAACGGTAGAAACGCCCATCAACTCCCTGGCACAGACGAGCCAGCACTCAGCCATCTTCGGGGGTGCAAAGCCCCGCGACGAGGCTACAGCCGTTCCTGCAGCCAAAAAGCCCTAGGTCCACCAAAACTCATTACACCCAGCCAAGGAAAAACATTAAAGCACGGGGGGTCTAAAGTCTATATGTTGCAATGGGAAAGATCACCTTTCATCGCTTTAATTGTTTACATAATTCGGCCGACTGTGACAATACTAAATTATCGTAACATCCGAATATACTAATACAAGCAAGTCTAATTCTCGTTTTGTTGACATTTTTTTAAATGTTAACAGAACTTTTCTTACTTCATTGTATAATTTGTTCACTTTTGACGCATTGTTCCTCTTTGTTTCTACAACACTAATACTACAAAAGGCGCTACATACATACTGTGGAAATGTCTTTAGTTGATTTACACATTCAAAGGTAATGTTGTTTTTACAGACCGTGAAGTGTACATATTACATATACGATTTGAGCGTCGAAACGGGAAACAAAATGGGGGATCCTTAGTTGATTTATGTATTCAAAAGATTAATTCCCATTATAAATATTCAATAAAAACGATAATTTGTATGTTGTCATAATCAAATGAATTTGTCATAAAATCAACAACCAAAAAGCGTGTTAGAAGATTGTATAATGCGGTTAAATAAATCAATTAAAATATGCCAATAGGTTTTGAAATGGTACAGGGTATTTCAGTAGCCGGAAGTGTTGACACGATGTATGTATGTATGTTTGTTGATGATCAATTTATCTTGAATCCCAGCATTTGGTTTTCCTCCCACTCTGGAACAGATTTTATTGTTATTTTTGTGTCTCGTCAAATAGAAGCGATTGTATATATATGCATTTGGCGTGCTAACGTACAAAAGTTGTAGTAATAAGTATTTTTCGCAAATTGTGTTCCAAAACGGGAGTCTACCAAAGTGTGTGATGGTTTTTTTTAATGTAGATTGTACACCAAATTATTTACAAAGCAATGACATTTGATCTTTTCGAGTTTTTTTAAAAATTTTAATTTGTAATCTTTAGGCACCTCGACCCCCGGTGCGCCCTGAAAAAAAACTAATAAACAAATAAATTTGATCCGTCAGTATGTTTTATTCGTATGAAGTTGTAACAGGAACCCTAATGTGACCGTGTTTGTATTTTTAACAGTTCTGCATTGGTAATGGGCTTGAGTAGTTTTTGAATGCGCCGTCTTGTGAACCGGATCATTGGAATAAGTAGCATTTTTTAAACTTTTTTTTTTTGTAAACCCGACATTGTATGAACCAGTCAATTATTAGTATCGACATTAAACTCGTGATTCGAACTACTAAAAATATTTCTTTAGAATCATGTTACCTGTGTGCGGTAGTTCATACAGTGCTTTTAATTGACTACGCTATAAACTAACTTAACATCTCTTGACATTTCAATGACTTATGAGAGGTGCTTTACTCCACAAGAATAATATTATGTCTGGGAGTAAAGCACACTGCCAAAGGTATTGGATATGCGATTACACTACAAATATCGGCGATCGATGCGGCATAGATATGTTATTAAAAGGCCAATAATTGAATTTATTTATAGTATCTATAAATATGTCAGTGGGCCGGTCCTGTGAATATTTTAAGTGGTCTTATATTCAATATACGCCGTTGCATTGAATCGACGACATTTTATAACTTAATAAATTCATTAATTTCTTTTTTTATTTATATTAATTAATTCAAAGCTGCTTACTTTTATTGAAAGGTGTTTTTTTACTCATTTGTACAACAAATGCAAAATTTGTTAAAACTTTGTCTATTTCCTCCAAATTGGCTTAAAATATTACGGTTATTTGGAATTTGACGATATTTTGCTTCTAGCGAGGGAGGGATTCAATTGTTTGGTGTCATATTATAATTTTTCCATTTCTTCAAAGTTTTAGTGGTCTTATAAAACAATAATAGTGGAACGTCCATTAAAAGTGCTAAGTTAAGGTAATTGATAAGATATCTGTAAAGCCCCGAATTGAAAAAACAAAACATTTGTTGGATATCCGAATAACCGCCATTTATTGATTAAATACAATCTCTTTTGAATATTATGTATTTAGAGTTTCAAGCAATTCTATTGAAAAGTTGGAGGTTCGAAGAAAAAAAAATTGTCACAATTTATACCATTTTGCTAAAGGAGCAAATAAAAAATTATTATATTACCGTTTTTTGTGTATCGTTGGAAAAAAATTTATTAGTTAACGGAATTTATGTTAATTATGATAATTACAAACGTCAATATTGATCATTTTTTAATCGTAAATAATTCCCCTTCTCTCATTTATACCACTTTATTTATTCGTACACATTTCCCATTTTATATTATTGTTTATTTAGGGGTTAGTTTTATTATTTTCTTTTTTTTTTATATTGTTCATAAAATGTTACTGAAATTTACAAAAACAAATATATAATTAGCGGAAGTGGGAAAGGTATGGACTAAATACTGTGTGTTGTTTTGATTGAATGTGGTGACCATTGTTTCAGTAGAATATGATAAATATATGTGTAGATCTAATGATGATGTAACTGATGAAATCAATCATCCTCGACTATCATCTCCGGCAATAATTTATTTTTTGTATATCCTATACTAATCTTGTATTAAATATTTTCAACATTTATTTATTCAATCTTTGTCTTTTTTTTCTTCAACTTGTGCAGTCCAAATTTGGAGAGCCACCTCTCTGTCGTTCCCCGGAGGATCCTAGTAATTATACTGATAATTATTTTTTTACCGTGAAATAAACCAAAAAAAAAAAACTCTGGGGAATTTTGATCGATTGGTTATAAAATAATGTAATCTTTTAGATAGGCTATCTTCAAACTAGTGCCCAACAAAGAACAACACCAAAATGGACAGTGAAAATCTTTGATTTATTTGTGCTAAATCAAAACGTCTATTGTCTAACTTTAAAGGCCAAATCACACCTACCGAGTGCTCGGCCAAATGTAATGTCTCGGCCGAGCATTCGGCAGGTGTAATTCAGGCATTAGGAGGGGTTTACTCCGTGCTAGGAAAACCTTAAAATTATAACTAATATTGGGAGAAAGCATTATTTACAGTGTTGTGAAAGTCCTTGTGCAGCATAAAGCCTACATTTCTACACTGCATTAATGGTAGCGTGTATGGTAGCTACATACTCAGAAAATGCCAATTGATCCAGCTATTTTCCCAATCCTTTTAAAGCATCTTATTTTAGTGAGCGAATGACGAATGGTAGATATTTTGAATGTCGGTGTTTATCTTTTGTATTAAGTCACGGGTTCCTAACCATCTCTAGCCTAGCTAAAGGCGGCGGCGATCGACCGTTCAACTAACTAACTTATTACATTACAACATGGTGGTACTCCAATTCATTTTTCATTGAAATATTGAGCCCATGCTTGTGCATTCTAAGATTTCAAGACCTGGTAGAAATAAACATTTTACCGACGTTAATACATACAAGCAATTCGGCTCTAGGTATTGACTTTATTATTGGAGATGTTCCAAGTTACATTACATGTTAAATGTAACCAAACTGTCGCCGCCCTATCTGCCCATATTTACTATAGATTTTCCAATTTTGCCTTCACTTTTTAAAAATGACTAGGTGATGTAACATTAGCTTGCATTGCATTGAAAATGTACAAAACTTTATATGACATACAAAGTTAAGTGTATTTTTCAGATAATAGTAACTATTTTCTTCCCTAGAATGGTTCAAATTTAGTTAATAGCATTCAATATCAAAAATGGTTATATTGAGAAAATATAAATGGAAAATTTATAGCACATTGTTATGAATAAATATTAACAAATTATTTGTTGTGAGAAAGACGAAGAGAAAATGTTTCAACTAAATGTAATTTATCATTGTGTATTATTAAAACCTAATAATACGGGAGTTTCATAAACGATAATTTTTACATACGGCTTATATATACATATTATACAATATGAGATACTGTGCATTGTATCTTTGTGAAAATAAATAAAAACATTAAAAATTTAAACTTTTTTGTTATTAAAACTATTGTTTTACTTCGTTCCCCGAGAGAAAGGCATAAGAAACAGCTGCGTCTTAAAATAAATATATTTTTACCCACATTCAGGGCAGAAAGGACAAAGATACTGGGAGGCTGTAGCTATGAGGCACATCTTCAATCACCGGACCTTATTATGACTTTCGCTAAACCTTCATGGATGGTACCAGCCAAGAAGGCAGCAGCAGGAATAAAAGGTCTCCCACAGGGATACTCCATGTTGTGTACTCTTGTTGTAAACAACTTGTTGCGCACAGTCTGCAGACGTCATTACAGAAATCACAAGACCCATGTCGCCACTAATGATTGTTGAATTCTCGAAACATCAAAACAATGCTTTCAAAACCTCGTTCACAACCAAACAGTTGCTGTAGCCGTCATTTTTATATTTATTTATTTGCGGTACAAGTTCCTTTAAATACAGAATAAAACATTTAAAAAAAAAATGATAACAAACAATAATAATAATGATAACTAAATTTTACTATCAGGTTAAAGGAAACAAAATATTAACTAATAACTATTTCTCGTTCTTCGTCTCATTCTTATGTACCAATAAGCCAAGGAGTACGTATGTATATTGCAAGGTGCGTGTTTCAGCTAGCAGTGTCACTAACATCTATATAAATGGGATGAAAAATAAATACTTTTACTAACTTGATTATTATAAGGTTAGTTGCGGACGTGTTTTAACCGCTCCGGTTTGTTTAATCCTTTCAGAAGGTTTCCCTTGTTAAGAGATTGCTGAAAATTGTTCAGCATCCGTGTTTTATATAGTGCTTACCTTCTTATTTCACGAAATGCGCGTAACTTCTACCGTTTAGCCGGAATTTGCAATTATTATAGCATTTTAAACCGATTAAATTTTAAAAGTGAAGCTAGAACAAAGATTTCTCAATGCAGTCGAAGATTTTATACCTGACTCAAGTGTCAAGTGGTGTCGGGATTTACGGGACCTTTTCAACCGAGGATGTCTGCCTGGAGGACAGATAAGCCATATTTTGTTTAAATTTTTTGTTTTTGTTTTTATTTTCTGTTTTTGTTTATGTATTTTGTTACAGATGACACACATAAACTTCACTTTGACTTTGGTTCAATATTTTGCTTATGATAGCCTGCGATAAGCGAGCCCTAAGGGTCTGAGACAGAGGTGTGAAATCGTCGGATCACGACAATAGAAAGAATGTATTGGAGCCAGGAAGGAGTCTGAAAGGGTCGAGAGGATGCACTAGGTGGCATGAAAGGCTGGGAGGTGACTGGAGAGACTAAGGTAAACTAGGATGAGGTGATTTTGCACAGCGGTGCTGCCAAGGTCTGTTATCTATGTGAGGATGTTGTGTCGGCGCTCTTTATTGGCAGCAGACACATGTCAGCGCTATATTAGCGGCGGACACATGCCTGAACGGATGACGAGCCTCGTGCTGGCACATTTGGTGGACGGGGTAGTCTCTCTCCCTGCAGCAGCTGGTACAGTTCCTTCGCTACCTAGGACTCTTGCAGCAGAGTCTCCATCTGCTGTCTTCGTCGAGCGTCACAGCGGTGCTGCCAAGGTTTGTTGTCTATGGGAGGATGTTGTGTCAGCGCTCTTTATTGGCAGCAGACACATGTCAGCGCTATATTGGCGGCAGACACATGCCTGAACGGATGACGAACCTCGTGCTGGCACAGTTGGTCTAAATAACAAATGTAGATCCTAGGAAATAAATTGTACAGCGCCCTTGAGGTGATTTTTCACAAAAACGGCGCTATACAAATTATCCAATTATTATTATTATTATTATTATTGATACATATTACAATGAATTAGGTATTTGCGTCAATCTCATTTTTAGTACAGGGTTTTCCAATAAGAGGTGTTATTTTGAATAGCCCGCTATTTCGGTAGATGTTACTTTTGAAGCTGTCAGTTTTTGACATTTGACATGTAGAAACTACGCCCTTAATAAAAATGGAACGATACACGCTTCAACAACGCATGATCTGGACAACGTTTATTTTCAACAAGATGTCGCTACGTGCCACACAAGCAACGAAACCATTGATCTTTTACGATTGAATATCAAAATAACACCTCTTATTGGAAAACCCTGTATTATTTTTCAGTACTAAAATGTTGTTTTGGAGTGGGGCATGCAGTTTATACGAGAATTGTCGTTTCCGTTTCACCTTAAGATTTATTTTACGTGGCATTTGTACGCCGTTTTGATTTTATGTTCTATATCCACAAAACGCCACACCATTTTCGTTTTTTATGGACATTCTGTTATGTCCATAACAAATTATGGAGATAGAACAAACACTTTTTGAGACAAGAACTGAGAGATTTGTTCTCCGTCCACAATGTTCCAGGCAAATGACTCAATGCCATTGGTCAAAAAGCATGTGAAATATAAAAGAAAACAGGGAATGGCAAATTTTTGGCGAATTATTAGTATGTATAGTTTTGCTCTACATCCGGATATGGAACAAACCAACAAAGTATATATATATTTTTTTTTTAATTTTTGGAATAACTTATGAGTAAAACCTCAAATTGTAATCTTGAATGATTGAAGACAATATTAGCGATTCCTAAACGAAAATGTGAAACAGAAAAGATACGGTCACATCTTGTAGCACTGTAGAGCGGTGCCCCGGCAAGGCAAGGGTCCTGGGTTCAAGTTTAGGAATCGCTAATATTGTCTTCAATATTACAATATATATGTATATATATATTTTTTTTTTGTGGATTTGGAACAAAAATATTCTTAAATCGTAACTTAAGTCTGTTTTTTTTTTACTGGATATGTAAGAAAGCAATACTAAACATTAGTTTTATATGAAAAAGTCTACTTCATTAAAAATAGTCTGTAGAACAATCCAATATTTTGTTAGCGATGTGCCTATATTTATATACCTACACCTCCGCGCATTTATTTCGTACAATTTTTTGCACTGACTCTTGAAATTCAGTATTATAGTATCTTTGATAGTTAAAAGAAACCATTTTACCATACCTTTTTTTTCTCTTTCTTATCGATTGTTGACTGCGGGCTGTGACCCAGCACAGCTCAGAGAAACTGCACCTGTACCAGCCAGGTAGGTTTCAGATCTATAAGGTGTACTTGTAGCGGCAGCTTCTAGAATAATACCTGGTACTTCCTTGAAAGATCTAGAACATCGACGCGCATCGCATTGGAACTTACGAGACGCGCGGTGAAAGTTTATCGAGCACCCAAGATCTTCGAGAGCAGCGTAGTACCTATCTAGAATAATAGCGAAGCCACCATCCTACCTACTTATGGCCTGAAAGGTTTTGGATTTTACTAGGCTCGTAAATACCACATCGCGGTACCTAAAGGGTAGCCAGTGATAAGGCAGCTACAGAGCATTCAGTAAGCGAGTCCCGGGCAAGCCCTATTCCGAATATAAGCGCGTTCCTGCACCGCATCGTGCACCGTGCCCCTTGCTCCCACATAAAACCGAAGGTACCTACCAGCGCACCTGGTTCATCACACTGGAGCATCAGGAAGACCTAACGTCTTCACCAGCGATGAACACTAAGATGACGACATCGCCCTTCGTCGTCAGCAAGTCCGGTCTCCACTGACGCGGTGTCAAGACACCGACTTTATCGCCGTAATCATGGACCATGGATTCACATCCCACCGTGATGTGACCTACATGCATCCCATCGTTAAGCACATCAACTAGTATGACGAAATCGTCGTTCGTTGTCAGCAACAACTGTGACTACTCTGGCTACATTGGACTCAGTAAATCGACTACCTCAATAAAGCCACTGCGGATTCACACACATCTTCATTCGTCTCTCTACCAGATCCCCAAAGACACATTCGCGGACACAACATCTATTGACGTCGTTTTAGAGATGCGATATGTGACGTAACATACATATGTCTTATCAGGGATGCGATACTATTCTCTGTCCAAGTTAAGAACAACCTGCTGTAGTACCAAATTAGGTGTGTTCTGCGCATACCACCCCCCCCCGCTCCTTTCCTTCACCATCGCTCGGCTGCAATCCCTATCTCCGCTTACAATTCAGTATGTCCTTGGCTTTCGTTCTTAGTGCCCGCGCTTGGAGAAATTAACCCATTCAGACTCTGCGATAAAATGGATGTTCAGCCGATATGTCCGAATTCATTATCACCAATTACGAAAAACAAAAAAGGACAAGTAAACATTATTTATGTGTTATTTGTATGACTATTCGATTTACAACAATGCATTTTTATAATTCAAGGATATAGATAGGTAATATATGTATAAAATTTGTGAATGTTGGTGTTGATCGGTTTTTTTTATGTTTTTAGGTGATTCACACTTTTTACTTGGAAATGCAATATCCCACAATAAATAAAGTTTTGCTGGTTTTTCTGCAGGTTTTGTTCCGAATGGTCTTTTAATTTTTGAATCAAAAAAAAATTCGGCGGATTATCACGACGAAATGAATGGGGAAACATTTTTGGATTGGTTTAAAAACATTTTGCCATCACTGGATGAAAACTGCTGCATAGTTATGGATAATGCCCCATATCATTCTGTCAAATTGGACAAGCTTCCAACGAGACAATGGAAAAAAGGTGACATAATTCAATGGCTTGAAGAAAAGGGAGAACTAAATATCGATACAAGTATGATTAAAGCGGAGTTGTTGCGGGTTGTCAGTTCGTACAGGGGATTATATGATAAGTATGTGGTAGATGTTACTGCGAGCAAAGTCAACAAAACTGTGGTCCGATTACCTCCTTATCATTGTGAGTTAAACCCGATTGAATTGGTGTGGACAATGGTTAAACAGCATGTCAAAGTTAACAATACCTCCTTCAAAATAAGTGACGTAAGACGACTCATGCAAGAAGGTATCGAAAAAGTTACACCAGAACATTGGAGTAACTTTGTTCGACATATTATTGGTATAGAAAAAAAAATTTGGAATATCGATCACATTGTTGATGAACTCGAGGACAATAATGATAATTCGTTAGCTTTTGAAATTTCAAATGAATCATCTGAGGAAAATTATTTATTTTTTTTAATGGCAAAGATGATATTTTCAACTTTGGATTGATTTCTTAGCCGATTTGATAAATCTGATGCCTAATAAAGTACAATATGTATTGTAATACTATCATCATCATTATTTGAATGTATTAAAATGTTTTAATTTTTTATTTTATTTGTCGGTAGGAAAATAAATTAAATAATTAATTTATTAAACTAGTGGGTCTGAATGTGTTAACGCTCGTCCTTGTAGGAGTGGGGAAAAGGGGCGGAGACATGCGCGTCCACGGGTTGTTCTAATGTTGGACCGAGAATAGACAACGAACTGGAAAGTAAAGTTTTGTATTGCAGTATGTAGCCTGTCCATTTGTGTCGCAATGCGAACATTTAAAAGAAAAATTATTATTTGAAACTGCACAAGAGTCCCAACTCCTCTGGAGCCAGTGAGACTAAGGCATCTCCAATTGGGGTATGTGTGAAGCTGAAGTTGGTGTGGAAGGGAAGGAGATGGGGATAGGAAGGTGGAGAAGTACCTGGCTATTCAGATCTGGTCACCAAACACGGCCAAAGCCATTTTAAGCAATGTGTCAATTCTGAATGGTGGTCTTACAGCAGGGCGATACTGAGAATATCTTTCACTCTGAAAATGTTCACTCTATTGTATTTTTTTTATTAAAAAAAACATATTTTGACAAATTATTGAACATGGACATTAAAAAGAAAAAGCCATGACTTAGGAAATAGGGAAGAGGAAGGTGGGGAAGACTGGCTATTCAGATTTGGTCATCAAACACGGCCAAAGCCATTTCAAGCAATGTTTCAATTCTCAATGGTGGTCTTACACCAGGGCGATACTTAGTGTATATTCCACTCTGTTTTTAATTTGTGAAATAACACAAATTGATAAATAAAATTTACTTGCGCACGCCGGGATTTGAACCCCTGACCTCCAGCTTGCTAGTCAAGAGCCCTACTTCTTGACAACGGGAGTTTTTAGAAAGGGAAGAAAAAAATTGCACATGGATATTTTCAACATTTTATTAGTATATAATAAAGGGTTTGTGTATTCCATCTGATAAATAATACAAATTAACTTTTAATTTAAAATATTTAGACCTGATCTTTCAACATGCCATAACCACCAGCTGCACGCGTGTTTAAAAATGAATATTATAGCATTTTTATATATTATTTACTCTTTCATCGGAGCAAAAAATACTAGTAATCTTCTTAGGATCTAGATATGCAACACACTTGCAGTTAGAGTGCATCTGAGAATTTGCAAATATTATACAGGTCATAAAAATATTGTCCGACTTTTATAGGGAAGAACATAAATTCAATTTCAGCAGAATGAAATTAAATACAAAATTTAGGTTATTGTTATGATTTCAACGGTCCCGAAGAACAATGTCGTATGTGCAAATTTGTAGTTTTGCAGTAGAGCCGTTTAAAAGTTCATTTTTGCATTTTTACCGTTTTTGAAATTAAGAAATATAGTATTGTTTGATATTTTGCATTAATCCGTATTTATTCAATTGGAGAAATATATTATCGAAAACGGTAAAAATGCAGAAACGAAACTTTAAACTGCTCTACTGCAAAACTACAAATTTGCACATCTGACATTGTTCTTCGGGACCGTTGATTTCTTCAAAATAAATTGCTATACAACATTGTAATTTATTTTTAATAAAAATGCTCCTTTAAAAAGCATTGGAATTAAATTTGTTGTAGATAATTCTATTTTTTGCAAGAATGTGAGAATTATTATTTTTTAAATGAATAAATGGCAACACTTTTTTTATAAGTGAAGTTGTGCTACATTAAAATTTGGAACAGTGTAAAAAATTACAGCTGTAATACAACAATGTGAAAACTGACAAGGATAATTTTGCAGGCGCCCAAAGGAGGAAATATTAACAATTTTTTAAATCCATTGATTTTTTGTATCTACAAAATCCACACTAGCGACTGCAAAGAAAAGCATGTCACAAGCTGTAAGGATCAGTTCCACCATTGACAATGATAAAGCAAATAATAAAAATTAGAATATTTAACGAGTACTAATATATAAAAGCTGTGTTGTGGGTCGGAAACCCTGAGATATGTAGTGTATAAAATAATTATGCTTCAACTTACAATATAAATACTTATAAATAAAATTGTAACTAGCCTAATGACAAAATAAAGAATGCTTTAAATTAACCGGTTAAATATTGATGTTTGATTATTATTAAAGAAGTGTTAGCACCTTTAGAAAAGGGTATTTGTTTTAAACAAATATCAATAACTTTTGTACTATTTCATTTATTTATTGTTTAGTTTGTGGGATGCACTCCAAAACTCAGTTCGTAGTGTTCGAAAGAATTCTCAAACCAAGATTATATTTCATTAGAAATTATATTAGCTTCATTTGCAAACCTGAATCGCTTGCAGCCAAACTGTCATCGTTCCTGTTTAACAATAATTATTGCTGTTTCTATCAAATAATGTTAAAGCGTTAGTATATTATTTTTTGTGACTGAAGTTTTCAGAAAGATTTATCTCGAAAGAGGGAAGAGGTTTGGCACAGAAGTTGAAGAATTAATTAACGATGATTCAAACACTTAAAACTAAATGATTACTTCAAATCATAAATCAATAAGATATCTACATTATACTCTTGAATAGGTACTAATGTTAGTATTTTTCTGCCTATGAGAAAATTAAATTACAGTAAAACCCAGTTATAAGGTTCCCTCCTGAAAAGTTTTTTCAGTGGTCAATTGAAAACCTTATAAGAGGATACTGTATAATAATAATAATAAAATGGGATGAACGAAACCCAAGTGGATAAACTTAGAAAGGTAATATATTATAGTATTTAAACTTGGACTTAAAATAAAGGTGGATTGGAGAAAAATTCGATGTAAAAAAAGGAATGTTAAAGAACAAAATTATGCAATAGGAAAGAAATTTACAAATTTATGTTATAAAGATCTCTTTATCAGTCCTTAAAAATTATGCAAAACTAAATAAAATGTCGATGTTAAAAATTTATTATTATTGCTAACCACAGACTAAGCTACATATTTAGAATGAATTTAAAATTATAATAAAATATCAATAAAGAAAAACACTATTTTTATATGGTCCACGATCGTCTAGTTTCCAATTATCATTCTTAAAATCTGAGGTGCCGTGTATTAGTTAATTAACGATTGTCTCATTTATTCAATTTCAATCAATCATGCTCTTTGAAACTAGATTTTAAAGAATTAATTGTGTTAAGCCTTTTTAAAAATCATTTATATGTTTTCCTTTTGGAACTCTCTAGAAGCAACTAATTACAGTGAAACCCGCTAATAAAGATCCCACATGAGAAGGTTTCATACTTGAGAAGTTTTGTTTTCGGTCACTTAAAAAGTTTAAATTGGAAAATAGTTTTGTTTTAGAAAATTGAAAAATGGCCCAATTTATCCAACCCAAGATATTTTTCCCGTTTCCTTGGAAAACCTTAAAAAAAAGTTTCACTGAATGTATAAAAACAATGATAAATGATTTTAATGAAATAGAAGAACATAAAATACCAACCTTAAATTTACTGAACGACACGTTTCCATATTTATTAATTATTTAAGACATTATCAATACTTTTCCAATAACAGTATAACACTTTCCACAAACACCAAACTTGTACTATAAATTGCACCCACATTAAATTTACGCTAGCTAGCCTACAATACTCTTTCAGAAGAATTTTCACTTTATTTCGGCTACCAAATTCACAAGTGGTCATGCGGCGATATGTAAAGGCATTGCCTATGTGTTTATCAAACCTAACTTCAAAATATTATTCAGAATAAAAGCGATAAAGGTATACCGCCAATAGCCCCCTTATAACCACTTTCACATAAACAACACATAGTAAGATAAGTTATATGGGACATACATAATCCAAAATATAAGATGGCCGCTTGACAAAGACTGACATGTTTTAGAATCTGATAGGAAAACAAGTTAGTGGACATTACGCACTCTAAAAGTGGTAAAACTACAGTTTACAAATGAAAAGCATTCCTAGCCTAATCTACTCAATGGACTGAACATCATTTTGAAGAATCCAAACTCTAATGTTTTAAAAGGGAATTAAAAGATATTTTGGGAATTAAGCTAGTATGAAAATGCTACATATTTAAATTTCAGTCCATTAAGTAGTTTTCAGTTATACTATCAGTCAATAATAATTGCCGTATGTTACCTTTGAATAGATTTACAATTATTTTGGTTTGGAGAATTGGACGTAGAGTTTAATATATGAATTTTAAATACCTTATTAATTGTGAACCAATAGAATAAAAAAAATCATAATAAACTAGCGCAGATCCGTGAAAACCACAGGACAGTCTGAATTGATAAATCAGTTCTAATTTTGAAAATGATATTTAAATTAATGTTCTGAAAAAATACTATATTATAGGTAGGTACCTATTTTATCGCTTGTCTGATTTCTTCACAAAATCAGTTTCAATTTTGAAAATTACACTTAAATTCAAAACAAATTTCATGCAGAACAAATAATGCACAGACAACCAAGTATATTTGTTCGATTAACATGTCCACTGTGTAAAAACCAAATACCCTATAATTAATATTATAGGGTATTTGGGAAAACTCCCAACTAACTGTTCAAAATTAGAACACCATTAAGAAAATTTAAATTAAAAAAGATTGGTAGGTAGGTACCTGCATACTTTTAAAATTGAATTTATTAATGGTTGTTCTTTGGAGTGCAAAAGGGAAATCTTGCAATAAGTTCTTACTCTTATCTTATTTTGAAAAATAATTAGGTACCTATTTTATTCTGAGAGTTGGAACTAAAATCATTTGGTAATTTGGTTCTTATTCTATAAGGTATTCCACACAAAGGCATGATAATAATGTGCTAAATTTATTATGCACGAAATTAATACAGTATCTATATACAAAACCATTACATTATTTAAATTTTAAATGGATGGAATATATTGTGCGCGATTCCTTTTACGATGAGGAAAATTTATCAAAAAACCTTCACGAGATATGACATTACAAAAATTACATAATCATGGTAATATTTTAACATTCACTATTCTTCCCAAAGGCACGGAGCTTAAGTCCGATACCACACCGACCCCTAATTATTAGTATTTGTTGATGAAAGATTTAATCAAGTTTCTTAGTTATCAGCAGTAATCGAATTATTGGAAATATGCGTATATATCAGTAAATCCAATTCCATGCACTGCTTCCTAAAACAGTACAGATAATGAATGCTACATCAGAGTGGCCACAGAAATCAAAATTATACATTAATTTATGGTTATCCAGGGCAGTTTACCTGTTTGCCAATGACTTAGTAAGTCAATTTTAGCCACTTAAAACTGGCCTCCGTTTATTGTCGATTTTTAAATTGTGTTGAAAACGTAAAAATTACAAATAATTATCATTTTTTTGTCAACCTTTTATTGGATCAAATGGAGTGAAGTTATGTAAAGATTTTGTAGCATTATCCTGATGTTTTCCAATTCAATCAAATTCCCAGATACTAATTCTGATAATCTTCTGTAAATCCAACACAATACTTATCTACATATTCTGTAATGAGAAATAACATTTAACCTAAAAACCAACGCCTGTTACACTTATCTTAAACAATTTCTGATATCAAAACACACATAATTTACATTTTCCTCAAAACTAACACCGATAAGCTTTACAATTACACATGAATCCATTGAGTCTCGGCAATTCTTCAAATTAAACCTATTTAGGCTTTGGAATTTACAAACATCAAACGTGTCTCAAAATTTTTCATTCAGGATATCATCGTACATTCTTGGTATTTTGACATGAATACCAGATGTTTGTTACATGATAGGTACTATTATCTGGTGCTGCTTTTGGGAAACATACCATACTCCAATAGGGTGCTATTTCTATGCACATATCAAATCCTTTCCAAAATAGATTAAAACCGCCCACTAGTCAAAAATAAAGCATTCAAACCATGGATGGAAGGAAGGAAGAGTTCATTAGCTGGTATGCCAATATTGAGGTATGTTATCAGTGGCAGTCTGTGAATTTTCAGTGAGTGGTGAGATTGAAAAATACAATATTAATGACATTTGATGTAACTGATTTTTTTTTAAATTTCTTTGTAACAAGATTTTTAGGAATCGCAGCATCCTTAAACTGGAAATCTTCATAAAAAAGAATTAAATTTAAAAAACATATTTCAGCTACAAACAACATCGTTGACGTTGTATTTTTAAATCGTACCACTCTATCTCACTGAAAAGTCACGGACCGCCAATGGTATGTATACGTATTGTCTTTCCACATTTTCTTACTTCCATAGTTCGAAACATTATGTATGTATTTAGAATACGATATAATTTTTTTTTTGTGGCAAGAATGCAAAAAAAACACAATTAAAATAAAATTCTAAAGATGACACAACATGCGCACTATCACCAGAGAAATATGCACTCGATTTTTTGTGATAAAAAAGACTTCACCAGTTTAGCGAAAATCAGTTTCGTCAAACTTGAAAACATTCAAGACGTGTAAATCTTATTATGTAAGAATTATTCAACAATAATAATGTAACACTAATACTGCACAATATATTAAAGATATCTTTCCTTGTACTTAAAGGCTAAATTAAATATTAAATTATTATTAACGGTGAGCTTAATTATTGTAATAAGGTGTACCAATACAGATATAAATTATGACTATAATGTTATAAAAGAAATTAATAAAAAGAACTAGAAAAAAAACTGTTATCTTAAAATTGAAGAACGAAATATATCTATTCTTCACGGGGTTTCAATTAATTTAGAAAAATTAATATAAATACATAATTATTTAAATAAATGCAATATTTCAGATGAAAGAAGCATAATAGATAAGATATCGTAGAGAAATTAATAAAAAAGTTTGGAAAGATTCTACTCCTCGTATGTCATATGTATACTTTTTTCATAATAACTTTTTAATACAACCTTAATACATATTAGATAGGGAAATGATTTTATATTGGTGTTGCAATTTTTGTTCCAATTTGCATGTTACAAACATAATACACAACATTGTATTAAAAACAGTATAATTTCAGTAATTATTCTAGTGTTACTTTACGGAAATTGCACTGAAAAAAAAATCACAAAAGTAAGGTTAGGTTAGTAAATAGTATTCAGAAAGAAATACATTTTCAAGAGGTAGACTTACTTAAAAACTAGAAACAGTACTTGTGAGTTTCACCCCCCCCGTGGCCCACCCATCAAAAGGAGGAATGAAATTATTACTAAATCCGTATTTCTAAATAGAATCTCTCTTTTCAATTTTAACATTAAATTTATGATCTTCAAAATAAAAATTAAAGTGATATTCACCATTTAGACAAATTTAACAAGTAGTACTCCCACAGCAGCTGCTCAACAAATTAAAATAAAATTTACAATTTACATAACTAATTATGTATTATTATTGGGTATGTTTGTTTAAATTTCCGTTGAGCAAACCTAGCAAATCTAAATGCTTAATATTATTATACAAGAAATGACATCAAACGAAACATTTTTAATCCTTTTTGGAATTCAGACGGATGAATTCCCAAAGCTCTACTATCATTGTGCCCATATCTTGTTTCAAAATCTGCCATAAGCAGACATTTTTCTTTATACAACACTATTTATCCATCTTGAAAGAACTTGTTTGCATGTAAATTCTTTATGATATTTTTCACCATAATATTCTAAATTTAGAAAAAATTTGCATGTCGAACAAATCAACAAAACAAATTGTGTGATAGAAGAATTAGAATAAAAAAACTGACACTGAATCTCTTCCAAATTAACATTCATTTTACAATGTCGTTTTTTTAAATAAAGTTCCATTTGAAAATAAATGAAAAATTGACACTTTATCATAGACATTCAAATTCCTTCTATTTTCATTTCCATAGATGAATTCAAATCCTAGATGGTCGACCATTGTTACCTTTTCGAAGCCGAGGCCTTTCTCCTCGCCGTTTGTCTCTGGTGTTCGAATTCGAAATCTTCTTCCGTGAGACTAAGCCTGTCCATTTGGGGTATAAGGAATTCTTCGCACAAGATGGCAGCAGGCGGGTGACGGAGAATTTCGACAGTTTCGCACAGGCCGTTGGCCTTCTTGCGAATCTTGGCTGAACCAAGAGATGCAGAAAGTATAACCAGTGAAGCCTTGAACAGTACCTGATGATGGAGAAAATTTATTTTATCAGTTTATGGATGAATAGGATTATTTTAAAACATGGATGATAAGGAATTTATTGCATATTAGATTACTTTTACTTTATTGCAAATATTTACGATCAGTATTTCAGTAATTTTTAGTAATGATATCAGTCGGCTTATTTTGTCAAGGCTTTTACCAGAGAGCAACTCCACAGACGTAAATATCACAGTGGAGCATGTGTTAAAGAAACAGAATCTAAAAAATAAATACACTTTTGACAAAAGAACCTTTTGCGCCCTTTAGAGAAGCAAGAAAGCAAAGACAACAGGGCACTAACCTTGACCCCCTCGCAGAGGAAGCAGTCCCAGAGGCGCAGCAGGCAGTCCCAGGGCAGCGTGCGGGTGAGTGCACACAGGAACCACTCAGTGGCGTAGAGCGCGGGCTCAACGCGGTGCTTGTTAAGGTGGCGGTGCACGGCGGGCGCGGTACGGCGCAGCAGGGCGAACAGGATGTCGCCGTCACGCTGCAACACCTGGACACAAATAATTTTATAGCGGGAAATCAAAGTGACATCATAGAGAAAAAAAAATTAAGATCACAGATCATTTGCAAATAGCGGTTACAACAGTTTTGGTGGACAGGTAGCATGTCTTGACTGTTGGAATTCCTACATCAGAAGAAATAGAAATCTATGTATTCATTAAGAGTGTGTATGGTCACCTCCAGGCCAGGGTTGTAGTAGCCGGCCAGGTACTTATCGGAGATGCTGACCAGGCACCAGAAGGCCTGCACGGCGGGCATGTGCATGAGCAGGAAGGCGGCCACGGGGGCCTGCGCCTGGAAGTATCCCACCTTGGGGTTCAGTACCGAGTACGCCTTCAGCACGGAGAGCAGTTCTTGCTGGCTGGAAAGATGAAAAAATACATTTATTAGTTAATGGCCAATCTTAAAGTCTGCGTGCACACAACCTCACAAACGCACTTTTAAAACAGTTTGAGTTGTAGTCATGTAACTTAGATTCATAAGAAAACGGTGGCGTGAAGACTTGTATAGAATCCGTTATTATGTGTAAACTCTACAAATAACTGATATAATAGTCTTTGCAGCATGCTTTTTATGGCATCGAAATTACACAGACCAATGACAAAATAACCTGCATAATTTGTAATTGCAATATTTTTGAGAAGGTAATCTTTGTCATTGACTTTTAATGATAATGCCTAACAAGATTCCCCCCCAACATGAATATCATTGGAACATGACATTACTGATTAAGAAATGTGGAACGAATAGTGGAATAAATTTTTGGATTATTACGCTGTGTTGTGTTTCCTCCTTCTTTAGCCAACGTTTCGGACAGCGCTGCAATGTCTATCAAGAACATCTGCCCGGATGATGGACTCGTTGATTAAAATATCATGCAATCATGATAATTATTAGGGAAACCTGCTGGCACAGCGCAGGTGTAAACTGTGCGCCTCGAGTTAAGTTGCTTCTCCGTCGTGGGGCCTTCAGGGAACCAAGGGGGAGCGGACTCCTCCGTCGTGGGGCCTACAGGGAACCAAAGAAGAGTGGAGAGGAGAGACGAAACCCTCTTTCATTGTGGGGCCTTTAGGGAACCAAGGAGGAGTGGAGAGGAGAGACGAAGTCCTCTTCCATCGTGGGGCCTTTGGGGAAACGAGCAGTGGAGAGGAGAGGCGAAGTCCTCTTCCATCGTGGTGCCTTTAGGGAACCGAGGAGTGGAGAGGAGAGACAAAGTCCTCTTTCCACGTGGGGCCTTCAGGGAACCAAGGAGGAGTGGAGAGGAGAGCTGAGGCCACCTCCATGAACTCTTCCCTTGTGAGGCCTTCAGGGAACCAAAAGGGAGTGGAAAGGAGAGATCAGGCTTTCTTCCCTTGTGGGGCCTTCAGGGAACCAAGGGGGATTGGAGAGGAGAGATGAGACCTGGGAAGTCACATTATGGAACCGGAAGACATAGCCACATATCCAATGACAACCCTGGTAAACTTTATAAAAGGGACTGGGTGACTGTTGAAGGACTCAGGTAAAATAGGAGATAGCACAATGGGCATATGGCCTAAGTGCTCACAGGAACTATATGTAACCGTCTCCGCTCTATAAATAAATAAGCTCAGACTTAAGGAGTATTCTTCGTAGAATGAATTAAAATACGATTTGCGAAAAACACCAAATAATTATGATGACCTATTTATTTGTCCTCACACGGAATTTAACCTGCAAACTCCCAAAAAAGTCAAATACATATACCACTATGCTTTGGATAATGATTTCAATTCAAGGTTGATCATCAAAATATTAAAATAGTGGGCTAGCATGAAATAAACATTTTATTAGAATATTTTGACTAGGCAAAACCAGTTATGTTATTAATTTGGGCAATAACCTGTTTGATGCTGGAATGTGCACAATGTAAAAATGAAGTAATAATATTGGATATAGACTCTTCACTTATAAAAGCATTAAATTTCAACAAACACGGCCACATATAGCATTTAACCCTTTCAGACCTTGTGTATATTTGAAAACACATTTACATATTACTTACTATCTAGAGTGAACAAAAATTGGCAGCTGTCATTTTCCAATTGCTATTATAACTGGCTTCATGCGGATTTTATTTGATAGGATTTTAGCTACTTGTTCGGGCAGCAGCCATTTTTATATTTTGAAGAGTAATTTTTGTGTTTAATGGACTGAATTTTTCTACCAATTTTTTTAATATGTTTGGTTTTCATGTATATATTTTAATCGGTATACTTAATATTAAGGGACTTCTATGGTTCTTTACTATTATAGATAACTGGGGAGAAAGTAAGTTTAAAAAACCACCAGTGCACAGTCACAGCGGTCGCTTTACTGAAAACAAAGGTTTGATCATTTCACTAATATATAATAAGTATGGAGGCCGAACACTGGAATATTGTGTACAAGTGATATCTAATAAACATAAAAATAACTTGGCACTTGAGGATAATGAGAAACCTAACACTAAAACCGTAAAAGGTGGCTAATAAAAGATAAATCAATTTATCTGTAAAGTTACTTTATTTAATTTTTTGATAACTTTTACTCCGTAGACTATTGTTTCTTCCGATGTTAACACGGTACAAACAAAAATTTTCACATTTCTATGAATGTAAAATTCTACTTTATATTCTCAATAATTAAGACAAAATGTTAAGGGAGAGCCGGCAGACAAGCAGCCATACAAGCATCCATGTGGCAGCTTTGCTGGACTACCTCTATTTTTTAAACTTAACCTGTTTTACACATGTATTATCATTAAATAAAAAATAAAATCTAATTTTTAACAATTGAATAAAATGTTTTATTTTTCGTATACAGTTTAAATGATATTTGTCATTTTATGTGAAACACGCCCTCTGGGACCAAATGTTATTTCAAACGAAAGTAGCAAAAACTTCTAAACTACTCAAACACCAAAAATTTTCAATCAACTGTTGTCTTCAATTATTTGAAGCATCAAATTTGTTCTATGGTTTTAATTTGGGTCTGAAAGGGTTAAATGCAAATAAACATGACATACAAACATTCCATACAAACGTTACATAATCTGTTTAAGATATTACTATCAAAACAAAAGCTAGATAATATTATGCATAAGTAAAAAGATTTGAATAAATATTGGATGAAGTTTTATCAATTATATGCCATCCGGTTTCGCCAAGGATTTAGATTGCTGTAAAGTATATTGTTTTCATCTTCCCTTATCCATTAAAACCTTGTTCGGATTGCTGTATAGTGTATTGTTTTCATCTTCCCTTATCCATTAATACCTTATTCGGATTGCTGTATAGTGTATTGTTTTTATCTTCCCTTATCCATTAAAACCTTATTCGGATTGCTGTATAGTGTATTGTTTTCATCTTCCCTTATCCATTAAAACCTTATTCGGATTGCTGTATAGTGTATTGTTTTCATCTTCCCTTATCCATTAAAACCTTATTCGGATTGCTGTATAGTGTATTGTTTTCATCTTCCCTTATCCATTAAAACCTTATTCGGATTGCTGTATAGTGTATTGTTTTCATCTTCCCTTATCCATTAAAACCTTATTCGGATTGCTGTATAGTGTATTGTTTTCATCTTCCCTTATCCATTAAAACCTTATTCGGATTGCTGTATAGTGTATTGTTTTCATCTTCCCTTATCCAGTAAAACCTTATTCGGATTACTGTATAGTGTATTGTTTTCATCTTCCCTTATCCATTAAAACCTTATTCGGATTACTGTATAGTGTATTGTTTTCATCTTCCCTTATCCATTAAAACCTTATTCGGATTGCTGTATAGTGTATTGTTTTCATCTTCCCTTATCCATTAAAACCTTATTCGGATTGCTGTATAGTGTATTGTTTTCATCTTCCCTTATCCATTAAAACCTTATTCGGATTGCTGTATAGTATATTGTTTTCATCCTCCCTTATCCATTAAAACCTTATTCAGGCTTTGACTTTACATTTTTGTCCTATTTTTCATTGCTTTATTTATGTGTGAAAATGTAAAAGTGTTTCCGGAGACCAAACTGACATCTGCACTTTTAACTCCAATAAGCCGATAAATCACCTCCTTAACCTCTAAGAGAGCGAGTTTTTGAGAGAAGAAAGTGTTCAAAGGAGTGAGATTTTTTACCTCAAAAATTGACATTAAAATAATTTTATTAATAAAATCAAACTTTGTTCAAAAAACACATATATTAGTATAAATAGTTTAAAACAAAGTAGCTATCTGCGTCTGTCTGTTTGTGCGCTTAGTTCTTCTAAAGAATGCAGCGGGTTTTGATAGGGTTTTCACTATCATTTAGACAATTTCTTCCGGAAGGTTTATGTATAAAATGCATGCTTATTATTTTATAGAAAGTAGAAAAAAGTCTCCGAGCAACGCCGTGGACAAGTCAGCTAGTATTGTTATAAAAAACCGAATTAATCAGACAATAATAATAAAAACAAATAATTATTAATAGGAGAATTCCTACAATTCGCCGTAGTTCATACTTCATAATTTGTCCATACTTCTTTACGTATATTATTTTACTGACATGGTACAGCCATACTCTCCTAAAAGTTTCACAATATAACCCTGAAAAATGGTGAATATAATGAGGAAAATACCAATAAAGGTATCTTAATCATTAAGACTTCTCATCGTATAAAAATGTACAAAAAAGCAATAAAATAGATTAGCTTATGAGTAAGCACTTATAACCAGGTATGGTATATTATCTGCCTGTACAAAATATAAATAAATAAGAATAATAACATATGTACATTTGTAGAAATGTATTACATATTTGTAATACATTACAAATATGTAATACATTCGCCCTTGAGGTGATTTTGCACAAAAACGGCGCTATACAAATTATCCAAATATTATTATCGAGGAAAATATAATAGGTTTATTAACTCCTCGGGCTAATTTGTTCAGTTTTGGGAACAAACAGCTAGTACCCGTAGATTCAATTTTGAACAACTATATTTGCTTTTTTGAACAACTATGGTCTTGTAGAAAGCATTGTCTCCCTTACGGTCATAGTTAGAAATATGAACTAAACGGTGTTAAAAAGAGAAAACACAAAGCTTTATATTCAAATATACAAGACCACCGAATAATTAAAATGTAAACCTCTATCAAACAAAAAGTTCTGACCGCAATTTGAGAAAATTTTGTGAATTTTTTATTGATTATTTTTATATGAAATGACAAAAACCTGAGGTAGAAAAAACGTAAGACTAGCCATTTTTAAAACTTTTTTATGTTTGCATTCAAAATTTTAGTATTTAAAAAATTTTATGTTTATTTATAATAACAAAATTTTAACAAATATTTCATCAACTCTCAAAAACAGTTCAGAAATATCCGTTATTTGGATTTTATGGAGAAGGGGAAATACACACAAATTCTCCGACTTTCCGACAGCTTCTTTAAGAAATATAATGGTCAATATGTCAGAGGCCTGAAGGGTTAAGCTTTCTTTTGTTAGAGTGGAAATAAGTTTTGTAAAATAAAATTAAAAAATTTAATCAGTACCTAATAATTATTATAGATTTTCTATAATATGGTTCGTCAGTGGCTTGTATATCAGATTTTGTTAGATACAATTATGAAATTTAGGATATAAATATAAATTAAGGAACAGTCCGAATTATTGACAAATCAGTTAAAATTTCGAAAATGGCACATATAATTTTTATAAAATAGTAAGAACTGTCCTGCTAAAAGACACACAGAATGAAAAAAATGAAGAAAAATCAAACCTCACAAAATACCTAAATTGTGGATGACATAGTCCCACTAGCTCTCTGCTGAAGCTATTTGAGACTAGTGCGGCAATCACATACAAATAAATACAGCACATTGATATTAAAAATTTGTATAGAAATAAATGTAGCTCAGAGATTTTATATCCATTCGACTTTGTACACATAATAAACATGTATTGGATGAAATTATAAAAACAACTATAAACATCTGTTACGTCTTCATCACTTCAGTTAGAAAATTTGCTTACCTACATAATGAATATTTACAAATTTATGCATTCATTTGACACTGGGCAGATGTCTGTTTGAGTGTGGGCCAAATAAAATATATATAATTCACATGAAACTTATTTGAACTATGAGTAAATGTTTTAACAGATGTAGATACATTTAGATACGCATAATACTCTTTAAATGTGTTGATGAATCTATTCTGAAACATTGGAATGATGATACAAATCAAAGAAATGACTTAATTCAATGATGAATCTATGCCATTAAAACTGTACAAGTAAATACATGCAATGTACAATAAATACATTTTACAGTAAATGCATTTTACAGAAAATACATATTTTTAGTAATATTTCACCAGCCATGAAACTAAAAAAATTAAAACTAACTATCATGCCGTTTCTTTACGGAAGTAGTCAAAGAGGACTGATCGCCAAACTACTCGGTCTTGGCACACGCTCCTTGCTTCGTTCTCATTCAAACATAACTTATTCTGACTCCCGACTCAAGTTCATTTCATCGTTCCAAGTCTTCCTTGGGCATTCCTGACTTCTTCTACCATTCATATTCGCATCATATATTAATTCTCCTTACACTCCTTTATTCGTTCATTCGCTTTACATGCCCAAACCATCTAAGCGTCCCTTTCTTAACTTTACTCATTATGCTTACATCAGCATTGTTTGCAAATCTCTACATTCTCACATGATCATAGATGGTTTTAAAACACATGCGCGCCTCAGGGATCTTATTTGTACAGCATTCAGTGTACGTTCATTCTTCCTCATCCGAAATTTTCAATATTCCTATTTTGATACTGACAATTGATGGTCGAATTCTGTTATAATGACTATCACCAGATTCAGTCTATCACGGCTATTTTTAGACCAAAGCCAGTCTGAAAATGGCCGTGGTAGACTGAAACTCGTAACGGTCAGAAATAAAAAAAGTTTTAAATTGTTTCAATATCACTGTTTCCATTCTGAATGGTAATCTCTGCACAGAGCGAGGCTGAGAGTATCTACCTCTAAAGTACTAATCCGAGTGTTATAATATTGATTGGAAAGTTTAATGAACCTTACAGGAACATTTTATAAAAAATATGTTTCACAAATATTTTGCAGCTTATAGCTTCTACTTCAAACAAAGCTTGGTTCCATTGAATGAGAACAAAAAATCAGCTTCAGGATGTTAAAGATTTACATAATGATTAAAATAATCTTTTCACTGTTAATCACAAACGGAAATGTAATAGGTAGCTATTCCCCACTGCGGTGTGACCATGTGACCCACATGAGAAACCTGACAAAAGATTAAAGTAATTTAATGTAAAGCAAAAGATTAAAATTATTTCCCCTACACAAATAGAACAGCTCAATGCCATATTTCATATCAGTTACACGGTTTGAATTCATATAATTTTCTAAATTTAACTTACTATCTATCACATCAACATTTTGTAAAACGACATCACTTATTGTTACAGTGGTAGATGTGAACCTAATAAGAAATATGGAATTAAAAATCTGAAAGAATAACATTAAATGGGATAGATAAATTAAGAACATCTACTTAGATATTCTTAAATGGCCTCACGAATCTGTCTTCATTCAATAAACACACTCCTTGATTCATCTGCATTCATACATACTGTTCTGTAATTCCAGCTTTTGACATGTCCCCGCTGAAGTTTACGATTTACTCAATCGTGCCGTGTCTTCCTGTGGCTTCCCTACTACTTTTCTATCTATAATAATAATATAACATTTGTACAGCGTAGTTTTGTGTTATTTCACTTCAAGTGCTCCTCTATCCATTTGTGTTTTATATATTCTCCTGTCCATCTGCTCTAAATGTTCAAACCATCTATGCATCCCTTTCTTAACCTTGTTCATTACACTTGCATTGACCTCCTTGCATTTTCCTCCTTCTCATGTTGTTGGGAAGTAAGAGCTTCATAGATGCACGAACAGATGACGTGGCAGTCCGCAAGATGGAGTCAGCGGCCAGTTGTCGCCAGGGCCAGTGGGTAGGCTCTCAGAGAAACTTACTGTTTCAGATTCCAATTAGCCAGCTACTAGTTAAGTTGACTATCGAGTCACCTTTATAATACGCGAAGTATTAATAAATCCCTGATTAATCTAAAAGAACCACTTATTTATTAACTCCTTCCAAGACGAGTTGGAGACCGAACACAACACATTCGTAACACTATTGTACGTGATTTTACCACAGATTTGCCTCACAGATCTCATTTGAACTGCAGTCAATACTTTCTTAATTTATTTGACAATAATTAGTGTAAAACAGTTCTAGGAAAAAGCAACACAATTTGGAGAAATCGTGTCCTCACCACGCAATTAAGCTAACTGACTAATTAATTTTACAATCACTCAAAAAAGCAGATTCAATCAGCCTCTATTGTTAACCAGAATAGGATCTTATGACAATTTACAAGTAAAATTCTTTAATAATTATTATATAAATTAATATTAGGTTCATTTTTACAGCATCAATTTTGTGGGAGCTTACAAAGCTATAAAATAACTTAAATCATCTGCAAAATAGTTGGCTTTAGAATAAACTTTTAAAAACACACCTTCACACAAGAAAATTTATGTCACAAAAATAAAATAATCTTATTAAAGTGACTTATTGCAGTCTTCCAGTGAGCAACCGACAAGCGCATTGTATTATTTTGTTGTGTCTACAAAAGCAACGGTTTGCACAGCAGAGATACCAGTTTCACGTAGATAATACGGTTTGTTTGCACGAATATATCGCAATACGGCATGGTGCAATATTTCGAATACACTATGTGAATAGGAAACTTTCAACCATGTACGAGCGCAGATTGTTGAAAACTTACCAACATGGACATAAGATGAGTCACTGATGAAACTAACCAATCATCAGTTGGTTTTAGATCATTTCATTAGCTAAATAAGGATTAACAATAAGACATTAATGTTTTACATTAAAAAGAATGGACCACTTAATTGGATCGCTGGGTTCATTTGGTGAAACTATAAATTAATAATGCATTAATTCAGTTTTTTAATGGATTTAGCACTGAAGAGGCCCAACGAGGTGTAGCAGCACAAATGAAAAGGTGAGGAAGAAATGCAATTGCTATAAGTAACTACAAAGAAATATATATATACATATAGATCAACAAAAACTGATTCGGAATATTTAATTTTCAATTATTGAAGACAATATTAGCGATTCCTAAACGAAAATCTGAAACAGAAAAAGATACGGTCACATCTAGGACTCGAACCCAGGACCCTTGCCTTGCCGGGGCACCGCTCTACCGACTGAGCTAATGGGACCCTATCTCCTTGGGTCATATTTAACTGAATCATACTTCGAATAAGAACTACCAACATTGTCTTCATTTTTCTCACCGCACATTTTTATTGGAAAATATCTTTATCGTGCCCCGGCAAGGCAAGGGTCCTGGGTTCGAATCCTAGATGTGACCGTATCTTTTTCTGTTTCAGATTTTCGTTTAGGAATCGCTAATATTGTCTTCAATAATTAAATATTACAATTTGAGGTTTTACTCACTCAGTCATTCCAAAAAAATAAATATAATTTTTATTTCATATAATTATGCAAAGAATTTATAAATCGTAAAATGAACAAAACACCATCACATTAAAATGCCTTGTTTTATTGGCACGACTTAATCTGTTGATTCACGAGTCATGAATTTCATTCGGGTTTTGTATTTTGAATATGTGTGTAGTTAAAAGATTTCATTGTTGTTGTTTCAAAGTGTTGACGGAATCGAAATGTCGTTTAGGTGCCTATAATAATTTATATTTTAGAAAATCAATGATAGTTGTAGGTATATTATTACATAAAAGCAATTTTGAGGTTGGTGCCAAAATTAGTTCAGCGGCATTATAACACAATGAAATTTATATGGTAATTTACTTATATAATATTATCATTGTTGATTATAATCATAGGTACCACTAAAGAAAAATTCTACAAACTATAATTAAATTTTAATAGAAAGTATGTAGTTGAAACACCAAGGTGTAATCAAATTTGCAAGTACAATATAATTTAAATTTGTAGCAAACGTTTATTAGGTCATCTAAATTAAACTATTGAAGACTGAAGTTGATAATCAGGAGCGGTCATGGATGTAGTTTTGCACTTTGGTAGAGTACAATAACAGTAGTGAAGAGATGCTGACAATTTTCCTATTGTTCTTCAATATCAAAAGCGATTAAACTTAAGAATAAACATCTCGACTCTCGATGCTGCCATACAAAATACAGTGCCTGTTGAAATAAAAACGTAGGCTTTTTGTGACTGATGATATCACATAGACAAACCACAGATTTGGTGCATTTTCGGGAGACCCAAAAAATTAAAACTTAGAAAATTATTTTAACTATTAAAACTAACTAAAGGTCGCAGAGGGCCTGTTGGAGACAAATGTCTTGGCTGCGAAATATACGAGAGTGGACCGGCATTAGAAGTGTGGAGGAGCTATTCCGGGCAGCGCAAGACAAAGAGACATTTTCCAGAGTGATCGCCAACGTCGGGGGGACCTGATACGGCACATAAAGAAGAAGAAGAAAACAATAAAAAATATACTGGTATTTAAGTTAGGTCATTCATTATCTCTAAATAGTATAAAATAAAGTCGCTATCCGCGTCTGTCTGTTTGTGCGCTTAGTTCTTTTAAACTACACAAAGGGGGTACAATAGGGTTTTCACTATCATTTTGAGAATTTCTTCCGGAAGGTTTACATAATAATACATGCATATTATATTTATAGAAAGTAGAGAAAAGTCGATGTGTTGTAATCAAGTCGTAAAAAATATATTTTCTTACATTGCTAACGCTGTCTAAACCTTAGGAGATGCATAAAAATAATGTACTACGGAATTGTATATTTTATAAAGGCCTACAGAAAAGTCCGCGGTGGTAAATGTATATCTCCTAAGAATAACCCCCAGCAACACCGGGTACACGTCAGTTAGTTGATAATAAAAAAAAAGGCTGGCGTTCCTTATTGTAATCATAACTAGAAGTAGTGATGTGAAGCAGAAAATCTGCACACTGAAGCAGTAAAAATTATCGAGTGGTGAGCTGCGGCATCATGCACATGTAGATTTTTTTTATCCAGAGTGCCTAGGTCAATGAAACTATTTTCAGCTTGTAACATTATTTTCACATGAGCCATGGAGCATGGAAATTTCTATTTAACTGTTAAAATAAGATCACAATAGTTAGAAGAAACACAGCTATCTTAGTTTAAGTATAAGTTTGTAAAGATCAGGCTGAGAGGAATTTTGTTGTAAGCTCTGTCCTACTGCTAAGAACTCCTTTGTAACCTCTTTCTAATACATACATTGTATATGAAAAAGAGGAAGAAGTTACAACACAGCTTTTTAGTAAAGGAAAATAATTCCTCTTGGGGCCTATGCCATCTTTAGGGATGCTGTGTGGAGGGTGTTTTTGAGGAAAGGAAGAGCTATTAGCTGAATGCCATCATCAAATAATTTTTGTACAAATTCAACTTTATTCAATCAAAAATATTTATCTAAAACAAGAGTGTTTATTGTGTGGTTTAAAGTTCTTACGTTGATTTTATTCACCGTAAATAAACAGAGTAGGTTAATTATTTGTTTAATGGCTAGATCAACAAAACACAAGTGTGGTTAGACACACCAAATAACTGCCCACCACACGAGTTGTCTATAAATAATAATTTCCCCCTGTGAATAGCACTTCTCCCTAAACCCATTAAACTATTAATAATACAGTATTCAACTCTTCTGACTCAATCCCAAGCTAAACTACTGTGTACCATTATATATTGCGATATGTTTCAGATCATAAACACATGAATAATATGGCTTGACATGCTTATCTCTGCAGACGGATAAAATAGGAACTAACAAGCCAATATTTTTTAACTACTTATTTTTTTTAATTTATAAAATCTTCAATAGCGACCCTCACGTCAGCAGAGTTCGATGTGTCGGTCTGTAATATCTGATACCATTGCCCTAGTGACAATACTGAAAACATTTGAAAAATACAAACTATTTTGTAAATTGAATAATATTATTGAATATATAAAAGAAAAAAGAAAAATTAAAATGGAGTTCTACAAATTAAACTTGATAACAATAAGTAAAGAAATAATGGTTACCAATGCTACTTTTGCTAACAGATGTCTTATTCAAGATCCTGTGATTCGGTATCAACTTTAATAATACCACTCCAAGGAAATAGTTTAACAACCAATTTATTCTTTAGGCAGTAGTCCTACAGGTCGGTAAAGAATCGACAAAAAAAGGACAGCCTTAAATAACCAAGCTAAATGAAAAAAAAAATTTAGGAAACTTATGCAAGCGTAGTAACTACCAATGAACTATATTATTTCCTATGTAGTGGTAAATTATTCAAAACTTCAGTTCACTTATGCAAAATGGAGCGCTCATTATTTGGTTGTGTATATAGGGACAATGATTGTGTTGATTGACTGACTAGACTGCCAGGAGCACAGGAGGAACTGAGAGGCAGGGGGGGGGGCTTTGAGAGGATCCCTTTCCTGTACTTGTGTTAAATATTATGTCAACGTCATTCATTTAGCCTTGGAATCATTTTTATGAATCATATATAATATTTTTGTATTAACATTATAGGCAGTACTTCTGAACAAATATAGGTAAAAATAAACAGTAGATAAAATTATTTACACTATTTTTTTGGTGGATTAATGGTTCAATTTCTAGATGCGACTGAATCTTTTTCTGTCTTTTCAATTATATATCTTTCGTTTGAGAGTATTTAATATTGTCTTCAATGATTAAATATTAAAATTTGAGGTTTTACTCATTCATTTATTCCAATATAAAGTATTCATCCTAGACTTGTAGAAAAGTCAATAGATGTCGCACATGAAAATAAAAATGGATATGTTTATTCAATAGACACTAGTTAGCATTTAGTTCGGGTAGAATCTTACATAAATATAGCAACCAAAAAAATGTGTTAAGAAAATGAAGATAAAGTTGGTAATGGCTCTCAGTCAAAGTATGATACTAGTATCTTAGTTCAGTAGTCAGAGCACTTCCCAGGCAAGGAAGAGTTCCTGGGTTCAGTGCCTAGATGCAACCGAATGTTTTTCTGTTTCACATCTTTCGTTTTGAGAGTCGTTAATATTGCCTTTATTGATTACATATTTTATGTTTGTGGCATTCATGGGTAGGGAAATAAAGGTATGGTTTTGTGTGTAACTCTAAAAAGCTGATTTCAGAGTTACCCAGTTGTAGTAATTAACACGCTTTTAAATTATATTAAACTAGCACAGACCCTTGAAAAATCACAGGATATTATAATTTTAGGATTTGTGAAGCTAAAAGTATTTAAAAAAAACATTTGCCTCAAGATCATTGGCTTTCTTTCAGAAGAAATTTACCCTTCGAATGTTAATAAATTTGAAAAATTACGATATATATGCAATACGTTCATATTAATCAAACAAAAAATGCAGCATCACTAATGAAAAGGATAGCCATTCAAAAATTGTGTGTTTGAATGAAATAGCTGTATGAACGATCCGCTTAAGTATATACATTGGACCTAGTTCAGTGAAACCAAGCACATTATAATAAAAATACTTGGATGATTTGTAAAGCGCCAATTTTTGTGAAAAATCGCAACAAGGGAGTGTCCCAATAACGTAACTTCACTCTATCAATTCACCTAAGCATCTGTCAAAGAGCCAAATAAAAGAAATACACCTTTCAAATAAAGAATTATTGCTTCTTCAATAATCGCATAATGTATATTTGTATTTATATTAATTTTCAGTAAAAGTTGTATCCTGAACATGTCGATTAAATAGCTGTGTACACAAAGTATTTTATTTTTATTAAATTTAAGAATTATTAAATAATAAAATTATGTTGGTAGATAGTTTTGACAAGTTGACTTGAGGGGCGGGGGTGGAGGCCTTTCGCCAAAAAGGCCCCTTCTGTTTGGCACTGAGAGGCGGTTTTTCCTCCTTGCTTCAGGCAGTTCCTTGGAAACCTCTCTTGTAATAATACACAATGCTTACAAAAAGAACGCAATTTAAATAATTAGAGCTTCGTGATAAAATTGTATCTATAAAATGAAAAATTTAACGCTTGTCTGATATGATTTATAAAGTTCATTGAACTTGAATATGCATTACACAGGAATATAATTTCAAATCATGCACCGACAACCGAAATTGGTGAATAAAATTTTTTGTGCTGGCACTTAGATTATGCTTGAAAAAGAGGTAAAAAAAATATTTAGAAATTTACTAACTTGTTTCAAATGTTAGATTTGAAGCCAGCTGTGCAATAATGATACAATAACAAAACTCGAACAGAACCTTTACAGAGCTTGAAAATTCACATAGAAATTTGATGAATTGTTCAAATTCTATGAAACAACCCGTCCTAAGTGAATAATCAGGAAAATAACGAAACTAATGCATTTTCCGGTAAAATTGGTAAAACAACAAGTCATTGAATAAAATTAATATTTAATCATTGAATACAATATTAGCGATTCACAAACGAAAATATAAAACAGAAACAGATACAGTCGCATCTAGATTCCTGTTTCTGATTTTTCTGTTTCATTTAATATTTTTCTTACCTTTTCTATTTGCAAGAAAGACAAACATTCCCGGGTTATAAGCAGCCTGACAATTTTTGAATACCTTCTACTTTCATCATTGAAAATGTAAAAAATTGCTTGTGTAATTATGGAGGACTTAGCAAGCAGAAGATTGACCCGCAATATCTGGATGGGAAAATTCATAAAAAATAAGTCAACCAAACTAATTAATGAACCCATTCGGGATATCTTAATGAATAATTAGATAAATGTCCTGACCCTACGACCTTGCATTACTCGTAATGTTATAATTTTAATGTAATTGCACTAATGTGGTAAATCTGTTATTACAAAATAGTCACCGTGTTTGTGTTATAAACCATTAATGAGAATAACATTGGTTGACACTACAGCTATTATCACTGTGCCGAATAGTGCTATAAATTTCCTGGATAAATTGGTCAAGATATTATTCAATTTCATTTGACAAATTAAATAATTAAGTATGCTATTCGTATGGCGTGACTTAGTACAGGGTTTTCCAATAAGAGGTGTTATTTTGAATAGCCCGCTATTTCGGTAGATGTTACTTTTGAAGCTGTCATTTTTTGACATTTGACAAGTAGAAACTACGCCATTAATAAAAATGGAACGATACACGCTTCAACAACGCATAGAAATTATTAAAATTCACTTGAGTGAATCAAATGCAAATCAACTTGAGTGATGAGGCCCATTTCCACCTCGGTGGCTTCGTCAACAAGCAAAATTGTCGCATCTGGGACTTGGAAAACCCAAGAGTTATTGTTAAAAAGCCTCTCTATCCTCAACGTGTGACTGTTTGGTGCGGTTTATGGTCCGGCGGAGTCATTGGACCTTACTTTTTCGAAAATGAGGCTGGAGCAACAGTTACGGTGAATGGATTGCGCTATCGAGAGATGATTAATGATTTTTTATGGCCGGAATTGGATGGTATTGATCTGGACAACGTTTACTTTCAACAAGACGGCGCTACATGCCACACAAGCAACGAAACCATTGATCTTTTACGATTGAATATCAAAATAACACCTCTTATTGGAAAACCCTGTACATAACATAGGTAAAAATAATGTTAAATTATATTATATAGATGCCACCTGTGAAAGGTAAAAACAGTTTTTTTTTAAAAAACAGTTTTTTTTTAAAAAACAGTTTTTTTTTTAAAAACAGCTCCATCTGTTGGACGTAAAAGCAACACGCGCTATTGTTTCTCTATCTGCACAGACAGACTGAGCCACAGCAACGTGTGGCAGGGTACAGCTAGTATAGAATAAACATATTTAAAAAATTTAAATAACAGTTGTAAGTTGTAAGAAACAAGTATAAAACTTATTAATGAATTAAGGCTGCTGTCCCACAGGTCAGTAATCGGTCAACATAAACAGAGTGCTGTAAAGACCCTGTGCAGAAAATGAAGTTCGATTTAATAAGGTAACGGTCTGCAGATCAATTCAGTGTGGAACTTTTCTGCGAAGGGTCTTGCAGGATTTGGTTTATGTGGATTGCCTACCGACCAGTGGGGCGACGGGTTTAGTTAATTAATAGGTTACAGTAAGTAGAAAATCTGTTTGTTTTCTAAGAAACCTAATGTTAAGCTGAGAAAGTAGTTTGCAAAGTATTGGAAAGTCCAAAATATATTTCTAGGAGACTACAACTGTTTTCAGCTCGCAGTATCATGTTTCCATTAACCTTTCCTTATCTATGGTGAGTATTTACTACACATTGCTTCTAATAACTCTATAAATATAATAAATTCTGGGATCCGATTTTAGGTATTCCTGTTATACATTTATGCACTGAATTAAAAAAATAATATTTTACATAGATTTCAAATTCAATTAAAAATCAGTGTTTTGTTAAAAATCGGGAAAAAATACACCAATACAATCAACCGTGTGACGCTGCTATGCGAAGAGTGTGCGAGGAAATGACACGCTATTGATGTCCCGCTTTAGTTCGATATGCGGGAACATGAGAAATCCACACGTCCGCAGTTGTATTTAGACCATCGATACCTACGACCGCATCGCTGTGTGTGTGCGTACAGCGCCCATCCAGCACCTGCGGCCAGTCGGTCGCGGGCCGTCGTTAGATAAGGACTCCTCGCACGTTTGTTTAGCATCTGCCAATGGTTTTTTCATGTTTTCAGCAATTAAATTACAATTATTATCACTTTTGATAAACATAAGCGATTAACTATGAATATTCATATTTTTCCGATATTAAATCGCTTATTCTGAGATGTGTATTTACTTCACAGCACCGGAACGCGTGGATTTTTTTAGCACAGTAAGGGAAAGGTTAAGAGCTATGCAGCTTTGAAATGTGCAGTTAACAAAAACTAAAATAAGACACCATATTTTTAGCTATGGTTATTCAATAAGAAAAAAAAAACAGAAACTACTAGATCTTAGTTATCAAACATAGAATTTGGTTAGAATTATCATGTTTTAAAGGTGTTTTGAGGTCATTCTAGTAAAATCTTATAGCGGCCATGGGGTGATTTTTCACGAAAACCGGTGCTAAATGAAAATAAACCATTGTTTGTTATAAGCGATCTCCTAATTAGCTATATCTCTGTGAAATGAGGATTTTGTCCAACAAATAAAGAACATGAGAGCGCTTGTATTGTTATGTGATACAATAATATCATACAATAAATTAGCAGTGCATCATAGTAACAAACGTATGTAATACAATAATTGAAATACAATGGAAAATATGTGGGAAATTTTATACTAGATTACATAGAATTCGTATGACAAAATTCGAGGAATAGGTGTTTACATATTAAACAATGATAATTGTTATCAGATACATACATAGTAATAAATGTTTTAGTAATGACAAATATTATAGTATTTTGTGGTTAGGTCTTGAAAATATTATTGAATACTACTCCGTTACCCGTCATCTAAACCCCATTCCAATTCAGATGAGTAAAATCCATAAAAATGGATCATCTGCGAATAGGTATGTATTAAATAATGATAATACTGTTATCAGATAATAATTGTAATAAATATTTTAATGATGACAAATTTTATGGTATGTGGTTGGTTCTTGTAAATATTGTGGAATACCACTCCGTTACACGTCATATAGAGAAACCTCAGTTCTTGTGAGTAAAACCAATAACTGTTGTTAAAAAAAAAAAACTGAACTTTCCGGTTAGTGTTTTCAATGTCTACATTTATTCAGTAATTGTAATTTTGCCATAGATTTGGTATCTGGAATGTGGAAGTTATAAACATTAAATGGTCTTAGAACACATGCATGCTTCGTCCATACTGTTCTAAAAGAAAGTGAATGCCCCAAGAAAAGAATTTAGAACATTAGATTAAAGATTAACAGAAAACAATTGTAGGGAAATAAAATAGGCATTTTATTTCAACACTTCATAATATAATATTTGATTTTAACATGCAAAGGCAGAATTTTTTCCTGATGGCAATTTCGTGCAACCAATAAGGAATGAATAACGTAGCATTTTCAGTTGTTATCACGATAGCACTAGTCAATGAACAAACAAATTAGCATCCTGAACTCACACCAACTCCCACAGATGGCAAAGAGCACACTCCAGCCTCAAGATTTGAAGTCACATTACTGTTTGGAAGCTGATCAGTAAATAATTGTCTAATAAAAAAATTGTACTAACCCTGGCCCCTCTTCGCTGACAAACATCTCATGATACGGAAACTGTCTGTGAAGGTCCTTCTTGATGTCCTCCACACATTTAGGATCGGCAGTCTCCTGCAGCAGCTGCTCATAGAGGCGGGGATGGCGCTCCATGAGTAGCTGGCCCCCACACAAGTAGAGCCAGGCGCGGGGGCGCACGGAGGCAGGGATGCCCTTGCGGCAGCGCTCACGCACCTTGCGGTAGTTGCGCGTCATGAACGTCTCCCAGTGATTGAGCATGCGGATCCACTTCTGCTCGCGCCGGAGGATGGTTGCCGGCGACACGGTCTGCTTGCTGCGAACAAATTTAAGGTTACTTTATTCTGAATGTAATAAAAGGTAACTTAGATGGGAAGTATTGTACAAAAAGAGTCATTACTAGATTACAAATAAGTCTGACAATACTTGAATTCATCGTACTACCATAATTATAAGCGATAAATGTTGCTTGCAATGATGGAGGATTTAGTAAAGGACCTAATCCACGAAGCCTGGATGTGAACCCGATGCTTTAGACCCCGCTCGACTAACTAACTGATCATTAATTATTATCCAATTGAAATGTGTTTGCATGCCTTAATAGAATTATAAAATAAACTCCTAGGGTATAACACATATACAGTACTCTATCAGAAATCCGCCGCTCCGTTATCCGACAACTACTTTAATCCGCCGTTATTTTTACGATTTGAAGTTCAAAATCACGCTCTACATATCGCCAGTATTCGTAAGTCGAATTCAGTAATCCGCTGCGTGCCTAAATTAAATTTATTTATTTCATCAAAAAAATTACAGAATATATAATATATCATTAGTAAGTAAAATACCTATATGTAAGTTAGTAACAATGACATTGTTGAAAACCTAATGTTACAATAATAGAACAGTTTCTAATAGAAGAAAATATCTATTCTAAAATATTATATAAAAATTAGAGCACGATATTTTGTACACTGACAGGTTAGGGTAAAACTAACTAACTAACTAACCATCACGCCGTTTCCCACAGGGGTAGGCAGGGATGAACCGCCAAACAACTCGGTCTTGGCAAACACTCCTTGCCTCATTCACATTCATACATAGTCTCATAGTACTCTTCTATTATTCTGACTCTTGACATGGCCCGACTCAAGTATCTGATTCACTTGGTCGTGCCATGTCTTCGTTGGGCGTCCCCGACTTCTGCTACCATTCACATTTGCATTGTATATTCTCCTTACACTCCTTTCTTGGCTCATTCGCTCTACATGCCCAAACCATCTAAGCTTCCCTTTTTTGATCTTACTCATTACGCTTACATCAGCCTTGCACTCTTTGCAGATCTCCACATTTCTTACACAATCATACATGGTGTTACCACACATACTCCTCAAGGATCTCATTTCTATAGCATTCAGTCTACTTTCATTCTTCCTCTGCCAGTTCCATGCCTCACTTCCGTACATTAGGGCAGGTACCAGCACTCCATTGTGGACTGCTAGCTTAGCTTCTTTGGACAATTTTTTGTTAGCGCCAACTGTGTTCAGTCCTCCATTAATGGAGTTACCTGCATTTACCCTACTTTCAATATGTCTGTCAGCCTTTCCATCTCTCGTAAACATCCTCCCTAAATACACAAACTCATCCACCTGCTCCAAGTATTCCTCATTCACAACTATATTGGACACTGTTTTCGTACTCTCTCTTTTAAACACCATGACTTTAGACATACTTACATTCATCATTAACTCATTCTTCATACATACTTCGTTCATTGTAGACACGACTGTAGATCTTCCATTCTTTGAGCAATCAGCACCACTTAGGTTAGGGTATCTTACTCTTATACACTCAGTTACTATATCGCTGTCTAGCTTGCTCTCGCTGACCATTTTACCAGTCACCAGGGCTAATTATGGTTGTTTCAGGACATTTCGGTTAGTCCTTTATATTCCAACAACCGTAGCATATGTTTTTGTTCCTTTCGTTCTAATACGTTTTTTGTTTGAAGAAGTTTACAAAAAGGAGTGTCCTCGCAAGCGTAAACATGACATCTTAGCTTTAAAACAAGAATAAATGGATTTACTAACTGGACACTTGCCCGGTTTTTAGAGTCAAGGATTAGTGAGAGAGTACTCTATTATAATTAGTGTACCTTACATGTAGTATCATTTAGAATCCTCAGCATGGGAGATCCCGGTGAGGATATCATTATATCTACTTGTTACAACAACAACAAAACAAGATAATGATAATAATAAGTGATCGTCGGTTTGACCCTACCGCTTTATATAAACGCAGAAAAATTTCTGATGCGCTATTCTTATACAAAATCGTGAACAGTCTTGTTGATTCATCATATCTGCTAGAAAATATTGCATTTCGTTGCCCTGAACACAACACCAGATTGAACGACTTATTTAGAACACCACACTGTAAAGCCAAATATACGCAAAACTCTTTAATAGGACATATCTGTAAAACTCACAATGCCTCAAGAGATGTAGACATTTTCAAGTATAACTTGAGAACATATAAAATGCAACTTACTAAACTGATAACTTAATTTTTTATTTTATGAAATAATCCTATCATATTAGTTTATTTTATTGTTTTTATTATAATCATGCGAAAACTGTATTACTACTAACTGTCTTTAACTGTTTTTATAACGGCGTATACCACTAGACGGCCGGCGTGGTCTAGTGGTATACGCTTTTGACTACAGATCCGAAGGTCGCGGGTTCGAACCCGGCGTGCGCAAATAAATTTTATTTGATTAATTTGTGTTATTTCACAATTAATTAATTTAAAATAATATATAGTATATTTGCGGCACGTTCCAGAGTGGAAGATACTCTCAGTATCGCCCTGGTGTAAGACCACCATTCAGAATTGAAAAGTTGCTTGAAATGGCTTTAGCCGTGTTTGGTGACCAGATCTGAATAGCCAGGTACTTCCCCACCTTCCTCCTCCCCATCTCCTTCCCCTCCCCAATACCCTCAGCCTCACAACATACCCCAATTGGGGATGCCATAGTCTCACTGGCTCCAGACGGGAGCAGTTGGGACTCTTGTGCGGTATTACTGTAAAAAAAAAAAAAAAAAAACATTTTGTAATTCCTTATTATGTTTATTCTTTATATTTCTTTGTCATTTATAAATATATTGTGTAGGTGCAAATATTGAATCAATGACTAGAATTAATGGAACATTATTGGTAAATAATAATATTGTAAATAATTGCTGTTTATGCTAAATATATAAATGACTGTTTGTTTCCTAAAAAAAAATAAAATAATAAAACACTTATTATTATTATTATTTGTTTTTTCTTCAATTTACTATATTTTTTATCATCATAATAGTAACATTAAATGATCCAAAATGGTGAGGTTTATGAAAATAATATGTAAAAATTGATAATCTGCCATAATTGTTGTAAATTAGTCATTTTCCTAGCTGTATATTATTTGACGCTGGCGAGGATAATCTTATCAGTGTTTTATGCAGCTGCTGTGAAAAACAGGAAACATTTTATGGGAGTCGCATCGGACCTTGATAGCTGATCAATGGATTGACAAACAAACAACAAACTAACTATCTATTCCATTTAACACATTCGCTGCCGGCTATTCTTTTCTTGTTTTTTTATCAAGTTACTATAAGCTACGTGGACCAGCGTACATATATCAACATACACATTCGCTGCTGGCTGTGTACTATGTAAGATAGACATATATATGTCACTTTACTGCTATATGGACTTCCTTCGTATATCAACATAAACGTTCGCTGCCGGCTTTGTACTGTGTAAGATTAATATATGTGAACTTTTTTTGTAAAGTAATTTGGCCTGTTTCGCCCACGGGAGTGATCGGTACTCACAAGTTAAATAATGAATACGTATACATTGTGGTTTTTTGATAGTTAAATAAAAAAATAAGTTAACATAGATGAATTGCTAGCATACAGTATGTTTCAAACTTGTTCGACTTCAGAAAAGAAAATACCAGTGAATTTAAAAAAAAGTTAATTTGTTTATAAACATTTGTGTATATAATAAATATGTAATATGTATGTATATATTTGTATATAATATGTATGTATAGTACATGGCACGATCAAGTGAATCAGATACTTGAGTCGGGCCATGTCAAGAGTCAGAATAATAGAAGAGTACTATGAGACAATGTATGAATGTGAATGAGGCAAGAAGTGTGTGCTAAGACCGAGTTGTTTGGCGGTCTGTCCTCTCTGCCTACCCCTGCGGAAACGGCGTGATGTTTGTTTCATCACTTTTCATGACTTTACATCACTTTTTGGAAGTGTGTTGAATTGTCATTTTGATGACATACCCGGTCACCCTAACAATAAGTACCATGATAAGTAAGCATAAGCATGACCAAAGGCTGTTTCTCAGTGACATTTGGCAAGGACATCACTGTTGGAAGTGTATACATTATGTACTAATACACACAATCCTAAGTGTGTGTTGTTTAGGTCGATCTTAATTTTAACAAAATTCAGTTTGCAATGTCACTCCCACCATAAGCTCTGAAGCTAGGCAACCAATAAACTATTATATAAATAAAAACAGAAATGTATATTTTTAGCAACACAAAAATATGTTTGTTCAGTTTTTTTTTTAATTTCATTTGATTTTAAGGGGGGGCTAGGGTTTTAAAATTTTTTTTTTTTGCATTTTTTAAAATAAATGCTTAATATGTTAAGAATATTGTGTTCAAATTTCAAGTTGATTGGAGCAAAATTGACGAATTACGAGTATTTTTATACCTGTCGGATTTTAATCCCTACCCGACCATACGTATAAGCCGAGCAGAGCAGGAAGCTGAGAAACAAACTAATGAAGGCAGGATTCGTCGTAGACAGGAGCAAAAAGGTGCTGTAGACATCATGGATGATAGCAACATCATTTATGGACCTGGCATTGATGATTCAGTGTGAGGTAAGCCGATAAAATTTGCTTATAAACGTTTAATACCAGATTTTTTAGTGTTCAAAACTTTATAGCGTTTTTCCCACAACTCACGTTTTCAAAGTCGGTGACCGTCATAACTTCAAAACTACTGCACCGATCCTTTTGAAATTTTGAAAACTATTTTTGTACATAATTTACGAGGTAACGCTGGAGAGTTTTTTTCAAATTTGTTAATAATTATTATTTTACAATAACAAATTAGCCGATTTTTTTCACTAAAAATAGCGTTTTTCCCTTCAAAGTGTTCCAAAAAAGTGAAAAATTAAAATTTCAAAAAACCCTCCCAGCGTTACCTGGGAAAAACTATTATCTAACGAATGAACTTTAATTTTTTGATTTCAGATGACCCAGCACCGAGTTATGAGGGGCACCGCCATTTTACTTTTTTTTGAGACACGTCCGAATAATTGCTGCCATTGCCGTGTTTTTTAATATTTCTCCGTGAAAATTTTATACAACATTCTTAAAATGTCATACTTTACTGTCCTATTAGATTTAATAAAGAAATTTTAAATGTGTTGTCACAAAAAAATGCCTTTTTTCGTACGAATTAACCCTAGCCCCCCCTTAATCACCAAGAGTTGGAAAGACCAATTATTATCACTTTTACAATGATTTTATGTGCAGATCTCATTACAAAACCAGCTGGATGGTTTAGTACAATCACGATGATGATAAAAATGGCTGTTAAATTGCAATTATTATGTTAATTTCAACACTCAAAGAGAATGTACATACTTAAAACTTAAACACCTACGTAAATAAAATTGATGCACTGCATCAAACTAATTAATTATTTATAGGCCAAATGAACTTCCATGTAATTAGCCCATATTATTTCACATTCAAAAGTAAGATGAACATTTTTGTTTTCTAGTCTTTTAATGCAAAAACAGCAAGTTTAGCACAGCTTGAAATGGATAATTTTGTAGGCGGTAAAATACGCTAAATAGTATAAAACAAAGTACCTATCCATGTCTGTCTTTGTGCGTAGTTCTTCTAAACTACGCAACGGATTTTGATAGGGATTAGAGAATTTCTTCCGGAAAGTTTATACATACATAATACATGCATATTATATTTATAGAAAGTAGAGGAAAGTCGATGTTTTGTAATTAAGTTGTAAAAAATATATTTTCAGGCGCTTACATTGCTAATGCTGGCTAAACTATATCTTAAAAAGGTCTCACAACCTCAAAACTTTACCTAAAACAGCTTACAAGTCCCCGAGCAAAGCCGAGTGCACGTCAGCTAGTTCACTCACAAAAAAAAAGTTGGTTTCTTCAAACTTAACATTCATAAATACAATACACAAGAAATCACAAATAACACGTATATTAGAAACACTAGATCTCAGGGTCAAAAACATGTCCAACAAGCATCTACAAATACAACATTTGGGCAAAAAAGCTTCCTCTACTATGGTACTAAACTTCACAAAAAAAAAACTCTCATTCAAACACACAACAATATTATAACATTTAAACATATATATAAATTAATGTTTCTTTGTTTGTCGCTTATGTGTTCCTATACATTTCATCCGATTTCGTTGAAAATTTCAAAGTTTATTCTTATTGGTGCCAAGAGTGTTTAGAGAGTGGTTTGAATGGTTGAAGAATATGAGACATCAGAGAAAGACTTACGACAATGTTACTGTTAAAAAAACTACATTACGTTGAATTTAATTCGGATCCGAATCTCATTACGGTGCAGAGATATTGCGTTAAGTATTCCTCGGGCATCCCCGACTTCTTCTACCATTTAAACATCTCTAAACACACCTGGCACTAATAACAACAAACTTTGAAATTTTCAGCGATATCGGTCGACTACTTTTGGAGTTTTGCGAGCACAAACAAACGCAGGCTGAATATTTTTATATTAAGATTAGAAATCATACATAATACAAGACGTTGTCATGCCACAGACCGCCTTCTATCTGTGGTTGTATGTATTTTCACAAAACTTCATTGAAATGGGTTGGGCGGTTTCGGAGATTAGAGTGTACGAACACAGTGACACGTGATTTTTATATATTGTTAATTTTATTTACAAATGTGCATTATGCACACTTAACCATTCAGGCAATTTTTTTCGCTTTTGAGAACAACTCATATAGTTTCTCTCATTGTATCTCCCTTACTTTCATGGTGAGAAATATGATCTAAACTGTGTTAGAAAGAGAAAACACCGCGCTTTATATTCAAATATAGAAGTTAACCACAGAAGAATTAAAATCTGCACCTTTTTGAAACCAAAGAAAATTAAACTTTGAGAATTTTGAATTAATTATTTTAAGGCGATGCCATACGTAGTAATGCAAAATCATGTGTTTTTGGTTTGAAAATTTGGTCGCCTAGAAATGTTTCAGATGCTTTAATTAAATACTGCGAGTAGAATACATCTTGGCCTTTGAAATAATCGAGTATTTTTTAAGATAACTCTTTTTATAAGCCCAGAAAAAAATAATGTATAAGGCCTATGAAAACTGCTTTAAAGTTCAAAATCTCCTACTTACGAATCCATTTTCGGTTATGAATTTATTGTATAATGTGGCAGATTAAGTTATCAATAAAATGATCGAAAACAAATTAAATATTTATACCTGAACATCTACAAAATAAAATACAAGGCACTTTTCGGCCATGTTTTTTTCCTGCATAAATCAAAACAGGCGGATGGTGTTAAGTGGGAATTTAAACCTTATCGCCATCTACGTAAGGGTTTTTATTGATAGCGACTCAATTTAAAATATTACATGACGTAGTGCATCGCCTTAATATGAAATGAGAAAAAAGTGAAGTGATAGGTAGATAAGGGTTGTTATTGATAGCGACTCAATTTAAAATATTACATGACGTAGTGCATCGCCTTAATATGAAATGAGAAAAAAGTGAAGTGATAGTAATGTTTGTAATATATTTGTCTGATAAAATGCGTGTGATTTTATATATTTTTTCGTTATCAGTAATTTTAGTTACAAAAAACGTAAGGAGAACCATTTTTTTTAAGTTTGCATAAAAAATTTGAATATATGAAAAATTGTATTTTATTTACAATAATACAATTCGAAAGTGTATTTGATCACCTTTCAAAATTAGTTTTCGGACACGTTCAGAAATATTCCATTTATTTGGATTTTATTACAAAGTCGAAATACTCCGACCTTCTGTCAAAATATGGCTGAGGCCTGCGGAGTTAACATGTATTCTTAGTTATAGTTGCAAATTTCTTACAATAAGATATATATTATTGTTAACAAATATTTTTATCTTTTAATGTAAACACTGCACGAGTTGCAGCTGCCTGAAGTCAGTGGGACTATGGCATCTCTAATTGAATTATGTCGAGGCTTAACCCGTAAGCTATGTAGTTTTCGTTACTTTATTGTGTAAAAACTAAACATATGAAGTGAAGGAATTTTTAAACATCCAAAATGGAATTTTGAATGACTTTCGGGAGGTTTTGTTTTGATAATCACGTTGCCTAGAAAAATAATCCAGCATGGTGGTATGTAAATAAGCTTATGTGTTAAGAGAGTTGAGAAGAGAAAAAAAGGGAAAGAGGAAGGTTGGGTAGTACCTGGCTATTCAGAACAGTCACCAATGATGGCTAATGCCATTTCAAGCAATGTTCCGATTTTGAATGGTGGTTTTTTTTACCAGGGTACCTTATACATGACTAAGAGATTAAACTAAAAAAAAATTAACATATAATTTTTCATTTTATAATGAACATGGATTGAGCCTGCTGAAGAACATGAAGCCATTGAAGTTAAGATCTATAGGTGAGTGAAACCATGAAGCAAGCAATCTATTGCGTTTTAATTTAATTTGCGCAATTTTTTTTTCATTCACGTCTTCTATTTTTATTTAAAACCAATGCACATAACCATGGTAGGATAGGCTACATTTGAGCGCACTGCAACTAATGTTATAACTGTTATCAGTACGCAATCATTACTTTCACGGTAAGGACATATTGGGATTGGAAACTTACGGCTCGGGACTGTACTGGGTCCCGCCAAGAAATCCATGTCTGTCAGGGACGGTAGAGATGACGGATCCATCATGCAACGTGCTAACGGAAGAACAAACGGATGTGTTATCTGTCCTGTCCGTCTTATCACTCTTATCGGCCGTGGTACTCTTCAACGATGACATATTGCGAAACGATGTCAAGCGCTCAAAACCAACATGTCTCTCCGATTCCTACTCATCCCCGCTTCCTACAACCGAACACTTAATCACACCACTTCGAGACACTTAAAAACTTTAAAACACACGCACGAAGCACGAGTACACGCGGAGTGGGCGTCTAACAACTAACAATTGAAAATATTTAACTCTTGTTTACGTGTGACGATTGCCCAATAGAAAACAACCTGATGATTTTCACTCGTGTCCGGTAAAACTGCGCGTCAGCGGCCTAATCCAGTATGTGCAAAAATTTCGGAACGGTGACAATAATATGACACACTGGTATTTACATATTTGGAAACACTACGTGCAGTGAAACTAAATAATAAAACATCGGGTATCTGGTGAAAGGACGAGCCCATAACATTGACAGATTTGGAACACGATTACCAACCAACAGGTTCAACAAATGAGGCTGCCAGTGGGAAAAAAATAAACATCGTTATTATTTGGATAGGGCATTGTCTAAAATATAATATTAATATACGTTTTTTTCTTTTTAAACGCAACTTGTTTTGAAACGCACTTCAATATTAAGTTATTACCTTGACCCCTAACCTATGTTGGCCCTAAAGTAGTTTAGTATTTTATATTTTTATTGCAATCCCGGTGAATTATTAGCAATTCATTTTGAATTTAAACAAAATTGTTTCTATACCGTTGCTCACGGAACTATACAAAAACGAAGACTGTTGAAAATTTGAATAAGTCAATACATCATTTCTAAATAGAAATATTGTGCCTGTGGCTCCGAGCCTCAATATCCCCTATCAACTCTCAAGTGTCTATGCTATGTTTATAATTTTTCATCTTCGATGAAATCTGTCTATGCTAAACTTTGACGCAATTATTATAAATCATATAAATTATAACCTAAAAATATATAATTGGATTTTTGCCTCTTTTTTGTATGCTTATGTAAATAAGTAATTTACAAGATGCTTCAGCGTCAATTGATCCGCATATTTCCATCAGTCAGCACAAGATGCTCTAGTAGCGTGGCCACAGGTTCTAATAATGACATTTCTCCAACACTCAATAACAGAAATCCGAGAAATTTGGAAAGAATTCGTATTGGCTATAAACCTAATGGATATGCACTCGATGCGCCTGGAGCAAAGCACTGGCACAGGTAAGAAACCCACCCTTTAAAATTATATTTTCGCAACTCCCAATTTTTTTACTTCACATGGAAATGCTGCCACTGGCCTTTTAGGGTTGCGCAAAAAAGATATGGTCTTCTAAATTAATTCATCTTCCGATAAACGCTTTCCTGTTATCCTGACTTTTAAAAGTTGGTTGTCATTAGTCGTCTTAAAAGAGTCCCAATTAAAACTTGACTATTAATTTTCCAGGCTGGAGATAAATCAGAGTACCCGCAGCGTGACGGCCAGCATTAAACACTTCGAAAACGGTACAGTCCTCGAAGCCAGCACTGCCGAATGGGCTATCAAGAAGCACCTCTTCAAGCAGTCGGATACATCTGCCTACATCAACCTGGGGCGCATCCTCGCTCGGAGGTGTCTTCAGTCAGGGATCACGGAAGTACGCTGTGATATTGTACCCACTCCGGGCGGAAAAGTAGAGAAACTTCTGGAGAATCTTGAAAGCGGCGGTGTCTCTCTGAAGGAAGCCATGAGATACAGAAAGGCCTATGCCTGGGAGCGATACAGGCCAGAAAAACCCTGGGAAGTCATTGAAAAGCCCTCGTAAAACATTAGGATCATCGCTAGTTTAAATGTAAATATTTATTAGGAATTTTGCTGTTGATTGAATAAAGAATGTTGTTTTAAATAATAATTTGATTTTTCATGTCTTATTATTCCATTCAATGATTTTGCATACTTGTCGCTTTTTATAGTTTATGATGAATGCTGAAAGATGGCCATTTCACAAAAATTCCCCAAAGAACTTTGGATGTGATAGAACCACTGGTTCTCTTGGGTGTTGTTCTAGTTAGAAGGTCAATTTAGCAACTTGTTTAATATAAACTAGGTGATATATAGAAACACAATTGTTTCATCTCATAGCAGGGCCAGGTTACTGAGAATGATAAAATAGCATAATTCCACCTTACACTTAATATCGATGGCTTAGAGGTACAATATTGTATCTCCAATTTTGGAGAAAAAATGAGTTAAGGTAAACGTATTTATTATATGTTATAATCTACGCGTTCATAGATGGTGTTAATTTATTTTATGATAGTAACGCCATGTACGTAATTTAAGTATTTCTATAAAATAAATGAACGCCATCTACGAATGCGTAGATTATAATATACGTTATGTTTACCCTTAACTACAGAAATGTACCAAAGACAGCCAATATTTTTATGGTTTCTAATATCGCATCCTCAAAAACCTACCATCCCAAAGATATAAACATGTTAAAATATATTGAAAATCCTCCAAGCAATGTGTTTTTGAGCACAGATATTGAATCTGCTTAACAATTATATTTATCTTTATTCTAATCTAAAGTCCATGCCATTAAATTGTATTAACATAAGATACGGTCACTGTAATAAGTAACTAAAAACTTGTTTTTATATCACGAAATCTAGTGTTTCCAGGTTTGCAAATCTTCAAACTCAATATTATGTTTTATGGAGATACAATATTTTTACTCTAAGACATTGAATGCAGTTTTTTTAAATTTTAAATAACCCTTGATTTCAGCCTCATTACTACAAAAGATGACTATTTGTTGAGGGAGATGATAAAAGATATATTAGTTCCTTTGTTTTTCAAAGTTCAACATTTTACCTTTATAACGAGTCCATTAAAATATGATTTCAGTTGGAAATCAAGACACAACAATGAAGATAGAAAAATCCAAATAATTTGAATAACTCATTGTATGACACTCCCTGTTACCCCCTCCCCCAAATGTAATGTATTATATAATCCGGCAATCGTTGCCACTATTAAATTACATGTGCCGACTAGGAATATAAGACAAAATATAATATTCTTCTGCAATACATACACAACCAACTATCAGACACACTCACTGACCAATAGTATGCATGATCTGGGCAACAAGTATGGGGATACTGTTGATATATTTATTGACTCCATTTATAGAATTAAGCGTAATCTATACCAGCACTTTGTTGAATCCTAAAAATTAGAGTAGCGTTGGTAATATAGTTTTAGTGATTTGTCTTGTATGTAGTATTGTTCTAGTCTCTAATATTGTGTTACTGTTACATTTTTCACTAATATTATTTTATATTCATTAGCTGTAATTTTTTTTTTTTTGTATATTTTTTGATAGCTCACTAAATGTATTCTGTTTTAAACTGCGTGTAAAAGCCCGACTGGGTATTAAACCTTTGTACCAGTCTGAAGATGGCCTTAACAGGCTGAAACCGGTTAAAACCTTTCAGTATTCAACATTTCACATGTATTGCAAGGAACCTGAGATAATGGGGAATTTTACTGTACATAGATTTTACCACTTTGAGGTTCACAATTTTTGTGGGAACATTGTTCCCGTGCAATCAAATTGGGCTTTCTCTCTCGACCATCTTTTGACATCCTTTAATGTCCATCTGAAGCAAACTGCTGCTAAAAAATGTGCTGGGTCAGAGTCACACAGCGCTCTTTAATGATTAGTGTAAGCAGACCCATATTACTCCACGGAGTTCACCTTTTCAAGGCAGACTGTTTTAATGTAATCATGCGGCGTACTTTAAACAATGCTTGTGCTTTAGTGAAACTCCATGGATCACATATAATGCAACGTCTGCCTCTGGAATAGACGCTGGAGGATCACATATATATATGTGTATTTTCACCAAAATTCGTACATGTTTTTATCATCTTTATACTTTCCATTATGTTACTTTTACATTTTATTTATAAGTTTCCACTTATAAATAAAAAGTCAAATGTAAGAATTACAAGAAGTCAGAATTTTGGCAATGAAATAGAACTAACAGAGTCTTTACTACAAATGTTAAACTTGATTTTTTTCAACGTTGGTTCAAATTTACGTAAAAACTTGTGTATTTAAAAAGATATATTTCGCAAGCTATTTAAGACACCACAAAATTAATCTTACATACCTAAAATAAAATATGAAATCTGACCTTGTTTAATTGAATGTAGAAACGGGACATGGTAAAAACACACTTCTTTTGATCTAAATAATTAATTAAATTTAATATACAGGTTCTATAGTTGTATTTAAGGATAAACGGAACATGTTATGTTATCTATGTGTTCACAGATGGCGCTAATTTAATTATTTTACAAAAAAAAACACACTTTTCTCAAGTTATGCTTTAAAATATTTGTTTGCGCATGTAAATGGGGAATATGAATAAATAGTTTTATAAATATAAACACTCAATTCTTTTAAGAAAGGCATAAAAATACAATTTTGGATTGAATTACCGATATAATATTGTATTTGTATGCCTTTCTTGAAAGAATTGAGTTTTTATGATTGTAAAGTGTTTTTTCGTACAAATAATTAAATTAGCGCCATCTATGAACGCATAGATTACAATGCATGTTTTTGTATTAGGCAATTCACCCTAAAAAGAGTGCTTGGTGACAATGCATGGTCCGTTACCCACTGACTAAATGAATAAATTTGCCTGTTAAAAATTTATAACTTTGCGAAATTTTACTATACATAGCTATGAAAAATCCAATCGAAATCGTGGGACATGACAAAAACACACCTACAAACATGGCGGAAAATGCCCTTATGCAACATCTGCCTACCGGGATAGATACTGATGGATCACATATATGCGACAGCCACAAAAATAAAGCTAACGATATGCACCAGCTTGTTAAATCAACAGTTAAATTTCATCCGACTAAGGGGGTATTTCACTATGTCGGGCTAAATATCTGAATAGCTATCCGTTGGCTGGCTTTAAAGTTCAGAATAACTTCGTTATTCAACGGCGACTGTTTCACCATTGTTTCGAGCTGCCGGATAGATAACACTCGAAATAGTCTGGCAACATCGCAAAATGTTTGCAGTTTCTCCATCTACTGCCACGGCTGTCATGCGTCACAGTCCGCACACCGCGAAGTGTGCATTTTTGGTTATGTTATGTTGATTATCAGGTCATTTTAGATAGATTCGTGTCGAATTAATACATTGTTTCTTATTTTGAACACAATCAAATAATTCAGGATGGATCATACAAGCATTCAAATTCATTCTACAAAATTCGACTCACTTCTCAGCTGTTAAACTCGGAATGTTTTGACGCCATCTTTGATTCGAGGAATAGCGCCTAACGTGAAGTTCGAGCACTGATTAGTCAAATCTAACTTTAACCCGAGCGTTAGCGTTATTCAGATATAGTGAAAACGAAAAAATGACTAATCCGCGGATTAGTGCTTAGTCAGAACATAATCAGAGATAGTGAAAAACCCCCTAACTGTTCTAACTCGGGTAAATTCCAAAGAGAAAAATACACTGATGCTTAAATGAATTTTATTATTAAACAATCAAATAAATCATACATTGTCTTGTGTGGCTGGCTGGTTTGGTTTGCAGTCTCTTGTAAAGTAATTTTTATTTTTCCCGTGAATATTTGATATTGGCTTGTTGGAATACATAAGACGTGCTTGGATTTAAACTATAATTTATTTTACATTAGTATCTTCTATGTAACAATTATTGGTCTATTTACTGCTCGTACTTTCCCTTGATGTGCTTCCACAGTTTCTGAAAATGAAAAGAAAATTTATTATATTTTCAAAAATGGCAAATACTAACCTAAAAAGATAATTAATTTGTAAATGTCATAAAATTGAGCATTTTTAACTGAACCGTGTAAATTACAACATTAATATATACAATACGTCAAGAAGTAAAGCATATGCGCTGTGAGACTCATACTCGCAACCTCCCGTCTGAAAGTCAAATATATTCCCTATGAATTTCGTCAAATGAATATAATAATTATTAATTCAATTTGCATACAAAACTTCTTCATGAACATACAGAGTTAGGAGAGAACACTGGTGCTATTATAGGCGGTATACAGCAGTTGATCGGCACACATCCGCAGCACCTCAAACATGTTCATTCTCATTTAGTATATGAAAAAACGCCGAAAACATCTTGCTGATAAATTTGATCGGTTGGCGGCAATTTACCCATGCAAAGTAATAATAAATAGCTAGCAATCTATATATGTATAAACTGAAGTTATAATTTTAAATGCATTAGAATTCGTCGGCTGCAAAAATAACGCGACAGCCGAATATTTTAAACAGTTTCAGATGCCAACTTACATAGAACTAATAAAATAATCCACTCCATTAGTCTTGACATCAGGCTAGATAACAACCATTTCGGTACGAATCAGTCTTGTTACATAATGAGAACTCACCCCTTCGTTGATTTTTTCGAAGAGTGCTTCACCTCCTACGTCCATTGCTCTTTCGAAGAAGAAGGACGTGACCACCACCGTCAAAAAGAAGGTGGATGTCCTCTTAAAAAGGAGTGGATAGATCTTGCTCAGCATTTTTAGTCCTGGATGGTCCTGGATTTTAAGATCTGTCACGAAATCCGAGTTTGAAGTTGCTCAAGTAGTCATAGACAATTTGAGCTGAGATGAAATATAAAAAAGAAAGATTATCTACCTGTGAGTAAGTTTTAAGCGTGTCTCAAATACAATCCTTTTATACTCAATAAGTTTTGAATAATTTGTTATAACTCTACTTAAGGGAAGTTTAATATTAATACTATTCAAGTTAAAGAAAAGGAGGAACGAGTAAAAAAAAGAAGTTACTTAGTTACAAAACACTCTTAAAATTTATTTAATAAAAAATGTATAAAGAAGGGTTAGTCTTAATCTAGCTTAATACTAGTTGTAAATTATAGTTCTTATCTGGAACCGCGGATCTCCATGTTCGCACTTATCACCGACATCACACAAGCGGCAACTTGGGTTGGATCCGAAGGGCGGAATTAGTTCAGCCTGGGCCAAGGCTCCGAAGGGCGGAGTCGGCAGGCAGCGACTCCTGAGAGGGCAGCTTCCTCGTAGGGATATCCTCAGCGCCGCTCCAAGGGGGAGAGCAGGAAGTTTCTTGGCGGAGGCGAGACGGTAACTTCTGCTAGGGCAGCTCCCTGGTCGGCAGCTGCCTAGGCGCCGCTCCAAGGGGGAGAGCAGGATGATGACTCCCAAGATGATGACTGTTGAGTGCGGAAATGGGAACTGTCGAGAACTAGGCGAGATCGTGACCGCCGAGAGGGAAGCCTCCTGGGCGGAGGCCCCTCGGCGGCCGCCCGAAGGGGAGGCGAGATGATGACTGTCGGGTGCCAAAAAATCAACTGTTGGTTGCGGAATCTGTCTTCAGCTGTTGAGGCGAGATGAGAACTGCCGAGAGGGCAGCTTCCTCGGCGACCGCCCCAAGGGGGGGGGGGGCGAGATGATCACTCTCCAGTGCCAAAAAATCAACTGTCAACTGTTTGACTCGGGACTGTTGGTTGCAGAATCTGTTGAGCTGCGCAATCCGGCGACCGTAGCGCTCCTGTCGTGGGGTGCTGGAACTAAAGTGGTTCCGCTTTACACCACTTTGGTACGTTGTTTGAGTCCGTGGCGCTGGCATCGACATTCTCACCGCTAGAGTTATTATTATTTTAAAAGATGTTAAAATTTGTACAAAAGACCTTCAAACAATTACAATATAGCCTAGCTTTGGGCGAAGTTTTTTATTGCCGGGTCGCTGGTTTAACAATACACCCATTTCGGATTACGACTTGATGGGTGTATTTCCAAGTTGGCTTTCTAATTTTTTATTGCGGGACCGGTGAAACTATTCACTAAATACTCAAGGTCTAATAATTCGAACTGCCGCCTCCATCTGCGAGTAAAATTACAGAGACAGATGCGGGAGCACGTGTTCGCTTTGGTCTTTCTGTGAATTCAAGTCATGTATATACCTAGGGACATATCAAATTAATAATTAGATGCAGAAGATATTCCCAAAGGTGACCAGAGAAGAAATAAAAAAAGATTTATAATGTTTATTTAAAAAGTGAAATAATTATAACGCAATTTCAGTATTTGTAAAAAGAAAATTAATGTAACTCTCCCGGATATTATTTACATATTGTGACTATGATAGGTATCATAAAACAAACAAATGAAAAATACCCACATATATAAGCTGGCTTATCTCGAAAGGTTTCCTAGCAGAGAACAACTTGACAAACGTATCTCTCATAGCGAGCTTAAAAAGTAACTAAAATTCCGGCTGATAATTGATTAAACACATCATAATTTATATTTTTTGGGAACAAAGCACGATCCCACGGCCGTTCGAGTTACATCAACATGAGTAACGAATGGGTTTTAAATAGTAGCTTTGTGATTAGAAGTTGAGCATTTGAGGTGAAAAACACTTGCTTAAATGCGCTCTAATGTGTAAAAGTACGTTCTTAATAATAATATTTTTTGTTTTATGGATCCTAGTCGAAGCTTCAGTTGCCCCATTCTCCCCTTTCGGTTCCTGCGTTAAAGGTTTGTAAGGTTGGTAATAAAATTGTGTTGCCATGAACAAATAACGTAAATATTCAATATGTCTGCTGATCTTCGGTGATCATCAGGTTTTGATCTGTCACAAGTATTTTGCGTTGTTTTACATCCCGCCGTTCACAAATGTGAAACAATTTAGTGAATTGTCATTCGATCGGACATGGGTGCTAAAGGTTCAAAGCCCAGTTTCATCACGTATGAAGAAGCTGTCAAGCGCGGTGCGTAGTAATATAATGAATACACTACGGAATGCGAAAATATAATGATGTCGAAGTGACAGTGTGTGAATTATTAATTCCGTTGTAATTTACAGTGTCGGAGAGCGAGTTAAAGCGGATAGGGGAGGCGTTCAAGAAGTCCGCTGGTTCCGCTGGCGTTCCTCTTAGCAAGAATGGATTTATCCAGGATGTCCTGGGTGATGGAGTACCGAGGATTGTTTCTGATTGGCTCTTCGCAGCCTGCGGAGGAACCCGCAGAGGAATTGCCTTTAAAGACCTGCTTTGCGGGCTCGTAGTCTTGACAAAAGGAACACAAGAGGAACGAATCAAGTGAGCCTCCATTTCTTTTATCATTTTATTGTTCTTTACCGTCTGAGTGTTGTTTTTTTTTGTTTTTCTTTCCTTTGGCGTCATTATGTAAGTCGGAGGACGTATTTTGTCTCAGGTTTTATTCCTTATCTTCAAAACACACAAAAGTTGAATATAATTATTCTGTACTTAGATTAATTAATCACTTAAGATAAAACTTCCCTGACGTTGGACAGAACAAATGGAAGTCCCACTATGGTATCATTGATTATACCTGTTTCAAAGAATAAGTTCAATTGATAATAGTTTCCGTGTAGATTTTTTTTGCTCTGTTTACAAAAGGCAGTATTTATTGCACAAAGATGAATCAGCAAAAATAAATTATGTGGACAAACTACTTTTAACCACAGGGAAAATCCTCGGTGTAGGCAATTCATTTGAATCATTTTAGTTATTACGTTTATTTTTATGTGCTGTGGAAACATATATTTTTTAAAAATTTGCTCTTCAATCATATATCTTTTACCAAGTTTTCTGAAGATATAAATTTGCACGCAATTAAAATTTAACGAAGATTGCGACTATGAATCAGAAGATATGTTGTTTGCATGCCTCGTTAAAAACTCTCAAACGGTGAACTCTGGTGTCATGCCGAAATTTACAGTTTTTTCAGTCTAAAATTATTAGGTCAATGCAACTATTTTCAATTTGCAATATCGTTTCCATCATAAGCTTTGCAGCTTTAAAATATTCATTTTACTGTTTAATAAGAAAACAGTGCTGTCTGCTTTATAAATCTGTCTTGACATATCATTTAAAATATTTTAACAGTAATTCAAAGTTTTATTTCTTCAAATATTGTGTTAATGATTGCAAGCTTCGGTATTTATGTGTCAAACAATTGGCACAAAAGTTTATAAAATTTTTTTTAATGAATTTTCAGAAGTCAATGTTCTTTATTTCTTATGGATTCTTATTCTTTAATTCTTAGGATGTTAAAATTTATTCTTACTTTTATTAGAGTTTCTTTTAAATATAACAGGGGAATTTTTCTAAAATAATTCCTGAATATTTAAAATCTTATCTGTTCAAATTATTTTTCCCTTGTCTGATAACTAACTAATCAATTTGAGATAAGTACGTGCCAGAGTTTAGAGGGAAATGTGAGAATTAGTCACAATATGATGGATATTTCATCTTGTTTATTATCTCATCTGCTGTAGCCAATGGTTTACTGCCATTGTATAATCTTTATCTGGTTTTTTCTCTAATTTTGTGATAAGATAGATAATCGTGAAAAAAATATTATTATATTTCTTTTCTCTCTTTGAACACAATTTTTTCACCTTATAGCACAGACATCCAAATTTATAGACTTCCCTAACATGAAATCCGGGTATTTCTACGTACTAGGGGAAAACCACGTGACCATATTTTTTTCACCAGGAGCAGTCCACTGTGGGACTTTTCTGCGCAGGATCGGAATGTTTTGTAAAACGATTGAAAAATCGAACCGCCTTCAAATAGGGTTGCGCAGCGATGCTAAAAACTGCAATTAAATTTTTTAACAACCTTAAAATAAATTACGATTAGTTTCGTTTTTTAACATTTTTTTTAAATTTTGTCGTTCCTTTTTTAAACGCCGATTCTTGGCCTATTTCAGCTTTTGATCAAATTGTGACCAACTGCCAAGCAAAACAATATATATGACTGTCGAGCTTGACAGCTGTTAACAATTTGATCAAAAGCTAAAACAGTCCGAGAATTGGGGTCTAATGAGGACTGTTCAATATCAAAATGTTGGTTTTCGATTTGATGTAATTAAAGCACCGCAACTTTAGCTATTCACACAGATTTACAACCCTCCTCACTAGTGACCTAATTCTTGTAGATAGTATTGCAATTTCTAAAAATCAATTGTAGATTTAGGATATAAATTTCTAAAAATCAACATGCAGCTCTACTACTCTACATAAATTAATTTTTCCATCAATTTCTGTTTAAATTTATAATTTTTATTCACAAAATACCTTTAAATGAACACTTTAATTCAGTCAGCTCTTTAAGGTAGGCTGGAATATTTTTGTACAAGGAAAATAGTGATAATAATAATAATACCGGTTGATGGCTGAGTTAACATCGTGTTTGGATCCCACCCAGGCGTAGTGTGTTCAATTCCCCAGCTGGCTAAGTACTCCATCACAACACAAGAAACATTTTCCGCTTACTGTAGTGGTAATAGGTGATTTTCAAATATTGTGGGGTTATTCGTAACCCGGGAATGTTTGTCTTTCTTTTTAAGAAATTTAAAAAATAAAAATATATATTTCTTTATTGTAAGAAATTTGCATACTACAAATAAAAATACATGTTGAGTGTGCACAGTGTACATTTGTTTACAAATTTAACAAGTAAATAAAATGAACAATAAAAATAAAAAAAAAATTCAATGTACCCACAATAGACAATATATATAAAAAATATTCAATTCTACAAATTTATAAAGAAATACAGTTAAACAACTTACAATTCAATTCATCAGCAAGATATCAAAAAACTATCAAAATCCCAAAACTTAATACAAAGCACACACAAAATACCTATCTCTATCTAGGTATAACATATTTTAACATCCTTCCATTATATCTAAAAAATATTGAAGATATTCAGGAATTTAAAATAAAATTAAAAAATTACCTAAAACTACTATAAAAGTCCATATCTTACTCTTATTATTATTTCCTTCAAATCTTGAAACTGTATTATTGATAAATCTTGCCTATTTCTTACTTATCCCTTTGGTTTTGCAAATATGTATATTATTTACTTACTTACATGATTCCATATAATTGAGCTAGGATTCACTCACCAAACACAAGAGCCTCGTCTCTTTATGGTGAGGAAAAGCTATTATTATTTACCTTTATAAAACTGTATAATATGTATAATTGTATATTTATTGTAAAAAACATACAAATATTAAATAAATAAAAAAAATATATATATTTATATAGCAGGCAGTATGTAACAAATAGAAATGTATGGTTATAATTTGAGGTTTCCTATAACCCGCATCACTAGGCTAGCGGCTAGCGGATAGCCTGTGTTGAGGCAGTCATTTTACAAGTTAATTAATACATTTGCATATATCTACAATTATATTATAATAGTTTTGTTAAATCAATAATTTCTAATTTGGGTGAGTGCACCGGTAAAAGCCCCACCATTACTTTTGATCTAAATTATTATGTTATTATGTTCGCAAGAGACCGGAAAGGTGATAAGGACGTTGACAGAAGAGTGGTTTATTTATCTGAGGACAGAATGCTGTAATCACTAGGAAGAAGCCATCAAAGGGAAGCCAGCAGTGCATAGCTGAGTTCTCATACTAACACTGATGTATTGAGCCTTTTTGGTTAATAATGCATATTTTTTAGGCTTTTTGTTATTAAACCGTGTTTTAGTTCCTTTAACAGGTCGAACGACCATCAAGCTCTGGAGGCATTTTCTTTTTTCAACTGAAATTGCCGATAGGTCTAATATCATCCATACTGGATTTTTTGCGATGCGATTTTAACCTTTTGAATATTGTATATAGGACAAATCTCTTGCACTAATAACACTGGAGATACTAATTTTCAATTGTTGCATATCTGACTGTCTATAAAATATTTTATCTGTGCATGTCAAAATTCATTTTCATTCAAAGGTGTCCCAAAAATGAAAATATTTGAATTTTCAAAGAAGTACCAAGGTAATTATTTGTTCGAAAACACCTTTCGATTATTGTTTTTCATGTAGGGTATTTATTCAGGTTAATGTAGAAATAATAAAACTAGTTTATAAATTCGCATCCATAAATAAATTCTTTTGATGGTAGTCTCCCAAGTGCGAGATTTTTTTTTTTTTTTCAGATAAAGTTTTATATATAAACTATTCTGGGAAAACGTCTTACGATATAAAAATGAAATACATATTATTAATAAGATATATTATCTGGTACACAGAAAAGAATTGAAAAAAAAATCATAGTTTTATTCAGATATTTCTGAGGATTTTCTGCTCTGGCTTAACCATCCAGCAACAGGTTAAGCATCATTTATTCCACGGTCTTCGAAAATGAGCGCAATCCCAATGATTGCAGTGATAAGAATGCCCCATATTATTTTTCTGTACACATCCCTCTCCAGTAAATCAAAATTCCCCAGAAATGCGAAAAATCCCCAGATTTCAGTTGTCAACTATTATTCCACTTTTCGTTTTACATCCCCTCCCTCGGTGTAAATATTTATATTTATTTGTGAGAAATAAACAGCTTACATAATAAAAAAGGATCTGTACATATGAAGTAAATTAAAGCCAAAAAGTGTCTTATGCTAAAGTTACTTATTGTGTCTTAAAACTAATTATTAGATAAAGGAGAGAGAAAGAGGACTGTAGGATATGGATAGGAGATGCTCCCGATTTATTCAATACTCACATATTAATTTATGATTGTACGCGTTACTTCTGTTCGATATTTCTGAAAATTATTGCTAAGAATTTCTACATCGTGAAATTCTGTGCCATACTGTGCATGATTTATTTCTAACGTTGGTTCTGCATCTGGAAAAGTCATAGAAATCGGTTTGTCAGATTGATCGTGATGGCATGTAATTTTTTATTAAATTGGTAAGCTCAGGTGAGTCCAGGCCATTATTCAGAATTTTAAATAACAAGGTTTGATCAACGTTTAAACGTCCTGTATGAAGGTAGTTGAAGTTGTAAAATTTAATGTATTCAGTGTAATTTGAAGTTTAAGCCCGTCGTCCCACGGGTCTGTAAGCTTCGATATAAACCAAATGATGTAAGACCCTTCGCAGAAAAATTCCACATTTAACTTAACTTAGACCTTCTCTCTAGCTTCTTATCTGGCAGATCACAATGCGTTAAAATCAGAACCACAAAGAGTCATAATCTGCCTATTAGTTACGGTGTCCCACAAGGCAGTGTTTTAGGTCCAACCCTCTTCCTGATATATATTAATGAGTTATGTAACCTAGATATCGATGCCACTATTGTCAGTTTCGTCGATGACACAGTCCTACTATTCCAATCGAAAGACTGACCTACCGTATACGCCAAAGCGGAGGAAGGAATTCAAAAGGTAAAACAGTGACTCGACTCTAATTCACTAACTCTGAATGTACCTAAAACAAAATACTTACTCTTTAGCCCCACCAATATGCCAGAGTCAAACCTAACTTTAAAAATACACGTTTGCAAAAATTCTCCCGTTGACCGGAATTGTGACTGCCCATGCCTAGAACAAGCAATCAATATCAAATATCTAGGACTAACCTTTGACACACACCTAAACTGGAAACAACATATCTATAACATTACAAACAAAATTCGTAAATCTATTTACTTTTTCAAACAAACACCTAGTTTCCTTGACCCCAAACTTTTAAAATCAGTGTATTTCTCACTATGCCAATCACACATAGAATACGGAATTTTAGCTTGGGGTAATACTTCTTCTAGTGCCCTCGACCCCATTATTAAAGTACAAAAATTAATCATAAAAATAGTTCCCAAACTTCCTCTTTCTACCAGCACTGATACTATCTTCAATACTATCAACGTTACGGACATAAAACAGCTCTTTGCAAGATCCATCTTGATTAATTTACACCAAAACAGCAAAACACTATACAAACTAACTCAATACCCGAGCCAAAAATAAAGAACTTCTCTAAATGACCAAATTCAAACATGAAATAAAGAAATGGATAACAAGTATTGGGCATCCCACTATCAAAAACATATGTAAACCAAATTACATGTAAAGAGTAACAACAATTCACATACAAAATAAAATAATAGATTTAATAATTTTATAATAGCCCCTTTATTTATTTATAGTATTCTTTAAGTACCTGAATACGTCTGTCTCAACACAGGTGTACCCTAGTGAGACAGTTGTCGAAAAATTTATGTAAAAAAACTTTATTTTGATAAATAAATAAAAAAAAAACTACGCTGCAGACAGTTGCCTTACTATAGCGAACTTATTTTTTTGCTTAGGGTCTTACAGCACTCCGTTTTTGTCGATTGCTTACCGTCCCGTGGGACGACGGGCTAACTTTATTTATAATTCACGTTTAAAAAATTTTCTTTTAATTCTTTCAATATGTTATACATACATATTTTCCTGTTTTTATTGAATATTTTAGGCATTGTTAGTGTAGTTAGTAGTAATAACATGTATGACTGTATATACAGTAGAACCCCGTTAATTCGAACCCCGATAATTCGAAAAAACGCGTAATTCGAAATTTTCGCCAAAAAAATTTCCGCTGAAAAATTTTTTCATACAAATTTTTTTTTAATTCGAAATTCGTTAATTCGTAATTCGAAATTTATTTTTGTCCGCGCACGAAAATTTGTTCGTGTAATTCGAAAAAATTTGATTTTTGCGAAAATAAATCATAATATTTCGTAAATCTGAATCTAAAAGTCAGCCGTGGCGGTAAAATACCGAAAAATGCATTTTTACGTGGTTATACATCATCCTAATTAGTATTATTATTTTGTAAATCTGAATCGATTTACACTGGAATGTCGTACTTTTTCAAATTTATTTCGAATATTCGAGTTTGAAGGGCCGAGAAAATACGTTTTTCGCGGATATATGTCGTAGTTTTACGAGTTTACACCAAATATCTGAATTTAAAGGGTCGGCCGCGACGAAACTCGGCCGCGAAATTTCGATTTACGCGTAAATGTATTGTATATTTACTAATTTATTTCGAATATTTGAATTTTAAAGGGCCCGCTGCGACGGAAATCGGCCACGAAATCTCGATTTACGCGTAAATATATCGTATTTTTACGAATTTATTTCGAATATCTGAATTTTAAAGGGCCCGCCGCGACCGAAATCGGACGCGAAATTTCAATTTACGCGGAAATATATCGTATTTTTACTAACTTTACTTCGAATATCCGAGTTAAAAAATACGGCGCGACGGAAATCGGCCGAAAAATTTCGATTCACGCCGAAATATGACATATTTTTACGAATTTACTTCAAATATCTGAACTTAAAAGGCCGGCCGCGACGAAAAACTGCCGATAAAATTCGATTTACGCGGAAATATATCATATTTTTACGAATTTACATCAAATATCTGAATTTAAAGGGTCGGCCGCGACGGAAATCGGCCGCGCATTTTCGATTTACACGGAAATATATCGTATTTTTGCGAATTTATTTCGAATATCTGAATTTAAAGAGCCGGCCGCGACGGAATATGGACGCGAATTCTCATTTTACGCGGAAATATATCGTATTTTTACGAATTTAAATTCGGATATTTGAAATAAAGGGCAGGCCGCGACGGAATATTACCGCGAAATCTGGATTTACGCGGAAATATATCGTATTTTTACGAATATCTCAATTTAAAGAAAGAAATCTCGATTTACGCGTAAATATGTAGCATTTTTACGAATTTATTGCGAATATCTGAATTTAAAGGGCTCGCCGCTACGGTAATCGGCCGCGAAAATAAAGAAATAATTGGTATTAATACGAATTTACAACTGAAATTCCACCCGGAGTTGAAGAGGCGGCCGATAAAATCGATTTTCGGCGTATTTTTTTTTTTTTTTTTTTTCATAAAATTTCGAATTACGTGGGAATTCGTTAATTCGAAATTTGATTTTTGATGTCCCGTGGATTTCGAATTAACGAGGTTCTACTGTATACTGATGTATGACAGAGACAAAAGTAGATTGTAGCATATAGACTTAATAATAATATTTGGATAATTTGTATAGCGCTGAAAAATCACCTCAAGGGCTCTGAATATGATGCAGTGTTTTTAAATAAAATATCATAAACAACAGGTTCACCTACATTCATGATAGAGCCACCATTATCAAACAAAATATTAATTATAATTGATGTTGTAATCTCGAGTGGCTCATCTTTTAAAAATAAGACTTATGATGACTGTGCAACGGAGAGACTATCTTGCGTTAGGCTCTTGCGACCTATAATAATATATAATGAATAAAAATAGAACAAGGTGTTTGAGACACGTGTAATAGTTATTGTGAGTTTAATCCTTCAGGTTTTAAAATATTTTTACCAACAAGTCCCAACGACATTCCAAAATTTTACAGAATTTCTGAAGTCCCGAAAACCCTTCTGGATGGATGAAGTAACTTCTTCGGAACTCTCACATTAATACATCGTAAACATTCAAATAATTATAAGCAATAATTAGTCGCCTGAAATATCAATACAAATTGAAAATATCTCCCGAGTAAAAATAAATGCCGTTAACCGGAATTGAACCCGTACCCTCTGATATCAGAATTGAACCCGTATCAGAAGGTACGGGTTCAATTCCCGTTGACGACATTTATTTTTACTCGGGAGATATTTTTAATTTGTATTGATATTTCAGGCGACTAATTATTGCTTATAATTATTTGTTATCCTTTATGCTATGCATAAAACCTTGTCTTATAAACATTAGTTTATCATTAAAAAATATTAAACATTCAAATTGATAGAGTAGCCAATCAGGGATAGGGGAGCAAACCAAGTTGCAGATGGCGTAACCGTCTCCCTTTCTGTGATTTGTCAGTAAATGAATCTGACAGTATATAGGCAACTCGCATTGTAATAGCACTGTTCAGTCCTCGAAAATAAAATCTGCTTACGAATTACTAATTCTTTTTACAATGGTGCGCAAATTGCTGGCTGCGTTAAAACGTAACTACAAATCCCGAATCTCTAAAATTAAATATTTTGTTACACTTTTGACACTTTTGCAAATGTGTTAGAATGTACCTTCCTCACTCATTTGTAGCGTCGCTACGCCAGGCAGTTTCTTTAAAAACGAACATTCAGATCCTGCACATAAAAGTCCCACAGTGGACTGCAAGTATTTGCCTTACCTTAGCAAACTTTACTTTTCTGCACAGGGTCTGGTTATTTCAATGTGCGTTCTTCGGAGACCAATGTATGACTGATGTAGTAGTTTATGCAAAGCATTTAATAATCTACCCTCAAAAGTGTAAACACAGTTCAAATTGCTGCAAACAAAAATCAACAAAACATTAAACAAGAAGACTTATGGAAACTGGAGTGGCAAGTAACTGATGTGAGAAATGCCCATCTCGTGTCTGACCCACCGAGAGACAGTCCTCTATCAACGGGATAAGTTACTTACAGCCGTTTTGCCTGCATGATGCACGGGTGAGGCCTAAAAGACTCGGTGATGTTTGAATGTTGTGCGGTGCTGACTACCGAGCATGTAATCAACGATAACAGGAATTGATAAGGTCCACAGCCAACACCCGAGGCCCTACGAAAGAAGAATTTATAGTTATAGTTAGTAAACAGCAATTAAAAAAACTTCTAGAAAATGTCTAGCACACCATTTCATGGTAGTAGGTCTGTTATATTAGATTACTTACTATATATCAATTTTTCTATAAGCCTTCTCTTTTTTAATGTAAAACTACTTTGCCAAATGTAGATTAACTCATTACAATACCCGCCTCCTTTGGGTAAATTCTATTACTAAATCGTACATTATGATGAAAATCAAAGTTATAATAAAGTCGCATACATTTGAGTGTTTACACAATTTTACACAGCCCTGAAAATGTGAAATAATTCAACTGGTACAAACATATATATATTTGGGGATAACTGTAGACAAGCACATGGAATGTAGACAAGCGCCCTTGAGGTGTTTTTGCACAAAAACGGCGCTATACAAGTCATCCAAGTATTATTATTTTATTATTAATGGAATACTCACATAAGTAAAATTTGCAAAAATTTATGGGCTATTGCGGGGCGAATTTATAAAATTAAATATTTCATGCTTATAAATACTTTAAAAATAATCTATTTGTCACTAGCGGAATCTACTATCAGATACGCAAAACTCTCAATGGGGAAACTCGTGCAAGACAAATATCGGTTACATTTAAACTATCAAAAACTCTTAAGCTTTTGGTAAGCAAAAGTATTTATGCAGAAAGAAGAAATATAAAATTATAATATGAGTCATTTAATATATTACCTGTTAGAGGGATGTTATGGTTTAAAATTGTATGCCAAAACCTATTGTCAGATTCCATATACATATTTATTTATTTAAATACAAACGGCACAACATAAAATAGAAATATAGTTAAAAGTACAAGGTAAGTATACAGCATAAAGTTAAACGTATAATATAAGGTATAAAGTGTAGAGGTTAAATATAAAGTTAAGTAAAAAGTATAATTTACGGTGTAAAGTGTGAAGTTATATAAAGAAAAAGTAAATCACACATACGACACAAGATTTAGTCAAAATGAAGGTACCTATGTCCATTCCAAAAATTACTAACAAATATGGCCAGCGAATTTGCTTATTTTGTACCTTCTATATAATAAGATGCCAATGGGTTTGAAAAACGAATCAACCGGCAACACTGAACTCAAAAAAGCTAAAAAAAAAATTTAATAGGTCAAAAATGTTTATATTGGTATTGCTTATAAATACATTAGTATCCATTGAAGTAAGCATGTAATTGTATAAATATGCCTCTGAGGGTGCTTAAGTATGTTGTGCGCTTTTGAGTGTGTATGAGACTGTGTTATATCTGCATATATATATTTTATGCATTTGTATTGTAGTCACTTGAAATGTTATTCTTCTTTATCTATTTTATATATTGTGATTTCTATTTTTATGTGTGCTTTATTTATATAATTAATATTGTGAAATTTACCTGCTGACAAACTGCTTTGGCAGTTTACCGGGTGCTAAAAAGAAAGAAAATAAGAGGTGGATATTTTTACATCAACTCGCCTTTTGAAAAGGGACTCTATATCCTCACTTCAAAAGTAAAACCCATTAATTATTGCCACACTATTATCTGCCAGTTAACGAGTATTAACATTGAATCCATAATATTATGTGCGTTGATAAGTGTGGCTTTGTTTGTTTTGCTTCACCCTATTTCTAAGAACATATCGATAGCCTCTATGTTAATGGAATAAATATTTACAGCAGTTAATGAGTCTAACTCTATTAACCCGTGAACACATTAACGTGAGTTATAGACCCCGTGAGGAATTGAAAAAAGTATGCCCTCATTTTCTCAAATTTCCTTCGATATGTTTGTACGACGATTTTTTATTGAGAATCCGCAGCTTGTTTTGTAGCAATACGAAAATTGAATAAACAAAATTAATATCGTTTTTCAATGACAAAAGATAGTGGATTGTAAGGATCAAGTTTGTTACCTACAGCGGGCACCGACTTACTTCCTTTTCAACACAACTAGTGCTCGGTGAAAAATTCAGTTTACGAAACTATAAAACACGTTTAATTACACAAACGTATTATTGTCACTACACTTTTTTTTCGTTTCAAATAAAATGGTTGTTCAAAATCTTAAATCTTCGAAAGTTCTTCACCGATTACTTTGAAATTTTGACTCAACGTTGCATTCTAATATGCGTGTGTTTTTATAAATCTATATTATGTAGATATCACCTGTGAGAGGTAAAAACATGCTTATTTGAAAAACAGCATAATCTGTCAGACAAACATGCTTTTTTGGAAAAAAAACAGCGTCATCTGCTGGACATAAAAGCAACCCTCGCTATTGTTTTTCTATCTGCACAGATTGAGCCACAGCAACGCGTGGCGGGGTACAGCTAGTAATTAATAACAAACTTTGACAAATCTTTCGCAAACATGCAAGCAATGGCGGTCGATGACTTTCGGAATATATTACAATTCTTTAGAAATTTCTATAGTAAACTTGTAAATGGAGATAAAAAGTGTGGTGTTGCCACTTTCTAACTCTGCTTAAATCATATATCTCACAGTAATAGAAAAGAAGATTGAATGACTTTTATGAGTCTGTCTCAGTTTGTGCCAAAAAATGCACAAAAATACTCTACTGCTATCAATGTTCCGTGTACTAAAAAACGCACAAAAATGCCCAAGGGGTTAAACTTTAGCGTTTATAAATTCTTTTAAAAAAAAATTTTCTCAGATTTCTATGGACTCTCTACTGCAACGAGGCTGGCACGCACATCCAAAAGTTTGAGTTCATCAAAGCCCTACAGCAGGAGAATGCCTCCCTCCACCCGCCCGGAGTGCGCCCTGTCTCCATCGCATCCTCTGAGTCCCTGAACGCTCTGTTTGGTAAGAGCGGGGAGAGGGCAGATTTCGACGCCTTTAGGAACTGGATCCAGCTCAGGGCGGACGCAACGGTTCTATCCAAATGGATCCTGCTGGAGCCAAGAGTCAGGCTGACCTCCGATCTGGAGACGCCCACATTCTATCAGACGTTGGCGGGCGTTACACATTTGGAAGAGAGAGTAAGAAATTTATACTTTACTAGTTAACTGCTATTATTTATGTGTATGTGATTCAATGGGACCTATTTTCAGTAGTTTTGTCTGCAATGTAAATATGCCAGTAGTAGTCGCTAGTAAATAATTTATTGTCAAAGGTAACATGGTAAGCAGTCAAAAATTGAGTTCCATTTTATTAACATCCCTGAACTGGCAGAGGAAGGACGAAATAAGATCTCTGGTGCATATGCTTGGTAAAACCATGTACAATATACAACCGTATTACTGATGTAGAGATCCTCTAAGAATGCAAGGCAAATGTATTGAATTATATTAATAAAAGATGTTTAGATGATTTGGACGTGTATAACAAAGAGATGGAGAAAGGACTGTCAGGAGAATATATATATGTAATGAGCTAGTGAGTGGTAAAAAAGTCAGGAACGCCCCAAGAAGACATGGCACCATCTAATGAATCCAATACTTGTATCGGTTAATGTCAAGTGTCAGTTTGTATAATAGAAGAGTATGTATATGTAGCTAGTGAACTCTCCGTTATGTATTACAAATATTACTGCATGCACCTGCAGCAGTGAGGTTTGTGGAAGTTGCAGTATTCTGTATCTAGATTCATCCATTTCCCCCAACATTAACCGCCATATAGGAGAAGAAAAAAATAATTACACCAAGCTCAAAAAGACAATCGTTTAATTAATTAATCTTGCAGATACCACAATTTTTTTGTTTGTGACAATTTATTCATTGTTGTTCTATAGTCAATTAAATATATGTAATCAGAAATTAACTCAGCCAACAATCCAATTGCAATTCGTAATTAATTTGACATGTTTAAATAATATAATCTTCCTCTTTCACCACACTGTGTTTACATTGCGAAAATTCCTAAATAATTTGCTGATAGTGGTGATAATATTGTGTTGTTATCTGGGCTAAAAACATTTTCATATTGTTTGTTCGACGTCAACAACGAACCGAGGCTTAAAGAATGCTGCAAATAAATTGCCGCTAATCTGTCTGGAGCAACATGCTTCTTGATAACATACACAATCTAGTGCTGCAGCTGAGGTATATACTCTTACCTATATCACTATTACGTGCTGCGTTTACGAGGCAGAGGGAGAGGTCGTAACCAAGGGCGGCTGGTTGCACAGTGTGTTTGAGTGCAGCACTGGTAAATTATAATAAACTTTATACAATCTACAAAAGTCATTTAAAAATATTATCAGGGAGAGCAATTTCTCTACAAGGAGATACCTTGAAATTGCCAGTGGCCACCGTGCGGCTACTCTTGGCTGTGTGCAGACCAATGGTTTAATGGTGAAATTATTAGTGACCTGAAAAAGAAATGCAAACTTCACAGAAACTGGAGGCGCACCGGATTGATAAGATATCGGGAAAAGTTTTGCATTCTACGATCTAAAATCAAACGTAGTATAAATATTGCGTATAAGAATTACATAAATAATATCGAAAAAAACGTCAAGAGTGATCCGAAATCCTTCTGGAAATTTGTATCCGAAAAGAGGAAAGACGGTGGGTTTCTAAACTCAGTGTCATGGAACGGAAGTACTCATACTGGGCCCGATATTCCGGAAGCATTTGCGAATTACTTTAAGTCAGTCTATAGCGAACATAGTGCAGAATTTGACTCATACACCCCAGGCGGTTACTCTTCACTAGCTCAAAATGTTGAAATTTTAAGTGTAAATAAAAATGATTACCTAGCTGCAATTAAAAAACTAAAACCAAAAAAATCTGTTGGACCAGATTTTATTAACACAATTGTCCTGAAGGGATATGCAGATCCGTTAATGGTACCGCTTTTACATATCTTTAATATTTCACTTAACTCCGGTAAGTTCCCCGACCGCTGGAAAATCTCAAAAGTCACGCCCTTACACAAAAACGGCGATAAATCATGTGTATCTAATTACAGACCTGTGGCAATTCTTTCGGCACCGGCCAAATTATTTGAACTCGTAATACAAAAACGTATATACTATAAAGTAGAACCATTTCTCATAAACCAGCAGCATGGGTTTAGAGAGGGCAGGTCTACAACGACCAACTTAATGGTATTTACGGATTACGTCTCAAATATATTGGACAATAACGAACAAGTAGATGTCTCATATAATGATTTTGCGAAAGCTTTTGACAAAGTGGATCACCTCATATTACTTAATAAACTTGAAAGCTTCGGCTTCTCATACATGCTGCTTTTGTTCTTTCATAATTATTTGTCTAATAGAAAACAATACGTTGTTTACGGGCAGTTCACATCGAAACTCTACGCCACAAATTCTGGGGTCCCTCAAGGGTCTAATTTAGGACCACTATTATTTTTATTGTTTATTAATGACATAGGGATGTTTATAAGATTTGTAAAATTTTTATTATTTGCGGATGACATTAAACTATACACCTGTATAACGACAAATGAAGACTCCATTCGTCTACAAATCGATATCGACGGTATAGTAGAGTGGAGTCATCAAAATAAACTTCATTTTAACAGTAGTAAGTGTTCAATTATGTGCATTACAAGGGCAAAGCGTACTTTATATTTTAACTATAAAATGTCTGGTACCTCTCTAAAACATATTTCGATAACGAAGGATTTAGGAATCACTTTTGACACGCGTTTGACTTTTCGAACTCATATCGATTCGGTGTGCAACTCTGCAATGCGAATGCTGGGTTTTGTTATATGTAATTCGAAATCTTTTACGAATACGGCAGTCATAAAAATGCTTTATTTTACTCTGGTTCGCAGCATTCTTGAGAGTGGATCGATAATATGGGGACCCGAAGATGCCCTTTACTCAAATGATGTAGAAAAGGTGCAAAAAAAGTTTATGCGATACCTCTACATGCGAGAGTTCGGATATTACCCTTTATTGTATCCCTCTGATTTTCTTGCTGGAATGCTGGGGATAGAACGTCTAGACGTTAGGAGAAATATTGCAATGGTGTTAGTGGCGCACAAGCTGCTAAATGGGCACATTTGCAATCCAGATATTCTGGAACGAATTTCTTTTTATGTCCCTGATAATTTCATCAGAGCTAGACAGCACAGATTATTTATTTTTCCAAGGGGCAGGACCAACCTACCAATGATCATGCCTTTGGGGAGAATAACTACTTTGTTAAATCACATTTCTTCTGTGATTGACATTTTCAATTTGAACCATAGAGAATTTAAGACGGCAATAAGCATACTATTTAACAAATCTGGTTAATCAGATAGTATTGATGTACTTACCCATGCAAATAAATGTATGTACTTACTTCTTATAAACTGTAATTTATAAACTGTTATTTGTGAAATGTAAATGGCTTATACTGTTTTTCACAATAAATCAATAAATAAATAAAACAAGTGGATCAATTTATGATTTTGTATGTAACTTCTAAAACTTTGAAAGCGTATCGAGCCGGCCATATGTACGGAATATTAGCCTGTTCCCGTGTTTTACATGGAACCGTGATTTTCCGAGTCCTGCCGAAGTTTAACGATTGTAAATAACTCGAGCATGAACCATTACCCGAGGGTACATACCCCACGTACTATGACCGAAGTTCTTCGATTGTAGATCACTAGTTAGTCTAGCCTGGTCCCGTGTTTTATATGGAACCGTGATTTTCCGAGTCTTGCCGAAGTTTAACGATTGTAAATAACTCGAGCATGAACCATTACCCGAGGGTACATACCATACATACCCGAGGTACTATGACCGAAGTTCTTCGATTGTAGATCACTAGTTAGTCTAGCATCTAGCTGCTTTTAGCGTTTTTAGTATTGATCCTGCTAAATACTGATAAATTAATCCTGTTAATTAATAAATTTATTATAAAAATAAATGTAATCAGTGTTAAATTTATAAGAGATAAGTAAGAGTAGGTGAAATTATTTTTACCTGCCACCATCACATTTTCAGGGCAGCGCTGGCCGCCGCTGGTTATAACAGAGCTGTCAGTGGTACGACTATATTAATGTATACAGCAATACATGTTATTTGGTTCTACCTTCTCGTTCGTTCAGGCGGGGGCGGGGTGCAACGCATTTCCTGGTGGCCCGATGTTCAATAGGACTGAAATTTTCCATTAAAATATTTTAAATTGCGGCTTCTATACTGAAGACGCTTTTCACCATAAATAAACCATTCACTAGATCGATATCTTTGGGCTTTTTGTATGAAACAAACTGGTCCTCTATTTAACCATAGATGTGCCAATATTTAGACAAATCACGTCGAACACTATCGACGAGGATAGAGGAAACTCGAAAAAAGGCGCCACCATAGACAATATAATTCTCAATCTCATTCTCGTTCTCATCTCACCTACTTATTAGCCTAAAATATTTTTAAAATAAAAATGTTTTACGTGTCAAAATATTATCTCACGACAGGAAAATGAAAAACTCAGTTACATGTTAAGCATTTTTATTTCAGCAAGACAATAAATTATAGATACAGGTTAAATCATTAACGAAGGTAGAATGATGGAATCCTACCTAGCATGATGCAATCACGATCCAGTACGACCTTACAATACGCATATTACTGTCAGGAACACGGATCCTGTCTGAAAAAGAAAATTGATTAATTTCTACGGTGAAGTTAAATTAAGGCTTTTACAAATGAGCAAATTAGGAACAAAGAAAAGAGAGATTCTCACCTTCTTTTGGTTACTTGTTCTATTTTGTTTTTGAGATGTCAATATTAAATGTTGACAACGCGTAATTTCACAACGAAAAACCCGGTCTTTTGCTCCCGATTGAGAAATGAGAGCCACAAACTAACGGTCATCTCGCTAATATTGGCAATGAAAGTGTTGCCTGTCTGATGATGTTCTTGTAATATAATAATATTTAATATTTAAACAATCTTGCATTGGAAAATCTCATAAAAAAATTGTCACCACTTCTATTACGGCAACATTGCTGCTTAACCTGCTTTGTTGGACACTAATGACCAGATTTATTACATATTTTTATTATTCTATTGTTAATGCATAACGTTATATAATGGTGATATTAAATAATGAAACAGTTTTAATGATTGTAAAATAAATATAAAGAACAGTAGACCTCGCAAAACCAAAACTTTCTCTGAAATCATAAGATTTGTAATTAGGTAGGTACATTCAAACCTACCTAATTAATTACAAACCATGTATTATTTTACGTAATATATATTTTTTATTTTAAATAAGGAATTATACAATTTGGCCAAAGAAACTTCGCTATCTCAATGACGATTAGTTTTCAAAACCTTTAGATAGGTTGGTGCCATAATATTGAAAAAATGCGAAAAAGAAAGTCCATATTAACGCGACGATTACACTTTTGAAAAAATAATCTTTACTGAACTATTAAAATGGCCACCATTTTGAACCAACATAGAAACATACAAACAAATTTACAGACAAACGAAATGCTAAACGATTGAGTTAAAACAAGATTTCGCTATGTTCAATCAATAATAAGAGGGAAGCCTCGGGGTGTCCTGTGAAATTAATGTTTTAAAAGTTCAGAAAAAATACATTGTCTCTGAATAGCCCGGGTTAGACACAAAACTCTTTTCACTTGACCCTCGTAGTATGAAAGAAATTAATATCTCAATTCACCTAAATTATCTATGTCAAAACAAGCAACATTTTCCATTTATAATGATGACAGTATGAGGAATTCAATATTGTCAGGTTTTTCTTAACCGAGGAAAGTTTTTTTTTTTAAATATAATAATAATAATATATCTTTATTTAAGAAATTTTTAATAGCGGAATCAATACTATAAAATGTTTTCAAGGGACCTTCTAATTTTTCTAAGACTTTTTCATTAATTTTACGTGCATCTACATTTTTGGGACACAGTATCGCTCTGTCACTGAATAAATTTGAATCGGCTACAGAATGAGAATCTCCGTAAAGTGCGCTAATAACATCTTGGCAAATCGTACTTGACGGTAAAACTATTGATGACGGTACGCAACTTTGAGGAGTTGGTAATGTTCCATTCCCTAACTCCAACAACCATTCGGCAAACGCAGTCTGGTCGCTCGCAGTACGCATATTGATATTTAGATGGATCGTTTTAAATAATCTCCAAAGCGGACTCCTTTTGATGGACGATGCAACAATTTTTCCGCGGGAAGCTCTACGACAAACGGGCAAGACTTGTCTAAAATCTCCGCCTAAAACGATAACTTTCCCGCCAAAGGGCAGTTCGTTTCTCATTACATCTCTTATCGTACGTTCTATCATTTCAAAAGCTAAAATAGGAGCCATCGGAGCTTCATCCCACAATATTAACTTGGCGTTTCTTATTAAAGTTTTATTTTTATTTGAAAGTCGACACGTCATCGAACTATTTAAATTTAAAGGTAAATTATGTGAAAGAATCTGAAACATATTGGGAATATGTATAATATAATCGCTCAATATTTTTGCTAGATCAATAATTTCGAATTTGGGTGAGGGCACCGGTAAACGTCCTATTATTACTTTTGATTCAAATTATAATGCATATATTATATCAGTCATTTTATGTGAAAGAATCTGAAACATATTGGGCTGTATAAATTCTCAAATAGTTTCCAGATAGACTTATATTCCCACAATTATTAATGAAAATGAAAACTAAATATTTCTTGCAATCTTATCTTTACCTTATCAGCAAAGAACATTAATTGTTATAACAGATCTCTTACATATCAAATACTTGCCGCTTCAATGTGATAGTACTCGTTCAGATTAAGGTTACTAATAAATACCTCGACTTATCTGTCTTCAATATATCTGGACATGATAAGTCAGTATCGCTTGGACATCTTGTTTTCACAGTCATTCATTTGGCATTACACGATCCATTAATATTGGACTTAGCGTCGAACACTTATTGACGAATAACAAGGTAAAGTACTGTCAATAATAATTATTCTAGAAATAATGATGTTGCAAAACTTCTGAAGAACATGATAATCATGAAGATTCCACCATAGCTAATGTATCATGTGTAAACACTCAAAGATTATAGAAAATTTATTTCTGATCCTATTAATGATTCTAACGGTCAATAGTTTTTTACTGTTGTGCTAGTTTTGGAGTACAGGCCCAATTAATTGCTCTTTCGAAATGGTTGTTGATTTTAGAAATAAGTGTTGTCATAAGTAAATATTACAAACTATATTGCAGAAATGTTTTTTCTTCTTGCAAAGTGTCCATGAACTACTCTGATGATGGACACAGCAAGAATGTACGAAACATTGAGTCACCCCAATAATCAATTGACGAAGTTTATTTCTGCTTTATTCCATAAGGAAACTGTAAAATTTGAATTATTCCGATTCCATAATGATTTCCTTAAGATGTTGGAAAGTTTGGATTAAAAGTATCATGAAGGCCTCCGTGGTGGAGAGTTAAGACTCTCGACTAGCAATCCGGAAGTGGTGGGAGCGCCGCTACTCCCCACTTTCTTCTTTTTCCCTTCCTACTACCTTCGGCATCACACCATACCCCAGTTGGGGGTGCCATAGTCTTATTGGCTCCAGACGGTTAGGAGCAGCTGGGACTCTTGTGCGGTATACACATTAAAAATTTTACTGTTAAAAAAAATCCTAATAGATGTCAAAAGGTTTCTCTCTTGGTCTTTTGTGTGAAGTTTATCTTTTATATTATGCTACAACAAAAAATTGTGCTGACAGATCGGTACTGTGAGATTATCAGAACAGTCTAGGTGCTTCAATAAATCAACTCTCTGAGGCAAACAATATTTACTAGTCATTAAAATGATATAAGATGTGTTGCTTTAGTAATTATGTATGTCAAAATAAGAAAACTGTTATATTATTTTGTCCACATCACGAGGCCCAAGTACAAAGTCTCCAAACTGATGTCCAGAGGAAGATCGATGAAAGACGAAACTTCGTGTTTTTTTAAACTTACATTAATGTTGTTTTGTGCTGCAGTCTGTAGGACAACGACTGATTTAATGATAGGCTACCTCAAATAGGTGAAGAATCTCCCTATTGAACGGTCTCTGTCCTTTTTTGAGTTTAAAAAACAAAAAATTTATTTTTTATTGAAGGAAGTGAAAATGAAAGTCGTTAATAATAATTATTTTATTATTATTAAAATATGAATAAAGAAATATATTAGAAATTCATCATTGCATTTAGGATAGATCCATTGCCAATTTTAGTGAGAATAGAAGCAAATATAGTGCACAGAGTTTTGGCGGCCGGGCGGAAAGTTCCGACGAGTCACGAGGCTGGCTGAATGAAGCGTTGTTCCATGCAAGAGCTTTGTCACGTCTTGCCACGCAAGAGTCGATTTTACCTCCCTAGAATTGTTTCACATTAATAATTCCGACACTCTCAACTACATGTGTTGTACTGATTGGCAGATTGGACACGTTTTATTTGAGCAAGGAAGTAATTTAACAATGAACATGCATACATTATTTTTAACAATGGGTATTTAAGTATAATATATAGGCAATTCTTAACAGTTCTTGATTGCTTGTTTTTGTAGAATTATACTAGACTCCCGCATTTATAAATTGTAGAGGACAAACCATGATTGCATTGTCACGTCACCATGTAATTCACTCCTATTCACCATGCAATTAACTCCTATTCACCCCAAAATGCCAGATGTAAAAAGTAGTGAAAAACTAGAATGAAAACAAACAACAGCCGCCCCAGGAACTATTTATTGGATAACCAAAACCTCTGCCATAGGTCACCCCAAGTGTTTCGCTACATTTGGTGATTTAGCAGGGGTGTCCGGGGTCATTGTGTGAGGTGTGTTCAGGATGCTCCTGCCCGTCACCTGCGTGGCGTGCCAGATCGGGAGAGGCTGGTTTGGGGAGACCCTTTGACCTCTCCAACTGGTATATTGACCAATCGCCTTGCGCCGCAGTGGGAGGGATACATTCATATGTCTGTCACTCTTGGACACTGATCCCTAGATTCCTACCCATCCCTCATACCTTTTACCTTTCCAGAACTTCCTTTCCTTAAAAAGACCCCCCACACAGCATCCCAAAAGATGACATAGGTCCTGAGGAAAATTATTTTCCTAAGGGCCTCCTGTGTGAGGTTAATATAAAAAAGTTTTTCATCAAGCATTGTGAATTCTCTCTGTTTGCATAAAATTTGTTTAAGTTTTTGTCTATCCTGTAAATTGACCGAATATGATTTACGTGGTGCGAGATTGGTGTCGATGAAAAGTCAATTGCTCTCCTCTAAAAATAAAATAACGTTTTTGTTCCTAGGACATCTCGGCGCTGGAGAAATGCTTCTGGTACCTGCAGTCCCGCTCGCCCACGGGGCAGCTGGACCTCCCTGTCCTGTCCCCGCTGCTGTCCCCCCCGGTGCCCCGCCAGGCGTTGCAGGGCCTGTTCCTAGCGCTGGACGAGAATCGCGATGGACACGTCGACTTCAAGGAGCTGTGCTGTGGCCTCAGTGCCGCCTGTCGGGGGCCCTCGTGCGAACGGATGAAGTGTGAGTATCCTAATGCCTAGCTGTTTACCATTGCCTTTAAATATATTCTCCAATTGTAAGTTGGGTTGTTTAATAAGTTGAATTTTGAATCCAGGACTTCTGGCACTGGGGTATTGTTTTGTTAAATGTAAATTAATTTAATTGCATTGCAATTTTTGTGTTTAACATGCCGTTAGATTGAATTGTAAATTTTCGTGTTTAACATGCTGTTAGATTGAATTGTAAATTATGTAAAATGAGTTTTAAAATGGAAGCAATAGCAAAATTAATTATCAATGTAAGATAATAAGTAGAACAATTTTTATTGGAACAACTTTTCTTTAACTTTTGAAGATTGTACCCATCAATATTATCTTGCAACAATTTTTTTCCCCCAAATTTCAATGAATGGGTTTGTAACCTAGATAGTGTCTCGGATAAACATATCCGATTTTTATTTGTATGGGATACCTGTTGACTTTTTTTCTTAAATTCTAAATGAATATTCAATTTTATTTAAATACGGGAAAAAAAATTATGAAAATTAGTTAGTTACAAGATAACATTATTAATTCTGTATTTGAAATATCAGATCGACAAATTTGTTTAATAACTAGATCCCAATGGTTGAGTGGTTAAGACACTGTCTCGGTAAGACAAGAGATCCTGGATTTGATTCCTAGTTGTGACCGTAATCTTTTTATTTTCTGTGTCTTGTTCTATTTGATGTTTTGTTCAGATTTGTTAGTACTATCTTCTTTAATCACTAAGAATAATTAGACAATGAAAGATAATGAAGGTATTAAAATTAAGAGCAGGCTTCTAATAATATGACTGAAGTAACGAAATATATTTATTAATTTTAAATGAAAACCAGTAGATTAAAATAGTAACCCAACTTTTCTTTTACATGAACCGGCATCAAAAATGGGAACTATAACAAATTTTAATGATACTCTTTTCTCTTGTTCCAGTCTGCTTCAAAGTCTTCGACACAGACCGTGACGGTTTCCTCAATGAATCGGAAGTTCATCAGATGTGCAACATACTCTGCTCGGTAGCAACGGAATCCCTCCACAACCACAACGGCCAATCCAACGCCTTCCGCCGCCCATCTGCGCAAGAAGTTCCCCTCCGCCCCGAATCCATATTCGACCAGCTGCGCAAGATGTCGTTCTCCGACAAGAACCAAATCCCGCGCAGGAGATCCAGAGAAAAATCAAAAAGAAGCAGCTCTGAAAGACTATTCCATCTTGGAGATAAACTTAAGACAGACTTGAACGAAGACGTCAAAAATAGCCTAGCAATGAGCAGCTTTATAGACTCAGAATCAATGGCAAATCAGATTAAAATAGACGCCAATACATTGAATATTAATAGTCTCGATAGCGGTGAAGAAAGCAGCAGTAGTTTTATCGGGGAAGAAAAGAAAGAGTCTTTGGAGAGCGGTGATGATAAGGTCAGAGTAGAAAAGGAGGAAGACGAGTGGGGGCTGTCGCAAGAAGAGTTCCTGATCTGGGGCGTCGAGAAGGCTGAGAATCTGGTAGCCCCATTTCTTCTTCTTATCTACGATGTCTGCCACATTGTCCTAGGTTTGCGGCCGCAGTGCAAACACCAAGAGCATGAAATTGGTGAGTCTCTTTGCTTAGGTAATCCAATTAAGTAATACCATTACGTATTTCACTTTAGTAAAGTTAACGTTTGTGTAAATATTGGATTTGTCCATTCAATAAAGGGATGTTCAATGTACATAGTTAAGATTGCTTATAGGCATACTACTGATTCGTTAAACCTCAATTTATTTGGTTATAGATACATAAAGATTATGTTATAAATATTACAAGTACGTATATCTTTTTTTTGTCTTTATGTTGTTTATTTCCAGAGATTGTATATTGTCCTGCATGTTAGGAGTTCACCCAAGTTGTGAACGATACTTTTCAAGGGTAATTTGTTTCACTATAGTCTAAGACTTTCAAGATAATAATATAAAAGCAATATAATTTTTTTAAGTATATTCAGTGTAGTGGAAAAATTATAAATAATTATACGCAATTCCATCACAATAAAATATCGACTTTTTAAATACTTTTCGGTAATGAATGAATGCAAATCTTGGAAGTGGAAATTAACCGACTTCCCGACGTCCGGTCGAGCTGAAACTCGTCAAATAGACACATTTTCGATGACAATACATTCTGTCAACTTTTGGTGACAATCACGTACACAAATGACGACATTACAGCAGTTAATATACGAAATAAATCTCAGTCCTACCCGATCGGCATTTGGCGAGGTTGGTAGTGTTGTCGACTCCTGTTCCTGGGTAAGAAGGTTCAATCCTCAGTCAAGCCAAAAAATTTAGTTTTTAAAGACATTTTGAAATAGATTATAGTAAAAAACTTTGTTTAAGGATAAAATTTATTATAATAAAAATTACGTACACCACTTTATTTGAAATTAACCCGTAAGAGCCTTGTGTTTAACAAATAAGGTTATAACATATAAGGTTAACACTGCAATTGCAGTGTTTCGTGACATGCGTGGACACAATTCTTCAACACTTCAATTGCAGGGCTCCGGCTCCTAAGGGTTAAAGACAACTTGTTTCGGATTCAATTGTGCCCTTTTCGGGCACTACAAAATAAAATAAATAATATTTGAAAATTTAAATTTTTTACACTTATTTCAAAATTTGGCAGCACAAAACATTTACTTATGTTCGTCAGCAAATTCGCAACGATACCGTGCAATTTCATAGCTATGTTGAAGTCGAACTCTGTGGCAAGCAGGATTCGGCGGCGGAAGCCAGGATGTTCCAAAAATAATCCTTCCGAGAGAGAGTGGCAAGATTTATCATCAGCTCTTTACTTGTGAAATGCCAGTCTGAACACAGGATGAGCAGATGTCTTCCGTTTTCTAATGTCCATATACAAAGTCTCCAGTTTTAAAATAATGACGAGATTAGCGAGTGTATTCTTCGATCGACAGCAAAGAATGATGTATTACTCCTATTTGAAGTCTCAGGTTCGCAGGTTTGGCAACCGGAGTGGCCCAAAAATCCAGGGTTGGCAATATATATTCAATACACAATAGTAAATACTTCAATGAAGCAAGAGCCACACACTGAAACCATAGTTAAATGCATGTAAAAGAATCCACACACCTTGTTACAAAGTCTTTTATGTAACACAATTTTTTATACTAATCAATCAACCTGTCTTTTTCCAGTTATCCGCTGGCTATCACGCGAAGTGTCCCGCGGCTACTCTGTCGGCCAGTTCTGGTACCTGGTGTCGTCGGAGTGGTGGCAGGCCTGGCACGCCCACTCGGGTGGCGGGGGACGCGGGGCATGCCAAGCTTGCGGCCGCAGGGCCCCTCCGGCCCGGACCCCCCCTATTGACGAGGCCATCGTCTGCGATGAGAGCTTCAACTCAACAGGTCATTCTGAATATGGTACTAGTGAGTCTTTGATTGAACTGTGCTATGTGTCTGTGTATGAAAGCTTTTTCTATAAATTTAAACACGCATGTGCTTCGATGCATTATAGAACATTTCATGGGAGCGGTGTAATGCTTGGTATACCCACATGACATTCAGGTGTCAGTTTCGTCATCAGAACTTTTTCTACATCATTGAATTTGTGTTAATTTCCAAAAAATATGTTAGCCTCAGATTGTTAAGGCGATGCCATACGTAGTAATTCAAAATCATGTGTTTTTGGTTTGAAAATTTGGTCCCCTAGAAATGTTTCAGATGCTTTAATTAAATACTGCGAGTAGAATACATCTTGGCCTTTGAAATAATCGAGTAATTTTTAGATAAAGTCTTTTTATAAGCCCAGAAAAAATAATGTATAAGGCCTATGAAAACTGTTTTAAAGTTTAAAATCTCCTACTTACGAACCCATTTTCGGTTATGATTTTATTGTATAATGTGGCAAATTAAGTTATTTATAAAATGATCGAAAAAAATTAAATATTTATGCCTGAACATTCACAAAATAAAATAAAAGGCACTTTTTGGCCATGTTTTTTTCTTGCATAAATCAAAACAGGCGGATGGTGTTAAGCGGGAATTTAAACCTTATCGCCATCTACGTAAGGGTTGTTATTGATAGCGGCTCAATTTAAAATATTACACGACCTAGTGCATCGCCTTAATAAAAGTTGTCTTTATATTGTGTTTAATTTGTGGATTTCTTTTTCTTTATGTTTTCTGCTATCGGAATCTGTAAAAATTCATCTCAATATTTTCAGAATGTAGAAGTATGGCAGAGACTGTTGCGTTCTTATAGATTTAAACTAGCTGACGTGTACCCAGCATTGCTGGGGGTTATCCTTAGGAGATAGACATATACCATTCTGGACTTTTCTGTAGGCCTGTTCAAGATGTACAATTCCGCAGTACATTATTTTGATATATCTCATAAGGTTTAGCCAGCGCTAGCAATGTAAGTGCCCGAAAATATTTTTTTACGATTTGGTTACAAAACATCGACTTTTCTCTACTTTCTATAAATATAAATTACATGTATTATGTACATAAACCTTCCGGAAGAAATTCTTTAAATAATAGTGAAAACCCTATCAAAATCAGTTGCGTAGTTTAGAAGAACTAAGCGCACAAACAGACAGACGCGGATAGCGACTTTATTTTATACAATTTAGAGATGTAGCAACAGTGAATATATCTTAATATCGCAATACAGCAAAAAGAACAGTTTAACCCAGACCTATTTGTACATACTGAACATTTTTTGTGTCATATTATTGTCATGTCAACATTATGTAAGGAGCACTGTAGGAGTAATTTTAAGAATATGACCACTGAAAACGACACTATTAATTTTATGTTTATTACAGTAAATCGCACTTGAAGTGAAAGAACACAAAACTGCACTATACAAATGTTATGTTAATATTATTACTAGTTAAAAAATTAAGAAGTTTTCCAAGGGACCAGGAAAAAAAACTTATTAAGCGGGAAAACTTCTTATGAGAGCTCCAATGTAGTTAAAATTTTATCTCTAAATTGTATAAAATAAAGTCGCTATCCGCGTCTGTCTGTTTGTGCGCTTAGTTCTTCTAAATTACGCAACTGATTTGGATAGGGTTTTCACTATTATTTAAAGAATTTCTTCCGGAAGGTTTATGTATATAATACATGCATATTATATTTGTAGAAAGTAGAGAAACGTCGATGTTTTTTGATCAAGTAGTAAAAAAATATATATTCAGGCGCTTACATTGCTAACGCCGGCTAAACCTTATAAGATTCATCAAAACAATGTACTACGGAATTGTATAAATCATCGGGTGCACCCGGCGTTGCTTGACTTTTCTCAACTTTCTATAAATATAATATTCATGTATTATACACGGTGTCCGGTAACTCGTAGTACAAGCGGGAAACTGGAGAATCTACACCACATGTGGAACCCAAGTAAACATAAAGTTTTTTGATTTGAGCATTTTCACCAAAAAAATATTTTTTTCGGCTATTTCAGGGTCAAAATTTTTCGTCATTTGATCTGAGATGCCGACGTAACGGATAGGAATTATTATTAGCATAGGTAGGTACTCACAATATGTAGCGATGTTCCGATCTCCAATTCAAAACACAAACACGTAAAATTATTTAAAATGTTCACCGTTAACTTCCAAGCACAGTTTGAATCATGTCGGAGTTAATTTTTACCTCGTCGAAGGCATCGATGATAAGTCTCAAAATCAAAACATTAAAAACGTACAACTGTTTTCAAACACGTCGAACGCATCGAAGATAAATCTTAAAGTATCACTATCAAAACAATAATAATGACGCGTATTAAAACACACAAATTTCGACCACAAATTTCGACTACAATTCGCTTTTATATTTAAATTAACGAGAAAACTTCTTAAAGTAAAATGCAATGTAAACAATGTATAAACAATCACATAAATACGCTCACCTGCGGCGACCCATAAACCAAAACTGACCTACTTACGATTTAACAGAAATGGGACATCTGCTTATCGTGTGTCTCTTTTCTTCATATGTTAGTTGAACCCAGCATACTAGAGAAAGCTATATTTTGCGAATATGTCAAAGATAGGTATGAATATTAGAACAACAGATGTTTTAACCCTGCAGAGCAGAAATATTTTATGATTACACCGGATTAAATGAAGGGTGATTTCAAAATAATGCTTTAAATCCGGGTTTCTTTATTTGTTTTACTTTTAAATAGTTTTAATTAGTTGGGTACTTTGATCTTCAGTAATAATTTATAAGAATTTGATAGATTAGAAGGATTTGATCAAAAAAAAACCAACTTCTGACTCGATCTACTCGAAAACGAAAGCTCAAAATAAAAAAAATTATACTACAAAATCGACTCCAAATGTGATGTAGATTCACCAGTTTCCCGCTTGTACTACGAGTTTCCGGACACCGTGTATATATAAACCTTCCGGAAGAAATTCTCTAAATGATAGTCCATAAATCCATTGCGTAGTTTAGAAGAACTAAGTGCACAAACAGACCGACACGGATAGCGACTTTATTTTAGTATAATAGAGATATGTACTTGCCGGAAGCATCCCTATGTCGCGGACGGAAGTGGCACCATCTTTTGTCGATGATTTCTACACGGTATTACATAAAATTAGATAGGTAGAATTAGGAGTCTACGAACTAATAAAGTGTATAGCGCCCTTGATGTGAATTTTCGCAAAAACGGCACTTTACAAATCATCAAATTATTATTATTAGTATGTAAAACAAAATGTTTAGGTAGGTGTCGCAGGTACTTGTAGTGAATAAATATAATTATTTTTTAGACAGGATTATTATTTTTTATTAAGCGATTTCTTGATACCAATTAAAGTAGTATAATAATACCTTGGAGCAGTGGATTTTTACAAAAAACGGCATTGGGTAGATCATCCAATTATTATTATTTAATATCGTGGATTATTGACCAAAACGGGTTTGTTTTTATTCCGAAACTTTCCTTTTTTAACAAAAAGTTTCCTGTAATTATTTCCCGACTCTAAATTCGATCAATCAATAATAATATATCAATAATGTAATTATTTCCCGACTCTAAATTCGATCAATCAATAATAATAATAAGGAATTGGTTCTCCCACTCTAACACAAGGAAGTCTTTCGCATATCACAAAATATGTCTGTCTGCTCAATCTGTCTGATTGCTCATGGCATTTGGCAGTGGAGCATCGGCTCTCCCACTTTCATACTTTGAACGTATTCAGTAACTCTGATATCCATGGATCCCTTATCGATATATCCGATATCTGGCGGTATTGTGATATCTTCACTGTTACAAAAATATTAGACCCAGGCCTATGTACAAAGCAAAATGACAAGAGAACAAAAGTTAACAATAACATAACTAGCACAGGACAATCACTGTATTTTTCACTCACTTTTCAATCATTGTATTTGTAGCTGTAGTAGTAAACACTGTATTCCAAACATAATTGTAATTGTTGTAATACATTGTTTGTGTTTGTGATCGCAGAGTCCATGGGAGACCTGCTGGTGCGTGCGGAGACAGTTTCCCTGGGCAGCGGCTCCAGCAGCAGTGGAGTATCAAGTTCTAGTGGCTCACGGAGTACCAGGCACCCCGGCCCCATTGACAACTCCCACCTCCTGCAGGCTAACCCTTACAAGGTATGTGCTGGTATAGTTTTAATTTTGTAGCTCTACAATGCATTGCATAACCCCGCAGTGTCGGCTTTAAACATCCTTAACCCGTCATATCCCGGAACCTCATATGTGAGTGCAGCACATTATCTACGAATTAAAAAAAAATTATGTGCGATTTTGACCCTTATGTATAAGGAATTTGTATGAAGAACAAGGTCACAATCGCTTGGGCTATTCTCGTTCTTTACGCAGCAAATACCGAATGACTTCTAGCTTTTCAGATTTTTTACAAAGAATTTTTCTGTGGAATGCCAACGAAATATTTGCCGCGTTTTTAGTGTCAAAGCGTCTGCTTTCATTATTTTTGATATAAATTGATTGTGGAAATAATAGATTTGAGGTATCATCAGAAAGATAGTTTTATCTACATTATTTTGATGTAATTTTTATAATATTTCACCCAAGAAAAGTGATGAAAATTAACTTCGTAAGAAATGTCAAAATTTTTACGTCATAATGAATAATTATATTTTTAGCATTATTTATTTACAGGTTTCTTGTACAAAATAATATTATTAGTAACAACAGTTGTATAAACTACCGAAATCTGGAAGAATTGTTATCATATACTTATGTAATGAGACAAAAAAAAAATTTAAGTGGACACTTGACGTTTGATTTTGGAATTTGAGCTTTTGGAAATTGAGCTAGGAATTTCCTGGTACACCACAGGTTAAAACCGTCTTACTAATTAGATTCTTATTTGCCCGTTCTACGTTGGTGTGGTAAAGCTGGCCTTGAGCCTGGTTTAAGACCGTTTTCACCAAACAAGCGCCATGGTCATAAGTCAAGTTTTCACTGTTCTGACCTTACGCTCCACGTAACATTTAAACCGCGTTTACAAGTACGGGGTAAACATTTTCAATATATACCTGCTGACAAACTACAGAAGTAGTTTGGTAGGATCCTATATATATGTGAGCAAAAATTACACTCAACCGCATTGGTGACACTAAAATTGTGCATTTGGGCCAAATTTGATTCTTACCGGTTGCTCAGTTTCACTGAAAAAGTGTCTATTAGTACTCTTTGGAATGTTAAAATATTTATAAATACAAGACAAAGCAGTTTGTTTCATCAATTTAAAAATGAATTTTCTTTCTCTGTAGGTACGTTCCCTAACCGGAGAAGGGGGTCACCTTCGAAGAGATGTGATGCTAGCCCAGCACCGGGACTTTGAGCTTGTGCCTGATTCTCTGTGGAAAGCCCTCGCCCAGTGGTATGGGGGACCCCAGCCATTGCCTCGACAGGTTCGTATCGATATATTATTATTCCACGAAAATTTGATTGATTTTCATGTCTATTCCTATTTTCTATTGTCTATGACAAGAAATCTAATGTAAACAGAATAATTGTGAAGTTAACCTTGTTGCCACATTAAAAATTTATTACTACCTACTGTGACTTTTCTATGACTTAATTACTATATTTATTTCTAGGTTATTCAACCTCCTAATTCAGAGGTGGAGCTGGAGCTGTATCCAAGAAATCTTAGGCTGCTCAGACATACACCACCAGGCCCACAAACAAGTAAATTAATTTATTTTTAAAAGTCAATAATACTTAAATTCATTGACGGACAGAGGCGTGCCTTTTTAGGCGCATTTGTTAACCCTACATTCACGGGTTGACTAGTTTTTGTTAAGTGGTTTTGTTAAGTGTCTAGGCACGAGGTTCGCTAATACAGTCCCTTTTCGAAAAACAAACCCATTGGGCTCGTGACATAGCTCGAAGTCCCGAAACTAGAGATGATCGGTACCTGAAATACTGTTCTTCAAAAAAGAAAACTATAGGGGAGTAGAATAATCTGAGAAAAAATAATTTGTCATATTTTTTCCATTTTTTCTAATATTTTTCATTTTTTATGAATATTCACAAAGAACCGGTTCCAAAATGAAATCTACGGTTCCAGTGACAGCAAAGGAACCGATTCCATGTAACCGGGACAGGAATATCGATCATCTCTACTCAAAACAAAAGATCACTTGACAGTCGGCCATTGTCTATAATACGTATATCGCACCTGACTGGTAATTTTTAATTATTTCCTTCTTGATTGTGTCGTTTATTATTATTCGATTATTCTCAACACTTTTCCGGTCATGTCCTAGCTGTGATGCAGGGAGCGGCAAAACGGACAGTGCAGTTATGAAGTTCTATTAAAAAAAAACTGCGCTACTTAAAGAAATGGGGTTTATTTTATTCGGTACATAATGCCGTTTTATGCATCAAGTCATGAAGATAACATCAGAAAGATGATGGCCTGATGATTGGCATTGATGAAGGCCATTTCTGAAGTTTTCAGCTGCATTTTGGCACATCTCGACGGGTATAACGATGATTTCTTCCCGAATTCGATCCTTGAATTCTTCCAAGTGTGAGGCCATTGTGTTAAATATGAATTATTTGATTATTCCAATAGCTTCCGGTCCATCATCATCATGGTCTGGCATGGTGGGCGGCTACGGGGCCGCCGCCCTGTCCAGTGTGGGAATGGCGTCCTACCAGTCCACAACGCCGGCCGCGCAGCCCGTGTGTTCCCTGGCGTACACGGCGGCCTTCTCGCGCCTCGCCACCATACGACAGGTTGGTCCATTGGCTGATATAATATATTTTATGATTCTAGAATTCCCTCTCTCCCCAATCAGCCGATTAAAAATAGTAATGTATTCCGTGGTCTCTAATAGATTTCCCTTCTTCATCAGATAATTGCAATCATTAGAACAAAGACATCTGGTGCGTGAAAGAATGAAGAACTGGTATCATTGATCCATTCAGTACTGCTGCACAGCTAACAGTTGGACTGTAGATGATGATTTGCAGACTTTTATTTTTTCTTCATGTTATATAACATTATACAGATTATATAACATTACCTAATTTGTTGTAAAAGTACTCTTGATAAATTTAATATGAAGTGCCAAAAACCTTGTAAACTCACCGTTGGTTTCAAAGAATTTCTCATATTCTCGATATTGGGTCGCTCTCCCCACGGGCTAGTTCAGATACAGATTTGAAGGACTCGCCCGAACGACAATACAAGTTGTGGCGACATCTCCGAGTATGAGACTCGTTTTGCATCCCTTCCTCTTACAGCATGGGTTTCTTTTAGACCCAGGTTCACCCCTCACTTTTTTGTTGTATCTCGTTGTCTGGCCTTCTGTCCACTCTGTATTTGTATTTTCTTTTTTTATGGATTTTTTCTTTCTTGTGTTAGGTGTGCGACTTCATCTGCTGCCAGCTGGGGCTGGCGCGCGAGGAGGTGCGCCTGTGGCTGGTGTTGGTGCGCGGGGGCACCGGAGAGCTGTTAGAGGAGGAGGCCATCACGCTGGCTCAGCTCGGAGCCGAGGATGGCCAGCGCCTACTGGTGGAGGTACGCAACAAGGACCTCACCTGGCCCGAGGAGCTGCAGGCGCTCAGGTACTTAGTTATTTTATGCTTACATTATTTCTTCTTGGGATTAATGATTTACACAAAGTACCCAACTGCCCACTATGTAATGTGTTTTTTCTTTCTCCTTGTAACATTTTGTGTTTATGCATGTAGTGATTACTTTGTTGCTTCACCCAAATGTGTAAATTATTAACCTCAATACAGACTTAGGGTGACCAGATAGCTCATCAAAATTACAATTCAACACACCTTTAAAAAGTGATATAAAGTCATGAAAAGTGACTTGAGTGTTGAGTTATCGTGGAACCTAGTCCTAGTGAGGTTGATTATTAGGTGAAAAATTATGCTTTATATTCTGTAAGAAGCAATAAATGAAATTTTAATAATTTTCCTTATTTTTTTCAGTCTATCCGCCGCGACAGAGGGGCGCAGTAGCGTTGTGTCGGGGGCCACGGGTGGAGTGGCGTCCTCGCCCCACCCGGCCGGGGCCACGGGGCTGCACAACCTGGGAAACACCTGCTTCATGAACGCTGCGCTGCAGGCGGTAAGATCATTTCAACACTTTCACAAACCACCGTTGCCAAAGTCTATCGATGTCTTACCTGAATCCACCAATCTTTTGTTTCAATTAATCCAATGTCTTTCCATCCAATTAATCAAAATAAAAATGTTTAAGGTTTGGAATACGGGTCCGTTGACTAGGTACTTCACTCGAGGGATGCATCTCTACGAGCTGAACACGGACAATCCTCACGGGACTGGCGGGGCCCTGGCACAGAGATATGGAGAACTCTGCAAGGAGGTAGGGATTATATTATTTATACAAATCTGTTCAATAGCTGTAGGATATATGAAGTATGTTTTTTTTTTTTTTTTTGGGAAAACCAACAGAGTTTTTTACATCTATAAATAAAAATAAAATCTAATGACAGATTTTCACATAAACATCAAATTATAACAAAAAAACTAAGGGTCCAGTACCCGTGGTCTAAAATATTTACAAAAGTAGCATAAAATATAGTCGCTTTTTTATTCGAAAGGTATAGTAAATATCTAGTACGGATATGTGCTACTTTATTTATTTGTATTTCAAATTATAAAATATGGGCCTTTAAAGAATTTTTTAACGATATTGACAATTATTTGTGACTTAATAGTAATTACTAAAAAATAATCTTACCTTTCCCCTACTATGCAAATATAATGAATATAAAATTTTAAAAATATATGAATTGTTAAAAAACACTATTTGATGCCAAAGTTACCTATAAAATCATGAAAAATTGAATTCTTTAACCCATTACCCTCCGAATTAATTATGAAATCTGCAGTGGTGTACTAAATCTAATATAACTCTAAAACCCTATGTTTAAACATAATAATTTTTTTCAAATTTACTTTTGTATTGGATCAAGTTATGTCAAAAATATATTTTGTGATAAAAGCAAAAACAATAATGTAAATGCGGATATAAAAATAACGTTTTCCAGGTGTGGCTGAGCGGTGCCCGCTCCGTAGCCCCGCTGCGCGTGCGCTGGTGCGTGTGGCACCATGCCGACCGCTTCAGCGGCGGAGGCCAGCACGACTCGCAGGAACTGCTGGCCTGGCTGCTGGACGCCCTGCACGAGGACCTCAACCGCTCCCCCCGCGGTCTGCCCTACCGCGAGCTGGGTGACTCCAACTGCAGGCCCGACCAGGTGACACCAAAAGACTGCCAATAGTAACATTCCACTTGAAGACAACCTTGCAAACTTTTGTACTGACTTCACTCACAACCTCCTCCAAGGTGTGGAAAGAACCATTGAATTTGGCATCCACCTCTGGTCTGGAGCCCCAAAACACCTGAAAAACCTCATGACTCTGTGCAGAAATGAGCGGCCCGTTTGATAGCTTTCCCACCTATGCAACATTTGTACACAATTGATATTTGTCACTTGAGAATGGGTTTCTTCGACTCAATCTTGAGTTCAACAGTTCGGCTGTGGAATGATTTACCGGCCTCTGTGTTTCCTCCCTCCTACAACATGGGTCTCTTCAAGACTCAGGTTCACTCCTTCATTTCCACAAAAAGACCCTCCACTCGAATATATTTTCAAATATTTTCCTCAGTGTGGATTTAATGTTAAAAAAGCGCCTTATTGACACAAATATTAAACTGCTAGGGTTTTCTCTTCCGGAAGAGTGTAAGAGTCTCAACTGCACCCAACTCTGGAAAGGAAGGAAATAGAATGACAGAAATAATTCAACCCGATGTTGCCAGGTAGATAAGAGTAGAAATCCTAACATGATTTGTTTTCTTAATGCTTGCAGGAGGTTGCCCAAGAAGCCTGGGATCACCATACAGCTAGCAACCAATCCATCATCACGGAGCTGTTCTATGGCCAGCTCAAGTCCAAGGTACCCGTCATTCCACTCTGCACTTTTAGCTACAGCTCCATTCTATAAGATTCTGTATTATATATTATTCCCGCAGGTAACCTGTGCATCGTGCGGCCATGAGTCAGTCAGGTTTGACGCCTTCAATATGCTCAGCCTACCGCTTCCAATGGAAAGCTACATTGTGGTTGAAGTCTTAGGTAAGTAAATAACACTTATATTATTTTGTATTCATTTTTTGCAAACTACATAATATACTATAATGAAATTACCCGTCCATTATTGACCAGTGATTTCTTATCTCTCCCTTACTTAAGGTTATCCATATTTTTTTTGTTTTAAACTTTACTGTTATGACGAACAAATGAAGATAGACTTGATAAACATCCAAATTAATAGACCAGCCAATCAGGGAAAGGGAACAAACCAAGAGCACGGGAGGTGTGACCTGTGTGACCCTTTCTGTGATTTGTCAATAAATGAATCTTCTAGTATACAGCCAACTCGCATTGTAATATCACTATTCAGTCCTATAAAACAAAATCTGCTTACGAATTACTAGTCCTTTTTACAATGGCGCGCAAATTGCTGGCTGCGATAAATCTTAACCACACATCCCATATCGGATAAACAAAAGTTCGCGTTTATTTCCAAAATTATTTATTTTGTTATACTATTTAGTTAGACACTTTTACTAAGGTGTTATAATTTACCCACCTCACTCATTTTTAACATCGCTACGCTCGGCAGGCGGCAGGCTACGCCAGGCGGTTTGTTTAAAATCAAACATTCAGATCCTGCTTAGGAAAGTTCCACAATGGACTGCGCTGCAAACCTTTGCCTTACTTTAGCGAACTTTCCTTTTTTTGCGCAGGTTCTGGTTATTTCAATGTGTGCTCTTCGGCGGTTAATGTATTACTCATGTCATGGTTTATTCAAAGCATTCTCGAACCCTCCTGGCGCCAAAAACATATTCACGCGGTTTGCCATCAATATTAAGTGTGAGGCGGAATTGAGCTATTTTACCATTCTCAGTAAACTGTCCCTGCTATGAAAAGAGTTGTGTTTTTATTTATCACCTAGTTTATATTACACAAGTTGCTAAATTTACCATCTAACTAGAACAACACCCAAGAGAACCAGTGGTTCCATCACACCAAAGTTCATTATTTTTTTTTTTGGTAAACTAATGTTTAAGACAAGATTTTTTATGCATAGCACAAAGGGTAACAATTATTTTATAAGCAATAATTATGAGCCTGAAACACTCATCCACATTGAAAAATCTCCTGATAAAAGATACATGACGCCAACGGGATGTAACAAGCAGTAATTGTTGAATGAAACACTAGTATATATTGAATTATTTCGCGGATAAGAGATAAGCCGCCATAGCTCAGTGGTCAGAGCTGTCGACCGGAAATCGAAAGGACACGGGTTCAAGTCCCGTTGGCGTCATGTATCTTTTATCAGGAGATTTTTCAATGTGGATGAGTGTTTCAGGCTAATAATTATTGCTTATAAAATAATTGACCCCAAAGTTCGTTGGGGAATTTTGGTCAAATGGAGGCCATCTTTCAGCATTCAGCTAAAACTCAGAAACAAGTCCCGGTTTCATCAAGGGATTTATGGTGTGGTAGCCCTATATCCCCCATCCATGAAGAAGTTTCCCTTTTTTACCTGAAGGGCGTGCTTTTGAAGATATAAGGACTGCAAGTTTCGCCCTCTAGAAATTTCTAGAACAGTCCAGAACATCCCGGAACATTCTGGAATGTTCGGGAACAGTCCGGAACAACCCAGATTGTAATGAACTAAAAACGGGATTACAGGCCGTTTCCTGATAAACTTTTAGTAAATTCTTAATCGTGACAACACATTTGTATCTCTAAATAGAAAAAAAGTCACTATCCACGTCTATCTGTTTGTGCGCTTAGTTCTTCTAAACTACGCAACGGATTTGGTTAGGGTTTTCATTATCATTTAGAAAATTTCTTCCGGTAGGTTTATACATAATAAATGCATATTATATTTATAGAAAGTAGAGAAATGTTGATGTTTATCCTAGAATTCACAAGCTCAAAACTTTACTACAAATCATTCACAACCCCGAGCAATGCTGGGTACACGTCAGCTAGTATGTAATATGGTATTTTCGAAGGAAGCAAACACTTGTGTGGGTTGGGTGTGACATTATATATTAATTGAAAAAACACACACAAAACGCAAGGGAAACCTTAGTTAATATAATAAGCCCTGATGAAGCTTGAGATAAGCGAAACTCGGTTGGCTGTCATTATTGATTCAAAATAAAAAGTGGTGTGTTTTTTCAATTAATATGTAATATGGTGTTAATTTTGGTATAGTGAGTAATTTACAATGAGTGAATTAAAAACATTTTTTACACAATTTCAACATATCCTCTTTTTTTCATCTGAATATAATATATTCTCCACCCTGTACTGTTGCACTACTATAAATTTGCATCTGAATAGACTTTTGATCTTTGAATTCCCCTTCATCTGTTTCTCAGAGGCACATCTGTGCTGACTCCCGATGCCGTCAACTGGCTGAATTACCACAGCATTCGACTTTGACCTCTATCAACTCTCCTTCATCATACGAAGGAGAAGATCTTAGATGCTAATTTGGATTATTAATATTATAGTGATCCTCCTGGATGGCTCCGTTCCCATAAAGTATGGCGTGCGCCTCAACTCAGACGCGCGTAACTGGCAGCTGAAGCAACAGCTGTCGGCCCTGTGTGGCCAGCCCGCCCGGCAGCTGCTGCTGGTGCCCCGGTTGGCGGGCAGCGCCTGGCCTCCGCGCCTGCCCCATGACTCCGCGCGAGTCACCCCGCACGCGCCTCTCTGCGCGTATCATGTACCGGGCGCGGCTGTCACCAGGCAGCACACACAAGGTGAAAGATTTTATGCGATTCTCTCCTCATTGTCCTGTTATGTTACTCCAAAAATAATTTATCGATAGCAGATAGAACTATGTTGCCTGTAAAATTATCAAATGAAGTTTTAAAAAGTTTTTTTAAAGAATAATGTTGCTCTTAAATTGCAAATGGAATCCTGTTGTTTTACAAAATAAAGATAAAGTATTTTAAATAGAACTTTGTTGCAAACTTACATAGAAGTTGGACATATTTTAGATAGGGTGTTACTCTTCAGGCCTCTGCCATATTTTCACGGAGGGTCAGAGTATTTCCGCTTTGCAATATATTCCAAATAAATGGAATATTTCTGAACATATATGGAAACTGAAAATTGATTTTGAAAGGTGATAAAATAAGCTTTCAAATTTTGATATATTAATTTTTTTTTAAATGGTTCACCTTACGTTTTTGTAACTAAAATGACTGATAAAACACGCATTTTATTAGACAAATGTCTTACAAACGTTCCATTAACTTTACTTTTTGTTGTTTCATATAAAAATAATTAATATTCAAAAAGTTTCTTTTTTTTCAAATTGCTTTCGGAACCTTTGGTTTCATAAAGATGCACATTTAAATTCTTCTGTGGTTAGTTTCTAGATTTTAATATAAAGCTTGTTGTTTTCCCTTTCTAACACCGCTTAGATCATATTTCTCACCATGACAGTAAGGGACACACAACGATTTCTGTGAGACCATATGAGTTGTTTCCAAAAGCGAACAAATTATCCTGAAGGCTTAAAGAGAAAAAATTCTAAGAAACTTGGTGCACAATAGTCGATAGTCAATTTTGGCTAAAATGTCAGATAGAATCTTGTTGTCTCAAGGACACAAAATATAGAAGGACCCAAATAACAAAGTCATCTGTTGCCATTAGTTTCAGACGGTGACAAAGAGGTGGGCGTCCCGGCTGCCGAGGTAAGAAGACCCCCCACCCCCTCCTTGTGCATGCCTGCTCTTTTCTGCTTCAAGGTATATTAATTACACCTTCCCTCACCACTTATAATATATTATTATCTCTCGCTCACATACTTATTTTTATATTTTATAATTATCCCCCTCCCCCTTGTAGAAAGTTGTTTTTAATATTTTTTTATCAAATCTGTTGATAGACTTGGGTACCTACTTTACTGCCTCAATTTGGGTAGGTTATCTGATTAATTTTTTTTTTTTTGAATATTCTGGTAACACTGGTTCGAGAAATAACATTTAACATTCTCTTTGAAATTTTTAAAACCGTAAAATTTATCCCTAATTTGAATAACATTTTATTTTAGTTTGACAAAGTATAATAAGTTTACTTGACTTATTGTGAGTTTTCTTTATATTAATTCTATATTTTAAAATGAATCCGAACCTCTTTAAAGTAATTTTTAAAGGTTTTTACATTTGTGTTTTGATTTAAATCATCATTACACAATTATTTAAAAAGAGGTTATTATTTTGTTTCTTTAATAGGTTTACTTTTGATTGTGAAGGTTAAGAGCTTATTTATTTATTTTTCAATTAATTTTTAAAGCATCATTAGCTTCACAGCTTTTTGTGTTCAGCAGTATGTAAATATATTTTTTAAATTCACATTTGTGAGTTTATTTTTTGAAACTTACATATAAATTTTGTCTTTGGGTTTTCTGTGTGGTTTTTGTAAAGATATGATATGCATTTATATTTTGAGGAGCTTAATCTACTTAATTATTTCTTTAACCCCTCGGACCTCTGGCTATTGACCGTTATACGTTGTCAGAATGTCAGAGAGTGTGTATTTTCGCTTAATCCAAATATGGAATATTGTATAAAGTGATAATTTCAAATTTTATTGTTAAAAATAAAAATATTTAAATTTTGAATGCAAACAAAAAAAAAGGATTAAAAAATGGCTCATATTACATTTTTTCGTGAACTAAAATTACTGGTGTTGAAAAAAAAAACACATTTTATTTGACAAATCACTTTATTGTCGTTTCATACAAAAAAAAATCATAAAGTTTTATTAATTTTTTTCAAATTGCGGTCAGAACCTTTGGTTTCATATAGGTGGACATTTTAATTATTCTTTAGTTAACTTCTAGATTTGAATAAAAAGCTTTATGAACACCGTTTTGATCATATTTCTTACTATGAAAGTAAGAGAGACAACGATTTCTACGAGACAATATGAGCCCTTACCAAAAGCGAACATATTGACTCTACATACTTAGTATTTGTTTGTTAGGAAAACCAAATAAGCCTTAGGGGTTAAAACACCAAGATGTTAAACAGTTTTTGTTTGTATGTTTTGCTCCATTCCATTAGACAAATCTAAAATGATGCACAAGCGCCATTGAAAGCTATTTTATTTATGCATCTGGATAACACAAGTTCACGGGTGGCCTCGCAGGCAGGCCGCGGTACCAATGCTGCCTTTATAAAAGTCCCACTCTTTCATGGCATGAAGTGAAAAATTCAAGTAGCCAATATTCAATTATTTATTGTTTTGTTTTGTTATTGTTTGAATGTGTGTGGGAATAGTGAGAATTGTAGATAAGGTCTTTCGTGTTTTTCATTTGAGGCAGCTTAACTCTAATAATTCGCGCAACCCAAAGTTAAGTCTGACAAAATTACTAAGTAGTTTGTGCTAGAGATATGTACAGTATAGTCTCTGTAATCCAAACCCACTACATATAATCCCAACTAAGTGCTGATGGGGGCGGGTTGGGTGGTTGGAAAACACAAGGCTTTAACCATTGAAGAAAAAAGTGTACTTTTCACCGAAATTCACGTAAACTGCCTACTTTTATCGGTATGGATTTCGATGATTCATCGAGCAGCGATATTAATTGGTAAATGAAGGTACTTAACCTAAAACAGTCTGATATTTATGAGAGGGTTTTTAAAAGTTCCAATGTGAGAACAGTTTGTTTTCAGTGGTTACTTCGTCTCGATTTCTGAATTACTCCAGAAAAATAAATACCATTTTCAATTTAGTATCCTCGCACAAAACACCATGCTGATTGAAGTGGGGAAGTTTATCAAAAATCAACTCTTAAATTAAACCCGCGTAAAAATAAACTGCGGTCATTGACATTTTTTTTAAACATTGCGATGGCAGTTAGTACATAACGTAGTTTGGTTTTGCAAAGAAAAAAGAAACACATTTCTCCGTAAAAACAATAGACAAAACTTTTAATATTGGTGATATCTATGCTTATGACCTTTATACGGATTTATGTGCTAAGTAGCATCTACGTTGAAAAAATGTCAAACTCTTAAATGTTCTGAAAATCCAGATGTTTCTTAAAGATTCATAATCCGAAAATTCATTCATCCAAACAGATTCGGTTTTTAATTGTTTGGATTAACTCTTCAGTACATTCATCACATTTGTTCAGTTTGCAATGTTTTCTGTGTATTTCAAATGGGTTATATATATCTTATTTTTAATTTTCCGTAAAAGCAAATACTGTTTTAGAAACTAGATAAAATTCTCGTTCCGGTGTATGCATTTAAAATAAACATTACTATTTCTAAATAATACAATTTTAATATCAAACCTAAAAAATGTCATCAAAAACGCCAACCACATTTTTACTTAATTTTTTACTCCAATCGTAGAAAAATTGAGAGAACTTGATATTTCGAAAACACATTCGTTTTGTTTGGGGAATTTGTAAGAAAACCGTACCTTCACTTATCTCATTCAAAAAATAATTTATAAAGTTAAATCGATTGTTACGATAGTGGTGTGAAATATGATTTATTCATTTTGGCTAATTTTAGGATTTTATTAACGGATTCCAGTATAAATACTTGAGGCAAACTGGAAAGAATTATTATTTCTCTTTCTAACGTCAAAAAAGTTATGTATTTTCGTATAATAAAAAAAGATAATAAAATATGGACGGACGGTCATAACGGGCTGGAGGGGTTAAAGAGACTATCCTGTAAATGTTATGTACCCAGAGAATAATAATGTGCCTTCTTTCTGACTGTGGAATGGAACATCCATGAACTATTCGAATTATAGAAAAAATATTCATTATTCGCTGCGTGATTCTGTTGTACATTGCAAACTCAGACTCGGTCTTCCACTTCTCAGCCTAAGGTCACAAAACAAAAGGCTTGCTGTTTTAACCTATTTTCGCTAACCGCACCATATTATGATGCGCAAATAATCCACGCTTGTTGCACTATGCAAACTATATTAATATGTTATCGTTTCAAGACATCTTATTCTATATCTATTCTCAGTTGGGTTAAGCTGCCTCAAGGTTCCAGTATTAGTTTGTATTACTGTTTTGTTTCTTTCGTAGTTAGAACTGTAAATATGTGGTATAGGAATTAGAGAAAAGAGCATTATTTTAAGTAGTTTGTTGAATAAATTTACTGGTGTTGATTGATTTCAAAAGGAAATATGATTCACAAATCCATTTTCATAAAATAAATTCATTTTTGAAGCATTTATTATTACGCAATAACTAAATAATATTGTCATTATAACTGGATTCATGGATCAGTACCTATTGTGTGTATGTATATTTTTGGTAATGCGATTTAAACATTCTTGTTTCTTTTGCTAATCCTAAATGTGAAAATTTAATTTGTTTCTTATCGTAAATGAAGTTCTTTGGATTTATAAAGGTATTTTTAAAAGAAACTAATTCTATGTTCAATTTTCTAATGTGTAATTAAATTTTAGTGCAATTGCTTTATGTTTAAATTAAATTTTCACATTTATATTTCCCGCCATAAAATATGGAGCCGTGTTACATTATTATCAAATTCCAGCGATCCTCCATATCCAGTGATTACAGCGAGAGTCCCGTGGCAAACAACTTCCTCAATTCTAAGAACATCAAGTCCCTCGAGAGCAACAACGGATCCTCGGGCTACAACTCCATTCAAGAACTGGAGACTAACCGCCAAAACGATAGTTTCACGCCTCCAAACAGCATACCTAGCGATTACTACAATAACGCCAGCCCAAAAAAAATAGTAGATCAAACTAAACTTTCGAATGAAGACTCAAAAGCTGTCCCTCATAAAGATTCACCGACGCCGAGCTTGAGATCATTTGAAAACAGTCCTAACTTCACGAAAAAACAATTGGATTCCGTCAACAGTACGCCGACAAAAGGAAATGAAATACTGCTACAGCCGATGCAAACAAACGCTAGAGTGTTGCGAACTAACAACAACTCGCCACTTTTAACATCGAGAAAAAACACTAGCGTGCAAGCATCAACTTCTAATAATTCGCCAACTTTGAGCGCTAGAAAGTTGAGTCTCGAAAATGTTAAAGATAGCTACATTCCTGGATTACGCGTTGATGAAGATATATCATCGCTATCCTCGATGAAATGCGACGAAGAATTCATTCCAAACTATTTGATAGCGGTTCATCGCAAGCAGTCACGGCAGGAGTCATACTTTCTGTCCCAGCAGAAGAGGCGCTGGGAGACGTTTGGCTCCCCGTTAGTTATCCCCATCAGCGAGGGCTGCGGGGGCCGGGAGCTGTATGCGGCCGTGTGGCGGCAGGTGGAACGCCTGCTAAGTGCACCTCCACCGCAGCCCCCTGATCAGGCCAACCATGCCACCGATTGGTAACTATCTTATTGTTTCCCGTGTTCATTCATTCATTTATGTAACACATCATTATGTTGAACTATTATTATCCTGAATGGTCTCAACACTAAGATCTCTTGTAACACCTCACTTTCTGTTACATTAGTTTTTTATGTGAAAAGGGCATTTTGCCTGAATCTGAAGCTTAAATAAAAAAAATGGAATGATGAGTGCTGGCTCATCAAATTTGTACAGCTTTTTCGGTGTGGAATTTCAACGTCAACAACAATTATGGCTTGAGTGCCGCTGTATCCATATGGCACAATCAAAAAAATCATTTTCGGAGCTATTCTGGGGAAACTATACATAGTATTATGTTGTAGCCTGAAACAGTAAAATACTACATAGTATTGATGTTGTACCCGGAAACAGTACAATATTTTTAGTTCATTTTACCTATGAAATTTAAAAATACATAACTATGTGTACAATACTAGAAAAAATCTTAATTTAAAAGTTGGTCAAATTTGGAGCCCACTTAAGAAGTTTTACCATTTTCTCTTCAATACCTTGGAAAGCTTGTTAAGAGAGTTTCACTGTATGTAAACACATTATCCCGCAAGATGGTACAATTTTCAAAAATATAACTAACTAACTAACCATCACGCCTTTTCCCACAGTGGTAGGCAGAGAGGACAGACCGCCAAACAACTCGGTCTTGTCACACACTATGCAAAAACAAATACATTATTATGAAAATAGAATCAGCTGGCGGATGTCGAAAATTTTGCATCAGCACACCAAGAGTTAACTAATTTTTGATACCATTAACTATATGTAATGGCTACCTAATATTATGTCTCCAAATTCCTCACCAACGTTTATTTATTTATTCATTATCAAAATTTTAAGACAAAGGCAAAACATAAACCCCTTATCTCACTTAGGGCAGTCCTGTGAATAATAAAATCATATAATTACAAAAAGAAATATAACACCTGCATTCTACATTATGTTGTTCAAGAACACCGCATTGTAAATTTTTTGATTTCCTTACCTTGCCTGGATACATTCCAGCGATGACAGCCTGGGCTACTCCTTCCCCTTCACCCTGAGGGCCGTAGGCCAGAGAGGCCTGCGCTGCGCCGTGTGCCCCTGGACCAGGTTCTGTCGGGGCTGCGCCCTGCCCTGTACTGATGACCCCCTCATTGTCAACCTGTATCCCTGCGGTGAGTACTGGTACCTGACCAGCCCACCTCGCTGGCCTCTCCTACCACAACCTGGGACCCTAGCGTGAAAGTCAACATTCATACGATAAAAGTCTTAAACCCCCAGTGTGCCAAGAAATCCACCATGGATTTCCTAGTAGCTCACCGCACATTCCTGGCGGACTTGTATACAGATCTACAGTTTTACTGAGGTTGATGACATTTTGCACACTCGACCTGCAAAACAAGAGGAAGGTCACTGATAAATTCGTTGAAGGCTATGTTTATTCTATCAATGTTGCTTAGTTATCGATGTGACCGTGCTTGCCCCAAAACAGGGTTCCAGACCAGTGCCTCACACACCCATTGCCGTAGATTTGCCAGCTTTTGTGCTTCCTCCACTTACACCAGTATTCCCAAATATTATATAAGCCCGAGGAAAGATTTAGGACATTCTGTGTAGATTTATTAAAACCAACTGATTAATTATTACTGATTAACAAATTAGATAATAAGAAAATAATAATTTTTGGATTTTTTTTTTTTTTTTTTTTTTTATAGTGAATACCTCACAAGAGTCCCAACTGCTCCCGTCTGGAGCCAGTGAGACTATGGCATCCCCAATTGGGGGATGTTGTGAGGCTGAAGGTAAGTGGGGAAGGGAATGAGGAAGGTGGGGAAGTACCTGGCTATTCAGATCTAGTCACTAAACACGGCTAAAGCCATTTGGAGCAACGTTTCAATTCTGAATGGTGGTCTTACACCAGGGCGATACTGGTAGTATCTTCCACTCTGGAACGTGCCGCAAATATACTATATAATATTTTAATTAATTAATTGTGAAATAACACAATAATCAAATAAAATTTATTTGCGCACGCCGGGTTCGAACCCGCGACCTTCGGAATGGCAGTCCAATGCGTTACCACTGGACTATGCCGGCCGTCATGATTTACATAGTGCCATTTTTGTGCAAAATCTCAACACACTACAGTGTTTTCCAATAAGAAGTGTTATTTTGATATTCAATCATAAAAGATCAATGGTTTCGTTGCTTGTGTGGCACGTAGCATCGTCTTGTTGAAAGTAAACGTTGTCCAGATCAATACCATCCAATTCCGGCCATAAAAAATCATTAATCATCTCTCGATAGCGCAATCCATTCACCGTAACTGTTGCTCCAGCCTCATTTTCGAAAAAGTAAGGTCCAATGACTCCGCCGGACCATAAACCGCACCAAACAGTCACACGTTGAGGATAGAGAGGCTTTTCCACAATAACTCTTGGGTTTTCCGAGCCCCAGGTGCGACAATTTTGCTTGTTGACGAAGCCACCGAGGTGGAAATGGGCCTCATCACTCAAGTGAATTTTAATAATTTCAATGCGTTGTTGAAGCGTGTATCGTTCCATTTTTATTAATGGCGTAGTTTCTAATTGTCAAATGTCAAAAAATGACAGCTTCAAAAGTAACATCTACCGAAATAGCGGGCTATTCAAAATAACACCTCTTATTGGAAAACCCTGTACAACCATTAATCTAACCTTCACTAATTTATTAGACCTATTTCCATGAAGTTAAATTCTGTCGAATGATGATTGCAGCCACCCCCCCACCACACCGCTACACGCTCCCGTCGGAGCTGACGGACTCAGCAGAGGGGCGGGAGCCGGTGCTCAGCGTGCTGGACATGGAGGAACTGCGGGCGGCCGGGCAGGCCGAGGAGCTGCATCTGGCAGTGGACTGGGAGCCCACGGCTCTGCACCTGCGCTACCAGGCTAACAGAGATGCCGTGAGTTAATAATAATAAAAGCTTAAGTCTCAGTCCCACGGGGTGATTCTGTCCCTACTAATAGAGTTAGAGTAGTAATAACATTATTGTATCACCCCATGTGACAAGGTACTCGCTTCGAGTGACTCAACTAGCAGCTACTAAACATAGTAGCGACTTAATTAGAACATGTTCTATCCAAGTTGCTAGGAATGCGCGAATTTTGCCGTAACTTGGTGTAGTCGTCCCCCCTATTGTCTCGTCTAATATCTCAAATTGCTTGTTTGTAATGTTGCATTTTAAGAAGCATCCTATTGCACAAGCATTGTATTTTCAAATGTATCTGTGAATTGGTGTATTTTGTTAGGCTGAAAGAAGTTGCGAGGAAAACAAGATGGGGCAGAGGAAGGTTGGAAAGTACCTGGCTATTCAGTTTTCATCACCAAACGCTGCTAAAGCCATTTGAAGCTACGTACGTCTCGATTCGCAATGGTTGTTTTTCACTAGGGCGATACTGAAGGTATCTAACACTCTGGATTAAATTTAGAATTTAAATATTTGTATGTGTTTCAGATGTTCACGGAGCACGAGTCGGTGCGGGAGTGCCGCAACGGTCAGGCGGCGCCCGTATTGCTGCAGCACTGTCTGCGCTCCTTCACCAGCGAGGAGCGCCTCGAGGAGCGATACAGCTGCTCCTCGTGTCGCTCGCACCAGCCCGCCACCAAGAAGCTGCAGATCTGGAGGCTGCCCCCTGTGCTGGTCAGTCCACAACACTCATTAGACAGTTCACACACTTTCCCAACTAGCAAATCATCTTTTTACCTGCCAAAAGGGCAAACCAAATCTATTATGACCGTATTAATATTTCTTGCCTTAAGGCTTGCCATTAATGTTTATAACTATCTTTGGTTTCTGACAAACCAATATGGTGTTTTTTTTTAAACATTTAGGTAGTGACGCACAATCTCTGTAATAGGAACAGTGTATCCATCGAGTTATTGTTTACGGGCCATAAACGGTACAATTGTTTAAAAAGTCTTCAGAGACATAGAAATCTAATATACAAAACAAAAAAAAGAGACGGCACCTCGCAAACCATGTTGATGTGATTAAATGTAAAATTAAATCTTTTGTATTATTGTTATGAAGGCGTCTGCAGAGCTCTTAAGCACTCAGATTGTACTCTCCCATGATTCACTTCCTGTTCCTTTGATAGTAGCCTAACCCCTTAGTAATAAGAATAAAGTTCAAGGGGTCGTCTTCGGGGGAAGGTGATATTACTTGGTTCCACAACTTGACTTCCCAGATATCTCAGCCTTCTTCCCATCTAGGCGGGACATCCCCACTATAGATTATAATCCTTTATCTGAGAAGAATTAAGAAATTCAGAGTAGACGTTTAATATTTTTTAATTATTTATCATTTTTGATTTGATTTTTGCTTTCCAGGTAATACACCTGAAGCGCTTCCAGTATGTGAACAAAAAATGGATAAAATCTCACAAATCGGTCAACTTCCCGCATGAAGACTTTGACCCCACGGCTTTCCTCGCTTCCGTGCCCCAGGAGACCATCTTACGCCACAACGACATCCTTCTCCACCGTGCCAATAAGCTAGCCAAGAGAACCCCAAAACTTCTCAGCGAAGAATCGGCCGAGGAAAGCGACAATGAACAACTTAACGACAAGAAGAGCGTCGATAGCCCTGTCAAAATGAATTCGCTAAGTCGGGAAAACAGTGATCTGGAGAGAAGTAAGATTAATTCTTCCGGTTTGGAGGATTTGAAAGAGGAAGAAGAGGCTTCTAATGTGTCGGATGAGGCGTTGAGGAATTCCATTCTGGAAAAGATCAAGAATGATCCGAGGAAAGGATCCATCGTGGTCAGCATGAGGGAACGGCTGGCGTCGAGTAGTCTCAGCAAGACGCCGGTGCTGGACGATGAGTTTGAAGACTTTCATCAGCATAAGTTAAAGCCGGGAGAAGATCCTTTGAACTTGAAGTATAGACTGTATGCGGTTGTGGTAAGTTCAATTTTTTTAATCATGGTTGTAATGGATTTTTTGTTCTGTTTGTATTGCTGCCCAGGGTCATCTTTGTGGATGCTAAGTAAAAGTCTTACAGGTACGGAGGAAACTCAAAAGCCCTTAAATCATTTCACAACCGAGGCGTTGACTACGAAAACAAGTCGTAAAAACAACTTGCTCATATGCGTAAAATGTCAACCGTGTACAAATATTGTTTGGCACGTCTCCCAGCTGTGCACCAGTGTTGAAGGAATCGATGATGGTTCTTTGGAATTCCATTGACCTCTTGTTTAAATACCAGTAGAACAAACACAGCAATCCCACCTGACTCTATGTTCTAAACATTTGAAGGAATCCTTCAAATTGATTACCCATTTTTGCACTTTGAGTCTTTATTGTTACTGTTATTTTCATAAATTTTCCAATTCCAGAGTCACTCGGGCATGATGAACGGTGGTCACTACGTGGCGTACGCGCACAACCCCTCGGGCGCCTGGTACTGTTACAACGACAGCTCGTGCCGCGAGCTCACTTCGCCCTCCGCACAGCCCTGCACCGCCCCACCCATCGATCCCTCCTCGGCCTACATGCTGTTCTATGAGCGTACGGGCCTTGACTATGAGCACTACCTGCCCGACACGGAGGGGAAGATGCCCGCTGTCAGTGAAGTGGAACTGGCCGAGGGTGAGGATAGTGACTTGAAGAAAATGTGCACTTTAAGTTGAAGCCAGGATTTTATGTAGAAAGTTTTTTTTAAATGTGTTTATGTGTATGATTTGTTGTTCAGTGCAACTTGATTATGGCTGCAGTGTCAATATGACTATACTGACACACGGCTGTGTGAAAACTTTGGTTATAATGAAGCTGGGCTCTAGTTACACGGCTAGTGTGACACTGTACTCTGCTGACTCAAGGCTATTATGACAACTTTGTTATAGTGGCACTAGGCTCTAGTTACACAGCTAGTGTGACACTCTGCTTTAATGACATTGTGCTCCGATGACACATGGCTATTGTGACAACTTGGTTATAATGACACTAGGCTCTAGTAACACGTCCAGTGTGTGCTCTAGTGATACACGGCTATTGTGACAACTTGGCTACTGAGCACATCTTGTCTAGCTGACAATCTACTATAGTGACAACACGACTAATGTGAAACCAGGACCCTAGTGACACGGCTATTGTGACACCAGGCCACAGTAGACAGTAGGCTCTAGTGACATGACCAAAGTGACAGAATTTGGCTATTTTGACACTAGACTCTAGTATATGGCTAGTGTGACTGTTCCCTTGTTATCTCAATGTCACTGTAACCAAGTTGCACTGTATTATAAAATGTGCACATTATGTTAAAAGACTTAAAAAACCAAAATTGAAAGGTTTTCGATGAATGCTTTGTATTATATATATTATAAAATAATATTCGTCCTTCCTTTGGTTTGTGTTATGAATATTGTTAGCAAAATAATTCTATTACTATTATATTTTCGTTTCACATTGCTGACTATTCCAATATTTATACAAACCACCCATTTATGTAAAATTTCTTTTAAAAGTGTCCTGTCATGCACATTAGCAAGAGAAATCACTGTTGAAGTTGACCAATTTTTTAATTAGTATTTGAGGGGAAAAAATTTCACTGTACTAAAAACATTAATTTATTAGTTTAAAAATCAATCTTTATAAAGCCATTGTTCCGCACTTAAACTGAAGTTTTGAAAATATGTCTATAAAAAGCCTTACACACCTCCCTGCAATAGGAAGCAATATCGGGGCAGTGATCAGGAGCACCCTAGATCGCTTCGTTGATCACCGCGTGAGTAGATAAATCGGCCCTAATCGGTTAAAATCAGTGATATTATATTGATAAGTTCTTTAGGTCTGCTGGTTCCAGTTCTCTCATTTCATTCATGTGGTTAAAATTACAGCAATTCATCATCCAGTTCTTTACCCCAAACTTTTTTTTTAAATCGCATACAAGAAAGCGCCAGACCCATTCCTATTTTCTGATGTTTGGAAAGTGTCGGCACCATCTTGATCGACAAGCGCTTTGCTGCACGGACAGTTTTACACTGTGGCAGGGACAGGTGTGTAGAGAAGACGCCAATATTACCCCCACCACCACTCTCCCTAAATCGCCTCTGATTGGAGGAAGGTGTGTAAGGCCTTTAATCCTGAGTAAAATTCCTATCTTTTACCTGTTTTATTTTGCTTTTCGAAAATTTAAGCAGCAAGTCAACCTTTCACTTGTTGACAAAACATATTTTTTTCTTTTGTTTTTACCTTTTTATGAACATGTAGAGCCGTGCAGATAATGAATCAGTCGTCATTTGGAATGTACATTTGATGGTAATTGAGTTAAATAACCCTTAACTGTGGTTAAGGCTTATATTTTTTATTTTATTTTAATTATTCAGAATACCACGATTGCCAATTGTTCTAGGATGCATTGGACGAGAGTAGGAATAATGCTGGCCACAATTGTTTTTATAATGTATCAGAACTTACTTGATTTGACTGAAGGTTGGGGAGTTTCTCACAAATTCAAATGTAACATTGTCAGCAAATGGCCAATCAGGAAATCCTCAGAATACATTCGATTGCCAAACGAAAATATGCAGAGCTGTGCGAAAATTATTTTAATGGATTTTGTTCACCAAATTGTTTTCTGTTTACCAGATAATATATCCTATTACTTAATCATACTATATATTTCATGTTTATATCGTAAGACGTTTCCCCAGAGAGTTAACTTCAACTAAAAAAAAAATATCTACAAACTTGGGAGACAAAAAAAAAGGAATATATTTATTTGTACGAATATGAATATATTATCTGGTTTTATTATTTCTACATAAACCTTAATAAATACCCTACAAGAAAAACAATAACAAAAAGGTGTTTTCAAAGAAATAATGACCTTGACACTCCATTGAAAATTCAAATATTTTAATTTTTGGGACACAAGTAAAATGTTTTCTAGATAGTCATAGATGCTACATTCATGAAATAAAAAAGAATCTACAATGTTATTAGCGCAAGCGATTGTGATTTTGTCCTCTATACAGTTTTCAAACCATAAAGGTTAAAATCGCACTGCAAAAAGTTCCAGCATGTGTGATATTAGAACGGTCTCCGGAGACCTATCGGCAATTTCAGTCATATAAAGTAAATGTCTCCGGAGCACGGTCGGCGTTTGACTCGTTAACATTTGAAAAATTCCCGTGTCACAATTTGTTCAAAATCAGCACAAAAGCATATCTGTCATGTTGTTATTATTAGCTGATCACAATTTATTCAAAACGAACATAGAATCAGCGGTTAATAGGAACCTTTCAAATGACTGATTGGCCATTTGAATTTATGTAAAACACTTCAACCTTGTTTACTATCAGTCGTATTAACATGAACGATTGGCTTTATTTCTATTTTTTATTTCGTCCGTGGTTTACCGAATAAATAGTATTTTAAATTTTTTTTCTGTAATTAATTCACCAATTTGCAAATGTCAAAACTATAGTTAATTATATAATGAATGTATTTTGTAACCTATGATATTACGATATTTTGTGTAATAAATGTGAATTATCTATTTTAAAATGTCTGCTAAATTAAAAAATAATAACTTTTTACTAAATCAAATTGTGAAATTTCAAAGAAAATATGGTAATCGAGTATGTACTAGGTGAAAATATAAACATGTAGAGATATGTAATATTGAAATTCGTTTCACATACTATTGAATGATAATAATTATTTAGTGTAGATTTGTAATATTTAATGTTGCATGTGAAACTGACTGTCATGGATGAATCAGTGATCTTAATATTTCACTATTCCAATAATATTTATAAAAATATAATCTTTAATATACTCGAGCAACACAAAGCAATTGTTTCCCATTGTGGGTGTAAATATTTACATAGCTTTCATTTTTTATTGATGTTTAGTACATTTTATTTGCACCGGTGTTATCTTCCTTACAAAACAAATATGTATTTATTTAAAATAAAAATAATTGTTTTTAATTGATGGCGACCCCACATAAAATGCCTTGAATGGTTGTGGTAAAAGATTATTTTAAAACATTTGAATCAGACTGCATTGAAAGCCTTATAATTGATTTAAAAATAAAAACTAATCGAAGGGTAGGTACTTGGTAATAATATCTCGAACTGATGATTTTTGATGAAAAATCATCAATCCATTTAAAATGATGTATTATTGTAAAGGCTAAACTCGGTGTGTTTGTATGGTTATGTGGTGCTATATAGAATCATTAAAGATTGTAAATTTGAGAAGGCACATTATTTTAAATAAAATATGCATTAAAACAACATTCTTCATCCTCCAAACATAAAAGGAATAGAGGTTTATGTAAACATAACCTCAAAAATGTACTGTGAAGACGGTATATAAGTTGAAGCCTTGCATCTAATGAAAACTGATGAGTGTGCAAAGGCTTGAATGAAGACGGTCATTAGGTGTACATAGTTTCAACTACATAATATCATCTTCACAGCATGTTTTTGAGGTTGTATGAACACAGACCTTATATTGTTCAAAGCGCCATAATTTTTTCTGGTAAAGTTGCTGAATTCCACCACACGCACTCAATAAATAGATAAATAATATGTAATTTCAACTTAATTACTAATGGAAACAACTATTTCAGATGAAAGAGATGTAAACATGCACAAAATAGTTTTTGGGTTATTTTAATAATTTATGCATATTTCATAACCTTCAAACACAATTTTTCACAATTCAAACGCACCTTTTACCATCTCCCCTGACATAAATAGTTGTTTCTTGTAGTAATTAAGTTGAAACCAAGTACTATTTAAAAATTAAAAATTGCATATGTATTAACCGTTTTAGTGCTATGCTTATTTTGCAAGTATATATGTAAATTGCTACAGTTTTTAGATAAAAAAAAAACAGATGATGTTAAATAAAAATGCAATGACTTGGACAAATATCAAAAAAAAAATTATGATTCTTTTGGCAATTAAACAAGAAAAGAATGATATTTTATTCTTCTAATAAAAAAATAAAATAAAATTATGTCGCTTAGTCCCTTTTTATAGTAAACGCATATGAGGTTGGATCGCCTTATCTCATTGGCATACCTTATCCAATAAGAAAAATTGTGGCTCGTCTTGTTATTCCCATTTTCAGTAAGACGGCAATGAATGCTTTTATTTCATTCACAGTAGTTGGTGTGCACTCTGTTTGCCAGTGAATTCGGTTTCAAATTTCCTGTGTTCAAAAATTGTGAAGCGTAACGATTGGTTTCTTTGACAATATTTTCAAGAAGTAAACAAGGTGAAAAATAAATTCAAATAGTCTGTTGGTTTTGCATCAGAAGGGGAGCGTCTATGTCCAGGAATTTCAAAAAAATCATCAGCTGTTATTGTAAAAACATTTTTCAAACAAAGGTCTCGTTGTCCGTAGTATCGCTGTCATTTGATACATCATCCGCAGTAAAAATAATATCAGACATGTTTAAAAATATTGATTTACTTTAGGGTGTATTTATTTTAACAGGATAATAAATATAGTTATCAAGACACGAGCCAACCGCAATACACCACTCTCATATGTAACACACTCTCTCCAGAAGACCAACAAACGCCCACTAAAGCACATAGCACCACATCGCATTTATTGTAAGAAACTCTTGTAGCGCGATAGCGCTTAATAGCACTCTAACATTTAAGCGTGAGGTGGAATTTGACAAATTTATCATTTTTCTTTCTACAAGCATTGTCACTGATATATAGGGTTTTCCAATAAGAGGTGTTATTTTGAATAGCCCGCTATTTCGGTAGATGTTACTTTTGAAGCTGTCATTTTTTGACATTTGACAAGTAGAAACTACGCCATTCATAAAAATGGAACGATACACGCTTCAACAACGCATTGAAATGATTAAAATTCACTTGAGTGAATCAAATGCAAATCATCTTGAGTGATGAGGCCCATTTCCACCTCGGTGGCTTCGTCAACAAACAAAATTGTCGCATCTGCATCGTCTCGGAAAACCCAAGAGTTATTGTTGAAAAGCCTCTCTATCCTCAACGTGTGACTGTTTGGTGCGGTTTATGGTCCGGCGGAGTCATTGGACCTTACTTTTTCGAAAATGAGGCTGGAGCAACAGTTACGGTGAATGGATTGCGCTATCGAGAGATGATTAATGATTTTTTATGGCCGGAATTGGATGGTATTGATCTGGACAGTGTTTACTTTCAACAAGACGGCGCTACGTGCCACACAAGCAACGAAACCATTGATCTTTTACGATTGAATATCAAAATAACACCTCTTATTGGAAAACCCTGTATTTCAAATTGTCATTACATTTTCATTAGTTTGTTTGTCAGCACTTCAATATTTTTAAGACTGATTTTATAAAAAATTTATATCATGTTAAACCTGCTTTTTTGCGTTTCCGAAAAAACTGAATTTATTTATTAATGTACAAAAAATATTTTCAAAAATTGTTATTCTTTATTGTTAAAATATTAATGTTTGTTATTTAACTATACGAATTATGGCCATATTTCTCTGGTCATTAAAAATTGAAAAGTTTTTTAATTCATTCAAATTATTTATTTATGACTTTACATATTAACTTTAGATTTTTTTATGATGTCAATTTATTTCTGTACCTCCATTTGCCTATACATATGTATCTAGTTAATTTATTATTATTTTTTATGTTGTAATGTTATCCACTCGAGCAATGGGGTATTTACAAAATAAACGCCTTGAGCGATGGATTCATTCGATTTTGGATTCGGCCACGATCATTAAAAAAAATCATACCTCCGAATATTAATAAGGAAATATATAAACTGCTTACTGTGGTTTAAAGCCAATGAATCCACCTATATTTTATTGTTTATCCCATATTTGTAGGTTTTATAACTGAGCTGTTTGCGGGAATTTTGATATAAATTCAAAAAAATTGTGTACCTACATTTAGGCAGCCATCGCTCAAGGCCTAGGCCATGAGACCTAAATATAGGTAGCAATCACTCAAGGCCTAGAGCGATGAGACCTATATATAGGTAGCCATCGTTCTACTGGTTATAAATTGGGGAATGTCTTTCAAGTTAAAGGGTGTTTTTTTTTTTTTTTTAATAATAAATAACCGGGATTACATATGTCTCTCATACAAGATATAATGCTTATTCTATTTTGTAAATTAATTTATATTAAAAATTTTAAAATGTATTGCTTTTAAATACGGTGAATATATTTGCCAAGAACGTTCGTTTAACAGTATAGGAGAAAAGGTGAAAGCAGTTTACATCTTGTCAAAGGCATCTTAACAAATTTACATAATTCTCTTTTTAAAAACTTTCATAAAAAATATTTGTAATACCTACACATAAATAATATACACCATGTTTCAGGGTGGTACCACGAAACTTCAGGAGGTAATAAATGTTCACGATATTCTAGAAAGAGTTCCTTACCGCGTTTTTAAAACAGGGCAATTCTATTTACCAAAAAATATTTCAATATTTTGTTTGAAAGTTGTATTGTGCTTTTGTAGCTTTACCCACCTTTATATAGGTACCCGCCCATTAGAACAGCCAATACATAAAGCATAATCAGCCCATAGTAGTGGGAGGTATAATCTATATGCAGGGGGGGTAAGTTGCACAAACTTCAAGAGGTGATTCTACATTATGGTAGAAGTAAAACAGATAAATAACTTTTTTAGAAATTCCGTTGTTTTTTTTTTCCCCATACAAAAATATTTTTCCCCAGAAGAATATTATTTTATCCATACAAACAATTCAACTTTTGTACCTGAAAATTTCGATCTACTTATTCGTCTTTTTTACTTTACCCCCGGACACCTGTACATATTATTTAATGAGCGGGCAGCATTCTGCGGATGCGCTCGTATATGATTTCACAATAAGTTTAACAGTAATTGAGTCGTTTAAAATTTTCATGCTTAGATTTTTATACTAATCTAGTTTTATTCCGAGATTGATTAAATTTTGCACACTTGACCTTCAAAACACGATGAAAGTCACTGACTACATAAAATTTTAAAAAAATCACTCTTACCTTCCTTTTCCCACCCCTTAAAGCAGAATTTTGCTACTTTTTGATGAAAAAACAATAGGAAAATTACTGTCCACACCTCTGTATCACCGGGTACGGGCTATCAATAATTTGTTTTCAGCTATGTATTTAATAATAATAATGGGATAATTTATATAGCGCCGAATTTGTGAAAAATCACCTCAAGGGCGCTGTACTATATAAACTTTTACTGTAAAGGATCGGTTACACAAACCCTTATTTTAATGAGAATATATCATAACTTTTTATTTGGGTCAATGGAATGCCGATGGGTCTCTGGAGAACATGCATGCATTCTAATATTTTCCTTTTTAGAATAATTTGCGGTGCGATATTGACCTTAATGCTTCGAAAAATGTATGAAAAACAAAATCAGCATTGTTTGGGGTAATAAATATTTTTCTGTTTAATAAATTTCTTCGCACCACCCTAAAACAAAGTGTATTTTCACCCGTGACAAAATGGTGCTTCTAAAATGTTACTCTTTTATGAATTTCCGATGAAAATAACTTAGACTGATATAACCATGTATATTATATTGAACACTTGATAGCTGTAGTAATCCAGTTGCGGAGAGATCCATAAATAAACCACTCACTAGATCGATATCTTTGGGCTTTTTGTATGAAACAAATTGGACCTAAAAAACCATAGATATGCCAATATATAGACAGTAAAATTCGCATTCAGAGCCTACTTATTATACTATACACCAATGAAAAACTTTGAATGTTTATTCCATAGATTTTCAGAGTTTTTCATTGGTGGATATAGTTAGACAATCATATGACGTCACAATATTTCGGTTCCAATTTTCGATCGGAGTTATACCCCCCTGGAGAGATCATCCGTTTGATTAAATGCTTGTGCCGTGCGGGCACAACGGGACTTCTAGCTCTGTTTTACATGATAATAATTTGAACATAACATTGTTGCCATTCCTCAAAAATATGTTTTTGCGTTTCAACTTGTTTGATTATAAAAGGCACCATATAAATTCATTCTTTGATTTTTATAATCAGTTTTATGAATTAATAATGCATTTGATCACTAATTACCATGTTCATATTATGAAATATGTATTTATTAACTGCATATAAATATTCTATTGGCGTACCCCACTTAAATTAAAATACCCTACCGAATTGTTTAAAAAAATATATTACGTAATTTACAATAATATATTTGTATGTATTGTGTAATTTTACCACCGTAAAAAGTATTCTCAAAAGTTTTATATTTTTAACCAAGGATTGGTGCAATTTAAAGCATAAATTTGATAATAAATGGTGAGATATGGTAATATAAAATATGTATTTATAAAATAAATGTCGCTTAGATTACACAATTTTTCTTCTTTAGGCGTTTTGGTTGACTGCCAAGAGCTCATCAAGAGCTGTTGTTCATCTTCATTTGAAAATGTGCCTTTGAATGAACAAAATGTCATTTTACTTTTGTTACTTTCGTTTTGTTATAATATTTTTGAGCTGTTCATAAAAGTCAAAATTGATTTGCCGTAATGTGCATTTTACTTTTATAATAAAAATTGTAATATGTTTCTGCAAAGCTGTAAATTAATGGAACCAAATACTAAGAAATATATTGATTTTAATTTCAAATACGTGTTTTCTTAATAATATACATATTTATTTTCATTTGTGGTATTTTAAATAACATAGTTATCTATGTCGTAATACAATCCTTATAAACAAGTATTATTTAAAAAAAAAACACACATTTTTTAGAATAAATTAAATAACATATTTTTGTAATTTAACCCGTTGAAGGCCGCAGCATAGAACAGAAAAATATTTTTTAAGCCGATAAATGTTTTTACTCATAAAAATCAAAAGTGGAATCTAAAATTTTACTAGCCCAAGGGATACCGATTTTGTTTTTCATAAATTTTTCTAAGAATTGAGGTCAAAATCGCATTGCAAATTATTATAAATAGGAAAATATTAGAATGCTAGTATGTTCTCCAGTGACCCATTGGCATTCCACTGGTTAAGGCGATGCACTACGTTGTGTAATATTTTAAATTGAGCCGCTATCAATAACAACCCTTACGTAGATGGCGATAAGGTTTAAATTCCCGCTTAACACCATCCGCCTGTTTTGATTTATGCAAGAAAAAAACATGGCCAAAAAGTGCCTTTTATTTTGTTTTGTGGATGTTCAGGCATAAATATTTTTTTTTTTTTCGATCATTTTATAAATAACTTAATTTGCCACATTATACAATAAAATCATAACCGAAAATGGGTTCGTAAGTAGGAGATTTTGAACTTTAAAGCAGTTTTCATAGGCCTTATACATTATTTTTTTCTGGGTTTATAAAAAGACTTATCTAAAAAATACTCGATTATGTCAAAGGCCAAGATGTATTCTACTCGCAGTATTTAATTAAAGCATCTGAAACATTTCTAGGCGACCAAATTTTCAAACCAAAACACATGATTTTGCATTACTACGTATGGCATCGCCTTAAGTTTAAATTTGTTCTAATTTTATTTATTTTGGTAATCTGCATGAAGATATTTCTCATTGGTCTGTATACCAAAGAGTTTTGACTCAACTTTGTTTTTTTCTGAAGGGAAGTCTTATTTAATTTCTATATCACGGCGCACAAATGTGGTAAGTGAAATGTGAAAATTCAGCTTTTGGTGACTAAGCAGAGCGATTAAGCTGCGTACATCATTTTATATGTATATCGCAGGGCTATACACATTACCGACTTAGTCACGCGATCGTTTTCGATTGAATCGCCATGCACACTACTATATCGCCGATGTGAAACTAGCCAAAAAATCCAATATAAATATCGAAGCTATCATGCGTGGCCTATTTTCTCTGCCTACTTATAAGAATTTTAGGAAGCCAACACAAGTAAGATTAAATAAGATAATTATACTTCATCGTTTGGCAAATGCTCATGTCATTAGGAGGAACGGATGTGCACACTTTCTCATACGAAGCTTCAATTTGGATTTGAAGCCAAAATACTTGACTAAACTGAATAATTATTTTTTTTATTGGAATAACTCTTCTTTTAACTTTTGAAGGTTATACCCATCCATATTATATGTCATTGAAGTAGATAATAGTAATAAATCTAAACGAAACATGAAACAGAACAAGACACAGAAAAATAAAAAGGTAACAGTCTCAATAAAAAAATAATTAGGTCCCAATCGCAGAGTGGTTAGAGGCGTTGTCTCGGTAATTCAGAGATTCTTGGTTTGATTCCCAGTTGAGACCATCACCTTATTATTTTTCTGTGTCTTGTTCTGTTTCATGTTTTGTTATTTTTTTTAATCAAAAGGTGTACCAAATATCTTTCGGATAGGTGCTACTTTATTTATTTGTTTTTCAAATTATAAAATACTAGCTGTAGCCCGCCACACGTTTTTGTGGCTCAGTCTGTCTATGCGGATAGAAAAACAATAGCGCTTGTTGCTTTTACGTCCAACAGATGGCGCCGTTTTCAAAATAAGCATGTTTTTACCAGTCATACATGTATCACAGTTACCATCTATATAATATAGGTATATAAAAACACATGCATATTCGAATGCAACATTGTGTCAAATTTTCAAAGCAATCGGTGAAGAACTTTCGGAGATTTAAGATTTTGGACAAACGAACTTTTACCCCTACAACTTTACCCATTTATTAATATGCCAATGGCGGGTTATTGATTCTATTTCATATCGTCTTGTGCTTGCAAGAATGGCAGTGTCATATTTCAGCAAAACGTTTTTATACACCAAAAATTACAAAACAAAATCAAGGATTCGGGCCCAATCTTGGCTATAAGTTTAACCGTTATCACACAATACTCATTAAAATGTTGTTTATCGACGCATTTAAACAGAAAACGGGGATGTTTTTGCTTCCCCTGTAAAATTTGGTAAAACTTACATAGCCAGTCTTGCAAGTGCAACGACGATATACAAAACAATAAGACTACGAGTAACGGAAAAAAAAAATTGAAACTTTTAACATGATTTATGCTCATTCAACGATGCCCATTTTTCTGATAATGTCTTTGATCTGCTGCTCTATGCTGACAAAGTATTTCATGCGGATTAAAATGTTTTTTGCGGCGGATAAGTCGTTGGTTTTAAAAGCCGCGGCCAACTTGCCGACCAGTTCTGAGATGGTGGCTTTGTTTTCTCGGTTGATTTGTAATATTTCCTCGGGAGTTTCTGCAGATTCCACTTCCTCATTCCTTTCCATGATCTGATGCAGGAATGCACTCTCAACTTGAGTCTCTTCAGATATTTCTTGACCCTTCAACCGTAGAAGATAAATTCCTGAAAGGCGAACCAATTTAAATAAATTAATATTTCACATATTTTTCTACTTTGTAGTGACCTAAATATTTAATACTTCATAGTAACCTAAATATTTAACATAGTTTTGTACTTTATAGTGACTTATAATATAAAGTTTATAGTAATGTATAATATTTAATACTTCGTAGTAACCTAAATATTTAACATTGTTTTCTACTTTGTTGTGACTTATAAAGTAAAGCATAGAAATATTACCTCTAGATAAGGGCTGTGCCAAAGTAGCGTAGGCCTTGTTTACTAGGGATGAGTATTCGGCGGAAATTTTTTGTTCTGTCTCGGCCCTGAAACATTATTAAAATTATCATTTTTACCTGATATGGGAATATAATTAATATATATATTGAAATAATGTTCTGATATATGGCTGCTAATGCATGAGTTTTAATTTAATTAGTTAGAATTAGTACCTGACACTGAATTTATCAGGGTGTAGAAGTTTCTGTAAATCCTTATACTTTTTCGTTAGGTTCACTTCGTCCAAATCGTACCTCACCTCAATGCCAATAACTTGAAAATAATTCTCATCCCTGTTGGGCTCCTGTATTGTATTACAGTGCATACAAAATATTGGATTGGTATTTATGCAGTTCACCTTTTCACAACTCCAACAAGTTGGCTTTTCATCAGATTTGGAAACGTATTTATTTGACAAAATTCTGATTGTATTGTTAGCAAGTAGTGTTTCTGGATTGCTTGAGAATACATTGAAACTTATGTTTGATGGCCTCACTGTACTGGGCCGCGTACTTCGATGAATTTCTTTCGTTATGTTTTTACTCACATTTTTCTTGGACTTAATTAAAAAAGATCGTAATAATGAGATCTTGTAGGAATTAGAAAACATCTTGGCTAAATTAAATTAACTGTTCACACGGAGATTTACAAAAAAGATTATCGAATCACTGACGTTAGTGACGACGTGACGACGAAAATATTATGTCAAACAGTAAACGTCAAAATGACAGTACAGAGTTATGTTATTAAAAAAGTACTAGAAAATGATCTTTACACATAAACGATCTTTGTACTATAATAAAACTGTATTTCCTAGTTTTCATTTATAAAAAATAGTCTAGTGACAATAGCACAAATAAAATGATTGTTATTTTATTAAATTAAAGGAAGCTTATAATATAAAAGATTATTAATAGTAAAAAGATGATTGAAATAATTAGAATTTGAATTCCGTACCTATACCCACCGTAACTAATGGCCCCCAATCATCCCCCAATGGTATTCTGAAATGGACTGTAGCCGGTAATTACTCTAGCCATGCTCTAGCCGTTCGGTAATGAAATTTGACAGCTGAGCGCAGCTGAGTCAGGGAGGAAGACTTTTTAGACTGTGTCTGTGTGTTTATCAGGGTATAAATAAATTTCCTATTTATAATTTCCATGCTAGAACCCACGAGAAAGTTCCTGAAGAGTGTAAATCTTAATATAAGCTCCAGATTGAGCGCCGCGCATACACTGCTGATAAACTTACTCTACCAGTGAAGATAACCTAGTTTCGAGTATCCCCAAAGATACAATGTGTACGTTAAACATTGATGCGGAAAACTACAAAAATAAAGGAAATGAATCGTTCAAGTCGGGAAACTATGCGGAAGCCATCAGTTTATACACCAAAGCTATAAAAATTGCGGATAAAGAAAGTAGAGATCTTGCAATTTACCTGAAGAACCGGGCCGCTGCCTTTCTGAAAGAAAATGATTACGAAAATGTTATCAAGGATTGCGATGCGGCTCTCACCATCACCCCCGAGGATCCCAAAGCTCTGTTCAGGCGGTCCCAGGCCCTGGAGAGTGTGGGCAGATTCGAGGAGGCATACAGGGATGCCCGGGCTGTGCACAATGTGGAGCCTTCCAACAAGGCCATCCAGCCCGTCCTCTCCAGGCTGTTCACCATCGTGCAGGAGCGCGCCAAGGCCAACTCTCAGACCAGCAACAAGGTGGACCAAATGTTCAAACTTGCCTTTGATTTCGCTGCTGAAAAGGAGAAGAGAGAAAATGCCATGAGCAACTTGCTGGTGCTGTCCCGCGAGAAGGCCGGTGCGGACATCATGTTCAAGTGCGGAGTTGTACAGAAGATATTCAGTCTTCTTAAAGTGGAGAAGAATGACAGCATCTACTTGAACGCTGTTAGAATTATTGGCCAACTTTGCAAGGGAAATGAGGAACGAGTGAAAGGTGTTTTGACGACGTGTGGAATACCCTGGTTCCTGCAGATTATTGACAGTGATATCCAGGAGAGAGTGAATGCCGCCCAATACTGCATGCAGACCATCCTCAACACCTTCTCCGGGATGGACAACAAGCCCGACAGCAAACCCGATCAGAAGTTGTGTGAACTTCACAAGAGCGAGATCGATACCCTTCTGACCTGCCTTACCTATTCCATCACTAACCGCGTTATCACCGGCATTGCCAGAGACGCCATCGTGGAGCTGGTCATGAAGAACTGCCACTACACTGCCCTCAGTTGGGCGGAAAGGTTCGTGGAGATCAAAGGACTTCATCGCCTACTAGACGTTTGCAGTGAACTGGAAGAATACAAATATGAATCGGCCATGAACATCTCCCCCTCATCAAGAACTATTGCCGCTGTTTGTCTACAGAAGATATATGAGAACATGTACTACGATCAGGCTCGGGAGAAGTTCCTGGGACAAGTGGATGAGTTTGTGAAAGAAAAGCTGCTGACACCCGATATCGAGTCTAAAGTCCGAGTTACAGTGGCCATCACCTCTCTCCTCCTCGGTCCTCTGGATGTTGGCAACGCTGTTATCTCCAAGGAGGGAATTGTGGAAATGATTCTTGTGATGGCTAATTCCGATGAAAAGTTGCAACAGAAAGTAGCGTGTGAGTGCTTAATCGCCGCCGCATCAAAGAAAGACAAAGCCAAGGCAATCATAAACCAAGGAGTGGATATCTTGAAAAGATTATACAAATCCAGCGATGACAGTATCAGAGTTCGAGCTCTCGTCGGTCTGTGCAAGCTCGGCAGCTCTGGGGGGTCTGACGCCTCCATCAGACCTTTCGCTGACGGATCAACCAATAAACTGGCCGAGGCTTGCAGGAGGTTCCTTATTAACCCCGCTAAAGATAAAGACATGCGTCGATGGGCCGCTGAAGGTCTGTCCTACTTAACCCTCGATGCTGATGTTAAAGAAAAGCTAGTCGATGATAGAGCGGCCATTCAGGCGTTGGTGGAACTTGCTAAAACAGAAGATCAGTCTGTAATCTACGGTGTGGTGACTACTTTGGTCAATCTCTGCAATGCGTATGAGAAACAAGAATTGGTGCCCGAAATGGTGGAACTTGCCAAGTTTGCCAAACATCACATACCAGAGGAACATGAACTTGACGACCCTGACTTTGTAAACAAAAGATTGTCAATTCTTGCCAAGGAAGGTGTGACCACTGCTTTAGTTGCACTGGCCAAAACGGAAAGTAACAATTCCAAGGAACTGATTTCTAGAGTGTTCAATGCCATCTGCAGCCAGCAAGAACTCCGGGGTATTGTAGTCCAACAGGGTGGAGCCAAAGTTCTGCTTCCCATGGCTTTAGAGGGTACGGCTAAAGGGAAGATTCACGCCTCGCAAGCTCTGGCGAGGATTGGAATTACTATAAATCCAGAAGTAGCCTTCCCCGGCCAAAGAAGTCTTGAAGTGGTCCGTCCCCTCACTGCTCTATTGCACCCCGACTGTGCAGCACTTGAGAACTTTGAAGCCCTTATGTGTCTCTGCAACCTGGCAGCCGTGAATGAGTCCACAAGAAATAGGATAATGAAGGAATGTGGACTGGCACGGATTGAAGCCCAACTATTTGAAGAACACACAATGCTGCGCAGAGCTGCCACGCAAGTTATCACAAATCTCGTCATGTCCGAAGACGTTGTGAAAGCCCACGAAGCAGAGAATGACAGGATCAAGTTCTTGTGCCTCTTGTGCCAAGACGAAGATGAAGAAACGGCCATTGCTGCTGCGGGAGCTCTCGCCATCCTCACATCAAACAGTAAAAAATGCTGCGAAAGAATTTTAACTGTTTCAACATGGCTAGAAGTCTTGCACTGCTTGTTAGCAAACCCAATCTTACAGGTACAACATCGGGGTATTGTCATTGTCTACAACCTAATCAATAGCGATAAGACCACCGCTGAAAAGGTCATCGCCACCGATGTCATGGAAATTCTCATGGCGCTCACAAAGATACAAGACAAGGAGAAGAAAGTTATCAAGGAATATGCAGAGAACTGTTTGAAGTCTGCCGAAGAACTGAAACTTATCATAAAGCCGGGTGAGTCGCCCTACATCCCCCCGCTGCCGCAGACCAATGAAGATGATGAAGACGACGATTTGGAATAATAAACAGAACTTAATAAAATCGCCAGCATTTCTATAATGTACTTACAGAGTCTAGAATTATTATTGGCACTCTACACCAAATAAATTTTATATTGTAATATCCAATACACATGTTATTGTATTTTGTTAAGATTTTTATAACTATCTTTAAGATGTGACATTCACTACTTTTAGTTTTAGGTTTATTAAAAGTGTGTTTATGAAAAAAATATTTCTTTTGTTTTACACAAGCTCTACACACAGGAAATGATTTCCTTCAGGGTATATATTATCTTTGAGGATGTCATGGGTTTCTTTGAGGAAAGGTAGGAGTGAACCTGGTTCTTTATGTATTTTTAATTTATCATAAAAATACGTTATTTTCATTTACTTTAATTTATTAAAATACATATAAAACTACTAGTTTTATAACATTGTCATAACTTCTTCCGAGGAATTATTAAATATTATATTTTTTCATTTACTCCGCTTTTTGTGCCTGTCGGAATCACCTGTATTATTTTTAATTTTTTTAGTCTAATTATGTATATTATTTCAAATATGGAATGTATTGCATTTTCACTACCCCTGTATACATTCTGGGATAAATTTCTTATTATTATTATTATGTCAAAATAAATAGGTACTTACTAAAAAAATTATAAAATTCTTTGACGACTTAATGCTATTATATAATTATTATTATTACTCTATAATAGAAGACACATTGCGTCGCGATTTCTAATTTTTGAACTCATGGATATTTCAAAACTCGGCAGCTCACGACAAAAATGACATTGTGAGAAGAAAATATTTCATTTAACTTAATCATTATATATAGAAAATAATTCGTAAGCCTAGGAAAATTTCCTCGTTAACTTTACTTAATTTTTTTAGAAAAGTAAGTACGTGCTCAATGAAACATTCACTCGTCGGCCATAAAAAACGATAGACAGCGGAACGGAGTGAACGGACTGACCAGACTGACTAGAAAACTGGCAACACTTTCCGGCTTGTCGAAATAACCTCGTGCTTCATTCGAATATTCTCGTAGTTTCCTAATAGTTTTCATTTGTCAAAAGTTTGATAGTATATTTTGAAAATGTCTGCTATAAGCTTGTTGAACCCAAAGGCTGAATTCGCCAGGGCCGCTCAGGCCCTAGCGGTGAACATATCCGCAGCCAAAGGAATTCAAGATGTAATGAAAACAAATTTGGGACCCAAGGGAACAATGAAAATGTATGTAATTATTTTTGTTAAGGCTGATGACCACTACAAATGTATTTAACCCGAGTTTCCAATAATCAATTTCTTGAAGTTTGTTATTTTTTTATTTAAACATGCATAATTCCTTTTTGTACACACTACAGACGCCTCCCACACAATTTTGACACACCTCACCTCAAAACATGCTCGTAATATTATTGATATTACACCCGTCCTTGCTCTACGTGTCTTTTAAATTGAATAAATATCACATATAATGAAGAAATATACATTAAATCATTGATTCTCCAACGTTCCGTCCCTAAATGACTCATATTTTGTCTAATATAATCAAACTCCATTTGTATGTTGCGTGAGTGAAAAATGCATTTTGCACAAAAGCCACATTCTTTTTTTTTCATTCCATTAATGGCCTATACAAATATCTAACTATTGTCGTAATTGACGATTGTTTATGGCTTTTTAAGGTTATTTTTTTTACCGGTTTTGATAATTTTTTTTATGGTTTTAGGTTAGTGTCAGGTTCGGGTGATATCAAGATCACCAAGGACGGTAATGTGCTCCTTCACGAGATGCAGATTCAGCACCCAACTGCCTCCCTGATTGCTCGCGCTAGCACGGCCCAGGATGATTCCACAGGCGACGGTACCACCTCCACAGTTCTGCTGATCGGAGAGCTTCTAAAGCAAGCCGATCTTTACATCAGTGAAGGTAAGATTAAAATATTATGTTATAATACAATACTTATCATGCGACAACATTTGCTTATGACAATATTAACATAAAAATTGAACTAAATGTTTGTGCATACACACAAACATTGTGTAACATTGGGGCAGGGCTACAATGTTTTTGTTTTCCATGGTTGATGGAAAACAAAAAATGTGGCCCCAATTCAATATTTTTGTTTTGTCAGATGCTTTATAAACATTTTATCGCTGGAGACCCGATTTCAGTTGTTTGAAATATAATAAGTTTTTTATTTCATAATGGAGTAAGAACTAGAAATGAAAATTGATGACTAAATATTCAGAAATATTAGTAAAATTTAAAAGATTTTTAATTTCACCTTAAAACACCCTGATAATGTAAACTGAAAAACATAAAAAACACACAAGCTCACACTCAGCTTAATTTGGGGGTACATTGTTTATATACAGGGTGTCCGGAAACTCGTAGTACAAGCGGGAAACTGGTGAATCTACATCACATTTGGAGTCGATTTTGTAGTATATTTTTTTTTGATTTGAGCTTTCGTTATCGAGTAAATCGAGTTAGAAGTTGATTTTTTTTTTTTTTTTAAATCAAATTCTTATAAATTTAATAATTCACTAATGTGAAGATCAAAGTACCCAACTAATTAAAACTATTTGAAAGTAAAACAAATGAAGAAACTCGGATTTGAAGCATTATTTTGAAATCACCCTTCATTTAATCCGGTGTAATCATAAAATATTTCTGCTCTGCAGGGTTAAAACATCTGTTGTTCAACCCTAAACACCAGAAAAAACTTTAACCCTAAAATAGCCGAAAATTTTTTTTTTTTTTGTGAAAATGCTCAAATCAAAAAACTTTATGTTTATTTGGGTTCCCCATGTGGTGTAGATTCTCCAGTTTCCCGCTTGTACTACGAGTTTCCGGACACCGTGTATATAATCATAACATTATTGCTTACATACATTATAACATATTTTTTATAAATGATGTAACATATTACATACTTTTTGAATAAATATATAAAAAATGTAAATGTTTTCCCTGTGTCAGGTCTCCATCCCCGCATCCTGTCGGAGGGATTCGACGCGGCACGCGTTAAGGCCCTGGAGGTGCTGGAAGGCATGAAGATCCCCATCGAGATCAAGAAAGAGAACCTCATGGATGTGGCGCGAACTTCTTTCCGTACCAAGGTAACATATTAAACACATTCGCTAGTCCTGACAAGTAGAGTGAACATGATTGTAAGATCCTTTTATAACGTATCGGGCAAGCACAGTATTCTCATTGCTCATATGCTCTGATGTTCCATTCAATTTAGTCGACTATTTGAGTTGTACGGAAATATAGAGCTGGTACCGTGGCTCTCGCTCTTAACACTTTCCAGGACATGCCCGGCTGTGTTCGGTGTGCATTTTTCTTTGAGTTGGCCGTCACTTTACTCACCTTCTATCTCATCCGGCCGAGTACGAACTCAGTTTGTGTAGATATTCTCGGCTAATCGGCCCAGTCCTATCTGTGTTCGTGTTTGGTTTGCATATTTTTCCTTTGTAAACTACGTGTCCTGTTCGTGAGGTGTTATATTTAGAGTCAAATGGGATTCATAAATCACACACACCCAAAATCGTCGCTGTATAACAAACCGTTTTTATATGGCGAGAGTTCAAGTGCTTCAGTTGCTTGTCGTGTGATAGACGTGTGCGGCTTCGCGAAAATGGCTGAACAATGAAATTAAAACTAATTACAAAATACATTTTTGATTTTAAAAATCTATTATATATTGTAAAAAGAAACCCGTGTTTCCCTACCCGCCTAATTTTCTTCACAACCAGTCACTGCCACCCACCAGTGGTCATGGTGGTAGATAGCCCTTGGTGTCACATCGAAAGTAATAGAGTTTGGTGGGGGTGGCTGAGCGTGGGTGACGAAAATGTGCTTTGTTATGGAAAGGCGCCGAATGCTTCAGATTATTTCAGAATGAAGTTCATGAAGGTTCCCGAATGCTCTAGAAGGTTCAGGAAGGAGAAAGTTCAAGAAGGTTCCAAACTGAGTGGCGGTGAGTGTGTGTCAGTGAGTCTGGAAAGTTGGAACGAGACGGAGTGCATATTAAGTAATGAACTAGGTTGTACTAGTGGCGAAGTGTGATTGAAAAATATATTTTTCGTTTATAATTGAAAAAAAAACATCAGGCGGCAAAATGACATCTGCATTTTTTAAAACTTCAAATATGCTCAGGAAAAGTCTTCCGGGTACGTACTGATAAACCCTGTATAGCCCATTTTTCACACCGTGATATCCAGCAACATGTTGTAAATTAAGTGAAAGAATTTTTATAAATTGCCCCAATTCGGCATGTGTCTCCAAACACCATTGTAAAATGTAAGTTTTGTTTGGTTATATAGGTGCACCACACCCTAGCTGATGTCCTGACTGAGGCGTGTGTGGACGCAGTGCTCGCCATCCGCGAGGAGGGAAAGCCCGTTGACCTGCACATGGTGGAGCTCATGGAGATGCAGCACAAGACCGCCACCGAGACGCAGCTCGTTCGAGGTGAGGAACTTAACTGGAGACTAAACTTTTGTTCAGAACCCTTCTCCTTTGACTTGCTGATTTGGTGGCATTTAGTCTAAAAAGAGCATTTGTCTAATGGGATCTGTGAATATTCAATCATTACGTGTATTTCTAGCAAGTAAAGCCGCCTTTGTAGAACCCTTTCATCAAAATCTGCTATTACTCATCAGCAATACATTAGGTAAAATGTGGTCGTCGATAGTCTGCTAGGTAGGAGTGACACTCCACTAATTGTTTGGTGGATCGTGTTTGATATTCACAGTGGGTACCAAATTACTTACATTTTGAACATGAGTTATGTTTGTCGTCCAAGTTGAGTGCCCAAGGGTTTATAACTTACTTTAATTAAAAGTGGATGTTTGTTTCTCGTAGGTATTGTTATGGACCACGGTGCCCGTCACCCCGACATGCCCAAGCGCCTCAACAACGCCTACATCCTGACTTGTAACGTGTCCCTGGAGTATGAGAAGTCCGAGGTCAACTCCGGATTCTTCTACAAGTCTGCCGAGGACCGTGAGAAGCTCGTAGCTGCCGAGAGGGAGTTCATCGACCAGAGAGTGCAGAAGGTAAATAAACAGATAATTCACATAGTTTCTAGTATGTGATGCAATTCCCCAAGTTATTTCTGTTACATTGGTGACAATTTGGATCTTCCACAATAGGCATAAGTAATTTGATTTAAGGCATATAAATTGATGTTTGTTTCAGATCGTAGCTTTGAAGAAGAAGCTGTGCGACGGTACTGACAAGACATTCTGTGTCATCAACCAAAAGGGAATTGACCCCATGTCCCTAGATGCCCTGGCCAAGGAAGGCATTGTGGGTCTGCGCCGCGCCAAGCGCCGCAACATGGAGCGCCTAGCCCTCGCCTGCGGTGGCGTCGCCGTCAACTCCGTGGACGACCTCGACGAGTCCAAGCTGGGATATGCTGGAGCCGTCTACGAGCACATCCTGGGAGAGAACAAGTTCACATTCGTGGAGGATGTCAAGAACCCACTCTCCGTTACCATCCTGATCAAGGGACCCAACAAGCACACTCTGACTCAAATCAAGGACGCCGTCCGGGATGGACTCAGAGCCGTCAACAACGCCATCAACGATAAGTGCATTATCGCTGGAGCCGGTGCCTTCGAGGTGCGTTGCTACAACGAGCTCATCAAGCACAAGGATTCCATTAAGGGAAAGGCAAAGCTGGGAGTTCAAGCTTATGCCGAAGCCATGCTCGTAATTCCCAAGACTTTGGCCGTCAACTCCGGTTATGACGTACAAGACACCATTGTCAAGCTGCAAGAGGAATCTCGCCTTAGCCCTGACCCCATTGGTCTTGACCTCAGCACCGGAGAACCCATGAAGCCCACTGATGTAGGTGTCTACGATAACTACATCGTCAAAAAACAGATCATTAACTCGTGTTCAGTAATCGCCTGTAACCTCCTTCTTGTTGACGAGATAATGAGGGCGGGCATGGCCAGTCTCAAGGGTTAACACTAGAAGAATCAATTGATTAGAAGCATTGTTGGGTTCATCCGGGTGGAGCTCGTTTTGTCTTTCCAAGTCTTGTTATTCCATAAGAGCTAAGAACAAACCGTGTTTTTAAGACTGACCAAGTGAGCTTAAATTGTTTTTAACAAATGTATTAATTTTATGCTAGTATGCTTGAACAATTATTGAATTCCAACAATGTTTCATTTTGCTTATTTTATATTACATAATAATATGTATTATCAATCCACAAATATTTTTGTATCACAATTCGATTTGCTTTCACCATTTTAATTATATTTGTCATAAATATTTTGTCTTATCACCCCTTTGCTTTAACCCTCAAAAGAACTAATGAGCTAGATTTTTGGGCATTTATCTTCATGATTATGAGAGTTGTGCATTTATTTGCTGCATAGCATTAAGTTGCTGCACGTTTCGTGCAATCTGTTAACATTAGTTTAATTTGATCTGTTTGCTTTAATAAAAAGACACTAATTTATATACTATCTTTTAATTAGAATATGTGCGAGATGAATCATCCCCCTCTGCACAGAGTCAAGCATTCTCTTCGGCAGATTGGTAAGATCCCCGGCTCTGAGTCCAGAAGTTACACAGTCTATGAATCAATTGATTCAGGTCAAATATAATAATAAAAGAATACAATTTCTTCTTCAAACATTTATTACAGACACCGAGTAGTACACATTCACATAGTACAACAATACACACTACAAACAGTAATTGGGTTTATAACATTGAAATGGGTCCTAATAAATGGATAGAAGTGAAATTCAGGTATTCAGCTATCAGACAATATCAAAAATTGAAGATTTTGGCCGTTTCTTTTGTAGACAAGGGACTAATCTTATAGTAACTGAAGGTAAAAATCACACATCACCCAAAGTGGGGTCGCTAGGGTGCCCCATACATCACAGAGCGATCTCCGCGTCTCCTAATACATATTCCTTTTGCCCTTTCCAGTAACTCTTAAATGTTAGTTACTACCTACTATTTTAACCGGACTTAGGTACAATCTTCTCCCAGCAGTTCATTAGTAAATTTTTCTGTTTTTATTTTCTTGTTCCTGCATTTAAGTAATGAAAAACGGTATAAGAGATATGTAGTACAAAATCAATCATAACTCAAATATATGTTATTGTAGCCGTTTCCAGTGAAAAGCACATTTTACCACTGCGTTTGCGATAAGGATTTTTTTTTTAAATTTTGGTGAGGATTGAATAGAAATTATTTAATAACTTAAAAAAGAGTGACAGGATAATTTTTTTTAAAATTCAGATCGATTACTGGATAGTTTTCTGGGTTTAACCTAAATAGAGTATGTGATTCATTTGGGGGGAAGTGTATTACCTCCTTCAGTGTGGGAGTGTTAATAAAAGTGCCTTGAGCAAAAGTTTTACACGGGGAACTCTAGAAACTGAAATTAATAGTTTCTGACCACTATAACGAAAGCAAACATTTTCATACTTAATTTATGAAAAGCGATTCTTTTTGTTTTATTGGCACAAGATTTTCGGTACTGCCTATAATATTGATTAGCCTCTCAAAAGCGCTTTTGCAAACTGTGGTAAGGAACAGTGATAAATAAATGTGTTTATAATTTATGCACATAAAATTATTAATGTACATAATCCATACGTTACTGTGCCTGAGAGTCAAAACGACTTAATTGTTTTATCTTCATATTTTTCTCATTCCGAGTTCTACAAATTCTGTCAAATGAATGTGGAACGGTTGCGTGGCTTTTTTCATGCAAAACTTGTTTGAGGCCGAAATACTTGAACAAACTGAATAATTCCTTTTAAAGAATAAATACCAAATATCTAGTATGGATATTATACTACATTATTTATTTGTGTTTTAAATAATAAAATATAGGCCATTAAATTATTAAATTTTTAACGTTTTTGGAGTCAACTTTTGTCAATTTTTTGTAAGTTAATTGTAATTATTAAAAAAAATAATCTATCCCAACCTACTGTATTAATATGAAATAAAATATCATAAAAAGTGGTTTTTGGGTCAAAATTTTAAATTTATATACAATAAATTTGTGTTCCAACATAAATTGGTAATTTGTAATTTTAATTTAGGCCTATCAAAATGCTTTTTTAATAATTTATATTTTTCACCTTATACATATTTACATAGCAGGTAGGGTAAATCTATTTTAACTATCCTGCAGCCAAGTGGGGGAGGTGTAGGTAGTACCCAAAATTACTATCCTCCTTATATTAGCTTAATTACTTGACATATCATTTTTGTTTTTTACGTATTCCTGCGCAAATACATAAGTTACCATATTAATAATTGACTGAATAATTGGGATTTCTATAGTTTAAAAGCTCATAAGACAGAAAAATCATGGGGCCGTCGGAAGACGCACTTGGTTACAAACGTTTTGTTTGGCATCTTGGCCTGTCAAGAGTTAAAAAATAATTATCATTAAGTCACCAATATTAGCCAAAGTTGCTTCTAAAATCATGAAAACATTTATTTCTTTAATGGCCTACATTTAAAAATTTTAAACACAAATCAATAAAGAAGCACATAGATATTTGATTTTAAAAAATAGTTTGTTTTGGAGAATAATATAAAGTCTGTTGCTTATAATGAATCAACACAAGGTTTTCCACTGCAAACATAAAATTAAAAATAATTTATGTGTCGGTTTTTATGAGAATGATGGCATTTTAGTTTACATTGGTGTTAGATAGAATGCTTGAATTTTACTAAATTCACTTATAAAATCTGTCATGCTAAGTATAAAGAAGATTACAGCAACTTGAGAGCAATTTCAAATTTATAAACTGTGATTACTTTTGTTGGGTGATTAAATACATAACAAAAAATCTTAAAAATTACTTTATTAGAGAGTTATTAAGACTTATTGTTAGAGTTATTTGACTTGTAATTGTAATACCAATCGAAAAATAATAATTTCAGTTGTATTGTTTTACTGTTAACTGAATATATATTTGGGATATTTTATTTTGATACCACTGGAAGATTTTGTCCCAGAGATTGGAATTAACTGAAATGTAATTTTTTTAATTGTACTATTTACCGTGATAGAAATATTAATTACCCATACAATAGTATAAATATTTACCGACATCTCAATAAAAAACACAATAACATAATAATTCCTAAAATTACAAAATAATAAGATAGGATTCAACGGAATGATTAAAATTAAATGCAAAATATTTTTTAATTCAGTTATTCTTTGATCAAATCTCTAAAAAGATGGGCAGCAAAGGAGTAGCTTGATTAAATATATTTAAAAAAAAAATCATCATTGTATTCTGTCATATTTTAATCACTAAATATGAACATAGTATTTTCAAAATATAATTTTATTTTAGATTTAGATTAGCGACTAGAATATCTGTATTATTTTCTTTAATTTATGTAAACTGATACATATAATATTGATCGACTAGATATAAATATTTCATTCAATTATATATTTCAATGAATTATTTGGCTTAAAGAGAAAAAATAATAACTTTACCTTTTATAAATTCAAAATCATATCAATAAATAGCACGGTTATAATAGGTGTCACAACCAGAGTTCACCCAAACTCAGTAGGTACTCGAGCAGATGCGATACTTGCATATAGCATGAATCTAACTTGTTATTAGATTATTTAAAGAAAATTGCAGTGATATTGAAAAAAGTTGATTTTTATAAACCACTGAAAATTTTCTGTTAAATTTTATTATATTATGGGTAGGTACCAACTTAGTTGCTTGTTTGAATTATTTTTCACAAATGACACAAATTCAAAGCTAATCTGAGTTCATTGAATGTGAATAATTACATGCAGGAATATCGCACATCACAGATAATCGAAATTAGTATGTTTGATAATGAAAAGAACACACTACAACTTCAAACACAATACTCTCTCAGTAATCTGCAACCCCAATAACTGTCCAATGTCCAATTAGTGGAATTATAGCGTATAAATACAAAATATGCTAAAAATTAAAACAAATATTTGATAAAAACAAACAAACACCGCTACATATTAATCTTTCGTCAAAATTTCCATTTTTCAGTTTAAAGTTACGGTTTAAACTTATTAAAACAAAAAGCGTGGCTAAACACACGCAACATTTGCTAGAATACACCTCTGACTAAGCAAAATGTCATAAAACAACAATAATGAGCCATGCTGGTAAAATGGTCAGATCCAGCATGCAGGGGGGTATAACTCCGATCGAAAATTGGAACTGTGAATATTGTGACGTCATATTGTCGCCTAACTATATCCACCAATGAAAAACTCTGAAAGTCTATGGAATAAACTTTCAGAGTTTTTCATTGGTGTTTAGTATAATAAGTAGGCTCCGAATGAGAATTTTACTGTCTATATATTGGCATATCTATGGTTTTTTAGGACCAATTTGTTTCATACAAAAAGCCCTAAGATATCGATCTAGTGAGTGGTTTATTTATGCTAGCATGTATGGTAACGAGTCTAGACACGTGGCAGACTACTGAATTTGACACACGAATACCGGCCAATTATAGAGCTTGATTTTGTGCTTTCAACTAGTAAAAATAACAGCACATTATAGTAGTTATCGAATGAGCAGCGGATTACTGAGAGAGTGCTGTACTTTGACATCACTTCCTCGCTAACATCAATGGGCAGGCATGAACAAGACAAAGGGCTGTTTCTCAGTACTGTTGGAAGTGAATACATAAATATGCATCAATACACACAATCCCAAGTTTGGGTCATCTCTAATTGCGAGACATGTGATAATTATTATAATTTAATTTCATACAATTTATGTATTATAATTTAATCATTTGATGGACTTACTAACGAGCTTTTAGAAAATTAGGGTAAAAAAGTATTCTAATATAAATATAACAAAATTCAGTAAGGTTTATTAAATAAATATGTACATTTTACTTAGTAGGTACTAACCATCAGGTAAAACATATTTTTATATGAAAACCAGACATTAACTTTAGCTATGCGATCAATCGTCGGCTATCCACGTACATAGATAATGCATATTTGACCCATAAAGTTTCAATAAAGTCTGTGCAGACCACGCTATAAGCGCACTATATTCTCGTGGCTTGGCCTATTTCAACATATCGCTCGCCATACATTCCTATTGGTAGTGTATGGCGAGCGATATGCTGAACTATGCTAAGCCATGATGCATATAGTGTAATGTGTCTCCACCCTTAAACACATACATTGTATAAAAATGTGATGTGTGATGGTATAGGAAGTGCGTTGTAAAGCTGAACCAATAAATTTTCTCAATATGAGGGAATCTAACCTCTACAGGTACACTCTATTAAGGCTATACTTCTCTGAAATTCACTTACAATAATTAATATCTTCATTACTAACATTAAAAGGATTATAGCATTGGTTTAGCTATTTCATTACAGTGAAAACTCTCTTATAAGGTTTTCAAAAACTTCTTATGTGGGAAAAAATAAATAAATTTGGCCATTTTTCAAATTCAGTCTTCAAGGGACCGAAAAAATCAAACTTCTGGAAAAAGTGGGAACTTTGTGAGTTTCACTGTATTTGTATTCAAATATTATGTTTAATCGTAAATTCTAAATCCATAAAATATAAAAATATGTATTGGATGGCAAACCTTTTGGAAGGTTGGCGGGAGGATAACATTCAGTCAAATGAAAAAAGATTTTTACTCAATATTGTGATGTTGAAAAGAAATGCATAAAATAATAAATATTCGGTTGCCCGAGTTCTTGAGAATCTTTTATCTAACAGAACAAACAATATTCTCTAACATAGTTGTCTTATTTTAATATTTAAATTAAACAAAAAAAAATTAAGTCACAAATAGTTTCGTTGAACTATAAGTTTAACATTGAAAGTTCTGTGCAAATTTCATAGTGCCAGAACTTCACTGTTCAAGAATTTTTACCACTTCAGAAAACAGATTTCTGCTTTGTAGTAAAATTCATTCAAGATTGCACAAAATAATTTTATTTTTATGTATAACATATTACTATTAAAATGGAATAGGTAATAATACCACTGAAAGGTGAAAATAATAATATCTTTGTGACAAACAAATAAATTGACAATGTTTTATGTTCCAGATCATGAATTCAAGTTCGCGTGTTATTAGCTTTAGTCATAAATGAACTTATCTTTATTTTACCTTAGTTTTATGTATTTATACACTATTGGGGTAATAAAATTTGTTGAGATACCCCTCCTTATAAAAATATTAATATTTTGCTAATTTATATAGCGCCGTTTTTGTGAAAATTAACCACAAGGCTGACTAGTCATTACTAGTATTATTATTATATTCTAAAAATAATTAGCAGTTGTAGCGATGTTACTGGAATATTCGGAAACGTTCGCCAATGCAAAAAGCATCGTAGCTATAACTCTCTAGGTAGGTAGGAGCAGTATCATTTATTAAATAATTTTACAAATTCGAAGTGAAGCGAATGAATTGCAGTACCCCTATCAATTAATTTGCTACACAAGTATTAGATGCTAGGTACATGTTAAATGTGAAACGCACTGCTGGCAATTTGAGTTACGGACCGCCTCTGCCTATCACATTCCATTAGACGAGCTCTCACTACATGTTTGTACACACACATCAAAATAATATTTTAAGCTCACCATGCAGTAGGATTAACAAAATTGAATTGCAGTCTTTTTTGCGCACGAACGAAAATGATTTTTTGAAAATTGTCACTAATATCGCGTCATGCTTTTATGTGACATGGGATTTTTATTACCATCCCATGGGAAACGTTAAATATTCTCAGGCAGTTGATAAATTGATCAAATTGAATTGAATATTCTCAAAACTGCATCGCTGTAAATTATTAATTCAATGTCAAAGTTAATGTCAATTAGCGTCAACAATCAGTAATAATTTGGACATCCTCGTTATGTCCATCGCATCTGCCGTGAAGTTGAACTCTGTTAGCTTGTTCAAAACGTTGGCTTAAGAAGAAGGAGGAAGCAAATTACTAAACGTTATTACCCCAAAAGTAAAACAACATAGTTATGTTAATAGTTATTAGCCGCGAGAAACTTAAATCATAACCTGTGTTTTAGCTGAGAAATGAATATGAGGCTTTATTTTTCTTTGGCTTGCTTGGCGGCAATCTCGGCGCGCTCATTGACGTCGATGGTGGCGAGGTTGAGGGATGCCACGAAGCCGTGCAGCACGGAGATGAGAGACTTGACGAGGGCAATAGGGGCCGAGACGTACGCCACCAGGCGGAACAGACCCATGCCGGCAACTGGAATTAAGAAAGGGGTGTTTATTTCATTGCTCACCAAATTATTAGCCAATTGATATCCAAATATATATATATATATTTTTTTTTTGTGCTTAAATAATGTATTATTTCTACTCCAAAAGATGTGCAGCAATTAATAGGTTACCAATAAAATATTTAGTTTACAGAATTTATTTTCTTTCTTTTTTTTTACTTTTTTTACTCTGTGAATAGCACTCTCCTATTTTATTATAAGTGAGGTTACGTTAGGTCAGTAATTATTTTTATGTGAGTACTGCACAAGAGTCCCAACTGTTCCCAACCATCTGGAGCCAGTGGGACTATGGCATCCTCAACCATTATTCCTTGTTGCATTTTAAACTAATAAAAATAATTATTCACCATTACTAAATTATAGTCAATACTAGTTAACGACTAATAAAGGTGATTTTTTTTAAATGGTGCATAAAGTATTAGCAGTATCGCTATCTTAGTATAAATTTAATGACAAACTGTTAACGTATTATGTATTCAGCTTAGATAATATTGTGAACCCCTCCATCAACAAGGTTGTGTAACAGCACAATCAATATAGATAAAAGGTTATCTAAGAATAATAAAATGAAATCCGTTTACATATTCCCATTTGGGAAAAGCGTTGTCCAAATGGAATTAGATTGATTACTTTACGGACGTGAAATAAATCAGGACTTAAAATCGTAGAGGTTTGAAGTACACAAATAAAAAAAATTAAATGCACAACCATAGTTTTCTCAAAATCTAGCAATGTAAAAATGTCCAATAAAAAATCATAATAATCAAGGACGTTATAGTACGGCCATTGGGGAGTATTTTGTTATGGCCGTAATAGTACGGCCATACTCGCCGAGAGGTTATAGTATAAGTTTTAAGTAATGAACTTTGAGTCATTTTTTAACTGCACTGACGTAACGTAATTACATTAACCTTCATTTTACCACTAACAGTAACCGTTTTTATGAAATTCGGAGAATGACATAAATGCATACAATTAAGAAATACAATTTAAAAAATTACGACATAACTTGTACTTTGAATTTTGCATTAACTCAACCACATAATTTAAAATAAGTTTTTTTTTTTTTTTAACCTTTGGAAAAAGTAAAATGGGGGGGGTAAAATGCCAGTCGTCCGCCGTATGCCGGCTGACACAATTTTCGTAATAACTTACTTGTTTTTTTAAATACATCTATTTGAATTTAACTTTTGGATTCGTGAATGAATTAATGCAAATCTTGAAAAGGGAAATTAACCCACTTCCCGATATCCGAGCGAGCTGAAACCCAGCAGATAGACTCGTTGTCAATGACAATGCATTCTATCAACTTTTGGTGGCAATGACGTACTATATGTAGTATGCAATATAAATGTCAGTCCTACCCGATCTACATTTGGTGAGGTTGCTAGAGTTGTCGATTTCAGTTCTTGGGTAGGAAGGGTCAATCCTCAGTCAAACCAAATTTTTTTACTTTTATTTTTTTTTAAGTTTTAAAAGACTAAAAATGGTAAAAAAAAGTTCTTTTTTACGGGTTGATTTTATCTGTTTTTTTTTCTCACTAATATTATAAAAAAATTTAATATAATGAAGACATTCATACAAAAATATTCTAAGTTTCATTATATTTTACAGCTAAACAAGCGTTCTGCACAAAAAAAATAAGTCACAATATGAGGCTTTCTTGTAAATAAATACAGTACTATGACAAAGATTTTCGAGATGCGCTTTTCACTGATAGAATAAACTTATTTGCAAGTGACGAAACGAGAAGCTAGAATAATATTAAGATACATTATTTCCTTGCCAGGTGAATAAAATATAGTTTGTATGATAGGAGCATTTTTTAAGGCTCAAAATACCATAAAATGGAAGCAAGTACGGTGAAGTAAATCCACAGTGGATTTCTTGGCACACTAGCGGTTAAGAGTATATTAACCACTCAAACGATGGCTTCCCAAATCTAGGTCACACCGTTCACGCTGTTGAGCTAACTAAATTTATTTCACAACGATTTTCTTTCTAAATATTAGGAGACTTGTATGTTCATCTTCAGAGTTTCTACAGACTATTTTTTTATTTATTTATTTATCGTTTCTTTACATTGTATCTTTTTTTTTAAAGTTATAATTTTTAACCTCACTAGGACAAGCCTGTGTTTAAATGCTCAACGCCCTTAACTTTGCAGACAGCCAAAAGAGGAACCAATAAATAAACGGATACTATTAAAATTCACAGTTTTTGTTTATTATAAAAATTTCTTTGAGAATTCGTAGCTTTGATTCTCAGTCAATTTACAATAGCTTCTGAAAAATATTATAAAACTAGACCAAAGGAATAAGAAATTTTTACGATTTTAGCGACTGTCCATTTATTTATTTATTAACATCCCTTTTGGGGTTGGGAAATTATCATATGGAAAAATCATTATTTCCATATAATAAACTGTCATATTATTATATGGAAATTAAATCACCTCAAAGTACAGAGACGCTTTTGTCCTTCAGACTGAAGAGTTCAAATTTTGTGTAAAATCAGTGTAAAAGGGAGATTGCAATTACATGTCAGCTGAAGATATTTGTAATCAGTGGCGGCTCGTGACTTTTAGGTCTAATAGAGTGCTAATATTATAAAAAATTGCATTATTGATGTTGTTGTAGCTGAAAAAGATTTATTATTTTTTTTCGAAAATTCGATTTTTTGTATGAAGATTTTCAGGAAATTTCAGTTTGGCTGTGCGCCGCACGGATTTCTTGAAAATCTTCACAAAATCAAATTTAAAAAAAAAACAAAAAAATTGTTTTCAGCTACAACAATAATACCATTTTTTTTTAATATTAGCACTCTAGTATACCCAATGTAATCACTATGATCAATCTCGAAACATTCGCATAGACACTGAGATTCTTTAAAACACTGATATTTAATTTTAAAAAAACTCACACTGGAAAATAATGAGAATGAGTTCAAGTTGTTATACATCACCGAATTAGTTCCATGATAAAACAGAAAAGTGTATTTTTTTATTTTTGTGTTGTAACCATTCTGTTTTATTCGGTTACGCACTGAATTATACGTACTTATGGGTCCCTCGGTAAAGTGCAGCAAGTACAGTGCAGCGTAGAATGCCTCGTTGCCGAAGCACATCCAGAACAGCACCATCTTGTTGGTGTAGTAGAGTCGCATGATTGGATTGCCCGACAGGTCCACGAACTTGTGCGAGCCCTTGCCTTGCAGCGTAGTGGTGTGTAGGTACAGCCAGTGGCACACAATGTCGATGGCCATGGACATCTGGAAGAAGAACTGGTGCTGCGGGTAGAAGGTGGCCAGGGTGACGCAGAGGCACATGGTGCCGGCACGGTCTGTGAGTTGGTCGAGCATGGCGCCGAACTTTGTACCTGCAATTATTAATGTTTTAACAAAAGATGAATTTTTTGTGTAATGCTTTGTTTTCAGTGAATTTGCAAGTAAATTGTTTCATCAAGCGAAATCTAAATTTCCCTCTGTTACTGATTATAAGAAACAAAGGGAGATATTGCATGGAAACATGCTGACGGTCGCCGAGTTACTACCAAACTGTATGAACTATCAAAGCAGTGGAGCTAGTGAAAGTTATATCTTTGGCGTGTAGGTAGAAACAAAGGCAGGGCACCGTTGTAAGCGGGTGAACAATATTGGCGATACTTTTGTGTGGTCTGTTTCATAATAATAATGGTTCCTGGCCCATCTCTTTTGTTTCTATTATCTATGATACTGATAATATCATAGAATGGGTTAGAACTTCTAGTTCATGTTCACGTGAACTTATCTCAAATATCAAAGGTTATTGAAAATACAAGAACTCTTTTATTAAAATTTGTTTTCTTATTTGCACAAATTGCCTTGTAGCGGCTTTGTGTGACTACAAATTTTTTGTAATTATTAAAATTATAGTAATATCAATGATTTGTAATAAAAATAATAAATAAATATTGAACAATTTAAAATATTGAAGAAATAATGGTTGATTTAAAGCTCTATAGCTCATGATGGAAAATTTGAACTGAAATTTTTTTTGGTAAATATTTCTATAACTGCCGCACTTTCAACAGGCTTAGGTTATGGAAATTACACTTTGTTTCAAGTCAATTAGTAAAAGAAACAAATATTTATGTCGGGAGAGATGCTAAAAGAAGTATTATAATTCCATATTTATTCAAAGTTAAAAATTTACCCTGTAAAATGACACCTTTGCCAATATTTTGGATTTTTTAGTATAGAGTGACACTTGCAAAAGTTTTGTTTCAATCTATATTTGCATAAATTAGTTAATTAACGCAAACTAAGATCTAGTTGTTTCTTGTGATAATTGTTGAAACCAAGTGTAATTTCCATAATCTGTGCCTAAAAGTGGGGCATAGATAGCTAAATAATTTCCTTTTTTATGATGGGAACAAAAGCCATTTCAAAATAATGTGTAAAATTATCAAAAAAAATTCAAGGAGAGAAATAAGAATATGACAGATTTAAAATGAGATACAGTGGTACCTCGACATACGAGTTTAATTCGTTCCGCAACCTTGCTCGTATCTTGAATTACTCGTATATCGATGCAGATTTCCCCATACAAAACAATTAGACTACCCCCCCAAAATGTCACCCCAGTTATTTTTGTTACGTGGTTTTGAATAATAAAAACGTATTTATAAATGACAAATATTTAATGAGTCTAGTTTTTGCACTGTTAATTCGTGGTGGAATTCCATTGTAATAGAATTAAAATTAAAAAACTTTTTCACTTTGTTCCACTTATTTATTATTACCAGGACCGGTTTCATCCTACTACGGACATTTTCAGACTGGTAGTTGAAACTCTTATGCTACTGATTTTATACAAACTTAGGCAGGGGTACACAACATTGTTTATATATAATGAATGATTCTATTTTGTTAATTTGAGGTAGGTATTATGAGTTATTTTGTTAATTTAGGGTACATTAGGTAATTATAAAGTTTATTTTTATAAATTATGAATGATGTTACAAAGCAAGTACATATTTATAGATCATATGAATATAAAAGAATTTATATAATTAAAAAGGTTTGTGATTTCTGATATTTTATTTTTGTAATGTTGGGATATTCCCTCCTTGTTGCTTAGGGCTTATTGTCAAATATTGATAGCAATTAAGTCATTGTTATTATTAGGGTTCCCCACATATTTGGGTTATTACATCTTTAAATTACATACTTAAATTATACCACTGCTCTCTGAAGTAAAATTATTCTAAGTGAATTATAATGGGTAAATTAATGGTGATTGAGCATTATGTTCTAACTGTTTATTCATAACATATTTACGATCTATTTTCTTCGTTAAGCGATTGATTTCTAGTGACTCTAATCTGTCTAATTTTTGTCCTTTGTTGCAAACATGAAGGATTTTTACATCTCTATCTTTGTCAAAAGTATGTTGGTTTTCTAGTAGATGCAAGGCAACGTTCGATAAATCTCCTTTTTGATTAACCCAACTAGCGAAATGTTCTTTTATACGGGTTGATACTGCTCTTCCTGTTTGTCCTACGTAATACGCGGGGCAATTCGAGCAGTTCACCTGGTAGACTCCAGAGTTTTCCAGATTACCTCTTTTATCTTTATTGTTTATAAATATTTTACCCAAAGAATTTACATTATAAAAGGCTGTCTTACATTTTTTATCACTGTCTATTAATTTTGATATTTTATTTGATATTTTGCCAAGGTACGGTATTTTAGTCCATTGTTTTGTTTCTATTTCCTTGTCCGGCGTAAGGCCATATGTAATTGAAGCTACGGTGAGTTTTTTATTCTTCTTCTTTATAAGATTATCAATCATTATGCTATCGTAACCATTATTTTCTGCAATAGTTTTGATAACTTTTAATTCATTATTGTAATTTATGTCGTTTAGTGGTACATGTAATAGTCTATGGATTAAAGAATGGAATACCGACAATTTATGTGAAATGTGGTGTCTTGAGGAGCTGTGAATAATATTATCGCTATATGTCGGTTTCCTGTATATCGAAAATTCTAATTTGTTATTAACTATATTCATTCCTATATCTAAAAAGTTGATTTTATCTCCTCCTATCTCCATCGTGAATTGAATTGACTTATTGATTTGATTTATTTCTTTGATGAAGATATCTAGTTGTCTCTGCGTACCGGTCCATATGATCAAAATGTCGTCTACATATCTCCGATAGAAAATAACATTTTTAAATGATTTTAACTTTTCGATGGTTTCTTCCAAGTGGTCCATCATGAACTCTGCTAATATTGGTGAGATAGGACTGCCCATGGCCAACCCTTTTGATTGTAAATAGATTTAATATAATAGATTAACTAATTATAAATTGTAACTAATTATAGATTGTAAATAGATTTAATATAATAGATTAATTAATTTTATAATAGATTAACTCTATTTACAATCAAAAGGGTTGGCCATGGGCAGTCCTATCTCACCAATATTAGCAGAGTTCATGATGGACCACTTGGAAGAAACCATCGAAAAGTTAAAATCATTTAAAAATGTTATTTTCTATCGGAGATATGTAGACGACATTTTGATCATATGGACCGGTACGCAGAGACAACTAGATATCTTCATCAAAGAAATAAATCAAATCAATAAGTCAATTCAATTCACGATGGAGATAGGAGGAGATAAAATCAACTTTTTAGATATAGGAATGAATATAGTTAATAACAAATTAGAATTTTCGATATACAGGAAACCGACATATAGCGATAATATTATTCACAGCTCCTCAAGACACCACATTTCACATAAATTGTCGGTATTCCATTCTTTAATCCATAGACTATTACATGTACCACTAAACGACATAAATTACAATAATGAATTAAAAGTTATCAAAACTATTGCAGAAAATAATGGTTACGATAGCATAATGATTGATAATCTTATAAAGAAGAAGAATAAAAAACTCACCGTAGCTTCAATTACATATGGCCTTACGCCGGACAAGGAAATAGAAACAAAACAATGGACTAAAATACCGTACCTTGGCAAAATATCAAATAAAATATCAAAATTAATAGACAGTGATAAAAAATGTAAGACAGCCTTTTATAATGTAAATTCTTTGGGTAAAATATTTATAAACAATAAAGATAAAAGAGGTAATCTGGAAAACTCTGGAGTCTACCAGGTGAACTGCTCGAATTGCCCCGCGTATTACGTAGGACAAACAGGAAGAGCAGTATCAACCCGTATAAAAGAACATTTCGCTAGTTGGGTTAATCAAAAAGGAGATTTATCGAACGTTGCCTTGCATCTACTAGAAAACCAACATACTTTTGACAAAGATAGAGATGTAAAAATCCTTCATGTTTGCAACAAAGGACAAAAATTAGACAGATTAGAGTCACTAGAAATCAATCGCTTAACGAAGAAAATAGATCGTAAATATGTTATGAATAAACAGTTAGAACATAATGCTCAATCACCATTAATTTACCCATTATAATTCACTTAGAATAATTTTACTTCAGAGAGCAGTGGTATAATTTAAGTATGTAATTTAAAGATGTAATAACCCAAATATGTGGGGAACCCTAATAATAACAATGACTTAATTGCTATCAATATTTGACAATAAGCCCTAAGCAACAAGGAGGGAATATCCCAACATTACAAAAATAAAATATCAGAAATCACAAACCTTTTTAATTATATAAATTCTTTTATATTCATATGATCTATAAATATGTACTTGCTTTGTAACATCATTCATAATTTATAAAAATAAACTTTATAATTACCTAATGTACCCTAAATTAACAAAATAACTCATAATACCTACCTCAAATTAACAAAATAGAATCATTCATTATATATAAACAATGTTGTGTACCCCTGCCTAAGTTTGTATAAAATCAGTAGCATAAGAGTTTCAACTACCAGTCTGAAAATGTCCGTAGTAGGATGAAACCGGTCCTGGTAATAATAAATAAGTGGAACAAAGTGAAAAAGTTTTTTAATTTTAATTCTATGACAAATATTTATTGTACAAAAACAAAAAAGAGAATGTAAATAAATAAATTAGATATCCTTACTGGTCTTTGCCTTTTTCGCTACATTTTTCTCGCTTTCACCTGTAGGCCGTTTAGAAAAAAACATGTCCAAGGAGGTTTGTTTCTTCCTCCCTCTCAGAATGTTCCGGAAATGAGTTAGGCAAGTGTCATTAAAAAGATCAGATGCACGACCTGTTGCAACTTTTTCTGGGTGTTTCTTTTCCACGAACTGTGAAACTCTCTCCTACATTCCTAAGATCTCCTTTATCTCACTTGTAGAAATAACCTCCTCCTCCTCTGACTCCTCGAAACCAATTTCTTGCATAACATCCGTATGCTGCTGTGACTGTAACTCTTGTATCTCCTCAGTCGTCAGTTCCTGGGTGTGCTCCTCGACGAGTTTGTTCACGTCTCTCTCTTCCACCTCTAGACCCATGGATTTCCCCAGAGACCCAATCTCCTCCTCTACTGACACACCGGGTTCCAATTCTTCGTAGATCCTTTCAGCTACAGCTTCAGGCCACAGCTTTTTCCATGCAGAGGTCAAGGTCCTCGTTGTAACACCCAGCCAGGCCTGATCGATAATTTTTAGGCAAATCGCTACCGGCCGACCTGCTAAACCGAACTCGTATCTCGAATTTCACTCGTAACTCAAAGCAAAAAATCACTCGCTCGCCGGCTCGTATCTCGAAAAACTCGTATGTTGGGGCACTCGTATGTCGAGGTACCACTGTAATTATGTGAGAAGTATGTGAAGCATTCTGTGTGATGCTGAAGCCAGTGCTTACTAATTATGTGAGCAGTATGTGTTGCATTCTTTTTTTTTTTTTTTTTTTTTTTTTTTTTTTTTTTTTTTTTTTTTTTTATGTGACACCTCACAAGAGTGTCCCTGCCTGTGCAGTGCACAGACAGGGGAACTATGTCACCACCCGGTTGGGCGGCGTTGTGAGGCGGAGTAAAGTAGGGGATGTAGGAAGGGATTTGTTAATGCGGGCCTTGAAGAGGCTCGGATTATAGGAGGGAGGAAAAACAGATGCCGGTAGCTCGTTCCACATACGAGCCGACTTACACAAAAACGAGTCGTAAAAACGGCCCGTTCTCATGAAGCCAACGTCAACCGTGAACGGGTGTTCAGTTCGTGTCCGTCGAGTTTCGCGCACGTGCACCGGTGCATCAGGAATCAATGCTGCTAGCTCCTTGGAGCAGGCTCCATTGAAATACCTGTAGAACAGACACAGCATGCCTACATTGCGTCTATGCATTAGAGAAGGCAATCGGTCTGTTAACAACGGATTGTCAATCAGACGGATCGCTCTCCTTTGCACAGATTCAAGCAGGTTTATCAACTATTTTGGGGCACCAGCCCAAAGGTGGCTCCCAAATTCAATAGTTGGGCGGACTTGAGACTTGTACAGGGTCAGCAGCTGGTCACTGTTGAAGAATCTCCTAGCCCTGTACAAGACGCCCAACTTTTTGGAGGCCTGATTTACTCGGGCTTCTATGGATCCCCGATACTTGAGCTGGTCTGATATAGTAACTCCAAGCATTTCAATGGAGTCTTTATTGGGGAGAGTGCTCCCATCAAATTGCACCAGACAGTCATTGACAGTGATGCTGAAGCCAGTGCTTACTAATTATGTGAGAAGTATGTGTTGCATTTTGCGTGATGCTGAAGCCAGTGCTTACTAATTAGTTTCATGCCTACCAATGAACGGGTTTTCAATTTCAATTAGCAGGCAGCCAACACAAGGTTACCTTCGTAAACTAATAGCAACTATCTTAACCTAACTTAATTAATTGTAATATTGATGTCAGTGAATTCGTGAAGCAAATAAGAACCAAATATTCGGTTTCATTTACATGATATGATAACCATAGGCTTTTTGGTTTCAGTTAATTCCTCTCTTGATATTTTCCTTATTGATGTAGTTTGACAGACATTTTGTTCGAACAGTATTATAATGTGTATGGAACTTACTCTGGTTGAAATATCTAGCAGCATAGCCGTCCACTGCATCCAGGAGACCTGATATCACGTAGCACCAACAGGCCACGGCATAATGAGTCGGCATAAACCAGAAGGAAATGATCGCAAGAACGATGCGCCCATATCCTGGAAGAAGGAAAAAAATATTCAGAAACCTTAATCCAATTAGACTTATGAATCATTAAAATGCACAATTTTCCTAACCGATTATGTTAGGGACGAAGATAAATATGTTTTCCGCCATTTTTCAAGCACGGTTTTCACCACTCGGACGATAAAATCCGAAACAAGCAGATATTATAAACAGAAACAACACCCTTCTGCGTATAATTTTCAAATGTACGAAGAAATGGACTTATGTATCTGACGTACAGATGACAGTTCCAAGTTCCAAACGAAAAGTGAGACGAACGTTTTCAAAATGAGTTAAACAAAGACGACCATACAAATACATGAAGCTAGTCGACGAAACGCATTTTATCCAGCACTACACAGAAAAACATTATCATTCAATGCTTGGGTAAGCACTGATTTTATAATATATATACTTTTTTACTCGGGGTTATATTTTAGCTTTTCATTTTTGTAGCAGTGCGGCCAGCGCAAAGAAACGTAGGTCGAATCCTATCCCGTTATTTGAGGCAGAAGCTTCCAAAATTTACCTGTAGAGGGCACATTCGTATGTAGTGAAAAATGATCGTCGGTTCTCGTCGAAAATAACGATGATCTCTAAGAAATATAAAAGAAAAGTGAAACAAATACAATAAAAAGTGTCATAATGACTCCCTGAGTGTCTGTGGGTTGTAGCGAAAGGGTGTGCGTGTAGAAAGGCAGTGTAGTGTAGTGAGGTCATAAGACTTGTCATCTGACTGTCTCTCGTCCAAGATGGCTCCCTCCCCCGATCACGATAAGGAGCCGAAAGCGCCTGACAAGAGCCCTTCACAAATTAGTGATAATAATTCGAGTGACATTCAAGTGCCAGTGGTGGAAACACAACAATATTTGGATACTAACTCCGGCGGTACGGGGGGCCACACCGATCCTGAGGTAGGCTTCTCTTCTTCACTGACCTCTTTATGTATTCGATCTCTGAATTTGCAGCCATTTCCAGCGATTTTGGCAGTTTCTGAAGTGCAGCGATCAGTTGACCACTCTTCGGGTACAATAATAACACTACCGTTATCTTAGAAATGTTGTTTTATCAGCTATTGTTGAAGATTCGCCGTTGTCAGCCAGCCGCCATGCCATGCAGGTGCAAAATATTACACCCGCGCTGGATGGGAATCGCATTCTACAGGTCTGCATCTCATCCGTTCCTGTCTCTGTCGCTATAACTCATATCCCTCGCCAATCTTTACCTTAGGAAGGTCAAGGTTATACTTTCTTCCCAGGCTTTTATTATAAACGATATAAATCAGTGATAGCGTTCATATTATTTTAATTTTCAGACAGCCAACACCGTCCATTCCCTATTCAAAACAACGAACGCGCAGGAATGCAAAATGTAAGCCGTGCCGTTTATCAACGCTGCATTATTTCAAGTTCCGATTTATAATATAATATTATAGTGTCATACATTGTGCGAATTGTTAAATAAACAAATGCTGCGGAATTGAATCTACAAATAATAAAATTCACGACCCACACTAATCAATAATACCATGTGCGACGGGTTAATTTTATTCGTGCTACCTTTGGCCTGGGACATTCACATTTGCGTGCATTTTTTTAAGCTTTTTTTAAAGCAATGTACACCTGAATTAACAAAGTAGTTTACCTCGAATGTTTTGGCAGATAATTGCATAAAAATCTGACGAGAAATAGTTACATTTATTATGATAATAATAACACGAAGTCAAGTGTGACAAATGACAGGCGGTGTTGCCAGGCTTGCTATTTTACAATATTGACTTTTAGTAAAAGTGTGTTATTTTCAACGTGTACATATTTCTTTTAAAACGTTTTTTTTTTTTCGTTGAAGTGTTAGTTTTACTACCCCGCTTCGACGGAGTTTCTTCACTCTTATTTCAAATCTTACTATTTATTTTACAATTACATTGATGTTTCTAAGCTCGTGGTAGAAATTACGTTGCGAGCTGAACATAATTGAGTTGACGTAGAAATTTCAAACAGAAAAGCGATGCTAAATTTCTGCTTTAAACCCAAAAAATAAGCATTTTTTATTTGCGTTGTTTCAACCACATCGCAATCAAAACAAAATTCAAACGCTGGTCTCATATTTTAAAAATACAACCCCCTTCCTCGGTACGATCTGTGAAACGTATTGATATATTGTGTTGGGGACATAATTATTAAGTCTCTAACCTTGTGATGTTGTTTTCACAATGTAAGTTATGCGGAGGAAGAAGCTATTTCATTTTCGCAGCAAAATATTCATGTATTATTTATCGTTTGCCTCACTGCAATAGAAATGAGGGTGATTCAAAGCGTAAATTCAAATATGCATCACGGAATGGAGTCATAAGTTTGAAATAATGAATAATTCCCAAGTAGCTACAGCGCTCCTAGCTTTGTTTATTTCAGTTTTTTATAGCAACCCCCGAATTTAAAATTGCAACACCCACGTCAAATTCAAACGTGATTTACACGGGCAATAATAGAATGATTGTATTTTTAAATATGTATTCAGCTAATGAGTGTATTGTGTATTATTTCTTCATAATTTTACGACCTAGATGCTGCAGCTACGTAGGTAGCTAATTGCAATATATTCATTCGGTGCTTGCATTAATCACATAAATATAATTATTTAAATAAGGGGTACCTGCCTACACTTCTTACATAAATTATTTGACTTAATTCGATTTAATCAATTCATTCAACTTCTCCAAGGCTAAATTACAATAACTAGCCAATTAGGTACCATGATATGAAATAAATCATTTTTCGTATACTAATCTAATCATCAATCCAGCCGGGTATTTTTTGTCTGAAGCAATAAGGGGAGGGTATTGTATCAACAGAGGTTTAGTAGTTATTGGGATATTCAGATATATGGTCACTAAACCTCTCATTGCTTAGCAACTTGAAGGAAAATTGCCCATTTTCAAATCGATATTATATGCGTTTGTACCTGTACATAAATGGAGGGTCAATAAAATTGTAAAATAATTGTTCTGTTGGCATTATGAATTGTCTTGAATTGTTTTTTCACGGAACCTGAGGATGATATTAATAATTTATTTTGAATTAGTAATGCCTCCATTGACTTAAAAATGCTATTTTTAACGAGGTATTAATAAGCTAAGTATAAAACAAACTCACCTACCATTTAATGTACAGGGTGTTCAGTACCCACCCGACTGCCTTCAGAGGACACAATGCTCTAAAATAAAGTGTGAAGAAGGCGCGTACAAAAATATGCGGCGCTCGGCCCCGGCGTATTGGATGGACCCACGGTCGAATTTGCCCTAGCAGGCCTAGAAAATGGATCTTTCCATGGGGCATATTAGAAAATAAGACGTAATTTTATTTATTTATTTTAATATCAACCGTATAAAATATACCATATACAGTAAATTATAAACAGTTACATCAGAAAATATACAATTAACAGAAACTCTAGATGGATATAAAAAGTTAGAGATACAAGTACATGCAAAACTTATAGGTAGACTAGGTTAGATTAGTATTGATTGAAATATATGATAGCATAGATACATGATATAATATATTACAATAGCTAAAATGTATGCATTTATTTTCAGGTTTTGGTTGAAAGTAGGTAAGTGCCAATCAAGCTGTTGGTTCACCGTATTGACTAATATTATTGACCCAAGTTTCCTCAGTTGCCCCAGGCAGTTCATTTTATATACATATTTATTTTACTTTTTACGTAAGTATCAGATTAATTGTGATCTAGAGACATTTTTTTCGTTTAAAAGCAAAGCCCAGTAAACGTCCCCTTTTCCTCGCATCCATTATTGTCCAACAAGAACCTAAAAACCGCTTTAGGTAGGCGACACATTCCGGTATACGCATCATGCTTGGCGTATTTCAGCATATCTTATGCTGAAATAGGTCAAGCCACGAAAATATAGCGTGGTCTGTCACAGGCGTTAGGCCTTTTAGGTTCACGCTGTCCAAAACTGCGGGAAAGTGACGGTACCAACCACTTGCGCCTGTATATTTAAATACGCTATTCATACATTGTGGTTCTATTTTACACATCGCCTACTATACCGCTTGCCCAATACTTTTCTTGGGTCGGTTTCACAAAATCAAACCTTATCGGTCTCGTTATTATTATTTGTCAATTCGACCTTATCCAGTTTTGATTGATTTCTCCACTGCCAATAATAAGTTAGAGCCAATTGCGTTGGCGTGCCTTGTATTCCGCTGTCGATATTATGAGAGAGATGATGAGTTTCACTCGTCTATGGGGAATAGATATTATGAGAGAGAGGATGAGTTTCACTCGTCTATGGGGAATAGATATTATGAGAGAGAGGATGAGTTTCACTCGTCTATGGGGAATAGATATTATGAGAGAGAGAGGATGAGTTTCACTCGTCTATGGAGAATAGATATTATGAGAGAGAGGATGAGTTTTACTCGTCTATGGGGAATAGATTTATTTTTATGTCTACGCGATTAAAGCACAAGAGTCAACTGCCCGGAGCCAGTTGGACTATGGCACTCCCAATTTGGTGGGGTTAATATGCCTGTGATAAAGGTGGTATTAAATTATTTTATATATTTCAGATTTGTATACAAATTAAATCCAAGCCGCCCACCCGCCCGCCGCAGACACCCTCCTTTATATAATAATAATATTTGTATGATTTGTATAGCGCCGTTTTTGTGTGACCTTAAGGGCGCTGATATTAGAATATAAGTCTTCCTGAGAATAAAAAAAAACACATTTCGTAGATGAAATATGGCATGTATTATCCTAGCCGACCCGTGAAAAATCTCGGGATATTATGATTATAATTTTGGAAAAGATAGTTAAAGTAATTTACTGTTTTAATATTATGATATAATATATATATATACCTGCTTTATCGCTCATCTGAATCCAAACGGTCAGTTCCTATTTTCAAAATGACTTTTAAATTCAAAGCTAATTTGAGTTCTTTGAACCAGATTTAAAGGGGACACTGACAACCGAATTTGGTATGTTTGATATGATAAATATTACCATTGTGATAACTCATAGGTCATAACCATGTTTGGACAATGTCAATAATGTAGCAACTCTATATAATAATACCTATATGTATATTCTACAGGGTTTTCCAATAAGAGGTGTTATTTTGAATAGCCCGCTATTTCGGTAGATGTTACTTTCGAAGCTGTCATTTTTTGACATTTGGCAAGTAGAAACTACGCCATTAATAAAAATGGAACGATACACGCTTCAACAACGCATTGAAATTATTAAAATTCACTTGAGTGAATCAAATGCAAATCATCTTGAGTGATGAGGCCGATTTCCACCTCGGTGGCTTCGTCATCAAGCAAAATTGTCGCATCTGGGGCTCGGAAAACCCAAGATTTATTGTTGAAAAGCCTCTCTATCCTCAACGTGTGACTGTTTGGTGCGGTTTATGGTCCGGCGGAGTCATTGGACCTGTTACGTTTTCGAAAATGAGGCTGGAGCAACAGTTACGGTGAATGGATTGCGCTATCGAGAGATGATTAATGATTTTTTATGGCCGGAATTGGATGGTATTGATCTGGACAACGTTTACTTTCAACAAGACGGCGCTACGTGCCACACAAGCAACGAAACCATTGATCTTTTACGATTGAATATCAAAATAACACCTCTTATTGGAAAACCCTGTATTAGGTACCTAGCATATCCAAGATGGTAAACATTAGATCGTGTCTCTGCAGTTATTTAACCGTCATATAATTCAGTTCTACCTCTGCCCCTCCATCCAGTCCAAGTTGTCCTTGACTCGGTTATCTCCGCTACCAAATCGTTCTGAATAATTATCAAAGGTATTATAACATTTATACTTTGGTCACTCATTTCTACTTAAACTGTGTTCAATCGCCTTCATTTGCACAGGCGAATAGAAGGCGAAGAGAGAGGTGTTCACTTAGTGACTAGAGTCGGTGCATTACTTATCAAATCATCATTTAATGGTTTTGATATTTTATGCATTCTGACTGTTTGATAAATCTTTTGCAGTTCGCTTTTTCTATTTTACCCACAAAGGAATCATTTGGAACCAAAGATATTAGAAGAACGAGATATGCTATGTTGGCCGCCGGACCGTAGGCGGAGTACTAACTAATTAGGCTACTTTAAACGGTATCGGGACGTGTACGCACAGAAATCTGTTCTATGTATTAGTGCGGATACCTTAGCGCAAGCGAAGGTGTGCAGTAGTATTGGTGAACAAAACCGGCGACACTCGGCAAAACAATTCCACACAGTATGAACTGCTCATAGCACATCTCGTTCTTCTAATATCTTTGTTTGGAACCAAAAAGGGAATAATAAATTATTATAAGCAATAATTAGTCGCCTGTAATATCAATACAAATTGAAAATATCTCCCGAGTAAAAATAAATGCCGCCGACGGGCATTGAACCTGTACCTTCTGATGTCCGGTCAGGTGCTCTGAACCACTGAGCTATGTCGGCTTATTTCCAACACGCCAAATATTAACAATTACTGCCTATTATTATTTTTTTCACATGTAAACAACCAATTTTATTTTTGTAGGAAAGGCTTTGTTAGTGCTAAATTTCCCACTAGATGGCGTCGAGACATAATATATCTACATTTGTTGGTGAAATATTTTGACTTGTCAAATATTATTATTTTTTAATGATAAACTAACGTTTATAAGACAAGGTTTTTATTTATTTATTTATTACACGCCCTAGTGGGCTTTTCTTTTTAAAAAAATACAAGCATTTTATTTTTATTTTTTTATAGTGAATACCTCACAAGAGTCCCAACTGCTCCCGTCTGGAGCCAGTGAGACTATGGCATCCCCAATTGGGGGATGTTGTGAGGCTGAAGGTAAGTGGGGAAGGGAAAGAGGAAGGTGGGGAAGTACCTGGCTATTCAGATCTAGTCTCTAAACACGGCTAAAGCCATTTGGAGCAACGTTTCAATTCTGAATGGTGGTCTTACACCAGGGCGATACTGGTAGTATCTTCCACTCTGGAACGTGCCGCAAATATACTATATATTATTTTAATTAATTAATTGTGAAATAACACAAATTAATCAAATAAAATTTATTTGCGCACGCCGGGTTCGAACCCGCGACCTTCGGAATGGCAGTCCAATGCGTTACCACTGGACTATGCCGGCCGTCATTTTGTATCAGAGTAAACACTTAAAAATTAATACCATAAAGAAGAATGTAAACATAATGGCAAAAATGAATCCTCACCCATATAATTGAATTTAAAAGATTCGACAAAACAAAATAGTAGAAGCGGAGAAGTTACATGGGTACATAGGTCTATTTGTGTCTAGAAGAATAAAAGTGATAGAATATACAGCATTTATACTGATTAGTTTTCAAATGAAATATATCACCCAGATCAGAATATTTGTTTCCGAGATTGTGAAGTCTCGGAATCGGAGAATTTTGGTAAGCTAGTGTCCTGGTGTTATTGAAGTAAAAAGGTAAGAAATGTCGGCATTATTTTTGGGAACATGGATATTGATACATTGAAGTAATTCGGGACAGTCAATTTTAAAATGTAGTTTTCTTTGTAACAGTATTAAATCTGTGCTTATTCTTCTTTCTGAAAGTTTCAATAGAGACATTTTATCCAATAGGTAATTGTAATTTATGTTTTGTATAGGAATATGCAATTTATAATTTATAAACCTTAGAAACTTCCGTTGAATCTTTTCAATGTTATCTGAATGAATATTAAAAATGGAGACCATAACGTAGAGTTGTACTCAAGTTGGCATCTGACAAGGGTTTTATATAACATAATAAATGTTCCTAAATTATTGAAATCTTTTGCAGCTCTCAAAACAAAGCCAAGAGTCTTTAGGGCCTTGTTGATAATATTATTAATATGACATACAAAGGTGAGTTTACTGTCGAACATAATGCCTAGATCAATAATTTTACTAACACAAATTAAATTTTCATCATTTAATGAATATTGAAAAAAATAGGATTGCTTATTTTGGAAAAATGAATGAACTGGCATTTATTTATGTGTATTGCTAATTTGTTGATTGAGCACCATTCAAAAAGATATCTCAAGTTAGTTTGAAGTGTAATACAATCATTAATGTGGTTAATCTCTTTATAAAGTTTCATGTCATCGGCAAACAGTAGAACGTTTATATCAGTAAATACATCAACAGTGTCGTTTATGAATATTATAAACAAAATGGGCCCTAGATGAGAGCCTTGCGGCACTCCACTTGTCGCCATAAATTCGTATGAATTCGTGCCATTTATTCTCACACAAAGACTTCTTTGGAACAAATAACTAGTAAACCAATTTAGTAAATTACCGTAAATTCCAAGTTTAGCTAATTTATTGATTAATATTTTGTGACACACCTTGTCAAATGCCTTGCTGAAGTCAGTGTATATTGAGTCTACCTGGCACCTGTTTGCTTAGGATGTAGATATAAATTTTTCGTATATTAGTAAATTGGTTAATGTAGATTTATTTTAACAAAAGCCATGTTGATAGGAAGTTATAATTAGATATTTTATCAAGTACTATTTTTTCAAAAAGTTTAGGTATCGATGACTGGATACATATTGGTCTGTAATTTGTAACATCCGTTTTGTCACCCTTTTTAAAGATAGGAGTAAGAAAACTATGTTTCCATATATTAGGAAAACATCCTGTCTTTAATGATTGGTTAAAAATTACAAATAGAGGAACAGATAGGCTGTTTAGACATTCTTTAATTAACACAGGTGGAATGTTGTCAGGTCCAGCACTTTTTCTAGCATCTAACAAATTTACATGCTTTTTAATTTCAATGTGTATTTCAGATATGTTTAGACTGAGATTCGACGAGAATTTGGGAATTTCATTATTAGGTATATCCTTTTCATAGACAGACTTAAAATAATCAGCGAATAAATTTACAATATTTTCAACATTACATCCAACTTTTCCATTGAAATTCGTTGAAGTTGGAATACCAGAATTATTATTTTTTTGAGAATTAGTGTAGTTCCAGAATTTTATGCATATAACAAAGGATAATAAAAAAATATTATCAGTAATTAGTCGCCTGTAATATCGATACAAATTGAAAGTATCTCCCTAGTAAAAATAAATGCCGCCAACGGGAATTCAACCCGCGCCTGCTGATGGATTAAAAAATTACATAAAGAGTATGATCATTTGTATTTGGAACTAACGTGACCTACTCTGTATCTTTCGGGTGTTTTGTGTTATTTCGGGTTACAGTCTGCACGGTAGAGTTTGCCAGATGATAGTCAATCTCCAGTATGAGAGTGCACCGAAAGAAGATGGATCTGATCTATTGAGGCCAGCCTCAATCATCTGAGTAATCTACGTCCAACCTCCCTCTTCCCCATCTCTTCCTTTTCCTCACCCCCTACACCTACAGCCTCACATCATACCCCAATTGGGGAGGCTATGGTCCCACTGGCTTCGGATAATTGGGACTCTTGTGCGTTATTCATTTTTTTAAGGTTGCTTTCCGGAACAACTCCAAAGGAACTACGTTCATACCAGTCACGTAGGCTTCTAAACCACGAAGTTTAGCATCTTCCTCTAATTCTTCCTCTCTACTAAAATCCTCGGTATTCTTAATTATTGTAACCGTAACTGTTTGTAGATTTAACGATATATTTAAGGGTATACTTAAAAGAATTCATAATTTGCTATTTCATAGATGGCGCTAATTTAATTATTTTAGTAAAAAAACTCTTTTTCCAAATTATACTTAAATTTTTTAAGATGAATTATTTTTTTGCGTCCGTACATCGTACGCAATATGAACATGAATAAATAGTTTTGTCCGTATGCAAACTCAATTATTTCAAGAAGAACATGCCTTTCTTGACAGAATTGAGTTTGTATTTTGTATTCGGCCAAAACTATGTATTCATATTGCGTATGTACGGGCGCAAACAAATAATACATCTTAATATTTCAAAGTATAACTTGAAAAGCGTAATTTAATAAAATTAACGCCATCTGTGAACGCGTAGATTATAACGAATGTTACGTTTACCCTTAATATTTTGTGAACCCCCAATATGCGCGACGAAGATTACTAAATATCGATGTGGAACTTCAGATCTGACATCTAATCATAATAAAAAGAAGATAAACGACAAAGAATTAATTAATTTTGACCTTTGAATTTATACAAGAAAATGCGTTCCAATTTCCCACCGAACGTATTGAAGTATGATTATAGTCTGAAGACCATTTTTTATTCCCTCAATAATAATAATTTATGGTGTTTAAATTCATTTTATTTTAAGAATATATATATTCTCATCTGTACATGACAGGACGAAATGGATTCCTTTTCACATTTAATTACACATCAATCAACATTTTTTCAGATTGTTTATGGAGGAATGGTTCACCTGTTTTTTCACCACTGGCAATCTATTTGATTACCCCAATCAACTGATGGAAATATCGCAGGAGGCGGCTAATTATTTATTTGCGCCGATAAATCAAACATTTTGTAGTTTTCAGTTACTGGTGCTAATGCAAATTTTCAGAATATCCCCAGAAATTCAGCGGCCAGCGGAGAAGGCATTGTAAACAATTAAATAATTATTTTTATGGCAGATACACGGAAAAAACTTCTGATATAAAGTATTGCTAATTTATTAAGAACCTCTTCAAATTATCTGGTTAAAAACGGGATTGCGGATCAATCAGTAAAACAAACTTTCAGTAAAACACGAATGTGTTATCGCGTTGTCGGAACATATTAATATTTTCGCATTTCGTCATTCTATATTATCAGGACAAACGCAGGTTCCGCTTTATTAGGAATGTACTCAAAGCTTCTTAAGAAACGACCTGCAATCCCGGATTTCAATAAATCATCAATACTCTTTTCTTTTTAGATATTTCTTCTTTTTATTTTGTAATGCATAATTACTTTCATTATCATTTATCACCAACAATTTACTTAACTCTTGATTGCAAAAACGGATGGTCCGCTTGATGGATTTTGTTTTACCGGTATTTCAATGAAAGGTGTTCAGAAAAATGGTGCAAAGCTGGAAGACATGCCCAACGTTGGAATGACATTTTTCACATGAAAACGTGTTGTTCTTGTATCCAACAGCTCAGCTCTGAAATTATTTACTTGTTTGTATTTGTTTCCTCCCCCCTATAACATGAGTTTCTCTCAAGAAGTAGATACATTTCTTCCCTTCCTTAAACAGACCCTCCACACAGCATCCCCCAAGATGAAGTCACCCCTGTGTGGAGTTGATAATATTTAACATTTAAATTATAAGAAAGCCAAACAAAATCTTCGCTCATTTGCGCTGAATTTCAAATGACTCGTAAATATACTTCATAAACGAACTTTCTGAAAGTACTTGCCTACTTGACCATGCTCATTTATTTTGTCTGTCTATTATCGCAAAAGGATGTCCCCTTCGTCGGTTTACCTATGGCACATCTGTGCTGAAGCATGTGACTCCCGATGTTACCCCAGCATCCCACTTTGACCTTCACCCCATACAAAGAAGAAGATTTACAATATTTTATTTGTTTATTTTGTTTATCTATATCAAAAATGTTGGCAATATCTCTTACCAGCTTGCTATATATAGCTAAAGCAGCCATTCGGGCATAGTTCCGTTCCGCCTCTACTTGAAGATAGGTGTTCCGTTTCCACTTGTGGGTAGCCTAGGCTTGGTGCCGGCAGGCGGGAGGTATCGGGGGATACGATTATTAATTGCGTTCATCCAACCAGCAGTTGAACTACCTATTAGCATTTTTATTACGTCTGATGTAATATCCGTAGCACGTGGCGCCGATTCAACGCCCTCTGCACGGCGGTCAACCGCAGTAATGTCTGCACTGTCTGCAAATCTGCAGAACGCACTCGCAAGGTGGGTAGGCCACTTGGATTATAATGCAATGTAAGACGAATTCATCAACAACTGTAGTTTCTGTCTGGAGCCTGGTCTGATAGCAGCTTTCGCAATTGAAAACTGAGATAACGCTATCGTAGGTAAAGCTATTTATGTTGTAAGTATCCCTTATCGGTTGCAAATTAGGTATTATTCCATTTCTTCAGTGTTTTTATCTGATCGTTAGCTAGGCATCGATCAATATCAGCTAACCTGTAAAATGCAATATTTTCTGGTTGCCAGACCAATAAAATTACATAATATTATACACAAGGCAAATTCATCTACTGTTGTTTTCGTCCGCAGTCTCGGGATTCTGGTTTTCAATAATGAAAATTGTACTAACGCTAAGCAAGCTAAAAAATAACCCATTTCATCAATATTGCTTTACTTCACTCTACACGGAGAAAAACGAGTAATGCTGATTTATTGAAAATCTCTTGAAATGATTAATCATCCTGTTGAAATCGGGACTGTAAACCGCTTCCTCATAAAGTGTTGGTAAATTCGTAATAATATCGTAGAACGTGTTCACCCACCTTCGTTGGTCTAATATATCAGGACGAAATGCAAAAATGTGAGGACTTTAACGAACACGTGTTCGGACATCGTGACAAAATATATTTTACTTTAATTTTTTTAGGATTACCCATCAATTCATTCGTTATTGGCCAACATTCCAGTTTTTAACAGGAATAGTAATAATTTGAAGAGATTTTTAATAAATTAGCAATATTTTGTTAACAGGATGTTTTCTCCATCTGTGGCAACAGACGTGGAAGTAAAACTCATCGTTTCTCGATTTCACCCTTTTAGTGTAGCGACCCCCGTGAATGCCAAAAAATAAAGTTTCAAAAAACCTTACCACGCCCTCGGTACATATTTGAACGTTAATCAAAGTTTTACATTACTAATGTGAAAGACTCAAAACTAAGTACATAATTGAAATATTTGCTGACAAAACTCAACAACTAGAATTTTTGTCTCAATATTTAGATAAGTTGCACTACGATATGAATGAAGCTTCCATCTTTGGAAACATAATGTAGATCCCACTGCTTATTTGTTCGAAAAATGCTTCTTGCCTCTAGTGGCTTTAAAAACTTAATTCAGAAATCGTCTATTGTCACTTGAAAATAATTTACATATGTGTGTGATTCAAAAGCGAATCTACGCATAGAAAATATTTAAAGTAAAAAAACAAACTAAACGTCTTTATTAGTTTATTATGAAGTAGGTATTATTTAATAAAGATTGACAGATTACGACCCCTCTGGTTGAGAAAAATATGAATTAAATAATCATTCGGTGACTGAGTTGACATCGCGTTTGGGTCCCACCCAGGCGTAGTGTGTTCAATTCCTCGGCTGGCTAAGTCCTCCAACACAACACAAGCGACATTTTCCGCTTACCATGGTGGTAGTAGGAGATTTTCAAATATTGTCAGGTTATTCGTAACCCAGCAATGTTTGTCTTTCTTTAAAAAAAAAAAAAAAATTGGGCTATTTCCCCACCCAAACTAACTTCTACTCTTTTTTTTTGCCCACTTCTTGACATGAAATTGAATGCTGTCATACTTTTAAATTGTGAACTCGGGTAAACCAATGTAGCCATGATTTTGAAAGTTCAACGCTAAGTAGAGATTACTACACGCAAATATATGACAAAACAAGTGTACCAAGAACAACACGCAACGCTCAGTTGCGTTGGTGAAACAATTTAAGGCGATGCACTACGTCGTGTAATATTTTAAATTGAGCCGCTATCAATAACAACCTTTACGTAGATGGCGATAAGGTTTAAATTCCCGCTTAACACCATCCGCCTGTTTTGATTTATGCAAGAAAAAAACATGGCCAAAAAGTGCCTTTTATTTTATTTTGTGGATGTTCAGGCATAAATATTTAATTTTTTTTCGCGCATTTTATAAATAACTTATTTTATTTATTTATTTATATTGTAAGAAACGAACAGCTTTTATATAATATGCAGTGATAGATATAAATATACAAGTTAATTGAAGTCAAGCCACAGAAGTTTCTTATGTTAAAGTGCATTAGAAATGAAGTTTTAGTTTCTTAAAATTAATTTGGTGTTAAAGGAAGGGGAGAGGAAGAGGAAAATAGGAAGAGGATAGGAGATGCTGCCGATACATTATTTTCCACATTATACAATAAAATCATAACCGAAAATGGGTTCGTAAGTAGGAGATTTTGAACTTAAAAGCAGTTTTCATAGTCCTTATACTTTATTTTTTTCTGGGCTTATAAAAAGACTTATCTAAAAAATACTCGATTATTTCAAAGGCCAAGATGTATTATACTCGCAGTATTTAATTAAAGCATCTGAAACATTTCTAGGCGACCAAATTTTCAAACCAAAAACACATGATTTTGCATTACTACGTATGGCATCGCCTTAACAAAACTTAATTTACTTTCTTAGTTGTTAATCAGTTAGAAAACGGCCGTGTATTGTGAATGCTGATTTTCACGAGCGTGAGGTAAAATAATCCACTTTTATATCGCTATCCCACCTGTCGCAAGAATATAGTAATATGTTTTCTCATAGAAACACATAATCTTCACGCGGAAGTAGAGCATTAAAATGGTCTATTGTTTTTGGCCAAAAATAATATGCTTCATCTTAAAATGTTGGAGATTTATTGTTATACGTTTTTTTAACTCTCATGCTGGACCAAACAGCTGTGGAGCGAACACCTATGGTGAGACGAACGGAATGTGTAAATAATATCGCTGCTTGTTTGAAAATAAATTAGATAAATCATCGGCTGTATCCATGATCGAAACGCGCAAAATAATCCGAAAATACTCGCGTTATTCGAGTTTTAGCAAAGATGTGATTTCAGAATTGATGTTTCTTCAACGACATCCGTTCCAATTCAACGGGATTAGTATATTGATATCAGAGCTTGACAGTTTGTTGGACACGTCAAATGGAAATGTCAATTGCAGTGCCAAGACTGTCGGGTATTATTTATTGGATAATTTTATATAGCGCCGTTTTGTGGTAAAATCACGTCTAGGATTGTCGCTTCACGTGGTTGTTGTTTTTTTTAAATATCAGGAAACCTAAGGTTAATCCATTCCCTCGAGGCATGTTATCTTTGGGCAAGCAATGTGGAGTTGCTTTATATTATTATATGTATTATTCTATGAATTAGAGTTATTTATCGCTATACATAGATATACGATTATTACACGGAACTTACTGATATGATATTGAATTCATTAAAAATCTGGTCAAATGATTTGTTTTCCTGTTAAAATGGGAGTGGAGGTCTATAACGAATGATTCAACAAATTTCATAACAAACTATCAGTCAAGTCCGAATATGTTATGAAAAAGTCGGAACACGTGTTCTTCAAAAGAATAATAGTATCGCATTGCGTCCATTATATATATATTCTTAATGACTAATATTTTATTGGGAAATGATCATAAAAAAAACTATACTCATTTTTCTCCGTGTGGTTGCATGTGTACCATCAATCCAAAATGTATTCGTTCGTATATAACATTTTTAAGCAAACTGTAACTATTCTAACCTGGTTTATAAGGATTTTCCTCAAAGTTTAACAAGTCTGCGCATAACGTGAAGTTGAACAATTAAAATACGAAAATATTAAGTAAATAGTGGGAGTAGAACTAATGCTAACTCTGCTCTTCGTTTCGTAGTCTCACCTCACATAATATTATTTTGAGGATGCCTACACGATACCACACAATACCACACGATGCCACACGGTACCATACGGTATCACATGATAATTCACGATACGTAATGATGCCACACCGTGCCGAATCGTTCCTTCATTCGTTTATGCGATTTTCAAATGTTTTTTTTTCATTTTCGTGTATGGGGCACATTCCATATTGGACTGTTCAAGGTTTGAGCCAATCCTTCTTAAAATAATCTGAACTTGTCGTTTTCAGTACGCAGATAGTAAAAAGTATGTCACTTCATTAGGACGTACATCGCATACTGGCACACAATATCAGACACACCCATTGTCGCTCCGCGGGAATAAATTAATCTACACTGTAGCTACCTATAATATACACGCGCGAATGTTGAACAGTTTTATGGACATACCGCCGATAGCCCCGTCGCGACCTCTCCCCTTTTCTCACGAATGAAGCATGTAATAGAAAGAGAGGTTACAATGGAGCTCTCAGCGACATAGTTCAATTTAGAGGTGTGTGTGGGACTAGAAATCATAGCAGACACCTGATACGCCATCCGCCTACATTTTTGTTAATTATTATTTGAATTCTGAATAATTCCTTTATAACTTAGCAACGATATTAATTATTTGTATGTGATAAGTATGTCATTCAACCGTTGGTATTTGGTCCATTCAAGTTATGGTCCTGCCGCTCACAGCTTTGTTGTAACCCATCTTTCTGTTGGGCGCGGTATTCGATAAATCTAGATGTTACAATGGAACTGTTTGTGGTATGCCTTGTCGCTTAGCTGATTCCTGGACACGTACTGTATACTGTAAGTAATCAGCATTTGCTAGGATTCATTTTCACATTGGAGTTAATATATATCTTTGCCAGACCTCGTTTTCTCACTAAGTATATGTACCTATGTTTGGAAAAATGCAAATAACGATAGATCATTCAATAATTCAAATATTACAATATGATAAATGTTTTACTCAACAAGTTATTCTAAAACCACTGTAAAAATATTGAATATTCATTCTAGACTTGTAAGAAAGTCAGTAGATGTCGCATATTAAAAATATTTTTTTTCATTTTTGTTATTTGTTTTTGGGGTGTTAGCCAAACGGCTAAAGAAGGAGTTAGCGCAACACGGCATAACGCCCCAAAAACAAATAGCAAAAATAATTTTGGCCGTGAAAATCTAAAATCATAAAAATTTTCAAATTTATCCAAGACACTATCTAGATTGTAATTAAATTCGGGTAGAATCTTGCAATCACGTATAAAATTAGCCAAAAAATATGCGTTCAGAAAATGACACTTAAATATGACCGAAGGTGATAGGGTCGGATTAGCTCAGTGGTCAGAGCAAACCCCCTGCAGAGCTGAGGTCCTTGGTTCAATTTCTAGATGCGACCGAATCTTTCGCTGATGTTTCCGTTGCGCATTTTTCGTTTGGTAATTGTTACTATTGTCTTCAATGATTAAGTAAATTTATTGATTTGTTAAATTTGTTTACATACTATTATCCAATAATAACACAGTACCTACACAGCATAATAACACGGACTGAGAAACAGTAGAAATTGAAGAAGAGAACGTTAGGTACCTACAAATTAATTACACCTGAATATACGAAAATATTTATTTACCAAACAAATGGTATATTACAACAAAATAATAAGCCGCTCATCTAGGGAATTCCTCCTAGCCGCTAGGGAACTCCTGTGTCAAGATGTGCAGCCTCACAGTTCTAGTAAATAACAACAACAACAAAAATACACAATGTGAACTCCATTTAATATCGAGATCATAAACCTACGAAATTATAACAAAACTACATAATGTGAACTAAATATACTATCTAGAACATAAACCTACGAAATTATAACAAAACTACATAATGTGAACTAAATATACTATCTAGAACATAAACCTACGAAATTATAACAAAACTACATAATGTGAACTAAATATACTATCTAGAACATAAAACTACGAAATTATAACAAAACTACATAATGTGAACTAAATATACTATCTAGAACATAAACCTACGAAATTATAACAAAACTACATAATGTGAACTAAATATACTATCTAGAACATAAACCTACGAAATTAAAACAAAAATAAACCCTACAGTTATTCATCTCGATTTCTGAACATGGTTTTGATGCAATCAAACGATGTAAGCAATATCATAAGTTTTTCTAGTTACAGTGCAGTCCAGCCCTGATGAAGGTAAGGCTATATACAGAATTAGTTACATATTAATTTTTCTAATGTTTTAATCCAAAGCAAAAAAATTGCAATATCGTTCACAATGCGTTTTATTTTATCTATATAAAATGTGTACAAGCGTAAAAACATTGTCTATTACCTTACCATGTATGCTGGTGTAAAAATCAAATAATATTTGAGTCGGATCGTGTAAAAAAGGATGAAGGACGATTCACTGCATACCCTCGCGTAAAATGGGGTGATAGTTAGTTATTTTTCAAAATATATAAATCAATTTTTCCATTTCCACAATTGAATGGTCCATACTGGTCTATTCACTATTTGCGTCACAGGCGGAGAGGGACGCCATCCAGATTCCTGAGTGAATCAGCGGATGAGTAGATTGCTTGGTGTGGTGGTCCCGACTCACCTGTTGTGGGTGGCGGGGGCCACAGCGCCGCGGGCCTATTTTTAGAGACACGCGACACATTCCGGCCGTGGCGTCCAACTAACCAACCAACCAACCAACCAACCTGGGACACCTAAGCACTCTTAATGATCTGGCCACTGGCCGGTGCATGTGTAGATACATTACCCTCTTACACCAGTTCCCGTACGACCCAGTGTTCTCTCTTCTGGGACTCTAGCCAAGAACACTGATCTTTTGATTGTACGGTCAGAGTATTGTGTTGACCCGCCCTAGAGCAACTTGATGAAATTAATCAGTCTTATCACAATGGTACTAGAAATGAATACATTATTTCACAGCCCAATGTTTTTTAATGAGATGGGGGTATCCAAGACGTCAATGGAGATACATTTTTATCTTATTAGGTTTTACGCCCAGCCGGGCTTTTACATGCACTTAAAAAAATATAATACATAAAATCTTGTCAGAGAACAAAAGTGAACCTGAGATGAATTTTGTTTGGTGGGTACCCAATTATTTTGTTCTCTTAATCTTCTGCGAGGAGTTTTCACTTCGTTTTTTATTGAATTGCCTAATAATTTTTGTGCTCAACCATGTATGTTAACTCAACTTAGCCGATGTTAATGGTCCGCTGGCAGATAAAAATAATATTATTATTTTGAGAATGCTGTGAAGGTAAAGTAACAACTCTGTTATACAAACCGAAAAATGTGCCCTCCTGAAAGTTTACTTTATGTTATTTCATTTGTCAGTTGGACCATTCGTTTTGGTTTCCTTGATCGTGCCTTGCGTATTATATTTTATTACATTCTTCCTCCAACTTTTAGGTTTTCTTTTCCTTATTTACAATAGTAAAAAAATAAACGTTCTTTTTATCTTAACTTCGTATAGAATATCGTCGGCTTACTGTCAGAATTCATTAACTAACACGCCGATAATCGTCTTTAAAGTTTCAGCTACCTTTTAATCAGTTACATCCAAGCTGAAATAATAATAACAAAGTCACTATAATATATAATAAATGCACTTAGTGACTATTAGGGTGCTTAATTAGTTGTACACATCGTGTTACGGACGTATGAATATAACCCTCCCGCTGCTGCGCAAGGGGATGGGTCGAGAGACCAGTTGGAGAGGTCAAAGGGTCTCCCCAAACCAGCTTTTCCCGATCTTGCACGCCACGCAGCAGGTGGGCAGGCGCATCCTGAACACACCTCACCCGAAGAACCCGGGCATCCCTGCTAAATCACCAAACGTAGCGAACTACTTGGGGTGACCTACCAAATCGAATGACTTCTGGTAGTAAACAGATGAAATATCCTTTTTATCTTCACTTTGTACACTATTATCATAAAATAAAGAATATATATTGATATATTCTTTATTTTGATTATTAGCTTTAACATATTCTCTTTTCACATAGAATAGATTCCAAAAGTAATATCAAAAGATCAAACTTTATTGGACCGAGGCACGCCGACCAAATCAAGGGTTGCTAGAGGGGGTGGAGTTATTTGGGGCAGGGGGGGAGTCTAGTGATGAACACGGGTTCCACACAAAGGACTATCCGTCCAGGGGGGTTGGGAGACAAGGTAGAATGGGAAGGGAGGCGGGAAAACAAAGAATCCGCGTCGTCACAATCTCTGTATTTACTCCTGAAATTATGAGATGCTAATACGATTTTGTCGGAGCCGTTATTCAATTATTTTTTTTTTATCGTGACAGTGAAATTTACTAACAAACTGGGAGGGAGGAAGTATTTCGCCATGTGGAAAATTAAAAAATTACATTTTGACTGGGGAACGCTTTTATACTACGCGTTACTTTCAGTTTTTAATTTGATGTTTACCGAGTCATGGTTTAAGGCGTGTCACGTTAACGGGTAGGACAACAACGGGAGGATGACGAGATTAATATTTAGGGTAGCTTTCGATGGAATGACGTGTTATAGCTGTGACCTCAGTCGTATAAGTTTTGGAAGACCGTCTAGTCTGTACCGTTAATAATTGCTATTAAAAGTTGAACATTATTGTATTATTTTATACTAAAACTCGTAGTTGTTCACCACCGGGCTTTGTTCGAGTTAAAGCACTATGGACACGTTGGAAATAGTTGCCTTGACCTAGAAATTTTGGACAGATGGAGATAATTAGAAATATTTTAAAGGTATTTTTAAATCTATCGAACTCATTGACTAAATAAGACAAATCAACGATCGAACTCCTACAAAATTACTCTACTTATTAAAATAAATCCTCGCCGCAAACAAATCGCGGGTGCGGTTCTAAAGGGTGCATTTTACTGGAAAGGGCAAAAGGAATAGTCATGGTCGTTTTGCGATTGTATGGGGACCCTAGTGAACCCCCTTCAATAATAATAATATTTTGATGATTTTTATAGCGCCGTTTTTGTGCAAAATTACCTCAAGGGCACTGTACAAATATATAATACATTTCTACAATGATCTATGTTATTACTAACTATATATGGAGATAATATACAGTACCATACTTACCTGGTAGGTCACTTAAGATTAAAACTTAATTAACATTAACTAATTGTTTATTAGCGAAATTTAGATATTTAGGTCATTTAATTGGAAAATTTGATGTAATTGGACTTTCTCTTAGGAATGCTATATTTAATTTAAGGATATGACAACTTAAAAGGTAAGTTTTTAGTTTAGACCTGAATTCTGTTGGACTTGTTATGGATTCTTTAGGGAACTAAGGAACTTTATTCCAAGCCTTCGGCTCGGATGCTCCGGCAGCGCGATCACCAAACTTAGTATTTGGCTTGCGCTTAGGTTCCATCAGACTAATCTGTCCTGTTTTGGGAGTCAATTTTTTCGCTTATCGGAACTGCTCATATGGTCTCATGGAAATCGCTGTATCTCCCTTATCGTCATAGTTAGAAATATGAGCTAAACGGTGTTAGAAAGAGAAAACACCAAGATCTGTATTAACCCCAGAATAATTAAAATATACCCCTCTATGAAACCAACGGTTCCGATCGTAAATTTATTAAAAATGATGAAACTTTGTGATATTTTTATTAATTATTTTTATATGAAAATGTAAACTGGTAATTATGTTTTATAATTATACCTACATTTGTCCAATAAAACAATTTTTTTCGTTATCAGTAATTTTAGTGCAGTCGTTATACGAAAAAACGTACGGTGAGGAGCCATTTTAAGATTTTTTTATCTTTGATTTCATATTTTAATATTTAAAAAATTATATGTTTATTTCTAATAATAAAATTTTAAAGCGTATTTTACCACCTTTACACGATACGTTCAGAAATATCCCACTTATTTGTATTTTATTGAGAAGCGTAAATACACTCAATTTCTCCGACTTTCTGACAGCAATCTTAAGAAATATAACGGTTAATATGTCAGAGGCCTGAAGATTTAATAAATTTAATATGAATAAATGAAGTGCGTATGTAGCTACGTTTATTTACAATTTTGCCTCGCTCTTTAGGTTCAGCCAGCCGAGAGCCGAGCCGTTCCATAGAGCCGCGAGAGTCGGGCACTAAAGCACTAAAATTGCCTGCTTCGTATTGATTTCCTTCCAATGTTCCAATCAGCCGGTGCCGTCGCATGTGTTCGCGGGAAAACAATTTCCTTCGCGCTCTGGAATCTGAATTCTGAATACAAACAGCTAACCGCCTAGACGTTATGCCACCCTGGTAGGAATTGCATTTTACATTTTTATATTTACATTTTTATGTTTTAACGCGCGTTACCATGGCTATTAATTGCAAATTATAATTTGACAGTTCAAATATGCGTGAACAACTACTGTAAAAATAAATAATCTGGTAAGTAAAATGAAAAAAAAAAATTATTTCAAATTTTTGATAGATTGGCATACCAAGTACCGGGTCGATTATTAGGCATCCTGATGTTTTAAAACGGTGAATTTATTATAGATTGTTAAAAAAATTATATTGGAAAATAGTACCTACATATATACATATTTATAAAATTGAGAGGACGCTGTAGGGGGATCTTTCCCGGATGATTTTTTAAAACTTTTTGTATTTTGTTTGGACGCGTTTGTCATATCGGCCGAAGGGATTTTTTTTTACTGCCCGCGTCGAATTCCGCCGGAGTTACCTATGATTCTGCGTATAAACAGGACAAAATCCCGCGAGCCAAGCCACCAATTATGTGAAAGGAACGAAGCAACGGCGCGAAACGCGACTTGCGGTTGCTTTGTTCTTTTCCCGTAATTCGTGGCTCGGCTCGCGGAAATTTTGTCCTGTTTGTACGCACTCGACATGTATCGATATCTATCGTTTATTTATATAAAGTGTCTGTGGCGGGCGGGCGGGCGTGCGTACAGCATTCAACCACATAACGTTGTAAATAAATTTAAAAAATGTATCTATTTTCCTAAGGCGGCGGGCGGGCGGCGTTTGTTTGATTATTATACAAATCTACAATCTTATTTTCCTAGAATAATGATTTTTTGTACAATTTACCTTCAAAACAAGAGGAAGATCACTGTCTACATCTGATTTCGAATAACATTGTGTAAAGCCCGGGAAACACCCGGGACTTCAGCTAGTTAAATTATAAAGAAAGGGGCACTATATCGAAAATCTTGTATTTGTGTTTACGGAACTACTATGTCCTTCGCCAATACAAGCAGACAGTAACGTTATAATATCCTATCGTGCGATTTCTTATGCTACGTATACACACGCGAGCCGAACTGCCAAACTGAACCTCAACTTAGGGGAAAGGAACAAAGCAACCGCAAAGGGCGCGAAACGCCGCTTGCAGTTGCTTCGTTCCTTTCCCCTAATTCGTGGCTCGGTTCGCAAATGTATGCTTACCATTATATATCACGTTGGTACAGTACGTAAGACCCAGGGCCGATCCTGTGCAAGCGCAATTGGAGCAGTCCGCTCCGGGCTCCGTGATTTGCGAAGGCACTAAGGAGCCAAGGCGCTGATAATACCTGAAACAGCGCCCTTGATGTTTTTTCTAGCGCCAGGTGCCGATTGGCTTAGGACCGTCCCTGGAAGACCCCACAGCCAGGAGGCAGTGAGACTATCGCGCCCCTATTTTTTATAATTTTTAAGCCCCTGACTAAGTTAGTTTTTTCTACAAACATTATTTTCTCTCCCATCAGGATGATACTGGCTGATGATCTTTACTTCCGTTCCAGAACCAAGTTTAGTGTAAATGCTGTATTATTTATTGGTCCCATGACGCCGAAGGAAATGCCAACATGATGTTATTTTTAAATGCTCGTTAAATTTCCTTCGATTACTTTCTAGTCATCGACTCATCTCGCAAATCTGTCTTAATATCACATCGACGGCGTTATGATGTCACTTCCTGGTCCGGTGTATTCTCAGAGCGGATATAAATAACAAGTTGTTATTATGGCGTACATGTAGTCCTACTATTTTGTTTAAATATGTTAATTTAATTTTCTTATGAGTGTGGTGATGATTTGCTTTTTTGATAGATTTGATTGTTATGCCTAAAAACGAATAAGTAGGTGAAGAAGAGAGGAAGAGGAATATAGGATTAGGAAAGGAGTTGCTCCCGATATATTCTATACACATGCAATAAGTTATTATCGTACGCGTTACGCGTACTTCGGTTCGATATTTCTGAAGGTTATTGCCAAGAATGTCTCATTATGAATTTGGTGTTATACTGCGTACATTATACGGGGAATTGGGGATTTTTTCAACCGTTGTTGGTTCGCATGCGGGCAAATGCAGGTTTGTTCGGTTGATTTTGACTCTTGACGGCATTTGATTTTTTATAAAATTGGTGAACTCAGGCGAGTCCAGGTATTATTCAGATTTTTATTTTAAACTAGAACTAGCTGAGGTGTACCCGGCGTTGTTAGACTTTTCTCTACTTTCTCTAAATGTAATATGCATGTATTATATATATAAACCTTCCAGATTTTTTTTTCTAAATGACAGTGAAAACCCTATAAAAATCCGTTGCGTAGTTTAGAAGAACTAAGCGCACAAACAGACAGGCGTGGATAGCAACATTATTTTAGTATAATAGAGATAATAAACAAAAAATTAGGACAGTTAGTAACTTCCCAACTGATGACTAGTATATTTATGTAACCAATAACTCAATTTTGTTAATTAATAGGGCGTAAAACTGACATTTTCTTACTATAGGTGGGCATAACCTGCAGATAATGGTATCAAGGAATAACATGTGTAAAAATGAATTGTAACAAAAATAAAACATATGTCGAAATGACAAATTTAGTAGGTACCTAATTTTATTCTCATCTTCCGGCAATAATAAAGCAAGGAAACAAGGTACCTACTGACAGTAAGACGAGTGTTGCCAGTATGCCACGCCACCTTGTGGCATTGTCGCGGCCGTGTTATCCAATTATCCCTCGCCTGCCGTGTAATTATTTAATTAGCCAGCTGACGACTGTTACAGTAGCAATACATACTTAGGTTTGCGTGTCTTGTATCTTCTCGCCAGTTGCCTGACAGAGTTGGCGAGGTCGCGAAACACCGAGTCGTCAATTAACAGTAGGTACTTACCTTACATATCGGAGACTGATTGTGTTTTTGGTCCTTCAAGACGGATTCAAGAAAGCCTTATTGAAATGATTCCAAATTTATCACAAATCGTGTTCAGCGATAGTTCTAGCGATAATAAGTTAGGTCCTTCGAGGCAGATTCCGTAAAACAATGCGCTATTGAAAAGGTCGCAAATTTAGCGATATATTGCTATTGGAGTCTGATTTTGGTTTTAATTTGGTCCTTCGAGCCGGATCCCGCAAAAACATTCGGTATGTTGTAAATGAACTAGATGTTTTTCAAAGTTCGCCTTGGTGCCGTTTAGCGCTTGTGTTACGGCTTGACCTCGACCTTGATTGAATAATGATAATAATTAACAGCTGTAACAAGTTAACTACCGTCTGCCAATCGAAGGGCTTTTTTCTTTTTAGCTTTTGCGAATTACGTTTAAATTAACCCGAATTAGAAAATTACGCCAACCAATTGTAATTTTTTTTCATTGACATGGAATTTTTCGACGGACTCTTTAGCAAATAAAATAAACATGTTTAAAAAACAGACCTGTGCAACATGACAAATAAATGTACTCTGGAAATATGTATATTAAATTAAAATAAAGGTAGTTCGTTTGCAGAGCGTGGATATTTATGATGACCTGGATATTGATATTGATAGCCAGGTATATAAGTTTAACATGACGTTAATTTAGGGGTGTATTGCTGTGATCATTTCGTCAAGTTCACGCGTTCCAATTTTCGCACGTCAGGATGGTAAATCGGCGTGGCACTGCACCTTCGGCCCATAACCCACGGGCGGCACGCGTGGCGTACATGATAAAATGATAATATATCGCATTCCACTCCATGCCAGTAGCGCTCCTCTGGCACCATCGCGTGCCTTTCTCACGTAATAGCACATATTCGGTCTGGCTTGGACGAAGAGTCATTGCACTGTCTAATTTCAGCAGATTTACTTGAATCGCATTTATTAACCGGATTTATGAGTCAGACCGAATGCTCGCGTTTTTGGCTTTCTTTGGGAATGAAATGCGGCTCTACATAAAATTATTGTTCATTTGTGCTTTTTAAGTCGTATGTTTAAATTAACACCAAATATTTGTCTGGACAACAATATTTTGTTCACAGATTCTCCAAATACATGATATTAGTTTGATCGTCTAATAATCGCAAACAAATATAAAATTATTGATTCCATTTCATAACCTTACCTAACCCAACCCAACCCTTTATTTGTTGGTGCCTGATCAATATTCCGGTGACCCTCAATAAATAAATTTGTGTCAATTTGTAACTTATTTATTATAATTTTTCGACTTTATTATAAAACATCGACTTTTCTCTATTTTCTATAAATATAATTTGCATGTATTATATATGTAAACTTTCCGGAAGAAATCCTCTAAATGATAGTAAAAACCCTATCGAAATCCGTTGCGTAGTTTAGAAGAACTAAGCGCACAAACAGACAGACGCGGATTATACTATTCAGAGATAGTTGGTTTAGGTAACCGATTACTTAATTTGTCATAAGCAATTTGATGATTATACGGGTGATCTTTAAATATTTAATTTGCTTTTATTGGGCAACGTTGAGTAATTCTTATGGTTAACCAAATTTTACAAGCTAGAGGATAGGGAGAATAAACGCCTTTGGTTTATTCTTGATACAGACCTTTGTTTCTCATTTAGTTTTCTAACAGCTGGCACTGCGTGTTTCGCGGCAAACCTCAGCGACCCAAACCAACCAATATGGAGAAGAACATCTGTTCAAACCGCAGACCCCAAATGGAAATGATGATAAGAGCGCAGTTAAATTAAAGAAGACGTTCATTGCTTGTTGCTTTATCATCACACCATCCTGATAATCCTAGTTTAGAAATGTGTAAACATTTGTGTTAGTACTGATATGCTGGTTACACTGGAATTAAGAACAATTATCTTTAGTTATTGTCTTTCTAACGCAAGATGAAGGCCGAGGTCTGTAATCTGTGCAGTTTTGCTGTCACAGGCTCCCGTATAAAAATATATTTTAATAAAAAGACAAATAACTTTGTTTACATCACTTTATTTGTACACAATCAACATGTTTCGTGAACAATGTTCACTTCTTCAGGATCAAACGTATACTAAACTTAAAAATTAAATATATATTACATATGGACGGAAAGGGCAGAAGGGAGGGGGAGGGGTAAGAGTGGGGAAAGTTTATCAATTAGGGATTTCAAAGCCATTAGCAGGGAAAGACCGGTTAAGTGGGAAAAGGTTCAAAAGAGGGTTTACAAAAATTTGCTGTTTATTAATTATGTCTGCCTTATTATTAACATTTTATCTGATTTCTAAAATCTCTAACTTATTTATCTGTGATGCCTTATAGCCTGTATGCAATATTTTAAGTCCATGGTGTTTTATCGGTTGGTCCATTTTATTAAAATAAATAATGCCATCACAAAGTGAAAACCTTTCCGAAGTAGTTTTCTTCGAAAAATTAAAAATATATATTCATGCATGTCTAATTAACTAATATTTTAATGGGGGTAGGAATGAAGGGCAGTGTTCTCTCATCGTAGACTGCCCTAATCAGGGAATCCAATGTACCAGATTACATAATACTGGAAGTAGATATGGGCACCATCCACAATCTCATTATAATATTCTATTCGATCTTTTTAATGTATGTTTGTGCAATATGGAATATGTGATATAGCAATACCAAAAGCAGTTACGTGCTCTTATTAACTACGACAATTTACAGTTGCAAAATCTTCTCCATTAGTAATCTCCTGCATCTATCGATTATACCGAATAATGAATGCGCATAAGAGCGGATCGGGCATAATTGCAATCAACAATAAATTGTACCGTTCGGCCGACAAACAGTCACACCTGAGGTTCCCAAACTTTAACTTTTTGCTCGCAGACCATTTGCCGAATATTTCTAGTATGAACGTATTTTTCATGTTTTTTTCTATCCTGCGGAAATACATAATTTTTTTTACGTTAGAAAGAGAAATAATTATTATTTACAGTTCGCCTATACTGTATGCCATTAATAAAATCTTAAAAATAGCCAAAATGAATCCTTCATATTTACACGCTTTTTCATACACTATCGTAGCAATCAGTTTAACTTTAAAAAAAAGTATTATATAAACTAGATAAAAGTGAAATAATAATTCTTACAACTTCCCCAAACAAAACGAATATGTTTTCGAAATATCGAGTTCTCTCAATTTTTCTACGGTTGGAGTAAAAAATGTGGTTAGAGTTTTTGACAACTTTTTTTCACGTTTGATGTTAAAATGTAATTATTTAAAAATAGTAATGTTCATTTTAAATGCCATTTATATAATATATAGCGCATTTGAAATACACATAATATATTGTAAACTGAACAAAAGTTTTGAAAGTACTGAAGGGTTAGTATCAAATGTGTTTTCACAGCCGACACAGTGCTACTCGCTTTTATGTAATCTATTGCAAAAAAAGGACATTTATTGAGAGAAAAAATGCAAGTGAAAATTTGGATTTGGGACAAAACTAACCCGTTAATTTCTTACGTACAATTAAACAAGTTCTAAATATACAAATAGCAATTTTTAAATATTTGGTCTTCAAATTAGTGCGGCATACTTTCTTTTTTTTTCAGAAGTTTTTTCAAAAGCTATCAAAAACTTTCTTGTGATAGTCCATAAGCAACAGTTACATACATATATGTATTTCTAAAGCCAGAACTAAGCACCTTGTCGCTTCACCGCGCTGGAACAATATTTTACACGGGGGATTTGCATGGAACGTAGACTCTATTTATATACCTCAATAATACATAAACTATATATACATTATGAAATATCAAGTTAGTTCTTTCTATGTCTATTATATGTATTATGTATGCACAATTTGTGTTAGTATTATTGTCATTTACGGAACGTCTAAATGTTGATTGTCGACTCCTCTCGAACGTCGGCTGATAATTCGCGGAACTGCGCTTTTTGAGTTTTGCTCAAATATCGGGATAAAAACTGCGAGTTGTGTTTTTTGCATTTTTTTCTGTTCTCTATATATAAATATATTTCATATTTATGTCGTAAGAAGTTTTCCCAGAATAGCTAACTTTAACTATAAAAAATATCCCTTTTGGGAGACAAAAATAATATAAGTAATAAAGAATATATAAACTGGTTTTGTTATTTCTACATAAACCTCAATACGTAAACTATACGAAAAACAGCAATTAAAAGGTGTTTTCAGCGAAATAAAAACATTTATACTACAGGGTTTTCCAATAAGAGGTGTTATTTTGATATTCAAAGAAAAATGCCATTTTTTAATATAAATGATCGAATGTTTATTTCATTATAAAGAGGAAGGTATGTCGTTAATAGTGAAAAATAAAATCATTCAAATGACCACCACGACCACGCCTACAGGACCATATCCTTTTCATGTAATTTTCCATAACCAAATCGCAAAGTGGCTGCCTTATGTCCTCGATAGCCTCACGAATTCCATCTTTGAGGTCTTGAATCGACGCTGGGCTGTTGGCGTAGACCTTCTCTTTCACGTGGCCCCAAAGGAAGAAGTCGCAAGGTGCTAAATCACAAGATCTCGGTGGCCAATTGTGATCACCTCTTCGAGAGATAACACGGTCCGGAAACTTTTCCCGTAAAAGATCAATGGTTTCGTTGCTTGTGTAGCACGTAGCGCCGTCTTGTTGAAAGTAGTCCAGATCAATACCATCCAATACCGGCCATAAAAAATCATTAATTCCTTAATTAATATTCAAAATAACACCTCTTATTGGAAAACCCTATACTTTGAAAACTCAAATATTTTAATTTTTGCGACGCCAATAAATGTTGACATTCAGATATTTTGTAAGCCGTCATAGAGGCTACTTTCATGAAATATAAAGTTGACATTAGCATTAGCGATTAGCTATTAGCAATTCTGTTTTCGTCCTCTATACAGTTTTTAAAGTATAAATGTTAAATCGCATCAGAAAAAAATTGCGTGCGTGTTAGAGCGTGCACACTTGCACGAAAAACAGTTCACTGGTTGATGTAAATGGGGATACATTCACGTGTACCCCCATTTAAATCTCACGAACCTCCATATTTTTTTAAATATTGACCTCCTGGGGACTGTAAATACGACTTTGGGAACCTCTGGTCTATACGGTACAATATCTGCCGATGGCACTCAATATCGGCAGTGTGGGCCCGTTCTATTGGGATCACTATCTGAAAAGTTACACTTTACTGTTGTGTCAATGTTATTCACCCGCCTGCGTATCATTGCATTGTATGTGGATTAATTGAATTAATTATTACATAATATAGTGAATGTTGAAATAAAAATGTCTAATGTTCAATTGGCACACATGGCACGCTTTGTATAAAAAAATGGCCAAGTCAATGTACACCCCTTTACTTTTGGAATATTTTTTTTGGGTCGGTTTCATAATGGACAGTTGTATGTAACCGATAGTTCTCTGTTAGATTGTTCTCATCGGTAAGATTAGCCGATAGCAGTATTGTGAATATCGTCATAGATACGACTGCTAACCACCGCGTTTTTTTTAAAGAAATTAAATACTAATTTGACAGCTGTGATTGATTTGATGTAGCATATTATTTCAGATCGCTGTGGCAACAGTTATATACAGAAGCTGTCACTTATTGCCAATCGTGGTTTAAAGTACTGTATAATGTACTCATTATTAACTACCTAATTATGCTTATATCCTCACTCGAGCGATGGGTTATAAACAAAATTAATGCCTTTAGTGATGGAGATTTCCGGGCATTTGTTTTTGGATTCGGCAGCGCTGATTCAAAAAAATCATAGATCCAAATATTAATATGGAACGTATAAGCTGCTTACTTACTGTAGTTTAAAGCCAATGAATTTACATATATTTCATAGTTAATCCCATATTTGTAGTATTAATAATTAAGCTGTTTGTGGAATATTTAAAATGAATTCGAAAAAATCGTCTACCTAAATTTAGGCGGCTATCGCTCAAGGCCTAGATAGATGAGACCTAAATATGGGTAGCCGTATGTCGATAATGTTATCGTTGAAAACTTCATCTTCTGACTAAAATAATTAAACAGAACATCCGCTATTATAACAATCGTTATGTCGGATATTTATCAGTATCGGATAAAGAACACAAGAAATGTCACGTGGACGTGTTTCGAGATCCAATTATCTGGCCAATCGGACATTAGATTCCATTATAAAACTGTGTTTCACAATGATTACGAAATTCAAATGCGATGGAGATCTATGATCTCAGGCGAGTGTAAGTGAGACAGAGCGCGTTCTAAATGGAACATATGTTTTCCATTTCTATTCAAATTTTGTACGGAAACACCTCAAGGGCACTCTAAAATAAACCTACCTTACATACATTATGTTACACCGCCAGATAATAATTCTTTCTGATAGATCTATGTTATGGGGAGATAGCAATATCGCCATAACAAGTAATATTTTGATCAATATTGTATGTTTTAAAAATAGATAGTCGTTTCATAATTGTACAGATCTACTATCGACAGCCTTATCCAGAAGTTATAGTACCTGGCCTTAAGTTAAATAAAATTCATCAAGCAAATCATTACGCATCTCACTCTTATTTCGTATTAATATGTTCGAGATCATTGGGTATTTGTGAATAAACCGAATTATGTATTAGTCATCCCATAGGTATCGCACCTGGACAAACAGGCCCAAACATGGGAGCTTTCGAGAGGCGAGAGTTCATTGTTCGTATGTATTATTCAAGCGAAAATCCGACAGACAAAACGAGAACTTTCATTAGTTGATTAACACCTCTGACTTTGGAGATTCTACCGAGAACTAGTGAGGTATGGTTAATAATATATTGTGCCAGAGGCGTGCATTTAAGGTTATTAATGGTCACCTCATGAGATAAGTTCCATGCAGAATTTCTACGACAAATGGCTTAATCAGCCAATGTGAGTATTTTGGCATACATAGAGATAATACTCGTTAACTTTTTGTATGTATTATTAAATAGGGCTTAGGATCACAGGGGTCTAACCACAAAAGCTGGTGTTTTGAGTTAAGCTTGGTTTCAGTAACATCCATATTTATTAGTGAAACGAAACTATATATCGTGCATACAGCCGTTTAAGAGATCAAGCTGCGCATGTGATCATGCCAATCTTTATTTGCGTTTATCTCAAACCTACGTGTTTGTAGATAGGCCCCTGTTATCCTAAACCCTGAGTATGAAACTCCGAATGGGTTATTATTTGGATTATAGCAAAAAAGGTGTGTCGTCCATTTTCCACTATAATATTGTTTTTACGAAACAAAAGGTTTAGGAAAATTAGTCGAAATGCTGCCACTCAAGATGAGGAATGGCGGTAGTGTTCATAGTTACACAAATAATATATAATATCAAGCGGAGACTTTAATTGCATAAATGTTTGAAAATTCTGTTAAAAAAAATATTTTTTATTCCAGTACTTTTATGCAATACCACCGAGTCCCAAATGCCGGAGCCAGGGGGACTACGGCGTTACCAATAATTACAGACATGTTGAGTTTAAAGGATGTGGAAAGGGAGAGAACTAAGGGAAGTTGGGAAATGATTATCTTACTAAACTAAACATAGTTAAATCCAACGAGCAATATTTCTATTCTGAAATGATGGGCTTCACCAAGGCGATACTGAAACTATCTTCCCAGTTAGGAACAGTGGGACTATTGTGCGGTATTCATATAAAAAAGTAAATGAAAATGCAAAAATGAAGATACTGCACAAAGTCATCAAAAAAGGCTTCGTCTTTTTGGGATTTTTTTGTTACCATACACTGTATTTTTTATTGTTGTGTGTATACTTTGTGGATACCTTGACATAATCATATACCGTACGCCACTGCACTGCACAGATGAGTGCAGGTAACCAGTAACCAGCCTTATCAGGCGGATGTAATTGCGTCATGAATATTAACGTTTAATCCGACGGAACGGTTCTGCCCGCCCCTCCCCGGAGAGAGTCGTGGCGGAGCTTGGCTTCATTCATTTTATAATATTAATCATTTGCTTGTATTTTTCAGTGATGATTTGTTATTTCATTTTAGATGTTTATTTGATTTCATATTTTCTGATTTTGGTCTTATACGATCTACGTATTAATAACATTTTCCCTGCCAGTGAAGCCAGCGCAGTCGATAGTTAAATATTACAATTTGAGGTTTTACTCACTAAGTTATTCCAAAAATAAAAATTATATTACTTATATACAGTTTTTTTGTACATGACTGAACTGATTCAGCAACAATTTTTTGCATTTTTAAAGTGATAAATTGAAGATGAACACGGAAGATTCCACAATATTACCCTCCATTAGTATTCTGAGCAATGAGGAGTACATATTATGGTAGGATATTCCTAGAATTGCAGCATTGAAAAAAAATCTCGACTTGTAGTAATCTGGTATCGGTGAAAACTTCAAAAGAAATCGTAAAAGTAACGGAATGGAAAGTATGAAAATGGTAAAAACATGTAAAAACTTTGGAAGAAATGGCCGAGTAACATTTTCCACTCATAATTTTTGTAATAATTTCAAATATTGACAGGTTATTCGTTACCCTGGAATTTTTATATTTCTTTTTTAACTATCCCGCAGCCAAGTGGGGGAGTAGGTAGCACCCAAAATTACTGTCCTCCTTATATTAGCTTAAATACTTGACATATTATCATTTTAGTATTTTACGTATTTCTTCGCAAATACATAAGTCACCATTAAAAATTGACTGAATAATTGGGATTTCTATGGTTTAAAAGCCCATAAGACAGAAAAATGCATGGGGTCGTTGGAAGACCCCCTTGGTTACAGACGTTTTGTTTGGCATCTTGGCCTGTCAAGAGTTAAGAAAAGAAAAAATCTCGAAATTGAACACTTCTGGTGGAAAGCTCTCATAGATTATCCCCTTAGTGTAAATTTTTATTATAAATATCTTTCACCGTAGACGTAGCGCTTTTGTAAGTAATTGGGGATTAGCTGTTTAGGAGTGCTTTGGTTTCATGGCCCATGAGATATTTGCGACTATTTTATGATGTCACGTCCGTTTTATCTGTCTGAGTTTATGACCGTGGCAAGATTAACCTACTCTGGAAATAATCATTAAAATCATAACAATATGACATGTGATGTTACCGTGAATAATGTCGTCGTCTACTAACCAAAAAGGTGTTACAGGGTGACCCTAAGTAATTTTAGGAATCTTTCGAAACATTTAGAATATCTGATGGTTTGGGATGCTCCGTAGGGAACCCGGTTGCTTAATTCGTCATTTCCTACATCCCGCTGTTATTCGATTTTCTGTGGCCAACTTTATTTTCATTTATTTAATTTATCCTACAATTTCTCGCTGTCAAGTTTCTCTGCCAATTCTACGCCTTACTGCCATATGTACATCTGGGTTTATTTGTTTTTTAATGTTTTATGGTTACCGCACATGAGTCCCAACTTCCCGTAAACAATGGGACTATGCCAATTGGGGTACGTTATGATTGGGGTTATGAATATAGAGTAGGGAGAGAAGGAGATGAGGTAGAGAAAGTTTAGGACGAACCTGTCTATTTAAATCTCTCCTACAACATGGATCCTTTCAAAACTCACTTGAAAGTTCAGTCCATCCTTTCCTCAAAAACAGAACTCCACACAGCATCACCAAAGATGTCAAAATTATTTTCCTCAAGCCTCCTGAGACTTAAGCGTTAACAACTCTTAAGGTCGGTATCAAAGCTCCATTTAAATAACACTAAGGACGGGTTGAATGTGAACAATTCATCACAGTCGATATTCAAGTTCTGTACGATATTTCAGTTTTGAGAAACAAGTTCAATAAATAAACGATAATAGTAAATACATACTAGATTCCCAGCTATTGAAAATGCTATTTACCGTTAGCTTAGCCCACCATCTGTTGATTGCAGTTGTCCTCGCAAAGGTAGTAATGAACACATATAACCATAAACATTTTAGTTTATTGCTTTGTATCGATAGAATGACCTTGCCCAATGTACCCAAACAGATCACACCGCGGCGAGCAATATCCCACTACACTATTGAGCTTCTGGCTGCAAGCATTTTTTTCTTTACTATGGCAATACTGATTTTGGAACAATTAATAGGGCATTCAGACGAGTAATTACTGATTATTATGTTTCCACTCCCGAATTTAAAAGTTTGACATGAAAAACGACATTATTCTTTTTAACATTATTTTATTGCTGTGGAGACTCTTACACATCGATTCCGTTTCATTTTGATTTGACATCATCTAATAAATATAATATTTTTTCAAGAATGTAAATATTCCCTTGCGAAGCGTTAAAAATAAGGTAACCGGGCAACTCCGGATGGTTGCAATTCAACAAATTGATATAAAGTCACGAAAAGAGATTACCACCAATCCTGAACACGAATTACGCCTGTGAGACTCTCGTGGCTTAACCTATTTCAGCATATCGCTCGCCATACATTCATATTGGGAATGTATGGCGAGCAATATGATGAAATAAGCTAAGCCACGAGAGTATCGCACAATTGTGTCAGCTCCATTAATATGCACCTGGACCATAATTCTTTATTGAAGCTGTACCTTTTTTACCTTTGAACCATTTTGGTGTTGCTGTTTTCCCAGTGGGGGAGAATATATTATCCTTGTTAGAATAATTTGCGATGCGATTTTGATCTTAATGCTTCGAAAAATAAAATCAGTATCCTTTGGGCTAATAAAACCTTTGGTTACACTTTTGATTTTTGTGAATGACGCCTCTCTGAAGGCTGAAAAAATATATTTCTGTTTTATGCCTGGCCTTCAAAAAGTTTTTATTTTTTATTTATGTTTTCATAGCCGCAGCATTTTAAAAATTAAACATTTTTATTAAGCCATAGAATCCAGGCAATAGTCTAATGATTATCAATAATAATTTATTTTACAAGCAATAATTATTCGCCTGAAACACTCATCTACATTGAAAAATCTCCTGATAAAAGATACATGACGCCAACGGGACTCGAACCCGTGTCCCTTCGATTCATGTATCTTTTATCCCGTTGAGTCCCGTTTTATCCCGTTAAGTCCCGTTGGCGTCATGTATCTTTTATCAGGAGATTTTTCAATGTGGATGAGTGTTTCAGGCGAATCCAGTTGCTTGTAAAATAATTGTTATGCATATTTTACAAGCTGTGCTATGCATAAAAAATCTTGTCTTAAACATTAATTTACCAAAAAAAAAAAATTAATAATAATTTAGCTTTGTGATGGCTATTATTATACGTGTGTAATAATCAAGCACAGGCAACGATGAACTCCTTAATTGATTTACAATATCATTGATTTAAATCGAAATCTCTCAATTATGATTGTGCACGTAGAAAAATGAGTAGTGCTAATTTATTGAAATTCTCTTCAAATTATTAGTCATCCTTTTAAAAACAGGACTGTAACCCGCTTCCTAATGGTACGTATACATTTGCGAACCGAAACGCGAGCCGTACAACTATTACCTACCGTTATATCGTTCGGTCAATAATTTGTGAGGCAGGTAAGGATACCGGCGCCCCGGGAACCATATTGTGTAACCAATACCTCTGCCATATCCGAGTTTATAAGGTGAGGTTTGTGCAGGTCTTGACGGCGGATGCGTCTGCTCACCTACTGCGAGGTGGGCCGGATTTGGAGAGACTGGTTGACGGAGATCTGTACCTCTCCAGCATGACTCTCTCGACCGATAGTGGGAGATGTGAATTCAATCGCCCGTCACTCCTGGATGCACTGACTCCTACATTCGTACCCACCCCTTTTAGCTTTTCCTGCCTAGAACTCCCTTAAAAAGATCATCCACAAGGATGACATAGGCTCTGAAGGAAATTATTTTCCTCAGGGCCTCAGGGTGTCGAGCTAATGTATTTTTTTTTAAAGTTGCGACTAACGAGACAACGTCTGAATTCTCCCTATCCCATAATCAAAACCTAATATTGTTGCCTGCGTTTTGATTTATGGCGTATAATCTGCCTCAAACCGGTAATTTATTCGAAACATTTTATTAGAAAATTTGTTTTTCTCGTGAACTTTCATTTTCGTTGAAAACTGAAATCGTTCACCCCAATCGATCAAATTTAAACAATTGTTTATCCAAGCGTATTTGACACTTTGCTCGAGCAGAACCGAAGGGCCACCGACTCGTGACAAATGGACATTAAAAAAATAAATAAAAAACAAACGAATTTTTAGAAATCATGAAAGTAACAACGTAATTTTTCAGTGGTTAACAAACGCCAACGTGGACAAATTGACCAAACTCACTGGACATTCCATAAATTTTTTAAACTTTTCCAAATATACCGACCTTTTTAATTATGCCTCTAGTACTCAATTTATATGAGTACATTTCATATTTTCATCTTTCCGCATTTTATGCATGTTTTATACACGTTTTGTACAAGTTTTATAATATAAATGCCTAGCATTAGTTTCAAACTATGTAAATGGTTTCTTCACGCTTACCATCGTATGTAAGTAATTCTGACAAGTATGGAATGTTTAAATGTTTATAGAGCTTCGCCGAATTGCACGACTTCTAAGGCAAAAATAATACATACCTGGGTAAACGTATGGTACGTTATAATCTATGCGTTCAAAGATGGCGTTAATTTAATTATTTTATGAAAATGCATTTTTTGGAAGTTATACTTTAAAATAATACGACGAAAAATTTGTTTGCACCCGTGCATAGGCAATATGAATATGATTAAATAGTTTTATCCCTAAAAGTACTCAATTCTTTGAGAAAGGCGTACAAATACAATATTTGATTAAGTCACCGATACAATATTGTATTTCTGTAAACAAATAATTCGTCTTAATGTTTTAACTCTTTGTACTCCGTTCAAAGTTGAGAATGTTAACATTCTAACACCGATGGTGCCACAGCTGCGACATAAACAATGGGTATACATTTTATTGTTTAAAAATCCGTTTACAGGTATACACATGATTCTATTCAGTTGTTTACATTACCCACTTACGATTGTGCTTTTTGCTCTGTTTTTCATACATAATAATACCTACGCATCCATTTTATTAGAATATATTTTACTGGGCAGTAAATATCTCACTCCATCAGAGACGTGGAAAACTCCATATTTTAAGAAAAGGCCCCTAGCAGGACTGTGTGGTCTGCTCGAAAAGGGCAGTATAAGGTAGCAGACGGGAAACCAGTAAGTACTGTGATACGTGTCCTAACAAGCATTTGCATTTACGTTAAAAAATTATAAAAATTAGAATACGCAATTTTTTCTTTTATTAACATAACTATATCATTTTATTTACTGTCTTACCAAAAAACATTTTTTTCTAATTTCCTAAAAATATCGTGATTTTTTGCTTTTATTTTTACATTACAATCTATGGAGTAGCATCTACACCACATAAAATATAATTTGGAGTACAAAGGGTTAAAACATAACTTACAAAAAGTGTATTTTCATAAAATAATTTAAATTAACGCCATCTATAAACGAGGAGATTATAACGTACGTAATGTTTCCCCTAAGCAGTTTTCTATTAACAACCAGATAACACAACTTTTTTTTTCATGTAGTTTATTGTATCTTGAAAACTTTAGCTTTAACGTAATTCTTCGTGGCTGAAATTGTATTGATTGATCTACGCAAAAGATCTGGAAAACCTGAATTTTTCAGCGAATTTGTAATTCTGCTTTTTGTTACTATCCCGGCATCGTAGCTGCCACATTTTTTCACAGTCATATCTTTAAAACATGCTTAAATTTGTATAGCAAGCATTTAATTAAGTTCTAGGAACGGGTCTTGAGGAAAACCAAGCCGTTTTACGAATTCCATGAACACCGAAATGTTAAAATGTGAATTTTACTAATTAAAACGGGTACAGACCGTTAGACACTAGTCGCCCCAGGAGAGAATGATACTCCACAAAGGTAGTGGGTAGATCGGTAGGTATCTACTTCACAATTCGTAATAGTGGTGTCCGGTTTCCGGAGAATGTGACCCGAAACCGGAACGAGGAACTGGAACCGTACTGGGAGAGAACAACGGACCCATTTGTGTGCGGTGCTTTACTGGAACGATGAGAAGGATCCGATTCCGGGTGCTGAGTATGAAGTATTTGCCCGGGAGAGTCCTTTTAGTATTTTCGTGTAGGAAATATTATCTATTTTATGAGTAAAATAGATAAGTTTCGACTGGTACGGGCATTATAGATATGCCCATTTCGTTATTAGTAATCGGTAATGTTTTTTTTTAAATCGTTAGAATTGATTAGCAACTGAGACTATCGTAATGTTTTTATTAGTCGGTTGATTAACCCATATTGAAACCATATTAATAATCAATTTTAAAAACAAATAGGAAGTGGTTATTGCCGCTGGAACACCATCTTGCGACTTTTCTGACCATCAAATAATACATTATATAAACAAGGATTTAAACCAACTGATTCCTGAGCATATTTGGAGACAAAAATGTAGATATGTCATTTTGGGTGACCGTATAATTAATTAAAACAAAACGTCAATTCAACACACCCTTGGTAGGTTATGTTAGGTTTTCAGGTTTGGTTATGTTAGTTTTTTTTCATCGCTTTTGGCGACTTTAGATCACTTTTTAAAGGTGTGTTATCATGAAACCGTTCGAATCAGGAAGACCACTTTCTCATCCCTAATTCCAAACTTACGACTCGACAGAATTACGAAAAGAACAACAATTTTATGTAAAGATTTACAAGTAGTTTTTTTTTCGATTTAGTTGGAGATATTTATCGACCAAGTATTATATTTTATGGAGATATTGTTATATTATAGTGAAATAATATTATTACAAATTTTGTTATTCATATCCAAATTTCTTGATTTTCTCATTTCTGTTTTGACGGAGAATGCCACTCGAAAACATACATTATCAACAGTAGCTACGTTTGTGAGAATGCTATGAAAAAAGTTGACGTCTTAAGGTGCCCGGGTTCATGGCGTGAGGATGAGGCCACCTACTGTGTGGCGGGCTGGATTTGGAGAGACAAGTTGAGAGAGATTTTTTTACCTCTCCGGCAGGACTCTCTCGACCCATCTCCTTATACTACAGTGGGAGGGATGAATTCAAACACCCGTCACTCCTGGACACACTAACCCCTAGATTCCTACCCACCCCTCATACCTTATTCCTTCCCAGATCTTTCTCTGCTTCTTCTCCTACCTTTCCTATAAAAACCCTCCACACAGCATTCGCAAAGATGACCCTTTTAAATTAGAAAGCAATTTTTTTTAATTTCCTTGAAATGTTAGCATCATAACTAGAAATATGTCAGGTGTCAATATCAAATAATTTTCCCCCTGACAGCGGGGATATACAAAAGCTTATATTAATTAATATAAACTCTTCGACCCTACAACAGAATTAACCGCAATATTTGTCCATCAAACTAGAACTACGCAGAAATGTGACGTCAAACCCAGCCCTTATACAAAACACATAACTGGAATTCATAATTCCGTTATATCCTGAGTGTCCCTGACCCAGTGTCCCAGTAATGCCGACTTCTGTGTTCCTGGAAACTGTTCCTACTTGCCAGCCTCCGATACAGGCCTGTCAACCTATGTACCGTACAGGTTACCCGGTGACCGATATTCCATGATGACAGGCTGAGACCTCCACCTAGTTTATGCGCCCCTGGTCGCCCTGGTCGCCTACATAGCCTAGATTGCAAGTGAACGTATTTATATTGTGTCGATAAATTTTAATGTTTAATCTTTTTAATGAAGCCGTTTCCTGGTTAATTCAATACTCTTATCGGAATATATAAAAGTCGAATGACGTTGTCATCTAAACACGTTGCCATCTCTCCGTTCTTTATTATATTAGACAATTTAACGATAAAGTTTTTTGTTTTTTTCGGACAATAAACGATGTCAGCTTCTTATTTTAATTATGTTTCGTTCCCGAATTAAATACGCGTTTAATATCATTCAGAATTGAAATGGCTTTAGCTTATTTTGGCAATTGGATCTGCATAGCCAGGTAGGTACTACCCATCCTTCTTCTTCCCCAAATCCTCCCTCTCTCATTTCCTCCCGCCTCAACACCTTCCATTCCCCAAATTAGAAGCGTGCTTAGTTGTAAAATGTTCACAATTCAAAGCTTAGGACGGGTTGTTTCGGAAAATTTGAACAATTCATCAAATTTCAACGTTCATTTTCGGATTCTGTGAAAGTCCTATTCAAGTTATGTTATTATATCATTATAGGCTGGTTGCTTGACAAAACTGAAATAAAAACAGAACTTGAAAAAATCCTTCACAGAACTTGAAAATGAACGTTGAAATTTGATGAATTGTTCAAATTTTCCGAAACAACCCGTCCTTAGAGTAATAATTCACCCTTAAATTCACTATTTACATTCTTAAAACAATCTATCACACCTCAGATTTATTTATTTTTACGGGGTTTTTACAGATATTCTCTGTTCTATGTGTGAACAATCCAGTTACAAAAACTCAGTCATACAATATATAAAACATTTCATATAATTGCAGAAAATAAATACTCTGATAAAAGAATACTACTTATTTTTTTGTTTTTGATATTGAATGAATAAACATTTTTGAAATTTTGTACCCGAAATGTTCAGGAGAGCCGAAATCTGTGTATAGCAAATCTCTCGCTATTTCCACAAATACCTTGATCGATAATTGATAAAAACAACATTTCTTTCAATTATTTGGTAATTTTTCGGCTCCTGAACTTTTTGTGTTTTGGAGTTGCATCCGTATGCTTCTCGTGTACAGAATTGTTTTAATAAATAACCACCACTCCCACTTGTGAAAGTGATTTCCTTTAAATTCTTATTCGTATCTTGACTGAAAATTTTCCATTTTAAAATGTGTTTAATTAAAGGTTGGAACAATTATTATTTTCACTTAAATTCTAATCTGGGCAGTCTTAAAATAAGTAGGTACCCTAACAATCTGTCAATCTACCGTACTTCAAATTTCAGATAAAACTCTTATAAAATATCACTTGCAATTGTGTAAGAAATCCACTTAAAATTTCCTTCCCTATCGGCTGCCACTTGGCTCCGTATAAATCAGGTCGGCGCTGAAGTAGTGAGTGCACCCCGATTTCGCCTGGATTCTCTCTCCGCCAGGCAGGTACTGGGTGGGTATAGGTCTACCCCTGCCGGTAAGGGGTAGGTTCCACCCCTCAGGGGACCGTCCCTCACTACGTAGGGCTTCGGAACTACCCTCTTCCCTATTGACGTTTCCGCAACGCAATGGCAATTTTCACGGAATGAATGGTAGCTAAAGGTAGGTAACCTATTCGGAAATCCTTTGTCTTTGATAATATTTATATAGAGGAGTTTGCAATACGAACTTAGATGTTTTATAGTTTGTTTTATAGCGTGTCCGGCTGCGTTAAAATGTGATTGTTTTAAGACAGAGGCCTTATTTAGATTGGATGTGTGTGTAATTAATTATATTATAAAGAAAATTGACAATATTTGTTTTTGAAAGGCAATGAAATTCACAAATCCTACAATTGCAAATCATATTACATGGTACAGTTGACAGATGTGTCGGGTTCCGCCCAGGCGTCACGGGTTCAATTCCTCTACTAGCTCAGTCCTCCATCATTGCACAATCTACATATTCTGCTTATAGAGATAGTAGTATGAATTTTTCAATTAATATTCTCTGGTTATTCTTAACTCTGGAATGCTTGTTTTTATTTTAAAATAAAAAAAAATATTAACTCGAATGCGACTATTTGTAATTCGCAATTTTGAATATTACCTCTTCATATTTATGTGAACAATTCTTCGTAATAATCTTCTTTATTTTTCATCTAATCAGCTTAATGTTTGCCAAGTTTATGTCGGAAAGTTCATTTAGAGATGAAAACCGCAGTTTTAATTGATTACACGGAATCGTATTATATTATTAATGCGGTTTATGAAATGTCTTATACTGCATACCCAATTTCAGCTTAAGGTTAAACGCAACATACGATATAATCTACGCGTTCGTAGGCGGCGTTAACTTAATTATTTTATTAAAATGCCATTTTTGCAAGTTATGCTTTAAAACATTAAGACGAATTATTTGTTTGCGCCCGTACATACGCAATATGAATATGAACAAATAGTTTGGCCGTATAAAAACTGAATTCTTTCAGGAAAGGCAATAATTATCGATGATTCAATCCAATATTGTATTTGCATGCCTTTCTTGAAAGAATTGAATTTTTATACGGAAACGAACAAATAATTATTCTTAGTATTTCATAGCATAACTTGCAAAAAGCGTATTTTAATAAAATAATTAAATTAACGCCACCTATTTACGGCATAGATTATAACGTACCTTGTGTTTAACCATTGAAAGCTTTTTTGATCCTGCATGTCATCCATAATTGTCAAATACCTATAATGTACATTTCGTTCGTGGAAGGTAGAGGGATTAAACCTACATAAAAATATTATTTACCTCTAAATTTTGATGAGAATGAAAAGGGAGATGAAAAGCTTCAGATTTGTGCGACAGGCTGTCAAGAATGAAGAAAATTAAATTACACAATGAAATGCAAAAGGAAAATACATAATATACAGGGTGTATCGGCGCTAACCCGACTAACTTTAACCAGCTATTCCTTAACACATTTGGAGTAAAAAATGTTATGGGCACTTTGCTGTCCGGTAGCATTTTTTTTAAAATTAAAAACTTAAAAATACAAATTTCCACACTACATCACTGTCATTGGCATTGCTTTTCGTGTTCAACAGTTGTTATAAGCAAGTAGGTCGAAAAGCGTCTTCGCTCTTTCGCACACACTAAATAATAATAGTTAAAAATGAGACGAATGGTGCCGTGCCATTTCGTTGTGATTGTAAAAGCGCGCCAATATAGGTACACACGTTCATTATTCAACGGAATTCGAATAAAATATTGCCAGATGGGTTTTCAAACTTTGACAAAGGATAAAACAGTGGTGACATGTGGTGAAAATATGAATAATAAATTTTTTATTAAAAAAAAAACGTTACCGGACAGCAAAGTGCACATAAGATTTTTTACTCCAAATATGCTAAGGAATAGCTGGTTAAAGTTTGCCGGGTACGTGCCGATAGACCCTGTATACTATGGTTTTAGACCACCATAACACGGGCATGTGCCTAGCATGGTGGTCGAAAAATTCTCAATGCATGTAACAAACAATTCAATGAATAAAGAAACTTTAAAAAAAAAACTTTAAAAAAAAGAATAATAATTTTCGAATCTTTTATCTATTTATGAATACGATTTTCTGAAAAGACAAGTTTTAAGTTTCGGTCTAAATTGAGTAATTTATCGGTCTTGTCGTAGTCTATTCCAAGCTTTAATTCCCAATTAATCCCAAGGCGCTGTCTTTCAGTTTAGTCCCTGAAGTAAGCTCGACTTCCTTCCACCTTCTGATACCCGGTGACGTAGCATTACTTTCGGAAGTTATGCAACAGAGTGTGCCAAAATTTGAAGATACCATAATTTTTGCGCTACCACTTGTTGTCCTCCTTTCTCTTTCAAGTATGGACACATTAATTTGTAATAAGTACCTGACGAATATGTTGTGTGTTTTGAAATGGGATTTTTCGCTTGCGTCGTGTGCTTGGCATTTCTTTTCAGACATGAATACTGTGGATCGTTACTACAATATTTGGGAAGCCCTGATCAAGTGTCATTATTGTAGTACAGTTCCTGCGTACATTTATTACATAATGACGTGGTTATTTATTATGTCTAACTGAAATCTCTAAATAGTACAGAATAAAGTGGCTATCCGCGTCTGTCTGTTTGTGCGCTTAGTTCTTCTAAATTACGCAACGTATTTTGATAATTTTTTCACTTAGAGATTTTTTCCGGAAGTTTTATGTATATAAGAAGTTTTATAAATATTACATTTATGGAAAGTAGAGAAAAGTCGATGTTTTGTAATTAAGTCGTAAAAAATATATTTTTGGGCGCTTATTTTAATTACTTCTTATCTGATTATTGTTTCCTTGTCTATAGTACTATTATAAGTTTTATTAATCCCTAAAGACTCATAAAGACATTTTGCAATGTATTTCTCTTAAAAGAACTGTCGGAATATAGATTCCGCGGAAAATATATTCTTGAAATCTTTTCAAAATAAAATTCTTCTTTAAATAAAGTAAAATTAAAATAAAGTTCTCGAAAGCAAACGAACGACTCTTTCAGATTTTAATATTACAAATTGACATATACGTTTAAAAATAAAATTTTGAACGCAAACAAAGATAATGTTTTTAAAGTCGTTTTCCAATCGTTTTTATCTTGTAAACTGTATTTACTATCTTACACGAAATTTAAAAAAACATTTTTAACTAGACAAAGACATTTTAAAAGTTATTATAACTTCACTTTATTTCGTTTAGTATAAATAAATTGTCAACATTTGTAAACCTTGACAAATATTTTTCAAATGCTTAATGTTGTTTCATAAAATTATTTAAAATTTTTCGGGAGCGTTTATGGCATTAAGGCTGGCCGCATAATACGTTTTTCGTATTCGATTTCCGAATTCGTTTTCCGTATTCGGACATCCGAATGCACGGAATCAGTAGAAAATACATTAACTGCCGCACACGTTCGTTTTAGTTCCGAACGGAACAAATTCCTTACGCACGTTCCGAATGCGAGCCGGCGCGTTCGGAGAAACCGAACGGAAAAAACCTAATGACGTCATGTGGAACGCAGCTATTGCATACAGTTTGTTTGTGCCGACGCAAACGTACGGAAATTTCCGTTCGTAATTCAGTGTTGCCAACGGATCTTGACCTAATATCGCCGTTTTTCATACATAAGGTAGCGTAAAGTAGCCAAATTTGCTGTTAGGTGGGTGTTTAAAATTGATGTTTTTACGTGAAAACAAAAATTTCGTGGGGGGGGGGTGTGGCTAGAGAATTTCGGGACATGTTTAAAATTGATGTTTTTGAAGTAGCTTAATTGGCGACCAGTCGCCTTTTAGATTTTTCCGGCGCCGATTCTCGCTCTGAGTAGCCTAAATGGCGATATATCGCCCTTGTTGGCAACACTGGTACTGACGTTTATACATTCCGAATGAAGAAAAACGAACGTTTGCGCTAGTCTCACGGAAAACGAATTCGGAAATCGAATACGGAAAACGTATGTATGCGGCCAGCCTTATAATGCTAACTGAAAGCGCGTTATTCTCTCTTTCTAACACTGTTTAAATGATATTTGTCACCGTAATATAAAAAGAGTATTACTTTTATGAGACCGTGTCAGGCAAAAAGAATACAGTTATAGAATATCTCCTAAAGTTGCTCAAGGGTGTTTATCAATAATAACACGGATGATATCAGCCAAATTCGCCGGATTATAAATATAGTATTCTTCATCGGAACGAGCAAACATTATGAAACTATATTAAAAATAAAAATTCTATGTTGTTTATTTTATTTTACATTAGGTCCACACAGGAGGCCCTGAGGAACATAATTTCGCTTTCAGTGTCTATCTATCTTTGGGGATTTTCTGTGGAGATGGATGGACGATAACGATGTAAATCGTAATAATATGAGGTCACTTACTTTTGTATTTCAATTTTTGAAAATTTTATTTGTCAAGAGTATGTACAGGGCTTTCCAATAAGGGGTGTTATTTTGAATAGCCCTCTATTTAGGTAGATGTTACTTTTGAAGCTGTCATTTTTTGACATTTGACAAGTAGAAACTACGCCATTAATAAAAATTGAACGATACACGCTTCAACAACGCATTGAAATTATTAAAATTCACTTGAGTGAATCAAATGCGAATCATCTTGAGTGATGAGGCCCATTTCCACCTCGGTGGCTTCTTCAACAAGCTAAATTGTCGCATCTGGGGCTCGGAAAACCCAAGAGTTATTGTTGAAAAGCCTCTCCTATCCTCAACGTGTGACTGTTTGGTGCGGTTTATGGTCCGGCGGAGTCATTGGACCTTACTTTATCGAAAATGAGGCTGGAGCAACAATATCGAGAGATGATTAATGATTTTTTATGGCCGGAATTGGATGGTATTGATCTGGACAACGTTTACTTTCAATAAGACGGCGCTACGTGCCACACAAGCAACGAAACCATTGATCTTTTACGATTGAATATCAAAATAACACATCTTATTGGTAAACCCTGTACATAACACATAACAAAACATATAACATAAAATTTTTAATAATACAATTCACCCTAAAAAGAGTGCTTTGTCCAACATGACTTCATACTCCGTCCAAGTCAGAATGACGACGCAAGTAAACAGAATGAAAATAAGGTTATTACAACAGTAAACGGTAATGACCCGACCAGAATATGACCGGAATCAATACAACATTGCGTCGTGTTTGGCGGGACGCATTTCAAAGGCGCGATGGGTGAAACTGCGAGCTGGCAATGGCAGAATTTTCAGTACCTAATGCTGCGTATACATTTGCGAACCGAAACGAGAGCCGACCCTCGAATTATGGAAAAGGGAACGAAGCAACCGCAAGCGGCATTTAGCGCCATTTGCTGTTGCTTCGTTCCTCTCTCATAATTAGAGGCTCGGCTCGGAAATGTGTTCGCGCCATTATATTGGTAGTGGGGCTTGTCGTCAACATTAAACCGACCCACTTTTCACTTCACTGTATTATTTATTTATAGTTGAAGGATGACTGAAGGTTATCCAAGGTGCCACCGTGAGGTTTAACACAACACAACTGCGACGTATAGAAAATTTCACGCTAACCAAATTATGAAATAATTACGCTTTTCACAGTTGAAATATAACTTGTATAGTAAAATAATCCAAAAAATACGTAGTCATTCTAATTTAGATAAAACAAATGAAAATTGGAATTTATATAATCGAGTGTTCCGCCCTACGGCGACAACTTCCGTCACCATTGTTGATCTTCGGATAAACTAAAAACTTTTTAAAGACAAAGAATAGAAGAAAGATAATTTAAATTCGCACAATGGTATAAACAGGAAACCTTCAAGATAAATGGTAGATTTGTAGAATAAAAAGAAACCTACATAAAATTAACCCTATTCTTATTCTGGTGCTCCTATCGGAGGTTGACTATCATCAGGGCATTGTTGATCCTACTGCCTGCAGCCCGAAGCAACTCTGTAGAACTACACAGATACCAGTCACGTAGATTTCGAGGTTACTAAATGTGTCTTGAAATCTTCTCTCCATCTCCCCATGGATTATCATTTCGGTATTTAACGATTGGTGACAGAGCAGGGGTGCCCGGGTTCATGGGGTGGGGTTTATCCGGGTCTTGGCGCCGGATCGGGAGAGACTGGTTGAGGGAGACCTTTTGACCTCTTCAATAGGACTCTCTCGGAACATCGTGGATTCATAGGTCCGTCACTCACCCCCAGATTCCTACCCACCCCTTGTACCTTTTTCCTTCCCAGAACTTCCCATCCTTCCTTTCGTAAAGAGACCCTCCACACAGCATCCCCAAATAATACATTAACTCTGAGGGGAATTATTTTCCTCGGAGCCAGGAGGCTATGTGGGTATATACAGATATTTATACAGGGTGTATCGGAATTATATGGCTCGCGGAAATTATGTCATATTTATACGCACCCTGATGCTACATATAAACACGAAAAAAAATCCGCAAGCCTAGCCGCGAGTTATGCGAAAGGTACCAATCAACCGCAAACGGCGCGAAAATTTTGTCCTGTTTATACGGACCCTAATACAAACTTCGTTGTAACTTAATATACAGGGTGTATCGGCAAGTACCCGACAAACTTTAACCAGCTATTCCTTAGCACATTTGGAGTAAAAAATGTTATGGGCACTTTGCTGTCCGGTAACATTGTTTTTCAATTAAAAACAAAAAAAAATAAATAAAAAATCCACACTCCGTCACTGTCATTGGAATTGTTTCTCGTGTTCAACAGCTGTTATTAGCAAGTGTGTCAAAAAGTGTCCTCGCTCTTTCGTACACACTAAATAATAATAGTTAAAAATGAGACGAATGGTGCCGTGCCATTTCGTTGTGGTTGTAAAAGCCCGCCAACGTAGGTAGGTACGTACGTACATTATTCAACGAAACTCGAACAAAATATTGCCAGACGGGTTTTCAAACTTTGACAAAGGATAAAACATTGGTGACATGTGGTGAAAATATGAATAGTTAATTTTTTATTAAAAAAAAATGTTACCGGACAGCAAAGTGCCCTTAACATTTTTTACTCCAAATGTGCTAAGGAATAGCTGGTTAAAGTTTGTCGGGTACGTGCCGATACACCCTGTATATAGTTTGCTAATAACATGAGATCAGTTGATTGTAAAATCAGTGAAAGACTCTTTGTTGTTTAGGTTCCATGACAAATTAAAAAGTACATTTTTGAAAAGTGATAGTCATCAAAACTGACGAACACAGCTAGCCTAAAAACGTAGTTTTCTTCTCCACTTTTCATGGCTTTATATCACTTTAAGTGTTCGAAAAGGATTTGTTCGATTATCTTTTGCATTTATTACATGACGTACTGCCTCACAATGCCGTCCTGATAATTTGTATTTGTTTTATCTGTGTCCATTTGTATGAATTATGAAATATATGTAATTTATTTGTTGTTATTATGATGCTTCTCAAAGTTCGTTCATGAATCACCGATGACAATAAATAACACGTGACGATATCATAACCGCGTTCTGAGCTTACCGAACTTCGTGACAGAATCTGATATTATTGTCGGCTGTCCATCATTTCATCATCCGATATCATCGGCCGGTAGTTGGCCATCTCCCAGCTTTATATCTATACTTGTGTAGGAGTTGTAGGACTATGAACATGGGACGTTTTGAACCTTAAATTTTACTCTAAATACAGGGTTTTCCAATAAGAGGTGTTATTTTGATATTCAATAGTAAAAGATCAATGATTTCGTTACTTGTGTGGCACGTAGCGCCGTCTTGTTGAAAGTAAACGTTGTCCATATCAATACCATTCAATTCCGGCCATAAAAAAATCATTAATCATCTCTCGATAGCGCAATCCATTCACCGTAACTGTTGCTCCAGCCTCATTTTCGAAAAAGTAAGATCCAATGACTCCGCCGGACCATAAACCGCACAAAAACAGTCACACGTTGAGGATAGAGAGGCTTTTCAACAATAAATCTAGGGTTTTCCGAGCCCCAGATGCGACAATTTTGCTTGTTGACGAAGCCACCGAGGTGGAAATGGGCCTCATCACTCAAGATGACTTGCATTTGATTCACTCAAGTGAATTTAAATAATTTCAATGCGTTGTTGAAGCGTGTATCGTTCCATTTTTATTAATGGCGTAGTTTCTACTTGTCAAATGTCAAAAAATGACAGCTTTAAAAGTAACATCTACCGAAATAGCGGGCTATTCAAAATAACACCTCTTATTGGAAAACCCCGTAGTATAAAACAAAGTCGCTGTCCGCGTCTGTCTGTGTGCTTATTTCTACTAAATTACGTAACGTATTTTGATAGGGTTTTCACAATCATTTAGAAAATTTTTCCGGAAGGTTTATATATATATATATATATATATATATATATTATATTTATAGAAAGTAGAGAAAAGTCGACGTTATCAAATCGTAAAAAATATAAAGCTAACGCTGGCTAAATCTTATGAGATAACATCAAAATAATTTACTACGGAAATGTACGTCTTAAAAAGGCCTACAGAAAAGTCCGTAATTGTCTATTATAGATAATATAATATAACCCCCTGCAACGCCGCGTACACGTCAACTAGTATCTCGGGTGATGTAATTCGAGTGTTTTCTCTTCGATGGTCGGTTTAGCAAACAGATTCCACGAATTATAAGTTTGTCGGCTTTTTAAAGATTTTTCTTAAGTGATTTTACATTCCTAAGGATTGTGAGCTTTTTATGTAAATTTTCTTAAGCAATATGAGATGTAGTGTGAGAATAAACACATATTTCAGACGCTTGGGAGACTTGTGGCAAGAAGTTGATTTTAATGATATGGACATATTCACATGTAATTAAAGAACCTTTAAAAGATATTTAATAACTAACATTAAATATTCTACTGGAAGTTATCACGTTATTGCTTTGAATCCTTTCCAGTTACTTACCTTCCAATTTATACTCATGTGTTCAATTTAGTTGTAGGTATACATTTATTATATTGTTATTATTGCTATTGTGTAGTACTTTTATTGATTGCTGCTGTGTTAAAATTTTACAATACATTATGTTTTGAATTTTAGCTGGTTATTAGTATATCAGTTAACTTTAAATTTTTATTTATTTGTGTTGTTACATCTTCTATTATTTTTTATTTATTATTTACAATATTGTATTTTTTGTAAATCTCTCAGGCCACGGGTACAGAACCCTTAGTTTTTTTTTTAATGTTCTTTATTATTATTATAATTTTAAGTGAAAATCTGTTATTGGATTTTATCTTTATTATTTAGTTTATTCTTATATATGTAAATAATCTGTTGATTTTCCCAAATAAATAAAATAGACTAGTCCCAGCGATAGGTCGTACATAACGTTATCTTTCCAGTATCTTGGTCTTTTTCGTTTTCATGCAAGATGTCTTAGAATGAAGAGGACGATGGTCGATGGCATATCTACGAGCTCTCGATGAGACTAGTATATTTTAGTTGCTTTTTCAGCTTGTTTGATTTGTACGAGCGCAAATAATTTGTCCTATTATTTTAAAGCATAACTTGCAAATAATGTATTTTCTTAAAATAGTTAAATTAACGCCGTCTATGAACGCTTAGATTATAACGTGCTTTGGGTTTATTCTCGACCGGGAATTCCGCGAAAGGGCCATGCGAGCGATGATAAATGAATGCATAAAGACGCAATGAAATTACAGTCGCTTGGTCTCGAGGAGCGACTTGCGACGGATGCGGTAGATATACTGTAGACAGCGCGTCTTTTGCGGCCAAATGACCCAGCCTTAAAATAGTATGTTGTTAGCATGTGAAAATGCCGAAAATTTGACACCATGTACTTCTGTATTTAGTTGGTTAGTTGCTGAGTATCGTTTAGTGATGTGATTTTCGGGAAAATTTCCTAGATTTGGGGAAAAAATTAGGGAAAACGGAGTTTTTCATAAATTCAAGTTATTTTTATCCCACAAGATACCACATACTGTTAATAATTTCATGATTATTTGTAAACATTTATTGAAAATTAAAAGTTTTTCTGCACATCAAACTGAAATTTAATAAATAATATACATTCCAACATCATTGTTACATTATTTACGTATAAGACCTGCGAATGAACATTCGTACACCTAATATCTACATTAGCGACGTCCCACTCTGCAGGTAATTATGTCGATCTGTATATTGTTAATTTAATATATTTTACTAGCCAAATTCTCCAACTCTGCCCGTTTTTTTTTAATCAGATGTAGACAGTAAGTGCAAAATGTCATTAAGAAGTAAATTCTGTTAAAGGGATTGGAAAGGGGGTGGTCCTCTTTTGAAGATCAAGTGTGAAGTAAATATATTCTGGGTGTTTGTTAAGGACGTACTTGACTTACTTTAACCAGTGATTTCTGAAATTATTTGGAGTAAAACATGTAAATAAAAAATTTGAATCCTTAACAAACACCGTGTATATATTTATAGACACATTATTGCATTAAGGCGATGCCATACGTAGTAATGCAAAATCATGTGTTTTTGGTTTGAAAATTTGGTCGCCTAGAAATGTTTCAGATGCTTTAATCAAATACTGCGAGTAGAATACATCTTGGCCTTTGAAATAATCGAGTATTTTTTTATGTAAGTCTTTTTATAAGCCCAGAAAAAAAAATTGTATAAGGCCTATGAAAACTGCTTTAAAGTTCAAAATCTCCTACTTACGAACCCATTTTCGGTTATGATTTTATTGTATAATGTGGCAAATTAAGTTATTTATAAAATGATCGAAAAAATTTAAATATTTATGCTTGAACATCCACAAAATAAAATAAAAGGCACTTTTTGGCCATGTTTTTTTCTTGCATAAATCAAAACAGGCGGATGGTGTTAAGCGGGAATTTAAACCTTATCGCCATCTACTTAAGGGTTGTTATTGATAGCGGCTCAATTTAAAATATTACACGACGTAGTGCATCGCCTTAAGAACTTTTCAATACCATTCAATGAATTTTCAGTTACAACGCCGATGGAACTTGAATAATTAGGTAATTGCCATTAATTAAATTGTTCTATTTCATTATAGTATCGAATCACAAAAATGCAAAGCTTTTCTTTAAAAAAATGTGAGGGAAAATGAGTAATTTGGGCATCCCATCACTGAGCGGTGTCGTTGAACTGGGCGGCCAATGACCATGCGCCGGCGGGCGGCTGACCGACTTACCGGCTTTCCGCTTTCCGGGCGCGCGGCGCCGGCTGCCGACTGCCGGCTAGCGCACTGCGGCCAGTGGCCCGCGGATCAACAATGCGATGCAGACATCTGATGAAAGTCCGCCGTCGCCGAAGGGCGGAACGGGACACGGGACGCGGGACTAGGGATGGCAAATCCGGAGCTCTTTGAAAAATCTGAATTTTCGGAATCCAAAATCCGGATTTCTCAATAAAATTTAAAAATTTAATGCCCGACATTAATATATTCAATATTAAAAACACAGTTTTTTTCTGATATATTGCAATTATAATATAATGGGGTACCCCATTGAATTTAAAAAAAGTTCGGCTTACCTATCGAGCAATCTTGGGTGCGTCAACGGGAATACGTTACATATTATTACAGAATTAAGTGCATATTTTATTTATTTATAAATACATGATATTGCCATCACACCAATCTCGATAGCTAATTATCTCCATTGGTGGAGAAATACTAAAAAACATATATTTCACTATTTTGTTTTTATCTTATGCCATACACATTTACAGATCATATATATAATGCGCCCTTGAGGTGATTTTGCACAACAACGGCGCTATACAAGTCATCCAATTATTATTATTATAACATCACCACACTAGGCGGCTGGCTGTCTGTTTCATTACTTATTTTATTTTTTATTTCAAGTACTTAAATTATTTAATTTCGGACACAACCGTATTTTGTTCTATTCCTTTTCATATTCTGCTTTTTTTTATTTGATATTAGCTGAATTCCCGGCGTTGCCCGGGCTTTACGCAAGAGTTTTTGAAAATCAGATGCAGACAGTAATTTTCCTCTTATTTTGGGTGTCAAGTTTGCAAAATTTCATCAAAAGTCTGTTTAGGGATGGGAAAAGGGGATAAAGTGATTTTTCGAAATCTCGTGTAAAGTGCAAAATTTCACAATTATGCAAATCTCGAAATACGGAAATTTGTTCAAAAATCCAATCAATTAGGCCACCCGCCACTCTTCTTTATAAAAATAATAATAATTTTTATGACTTGTGTTGGGCCATTTTTGCGAAAAATCACCTCACTGGCGCTGAAGATGTAAATAGAAGATTCATTTCTCTTATGTTTATTTAATATTTCTTTAAAATAAGCTTGATTCTCTGTACTATCTTTGTAAAACTTGTATTTATTCCTGTTGTGAACATTTGGTTATTGCGTCAGCTCCTAATTATTATTTTTTTTATCCTAGACATGTCTAATTATTTAGTTAAATAACTTTTGTTAATTTTCTAATTCAGATTTCATATATGAAAATCCGGATTCTGATTCCACTGTGAATAATCCGGATTTTTGGAAATCCAGATTATTCAGATTGCAATCTCTACACAGTGCACAAATGGCTTTCTGTCTGCTTTCTTCGGCTGCTCTGTGTAGGTAGCCTCTGTAAAGCGAGCCGTTCACGGAACTCGATACGCTTAGCTTACATCCCTCACTCCCCTGTTGCTTGTTGTGCGTAATGAGTTAGGTTTTCGTCACTCTTGGTTTGGGTTTCAATGTAATCCCGTTTTTAACTAGATTACGAGTAATTTTAATAGATTCTTAATAAATCACGAGTACTCATTTTTCTCCGTGCGGTAAACTGTAGAAATGTATGGTAATGAATGATATGAATTTTGAAGCTAGAATTTTAAGACTATTAGACTCTTTAGTTTCTATATCAGCTTCAATAGCCTCCCTAGAAAAGCATGCTGTCGATCTTATTGGCTTCATCTTATGGTATTTTAAAGATGCTGACATGATTAGTTGTACCATAGACTTTTCTAACCGGTTCTACGATAAAGGGTTGAAACAGATAATTTATCCAACCAGAGTATTTCGACGTCCAAGAATGTGTGGCCTAGTTTATTTTTAATATAATTTAGATTGTTTAAGTACACAATTAATCTGTGAGATAATCCTAGAGTTATAAAACAAACAAAAATAAACAAAACAGAGTTTCCAGTATAGAACTAGACATTTGATTGTTAGACCTGTTTGATCCTTGAAACTATTGATTTTTTAGCATCCAACCTATTTTTAATTACCGTAAAAGCATATTAAAATGTTATATTACTTTAATTTAACTATCTATAAAAGAAATATGATGTTAACTGCTACAAGGCGTTCCGAATAACATTACATTAAATAACTATCAACCTCGAAATCTGATTCTTTCAATCAAATGACCACAGATATCTTTATTATTGAACGCTGTGATTGCCAGTGAACTCTGTGACCCCTCTAAGAGACAGATATAACTACGACGTCACCGGGCATAGTGCCGGAGATACCATTCAACTGGATAGAAAATTATTTTTCGCACAATGTCGATTCAATGACAACAGCATAGGGAGGGGATCTCTGACCACTGCTTTTCATCCTCCCCTGAGAATCGACATCTGATTTTTTTCCCATTATTCTTGGGAATAATAATTATAAGTGTTTTATTATCTTCCTTTTTTGTAACAAATAGAGATCACGATATCCTAACTGAGATCTCGCGTGCTAAGGATTTCATTTACATATAAATTTAGTAGTGTGGATGATATGAAGTAATTAAGTAGTGTTTTTTTTTGTTCAGTTGAGTTCTTTCGGTTTCAGTATATTTTCTATTTCTGATCTCCCTATGTTTTCTATCTAGCTTTTTATTTGAGATTTAAATGTTATAATATTGTTGTGAGCTTTTGAATGAGGGTGGGTTTTTGTTGTAGAGTTTAGTCTCAAAGTATAGGAAGCTTTTTTGCACAAATTTTACATTTGTAATTATTAACAATAATAATATTTGAAAGATTTTTATAGCGCCGTTTTTTGTGCAAAATCACCTCAAGGGCGCTGTACAAATATATAATACATTTTTACAATGATCTATGTTATTACTAACAATACTGACTATGTATGGAGATAATATGCAGTACCATACTTACCTGGTAGGTCACTTGAGATTAAAACTTAATTAATATTAACTAATTTTTTATTTGCTAAATTTAGATACAGGATTTAGGACATCATTGGAAAATTGGACGTAATTGGACTTTCCGGTATTTATTTTAGTTATTTTTAGTTTTATTTACTTTGTAAGTTGCTTGTTGGTAGTGTTTTTGACCCTGCGATCTAGTTTTTCTATAAACGTGTTAGTTTTTTATTACTTGTGTTCTCTATTTATAAATGGAAAGGAGTATTGTTTTAGAATAGAGTTTTTTTTAATTGACATGATGTTAAAATTTGTTGAAGATTTCGTCATTGCTAGTTCTTACAGATTCTTTGAGAATAATTATCGTTATGATTAACACCTTCATACACTACATTTTATTTATTCAACTCAGCATCTCACAACTTCAAACCTCAAATCAATGAAAAATAGCATTCATACAATACATAAGACTAGACAGACTACATCCATCCCCTTACCCTCTCCCCCCCCCCACCATAGGCTATTGTAACTCTTTTTCTTTTATATCCATGAATAATTGAGAAACATCAGTGAAAATCTATTATTGCTTCAATTATTATACATATTTTTCCAAACCTTACAAAATGTCGTGAACTGTTGGTTTTCCCAATAAAATAAATACATCTGAAATTGTTATGTATTCGCTGCTTATTCCGTCCACATACAAATACAAAGATAAAAATGCGTCTAGATTTTATCAAATTGTCATTCAATATGAAAACATCTATAAAAAATGTCGCTTTCGAGTGAATTAATAATATTTAGATGGTTTGTGTATCGTCGTTTTTGTGCAAAATCACCTAATTGAGAGGTTTTGATTAAACCCGCAAAATCCCAAGAGCAATGATTTGATTATTTTTTTACTTTAAACCGGGACACGCTGAAAGTCTCTTATACGACATTCACACAGGGCGATTTTAGTTGATCAAGTCGGAGTTGAAAGCGAATCGACAAGTGTGAACAGACTTTCAACAGAGTTGATCAAGTTTTTAGTTGAACGACTAAAGTTGAAAGCCCGTCTACTTTTGTTGTTCAAGTGTGAGTCATCTGAGATTTTTAGTTCCCTGCGGTTGAAAGTAGACGTTCGACGTCCCTACATCAAATTGTTCTTTCGAAATTCGCAAATGCTTCGCAAATAGCCTTCGGTATTTTTAACGCCTTACAATTATATCCTTATAATCCAATTTTTAGCCAACGTACGAAGTTTTTTGCGTCTTTTCATATTCTAAAGTTCGTTCCGTAAAAGGTCCGAAATCATAGGGACGCACGCAGCGATAACTTCACTTGACGCCATCTTGATTAACAAAATCGGTTCGAGTTAAATTGAAACGTCTGAATGGTATCTTGTTCAATTTTTGTCGTTCAACAAAAATCGCTCTGTGTGAAGCAGTATTATGGTGGATATTTATGCGTCCTCCTCCCCCTCCCCGGAAACAAAAATCGATGTTGTAATATTAGTTACTACCTGGCTTCGCCCAAGTTCTAATTGAAGGAGTGTTAATTACAAAAACACACAATAATATAGCATCTTATTATTACAATGAATCTTTCAAAATTCCATGATGTCGTTTACCTATAATAAGCTTCGGTCACAAAATTATGTACACATTTCATGACGCCAGAGCGGGTAGATCAGCTTTTTAATCCTGAAAATTGCTGTAAACGTAAACATTGAATTACATCATGAAAATAATAAAAAAATAGTTATAAAATAGTCATTATGGTAGTCCCAGAGATAGGTCGTACGTACGTCGTCGATGAAAAATCTTCCCTTTCACACGTCTTATATGAAAACTAAAATAAAGACGATATTAGAACGATGACATCACTTACGACCTCTCTCTTTGACTACTGTCCTTCCTACGTGAATCGAAATAAATAATTGGCTCTTTTTCGTCTCTTAAAAAAACTTTTTTTTAGATATTTGTTTGTAAATTGTATAATGATCACGGTTTGTATTTTCGCCATTTTTCTGTACACTCGAAGTTTACTCATAACTCAAGTCAAAACGGAATCGCGATAAATTGATTAAAAAGGTGGGGTAGGGGGTTACGACCCACGCCTTCCTACAACTCTAACTTACCCATAAGTTACGCACAGTCTAATTGTAATAATAAATACTAACACGGTTTTAATGTTTCTATGTCTTCGTGTTGGAATTCCATTTAATCAATATCAAAACTTTTTTCCAATTATTTTATTTGTTTGACCGTTACCGATTTCAGCTTATTATAGCCATCTTCAGACTGGTACAATTGTTCCTTAAACTATGGTTAATATACACAACATTTTAGGGAGGGGGGTTAGCAGGGAAACACCACATGGCATATTGTATACCATCCCTGTGACCCTCCACCCCCAAATGTTGTGTATATAAAGGAATAATTTGTTTTTATAATTAATACCCCAAACCAGGGAAATGCCCGTATTATGGTGGTAACATAAATGAGAATATATAAAAAAGAATGCAATATTGTACATATATCGTAATACAGATGGTAATACAAAAACAAAATAATAAATATATATACGATACTATGGATAAAGTCGGAATGATTTCACATAAGGGTCTTTCTTCAGTCAGACAATGTTTTCATTTCGTTCTGCCACTTCCCATCAGCCGTACGGTCATTTGATTTTTAGTGGGTCTTTTAACCTTACTGCATCGCTGCTTGAACCAGGAAGATGGTTATAATAAGCTGAAACCGTTAACGGTCAAATTCAGAAATAAGTGAAAAAAAGTTTAAAATTGTTTCAATATGTCATACTAACGGAGTATCTTTAGCGCTGTATAAAGATAATGGACATGGTGAAGGAGGGTGGGTAGGTATTTAGTCCTTGTATAAAAAAACGTTCACAGTTTTGATTCACGGTTCGATTTAGATTATTTCTTATCCTTGGTATCCTTGTAGTACGGTGGAATGGGGATTGGCTGTATGTCATATAACTTTAACTGCAACAATAATGTAAATCCCAAATCGTTTATAAACTCCCTCATACCAGTCATACCACACATGCACAAGTTAGGTAACCAATATGTAGAAGTAGCACAAATAAAATCAAACAATCTTCATTTACTGCCGAAAAAACAGTGTGGAATGAAAATGTCAATCAAGAAAACTCCCTTAACATAGTCAAGATAACAAGTGAAGATATAAGAAATACCATAGCCTCCCTAAACACAAATACCTCATCGGGAAATGAACTGATATCAAACAGAGCAATTAAATATCTACTAAATGAGCTAATCTACCCACTGACGTACCTTGTAAATCTTTCAATAAGAAAAGGTATTTTTCCCACACGTCTTAAAGTTGCTACGATTATTCCAATATACAAAAGCGGTCCCAAAAATGATATATCTAACTATCGACCAATTAGTCTATTACCTACACTATCGAAAATATTTGAAAAAGTAATAAAAAAACAAATGGTTAAATTTTTGGATGAAAATAAAATATTATCACCGATGCAATACGGTTTTAGGGAAAACCTGGGTACTGGTGATGCTATAGCTAAAGTAACAAATACAATTATAAAAAAACTGGATGAAGGTAAAAAATGCTTGGCAGTTTTTATTGACCTTCAAAAAGCTTTTGAGACAATTGACCATGAAATACTATTTTTTAAATTAAAAAAATGGAATAACACAAACAACTCTAAATCTACTTAAAAGTTACTTTACTGGAAGAGAGCAGTATGTACATGTGATAAAAAAAGTAGCAAAACTATCAATCAAGTACGTTGTCCCTCAAGGAAGCGTATTGGTCCAATGGGTCCAATACTATTTCTCATTTATATTAATGACCTTATGAGTCTTCCCATTGAAGGAGACATAATGAGCTTTGCAGAAGACACTGTCATTATATTCTAAGAACAAATTTGGACAAGCACACATAAAAAGCGGAGCAAGGTCTGACTGTACTCCAAAACTGGTTAAAAGCAAACTCCCTTACATTAAATGTGAGTAAAACTAAATATCTAACATTCTCTAAAAACAAAAGAGGTCAACCAACGAATGAGCATACACTCGAATTACATGAATGTCTAAACAAATATCCGCAATGTTCTTGCCCGCATATAGTCCAAACTAAAACAATTAAATATCCTGGGATCGTAATTGACGACAAACTTCATCGGGATGTACACATCGAAGGAACCTCAAAAAAGCTAACAAAACTCATCTATTTCTTCTAAAAATTACGAAATATCTTGTCAACTACACATCTAAAGAGAGTATATTATGCTCTATGCCACTCTCTATTGGAATATGGAATAATAGGATGGGGCTCAGCATCATCAAACCATCTTAAACAACTAAAGAAAACTCAAAATTGGATCATAAAGACCATATTAAAGCTCCCCGTAAGGACGCCAACTACTGATATTTTTAATCTATTTTTAATCTCCAAGTTTACAAAAAATCTATGCTAAAAATATTCTAGTTCATCACCTAAAAAATAAACCAGAGGCAAACCCCTCTCACGATCATAAAACCAGAGCCAAGCAAACAGACCAGTGAGTAAAACTAAATATTCCTAAATGTAATTCTACCTTTGGACAAAAAAGCTTTGAATTTTTAGCAATAAAATTATATAATAAACTCCCTCTCAACATCAAACAAAGGAAAACGAAAAATAACTACATTAAGGACATCAAATCTTGGCTTAAGGAAATATGGGAAGAAGAACTAGCTAAGATATTAAAAACATCATCTTAGTCGCTGAAAACGTATACTAACATATATAGTCCCCCTCAGCACAGGATCTCCTAGTGAGGAGGACTTCAATGATCTGTTTTAATTTTTTTTTTCATGAGCCATACAAAAATGTACCTAATTATTTAAAAAAGTATCTAAATAAAAAAAAAAATAAAAAAAGCATACATTATAATAGCACCGAAAGCACTTCACATATTTTTTGAAAATAGTTTTTAGTTAACATTTTGTTTCCTACCCCATGATTATAAAATTTAATTATCGTGTTGTATAATTGTTTTGTAACGTAAATAAATAAATCTATGCCTCTGCAAACCTCTCTTGTAATATAATAGAGAGTAACACTACTTGAGTAACCTCAAACTTTCGGTTGGGTAACACGACCCGCCCCGGGCCGCCACAACACATCATTACCATTATCACAGATACAAATACAAGTTTGTGTTCCGCGCTTTATTAACTGTATAGAAACACTCTGTCCTGTGTGCGGTGTGTACGCAGATTTACGGGTGTCAATTACAAACCGGCTCCGGGTGACTTTCACTGTCTACCGCTAACAGGCTTTCTGGGGCCCGCGCGCCCGCCGCGCGCCGGGCGGTAGGTCAGGGTCTTCACCGCACGCCGCTCGACCCAAAGCGCGTGGGTACTGTAATACGGCCCTTTTTATTTATCAAAGCCTTTGTTGAACCCGCGAGTTAAATTTGTTTGCTGAATGCGGGGCATGTTGTGATGTCTCAAAATTGATTGAATGATGGAATTTTGAATCTAGAATCACCATTGGAACTAACCTAAAGAAATAATAAGAACATTACGGTACGCCTGTATTTGTTGAATTACAACATATTAATATGCTTAAATTGCCGGACAGAAGAATTTCACTGACTTGGAATTGTCCAGAATTGCTTGCATTGATAAGCTTTCGGATTCTATTCGTACTATTTGAAGTCGGAATTTATTTCAGTGCAGAAATTTTGGGACTAACTACCATATACTATTACTCATTGACTGGAGGAAAATAATCGTACCGAGTCAGTGGACATATTCAATTTATCGCTAAACAAATACACAAGATTGTTATTAAGGCAGTTTAGTTATGTATAAAAATGTATAATTTTTACTATTTCAAAAGCCCCTAAAAATGGAGTTAATAAATAAATAAATTACTTAATGATCTTGTTCTATTTGACTACCTCAATAGCAGAGCGATACGTTCGTTGAGACAGGACCCTGGGCGAAAGGTTTGTGGGTTCGAAGGATGTGGGGGGAGTACGGATATTCAGATTTGATCAGTATTGCAAATTTTTGATGCGAATGGTGGTTTTTCACCTGGATACTGAGGGTATCTTCGACTTTGGAAATAGATTAAAACAAAATTGAAACACCGTTTTATCTAAATGTATTTCAATTAAAATTTATTTCCCAACGCTTTGTTTCGAACCCGTGACCTCTGGGTCCAAAGTCAAGGAGTTATTACCGATCTATAAAGAAGATCGTCAAGTATACATAGTCAACTTACTTGTATCTCCTACGTTTGTATCCTATCCTATATATTATATCCTTTTATATTCTAGAGCTGGTATTCATTTTATTTTATACCGTGGATATTAAATAAATAAATAAATTTATTTCAACCAAAAGTTCACATTTTTCAAATTAATTTCTGATAACACGGAATCATTTTTATGGCGCCGTTTTTTTGTGAAAAAATCATGATATGGGCCTTCCACATCACATAAAGCCGCAATACGTTCTCAATGAATTAACTCTTAACAGGCCAAACAAAACGTCAGTAACCAAGGGGGTCTTCCGACGACCCCATGCATGTTTCTGTCTTATGGGCTTTTAAACTACAGAAATGCCAATTATTCAGTCAATTATTAATGGTAACTTATGTATTTGCACAGGTATACGTAAAATACTCAAATGATATCTGTGATGTATGGTAATAAGTTGGGTATTCAAGCGATAGATGGCACTAGTCACAAAGCTTACTCCAGAGTCCTATAGATGTCGCTAGAGTGTAGCAATTGCCTTTGGGATATTATTGACAGACAACAAGCTTCTAAAAACAGAGAATTACCAACCCTCGGGTAATGAACAGATAATGAAATAAACACAATTATGGTAAAAGAACCTTTTACTTTATCGAAGAGCTCCCAACACATCTACAAGTAAAGCAGAGACATGACAATATGTCAAGTATTTAAGCTAATATAAGGGGGACAGTAATTTTGGGTACTACCTACTCCCCCACTTGGCTGCGGGATAGTTAAAAAAATAAATATAAACATTCCAGGGTAACGAATAACCTGACATTATTTATTATTTAATCCTACTGCCGCAATTATTAGTGGAAAATGTTACTCGGCCATTTTTTCCAAAGTTTGTACGCGTTTTTATCATTTTCATACTTTCCATTCCGTTACTTTTATGATTTCTTTTGAAGTTATCACCAATACCAGATTAATACAAGTCGGGATTTTTTTTCAGAGCTGAAATTCTAGGAATATCCTACCATAATATGTACTCCTCAGTATTTAAGCTAATATAAGGAGCATATAAATGTGGGTACTACCTATTCCCCCACTTGGCTGCGGGATAGTTAATTAATTATATAAATGTATATAGGAAGGGTTAATACACATCTATCACTCTATTCCACTGTTTATTCAATATTAATATATTATCCCCGTGTGATGTTTACCGCTCTACAATGCCGCCCGCGCCGACATCATTGGGGGGAAATTCTTTGAAAATTTCCGGACGACAAATTCCCCGCATGTCTGCTGTGACAGGTCTGACAAATAATAATAATAAATGTGTATACCGTACCATGTCATATTATACCGTAAAACATGTTTGTCGGGATCTTTCCACGATGCCAAATTATATTGCGAAATGACCGAACTTGTCTCGTAAGAAAGTTATTGCTGACGAGAATGTAATTATTAATTTTATTTGAGTTTTATGGCTGTAGTCGGAAATCTTTCAGAGATCTGATTCTCGTAATAACTTATTTGGTATGTTACGTTTTATTAAATAATAAATACAAGTAGATACTATTGGCAGAGTAGGTAGGTACTAGACGTAAAAATCCTTACCCTTCAACCTTGAGTTTACCTTAAGTTTGAAATTAACCTAAATTCAGGTATTCGAATCTCGTTTTCTAGAACAAAACCAACTAACGGTTGGTTTTTTATTCACAAAGTTGATAATAGTTCTTCGTTTAATAATAAAAAATAAATTATTAGATTGTATGCAGATGAATCCAAATTTATCTCTAACACTTTCCAGTGTCAATCGAAGTGTAGCCATTTGGTTCCGAACTTTTGTTTTATTCATAATCGAAACATTCTTTAAAATATTATTAGCTTTCTTTGATAACCAAATCAGCATATCTAGCTACTTAATCATCTTTCGATAGCGCAATCCATTCACCGTAACTGTTGCTCCAGCCTCATTTTCGAAAAAGTAAGGTCCAATGACTCCGCCGGACCATAAACCGCACCAAACAGTCACATTGAGGATAGAGAGGCTTTTCAACAATAACTCTTGGGTTTTCCGAGCCCCAGATGCGACAATTTTGCTTGTTGACGAAGCGACCGAGGTGGAAATGGGCCTCATCACTCAAGATGATTTGCATTTGATTCACTCAAGTGAATTTTAATAATTTCAATGCGTTGTCGAAGCGTGTATCGTTCCATTTTTATTAATGGCGTAGTTTCTACTTGTCAAATGTCAAAAAATGACAGCTTCAAAAGCAACATCTACCGAAATAGCGGGCTATTCAAAATAACACCTCTTATTGGAAAACCCTGTACTATGTTATATAAATATTAAGTTACAAAGAAGTTATCAGCGGCACTCCATTACTGTATTAGGTTCCGTATAAACAGGACTAATTTCCGCGAAAGAAACAAAGCAATCGCAAGGGGCGTTTCGCGCCGTTTGCGGTTGATTCGTTCCTTTCGCATAACTCGCGGCTCGGCTTGCGGATTTTTTTTCGTGTTTATATGTAGCATTAGGGTGCGTATAAATAGGACATAATTTCCGCGAGCCGAGCCACGAATTACGGGAAAGGAACAAAGCAACCAGTTGCTTGGACGGAGCTGTTTGAGAACAATTTGAAGCCGCTGAGTGAGGGATGTATGAAAAGTGCAAAACCTACTTAAATGTTTCAATGACATATTTAATTTCTTGAAACATCAAATACCAAAAAAAATTATAACTCTAAATAATATTTGTCTAAACTCTAACATTGACATTTTTTTCGGATTCACTGCCCAAATTCAAACGTGGCATCATGTCAATAATATGAACTGTTCAATGCGCTTACATACAGGCGCACACACTCACATACACTCACACACACACACACACACACACACATACACACACCCTTACACACACACATACACACCCTCACACACACACACACACATACACACACACACATACACACACCTATATACTACACAAGTCTCCGGGAATTAAGGAATAAACTACCACTTAGCAGACATTACAAGGAAACATATCATAGGTACCCAACATCAAGTATCTTATTCCTGTATATTGTTTCATCTCAGTAAATCATGTATTGTTTGTTTCTATGATATTAAATAAAATAACTTCATTAACAACAAACAAATAAAATTATAACAGTTCATTCATTATGTACCACTTTGCATACATATCATTTCAAAAATTTCTCTCACCCTAGATTTGGCTTCAATGTCATTAATACAAAATCGCGCTAATGCTCTGTCCAGGGCTTTTAAGGTCCGTGGTTTGCGCAGACCCTAAGTTTCCGTTACACACTAGACAGTCGTAATTTAGTCGCACGTGTGCTTTACGACATCTTTTCCGCAGTTTTTCTTCCAAATGATTATCCTGGTATAATGTAATACAGGACTTGCTACGTAAAATAATAACATCTCACTGCAGAGGCTATGCAGAGAGCCGCAGTAGAGAACTGGGCAACTTACCAAATTTTTTTCTTCCCGGCCGAGAAAGAGTAGGTGGAAGCTATGAAGCTAGGTAAGTAGGTAATATGGATGACTTATTGGACTTTCCTCACGACATTTTCCTGCTAGCCTCGTTGGCTCCAACCGGGGTAAACAGCGACTACTCCCTGCCGTGTAGATTAAGTTTACATGACGTCTGGTTTTTGATGTTGAATATCGAGACGGCAGTAATTGAAGATTTTGAACGAAAACGGTGAAGGGCAAAAGGTTTGCCATTATTGCGTTTTTCATCACAATTCGTTAATACAGATTTCTTTTGCATTATGTGTTATTTGTTTGCATAATTAAAAAAACATTATGGTGTTTTGTCTTATTTCTTTACAGTGTAATAGACTTTTTTTAAATTCCTCGAAGCTCATGGTGGTAATGACGCTGCGAGTTGAAACCGTTTCGAAATTCTAAACTGAAAAAACTGCTCAAATATTATGCCACAACTTACCGTTTAAGACTATTGACTGGTACACAAAAATTGGTCGGCGGACCGCATTTTCTACATTATTTTCCCCATCATGGGTTTGCCGACTACTCTTCAGCGCTTGATTATGTTCCGATAATGAACTTTAGAAAATTTAAAATGTCTTGTACAAGTCACCCTGTTTAGGTGGGCGAGAATTCTAGGTATCCTACCTCCTAACAAACACCATAAAGTGTCATGTCAGTAAAATCTGTTTATGCCGAATTAAAGCCTTGCCAGTAATGAAACTAACACAAAAATAAAAATAGCACAGAAACTTCGGCGTTTTACTAAAAACACTACCAATTTGTCATGGATACAATACGGGTAAATGTACTAGACATGCATAAATCAAATGAATAGTGGGTTAGAGTCACATCAGGTAAGTTAATTAACTAGATCTGAATAGCTAGTTATTTCTCTCCATTAATTTCCTCTTCATAACCTCACAACTGCCTCCAAGCAGTAAGAGTTGAGCTGTTCGCATAAAAAAGCAATCACGTCTCCTACATAATATACCTATATTGTTGTAATAATTTTAAAGGGTTGTTAACCCTCGCTGCGGACTTATCGCTTTCCCAGCTGTCGGAACTGCGATAAAATATATTGAATTGGATCTTTCCTAGCAAGTCATTAGTTTTCTTGTAGCTTTGCCAAAAATTCCACAGATAAAGTACAGACAAGACTGGCTTCTTAGCACTACTTATTTAGTTTGCTACTTACTCAGTCGTGACTGTTCTTAGTAACCAGTAGTTCTGCAAACAGTGTAGTAGACATCGCGTTCAAATAGTATGTTCCTAATTTCCTCTTAAAGCATAAGATTTGTAAGTACCTACCTACTTATGTAATTACAAACCATTTATTTTATGTAACTTTCAATTTTTTCAACGAAACGTTATCTATGTACATTCTTTTTTTTAACTATTTTCAGGTACGTAGTAAATGCGAATAAGACAGTCCAAATAAACACGACGATTTTACATTAGAATAAAGAATCTTTACTGAACCATAGTCAATGTTAGACATCTAGTCAATCTAATGCTTGCTTATAGAATAAATTGGATGCTGCCGATTTTAGAAAACGGAACACACACACACAAACAAATTTACAGACAGATTAAATGCGAAACGGTTGAGATCGCTACGCTCAGTCATTTAGACTGTGTTTTTGAAAACGATATTTTCTCATCGGAGGTTAAACACAAAACTATGTCTCAAGAGCTTGGGACTAGTGGAATGATTGTTAGGCGGAAGGAAACGGCTGAAGAAATTAAGAAGAAGGAAGAGGAGGGTTGTGAAGCACCTGGGGGCCCTGGCACGAGCACATCGATAATTAAGCAGTGTCGATAAAACAAATTAAGCTGTTTATATTTTTATTGTCGATAACCTTACCATGAATGATGGATTTTTTCAAAATAGCCGTGTTTAATGACCACGTTTGAATAATTAGATATTTCCCAACTTACCACCCCACTCCCTCCAGTCTCAAAACTCACAACATACCCCAATTGGAGATTACATCGTCCCACTGACTCAGGACAGTCGGACTATCCCACCCTCCTCTTCCCCATCTCCTTCCCCTCCACACTACCTTCAGCCTCACAACATGCCGGTGGCGGCTCGTGACTTTTGAGTGTGATAAAGTGCTAAGTTTGATGAATGCGACACTTTTTAGTCCAAAACGTTTTTTTTTGTTTTTTTCGGAAATTCGATTTTTGTATGAAGATTTTTAGGAACTTTCAGTTTGGCCGAGCGCCGCACTGATTTCCACGAATATAAAAAAATAGACACTTTTTCTGCTACAACAATATCAAAAATGCTATTTATTATATTATTAGCACTATAGTACACTCAAAAGTCACGAGCCGCCAATGCAACGTACCCCAATCGGGGATGAATTGCAGGAGTCTCATTGGATCCAGACGGTAATAATTTTTATTGCCGTTTGTCAGTTTATGAAATTTGTGATTGTTTAATCTCCCAGTGTTTGTATGAAATCGTAGATCCGTTATTATACAACAATCTGTATGAAATAAAGGCCTCACTCTAATTAATGTTTTAACGATCGTTAATGGCGCTATTTTTACCTTAATTAAGTCGTAAGTATAGGTAAAATCATAATATCGTTATTACGGTTATTACAAAGCAGTTTTGTAACGGTTTAGAATTACGTGGAATTAATCGACTTCCTTTAAAAGCTTCTGGGAATAATAAAATGGTAGATTGTTATCCGTTCCAATACCGCCTCTTAATCAGTGGGAAACTAACATGCACCTTTTTATTATTATCTTAGGTTTGGGTGTTTCAAATTCCATCACATTTGATGTGGTAATGACTATCACATCGACGCGCGACGGTCAATTTGATCATAAGCTATAACAGGCTGGAGACCATTTAAATGTCGAAAGTTTAAAAATTCAAGTTGATCGTTACCAAATAATGTGAGAATTTAAAACACCCCAACCTTTTGTATGTATCAATCAATTTGGGAGGCGCGTATGTGTACCGCCGCCCCGGGAACCATTTATTGGATAACCAAGACCACTGCCATAGGTCACCCCTAATGGTTCGCTACGTTTGGTGACTTAGCAGCAGGTGTGTTCGAGTTCATGGGGTGAGGTTTGTCTAGGCGTTGGTGGCGGATGCGTTTGTCCCCCTGCTGTTTGGCGGGTCATATCGGGAGAGACTGGTCGAGGGAGACCTTTTGACCTCTCCAGCCGGACTCTCTTTCGACCCGACGGTTTGCACCGCAATGGAAAGGATGGATTCATACATCCGTCGCTCCTGAAGACATTGACATTGGTTCCATGATAACTCAACACAGTGACAATTCAACACACTTTTAAAAAGTGATAGAAAGTCATTAGAAACGTGAATATTTTTTTTAACCTAACCTAACCTAACCTACTTAACCCAGTTAATAAAGTTTTTGTTTCATCACTTTCCATGACTTTATATAACTTTTTAAAGATGTGATGAATTATCATTGTGATGATTTATCCGGTCACCATTGACATTAATATAATATTTCAACCCCTGGAATGCCGGCGTTAAAATGTCATTCGTACGCGATATTTTCGTAATAACTTGGTTTTTTTTGGTAAATTGTTCAAGTATTTATAAAAAAATATATTTATCGATCCAATGTAGTTTCCTCGGGAAATACTTATATTCCGAGAAATGTTTATTTTTCTCCCAAATTTTATTAAAAAATATAAACTCGTATAGTGAGTTTTATTATATTTTGCAGCTAAATAAGCGCTCGTCACTCTGCGCTATGACTCTTGAAAATCGGAATTATGGCACGTGACATGGAATTTTGCTATGCGCTTTTTCACAGATAAAATAAACTTGTTTACAAGTGACGGAACGACATGCTATATGCATTATTTCATAATAAAATATATTTTAGTATGCTAGGAACATTTTGTAATATGTTAGAATACCATAAAATCGAGGCAAGTGCGGTGGAGCTACTAGCAAATCAACGGTGGATTTATTTGGCACACCAGGGGTTGAATTTCAGGGCGGATTTATGAGTAAGGAGTTAAGGCGAAGCTTAATGCCAAATCACTATTTTGATTCATCTTTATAACGAATTGGTGTACATTATGAATACAAAAAAATATGCTTTAGATAAATTGAAGGTTTTCCTATCGCTTCGCTTGAGTAGAATACAAATAAATATATACATTACTTAATAAAAAATATAAATGCAAACTACAAAAAAAAAATTTTTTCCATAGAAATATATGAACGCATAAAGGAGACAACTTTTTGAAAATACAGTATTATAGCTAAGATTATCTGTGACAGTTTCACTTCATTGACTCTTTTGCTTTCTTATAAAATTATTTACAAAATAAATAAAAACCAGTTATTTGCTTGAAATCGAACATTTCTAGACTCCGTTTGTCAAGCGATTTTAATGCCTATTACCTACGATATAAGGTATACCAAGAATATAAACATTTTTAGCTTGTAGCTTCCTCTTAAGTGGGGCGCTGTTCAAATGTAGTAATTTTATGATGAATGTTTGTCTTTGCTCCTGTTTGGGAGTTCATTCGTGAGCCTACTTCGGGTAAAAGGACATACTATCTCCATCATCATCTCTTCAGTGTTATATTCTACGTGTTAGTAGATGGCGTTAATTAATTAATTTTATTTGTATTTAAGTACTCTCTTTGCAAGGTATTACTTTATAATATATTTGCGCCCGTACACACGCAATATGAATAAACAGTTTTGTCCATAAAAAACTCAATTCTTTCAAGAAAGGCATACAAATACAATATTGGATTGAATCATCGGTAATAATCTACGCGTTCAAAGATGGCGTTAATTTAATTATTTTATTACAATGCACTTTTTGCAAGTTAAGCTTTTAAATATAAAGACGAATTATTTGATTAATAATTAAATTAACGCCATTTATGGACGCATAGATTATAATGTACGTTACATTTAACCTTGTAGTTGCAAAGGTTTTTTCGAAATATACCAGACAATTCCCGGCTCATTAAAATTTATGTACTCAACAGTAATTGACAAAACACCCCCATCGGCTACAGTATAGGATAAAGCGTAGGATAAAAAGAGAATGCCGTACGTAGTAATGCAAAATCATGTGTTTTTGGTTTGAAAATTTGGTCGCCTAGAAATGTTTCAGATGCTTTAATTAAATACTGCGAATAGAATACATCTTGGCCTTTGGAATAATGGAGTATTTTTTAGATAAGTCTTTTTATAAGCCCAGAAAAAAATAATGTAAAGGCCTATGAAAACTGCTTTAAAATTCAAAATCTCCTACTTACGAACCCATTTTCGGTTATGATTTTATTATATAATGTGGCAAATTAAGTTATTTATAAAATGATCGAAAAAAATTAAATATTTATGCCTGAACATCCACAAAATAAAATAAAAGGCACTTTTTGGCCATGTTTTTTTCTTGCATAAATCAAAACAGGCGGATGGTGTTAAGCGGGAATTTAAACCTTATCGCCATCTACGTAAGGGTTGTTATTGATAGCGGCTCAATTTAAAATATTACACCACGTAGTGCATCGCCTTAAATATTATACCTACTCATGGATTACTTTACTGGAAAAACAACGGTATTATTTGCACCGTCTCTTTTATCAATGTCGGTGTAAATTATAAATTTTGGTAAGTAAGTCTTCTTCCCCCTTCTACCTTGTTCCCCACCAGGGTCCCCCCCGTGGGGGGGGAGATAGATACGCCACTGATAATTTATTTTAGAATCTTTAATAAAATCAAGCCTGTGGACTGAAATGGTAGGTAGGTACCAGTTGTTTGGCGGTCCGTCCTCTCCGCTTACCCCTGCGGAAACAGCGTGATGGTTAGTTAGTCAAAGGCTGCTCTATTACAGTCGTCACCGTGACTGAAATGGTTTAGCCGGCAACCGGCCTACCGGCAGACTGACTAATGTTATGTATAAACAGGACGAAATTTCCGCAAACTGAGCCGCTGGAACACGTTCCTTTCCCGTAATTCGTGACTCGACACGCGGAAATATCCTCCTGTTTTACGCACCCTTAACTGCCCTTGTGTCGCGTTCTTCTGATAACGCATTTAACCTTTCCACTATAAATAACATAACCGATAACAACGACGGTCCATCAAAAATTTTATTGTCCTTATGCGTGTTAGTTTTCAGTAATAATAATTTATCACGGGCGATAAGAGCTGTTCCGAGTTCTGACCTATCTAAAAGTAGTAGGTGTGCTCGCCGGCACGACCATCACCTATCACCATAATAAATAAAATATAATATTTCCTAAGTGCATTTTCCCCGCGATCTGAAGTCCGCTCCGCCTGCCGCCTGGCAACAACTAAAACTATGTACAAGCACTGGCAATACAGGCTACGGCGGCGCCTCTAGCGGTAGGATTGCGCACTGCGCATTGATGGCGGCCGCGGATAGTCCCGGAATGTGTTCTTTTAACACGTACGATTTGTAACTTTACTATTATTTAAAGACTTTCAAAGTTTTGTCAGTTGTACTCCTGTCAAAGTTTTAGTGTTAATTGACCTTATTCTGTTGTTACACATTCGCATCATCGCCTATATTTCCACTTTCTCGGACTGTGCAATATGTTTTTTTAGAATACCGATTCTCGTCTCCAGGAAATCGAAGCCGGTGAAATTGTGTCGGAAAGTTTTTGTGAAAGTTCAAAATAAACATTAATTCGGAGGTATGAATATTGATAAATGTTTTTCACGCGATCTTCACTATTTTTGCCGAACAATGACAAGACGTTTTTCGATGGCGGCCCTTGCAGTCTATCCAAGTGACCGGAGACAGCCGAGATCCAATTACGTCATGAAAATGCATTTCAAATATATTTAACCGCCGCCTTTACAGGCTATATTTACATTTCTCTAAAATTTCATTTAGTCTTAACCGATTTACCCTTGTTTCTGCCTCACAAGTGTCATAAAATAATAATTATTGTAAGTTATTTGCTGATAAAATACATTTGAAAGTCGCCCTCAAGTCATCGAAAACGTTTTGTCATCATTTCCCAAATTCATAATCAAAATAATGTTATCATGTAAATATATTATTTCAGTCATTGAGTAGGTTCCTTCTTTGCCTGCATATAAAGTATCTTTTTATTGAAGTGGGGCATAATTGGAGAGCACCATATAGTGTTGTGGAATTGTGAATGACTTACCGATATCGCCAGTGGCTCTCTTGAATTGTACCTACTTATTATTTGTTATGCACTTAACTATCGAATAATATTCCCAAGAAACTATTTTCCTAGCGGCAATGATTCGGCATTTTCTGCATTGTGTGTTATTATTTCTCTGTTTTTTTTATAGTATTTTATATTATCAGCTGTCTGTGACAGGGAAAGCTATAAACGACACATTTGCGGCTCGAATTACTCCTATTAAATATTGACTATTCTGTGGTTATATTATGGTGACCATTGATACATTCATAATTTATTATTATTGTTGTTTTGAATTTACATTAATTTTAATATGTAATGGATATTGTCACCATTATACTGTTGAAGATGACTTGACATTTTATTTAAAAATGTCATTACGTTATAGGGTAAAATTTTACTTGCAACTATCTACGATCTGATGATGATAATAAACTACAACTTTTTCATTTACGGTTATTGAAAATAGTGATATTTAATATTATTTTCGTAAATATTTAATTAATACACCCTTAAAATCCTTCATGTTTAACATAACATTGTGGAATCTGATCGAAGCGTAGTTCAGTAGGTAGGTACTGCCAACCTAAACATCATTTAACAAGGGCCGTAAACGCATGGTCCCCTCGTTCGAAATTAGGCACGAAAACGCAAAAATAATTAATAATGTATTGCAAAAAATCAAACAAACCTCTAATCAGGATCATTGTCAAATTATGTAAATAAAAAACCGGGTGATATAAATACATTACAATTTATTTTATTGATACATGATTCAGAGAGTACATGTGGAATACATAAATATTATTATAGTGAAATAACCCTAGCTTTTTCGTATATTAAATTATGTGTATTATAAAAAGCACCTTTTTTATTAAAATAAAGTCACTGTCCGCTTCTGTCTGTTTGGGCGCTTAGTTCTTCTAAACTACACGATGGATTTTGATCATGTACTTATATCACACGGTTTTTATATTTACAGAATTGAACATTCATTTTAGGCTATATGCAGTGGCAAGGTGTGATGGATGTTATTCTGCGGAAACTGCTTGCGGTAGATTATATACTATTTTTTAAATGTACTAGCTGTACCCCACCACGCGTTTCTGTGGCTCAGTCTGTCTGTGCAGAGAGAGAAATAATAGCCCATTTCGTTTTTACGTCCAACAGATGGAGCTGTTTTAAAAAAAAAAAACATGTTTTTACCTGTCACAGGTGACGTCTATAATAATATAGGTGTATTAAAACATGTATATTCGAATGCAACGTGTCAAAATTTAATAACAATCGGTGAAGAACTTTCAGAGTATTAAGATTTTTATTTATACCGTTTTTAATTTTTCCAAACATGTATAGAAGATAAACCTACACGTTATCTAGTAAGACGGCGCAATTTACAAAAATGATATTTTGCAAAAAAACAAATAAGTTATTACGAAAATAGAATCAGCAAAAGTTAGTGTTGATATACCAAATCACCAAAGTTGACAACTGTGACTCTAAATATGCCCAGGAATCGCTGTTCAAAATCCTTCGTACATGCTGATATGATATAAAAAATAGTTTTTAGGTTGTAATTTTTTTAATGAACTCCATTTTAATTTTAAGTCTATTTATGAACAAGTTCTGCTGTGTAATTGTTATTATGCGTGATGGCTGTTTCGCCTTCCGTAATGATAATTACACAACTTGTTTATAAATAAACTATTTTTTTAATAATATTACAGTGTTGATTGGTTTGTTTTTTAATACAAATCTACAGTTTTCGAGATTGATGAAATTTTGCACACTTTACCTACAAAACAAGAAGATGACTGGTCTGCAGATTTCGAAAAATCAACCCCATCCCCCTTTTCCAACACTTAGATCTGAATTATGATACTTCTTGATGAAATTTTGCATGCTTGATGTTTTTGAATGCAGTTAAAAGTTTTAACTGTGAAATAAATGACTCACTAAAATCGCCGGATGTTGCCTTGTTCGTTTATTTTTTAGAACAATGTAGAATCTTCCAGAACAATGTAGATCCTTCCAGAACAGTATTAACGACATAACCGATAACAAAGAAAAACTCAACTCTTCAAGCCAACAAATAATTGAAAGCATCCCCCTCTCCCAACCTTAAAGCAGAATTTAAGTGCGCTCTATCAGTTTTTAAGGAATATTTCCAAAACATTGAATAAATCGGCGAAAGTGGATGGTGATTGTCCAAAAGTTTATAAAATTTCCTACCAAATAAATAGATATTAATTAAAAAATTTCGTAAAGTGAAGTTTTAACTGCGAACTAAATGATTTCTTTCTAAAATCGCCTGATGGCGAAGTGTTCGCTTACTTTTAAGAGCAGTGTAGAACTTTCCAGAAAAGTGTTAACGATATAACCGATAATAAAGCAAAAGACAACTCTTCAAACCAAAACACAATCGATTGATGGATAGATATTAAATCTATCCCTATCGAAATGCCACCGAAAAAAAGAACGAATATTGGTCAGAAAAACCCTGCAGCTAAAAGACAAAAAGCTATCCGGGCGTCAGAAACAACTGAAAAACGAGAGCTTCGTCTACAGCAGGAGCGTATGAGAGCTTCTAGGGCAAGAAAAACTTTGGAGCAAAGAGAGCTTTGTCTACAGCAGAAGTGCGTGAGAGTTTCTACGTCTAGGGCAAGGGAAACTTCAGAGGAAAGAGAGCTGCGTGCTCAACAAGATCATCCTAAAAAGGAAGAATCTAGTACGGTGGAAAAAGGTGATATAAAAATATTATTATATTTTATTTTATTTAATAATATAATTGTGAACCGCCTCCCTAATGTAAAGTGTAGGTTTGTTTTTTTATCTATACTTTTATTCTGAAATTAATTAAATTTTGCACACTTGACTTGAATGACACTTGAAAACAAGGGGAATACAAGAAACACTGTCTACATGAAACACTGTCTACATGAAACACTGTCTACATGAAAAACAGCCCCGTCCCCTCTACCCACTCTTTATACCAGAATAAATATCGGGCAACGCTGGGCGCTTCAGCTATTTAGCAGAAATTGTATTTTACATAAGTCTTACAAAACTTGAGTACATTCAGTTTGAATACCATCTTCCATTGTCGGGTGTTGGAGCTAAGGTCAGGGTCGGGATGCACACCTTATTATTATTTGCATACTGCGGCTGCTCACAGATTTCATAATAGAATTTTGTTCCCACCTGGCAACACCAAAGGTCACATACTTATTATTCAGTTGCCCAACGCTTGTCACAACTCTGGTCACAACTCTTGTGCCGTTCCAATATCCTACTGAAATAATAAATATGTAGTCAGTTACTTCATTGAATTTCAATAGGAAATAATATTATATCCGATATAATATGATAGAAATTATCATTCCATTCATTTTTAAATTGTGTTTATCAACATTTGCAATGCTTTAATAATATTATTATTACATTATGTTATTCCTAACGAGGCCATAGTTGCCATAATTATTGTAACGCAGTTAATAATAGTAGAATCTAGGTTCTTTTCAACCGATAACAGTTTTAAATGTTTTGTGCTAAATAAAGTGTTTTAAACAAAGTTTTTTTAACATTGATCGAATTGTAGCTAATAGCTATTGATATTTCAAATAATTTAATATAAATCATTCAGATAGTATTTTGATAAATTTCGTTTGGCAACCTAACCTAAACATTTATTTAAGTATCTTCAGTTCAATTAATAAAATATAATCTTATTTGTGATTTCTTAGTTCAAAATATCCTGAATTAAAAACACAAAAATTGAAATCTTTTTTTATCGGTGAATAAAAAAATATTAGTGCAATATTCTGTTCAATTCTATACATATTGTAGGTCCATCTTGTATCAACATTGGTTTGTTTGTTTGGGCCAATGTTTTACTTTGTTTCATATACGGTGAGTGATTTAGAATATCTTGCTTTGTGTAAACATTACTTCTATAAATGTATTTTTGCCATCTATTGATGTAAAAAATGGTAGAAGAGCCTTTGCTGATAAAACTCAACAGATTGATTGTGATTTTTCACAAAAATGACAACAGTTTTATTTTAATAAGATTATTCAAAAGTGGGAAGCAATAATTTAGTTTGTCTCGGTTTGTTTTAAAGTGGAAATAGTCAACGGGCCTAAGAAGGCTTTCACATGAAAAGATACAAAATTTTTCACTTAATGATTTATATTTTTTTATGGATGTTAAATTATTGTAACTTTTTTTTCTAAAAAATATAGACAAACATTCCCGAGTTGCTAATAACTTGACAATATTTGAATTCTTTCTGCGACCATCACAGTAATTGGAAAATGTTGCTTGTGTAATGATGGAGGACTAAGCTAACAGAGGATTGAACCCTCGACGCCTGGGTCGGTGGGTCGGTGCTCGACACATTAGCTGTTCAATTCAGCTACATATTTTTATAACAATCGCTTGACATGAACATTGAATTGGTATACCCATTTTTAAGATAACCTTGAAACCATAGACATAAGAAAGCAATAGACGTGCCCATAAGGGAAACGGGAACTAATCAAGTTGGGCGGACCATCTCCCTTTCTTTGATTTATCAATAAATGAATCTGACCGTATACATTCAATTTGCATTGTACATACTATCACTGTTCAGTCTTCGAAAATAAAATCTGCTTACGAATAAGACCTTTTATAATGGCGTGCAAATAGCTGACTGCGTAGAATCCTTAACTGCTAATCCCAAATCGGATAGACAAAAGTTTGTCTCGTTTCCTCCTAATATTTTTTTTTACCCTTTTATAATTTACTCACCCGCATTTATTTATTTATTGCATCTCATTATACATAAATCACGTTTTTTCCCATAAAAATTAACCTCACTAGGACTAAGCCTGTATCGAGGTTAACAATTTACATTTGAGTGAAACAAACATAGAGTAATCACAAATATAGAGTAATACTACATACAAACAAAAAAATATTTCAAAAAGAAAGAAAAAAAAGAAGTATTTGATTAGTTACCAGATGGGTAATTTGACAGTATATTGTAACAATATAACAATATTTAAACCATAACTACTTATTAATCATTATTCCCAAGAAGAAACAAATAGATAATAAAGACAGCTAGGGTGACATTCAGTTTTTAGCAAATGGGATATAAAATCTTATTATTTAAGAAAAGACAAAGATGAAAAAATATTAAGACAATCGTCTGTCAATACAAACATCTCAATTAACTTTTTAAATTTAACTAAGGAATTGGTAGACTTAATATTATTTGGAAGAATATTAAACATAAGTGGTGCCTGATATAAATAGTTTCTTTGACCAAAAGAAGTTTTAGTATGTACTGCCACAAAGTTCAATGTAGAACCAATTCTAGTTGCACGCGTTTGTTGTGTTCTTTCAGTAAATTTAATATATAGCTGTTATATATATATTATATATTATATATTGTGATATATAGCTGTTTTATACACATAACATTACATTCCTTATAAAGTAGGTTGGATGGATAACATATTTTTTTTTGTACATAACTTTAAGGATCAATTTTTGAGTAATATTTAGTGGTTCAACATTGGATTTTAGACATGATCCCCAGCATACTATGTTATAAGAAAGTCGGAATTTTACGTAGGCAAAATAGACAGTTTTTAATTTCTCTTTGTCCAATATGTGTCGAAGTCCTATAAAAATAAATGTAAGTCTCCCAATTTCTTCGCATTAAACGAACACTTGAAAGATGAGGGAGCGCCTGACGGTCCGGTCAGAAACAAAGAAACCAATGTTCAGGCCTTGCGCAGAAAAGTCCCACGATGGACTGCGCTGCAACCCGTTACCTTACTTTATTTTTCTGCGCAGGGTCTGGTTATTGTGCACTCTTCGGTGGTCAATGTAAAACTGATGTCGTAATTTATTCAAGGCATTCGCGAACCCTCCTGGTGCCAAAAAAATTGTCACGTGATTTGCCTCCAGGTCTCCGAAATCATACCTAGATTCTGCATTAGGGTATATCTACCTCTTTTAACATCAGTGTTTAAAACCTTAAATATTTAAAAGTTTTTTACACCCGAAGACACAAAGTCTCGCATATTCTATGTGAATCTAAAAAACATATGTTTAACGTAAACACACTGTTTCTCCAGCATTCCACACTTCTATTTCAAGCTTCACATTTTATATTGTAATATTATCTATGTTGAAATACTCTTTGAGTCAGTGTTATTTCAAACATTAACTGCACCTTTTAAATCCACCACTATCACCTGTAAACACTTTTTATATGTTTGCGTAGGTAACCGATTATGATTGTGATGCTGAAATTAGCATTTTTGTAGGAGCTTTTGATAAAATGATCATGCATCTTAGTGTATGTATAAACAGGACCAAATGTTTGCAAGTCAAGCTACAATTATGGGAATGGAACTAAGCAACCGCGAGCGGTGTTTTTGCGCCGTTTGCGGCTGCTTCGTTCCTTTCACATAATTTGCGGCTCGGCTCGTGGAATTTTTTTTCTGTTTATACGTAGCATTAGACATTGCTTGTCATAATGTTTATTTCTGACAATTTGGTAATAAAATAATATATTGTGTAAATATTTACCCCCTTACTAATAATGGGATTAAAATTTTACTGTTAAAAAAACCAATTAGCCTTCTTTAATATTTGTTTTTCAGTTGTAAAACATTTGAAACACAATTATTAAGTAACGGAATGTATAATAAACACCTTTATTGTGACAATCAATTTTTGCTTAGTACGCATTTTTAAATGAAATAATTTTATCGAGTTTCCATGATGTTACCTTTTTAGTGTTGCCTATATGGTACCTATCTATGTTTTAAATCTGTAAAATTACATATTGTATGATAAACATTCTTAAAAAATATATGTTTAATATTCATGTGGTCGCTATTTGAACCTTTTCTATCATTCCTGTGAACACGAATTAAGGTTAATGTATTTTTCTTTCTTATTTACTAGCCGTACCCCGCCATGCGTTGCTATGGCTCAGTCTGTCTGTGTAGATAGAGAAACAATAGCGTGTGTTATTTTACGTCCAACACAAGGCGCTGTTTTAAATAAAAAAACAATAAAAAACAGATCTTTGACTCATTCATTATAAATGTACAATAAAAGATATAAATTTGTTTTAGACCACTTTAATTTTAATTGTAATCTACCGGTTTCGGAAGCACCCTTCCTTCGTCAGGAGAATATTAAAACTAACCTATGATACAAAATATTGACAGATATATACACAAAAAATATAATTTAGGTGTTTGAGTGGGAGGTTAACAAAGGGGGATGGGTAATTGGGGGAATTCCAGCAATAACAGAGCGGTTTACTGGAAATATATCTAGAATGGGACTAAACGATAAATTAATTTGGTTATTCAATTTTATTTTTTTTTAACTTCCGATTTTATTGTCCGGGTTAAATCTTCCCCATAGGAAAAACTAAACCATTCCACACACTTTTCCACAAATGATCATCTAGTCAATCAACATTATGCAAGTGCATTATATAAGCAAAATAAATACAAAACAATACAAGAACAACACGTCAACTCACCAGAGATCAAATGGGAAAACAATTCACCGACTCCAGATATTTTCATATCAGAGGGTTCGGCTCGGTAGAACTCCTAACAGGGCCTATAAATCCTACTGATCCCTCAACATAAATATTTAAAAATCTTTCGTTATCCTACATGTATTCAAAATGACCGACTTTTGCATCTTTATATATAAATTTTTTTGATAGATCTAATACGCCTAAATTTTTAATGAGAGAGCTAGGTATAATGCCAGTAGCCGAAATAACGAATGGTAATATTTTTATAGTCTGAGAACGCCAAATTCTTTTTATTTCATTTCCTAAATCTGTGTATTTTCTTATTTTTTCATTAACAGATTTTTGAATTATTATTATTAATTTATTTGCGTTATTATTTAGGGATTTTTTGATTTCAAGAGCTTCTAAGTTATCCAATCTTTTGCTTTTATTATTACGGTGAAGAATTTTAACCCCCTGTGTCCTTATTATCCTTATTTACAAGAATGGAGTCGACTAGATTGAATATAAAAGTATGTAGGGGTATAAAGTTTTTATTGCTCCATTTGGCTGATCCCCACATACGATCTATCTCTAGAGAGGCATGCAAAGTGCATTCTTGAACATGTCGACATGAAAATAAATTTCTATTGTATTTTGCATCTGAATAACAGTCATGTCACTGTATGAATCGTTGTTTTTAGGATAGCTTTGGCAGAATATCACTCATTTTATTATTGAGAATTTATAAAACATTGTCCGTGTTGCTGTTTAAAAGATAATCATATGTTGCTTTTGCAATGGAAGACTAACAGAGGATTGAACCCGGGATGCCTGATGACGCCACGATCCGATTTAGATATTTCAATGTTAGCCCTCTATAACAAAAAGAGTGGAAGCCGCCATTGCAGACGACTATCGCACTGAAAGTGCCCCACCTGCCACCTAATATCTCATTCATGCATCATTAGGCTTAATGAGTGTGGAAGTCATTGAAGCCCGTTTTTTTGTTGAGTTAATCTACCGTTAAAAGCCAGAAAGCGACCGTTCACTTTATCAGAATATCAGAAATGCAAATTTCTCTAACGGTATCGGTAGACTGCAGATTAACGTAAGAATGTAAGTTGAATTTTGCACCAGTTGGCTGACTGGTTACAAGATGACATCTTTAAATTACAAAATGCGCTTTTGGCTTTGGATATATGGAATTGATTTTACTTTGGATATATGTAGTTGAGTTTGTAACTTATATTATATAGTTTTAATTTAATTTATCATTACCTTGGTGTAGGTGTTGTGATAGGAATAGTTAGGTGTGATAAACCTTACAAAAATTGCTTTATAGTAAAGTTGTCGTTAAGAACACTGATAAATAAAGTATGTAAATATTGTTAAATTATTTATAATTTTCCATTCACACAACAAACAAGTAATCCCCATTCTGGCAAGGGTTTATTCAGAAACGATGAAATTTTCAGGGACAAAACTCACTAAATTTTCTTCTAAGTTACTTTGAAATTGCAATGCAAATATGAAATGTCTGACTTGCTGAAAATGAAACATGCCTCTTCAAACAAACTAAGTCATTGAATTCAGATATCAGCAATCTGAATTCAATGAAGAAATTGGTTAAAGCGTGCTTTCTGTAAACTATTAATATTATCTGTCCGTATGTTGCATACAGTAATTGCATCTGCCTACGTAATACATCCAGCATCTTAGAGAGAATAATTTATCTTAGGTTATCGGATACTGATATGTATTTAGCCTTTCGTCCTACAGCTTGTTATCTGAACGGTTTTGTGAATAATTCAGTTTGCTTTTCGATAATAACACTTCTGTCTAAACAGGATACGGCTGTGGTGAGATTGTTACAATGGTTCCATGTTTTTACATTCGCTTTTGTGTCCTGTTGTTTCAGGACATAATTGGTTTAAAAAATTGTGTGGTTTCATCACGGCAATAATTGATTATAAATTGATAATAATTTTTTCAGCGGTCACTTTTAAAGGTCTCAAGTTTATTAGTATAGGAAATATATTGAAAATTATTTTTTTTAATTCAAAGAAAATTTACATTGGATACATTTTTCAATGTTATTTCAACCGCCATGTCTAGAGATGTAGGAGGGATGAAGGGATGTATGGATGTTATGGCGGGTGAAGTAATAGTTTTGTTTGTCCATAAAGGTAAATGATAACAGAGTAATATTAAGGAAATATTGTTTGGTTGTTGTGTTTTATGAAACGTGCTATCCATTTTCAAAGACATTGTATCTTGTGTTCTTTGCTTCAATATAAATTCCATGAAACATGTAAATTGAATAAGTCATCTTTTTGATCGAATGATAATTGTATTAATGCAATTGGTACCGAAATTTTGTTATTTTATTATTTTTAAGATTGAATTTTTTTATGCTTACTTGATAAATGTGCTTTTTCCCCTCTGCCTCATGGCCAAAAGAATAGACTTTGTGTCAATGGAAATTATGCATTTTTGGTACAGAGATTGTAAGGATTATTGCTTATTCACAGTAGATACTGGCTAAAATTTTTGGATGTAATTGTTTGTTACAGGAGAGCGGGCAGTTGGAGAGTCTGGACGAGGGGCAGCTGAGGGCGCTTCTTGACGAGGCCGTCACATACAAGAGGCCTAAGGACCGCGAGGGGAAGAGCTCTCTATTCAAGGTATACTACCCTTCCCATCCTTTACTCCCTCTCCCCTCCACTGCCTCTCTTAAGTGGCGGTCCGCATCATGACAGAGATAGGAGACCGAGACCGAGACTGAGACATGAGACAGAGACCACTGTTCAATCAGTATTGAAAGTAGGTAGAAGGATTGTTATTATTTTAGGAAGATATGTTCAGGATGTACTTTCGGCCGAATAAAAGACAGTTTGATTATGTATTACATTTAATGTAATAAACCATTAAGGTAGGTAATATTAGTTAGTATCTATTATAATTTTACAAAAATTGTTCAGATGTTGAATTCTGAAATTGGTTAGTTCAAAAATTCTGGAATTAGCGAGGTGTTGATGATCTGTCAAAAACTTTCCGGATTTGGCGAGATGTTGACGTTAACCCTCGGATTACTTGCGCGGTTTTTAGCCTCATGAGCACTCGTGGGGTGTTGTGGCCACCCCACATACTCAAAGTACATTTTTATACATATAGTATCAGTTAATGGAATTATACCAGCATTTTATTATTTAGTGTTGTATGACGTATCTAAATAAAAAATGTAAATTTTATAAATCAACTTTATTAAATGTTAATTAACAAAGTCAAATAAAATTTTCTTATTTATCGTAACCTTGCTGGTACAGTAACCTCCGCAAAAGTATAACGACCACTCGCGGGGTGTCGTGACCACCCCACGCAAACTTTGACACGTCCTTATGTTGCGAATGTTTGCGCCACACTGCCCCTCCCTCCCCGTGTCGACGGGTTTAAAGGTCACTTGAAGGCATCTAGGATCAGCCGGACCTTCTGGCAGGGAGTTGAAAGGAGATGCAGGACTTGTGAGTCAAGCTGAGAATTAAACAGCACAGGATGTTTGTTGTCTTATTATTTCTATAATTTTATCAGTATCGCACATGCTTTTTGAGCAAAACGTGCGACACCACTTGTCCAGTGCAGACACCATCGTGCTGTCTCCGACTTGCGTGGCGGTCTCCTGTCTCGGTCTCGTTTGCGTACTGAACTACCTAAAGCCAAGTAGTGGTCTCGGTCTCCTGTGTCTAGTTATGAGTGGTGACAATCTAATAGCCACTGGAAGAAAGATTCATATTTTTCTTATTTTTTCTTATTTTTTCTTATTTTTTTTCTTATTTTTCTTCAAACATTTAAGAGATACTATTGATGATCTCTTGCCCCGCTACCCTTCGGCCAAGTTTATTGTTCTGGGGGACTTCAATGTTCATAACAAACCATGGTTGAAATTCTCTGGCCCAACGGACTCGGCTGGCCGACAGGCGGAATCCTTTGCCATTTGCTACGGATTAGAGCAACTGGTTCAGGAGCCTACAAGGGTTCCTGATGTCCAGACTCACCGTTCCAATCTGTTAGACCTATTCTTAACTACTGTGCCACATGGTTATAAGATTGACGTCACAGCGCCTCTGGGATCATCTGACCACTGCCTAGTGACGACATCAATCCCCGTTAGCCTCAGACCAACCAATGAGAGGCTGAGGAGAAAAGTGTGGCACTATAGGTCAGCAGATTGGTTCGGTATGCGGGCCCATTTCAACGCTTTTCCGTGGTCAGCTGTTTGTTTTCGGACTTCGGACCCTTCAAGATGTGCCCAGGAGATTGGTGAAGTCATCAAATCGGCGATGGATGGCTTCATACAATCGACTACTAAAGAAACTGGTGTGGGCTCAAAGCCGTGGTTCAGTCGACAATGCTCCGAAGCAGTTCGACGAAAAAACGCGGCTTACCGAGCCTACAACACATCTCGAATGCCCGAAAGCAGATCAGCATACAACAAATCGGCAAAGGAATGCAAGAGAATCATTAATAGGTCAAAATTCGAACACGACCTGCAGATCAGCAAAAAGCTGGCTGCCTGCCCGCATGGCAGCAGAGCATTCTGGTCCCTTGCGGGCTCAATAGGTCGGAATTTTTGCAAACCCAGTTTGCCACCTCTTACCAGACCTGACGGCTCACTAGCAAACACCGCCACCGAAAAGGCTAACTTATTAGGGAAAATGTTTGCGGAAAACTCAACCCTCGATGACGGAGGTGCTGTTCCGCCGTCGGTTCCTCACTGCGGCTTCTATATGAAAAAGCTGAGGATCCGGCATGGGGATGTACTCCACGTTATACGGGGGCTCGATGTTAACAAAGCTAGTGGACCTGATGGAATACCTGCCCTGGTATTGCAGAGGTGTGCTGCGGAAATAGTTCCAGTTTTGACAAAGCTCTTCAAAATGTCCCTGAAGTGTGGCACTGTGCCCTCTGGTTGGAAAAAAGCGGTCATTCACCCTATTCCCAAGAAAGGTGACCGCTCCAACCCGGCCAACTACCGCCCCATAGCGATCACATCAGTTCTGTCCAAAGTGATGGAACGTGTGATCAACGACAAACTGCTCACATACCTCGAGAAGAACAAAATTATCAACGACCGTCAATACGGATTCCGGCGGAACCGCTCGTGCGGTGATCTTCTCGCGTATGTGTCGCATGTTTGGGGGCGGTGCCTGGAACATCACGGTGAGACCCAAACGGTCGCACTAGACATATCCAAGGCCTTTGACCGGGTCTGGCACCGAGGACTTGTCAACAAATTGCCTTCCTACGGACTTCCCGCATCCCTGTGTACGTGGATTGCTGACTTTTTAAGGGATAGGTCGATTCAGGCAGTTGCTGACGGTTTCACCTCATCCTCACACTCTATAAATGCTGGCGTCCCACAGGGATCGGTTCTGTCTCCGACTTTGTTTTTGTTGCACATCAATGACCTTTTGACATGTGCACCGATTCATTGTTACGCGGATGACAGTACAGTTCATGATAGCTTTTTGTTTGACAAGCCCCCAAAGGGCACACAAACTCCAACGGCTCGGAGGGCTTTGAAGCAGAGAATGGACGGTTATCTCGAGAGTATTTCCTCCTGGGGTAAAAATAATCTCGTCGAATTTAATGTTTCAAAGACCCAATCCTGTCTGATTACGTCTAAAAGGGATCTAAATGATAATCTAGTCTCCTTCAACGGAAGCAATCTTCCGAACAGGCCTTCCATTGATATGCTTGGTGTAACTATAAGTGACCAGCTCAGGTATGGGGGCTCCATCGAAGCCAGAGTAAAGCTGGCCTCTCAGAAGCTGGGCGTACTGTACAGGGCCCGCAGATACTTTAATAGTACACAACTGCTGACCCTATACAAATCGCAAGTGCGCCCTACTGTCGAATTTGGCAGCCATCTCTGGTCCGGAGCCCCTAAATACCTGAAAAAAACCCTTGACTCTGTGCAGAAACGGGCGGTCCGTTTGATAGATTCCCCAATCTTAACAAACGGACTGCAATCTTTAGAGCACAGGCGTCAGGTAGGTATGCTGTCCTTGTTCTATCTATTACAATGGAAGATGCTCTGAGGAACTAGCGTCATTGATCCCTTCGGCACCGGTGCGTAGTCGGGATACACGCCAAACGCGTGCCCAACATTTGTACACGGTTGACACTTGTCACATGAGAACGGGTCGCTTCTACGATTCGTTCTTAAGTTCAACAGCTCGGCTGTGGAACGAACTGCCGGCCTCTGTGTTTCCTCCCTCCTACAACATGGGACTCTTCAAGACCCATGTTCACTCCTTCCTCTCCACAAAAAGACCCTCCACACAGCATCCCCAAAGATGACATAGGCCCTGAGGGAAATTATTTTCTTCAGGGCCTCCTGTGTGGAGTTAATATAAAAAAAAATAAATAAAATAAAAAAAAATATAATGAAATATATTTTGGTTTTTTATTCATTGAGAAAAAATTTCCCAAACAAAAATAAATTGCACTATAATTGGTTGTATCCTGATACGAAAATTAAATATGGTGGCTGGGATCGTAGCAGTGCTGAAAATGCATATTTTTTTTTACCTTGGAGGGAAAAAGTACCTCATTATTTTTTTATTAATACCACCGAAAACAGCCTAGTAACTCGATTTGAGATTTTCACGGCCAAAAGTATTATAGTGATTTATTTTTTTTGAAAGTCTGTATCCTTCAATATTTTAATCTCACCGAACAACAACACTCGAACAAAGAACCGGCTGATCTCTCGCAGGAGTCAAAACGGTTGTATAATGTTTGATTAGTTTACACGGAAAGTCTGTATCCTTCATTCTCCGAAGGATCGGTTCATGGTGCTCTTTCTTTTTTTTTCAATATCAATTTGTCTGGCAAAACGCAACGCACACTGCGGAATCGTCCTCTCCCGTATTGTCACCCCGACCTTCCTACCCGCGTTATTTAGCCCGCTCGTCCAACCGATCGCAGAGCAGCCACCCGAAAAAAAAAACTCAACAAAACAATAATCAGGCACTACCCTGGCAATCCAAACGTGCACAATTCTTTAACGTTACAATGGGGTATTATGCCATTGTGCTACCTCCTGATTTGTCCAACGTTTTGGACAGCTTTACAGTGTCTATCATCATCACATCATCACATCATGCTGTCCGAAATGTTGGCTAAAGAAGGAAGTAGCGCAACATGGCATAATACAATACCCCAAGAATAAATCACTATAAGCCTAGTAACTCACTCATTAGATGACTTTAACATTAGGTGAGATCTTTGGGCGACAACGTTATTATTGATTCAAAAGAAGGTTCGCATTGATTGCTCCATTTAGGCCGTAGCACTTATTCCTTTGACAGTAGCCCAGTCCCTTAAATAAAATTGAGATTGGGTTGTCAATGGGTATTTGGCAATGTTCCTGGTTCTATAAAATGTCTCCTTGGTGGCGAAATAATTAATGACAAGTTGTAAAGCTGCAAGAAGGAAATATGTAAAAAGGGATTGAAAAATGAGCCTGGCTTAAGGAAGAAGTGGTTGTACGGCCGAGGCTTTTGATGTTGCTTCAGCTATTACAAATGAAATTTGATGGTCTGTAGGCAGTTGGTGGTAACAGTAGGAATAAATGGAGTGTTTGTTTGTTTCCAGGAGCTCCTTCAGGAGGTGGAGCAGGACACGGAGCACGAGTGTGTGCTGAGCTCGGTGCCGTCACGCCAACGCCGCCGCGGGGGTGGTCGGCCGGGGGGGTACTCGAGCCGGGCCCCGCTGCTGGCGCACTCGGGCAGCCTGCAGGACCTGGCGGCGGAGGCGGGCCCCGCGCGCGCCCTCCCCGCGCGCCACGCGTCCCGGCGCTCGCGCGTCAGCGCACGCACGCTGCAGGGGGGCAGCCTGCCCGCCAATGTTGATCAGGTATATACCCCGCATGCATACCTTCTATAGTAAGGAGACCTGAACACAACTGGGCACGTTTTAGTCGTTGCCTCATTACTGAGGCAACGACTACATCACGTTAAAAAGGTGAAGAAACGTAATTAATTAATATTTTAACTATATTTTTATTTTAAACAAAGAAAAGTAAAATAAAATTTACAAACAATTGTTGTGAAAAATGAATAGAAAAAAGGAGGAGAGAAAAAAGAAGAAAGCAGAAAAAAGGATAACTAATATTATTTTCTAGAATTATGATATTATTTTAAAAGCATTATAATTGAAGAAAAACTACTGAATTATATTTTGAATGGTGTTTTTTGAATTTAACATAATTTTTTTGTAATCTTACATCTGGAGGTAATTGGTTAAACCATTTCATTCCACTCTATATATAAAATTGTTGGGCTGCGGTGGTGTTGCAACACGGGGTGGTTATAGAACCATGCACATTTGGTCTGTGACTGTGGACCATGAATATCTCCAGGTTAAAATTCACAGTTTGGCGAGCAACGTGTCAAAAATTTCTTAGGACACGCTGTAGGTAGTGAATTGATAGTCTATTATGTATACCGGGCTCTTTCAAAATGGATAAATTATTGCTTTTGGCTGTCCACGGAATCCTGAGCATTTTTTCAGGGTGTGTATATGTGTCATTTCGCTACCTATTTATTTATATAGAAACTAGGATCAGTTGTTGCACAGTGCCAATGTAATCGACCAGCTAGGTCTTTTACACAGACTGTAATATAGGGGGCCGGTCAGTCCGTAGTTAGCCGCTAGGTCCGGGTATAAATCTGCTTTACCCTTGCTCGGGTCGGTAAAGGAATCTACTTTTATCCTTGCTCCGGTCGGTACAGGAATCTGCTATTATCCTTGCTCCGGTCGGTACAGGAATCTTCTTTATCCTTGCTCAGTTCGGGGCCGGAATCTGCTTTATCCTCGGTGCGGGAGGAGGCAGGCAGGGGCAGAAATCCAGGGGGGAGCCAAGTCAAAGAAGTATCCAAGTTCAGATCCAGAGAGAAGTGGTCGGGAAGAGCAGAGTAGAGTAGCTGGTGGCGGTCCAAGGCAGAGAGAGAGAGCTGAAGGCTGGCGCGCCGTATTTATTGTGCAATCCCCCTCTCCCGACTTTGGGGAGGGCGGGGTCGACGCGCTGCCTTCATTCGCGGGTTGTTGATGATCCGCGGGCTGTGACGTCCGCTAAGATTTAATTAGCGGAGGTCACAACCTTTAGAACTACTCTACTCTTTATGCTCTTTTAATCAATCCTAACCACTTCTCCCTAGCATTTTTATTTATTAATCAGTTGTACATAATTCATTCAGTGTGGGGGTCCCCGGCCCAACATATTCAGGGGAAATCGTACTTAATTTTCTTATATTTAATTTTACACAAATTCTTATTATCTAGTTATGCTAAGGAGAGTCCGGCTGTTTTATCAATGTCTTTTATTTCGTAATATCTACGGCCGAACTCTCTCAAACTTAGTCTAAATATTTCAATACATAGTCAATTCAAACTATTTCCCCGTACAGCGTTGCTTAGGAGCGCGTTGATTGGTCCTGGGCGGTCGCTTGGGCTGGCCGGGCGCTTGCGGTGAGGGGAAGCGATGCGGGGGCGAGCGGGACTCGAGGTATCGAAGCCCCACGTAAGTTCTAAAACCAAGCTCCCGGTCGGTGCTTCGACCATTATGAAATAGCAGCCGCCGCGAGCGGTACACACCGTCCGGTACAGCCAAGTTATTCGTTTTCGTAAAATCCAAAGTCATGTTACTTATGAATACTCTTTAAATAATGTACTATTGACATCAGTCGCTCAGATCAGGGACTTGGGTGTTATATTTGATGAAAAGTTAACATTCACTCTGCATGTAAATGATATAACAAAGAGAGCTATAAAAATGCTTGGTTTCATATGCAGAACGGCGAGTGATTTCAAGTCACTTGAATGTTTGAAAACATTGTACACTTCTTTAGTAAGATGCCAGGTAGAGTATAATTCGACTATTTGGTCCCCATTGTATAAAACGCATTCTGACAATATTGAAAGGGTACAGCACAAATTTCTAAGATTTATTAACTTTAAACTGAATATTCCAATTCAAAATATTAACTATGTTCTTTTGATGAAACAACTTAACTTAATAACGCTATCAGATAGGCTGATCATCTTTGACCTTGTACTTTTAAATAAAATTATTAATAATTCCATTGACAACCCTGAAATTCTCGCCAAAATAAAATTTTACGTACCGACTAGAAATACGAGGCAAAGTGCTACATTTTTCTGTGACAATTTTTAAACTCATACACCTATAAATAGACTACATCATTTTGGCAATAAATTTGGGAATATTGTAGACATGCTTAAAGATTCCGTATTAGTTATAAAACGAAATCTTTTTAATCATTTTACTGAGATGTATAAATTCACAACTCCGTAGTGAATACACTTTTGTTTTTATATGTATATGTTCCTTAATACATATTTAGCTTTCCGTAATCCACACTATTCATTTGAATTTACCTTAATTTAATAAAAAATCATAATTTATTGTAAACTATGTAACACAACTGTATTACTTGTTAACTACTTTTGTAAAAGCCCATTAGGGCGTAAATAAATACGTTTGTCTCAGTAGATAAATGCACAACATTTGAACAAACTTGTTTGAATGATGATTCCAGCACAACTTTGGCGTGGTGGAGAACCGCCGCAGCTTCCTGGAGGACGTGCGGTGCGGCGTGGGTGGGGGCGGCGGCGACTACATCGCCACGGTGCGCTGCGTGAACCCGCCGATGCTGAGCGAGCGCCACGCTGAATACATGCTGCTGGAGCTGGGCCCGCTCGGCCACCGGGCCGCATCGCCGCCCTCGCGCTGCTACACCACCGAGGATCTGGACAGCAGGTAGCGTAGAAAGACATCCATTCAGAATACAAATGTGGCTGCATACCGCGTCGTATACCTGACTGAGCACCAGTACCATCGATTTCATATTGTTAGTGCTGCCACTCTCATGGCTAATGCACAACCTGCAGATCTGCACCATTAAGACGGCTTCTGTGGTCGAGGAGTAATGCTCTTGACTAACAATCCGGAGTGCAATGCAAGTTCAAAGTTAAATTTGTTTGATTAATATTTACGACAAAATATATAATTTAAAATAATATGTTTGCGGCATGTTCCAGAGTGAAAAACACTCTCAGTATCGCCCTGGTGTAGATTACCATTTAGAATTGAAACATTGCTCGAAATAGCTTTATTCTTGTTTGATGACTAGATCTGAATAGCCAGATACTCTTCCCTACCTTCCTCTGAAGATGAGGGAGGTGGGGAACTCAAGGCACTCCAATTAGCCATAGTCCCACCGGCTCCAGACGGTTGGGAACAGTTGGGACTCTTGTGCGGTATTCACATATGAAATAATTAAAAAATAAAGCATTCAAAATTCTCCTTTTAAAAGCACAATATTTTGAAAAGAAATAAGATTTAACACAGTTTTCCAACAATTTAATAAACATTATTGTGGTTGTGTGTTCAGATCCCCTAACATGCCACGCGTGTCCCTCAACTACACGTCGCGCGCCACCCTGGAAATTGGGTCCCCGCCCGCGTCGCCGCCCCGCTCGCCTCCCCTGCAGCTGCCCACCTCGTACAGCAGCGTGCGCTCTGTGGTGGGCGGCGAAGAGGGGGGCGAGTCCACAGCCAGCCCGCTGCTGCCACCCACCTCGCTCACCACGCAGGCCACGGTCACAGCGGTCACTAGTGTCACAGCCGCCACTCCCCTGCCCATCACCACGCCCAGCTTCATTAATATATCCTCCTGCAACATGTCGCGCCTCGCCCCGGCTGGGAAGCACGACGGGAACGATTTTAAGGTAATGTGATTTTTTCACGTACATTATGAAATTTTTAATAAATAAGATAGAGCTCAATGGTTATCCACAGAGCGTGCGTGCGTGTTTGTTTGTTTGTTTGTGAGTTATGGTTATACTAAATAAATACTGGAAAGTCCAATTATGTCCAATTTTCTAATTATGTCCTACAGCCTTTATCTAAATTTCACTAATGAACAATTAGTTAATGTTAATTAAGTGTTAATCTCAAGCGACCTTACCAGGTAAATATGGTATTGTATTATCTCCCTATACAGTTAGTAATAATATAGATCATTGTAGAAATGTATTATATATTTGTACCGCGCCCTTGAGGTGATTTTGCACAAAAACGGCACTATAAAAATCATCCAAATATTATTATTATAATACAGTCAACCTCGCTTAAGAAGTTCCTGTTTTCACCCTTTAGAAGTTGTTTTTTAGTCCCTTGAAAATTCCATAAAAAAACACGACTTTTTTTTCCAGATAAGAAGTTTTGCAGCTAAAATTGCTTCCCACTTAAAAGTTCGGCGGTAAATTCACCACAAACTAAAGCGAGTGGTAAAATATACCTGAAATATCCCTTTTTGCCCAATTGTTGTTATTATTGTCTGCATCCCATTTAAGAGTTTGAGAGTTAGAGTCAGTTAAGAGTTAGAGTTTTTACGAGTTTGGTAGTAAAACTATCATAAACGTAAACTAGAGTCAAAAGTCAAAACATCTAGGTACCTAAAATGAACCTTTTTTCAACAGTCATAAAATGTACGATTTTGCTGAAGCAAATTATTAGACTTCAAAAATATGTAAACAAATCATCCTTCTACCACATGGCGACAGCTGATTGGGCTGAACGCATCATAATAATAAAAATGACTACAATATACATATAGGTAGGTACTTGAAATTAGATGTAAAACAATAAAAAAAACTCCACAATGCTTATTAAGGCGATGCACTACGTCGTGTAATAGTTTAAATTGAGCCGCTATCAATAACAACCACTACGTAGATGGTGATAAGGTTTAAATTCCCGCTAACACCATCCGCCTGTTTTTATTTATGAAAGAAAAAATCATGGCCAAAAAGTGCCTTTTATTTTATTTTGTGGATGTTCAGGCATAAATATTTTTTTTTTTTTTCGATAATTTCATAAATAACTTAATTTTCCACATTATACAATAAAATCATAACCGAAAATGGGTTCGTAAGTAGGAGATTTTGAAATTTAAAGCACTTTTCATAGGCCTTTACATTATTTTTTTCTGGGCTTATAAAAAGACTTAGACAGGGGTAAAAAATACTCAATTATTTCAAAGGCCAAGATGTATTCTACTCGCAGTATTTAATTAAAGCATCTGAAACATTTCTAGGAGACCAAATTTTTAAACCAAAAACACATGATTTTGCATTACTTCGTATGGCATCGCCTTAAGGGGATTTTGCACAAAAACGGCCCTGTATAAGTATCCAAATATTATGTATTAATAACAATACAAATTTTGTGCAAAATTACTTCAAGGGCGCTGTACAAATATATAGTATATGTCTACAATGATCTTTCTTATTACTAACTATAGACAGTCAAATGTCTAGTCTTATATTTAAAAGCTATTTATAATTGTCAGTGCTATAATATGTACAACAGCCTTCTGGATAATTGACTTGTGAGGCAATAGACAAATAAACAGACCAAACAGTTTAATTATTTTAGTTGAATCATAATAATATATTTGTTTCAGCAGGCTCTGGATGAAAACGGCAACTCGGTGCAGACAGTGACCTCGGCCCTCAGCTCCTCCAGCCAACACCCGAAGAAGCCCAAGCGCAAGCAGAAATGCAAGAACGAAACAGAAATTAAGTCCGACGACATCGACGGTTACCGCGGAACCCAGACCATCGACGACATCATCAAGTTCATCGAATCAAATGCTCCCGACACCAAGGCCAAAGCACATCCCAAGGACAAGGCCAATCCTGCTCTCAACGGGAAACTCTCCGCCAGGGATGGGAAGGCCACCCGGGAGGAGGGACAGGACAAGGGGGGCAAGAAGAGGTCCACAGAACGCAGAGCTAAAGATTGCAAAATGGACAAGCTGAAGAAATCCAACTCCATGGAAGAACTGTCTCACAGCAAGCTCGATGATCTCACTTCCGGCTCCAAGGATATTCTCACTCTCAGGAAATCCAAGAAACAGTCCACCTTCGACCAGCCGGATGTCAATGATCCCAAGAGAAGCGACCGCCGATCTTGGGGAAACGACGGCTCCGATACTTACTATCCACACGATAATCATATGGATGTGGATGATAACTTCTCCGCTAATGTCTCCAACAGTTCCTCCACGCAGTCCTCCGTCACCGGGCCTATAGTCAAACCCAAGAAACCTAAACCTGTCAAGGTCTCGTACACCCAATCTGCAGATCTGGTTATCGAACCTGTTCTGGAGACTTCAGACTTCCAAACGGTAACTAGTAAAAAGAAAATTAGGAAGAGACACAGTCCGTGTGATGAGACTCGTGGACGCATGAACAATCCCTTTTCACACAGAGACTACGGCAAACACGGGCGAGGATTTAATAGCGGATTTTCCTTGAACGACAGGGATGCCATCTACAAGAGAATCGGGCGAGCTGGGTCCGCCGAACGGAGGCACACCTCAGCCTCCTCCCCACCTTCAGACAAGAGCAATGATTCTAACGATGATTTGGATTCTGTGCACTCTCTGCCGGCTGAAGCTTCCGGGGAGAGGTTGCAGGCTTCCTACGCCGACATGGCTCGGGCCGCCGTGGCCTCTGTCATGGCGCGCCCCCCGCCCGCCCAGTCCCCCCCGCCGGTACCCACCCCCGTCCTTCCCCAGCGACACCACAACGTCCCCGACCTCATAGAATCTTGCAACTACTACTCTAACGAACGACCCGCACCCGACAAGTACCTCGATGTATCCACAGAGAACACAAAGAACCTCTCGAAGGAACCTACGCAGACAGATAATAGTTTGCCCCATCCCATATACAGCCAGGAGCAATACCCCGCCCTGGAGCCGCGAGCGCAGAGGCTATCCGATAGGAATAATGTCAAAAATAAATTAGATACTAAATTAACTAATAGCGTAAATAAAAATAATAATCAGGTCGCTTCGAAAAATATCACGGGTGACCGAAAACTAGTAGCTAAGACCAATTCTATCAAGTCCTGTGAGGACGATGACTTCTCTATGCAGGCCGAGAATGGCATGATGCCTGACGATCTGGACACCGCACCCGACCACTATGTGGCCTTTGTCAAGCACAGCGCCACCAACAACCTGCCCCATCTGGACGACGGCTACACCAGTATGGACAACGAGACCAATGTCAAACTGAACCCGCTGCCCGGGAAGGACAACTTCATCAGTAAACCGCCCGACGTGGTTCTGCCGCTTGCCGACATGAACCAATCGGCCGACAACCGTCCCGCCGTCATCATACTCAACGAGGAACTCAAGAAATTCTCTGACAACATCCATGACATTGACGGAATTACGTTTGGATTTGACATAAATGAACAGCTTCTAAACGGTGATGTCAGTTCTGATTCGGGTGGGGATAATCCGGTCGGGTCGGATCTGAGCAAAGGCGACGAGACTCCGGAAGAATTGTCATCACCGGAAGTTTGTATAAATGTCAATGCCGGCACCATTATTTACAATTCTAATATAGAGTTTCCGTCGATGGCAGAGCTGAGTTTGAGCGATGTGGCGAAGGGTGGGGTGAGCGTGGTGCTGATGGGCGGCAGGAGACAGAGCTTGGAGGGGGAGGGGGGTGGAGAGGAGGTGGGGGGACCGGCCAAGGCGCTGAGGTTCCTGGCGCCCACCGTTGGAGTCAAGGACTCATATAACCTGGAGAAGATTGTGCACTATGTCGGGATGGGTAAGTTATTTTACTTATTCTTTATTCAAGGCTTTTAGCGATAAGTTTTTTCCTGGACCCCGAAGTGGTCAAAATTTTGTGTTTAACTTCTTGATTGTCGACGCAAAATTTTCAACTTCATAGTCTCACATTGTAGAACTCCATCCTTTTTTTAATATTGTAAACACAGTTTTGGAAATTTAAGTTTCGATTAGGCAAATATGTATTTGGATCACAAAACATAGCAAGGCACTTCTTGTGTTATTCTTTATTCTACGCTGGCAGCGTACTTCCCCCAAACATTATGCTATGCTAGCAGATTATGATAAAATAAATGAAACCTTAAGCACTCATGATATAATGTGGTCTCTCATGGAAACCACTACAACTGAAGAAAAGTGGAACTTTTTTACGAACATGTTTGAAGAGAAGAGTGTCAAAAATACCACTATTCAAAGGCAATAAAAACCACAATAAGAACAAACCTTGGATCGACAAACACATACTAGCATTGATTAAAGAGAAAAAGAAAGCCTGGGATGGTTATAGATTATCCAGAAAACACCTGGGGAATTTAAATGAGATTGAAAATGAGTATTGCAGAGAATATAAACTGAAAAATAACTACCTTTTATCGCAACTAAGAAATAACAGAAAAAACTTTGAGCAAAAATTGATTGACAGCGGACAGAAACCATTTTACAGTTATATAAGGAAACAGATTGCCTCGAAAGTGTCTACTCCAACCATACTATATAACTTCTCTAACGAAACAGTTACCAGCGAGATAGACATAGCGAACATCCTTGCAACACAATTTGAAAAAACCTATGTCAATGAACCAGACACCAGTATACCAACTATTAGTCAAGATGTGTATGTAGATAGTTCACTATGCGAAATAGAATTCACTCCATCAGCAGTTGAGAATATTTTGAAGGGGTTGCGAGAAGATAGCGCTACTGGCCCTGATAATATTCCTGCTATTGTTCTCAAAAAGTGTGCAGCAACTCTCAGTCATCCCATAGCTCTGGTTATGCAACAATCCTTTTTAGATGGGAAACTCCCTAAAGATTGGAAGAGAGCTATAATTACACCCATCTACAAAAAAGGTGATAAACTCAAACCAGCAAATTACAGACCTATAAGCTTGACTAGTATTATCTGCAAAACCATGGAAAGAATAATAGTGGACGAGATACGCTCATTCCTGATCAAACTTGACATAATCTCAAACAAACAGCATGGATTTGTGCCAAAAAGATCCACAATTACCAATCTCATTCTTAACATAGATTACTGGACAAACGAGTGGGACAAACGGATTCCCACTGACGTAATTTATCTCGACTTCGAGAAAGCCTTCGATACTGTTCCAACCAATAGACTGTTGGCTAAACTTAAATTCATAGGCATAAGAGGACGACTTCTCGAATGGATCAAATCCTTCCTCACTGAGAGAAAATTACAAGTTCTAATTGGCAACCAACTGTCATCTGAGCGAAATGTGACCAGTGGTGTCCCTCAAGGATCAGTTCTCGGTCCAGTTCTGTTTATTTTGTACATCACGGACCTGCATACTATAATAAAATCAGACTCCAGCTGCTTTGCAGATGACACAAAATTCTTTGCAAACCCACACACTCATCACAACCAACTGCAAAACGATTTAAACGAAATATATCAATGGACAAATGATTGGCTTCTTAAACTCAATGTCGAAAAATGCACTGTCCTACATGTTGGAAAAACTAACCCTACACTTGCCTACAAACTTAATGGAACACCTCTAAAAGCAGTGACATTACAACAAGACTTAGGAGTTACCATATCACAGGACTTGAAATGGGAACCACATATCGCTGGAATTGTGAAAAGAGCAAATTCACTAACATATCTAATCAGGAAAACCTTCCTTGACCTAACACCGGACATGATGTTAAAAATATATAAAACATATGTGCGACCTCTCCTGGAATATGCTTTCCAAATATGGAGTCCTTACTTCACAAAGGATATAAATCTGTTAGAGAGAGTACAGAGACGTTTCACTAAAATACCAAGAGCTCTGAAAGATCTACGATACGAAGATAGATTCAAGGAATTGAGATTACCAACCTTACAAGAAAGAAGAGAAAGGGGTGACTTGATCGAGACTTTCAAAATTTTATCTGGACATTACAGTTGCCCTAGCATCCAAGAAATCTTCACTACTAATAAAAATATAAATCTCCGTGGACACTCAAAAAAAATCACCAAAACGCCTTTTGCATCTAATCCTAGAAAACACTTCCTTGCAAATAGAGTAGTGGATGCTTGGAACAAACTCCCACAACATGTCATCGATGCAACAAATATAAATCAATTCAAAGCTCTATTGGATTCACATTTGGAGAGAAGAAAGGACTTAGTTCAAACTTAAAACACTCAATTGTTGTGAAACCGGATATGAGCGCATCAGCAGAATGCTGCCTGCTCATTACATAATAATAATAATAATGTATACATACGCGAGCCGAACTGAACCTCAACTTACGGGAAAGGAACGAAGAAAAATACCGGCAAATGGTGCGAAACGCCGGTTGCAGTTGCTTCCTTCCTTTCTTGTAATGCATGGCTTGGTTCGTGTTTTGGTTCGCAAATGTATACATACCATTAGCTCATACTGTCTCATAGAAATCGTTGTGTCCCCCTGATTGTCATAGTTACTGGACTAGACTGAAATATGAACTAAACAGTGTTAAGAGAAAACACTAATGTAGAAGTTAAGTATAGAAGAATTCAAATGTGCGCGTATATGAAACCAAAAGTTCCAACCACAATTTGAGAAAAATTTATGAAACTTTGTGATTTTTTATTAATTATTTTTAAATAAAACACCAAAACGTGAGGTAGCCATAATGTTATAATTAAATCTGTATGGTAAAATATGTTTTTTTTTCATTATCAGTGATTTTAGTTCTAGACCAAAGAATGTAAGATGGGCCATTTTTAAAACTTTTTTTATGTTTTATTTCAAAATTTTAATAGTTCAAAAATGATTTGTTTATTTCTAAAAATAAAATTTGAAAGCGTATTTCATCACCTTTCAAAAACAGTGTTTTCGGTTCAGAAATGTCCCGTTTATTTGGATTTTATTGAGAAGTAGAAATACACACAAGTTCTACAACTTTCTGACAGCATCTTTAAGGTGTATCACGCTCAACATGGCAGAGGTCTGAAGGGTTAAATATTTTTGGAATATCGTTAATTTAAATAAAATTATTCTAAATAAAGCTGCCTTGTGTCGAGTATTACTTCTAATTATAAACTAAAGGGTGCTGCGAGGGGTTGGTTGTGATTGTTGAAACCCCAAATCCTTAGAAAAGCGCAGAAATCACTCCCGTTGCAATCTCCAGCATTGTTAATATGTTATTTGGTGTTTTCAGCTTGGGAGGACATCATCAAGTCTCCCGGCGGAATGGTTCGCTACTACAGCGAGCAGCAGTAGAAGGTGCCACCACTTGTCCCCCTCCCCGTTGGGGGGCTTAATGACCAAAGTGAAATCATTTAATAATAAGTGTGATCAAATCAAAAAGTGTAAATCATTTAAATGTCTTTTTTTAATTGTTACAAACGGATTGGACATTAGTGAATTAAAAGGACCCTCGCAAGCAAAGGAAAGTGGTGTACATACTTTAAAAAGCTGTGCACACAGTGACGGTGTCTCCAAATCAGTTCTAGTGTACGTTGAATCGCGTATAATTCGTTTTGTAGATAGAAAATGGCAAACGCCGGCTCGTATTTGGCATTTCAAATTACGCAACTTAATAAATTGAACTTTTTAACGGGGAGGCGTTTAACGCAAGTTTAGACAGGGCTGTGTTGTCGGATAAAACTGTTCATTCGTTGGTTTGGTTGGGAAAGTAAAGCTCGATGAATTTACAATTCTCTTAATAAATCAAATGTACATAGATTTAATGATGAATCAATGAAGATATTTCATTAAATGAATTTGCAAACTTGAACCCAAACAGATCTGTGCACCTTTCTGCGGCTGGACCTGGTGCACTGACCTAGTGCACTGACCTAGTGCACTAACCTAGTGCACTGACCTAGTGCAGAGTACAGACACAGTGCACAGGTCTGAAGCAGACTGAAAGAGAATAGTTTAATGATTTAGGCAAAAGAAACAGACAGGGGGATATTTTTACCCTAGTTTTTATTGTTATTCATTTTAATGTTAAATATTATTTCCTTGGCTGTTGTTGAGTTTTGTTTGTTGTTATTATATCCCGAATACGGTATTACGCTAAAATTATGATTACCCTCTATCATCTTCTTTTTCAAGTCAAAGTGGAGACATGGAACGAGCTCTGGAACCGTTGTATCGTTGCATTTCTAACACGGACCTGAACCTGTCCTAGATTAACATCCTAGAATCATTTGTATTTAATATATTGATACCTCCATCTATTTTAGATTTCTAAGTTTCTGGACTTTGCATTTAATGCTTTTGAAAAATCTCTTACAAAAGTGAGTGTCATTTATTTAGTAACGACGGCTTGGCCGGGAAATGTGTCCACGAGATTTGATGAGTAGAGTGTTTGTAAAGTTATATATAAATATCAGTTCCTCATCATTTAATGGTAATTATATAATCAAGGGCGGCTTCTTCCGCTCGGGAGCATTCTGCCGACTGTATATATTGGGTTGGTGCAGAGAGAAAGTTATATCTTCGCATGTGGACATTGTGAATATAATAGAATGGTTGCGTATATATTCTTGTATCGACAATAATATGAGACGTATATATTTATGTAAAAATGGTTGAAGAAATATTTTATTCAAGATTTATTTATGAAAATGAGAAATTAAGCGAGCGTGTATACCAAAAAAAACATTTGTGACAATTTTTAAAAGGAAAATGTGTTTGGAACTAGCGCAGGTGACGAACTGCGCATTTCAACTATAATGTATATTGATTGACATTTTATAAAGTGTATAAATATCGAAATATAGACAATTCTAGTGGGAGTTTGTTATTCTAATACCGTGACATTTCTATGTGAACTAATTATGTTTTAAAGACAAAACAGACAATTCAAAGAAAGTACATTTACTTGGCATTGAATGTGGGCGCCCCTGTTGGTTGGTGAGGCATCATGCGTCATGCAACAATCACGCAACAAACTACAAGAACAACACCACTCCATCCCAGCCACCAACCCGATGCCACATTGCTGACATTCTGTGAATGTACCATATTATATCTATATATTTAAATATTTATTCTTATATATTTCAAAGTCATTTCTCTTTATGTGAAGTGATGTTGATCTTAGTCCTGAATGGACTCAATATGCAGAGCGGTGAAACCGAGAAACCAATCTTTAACGTTAATCTAAATAAAAAAGCAAATCAAATATAATTAAAAAATACAAAAAGAATAATAAATGCTTAATTAATGTGTGCGCTGTTCTTCTATATATTTGTTTTTAAATAAGCTTCGGTTTTTTCAAGTCTTCAATATTGCGTTAGTTCAGGAAGATTCATAACTGAAGCCGTCAAGACTGGTGCGGATGGTAATCTGCCCCTGTCGGTTTGCCTGCCCCGGAACGTTTTGATCTCTTTACTTATGAATCTCTCTGTGATTCAACATGTGTCGGATTTGTTTTCTCTTTTTTAGTTTTATATACAATGTTTAATGTAATATGGCTGATTTGCTTGGAAATGCTTGGCCAAATGTTAACCCACAAAGACACCCGGCACCGCACCAATTACCACGACTTTTCATTCTTTTCAGCACCCGACTGCTGCTCTCCCCCTAACCACTTCAAGCCGCACAAACCATCTGTTTCGCATTCTGGAAGTTAATATTGCCAAATACACTAACGTTGCATTTTCAAAGAATTTGCAAAGTTTTCCAGAAATTGCATCGCCCTTTTAATGTTTAGATTGTACCCACCGATCTACTCGGTGCGGTGTTTGCCAAACGTAAACATCCAACATCGTAGATAAACTTTTTGAAGGCTAAAGCAATCTCAACGGTTGTTGGGCAAAATTATTAGCTTCAGTTCATTGGTTGACGAAACCTGACAAGATTTAAGTTAAGATAGAGTCATATTATCTTTAAATGCAAAAGAAATCCATGATCTCCATTTAAACATGTACTGAGTTTGGGGACTATTTATGTAAATGAAATAAAAGTACATTTGAATTTAGCTAAATATATCTGCTTGGCTGATGTAGGAGATTCCGAAGGGAGCTTTAGCGAGTAAGGCTTATCATACTTTAGCAAAGACGAGCGATATCAGGATATATACAGGGTTAACCTTCCAATGTTACGTTATTGTTTACACATTAAACTAATCCTCCTTCTTTCATTAATTCATTCGTCCTTTTCATTGCTTTATTTTAGTTGACTTTATTTGCCCTCATGCCAAACAAAGAAACAAACAAACAAACCAATGTAATAATACATAGACACAACTTGTTTGCAACGGATGTCTGGGGAAAGGTGGCCTCTAGCTTTCCAAACACGCGCAATATTACGTGATATGCTATTTTGCAACTTTTGGATAATAGATAATAATATCTTGGCTCACATTGTACGATGGACATATACCTTTCGTGGTGTTTGTTTGCAGAGTTGGTTGATTGCAGCTGACTACTTCCTTGAAAAGATCACTATTATTGTACTGCATAATAATTAACATTGCTTTCCCCTGGTTGTAAATTCCTCCAGTTAACAAACCGTAATAATGATATAATATTTGTTAATAATATAAGTCGACGACTAATTCTAAGTAAAATGTAATATTTTGCGTTGCCAGGTGCATTCTGAATGTCTTCTGCCTTTCCTAGTTATTGACAAAATCAATATTCTGGTGTGTAATGTAATAATGCCTGTAAAACTGAGTGGAAATTGGGATCGTTCATTTTATAAATAGCTTTTCTCAGAACTCCTCTTCACTTAACTAGAACCGAGCCTAAGTCTAAGCATCTGAGGACTGGAAATATGTTGAATTTAATTCTAAGTACTTTGTATCACTCGTCTAACTGATTTAAAATTGTGTATTTTTCCTGTGATTAAATTCTGAACGCCTCCAGAAGGAACCGAGCCAAACAACCGGTCTCCGTACATTTTATCATCCATTAGTCAGAGCTGCAGTAAGCGTTACACACATACAACATTACACTATGTATGTACATTATTGTTCCTTGTTACTCCTGTGCCCCAATACATGTTTGAACCAACTGACCAATAACATTTTGTTAACATACATAATATTGTCATTTGGATTATTTTAGCATTTTGATATATTTCTGTGGAAATCAGTATAATTTGTTTGTTAAAGGGAAGTTCCCCGGCCTTAGTAGAAAGAATAGATTAATGTTAGGTAGTTTACTCTGGAGGCGTCTAGATTTAGAGTCTTATTGTAGCCACGGAGCGGAGCCACCTTGTCTGGGAGTTTATGTATATAGGGAATATAGAAATTACGGGAAGAGAGAGAGAGAGAGAGAGAGAGAAAGCAAGCTAGCAGGAGAGCCGGTGTGAGGTGACCTACCCGTGTCGTGCTGGGTTATTATATTTATTATTACTAAAAGAGTTTTGTTTTTATTTTCCTAAGATGGCGTTGTCGCCACCTTGCCGTTAAGTTGACTTGGATCCCAAATTTCTCTCTTGTATCATCTCTCAGTTGGTTTGCTAGGAATGTTCTCCATAACAAAGTATTTTTGATTTAGGCATAACAATCAAAGTATAAATAACTGTGTTCATTTTTGTGTAAATTCTCCGCAATACGACAGACTTAACTTTGTATTAAAGACTACACTGTTCCATTTTGATAAAAAACATTTTACGTAGTGATTTGGAAGTGAGAAACACATTGGAAATGTTACCAGTGCTGAGTAATGTCGGAATTGAATTGAGAGGAGAAAATGTTATAGTAATTGTTAATATTTTTGAACTGTATAGAGGGGTTAAAAAAGCAGTATGGTGACTGCTATTCGCACTTCCTTATTTATCTTCTTTTCTTTCTGTTATCACAATTTAAAAACAAAGACATGACTCATCATGTCCAGAATAGCTTCCTAGTTAAAAAATGTTATCTCTTACATGTAGCATTCTGTTTAAGCTAAAACGTTTTGCCTGACCAACTATCATCGAGTGTGATTGAACCAATATTCATATTTTGAAAAAGTTATTTTAATTTTTTAGTAAACTAGTCTTGCTAGAAAAATGTATTTATGAAATCTGAAAAAAATGTTTCATTCCAAATTTGTTTGCCTATGGATTACTTGAAAATTGCCTTTTTTTAATGACGAATTGTAATTTTAAACTACATAATAAACCCTCGAATGTAGAGACGTAGTATAATTTACTTGTGAATTAAGTTAATGTTAGGAACCAATTTCTGGTAGCTGATGTTTTTGTCATCCAACTTTTGAAGCACACTCGATTCATTTTTGAGACGGTGAATCTGTTAAATGTTGATATTTTTGCATATCATTACGCCCTTTCACAATAGATTGTAAACAAAATATTAAAAAATATATCATTATTTAAATGAATCCTATGACTTGTTGTGAACTGACCTTTCCCGTGTAAAGTGTTGCCAGTGGAGAATACATAAACTGACTCAATATTCTCGAATACCCACTATATTATTTATGAAACCCTCTGGATATGGACTGTAATTACTGTACTTTTATTCAACCGGGAACACTTTACATGGGAAATGATGTAAGGAATAACACCGAGGAATAAAAACATTGAAGGAAGCCATTAGTGGTGTTTTTATTTACTTTTATTGCTATAAGGCTGGCTGTGCTGAGCTCTCAAAACACTTGATGGATGTAAAGGAAATTTTTGCTTAAGGGAAAAATAAAAAAAAAATAAATTGAAAAAAATACATTTTGGCAATTTTGTTTCATAATTTTTTATTAAGTCTGTTAAAATAATCCCAGAAATGACCGACAACATAATATTTTCCCTAGATACTGAAAACAAGAAGGAAAACTTTGAAAATGGCCCTCTTGACTTCCTCTTGACTATAAAGTCCCAGTACACAAATGTTCACCATGTTACAACAATTTCGACCTTTGTGACTGTTATAGGTGAGAAAAAGCATCCTCAGTAGCATAATTCTATATTTATGCATTTGACTTGTCACACAGCAATTCAAATTGTATGTATCGCGTATCTCAAAAAATACCAAATTACTTTTTCGACTTTCTTTTTTATTTTTAATTCTGTGATACGCGTTGTTACCAAACTTTGTACAAAAGGAGCGGTGATTGGTCAAAACATTTGTTTAGTCGATTCAAACTATGGTGCATGCGTAGTTTTAAAAGAAAGTCAAAATAATTTCATATTTTTTGAGATACTCGTTATAATATGAGCGACAATATAGGGATGGCTTTTTCATTCCCATATTTATGGGTGCTGCCAGTTTGGTTTTGTGATGCTGATTGGAGAGTTTTATGACTTTACGGTTGTAAGGGCACATTGATAAATAAAATATTAATCATACACTTTAATATTATGTATGCGCAAAGAATAGCAGCGCCGCAACGACCACACAACTAACCACTGGACTATTTACAGAATAAATGTCTTGAACGATGGAGATTTCCCTGCATTCAGTTTTGGATTCAACCATGCTCGTTCAAAAAATCATAGCTCTGTATATTAATATGGAAACATGTAAACTGTTTACTGTGGTTTAGAGCCAATGAATCCACCTAGTCTGAAGAGTTTCCGTCCTCAACAGATGACAGCACTTGTCAACAAAAGTTGGGGAATTTGTTTGTGTATGCAAAGTTGTTTGACAGTCGTTTTAGTCAGTCGATGCAAGTGTTTTTGTGAAAATGGACAGAATCGAGTATCGAGCTGTCATTAGATACAGGGTTTTCCAATAAGAGGTGTTATTTTGATATTCAATCGTAAAAGATCAATGGTTTCGTTGCTTGTGTGGCACGTAGCGCCGTCTTGTTGAAAGTAAACATCCAGATCAATACCATCCAATTCCGGCCATAAAAAAACATTAATCATCTCTCGATAGCGCAATCCATTCACCGTAACTGTTGCTCCAGCCTCATTTTCGAAAAAGTAAGGTCCAATGACTCCGCCGGACTATAAACCGCACCAAACAGTCGCACGTTGAGGATAGAGAGGCTTTTCAACAATAACTCTTGGGTTTTCCGAGCCCCAGATGCGACAATTTTGCTTGTTGACAAAGCCACCGAGGTGGAAATGGGCCTCATCACTCAAGATGATTTGCATTTGATTCACTCAAGTGAATTTTAATAATTTCATGAGTTGTTGAAGCGTGTATCGTTCCTTTTTTATTAATGGCGTAGTTTATACTTGTCAAATGTCAAAAAATGACAGCTTCAAAAGTAACATCTACCGAAATAGCGGGCTATTCAAAATAACATAATCTTATTGGAAAACCCTGTATTTGTTTTTGAAAGGCGATATAAAGGCGCCCAAGCAAATTAAACACGAGTTGGACGCTGTGTACGGGGACTCTGCACCTTCATTTACCAGTGTGAAATTTTGGGCAGCTAAATTTAAATGTGGCCGTACCAGCTTGGGTGATGATGAACATTTGGGACCGCCAAAAACAGCAACGATAACGATTTCACTAAATGGTGCTAGAGAAGAAATTATGTTTAGAGACATGGCAGAGGCTATGAGCATATCTAAAGAACGTGTTTGTCACATATTGATTGAAAATTTAGGGATGAGAAAGCTAACCGCGCGCTGGGTGCTGCGATTGCTCACCCACCAAACAACGTGTTTGAATGAACATTTGCAAAGCTCTGTTGGCGCATTTTAGGTGCAATAAATCAAAGTTTTGGCTCTGTTTAATTACTGTAGATGAATCTTGGATACGCCATTACACCCCAGAAACAAAAAAAACATTCAAAAGAGTGGACTGCGAAAGAAGAATCTGCTACAAAATAAAATGTTCCTTTGGCCGGGAAAATGATGTCCATTGCGTTCTTGGATAGTCATAGAGTTATCGTGAAAAAGGAAAAACTATTACAGTTGCATACTTCGCGACATTACTTGACCAACTGTAAGTGGAATTGTGAAAAACGGTCAGCAAATTTTGTTTAACCAAGATAAATCTCACACTTCAGCAGTTGCCACGGTGAAAATCCACGAATCGCGGTTTGAACTGCTTGACGAGCCTCCTCACTCACCCTCGTTCAAAATAATATGAGAGTATCTGGAAGACAATGTAAAATGAGAACGAAGCCAGGAGCTGTGTGGTGGTCATGTTTGTGTGTTTTGCTCCCTTTGTGATGGATTGGCTTCGTATCAGCAGCAGAGTGAAGTAGAAATGTTGCATGCAGTCCAATTATCTGATTTTGGCTGCCTGATACATGAGCACCAAGGTTTGTATCCTATAATTAAAGAAAAAGCTCTATTTTAACCCTCACTAACATCATTATGAAAAATGAAATATGCTTAAATAAAAATTTTTTAGGGTACTTTCCATGGTTAAATAGGTAGAGAACTTTCAAAATATTTTTACCTTTATCGCAAAGTGTTTATATTTACGAGCCTCGTATGAGGTGAATAAAGGGTGATTATTAAAGTGATACAGGGTGGTACAGGGGTTATAAATTTGGCATACAAAATAATTTAATGCAACTTTCAAGTAAATAATGTATTTGAGAATCTAAATTCTTAATATTAAAATTATAATTTTTTTTAGGTAAAGGCGTATTATTGGTAGGTACATACAAAAAAATTTCATACAAAAAAAAATTACATTTATTAAAGTGGTTTGAGTAGCATGAAAATCTTCAAAACACTCAGGAAAAAGGTAATTTTCTCCGTTTTGCAACACTTTATATCATATTTGGAAGCATAGTATGGCTTGTCAGTTTTATCAACCCTCCTCACTCTTGCCACCTACTTGGCTGTAGGATGTTGGATGACCTTTTTTTGACTGCATCTGTATATGAGAGATGAAGTAAGAGATAATTTGAATTCTAATACGTTTAACAGCTCGTTGTTGGGGTTCATTCACCATAAAATCTAATAGTCTAAATGCCTTCTCTTGTGGCGTAGTCGATGTGAATACAGGCATATCATCAGGTCTCCCATGTGTTTGTTGTATATTACAATATAAAATGGCCTCTATATGTCTATCTTAGCCGTACCCTGCCTGGACCACCTCCTATCTTTAGAGATTGGCTGAGCAGTAGTAAAAATGGAAGGAACGTTGTCAAGATTACTGTCAATCCATCAAATTTCTGGATCGCGATATTGCCATAGAAATAGAAAGAACCTCGAGGTATTCTCTTAATTTATGTAGTTTAATTTAATTTAGTGGCTGCACCATGCAACCTGTTTGTGCGTATTATAGCTGACGCAATCTACATGCAATCACTTTGCAACTTTTCGATGGTGGTGAAAAAAATAAAGTCAAAAAGACTTTTTTGAATGTTGGAATTTCGAAAAAACATTTTCATCTTTTTTACTTCTACCATCATGTAGAATCACCTCCCGAAGTTAGTGAACTTTACCCCCTGACACCCTGTATTTATGTGCTCTGTATTTTTATTTTTTTATTCTTAAATATATTTGTATGACAAAGGTATAGTATATTGTCCTCCACGCTAGGAGTTCACCTGTGTTGTGGAGGACTTTTTCAATTTATTTGCCTCTTATGTGAGAAACTATTAGACCATTGTCGGATCTCAACATGGCGGACGAGTTCGGGCAGAGAGGACAGCGGTAGGTGTTGACTGATCCAGAGCTTGAAGCGAAAGAGGAGGGGATCTAGTTATTTTGCGGCGTATTTATAACAAGCTCTAGGACCGCGTCACTGTCCCTGTTTGCAATATCAAAATTCTAGTAATAAACTTTGTGTTTTTCCCTATGAAACTTGCTACGCTGTAGCATGGACTTAGTTTATCTCATAAACAAATGAAAATTTTATAATATCAGTCCTTATCTCCCGCTGTCGCTCTCCAAAACCATGCTGTTGCATTATTTATTATTTGATTATAATAAATCACATATCATATAATCAGTCGTCAAAACTCTTAACATTTTGAGAGTTTCGCTGAATACATAAATATCTTATTTGTAACATATTTTATTTCTATGCCAGATTATTTAATTTAACCCATCAGCATACTAATTTTTATTTGCGACACCTATGCATACTTGCACGCCATATTTCCTCAAATTAAACACTTTTTATGCTTTTATATGGATTATAATTTTATTGTGAACTATTTAAATATGTGGGAAAAGTTTTAGTCTTCCCAATAGGGCGGGCAATATGCCGATGCGAAAAAAGTGCAGCCCCCAATCTTGGCGGCAGGTATGCCGATGGCTTAGCATGTAAGTATCTTTATATAAAATTATTTAGTTAACATTGTCTCCTATTATTACAGAAAAGGCTAGCAAATTCTGAAATTTTTCAAATATCTTGGATGCCTGTTGGCCGCAGAAACAGACCTTTTTCGCTCAGCCAATCAGCAGTTGTTTAATGAGAGCAAGACGGTTGCTTGAGTTAAGGCGAGACAACTGCTCTTTGGGCCGTCGTTTTTAAACTTTAGTTTCCTATCTGTAGGACAGGTTTATTAACATTAGTTTTTATGGAAGGTTTTACATAGTTTTTGAGCTGTAAATATGATGGCATTTTGTTGTGTTTGTTATATTTGTTGTGCATGTCATATTGATGATGATGCTGTTCTATTTGGACGTTCGATACAGTTGTATTTGAAAATATCATTAGACTTATGACGTTGCAACTTGTCAAAGATGACTCATTTTGGGGCTTCATATTTATTTATTTATTATTATATGTAATCAATCAATTTACATTATCAATAATGTTAACTAAAATAATTCATAAAATTAGTTTTCACTGCTTTTGTTTTTTAATGTTTCTCTTCTATAGAAGCTGGCGCTTGTGTCTAGAAGTGGTGAGCATCAAGATGAAGAATATTTATGACGGGTTGTTTCGGAGAATTTGAACAATACATTAAATTTCAACGTTCGTTTTCAAGTTCTGTGAAGAATTTTTTCAAGTTCTGTTTTTATATCAGTTCTGTCAAGCAACTAGCCTATAATTATATAATAACAGAACTTGGATAGGACTTTTGCAGAACCTGAAAATTAACGTTGAAATTTGAACAATTCATCAAATTTCAACATTCATTTTCAAGTTCTGTGAAAGATTTTTTCAAGTTCTGTTTTTATTTCAGTTTTGTCAAGCAACTAGCCTACAATGATATAATAACAGAACTTGAATAGGACTTTCACAGAACCCGAAAATGAACGTTGAAATTTGATGAATTGTTCAAATTCTCCGAAACAACCCATCCTACTGTTTGTATTTATGATTTAAGGAAATATGAATATTAAAAAAATAAGTGTAATTACAAAAATAAAAATTATAATTAATTAAGAAGATAGTTTTATCATTTTGGTATTTTTACATTGAACTTCTCTTTAATCGCTTTTAGTAGGTGTTTATCGTTTTCAATTGTTCTGATATTTTCGGGTAGGCGGTTGAAGTATTTTTTCCCAAGATATATGTAATGATGTTGAGCAAAAGAGGTTTTACATTAATGAAATATATGTTTCTAACGAGTATGGCTTTCAGTTAAAAAGCTGTGATTTTGTTTTTCCTTTATTATTTGAATTATAATATTTTTCGGACAAGATCATTAAATTTTAATACTTTAAATTCTTTAAAAATTAGGTGTGTTGGATAATGTCTTGGTTTTTTCAATATTATTTTTATAATTAGACGTACAATTTCAGCAGGGAGTAGATTTTTTTTGTATGCAGCTCCCCAGCTGATTACAGCGTATTGGAGATTTGATTGTAGGTACTATAGCGTGGTAGACCGATGTTATATTTTCCAATGAGAAAAAAATTTCGAATTTTCAAAAACATATAAATTATTTTTTTTATTTTGTTGACGGTAAGGTTGATTTGATCTTTCCAGTTTGGTTTTTTGTCTATTATTATTCCTAAGTATTTGATTTAATTTGAAATTTTCAATGTGGAACAGTTATCTTTACTATGTTTTTTTAAATTGTCATGCATAATTATGTAAAAAATTTGTGGAACGTCATTTGATTTAATTTCAAATGGTATAACATGAGTTTTTTTTGCTATTTAGAGATAGTAAGTTTATGTCTATCCAGTATTTAAGAGTATTTATGTCTTCTGTTGCTTTTAGTTTTACTAATTCCCATGTATTGTCACTTTCAATGATTACTGTATCGTCAGCATAAGAAGTTATACTACCATGAAGAGATTGAGAAAATATCCCGTTTACATATAAGATGAATAATATTGGAACCAGTACCATACCTTGTGGGATTCCATAATCTGATGATCTTCATCGCTAAATACATTTTTTATTTTGACATATTGAGAGCGTTTATTTAGGTAGCTTTTTATCCAATTTGCTACATTCTTTAAATGATTATCTCGTGTTGGAGAGGGTTAAATGGAGTGTTGAATTGGAAATCTACTGATTTGATAGATACTCCCCAGGTGGAATATCAACATTCAGAATCGAAACGTTTTTTAAAATGTTAAGTGATCAGATCTGAATAGCCAGGTACCTTCACCATATCCTTGCTGTCCCCACTTCCTTCAGCCTCATAAAATGATATCCCAATTGGACGTAGTTTTACAAACTGGATCCAACCCACACAAGCATAGTTTTGAGATAATTCAGTTTTAAGAAAAAGTTAGATTTAAAAATCATATTTAATTGTCCTTATTTCTATTACTTAGTAGGGGATTATGTATTATTTCTAAATGTAATATGTAGGATTTACTAAGATGGAGGAATAAAGAGATAATCATTAAAATTGGCATGGATTTTTTTGACAAAATGCTATTTTGTGGGTTAAGTTTAACAAATAGGTATAGATATACATGATAACAGATGTATGACTGAAAGCAATTACATTTTATGTCTTTTTATTTATAAATATTAGAAAGGAAGATTTAAATGTTATAAAAAACAACACAAGTTGCCAAATAAGTATCAGGTTCACAACTTCATGCAACAACATTACCCTCGACATCAAAATATGAACTGCCTGAAAATCCATCAGCGTCATCTTTAATAGAGTTTTTTTCAAATAAATTTTTTGAATGAGAGGTAGTAAAGATTTCAAGTCTTTAAACTTTGGCTCCAGTATTTCTTTGCCATTTGGTCAATGAGGTATTAGCATTTCTAATGTTAGCATGGCAGGACGACGATCCCTTTTATTTTTTTATTTCCACTTCAACAAAGGCTTCCTCAAACGAAGATCTCATCAAAATCGAGAAAGGTTTATCTTTCTGCAAAACAATTTTAGTTTTCAACCATGGGTTAAGGTTTGCACAGGTCTTGGTGGCGGGTGCGTCGGCCCACCTTCTACGTGGCGGGCCGGTTGGGAGATGCTGGTTGAGGGAGACCCTTTACAACCGGTTACCGCTGTCCGGGCCGCTCGATAGTACAGGGGCCCGACCCTCAGGCTCACGACTAAGGGTGGGCTGCCCCATTAGCGAGTGAAAAAACCCTGCCACTGCTGTTGTGCCGGTTCGTGACCGGAGGGGACCCAGCAGCAGCGTTTGGGGCGCATTGGATGCCCTCTCCAGCCGGACTCTCCCAGCCTATCGCCTAGCACCGCAGTGAGTGGGCTGGAACCAAACGCTCATCACTCCTGGACAGCCTGAACCCCATATTCCTACCCACCCCTCATACCTTTCCATTCCAGACCTTCCTTTCACTTCATACCCTTAAAAAAAAAAAACAAAATTAAAATCATGAATATACATAAAAACAAACTTAACATCATTACAGCGGCGAGTAGCAGGCGTCCCCGGTGCGGGCCAAAACTGTTGGTAAATTTTGCCAACATTCGCGGTCTGCACACTAATTTAAATTCAGTTCATCACCATCTTTTGTCCCAACGTCCCAACCTTCTTTTCCTATCCGAAGCTCAGATAGCCGAGCCGCCAGACTCCTCCTATCTGGACTGCCCGGGCTTTACCCTTGCAAGCAAGTTCCGATTCAAAGGAGGAGTCTGCCTCTATAGTCGAGCTGACGTCAACTGTGTACGACTATTGAGTCTGGAAAACTCCAGATTCGACGTAATGTGGGTGCGCGTCAATCTTGCCAGTACGGCAAGATTCTACGCATGTCTATACCGCTCCCCGAACCATAGCGAATCAGACACTTCCGAGCTCTTCAAACATTTAAGAGATACTATTGATGATCTCTTGCCCCACTACCCTTCGGCCGAGTTTATTGTTCTGGGGGACTTCAATGTTCATAACGAACCATGGTTGAAGTTCTCTGGCCCAACGGACTCGGCTGGCCGACAGGCGGAATCCTTTGCCATTTGCTACGGATTAGAGCAACTGGTTCAGGAGCCTACAAGGGTTATTGATGTCCAGACTCACCGTTCCAATCTGTTAGACCTATTCTTAACTACTGTGCCACACGGATATAAGATTGACGTCACAGCGCCTCTGGGATCATCTGACCACTGCCTAGTGACGACATCAATCCCCGTTAGCCTCAGACCAACCAATGAGAGGCTGAGGAGAAAAGTGTGGCACTATAGGTCAGCAGATTGGTTCGGTATGCGGGCCCATTTCAACGCTTTTCCGTGGTCAGCTGTTTGTTTTCGGACTTCGGACCCTTCAAGATGTGCCCAGGAGATTGGTGAAGTCATCAAATCGGCGATGGATGGCTTCATACAATCGACTACTAAAGAAACTGGTGTGGGCTCAAAGCCGTGGTTCAGTCGACAATGCTCCTAAGCAGTTCGACGAAAAAACACGGCTTACCGAGCCTACAACACATCTCGAACGCCCGAAAGCAGATCAGCATACAACAAATCGGCAAAGGAATGCAAGAGAATCATTAATAGGTCAAAATTCGAACACGACCTGCAGATCAGCAAAAAGCTGGCTGCCTGCCCGCATGGCAGCAGAGCATTCTGGTCCCTTGCGGGCTCAATAGGTCGGAATTTTTGCAAACCCAGTTTGCCACCTCTTACCAGACCTGACGGCTCACTAGTAAACACCGCCACCGAAAAGGCTAACTTATTAGGGAAAATGTTTGCGGAAAACTCGACCCTCGATGACGGAGGTGCTGTTCCGCCGTCGGTTCCTCACTGCGGCTTCTATGTGAAAAAGCTGAGGATCCGGCATCGGGATCTACTCCACGTTATACGGGGGCTCGATGTTAACAAAGCTAGTGGACCTGATGGAATACCTGCCCTGGTATTGCAGAGGTGTGCTGCGGAAATAGTTCCAGTTTTGACAAAGCTCTTCAAAATGTCCCTGAAGTGTGGCACTGTGCCCTCTGGTTGGAAAAAAGCGGTCATTCACCCTATTCCCAAGAAAGGTGACCGCTCCAACCCGGCCAACTACCGCCCCATAGCGATCACATCAGTTCTGTCCAAAGTGATGGAACGTGTGATCAACGACAAACTGCTCACATACCTCGAGAAGAACAAAATTATCAACGACCGTCAATACGGATTCCGGCGGAACCGCTCGTGCGGTGATCTTCTCGCGTATGTGTCGCATGTTTGGGGGCGGTGCCTGGAACGTCACGGTGAGACCCAAACGGTCGCACTAGACATATCCAAGGCCTTTGACCGGGTCTGGCACCGAGGACTTGTCAACAAATTGCCTTCTTACGGACTTCCCGCATCCCTGTGTACGTGGATTGCTGACTTTTTAAGGGATAGGTCGATTCAGGCAGTTGCTGACGGTTTCACCTCATCCTCACACTCTATAAATGCTGGCGTCCCACAGGGATCGGTTCTGTCTCCGACTTTGTTTTTGTTGCACATCAATGACCTTTTGACATGTGCACCGATTCATTGTTACGCGGATGACAGTACAGTTCATGATAGCTTTTTGTTTGACAAGCCCCCAAAGGGCACACAAACTCCAACGGCTCGGAGGGCTTTGAAGCAGGGAATGGACGGTTATCTCGAGAGTATTTCCTCCTGGGGTAAAAGTAATCTCGTCGAATTTAATGTTTCAAAGACCCAATCCTGTCTGATTACGTCTAAAAGGGATCTAAATGATAATCTAGTCTCCTTCAACGGAAGCAATCTTCCGAACAGGCCTTCCATTGATATGCTTGGTGTAACTATAAGTGACCAGCTCAGGTATGGGGGCTCCATCGAAGCCAGAGTAAAGCTGGCCTCTCAGAAGCTGGGCGTACTGTACAGGGCCCGCAGATACTTTAATAGTACACAACTGCTGACCCTATACAAATCGCAAGTGCGCCCTACTGTCGAATTTGGCAGCCATCTCTGGTCCGGAGCCCCTAAATACCTGAAAAAAACCCTTGACTCTGTGCTAAAACGGGCGGTCCGTTTGATAGATTCCCCAATCTTAACAAACGGACTGCAATCTTTAGAGCACAGGTATGCTGTCCTTGTTCTATCGGTATTACAATGGAAGATGCTCTGAGGAACTAGCGTCATTGATCCCTTCGGCACCGGTGCGTAGTCGGGATACACGCCAAACGCGTGCCCAACATTTGTACACGGTTGACACTTGTCACATGAGAACGGGTCGCTTCTACGATTCGTTCTTAAGTTCAACAGCTCGGCTGTGGAACAAACTGCCGGCCTCTGTGTTTCCTCCCTCCTACAACATGGGACTCTTCAAGACCCATGTTCACTCCTTCCTCTCCACAAAAAGACCCTCCACACAGCATCCCCAAAGATGACATAGGCCCTGAGGGAAATTATTTTCTTCAGGGCCTCCTGTATGGAGTTAATATAAAAAAAAAAAATAAAAATAAAAAAAAAACTTTTTCCACACGTTATTTTTCTATACACAATATAATGCAAAGGGTCCATATCACTGACCGTTAAGGGATTTTTGCATTTGCATGTCTCCATTACGTGCATATGGTCTTCTGGAGTGTATCTTCAGTGTTGTATCTATTTGGCCAAAGTCTGTAAACTATCGGCAGGAAACTATCTTTATGTTTTGGTTTTGACAGCCGCAACTCTCGCTCCAGAAAATAAGTTTCTCAGCACTAATTTTTTTGTTTATGTATCTAGCAAGGCCCAACGCCACTTCCTGAGCACCCCTCCTAGCTTGCCTTCTACCCATTCATTGCTAAAACTTTTGTCGTCTGAACCAACATGAATGCTCAGATTGTACACCCACAGCTGTCTCTTATAAAAAACAATACTTGTAAGTTAAACGTTATGGTTTCAGCCTCAGGGTCACTTTAAGCCATCATCAAGTCACTTCTCATTTTATTTTAACACTTCCACAAATTGTTGTGATGTTTAATTTGCTCAACATTCAGACTCTGTTATGCCTTTTTTTCTTGAACCGCAAAAGCATCACACTTGTTGCTCGTGTATTTTGTCAGAGGCTTGGTTCGCAGATTAAACATAAGAAAATGTTTAATTTTTTATTTTGATAGGGATATTTTTTTTAAATGCAGTCTTACATACCTCCACTTCATATAAGTCATAACTTTTTTGATTTTCACTAGGGCATTAGAAATTTTGTATTACAATGTTCACTTCTGTAGTACTCTTCGATTTAGTTATAGCGCATATTTTTTGTATGTTTCTTTCTTTTCTGGTAAACTCAAATTTCCTCTTTCTGCCTTTTGACGGCCTACCCTAAATAGTTGCCACTGACAATTATGAAAGTCCATTTCATAAAAACATAACAACAAAAGAATATCCAGTTGTTAATTTAAAAGATCCATTGCATTTTACCGTGAATACTCGGATCTTTTATGTTAAAATAAGTAGAAAAAAAATAAGACGAATTGAGATTTGCAATAAAGATCCATGCTGATTGGATTTCGTTGGAAAAATCAATCAAATAACAATCATTCGATACATCCCAGTGTTAAAAGGATCCACGTGACCTGGATCTATTTTGAAAAATCAAATAAGTTATTTGTATCTTCATTTGAAATAACGCAACAGGAATCCATGTACTTTGGACCCCACTTGATACTTCTTGAATATTTTTTGTAGATTATGAAAACCTCTTAACAGACCTTGGTAATATTTTACACAGTTTCTACTGAGATACTATATAGCCTGGGTCTAATTTGTAGAATGTGGAGAAGAAAATCTCTTCCCAGTTGTATAGTTAACTCATTTTCGGACTTTTTGTTGTTTGGATCCAGTTTGCAGAACTACATCCAATTATCGTAGATGCTGTTCCACTGCCTCCAGACAATTGGAACTCTTGTGTGGTGTAAAAAGGAGGATAAAAGTTTTAATAACGGCTGCGAAAATGAGACATCTAATTTCGAATAGTAAGATTTTTTTAAATTGTGGGTATCTGCCCTCAGAAAAAATAGTATTTTTCTCCAAAATACTTTTACTCTGTTGAGATAATAATATCTTATTCAATGTGTATTATTATGTAATTTACTCTGCATCGATTACACGAATGACTGCATTAATATTTGTGCAGTGTCAAGTTGAGAGCGGGCGTCGCGATCAGTGACTTGAAATATTTGAGTAAACATAGGTAATGAGGGATTAAAAAGTATTTTATCGCGAGCGTTTCCTTCACTGCTCCACTATCTAAATGAGAAGATAAGCACACCGATAATAGAAGGAATGTCAGAAAAATTGTGACATGCGAAGATTTTGTCAATTAGCGCCGGCCATCCTCAGATTCCAAACCTGTCATCAACCAACTACGGTTTTCGCGTGCTCGGTGAGTTGCCCGAAAGTCGGCGGAATTTATTGTAATAGGCGCAAAATAAGGTCAATTATTGTTTTACGGTCGCAGTCTTTCCATTCGACCTCCCTCGCCTTGAGATAAATTAAATAGAAAGTGCACATGGTCAGATCTATTTTAAGGCCATTTCAAAATGATTCATTATTCGAATAAAATGTTTGTCAAACGGCGCTGACATCTGACTGCTGATATTTTTTAAAGTGCATTAATTTGTGAATAATCGAAGTTTATCATTGTTTGTGCAGCAGTGTCGTTTTACCACTTAGCACCTGTTGTGATTTTTTTTAGTTTGTCGCTGTTTGGCGTTTGTCACATTCCGTTTTGACATACGTAATTTGAAATGTGTTATTGACGTTTTGCTCATAAAAGATTTACAAAATTGCAGAGAATGGGTACTTCAAGTTCAAAATCCTTTTCCCCGAAAAACTCCCCCGGATCTTCTACGAAGGTGTCCAAATGTGAGTATACCATTGCTGTTGTATTTTATATTCTAAAGAGTTCAAAATTACGTTCGGGGTGATGTGTCAAATTTGAGGTTAGAAACGAAATCGGCGTTTATTAAATATAGGTATCACGTAATGAGTTTGCAACGGAATTCTCGTTAGGATTTCGGTTATTACATAATTATAATAAGAATCCAGTTTACGCGCGTTCCATTAGTAGCTCTGAATATTTTATAAAAATCGGTTGCGGTCTCGTTTGACAAGATAACATAAATATATTTTGAAAAAATGTTTAAGCTGATATCAATTGGAAATTATTTTGTAAAATGTATCGCAAGTGACCACAGGCCACAAATATATTATTTACCCCCAGTAAATAACGATTATTTTATAAGCGAATAGGCTGACAGGAAATGTTGGTTTTTTCATTTGTCAGATGTTGTAAGGTTTCTCACAAGTCAGGAGGCGATCGATGTGGAGTTACGTCTCTTTTGGTCTCTCTAAATAATTAATCGCATTCATATTAGATTCCAGTTTTACGAAGTTATTTTACATAATACAACACAACACAAACATTTACTACTAAACAAAAACACGACTTTTAAACCAGTATAGTAAGTAGATGCCATTTTCTATAGTTTTATACAAATATACTGGAGAAATATAAATTGGTTACAGGTTTGTTGTAAAAATTGATTAAAAATGGCCAACCAAATTTATATCTTGTGGTATTGAATTATTGGTAAAAGCTGGGTCAAGGTTGTACTTTTGGTTGAAAATATGTTTTTGTACACTGACCTAGAGATTTGGTGGTGTTTTATTTTTTAACCATGCTTAAAAATTTTAAACCAACCGCCAAATCATTAAGGTAAATAATTTAATGGTTAAAAAATCAATAAGTTTTCAGTGTTGGTTGTTAGATTATTTCTAATTAACATGGCAACGTTTTGAATTAATAAATTGGAAAGCAACCTTGCTAATACCCACAAATTTTGATCTAGTTACTTCATGACCCATTTTTAGTTGCTAATTACAAACTACTAATTCAAAGTAATTATTATCATAATACTAAATTTTAAAAACAACAACATGTTAATATTTTGCACTCTTCTTTCAAGTGTCGTCCTATCTGCAATTCATGACATTATTTTGATTCTTTGATTTTTTGGTAAATATTTCCCTAATTGCAGCACTTTTAATAGGCTCAGATTATGGAAATTACACTTCGTTTCAACGTAATTGCTGTAGGAAACAACGATTTACGTCAGGATAGATGATAAAAGATGCATTATAATTACATTTTTATTCAAAATTTATCTTACAAAACGATCTGCCGGCATCTTGGACTTTTTTGTATCTAGTGACACTTTCAAAGTTTCGTTTCAATCTAAATACACATAAATTACTTAATTAATCCAAACTAAGAATCTAATAATCTATTTTGTGCATGAAAATATTTGTTTCTTGTAGTAATTGTTGAAACAAAGTGTAACTTCCATAATCTGTGCCTAAAAGTGCGGCGATTAGGGAAATAACCATTATTTCATTGTGTGAACTTATATATATAAAAATTAAAATGTATCCATTATTAAAATAATCCATTATTTAAAAATGAATATCTCAATCAATCCTGACTATCAAATTATAAAATATGAGCCATTAAACAATTCAACTTTTTGTGATTTTAGAGACATCTTTGGCAATTATTTCTGACTTAATGATAATTATTTTAAAATAACTTGCTCTATTTACTATTTAGGTATGATAAATCTATATCAATAAAAATGTTATTGTTCGTTTGTTCAAAATCTTAAATCTCCGAAAGTTCTTCACCGAATGCTTTGAAATTTTGACACAATGTTGCATTCGAATACGCATGTGTTTTTATATACCTATATTAATATAGATATCACGTGTGACAGTTAAAAACATGTTTTTTTTTTTTTAAACACCGCCATCTGTTGGACGTAAAAACAACACGCGCTATTGTTTCTCTATCTGCACAGACAGACTGAGCCACAGCACCGCGTGGCGGGGAACAGCTAGTATAAAATAATAATGATTTAAAAAAGTATCTTGCTGGACGTAAATTTAAATTACATATTATCGTTTTACGTTGCAACACAAATTTGTAGAATATAAATTAAAATTGATTACCAAAAAAACGCTTTTTCTATGAAGTTTTATTTTATATTTCTTAGATAGGGCAAGGATATTTTTTATTCACTATTCGGGATTACTGGTGACGTTTAATACAAATAAAAATAAAAAAAACCTTTTAATTACTATAAAAAGCAACTATCTGCATTTGGGAAATGTTAATTTTAAATTAAGTACAATGAAAATTCGCTTTCGTTGTATGGAATGACAGCTATTTACAATAATTTAATTAAGCGTGGCCAGCGATCCCTAATATTTACTTTCTTAAAAATACAGTTTACTCTCAAAAAATGTCAAAGTTGCCCCCAAAATCATGCAAAATTAAATTCTTTAATTGCTTATACACATTGATCTAGTTATAATTAGTCAATTCTTATATATCATAATGTAAAACATCAATAAAAAATAGTACTCGATATTTGCAATACCTTTAATTTAAAAAAATATATTATTCAGTTTGGTTGGGTATTTTGGCCTCTAATCAAAATTTATGTTTTGTCTGAAAAGGGCCTTGCATTAATTCTTCTTAAGGCGTATTAACCAGCGGCTGAGAATTCGAATTTGGTCTAAAGACGGTCTTGCGATCGGACGTTTTTTTAGAACGAGACAGAAATACCATATTCATTCCACTGCCAGCCGTACACTCCGCACGGCGGTCGAAACCTACAGCATGGTTCCGATGAAATAACAATTATTGTGTTTGAATTTTCGGTTGTAGCTTTCTTCCTAATAAGTAGTTACATACATATTTGTAAATTATACGTCGGAGTGCGTAAACATAAATACATACAAATGCAGTGCGTCGACATAGTAGGTACAAAATAGGTAGGTATTTGAATAAACTTTTTTTTTTTAATTTTTCAAATATTTTTATTCACTTGTTTTTTTTTAAATTTTATTTTACATGGGTTTTACAAAAGTGATTAACATTAAGTTTGATTGTAAAAAATCTCTCGTTTTACATATTTATCCGTTTGTACTTAGGTATTACCTGTAAGTTTTATTTCTAATACTTAAAGTAAGTATGTCAAAATAACCTCGTTTTTTTTCTCCTAAAACAAGAAGCTCAATTCACAATATGACATTATGAAACTGACAAAAAGTAACACTAAAAATATTAAAATGTTGAATTATACCAATTTAATAGGGAATTGGACAATAGAATAGAAATTTTTAACAAAAACATGATTTGAATCGCACATCACGAATCAAAACCGTTATTTTGACGGGAATCATATACGCATAGACTAAAATGTCGCGTTTCTGCAATAAAACACAAATTTAAAATTGAGCATCCGAATATCTGACCATGAGTTGCTATATTTTTGAGCTGTTCAAAGAAAAAGGCCATATCAACGATTCGACGTCCACTCATTGAAAAGTTTGGTTTTTTTTCTTCTTCATTTTGCTTTTCTTGTTGCTGTCTTGTGTCAGATTCAGGCAGGTAATGTTCATCAACTGATACAGCTCCACTAATTTATGAAATAAGTAAACAACAACATAAGTAAACAATCAGGCAATAAGCTCGTCCATAAACACGCAATGTAAGCGATCCAATGTTCCCACGCGCAACTTGCACATTTGTCTCCAACACGTGCGCAACAAATGTAAATTCAGAATCAAATTCATTTTGATGACGACCTACACAGATTATTGATTCTAAATTTATATTTTAGTAAAAATAAAAGCAAGTAAGTTAAAAAGAGAAGACGACATTGGATTCATTAAATAAATAAACAAAGATAAATATTTGGAGAGTTCTTTGTGCGTTGGAAGGCGAATGGCCATCCTTTCCAGCTTTCCAGAGTTATCTAGTTATCTTTACAGTTTTTTATCTGGTGAGCACAGATGCCGATCGTATGATCAAAACGAGATCTCATCAAAAAATACGGAGAGAATTTTATTACAAACAACAATAAGAGAACAGAATTTTATTACAAATAAGTTTACATGGAAATGGAATTAATCTCCTTCGAAGTACTGTGTTTGACTAGAGATATACTTATCCCAACGTTGAATCCATGACTGGAAACATTTTACCACGAGTTACCCGACACCGTGTGTACAAGGTACTGTTGCTACGTGTTGCGTGTGTAGTAAATCGCGGTAATTACAGTTGAATCGGTCATCGTAATATACCATGCATTTCCCGACACCATGTATACAAGGGTATGGTTTTGTGCGTGTAACTCGCGTAATGCCGGGAATTATTGATATTTTATAATTACCGCGATATTCACGGTTTCAGTCACCGTAATTTCACCACTAGTTTCCCGACACCGTGTACACGTGGTAATGTTGCATGCGTGTAAATCGCGCAACACCGGGTAGTAAATGCTTGTTTATAATTACCGCGGTAATTAGAGTTGAATTGGTCACAGTAATATACTACGCGTTTCCCGACACCATGTATACAAGGGTATGGTTTTGTGCGTGTAACTCGCGTAACGCCGGGACTAATTGCTAGTTTATAAATACCCCGATATTGACGGTTTCGGTCACCATAATATCCATGATTCACAATATATTGTAGGTATTACCTATTTACATAATAAAATAATAATAATATTAATGTTAATTACACATACCGACGGAATTTTTGAGACACTATTTGCTTCAGAATCACAATCATTCGTTGGTAGTTGATTATTTTCCCTGAAAATTAAACAACACAAAATTATCGCTAAATGTTATAAAAAATATATGCGTATTCTGACTGATTCGTTTGAACGACCCTGTAGCATATAGAGTACATACAATGTACAAGGATAATTAAATATGAATAACCCTTTTTTTTCTGCAAATATTTCTCCCATGTACGTTTTTGATGACGAAATTTTTGTTTTCTTATAAAACTTTTGTCCGATAGTATTTTTCTCCCCATTTTTAAACGAGGAATTTCTTTAAAATGTTATCAAGTAGACTGGCGTGGAATAGACGTCTGCTCGCCGCCCAGTCGCAGCGGGGAATGATAAAATTTCGGCTTGAGCCGGGGTAATCACAAACAACGAACAAACAACAAACGCGAATCGAAATTAATTACTATTATATACTTTAAGAATACATTTCTTGGTCATAAATTATTTTTAATGTTTCAATAATATCATAGTAAATTATTTTTGTAAAAAAATCTCAACTTTACCAATTTGTAAGGTCATAAATAAATAGTCAAATTGAGGGATTTTCGTCACAAAACGCGTCCTCGGATTTATTTATTAGTAATTTTATTTGAAATAAAAACAAAATTCCTATACATACATATGATAGATAATTTATTGATTGTTTATACTGTATTATTATATGATTTGAAATATTTGTTGTATAATACAACTTCGCATTTGAAAATGCAACAAATCTGCGCATCGTCCAACGGTAACACTTTATTATGGTATTAAAATAATATTATTTTTCAAAATTTAACATCTTACTTTACTAGATAAAATAACGATCTTTCGAAATCAATTTGTGTTTTTCTCTAGAAAAGTGTCCATACGTCTAAAACTGGCCTCAAAAATGCCAAATTTCAGGTCAAGTCTACCTATTTCGCCTTAATATGGAAAAACATTTTCTATAAATTAACAATACGCCACTTGCAAGAAGTAGCAAATCTCTCTGCATTTAACAGTGATAAATGAATAATTGTATCTTGTGGTAGATGCTCTCAGTATCGCCCTCCTGAAAGACACCGTTGAAATTTAGACTTGTTTTGGTGACCAGATCTGAATAGCGAGGATTTCCTTCCCCTCCCCAATTCCTTCAGCCGCACAGCATACCCCAATTGGGGATGCCATAGTCCCACCGGCCCCGATTAATTAAGTTTAGTTAAGACACGATTTTGATATATCACACTGTCAGCAAAACGTAATGGAAATGTTAATTCTTTGAAGAATTCTTCATTTTCCAATATTGTACAAATTTTTTTTAACACGTTTATTTTACGCTGTCTGTGGAACGTACCCCCATGTTAAAACTGAATTAAGTGTAATGTTAATTAATCTTCCAGCCAAGTTACCCGAGCAGTCCATATCCATCGAAGCCCCCAAGATGCCCCCTGTAGACGAGTACATTGAGGCTGTGGTCTGCAACACTGCCGACCTTAAGGAGAATGAGATGAAGTCTTTAGAGATGGGGCCCGGGGGCGCTAAAGTCCTGGTCATCAAGCAGGATGGGCAGATCTCCGCTATCGGAGCCAAGTGCACCCACTATGGGGCCCCGCTGGTGGGGGGCGCGCTGGGCAAGGGCCGCGTGAGGTGCCCCTGGCATGGAGCCTGTTTCAACACCAAGACGGGGGATATTGAAGATTACCCGGGACTGGATTCCCTGCCATGCTACCAGGTCAATGTGGCAGATGATGGCAGCGTAAAGGTAAGAATAAAGCATTCAACATCTTTATTTTTATGTCATTTTTTGTGTATTTTTATGTATATATTTATTTTGTTTTTCTAATTTAATATTTATTTTTTTATAATTAATTGTGTGTACTTTGTGCATGAAAGACATGGAAGACAATGGCAGTATGTAATATTACATTAGAAAGCTAGTTTGTTCATGCTCTTGCCTCGACCAACTGTCCATAGACAAAGTCCTACAGTGAACAGTAGGGTGGAACACTTTTGTATGAAATTTTTTTTTTTTTCGAAATTCGAATTGGAATACCAGGTAAAAGTTGCTTTATGTAAATGTAAATAACACTTCTCAATTTGGAAGTTCTAGCTCGACAGCTTGAGGTCCCGCCAGAGACTTGAAATTTTATTTTTTAAGGTTTTGTAGACGTTTTGTATTAAACACCCTATAAACAAAATAATAAGTAAATATAATATATTATGCATTGAATGATAAAATAAAAGAAGATTTTAATTAATAAAATCATTTATTTAACAAGTAAACACAGGTTCAAAAAGTTATGTTGGTATGAATAACAACATTTTTTATAGCAAAAATTCTTTTTCGGCTCAAACTTTGGCTTTAGTTTTCGAGATGCTAATTTAGATTTTATGAATCCCTCTCGTCTTGTTTTGTCGAATACACTTAGAGCTGCTTCTGTCACAACTTTTACAGATCTTTCCACAGCCTGGGTGTGGCAAAGCAGTCTCATAAACTCCAACACTGTATCTTCTCCATTTTCAGTAAGATCTTGTAACTGCTCATCGGAAATATTCATCAGTATTGGGGGTTTGTATATATTTTGTTGCCAGTCAATCATATCTATGTAAGAACATGAATTTAAGTCCACTTTTGGCACCTCGAACATGGGCAAAACAGAATTTTTATTAACTTGACGAGCCTTTAAAATGCGTCTTGTAGTGAGTTCTCTAATGTGTTTACGGGAATCTGTTATCATACCCAACAACAAGTTTTCTGGATGGGCAAAGTAACTGTTTTGAATTATAACAGGGTCCACTATCTCTAACAACTCGTTGGACAAATATCTAGTGCTGTTAATGAGCTTCCATAAATGATTTGAACCATCTTTGCAGGATGAATTTGTTTTCATAGCACACCAAACAGGAGGGTATGATTATACGACAAACGTTGCTAAAGTCACAAGATTTTGTTGTGGATTTTCTTTAGAAATATACAAATGCAGTATGCAATTAGCTCTTGTCAACCAGCGAGCATGGGGTAGTTTACCTGGGCTTCTCTGTAGTAAATCAGGAGAGCAGGATCTATTTATGACGGCAGTAGTAATTTCTTGTAAATATTTCTGGTCTGTACTGTTAACTGTGGATATTTGTAGAGGTAGTTCATCTACTATCTTCTCAAAGTTGGCCAACAGCAGCGTCTCGCATATCTCGAATGCTTTACCAATTTGACCTGCAAATGATTTAGGTCCTGCAGTAGGGCCATCCAAATAGGTAAACAAATATCTCAATGGTAACTCATTGGCGTGTAAGAGACAAATTATCCATTGCAATGGTCGAGATAGTAGATATCACGCCTCCCACTTTCCCTGTATTTGTGTTTGTTCCATCACAGCCAACAGCCATTAAACCCTCTAGTGATATCTTTTCAGTCGTTAAAAAGCTGTGGATAGCTCTTTCAATATTTCTTGCACTGCCCGATGTTGGAACCCCTTACCCAACATAAACAGTACCTGGTTCTTTTATAATCGAAATATGTTCCTCTTGAACAATCACTCTAAGCCTCTTCGATCTTTTTAAAACAGTTTTAGCCGTCTTGTCTTTCCTTCCATCGAAATATAATGAGGAAACTTCTGTTACTCTTTCTTCGGTTAAAATTTGCTCGCGTACTTTCTGTCTTATTCTTCTTAGTTTCATCCTATCTATTATGCCTCATTTCTTGTTTTAGAGTATGTAATCTTCTATTATATCTGGATAAGATCCGTTCTTTCTAAAACCATTAGTCAGTTAGTGCGTTGGTCTTCTAAAAACATTTGTTCCTCTTTTGGCACTTGTTTTCTCTCAAACAAGTACAACTTACAAATCTTTACATTTACTTGCACCTATGTCAAAAATCTTTCTACTTTATACTCTTAACTCTTCTAACTTTTCTTCCTTAAGTTTCTTCAAAGACTTTTTAAAATTATAACACTTCGAGTGATAACTTTTTAGTAACTGTAAGATTCGTTTGTGTGTTCTTCTTCTTAATTCTTCAATTTTCGTTCAAACATTTCGGCAATTTCCAAAAATGTAGGTTCTTTTGTTGTGTTATTCCTTACTTTTAAGTCTTGTCGAACCCATTCGTAGAATTTCATCACATTTTCATACGTAGGTAGGATAATCTCTTTCAACTCTGCACCTACACCAAATATCGGACATTTTAAATTTTGTCTTCTAGAAGTAATGTTAATTCACTTAAAAAACGTTTATCAATACTGAATATAATAATACAAAAAAAACATAATGGTGTACTCGTGAATATAATTGACGCGCGACCTTTCACCTTGAGACAATTATCGACACTAGTTTAAACAAAACACTGCATTTCGTAGACTGTCACGTGCCGCCCCCCGCTTTGTTCCAAACTTTTCTCCTCTGTAACAGCGCCAAAGTATATTAAAAAAAGAAATATTTGATTGCAATAGCTAGTTAACTATATTTTAATATGTTATAAAATAAAATAAACCTATTTTAATAAATTCTGTACTATTTTGTAGGCCTCGCAAATAGCCCCTAAGCTGTCGTTTTTGTAAATGTTCGATGTCTTGGCGGGGGCTCTTACCGTTATCTGATATTTTTTATATTTTTAATTGAGGTAATTGATGGCAATTGGCAACTTAATACAACTATTCCAAATAAATATTTGAAAAAAAAAAATTTCATTCCGCCCTAGTGAACAGTGCTATTTAATTATGGATTATCATTCATTTAATATTATCTCTAGGATATTATAGGCCCACATGGGTTATCACAGATTACTATTGTGTTTATTTTAACTATAAAGCAGAAACTTTTTGTGTGTGAAACAGCCAATCTCCATTTAGAGTTTTAGATCAATGCAACTATTTTCAGTTTTGTATTGTAATTTCAATCACGAGTTATGGAACTCTTAATTATTCATTGAATTGTTGAATAATATGCCATATTGTTTATTCAAAAATTTTTTCATTGTTCAATAAGAAAAAAGAGATTTTTTCAAGGACTACTAGTAATGTTCTGAAAATCCTCGAATTCAATTGTTAATTTATGGTAAATTAGCTGTTCAATAATATGTATCTTTTATTTCATATTATTTGCGCCGAAACATATAACGAATATATTTTCCTTTTGTAATTCGAAGATTGTGTAAGGTAAACTGCACAATGACAGTGCAAATTTATTTATAATATGTTACTAGAACCTTCTCCTATAATGTAAAAATTATAGCACCTTCCAATGTCAATTGTCCAAGTTATACATTACTGCCTAAAAATATCCCAGCCAAAATGCACTATCATTCATTGATTGACCTTGTACATCTTCTTACTGAAATTCCCATAACCTGTTTTCTGTCACGCTGTGACGACTCGACAAACTATAAATATAATGTGTCCAAAGTCAGAAAACATCCATTAAAAAAATAATAACTAGACTTAGAATGGCCTTGAAATCTAATCTAGCTGATAAGTAAGTAAGTAAGCTGTTAACCCTTCAGGCCTAAAAGGACATTATTAGCCAAAAACATCATATTCCACTATAGCCTTTGAAGGACATATCTGACCGGGACGTCAATACATTATAAAAGTATTTTTATCTTTTCTCTAAAATGTTATGTGATATGTTCGTGGATATCATTTGATTGATAAATAATTATTTTTTATAGTTTGTATCAAATATTTATACATTTATTACATGAATAAATTTTTTTTTTAAATTGTCAAAGTGAATAATTACGAATTGGCGGCATTTTTTTTTTTGACAGTTGAAAGTTAATAAAAATATTTATATTTTTTTATTGTATAAAAAGCATAAAAAGTGAAGTGACAGTTTATTACTAATTACCTACACAAAAGGAATATATTTTATAAATATCGAATTCTTTCTACTTTCCAAGTCAAAATGTCCTGGAAAGATTTTGTTAACATTTTCATGTTTGATGTTTTTTCGAAGGAAATATTTCAATTACAATTTAATCTAGTTTCTAAAATAGTATTTCTTTTAATGACAATATTCAAAAATAAGCATATGTAGCACATTTTAGATACCTTCGAAGCATTCCGAAATACCAAGAAAATTCACCATGTCGTTGGGACTTGTTAGTAAAAATATTTAAAAACTGGAAGGGTTAATCACAATGTTACAGTATATTTCCCCATATTGGGATAATTGTTAGTATTTAGTGTGACACATCTTGCAAAGGTTGGAAATCCATATCAGAAAATGCTTACTAAGCTAATGGCCAATTAGCGTTGTACTTAATAAATTATTTATCTAGATATCGATTATTTAAGAGTGGGGAAACATGTTAATTCTTAAAATGGTTGATTTAAATTCTCTTGAATGAATGATTAGCACTCAAGATAATATTACAGAACTTTTAAACTAATGTTTAAAATTAATTTGAATGAATTAGTAATCGAAATAATGTTGCAGAACATTTCCTAATGTATAAAATTCATTCTGATAAATTCGTAATCAAAACATGTTCCGGAACGTTTCCTAATATTTAATCTTTGAATTAATAGTAATCGAAATAATGTTTAAAATTCGATTTAACAATCTAAAAAATGTTCTTATTTTTTTTTCGTGACCAGATCTGAATAGCGACGTACGTCCTAAACTTCCTCTCCCCCATCTCCTTCCCCTACCCAATTCCTTCAGCCACACAGCATACCTGCATAGCACCATGCATAGCACAAAGGATAAAAAATTATTATCCTGAAACACCCACGCAAATTGAAAAAATCACCCATTCTCATTAAGAATAAGGACTCATGTTGATAAAATGAAATTCATTATTTATATAACCTTCTTTGAAATGAAAAAAGAAAGGAAATAATAGCCCATTGTTGAATAGCCGACAAGGTATTTATGTTATACAATGGAGAAATATAGAATATATAAAAAGAGTTGATCACTGTTACACTTTATCAAGGTCTATCAAGATCAACTGTGTTGCGTAATATAATACATAAGTCTCGGTAAATGTGTACAGGTTGTACCAATAAAATCGTTTCATGACAACAGAACACTGAAAGACAAAATAAACTAACCAATTATTTTATCATATCGGGTTACTCAATTAAATTTACACACAATTGACGGCTTTATTAAATAAAATCTACTATACTTTGAAGAAATAGAATTTTGACTAGGAAGATTTATCCCGTTTTAGGGACAGTCAATATATATCTATGAAGTAGAAAATCTGTTTATTTTTGTCATGTAAATACACAAACGGTGAGCTCTGGCATCATGCAATTTGCACTGCTTTTAGTCAATTTTATAGGTCAATTCCACTTTTCCCACTCGCAATGTTATTTCTATCAAGAGCTATGGAGCTTTGAAACATTCATTTGACTGTTAAAAAAATATGGCCAGACACAATATGTACATTTTTTTAAAAACATTTTGCTATTATTCAAGGAAACATACCTGTAAAATGTAGAAATATATTGAGTATTGAAACTTTTGAACAAAACCGGGTAAACATCCAAATTATTAAGGACATCCAAATTGCAAACATCAAATCTGGGTATCATTTCGACAAGCTGGAGGCAAACCACGTGACCATATTTTTGGGACCAGGAGGGTTTGAGAATGCTTTGATTAAACTGCGACATCAGTTGTACGTTGGCCGCCGAAGAAAAGCAAAGTTCGCTAAAGTAAGGTAACGGTTTGCAGCGCAGTCCATTGCGGGCAAAGATATTAGAAGAACGAGATGTGCTATGAGCAGTTCATACTGTGTGGAATTGTTTTGCCGAGTGTCGCCGGTTTTGTTCACCAATACTACTGCACACCTTCGCTTACGCTAAGGTATCCGCACTAATACATAGAACAGATTCCTGTGCGTACACGTCCCGATACCGTTCAAAGTACCCTAATTAGGTAGTACTCCGCCTACGGTCCGGCGGCCAACATAGCATATCTCGTTCTTCTAATATCTTTGTTTGCTGGACTTTTTCTGTGCAGAATCGGAATGTTCGTAAAAACGGTTAAAAAGCCAAAAAATCGTGTGGCGTAGCGACGCTAAAAGTAAATGAGGTGGGTAAATTATAACACATTGGTAAAAGTGTCTAAATAGTGTAACAAAATATTCAATTTTGGAAACATCCCAGAACTTTTTTTCACCCAATTTGTAATTTGCTTCAATTTATTTTCTCCGACTAATTGGTGATATTAAAAGGCAATTTGCCTGTACACTGTCAGATTTGTTTATTGACAAATTACAGAAAGGGAGTGGTTTTTTCTCATTTCCCCAATGGGCTGGTCTAACAATTTGAATGTCTGTGGTATAACTACCATTTGACTTGCGCCAAACTATAACTAATAGAATTTTTCAATAGTGATTAATTAAATGACTGCAGTCATTTAGAATCTGATACAGTGAGATACTATCGAAGAGTGGATACCATCACAGCTATTCCACATTTTTATTTAAATCCTAATTTTTAAATGTTACGATTAATTATTTATCGTGATGTATTTTTTTTTTTGGACACACAGTACTGTATGCATTTGTTTGAATGTCTCTCATGGCACACCTGACTATTTTAATATAATCGATTTCAATGTGTACATATTTCAAAATGCTTTATGTATGTAGTCAGCAGCCATCAGCCAGCCGTTGGTTGGTACATTCTTGCCATTAATATAAATAATTATACATTTTATAATTAAATTCAGTTTTGTAAGAACACTTTCAATTTTTGGGAAGGCTGTGAAATTTTGACTTTATTTAGTTACACAGTATTCATTGAACTATAATACTAAGATTAACCTCAAGTTATTACGAAAGCAATATGGCGGGTTGTGTAAATTGCGGTGACCGGATAAATCATCACATCTTTAAAAAGTTATATAAAGTCATGGAAAGTTATGAAACAAAAACTATATTAACTGGGTTAAGTAGGTTAGGTTAGGTTAAAAAAATAATTTTTTTCATCGTTTCTAATGACTTTATATCACTTTTTAAAACTGTATTGAATTGTCACTGTGTTGAGTTATCATGGAACCGTAAATTGCACACTGCACAAACACACAAATTGATTATTTTTATTGAGTGTTATGTGGGAATGCTCTTCAAAATAATGAAAAAAACGGCCTGCCAAAACAGTAAACCATAAATTATTTTGTTAATTAGAAAATTTGTATTAGAATGCCCACATTTCTCAGATAACCAATCAATAATGAAGTTTTCAGTAAATCTCAATATGACAGTTATACAAATTTTGATCTAAGAAAGTGAAAACAAATAATCTACATTTTATCTTCATCTATTCGTTAAAGAGAACACAATAAATGAAATTTATTATATTGCAATATTTAATTTCAGGTGCGAGCAAAGCGAACAGACTTGGAAACAAACCGTCGCGTCAAACCCGCGGGGCTTCGCGGCGCCGAGGACAACACCAACTACGTCATCATCGGAGGAGGTCCCTCGGCCGCCGCCTGCGTGGAGACCCTGCGCCAGAACAACTGCACCGGCCGCGTCATCATGATCTGCAAGGAGAATGCCCTTCCCTATGACCGCATCAAGATATCCAAGGCCCTCGACGCTGACATCCTCAAGCTCCAACTCAGGAGCGAAGAATTCTATGCACAGAACGACATTGAAATCCACAAGGGTGTCGAAGTCACTAAAGTCAACACAGATAAGAAAACTGTCTCACTTTCCGATGGTGAAAGCATGAGGTATGCTCATCTGTACATCGCAACTGGCTCTAAGTCAAGATTGTTACCCATTGCGGGCAATGATCTAAAGAATATCTTCACTTTGAGGACGATCACAGACGGTGGAAAGATCCACACTGCGATGGGAGTCAATAAGGACAAGAACGTGGTCATATTAGGAGTTAGTTTCATTGGAATGGAAGCTGCAGCTTACTGCGTAGGCAAGGCTAAGAGTATCACAGTCATTGGCAGAGATAATGTACCATTCCTGCCCATCTTTGGTGAGAAGGTCGGTGCCAGCCTCATGAAGATGTTCCAGGATAAGGGAGTGCAATTCAAAATGAACAATAATATCAAATGCTGTCATGGACAAAATGGTGTTCTGAGTTCCGTTGAATTAAACGACTGCTCTCATTTAGAAGCTGATATTTTGATAATGGGAGTCGGGTCCCTCTACAACACGAGCTTCCTGAAAGATTCAGGTATCACAATGGAGCAGAATGGATCCATTCCCGTTAACGACAGACTCGAGACGAATATTAAAGACATCTACGCAGGTGGAGATATCGCTTACGCTCCTGTATTCTCATCTGGCGGCATTAAAGCGGCAATCGGCCACTTCGGTCTAGCTCACTACCACGGTCGTGTGGCCGCCTTGAACATGCTAAACATCGATACTCCCGTCGAATCCGTGCCTTTCTTCTGGACTCTTCTGTTTGGCAAGTCCATCCGATACTGCGGATACGGAAAATGGCACAGCTTAAGGATTGAGGGAGACGTGAACGAGCTTAAGTTCGTAGCTTTCTACTTCAACGAGGAGGGGAAGGTTATTTCCATGGCTTCGTGCCAGAGAGACCCGATCGTGGCGCAGTTTGCCGAGCTTCTGACCCAAGGCAAGTCCCTACATTCCAAGGATCTGGAGATAGATCCCTTCGCGTGGACCAAGACTTACTTAAATTAACTAATTTACTGGTGTTTAATAATACACACCCGTAGGAATCTTATAGCTATGATTGAATTAACAATTCCGGAAAACAGAACTAATAATACTGTATAGTAACAACCCGAGTTACGTAGCTTGAGTAAAATTGCAGGTACGTAAAAAGGAAATCACGAAAAATAGAAAAAAAATCTGCAAAACTATATAAAATTTTACACCAACTATTTTATTTCAAATAAGTAAAACCCAAGCGCACTTGCTTTAGTGCATTTTGTAAATTGTTTGTTTAAAGTTTGATATGCATAAATGAATAGCATTGTATACTATTAACTCGTCGACTGCTCCAATCCTTGTTCGGTGTTATTCGGCTACTCTAATGAAGCGCCTCGAAGATCGTTAGGGGGGTATTTATCCATGTGACACATTTTAAGCCTATTTACATGGTGTTTGGGTTGAGGCAGCACATGATTAGTGTAATATTTACGTTTATCACCGCTACATAGTATTAAATTCGACTTACGTAAAATTCAAGTTATCCAAAGGTTTACGAAACGCATTACTTACGTAACTCAGGGCATTACTGTATTATATTTATTTACAACGACAGGTGATTCCATCTAAACATCAATGTTTTGCCTTTGTACAATATTATATATTAATATTACTATTTAGTTTAAATTTAGCATATTCTGTTAGCTTATTTCCGCAATCCCTAGACACTGTTACTCGAGGACTGTCCTTACTACATATTACATACTAGTAAATTATTGTAATTATTATATGTAATTGGATGAAGTGTTATTTTTATAACACAGTAACATGGACAGAGCAATTTGTTTGATAACCACTCGAGCGATAGCTACCCAAGTTTAGATATGTAATTTTTATTACTTAAAATTAATTATTAAATTCTTTTTTTATAAAACCTAAAAATATGCGATGAACGGTGAAATCTAGGCGGATTCATTGGCTTTCAACCTCAGTAAGCCGTTAATATTTGGAGTTATGATATTAATTAAATCAAATTGCCGAATCGAAAACCAAACACCCGGAAATCTCCATCGCTCGGGTGGTCAATAAACTACAGGGTTTTCCAATAAGAGGTGTTATTTTGATATTCAATCGTAAAAGATCAATGGTTTCATTGCATGTGTGGCACGTAGCGCCGTCTTGTTGAAAGTAAACGTTGTCCAGATCAATACCATCCAATTCCGGCCATAAAAAATCATTAATCATCTCTCGATAGCGCAATCCATTCACCGTAACTGTTGCTCCAGCCTCATTTTCGAAAAAATAAGGACTCCGCCGGACCATAAACCGCACCAAACAGTAACACGTTGAGGATAGAGAGGCTTTTCAACAATAACTCTTGGGTTTTCCGAGCCCCAGATGCGAAAATTTTGCTTGTTGACGAAGCCACCGAGGTGGAAATGGGCCTCATCACTCAAGATGATTTGCATTTGATTCACTCAAGTGAATTTTAATAATTTCATGAGTTGTTGAAGCGTGTATCGTTCCTTTTTTATTAATGGCGTAGTTTATACTTGTCAAATGTCAAAAAATGACAGCTTCAAAAGTAACATCTACCGAAATAGCGGGCTATTCAAAATAAAACCTCTTATTGGAAAACCCTGTATGAAGAAACACAATTAACATTAAGACATCAACATCAGACGTCAAAGTTTGAACATTTTACCATTAAATAAATATCTATTGATTTATGTGCCTACCTGCTCATTTTACATTGTATTTTGAATATTCATTTTGACAAACGGAAAATAGGTACCTTCCTACCTATAGCCACTGTTTACTGTGTTAAAATAATGTGTTGTACAATATTGAAATTCACACTCTTTTATAATATTGTATCAATACATAAATGTATTAGGACGGGTTGTTTCGGAGAATTTGAACAATTCATCAAATTTCAACGTTCATTTTCGGGTTCTGTGAAAGATTTATTCAAGTTCTGTTTTTATATCATCGTAGGCTAGTTGCTTGACAAAACTGAAATAAAAACAGAACTTGAAAAAATCTTTCACATAACTTGAAAATGAACGTTGAAATTTGATGAATTGTTCAGATTCTCCGAAACAACCCGTCCTTACCTTTCTGTCACTGAATCCTTGAAATGCAAGTCAAAATGGTGTCTAGATGTAATTTTTTTATTCTTACTTTAGTGAAATATGATTTACCTCATATTGGAGGTAGTGCAGTATTTAAATAAATTATTAAATATTTTTTACACATCATAAGTACTATTATTTATAACTAACTATTTTTTTATGAATATTTTATAATATTTTTTAAATTTGATATTTCGCTTATCAGACTAAATATATTCCAGTTCTTGAGAGAATGATTTTGGTTTCAGAAAATTGGTATTATGTACTTATTTCCCACATACTAAATTTGTTTGTAAAGTTTTAAATTATGGATAGTGTGGAAAGTACATAAAGATCACAGTGCTAAGTTTGTTCTTTTTCGAACATGAATATTGTTGAGGCAATCTATTTATATAATTTGAAATGTATATATAATGTTGATAAACATTTTGTACAATATGTTCTATAAAAATATATTAAATTTAATACTGGACTATTATTTTAACAAAAATTAACTCTTTTCATAAATAGTTATTGGTGTTTTATAAATTTGGTGCCTATTTTAATGTGGAAAAAATTTCTACACTTCATAAGACAAAAATTATATCGCAGGGTAATTTCTACAAATCAGAATTTCCGAATTAGCATTTTCGAATTATGTAAACACAAAAATCATACATTTATTTCCTTGCCCATGTATGACCAAATCCATAAATATGTGTCTATGGCATACATGTATTCTCAAACACAATATATGTGTATGTGACATACATGTACACCACACATGTGTCTGTGGTATCCATGTACACCACAAACACAAAATATGTGTTGTGGCATCCATGGGTAAGAAAGTAAGTTGATTCACGCTGGCGTTGATGTTGATTTCGGAGTTGCCTGATTGTAGTAATTATCCCTCCATATTTTAGATGCGATGGGTTCCTATAAAGTGTAGTTTAGGAACCAGTACTGTAGGCAAGAAAATAAACTTATGGATTTAATGTGTGCATTATTATTCAAATAAGCACATATCTATGATATACTTATGTTAGCAATAAGTTTTTACATACTTGAATAAACTAATAATAAAACTTATTCTTTAAGTAATAATTGAACATTTCAATGACAGCCATTTCAGTTTGTAAAAATTAATGGGTCAACTCACTTCATTTGAAATAAAAAATTTAAAAGAGATTTTCATTGAACGAATTTGTTTAAGTAAGTACTTTTTTTATTATTGTGATTCGATTTTTTTCTTTCAAAAATGTGGCAACTCGTTTGATATCTAATGATGAGTACAGTACATAATCATGTGTACTTAATTCCATTTATTTTTAATATTAACTACAAAGGTATGTTACTTAGTATAATTTACGTACTATGCTGTTAAAAAAGGTGTTAGTTAGGAAGTTGTTAAAAATATTCTCCTATTTGAAACCAAGATAGTTCAATAATGAGCAAAGTCCATGTTGAACTAATTTTATTAATAACTTTGTAGTATCTGAAATGTTGAAGGCATAAAAAAAAATAAAGCACACAAATTCTAAAGATCAGTGATTAAATATTATGAAGATTGTGAAGTAGTAAACATTTTAATGCGTCTTATATGTTACATTATATTATGCAAGTTTTATAAAACATCAGATTCTTTTAACTTTTAATTTTCAATGTTTTTATATATTTATGTTTTGAACAACTGACTTTAAGATCAAATATCTCACCGTACAGTGGTTCTAACACAATCAATTTATAGTGAGTTTGATAATCAAATGTGATGCGCAGCTTGGATCACATACGATCCACAGGGAAAAAGTCCAAAATTAGTTCATAATAAATCAAACCTTTCGGTTTTTATAACATACAGTACTTTTCAGCTTGTGCGGGCACAATAAACCTTGAATATCCCCCAAATATTATAGATGAAAACATGTGTAAAAAGAATGGATTCAAGATTTTTGTCAACAAATCTCATAAATAGATTACTGTTTTTTTTTTGTTTTTTCAAAAAATCGAGCCAGATCCGAGAACTTCCAGCTAGTGTACTGTAAACAAAGTTGAACCAGTGTAAATTTGGTTAGTACCAGGAATTTGTAATATACTAATACAATATTTGTAATTTTTCTCGACCTAGCTCAAAAACATTTATCGATTTATTATTTAATTTGTCGTTGACTCATTGTCTCTGCCGTAAATACACTGGTTCGACAATAGGTCTTAAAGCTTGATTAGAGGAAATACTTTTCCACCAAAGTGTCTCTAAAAATTGTGCCTCAAATTTTATACATAATATTCTTACATAGAGTATCAAATAGAAATAGAAGAATCCTTCGACACATTCACATAGAAATAGGTAAATAACATTTATTTGAATAATAATTATGTCTGTAGAAACTCGAAGATCTTGTGATTAGTCCTTTTTTATTAGTGCAATTATTAACTCCAGGCAATTTGATTCTTATTAAAATATTATCGTTCAATATTCTATTAAAAAGTTCCTAAAAGGACCTCATTTTATTCACTGTGAAAGTACCTACCTGGCTTAGTGATTTTTTTTATGCATTGAAAATATAATACTTTTTTTTTTGTTACAATCCCAATATTAGAATGTTATTGAAAATAGTAGTATGTACCTACTTAATCAACGATACTCTCCATTGAGTATTCAGTGGTGTTGTTATTTGGCTTTGTATATTGTGATAAATAATAACTCCTGTATATACCCCAAGTATAAACACGTATTATCGTCCAATACCAGTATTAAGGCGTTAAATTATACCATATTTTAACGTAAGTTCGCACCAAATAAAATGTAAGCTTCAAATAATGTGTTTTTATTGTACCAAATTTCACCAACAAAATATAAATACTTTTACCATTTTATGAAATTAAATATGTGTAAACACTTGGTATCTATCTTATTATGCCGTAGAAAGTCAAATAATAGTCTGTAAATCCGTATATAACTGTTTATTGAAGATTCAATCTCAAATTGAAGCAACTACCATATCTTTTCTTCCGCGATCTATTGGCTGATGTACAGTTGCCATAGCAACCGGAAACCCTTCCTCGTCTTGTATTTCTGCTAGACTGCTAATTGCGCCTCACTGCTGGCCACGTTAAATAAATGGGCGTTACATATGTCCAATTTGTGTGAAAATTTCACTAATTCGTACCATCAGGATAGATGTCCTATGCCCATAATTGTTTTCATCCACACAACGCCCGCCAATGCACTGAGTCGCTCCCAGTTAGCAAATAAATAACTAACCAGTCAAAGCCGCAAAATAGCATATGAAATCAATTGTGATTATAATAGTGTATTTCAGGCCTTCCCATCAATGTTCTAGTATTGAGTAGGACACGATTTCAGACTGAGTTGTGTGAGGTACTCAAATACTGAAATGAGGTGTTGAGGTATCCCACCACTAATGAGGTTAGGTGTGAAAGAGCTATAAAGGCGAAGAGCTAGAAGTATATTTTGTGAGGTGGCGGGATATTTAACGTTTTTGTAAGGGACATTTGTAGTGAATCTTGTGTTTGGTACTCAACACTATTATGCAGGTATTTATTAACTTACTTGCTACATAGCGGCTCAGTGCATTGTGTGAACGGAACCATTCTCTTTTTTACCCTACTCAGATGGAATTATTTGCCGGTCCTCTGTGTTTCCTCCTTTCCACATACAACATTGGCTTCTTCAAGACCCAGGATTCTCTCCTTCCTTTCCTCAAAAAGACCCTCCATGAAGCATTCCCAAAGATGACTTAATAATTATATTTAAGATTGTCTGTGGCGAGAGGGCAGCGGCTTGACTTCAATTTTTATACAAATCTTCAGTTTTTTTCTGAGATTGATGGAATTTTACACATTTGATCGTCAAAAGAAGAGGAAGGTCCACTGTCTACATGGGATTTCGAAAAACCACCCCATCCCCTAAAGCAAAATTTTGATACTTAAATTTTAAAATGAGAGAAAAGTTACTAGATAGTTAATACAACTGATTTATTAACTGGGACTTCAGCTATACTCAGAATAAAATTCAGTATTTTTACAGTAACCACAGATGATTTTTATTATTTTCACTGCAGTAGTTGGGCATAGTAGCGGGCACAGGGAAATTAATATGTATTCTTTATAAATTAAACAAAGAAGAAAAAACAAGTGGGCAAATTGTACAGTTTCTCATTTTATTTTCAAAACATTACCTTTTTTAATTCATATAATATAAAAATACTTTACTCCAAATTAAAAAGCACAATACACCTCTTGGAATACTTTTAAAATTACCTAAAAAAAAGATTGAAATTTGTAAAAATAAAAACACTGAAAAGTTATTTTCAAATTAATTGTGCCATTTTTTTGTTTGACTAAGGGCGAATCAATCAATGTTATTATTATTACCCGAGAAGCATACGAAAGGTTCAGGATAGCTTAATAAGGAGAAATTAATATTAATATTGTTTTTTTCAATTAGCAATCAAAATATTTGTGGAAATAACAAGAGATTTGCTAAAAACACAGGTCTTTGGCTCTTCTGAACATTTTGCGTTTTGGAGTTATGCTCCGTTTGCTTCTCGGATACAGATATATTTTTAAATAAAGACATACACATAAAAATTTTAATACTGTTTAAGTAAATTAATATAAATAAAATATGAATACTGCATCAAATAAATAAATACATACTCTCAATGTAGAAAAGATGAAACCTAGGTGAATTAAACGAGTACATAGTTTATATGAGCGCAGGCGAATCCAAAATCTAACACCCAGAAATATCTATCGCTCAAGGATTTTTTTTTGTAAATACGCCATCACTCGAGTGGTTGTATACCAAAACAGTAGCGAATAGCGAGTTTCTAAAACAATCCAACATTTCAATAATTAATTTTAAATAGAAAATAAATCAAATTTGTAAATATAAAGTTTAAATTGCTTTTAGTAGTTAACAACAATACATACATGTATATATTTTTTTTAATAGCGCTTCTGGCGCTAGTAAAATTAGATTGTTATTGTTATTTGTAAGTTTCTACATATGTCATTAAGATAGTAGTTATAGGCCTTAGTCGTAAGTCACTAGTTATAAGTCTTAGATGTAAGTCACTAGCCCTTGAGGTGATTTTTCATGAAAACGGCGCTATATAAATTAGCCAAATATTATTATTATTATTAATCAACCACATACCTAGATGTAATTCACATAAAGCTCTCCTGAAAATTTTTGAAATTAGCATTTAGCGGGTTTTGAAAAAACAGTCCTCAATTTGTTCTGGCCACTATTTTTATTGAAATACATATATATATAATTGGCAGTTTTTCATACTTTTTACATTGAAATCAAATTTGACACACTTTGGTTGTTCACGCAGTTGAAAAATTCTACAAATGCTACCTATTTTTATACGAAATTAAATTTTAAGTCCACGATTTAAAAAGAAATACTTTCGTCTCTGATGAATGTGAATTACGTTTGCAAATTTAACATTTCAGATCTAATTTATCACAGAAAAAAAAGGAATTATAGATTTATTGCAGCCAGAGGTTACACAGTATAATGTTTTAAACTTGTTATTCGACTTCAGAAATGAAAACTAATACAATGTAAATTACAAACTGTTAAAACTTGTTGAATATTCAAACTCCAACACATTTACACTTGTCTCTTTTCCGCTAGTGGAAGATACTCTCAGTATTGCCCCGGTGTAAGACCACCATTCAGAATTGAAAGACGTTGCTTGAAATGGCTTTGGCCGTGTTTCACTAGCACTTAGCCTCACAACATACCCCAATTGGGGATGCCATAGTCTCACTGGCTCCAGATGGTTGGGAGCAGTTGGGAATATTGTAATCACAATAAGAAGGTGTAAGCAAGACAAAAGACTGTTTATCATGACAGGCAAGGGACATCACTGTTGGAAGTGTATAAATATGCACCAATATACACAGAATGAAGTATGTATTGTGTGGTTCAACTCTAATTGCACAATCTATTACTGATTTGACAGTAAGCAAAACTGGGTGAATGTAAAATAGAGAGGTTCTAAAAATCATTTTCACGGAAAGCATTCATTAAAGTTCATAAATACTATTTTAATTAAAGCGCTCACAACTTCTGAATACACATTTATTTATCTTCTTCATAAATTAATTATTAAAATTACATTAAGCCCCCCACCTTGTCCCTTAATAAAATACAACATAATAACGCTCCACTTTCAAACTCACAATGTTATTGGTAATGTATATTTCAGATAATATAAAAGAAAAGTGATTTACAAAATATTATATAAAATTCATCTTTGAATGTATTAAGTACGTATGTACGTAGGAATGTGTTAGAATTAACTATCTTTAAACGATTATATAATAAACAAATACAAATTAACGATTAAATAGTATGTAAATAAATGAGAGTACACCGATACAAAGCCTTCCAAAACATGTCAATACATAAGGCAGGAAGAATTTTCAGAGTAAAATCAGTTACCATATTTAAAAACCAAAACAGTCAAAATTTTTTCTTTATTACTAATTACTAATATTATTGGAAGATCTATAAATTGTTAAAATATTTAAGTACATAGTCATATAACAAAGGAATAATAAAATACTATAAATAATTACAAGTCTTGCATAAATAAATATTTTGTCTATTATTTAATCTATGTATTTCTTTTAAAACTGAACAGATAAATCTCCACGAGTGTGATTTCTACCCAAGTGCACACCCCAAAACACACTTCTAGTAGTTTCTAACAACTTAAGGCGTATACCTTGTTAAATAAACGACAATAAATAAAATAGTTCCATTTGGAGAGAAATTCTACACCCTAAGCATTAACTTCCTACAGCTCCACCTTAATGTCGTCAGACTTGCGGTTCTTGGAGCGCCTTCTTGACTTGGTGTTGGAGAGCAGCTCGTAGGCCTGCTGGACCTCGAGGAAGCGCTCCTGCTGCTGCTCGCGCCGCAGAGGGTCGCGTTCCTTGTCGGGGTGGAAGGACCGGGACAGCTTGCGCCACTGCACCGTGATGTCGTGCTGGCTAGAGTCGCGCGTCACGCCCAAGACCTGGAAACATTTCAATTGATTTGTATTAGAAACTTGTGTGTGCAGGTCATAATATGTGTGTAAAAGTACCGGAGTGGAGTGACTCAAAAACACATCAAGTAATTACGGTGATTTTTGCTGCATCACCGCTTTCGAACAAATTGTAATTACTATGACTGTTATACTTGACAGCTGATTACAATTTGATCAAAAGGTGAAACAGACCGAGAATCGGCATTTAACGGTGAGCTGCTCAATTGTAAAAAAATGACAATGTGATGCTTATCAAATTTTGTGCTTGACTAAGGGCCAGTTGTTTCGGAAACACTGAACAATTGTTCAGATTACCAAGTTCTTCCAATGTAAGAAAATCTTCACGTCGATTTTATTCAAATTCAGATTGGGTTGTTTCAACTCCAAAAAAGCTTGTTGTGCGTAATATTTTTTTACAAAATAAATAAAACAGTTAGTATAGTTTTTATTCGTATTCAGTTAATTAAGTATTTAGTAAAGTTAACATGGTAACATGCAATCGTTTTACTGATTTATTCTATCTTTTTCCAGGATGGGAAGTTCTTTTTGAAATAAGTATAAAACCATTCTGCCGTTACTGCAGGGGTAGGCAGAGAGGACGGACTGCCAAACAAGATGGTCTTGGCACAGACTCCTCGCCTCATTCATACTTATACATCGTCTCGTACATACTCTTCTGTTATTCCGACTCTTGACATGGCCCGACACAAGTATCTGGGTTACTTGATCGAAAATGTCAATCACATGAAGAAAGTTTGTTAAATTATTGAAAAATATACATTTTTACAGTCGGCAATAGTTTGTGATACATTGGTCGACAAGAGAAACAAACTTGTACTTTTTCAATGTTTTTACCAGTTTTTTCATAATTTTCAATCACTGAAACCAACGATATAAAAACGAATTTCGACAATATTATATGTAGAAAAGGTATCTAAACTTCTTCCCACAAAACTGTTAACTTCATAAATTTTAATCGTTGGGTTTTCTTTGTGTTATTTGCCAAAATAGTCGGGTCGTTGTCACCAGTAATCGGTACATTGTAGTACATACAATCTGTCAGATCGCAATTGTGACGTTTGCGCATGCGTCATTCTTAAAAAAATACATTCCTTTTGTCGTTTCTATGATTTCAACAGAATTCGACATTTTTAATTATTCCATGCAAATCACGTCAACAATGATACACATAATTCGCGAACTAATTGAAGATAGCCATAGTTTGTCACACAATAAACTTTCGACTGACCTTTTTCTGACATCTCCCTCTAATACCTGAAAATCTTAATGCGTCGAAGTGCTCTATCTCACCGGGGTCATGTTCAAAAAGCCCTTAAAAATATATTTTGTACGATACTAAGCGCGCGTCAGACACGATAGTGCTTACCTCCTTTGTCTTTAAGGCAAAGAGAAAGAATATCTTTTTCGGTCAAAGTTTTAAGTAACCCATGCTAGGTACATACAGGAACTTCTCATTTGGGCACTAGATGGCACTGGACCCGCTACGATTACGGATTACGAATCGCCGCAAATATTTAAACTTCATTAATAATTGGGTAGTTTGTTAAATCCAATTTTTAATTATTGCAGCATATTTTTGGGGGGTCATTGTCCAAATGACCTGACTGTATACGGCTATAGTCCATCAAATATTTTCCTTTAACCCATCAGGCTAATTTATTCGCTTTTGGGAACAGTTCATATGGTCTTAAACGTAAACGGTATCAGAAAGAGAACACACCCCACTTTATATTCAAATGTAGAAGTTAAGTGTGCACGTCTATGAATCCAAAATTCCGACAGCTATACAACTTTCCGTAATTTTACTTCAGTGTTTATATGAAAAAATGTAAGCCATTTTAAAAACTTTTTATGATTGCGTTAAAATTTGAAGATTTCAAAAAATATACAATTATTTCTAATAATAGAAGGTTATTTCATCACCTTTCCAAAACAGTTTTTAGTTTTCAGATGCGTTCAGAAAAATTTATTTGGATTTTATTGCCAAGCAGAAATACACACAAATTCTCCGACCTTCTGACAACGTCTTTAACCCATAGGAGATGGCAAGAACATTCAATAAAGGCCAACATGAAGACAATACTATTTTTGATAAAGTGGATTTTTGGGTTTAACAAATCCAGTAGAAGTAATAACCAAAGGCAAAATGAATGTGTAGGGTCGACACTGCTATTGCAGGACTCCGGCTCCTAAGGATTAACAAATATAATGGTCAATATGTCTGAGGCCTGAAGGGTTAAATCGATGAAGGATTGTAAATGAAAGAATGTTAAAGTTAAAAGCTAATGAGATTATGTGCAATACATTACCGACATCGACAGTTGACAAGTGAACAAGTATGGCAGACAAAGGTGTTCCAAAACCATCAAATTTACGCTCTTGTCATTTACTGTTCACTAAATGTCACGCATGTTTCAAATTTCGGTTTTTTCACCCGCGTGGGAGTTTGGATCGTAGTTGTGACGTAGGACCAAAGTTTGGGAAATTATGGTATATTAAAGGCTTTTCAACTGTGCTAAGGAACATTGAAAGGTAAATGTTGTTGAGTCATCATAACCTATATCTGTAAGGACGGGTTGTTTCGAAGAATTTGAACAATTCATCAAATTTCGACGTTAATTTTTGGTTTCTGTGAAAGTACTATTTAAGTTCTGTTATTATACCATTTAAGGCTAGTTACTTGACAGAACTGAAATAAAAACAGAACTTGAAAAATCTTTCTCAGAACTTGAAAATGAATGTTGAAATTTTATGAATTGTTCGAATTCTCCGAAACAACCCGTCCTAAGTGTCTCCTTGAATGAAATGTATTTATAATGAATGTTCCTTACTTTGTAAGCATTCTGTTCTCCGGTGAGATCGGAGAGGTCTATAATCTGTTTCCATATCTCGTACCAGCCGTGGTGCTGCCCGTAGCTGTACGTGTCGTAAAGACTCTGCTTCAGGTCCACCCACCTGAAATTATTCCCCACAATTGTCATTGTATGACTCCATCAAACAGTTACATATCCTGATGTGCCACTATAGTCCTTCGACAGTAGAAATAATATAACACTTTTCTAATGTAGGTATGAGAATGGTCTTGCAAAATAAATAAAATCTGCACGCCTAAATAAGAAGTTTTTATTGTGATTTATTTTTGGGGTATTATGCCATGTTGCACTACCTCCTTCTTTAGCCAACATATTGGACAGCGTTACCATACCATGATGGACACTGTAACAAGCGCAACACGACATAAAATAAATCACGATAAGGCCGTGAAAATCTCAAATCGCCGCCATAATTTGTGCCTCTCGATACAATGTTTATTTTTACGTAAATAGTAGAATGCATTGCAATATTAAGATTTATATTTTGAAACATCAGTTGCTGCGATCTCGATTCTCGAACCCGTTTCAGTTTTAGATCAAATCGTGTTTCAGCTAACAAGCAAAACAATATGACCGTTATGCTTGATAGCTGATCACAATTTAATCAAAAGCTGAAACGGAACGACAATCGGCATTAAACGGTGACCGTTGAAATGTAAAAGAAATAAATGGCGCTGATCATCAATCAAATAGTGTGATGACAGTTGGAAGCCTTTAATAGGTTTATAATCTCTCTTGATAAGAAGCCAACACATTTATATATTAAGCTTTCATAAATAATGCCGCATTGGTGTTAATATTTACATAATGAAACTATCAACAGTAAGGAAACATTAGGTTTGTTAAAGTTTTTACGATTTTTATAGACGTAGTAAGTTAAAGTTAAGTTACCAGGGACTGGTGAAGAAGTGGTGAATGGCCTCGTGCAGAGGTACCTCATCTCCGTTCATATCAGTGACAGTGCCGTTGAAGTAGAGGAAACCAACCCACAGGGACAGGTAGATGCAGGCGCACAGGCCCAGCACTCCCAGGCGCCTAAACATTACATATACAGTCATTAAAAACTTTTTAAGACAGCCGTCCATAATAATTTAGCCGACATAAAATATTGTTCGTCTTGGATATGGGAAAAGGCATGTCTAAATGGAGAGTCCAACCCTCAATACTGAGGATTTACTTGTAGTAGGCTTTTGTTGTAGTTGTTTAATTATAAAAAATTACTAATAAAACATATTCCCGAGCATGGACAATCTCAATGAGAAAAACGTTAAAATAAAAAATGTTAGCATTACTACCTGATCATCGCCTTCTTCTTAGGGGGGGTCCTGCGCCAGTCTTTAGAATAGCCGTCAAACACAAAGGCGCACACAAGCGACATGGCGGCCATCCACGTGGTGTCGTCAACCAGATAGTGGCGCAATGGCATGCAGCACGCGGCCGCCACAAGACACCATGTAATACCGCCACATTGGCGACCAATGTTGCCCACGGTCCAAACGCCTGGAAATATTTAGGTTATAAAATTAAATAACATAGGAACATACCTAGCATGGCGAGCGAAAAAATACTACAACCTTTATGCACAATAAAAATTAAATTGTACTACAACCAGAGGCGGCTCTAGGGAGAATGGTCCAGAAGTGGAAGGTCAAAACTAAATTAATAATCGGGTAGTTTGTTAAATCCTTTTTTTTTAATATTAATACTATTGGAGAATATTTTGGAAGGTCATTGACCAAATGACCTCCATAAAAGATCCGCCACTGACTACATCCCTTATATGTATACAATATTTACATGTAATAAAAAATAACACTCATTAGAAAAACATTATGTATATTATAAAATACACATGATGTCCTGAAACTAGTGATACAAGCGGGAAACTGGTGTATCTACTACATATTTGGATCAATTTTGTGGTACATCTTTATTGATTTGAGCTTTTGTTTTCGAGTAAATCAAGTCGAAATTTGGAATATTTTAGGTCAAATTTGAAGTCACTACATGGTTACTGTCGGCTGTTTATTGTGTTTTAAAATGCATTGAAGACTACACCGGACTCCAATGTTTTTTTAACCCTTTAGTTGCCAAAAACAAAGTAAAAAAAAATAAATTAAATAAAACAAAATTATCAGAATGATTTCTTTTTTGGATTCTTTATCTGATGTACTGCTTGTACCACTAGTTTATGAACACAGTGTATTAGGCGGAACCTATAGACAAGAGCTTATTGAAAGGATAATCTTCAATGGAAACACTATTCATCACACACCTTCCATTGGGGGCTCCATCGAAGCCATAGTTAAGCCAGCCTCTCAGTAGCTGGGCGTACTGTACTGTGCTGTAGTTTTCAGAAACTCTAAATGGTACAAAATCGCTGACTCTCTACATATTATAAATGTGTTCTATTATCAGATTTAGCAGACACCCCTGGTGTGAAGCCCTAGATGCCTAAAAAAACTCTGAACTCTGCGCAGAAATGGAATCAATTTGTTGATTTAATTCAATTATTGGATGTCGAGTAAAATGCTGCGTGTGATTTATCAATATTTTAATGGAAGCTGATCTGAAAAACTAACATCATTGATCCCACTGGCATTGGTGCACAGCAGAAACACAGGCCAATAATAATAATAATTTGGATGATTTGTACAGCGCCGTTTTTGTGCCGTGTGTATTTGTGCGTCTCCTAAGAGTGCTGCACAAATATATATTTTTATCAATGCTCTATATTATTACTAACTATAGACTAGACTAGTGTTTCTCAATTAGTTTTTCCTGAGTACCCCTTCCAGTAAGAGCCCGAACTCGCATACCCCTCCCTTGTAGCCAAAATTTCTGTACAGTACATTGCAGTGTCCGTACAGTGCGTGCTAATACCCCTTCAAGCAACCTCTTGTGTACCCCTGGGGGTATGCATACCACTAATTGGGAACTACTGGACTAGACAATCTATTATAACAACTTATGGCTAACAGATTGCATCGACTGGTTCATCGATCAAAAATATTAACCACATTACAACTGGTTCTCCATACTCCAACAGCTCGAATGTGCAATGATTTTCCGACTTTTCTATTTCAAAAGATCCTACAGACAGCATCCCCAAAGATGAGTTTGTATAAAATATTAATTTACCCAGAGCAACAGAAATAGGAGTCAGCCAAATGAGGAACTTCCAGTTGACGCCGCCAAACTCGTCAGAGGGGATTGCCGACAGGAACATCTGCCCCCAGGAGTAGCTGACCATCACGGCGGCTATGAAGCGATTCGTGGAGAATGGTGGCTGAAATAGTACACATGCGAGTTAACACATTATTAGGATAGAATAGACACTTTGATATTGCTAAACAATGCTTTCCTCCATAAGAAGTTTTGATTTAGGGTTCTTTGAAAACTAAAATTGTTAATTATTTGGGATCGCTGGTCTCGCTTAATATGAATTTAAAAAAAAAAAAACCTTTTGATTCACCTTAATTACTATACAAGGCAACTATCTGGATTTGGGAAATTTCAATTTTAACATTCTAATTTTCAATCAAGTAAAATGAAAATTCTCTTTCGTTGTACGGGATGACAGCCATTTACAAAAATTTAACTAAGCGTGGACAGCGATCCTGCATATTTACCCTAAAATTAAAACAAGGTCTGATTGAACTCACACAAAGTTTCCCACAGAAGTCTTTTTCTTGTTGCTTGAAACACCAATAAAAGCACTCTCTACTCCAATAAAACACATTTCAGATGTTTTGTTTGAAGACCCGTGATGACCTGTCTCGAGCATTTGATTCACTTGAATTAGTCATATTTTGACAACTTCTATGGCAGAGCAGTAAGCTTCTAGGTACTAGATCTGAATCTCGGTATGGTTCTTTTCAGTAAAAATCTCGTCTCATTCTTCGGAAGAATAACGAGTGGAAGATAATGGTGAGAGACTACCATTCTAAATGGCTAGAGCTATATTTAGTGACCAGCTATGGATATACAGGGATCTCTCCACCTTATATCAATCCCACAATTTCTTCAGCTTCACAACATTATCTGAAAATAGAGATGTCAAAGTTGCACTGTCTAGAGGCAGTTGGAAGTGATTTATTTTTGGGGTGTTATGCCGTGTTGCACTATCTCCTTCTTTAGCCAACATTTCGGAAGAAGGAGGTAGCATAACATGGCATAATACCCCAAAAATAAATCACCATAATACTTTTGGCTGTGAAAATTTAAAATCATAACAAAATAAAATAACTTACCCGAGGGTTTTGTTGCATCTTGACGATGAACGCCGAAATGAACTCGGGGTCTTCATTAGCGTCCTTAACGTAGGTATTCAGCTTGAACAGGTCCCCTATCCAGCCCAGACCGCAGCCCCCCAGGGTGCTCCACCACACGAAAGCATGCCTGTCCCTGTGCAGATAGAAGTGGTGCAAACCAAACACCCCCCCAAACAGCCATAGTACGAAGGTGACCAAAAGGGACTTGTTATGACCATTTCCCCTCGACGTCATGTTGTCAAAAGATTCTATTCAATCTAATAAAATTTAAATGTTATTTTTTTTTTTCAAATTATTCACTATCTCTCTTCTATAGGAATGTTCTTTCTAATTATTTTACCTGGAAATATTCGATTTTTAAATTATTTCACTTGTTCTAATTTTCTTTTTTTTTAATGTATATATTTCACTCAAGTTCGTATTAGTTCTTTGCACAAGTTCCGTTCCAAAAATTCACAAGAGTATCTATTGTATTCAGTTTATTTATTCAGCCTGATTTCTGCACAAAACTTATAAATAAATAAATTTATGCCAATCCTGTCGCATTTATGACAAATCTTCACATTTTTTTTATTCTTTCTCTCGACAAATAAACTCAATAATATTCATATTATTATTACAGAAAATATGCAACGATCATCACTTATTTATCCAGTTGGCGTGCAAAAATTTGCTATAAATTAACATAAACTCTGCTTATTTCTGACAAAATTTCACAATGTTTTGTTTATTTTCTTCACAGTACATAATATTATTAATTTAACGAGAAATAAGCATAGATGATCACGATTATTTACGGAATTTATCAAGTACTGATTAGAGGTTTACGATGTTTACTCGTATTAAGCACTGTTCTAACACATATCACGTACAAATAATAACTTATCACAAAATATTACTGCTTCGCCGCGTACTACTTGTTTCAGTAATATTTTTTTGTAATGACAGAAAACAGTAATTTCTAACCCAATTTAAGGTTATTAGAATTCGTACAGGTACAAAACGAAGTTGCCGATGAGTTAATTACAAAATACATACGTGAAATCGAAAAGAACACGTCAACTCTTGGAATTTAATCAGTCCATTATATTTAACATAATATTTACCGTTCGTTTCTTAACCTACTTTTCCTTTATAAAGCGGACACACACAATATGTGTTACGAATGTCAATGTCAATAACAAACCCGGCAAAATAAATTTATAAAGATGATAATTTTAACCGTGGTTGAATGAATTGGAGGCCTTTAATTGATTCGTTATTAAATGATTTTTTTGAATGCCAAACCGATGAATGTTTGGCGAAATACTCGAAACATTCTAGTTTTTTTCTGTGCATGCGCGTAAAAAATATTACCATAATATTACGAACAGTGTTACCGAAACTAAAAATTCAAAATCGGGAGAATTTTTGCCTAAAAATCGGGAGAAATCGGGAGAAATTTGAAGAAATCGGGAAAAATCGGGAGATGACTAGAACTATTATAATAAAAATTCTCCCTTGTCAACAATCCGAATCCCGTTTACTATTTCCGAAACAGACCATTAACAGCATTCAAACAAGTAACGATTTTTGTCCTCGGGATGTGTCTACGATTAAATGAAACGAAACAATCTTTTTATTTTCAATTTTAATAAGCAACCATCCAATCACCTCAAGAGCTTTTTCTTCATATCACCTGGCTTCACATGTAAACATTCCGCTGTCACCCAATAGTTAACTGTTTAGCATTCTTTATTATGAAATACCTACTAATTTAGCAGATGAATTAGCAAAAAAAAATACAATGCAAGAGCGAAAATAAAATTGTGGAAATTGTTACTGCTATGGAGTAATTAGGAGTTATATTAGATTAAGATTTAATTTTTATAAGCATGCTGCGCATTTACAATAGAAACTTGGGTACAAGTATCTCTTTTCTGGGAAGAATTATTCAAAAGTTGTTCCAATAATCTGCGATTACAGTATATACTCGTAACTCCAATTTTAGCCCATATTTTAACAACTGTCCAACGATTCTTTTCTGGTGAAATGACAGAGAACAAAGTAAGTTGCAAATTGTTCAAAATATAGCAATGTGAATAATACTTAGGCGAAATAGATTTTTAAAGTAGCCAAAATGTTACAGGAGCTAAATTGGCTAACAGTAAAACAGAGATATTGATGACGTTGATATTTATAAAGAAAATTTAATAATACACAATGTGTTATCGAAATAATAAAGATAACTTTAACGTGTTTCGATAGAATATTACACCATATAGGAATAAAAAATGTCAATGTACTGCCAGAAAGCATAAAAATAACACCTATCGGTAAATGGAAGAGAGAATGCAAGAACTATCTAGTTATCTTTAAAGATAACATATAAGAATTCAATATTATAGTAGTATAGAGATATTGATGACATTGATATTTATACATAAAACTTAATATTACACAATTAAAAAAAAAAATTATATGTACGAGGAACGAAGAACCAAAAAAGCGAATCGAGGCGTTACGTAATAAATTCTAAACTCTCGCTCGTAAAATTCATAGATTATCGGTTTGTATAGGTCTAATACATACATACACCGGTCGGTGGCCGAGTGTGTTCAATTCCTGGGCTGGGTAAGTCCTCCATCACAACACAAGCAACATTTTTGGCTTACTGTGGTGGTAGTAGGAGATTTTCAAATATTATCAGGTTATTCGTAACCCGGGAATGTTTGTCTTTCTTTAAAAAAAAAAAAAAAAATGCTTATATAATCAGTATTCTCTAATTATTCTTGTTAATACCCTATTCGGGGGAATTTTTTTTTTGCCAGAGACAATTTTTTGCCTGTTTAGCAGACCATAAACAAAGAATCGTCGAGTGACGACGATTCGCTGCTTGCTTTGAAAAATCGGGAGATATTGATGCCATTCCGGTAGATCGGGAGATGAAGTGAAAAATCGGGAGATCTCCCGAAAAATCGGGAGCTTCGGCAACACTGATTACGAATTACGACGTGTGCGTCTGCATCATAAATATACCACTCTCTAGATCGATATCTTCGGGCTTTTTGTATGTAACGGAATTATACAGTACTTAACCACAGATATACAAGCAGTACCTACCGTGCGGAGCAGAGCAGTAGACAAGGTAGAGGAAACTCAAGGCCATTTAAAAAAAGATGCGACCATAGACAACATAATTGCTCTCAGCCTACTCTATTCATTCACTAGCCCAAAAAAACTATTATAAAAATAAAAATGTCCTTGAAGCAGAAAAATGTCGAAATGTTTTCCAAGGGCAAGGTTCGTCTGAATAAGAAAATAAACTTTTACAGTGCATTTCCTTAAGATGAAACTTGTTAATCTGAGAAGAAGAAACCCAAAATGACAAGAAATTTGCAAAAACACTGAAGAAAATTTCCAAAACATCAGCCTCATGAACTCATGGTTACATATGTTTAAAAATCTTTAATTTCACCAAAACAATAAGATAATACAGGATAACACTAATCAATAACATGAATAAGTTTATCGATATAATAAATAACATTTATACGTTGTGGAGGAAGACATAAGTATGAAGCATTGTTCAAAAAACCGAACGAATAACCTAAGAACTGTCAATTCACTTTAAACTTGAACTTACGTAGGTAGGTTGAATATATGTTTGTAACTCGCTAACACTATACTGGCTTATATTGTATTTTTATCACGAACAACTTTAACACGCAATATTTTCGACGGAAATGATAGTATTTCGGCAGCAAATGACAACCCGCGTGTATAAAAAAACACACTCATTTTGTTTGAATGATTTGAAACTGTCAAACGGCAAAATTCCGTCATCACTTTCTGTTACACGAGTCATTATGGTAGAGAGCGAGAGATCAAACCAATCCTTCTTTTCTCACCAATGAGATCTGAGCTTTTAGCCATATTATTCGTTTTCTATAAGAATTTTGAGGTGGGCGTGGCGGTTTCAAATGAGTTTCAAGGCCAAAGCTTAGTTAAATGCCCCTGGTCTGCATTTACAATGAACTGTCACAAAATTTATGAGATATGGTGTTGCCAGGAAGATCTAATTTTAGAAAATGAAGAATGATGATTTTTGCCAATGTGTGTAATGATTTTTTCAAAAATGATACTTTAATGAGACTTTGTCATTGATTCAACTTCAGACCATAATACTTAGTACGATTCCAACCATAAACATTCATTCCATTCGTTCATATATTCCAATATTTCAGTCCGTTCGGCCCCTGAGAAAACGGCTTTGAAAGATCAAACCCAAGCCTTGCATTTATTCCCGTAAAAATGAAGATTTTTCCACAAACGCTTCTTTGTGCAGATTATGTCGTTGATTTCCCTTCAGACCATAATTCTTAATACGATTACAAAATTTCAGTCCGTTTGGCGCCACAGAGCCTGAAAAAACGGCTTTCAAGGTTTGAGCCCAAGCCTTGCATTTATGCCCGTAAGATGGGGGATAATGCGACATTGGGGGTCTAGAATCATTTTTATAAAAAGTAGCTTCTTTTAAAAATAAAAATTAATACAGTCTTGTCGTGTACGGTGAAGGGGGAAACCATCCTTAGAACGCCGTGGGAAAGTGGTGGGCAATCTTTGATGTCCAGGTAATTAAATTTATTGTTAAACAACATACCTAAAATCAATGACTTTACAATACATTTAGATTGTTTATTCAAAAGTTGCGTCGAATACTACCTCAAGGCCGACTAGAGTCCGAAGCGGGCGCCTGACGGATTTTGAGGTGTTAAGTCAGTGCCGTGCATAAATATACTACTCTCGTGCCGTGCCTAGGGCAACGACAGTTTGCAAACGGCGGCGATTGTTGTAGATTCTCGTTGGCTGATTTGTAAGTTGTCCCGTGATTGGTTTATTTATGGTTGTCCCGAGGTGCGCCGCGGCCACTTATGTGAGTGCGGCACATTATCTACGAATTTAAAAACAAAAAAATTATGTGCGATTTTGACCCTTATGTATAAAGAATTTGTATGAAGAACAAGGTCACAATCGCTTGGGCTAAAAGAGCTTCTCAGATTATTTACAAAGATTTTTTCGGTGAAATGCCCTAACGATTTATTTGCCGCGTTTTACAACCGTCAAAGTGCCCAGGGGGGTATAACTCCGCTTAAAAACGTCAACACAAATTATAGACATGGTAAAAATCTATGTTTGTGACGTAGGCGATGCGTATTTTTTTTGTTTCTCGCTCACTTTACCATAAGACTCGTGCGCCAGAAAGAGAGGGTTCGCAAACGGTGTAATGCGTGTTCTCGCCGCTAGGTGGCCGACTCATGCTTCCCGCCATTTCACTTCCTCTAAAAAACTGTAAGAAAAGTTTGACAGACGCCGTTGTTTGTCATCATAAAATTGTCAAATATCTGGTTGTGTGAAACAGTTGATTTATGTGTGATAAATAACATTTATGTGCCTACCGATAAAGTCCTTAAAACGTATTGTGTGAAAGGATGTACGGACAGAGACTATTCGACACAAGTTTCCAACCATAACCTCTGAAAGTCCATTTCGAGAATGGTGTTCAGCACGTATCATGACTACATCCTAAAAGGTATTCTATACTGCATCAGCCTATAATAATAATAATATGTTTTGTTAATTCGGTTAATGTAATAATTATATTTATTTCAGAGCGTAACATCTCAACCAGCAGCGTACCCGTTGCTGCACAGGGGAAGCTAGTAGAAAATGAAGGTACACATCTGTTTTATATTACTTAAAAGGGAATAGTATTGTTAGTTTTGTTCCTCTAATATGTCAATCTTTACTTCAATTTCTTCAAGAACTATGATATATTTTTTTCCAGAAATGAGTGCAGGACCCAGTCATGTCTTCTCTGCAACCAGCAGCGTTGCTGTTGCTGCACAGGGGATGGCAGAACATAGATGTAAAATATCTTGCATAGGTGACCCATATGATCCCACTAAGAAATTTGCTACCAACGCTCTTGAAATTCATTATGTCGTCGAGTATGTACTGAATTATAATTGCGAAAATTTATATCTTGTGCCCGTTATTGAAGAAACCATTGCCAAATATATATGTTTTGATTGGCTTAATTGTAACGAACATAAAAAAATTTATTCAATTCATTATCAAGATTACTGTACCATTTATAATCAATGCATGGTGTACCGATGTCAATAGAAAATTAATTGGCAAGGATACACTACCATACAATGGACCTGACTCCATGAAGAAAATAGCAGTATTGCAACATTTAAAATATGCTAAATATAGGAAGAAATGGTTGTCATAACTAATTTATTTTAATAAGTTAAAACCAATTAAGACCACAATTTGTTCCTATAAGCGTCTTTTAAGTATCTTAGTACTGCCATGCTCCTCACTAAATCAGGTCCATTGTATGGTTGTGGTGTATCCTTGCCAATTCATTTTCTATTGACATCTCTATATGAGTAGTAGAATAATAACGAAATAATAAATATACAAGTCAAATATTGTTATCGTTTGTAATTTTAAGCCAAATATTCTCTGATGCGGAGTTTACATTATTCAGTTTGGCTGTATTAGTCTGCAGCCCATTTTCAGTCACCGACTAGTGTTAATAAAAAAATAGTCGAATTAGTTTATTTCATATGTCTGGTTTATATATAGTTCTACTTTTTTATTACATACTTGACATCATAATGAATATTCTCTCAACACCTTCTTTAAATTTTACTCTTGTATTTGGTGTTTTTATTTGTTATTATTATACCCTATTTATTTATCAGGTGCCAATATGTATTGTTAAAACAATAACCTATTGTTAAATTTACTTTTCTGTTCACACTGTTACATTCTTTATGTTGTGTACTATTCCTAAGTTAAAAATATCTAAAAGGCATATAAAGTTTTTAAAACTAAAAAGTATTATATACTTACTATTAATATATGAAAGGTATAAATATTTAAGTAATAAGATAAGTAGGAGGGAAACAAAAATAATAATAATGTAATTAGACGCTAAAACAGTAGGTTGAATCGTTGACTGCCTTATTGACAATATTTTTTTTGAATTGCCGTTGGATGTTGAAAGAAAATAACTATCATTTCCAACAGCTAGTTTTATATTGATACAGTAATTTCACCTTCTAAATGTGTTTTGTGCTTATATTATTGTATTTCATGGTTATATTTAAAAAATAAAATTATTGTACATGTAATTATGAGTTTGCTTTTCAGCTTCCTTCTGATAAAACGCTGTCCTGAGAAAATGAGCTGTAAACATAGACATATGAATATTAGTAGACCTGCCCTAAGTGATTAAAAGCGTATTATCCCCACTCCCCATACCGGTTCCATTGAGCCGGCTGGGCTCGCGTTTGGCCTCAAATGAAATTTGAAAACGTGACGTCATCATTCTTGTGCGAACTATGGTCGAGGCATCATCGGTTCATTTTACTAAATAACACGGCAAAATTTTGACTTGTACTATGAAAACTGGTAAAAATAGATGTGAAAAAAGAGAATAAACCCAATTGTCGTATTACATTCCATATATAAGCATTATTTTACTTTATTTTAAGCATATTCACATCGTATAATATGAATCAGTTGTTACTATCACATAGAGAAACGTCTGGACGCGAAACACAAAGCTGGTTGGTTGCTGGGAAGTAAATTATGAACATTTATAAAAGTGTCTTAACTAAATACTCTGAAACTAACTACGACTCTGAAAATAAAAGCTGCCTTACTTTGCCGAATTTGGACTTCGCAAATTTGTTCATAACGTGGCGAGTAATTTGCGCTCCCATGTAAAAATGTCTATTCATTCAAAGCAGATTTTACTTTTAAGAAGTAAATGGTGATATTATAATGCGAGATGCCTATTTACTGTCAGATTGATTTATTGACGAATCACAGTCAGCTTCACTCGTTCCCTCGTTCCCTCGTTCTTCAACAGTTGATTTTACCCCTCGCCCATATCTTCTCGTCTATTAATTCCTATGTCTGTGGCTGTAAAGGAAGTTACTTTAAAGGTCATTTCTTTCTTAGGACAGGGCTTTGTCAGATGGGACCTTGTGGTCTTGGGTGACATTTTACTTATGTTTTAGGCTAATGAATTGGGTTTTAGGTAGGTTCCGAAGCAGAATTAAATTGTCTATGGTTGCGCCTTTTTTTTAAATTTCCTCTATCCTTTGTCGATGGTGTGCTGTGACGTCGGCGATGCGTGGTGTATTCAAATTTGCCAGATCTATGGTTAAAACTTGACGAAAGCAAACGTATGGAAAGAGGGCGGAGTTATCAATCTATAGATAGTTGATTTATGAAAGTGCCTAAGCGTCTGTGCGATTAAAACTACCAAAACGAAGAAATTCATCAAAAAAACGTAAGTAATGTTGTTTTTATACATAGTTTATTGTTCACGGCATGTGTTTCGGTAAATGTAGAATACGAAAACTCAAAAATAACCGACAAAATATTACGTCAAAGTATAAGCGATCATTTCGTGAAAAAAAATTTCGTTTTATTTCCAGTTATGTTGCATCATATATTGTATGATTTGCTATGTTTCGTATCTCATATGCAGATAAATCAATTGAGATCATATACCACTGCCTTCGATTTGTCCATATTTAGTTGATATTTTACGAAAAAAAGGTATTCCGATGTCTCCGACCGCTAAAAATCTGCCAAGAAATATTTTTACGTTTCTCTATCGATATTTACGTAAATATTGCCTAATCTAATAAGGATTGTACATCATTATGTAAAGAAAACTATTGAGATTGTGTATAAAAGCCCTAGTTTCGTCAATATGTAGTTAATATTTTTTAATTAAAGATAACGTTGTCTCCAAATACCGAACAACATGGAGGAAAGTGCGCTCATAGTGAGGACCTGGAAGAGGGTTCTGAAACGTCATCCCATTGCTCAGACAGCGGTGAAACAAAGTTTCCAAGCGTCTCTGGAGTGGACGTTCTAAACGAAGCCCACGCTCATCTGACGGCCCTTCAAGAAGTCTTGGCCGAGAAACAATCAAAGGTCTCGAAGGAACAGCAACTGAAGATCTCTAGAAATGTCTCTGAAGTTTTCAGAGCCGTTTCCCAGCTACTGTTGGAGCGCGAGACCATGCGCGCTGATTTGGCGACAGTGACCGCCCAACTTAAAATGGCGGAAATTAAAATTCGTCATGAAAAAGACGAAAAAAAGTACCTGGAACAGAAAATAATTCAGCTGGAATCTGACCTCGGACCCGTGATGCGAAGAGTAGCTATAGCAACGGAGGCTAGCTTGTCATTTGCTGATATTGTCCGAAAGCAGCCAAATGTTGCTGACCAACCCCAAACTCAGGCACACTTAAGGCTCTACTTCCCACCAAGCGACTCCCGAGGCTAATATTTTTTAATGTACCGAGGGACCTTACGGACTTTGAATTCTTAAGGATCGCCCTCACGGGTATACCCAATGTACACTGTCGTGTACATTGTCTATACATTATCGATGTCTCGAAGGAATAATATCAACCTGCAAGCTGAGTCACCTGGCCGGCGCTCGCTCTGGAACCACCTGTCATCGGGTTTATGAGATGCCTGCTACAATACGAAAACTGCTGGTGGAACAGGAGAAGGTGTTCGTCAACTGGACTGTGTGCCGTGTCAGAGACTTTATTGGACTAACCGTATGTACTAAGTGCCAAATGATAGGACACTCATATAAGTACTGCAGAGACACTCTTAGATGTGGACACTGTGCTGAAGAGAACCACACCAACGAATCCTGCCCAAATGCCGCTGCCAAACCAGTCTGCGCTACGTGCACTAGATTTGGAAAGCCCGCTACGCACTCGACTGGAGACAAGGACAACTGCCCGGCCTACAAAGCTGCACTGAAAAAGGACCTTGCTACGATCGACTATGGCGTCTAATTATGTTGAAGAAGATGATGAGGTAGAATTCGATAATATTAATGATTTCCAGGATTGGCTAAAAGTTCACAGTAACTATAGTATGGAAAATATTAATATTGTTCAGTAGAATATTAGATCGATTTATAAATACTGTAATACTCTGAATGTCTACTTAAATTCTTGTTGGAAACATATTCATGCGTTAATGTTATGTGAAACGGCTATAACAAGGCTGCCCAACCTTTTTAGCAGTTGGGCCAAATTGACGATTTTGAATCACTGGCGGGCCACTGAGTACCTGACGGTTCCTATTTCCATGGGGGGGGGGGGGGGTTGTTAGAGAATTTCTATAAAACATAATTCCCCACAAAAGAAATCTAAATAAGTGCTCCCCACGCTGATTCTCGTTCTGAGTAGCCTAAATAGCGATAAATCGCCGTCGTTGGCAACACTGGTGACCGCGCGCAAGCTGCATTGTTTGTTTTACCGCGGGCCCGCGACACTTTTTCAAATTGGCGGAGATTGGCGGGTTTTTTGAAAATGTTTCAGGCGGGCCACTTATAATTCGTTCGCGGGCCACATTGTGGCCCGCGGGCCTGGGGTTGGGCAGCCTTGGGCTATAACATCAGAGCTAGTCTGTCTGTATAATATTCCTGGATTTAAATGTTACAACCATTGCCGAAGTAAAAAATCGGGTGGAGGTATATTGTTGTACGTCCGAGATGAAATCATATTTCAACCGAAGTCAATAGAAACAAACCATTTTGAATGTGTGCTTGGCTCAATGACACTTCCAAACAAGAATATTTTAAACATCATAGCAATATACCGCCCCCCCAACTCCAACAAACTTCAATTTCTTAATGAAATATCTTCCATTCTATCTAATATAAGACCCAGAGAAAATATTGTACTTATAGGAGATGTTAACCTAGATCTTTTAAATTATCAAAACCCACTTATTATGTCCTATGAAAATATAATGTCTGATAATTATTTAACCAAATGCATTTGTAACGTAACTAGGGAAGCGGTTCTAGCAGGAAAAGTTACTCGTTCCTGTTTAGACCACATATTTGTACGTTTTAATAGCGGATGTCAACAAAGCAATACTCTTTCTTCATGTGTATGTAATAATATTAACATAGAGGATCATTTTTTAACTGCAGTCAATATTAAATATATCGAAAGGAAAAAAGTCGTACAACACGGGGAAAAAATATCGTTTTTATCCCAAAACCGAAATTTTTGCCAATAACACTGGATATTTTAATCCTACGTCTAGAATGTCTCGATCATACAATGATCTTGCTAAAACACACACTGTCATAGATATTTTTGCAAATAATATAACTTGTTTCAAGAAATATCTCCACGATTTCTGTACTTAGATAAAAAAAAAAAAAAGAAAAATAAATAAATTAAAAATTGTTTAGTGGTTTAGAATTTTTTTTTAATATATCCTCTTTAAATTTTTCTAGTGCTTCAATCTTTGTAATTAAGTTTTAAGTTTTGTATATAAATACTGTCATTGTTTTACATGTTTGCTTATGTGAATGTGCAAATGTGATTGCTGCAGACACATTAGTCTAGGGATATTTATAATTGTATTTTTTTTATTTTGTAATCCATAATTAATGGTTTTATAAATATCCTGTTTGTTTCTCGAATAAATAAATAAAATAAAAAATAAAAATAAAATAAAACAAAATTGACAAAAATATTTATAATTTTAAGTGGTATACCTTGCTTGAGGAACAAGATTGCAATATGTTATACACTAAAATTAAAAATAATTTTCAGGATTTGTATGAACAAAGTAAAATCGTTATGTATTATAAACCCAAAAAAAGACCCCTCGCAATAAACCTTGGATAACTTCTGATATATTAGAAAACATAAAAAAAAAAGATTTACTGTACAGAAGGTGGAAAAATACTCCTACCAATAAATTCTTTGAATTAGAATATAAAACTTACAGAAATAAGGTTACAAAAGAAATCATTAAATGTAAGTCTACCTTTTTTAACAATAAATTTAAAAATTATTTCGGAAATACCAAAAAAACTTGGGATGAAGTAAATAAAATATTAGGACGCAAGTCTAAAAGTAGTTGTGACGAAATAATCTCAAAATATATGCTACACGCATAATGAAGAAACCGTAGCAAATAATTTTGTTGAATATTTTACGAGCAGTGTTAGCTCTATGATACATAAATGTGATTATATAGCTTCGACCGTCAGACCGACAGAAGTTCAACATAGTATGTACCTGCCAAGAGCTACAGCGAAGAAATTAATATCATTGTTAGCAAACTAAACAATTCAAAGTCACCAGGGAATGACAACATTCGAATGTTTGACATTAAGAAATATATTCATATTTTAGGGCCTGTTATAACTCATTTTATCAATATAATTTTAAAACAAGCAGTGATTCCAGATGAACTTAAAAGTAGTATCATTAGACCGATTTACAAAGGCGCAAACATACAGATGTACAAAATTATAGGCCAATTACCATTTTGCCAGCCCTAGAAAAAATACTTGAAAAATATATTTCTACAAAACTTAACAAATATTTAGAATCCTTCTCCTTGCTCGACCCCAACCAGTATGGTTTTCAAAAGAAAAAAAAGTACCGAAATGTTGCTTCAGGAATTTTCAAATCACGTAAATCATGAATTAAATTTAAAAAAACATGTGTTGGTTTTATTCATAGATAACTCGAAGGCGTTGGATACCATTGAAAAAAATAAACTTTTAGAAACAATGGATGCAATAGGAATACGAGGAAAGCTACTAGTTTTGTTAAAAAAATTATTATCGGATCGACAAATAACAGTAAAAATTCTAAAAAAATTTAGCAAAAGAAAATATATTTCAACAGGTGTTGCACAGGGGTCAATTTTAGGGCCAACCCTGTATATTATATACGTCTCAATTATGAGTAAATTGTTTTCTTTCGTTAAACATTTTGTGTACGCAGACGATACGGCACTCGTAATATCACATGAAGATTTGATTACTGCAATGAACCTTATGCAGCTTGATTTTATTGCTCTCCTAAAATGGTCTCATGACGCGGGTCTCATAATAAATGCCAAAAAAACTAAAATTATGCACATAAGATCACCACACGCCAGATACAATTTAATCCCTTCATTATATACACATACTTTTGACTGCTTACATAGAAATGTTGCACAGCCCTGTTCATGTGAAACCATTGATTTTGTCAAAAATTATGTATATTTGTGTGTTACTATTGACTGCCACATGAAATGGGATGTACACATTACTAATGTTTGTAAACGTCTACGGTCTATTGTGGGTAGAATTTATAAAATAAAATATTTTGTGCCTATAAGTACTTTAAAATTAATTTACCTATCTCTGGCTGAATCCACAATCCGTTATGGAATCACTTCTTGGGGAAATTCTTGTAAAACTAATATAAGTTATATTCAAAGAGTACAAAACTCCCTTACAAAATTGTTAATCCACAAATATACCAATGCACACAGAAACGACACTAAATTAATATACAAGTCTCTGAATGTTTTACCTGTCAGAGGATTATTGTTTTATAATATTGTAAGTCAACATCTTATATTGTCTGATTCCTTGTATAGGGAAAGAGTTTTCCATAAACACAATACAAGATTCACCCAAAATGAAGGACTGGTGGTCCCGAAATGTACCAATAAATACGGTGAAAGAACCCTAAACTTTATTGTACCCAGAATATTTAATAAACTACCAATGACAATTAAAAATATAAACGTTTTTACAGCCAAAGTCAAATATAATCTAAGGAAATGGCTATTAGATAATGAGGATTTATATTGATGCACTACTGAAGACCTTTTTTTTCCTAATTGGAATTCACATTCTAGGGAAATGGAAAATCGTTATAAATTTGTATTACCTTATGTATATTAAAACCATAGAAGTACTTGTTGATTATATTCATTTGTTCATATTAAATTAATTTGTGCTTGTGTTGTTATATGAGGCTTATACTGCTTCTTACATATTTATACAATTCTGTAATTTAACCACAGACATAGGAATTAATAGACGAGAAGATAATGGCGAGGGGTAAAATCAACTGTTGAAGAACGAAGGGAGTAAGGCTGACTGTGATTCATCAATAAATCAATCTGACAGTAAATAGGCATCTCACATTATAATATCACCATTTAGTTCTTAAAAGTAAAATCTGCTTTTGAATGAATAGACATTTCTACATGGGAGCGCAAATTACTCGCCACGTTATGAACTAATTTGCGAAGTCCAAATTCGGCAAAGTAAGGCAGCTTCTATTTTCAGAGTCGTAGTTAGTTTCAGAGTATTTAGTTAAGACACTTTTACAAATGTCTCATAATTTACTTACCCCAGTAAACAACGATGAGCACACTTGAGAATCGCTACATTGTGATGTGATAGTATATGTTTCTAAAACTGATCCATATAATACGGTGTGAATAAGCTTAAAATAAAGTAAAATAATGCTTACTTATGGAATGTAATACGACAATTGGGTTTATTCTCTTTTTCACATCTATTTTTACAAGTTTTCATAGTACAAGTCAACATTTTGCCGTGTTATTTCGTAAAATGAACCGATGATGCCTCGACCATAGTTCGCACAAGAATGATGACGTCACGTTTTCAAATTTCACTTGAGGCCATATGCGAGCCCAGCCGGCTCAATTGAACCGGTATGGGGAGTGGGGATAATACGGTTTTAATCACTTAGGGCAGGTCTACTAATATTCATATGTCTATGAATTTAACCAACTTATCATTTATTGTTAATTTATCATCAACATTATACATACCTACATACTGTTTACCATTGTACCATGTTATTGCAAAAATGTTGTCATTATGTACCTGCAGACAAACTACATAAGTAGTTTAGCAGGTTTAAATGTTAAATAAATAAAAAAATAATAAATTAAATAAATACGCCATATCCGAAACCTGCACAAATACATCTGTACTGTTTATATGTATGTGTGAGACGCCATTTTGAAATAACATTCGCGCATGCGCATACCGTATATTGGCTGCGTGCGCAGATTTCAATGTTTTTTTACAAATTTAAATTTGTATGGGGTATAGGGAACATACAAAGTAGTTTGTGAAATATTACTGTTTTGGGAAATATTTTTTGTTTGTAAAAATAGTAATAAATATCACAAAATTAGATCAGTTATATAGGGTGTGCAAAAAAGTACTAAAAAAAACTTTTTTTTTGTTTAGGGTGTGCTAAAAATGTTTTTTATTTTTATATTATGAAAAAAAAAAAAAATTCGAAGTTATAAAGAACTTACTTCAAAATTATAAAATATTTATAAATACAGGCGTATTGATGATTATATTATATAATGATAAACATGATTGTTTCTATTGTTTTAGAATGGAGATTCCAAGACCTTCAACGGAAGAAGAAACCACCGAAGAAAGAGGTTCAGTCATCGTGACGGTATGTTGTGCATTAGTAGTAGTTCTATAGTGGTTGTACGCTACATCCTTTCCAAAATTGAAAGACATTCGTGTAACAATTAATGTTTATAGTTTCAGAATTCGAGAAGGAAGGCTGACGCAAGACCATCAACATCCTCTACGCATCGGGCTCCAAATACTCAGGTAATTATAATAACACTTGGCTAACTTTTACAGCGCCATTTTTGTCTTGTATAACCTCAAGGATGCTTTACATAGCTATATATATATTTTTTTTTCTTTTCTTTCTGTCTATAGGAAACCGACCACGTCGTTGCGGAGTTCTACGGATTCACTGATAGCGAGGATGAATCCCTCGCCGGTGATGTAGAACTTCCGTCAATGGTGGATATGGATGTTCCTGAGGATGAGTTGGAGCCTTTGGAGGAGGGGGAGGAGAATCCAGAGGAGCAGACCTTCACCTGGTCCGAGGATTTCTCCACCTTCACGGGTCAGCGTGAGCATTTTGCCGTCCTTCAGCCTGGCCCATCACCCGACGTGTTCCCTCCGACAGTCGCTACATCTCCATATGACGTCTTCTCCAAAATATGGGACTTGGAAACAATGTCCTATATCGTGGAGGAGACCAATAGGCATGCATGGAGCGCACTGGACGAGGCGAACACTGAGGATGGACTGTTGGATTTAACAACTTATTCCAGGCTTAAGGACTGGCAAGATGTTACAGTCGCTGAACTGTACGTATTCTTCGCGTTGCTTATATACATGTCCATTTGTTACAGAGCTCAGTTATCAGAATACTGGACAACAGACATTTTAGAGATGCCTAAATTTAGGACTCTAATGTCGCGTAATAGGTTTCTTCTGATAATTCGGTTCCTACACTTTGTTGACAATAACACAATTTCTAAAGTCGGTTACCAAAACAAGCTTGCAAAAGTTAAACCACTATTGGATATAATGAATGAAAAGTTTTCCAGTCTGTATACTCCCCACGAAGATATTAGCATAGACGAGTCCCTGTTGCTCTGGAAGGGTCGCCTAGGTTTCAAGCAGTGCATCCGCACTAAGGCGGCTCGGTTCGGCATTAAAACCTATGAGCTGTGCGAATCGTCAACAGGGTACTTGTACCGCTTTATAATGTATGCGGGGAAGAATACAGAAGTCGAAGAGAACCATCTTGGGTTTTCGGGTAAAACTTCAAAAGTTGTACTCAAACTCATGGAGGGGCTCTTTGACAAAGGGTATTGCCTCTACATGGACAATTTTTATAATAGAATGCCATTGACTAGGTACCTGAAACAAAGGAATACCGATGTTGTCGGTACCCTTAATCGCCGCCGAAAGATGGTACCTGAAGTTATTCAGAATATGAAGGAGAGTGTGCCACGGCTTACCATCATTGGTAGACACTGTGGTGACATGTCAGTCGTTGCTTGGAATGACATTAAAATTGTCACCATGGTGTCTACCTACCACAACAGCGACACGGTCGAGGGTAAAAGAGGGTTAGAGAAATACCAAATGCCTCTATCTGTGGTCCAGTACAATCGCTTCATGGGGGGAGTGGATACCAAAGATTCGCTGTTATCCACTTACCGCATGGAGAGAACGCGGGGTTACAAATGGTACATTAAGGTATTTCGTCGCCTGCTCAATGTCAGCATCCTGAATAGCATGGTGATATTTAGGCAGCTTCACCAAGAAGACCCAGGGAAGCCAATATTGCACCGCGCATTCAGGATGAAATTGGCATCTGAGCTTGTAGAGCGACACTATCCCTCTTTGATTAAACCCGCACCGAGCGCTTCCATCGTCGGAGCCACTCTTAGATTAAATCGTTCTCTTGAACATTTTCCAGATGAAACCCCAAAGATGGACAGTAAGAATCGACGCATTCGCAGAAGGTGCTTACTATGTTCACATCGTAAAATACGCAAGGATGTTTCTACGATTTGCTTAGCGTGTGATGTTTTCCTTTGCATTGGGGGGTGTTTTATCCAATACCACACTTTAGAACATTTATAATTTTTTTTTTTCAAATCGTTTTTTTCCATTTAGATTCTTTTTTTTTTTATACAAAATTTTAAAAATTGCCATGAAGAGGAAATTCATCATACCTAATAGTGGCAGTCCCATAATTACAGTTCAGGAATTGTATCGCTATTTCTTGCATTAGTGTTGTTGTTTGTTATAATGTTATTGTTTGTTATAATGTTATTGTTTGTCATAATGTTATTGTTTGTTATAATGTTATTGTTCTTTGAATGTTGGTTGCGGTTGTTATTTGTTACTTATGTGTTATTTATGGTTTTAATTATTTATTGAATGGGTGTATTTGTGCATTATTTTAATAAAAATGTTTACTGAAACAAGTGCATTGTGCATCTTTGTATTGTTTGAATTTTCGTTTCCATTCATTGTATCTTCCACTTTTGAGGAGGACAGAAACAGTGTCTAAAAATTTGAATATTATAATAATAAATTTATGTATGTGAAAAATGATTTTTTTCGCAGTCTCTCGACCAAAGATTAAAAAAACGTGTTTCATGTACCTGTTCTAAAACTGAAATAAATATGATGAAAATTTTTTTTCTTATTTATTTTGAACCACACAGTATCCACAGTATCTGAATTAAAAAAAAACGTATTTAAATAAATAAATATTAATAAAAAAATATTAGCAAATTTTATTTTTATTCCCCGAGTCATGATTTTTTTTGTCACCCTGTTTGAAACACGTCTGTACACGGAAGCCGGCGGCCATTGTTGGCGGCCAAATTCACAACAATGCAGAAACATAGCGAATTTTTATAAGGTAACCTCTTACCTCTTTCATTATTTTTGATATAAATTGATTGTGGAAATAAAAGATTTGAGGTATCATCAGAAAGATAGTTTTATCCACATTATTTTGATGTAATTTTTATAATATTTCACCCAAGAAAAGTGATGAAAATTAGCTTCGTAAGATTATCGTAGAAATGTCAAAACTTTTACGTCATAATGAATAATTATATTATTTTGACCATTATTTATTTACAGGTTTCTTGTACAAAATAATATTATTAGTAACAACAGTTGTATAAACTACCGAAATCTGGAAGAATTGTTATCATATAATGCGACACAAAAAAATTTTAAGTGGACATTTGATTGACGTTTGATTTTTTTTTTTGAATAAATGAAAATATTTTACATTTTCAAAGAAGTATCAATGGCATTACTTCTTCGAAAACACCTTTGGATTGGTTTTTTTCACGAGGGATGTCTATTCAGGTTTGTGTAGAAATAAAAAAATCAGTTCATTTTCTTATGAATATATTTTTTTTACATTTGTTTGCCGAATGGGAAAATTTTTATACATTTTTTTTTATTAAAGTTAGCTATTCTGCGAAAACTTATAACAATATTATCATGTAATATATATGAATAATAAGATACATTATCTGATAAACAGAAAACAATCGCAAAATAAACAATTTCTTTGTTTTTAAACGGATGTTTGACCAAAAGGCAGGAGAGTAATTTGCGCGCGGTTTTTTTCAAAAAAAGCTTGGAATTTCCTGGCACACCACAGGTTAACCACATGCATATAAATAAACAGTGATTATACTATTTTAAACAGTGAAGTTTAGTTGGTGACAACACTGACTTCGTAATTTGACTGTTGCGCTCCCAGACTTCTACCAACTTCTACCATGAGTGAACCACGTGAGTGGTTCATTTATGTACTCTAGTCAGCCTTGCATTTTCTCTACGACGCCTAAAAATCTTCGGGCAAGAAATAACGGTTTTATTTAAAATGTAAAATATTTTCATTCTAAACAAAATTTCTCAGTTTTCATCTTGAAAATCAAGTTACATTCATAGAGCTACAATTAGAGGTGCTACTGCCTACTAATATCTTACAATATTTGTTTGCAAGGTGATGAATTCTTGGAATTGGTGAATACATAGAGTAGTTAGTATTGAGGTTATTGTTACATTTAAAAGTGTCTATGCTTCGAGTTTGTCTGGCAGGTACATTCATATAAATTAATTCCAATAATTCAGGGCTGTCAATGAGAGATTTGATAATTTTGAATAAAAATAATATATCAGTTAGAACCCTTCTATCTGATAGTTTGAGAAGTCTGGTTTCGGTACGTAAGTTATTATAATTTATAAATTCGATGGAAATATTCATTTTAAAATTGACGTACCGAAGAAATTTATTTTGTACCTTTTCTAAAGCTTGAGAATGGACTTTGTAGAACGGTGACCATACTGTTGAATTATATTCTAATTTACTTCGTACTAATGAGCAATATAAATGTTTTAAAGTTGACACATTTTTAAACTTTGCCCCCATTCTCAAAATAAAACCGAGCATTCTCATTGCATCGCTAGTAGTTTCATCGATGTGTAAGTTAAACTGTAGACTTTCGTGGAATAAGATACCGAGATCTAGAATCTGTGAAACTCGAAGAAGATTAGCGCCATTAATGAAATAAGAAAAATGAAGAGGATTTTTACTTTTGTAAAAACTAATAATCTGGCATTTACTAATATTTAGTTGCAAATCATTTTCTGAACACTAAGCAAATAGTTTATTCAGATTCGACTGCAAAATAGCACGATCATTATCATCTTTAATTATTCTGTAGATCATCTTTAATTATATTAATCATCGGCAAATAACAGAACTTTGACTTTGCTAAAAATATTTACTATGTCATTGATGAACAAACAAAATAATATTGGGCCCAGATGAGATCCTTGCGGTACTCCACTTGATGCCGCAAATTTGTAAGAAGTGAATGAATCAACCTTTACCGCTAAGTACCTTCCCAACAGATAACTCTTAAACCATTCAAACATGCTCCCTCTCACTCCCAACAATTTTAATTTACGTATTAAGATTCTGTGGTTTACTTTATCAAATGCTTTACTGAAGTCAGTATATATGGAGTCAGTTTGATATGATGTGATAAAGCCATTAACAATATCATTAGTGTATAATATTAAATTGGAAAGCGTTGATCTTCCTTTAATAAATCCATGTTGAATTGGTGAGATTACTCGTTTAAATTGAGATATCAACTTGTCCAGTACTAGGCTTTTGAAAAGTTTGGGTAAAGAAGACATTATGCATATTGGCCTATAATTTGTTACTTTGCTCTTATTTCCTTTTTTGAAAATAGGCGTCAAATGACTAAACTTCCAAAGGTCAGGAAACACACCTGATGAGAGTGACTTCATAAATAACTTATGTATGGGATGTGACAATGCATACAATTAACTAGGAATCTAGGTGGAACTTTATCGGGTCCTGCGGATTTGCGGGAATCGAGACTCTTCAGCTTAGATATAACGTCCTCTATAGTTACTGTACAGTCAGATATATCAAGGTTCTCAACCAAATTAGAACAAGAGTACTCACTGTCTACACTTTTACTAACATATACACCACCAAAAAACTCAGCAAACAGATTAACAGTTTCCTGTAGATTTTGTGATTGTTTACAATCGAATGACATAGTACTAGGTATATAAATTCCATTTTCTTTTTGGGATTTAACATATTTTGTGCGATATTTTTTTGACGTAAATTAAGTCAATCAGTTCTTTTGAGAACCATTTCGGAAATTCAGTTTCCCTATAAACTGTCAAAGGTACAAAATTTTTGATTGCAGATTTAACAATGGAGTAACATTTAGTGCTGTACATTAATATCAGCATCAGTGTCTAAAAATGACCAGTCACTCTGTTTAAGAAAGTTAGAAATTTGAACATAGTCTGCTTTTTTGAAATTGTGAGTTTCTTCTATCTTTTTTACAGTGGGAATTGGTTTAAGATTAGACATATGTACATATTTCTAGTGGCGGATGGTAAACATCGACGGGCAAAAGTATTTCTGTACTTCTCACAACACAGATATCAGACACATTGGAAAAGACCAAGTCCAACGTACGGCCACCTATATTATGAACACAATTACACTGAGTTAGTCCCAAGAACAGGGCCATATCAACAATAGGGAACAATAATTGTCAGTACTTATATTACACCAGTCGTAATGTGGCAGGTTGTAATCACCAACTAGAAGTAATTTTTTATGAGGGTATTGGGGGCAAATTGATTCAACCTCATCGCAGTGATTGCTGTAGCATTGAACGTCAGAATTTGGAGGTAGGTACGCACATCCCACTATTATTTTTCCGCTAGAAGTGTTCACTTTGACAAAAATTTGCTCGATGCTTGGGTTCTTCGTGGATATTTTTGAGGAACTAAGATTTTTTGAGATAGCTTTATTTAAAAAGAGGGTTTGTGAGAAATCTCGGAGACCTGACATATCTATTTGGGATTATTTGAAGTAATAGAGTGACGGAACTGTCAGTAATAAGGCAAGAGAAATAATAAACTCATTTATTTGTTGTCATGGACTGCTTCTAAAATCCAATAATATTCATATTCAACATTTTTACAATAACACTTATTTTATAATTTGTTAATAAGAATATTATCGTTCTATGGTCTGTTTGATCCAGGTTAGGAACTGCGCGGCATCTGTAAACACAACATAGTGGTTGGGATCGCACACAATCTCGTTCTGCCTGGCGACACTGATGGACACCACCCCGCGTAGGTGCCATGTATCAGTGTTGCCAGAGTATTCAACCTCAGGGAACACCATGCCGCCGCCCGAGTCGCCGTTGCAAACAGAGGTACCTGGACAGAAAAATATTTACTTAAAAATATAGATTCATGTAAGTAGGTTCTAATTTATATATTCTTTCATGAAACTGGCCCAAGATTATTTGATTATTAATTGATACCGCTACACGCATTATTTTTAGATGCGTGATTGCTCTGTGACTCCACAGAAGTTTGTTTTCTGGAGCTGCAATAACTTTTGAACGGTGAGCCAGGTTTTATAGATCAATGCAACTAGTTTCTGAGAACATTGAACAGTTTGATGAAAAATAAACTCGGGAATCTAATTGCGCATAAAGCCATTGTAAGATTCTGTAGACTTAGGTCGGGTTGTTTCAAAGATTTTGAACAATTCTTCAAATTTCAAAGTTATTTTTCAAGTTCTGTGAAAGATCTTTTCGAGTTATGTTACTATTTCACTTCTGTCAAGTAACTGGCTTATAATGATATAATAACAGAACTCGAATAAGACTTTCACAGAACCCTAAAATGAATGTTGAAATTTGATTGATTTGATTAATTTGAAACAACCCATCCTATGTAAGACTTTGAAGAGCTGGACACGTGGAAAGAATGTCAGATGTATGAAGATGTTAACGAGAAATTAACACTAATTAAAAGTTTAGGCATAACTTTTCAACTTAAATCTTTAATTTGTTAACCACAACTGAAATCTCTAAAAAGGGCTTACACATGTTGGGATTTATAAATAGGTCAAATACAAATTTTAACAATATTAAGTGTTAACTGTTATATTTTGTTTGTTAGAAGTCAACTTGAGTACAATTCTCCCGTCTGGAACCCACATTACAATATTCATGTGCAAACTATTAAAAGAATACAAAATACAACCTTACGTTTTTTTCTAAGTTTTAAGATGGGATTCCAACAATTTTGTTGAACTACAACACTCTTTTAAATCAAATAAATATGCTTAAATTGTCAGACAGAAGGATTTTCACTGACTTGGTATTTCTATATAAAATTCTAAATGACGTATTTGATAGTCCAGAATTGATAAGCTCTCGGATTTCACTACGTAATACTAGAAGTTAAGATTTATTTCAGTGCACAAATTCTGCGACTAACTACCATATGTATTCCTCATTGCCCAGAATACTAATGGAGGGAAATAATTATACTGAGTCAGTGAACATTTTCAATTTATTACTGAACAAATACAAAAGATTGTTATTGAGTCAGTTCAGTTATGTATAATACTGTATAATTTTCACTAATCATATGTAAAAGCCCTTAAAACGGGAGTTAATAAATAAATAATCATGACCAAGTGGGCACTCCAGTGACCAAACAATCCACATGCACACCGAGTAAATGGGATAATTATTTTCTTCAGGGTCTGTCATCTTTAGTTATGTGGAGGATATCATTACCATTAGCAAAGCCAGCGCAGAAGGAGCGGTTTGAGGTGAAGTGCGAGAAGAACTCCTTGAAGGACCAGAGGCAGGTGAGCTGCTCCACAATGGGCATGCGAGTCATGGCCAGTTCCTCTTGCAGACGGTTGCTCTCGTCATACCCCCAGCCCACCACCTGTAAATGGTAAATGGGCAAATCAGAACACTTTCCACGTCCGCCACCATCTTGTGAAGTCTCTCGTCTCCCCTTTCTGTTTTTGTTCCTAGAGCCCCGCTTGATAATTGATCAACTGTAGTGATTAAAGCTTAAATACTTACTCACACGCAAACCAACACCCACACAATAACCACTACGTTACACTAGTTAATTTAGTTTTTATTTTTTCTTAATTTTAGTTCACTTTGTGTTCTGATTTGTCAGTGTTATGAATTGTTATAGAACCCCTGCAAATAATCTTTGCCATTCTGAATGGTGGTCTTATACCAGGGCGATACAGAGAGAATCTTCCACTCTGGAACGTGCCGCAAATATATTATTTTAAATAAGTAATTTGTAAAGTAACACAAATTAATCAAATAAAATTTACTTGCGCACGCCGGGATTTGAACTCTGGATTCGTAGTCGAGGATCTTAACCACTCGACCATGGAGGCCATGTGTGGAGATAATATGGTAAAATTTCAGAATGGCTGGACACGTTTAATATGAATATGTCAAACAAGAATACAATATGGCTGAAACTGTCATAACAAATGAAATTTTGATTGATAAAAAATGGAACTTTCATGCATCTTTTATTATCTCCTTCGACGTGAATAGTTCTATTTTATAGTATAAGTTGAATGGTTTAATATAAAAAAATATTTATATTAAACGTGTCCAGCTACTCTGGAAGATAACCGATAATATATAAAGAATAAATGTTTTGCTCTAAGAAAAGGATAGAAATATTAAATGAAAAGATAGTTACGGATCCCTCCCTCCCTATGACCTTGGTAAGGTCTGTTTCACTGTCCTGCCACAGGCACACGGGCCGCACCACATTGGAGTACTCCGCGTCCTTGGTGAACTTCAGCACCGCCAGGTCGGCGTAGAACGTCGATGCGTTGTAATCCGGGTGGATGAAAGTCTTGCGAACCTGCAAAGAGTAATAAAAGCGAAATGATTGGTTAGAGGCTGAAATTGAAATAAATTCTAAGGTGGCCCGCACTGTACACACTCAACAATCCTTATACATAATAAATAAACTCCTTATTATAATCCAATTTATTACTCCATTATCGTAACTTTGTGGGTTCCGAATTCCCCAAAGTCAGGAATTTATTTATTTTTACTAAGAAAGTCATTCTAATTGAGGTTATATGCTATTTTAAAAAAAATATTTTGATGAATGTGCATTATATTTAATGAGTTAATAATCTCCAAGTTATGAACTTTCAAAGTGAAAAATGTATCAAATCTTGTGTGACTTCACGAGACACGCTTCATAATTTGAATGGTATTGCTGCAGTACTGCCGCGCTAGTCATTGTATGTACAGCAAGCTTATCGGCTGGTCGCAATTATCGTCATTATATCTTTGGTACTATTCGATATTGTCAAAAAATTCTAAAAGTTCTCTTGTCAGCGTGCTCCAATTAACCCCTCCGACTTTTCGCGAACTTGAAGCTAAAATGTCTTTACCGAAATGTCAATTTCACGAAAACGTTGTGTTATTACCGCCTCACAATCAAAGCTCTATAAATGAAACATTACTGAACGGAGCCGAATAGTAAAAACTGTTTTAGAAAGGTTACAAAATAGGCTTTCAAATTGTTGTATCATAAATAAATATTAACATTTGTAAATATTTAAATTTAGAATGGAAACATGAAAAAATTGTAAAAATGACTCACCTGTAATGTTTTATGTAAAAACGATACTAAAATCACGGATAATGTAAAAAAAAAACACTTATTTCATCGTACAAATGTACAATAAACAATTCTGTCACTTCACTTTTTGACCATTTCATACAAAATATATTTTTAAAAAAATAATTAAAACTGGGATATGTGGGAGGCGGGTCGGCACGTCAAACGGCTTTCTTGGCGTCGTTTTACGATTTGGCGGGTAAAATTTGCTTCCACTGAGTAGGTCTTTTTACGGGTTTCTATGGATAACTTTGAATAGAGATGTGAAGCTTCATTAAATACGAATATTCTACTTTTTGTTTTAGGGATGTCACTAGAAGAATAACGGAGTTATGACGATTTTTGTGGAAACACACGCGTTGACGTGTAAACACGCTTATTGTACTTGACTGCTATCGTTATTTTATCGTGTATATCTGCTTACGTTGCTGACCGGTTAACATGATTTATTTTTAAGTAACACGAAATTTTGCTGTAGAGACATCTTTTATTAGAGTGTGAAAAGTTAGCTTTATGATTAATCGAAGGTTCCAACGTGCTGGAGTTATGAAATAATTACAAAATATGTTTTAAAATATAGATTGCCCACATTTTGGACAGCGTTAGCTCGCAGGCATTTGCAAATTGGCTAAAATGTGGCCTAATAAGGTCCAGTGGCTAACTCCAGAATAGACCAGTCGCTCATAGAACATCTCTCACACATCGTTATATGTATTACATAAATAAATATTTTAATTGGAACTATGTGTATAATTGATATCAATGATTTACATCTCTCACTGAAAAAAAGAAACTTGTCTTCTTCTTTTTGCGTCCGGGAAGTGTAAAATCTTGTCAAATAAAATCAGTTAAAAATTATCATCAGAATATTAAGAATGAATTGGCTTACAAACATGATTTGTACCCCGTCAGACGTCTTGCGCAGGTTGAACTTGCCAAGGTGCACAGTGAGCGTCTGTGCGTTGACGGTACGTGTCGTGCCCGTGCGCGTCACGCAGTGCGCCGCCGTCAGCACATGGCGCAGTGACACCAGTGACCCGCCGCAGATGTATTTGCTGTCTACTGTCTGGAAATAACAATATTTTCTTTATAAAAAATCTCAAAAAAGCTTTAACACTATGTTTAAGAGAGAAAACATTATCATTATGTGAGAAAAAATGTCAAAAAAACATTCTCATTACATTTATGAAAAAAAAACCTCAACAAACCGTCTCTACGTAAGAAAAGGAACCTCAAGAATGTGACAAGGGAAGACCTATATTACGATTTTTTTTTAAATCAAGGTTTAAAGGACTTCTTGACTTTCTACAGTAAAGTGGATTGCTCTTTATCTCTGAAGTACAAAGTTCAAGGATTCAAAATCTGGTGTGAGTAAATTTGAACATACAATGTGTGTACATATAAATATTACTATATTTGCATGATGAAAAATAATTTCCAAATCACCCTGAAAGGTAGGCCACCATTCAGAATCAAATCATTCGAAATGGTACTACATCCGAATAGCCAGGCACTTCCCAACTCTCCTCTTAATCATCTCCTTCCTTCTCCACTTGTAGGGGACAACATTGACTAATATTATGTCACGTTCCTCTCACCATGCTTTACTCTGCGGATTGAACAAAACATAGCCATAGAATATAAAGTATCACCTGTGACTGGTAGAGGGCCACATGCCAGGGCCACTGCCCCTGCTTGGCGAGTACCCCGTTAACTATCAGGGGAGCTGCCTGGAGCGCCGTTTTACCACAAGGCTGTTGGAAAAAAATAAACATTTTAAACATTGCAATTTTGGAGGCGGGTACGGGTACTGCCGCCCCGGGAACCAGTCATTGGATAACCAACAACTCTGCCATAGGTGCCAGGGTTCATGGGGTGAGATTTGTTTAGGTTTTGGCGGAGGATGTTGGGTGGCACGTTCCAGAGCGGTAGATATTCTCAGTATCGCCCTGGTTAAAGACAACTGTTTAGAATTGAAACATTGGCCAGATCTGAATTGCCAGGTACTTCCCCACCGTCCTCTTCCCAATCTCCTTCCTCTCCCCATTCACTTCAGCCTCATAACATACCACGATGGGGATGCCAGTCTAACTAGCTCCGTCTAGCATGGAGCAGTTAGGACTTTTGTTCGTTATTCACACAATGATGGATTAAAACTGGGGGAGACCGACAAAAGTAGAGATGTTTATTAGAGGCGGCCAAAACTCAAGGTTTGTAGTGTCGATGATGACATCCAATAATTGAATTCAGTAGATCATGTCCCATACTAACCTGTGAACCTGACTCTGATTGTCTGGAAGGGGGCCTGGATTGGGGTGGAGTGGGGTGGATCTTGGCTTCTTGAGGAATTCGGTGATCTCCCTGGAAGTAGTCGTTGGAGCTGGAGGAACCGCCTCCTCGCGCTGACTTCCTTGTGGTGCTGGGTTCCACACTGTTAATAAAAAAAAAAATTCCCAAATATTTTCGTGGGTTGTCACTGCGGTTCCAGTTACAAGAGACCGATGTGAAACCGATTCATCAAAAAGAAAAAACCATGGGGGATAGGGGTGACTGCAGAAATTCTGAGAAAAATTTAACAGGTTCCTCAAAAATGTTAAAATAACCGATTACAAAAATAAACTGATATTCGGAGAAATAATATCTATGGTTTCAGTGACAGCAAAGGAACCGGTTCCATGTAATCGGGACGGCTATATCGATCTTCTCTAGTTTAGAAAAACAAAAAAACGAATATATAGTATATGGTTTAAATAAAAGAGAAGAAAAAAAAACAGTAACAAGTTTTTAAATTGCAGATAGCATAAATAATAATATAATTTAGGTTCATAATACATAACAATTATACAAGTGCAAAATAAATACATAGTTTGATTGACTTGGTTATATGCAAAGGAGAGTGGTTTGCCTGATTGCCATCCGTTGTTAACACACCGATTGCCATCTCTAATGTACGGACGCAATGTATGCATGCTGAGACTGTTCTAAAGGTATTTTGGAGCCTACTCTAAGGAGCTAGCATCATTGATCGCCGGTGCACATGGGTGAAATTTGACAGACTTGAGAGGAACACCCGTTCATAGTTGATTTTGGCTTTATGAGAACGGGTCGTATCTTCGACTCCGGCTTATGTGTTTACTCCTTCATATAATCCGGGCCTATTGAAGACCTGCATTAATAAATCACTTCACATGGCCTCACAACGCTGCCCAATCGGGTGGCGATATAGTTCCCCTATAATAATAAAGTATGTTGGCGTCCTCGATTTGAAAGGCGCAAAGAGGATAGTGAATCAGTATTATAAAAAATCTTACTCCACGTTATCACCATCATCAGTGTCATAGTCTTGGCTCACGTTGGGCTGAGCGTTGCGCGTTTGTGTGGAGACTGAGGTCATCTGCGGGCGACGGGTGTTGCTGGTCCTGCCCGAGCTGGGGGAGAGGGGAATGAACTTGGTGGATGATTGGCCAGAACTGCAAATTTATATCACGCCAAGTGGCGGTCTACAACTTAAATATTTGCTAAATAATTGGAGGTGAAGAAAGAGTTGAATAAATATAAGAGTAACAATAAAACTGTTGTTTCACATAATTTGAACAAATCGTCAAATTTCAAAGTTAATATTCAAGTTCTGCTATTATCTAAGCACTGTGAAACAACCGGCCTGCGATGAAATAATAACAGAAGTTGAATAGAGCTTTCACAGAACTTGAATTTTATCATTGAAAATTAATGAATTGTTAAAATTCTGTGAAATACTTTGATTGTTACAATTACAAAGAAAAGAATACTGTAAAGATATCTATTGCGCAATTTGTGTTTATTTTCCAATCTACTTTACAATCACATTTTTGACTGAGTGTTGCTAATTTCTATTTTCACTCAACCGTTTAAAGATAGTGGCCATTTTAAGGTACATAAATTTTGTTTTTCTAAATGTGAAATCAGCTTTCTTCATAATATTATGATCTTATTAGCATCTTTTCAATATTATGGTACCTAGCTGAGTAAATAAAGTTTTAAAAAAATAATTGTCATTAAGATAGTAACATTTCTTTGGACAAATTATATAATTTCTTATATGAAATATTTTTATACATAAAATATATGGTTTATAATTAAGTAGGAAGGTATTTAAGTACCTATTTATAAATCTTACTAATTCAGAGAAATTTTGGTTTTGATTTATTAACCTTTCCCTTACTGTGCTAAAAAAATCCACGCGTTCCGGTGCTGTGTAGTCAATACACATCTCAAAATAAGCGATTTAATATTGGAAAAATATGAATATTCATAGCTAATCGATTATGTTTATTATATTTTATGTCAAACGTGATAATAATTGTAATTTAATTGCTGAAAACATGAAAAAACCATCGGCAGATGCTAAAGAAACGTGCGAGGGGTCCACATCTAACGACGGTTCGCGGCCGACTGGCTAAAGTGGCTAGCGGCTGGCGGCTGGCACAAACACAGCTGTGCGGTCGTAGGTATCGATGGTCTAAATCAAAATACAACTGTAGACGTGTGGATGTCTCATGTTCCCGCATAGCGAATTAAAGCGGGACATCAACAGCGTGTCATTTCCTCGCACACTCTTCGCGTATTAGTATCACACGGTTGATTGTATTGGTGTATTTGTTGCTGATTTTTAACAAAAATCTCTGATTTTTAATTGAATATGAAAAATATGTAAAATAGTATTTTTTAATTCAGTGCATAAATGTATAACGGAAGAATACCTAAAATCTGAACCCAGAATTTATTAAATTTATCGAGTTATTAGAAGCAATGTGTAGTAAATACACACCACAGATAAAGAAAGGTTAAACCAGAGAAAATTAGAAACATACTTTTTTGGATGCGAGGTCTACTGTTCACTGAACTACTAGTTATTTACAGAATACAAAATTAACTTTGATTTTGTTTTTTAACACTCAACATCAAGTTATTTGACATCAGCCGTGACGTGTAATGAGACTAAGAATTCCCTTCCTTTGTGTCTGGAAAAAGAGAAATTGTTTTGTAACTTACTTTCCATTTCCAGATGGTCTTGAAGAAGGATATTGTTGTGACGGTGTTATTCTACTTCCCTGGATACTGAAAATGTAAAAATAACCTGATTAAAAAAATAATAATAAAAAAATGTAACTTTTTTACATAGATTACTGCTTTTGTAGTCCAACGTAATTTTATTTATTATAGTTAAAGAAATATACATATTTTGCTAATCATATTATTATAATGAAAACTTACGAAGATTCTTGAACTGCCGGCCGACTGGTCATAGTTCTTCCCTGATCATTAGTTTGAGAATAACTATGAGACACAGATGGGACTAAACTTAACGCGTATGGGTTCTCTCTTTCACCACTATTATCTCTAACGTAACTATCTTGATTTTCATATCCTCTACCGGGACTTCCGGTTGTTCTGACATTCCCTGTACCGGAACTGTCTTGGTTGTTATACCCTCTATTCGGACTGTCTTGGTTGACATTCCCTCTCCCATTATTATCTTGGTTGTCATACCCTCTACCGGGACTTTCGGTTGTCCTGACATTCCCTCTACTGAAACCGTCTTGATTGTTATGCCCTCTATTGGTACTGCCTTGGTTAACATTCCCTCTACTATAACTATCTTGGTTGTCATTCACTCTACCGGGACTATCTGTTGTCCGAACCCGTGGAATTTCTGTTGTACGGGCTCTACCAGAATTCTGAGTATACACACCCTCTTGGCTTCCAGAGATTGAAGGGTACACGATTGCCGTATTAGTATTTTCTCTTTCATTGCTGCTATCTCTATTGTATTCTCTATTATCATTATCTCTGTTGCCATTGCCTCTGTTGATGTTTCCTCTTCCCGAGTTGGATTGTACAGGCAACACAGATTGTATGGAGTGTATTGATGAGGGACATATTTGTTGCCCATTTAATCGCAGTGTTTGCACCCTCGGCGCTAAGTAAAACGAGTTGTAAGCAACAGAGATTGTGATCTGCAGATGGGTTCCAGGATTTATATTCTGTTGCTTGTTTTCTATTTTGTATGACAAGTTGTCTGAAGATGAGACTTCTCCAAATGAGCTCTGGAATAGAAAAAGGGTGTACATATTATTAAAGGTGTTGCTAGTTCATGTTGAAAGTCTTATCTTTATAGGGCTACAATCTCAACTTAAGGTTGTGATGCTGAAGAGAGTGAGGGGAAAATGAAGGGGGAAGGAGGTGGCGAAGAAGGTTTGTAGCATCGCTAAATATAGTCAGAGCCATTTCAAGCGAAGTGCGGATCTGGATGGTGGTGACTCTAATAGAAATAATAGAAATAACAATTTTCAGTCGTTTTCTGAATTAAAATGTTGAAGACATTAACTCAAGTTTTGATGTTTTGTTCTAATTAGATTATACTTGCGTTTATAACAGATTCCAGAGGCTTCTGTATATAGGTAGAAAGCCTTGAATGTTGAACCTTGGATGTACATGCACAAACATAGGAATATATCTTAGATGTTGTTCGCAAGGCGGCCTATTAGCGACTGGACCACCATACACATATGAACAAAGTATACTCACACTAAGAGACTCCGCCCTCCTGTCCAAAATGACATCAATCCAGACCCCGAACAGCTGCACATCCGTGCTGATCTTGAGGCCCCCGTACCACTGCCCTTGCACCGAGGAGGTCCCATCGTATGAGAACACGGCGGGGCAGGGCGAGGCGGGCATTGAGGAGACATATTGCTGACCCTCGGCAAGCAGAAGGTTGGCTAATACTCCCACTATTTGCAGTAAATTACTATATTTAACCTGGGAACGTAAAAGATGTTGGTAAAGTTGGCGAATTCCACTGCACGCTTAATATGCAAAAAAATATAAATAACACTTCCTTTCAACTTAACTTATACAATAAAACAATTATCGGTTGGTCGGTTCCTCACTGCGGCTTCTATATGAAAAAGCTGAGGATCCGGCATCGGGATGTACTCCACGTTATACGGGGGCTCGATGTTAACAAAGCTAGTGGACCTGATGGAATACCTGCCCTGGTATTGCAGAGGTATGCTGCGGAAATAGTTCCAGTTTTGACAAAGCTCTTCAAAATGTCCCTGAAGTGTGGCACTGTGCCCTCTGGTTGGAAAAAAGCGGTCATTCACCCTATTCCCAAGAAAGGTGACCGCTCCAACCCGGCCAACTACCGCCCCATAGCGATCACATCAGTTCTGTCCAAAGTGATGGAACGTGTGATCAACGACAAACTGCTCACATACCTCGAGAAGAACAAAATTATCAACGACCGTCAATACGGATTCCGGCGGAACCGCTCGTGCGGTGATCTTCTCGCGTATGTGACGCATGTTTGGGGGCGGTGCCTAGAACGTCACGGTGAGACCCAAACGGTCGCAATAGACATATCCAAGGCCTTTGACCGGGTCTGGCACCGAGGACTTGTGTACGTGGATTGCTGACTTTTTAAGGGATAGGTCGATTCAGGCGGTTGTGGTGGTTTCACCTCTTCCTCGCACTCCATAAATGCTGGCGTCCCACAGGGATCGGTTCTGTCTCCGACTTTGTTTTTGTTGCACATCAATGACCTTTTGACATGTGCACCGATTCATTGTTACGCGGATGACAGTACAGTCCATGATAGCTTTTTGTTTGACAAGCCCCCAAAGGGCACACAAACTCCAACGGCTCGGAGGGCTTTGAAGCAGAGAATGGACGGTTATCTCGAGAGTATTTCCTCCTGGGGTAAAAATAATCTCGTCGAATTTAATGTTTCAAAGACCCAATCCTGTCTGATTACGTCTAAAAGAGATCTAAATGATAATCTAGTCTCCTTCAACGGAAGCAATCTTCCGAACAGGCCTTCCATTGATATGCTTAGTGTAACCATAAGTGACCAGCTCAGGTACGGGGGCTCCATCGAAGCCAGAGTAAAGCTGACCTCTCAGAAGCTGGGCGTACTGTACAGAGCCCGCAGATACTTTAATAGTACACAACTGGTGACCCTGTACAAATCGCAAGTGCGCCCTACTGTCGAATTTGGCAGCCATCTCTGGTCCGGAGCCCCTAAATACTGGAAAAAAACCCTTGACTCTGTGCAAAAACGGGCGGTCCGTTTGATAGATTCCCCAATCTTAACAAACGGACTGCAATCTTTAGAGCACAGGCGTCAGGTAGGTATGCTGTCCTTGTTCTATCGGTATTACAATGGAAGATGCTCTGAGGAACTAGCGTCATTGATCCCTTCGGCACCGGTGCGTAGTCGGAATACACGCCAAACGCGCGCCCAACATTTGTACACGGTTGACATTTGTCACATGAGAACGGGTCGCTTCTACGACTCGTTCTTAAGTTCAACAGCTCGGCTGTGGAACGAACTGCCGGCCTCTGTGTTTCCTCCCTCCTACAACATGGGACTCTTCAATACCCATGTTCACTCCTTCCTCTCCACAAAAAGACCCTCCACACAGCATCCCCAAAGATGACATAGGCCCTGAGGGAAATTATTTTCTTCAGGGCCTCCTGTGTGGAGTAAATATAAAAAAAAAAAATTATTTATGCCGGGGGAGAAGGTAAAAGATCCATAAGTTCAATTTTTTCTCAAATTTCATGTTTTGAAATTGACAGATAAACGCCCATTTTTTTTCTTGTTTATGTGATCTGAGTTGAGTTTGAAGGTTAGGAAATACGCATAAATTATTTTCATAACCCAAACTAAGAACCTAATAATCTATTTTGTGCATATTTTTCCCATCTCCCCGACCTAAATAGTTGTTTCCAGGGTTGTTTCAATAGTTGTTTCTAAAATTAAAAATTTCCCCAATGCAGTCAGATTCCTTTTATAGTCATTGAGGGAAATCAGAAGGTTTTATTTAAAAATATTTCGTATAATCCGTGTCCAGCGGTTCCGAATAATTACCGTTTCCAGTAGTAATTAAGTTGAAATCAAGTGTTATTATTTTTTTAATGCGTATTTAAGCATGCAGCAGAATTCGGCGACTCTATCAAGATATTAATGTCAAATGAGGCCAACCATAGATAAACCAGGCGAACAATTTCATTCGAACCTTACTTCCTTGTGAGAGAATTCAGAAATGATTAATTTTCTCCTATTCCGCTTCACTCTTAATGCGCAATATTTCACTTTCAAATAAATGGATTTAGCTTTATTAATTCAAAACATGATTTATTATGTAGGGGGAGACGGAAATATACGCACTTTTAATTTTAATTTCGTTTATTGTCACTTACGCGATATGTCAATTAGTATGCGGCGCCGCCGAAAGCGACTATGTTCATATCAAGAGTTGGATTATATTCATAATATCGTAATTCATACCTACAAAATATTTCATAGACACTGCTGCCAACCAAAAAAAATTTAGTATTGCCATATAAAATAAATAATATTATCGTGTATAATAATTCCATATTAATATGTAAGTCAATGTATTATTTATAACAAATAATCAAAATATAATTAAATAAAATAACCCGAATAACCAACAAATAGAATAAAATATGATTAAACGTATTCCGTTTAGGTAGTTTAGGTTAGGATAGGTTAGAACATGGAAAATAGGTATTAGAATTAAATCACAAACCAATCTATACAAACCTAGCGTAGCCCACATACTATTTGAAAACTGGGATGTAACTCTAAAGGGGACGCGAGCAGGCGTTATTAAAGGGGCATTTTTTTGCTATAGAAAATCACAGTTAGATTAGGTTATATATATTAATTTAATATTTTCAAGATTTTATTTTCTTTAACTGAATTAGTTCGTAGGTAGGTACTGTACCTAACCCGCGCACTGGCTAGGTAAATAACTAGTTGTGGTATTTCCGGCAAATGTCACATTATTTTGTTTCTATGCAATCTCGTGTGACATATCGCGTAAGTGACTTAATAAACGAAATTAAAATTAAAAGTGCGTATTTTTTCGTCTCCCCCGACATAATAAATCATGTTTTGAATTAATAAAGCTAAATCCATTTATTTGAAAGTGAAATATTGCGTATTTACCGTGAAGCGGAATTCGTAACCTTTACCAGGGTTTCTTTATAAACGTAATTATGCTTTCTTGGTCATCAGACTCAAAGAGTAGTATCGATGGTGTTGATAATCGTGAACCTAAAAAGGTCCATGTAGATAATATTTATGTTATTATAATTTGTTTTTTTTTTACATGGTTGACTTTGACGTGTTTGAATTTTTACTTGCGTCCGCCGTCCATAATTCCATAGATATAGCTTGTGTCTTGTGTCTACTTTCATCTTTTATCTATGGAAATGGGAATTCTAGGTTCCTGATCCTGGCTAGTGATGGGCATAATCGAGACACCCTATTTCAAAACGCTAACATAATCGGAGATGTTTGCATCAAAGAATCGGGGGATTTAATTCAATATTATTTAATAATCGATTATTTCTTGTTAATTTTCAATAACTTAGAAAATGTTATGCTGAGGTTTTAGAAAAAGTACCTATGTATTTTATTTGATGTTTTAGATTTTGATCAACACTATATAAAATAATAATGTATTATATGGAACAAGACTTCGTTTTCACGAGGCTATGCATGAAAACGAAGTATTGTTGAATGTAGGAAGGTCTATCCGCTTTAAAATACAATCATTTTTAAAAAAGTGATGATAAACAGGTAGGTAGGTATATAAGATGAGAGCATCGTATTTACCAGCCATAAAATTTTCCAGCTACCGTGAAATTCCATTCAGCTATTGTGTAAATGTATTGTATGATTTCTCTGTGTTTGTTATATTTATATCATGTTGTCTCCCTCAAAATTTTTTTATAAATAAGATCACACTTTGTACTTCTTGTCTAGTAATAATTTGTACCCTGAAGATGCTTGAGTAAAGCGAAACCGGTCGGTTCTAAAAATTATTAAAAACTCGTGGTTTTAAAACAAAAAGTATTTTATTAAATATTTCAAACCACAAAGTGATTGCTTTCTAGAATAATATAATTTTAATTAGTTATGTTTTAAGTAATTCATTTGTATACTAATTTAGATGGATTAAGTTAACGCAGATGAGTTTTTTTTACATTGAACACAAACATTGGTCTTTAGTTGCTTTTACTAGGCATTAATTTATCGTCTTTAATTATTTTTGTTTTCCGGTAGGCTGTTGAAGTATGGTGTTTCCCTAGATATAATATATGCATGTTGATGTTGTGCAAATGAGAAGTTATATTTATGTGACGGTTATGTATGTTTTTGTTTTTGTGTGCGACTTTCAGTTGAAAACCAGTTTCAGTTGAATAACCTGTTAGTTATAGACAAATTCCTACTACCATAACTATAAGCGGAAAATGTTGCTTGTGTCATGACCTGACAGAGGCCTCTTTAAAACGGTTGCTCACCTAAACGTTTTAAGTTATTCATATTTAAAAGTTTCTTACCATTGAGTAACTTAGTATTTTACGTAAAACGGTTTGGAAAATTTGTAAAACGTTTTTCAACTATATCATATTCTGTCTAAACGATCTAAGATTTTATTAATGTGTTCATCAGATTCAATTAATATTCATGGTGTCCGGGGGTAAAGTGCGCTAACTTTTGGAGGTTATTATACATGACGGTAGAAGTAAAAAAGGAAAATAACTTTTTTTGAAATTCCAATGTTTATTTTCCAGTAAGTACAAAAATATTTTTCCATAGAAGAATATTTATTTTCCCATACAAACTACCTTAAAAAGTAATTTGAATAACGGAAACGAAAACTTTTAATTTTTTTTTAAACTTTATTTACTTATACCGCGAATAAAATCTTGGCGCTCCTTGCCAAAACTAATAGATGCCTAGGTAGATGATCACTGTAATCAAACATATTTTGATGATTTTTGAATTTTGTTTAGCGCCGTTTTTTGGAAAATAATCTCAAGGGCGATATGTTAGGTTATCAGGCTTGGAAAGTCGGCGCTCGGAGCGAATTGCTCCAATTGCGCCCGCATAGGTTCGGCCCTGAGCTTGACTATGTTGCTGTTTTGCTTCTCCTTAAAGAAGCGTTAATGAAGGTATAATTAATTTTCCCAGCCTTCTAATAATGAACTCATTTAATTGAACAATTTACAACATAAATATGCATAATACGGTTTACCGCAGTAATTTAATAACTGGAAATAAAATGCCCGTGCTTACCAACTAACGTAAGAAAATATCTACAGGGATCTAATAGTCATGTTTTGTCGTGTATGTGAATTAGCATGAAAGAATCAATTGCAATTTTCATATTCGTAATAGAGAAGGTAGTGGTCATTTTTAAATATAAATTATAAAACGCGTAATTTTTTTTTTTTTTTTAAAGAAAGACAAACATTCCCGGGTTACGAATAACCTGACAATATTTGAAAATCTCCTACTACCACCACAGTAAGCTGAAAATGTTGCTTGTGTTGTGATGGAGGACTTAGCCAGCCGAGGAATTGAACACACTACGCCCGAGTGGGATCCAAGCGCGATGTCAACTCGGCCACCGACCGGTAATTGTTCGTTATCTCAACCGTAGCAGCAAAATTGAATTGTTCGCCACTAAATTAGCTGAAATCTATATAGCTTATTTTTTTCTTCGTCTAGAATTTCTAGATTAACACAACAGCTGGGAATGCGACGCTAACATGCTCAGAAGGGCATCCATTGCCCTGGTTTTCTCAACAGCTGAATACTGTGCTCCAGTATTGGCTAGAAGCGCCCACACTTCCATGGTCGACGTTCAGCGTAATGCCACAGCATTATTCCGGTGGTCCCAATTTTTTTAAATTGTAGGTATTTTTATTTTCTACTATACTTGTTAAGCTACTTTAGCCGAAATTTGCATTGGAAATGAGATATTTGGGAAAAACTGGATTTTGGCGCGATTTCGGCCGATTTTTTCAAAATGGCGGCGCGAGCACAGGTGCGCCAAGGTCGGAAACTCAGATTTTACATCAGGGGACCAGTTTATAAAACATATACAAAAATTGGGACTACCAGAATAATTACGATCGCGACCCCCTTTTTGGCGCTAATTGCACTGGCCTAGAATAGAAAAAGGCGCTGTTAAAAAGCGCAATACCTTTGCAATATAACGATGTCGTCTCTCACCCTAAATGCCGCTTAAAGTCCCGAAAACCGTTCTGGATGGAAGAGAGGCTCTACCGATTAGGTACCTCTCACTCCAGAAAGGTGGAAACTTGAGTGACAATAGGTCAATGTGAAAAATGCCCATCTTGTACACGACCTTACAGAGACTGAGCCTGGGTTCTCACTGCCTCGTAAACTCTAGTCCGCCATCAATAGGATAAAGCCTAAGATACATTACGCTATACGAATCAACGCTCTTTTGGGAGTGGCCTATGCAGATTAGGTATATGTTGAGGTTTCACACTGCGCTATAATATTCCTCAGGAGAGGAATTCAGATCAATTAGGGGACTGCCGCGGAATATCATTTCTTTGTATGGGGTCAGTCACCTCGACAGATGACAACAGCGTAATCACGGCGCTCCGTAAATTGATTGACTGCGGCAGGAGAGGTCGCATAATTTTCAAATATCGCTTGGCTAGCAGATCACGGCATATCATCGTCACCACGCCCACATCATCTGTCAGGTATGACATGTCTGTATAGCGTAATGTGTCGCCACCCTAAGGGGCTCCCACAGCCGCTATGTCATAATTCATAAAAAAAAATATTTCAATCAATCAAACAAATATATATGTAGCCTTGGGTCAGCGGTGTGTGAATGTGGTGCGGTACAGACCACCGAACATGTGACGCCTTAAGTCCTAGTCTGGCTCGCAAACCTGGATAACACCCACTGACCATACACATATCACCATACGAAATAAGAAGAATGAGAAGATAATTTGTGGAGCTTTAATATCTTGTTGACCGTAAAAATATAAATAATAGGTACCTACGCACAGGGCCGGCCCCATGCGGGCGTCATTGGAGCAGTTCGCTCCGGGCGCCGAATTGCCAAGACACTGACAATTTATTTATTGTTTATGAATATTTACAGACTATTAACATGAAAAAGCCATAAGATAAGCGCTGCAAAAAGCGTAGATGTCAACAGTCCACTTAAAAATGTTCACATCATGCACAGTTTAAGTATAATTAAACACTATGTATTAACAAAAATATATAAACAGCAAAACGTGAACAAAGGCAAAAAAAAGAGATATCAAAAACAAAACGTATAGATCAATATGATCCAAAAAACAAAAGCAAAAAAAAAAACAGAAAACAAATAGAGTAAATAAAAATCAAACAAACATTAACACAGCCCTTGAGATTATTTTTCATAAAAACGGCGCTACACAAAAATACAAATCATCCTAATATTATTGATTACAGTGATCGCCTACCTAGGCGTCTACTGGTTTTGGCAAAGAGCGCCAAAATTTTACTCGCGCCATGCCCCGTTTGGCTCAGGGCAGCCCCTGCCTATGCAATATTATTTGTTCTAAAATTTTCGATAGACGATTTCGAAAAATGAGGGTTGGAATTCTCTTGAGGAGGTTAAATAATAAAACTAGAAGTAAATTACATAAATGGTGGTATTTTACGGTTATTTATTGTATACTTGCAATTCATCGAACGACTATAATATTATTATAATTAATAATGATTTAACTACAGTATCTTTACTCGATTCTTAGCAAAATTCATGTGTTATTAGAATACAATATAAGTATAATTAATATATTTATCAATAAAGCCCCACATTCCCCTAGTGCAGTGTCTGCCAAACTGTGAGCCGCGAATAATGAAGCATCAAAACTGTTAATTTTAAATAGTTCGTATTCATTTAAAATTTCTTCAATTTTAAATAAATTCAACATCTACAATCTACATGTCAAATAAATATTTATCACGTTCGAACATAGTGGTCGTGAGTCATGAGTGTGAGTGAGTGAACGTTTTAAATTTAAACCTGCAAGGAGCGTACGGACATGTCATTACAATTACAGGAAGAGAAGTTAGATCTGTCTGACCACAAAAGTTAAAAACACACAGCTTGATTGCTTCGCAGGTTTAAACACAAATTTAATTTTTTGCCAGAAGTGCAGAGGAACTTCTTTATGCATAACTTTCAAGGTATCACTTGATTATAAAATGGAACTATTCGACGATTCACGGCTGACTAGCAGATGAGGATATTTTAATGGATCTAAAAAACGACCCTGTGCACAAAGCATCATGTTCTGAGCTAGAGTTGTCAAAATTTTGAATATCGCTTTGGAGTCAATATCCTCGATTGGCCACAACTGCAATCTAATCTCTGTTACCGTTAGGATGGTCGAATCTTTGCAAATTTGGTTTTTCAGCGCTCTTGGAAATTATTAAAAAAGAGCGCTTGCAGATGGTAGATGAGGATTTACGTGTTTGTTTGTCTAATTTAGAGCCACGTTTTGACAGAGAATTATTTCTAAAAATCAATACATCTTTCTCACTAATTACCATCTATGTATATGTTGACGAAAAATTGAAATATTAAAAAAAACAATTGTTACCTAGACGGTGATTTATTTTATTCTCGTTAATAAAGTAAATTAACTTTTTAAGGCATTTTTACTGAGTGTGTTGCGGAAAAAACCCATTATTCAGTGTTCCGTGAAGTAAAAAAGTTTGGCAGACACTGCTCTAGTATCTAGTAAAATGAAGACCACTCTTATAAATGCTTATGTACCTACTTACTGGTAATACCAATACATTACGAATCATAATTATAATGATAATGACGTCTGATTAATTAAAGTGTAAATAGGATATGCATCCAATATCGACCAAGTGGGTAGGTACCTACACTCCGACATTTTATAATGAAACAATTAGCAATGATTACCGTAAAATATTATGCATACGTTTCATATGAATAGTTTGAGAATTGCTAATCTATATTGTGCTGCAGCAGATATACTAGGATAAAAACAATGCAACGCCAACTCAATATTCTAAGTGTGTGGCAACGTTGGGACTATAATACCGTAGTATTTATATACAAGTTAAAAAATAAAATGTTACCAGATTATATGTTAAAAAGGGTTAGTATTAATAGTACAGACCATGGCTATCCTACGAGAAGCTACAACGATTTTAGGCTTCCCAAGACAAATTTATCGGCATCACAAAACAATATTTATTACAGAGGTTTCAAAATGTTCAATGAACATTAAAATAAATGTTAAGGAAGCCAAAAGTCTATGTCGTGGGTTATGTCGTGAAGTCCAAATATGAGTACGTAGGTAATAGAAGTAGTTTCTCTCATTCAAAATTTAGGCGTATTAGATCTGTCAAATAATTTATACATAAAAATGCAAAAATCAGTCATTTTAAATACATGTAGGATCACGAAAGATTTTTCAAATATTTATATTGAGGGATCAGTAGGATTTATAGGTCCAATTAGAAGTTCTACCGGGCCAAACCCTGTGATATGAAAATATCTGGAGTCGGTGAATTATTTTCCCATTTGATCTCTGGTGATTTGACGTGTTGTTCTTGTATTTATTATGCTTTTATAATGCACGTGCATAATGTGGATTGACTAGATTATCATTTTTGGAAAAGTGTGTGGAAGGGTTTAGTTTTGGTTTTTCCTGTGGGGAAGATTTAACCCGAACATAAAGTCGGAAAACAAAAGATGTACAATCGATATAAAATGTTATAACTAAATAAAATATACTTAAAAAAATAGCATCCTCCTTGGAGTCTTGAAATTATGATAATAGGTACCTATACATATTTTTTTAATTGGTTTAGGATATAGTCACTTAACTAGTCCAGTCATTCACAAAGTGGTCTATATCGATTTTTAGACCTGCAGAGAATCTATTTAAATGAAAAAAATTGAGGGTATATCGCAGGGTCGGCCCTGAGTAAAATGTTGACGCGCAATGTCAAAACCAGTAGACAACTGGGCCCTAGGCCCTAGGTAGTAGGTAGGTTATCACTGCGATCAATTATATTGGGATGTTTTGTATTTTTGTGTAGGGTCATTATTCGTGAAAAATAATCTCAAGGGCGATGCGTTAGGGATTATCAACGCCTTGGCGCTTTGACAGTTCGGCGCCTGGAGCGGATTGCACCAAATTGCGACCGCGTAGGGCCGGCACTGGGTGTATGAGATGTAAAAGGGGGTCCACGAGAGTGGACCTTGCATATTTGAGTGCCAAAGACAAACACTATGCCAGTGATGTGTTGTCTAGGGAAATCGAAAATATCGTGGGAATTATTCATCTCGAAATTCCTCAGCCACCCCCCCTTCATTATTTTAAAATTGTGGGGAATTATTATTCTAGAAATTCCCTAGCTTCCCTAGCCCCCCATTATTTTAAATTGTGGGGAATTATTCTTCTAGAAATTCCCTAGCCTCCCCTGCCCCCATTATTTTAAAAGCATATTTTTGTAAAAACGGGTTTCCAACAAAAGATTTTTCCTACCTTTTTACCACATTATTGTAAACATTGCCAACACACTAAAGTTTGATTGTGAAGACATTTAAACACAGTTTTCGGTAAATATTTCATTTATAACGAATGGTTTCCAGAAACCTAACCCCGCTGTATGACAGTATTCTAGGTCGGGGATTACTTTCGAAATACGTTTTTTACTTATCGTTTACACCGAAATCCGCAGCAAAAACACACACACACATAGGACGGGAAAAATAAATGAAATAAGACTTCCCTTCAGAAAAAAAATCCGGAGTCAAAAGTTGTTGATGTAAAGAGCAATGGTGAATTATCAAAAGAATTAAAATTCTGTCTGTTTGTGCAGGATTTCACTATCATTTTGAGAATTTATCCCAGAAGGTGAAAGTAGATATTCAATAGATGCATACTATTTTTATAGAAAGTAGATGTTTTGTAATCGAATCGTAAAAAATATTTTCGGGCGCTTACATTGCTAACGCTGGCAATACCTTATGGGATACATCAAAATAATGTACTACGGAATTGCATATCGTAAAAAGTTCACTATGGTGTATGTCTATCTCCTAATGTTAATCCCCAGCAACGCCGGGTACACTTCAGTTAGTTAGTAAATATAACAAGTTCCCGTAAAGAAAAAAAGCAATAAATTAAGATTCAATGAAATCAACCTTATCCATGCTAGATATATTATGCATGATCTAGTCCAAAGACGTAAACAGATCGAGCAATAATTAATAATAGAATATTTCTCGATCAGGAAATAAATTCAAGCACTTGATAAATATTATTGTATCAGTAACCTTGTTTTTTTTTGTTTTTATACCCACCGTATTCATATATTTATTCCAGAATGTCTTGAAATTTGTAATTACAAGTTACAACTACATACTTAGAAAGACTACAATAATACACTATAGTATACGAAGATATATATTTAAAAAAAACAGATATTAGAAGTTAAATGGGCTTTATGAATATACGATTGAATTCGTTGATTAAAATCATATTAATATACGAGAAGCGACTGAATTAATACGTTCAGTACAAGGTATTTTAGCGAAAATATAATCGGTAAGTATTAATGGATGCATTCTCGATTTTTTCTCAGTTTCTAGCTGAGGATCTTCGATTATCTTTAAGTCGTAATAGTAATATATCCAGGTACCTACTAGGTATACACAAAAGTTCGCTAGTGTAGGAGGGTCATGGGAGAGTAGTTAAACCAATTGTTTTATACCCACCATATTCGTACATGTATTCCAGGATATCTTGAATGCACAAATCTAAACAAACACAAAACTATCACAGTAAAAATTTAAAAAACATACACAAAGATTTATGAGCTTATAGTGGCGCAGTTAAGATTTTTCCTACACGATTAAAGAAAACTGCGGGTCACTTGCGAGATAACATCATTACTAATGTAATATTAATTGCATGTGGCGGTAATTTCTGTCACTTATGCATTTTATCTCATTAATTATAATATTATATGAGAGTGATGCGGTTCTCTCGCCCGACAGTGGAAGCTAAACTCAACTTAACTGCCCAAGATACTAAGTACATTACAAGATGTTACGATTATAATACGTCATTTTCCAGCAGGGTTTCCCAAGGTAAACACCATGTTTGTAAATTCTTACTAAAACCAAAGTTCTAGTGTCAGGTAAACAAGTTCACTATTACTGAATAGGTTTGTTGTTTACGGAATTTTGTAAATCCATTGAAATTTTAATTGCATGATCGCAAAAAGGAACTGATTCCTAGTATTATGATCTAATCATAGCGAGGAATTAATTCTAGTTCAATTTTCGTAAATAATATTGAGCAAATGGATCATATATTTTTTATTTATGTCGTCAAAACATCTCAAAAAGATACCAAATCAGCCCTATTTTTATTTTTTTTCGAAACATTTATACAAAGCGTGACCATACACAATGTTATTACTTTTGTGGCCGATGGAAAACATTCTCAGCGCGGGTGTTTTGGGTAAATGTTTCGAAAAATCAAAACGCAAGGAAACCCGCCTTTGGTATACATTCAAATAAGTTGTCATTCTCTATTTTTCTCGGTAATTTGGCGTCCCGGACGGTTCCGATATAGGAACGGTACATGAGTTGCATTTTAAGCTTGGCTTGGGAGATAATTATGCCCGTAAAGTTGCCATCTGAAGGAGCCCTGGCAAGATAATCCTAGTGATACCATTACAAAAAAATACTGATTTGCCGACCCATAATATATTTATCGATATGCCAGAACTCATCTCGATCGATTATATTACATTTTGGCTAGTTAATAATTTTAGAACGATTTATTACTCCACTCATATAAGTAAGTACTTAAAATAAACCTGAATTCAGAAAAGGCGTTTGTTCGTCTTTATTATATTTTCATGGACTATAAGCAGAGCCGGGCCTGAGCCAGCGCGACGCCTGGCGCGAGTAAAATTTTGACGCCTCTTATCAAAACCTAGGTAGGTGATTTGTATTTTTGTGAAAAATAATCTCAAGGGCGATGTGTTAGGTATTATCAGCGCCCGGAGCGGACTGCTCCAATTGCGCCCGCACAGGGCTGGCCCTGACTGTAAGAATATATATTTTTTGAAATAGGTATTTTTTTGATTGAAATGCCTTATTATTGATAATCATAGTTCAAGAGCGAAGTTTACGAGGTTTGGTACATTAAAAAATTTGACTGAATACACAAACATTTAGGGAAAAATCTACTAAACTTGTTATCGCCAATGTATTTAATTGCGTTTCCCTGATATGCTTCAAGTCATTAAATTAGTTTGACCCTTGGACAAGATCGTCAAGATCATCATATTGATTGCATATTTAATGTCTGTAATAATTCTAAGTTATACTACGGCATTTCAATGCGGATTACTACTTGCTACAGTTGTCATGAGTTTACAAACAGTGCCGAGTTTAAGGACGGGTTGTTTCACAGAATTTTAAAAATTCAACAAATTTGAAAGTTTTAAAAGTTCAAGCAACATGCCAATAGTGATATAATAATAGAACTTGAATAGAACCTTCACAGAACTTGTAAATCAAGATGATGAATTGTTCAAATTCCGTGAAACAACCCGTACTTAGTGATCTATCTATATTAAATAACTTACTTTGTCATTATACCTTCTCTTTTCAAAATATAAGAATATTTTTTCACAATTATTCATTGTTTCATCACACCCTACCGTATGCACACTCCTGTTGGATTCAATTATTCATTGCTTCATCAACACCCTACCGCATGCACACTCCTGTTGGATTCAATTATTCATTGCTTCATCAACACCCTACCGCATGCACACTCCTGTTGGATTCAATTATTCATTGCTTCATCAACACCCTACCGTATGCACACTCCTGTTGGATTCAATTATTCATTGCTTCATCAACACCCTACCGCATGCACACTCCTGTTGGATTCAATTATTCATTGCTTCATCAACACCCTACCGCATGCACACTCCTGTTGGATTCAATTATTCATTGCTTCATCAACACCCTACCGCATGCACACTCCTGTTGGATTCAATTATTCATTGCTTCATCAACACCCTACCGCATGCACACTCCTGTTGGATTCAATTATTCATTGCTTCATCAACACCCTACCGTATGCACACTCCTGTTGGATTCAATTATTCATTGCTTCATCAACACCCTACCGTATGCACACTCCTGTTGGATTCAATTATTCATTGCTTCATCAACACCCTACCGTATGCACACTCCTGTTGGATTCAATTATTCATTGCTTCATCAACACCCTACCGTATGCACACTCCTGTTGGATTCAATTATTCATTGCTTCATCAACACCCTACCGCATGCACACTCCTGTTGGATTCAATTAAAAATCGGCAAGGCGAGAATTGCATCGTGCTAAAAAAAACTTATTTTGTTAATAACGCTTTTGTTTTGTAACGTTTTGAGAGTATTTTCGAAAACGGTAGCTTTTTCCCGGTAGGGTCAGCGTGGTAAACCTTTCGCAACAGTGGTACCTACCTAAAATTAGCCGGACCAGATCGGGAGAGGCCGGTTTGAAGAGACCCTTTGACCCAGCTAGTCTTTATCAACCCATCGTCTTGCACCGCAACGGGAGGAATGGATTCATGTGTCCAATTATCCAATAATTAGCTGTAATCGCCGCCTTTGCTCTCAAAAGGCATCCTTTGAGATCAAGAAAGGGTGAAAGAAATAAAGTAAGAAAACAATGAAGAACTCTAGTCCATTTTATTTTTATCTGACTTACTACGTTCTAACTTACCAGTTTAAAGTTTATACTTTTTTTTTTGTTTGTGCACTTTGCCCCCCGTGGTTTACCAGGGGTTAAGTTTGAATGGTATTTCTATGGATAAAGTACACAAACTTCGGGAGGTGATTCTATGTAATGGTACAAGTAAAAAAAGAAAAAAAAACTTAGAGCTATATAGTAAACCATCGGATTCATTTAATATCTAGTCATTGAAAGGGTAACGCCTACGCCACATCCCTGCCCCAAGTAACTTGGGTTGTTCACCTCATGTCTATGACATAAGAAATATTTAATTCTCAATGAAAGCCAGACAATATTATAATTTGGCCTCACATTACAGCGATCCCTGGGCAGTAGAATGGGGAATGTCTACTGTTTACGTATGACTTACCTCTTTGATAAAAATATATTGAACTAGCCTCTGATTAATCCGGTATCAACTCCAGAAATGATTATCTATAATCATCCCAATAACCCACCCTACTTAATATCATTAGAAAAAAACTAATAATATTGTCCGAATAAAGGTGCGTCGTTCTACTTATTTACGGACTCAAGTCCGATTTCGAGTTCAGCCAAACGAACTCGGTTCCCAGGATTTGTTCCACTGGACTCTCCAAATCCGGTGGAACGAAACTCATTGGGTACGTTCTGCTGGTTTCGCTGAATCCATTCGAACAAAACTCATTGTGTGCGTTCCGCCAAACCCTCCGAATCCGGTGAAACGAAACTCATTGGTTACGTACTGCTGGATTCGCCGAATCCATTCGAACAAAACTCATTGTGTGCGTTCCGCCGAACCCTCCGAATCCAGTAGAATGCCACAGAGTTTGGTAATGATACGAATCGGAACCAATTCGTCGATGGTGCTGTGTTGAGTAATGATTGTAAATCATGAAAAACTCAAATAGAGAGTTATTCGTGACTAAAATTAAATGCATGTTATAATGTGGAACTTAAAAATATGAATAAATCAATATGTTTGGTTCCGGCGTCAATTTTAAGATCCACTCCATACGTCCCGATATTGTTGATCAATGGCTGAATGTGAGTTTGGGACCAGTGAAAGTGAATCCGGAATCATTCCATTATATTTTGCGAACTCGGTGTGAGTCAAACGCTTTCGGAATCATTGGGCTCGATCCGGTTGGAATGACCCACTCCTCTATCAGGGTCATGTCACCTCTGATTGATCTGTTGCAATATCATTATAAAAGAAGTCTTCTCCGAGAACTTGCAGTATAATGTCTGGTCCTCATGGTATTTTTACCGAAACTAACCATTATGTCAAGTCCCACTATAATTACGCTTAAAAAGATAGAAAGACAAATATTTACGAATAAAGTCATCGGTTTCATCATTTCCAAATTGAGATTCTGAAGTTCCCCTCTTAAAGAATGTAAAATTCCAAAGAAAACCGTTTCCATTCACTAGGTAAATAAAAAATAAACAAAAAAATGGAAGAAAAATATTTTATTACGACTTACTTCAAGTACAAATAAATTATACACTCAAACTGAAAAAAAATAAAAAGAAAAGTAGTTTTAATGTAAAATTATAATACATTTTATATTAATGTTGCAACATTTCATTATTAATGAAGTCTACTTTATATTAGAATTAAAATAGACAAAAGTTAGTAATTAATCCGATACATAAAAAGTTGCAGAAATTGATCCATAATCAATTCATTTGGTTCATTAGTGCTTTTAATAGCAGTGGTTGTAAACCTTTTCTCGATTGTTTTTTGGTTTAACAATATTTTGTTTTAAATAAAGAAAAATCTATTCCGAGACAAATCTTATGAATATATTTTGCCAATTGGAAATGGCTCCTAATTATGACACATATACAAGACATTTTGAGAATAAATGCGCAGAAGATTCTACAAACGGTGCTCCAATCCTAATAGCGGAACGTTACCACCATTAAAATATTAAATATCTTGGTAGCGAATCTAAATTTAAATCCATTCAGTTAGCTCGTTTTGTGTTGGGAATTGCAAATGTTAATCAATATAGAAGATAGGACCTTTGTATTCTTTCTGTGCACATAGTTAAAGGCAAATCATTTTAAAGAGGACAAGTTTTTAAAATAAGTTTGGAATACCTGCTTGCAGTCCCCTCTTACCTCGAAAATGCCCAAAGATACTGGATACATAGCGATGTTAAGTCCATTTAAATTTAGACTAGCGATTGAATTCGACAATGTTAATTTTTAATTTTTTTTGTTTCATTCTCCAGCTTCCTTATAAAAACATAAGTATTATAAAACTAGCTGTACCCCACCACGCGTTGCTGTGGTTCAGTCAATCAGTGCTGATAAAAAAAAATTAACATGTGTTGCTTTTACGTCCAACAGATGGCGCTGTTTTTGAATTTGAACAAATGAACAATTACATTTTTATTTATGTAGATGAAATAATTTTATCCAGTCAATACACAGCAAGGGTCTCTTTAAAATGATTTACCTGTTTCTTTGTTAAAGGGGTCATCCACTGCGCTCTTATCCTAACATTCTAGTTACAAACACCTATTAGTCATTATATTCAGAAGAAATATATTAAAAGACTCAAAACTAAATGTAATACCTTAAATATATATTAATTCAATCGACCTTAGCTCCTAGAAGCGACAAAATAAACAAAAAAAATTCACACTTTTCAACATTCAATCGTTAGTTAATATTCGCACTATCAAATCTGTTGACATTCTAGGACCAGAGAATGACAAAGTTGTAAGATTTCATCCATTGACTAAATCCTACGCCCTGTTCACATTTGGAGTAAAAAAGCATCAAGCTTCTTTTTCTAGCCAATGTGAACTGTGGTGGCAAAAATTAGCAACAAATCAGTTGCTAATTTTTGGAGTAATATGAACAGGCCAATAATTATTTCCATCAAAATATTAATAATTTAAGGAAAAATAATAATTTTTGGAAAGTTTTACAGTTTTGTGCGAAATAAAATACAAATCTTTCTTACAATAAATACATATTTTTTGTATTATTTTTTTGTTACAAAGTTGTCACAATCTGCTTATTTTCTTTGTATATAAATAATTTTCAATCATTTCCTGATACCACAGTGCTATAAATAATTTTTAATACAATCGGTATTGAGCTGATTCTGTTAAAAATGCCGTTATTCGTATAATATATTTACTAGCGCAGTTTGAAAAAAAGATAAATTATATTGCTTTTATTAGCAAATTAGGTTTTCTGCTTGAGGTTTAAAAAGTAACTATCTATATAAAAAGGAACATAAAAATAAGGATGGGCCCTCACAATGGTACTTATACATGTGCGAACCGAAACGCGAGTTGAGCCACGAATTACGGGAAAGGAACATTTCGCACCATTTGCGGTTGCTTTGTTCTTTTCCCATAAGTTTTGGTTCAGCTCGGCAGTTAAGCTCGCGTATGTATACGTAGCATTATATAGTAATAAGGCGTGATACCTATTTATTAATAACCTATGTTAAGATCTTGAGCAATTCTGATTGCCACGGTTATTATACATATTAGTTCTATTAGGTCATTTATCTTTAAGCTTAACAACTCAATTGACCTTTTAAAGCATCATCAAATGATCGATTATTAAAGAAAAACATTAATAATAGACAGTTTGATGATTTATTCGAAAAGTGAAAAGGTTGTTGTAGGCAAAAACACAATAACCAAGAATTCATTTAAAATAAATATAAAATAAACAAAAATGTGAAAGTAATTTTGTGAAAAATAATATTGAGTTATAGCTGTCTGTTTCCGTTGATGTCATAAGAAATAAAATAAATCACAAGTGCGAATCATCCTTCTTAAAATAGTAAAACTACTGACTCAAATATTGAAACTACCTGCTAAATAGACACATCCTACTAGTAAAGTGATGAATCCCAAATATACCATTGTTTGGTAGTTGTCTACCAAAAGTTGTTCATGTTTCGATTGCGGGCGTTGAATCTATCGTCGCCCGGGGTGTTCCAGGGGGAGGGGCGGCCTCTTGGGCCCCCGCCGCGTGCACCCCGCCCCCCGCGGCCCAGCATCTTGGGCCCGCCCCCACCCATGGGCCCTGGGCCCGGGGGCTTGCCGTTCCCCCCGGGCATCTTGAGGCTGCCGTAGAAGTTGCCGCCGCCGGGGCGCGGTTTGTTCATCATGGGTGGGAAGGGGGGCACGTCCATGCCGAACCCGCCCCAGGGCATGTCACCTTCGGAAGAAAAAAAAACAAAAAAAATCGTCAGTCGAAAAAAAACAAAAATAAAACACGGGCGAGGGGTCTCCGAAAGAGACCCATTGAAAAAAAAAACAATCTACCCAAAGAATCAAAATTAGTAAATATTTGTCACTTTTTTTTCTACCTTATCGCCAACTAATAAGAAACATTGGTGAAGTGAAGCCAAAGTGAATTTTTTTTTCATTAATTGCAGTAGATGCATATTTTTTCCACTCAGAGTGACATATTTTTAAAGAATGCTACCCATTTCCAACCTCTAAAGTTATGTACCCACGCTCATTAATGCTCAATGGTTTTATGCTCATTCGAACATGTATCAATGTGTGTACCTTCTCGCTCAGTGCCTTTTTTTTTCAAGGTCTTGGTGGTATATCTAGGGTGTCTTGTGTCGAGCTGCTCGAGCGTGCGGAGGCAACGACGAACATAGTTCCAAGTCAACATGTTCGATCGAGCCAAACCGTCCATCATGAATATACGTGTCTACATAGCTTTAGCTTTCTTTCACCTTTATATATTTTTATTCTCAATATCTGAGTGCAGAGTTCTGAGGGATGACGTATGTAGCAATAAAAGTCTTCTTGGTCAGAATAAGCAGTTTAATGATAACACTATACAAACACATTGCAGAGATATATTTATTATATCCATCAAATGGTTCAAGAAATCATAAAAGTCGTCACACATTATATAATTTGTATATTAAAACAGTCTGCTTTCATCTTGGAAAAGCGAAAAACCTATTATTGAAGCTAATAATACAATACACAATGAGCAAACATACTTATGGTAAACCACTGCCTTCTTTCAAATAGGGATGTTGAAAATATTAACAATATAACGTTAAACGTCCGCTGTCAATAAAGTGCGCTTTAACTGTTTGCATAATTTTATATAAACTACAGTCTGAATATATTTATGGTTAAATATGTTTTTAATTATTATTTCATCGGAACAAAGTCTATAAAATATGGAATTATATACACAATATCTCAGGAAAATAGCTTTTGAAAACCTTACCTAATTAATTAATTCATGAAATAAACTAGACAGATTTAATATTTTGAAAAGTCAATATTTTTTACATCTCTAGTTGAAGAAGTTGGTAAAATTCAGTTATCTATTAAACGATATATTATTTTTTATTACAATATCTTGGAAACATAAAATTACTGACTAGATTTTTAATCAATTTTCACCAAAATAGTGAGTAAAAATATAATGACAATAACTGATGAGACACTGGAAGTGATAAAATAATTTATTGTTAAAACTTGAGAGATCATTGTCAAATAATAAAAAAAAATCTAAGGTCTTAAATGATACAACACAAAAATGACACTGGTCTACACAAATTAGAGACTCGAGACTTTCAGATTTTTCCCGTTTAGGAATGTTTTAGGCCTTGAATAATACTGATTAATGAATTTATGTTCTTCGTCCGTATTTCGAAATTACTACATTTGGCGGACCCGACGGAGATACGGGGTTAGCAAAGAATGCCAGTCACCGTACTACCAATGAGAAAATGGTATTAGGAAGTAATGCACCAATCGTTTCAGTTCATGGTCGGACGAAAGTGGAATGTTTAAAGATTAATAATCGATTAATCGGGCATTCATAGTTATGGAAGACGAAAGAATCCGACAGTTAAAAATCTGGAATGTAAGATTATTCATTTGAGATAATTACCAAAGTTTTGCATGGAATCGTCCGTGTAGTCATCAAAACCGGAACCTTGAGGTGCATCATGTTGGTCGCCTTCTGGTTGGGAAAAGCAGATGGTAATGAAATGGTCTCAGAAACAGGTGATTGGGGGGACGCCCCAAAATAATACAAAACACAAATTAAAATAATAAATTAACAATTTCGACGATTCAAAGCAGCGATGACATGGTTCTGTGATATAATACTGTGGAAATAATGCATGGTTTATTATTAATTAATATTAAATAAAAAATATTTATGTCACATTTAAACTTCCAGTGTCTCAATCAAATAACATATTGCAGAGTATTAACACAGGTAGTTCATAATAATAATGGGTATTTAATATTATATTGATTAGCAATAAGTCTTGGTTAGAAAACAGTTTTTAGCAAACAGACCAAAACATGCAGGACCATAGATAATAAAAATAAATTGTCGCTGAGCTACGAACCAACTGCACAGACTATCAAAGCAGCTATGCAATGAAAGTTGTGCTTGGGGAGTAGGCAGAAACAAATGCGGGGCGTCGCTGTGCGCAGATGTGTTTTGCAGTATTATGGGTGAACGATGTGCGTGCGGTTTAATACTAATAATGGTTCATGGCGTGTCTCCCTTGCTTTATTGTTATCTATGCTGAAAACTGTTTACTACTCATAGATACAAAGAACTTAGAGCATAAATAATACTAATTGTCAGGAGATTGTGACAGTTAATCTCCGTGTAAATATAAAGCATATGTATATAATCACACCATCTATGGGTAGCCAACTACCACACAGTGGTTTCATACGAGTTCGTAGAGATTCAGTGCAAACTCGGGTTACTACAATTTAGTATCATACCCAACCAAGACAGTTCAAACACGTTAATGACGACCCAAAAATAAACTCAAATTCTACCAAGCTAAGTATTGTTGTAATTATATTACTGGATAAAAATTACTATTTTTAGAGAAGAGATTAACGAATCGACTCTTCGAACAACATATTTCTATGTGAAACAGCACTGTTATTGAGACAACGAGCTCTAAATTAGCTTCTTCAAGAGCACATTATCGCGTAATATTGCTGTCAGATGGAACCTTGTTATTCGAAGGCAGAGATGCACAACCAGTGGTACGCAAGCCCATTTCATGCGGCGTGTGAATGTTGAAAAAATCGGTAAATTGGCCATTCTTCTAAAAAGGTTGTGTATCACGATTCTAAGGGGTCAAAATAGGGATAATGTAAGACAAATTATCTGTAAATTACAATTTAAACAATAATGTAAATTTTTATGTTATTTCATCATGAAAATATTTATTTATGTAATTTCTGGACAACGAGCTCCGGAACAACTGCCGGTTCCAAAATATGGGGATACAACAGTAATTTGAGTACAATTTATTCATTTTACGATTTGACTAGATCCCCGAATAAGACAAATGACGATATACAAATGCTAACGGCTCACATACATTTACAATGTTTATTTATGTATTATAATACAGACATAGACTTTTGGTAAAGTTTCTAATAAATAATTTTCAATGCCTACTAGGTATATCAGTTGAATTACATCTTATTACCCACAATTAGATTAGGAAAACGGCTTGTGGTTATAGATAATCCTGATTATTTACTTTCTTACATTTCTTTTCAACTTTGTAATGAGACATGTCGACTTGTCCAATTGTTTATCATAAAATACCATGCGGAATTGATACTCAAAGGTCATTTTCTATTCGGGGGTTTAGAATCACAGTGGTATAGAAATAGAATCTACAAAAACTGGTGTTTTAAGTTAAGCTTGTTTTAGGTAACGCCATAATCATATTTATCAGTGACACAAAGCTTTATCTTGTACATACAGCGGTTTAAGAAATACAGTTGGGCATATGAGCATTCCAATCTTTATTTGCGTTTATCTCAAAACTATGTTTTGGTAGATAGGCCCCTGTGATCCTAAACCCCCTTATTCTTAGCCCTTTTAGCCTTAGAGCTTCGATCTATCAGCGCAACTTTAATCGTATAAAATATATGAGAGATCAAAAGGGTGATAATATATAAATAACTTTTTTAGGATAATTTATGACATGACTATGAGAAAAAATAAATCTGCTCTTGTAAATAATCAGATTCGCAAAATGAAACTTTATATAGGGCATGTCAACATCATCTCTTGTTTAAAACAAACTTTCTAATATATTCTACGATAATATTTTCAGATTTTTATTACCCAAAAAACATTACAGAAGAAGATGAAACTTTTATCAATGTGATATTTTATAAACAATGTGTTGGAACAGGTCTACGATTTTAGGAAAGGAATTTATGTGAATAATATATTCTGCGTTGTTTCATACTTTACAAAGGTGAAATAGATATTATATTTTGTCCATATTTGTACACAAACAATTTTAAATTTGTTATTTCAAAACCACAAACCATAAATTTAGCATTACTCGTTACTCCTACGTTAATTGTTTTTTGTACACACCTATTATATTTATTTAATGGAAAGCTAGACATTGATATATCAACTATAAGGACACCATTTAATGTGAACAATGACACGATCCACAATTGACAAGACTTTGTTACCATTAGAGCCTTAAAGCATCGACAGAACTATTGCTAGATGGACCTACAAGGTCGGATTGGGAACATTGTTTAATAAATTTACAAATGCTGAAAATCAAACTTTATGGATGTAATAAAATTAATCTCATTTAAATAATAATTATTATACAAAGTGTAAAAAAAAAACATATTAATAGTACAGGTTAAATTAGTTTTCTTCGTCAAAATGAATGGCAGCGAACCTGTTAAGGCGATGCAATACGTGGTAGTGTAAAATCATGTGTTTTTGGTTTGAAAATTTGGTCGTCTAGAAATGTTTCAGATGCTTTAAATAAATACCGCGAGTATAATACATCATGGCCTTTGAAATAATCGAGTATTTTTTAGATAAGTCTTTTTATAAGCTCAGAAAAAAATAATGTATAAGGCCTATGAAAACTGCTTTAAAGTTCAAACCATTTTCGGTTATGATTTTATTGTATAATGTGGCAAATTAAGTTGTTTATAAAATGATCGGAAAACATTTAAATATTTATGCCTGAACATCCACAAAATAAAATAAAAGGCACTTTTTGGCCATGTTTTTTTCTTGCCTAAATCAAAACAGCTGGACGGTGTTAAGCGGGAATTTAAGCCTTATCGCCATCTACGTAAGGAGTGTTATTGATGGCGGCTGGATTCAAAATATTACACAACGTAGTGCATCGCCTTAATGGAATCTTTTGTTATTCGAGATCAATCTCTTTTCTATCACAATATAACGTACATTGACTTTAACCCTTAGGATCTGACCAACTACAATAGCAGTTCAGTTATATCATGACTACCTTCAGGTGCACTGCGATGTGCAGTGTGCAGAGCTAGGTTTTAGATTTTTGAACATATTTCAATACTGTCCATGAAAATTCGTAAGTAAAACGTTCACATTGTAGATGCCTGTCAATTATTTCAAATATAATTTTCAATATTATATTTGGCTTCGAGATATTTACAAGTTATTACCCATCTACTAAGGGTTAAACACAATGGAATGGAACGGTAAAACAATAATTCCCATAAGCAATGACATAATTAAATAATACAAACACATAAATTCCGCCACCATGAAACACTAAATTTTAATATGATTTGGTATTGGTATCAGCTTATTATAATATAGTTTTCTTTGGAACATGTATTTATTTGGGAGTAAATTTGTTATTTACAAATGCAATAAATGGTTATAAAATATATTATCGATCGAAGACAAATAATCAGAGACTAATTTTTTAAGAATAATACATTTTTTAAATGCATGGAAGTCATTGTGTTTCCATTTTGAAGATGTACAAATAATATCACAAAGGTTTAATCATTAATTAAATTATATAGACAAATTAGTAATGATCTAGTTAGGAATGTTTCTATGATAATAAAATCAATATTTGTATAGGGAAGAAAGAACATCAGTGAGATTTTACAAGTATTAGATGTGTATGATAAATTTACATTAAGTACTAAAGATTAACTGGCTCAATCGGGTGTGGAAGTTAGGTTATCGTACAAACTAGACATTTTCTTCCGTAACTTAAATTAATTATTAGAAATTCAAATAGAACATATTACCTTTACTATGTACACGGAGCATCAATATTTCTTATTGTCAAAATGTGAGATTATCCATTTTAAAAAGAGTCGCAAAGACTATTTCCTTTTCCGTCATTGTTACATAATGAGGAAAGAGAAGGTCCGAACACTCGGAATTTGAACATTTGGTGACAACTATTTAATTTTATAACAACAATAATTAAACTCTACAAATCCATAACAGAAAACAGATAGAACGTCTTTTAAAGTCATCGAGACCTGGCTTTCTCCCTTAAGTGTTCATACAAATAACTGACAAAGAATACACAAACTTTTAAGCATCCAAAATGTCCATTCAGTCTGGTCTGATCCGTATTAAACTAGACTAGGCTCGCCTCTTCGTTAATACTCCAATGTCTTTAAAAACAATTCCATCTGTAGATACATAATATATTACAGTTGTAAATATTTGTGGTCAAGCTACCTTCAGATGAATTAGTGCATGTATATTAAGTAACTAGGGAATGTAAATAAATTCTAGGTGCAGGCCTAACAATGGGAGGGACACCACAAGAGTTGCAAGTAAAGATAATAATTGTTACATTCTAGAGAGTCTACTATCAATCATATTGAATCAATCGGAATCTATTCATGAAATCAATTGCAATATATTCATAAAATCAATTATAAACTATTCACGGAATATATTCATAGAATTAATCAGAATATATTCATGGAATCAATCGGAATCTATTCATAGAATCAATCAGAATCTATTCGTAGAATCATAGAGAATCTATTCACGGAATCACTCCATGGAAACAAAGTGGGTTGCAAATAAGATTTTGAGTTCTTTTAAAGGATTATAATGCAATATTAAGGTTAATATCAACATATTTCTTAGGACTTATATATTTTTATTAAAATTTCGTAATTTTATTTCACAAATACTCGACGAATATAAAATTCACTACACCACAAAAAAGTCAACATCTATTGGTGTGTATTTAAAGATTTTATATTCTAATGGAATTTTGGGTTCACCGTACAAAGGTAGGAGATTAGGGGGGTTCAATCACAATAATATAATAGTTATAGGAGCTACCACACAATGGTAAAGAGACAAGTGAAAATACCACCAGCTGATTTAAACAGTGTTGAGCAATATTTATTATAGGCAACTTTACTTTAGACACTTGATGTTAACGTAACATAAAAAATACAAAACAATTATTTCGTTAGCTTACTATTAACGGTTAAAGCATTAATTTTTTATTAATGACCCCTTCGATGCAGTTGAATCAATACGAAATTGGTAAATGGGTTAAAGTTGAAGGTGAAAGAATTCAGAGGAAGATAAATGTATTACACACGGAGGTTTTGGCTTGTCCCACTAGAATAGTTTAATATACATAATATTATTTTAGGCCGAAAAGTTTTAAGATACAGTCCTGCAATTTGGCACATCTAAATTTCAATTGGAAAAAGGGAAGTTTTACATTTTATTAAAATGCCGGGCAAAATTTTATTTAAGAATGTCGTGTAGTGTTTAACGTGAGGTTCGAGCAAACGACATCATGACGCGCGGGACTTGAGGAGAATAGAAGGGAGAGGTTAATAACTAAGCGATAGTTTTAATCGTTGCATTAAACATTTTGTTAGAAGGCCATTGTAATGTTGTAATAGGCACCTAGACCTAGGTGATGGTAACGGATTGCTACCAGTACCTACCTCCGTCATACAACTTATCATTAAAGTGGTATTCTAGACTACATCATCCCATGTATTACACTTGTTTTGTTGCAGTCAAAAATATAACAGAGTGTAGTCGTAATATAAAAACAGTACTTAATACGCAATTTGCTAAATGACAGTACATTATACAGAAACAAAATGCAATCGAAAATAAAACCACTAGTTTTTTTCTTCTTAACCCAACCTAAAGCGGCCGCTACACTACTCGCTTCGACGCTTCGACGAAGTCCTCGACGAAGTTAGCCGAAGTTCGAAGTGCGTGCCCACACACTCGTGCAACTTCGCGAGTAACTCAGTCCAACCAGAGTCAGTGATTGGTTTATTTATGCCGTGACGCTTCGAGTCCTTTGACTCGGGCGCATTTACCGACAACAATCGGAAGTCGGGCGAAGCGAAGCGAAGTTGCCCGAAGCGAAGCGAAGTTCGTGCCCACACAATCGTATTCGGTCAACTTCGATCAACTTCGCGAGTAGTGTAGCCGGGCTATAACAGAGTTCACTTTTTTTTTTTCAATTACTTTATTTGGCAGACCACCACAGATGCTCTATAAATTGGGACAGATTAGGTTAGGTTAAGAGGGGCATGCATGCACCATGCTACATGAGCATGTCTATACAACCACACGAAAACTTGCACTTTTATTTTCTATAATATTTTGCGTCTATATGTATAATAGTCGAGTACCCACAGTAAATTTCTGTACGTCTTGCGTACTATAATCAAAGGGAATTAACACACCGGAGACTAGCACTCGCTAAAAAAAACAATCAGTTTTATTATCGAGAAATAGAATAAGTTAGTTGACTAGAATGAATTATGTATCATAAGAATGTTTGAGTATAGATAAGATATTTAGTTTTTTTTTTTGTCTAGAAACCTCAGCACACATTGTGAACACCTTAAAATATCAATTCATTTTAACAATATTACTTCAAACACACACACAGAGGTACGCTATTATTTTATATATCGTATTATTAATCATTTCAATTTTTACTAATGGAAGAAGTTACCTACTGCATATTATAATATATTTGCTTTTTAATTTTAGCACTTGATTTTATTAGTCAAATATAAACAACAATTCCTAACAATTAAAAATAATACATCGCCCGCATTCAGCCAAAAGTCACCAACCTCGGAAACAAGGTTTTGAGATATTGCATTATTAAACACACAATACCAAGGTTAAATCATATTTGCATGTTTTTAACCTGATCTGTGCTGTTGTCGCATATTGTGATCCATCTGCGGCTATCCACGTACGCGGATCGCATATATATGTGATCCATGAAGTTTCACTTTTTTTTTTTTTTTTTTTTTTTTTTTATTAAATATCAAAAATAATATACAAAAATCAAAAAGTCCCAATAAACTACTTTAAAGTAGTTTGTCATTGGGTGCTTTTAACTTAAACAGATTATATCAAATGTATACATTCATATCATGAGAGGTGTAATACAATAAAAATAAAAACAAAAAACAATTAAAACGTATGCAGTTAGAAATAGTTTGTATTAGAGTCTAGTACAAACTATTTCTTTCAGCTAGCCAATTTTTCAACAAAAAATTTCTTTTTATATTTGTACATTTTTTGATTTCTGCAGGTAACATATTTAAACAATTTGGTATCATGTAGTCTAGCGTTCTTTGTCCATATTTGTTTAAATGCTTTGGTACGATTAAAACACATACACTGTGTCAAGATGTGCCCGAGATGAGATGGATTACATTGTAAAGTTTACGTAATCCATCTCATCTCGGGCACATTTTGACACAGTGTATGTGTTTTGTGATCCATGAAGTTTCACTAAAACACATACACTGTGTCAAAATGTGCCCGAGATGAGATGGATTACGTTGTAAAGTTTACGAAATACACATTTTAAAGTCAGATAAAATTTTAAAAACATTCAAAAGAGAGTTTATCTGTAATCTAAATATGTGTTTCGGGGTTTGAGACTTTGGCTTGAAAATTGACAATATGTATGTTTAAACATCTATATAGAATACTATAGTCTTGCTGCTCTAAATCCAGGTCGTTTATGGTGTCGCAGTCTACCACTAAAGTATTCTATGTCGACGTCTTGAAGCTCAAAGGGCTTTCAGATAATATCTATGTACAAAAGTAATATTGAAAGACAGAACAAATAAATAACAAGACTGAGAGTATAAAACTAACTAAGACATTATATTGCGTCACTACTAATGGCGTCTCAGCATGTACGCACACAATTGCTCACATCCATTTGAAATTGGGAAATACATACTTGAAAATTACTGAATATTTTTTGTAAAACAGTTAGCCTATTCAGTTTCCATATTATTTGTTCAATAACATATGTCATCCATTTTACGTAAACGCAGGTAACAATTTAGTTGATATCAAAGGCCAACTGCATTAAATGTTTTATTTAATGTGAACAGTATGCAAAAATATATCAAAGAATAATGCTAGGCTGAGAAGGGCGCTATAATTTCATTATTTATGTGAGTTTGTCCTATTTCACCATACCGATATAGTGAAACAGGCCAAGCCAACATAACATATTATGAGAGTATAGCGTACTTGTGAGACTAGCTTAAATGGGAGACAAGTTGGTAGGAGATACAACTGTCGGAAGTGCAACTTACAACTGTCGGTAGTGCAACTTGCAAGTGAATTGTTTACATTTTCAAAATGTGACAGTCAGACAGACAGACTTTCAACCAGTTACAGATCCAGCTGCATTAAATTATCATATTCAATGTAATAAATTAAAGATTTTAAAAAAATCAGGAGACTAGTTGTTGGTAGATGATAAAACAGCAGGCTGCGTAGCCTGCAAAATAGAGTGGAGATGTTGCGAGCGAGTGAACTGTTAATAATGTGTACATATTTGCAAAATGGTGGAGATGGACAGTTGATGACTTCAAATCATCTTAGAAAGGAGTCGGGTTCTGCTGCTAGGTAAAAAAGAACTAGATTACAGTAATTAGCTAATGTTAAGTGCAACAGAATGATTGAATGTGAAGATAGGGCAGAATTACTGGTAATTTGCAAAAGAGTATTGACTGAAATAGTACGAGCAAGTGAACGATTTACATATTCAAAAGATGGCTCTCCACATTCCATGGAGAAAGAGTCAATTCAAGGAGAAAGAAGTAATTGTGTAATTCAGCATTGATTTCATGTTACGTTAAGAGACCGTATTTAATGTGAACTTCATTAAAAAAAAAACAAAAACTTAAATTAAAAGTTCAAATGCTGCGTTTCAAAAAGATAGTAGACTAGAGTAACAGGCACAATAACACTGGCTTGAGATGAACCCATTGAGGAGTCGAATTCTGCAGCCAGATAAAATTAAAAATAGATCCCAATTTCGCCAGGAGACGGACAAACTATACACCAAACACACGCACAAACACGCACACGAGCTATACAAAATTAAGACACTTGTTGAAATGGCGTTGCGGAGGGCGGGGGCGGCAGCGGGGGCTAGTGGAATGCCGGCCAGTGCGCCGCCGATCAGAAGTGGTGCGAGAGCGGCGTGCGACGAAGGAAGCGAGACGCCCCCGATGGCAGGGAGTTGTACGCAGAGCTGCCGCCCAGCCCCACCAGAGACATGTTCTCGTGGCTGTAGCCGAGGTGACGCACGGGCGTAGCATGGCCTCCGTGGCCCTGGTGGGCTAGGTGCCCCCCCAGGAGGCCGTGGTGGCCCCCGTGGTGTGACTGGTGGGACAGCGTGTGGGAGTGTGATCCCGTGTGACCTGGCGCCCAAGAATCACCCCATGTTATTCAGTGTCACCTCATTTCCGAGCAGGAAACAAGCGGAATGGCTTGGAACTCGAATATAATCAATTGAGGTCTGAATCATTCCGATTGATAACTGACAGGAATGATGGCAATGCTTTCTTGTGACCAGGAATGTCATTCCTTTTCGCATTTAATGTGTTCTATTTGAAAACTTACATGGATATACTATTATTAAAAAAGGTATGCATTTAAATCCGCAAGACAAGACGCTTGCTCCACTTCTTTTCTATAATAATAAATCCATGCAAACTTTTTCATACATGACGAGTAATAATACCAAGTGTATTTCATTACACTGAGAACTTAATTTGAAACATCAACACAATAAAATTATGTATACATTAGTTCAATACTCAATAATATTAAATATGTGCCAATGAAAAGCAACTACTCCAAATTATAAAGAAAATCATTTTGTACAGATTGCGTTTGTAAGGTAATTAATTAAGCCATATTTTTGTCAAAATTAAAGAATCGTAAAATACATAATGCATGGTGTTCGGAAACTAATGGAACAAGGGGGGAAACTGGTGAATTTATTTCACATTTGGAGTCGATTTTGTGGTATAACTTTTTTGGATTTGAGCTTACGTGTTCGAGTAAATTGAGACGGAATCTGGATTTTTTTAAATTCAAATTTGAAAACAATGTGTTTACTAATTTTCAGACACCATGTATAAAGAAAAAATAGAACCATAATTTTTATACAAAAATAAAATCAGACAAGACAAAACACTTGTAATAACACTAAAAACCCTAAAATTGGCATTAATTCATGACATTCTTGAATAGTTGTGTTGAGACTATTGTGTTCCCAATTGTGATATGTTGAAGGTGGGGAGGGGAAGGAGATGGGGACGAGGAGAGTGGGGAAGTACCCGGCTATATAGATCGGGTAATTTCGAGCAACGTTTCGATTTTGAAAGGTGTTCTTTCACCAGAAAATAATAAATTATGAAATAACCCAAATTTAATCAAATGAAATTTACTTGCGCATTCCGGGGTTTGAACCTGCAAACTCCGGATTCATAACTGACTCAACCACTCAACTATAGAGGCCATCAGAGTGTTATCGCCTTTTGCACATCTTCTAATAATAAACAAATTGCTGGCCATAGCACCATGACACAAAAAAGTGGGTTAGGTTGTAAATTGAGAAAATTAAAAAAAAATCCAACTAACTCCAAAACCATGGTACTTTTGAGAAACATGATATTCTATTTTAGGAAAGGCGTTGGGCTCCCCATCAACAGTTGAAAAGTTATCCACTACTTACCGGACACCCTGTATGATATGAACTTGTATGATCATTACTACACAATAATGCAAACAAATTAAGGAAATTATAATACAGTAGAACCCCGTTAATTCGAACCCCGATAATTCGAAAAAACGCGTAATTCGAAATATTCGCCAAAAAAATTTCCGCAGAAATTTTTTTTCATACAAAATGGTTTTTAATTCGAAATTCGTTAATTCGTAATTCGAAATTTATTTTTGTCCTGAATTGATTTTTTCGAAAATAAATCATAATATTTCGTAAATCTGAATCTAAAAGTCAGCCGCGGCGGTAAAACACCGAAAAATGTATTTTTACGTGGATACATCGTCCTAATTAGTATTATTATTTTGTAAATCTTTTATTTATTGATTTTATTTTAGTAATTTGTACATTTAAGATTACAAATGACTAATTAATTATTACATTTAAATATACTATGTTTTTTTTTTCTTTCTTGATATGGCTCCTACACAACATCTTAAACTTTTCAATTGGGGCAGACTTAAGGTTTTCCGGCAGCGCGTTATAGTATTTCATCCCTTTATAAAATATACTATTCTGGGTATTCGCTTTGTCCTTCTTTGGTAGCCTGATTTCATTGCACGTCCTAGTTTTATGTTGGTGTATGTCCTTGTTGTATACAATTTGATTCGAAAAATATTTGAATTTAAAAAATCTGAATCAATTTACACTGGAATGTCGTATTTTTTCCAATTTATTTCGAATTTCCGAGTTTGAAGGGCCGAGAAAATACGTTTTACATGGATATATGCCGTAGTTTTACGAATTTACACCAAATATCTGAATTTAAAGGGTCGGCCGCGACGAAACTCGGCCGCGAAATTTCAATTTACAGGTAAATGTATCGTATATTTACGAATTTATTTCGTATATTTGAATTTCAAATGGCCCGCCGCGACGGAAATCGGCCGCGAAATCTCGATTTACGCGTAAATATATCGTATTTTTACGAATTTATTTCGAATATCTGAATTTTAAAGGTCTCGCCGCGACAGAAATCGGACGCGAAATTTCAATTTACGCGGAAATATATCGTATTTTTACTAACTTTACTTCGAATATCCGAGTTAAAAAATACGGCGCGACGGAAATCGGCCGAAAAATTTCGATTCACGCCGAAATATGACATATTTTTACGAATTTACTTCAAATATCTGAACTTAAAAGGCCGGCCGCGACGAAAAACTTCGATAAAATTCAATTTACGCGGAAATATATCATATATTTACGTTTTTTCATCAAATATCTTAATTTAAAGCGTCGGCCGCGACGGAAATCGGCCGCGCATTTTCGATTTACACGGAAATATATCGTATTTTTGCGTTTCTTCATCAAATATCTGAATTTAAAGGGTCGGCCGCGACGGAAATCGGCCGCGCATTCTCGATTTACACGGAAATTTATCGTATTTTTGCGAATTTATTTCGAATATCTGAATTTAAAGAGCCGGCCGCGACGGAAATCTACCGCGAAGTCTCGATTTACGCGGAAATATATCGTATTTTTACGAATATCTCTATTTAAAGGGTAGGCCGCGACCGAAATCGGCCGCAAAATCTCGATTTACGCGTAAATATATAGCATTTTTACGAATTTATTGCGAATATCTGAATTTACTTTCATAAAATTTCGAATTACGTGGGAATTCGTTAATTCGAAATTTGATTTTTGATGTCCCGTGGATTTCGAATTAACGAGGTTCTACTGTAATAATCTACAGGAATTGCATAAAACAAATACAGCAGAGTCTCAGCATGATCAATAGTAAATGTAATATATATGAACTGCTTTTTTGTTTTAACCCCTGGGAGCTGAATTCCTGCATTTGCAGTGTTGAAGAATTATGCCCAAGCACGTTACGAAGCACTGCAATAGCAGTGCCGACCTTATACGTTCATTTTGACTCTGGATATTACTTCTACTGGGTTCGTTAAACACAAAAATCAAAATGTCACTTTATCAAGTATGGTATTGTCTACATGTTGGCTTTAATAAAAAAATAATTTTTATTTATTGAATATTCTTGCCGGCTCCTCCGGGGTTAAATGACAATTTAATATTTTGTCTTCAAAATCAAAAAATAACATACATATTATGTACATCACACTCCGATTCATTAATTCAATAAAAAAAATATCATACATAAATCCCATAATGTTGATAATAAATCAATTTTTTCTAATTTCCACGATTCTGAAGATGGCTTTGAACATAGTCGATTTCTCTTAACTCATTAATATTTAGCATTCAAGAACTTGGATATAGATCCGATAGAAATAAATAATAAATTCAATAGTGAATAGTCACAGGCAGCACAAAGTGGAGAGTAAAAATGATAGAAATAATACTCTTCTCACAAATCCATTTCCAAATCTTAATTTAATAATGATTTTCATTTTTGGTCTTGGCTATTTTATTGTCATTTCAGAGAATTTCAAAATTTCATGGGGTTTTTGCAACGGCTGATAACAATTTTGTACGTATCCAGCTTGCAGCCCAAATACAAATTGAATGCGCTACTATACCATGTCACGGTGTAATTGTATGCGGTCTTCAACCATCACAATGCCGTTTTAACTAACCCTTATTGTTCAAACAAATAAATCCAAGTTCTAGTCGACGAAGATCTTAGAAACCCAAACAGCCTTGCACTCATTTATACAGTCTGCATCCAAGGGAAAAGCCAATCATTTGATTCTACCTCTGCTGTAACCTCTCCTTCTGTTACGAAAGGCAGAGAGATTACAGTAATCTATCAGCCTGCCTAAATTTATAATCTCTTAACTCCGCTGTAACTTATCTTTCTATTATAAGAAAGATGGAGAGGTTGCTTGCTAACAGATCTACAGAGCATTTAATCCCGTAGTGGGCTTACCTCTGTTCTGCAGTCCGGCCATCCAGCCGGCATAATAGGCCGCCTTTTTCTTGCCATGCTCCTCGGCGATGCGCACGCCCAGCGGCTCGTTGCCCCCGTCCGGAATAACGTTGTTTAGGGCTGAGATGGCCTCCTGGGCCTCTTCGCGCTTGTCGTATCTGAAACAAACAAATAAACATCATTCCTACACATCAGGCACTATCCAAGAGTATGATTTGGTTCCAGCACAAATGCTTTCCAACATTTTTGGCTACTAGCCATTCCTTCCCGCTTGACTTTCCCATCATGTTTTAATCTTCTTCCACACAGTCATTCCACTCCTGGTTCGCTTCAATTAGGGCATCCCTTTAGTTATGATTTTTGTTGTCCTGTCATCTAGCATTATTTCCTTATGGCCAGCCCATTGCAGCCTTCGGGATATGCAGAATCTTACGATGTTTCATGCTCAGAGTTACTAAGTCTACCGAGGAGTGTCGGGAGAATACTAAAGTAGAGAAATGCTTTGTAAGTTTCCACCAATATCAGATTATCGGAAGTCGGATTTTTTTTTCAGTGCTCAAATTCTGGGACTAACTACCATAATGTACTTGCCCAGAATACTAATGGAGGGTAATAACGTGGATTCTTCAGTGGATATCATCAATCTATCACTTAATTAATACAAAAGATTGTTGCGGGGCACTTCAGTTATGCATTAAAAAAAACTGTTTAATTGTAACTACATAAAATAATTGCATATAATTTTATAAACTATTCCTAGGTAAGGGCCTAAAAGGGGTTTTAAAAAATAAATTAACGTGGTCACGGAATGGAACCAACCATTCGCCAAAAATGTTTTTTTTTTCAATGTTGGTCAAAACATATTATACAAGCTATTTAAGGACGGGTTGTTTCGGAGAATTTGAACAATTCATCAAATTTCAACGTTCATTTACGGGTTCTGTGAAAGTCCTATTCAAATTCTGTTATTATATCATTATAGGCTATTTGCCTGACAGAACTGAAATAAAAACAGAACTTAAAAATATCTTTCACAGAACTTGAAAATTAACTTTGAAATTTGAAGAACTGTTCAAGTTCTCCGAAACAACCCGTCCTAAGACACAACAAAATGAATCTTACATTACTAAAATTAAATACTAAATCAGATTTTGTTTAATTCAATGTAGAAATTGGACATAGTAAAAGCACACTTTCTTTGATCTAAATAATTCATAAAAAATATATAAAGATGTATTTAACCAAAACCTCCTAGATCACAAGGCCGGGACACTGAATCAAATCAGCCTCCTAACTTGTATGGGAACCTCGGAAAAATGTATTTTTATTATTTTTTTTTTTAAATTAACTAAAACATTTAAAGAATAAATTGAACAAAAAAAATTCAAAAGAATTTTTTTGTAAAATACCATACAAGTTAAAAGGCTACTTTAAATGAGTGTCCTGGCCTTGTGATCTAGGAGGTTTTGATTTAACTGACTAAATTAATATGCATGTTAAAAATCTATAACTTTCAAATATTTTACAATACGTGTAACTATGAAAAAACCAATAAAAATCCTGGGACATGATAAAAACGCAATGTCCAAACTTAGGCAAAAATGTCCTTATGCATTGTTAGTTAAGAGAAGGACAGACTTGATGTTGGAGAGAGCAGTATTGGTAATTCTTTGCGAGAAAGAGATGAGAAAGTGTTACTTCTACTCAACAGGCCATGTCGTAATATTTACCTCACAAAGGCCACGCCGCGCGACATGCCAGTCAGCTTGTCGCGCAGGATGTGCTTCTGCACAATGCGGCCGTACTTGCCGAAGATGACCTCGAGCTGCGAGTCCGAGATGTCTCGCGGCAGTCCCGTCACGTACAGGTTGGTCTCCTTGATGTCATCACCCGAGGGACGGGCATACGACACCTACACAGAAACAACGCAAAGTTACGACATTTTAAAAACACACATAAAGAAGGATGGTATCGTTGAAGCATTAAATCCAAAGGTTCAATTTTGTACAGTTCAATAAATTTACTGGGAGGGGCGGAGTGAGGAGTTGAACATGGAACCTTTTACTATGGGGTAACTGCTCTAACAATTGAGCTAATCCACCTGTCAGCCAAAATAGGATATATAGACATAACAGTGAAAGTTCTGTCTCTGCTCCATTTGCTACAGTTTTAAAATCAAGAAATCGATGAATAATTTAATAAAGCAATTTGATTCATGTTAATATTTTAAAATGAAACGAATAGCTAACAGTTAAAAAATTGAAATTTAAACTTAACACTACATCGAGTCTTTAGAAGGTATGGTAAAGACAAAGCAAGTTTATAAGATCTTCGGGCGTGAGATGGTTAATATTTTTCTTACTCAATAAATATACCCAATAAGGGCCTTACTAATAAACGTGTTTTAATGTACAGGTGTCCAATGTCCAAGTCAATGTTATCCTTTGAAGGGGTGATAGGCCAACTCATGATGAACCAGAATATCATAACATGGTTTTAAATGACTTTACGCAGGTCTGCTAAAGTGGCTCACTGCATTTTTGTAATAATAACACAGGTCTGCGACAACTTTTTTTTCTTTGAAATAAGAGGTAATTCCACAGACATATGAATATTAATAGACTAGAACTTAAGGGTGAGGGGTAAAACCAACAGTTGCGGGACACAGAGGGGAAAGCTGACTGTGATTCGTCAATAAATCAATCTGACAGTATATAGGCATCTCGCATTATAATATCACCATTTAGTTAAAGTAAAATCTGATTTTGAATGAATAGACATTTTTACATGGGAGCGCAAATTACTCGCCACGTTATGAACAAATTTGCGAAGTCCAAATTCGGCAAAGTAAATTTCTTCTATTTTCAGAGTCGAATATTTTGTTTACGTATTTAGTTAGACACTTTTATCCACTGGAACGATTTCGGTCGAAAAATCGACCATTTTTATTTTTCTGCGATTGATATCGGTCCAAAAATGGACCGATTTTTCTACCATTCGTAAAATATTTATTGTAATTATTTAAAACGTTTCCATGGCCAGCTACTTGTTTTATCGAATAGCTGATAATATATTCTCTATGTCTATGAACTTATCCGTTGTCTTTGAAGTGTTATTTAACGAGTTTTCGCGGTTTTTAACGCGTCCTGTCAGAAACAAAATAATAACTTCTCGAACATTTCTCGAAATTTTGGTCTCTTCCTAAAATGCCGTAAGTAATTAATTTATTGGGTTTTTAACGCATAATTATATATCTGTGTAATCATGATTGACTTATCTATCTTTGAAATGCGTTTTTAATTAGTTTGTTTCTAATATATTGTTTTGGTTGAAGTTTTTGTGTAAGAATACGTCAACTGAAGACGTCATCTGTTTTTGATTTACAATAATGTCTTATATACTGCACTCGCGCATTTGAAATATAGATATTCCATCACAGTGATTCAAAACAAAGAGATATATATAAGTTTTATTTGAATTGGTTCATTATTAATACAGATATTTGCTAACCAATTATTTTAAGTCATATGTCAAAAAGTTGACTCTTTTTTACATGTAAAATGGTGTAAAGCCTTCGTCACACAATAAAAATTTAGTAATTTAGTTGTATAATTAATTAATTTGTTTACTTTTACCAAATTTGTGCAGAAACAGTTGTCGTCCAGGGAAAGGGAGCACTCCACGACCCAATAATTATTTTCAAATTTTATATTAGTTCAATATTTAACAAAATTTAAACATTTAAGTACTTACATTAAGTGTTTTCAATTTAAAATATATAGAGTGGTGCTGACTGCAAGAGGAGGCAAAGGAAGAGGGAGAGGTGGGGTACGAGCTGGTGCCAGACTACCTGCACGTGGACGTCAACGCAGAGCTGCAATTGCAGCCTCGTCTGGAGTGTTAGTATTTTTTAATGTTTTTTTATGAAAGTACTTTGCTGTGGCCGTTGAACTCATCATATATTTGTATTTATTTAAACAGCGACCCTGCTTTGCTACTGGTGCGAGAGGATCGCGTCAAGGCCCTAAAGGCTGTTAGGGCCCTGCCTGCTTCCTTCCGGCTAGAGCTGGAAAGCCGAAAATTCAAGAAGCAGGCGGCCCGCATTTTGCTCCCTACCGCACCTCCAAGAAAAACTAAACAAAAGTAAGCAATCGTATTTAGATGCTTGATACAATATTATTGTTTTTTCCTGACTGCGTTCCACTCTTACAGTGAGAGTTGGTAAGATCAGCGCTCTGTGCATTTGGCACATTCAGTGCATATTTTACAGAGTTCTAATTTTATTGTTTATTTACATACTGTACTTACTGTTTCACACGTGAATGAGAACAATTTATATGATTTATGTAAATGTTTTCAGAATTCCATCTCCGGAGAGAACAACGTGTCCCTTTTCACAAGGGACGCCTTCACCGTTGCCACGACCCGTACCACCACCGTGGATGTCCACTCCCGCACAGACCCAATCAACGGCTCCCAATGCACCAATTATGCCTATCCGTGCAGCATCTCCCGAGCCGTTACCTGGGACATCGCGGAGTGCCATTCTACGAAGAATTGTCGGCGTTTGGGAACGGTGAGTTTATTTTTTGAAATGTCATACCAGTGGCTCAATATAAAATCAATTATCTATATTTTATATTGATATCCCTAGCACAGTTTCACTGTTGGTATATTGGCAGGAAATAAGCATAGTACTTAAAAATTCCACATAACAAACATACAAAATGTATTGTTGTTATGACGTGGATGCATCATTACACATCTTTTTTTTTTCTGTAACGGGTATTGCAGAGTGAGAAATAAGACATGCCGAACTTCTTTGCGAGGATTACATTTGATTCACCGGCTTCTAAACGGTGTAATACAGCATTTTTTTCTTAAATTGAAAAAACACTTTCGCTTCACGGGACTCATTGTGTCGAGCTTCCTAGTCAAAAGCGAGGCTGTATTGGTAGGTGGGTTTTGTAACCGGACAAATTATCATTAAAATAGGTCGCTTTACGTAGTTGGTCACTTTAAACGGATACGTTTTCCTACTAAAAGCTATGAAACCTTACTAGAGTTTACATTATCGTCACTTAAAACAGTAGACCGTTAAATGCAAAGTCATTATATCCAAATTCTACTGTAGATTTGTGTTTTCTTTTATTTCAGAGTCAGACATGGGCAGAAACAGTAACGTGGACGAGGCAGCTGTACTAGAAGAGTCTGTACTTGGAAACCGTGAGTTATAAAACTAACTAACTTACCTTCACGCCATTTCGGTAGGCAGAGAGGATGAACCACCATGCAACTCGATTTTGGCACACACACTCTTTTCTTCATTCCATACCTACCTGACTGTGCTATTCTGACTCCTGACATTGCCCGCCTCAAGTATTTGATTAACTTTTTATTTATTTTTTTATATGAATACCTCACAAGAGCCTCAGCTGGAGCCAGTGAGACTATGGCATCCTCAATCGGGGTATGTTGTGAGGCTGAAGGTAGCGGGGAGGGGAAGGAGGTGTGGAAGAGGGAGGTGGAAAAGTACCTGGCTATTCAGAACTGGTCACCAAACACGGCTAAAGCCATTTCAAGCAACGTTTCAATTCTGAATGGGGTCTTACACCAGGGCGATACTATGGGTATCTTCCACTCTGGAACGTGCCGCAAATATAATATATATTATTTTAAATGAATTTTGTGTGAAAATAACACTAATTATTCAAATATAATTTATTTGATTTGATCCCGCGACCATCGTATTGCGAGTCATAAGCCGTACCAGAGGCAGTGGGTTATCGTAATATAGACACATTAAATTAATTTGGGTTTTCTGTTGTTTCAGAAATGGACAGATCGAGCGACGAGGATGACGAAGCGAGTGACGTCGACCACGAAGAGAGCGATGAGGATACCTTCTGCATGCCACCAATACCTTATCATAATATTATCAACGTTTCACCTAACTCCGCTATGGCCATAGACTTTAGTAGACAAGACCAGGTAGATAGTGAGGCAATGCGTTCGATTCTGCCGCCTGAAGGTTACTCTTTCGATTGGTCTAAAGATATCTTACGTTTTACTGGGATAAGGGAGACTTTCACAGGCACGCCGGGACCAACTTTCAATACCGACGAAATGGGCAAACCTGTGGATGGATGCCTTTCTTAAAATCTTTGATGCAGATTTCGTTGAACTGATCGCGAGAGAGACCAACAGGTATGCAGATCAATGGATTGCGAAAAAACAATTTAAGCGTCATGCGCGTACCAATAAATGGGCTCCCACGAATAAAGAGGAAATGTATGTATTCTTGGCAATTTTAATGTATCAAGGTATTAGTCCCCTTCCTGTTGAAAAAGACTACTTCTATTCAAAAAAACTCACCGCCATGCCTTATTTCAGCCGAGCCATGGATTATAATCGTTTTCTTCTAATTAAAAAGTTCCTTCACTTCACCAACAATGAAAGTCTTTCTTCTGATGCACCATTATCTGTGCGAAGGTTACAAAAGATTCAGCCCGTCTTGGACCACCTGTCAAATAAGTTTGAGACTTTATACCTGCCCGAGCAAGACATCTCTCTGGATGAATCCAAAGGCCGTTTGGGATTCGTCCAGATGATCAAAACCAAAGCGGCCAGTGCGGGTATAAAGTCTTACGAGCTTTGTGAGTCCAAGTCTGGCTATCTTTGGAAATTCCAAATTTATACGGGGAAGACCATTTCCAGACAGGCTGAATCGACAAATCCAGACCAGGAAGATATGACGGAAGACATAACGGAAGATATGACGGACGACATGACACAGGCCAACTTTTTGGGTGCTCACAATATCTGCCCAGTTGGGGCTACTGCAAAGATAGTATACGACCTGGCCAGCCCTCTGTTTAACAAGGGGTATACATTAATAATGGACAATTTTTATAATAGTCCATTATTGGCACGATGCCTCAAAAGAAATGGGATGGACTGCATGGGCACATTGCGGTTAAACCGAGAATTTGTGCCCTCTGCATTTAAGTCCCATCTCCGGACCAAACTGAGGGAAGGTGAGCTTGTATACTCAAACTGCGGGGACCTCAATGTAATGGTTTGGTAGGACAAAAACCTGGTAAGTATGTTGTCCACCTACCATAAGGCAGAAATCGGGGCAGTTGAAAAGTTTGGTACCTGGACTTACAAACCTCAACTCGTACTAGACTATAACAAGGTAATGGGGGGGGTTGATCGAAAAGATCAGCTTTTGTCAGGCTTCCCCATTGAACGACAGCGAAACCTGGTCTGGTACAAGAAGCTTTTCAGGAGACTACTAAGCGTTTCGGTGCAGAATGCGTATATATTGTACGGCTCAAAGCTCCGCAAGGAAAATAAACGCATTTTGTACCGAAACTTCAGGAGTGAGGTTGCGGATGAACTCCTTCTGCTGTTCTGTCGTAGTCAAATTGACACGACTGTGCGGACCATTGGCCTAATAGCTGAAGGAAAGACTCTGCGACCTATCCTGAAAGGCAACCACTTCGTGGTCCGTAGCGGGAAAAAGGTGAAATGTGCGTGGTGCAACATAAATAACATTTTCAAAAGGACCCTTACAAAGTGTGATGTGTGTGATGTGGCATTATGCTATGATTGCATGAAGCCATATCACACTACAATATAGATTTGCTGAGGGTTTTTTTATTTCATTTTTTTCTTTTTTGGTTTTTTAGTTATGAAATTCTAATTTATAAATTTAATTAAATTTGTTTGAACATCAATTACGATGGCCTGGATGGCTGGACTTATAATCATTTCTTTCCGCATACTCACGTCTCATGTTATGTTGTCCTCAAAGGTTCTATATGATAAGGTTCGGTGGACATTTAATATGTATATTTCAATTCTGATCATTGAAATATGCATGTTAACAAATGCACAGGTATTCTCATTTTTCCCTGTTTATTGTACACATTAAATAACTCGTTTTATTTTTATGTCTTAATTATATTTTGTCAATTTTTCTGTAAAGATGCTTTTCCAGATCTAGTCACTGAACATAACTAAGCCAATTCAAGCAATGTTCAATTCTGAATGGTGGTCCCTCACCAGAGCGATACTCAGAATCTCACTCTATAGCGAGGCACAATGATATTATTATGTATTGATTTTCTTAAATTATGAATAAACCAATAAACTGAATACATTTTTATTATGACAAAAGGTGTAAACAATGTTTAAATCAATATACTGCTCTTTCATTGTAACCATACAACTGTAATATTGATTTTAAAGGATATTAGGGCTTAATAAATAAATCAATTATTGGTTCCATCAATTATTTTCCCTCCCCCATTTTTTTTCGATACCTTTGCGTTTAGATATAAAATTATCACTATGATTTTATTTGCAATTCTACGGTCATACAAAGGTTTGATATATATATACAAATTTATCATCATTTTACATATTCCGATTTACCCTATGTGGATTGACCTTAAGGTAGCTGTCAGAAGTGATTTTTGGTCAAATATTGGTGAATTTCATCAACTTTCAAAGTATCCCCCTGAAATATTGGCAATGTTTATATCTATGATATATATCTCACTTTAAGCCTTATTTCCTCGTTTTGCACGTAATATAAAAACATGGTTACAAATCTCCAGTTCTAATTTACAATTATTTAAAAAGTAGCACCATGATTTTGACATCGTGAAATAGGCTCTCTGTATAATTCATCAAATGAATAAAATAAAGCCAACACGGCGACTATGCTTATTAATAATTGTAGACAGTTAATGTATCTTCCTAACGTTATACCAGTTTTTGTGGTAAATTTATTATATAATATAATACAGTGATTTCAATTTTGACGCGTCACGCACTCAAATTTTACAAAATTATTTTCTGACCAAACTTTTGAAGAGATCTTAACATGCAAAAAAATATTTTTCTATTACATTCTTGCATCTGTGATTATCAAACAGGCCATAGAGAACATAAAACGTAGAAAATATTCTATAAAGATTTTTAAAACTGCCACTGGCGGCAATTTCAAATCACAAAAACGCAAATTTCGCGCATTTATAAAGTTTAAGATTTTTTAATAATTTATCTATCAATTCTAAAAATATAGAATAATTATTAAAATATAGGTGAATTCATTGGCTGTATAGCACTACAATCAGTTTTATGTCTCCGTATTAAAATTCGGAGGTTTGATTTTTTTAATGTTGGCGGAAAATATTCAAAATCGTCGCCAAAAAACCGCGAGCAATCGGAGAAAAAAGTTTTTTGACGCGCGATCGTTCGAGTGGTTAAAAATGTTTCATAATTTACTTCCCAGTAAACAACGATTAGCACACTTGAGAATCGCTACATTCGACCAATGTTGGAGGGTTGTCACAACCGCTCTGTTCCTATTAATAATAAAATAATGAAATCTTCAAGAAAATATATAACATTTCACTTTTAAGAAGATAATAGAAATGTAAAACAACTAAAAAAACAAATGAAATTATATACACACAGCTTTTACCAGCGATTCCTAAGAGTATTTGGAGTAAAAATTTGGACATCATTTTGCCGTCCGATGACATTTTTTTCAATTAATAACAAAAAACATGATTTTCTATCACACATCGCCACTCGGTATAACCTAGCGCATTACGTGATATGCACTCCTTCTCGTTCCAGCAGTACCGTACATACGAAACAAGCGCGTACCTAACACGTGGTCCGTTGCGACGTGTGATAGTATGATCCAAAGATAATATATGATCGGTGGCGACGTGCGATAGAAAAATATAATATTTTAAATTTTAATAGATAAAAAAATATCATCGGACAGCAAAATGACACATACATTTTTCATTCCAAACATGCTCACTGTATCTACATTTTACTTCCAAACATACCAATTTTTCACAATTGATAACCAACCATTTATCCTATATTAAGGACGGGTTGTTTCGGAGAATTTGAACAATTCATCAAATTTCAACGTTCATTTTCAAGTACTGTGAAAGATTTTTTCAAGTTCTGTTTTTATTTCAGTTTTGTCAAGCAACTAGCCTATAATGATATAATAACAGAACTTGAATTGGACTTTCACAGAACCCGAAAATGAATGTTGAAATTTGATGAATAGTTCAAATTCTCCGAAACAACCCGTCCTAAGTGTTGTTTATGAGTTGTGTAAAATTCAAAACTCGTTTAGTAATAACGCCATTAAAGTGGAATAAATTTAAAAATGATTGGTTTATTATCCTTTATTAAAACGACGGAGTTCCAGTAAGATATAACAGATGAAAAAATACAATGATACGATTATGTATTTTATCAAAGCGCAAAAGGCGAAGGCACATCCCTGATTCTTATGCAAACGGCTTTGTGTTTTGCGTCCAGATGTATCAAGATGTGATAGTATATGTTTCTACAACTGATCCATATTATACGATGTGAATAACCTTAAAATAAAGTAAAATAATGCTTACATATGGAATGTAATACGACAATTGGGTTTATTCTCTTTTTCACATCTATTTTTACAAGTTTTCATAGCACAAGTCACCATTTTGCCGTGTTATTTCGTAAAATGAACCGATGATGCCTCGACCATAGCTCGACGCTAGTTCGCACAAGAATGATGACGTCACATATTCTAGATTCACGGGAGGCCATACGCGAGCCCAGCCGGCTCCAATGGAACCGGTATGGGGAGTGGGGAATAATACGCTTTTCACTTAGGGCAGTTCTACTAATATTCATATGTCTATGGGTAATTCCCATGTATTTTTGGTTGCTGAATTCGGGAAAATTATCAAAAAAATTCCATCACGTAAGGTTTTTCCGCAAAACACAAAATACTGTGGGATTGCATATCAAGCGCAAAATGGGTTTTATTGCCGAAATATATATTTTTTATTAATTCCAACTTATTATAAGATAATGTTATGTTTTATAGACTGAAACAAGACATTTAGTCACTCTTGACAATAAAATTAGTAAGCGTTGAATCATATATATCGGGATTTTCTATGGTAAGTATGATGAGAGAATGCAGGAATTCCCAAGATGCCCACTCCCTTCCATGCCCTTTCATTTATTTATTTCTGTTCCAACTTTCATAATGTGCATTTCAAAAATGGCTTCAAGAGGTTGTGTGAATTCTTCTGAGAGTTTTTGCTATATTTGTGGTGAATTTGTAGCGAAAAAACAACAAAGAAATATTACTGATTTTGTTAAAAAAGTGTATTTTGCGTATTTTGATATGAAGATAAGGGACCAGGACAAATCTTGGGCCCCGCATGGAGTTTGTTCAGGGTGTGTTGAAGGACTTAGAATGTAGTCAAAAGGTAAAGTTAAATCTTTTCGTTTTGGTATTCCCATGATGTGGAGAGAGCCTCTAAACCACAGCGATGACTGCTACTTTTGTTCGTGCAATGTGCAAGGGTATATGTAGTACAAAAAAAAAAAAAAACAAATTTGTTAAACAAACATGGATTCGGCACTCTACCCAGTCCCTCACGGACCTGGCATTCCTACACCACAAGCACCCCAAAGCTTAGACGATTTGCCATCATCAGAAAGTTCTAGAAACGAGTTTCAAGTAGGCGACTCCAGTGGACCTCAACAATTTTCTCAAGCTGAAATAAATGACCTGATCCGAGATTTGGGACTCCCAAAAGAATCTGCTGGGTTACTAGGATCCAGACTGCAAGAGAAGAATTTATTGACACCTGGAACTTCTTTTGCTTGGTATAGAAATAGAGAAAAACATTTTGAGCCTTATTTTTCTCAAGATGGTGAGCGTCTATTGTATTGAAAAAGCACAAAACGAAGCTTCGAAACTAAAAAAGGCAGATTTTATAAAGATTTATAATTGTACATAATGTAAATGAAAAATTTTATGACTTAAAATTAATTAAATTTGAACAATTTTTTTTTTCTTTTGAACATTCCCTACAGAAGTAGTGTAAGGCGGGTTTTGCCTATATTTTAATTTCCACTTTGCGGAAAATCCTTACGTGGTGGGTCGAAATGGATGGCATTCTCGAATTCAGCATACCTAAATACATATCGAGCCATAATCGGCAGAACAGCGTAAGCGACAATTTGTAAATTATACAGGAGAAGGTTTTTTTTAATTAACTTTCTTAATTGATTCCAAAGAGGATTTAGGTTAATCAAGATTAATAATCTTTTGTTACTGCCCGTATGAAATGAAAATACTTTTTATTTGAATGCATCCAGTTGTCGAGATAGTGGCGGTAACGCTGTTTTGCCTGTAACCCTAACAGATTTTTTTCCCTCTGAAATGTCGCTTACGCTATTTGGAGTAGATTTTTTTTAAATTTTTATCATGCAATAGGCCATAAGTAACTACTAATAAAAAAGATATATATTTTTAAAGTAATATTTTTTTAATTATCTTGCTTGTACTTTACAGGGAAAATTAAGAAAAAATGTTATTTTCTAAAAACAATAAAAATAAAAATGTTATTTCCAAAACAATAAAAATAAAACAAAAATATTTTAACAAATAATAAACAAAATAGATACAACGTATATATTTTTTTAATAATAGCACTTATATCGGCAATTTTTCAAAACTTTGTTGGTTTGAGCCACATTTTTCAAAACTATTCACATATTCCTGGTCGGATTCAGGTAAGGTATCTTCCACTGTGGAGTGTGGATCCATGTGGCAGTTCCAAAAATTCATGCCTCATCCTCTCAGGAATAATACCTTTCTCGCAGAGACCTTTAAGATCCCTATACTTGATCTCCGTATTTTCGACTATAATACAAATTTACGCTTTCTCCATGGGGAGTGGTTAGCACCTTCTCGAGGTCAAAACTTGCGCACAAAATATCATTATCATTTTTGCTTTTAGCCTGATCATTAATGAAGATCTCTTTGCATTTTTCCTTTTCGCTGAGGTGACTTTTGTAAATATCCATTTCAGTTTGCTGAAGCTTCTCGTCACCGGACAAATTTTTCACTTTCTCACATAAAGAACACTTGTCCTTTTTAGGTAAATGAAAACCCAAGTTGAAATTCGTATTAAATATTTTTCTAAAAATATTCAGACTCACAATGTTACTATGCCCAGATTCATCTAATGAATTAACATTTTCAATGTATATTTTATACACAGTTTTCACATTACGCAAATCGGCAGGAAGATATCTTTTCAAAGATTTATTTCGACAGTAGTGAGATGGAACAGCGGGCAATTGTGTAATAAACTTTATTACCATGTCCTTTTTTTCTTGGTCCGTTTTATTGGATGGTTCGTGCTTTCCTCTCATATCGGCTTTAGAAAAATTATTTTCTAAAATATTATTGCATGCATGCCTGATAGTCATTTGCCCGATGTCAAGAGTTTTCAAAATAAATTGCTGACAGACTTGAACTCTTTTCCTGTTCCAATTTATGAAATATTTATATGATGTGTTTCTTCTGCTATCATTTTTAGCCCTTTTTCTTTTGATTGGCTGTTTGTTTACACACAAAAGAAGCCAGTCCCTCTGCCGCTGGTTGCTGGCCATGCCACAATAAAATGCATGTATGTTAAGGCGATCTTCTTCACTGAATTGAATGGCACAATTGTGACACATTTTTTATTTAGACACGGATTTGGTTTAAAACTTTTGTGCTGTCCAGTACATTTTTCTCCTCTCCTTCGCACTCTCTTTGAGACTAATTTTGATTTCCTTAACCCAGCATATCCAACAGATAAATGTGGATCACTAACACTGCCAATAAGTAAGCTTTCATCGCTCATTTCTGCATCTACATCATCTGAATCAGGCTTCCAAGACTCTTCAGATGGTTCGAAATCTAAACATAATTCAGTATCGGAGAATTGAACAATTGGACTTAAATGTGCTGTTGCTGAAGTGTTCCCATCACAAACATCTATTTTCTGATTATGGGGCTCCTCGTCAATACATTCGCACACGTTCGCACTGGTCATCCGATGGACGCTAACTGACAAAACTGGAACATTCTCTACCGTTCGGCGTAAGAACGTAACCGACCATATTGTCGCTTACGCTATCAAATGACGTCGGTTGCGCTGTTTTGCTCGCCTACAAGATTTGTAAGGAAGTTCATACGCTAAAAGGCTCAGGTACCAAAAAAGCGTCAGGCGTAAGATAGAACTGTTATATTTTTGTCGCATACGTATTAGGTAACATTGAACGGCTTTCGTTAAAAATCGTAATTTGACAAAAAACGTCGCTTACGCTGTTCTGCCGATTATGGCTCGATATAATTCACGCATTACCATTTAAAAGAAAATTTAAAAATGTCAATTTGCAGATCTGTGAATTAAAGAACATAACGTTATGTTAAGTGAATGAAGTCCAATGACTAGGATAATTTCTTTAATCCAATCGACTAATAGGAAATACGACATGCTTTGTTTGAGTCAGATGGGTGAAACACTGAAACTAACCTTCAATCTCTTGTTCTGCACGGCGAACCCATTCAAGGCCTGTATGGCGGCCATGGCGTCCTCTTCTCGCACATAATTCACAAAGCCAAAGCCAAAGCTGTAGCCAGTCTGAAACAAACAAACAATTAATATATTATAATAAAACAAATATGAAACTTTTTTCCACTTTAATTTTATTGACCGTAACCGGTTTCAGCTCATTAAAGTCATCTTCAGACTGGTACAAATTATTCTTAGTCTACGGTTTATATGCATAACATATGGGAGAGGGGGAAAAAGTGTCATATTTGTTTTATTATAATATATTATAATGGAATTCCACCATGAATTGTCAGTTTCAAAAATAGAAATATTAAACAAACAATTGTTATATTCAATTCAAATACATACATGTATAAGCTGAATAATAAATAAATGTGAGTACAATGCTCATTATGAGAATGTAATTGAAATGATAAACTTTCTGTTGTTTCTTTGTAGGTAAATCTATATTACACCGATAAGGCAGAAAATCTGCTTTCAGGTCACATGTTTTGGCTATGGAAATTCTTTCATCTCGAAATATCATTCTATTATGAGCTATTTTTAAGCTCAGAAAATTGAGGATAACGAGCGGGCTGACCGACTAGCAAGGAAATGCATTATTTATTTATTTATTTAATTTTTCATGTTCTCCATAAAACGGTTATACACCAATATATCATGGAGAAGATTACAAATTAAAAAGTTTACAGAGGCAGTTTTACTATTTTGTGACATGTGTTAAAAGATAGTTACTGAATTGTCGGTAGGTGACATTGAAAATGTCGATGGCTAATGCAGAATCGTTAAGCAGTTGAGTCGCTCTGTTTATTGGCGCGTTCTGATAGGCAGAAGTCCTCGCTTTCGGAGCATATAAGAGTGCATGGGATCTCCCTCGAGTATAATTGTTAGGGACATAAAAGTTAACCTCTTTCAACATAGGCGGATTGTGTATTGTACCAGAGATTAACTTAAAAAAGTGTTTGCCTAAAAATATTTTTCTGCGGGCTTCTAATGTATTGAAATCGGGCATTCCTGTTAAGGACAAGGATGGATACAGGAATGGATAGTATGTATATTCCCCCATATACAGGTAACGCATAAACCTTTTTTGTACTTTTTCTATTTCTAAGATATGGTTTAGTTCAGAAGGGGCCCAAATAATGGAGCTGTATTCCAGGATGCTGCGGACAATGTAATACTAAAATGAAAGGTGGGTTAAATCCCAGCGCTGGAAGGAATCAGACAATTCAAAGTATTCTTGAATGGACCAGACCCTAGATAAACCAGGCAACTATTCAATATGAACGACTGGAACCAGTGGAGAAGGCAAAATCACATCACGGGACGTAGCACCACGGTGGTAAGCAGAGGCGACCCATGACTGAAATTGCAAGCAGTGCATTTCACTATTAAAATGTACCTAGTGTGTAATTTAGGTGGAGCAAATTACCTACTGCAATTCATTCTATCTACTAAGTTATATTTGTAAAATAATACTGCTACGTCAGCATTCCCAGAATCATCTCGAGACTAAAGGTCACGCAATTCATCGTTCAAAATAAAGCAAAACCATTTGAATTCACCGCGCACGATTTCCAATGTGTGAATGTAGTAGCGCTAACATTGTACATTACATAGTTTTTCTAAGTGAATACATTCCAGACGCATTGATTACGCACAATCAAAGTGTTGCAAAATTCACTCGCTATCAAGGCGCTTCGATTATGCACACGATGAGTTATATATCTGCACTGCTCTAACACGTGATTTGATGTTAAGAGTGTAATCTGTCTGGCTCATGATACCGCCCGATGCTGTTTGCCCACTTGCTCTTGTGCGGGAGTCTTGTACTAGAAGATAGCTCAAATAATGACCTGGCGGGAATTACGACAGGGGCATACTTTCGTACATCAATGACTGGGGCACAGATATCGTTGTAAGTTGTTTTGTGAAGACTGAAGACAAGCAGTGCAATGCACAAATGCATATACCAAGGAACCGCCTCTGGTGGTTAGGTTTGTGTAAGTCAAATTATGTATATCGTCAGCGCAAGTCCAATACCATGGAAGAACCATTTATAAAAATGTTCAGGAGGGATAAAAAACTACCTAGGGATATACGCGCTCTTACATGTTTATATACTGGAGATGGCTCATTCGCAATATTTATATATTTAATATCGACGGTACATATAAACATACCAAAAACAGTAATTGCACGCTATTAAAATAAAATTAGAATTGATTGAAAAGTTATGATAGTATAGGGTTCTTTTTACTAACTTCATGTAATCTAGGTACAAGTGAGTGTTTTAAATGCTCAGTTTTGGTATTTGGTATTGAGTTCTGGTTTTTTCCATTTAAGGCAGATAAAATCAATCAGGAGATGCCTTCCCTCTGATGGAGCAAAGTCACTCATAAATTCGTTCGTCGTCTCACGTATGGACTAATTATTGCAATAGTGCATATGCCGGCCTACCTCAGAAACAAATCAATAGAATCCAGTCAGTTTTTAATGCTGCGGCAAGAATGATTTTTGGTGAATCTAAGTATTGCCGTATAACCCCACTTCTAAGGGATCGCCTTCACTGGCTTCGATGCCCTGAAAGAATAGAGTTTAAGATCTGCTTAATGACCTTCAAAGCATTGCAAGGAATGGCGCCAGCATATATATCGGAACTATGTATCCGACAAAACTTAAGCAATAGACAGCTTACTCTAAGGTCAGCAGATCTAGATGTTAGTAATCGTCTAATCGAACTTTCTAGGTCAAATCGAGCTGTTTACTATGATCGTTCTTTTAGTGTAACAGGCCCTCTCATCTGGAATAGACTTCCCTCAGCTCTAACTAATCTCCAGAATTTGGCTGAATTTAAACGAGCTTTAAAAACAAAATTATTTAAAAAATCTTACCATTTATAAATTTTAACTTCTTTTCAATATTTTATAATAAGCCATATTCTAAAACTTCCGGTAATTGTTTGGTTTCGGTTGTCTCCTTATTGTACCTTTTTAAAGTGTCTGCTCAAAAAATTCTCATTTCTGAGCACAAACTGCCTCCTGTTTTATGTTATGTTTTAGTTTTAATATTCGTGTTTTGTCCTGTCCTACTGTTATTGTTATTCTAAGTTTTGTCATCACTTTGTATAAACAGTGTATTAAGTGTTATAATATTAGATCTGTATTGGGTAAGGCACACTGTAGGAATAAGTTTGTTAAAAGAGTAGTTAAGCGCACTTGAAGTGAAATGACACTAAACTGCGCTATATAAATTCCATGTTATTATTATTATTATTATGTTACATTCAAACAGGATTTTGGAAAGAGTAACTCTCGTAGTGTATATGAAAATTAACGAGGTTAAGTAAATCAGAACTGTCTATACTACCATTTACCATTTACAATCTATTAAGATATTGACTTTAACCGAGAATAAGCAGTCTATGTATTGGTCAATTTCAAAGTATGAAAGCACCAATCAATGCGGCTTGTGCTGTTCAGCTCAAAAAGACCCTTGACGCAGCTTCCAAAAAAATGTATGAGCATTTGATGTTTTTTATAAGATAAGCGCAGACCTCAGGTCTAATTTTCAAAATGACACTTAAATTCAAAGCAAATTTGAGTTCATTAAACCACATTTCACGCAGGACTAACACACAACACGTACAACCGTCAATACCGCACAAGAGTCCCAACTGCTCCCAATCTTCTGGAGCCAGTGAGACTATGGCATCCTCAAGCGGGGTATGTTGTGAGGCTGAAGGTAGTGGGGAAGGGAAGGAGACGGGAAGCACCTGGATATTCAGATCTGGTCACCAAATACGGCTTAAGTCATTTCAAGCAATGCTTCAGTTCTGAATGGTGGTCTAACACCAGGGCAATACTGATAGTATCTTCCACTCTGGAATGTGCCGCAAATATACTACATATTATTTTTAATTAATGAATTGTGAAATAATACAAATTAATCAAATAAAATCAACTTGCACTCGCCGGGATTTTAACCCGCGACATACAGATTACTAGTACTTTCAAGCGTTTCGTGCACGTAGCATACTCACCGCATGTGCGTATCCGCCATACTATTTTGCTAGTATTCATAAACACCTTGACGCGTCGACTACAGGTTTGGCATCAGTTGCACGCTGCTGACAGTGCTGGAAGCATGCTATGCAAACTGCATTCGCATCTACTACTTGTTTGACAGAAATGACTTCCGAACATGATTTGAAAGTTAAGTTCTGGAGATGTGTAATATGCATGCTAACTATAATTTACCGGAGTATGTTAGAAAGGATTTAGCGGAGAAGCGGTTTAAGGTTGGAAAGAAAAGTCAATTTGTCATCATTCTCGTGTAGTTCCTAGGCGGCAACAAATGCCCTACATTAACATATACAATTAACCTTTATTTCGTTGTATGGGTGAACCCAAAATCTTTTTTTGATAAAGAAGAACAATATTGTCTTCGTAGCTGGAGTCACTTAATATTGTATTAAATCTAAACTTGAAAAAGTAATCAAGTTCACTGTAATTCGGGTAGAGCTGTGTATGGAAACCAGCTTTAAAGATTAATTAAAAAGAAATACCTTAAAGTCCTTCATCAAGCGACAGCTCTCGACCGTGCCGAAGCCGACAAACAGCGAGTACAGGTCCTTGTCAGTCATGCTCTGCGGCAGGTAGTTGACGATGAGGTTGGTCTTGGAGTTGTCAACCTGCGACTGGCCTTGCGGGGGCGCGTCCTGGTCGCCCAGACTGCCACCCCCCATGCTGCCGCCACTGCCGTAGAAGCCCCCACCGCCCCCCATGGACGACATGAAACCGGGGTATTTGCCCGAAGGGAGACTGCCTCGGCGCTGAGGGTACACCACGTGCGGCTGGAAGCGTTAAAAGACATTGTTTTACAAGTGTATAACTGATTTCATTATTTTTCACAAAAAATATAGCTAAATTATAAGGAGTCTAGCAACCGAAATGTCATTCGGGGATGTTGTGTGGAGGGTATTTTTAAGGAAAGGTAGAAGTGAACCTTGGTTTAGAAGAGACATCTGAGGTAAGAGTGGAGAACAAAAGCCGGTAAATCATTCCAGTCGAGCTTTTCAGAATAAAAACAACACAATCTAAGGTGGCAAATAATGTTGACCGAGTACAAGTTTCCGGGCTTTGCACCAATGTCCTTTCTTTCAGTTCTTCGGAACATCTTCCATAGAAATCCGAGTAGAAAAAACACAGCATTCCAGCCTACATTCTAAAAATTACAATTTTTCCTCTAAGGGGAATATAAGGGAAGATGTCTGATAATGTGTTAAGAGATTACTCATAGCAACGAAGTAAGCATGATTACATATAAGCACCCTTGCAATTAAGACACATCAAGTTCAACAGACAATATATTTACTGTGGATGATCTCTACGAAGTATGTCATAATCATGTGCTGACTTTAAGTGACTAGGCATTTACGTAGGAAGGTTTGATGATTCTTAGGCTATGGTCAGATCACAGGACAATATTATAGCTACTAAAGGTGTATGTACTCACAGTATTATAGTCGTACGCTGATGAGGAATATCGCTGATCCCAACTGCTGCTGCAGGGTGCAAGCAATGTCAGAACAAAACACACCAATTAGACACTTTTATCTATATCCTGCAAAACAAATCAGAACATAAGTAACAAATAGAGACACTCACAGAACTAACTAAACAAGAAACATGATTTAAGATTTGGGTAACATAATATTGTTTGGCTTGGGTATTAAAGCTGTGTTGCGCTAATTGCCTTGAGCAGCCGTTTTGTACAGCCTTGCAGTGTACATCATCGGTGCAGACAATGTCTTAAGGAGGAAGGAAGACATGGTTTAGTACCCCAAGAATCAATACTTTGAGACATAATATTACTACAATATTTTAAGAATAGAAGAGGTATGTATGCAACAAAGGGTAATTATTTACCTACGACTACCGTTTGAGAAAATATTCCGTACATGTTAGGATAGGTTGGATTAGGTAGAATTAAATCACAAACCAGTCTATACAAACCTAGCGTAGCCCACAAACTACTTGAAAACTGGGATATAACTCTAAAGGGGACGCGAGCAGGCGTTATTAAAGGGGTAATTTTTTGTAGTAGTAAAAACGGTAGTCGTAGGTAAATATTTACCACCGTGTTTTAAGGAGGATTTTAAGAAAACTCACCAGAGAATATGAGGGACGAATGACATTTATATTATGACAATTTGTTTTGAAATTTTATTTAAAGATTCTATTTTTAAATAATATTATACATAGAAATAATAATTGTTTTCTAATGTCATTGAACTAGACATAATGGCTGCAATATTTTGCGGAAATATTCATATTTTGATGGATTTAAAACAAAATTGATTGAAGTATGAATGACATTAGAACATACTACAATGAATCCTTTTATTTAAACATTCTCTGAATATTATGACTGATGATTGAATGAAATGCATCATGCCTGAAATTGGGATAGCTGTGATTTGCTAAAACTGGAAATAATGCATCATCTACTGTTGTGACAATTTCTACATGTTCCGATGCTTCGTGAAGAAATACGAATAAACAAATTACTCACTTCAAAATTAAACTAAAACCCGGTAAATTAATAAAACTCTAATAAATCTGGGAATGTTTATAGTGAGATAGAAAAATCTGAGTTAGTATTTTGACAGGCGATACCCTGCGGGGCTTCGCAAATTCGAGACTTACCTTATGTGTTGATTCCGATGGTAATAACCATCCATTTCGAATTGAAACCTTTCAATTTTAAATTCTTTTTCAGCGATAATATCATCAGCCGCATTGCGATCCAAAACGTTTTTTTATTTCATATCAGATCTCAATCAGTAGCAGCGTGATTCGATAACCGCTTTTAGCAAATAGCCATTTACATTTTCTATTTCTATCTCCCTTTTGCCTTTGCTTTGCTAACCTAGCGTCAAAAGGAGGGGTTGTACGATGTATCAAAAAAACGTATTATAGTACACGTCAATAAAGTCTTTAAGAAGTTTGCTTTAAGTGCTATTTTAGCGTGAAGTTTGTAATTATGATCACATCATTATTTGAAAGGGCTCTAAAAATATTTAACAATTGCTTTGCTAATAACAACCGTATTCAATATACAGATAGAGGTTATTATTTTATCTATGAAATTTCAACTTGGTCGTGTTATAACGTAATTGGTCTGTTCCAAAATATGCAGATAAAATTTGCAGCACTATCCATAAAAAATATTATTGCAAGGGCATTCACGGCATACAAATAATAAGTAGATTAACATTTTTGGCAGGCAAAGCTGCACTGGAGGGCGATTCTCGTTCTTTTAGCCTTAAGCTAAATGATAGCATTCGTCAACGACTGCTATCGTTTGCGAAAGATAGCTGTCCGTCGCTTGCAACATCTTTTCTTAACTATTAAGCGATTCTCGTTCTTTTGATATCCTTACAAGTTCGATTTTGGAGAGACCTAGTAAAAAATCCTAAAGAAGCGTGGTTAAGAAATTGTTAAGAGATTATTGAAAACACAAATTGGTGAAATATAATTAAGTGACGCAAGGTTTCTAACTAAAACTTAAAAAAACAAATACTTTGTATTATAATGCATTTTAATAACTGCTTATTTTATTTATGAATGACATAAATAAGCCATTTATCGAAGATTTACGTTTTGTGAAAAGGTACTTACCTCGCTGGATAGTAATGACTTTTTTACAGATTCACCACTTCTAAAGTGACGTTTGCTGTCAAACTAACGCTGCCGAATGGCGGTAACTGTCACCCAAGTTGATTTAAGAATGAAAGGGATTCTTATTTCGTTGTGGTTAACTTCAAAACCCACAATTTCGAGCGCCAGCCAGAAACTTATTATTATTTATGTAGAAATCCTCAATGGTATGTGTAGTTTATTGTAAATTAAATCACTTATCTGGCTTTCGACATGTTACGTACTTTACAAACATCGCAATTACCTGATTCAATTCATTTAATAGCATTATTGTGCCACAAACAAGTCACTAATCATGTTTACAGTCAATACTTACGATAATATTAAGTTTTCTCTTATTAAAACTACGCAAATATTGCTAATTGTCAAAACGTCACAATTAAATGAAGCAAATTCCCCGCGAACGCTAGCGTTCGGCCGCCGAATGACAGGTCTAGGGGTACCCTTCGCGTAAGGCTAAAAATTTTGGCGCGCAATCGAAAATCTAAGGATTCCATCTGTCATCGAGAGAACCGGAATCGCTTCATAAGAATAAACCGAGAAAAATCGTTAATTTGAATGTAAGGACGATTTTAGTGTCGTTAAGTAGAACGAGAATCGCCCTCCTGGGTGCCTGATAAATAAATAGTCGAGCTAATTAATAAACAAACGAAGTTTATAAGTTATAAACTTATAACTATAACTAATAAACTATAAACTATTTATAGTTATAAATTATAACTAGAAGTACTTGCTCAAACAAAGAGCAATGCCTTCAATTATTTGAAGTTTCCAGCGTAAATGGTCGGAAAAGGGGATAGGGTGGTTTTAGAAATCTCACCTAAGCAGTGACCTTCCTCACGTTTTGAAAGTCAAGTGTGCAAATTTTTATCAATTTTGGAATAAAACTGTATATTTGTATAAAGAACACACACACTCTTTTTCAAATGGTCCAGGAGGGCGATTCTCGTTCTTTTAGCCTTAAGCTAAATGATAGCATTCGTCAACGACTGCTATCGTTTGCGAAAGATAGCTGTCCGTCGCTTGTAACATCTTTTCTTAACTATTAAGCGATTCTCGTTCTTCTGATAGCCTTACAAGATCGATTTTTGAGAGACCTAGTAAAAAATCCTAAAGAAGCGTGGTTAAGAGCATCTACGATATTGTTAAGAGATTATTGAAAACACAAATTGGTGAAATATAATTAAGTGACGCAAGGTTTCTAACTAAAACTTAAAAAAACAAATACTTTGTATTATAATGCATTTTAATAACTGCTTATTTTATTTATGAATGACATAAATAAGCCATTTATCGAAGATTTACGTTTTGTGAAAAGGTACTTACCTCGCTGGATAGTAATGACTTTTTTACAGATTCACCACTTCTAAAGTGACGTTTACTGTCAAACTAACGCTGCCGAATGGCGCTAACTGTCACCCAAGTTGATTTAAGAATGAAAGAGATTCTTATTTCGTTGTGGTTAACTTCAAAACCCACAATTTCTAGCGCCAGCCAGAAACTTATTATTATTTATGTAGAAATCCTCAATGGTATGTGTAGTTTATTGTAAATTAAATCACTTATCTGGCTTTCGACATGTTACGTACTTTACAAACATCGCAATTACCTGATTCAATTCATTTAATAGCATTATTGTGCCACAAACAAGTCACTAATCATGTTTACAGTCAATACTTACGATAATATTAAGTTTTCTCTTATTAAAACTACGCAAATATTGCTAATTGTCAAAACGTCACAATTAAATGAAGCAAATTCTCCGCGAACGCTAGCGTTCGGCCGCCGAATGACAGGTCTAGGGGTACCCTTCGCGTAAGGCTAAAAATTTTGGCGCGCAATCGAAAATCTAAGGATTCCATCTGTCAACGAGAGAACCGGAATCGCTTCATACGAATAAACCGAGAAAAATCGTTAATTTGAATGTAAGGACGATTTTAGTGTCGTTAAGTAGAACGAGAATCGCCCTCCTGTACACCAATAATTTCTAAAAATGGTATCGCTAGGCTTAACTTGGACGCAGTTATGCAAACTGAATCCAACCCACAAAAAAACCCGAAAATGAGTCAACTTTTCCACTGCAAAGAGATTTTTTCTCCATATTCTACAAATTAGACCCAGGTTATATAGTATCTCAGTACAAACTTATGCTTGTGTAAAATATTACCAAGGTCTATTATTTGATTTTCAAAATAGATCGTCACGTGGATCTTTTTAACACTGGGATGTTATTTGATTATTTTTTCCAACGAAATCCAATCAGAGTGGCAGTGGCGGACTAAGCCCGTCAGAGGCCCGGGGCGGCAAAGATGAATGAGCCCCCCCCTATTTTAAGAAGTTTTTACAATTTTTTTATTCAGTTCACATTTGTATGTATGTATAAGTGTTTGTTTATTTACTTAAAATCTTGCAAGCGAAATTAATTTTTTTTTTTTAATTTAATTTTTAAAAGAAAGACAAACATTCCCGGGTTACGAATAACCTGACAATATTTGAAAATCTCCTACTACCACCACAGTAAGCTGAAAATGTTGCTTGTGTTGTGATGGAGGACTTAGCCAGCCGAGGAATTGAACACACTCCGCCTGAGTGGGACCCAAGCGCGATGTCAACTCGGCCACCGACCGATGGGGTTAATAGTGGGGTTCAGGGTGTATTTATTTATTCCTATTGTATCTGTATGGAGTGATATTTGTATGGGACCTCCCAACCCTAAACCATATCTCAGATAGGTACTAAGCATATTAAGGCCAGGACACTAAAAAAAATTGTCACTTTTTCATTTCATTTTCTAAATGCATTTTTTTTAAATGCTTTTAAGGCGATGCCATACGTAGTAATGCAAAATCATGTGTTTTTGGTTTGAAAATTTGGTAGCCTAGAAATGTTTCAGATGCTTTAATTAAATACTGCGAGTAGAATACATCTTGGCCTTTGAAACGATCGAGTATTTTTTAGATAAGTCTTTTCATAAGCCCAGAAAAAAATTATGTAAAGGCCTATGAAAACTGCTTTAAAGTTCATAATCTCCTACTAACGAACCCATTTTCGGTTATGATTTTATTGTATAATGTGGCAAATTAAGTTTTTTTATAAAATGATCGAAAAAAAATTAAATATTTATGCCTGAACATCCACAAAATAAAATAAATGGCCATGTTTTTTTCTTGCATAAATCAAAACAGGCGGATGGTGTTAAGCGGGAATTTAAACCTTATCGCCATCTACGTAAGGGTTGTTATTGATAGGGGCTCAATTTAAAATATTACACGACGTAGTGCATCGTCTTAACCAAATGTTGCAAGAAAATTCGTAAAATTGACGGAGATACAGCATCTTATATGAAACCGTTAACAGTTTGTATTTTGATTATCCTTCAGAAAAACTTTGAACGCGTTTTTCTCAAAACTAGGTTTTTCAACCTGTTTAACAACATATTAAATTATATTACATCCGATTTGCATGCACCAAGTCTTAAACTCTTTGAAAATCCAGTCACTATGGCCAGGGCCGTATTATGCGTAGGGCAGTGTAGGCAACTACCTAGGGGCCCCGACATTTTTAATCCAGCCCTGGCAGGGTCGTATTTTCCATTAGGCAGTGTAAGCCACTGCCTTGGGGCCACGCATCGGCTAGGGCCCCCTAGAGTAAAGGGGCCCCTAGCTAAAGGTAAATTGTGCATGTAAATCGGATGTATAGTTTGTTTAAAATGTTGTCAACCAGGTTGAAAAACGTGTTAAAAAGTTTCGAAAAACGCATTAAAAGTTTTGCTGAAGGATAATTCAACATACAAACTGTTTCAAACGGTTTCACATAAAATGATATAACTCCGTCTATTTTTCGAATTTCTTAAAAAAATGGTGAGAGCATTCTTAACAAGTGCACTTTTCAAAAAATTAAATTTAAAAAAGTCTTTTTTTTTTACAGTATCCTGGTGCCTTAAAGCCTTGTTTAGGATTTGATCAAGGGAACATGGAGGCGTTTAGCCCCCCCCCCCCCCCTTAGTCCGCCACTGCAGAGTGGATCTTTATTGCATATCTCTAATCGTCTTATTTTTCTCTACTTATTTTAATTTAAAAGATCCACGTATTCATGGTAAAATGCAATGGATCTTTTAAATATTTTTTCATCTTAAAATGAAATGAATAGCTGGAGGTGCTTTTGTTGTTATGTTTTTAAGAAATGGATCTTCATAATTGTCAGTGGCAATTATTTAGGGAAGGCTGTCAAAAGACAGAAAGAGGAAATTTGAGTTTATCAGAAAAGAATGAATCATACAAAAATATGCGCAATACTAATTTAAAAAATACTACAGACGTGAATGACAAGATGACTAATCGTTCGGACAGTTTTATCATAATATATTTTAGAAAATTCATTTTCTTAAAATTATTTTGGTTCGTATTCATAATACGGTATTATATTACGGGAGTCAATCAAGTTATGTTTAATTACCAAACTTTGGTAAATTATTTAAAAAAAATGATTGTGCCTAAATGTATACTCGGACGGCGCTAATACATAATATCCCGATATAATGTATTCTATAGTTTCCCGAAAAGCCAAACATTTTCCACATAAATCATCAATTTGATATGTATCTTTGATTATATGCTTCCTATAATTTTTAGTATTAATGACTCTATCCTGAATGGCAAGCATAAATCCTTCTATTTCTGCGCACAACTCTCCAATACTCAACCATTTGTTTGACGGAAGTTTGTCAACATACGTTTGGTTGAGATAATTGAAGTGTTTTGTGTGAATAATTTAATTTGACCAGGAATCTAATAATTCCTGGTAGGGATTTATAAATATGTTGGCATTCTCGTCGTATAAATTTAAAGGTGTAATGTTTCTATCTGCCTTGCAAATCATTTTGTTCATTTCTGAGCTATTAGCTTTCCTATGGAAAAAAGTTCTTGGGATTTCTACCTGATTGTGTTTTAAAAGGAGTTATTTTGACTATACCTCTACCTCCTAACTTTCAAGGTAAATTAATTCGTTCTATAGCTGAATTTGGATGATGGCAATTAAACATTGTTAGCGTAGTTCTAATTAATCGTTCTAAGTTATCTAAATCTATAATTATTAATTGAATTATGCCAAATGAGTACATTAATAGAGGTATTTCCCAAGTATTTATTACAAGTACTAAATTTTTAGCAGACAGATTGCATTTTAAAAATTTTCTGATTCTAGTTTAAAATTTAATCCTAATATCATTTACTAGTACCTATGGTCTAATCTATTTGATTGTGGTTATCCTAAATATTTATAAGCCTCATCCCTCTAATTTAATACTTTTTTAATAATTATTAATTAATAATTTTATAATCCCATAATTTTTTTATAATATTATTATTGCTATATGTATTAATATTGTATAGCTCTTATTTATGTATCTAGTTAGAAAGCGATATATTTATTTAACTACAATAAATCGTAATAATATTTTTTTCAAAATAATCAAAAACGACAAGAGTCGAATGTTTCTAAAAATATTTAGTTGCGAAATTACGAAAAGTAATAAAAAGTGGATGTTTAAATTATAATTAATGAAATGCAGATTGTAGATACATACCAACAAAATTCGCCGCAGGCGAAAAATATTCTGCGTTTGAGGTCAAATCACTAAATGCTATCATTTGTATCATCCTGAAATAGCGATTTTTACTGCGGAAATGTGCAAATGTAAAAGTAGTCAATGATTTGCGCATTGGCCCCAAAAATTAATATTGCGTATGCCCCACGTTGCATTCGGTTTATTTCGATAGCTTACCGACCCTTGGGACGACGGGCTAAGACTCAGAATGGCTGAGCTGCCAACCTTAGTGAATTTTACTTTTCTACGAAGTGTCTTTGGTTTTTGTCGATTCGGTACCTTTACCGAATCGACAAAAACCTGTGTTTCTCTTCTATATTATCTCCAAACAGTATAAAACAAAGTCGCTCTCCGCGTCTGTCTGTTTGTGCGATTAGTTCTTCTAAACTATGCAACGGATTTTGATATGGAATTAATAGAGAATTATAGAAAAATAGAGAATTTATTTCGGAGGGTTTGTACATATATGAGCATTTTATTAAAGAAAGTAGAAAAAGTCTCCGACCAATGCCGGGTACACGTCAGCTAGTTCTAACATAGGGTCGCTATCCGCGTCTGTCTGTGTGCTTAGTTATTTTAAACTACGCAACGTATTTTATTAGGGTTTTCACTTTCATTTAGAGAATTTCTTCCGGAAGATTTAAATATATATAATACATGCATTTCATATTTATAGAAAGTAGTGAAAAGTCGAGCAACGCTGGGTACACGTCAGCTAGTAATTACAATAATATTTACAGAAAGTAGAGAAAAGTCGAGCAACGCTGGGTACACGTCAGCTAGTAATTACAATAATATTTACAGAAAGTAGAGAAAAGTCGAGCAACGCTGGGTACACGTCAGCTAGTAATTACAATAATATTTACAGAAAGTAGAGAAAAGTCGAGCAACGCTGGGTACACGTCAGCTAGTAATTACAATAATATTTACAGAAAGTAGAGAAAAGTCGAGCAACGCTAGGTACAAGTCAGATAGTAATTACAATAATATTTACAGAAAGTAGAGAAAAGTCGAGCAACGCTGGGTACACGTCAGCTAGGAATAACTATAATATTTACAGAAAGTAGAGAAAAGTCGAGCAACGCTGGGTACACGTCAGCTAGTAATTACAATAATATTTACAGAAAGTAGAGAAAAATCGAGCAACGCTGGGTACACGTCAGCTAGGAATAACTATAATATTTAAGTCGGGAAAATGGTAAAATATGCATTAGAGTTAAATTCTTTTTCAAAATTCGCCTTTTTTAACGCCAAGTTTGATTTTATTAGTATGTCGGAAGGTTCCGCTTCAATATTATTCGGCAAATTTTTTGAATAACCAAAACTAAAAACCCAATAACCTATTTTGTGCATGTTTTTCCATCTCCCCCGAAGTAAATAGTTTTCTTGAACGAAGTATTACTATATCAATAATTTTGGCGTAAATTAGAAATAGGCAGAGTACGGAAATTTTATCAAATCGAGTTCCAGTCCAGCCCTGTAAGTTGGTGGCTTTATATTAAATGGGAAGTAAATATCCCCAAAGTAAATTAAATAATACCAGCACTGCAGTGCTAAACTTACTGATTGTGGCTAAAGCGGCCGCTACACTACTCGCTTCGACGCTTCGACGAAGTCCTCGACGAAGTTAGCCGAAGTTCGAAGTGCGTGCCCACACACTCGTGCAACTTCGCGAGTAACTCAGTCCAACCAGTCAGTGATTGGTTTATTTATGCCGTGACGCTTCGAGTCCTTTGACTCGGGCGCATTTACCGACAACAATCGGAAGTCGGGCGAAGCGAAGCGAAGTTGCCCGAAGCGAAGCGAAGTTCGTGCCCACACTATCGTATTCGGTCAACTTCGATCAACTTCGCGAGTAGTGTAGCTGGGCTATAATAATGCGGGAAAATAAAATCTACACACATTAGTTTTGAACTTAGACAGCCGATCCGATATTTTCTCTGCGGTGCATTCCGTAGTGAATAGTGGTTTTTCAAAAACATTAACTCTTGGAAAATTTGATTTCTCTCGGGGCCTGTGTCATCTTTGAGGAAGCTGACTGGAGGGTCTAGGAAAGGATGGAGAGGAAGTTCTGAAAATTAAAATCTATTACGCCTGGCATTCTGAATTTCTATCGATTTATAACATATTTCTACTGAACACTTAAAGTTTTTAAATTTCTAAAAAATATAAATGTTATTTTTGAAGATATGTATACATTTTCAGAGTCAAAACGGTAATTATATGAAATTACCTCTCTTAGAAAAAATCGCAAAGTGTGCTAGGAAATTAATTAAAAAACTCATTTTGTTCTATTATTCAATATGTCAAACTGTAAATGTGTAACTTAGGCATTTGTCGAGAGATTTTGCTCCATTTTAAACGAGTCGTTTTTTATTAGATATTTTAACCATTTTCCCTAAATTATGGAAATTATATATACTATAACAAACGTATTAACATATCTTCTTTTCAAACCACTTTATTCTTTTTGAACGCTTACTATGGAGGCTTAACACGTTTAGGTGCGAATAAATAGGACACAATTTCGGCGAGCCGAGCCACGAATTACGGGAAAGTTTGGTGCCATTTGCAGTTACTTCGTTCCTTTCCCATAATTCGCGGCTCGGCTGGCTGATACCAAAAAATTAAATAAAATACTGTTGTTACCAAAAAATGTGGTTCGCAAGCGATTCGCGGCGAGACGCCGCACAGTGTTTCGTTTTTATGCAAGCTGGACGATAAAAACTCTAACACATCGATCAAGTACTTGTAATCCACCTGTGGGGTATATTTAACCAAATACCTTTAATATTACAGGGTCTTTGATTTGACCCAAAAAAAAATTAAATACAAATACATAAAATTATTAATTTAACCGCATGTTTGGTCATGGACAGTATTTACAAGTTTTACGAAAAAAAAGTAAGCCCACCTCCGCTTCTCAAATGCTTTTTACCAAATGCAGAGCTTTTCAAGTTCAAATATACTTAAATATTATTATCCATTTCCCGAGGCCTCTCTTTCTTCGGCAAACTCCTCCATGTTACGAACAGTTCCTGCATGGATCCTGCGGAAAAACATCACCATTGAAGTGATTTGAATAGAAAAAATATTAATTTGGTAATTAATCATGCCATTGTGATATAATCTACAGAACGAATTCTCGATATGTTAAAAATATAATATTTTTTAGACCACATAGAAATTATTATTTAAAAAAATATCTAAGATGATTTTTATTTAAGTATTAGAAAAAATATACTACATACATCCCTTCCAAACACAGACATAGGAATTAATAGACGAGAAGATATGGGCGAGGGGTAAAATCAACTGTTGAAGAACGAAGGGAGTGAAGGTGACTGTGATTCGTCAATAAATCAATCTGACAGTAAATAGGCATCTCGCATTATAATATCACCATTTACTTCTTAAAAGTAAAATCTGCTTTGAATGAATAGACATTTTTACATGGGAGCGCAAATTACTCGCCACGTTATGAACAAATTTGCGAAGTCCAAATTCGGCAAAGTAAGGCAGCTTCTATTTTCAGAGTCGTAGTTAGTTTCAGAGTATTTAGTTAAGACACTTTTATAAATGTTCATAATTTACTTCCCAGCAACCAACCAGCTTTGTGTTTCGCGTCCAGACGTTTCTCGATGTGATAGTAACAACTGATTCATATTATACGATGTGAATATGCTTAAAATAAAGTAAAATAATGCTTATATATGGAATGTAATACGACAATTGGGTTTATTCTCTTTTTTCACATCTATTTTTACCAGTTTTCATAGTACAAGTCAAAATTTTGCCGTGTTATTTAGTAAAATGAACCGATGATGCCTCGACCATAGTTCGCACAAGAATGATGACGTCACGTTTTCAAATTTCATTTGAGGCCATACGCGAGCCCAGCCGGCTCAATGGAACCGGTATGGGGAGTGGGGATAATACGCTTTTAATCACTTAGGGCAGGTCTACTAATATTCATATGTCTATGCTTCCAAACTAAACTCATTATTTTCAGAACCGAAATATAAAAGTGAATAATATGTGATTATAATATGTGATTTAATATGTGATTTAATATGAAAAATATAATATGTGATTTACCCGCCTCGGAACAGACTTTGTCTAGTGAGGCGGGTAAAAGAAAAGAAAACAATGTAAACAACAATAAAATTAAATAAACGCCCGGGTTGCCGGCACTGAAACTGAAAAAAAAAAACTGAACTGAAAACTGAATAAATATCTGAAGATTTTATAAACTAATTTTCAGATGTTCGGACGGTATTAGTCAACCCGTACATTAAGGCGATGCACTACGTAGTAATGCAAAATCATGTGTTTTTTGTTTGAAAATTTGGTCGCCTAGAAATGTTTCAGATGCTTTAAATAAATACTACGAGTATAATACATCTTGGCCTTTGAAATTATCGAGTAGTTTTTACATAAGACTTTTTATATGCCCAGAAAAAAATAATTTATAAGGCCCATGAAAACCGCTTTAAAGTTCAAAATTTCCTCCTTACGAACCCATTTTCGGTTATAGTTTTATTGTATAATGTGGCAAATTAAGTTATTTATAAAATGATCGGAAAACATTTAAATATTTGTGCCTGAACATCCACAAAATAAAATAAAGGGCACTTTTTGGCCATGTTTTTTTCTCGCCTAAATCAAAACAGCTGGATGGTGCTAAGCGGGAATTTAAGCCTTATCGCCATCTAAGTAAGGAGTGTTATTGATGGCGGCTCGATTCAAAATATTACACGACGTAGTGCATCGCCTTAATCGGCTCCATGATGCCTTTAAAATGTGATATAAAGTCAAGAAGAGTGATGAAACAAAACTATATATTTTAGGAAAAGCTGACAGCCAATCTGTACAACAATACAATAATAATATAATTAATTATGCCAATTATGAACTTTCCACTGATGTCATAGAGGTGTTATTTTAAATAAATTTCTTTTTTAGTTACAAAATATGAAAATAAAGGGGGGAGGAGGAGGAAACATAGGATTAGGATTAAGAGGCAAAGGACGGGAATATATAGGGATTGAACTTCTAGTTTGAGTTATGTTGATTAGTGAGTTTTTGTTTTATGTCGCGTAAAGTCGAGTTAAAAATGTCAATATGGTAATAATTTAAGTTAAATGAATGTGTGGATCTATAGATAAATGAGTTTTGTTTGGAATTGGTCTTGCAAAGAGGGAGATCAAAAGTATGCGACTGTCTGCTGTTGCGATTAGGAACATGGAAGATCAGGACTATCGATTAAGTTATGTGTAAGTAATTTTAAATAACATTACCGAATCTGCTATATTTCTTCGACAAGTTAACGTCTGTATATTGAAGAACTTTGCAGAATCTTCATTACTAATATGAGATCGGAAAGAGCGGAAGTTAAGGTAACTTAAAATCTATTTTGAACACTTTCAATTCTATTTTTATGTATTGCATAGCCTATTAAATAGTTTCACCAGTTTTCACCACTTTTTAAAGGGGTGTTGAATTGCCATTCACCAATTAAGTATGCATTTATGACGCTGTCTATCTGGTAATACCCACATGACGCCATCGTTCCAAAATACCAAAGTGATTTATATACCTTCTAGTTTGTATGGGGCGAATCACAGTGCGCCGTTGGCTGAAGGAAGTGATGAATTCGAACTTTCACTCGATTGTCAAAAAGTCATTGGAATAAAACAAAGAATATACAAAACATTAGTTTATTTTATTATACAACTAAAATATATTTTTTAAATCCATGGCAAGATACATCGCTTTTATAATAAGCGAGTGTCATAATTTCTGTTTTTCAACATTTCTATAAAGATTAGTCTATAATCTAAATATTCACATCAATAATATTAATGGATACAAAACAATTTTTCGAATAATGCAGTATTAGTTTTTTAAATTCGGTATTATTTCGTGTATTTGAACCAAGAAGGTATTTTCTGCTTAAATAAGACTTTTTCTTGTCAAATATTTTTTTTACAATAAAGGGTTCAAACTATATTTTTAGGCGAGGTTGGGTTAGGTTTCTTTTTTGACGTTAGATTAGGATTTAGTATCCCCTGTAGATGTAGTTGGCGGCGGTTCTCCTGGTGGCACAGTTGTTGAGCGCGTCTCCCTGCGTGCCGTCCGGGCACGTGCACACGGCGATGTGTCGGCGCGCCTGGCACTGGGCACCGGCACCGCACTGGCCCTGGCACGGGTCAGTGCACGCGTATCCTACGCACGCACGATTCTGCGGGCACTCGTCGTCGGTCTGGCACTCTCCCTGGAATAAAAACAAACATGGTCAGATTGTTGGTGACCTCCTTCACAAACTGGTTGCGGTCCCTCGCTGTTCGCCTCTAGTCCTCCGAGCCTTCCATCTCTTTCTTGGTTTGCCTCTGAGTCACTTCCATTGGGGCACCGTTGTCGTCGTACCATTGCTTCTACATTCTAATATCGCGGGGTAATGCCTAATCCCTACCTACAACTAGGTACAGGGCCGGCCCTGTTAAGGCACAATTGGAGCAGTCACGGACCAAGGAGCCAAGGCGTTTATGATACCTAACACTTAACACAGCGCTCTTGAGATGTGTACTAGCTCCCGGCACCTTTAGCCAAAGGGCCGGCAGTGACTAGGTAACTTTGAAATCAGTTTTTCGAGTTATACACAAAACCATAAATTTATTTCCTCGCCCAGGTATGCCACCAAGTACGAATAAGGTCAATACATCCAAGAAGTGTCACGGGGTTACCGAAAAGGTCCGCCAGAACAGGCTTTTCTATGGAATAGATACCCAAAGTTGAATCTTCAACTTTCATTCTATAAATTGAACATAGAGACTCTTCTATATGCATGTCTACCGGACAGATCCATTTTTCGGACATTTCGTACGTGAATACTAGGCTTCACCTAGTTCTAGTAATAACCCCACAATATTAAAGTAAAAATTTCAAAATTTTAATGATAAACTAATGTTTATAAGAAAAGTTTTTTATGCATAGCACAAAGTGTAACAAATTATTAAAATCAATAATTATTCGTCTTGTACCCACAACAACAGCTGACTGGTTCAATTCCCGTCGTCGCGGCGGCATTTATTCTTTCTTGGGAGGTTTTTTTCAATTTGTATGTATAAATAATATATTGCTTATAGTAATAATTCATAATTACCCTCTGACAGCTGACCAGAGCGTTGCCCACATATCCGGGAAGGCAGGTGCACACCGGCCGCTTTCTGTTGGTGTTGTCGAAGCCGGGTTGGCACTGCGCGTTAATACCGCACGGATTGGGCTCGCACAGGTCTCCTGAATATATAAAACAATAATAATGAATGGATGCAGTGTTAAGGCGATGCACTACGTCGTGTAATATTTTAAATTGAGCCGCTATCAATAACAACCCTTACGTAGATGGCGATAAGGTTTAAATTGCCGCTTAACACCATCAGCCTGTTTTGATTTATGCAAGAAAAAACATGGCCAAAAAGTGCCTTTTATTTTATTTTGTGGATGTTCAGGCATAAATATTTAATTTTTTTTCGATCATTTTATGTATCTGTGGTAGGTACTAAGAGCGCTCGTTTTCCTTAGTGTCCTTCATAAAACATAGTGGTTAATGTACTGTGCGAGAATCGAACCTGCAACCTCCTGACATCTACAAAACATTACACAAATAAAACAGCAACATTATTTCTGTTATGTGAAAGAAAGTAAGTAGGTAATACAGAAAAAAAACAGTGGAACCAACACGATAGAAGAAAAGTGAAAGCTACTACATGGCAAACACATTGTGCGAATATCGTCTATAAAATGTGGAATTCTGCGATTTTGTTCCACGAGGTACGAGCTATTGAACCCTTCTTATTACCGTCATTGAAGAGCCTGCAGCTGATGAAGGGATCTCCCGTCATGTCCTTGGGGCAAGAGCAGATAGGTTGCGCGCCCCTCAGCTGGCAGTTTGCGTTGACGCCGCAGACGCCTACACACGGGTCCACGCACTGGTTGTACTGGCAGGACGGCTTTCCGGCTGGGCACTCCGCGTTGCTGGTGCACTCGGGCTGGCAGGACCTGTACGGATCTCCGAAGTACCCCTAGAATATTAAATTCAATACTATAATGTGCGACGAGTGGCGGGTGACAGGACTGCGCGTGCGCAGCTGGATATCTAAGGTGGCCGTTTATAATGGGTTTTGAGTGCACTCGGCCTGGCAGGATCTGTACGGATCTCGGAATTTCCCTGGAATATTAATTCAATACTATAATGTGCGAAGAGTAACGGGTGACATTTATGATCATGGCATGGATGTGATGGGTTTTAATAAGCGTCAAGGGATTTCAGATTATTTCTATTTTCACAAGTCACAATGTCACTCAACGCCTCAATCATCTCATATATCAAAATTTGATTAAAGATGAGGGCCAGTAGTTTCGCAGAATTTGAATAATTCATCAAATTTCAAAGTTAAAGAATGAACTTTCTGTGAAGCAACTGTCTTCTCACTTCTTCAAAAATGTATTATGTTTTCTGTTGTATTGCATTTAAGTGATGCATTAAAATAACTGCTTAATAGATTTCTAGTGGATTCCAGTTGGTTTCTAACGAGCTATCAAAATTGTCTGCGATGGATCTGATTTTAGGGCGAAAGTACAAGCATCGACTGTGATATCTGGACGAGAAACGGTCACAGTCCGCCATCATAATTTATTTCATTTTCCCACAATCTGTCATGTAGAACAACATTAGAGAATAATCCACGCATTTGTGCGCAATATAACACAAAATTTCACAATGTACACTTTCTTAACAATAAAAAAGAAGTATCTTCCTCCCATTTTCAGAAATATCTTTCTATCGGTAGAAAAATAGTTTCAAGACACTAAAATATAAAACTTCAACTCAAAGCAACATTAAATGAACTTATTATGCATATTTATCTTATTATTCTATAAATTAGCTGTTTGTTTCTTACATATAAATATATCAATATTGGGTTGTTGTAATTACCCTTGGACATTTACAGACGGCGGCGTGACTCCTGACGTTGGAGCACTCTGCGTTGACTCCGCACTGGTTGCAGGGGTTGACACACTTGAACTGCTGACACTGCTGCTGCGGACCACACTCGCCGTCGGACTCGCACTCGTGGCGGCAGCCGCCCACTCCCAGTGGGTTGCCCTGGACAGGGGAGGTATCATTAGGAACGATCATAGTCATTCAAATTGATGGACCAACCAATGAGGGAAGAGGGAACAAACCAAGTTGCAAGGAGCGGGGATGCGGCGTTACCGTCTCCATTTCAGTGATTTTTTTTTTAAATATTTAACTCGAAAATAAAATCTGCTAATGAATTAGTAGTCTTTTTACAATGGTGAACAAATTCCTGGCAGCGTAAAAATTTAACAACAAATCCCAAATCGGGTCAACCAAAGTTCGGGTTTAGTTGCAAACTTGAATATTTTGTTTCCCCGCAGGGGTAGGCAGAGAAGACGCCCCCAAAAAACTCGGCCTTGGAATATACTTCTTGCCTCATTCACATTCATACATCGTCTCACATATACTCTTCTACAGGATTTTCCAATAAGAGGTGTTATTTTGATATTCAATCGTAAAAGATCAATGGTTTCGTTGCTTGTGTGGCACGTAGCCTCGTCTTGTTGAAAGTAAACGTTATCCAAATCAATACCATCCAATTCCGGATATAAAAAATCATTAATCATCTCTCGATAGCGCAATCCATTCACCGTAACTGTTGCTCCAGCCTCATTTTCGAAAAAGTAAGATCCAATGACTCCGCCGGACCATAAACCACACCAAACAGTCACACTTTGAGGATAGAGAGGCTTTTCAACAATAACTCTTGGGTTTTCCGATCCCTAGATGCGACAATTTTGCTTGTTGACGAAGCCACCGAGGTGGAAATGGGCCTCATCACTCAAGATGATTTGCATTTGATTCACTCAAGTGAATTTTAATAATTTCAATGCGTTGTTGAAGCGTGTATGGTTCCATTTTTATTAATGGCGTAGTTTTTACTTGTCAAATGTTAAAAAATGACAACTTCAAAAGTAACATCTACCGAAATAGTGGGCTATTCAAAATAACACCTCTTATTGGAAAACCCTGTATTATTCTGACTCTTGACATGACCGAGTTTCTGATTCACTCGATTGTGCTGTGTCTTCCTCAGGCATCCCCGATTTCTTTTAGCATTCAAATTTTCGTCATATATTATCCTTACAATCCTTTCTTCGTTCATTCGCACTACATGCACAAACCATCTAAGCGTCCCTATCGAATGTCGTTTCCAAAATTGAATATTTTGTTACACTCATATTTAGCATTTATTCAAAGCATTCTCCATTCTCGAACCCTCCTGGTGCCAAACATACGGTCACGCGCTTTGCTTCCAGCTCATCGAAATGATACCCAGATTTTACACTGAGCCAATTCTACCAATTTGGATGTCTATGGCAACAATATCTTGTCTTGGATCTTATATTGCCCAAAAGGAATGCAAGAAGCAATTTCGAAATTCGTGAAAACACATGTATATATACATCTAATTGCGCTGTCTGAGGGAAGAATTATTTCAGACCTGGTTAAATTAAATAAAGTCATTAACAACTTAATTGACACCCCTGCATTCGTCGCCACTATTAAATGCCAAGTACCGACTAGGAACACTAGGCAAATGTAACATTTTTCTGCAACATGTACACAACAAGATACACTCACTAACCAATAGGATGCATGATATGGGCAACAAGTTTGGGGTTACCTACTATTGATATATTTCCCAATTGTAGAATTAAGTGTAATCTATGCACTTCGTTGAATCTTACATAATTTATGGTAGCGTAGGTAATTCGTTCTAGTGATTTTTCTTATAGTAGTGCTTTAGTATCTATTTTACTATAATATGTTACTGTTACATGTTTTAATAATATTGTTTCGTTTTTATTTTATCAGTTTTACATTGTGCTTTTAAAACTTTTCGTATAATTTTCGATAATTCATTAGGTATATTCTGTTTTTGTAATCCAATATACATATATTATATATCCCGCTAGCAAATAAATAGATGGTTCATGGACAGTACCTGGTATCCAGGGAGGCAGCTACAAGTGGGAACAGTATTGATGACCTCACATTTGGTGTTGGCTCCACAGGGGCTGGGGTGACATGCCTCATCTGAAATAAACAGTCAAACATGTTAATATTTTTTCTTCTGAATGAAGGTAGGCAATATGATTTATTGTAGGAACCTAAATGATTATCTTTTGAAATATATATTAATTATTGTAAATTAAAGTAGTGCGTAAGACTTAAAAAATAACATACCAGGACTCATACGTCTGCAGTTGGAGAATGGATCTCCGGTGTACTGAGCGGGGCAGCTGCAGATGGGTACGTGGTTGCGGACCTAAAACATACAAATTGAATTAAATTAAGGACCTTGCATTATCACTAGAGTCAAGGTTACTGTGATATCGGATGTAAAGGAAGTTACTAGGTTAAGTTTATGTCAGAAAAAAAGTGATACATACATCGCAGTTGGCGTTGGTTCCGCAGACTCCGGAGCAAGGGTTAACGCACTTGTTATCGCGGCATGAGAGGTGTCCCTGGCACTCGGCGTGATCTGCAAAACACATACATGAGAAAAATTTAATAAATGCCAAGGAAAAAACAAGTACATTACTGACCAACACACCTACAACACAGAGACAAAACTTCTAGACTTTTCAAGTCTAGAAAAACCATAAATTCCATGATAAAAAAATATATAATGTCTTTCCAAATGAAAATACCATGGAGATAATCAAATTTAAAAACAGCTTATCAAAATATGGCTAAGTGAACATGAAGATGAGAAAATCATAAAAAAATATGATGTAACACAAATGCAACCTACGTTACACAAACACTAAGATGAGGAAATTAACAAACATGAAGATGATGGAATCAGCAAAAATGAAGATTACGAAATCAACAAACATGAAGATGAAGTCGATAAACACGAAGATGAGGAAATCATGATTTTACACACACAGCATTGTACAGTCGGCCTATAGGAGAACCGTGAACATACTATTCTTCTTTAAATAAAATAAATTTAAACCGACCTGTGCATTCAGCCCTCTTGCACGTGGAGAGTGGATCCCCGGAGTAGCCCGGGAGACAGGAGCAGACGGGCCGCCCGCCGGATGCGTACGTGCAACGCGCGTTCACTCCGCACGTGCTGGCAGTGCAACCTGTCGTGCTGTAAAGCGAGGGGTAGTAGCTCATGCCTGGAACACGCAAACAATTATTATGTAACAATAGGTAGAAAAAATATAAACAAATTATAATGTTGCCCAGGGCCCCGTAAGAAGGGTCCCCAATGGAAAATCAATATTTTGTTTAGTGTAACTAGTTTTTGTGCTGCCTTGATGAAGGCACGGCTGTGCCTAAATTTAACTGATATCAGTAACTAATAATCAATTACCAAAAACGTGATTATGAGAGGATGGGGTTAGCTGGCATAGTGTACGCCAAAAGCCTAGGAAATGGAAATACCTGGAGGCGGATTCCCGTTTCTTATCCTTAGTAAGTGTACCCTAATGATGCGTTGGTAGAGTTGGAGGTCAGTGGAGGTAAAAAGCGTAACCTATTTTTTCGCTTCATGTCTCGTCTAAATATAATACATCATTGGGGTACAGTTACTAAGGATAAAGAAGGGGAATCCGGCTTTAGATAACCATAACTATAAAAAATACAACGAAATTTCCAAATATAAGTGAAAGCTTGAGATGGTTGCTGCATAGCAATCAATTTGGAAGGCAGGTTTGGGTACCGCCGCCCCGGAAACCATTTATTGGATAACTAACACCTTTGCCACAGGTCACCCCAAAGGGTTTGCGAAGTTTGGTGAGTTAGCAGGGTTGCCCGGGATCGGGTGAGGTGTGTTCAGGATGCGCCTGCTCACCAGCTGCATGGCGTACCAAATCGAGAGAGGCTTGATTAGCCTATCACCTTGCGCCGCAGTTGAAGGTTTATGTCCATATCTCCGTCACTCCTGGACACACCGATCCCAAGATTCCTGCCCAACCCTCCTACCTTTTACCTTCCCAGAACTTCCTTTCTTTAAAAAAGACCCTCAACACAGCATCCCAAAAGATGACATATGCCCTGAAAAAAATTATTTTCCTCAGAGCCTCCTTTGAAGGCTTTATGTAAAAAAACCTTTCGTAATAGTTTAAAACACACATCGCACAGTAATTTTAATAATTTATTTCGCACGTGATGAAGGCAATAAATGCGTGAAAATCTTTATAAACCTTGAGAGGTATTTCACACGAAAATCTAATTAAAACTTATTTACGTGCTAATGAAGAACCTGTCGAATTGGTCAAAGGATTTTTAAAATTAACTTAGGTACAATTAGCAAGCAAAAAAAATCGAAATTTGGTGACCCACAAGGCACCGTCCTTGGTCCTGTGTTGTTAATTAAAAAAGTTTACCCGTGTTTAGAATACCTCAATACATAATTGATGACACAGTCCTTATATTAAGAGAAAAAATATTTCAAGGATATCAAAGAATATCTTCTATTTATAAATATTAGATGAACAAAAAATTATAAACGTTTGATATTCTCTTGGAAATTGATATCGAGTAAAATATTGTTTTATTTACATGATTGTTGAAATCCTAGTTTTTCAGAGAAGTGCTTGTTTTGATTAATATTTCAGAAGAATTACATGTGTTTTAAATAACCTATTGCCCATATAACAACATAATAATAATGTAGGCGTATGACATAATCAATATGATACATACTAACTTATCAACTTAGCAAATCAATCTTCCGATGAGACGAATAAAATTACCATTACACATTCTTTGTTGTCTATTATTCGCAGACCTGAACGAGGAAGTTAATGACTTGTGGGCGTCCGTACACCTTGAATAATTACTATGTTACTTGACGTCATATTGTTATTATACGTATCGAAGATTGATTATGGCAAATGTAATATGTTCCCACGTTCATAAAATGAGAGGTGGTCAAGAGATACCCACGACGTCATTCATAAAATCTAATATTTATATAAATTCATATAAATGTAGGTAGGTTTATCTCATTTCTAGATTCGATTAATCGTAGGGATTTAAAAAAGGTATTCACCTTACAGCAGAAAACTTACCGAAATTAGTTATGATTATTTCAATGAATAATTATCATAATTTTATTTATTTTATTGTAATACAGGGGTCCTTGACTTACTTTAACCAATAATTCCTGACATTATCATATGGAGTAAAAATTTTTGATGTGATGGGTGTATTTGGTTTGGTTTGTAATGGGTTTTAACTGGCTTGGTTTATTTGCTTTGGCTTGGTTCATTTGGTTTGGCTTGGTTTATTTTGTTTGGCTTGGTTTATTTGGTTTACTTGGCTTGGTTTGTATTTGGGTTATTAAAAATAAGCGTCATCATTAATAAATTGGTTTTTCCATTTAACATAAGTCAGTAGTTTCCTGATAAAAGATAAGAATAGATTTTGAGGTCAAATAAATATAAAACACACTGGGGTTTACCGATAGACCTAATGTAATATTCAGAATTTGGATGGAAGCACACATCTGCTGGTGGCATACTAGGCATTTTCCCATCTACGAATCTTCGAATCTACGTGATCGATGTCATGAGTATTTTGTAAAACAATAGGCAGACCAGCTGTCGCATTCAAATAACAAGTTGAATCTGCTTAAAAATTTAATTCAGACTTTTAATTAATTCAGTGGAATGAATCCATAAGGTGAGCAGAATATGGAATTTACCACCTTGCAAATATTCTACTCCAGATTACAAATATTTCATAATGAAGCCATACGGTTAGCTCTCGGAGCCTAAAAATGGATGGATTATACCAATTACATCGAGATTCGGAAGATCATATAAGAAAATACTTTGGGCTCACGGAATCACATGAAAACAAGCCCATAAACGAAAATCAACCAAAAAATAACATTGTTAAAAACAGACGTCAAGGCGACGCATCACGTCACGTAACATTTAGAACCAGGTCGCTAACAATAACATTCCTTATCTAGATAGAGATAAATTCTCTCTTAACATTAGCCGCCTGTTTTGATTTATGCAATAAAAAAGTTTGTGTTAAAACAAACTACATTATATCGGATTTAATTCTACTCCGTATCTCATTCCAGTGCATTCTTCGGGCGTCCCTGACTTTTTTTACCATTCAAACCACTTTCTAAACACTTCTGGTAAAAATAAGAACAAATTTGGAATTTTTTTTATCTAAATCGGTCAAGTAGTTTTTGAGTTACAGGGCACACACACACGGACATTCCCTTTTATTTATACAAGAAACGACAAGGAAGGGCGTGATGGTTAGTTAGTTCCGAGATTAACTCGGCCCTTCCTTGATCGATCCTGCTAGTTGTACTCGTATCTCAAAATACAACAAGCAGTATCGATCAAGGAAGGACGTGATGGTTAGTTAGTTCCGAGATTAACTCGGCCCTTCCTTGATCGATCCTGGTAGTTGTATCTCATAATACAACAAGCAGGATCGATCAAGGAAGGGCCGAGTTAATCTCGGAACTAACTATCCATCACGTCCTGAGTGATGGTCCGTGATGGTTAGTTAGTTCCGAGATTAACTCAGCCCTTCCTTGATCGATCCTGGTAGTTGTATCTCATAATACAACAAGCAGGATCGATCAAGGAAGGGCCGAGTTAATCTCGGAACTAACTAACCATCACGTCCTGAGTTCCGAAATTGACTCGGCCCTTGATCGATCCTGCTAGTTATATATTTTAGATATGAAGTTGTGAGGTGTTTAGTTGAATAAATAGAATTCACTGCTTGAAATGTTAAAAATGTAAGAAAAGCGGTGAATGAATGTGATTTGTTTTGGGTTAGTGTTGCATTGGTGTGATTGTGTGATTGGTTTGATGTGTGATTTTGTCTGGTTTGTCTGATAGGCACTCTCAGTGTAGATGTGTGCACAAGTCAGTATAAATGTATGCAGCGCGGTGAATGAATATGTTTTGTCTTTAGTTAATGTTGCGTTGAAGGATGTTTAATGTGTGATTTTGTATGGTTTGTCTGATGGGCACTTGTTATGTGGATAAGTCAGTATAGTTTTCAGTGGTTACTAAATGAGTATTAATTTTAATTATTTTTACTACAAAGACATTTATGAGAGCAAATAATCATATGACAGATAAAATGATGTATGACTAATAATCTAAGCTTTAAGTTACATAAAGCAAACAGCGATAACTCCATATTTAGCATGGACGTCAGGTCTCAACAGGGAATCTCGATCTTGAATGTTCACCTATTAGAGCAATTATATCTGAAATAATTACACCAATATATTCAAATAAAACGCGAATATAGAAAAATAGAACATTGGTAGCTAAAATGTTAGTTAGCTATCAATTTGGTTGGTTGTTGTTGATGGAAAATACTGATTTTCTCTTTGGGCCTTACAAATAAAGTTTTAAATTTCACGCAACTGATGAACAACTTTCAATACAGGGTAAATGGTTGTTTCTTAGTTGTGTAAAACTTAAAACAAGTTTATTAGTAAACGAAGTATATTATTGTATTGATACACCGTGAATGAATTACATGCATTTGCACAATCTAACTTAAATATATGATCATAAAATAATTTGTATGTACACATCACTATTTAATCAAAGGGATCGACATGTTTCAATGTAGCGAAGTCTTCTGTGCAAAGTCAGTTTATTTCAGTAATAGCCAAGACTATATACTCAAAGACTTTTTTTGTTGGAAATCCGTTGTTGCGAAAATTTGATTTCTTTCCTGCAGGTAACAAGACTAACAAGGTAGTTAGCTAGATCTAGTTGGTAGGTTGGTACTTACCCAAAGCAGTGGGCTGAAGGAGTAGCACCAAAAAGGGGGCCGCCCACAATACGAGCCTAGTCACCGTCATCTGAAACAAGGTATCACACATTATTACATTACATATTATGCTAATTTATATATTAAAATAACGTGCATCGTTGATTGCTCTGACATTTGCAATGGTTTGGCAAAAGCGACGTCATCTGATGGATTTAATTTTGTCCAGTATTCGCAATCTAGATAATGGACAGACACTATTATTTGATATCCCACATAATAAATTTTAGATATAAATAAAACATAATATTATTTATTAGGCAATGGTGATGGCCGAAGCTACGTAGGAAATGACAAAATTATGACAATTATATCTGGAATGAATGATAATGCTTTTAACCTAAACAAAGAAAACGTTAGATTTAATTCTGACGAGGCTAAAAACTGGAATAGTCTGAAGAATTAAAAATGAATAATTGAAAATAAATACAAAAAATAAACCCAATTTATTTATGAGATCGTATTTTTTAAAGCAGCAACAAAAAATAAACATCGAGCACTGGCGTCATTAAAATTGAACAGCTTGTTAAGTCAAATATGATTTAAGATTTTCACGGCCAAAAGTATTTTTGTTAATTGTTTTTGGGGTGTTATACCGTGTTGCGCTAACTCCTTCTTTAGCCAACGTTTCGGAAAAAAAATTTCGGAAAAAAAGTTTTAAAATAACACATCTGCCCTGATGATGGACACTGCAGTGCTGTCTGAAACGTTGGCTAAAGAAGGAGTTAGCGCAACACGGCATAACACCCCAAAAACAAATAACAAAAAAGCTTGTTAAGTTTTGAAATTCTAGGTCAACGCTATTATTTTTATAATTTCTATCGAACTATATTTCTATGGAAAAAATGAGTATTGTTAATTTATTGGGAATTCAAATTATTGGTAATCCGATTAAAAACAGGATTGCAGGCCGTTTCCTAATAAACTTTTAGTAAACTCGTAATAAATTCGGAACACGTTTCCACGCACCTGTCTTGATAATATATAATGACGAAATGCGAAAATGTTATGATTTTTATGAAAAGTTTATCAGGAAACCTACCAATTCGTTCGTTAAGGCCCTGCAATCCCGTTATCCGGATTACGAATAATTTGAAGAGATTCTTAATAAATTAGCAACATTTTTATCAGTAAGTTTTAGAGTTAAGTTAAGAGTTAAGTTATAGAGAGTTGATATAATAAATTATATCATCTTCTATCTTCGTGTCACCTGTTCCTGTACTTCATTTTACTTAACTTCACTTTATTTATATTTATATTTTTTGTAATACCTGGTGTCGCGAAGCTGCGACTCCACTATATATTTTAGAGGTGGTGTGATATGCCACACGCCCAAAGGACCAGTCCCAAACTACTCCGAATGATAGGTTATGGGACGATTTATGCATCCGACAAACCCGATGGACAGTGCAATAATCAAAGGTATAAATCTGGGCTTCTGGAGCACAAGATAAGCCCAGATTGGAAAGCAGGAAAGATGGACTCACCCGTTGATGACTATCACACGTCTCCAGGAGTATTTGTTGATTTAACTTCACAAAATATACGTTTAATCGCCCTGTCTGATATTAATTATCACTCCGAACTCTGATAAGCAACTGACACCACTTGTCAGATTTTACATGTGTCGCAACAATATTTTTATCATGGTGACATTTTGGGATGGGTAAAAGGGTAGGTAGGACATTTGCAGGATTTTGTATTGACATTACACTTGTCCAGTAAGCCTGTGGATGCATACCTAACAATCCCCTATATATTGCGCGAACATTCTCCCGGCGTTGAAAGTACCTTCCGAAATTTTAAGTACTTTCAAATAAAGTAAAGAATTAAATGTAAAACGAAGTAAGATGAAATATAAATATTCTTATCAATACGCTATTAAAATTACAAAGTTAAAACGAAAATTAAAAAAAATAATGAAATAATAGTTATTGTGTAGGCAAAGGACACAATTTTACGACTGGTCGTTTAAAGTTCCCGGAAGGGGTCCTTACGCGTGCGACACGAACCACTCCGTCTTTACCAGGGAACACCTCCTCAACAATGCCCACCGGCCAATAAAGTGGAGGCGCATCCTCTTGATGCACCAATACTATGGTACCTACTAGAATGTTATTCGCGGGACTATTCCATTTTTTTCTCATCTGCAGAGAGTGAAGATACTCTATATGCCACTTCTTCCAATAAGATTGAACGAGGTGGTCCAAAAGCTCTTTCCTTTTCAGTAGACTAATGCGTTCATTAGTCAAATCATAAGCAGGTAGATGCTGAATCGGGGTAGACATCAGAAAATGAGCCGGAGTAAGAGCTTCTGGATAATGAGAACTGCTTAATAAACATAATGGCCGTGAATTAAGTACAGCCTCTATTTGTGTCAGAACTGTGAGAAGCTCTTCATAACATAAAAGTTGAGTACCCACAACCCTATACAGATGCGATTTAATGCATTTAATATTTGACTCCCATAATCCTCCAAAGTGAGGAGCGCGGGGTGGAATCGTCTTCCATTCAATTCTCCGAATGTTAAATTCATTGCGAAGAACTTCTTTTGTTGAATTTGCCTCTAAAAAATTATATAAGTCATCCAGACAATTCTTTGCGCCTATGAAATTTGTCGCATTGTCACTGTACATACACGAAACCGGTCCGCGTCTGGATAGAAAACGCTTAAATGCGTTTAAAAAATTGTCCGTGCTTAGATCTGATACCACTTCCATATGTATAGCCTTCGTTGTTAAACAAATAAATAGACATATATATGCCTTTTGACTTTTTACCCCACGACGCCTAGAAAGGGTTATATTTATTGGTCCGGCAAAATCTACCCCCGTATGTGTAAATGCCTTTGCTTCCTGAACTCTAGCTGTAGGTAAATTTGCCATTAGCGGTATAATATTAGAAGGTGCAGTTTTAAAACAGAAATTACAAGCATGTACTCTTTTGCGTATTAGATTTCTCCCCGATAAGATCCAATAACGCTGTCTAATTATTGACATAAGGAGATGTGCACCAGTATGACAATTCACACGATGGTGAAAGTCTATAATTATATCGACAATATGATCCTGTCTTGGCAGAAGTACTGGATGTTTGTTTTCAAAAGGTATATTCGCGTTTATTAATCTACCACCTATACGTAACAAGCCATTATGATCTAGGAACGGGTTTAGTTTTCGGATTGAAGGTGAGCATAATTTATCCCTCTGTATTAATTGTATATCGGCACTAAAATACCTATTCTGTAAAGCTTTTAATACATTCATTTCAGCAATGTTTAATTCCGTGGAATTTATAACTGTTGAGCGTGATAACTTTCGCATAAATCGTAAAATATATACCACAATTCTCAGCAGTTTTGGCCATGAGGAAATTTTTAAAGCGAGATTATATATCGGAGAATTTTCCTCTATTGACGTTATTGTAAATGTATGCGATTTTTTCAATTCCAAAGCATTCTCCTCCTCTCGTGAGGGGGAAAATCTTTCGACAGGCCACTCGGATACTGGGTTCGCAGCCCAGGGCGGACCGTGCCACCAAAGAGAATGATCGACCAGCTGAGCAGGCAGTAGTCCTCGTGATAAACAATCACTAGGATTGGTAACGCCATCTATGTGATAAAAATGTTTCGCGGGTAAATTTTCCTGAATTTCACTAACTCGATTAGCTACAAAAGTTTGCCACCGGTGAGGGGACGAGTGAATCCAAGAAAGTGCTATTTTTGAATCTGAAAAAGCAAATATATCGTTTATCGAAACGCGATTTCTATAAGTATCTATAATAGATCTAACGAGTCTAGATAAAATAAGCGCAGCGCATAATTCCAATCGAGCGAGCGACACTGTTTTCAGAGGGGCCACCTTGGATTTAGAACATATCAAATTCATTGTAGTGTTGCCACCCTTATCCGTGACATGAAGATATATTACACAACCGTATGCTTTCATACTCGCATCTGCGAAGGCGATAATATTTATCGTGCAGTCCTCCTTTACTCCCAAATATCGAGGTAAATTTAAATTAGAAAGCATCGGTAATTCTTCCTTGAATTTGACATATCTATTAACAATACTTTGGGGTAGTTCCTCGTCCCATCCTACTTTCTCTAACCACAGCTCTTGTAAAAGTAATTTGGCATATAAAATTACCGGAGCAACCAAACCTAATACATCGAATAAACGAGCTATTGTGGAAAGAATTGATCTTTTACATATAGTTTTTTCCTCCGTCGGACATATCATAAATCGAAAACAATCAGATATCGGATCCCATTTTAATCCTAAAATGCTACATTTATCCGAAAAATCCATTGTCGCGCGGTGCGACTCTGGTAATTGGGCCAGTAAATGAGGAGAATTACTCGACCATTTGACTAATTCAAATCCTCCACACTTGAACATCGCCATTAAATCTGTAGCCAAAGTGATGCCTTCACTTATAGTATTTACAGAATATACAAAATCGTCCATATATAAATCATTAATTGCAACTTCCGCCGCTTTCGGATAACGATTTCTTTCATCGCTCGCTAGCTGCCGTATAGTTCGCATTGCTAGGAATGGTGAACAGTTCAAACCAAACGCGAGTGAATTAAATTGATAAACTCCAATTTGTTCATCTTCGTGAAATCTATAAAGAATTTTTTGATATTTACGATGGCTTTCCGTTACCATTATACGTAGATACATTTGCTTAACATCTGCGGTTAATGCTACAGCGAATAAGCGAAATTTAATTAAAAGTGTAAATAAATTAGATTGCAAATTTGGACCTGTATACAAAGTATCATTAAGTGACAACCCTGAACTGGTCTTTGTACTTGCATCTAATACAACACGAGTTTTAGTTGTTGATTTATCTTTACGAATTACTGCGTGATGAGGAATGAAATATCCCTCATCAATATTAGATGAAGACGGAACTTCAACCCTCATATATCCCTTTTCCAGATATTCAGAAACTACTTCATTATAACTGCAATGCAATTCTGGCGAAGTATTAAATTTCCGTTCTAAATATTCATATCGACGCTGCGCGACACGGCGCGAATCACCTAAATTATTAGGATCTATCTTAAACGGTAAAGATACAATATACCTTCCCGATTCATCCCGTTGGACTGACTCGAGGTACATTTTCTCACATTCTGCATCTTCAGCACTCATCAACGACTTAATAGGCATGTCTTCCATCGTCCAAAACTTGGATAACGCATTATATAAATCTACATTGGTTATGGGGCCGAACGTCCACGAAACCTCCGGCGTACACGTAGGTATTTCACCCATTACAATATACCCGAACACTGTCTGTATAGCCGGTGGTGCATTCGTATTATGTTTAGATAAAACCTTATTCCCCAGCAGAATATATGGAAATAACTGTGCACCTAATAAGATATCAACATCGGATGGAACGTTCCAGGATTCATCCGCTAAGTTTAAACCCACTAAATGCTCACATGACTTTGTGTCAACATGTTGTGTAGGAAGCTTATCAGTTATTTTATCGACAACTAATAGACTAATTTTATAAGTATCTTCTGAAACGCGGGATTTAATTTTTAACGCAACGTGTCCCAATATTGGTGTCTCTACTGAACCAACACTTTTAACTACTGAATTATTTAAAGGAATTATTTTAAGATTTAATTCATTACAAGTGTTTAAACTGATTAAATTTTGTTGCGAGGCGCAATCAATTAAACACCTTACGGTTACTTGATTATTTTTATTGTCATAAGCAAATAACTGCGCGGTTGACAGTAGTACATTCGTAGCTATATTACCCGCAGAAAAATTATTATAATGTTTATTATTACGCGCTATTAATGTAATGGCTTCGTTTTTCGATTGACTTTCAGTATTCACCGTGCTCTCAAAATGCAGAGCGGTGTGATGTCGTTTTTTACAAATTCTACAATCCGATTTAGATGGACATTTCACAGTTTTATGTTTATCGCTTAAGCAGTTTACACATAAATTATTTAATTTCACAAACTGAAAGCGAGCATTTGGTCTTAATTCGTTAAATTGTTCACATTTAAACAATTCAACATGATCAGAATGATTACATTTCCGGCACCTATTACGATTATTATTACTTGACTTCTGTTCGACCACAGCGAATGAATGCGTAACTTTGTTTTTATTATTAACAACTTTATTATCATTTTGCCCAGTTCGTTCTAGGATTTTGACATGCGACCGAATGTATTCTATTAAATCGCTATATGTAGGTATAGCTTTCTCCCGTATAGACATTTCGAAATTTTGCACCAACTGTATATCTAATTTTTTCAGTGCAATATGTAATATTATAAAATCGGTTAGGTCATCAATACCTAATTCCTTGAGTGCAGCTATGGAAGACGCAAACCGTTCAATAAAATTATTTAACTCATTTGGGTTACTAGGTGCCAATAATTTTAAATTCAAAATATTGTTCAGATAAAAGGTACCTAGCACGCGTTTGTCCTGATATTTCTTTTCGAGAGCTTCCCAAATTAAAAAATAATTTTGTTCGTTCGGAAGTATTCCCGCAAAAACTGATAACGCCTTTCCTTGGAGTTTCCCTATCAGATATTGCATCTTCTGCGACGTATTCAAATTTTCATTTGAGTGAATGTTTAATTTAAAAGCTTCATAAAATATCGACCAATTCTCTTGATTACCATCGAACGATGGCATCTCGATCGGTGGGAGCTTAATTAATGGTAAATTATTTAACTTCTGTCGATCACGTGATGAATCTTGCTTTGCTATAATGCTTTCGCGTATAGAAACTACAAAACAGTACTTATTTTCGAATTTACTCCATAAATCGAAATTCATATTGTAATTTGAATCCTTTTTCAACTGAAGTGTATGAAATTCATCACAAAATGTGTTAAATTGTGCATAATATGTAGCTATATTAACCGTTTGTTTAAGAAAATCCTCCGAACTTCTCGTCTCCCTGTCCGCAATACTTTTCGCTTTCTCGTATAATTCATTAACACGATTATGCATCAAATTAATCTTCGATTCTACTAACTTGATTTTAATATCCTGAGTACTATCGCTAGTCGCCATGATTAATTGTATGTAGGAATTTAAACACAACAATAATTACAAATGCAACCTAGTACATACAAATTAACAAAGTATAAAGAGGAAATAATATTTATTTATAACTTTAAATATGTTAATTTTAAATACCCCGTTGGTAATCCGGCTCGAAGGACCAAAAATGGTGTCGCGAAGCTGCGACTCCACTATATATTTTAGAGGTGGTGTGATATGCCACACGCCCAAAGGACCAGTCCCAAACTACTCCGAATGATAGGTTATGGGACGATTTATGCATCCGACAAACCCGATGGACAGTGCAATAATCAAAGGTATAAATCTGGGCTTCTGGAGCACAAGATAAGCCCAGATTGGAAAGCAGGAAAGATGGACTCACCCGTTGATGACTATCACACGTCTCCAGGAGTATTTGTTGATTTAACTTCACAAAATATACGTTTAATCGCCCTGTCTGATATTAATTATCACTCCGAACTCTGATAAGCAACTGACACCACTTGTCAGATTTTACATGTGTCGCAACAATATTTTTATCATGGTGACATTTTGGGATGGGTAAAAGGGTAGGTAGGACATTTGCAGGATTTTGTATTGACATTACACTTGTCCAGTAAGCCTGTGGATGCATACCTAACAATCCCCTATATATTGCGCGAACAATACCTGCATCAACTATTAAGCGCCCCTGAGGTGATATCTCACAAAAGCGGCGCTATACAAATTGTCCAGTAAATTAATTAATAAATATTAAAAATAAGACTTTGCGATAGGCTGAAGATTACCCTATATTTTCAGTAGTAAAAAAATCTTAAAACTATAGCGAAGCCGGGCAGTAAATGAATGCTTTTGCCTAATCTATATATTTTTTTAAATTATTATCCTTTTTACTATATTATATAAACAGTCGCTTAAACATTGTACACACAAAATATGATGTAAATATATGTACTGCAAATTGTATTTCTTAGCCCCCCTCACTAGCGGGACTAAAGTTATTAATTTCTATTTTTTATGTCTTTTTAATGTTTTTTCATTGATCTCTTTCAGACAGATTTTAAGTCTTGATTTGCAATCATTGTTCTTCAAACATTGTTCAAACTGTTCTATTCGCTTTATATCTGGGGGAAGGATGCTGTGGAGTTTTGTCGCAAAGTAAATGTAGTTTCTTGGTCCGAATGTGGTTTTATGACATGAAATACAGGTTTTCCAATAAGAGGTGTTATTTTGATATTCAAAGAAACTTTTCCAGTAAAAGATCAATGGTTTCGTTGCTTGTGTGGCACGTAGCGCCGTCTTGTTGAAAATAAACGTTGTCCAGATCAATACCATCCAATTTCGGCCATAAAAAATCATTAATCATCTCTCGATAGTGATCCATTTACCGTAACTGTTGCTCCAGCCTCATTTCGAAAAAGTATGGTCCAATGACTCCACCGGACCATAAACCGCACCAAACAGTCACACGTTGAGGATAGAGAGGCTTTTCATCAATAACTCTTGGGTTTTCCGAGCCCCAGATGCGACAATTTTGCTTGTTGACGAAGCCACCGAGGTGGAAATGGGCCTCATCACTCAAGATGATTTGCATTTGATTCACTCAAGTGAATTTTAATAATTTTAATGCGTTGTTGAAGCGTGTACCGTTTCATTTTTATTAATGGTGTAGTTTCTACTTGTCAAATGTCAAAAAATGACAGCTTCAAAAGTAACATCTACCGAAATAGCGGGCTATTCAAAATAACACCTCTTATTGGAAAATCCTGTATTTTTTAAGTTATTGTGATTTATCTAGTGTGATGAATACGCGGCATTGTAGACGATTCATTATTATTAAATAGTTTCAATAGTATATATTTGTTGTACATTTGGTACACCAAAACTATTGAAAATTTCAATTCAAGGCGTTCTTATGGGTACCTACATTCAGTATGGTCTTTATGATTCCCTTTTGAATTGTATTCAGGTTATGTATATACTTTTAGATACAGCGACATTGAACATTATTTTTACGGCATTCGTGTAATTTTAGTTAAAGTGATTTTGCAGGTTGGTCCCTTGAGTTCATTGAAAATGTTATATATTTAATTTTGCTTATATTAAAATTTGAGCCAATTTCGAAGTGCACTAAGCCCTTGTTCAGCCGCATAAAATGTTTCCGTCCAGTTTTCTGCTTCAAATAATATAACTGATTTTATTGATAATAAATAGAATCGGCCCCAGTACGCTTCCTTGGGGGACGCCATTGTTCATTAGCAATAGTTTACTACTACTACTTAGATAGATATATTTTATGGTTTATTATGTCAAAAGCTTTCTAGAGATCTATGAATAAAGCCAAACATTTTTAAATGTATTAATTGTATTGATTTCTAGCAATAATTTAAAAAAATTTAAAAATATTTATATTTTGCCTACATAGACGTGTGTTGAATTGGAGTTATGACATGAGATTATGACTGATGACGATAGTTAAAATAAAGCGATTCTCAAAATCATTCTACTTCGTAGACATCCTTCCACTTAAACCCAATTATATGTTCATTCCCGTAGAATTTTCCGAGATATTATCATAAAAGCCAGGATGTGAATCTATGTATTCATTTACGAATGCTTTTTTCATATTGCTGAGTTTCAAAGTCAAAAAGCTTCTTTATCAATAAAAATAAGAGTCCTGTTTCAACAATAATCTTATATGTCGAGATGACAACAAATGACGTTGTTTTAATATTATGATAATATAATAATCAATGTGGGCGCCTTCGATGTGCCACATTATTTATATATTCAGAGGTCGACGAGTCGTTTGGTTTAACCTTAAAGAGAATCTGTTTGTAGCCCACTCCAATACCAGTCTTTGTTATTAGTTATTATGTAAGATAATGCATGCAAATTTTATAATAAATTTTTGCAATGGTTTTTTTTGAGCGACGTTTCGGACGCTTTTAATAAAACATGGGCGTATTATGGCAACGTTGTAAGTTGATTCAATTGTTTTTAAATATGTCACACGGAAGTAAATAAAACATGGGCGTGTATTATGGCAACATTGTAAGTTTATTTAATTGTTTTTAAATATGTCACGCGGAAGTAAATAGATTCAATTATTATTGAGGTGAAACATATAATATCAATACAAATTGAAAATATCTCCCGAGTAAAAATAAATGCCGCCAACGGGAATTGAAACCGTGCCTTCTGATATCCGGTCAGGTGCTCTGAAACCACTGAGCTATGTCGGCTTATTTCCAACCCGCCAAATGATTCAATATGTACTAGTACCCCAATCAATAATTACTGCTTATTATATTTTTTCCACCTGTTAACAACCAACTTTATTTTTGAAGGAAAGGCTTTGTTAGTGCTAAATTTCTCACTAGATGGCGTCGAGACATATAATATCTTCATTTATTGGTGTATATTGGTAATATTTTTGACTTTTAATGATAAACTAAAGTTTATAAGACAAGGTTTTATGATATTTCAAGCGACTAATTATTGCTTATAATTATTTGTTATCCTTTATGCTATACATAAAACCTTGTCTTATAAACATTAGTTTATCATTATAAAATAAGAGGTGAAACATGTTGCAATGTAATTTTTTTTTTTTTTTTTTTTTTTTCATTTTGTATAAGTTTTTTATTTTATTTTTATTAACCAATATACATATAATACATAACATATAATATATAACCAGGATATTTATTACGTGTGTGCACTTGAGCCACCCCATAACATCACAATATATCGAAGCATTGCGGGGTCCATTAGTTATTGATAAAGATGGACGCCTGGTGTATACGCAATGTGTATAACATGATTTTATGGGGTGGCTCAAGTGCACACACGTAATAAATATCCTGGTTACATTACATTGCAACATTTTCACCTCAATAATAATTTAATCTATTTACTTCCGCGTGACATATTTAGAAACAATTAAATCAACATCGCCATAATACACGCCATTGTTTTATTAATGTATTTCTCGGACGTCTCATACTTCTTCCACCATTCGCTTATCTATAACACGATGTTACTATTAAAAAACCACATTACATCGACTTTAAGGCGATGCCATACGTAGTAATGCAAAATCATGTGTTTTTGGTTTGAAAATTTGGTCACCTAGAAATGTTTCAGATGCTTTAATTAAATACTGCGAGTAGAATACATCTTGGCCTTTGAAATAATAGATTATTTTTTACATAAGTCTTTTTATAAGCCCAGAAAAACATAATGTAAAGGCCTATGAAAACTGCTTTAAAGTTCAAAATCTCCTACTTACGAACCCATTTTCGGTTATGAATTTATTGTAAAATGTGGAAAATTAAGTTATTTATAAAATGATCGAAAAAAAATTAAATATTTATGCCTGAACATCCACAAAATAAAATAAAAGTCACTTTTTGGCCATGTTTTTTTCGTGCATAATCAAAACAGGCGGATGGTGTTAAGCGGGAATTTAAATCTTATCGCCATCTACGTAAGGGTTGTTATTGATAGCGGCTCAATTTAAAATATTATTATTATATTTGTATATATTAAAAGATAGATTGACAGAAGGTCTGTAAAAATGAAAATGACATTTTTGTAGAAAATGTTATAGGTACCCGTAATATCATAGGTATTAGTGTAAGAGCTCACCTATTAGTATATTAGTCTATTAGGTTACCCACAAATGGAGTTTAGCTGTCAAGTATTGTAGAGACAGAGGGGATAATAAAACGCCTGCTAATAAAGAATCAGAGCCCATTGTCAAAAGTTCGAGTGTTTTGTTGAAGCCGGAGTTTTATTTAACAAGAGTGTTTGTGAGAAAAACCGGAGATACAACATTACCTATATAATACATTTATTTCCACTCTTTCGCGAGAATGTGTTAGAACTGTACTCTAGGAGAACCCATTGTGTAAACATTTGACATCTCTTCAAACGACCATTCAACAGAGGCTGCAATTATCTTAATATTCTGCAAACAGTTTTAAAGTAAGAAAATGATGAGAAGCAAACGTGCATATTAGATTTTTTTTCTATTTTGTCCCTCTGTTTTGGAAAATGATGTGGTAAATAATCTCCCAGAGCCCGGTTAGGACATGTAAATTTTTAATATTACAAAAGAATTGCATAATATTGAAACATAACAATGGTTCAGTCTTCAGTTACTTTTAGAGTTGATCACTTGACTTTCGTTAAAATATCAAATCAAAAACTATACAAATTACTGAAAACAAAGTACCTACCCACTTGGAGGATTTTTTACAGACATTCTGGAAAAAAACTTCTTCAAAAAAAAATTCTCACTTCGGCGACACAGAGCAGGAGGTATAACTCCGATCGAAAATTTGAACCGAAATATTGTGACGTCATATGTTTGCCTAACTATATTCACAAATGAAAAACTCTGAAAATCTATGGAATAAACTTTCAAAGTTTTTCATTGGTGTATAGTATAATAAGTAGGCTCCGAGCGAGAATTTTACTGTCTATATATTGGCATATCTATGTTTTTTTAGGTCACAGGACACAGAATAAAATTGACAGCTGTCATTCTTGATCACAAAAGATAAAAAGTGAGGAAAATTCTTGATGAGAAGTGGAAGCCAGAAGGACACTCAGATTATGGGTTTGGATAGATGGTAAATAAACATTTTTGGAGTGCGATTTATCGAGTGATCAAAATCAACCATGAACATGAAAACCTTCCATGTTCATTGTTCACATAAAAAAACATATCTTGCCATCGCAATAATTAACATAAAGTGTTTTTTGGAAAAAATTCGGTTTATGGGAGTCACTCGAATAACCGAAATTGAACTTGATTTAGACTAATTTAGGGCTGGGGAATCTGAATCTGTAAGAATTAGGTGGGGGTCGGCACTATTAACTGAGTTATATGGTTTTGAAATTTCGTACGCGATACATAGAAACCATTTATTATTTATCAATTATGACATAAGAAAATCAAATTAGTGACTTTTTAATATTTTGACATTTCAGAAGTGCCAACCAAAAAATAAAAAGTGTTGCCATATAATAATAATATCAATGCATGGAAAATTCAGAAAATTAAATATCATTTGCCAGATTTGTAGTTTATTATTTAAAATCTTGTAAATATTAAATTTATATTTATATATATATATATAACCTAACCTAACTGTGATTTTCTATAACAAAAAAATTACCCTTTAATAACGCCCACTCGCGTCCCCTTTAGAGTTATATCCCAGTTTTCAAGTAGTTTGTGGGCTACGCTAGGTTTGTATAGACTGGTTTGTGATTTGATTCTAATACTTTTTTTCCATGTTATTTCCTGTTACAAAAAATTGCCCCTTTAATAACGCCTGCTCGCGTCCCCTTTAGAGTTACATCCCAGTTTTCAAATAGTTTGTGGGCTACGCTAGGTTTGTATAGACTGGTTTGTGATTTAATTCTAAATACCTTTTTTCCATGTTATTTCCTGTTACAAAAAATTGCCCCTTTAATAACGCCTGCTCGCGTCCCCTTTAGAGTTACATCCCAGTTTTCAAATAGTTTGTGGGCTACGCTAGGTTTGTATAGACTGGTTTGTGATTTAATTCTAATACCTTTTTTCCATGGTATTTCCTGTTACAAAAAAATGCCCCTTTAATAACGCCTGCTCGCGTCCCCTTTAGAGTTATATCCCAGTTTTCAAGTAGTTTGTGGGCTACGCTAGGTTTGTATAGACTGGTTTGTGATTTAATTCTAATACCTTTTTCCCATGTTTTTCTGCCTACTCTAACCCAAACTAAAAACCTAACCTATTTTGTAAAAAAATATTATTATTATATGGCAACACTTTTTATTTTTTGGTTGGCACTTCTGAAATGTCAAAATATTAAAAAGTCACTAATTTGATTTTCTTATGTCATAATTGATAAATAATAAATGGTTTCTATGTATCGCGTACGAAATTTCAAAACCCTATAACTCAGTTAATAGTGCCGACCCCCACCTAATTCTTACAGATTCGGATTCCCCAGCCCTAAATTAGTCTAAATCAAGTTCAATTTCGGTTATTCGAGTGACTCCCATAAACCGAATTTTACCCTGTTTTTTTAACATCACCTATTTTTTTACTATTGATAATATCTATGGCCTATGTGACATATTGTGGTAAGGATACCACTGCTTCAGGACGTTTGCAAGTGGTGGTAATACAACGTGGTATCTATTCTTCCAAATTGTTAAAATTAAATAAATAAATTTCCATTAGTGGTTTATGATTATATCGATTGGCAAATATTGTGCCATTCCCAGACTTGATTTGTTGTATTACCAAACACTGCACTGATGTCTCCTCTACATTTAATACATTCGTAATTATTTAATGTAAAACAACACAAATAACTTTGACAAACAAGTAAAACCCCCATTTACAAATTCCGTAGCGACGTCGCATCGAAGATGAGATTTGCCGATGTTTCGCATTGCATTCGCGTAGGTAATTTAATACAAACTCGGGAGTAACGTCCTTATATTAAAACATTGTTTACAAACTGGTTAGTGAGTTGAAAAATGCGTTTGGTTCCCACCCAGGCGTCGCCGTCGTGGGGTCACTATTCCTCTCCTTGATAAGCACAAGCAACATCTTCCGCTAATAATGATGGTAGTAAATGTTATTCAAATATTGTCAGGTTATTCGAAACTCGGGAATACAAAAAAATAACTATTTGAATAGTTCAGTAACAGAAAAATCTCAGTGCCGCGCCATTTTAATTAATTTAATAATAAACTTAGTTCACACTACTATTTAAAAAATGTATATATATATATATACATGTTTCACAACCAATGTGTTTTTAATCATGATAAAAAGAATACATAATATGTATTATAATTATGTAAAGGTACTTTGTATCTCTGATGAAGAAACCATTGGTTTTGGAACATGTTTTTTTTTCAAATCTCAGATCATCATTTCAAATTATGGAGAGAGAGAAACTAACTAACTAACCATCCCACCGTTTCCCCGCAGGGGTAGGCAGAGAGGACGGACTGCCAAACAACTCGGACTTGGCACACACTCCTTGCCTCATTCACATTCATACATACTCTTCTATTATTCTGACTCTTGACATGGCCCGACTCAAGTATCTGATTCACTTGGTCGTGCCATGTCTTCCTCCAGCGTCCCCGACTTCTGCTACCATTCACATTTGCATCATTTATTCTCCTTACACTCCTTTCTTCGATGCCCAAACCATCTAAGCGTCCATATCTTGATCTTACTCATTACGCTTACATCAGCCTTGCACTCTTTACGGATCTCCACATTTCTCACACGATCATACCATGCCTCACTTCCATACATCCTGATGTATGGAAGTGAGGCATGGAACTGGCAGAGATAAAAGTAGACTGAATGCTGTAGAAATGAGATCCCTGAGGCGTATGTGTGGTAAAACCATGTATGAGGGAGAGAAGGTGAATTTTATTAATTTTTTTTATTTAAATGGGCAAATTTCATAATTATATATGGAAGATTGCAGTTGAGTTCAGACTTGAACGGGGTGGGGGGATTTTAAATAAAGCTCGATAGAAGAGAGAAGGTTTATGGAAGGACTTGAAATATGTTGATAATTTTTATTAAATAGTTGTATAAATAAAGTTGGTTATTGTATTTTCAAAAAAGCTATTTTATAAGATAATACTAATAAATCTTAATGAAACATGAAACGGAACAATAGACAGTAAAATAAAAAAGACAACGATCAAAACTAGGAATCGATCCCAGGAGCTCTTGTCTTGATCTCCTGTCCCGGTAAGGCAAGAGCTCCTGGGATCGATTGCTAGTTGTGAACGTCTTGTTCTGTTTTGTTTAGATTTATTAGTATTATCTTCTCCTTCAATGATATATTACATTGATGGGTATAACCTTCGAAATAAGTTAAAGAAATATTGGTTCCTATACACATTATTTACATCATTTTAAAAGATTCAAATTTATGTTAGGAGCTATCTATAATATAATAATGTATTAATATTTTTTTTACCCGTGCCTTATTTTTTTGTTGAATTTATGGTTTTCTGAAACCTTGAGAAACGTCTTTTACGCCTAGAGGTAGGTTATAGGTCACCCCCAGTCACTGGGTGAGGCAATATTATTTTTATCTATCATTATTCTTGGGCACAAAACATCCGGGATTGGGATCTCCAAATAGTTAATAAAGAGTTAACAAATTGCTGACGTGAAACGATTATTCAAATACGCGTGTGCTGTAATATTAATCATTTTGTTTTGGAACTGATATATAAGAGCCCATTAAAAATTGTAATAGTAACTTCTAAGACAATTTTCGAGAAGAATAACATTTTTTTTACCATTTTCCTGGTATCTATTCCGGGTATTCAACTGTATTGTCGGTTTCGTAGAATCATTAACAGACCTTTAAAATTTATATGAATAACTGGAGAGTGAAAATATTAATTCAGAATATTTATTTTACATATTTAATCAATAATTCGTGGACACGACTATTGAATATAGAATTTTTTATGATTTTCGGGGAATCTGTTTTTCTTGAACTAAAAATTAATGTGCTTTCGGAGAATTTTAACAATGAAAGTTGATTTCAAAAAAACCGAATACTCTTTCAGCATATAGTATAAATCATGACAATCATAAAATAATTTCATGATAAATAAAATACGCATCAGAACAAGAAGTTAAGATGGAAATTATGCTATAGCAATCCTCGTCATGAAATACTACTAAAAAAATAGGTGTAACTGGTCCTGCTCTCCAACTCATTAAATCGTATCTAAATAAAACAATGCAATATGTCAACTTAGATAACAAAACCATTCAACACAATAAAACATAAACTATGGAGTTCCTCAAGGATCCATATTAGGGCCACTCTTTTTTCAAATATATATGCATAATATATGTCAATTTTCTTATACGCAGATAATACTGCCATATTTTACTTCGGAAAAAACTTAATAGAAAAATCACAACTGGATCTTAACATATTAAACAAGTGGCTAATCTCTAATGTCTAAATAATATAAAATAAAGTCGCTATCCACGTCTGTCTGTTTGTGTGCTTAGTTCTTCTAAACTACAATATATTGATACGGTGTTAATTTTCATTTAAATGTAGTGGGGAGGGGAAGGAGATAAGGAAGAGGAAGGTGGGAGTACTTGGCTATTCAAATCTGGTTACCAAACACGGATAAAGCCATTTCAAGCAACATTTCAATTCTGAATGGTGGTCTTACACCAGGGCGGCATTGAGAATTGAGAATATCACTTATTTTCTTTAGATGGGGGAAAGGCGAAACAGATGTCGCGCCAAATAATAATAATAATTACACAATAAAACTTGTCAATAAATAAACTGTTTATCGTGAATTTAACAAAAATATTATTGAAATTATTCGTGAAAGAAAAACTTTAAATTGAAGTGGAGTTTTACAAATTAAGCTTTATGACAATAAAATAATATCAATCGACTTAACACGTGAAAAAAATATAGATATTTGTAAATAATACATTTTTAATATCAAACATGAAAATGTTAGCAAAAAAACTTACCAGGACATTTTGACTCAGATCGTCCATAATTTTCAAATAATTCGATATTTCTAAAACATATTCCTTTTGTTTAAATAATATGTAATAAAACAGTCACTTCATGTTTTATACCGTTTATATAATTAAAAAATATAAATAATTTATTAACTTTCAACTGTCAATGAAAAAATGCCGAAATTCGTAATCAATCATGCACTTTGACAATTTTTTCAAATTTTATCCATGTAATAATGTATGAATATTTGATACAAACTGTGAAAAATAATTATTTATCTTTCCAATGACGAATATATCACATATCTACGCATTGTAGAAAAAAAGATACAAATACTTTTATAATTTATTGACGCTCAGGTCAGATCTGTTCTTCAGAGGCTATAATGGATTGTGGCTAGTAATGTCCTTCCGAGACCTGAGGGGTTAATAAAAAAAAATAATAAAACATCAGAATATCGGGATGGAGTCAGTTTGTTCCATCATTCGCTTTACAGGCAAATCAATACCGATCTGTTACCGTGCTCCGAGTCGTTTTCCTAATGGGAAATCTGCCAAAACAAGTGGTTAGCGGCGACGACATGATGCAATTACTAATTAAGTACTCATTACGATCTTCACGCGTAGGTATAATACATTACTTAATTGGATAAAATGCCTACGCGTGTAGATCGATAATCTAATTGAATAAAGTTCTTATCACACAGTTTTGTAAGTATTCTTGACTACAGTTTGCAATCGACTAATCTTAGGAAATACTTGGCAGACCAACAATCAATTTAGTAGGCGGGTTTGTGTACCGCCGCCCCGGGAACTATTTATTGGGTAACCAACACCTCTGCCCTATGCCAACCCAAGTGGTTCGCAACGTTTGGTGATTTAGCAGGGGTGCCCAGGTTCATCGGGTGAGGCGTGTTCAGGATGCGTCTGCCCAACACTTGCGTGGCCAGGGAGGGGCTTTTTTGGGGAGACTTTCGACCGCGGTCCTATTTTTAGAGATCTAATAGAGATTATTGTAAAAAATAATTGTAATAATTTATTGTAAATGGAACTTCACTGCTTTATTTTATACTCGACATCTTAAATGCAAAATTAATACACATGTACAACTATATGTTTCTTAAATATACTTAAAAAATATATCTCACCAGAAACCATTATATTTTTTTATTCATTTCTAACGGCGCCAAATTCTATCTAATCCGGGATCCAAGCGCAATTGGACTTAGGACCAATCATATAGTAGGGTGGAGCGGTCCAGTAAGGAGATCAGATAGTAGGGTGGAGAGGTCCAGTATGGAGATTTTTTTTCATAATATCTAATTCGTCATACGCATATATTTTCATTTTATTATTTTAAGCCGACGTAGCATAGTGGCTAGTGCACCGGACCGGCAATCGGAAGACTGCGGGTTCGATTCTCGTCGGCGGCATTTTTTTTTAATGAAATATTCTTGGAAGCCGATTATAGCCATAATACAGGGTTTTCCAATAAGAGGTGTTATTTTGAATAGCCCGCTATTTCGGTAGATGTTACTTTTGAAGCTGTCATTTTTTGACATTTGACAAGTAGAAACTATTTCATTAACAAAAATGGAACGATACACGCTTCAACAACGCATTGAAATTATTAAAATTCACTTGAGTGAATCAAATGCAAATCATCTTGAGTGATGAGGCCCATTTCCACCTCGGTGGCTTCATCAACAAGCAAAATTATCGCATCTGGGGCTCGGAAAACCCAAGAGTTATTGTTGAAAAGCCTCTCTATCCTCAACGTGTAACTGTTTGGTGCGGTTTATGGACGGCGGAGTCATTGTACCTTACTTTTTCGAAAATGAGGCTGGAGTAACAGTTACGGTGAATGGATTGCGCTATCGAGAGATGATTAATAATTTTTTATGGCCGGAATTGGATGGTATTGATCTGGACGTTTACTTTCAACAAGACGGCGCTACGTGCCACACAAGCAACGAAACCATTGAACTTTAATGATTGAATATCAAAATAACACCTCTTATTGGAAAACCCTGTACATAGGTTTATACTTACGCCAACGGCGCCTAATACTAACTAATCCAGGCGCCATTTGACTCAGGGCCAATTATGAAATTAGATAGGTGACGTTCTTATTAGCATCATTGACAATGGCAGAAGGATTGAAGAAGCCAACGTGATTTCCCGGAAGCCGATGAATAGGTAAGAGAGACCAAGTCACATTGTCTCAGTCGGTCTGTGTGCACAGTGGCGGGTGTGTTAGCACTGTTAGCCACAAAACTGGGTGTCAACAAGGCGAGATAAAGCTAAAAACGAAACGCGCCGGTATAAATTAACTGCAGGAAATCACTTTTCGAGGATAAAATTCAAAATAACAGCTGGATTTAAAAGAATTCATAATATCCATTAATTAAATCGAGATTTAATGTAAAATTTTATGTTTGGCATTGAAAAGATTCCACTTGACATATTTCACGGAGATCTGGTACAGTCATGCTCAGAGATGTTTGAACACCAACAGCCGTTCAAACATTTTTTTTAAATATGTTATTAAGTCTGAAACATTTTTTTATAAATATAAAGTACGTAGGTACGGTCGTGATATTAAAAAATACATAGGTATATTATTATTGTCGACATGTAAATTAAATAATAACAGAAATTAAAAATAAAATCATATTTTCATGATAATTGTTTTTTCCCCCATTTTGAAGCAGTAAGTCAACGATGTGGATGTTTTTTGACTTTTGAAATAATGGCATACAGAGCTCCGGGCCAAAAAGGCCCCTTTCTCTTTCATCGTGATTTTAAATATTGGTTGTAGAATAACTAGATTTTATTTTGGTTGAGTTAGAAAATATTTTTGCTGCAATATGGGGGATTTAAAGTTTACGAAGGATTTGTTTAGGTTTTTTATGAGTCGTAATTATATTTTCATCTTACTGTGCGAGGCAATTGATGGACCCGTTTTCATGGGTGGGAAGGCCCGCATAAAATGATTCCGCTAGACTTAAGATATGAAATGGGGATGTTGAAAATCATGTGTAACCAAAAAAGTTCAATTTAACAGTCTGATTATGTTCCAAGTGGTACCTACACGATGACGCCAAAATTCGTACGGAGCATTTACGCATATTTGATTGGCGATACAAGATTAGTTTTAGTCTTTTAGTCAGATTATGTTTTAAATGGTTCCTACACGGTGACGCAAGTTTGGTGATTCAAAATATCAATGCCAATTAAATACCATGTATTGAATAAAAAAATGTACTCATTGTTCAGAACGATTTTTGAGTATGTGAAACAATGAAACAGTTAATCTTTCACTGTAATTTCCACTTTTATTAACTTGGAAAAAACAAATAAATAAAAACTTCTTTGTGGAATTCTGATTGCAAATAGCGCTCTATTGTAATGGTTTTTCTATTTTTTTACTCAATGTATGCAAAGTGAGCAAATAATAAAACGTTAACATTTGACTTTGAAATATACTTATCACAGATATGCAAAGTGTCCGAGAAGCGAGTCTATATTATTATAGTACCTACCTACAAGCAGTGGCGGCTCGTGACTTTTGAGTGTTATAGAGTGCATTGTTTGAAAAATTCATCATTTTTGATGTTGGTTAGTCCAAAACAATTGTTTTTTCGAAAATTTGTTTTTATATACGAAGATTTTCAGGAAATTTCAATTTGGCAATGCGCTTCACCGATTTTCTGAAAATCTTCATACAAAAAACCGAATTTAAAAAAAAGTTTTTAACTAAATCTGAATGTTATTTTTTTGTATTAGCACTCCAGTATACCCAAAAGTAACGAGCCTTATGTTTTACAATACACAATGTTTTTATTATAGTTTTCAGGTTAAAAAGTTGAATTACTTCGGTCTAAAAATAACTATTCTTCTATGGATTTTTTGTTTTTGTTTTAGAAAAAGCTTATTTTTTCTATCACGTGAATCATCTCCCGAAGTTGATGCACTTTACCTCCGGACCCCTTGCACAGGTAATCCCTATTCTCTTATTGTTTGTATGCACACATGAAGCTGACTGTAAAACTTGTAGGATGGGTATCTACCATCGATGTAATAACTTGTTGGCCGATGGTAGCTACTACAATAGTTATGCTCTTGAATTTTTTTAATAATTTTCGTAACAACTTAATTTATAGAAGATAATATAATTATTATTGTGTAGTATTTATTAATCTTTAGTTACTTTGTGAAATTCATGCTTTGGCCTCATAGTTGGTTGGCCTACATAAAATATAGATTATTTTCCATAGTTATTCAATAACAAACAGATTGGATGAATAATAATATTGTTTTATTAATATATTATGATGTCCCCTGACATTATCTCCCTAGAGACTGAGAATTTTATTTATAAAAAATCACGAATTCTGCGATAATATTTTTTTGTGTATTTTTGGGAAATTAACATATTATACATAATTAATAACGTTATTGTTGTAAGCTAAGATAACAAATAACCTGTTTGACATGTTTTGCGAGTTTTAGGAAGGGTTGTTTCGGAGAATTTGAACAATTCATAAAATTTCAACGTTCATTTACGGGTTCTGTGAAAGTCCTATTTAAATTCTGTTATTATATCATTACAGGTTAGTTGCTTGACAGAACTGAAATAAAAACAGAACTTAAAATATCTTTCACAGAACTTGAAAATTAACTTTGAAATTTGAAGAATTGTTCAAGTTCTCCGAAACAACCCGTCCTTAAGTGCCATTAGATGTTATAAAAACGCATTATTTCTTCATAAATATATTGGCGCATTTTTTTGTTTAAATGAAAAAAATATTCAGTAGGTGCGTAAAGTTAAATAATTTCACACATATATTACCTATGGATATTTATTTATTATTTTTGGTTATGACTGTGAATAATACAAGGCTGTTTGAAGTTTGGTCGAGTAGGCAGGCCAGAGTAACACAGATTCTTTGCTTCTATTATATAAGCGATTTATAAAAATTGTCACATCATATTGACTTTATTTTCAATTGGGATAGAAAATGTAGTTTTGCATGCGAAAGGAAGGAGTCGAGTCAAATAACAAAGAAAAAATCAAACCGTACTAAAATACATCTATTTAATAATAATTAGTTTCACTGAGGATTGAACCTTCTTCCCCGGTGACTGGAGTCAACCGCGCTAATAACTGAGCCAAATCCCAGTTGGATAGTAGCGAAATTTATTTTGTAATTTCAGAGAAATTCGGCGTGTATGTACATGATTACCACCAAAAGATATCTGCTGAGTTTCAGCTCCATCGATGTCGGGGAGTGGGTTAATTTCCGCTGAATATATTTGCATTAATTCATTAACGAAAACAAAAGTGAAGTTCAAATAGATGTATTTAAAAAGAGAAAACACTACAACGTGAAAAGGTTGATTTTAGGTAGGTACTCATATCGTTGAAGCTGTCTCGACTCATCTCCCTTTCCCCCTCACTCACAGAAATGTCTCCCTACTAAATAAATAGAATCCTAGATTTAAAAAAAAATGCTTTTATTTTAATGCAATAAAAGTACCTACAATAAAGATAATTACAATCATTACAAAAACACCCCAAAAGGGCAATTATATTAGTTATAAAATAGTTACTACTTACTTTGTATGTTTCCCTTTTCACCACTTGCAGTATAAATAATGTTATTTAATAAAAACTCCGCCCAACTGTCTAATTAATGAACTATTATTTAATTCGATTAAAGTCGTTATTCGTGGTAAGATAATAATTGCACCGTCTTGCTCCGAAGACACAATCACAACTGTTGCTCACTCCACGCTCTAAATCTTTATATTGATGAGCAATTTTTTTTCGATCGGCATTATAGGTATTATCGTAGGCAGGTTGGGTTGCATTACACAACGAAGTTAAAATTTCTGGTCGGTGACCTTAGCGATTTTTTTTTGGTTTGTGTTTATATTATTTATGTATGATGTTAATTGAAAATTATACATTTGATCATCTATTTGCACATATAAAAGAGTGTCTGTGGGTTTGTTTTTTTATTTTTTGGTTGGAAATAAGCCGACATAGCTCAGTGGTTTCAGAGCACCTGACCGGATATCAGAAGGCACGGGTTCGATTCCCGTTGGCGGCATATATTACTCGGGAAATATTTTCAATTTGTATTAATATTTCAGGCGACTAATTATTGCGTATAATTATTTGTTATTGTTGATTTATTACAAATCTGGTAAAATTTTTCGTATTCCTGTTAAAAACGGGACTGCAGGCCTTTAACGAATGAGTTGAAAGATTTCCCAACAACTTGTCGGTAAAAAGACAACGATTACGAAGTGGGAACCGTGTCCATAATAATTCTAATATTTTGGCATTTCGTCATCATATTTATCAAGAAAAGCACAGCTGCATGAACACGTGTTCCGATATATTCTGAATGTCCTAATATTTTATTAGAAAATGGATTGCAATCACGTTTTTAACAGTATTTTAATAAGTCAGCCATCACCATTTTTCTTCGTGTAGAATAAAATTAAAGGCTACATAAGTGTACCTTCCATTTGGGGATGCCAGCCCATGCCCAGCCCAGCCCATCATATAGGAATAGTGATCGAACAAAGTTTCGGTTTCGGCCAATAAACGAGATTCGGCTGCGGTTTCGGTTTCGGCTAAAATGATCCGAAACCTGCCTTTGTGATGCGTCTGATGAAATTCAGCTTTACTCGGTCTCAAGTGACAGACACTTGATTCCGAGTAAATTCAGCTTTACTCGGGCTCAAATGTATGTCACTAAAATAACTTATATGTTATTTTTAAAGAAGCTGTTATATATTTATATAAAATTTGTCTTAATTCAAAAGTTTGTGAAATTTTATTGTTTAAATGATAATTACTTTTAAGATGTTTCACTTGAACACCTTAAGTTTTTAAGCTCTAATATATATGTTATGTTTGATTAGTAAAGATTAATTGGCTTACTATGGACACGTCCACAACTTGCCTCTTTTTGGATAACATGATTTGAGATTTTCACGGCCAAACAATCCATCGTGATTTCTTATTTTTTGGGGTATTATGCCGTGTTTCATTTCCTCCTTCTTTAGCCAAAGTTTCGGACATCTGTCACGCTGTTAATCGTTAGCTGAAGATTGTTAGCTTCGCGATATTGAGGAAGCTCAAAACGCCAGAATAACCTAAAATGATAATAACTTTAATAATAATTAAAACTTGTGTTTACATGATTTATAAAAAAAATAAAAAAACATTTTAGCGTTTTACGAGATGAAGTCGCTCTGGGCATTGAATTAGAGTACAAAAGGTGTTGTAATTTAAATTGATTTACTTAGTATGCGAAGCAGCAATGATTGGGCTGGTCGACTTGACACTGTCGAGTTTTTCACCTCCGTATAACAAATATACCAGGTATAGTCTCGTTTACCTCATCAGTAAGTTGTTTGATTTATTCAAACAAAACTATGATCAATAATACGCTCAAGTTCGTTTCGGGCGAAAATATTATTTCAGGGGAAACCATCAAGAATGGCAAAATTCGCATTTGGTAAAGATGTTTTTTTTTATTTTTATTTCTGCTCCGCATTGTTATTTTGGTATTTTCCTTTAAAAGTAATTAATTTATATTATGTGAGCATGGGCTGGCATCCCCAAATGGAAGGTTAGGAATAGTGATCGAACAAAGTTTCGGTTTCGGCCAATAAACGAGATTCGGCTGCGGTTTCGGTTTCGGCTAAAATGATCCGAAACCTGCCTTTGTGATGCGTCTGATGAAATTCAGCTTTACTCGGTCTCAAGTGACAGACACTTGATTCCGAGTAAATTCAGCTTTACTCGGGCTCAAATGTATGTCACTAAAATAACTTATATGTTATTTTTAAAGAAGCTGTTATATATTTATATAAAATTTGTCTTAATTCAAAAGTTTGTGAAATTTTATTGTATAAATGATAATTACTTTTAAGATGTTTCACTTGAACACCTTAAGTTTTTAAGCTCTAATATATATGTTATGTTTGACGTTTGTACATTTGACAAGTTGAAAAGGTAATAATGCGAAATTCTCTCAATAGAAAACAATCGTAAAGTATACTCTGAAGATTGGTTTTGTTATGTAACAGATTATAGGTATGAAAAATTTCACAACGATTCTTTATATGCTACTTTAGAGTCTCTTTTTCGAGAGATATTTCTCATATTTTAAAAGAGTTATGCTTTTTAATATTTTCTCTTACTTAATTATGATGTTTTTTTTAAATATCATAATTTTACGCCCTCTACGGAGCCATAAGTAATTCTAAGATCTAAGAAGTAAACCAACGTTTTCATTAAATTGATTTATTTTATTGCATTTCATATCATATCAAGGATACTATTCAACGCATTCTGCACTTCGCTGTACACGTCAGATCTGTAGGCAGATTACACTGCATCCCAATAGCATAAGCTAAAAGTCTCTTACAATAATGCTTATCGCCAACTATTCCGCCTACCGAGATACTGCAGCGCTACGGAAATGTTCCTGGATGGAAGAGTGCACTCTTTCAGAGCGCTTCTCCGCCACCACATGGGAAGCTTATGGCGCAGACTACGCAAATCAAATAACACAATCATCACTGCCATGGTCGCCTGGATGGAGCCCCCCCTGATGGCCCTCTGGAGAAGGCAGATGAAATATCCTAAATAAATGGCTGCTTGCACACATTTTGTGTTTATCTTTTTTTCCACTATCTCTGCTTACATTCTGGAATAAACTCTTATTATTATTACTGCGCATTTTATTTAACACCAACTAAGAGAGTTCACTATTACAAGAATGTATAAAGTTGAATGTGAAAACATAATGTTGAACAATAGATACGCTTAACTTCGGGGTACAGACTGTTTTTAAACTTATGTGTAATTTTCGGTTTTGGTTTCAGGTTCGACCGAAACTAAAACAGAAGCCGTAATTCGGTTTCGGCTGAAAATCTAATTTCTGTCGGTAGTAACTAGTTAGGAAGTCTCCCAGCTGTGCACCGGTGCCGATGTTCAGTATTAGTTTATGAATGCAAGAACGAGTGAGTTTTTATTAGCATAATTCGTATTATCATTATGAAAGCTCCAACCGCCATAAAATTTGAAACTTTAATAAGACAGGGATACGATCTGATGATAGTCTGTAGTAATTTATTGCCAAACGGAATGTCGTTTGATTATGAATCTTCTTTAAAATTCTCTGTTAATACGAGTTTGAAGCCCTCTACTGTAATCTCTGAAAACTCAGATATATTCTAGTAATATAAATCGATATAATCTGTGTAAGAAAAAAAGATAAACATCATTAGGATAAGCAGTTATTAAGTAACAGTAACTACCCAGCTTAATCCGAGGTCATTATTTATCCACTCCTTTATAGGAAATTTACCCGATACAATATATTGTAACGTACAGGGATGAATATTCCGAAACAATTTAGTTCGTATTTTATAAGATATAAGATATTCGACCCAAATTAAGAGGAAGCTACATGCCAAAAATGTGTATATTCTTGGTATACCTTATATTGTAGGTAATAGGCAATAAAATCGCTTGACAAACGGAGTCTAGAAACGTTCGATTTCAAGCACAAAGCTGGTTTTAATTTATTTTATAAGAAAGCAAAAAAGATAATCAAGTGAAACTGTCACAGATAATCTTAGCTATAATACTGTATTTTTTTTATTTTGTTTCCTTTACGCGTTCATACATTTCTATTGAAAAAAAATATTTTTTAATAGTTTACATTAATATTTTTTATTGAGTATTTTATTTTTTTGTTTGTATTCTACTCAAGCGAAACGATAGGAAAACCTTCAATTTATCTAAAACATATTATTTGATATTCATAAAGTACACCAATTGGTTATAAAGATGAATCAAAATAGTTATTTAGCACTAAGCTTCGCCTTAATGTTATTTATAAGTTATTTCATAAGAAATTTACACTCAACTTACATTTGGTTCATATTTTACATGTTCCGAAACAAATTAGTTCATATTTAAATAAGATACTTGCTGATGTGTAAACGGCGTTGCTGGGGGTTTTTCCTTAGGAGACATATACCATCACGAACCTTTCTGTAGACCTTTTTGATATGTACAATTCCGTACAACATCATTTTAGCCAGCGTTAGCAATGTAAGCGCCCGAAAACATTTTTTGAACGACTTGATTACAAAACATCGATTTTTTTCTACTTTCTGCAAGTATAACATGCATTATTATATATATATAAACCTTCCGGAAGAAATTTTCTAAATAATAGTTAAAACCCTATCAAAATCCGTTGCGTAGTTTAGAAGAACTAAGCGCACAAACAGATATACGCGGATAGCGACTTTGCGACCAAATTACGTTGAACACAAAACTTGAACTTTCTATTTAAATTATTATAATATATTATGAACTTAATGTTATTTTAAACAATGCAAAAGCGAGGTTCCGGGACTATATTTGGCAATGTTCTACCCACCGCAGTTATTATTTTTTGGTTAAGTGTAAATTAGGTATGCAGGTAACAGGATATAACTATTGTCTACGCGTAGGTATATTTGAAAACAATTAATCAATTACTTTAATTGAATCTTGATTACTCGTGTAGAATACTAATGTACCTATACTTACCTATATACCTACAGAACCACAATAAGTACTTACTTATACACGGTAGCCTTACGCACGGTAACGTACGAGTATATCACATTTGGGGATGATGGTATAATTATTATTTTTTTATTGAAATCGAATCCGAAGTAGGTTTAATTTAAATATTTTCAATTTGTATTGATATTTCAGGCGACTAATTATTGCTTATAATTATTTGTTATTGTTAATTTATTAAAAATCTGGTAAAATTATTCGTATTCCTGTTAAAAATGGGACTGCAGGACTTTAACGAATGAATTGAAAGATATCCTAACAAACTTGTCGGTAAAACACGAATATGTTATTACAAAGTCGGAACACTTGTTCATAATAATTCTAATATTTTGGCATTTCGTCATCATATTTATCAGGAAAAGCACAGCTGCATGAACACGTGTAGCGTATATTCCGAATGGCCTAACATTTTATTAGAAAATGGATTGCAATCGCGTTTTTAACAGTATTTTAATAAGTCAGCCATCTCCATTTTTCTTCGTGTAGAATAAAATTAAAGGCTACATAAGTAAGGATTAATTGGCTTACTATGGACACGTCCACAACTTGCCTCTTTTTGGATAACATGATTTGAGATTTTCACGGCCAAACAATCCATTGTGATTTCTTATTTTTGGGGTATTATGCCGTTTTTCGGACATCAGTCACGCTGTTAATCGTTAGCTGAAGATTGTTAGCTTCGCGAAATTGAGGAAGCTCAACACGGTAGAATAACCTAAAAATGATAATAACTTTAATAATAATTAAAACTTGTGTTTACATGATTTATAAAAAAAAATAAACATTTTAGCGTTTTACGAGATGAAGTCGTTCTGGGCATTGAATTAGAGGACAAAAGGTGTTGTAATTTAAATTGATTTACTTAGTATGCGAAGCAGCAATGATTGGGCTGGTCGACTTGACACTGTCGAGTTTTTCACCTCCGTATAACCAATATACCAGGTATAGTCTCGTTCACCTCATCAGATCTAAAAAAAATGATTTTTGTGAGTTCTCCGTTCACCGTTTTTTCTGCCAGTTTCCGGACACCGTGTAAAACAATAATTAGACAATTTAATCGAACGCTAAACAAAGTATTTTTAACTTTTGTTTAATGTGAATATCACAACTCACAATAAAATCCAGAACCAGTGGGACAATGGCACTCTCCATTGTGATATGTTGTGAGTCTGAAGAGTCTGGAGAAGTAGTTTGGGAAGAGGATGGTTGTGAATACCTGTCTATTCGGATCTGGTAGCAAACACGATTAAAGGCATTTCATGAAAGGTGGTCTTTCACCAGGGTGATACTGAGAGTGTCTACGTCGTGTTATAAGTTGCCCAAATTGATTTATTTTAACTCTTTGTTACCCACACACATTTTGTGGGCTACAATTGCTTTATCTTTTTAATTTATACTTTATATAATGTTATGTAATATGTAAGAAATGGTGACCGGATAATTCATCACATCTTTAAAAAGTTATATAAAGTCATGGAAAGTGATGAAACAAAAACTTTATTAACTGGGTTAAGTAGGTTAGGTTAGGTTGAAAAAAAATAAAATTTCATCGTTTTTAATGACTTTATATCACTTTTTAAAAGTGTGTTGAGTTAGCATGGAACCGTAAGAAATGTACCAGATTTAAAAAATATATTTAGAAAAAAAAAGAAAAAAAACAATAAAAATTTGAATTGTCCCGAACAACACCTACTTCTTATGCTACGTATAAACACGACAAATTTTCCGCGAGCCGAGCCGCGAATTATGGGAAAGGAAGGAACGAACGAACGTCGCTTTGTTCCTTTCCACGCGAAAATTTTCTCGTGTTTATACGGACCCTTACATAGACTAATATTAGACTAGAGACGGCATATTCATTAAAAAAATAACTTTAACACAATTTTGGTTTGATTCACGTGCACATTGTGTCGCAATGCGAAATGGGCACTGTGCATTGCGTTTTGCCTTTTGTTGATCTAGAGTTAACCTATTTTGCTTCCCAGCTATGGCTGGGCAAGTTCATTATTTCAATCACAAAAATAACCCAGTTCCAAATATTTCAGATTGTACCTATCGTGGACTTTATTTAAGAAAATGTAATCAGCTATCTGAATACAAAAAATATAAGTACTTTACAGGTAGCTTGATGGCAGCGTATTAACAAATGTCAGAAATTAATAGAATTGGTCTATTTACAAGTAAATTTTCTGACGTCATCTTTCACACTACTCCCAATCATGATGTCATGCAGTGTGTGATACACTATTAACTAGGGCGTGTAATAAATAAATAAATAAATTCTGGAATCAGAAGGAGCGATCGGAGTGAGGACAGACCTCCAGCCGACGCTTCTACACGAAGGTGATCACAATTGACATCAACACTGCCACCAGACGATAATAGACAATTCTCATCAAGGAATATTCTGGATAAGGAACGGCACTACATAATATGTTGCCTTCCTTATCCGGAATATTCTTCATTCCCTGTCTGGTGAGACTACAATTGAGGAAAACGGCGTCGCTTCCTCGCGTGCGTACACGTCTAGCTGTTGGCGGCAGTTGTGTATTTCACAGAGGGACGAATCGCGCGGCAAATGGCGCGAAATTTGAACACTGAAAAAAGTTAAGAGGAGAAGAGAAGCCGAAATTGGGTAGAATCAGAGATGCTATCTCACTAAGGAATATTTTGGATAAGGAAGGCAACATAATAAGAGTTTTAATGGAAGATAAAACTTCAATATTGTATACAAAACAATTTTTCAAATAATGCAGTATTAGTTTTTTAAATTCAGTATTTTTTCGTTTATTTGAACTAAGGAGGTATTTCCTGCTTAAATAAGACTTTTTCTTGTCAAATTTTAGCAAAATTTGTACAATAAAAGGTTGAAACTATATTTTTAGGCGAGGTTAGGTTAGGTTTCTTTTTAGACGTTAGCTTAGGATTCAGTATCTCTTGTAGTTGTAGTTGGCGGCGGTTCTCTTGGTGGCACAGTTGTTGAGCGCGTCTCATGTGTCTCGATGCATCCATCGTCGGTCTGGCACTCACCCTGAAATACAAACAAAACAGTCAGATTGTTGGTGGTTCTACAGTTCAAACAAGGCCGAATAGAATTGCCGCCCCTCGCTGTTCGCCTCAAGTCTCCTGAGCTTTCCATCTCTTTCCTGGTTTGCCTCTGAGCCGCTACCACTGGAACACCAATATTGTACCATTGCTCCTACATTCTAATATCGCGGGGTAATGCCTAATTCCTACCTACAACTAGGGTAGGAATTAGGCCTCGGGCGCCAACTTACCAATGCCCTACGGACCAAGGAGCCAAGGTGCTCATGATACCACTTAACACAGCGCCCTTTAGATTTTTACTAGCTCCAGGCACCGTTTGTCCAAGGGCCGGAAATGACTAGGTAACTTTAAAATCATTTTCTCGAGTTATACACAAAACCATACATTTATTTCCTCGCCCACGTATGCCATAAAGTATGAATCGACGAAAAAGGTCAATACATCTCAAGTGTCTCGGGGTTACCGAAAAGGTCCGCGAGAACAGGCTTTTCTATGGAATAGATATCCAAAGCTGAATCTTCAACTTTCATTCTATAAATTGAACATAGAGACTCAAAGAAAAGATCAGGTTGCCTTCTCTGTATCTTTCGGGTTAACAAACCAGTAAGTTCATGGTTTAACCTTTCCTTGCCTGTGCATTTCTGTATGCATATCTGCCGGACAGATCCATTCGCAAATGCTCCTGTGACTATGTGCTCAGCCGGACATTTTCGTACGTGAATACTAGGATTCACCTAGTTCTAATAAAAGCCACACGATATTATACTAAAAAATTTCTGAAAAGTTTTTTATGCATAGTACAAATTATTATAAGCAATAATTATTATTCGTCTGAAATACCCATAGGTACAAATTGAAAAAATCTCTCGAGAAAGAATAAATGCCGCCGATGGGAATTGAACCCGAAGCCTTCTGATTGCCGGTCAGCTGCTCTATCAATTAAGCTACGTCCGCTTATTCCAAACCTGTCAAATAATTCAATATGTAATAGTATTTTTCATTCAACAAATATTGCTTAATACATATTTTTCACCTGAAAATACAGATTAGAACAGCTGACCGGTTCAATTCCCGTCAGTGGGCGGCATTTATTCTTTCCCGGGAGGTTTTTTTTCAATTTGTACGAGTACTTCAGGCGAAAAATATATTGCCTATAGTAATAATTCATAATAATTTGATTGGGGCAACACCAATTGTTGTCATTTGAGATGTGTGACTATAGGACTGAAGTCACGTGTTTAATGAAAATACAGGAGTTTTCTTACCTTCTGACAGCTGACCAGAGCGTTGCCCACATATCCGGGAAGGCAGGTGCACACCGGCCGCTTTCTGTTGGTGTCGTCTAAGTCGGTCTGGCACTGCGCATTAATACCGCACGGGTTGGGATCGCACAGGTCTCCTGAAATATAAAATAATAATAATGAATGGATGCAGTGTCAATTATCAATTCGAGAGGCGTTGTGGGTATCGAGGCCCGGGGAACTAACACCTCTGTTATAGTTCACCCTAAGTGGTGATTTAGCAGTGGTGCCCGGGTTCATGGGGTGAGGTTTTGTCGGGTACTTGGCGGCAGATGCGTCTGCCCACTAACTGCACGGCAGGTTGCATCGGGAGATTGATTGCAGGAGACCTTTTGGCCTCACCAGCAGGACTCTCTCGGAGCATCGCTGTGCACCGCAGTGGGAGCGATGGATTCATTCGTCCCTCACTCCTGGACACTGACTCCCAGATTCCTACCCACATACCTTGTACTTTTCCTTCCCTATCTTTCCTTTCCTAAAAAGACCCTCTACTTCCCAGGTGCAATTGAAGAAATCCCATTCAAACGGTGCAATCTACCTAGGTACGTGAGTAGGTTCCTTAGTGTCCCCCATAAAACACAATGATTATTGTACTGTGCGAGAATCGAACCTCCTGACATCACCAAAACATTACACAAATATAATAGCAACATTATTTCTGTCATGTGAAACGATGTAACTAATGCAGAAAAAACAGTGGAACCAAGACGAAGAAGAAAAGTGCAAGCTACTACACGGTAAACACACTAAGTGAATATCGTCTATGAAATCTGGAATAAAGCGATTTTGCTCCACGAGGTACGAGCTATTGAACCTTTCTTATTACCGTCATTGAAGAGCTTGCACCTGATGAACGGATCCCCCGTCATGTTCTTGGGGCAAGAGCAGATAGGTTGCGTGCCCCTCAGCTGGCAGTTTGCGTTGACGCCGCACGCGCCCACACACGGGTTCACGCACTGGTTGTGATGGCAGGACGGCTTTCCGGCCGGGCACTCCGCGTTGCTGGTGCACTCGGGCTGGCAGGACTTGTACGGATCTCCGGAGTACCCCTGTAATATTAATTAAATACTATAATGTGCGAAGAGTAACGAGTGATGGGACCGTGCGTGCGCAGACGGCAATCTAAGATGGCGGTGGCCGTTTGTAATGGGTTTTGAGTGCACTCCGGCTGGCAGGACCTTTACAAAACGGCTCCGAAGTAACCGTATAAATATATTGGATAGTGTGATGTGCATGCGCAGATGGGCATTTATGATCATGACATGGATGTGATGGGTTTTATTAAGAGTCTAGGGATTTTAGATTATTTTCTATTTTCACAAGTCACAATGTCATTCAACGACTCAATCATCTTATATATCAAAATTTGATCAAAGATTAAAGGCCAGTAGTTTCACAGAATTTAAAAAAATCATCAAATTTCAAAGTTAACGAATGAACTTTCACAGAACTTGAAAATTAACTTTGAAATTTGATGTACTGTTCAAATTCTGTGAAGCAACTGTCTTCGATGTATGGTATTTTATGAAAATCGTAAAAAATATAGATCGGTTAAAAATCAAATCTTACTTCTTCAAAAATGTATTATCTTTTCTGTTGCACTGCATGTAATGTGACGATGCATTAAAATTACTGCTTAATAGATTTCTAGTGGATTCCAGTTGGTTTCTAACGAGCTATCAAATTGTCTGCGCTGGATGTGATTCTAGGGCGAAAGCCAGTCCGCCATCATAATTTATTTAATTTTCCACAATCTATCAAGTAGAACCAACATTAGAGAAAATCCACAATTCCCCGTATATATGTGCAATATAACACAAAATTTCACAATGTACATTTTCAGAAATATCTTCCTATCGGTAGAAAATTAGTTTAGACGCAATAAAACTTTAAATTAACTTATGCTTTTTTATCTTTGTATTCAATGTATTAGTTGTTTGTTTCTTACATTTAAACAAATCAATATAAGGTGTGTTGTAATTACCCTTGGACATTTGCAGACGGCGGCGTGACTCTCGACGTTAGAGCACTCTGCGTTGACTCCGCACTGGTTGCAGGAGTTGACGCACTTGAACTGCTGACACTGCTGCTGCTGGCTACAATCCCCGTCGGACTCGCACTCCTGGCGGCAGCCATCCACTTTTAGTGGATTGCCCTGGATAAGGAAGCTATCATTAGGAACGATCAAAGACATTCAAATTGATGGACCAACCAATGAGGGAAAGGGGAACAAACCGAGTTGCGAAGAGCGGGGAGGCGGCGTTACCGTCTCCATTTCAGTGATTTTTTAATAAATTAATCTACAGATCGACAGTACACAGGCAACTTGCATTGTAATAATCTATTTTAAAATATTTAGTTTACAAAAATAAAATCTGCTTATGAATTACCAGTCTTTTTAACAATGGCACGCAAATTCCTAGCAGCGTAAAAACATAACAACAAATGCCAAAATTGAATATTTTGGTACACTGTTTAGTATGGCTGACTAACTAACTAACCTCCACGCCGTTTCCACGCAGGGGTAGGCAGAGAGGACGGACCGCCAAACAACTCGGTCTTGGCACACACTCCTTGCCTCATTCACATTCATACATCGTCTCACATATACTCTCTCTATTATTCTGACTCTTGATGTGGCCCGACTCTAGTATCTGATTGTGCCGTATCTTCCTCGGGCCTCCCCGACTTCTTCTAGCATTCATATTTTCGTTATATATTCTCCTTAAACTCCTTTCTTCGTTCATTTGCACTACATGCCCAGACCATCTAAGCGTCCCTATCCAAAATTCGTTTCAAATGTCGTTTCGAAAATTGAATATTTTGTTACACTGAATTTCATTTAGTATGGCGGTTTTACAAATGTGTTCTAATTTATCAACCTCACTCATATTTAGCCTTTATTCAAAGCATTCTCCATTCTCGAACCCTCCGGGTGCCAAACATACGGTCACGTGCTTTGCTTCGTGTTAAATTAAATACCATGTACCGAATTTTTTGCAACACGTACACAACCAGATATACTCACTATCCAATAGGATGCATAATCTGGGCAACAAGTTTTTCGGGTACCTACTATTTACATATATTTCTCAACTGTAGAATTAAGTGTAATCTATACCAGCACTTCGTTGAATCCTACACAATTTTTGATAGCATAGGTAATTCGTTCTATTGATTTGTCTTATAGCAGCGCTGTAGTTTCTATTTTACTATATGTTACTGTTACATATTTTAGTAATATTGTTTCATATTTATCAGTTTTACATTATGCACTTCATGCTCTATAAACTGTTCGTATAATTATCGATAGCTCGTTATGTACATTCTGTTCTTTTAATCTATCTAAAAAAAACCGAAAATAATATATATATATATATTATATATCCGCTAGCAAATAAATAGATGATTCATGGACAGTAGTACCTGGTATCCAGGGAGGCAGCTACAAGTGGGAACAGTATTGATGACCTCACATTTGGTGTTGGCCTCACAGGGACTGGGGTGACAAGCCTCATCTGAAATAAACAGTCAAACTTGTTAATATTTTTTCTTCTGAAGGATGTATGCAATATGAATTATTGTAGGGACATAAATAATTATCCATTGAAATATATATATGAATTATTGCAGATAAAAGTGACGCGTAAGACTTCTGGTTCTCATTTTTAATATTAAATTATATGTGTTCAATTCCTCGGCTGGCTAAGTCCTCCATCACAACACAAGCAACATTTTCAGCTTACTGTGGTGGTAGTAGGAGATTTTCAAATATTGTCAGGTTATTCGTAACCCGGGAATGTTTGTCTTACTTTAAAAAAAAAAAAAAAAAAAACATACCAGGACGTATGAGTCTGCAGTTGTTGAATGGATCTCCAGTGTACTGAGGGAGGCAGCTGCAGGTGGGTACGTGGTTGGGAACCTAAAACATACAAATTAAATTAAATTAAGGACCATGCATTATCACTAAAGTCAAAGTTACTATTAGGTTAATCTATTATGTCAGAAAGAAAGTGATACATACATCGCATTTGGCGTTGGTTCCGCAGACTCCGGGGCAAGGGTCGACGCACTTGTTATTGAGGCATGAGAGGTGTCCCTTGCACTCGGCGTTATCTGCAAAATACATAATGATTAATTTATTATGATTAGATTAAAACTATTTCATAACACCAAATTACACAACATATTACCAAAACATCTTTGTACTACGAAAAAAACTAGACGATCTACACGCAGCTCTTCCATCCCATCATCATGACGTATATGCACTTACAGAAACCTGGCTTGACCCTGCAATAAAATCATCTGAACTTGGACTCACTAACTACAAATTTTTTTCGTTGTGACAGATATTGCCAGATCAGGTTCGAAGTCAAGAGGTGGACGTGTTTTAATAGCAATTAAACGAAAGTAAAGTATCTAGAAAATTACAGACGAAAAACAACAAAATTGAACATTTATAATATAGCTGATATAAACTTTGGTGTACCTCAAGGAAGCACTCTAGGACCACTTTTATTCATTATCTATATAAATGAATTATGCAACAGTTCATTTGCCGATCATATTATCACCTTTACCGATGACACAGTATTATTATTTGAAGGCAAAAATTGGAATGAAGTTCATAGTAATGCAGAAATTGGTATTAACAAGGTAAAACAATGGCTAGATAATAATCTTCTCACTCTCAATACTGACAAAACTAAATTCATTTGCTTCAGTGCAACTCAAGCGGGACAACCAAGAGAAACTCAAAGAATTATTATACACCATTGCAATGACCCAAACACTTGCAATTGTAATACCTTAACACACAAAAATATCGTCACCTCTTCCCCTCCGTAGAACATTATCACAACACCCGACATGCAGGGAGGAATCCAATAGTTCCACTTGCTACCATGACATCCCTTGCTCAAAGACAATATTCTTACCTAGGTCCAAAAATGTTCAACCTTATACCCGGTTCTTGGAAATTGAAAAGTGGAAGCGTCCTGCGTAAATTAGTCAATGATTGGATTCTAAACTTAGGGAGAGTCGAAAGTGAACGTATGCTGTATAACTGTTAAACAAAATCACCAAACTTTCCTGATCACTAGACCAAAATTCCTACCACACTTCATTGAGTTCTGATATTGCTCCGCAATGTTTCGACATCCATTCTGATGTTTTTATACCTTCTGATGTTTTTCAACCTAAGATTTATGGTTATGCGCCCCTGAAGCCTGTCTGCTCATAAGGTACATCACTACTGTAAAGCGTATCACATTTGTACGTCGCACACAAACTCTGTGTGAAACTTGGTACCTACTACGGTAATGATTTATAATAAATACATAACACAATATGGCGCACGAAGTAATGCACCAATTTCACCAAAGTAGCACTAAATCAGGTACTATGTATTTATATTCATAGTTTATGTTTCATAGTTTATATTTCTATCTATATATATAGTTATTGTTTTTACATTTTAGCAGTAGTTCAAGAAATGAGCGCGGTGTATATTCGTATTGTCGTATAATATAATTTGTTCTGAATTCATGTTTTAATTCAGTGAAAACAATCATACACATAATTTATTACACATTCTAGTTACAACGCTTACCTCATACTCTGTAAATTTTAATATTTTATGTTACCAGGTTAATTCGGTAAATCCGATTATAATATATGCTACCAGATTATTTTTTTCTACTTCTCACAAAACAATGTATGTGTACTTATATTTATTATATACATTTTCTTTATTACACAACTTAGTTTCAGAGAAAAATGAAACTTTTTTTTTTTTGGTTTTTGTTATGTAATTATGTACATTTCAGTAATAATATGAACTAAACATGTCAATTTGTCTGTCCTAGAACGGGAAACTTTCCTAGTTGGACAGGCAAAGCATCCAATATGTAATATGTACTTTCTTTTGATAAATAAATAAATAAAATAAATAAATAAAAATTTGTGCAAATCTCTAATGAACTGGAAAAAAGTATTATTGGAACAACCTATCTACCACCACTCTCCGATAATCAAAGATATAAAAAACCATTGTGGAGACGTTGAAAATCTCTTATCGAAATACCCAAACTTAAAACTTGTTATTCTTGAAGACTGCAACCTTCCAAATCTAAAATGGGATTCCAACGACAGCGGCGACATCACAAACAAAAGCTAAAATGACCGGGTACAAGAAATCTTGGACACAGCAAATTTTTTAAACCTGTTACAGCACAATTTTATTTATAACAATAACGATCGCTTACTAGACTTGGTACTATCAAATATTCCCAAAATATCTATAGAACTATCTAATGATCCGCTCCTACCTACCGACAATCACCATCCTCCCCAATACACGAAATTAAACATACTATGTGATAACGATACCAAACCTGGATAAAAAATTCTGAACTTTAAACGAGCAGACTTTGACTCAATTAACTACCATCTCTCAAATATAGACTGGTCTTTTTTGTCCGATGAAAACATTGATAAATCTTTAGACATACTTTATCTAACATTTTCTAACACTATTGAATCCTGTGTACCTTTTTACACACCAAAAAACTATACTTACCCAGTTTGGTTCTCATCTGAAAAGTTTCAAACAAAGCGAGTACATAGAGGAAAAAATGTAAAGATCTTTTCAAACAGTGCTACAAAATGTACATAACTACCATCGAGGATAATGTCTTTAAATCCAAAAACGTCTGGAAATTTCTTAAAAAAATAAACAATGAAAACACGAATTACCTACCAATAATGCAAATTAATGGAATCAGTGCAAACAATACACAAGACATTGTAAACCTTTTTTCAGAGTTCTTCAATAACGTATACAATGACGAAACCCCAGATGATAAAATACCCGAATACAAATTTAGGAATACCACACACTTAACAAATTGCCATATCACACAAACATCTTACGAACAGAAATTACTTTCCTTAGACACTGACAAATCTGCTGGCCCAGACAAATTTCCACCAGTATTCCTTAAAAAATGCTCCAATGTATTATCTAAACCACTTACAGCACTATTCAACCGACTCTTGTTCCTTGGATATTTTCCAAACCGCTGGAAATCGATCTTCATTACACCTATAATCCTCAAAAAAGGAGACGACACTGACATACACAATCATCGCCCCATTTGTATACAGTCAGTACTTCCTAAGCTTTTTGAATCACTGGTTCTTGATTGATGCAGATCAACCGCAATTAACTTAACAATATATATGTATTTTTTTATTTACTATATATATATATATATAGTGTATTGGATACTTTGTCGAATGCCTTCGACAAATCTATATGTATGCAGTCGACTTGTTTATTTTTTACAAAAGATTCTAATATAATGTTTTGAAATATATATATATTTATATATATTTCAAAACATTATATTAGAATCTTTTGTAAAAAATAAACAAGTCGACTGCATACATATAGATTTGTCGAAGGCATTCGACAAAGTATCCAATACACTACTAATCCGAAAACTATTTGCCCTAGGAATAAGAGATAACACGCTAAAATGGTTTTCCAGCTATTTATCAAATCGTTAACTGTTTGTTAAAATAAAATCTTTGCTATCGAAAGCTTTCCGTGCGACCAGTGGCCTACCGCAAGGTAGTCACCTTGTACCGGTATTGTTCCTCATTTTCATTAACGATTTAACAAATTGCTTCGACGATGTCGAGGTATTGCTCTTTGCTGATGACATCAAGCTTTACAAAAAAAAAATATAATACCATACAAGCCATTAAACTGTTATACATATCTCTAATATCTCGAAGCATAATTGAATACAACTCAGTAGTTTGGTCTCCCTCTTACAAAATTCACATTAATAACATTGAGCGAATACGAAAAAAATATCTACGTTTTATGAATTTCAAATTAAATATCCCACTAGAAGACTTACAATACCATTTCTTATTAAATACTCTAAAAATACACACATTGGAAGACAGGCGTAAAATTAACGAATTAACTTTTTTATTCAAAATTTAAACTCTAAATTCGACTGTTGCGAACTTCTGCAACTCATAAACTTACGAATACCTAAAATAGCAACACGACAAAATACACTATTCCACTGCAGCACATATAAGCGCAATTACATTGCGAACTCCCCAATACAACGGTTTCACACTATGGGAAACCAATATTTTGGTGATGTCGATATATTTAATATTAACTTTGAGAATTTTGTGGATCACGTAAAAGTATATTTATTCCAATACTATTCCTAAGCAGAAGTTGTATTTTTGTAAACCAGTCAAATCGCAGTATTTTTGTTGTTGTTTTTTTTGTTTCTTGTGTATATTTTTTAATGTCATTTTATTTTTATTATTTCTTTCTTATGTTTCAAAATTAATTGTCATCAAAATTGTACCACCTACATGTAAAAGCCCTCTGGGCATTAAATACATAAAAAGAATAACACTATTTACGAATCTTGATATATACAGAATATAAACACCATTGATTTATTAGTAATATTCAATAAATGCGAAGGAAAAAACGAGTACTTTACTGACCAACACACCTACACTACAAGGACAAAAACTTCAAAGTCTAGAAAAACCATAAATTCCATGATACAAAATTATATAATGCCCATACAAAATAAAATAAATTACCATGGAGATAATCAAATATAAATACAACGTCAAAATATGGCTAAGTAAGCATGGAGATTAGAAAATCATAAAAAATACGTAACACAAACGCAACCTACAATAAACAAACACTAAGATGAGGAAATTAACAAACATGAAAATGATGGAATCAGCAAGCATGAAGATGACGAAATCAACAAACCTGAAGATGAAGTCGATAAACACGAACATGAAGAAATCATGATGTAACACACACAGCACTCTACAGTCCGCCTATTCTTCTTAAATAAATTTAAACCGACCTTCGCATTCGCTCTTGCACTCGAAAAATGGATCCCCGGAGTAGCCCGGGAGACAGGAGCAGATGGGTCGCCCGCCGGAGTCGTACGTGCAACGCGCGTTCACCCCGCACAAGCTGTCCGTGCAACCTGTCGTGCTGTAACTCGTGCCTGGAACACACAAATCATTATTTTGTAACATTCAGTAGAAATACAATTTTGTTTCGAGGGATTTCGGATGACATTTTTTATGGGTAGGAGAAATATAATCAAATTATTATGTTCCATTGGGGCACCATAAGGGAACATCAATGTTTTGTTTTATAAATATATTATTATATTAACTGATATCAGTAACTTTACTTTAAAAAATAATCAATTACCAAAAACGTGATTATGGGAGGATGGGGTTTGTTGGCACTGTGTACGTAAAACGCCTAGGAAATGTAAAAGAGCTGGAGGCGTCTTTATCCTTAGCTAAGGAATTCACCTATCGACCTGTCCCCCTCACCTTAGCTCTAGTTTATGCAAAAGCTAAAGTGAGGGGTACAGTACAGAGCTACAATTAGAAGGACTACTGCGTACGAAACTTCCACTATTAGAACGCGATAAGCGGTGCGCGTAAACCGGATTTGGTAGTTTTAGTTAGAACGTTGGGAGAGTTGGAGGTCAGTTAGAAGTAAAAGGGGGATACATATATTATATATTATTGGGGAACAGTTACTAAGGATAAATAACGGGAATCCGCCTGTAGATAACCATAACTAAAGAAAACACAACCAAATTTCCAAACATAAGTAAAATCTTGAGATTGTTGCTTCATAGCAATCAATTTGGAAGGCAGGTTTGGGTACCGCCACCCTGGGAACCATTTATTGGATAACTAACACCTCTGCAACAGATCACCCCAAGGGGTTTGGTACGTTTGGTAATTTAGCAGGGTTGCCCGGGATCGGATGAAGTGTGTTCAGGATGCGCCTGCCCACCAGCTACGTGGCGTACAAGATCGAGAGAGGCTGGTTTGGGGAGACCCTTTGACTTCTCTAACGGGTCTCTCGACCCAACGCCTTGCGCCGCAGTTGGACGGTTATGTCCATATGTTCGAAACTCCTGGACACACCGATCATTCCAACCCTCATTCCTTTTTACCTTTCCAGAACTTCCTATCCTTCCTTTCCTTGAAAAAAACCCTCCACAAAGCATCCCAAAAGATGACATATGCCCTGAGAGAAATTGTTTTCCTCAGGGACTCCTGTGAGGGCTTTATGTAAAAAAAACATTGCATAAAAATTTAAAACACACATCGCACAGTCGTTTTGATAATTTATTCCGCACGTGATGAAGGCAATAAATGCGTGAATATCTTTATAAACCTTGGAGGTATTTCACACGAATATCTAATTAAAACTTATTTACGTGCTTATGAAGAAGCTGTCGAATTATATTGTTGTTATAACTAAACTTTCGTCCAGCGGACGACGAGATGGTTATAGGGCACGTCCTAGTATGCATGTGGCCCCAATCGCGTCACGTGCTGCACTGTTTACTCAAATTAAGAAGGTAATAAAAGAGTCAAGGTCGGGGAGCAAGAAGTAGGTGATTTCGAATTTCGCCGAGTAGCGCGTCGTCGCCTCGACGAGCGATTAGTTATCTAGGGTTAAGGTATAGAATGTTATAAACACAGAAAATATTTTATTTGAAAAGAATATTAATATGTATAAAAAAGTGACTTGTTGACATGTATAATCTAGCAAAATATTATAATAGATTAATTTGATTTATTTACTTGTCTGTTGAAAATCCTTGTTTCTCAAAGAAGTGCTTGTTGGAATATTTCAGAAGAATTACCTATATTCTAAAATTAACAATTGCCCATATACAACACCATAATAATAACAAAATAATATTGTAGGCGTATAGCATAATCAATATGTTACTATCAACTTAGCAAATCAATCTACCGATCAGACGAATAAGATTACCATTACACATTATTTGTTGTCTATTATTCGCAGACTCGAACGAGGAAGTTATTGACTTGTGGGCGTACGGACACCTTGAATAATTACTATGTTACCTGACGTCATATTGTTATTATACGTATCGTAGATCAATTAAGGCAAATGTAATAGGTTCCCACGTTCATAAAATGAGAGATGGTCAAGAGATACTTACGACGACTTTCATAAAATCAGATATATAGGTTTATCTTATTTCTAGATTCAATTAATTGTAGGTATTTTAAAAGGTGAATACCAATACAATTATGTGGAGCCAGTGGGAATCTAGGATAGTCAATTGAGGGGCTGAAGGGAGCGGGTAGAGGAAGGAGATGGGCAAGACAAAATTTAGGAATTCCTAGATAAGTGGTCACTAAAGATGGCTAAAACCAATTCAAGCAACTATTGTGGTAATTTTCACCTGGGGCGGGACGGAGAAAAAATTACCTAAAAATACCTAGATATGATTATTTCAATAAACAATTATCAAAATTTTATTTATTTTATTGTAATACAGGGTATTTTAAGGGACGTCCTTGACTTACTTTAACCAAATTTTTATGACATTATCATATGGAGTAAAAAGTGTGAATGATTTTTTTGTTACCGGTGACTTTTTTGAGGTTTTCAAAAAATTTCAAATGTTTCACATAAAATGTTAACATTCAATGTAAGTTTCCTTTTAAAAAAATATATGAATTCAGTTGATTATTATAACGCATATTATTTTCAAGGGGATGTTACCGCAAGCTGTTCTGTAAATATATTTTTTAAATAGTTTTAAAAAAATATTTACAGAATCTCTAAAAATAGCTTAAAGTTCGATTATATCCTTTAATTCTAGATACATGAGAATTTTCCATGCAATTGCGTCGTCCCGTCTTGCCACGCTTGCGTTTTACCCCCCTAGGCGCGCCAAAAAAAGTTTCAAATCAAAATTCGAAAAATTGTTCAATCTTTAGCTTTCCAACTAAACGTGCATATTTTATGTATTGTTTGTTGCATATTTTGGCATTTTTTAATGAAATCTAACCACTATATTGACAAACCATATCTACCGTTTTATGGCCAGTTTCCGTCGTTCACCATAGTTAACATTGCCAGGAATACCAGGGTTGTACTCGGTAATGTCTCCTAGTGCCCCACTGGAGCGATTGGTGATAATTAATGTGAAACTATTTACAACCCAATGTATCTACCTAAATTTCACCGTTTATCCCATATTTTTACGTTCTATAAATTTGGCACATTGCAAGCGATCGCTCATAAATTTTGGCAAACTTTGCATAATATGACAAAAATAGCACGAGTGGACACGTATCTGACCCTTCTTCCATATTACTAAGCCCCACGGGTCGGTATGGTAAGGAAACAGTAAGGAATCGGCAAAAACCGCAAGACACTATGCAGAAAAGTCTGTGTTGCAAACCGTAGCGAAAAGTCTTCTGTGCAGAGTCGGTTTATTTCAGTAATATAATATATATAACAGTTAAAAAAAACTGTGGCATGTATTATTTTTTTGTTCGAAATCCGTCGCTCCGAAAATAGGATTTCTTTCCTGCAGGTAACAGGGTTAGGGGGTTTTTCACTATCTCTGATTATGTTCTGACCAAGCACTAATCCGCGGATTAGTCATTTTTTCGTTTTCACTATATCTGAATAACGCTAACGCTCGGGTTAAAGTTAGATTTGACTAATCAGTGCTCGAACTTCACGTTAGGCGCTATTCCTCGAATCAAAGATGGCGTCAAAACATTCCGAGTTTAACAGCTGAGAAGTGAGTCGAATTTTGTAGAATGAATTTGAATGCTTGTATGATCCATCCTGAATTATTTGATTGTGTTCAAAATAAGAAACAATGTATTAATTCGACACGAATCTATCTAAAATGACCTGATAATCAACATAACATAACCAAAAAAATGCACACTTCGCGGTGTGCGGACTGTGACGCATGACAGCCGTGGCAGTAGATGGAGAAACAGCAAACATTTTGCGATGTTGCCAGACTATTTCGAGTGTTATCTATCCGGCAGCTCGAAACAATGGTGAAACGGTCGCCGTTGAATAACGAAGTTATTCTGAACTTTAAAGCCAGCCAACGGATAGCTATTCAGATATTTAGCCCGACATAGTGAAATACCCCCTAACAAAGAAGTTAGGTATAGTTGGTACTTACCCATAGCAGTGGGCTGAAGGAGTAGCACCAAAAAGGGGGCCGCCCAAAATACGAGCCTAGTCACCGTCATCTGAAACAAGGAATTACACATTATTACATTACATATTATGCTAATTTAAATATTAAAATAACGTGCATCGTTGATTGCTCTGATATTTGTTTTATTACCAAACACTGCATTGTTGTTTCCTCTACATTTAATGCATTTATTCGTAACTATTTCAAGCATAACAACAAAAATAACTTCGACAAAGAAGTAAAACCCACATTTACAAATTCCGTAGCTATTTTGCATCGATGAAGAGATTTGCCGAACTTTCATATTGCATTCACGTAGGTAATTTAAGGCACCGTAGTTAGCGTTCAAAGATGGTTTTAAATGGAGATATGTAAGTAAGAATGTTAGAGGAAACGCGCTAATATTAAAAAAAAAACAATAATAAATAAGCGAAAAGGGTTAAAATATTTAATAAAACACGACTCGTTTGAAAATGAGCAAAAACCTCTCGGCAAATGCTTTAGTTGCATTCAAAGATACACTGTGAAGTTTTTCATACCTATTAAATAACAGAACAAAAGGTGTTTTTAATAACTTTCGGAGCTTGTTTCTGCATAGCAAATGTGTCGATATTATCTTTAACAGTAAGTCCCGCAGTGCCGAACACCTAAGCTCAGAGATATTTAAAAAAAACCGAATGGATTTGTATTTATTTTTTACACATTATTGGGTACACAACAATCATGCAAATATAATCATATAAACAACATGTAAATAAATCAACAAACAATCAACAGAATACAAACTAAAAGTGAAAACAAAAGCTAATCATTGGCATCAATTTTTGGTTTATCATTCTGTGGCACCTAGTACCGAACATACTTATAAAATGGCACTTATGACCGAACACTCCTAATAAAGGTAACATCTATTACAAATATAGGTACTTGGGAAATATTATAAATTGGGTGTGCGGGGCCCAGGGGCTTAAAACAAACTCGGGAGAAATGTACTAATATTAAAGTTTTGTGGACAAACTAGCAATTGACCGGTTAATAAGTTGAAAAATGCGTCTAGTTTCCACCCAAGCGTCACCGTCGTGGGATCTCTATTCCTCTCCTATATAAGCCCTCCATCATTGCACAAACAACATCTTCCACTAATAATGATGGTAGTAGGAGTTTTTCAAATATTGTCATGTTTTTCGTAACCCCTGAATACAAGAAAAATCTCAATCGTTCAGTAATATCAAAAACACAGTCTGACGCCATGTTAATAAAACAAAATAATAAAGTTTATTCACACTAGGTACTACTTAAAAAATATATATATCAACATGTTTCACAACCAATGGTTTTTTTTCTCATAATACAAAGTATACATAATATGTATTATAATTATGTAAAAGTACTTTGTATCCCTGATGAAGAAATCATTGGTTTTGGAACTTTTTTTTCAAATGTTTTTGGCTTTCACCTTTCAAGGGTATTCTAGACCATCATTTCAAATTATAGAGAGAGTGAAGGACAATTTATTTATATATATATATATTTGTTATTAGAGCGATGCCATACGTAGTAATGCAAAATGATGTGTTTTTGGTTTGAAAATTTTGTCGGCTAGAAATGTTTCAGATGCTTTAATTAAATACTGCGAGTAGAATACATCTTGTCCTTTGAAATAATCGAGTATTTTTTATGTAAGTCTTTTTATAAGCCCAGAAAAAAATAGTGTAAAGGCCTATGAAAACTGCTTTAAAGTTCAAAATCTCCTACTTACGAACCCATTTTCGGTTATGGTTTTATTGTATAATGTGGCAAATTAAGTTATTTATAAAATGATCGGGAAAAAAATAAATATTTATGCCTGAACATCCACAAAATAAAATAAAAGGCAATTTTTGGCCATGTTTTTTTCTTGCATAAATCAAAACAGGCGGATGGTGTTAAGCGGGAATTTAAACCTTATCGCCATCTACGTAAGGATTGTTATTGATAGCGGCTCAATTAAAAATACTACACGATGTAGTGGATCGCCTTAAATGAGCAAATTTCATAATTATATTTGGAATATTGGAGTTGCGTTCAGATTTAGAAGAGACGAGATGTTGAACTGGGCAGGGGGAAGGGTTTAAATAACGCTTGATAGAAGAAAGGATATTTGTTTACAGAAGGACTTAAAACATGTTGATAATTTTGATTAAATAGTTGTATTAATAAAGTTTGTTATTTTATTTTTAAAAAAGCTATTTTAAAAGATAATACGAATAAATCTAAAAGAAAAATAAAAAAAGACGACAGTCAAAACTAGGAATCTATCACAGGAGTTCTTGTCTTGATCTCCTGTTCCGGTAAGACAAGAGATCCTGGGATCGATTGCTATTTGTGACCGTTATCTTTTTTTGTGTCTTGTTCTGTTTCATGTTTCGTTTAGATTTATTAATGTTATCTTCTTCTTCAATGATGTATTACATTGATAGGTATAACCTTCGAAATGAGTTAAGGAAGTAGTTGTTCCTGAATACATAATTTTGAAGATTCTAATTTATGTTAGGAGCAGTAACTTATATCATAATAATGTGTTAATTTTTTCTTTGCCCGCGCCTCATTTTTTGTTGAATTTGTGGTTTTCTGAAACCTTGAGAAACGTCTTTTACGCCGGTTTTACGGGTAAGGAAATATAAGTTTTATCTACCACTATTCTTGGGCACAAAACATCCGGGATCGGAATCTCCATAGAGTGATTTAAAAGCTATTAAATTTCTGAGGTGAAAAGATTATTCAAATACGCGTGTGCTTATATTTATCATTTTGTTTTTGAACTGATATACTCGTATAACAGCCCATTGAAATTTTTAGACACAATTTTCGAGAAGAATAGCATTTTTCCTGGTATCTATTCCGGGTACTCAACTAAAGTATTGTCGGTTTCATAGAACTATTAACAGACCATTGAAATTAAATTAAAATTAAACTCTCATAATATTGGTTTTACATAATTAATCAATAATTCGCGGACACGACTTTTGAAAATAGAATTTTTTACGATTTTCTGGGAATCTATTTTTATTGAACAAAAAATAAAAGTGCTTTCGGAGAATTTTTACAATGAAAGTTGTTTAATTTGATGAAATAATTATTCAAATGTGATTTTTTTGAACGTCTTTAGTTTTTTTAAATATAAACTAAACTGCTACAAGTCAAGAGAGCGTGAGCGATAATCGTTACTTGGAAATAAATATAGTTACATTAAATAAATATTATTTAATTTATGAAAGGCTAAACAAGTTTCTACTAAAAAAAACAACTGATATGTGAAAAACAATACGGTTTCAGATACCTGATAAATAATATAAGAACCAGAACAAGAGGAAAAAGAAGAAAATTGTGCTATAGCAATCCTCGTAAACCGACAAAAGCGTTCGATATCGTGGGTCATGAAATACTACAAAAAAATAGTAAAAATTTGTGTAACTGGTCCTGCTTTCAAACTTATTAAATCGTGTCTAAACAAAACAATGCAATATGTCAACTTAGATAACAAAAACAGTCAACACAATAACATAAACTTTGGAGTTCCTCAAGGATTCATTTTAGGGCCACTCTTGTTTTTCAAATATATGTCAATTAAACAAAAATGGCGAAATTTTTTGTGTGATATGTTTAAAAAATTCGACATTATTGATGTTGTTTAGTCAAAATGATTTTTTATTCGAAAATTTGGTTTTTGTATTAAGATTTTCTGTTTTTTTTTGTTTTATAAAAAAACTTATTTATTCATTACCTTCTTCGTTAATCATCTCCCGAAGTTGGTGCAATTTAACTCCGGACCTCTTGTACAGGTAATCCCTCTTCTATTTTTGTTCGTATGCATACATGAAGCTGACTGTAAAACTTGTATAGGTAGCTACCATCGATGAAATAAATTGTTGGCTTAGATATTATCTTCCTAGAGAATGAGAATTTTATTTATAAAAATTCAACGAAATATTTTTTGTGTATTTTTGGGAAATTAACATGAAAAATATTCTGGTTTTACTTTACGTTTGGAATAACGTTATTGTTATTCCAAACAACTAACAAGATAACAAATAACCTGTTTGACATGTTTGTTGTTTGGTTAAGAAATGTAATTTTGCATGCGAAAGGAAGGAGTCGAGTCAAATAACAAAGAAAAAATCAAACCGTACTAAAATACATCAATTTATATTAATAGATCTATTTAAAAACATATTTTTAAAATTGTTTTGACTGAGGATTGAACCTTCTTCCCCACGGACAGGCTCTGCTGTGAACTGTGTCTTTTAAAACATAATAAAATAATAAGAGGATTGAACCTTCCTCCCCGGTGACTGGAGTCAACTGCACCAACAACTGAGCCAAATCCCAGCTGGATAGGAGCAACATTTATTTCGTATGTTAACTGCTGATATGTCACTAAATTTCAGAGAAATGTACGTGATAAATTGTCATCGACAACGAATATATCTGCTCGATCGATGTCGGGGAGTGTGTTAATTTCCGCTTAATACATTTGCATTCATTCATTACCCAAAACAAAAGTGAGGTTCAAATAGATGTATTTAAAAAGAGAAAACACTACAACGCGAAAAGGTTGATTTTAGGTAGGTACTCATTTCGTTGAAGCTGTATCGACTCATCTCCCTTTCCTCCTCACTCGCAGAAATGTCTCCCTACTAAATAAATAGAATCCTAGATTTAAAAAAAAAGCTTTTATTTTAATGCAATAAAAGTACCTACAATAAAGATAATTACAATCATTACAAAAACACCCCAAAAGGGCAATTATATCAGTTATAAAATAGATTCTACTTACTTTGTAAGTTTCCCTTTTCACCACTTGCAATATAAATTATATTATTTAATGAAAACTCCGCCCAACTATCTAATTAATGAAATATTATTTAATTCGATTAAAGTCGTTATTCGTGGTAAGATAATAATTGCACCGTCTTGCTCCGAAGACACAATAACAACTGTTGCTCACTCCACGCTCTAAATCTTTATATTGATGAGCCATTTTTTTTCGATCGGCATTATAGGTATTATCCAAATATCTTTGGTATTATCGTAGACGGGTTGGGTTGCATTACACAACGAAGTTAAAATATGTGGTTGGTGGCCGTAGCGATTTTTTTCAGGTTGATTTGTATTATTTATGAATGATATTAATTGAAGATTGTAAATTTGATCATCTATTTACATAATATGTAAAAATTGTCTGTGGGTGGGTGGGTTTGTTTAACGAATGACTTGAAAGATTTCCTAACAACTTGTCGGTAAAACACGAATATGTTATTACGAAGTAGGAACACGTATTCATAAAAATTCTAATATTATATGGCATTTCTTCATTATATTTATCAGGAAAAGCAGAGCTGCATGAACATATGTTCCGATATATTCCGAATGGCCTAATATTTTATTAGAAAATGGATTGCAATCACGTTTTTAACAGTATTTTAATAAGTCAGCCATCCCCATTTCCCTTCATGTAAAATAAAATTAAAGCCTACATAAATAAGTAAGGAAAAATTGGCTTACTATGGACACGCCCACAACTTGCCTCTTTTTGGACAACTTGATTTGAGATTTTCACGGCCAAACGTGATTTCTTATTTTTGGGGTATTATGCCGTGTTTCACATCCTCCTTCTTTAGCCAACGTTTCGGACATCGTTACGCTGTTAATCGTTAGCTCAAGATTGTCAGCTTCGCTATATTGAGGAAGCTCAACACGACAGAATAACCTAAAAATGATAATAATAATTAAAACTTGTGTTTACACGATTTATAAAAAAAATAAATTAACATTGTACGAGATGAAGACGCTCTGGGCATTGAATTAGAGGACAAAAGGTGTTGTAATTTAAATTGATTTACTTAGTATGCGAAGCAGTTAGTCGACTTGACACTGTCGAGTTTTTAACCTCAGTATAACCAATATACCAGGTATAATAATAATAATATTTGAATGATTTATATAGCGCCGTTTTTTTGCAAAATCACATCAAGGGCGCTGTACAAATATATAATACACTTTTACAATGATCCACTAACTATATATGGAGATAATATACAGTACCATACTTACCTGGTAGGTCACTTAGATTAACATTAACTAATTGTTTATTAGCGAAATTCAGATACAGGATTTAGGACATAATTGGAAAATTGGATATAAATGGACTTTCTCTGAGGAATGGTATATTTAATTTAAGGGTATGACAGCTTAAACAGGTAAGTTTTTAGTTTAGACCTGAATTCTGTTGGACTTGTTATGTATCTTAGTTCCGGAGGGCGTTTATTCCAAGCCCTTGATCCAGATCCTCCGAAAGCGCGATCACCAAACTTAGTATTTGGCTTGCGATTAGGTTCCACCAGTCTGCCTACAGCTGATGATATTGCTGATCTAAGAGTTGACTCAGACCAGTGTTTTCCGGGACACATAGTTCAGAGATGTAGAGTGGGGCCATTTAATTGATAGATTTAAACACCATCCAGCACAATTTGTACTGGATTCTTTCAGGGCACTTGAGCCAGTGAAGGTTAGTAAGGTGTTCTGAAATGTGCGAATATTTATAAACCCCGGTTATGAGCCGTGCTGCTGCATTAATCACTGATTGAAGTTTGTCAATTTGATATTTTGGTAGGCTAGCATAAATGCCGTTGGAGTAATCGAGACGTGAGACTACGTAAGAGTTCAAAGTAGTTTTGTTGCTTCTGTAGGAAGGTTTCTTCGGACATACTTGAGTTGTCTTAGGTGAAAAAAACCGGTGCTTACAGTCGTATTTATTTGACTTTTAAACGAAAAGTCCGTATCTAAGTTGACACCGAGAAGTTTGACTATTGTTTTTGGGATGATATCGTTGCCGGAAATAGAAATGGGTGAATCGTCTATGAAATGTTGACGTTTGTTTGTGGCCGCCCAGAGAAACTCAGTCTTAGATGGATGGACATCAAACGAGTTATTGTATAGTCTCGTTCACGTTATCAGTAAGTTGTTTGATTTATTCAAACAAAACTATGATCAGTAATACGTCCAAGTTCGTTTCGGACATAAAGATTATTGCAAAGGGAAACTATCAAGAATGGCAAAATTCGCATTTTTGGTAAAGCGGTTTTTTTAAAAAATTTTATAAATAGATTCTGCTCCGCATTGTTATTTTGGTATTTTCCATTGAAGAAATTAATTAATAGTATGTGAGCATGGGTTTGCATCCCCAATAATTATTGAGATATGTTGTGAGCCTGAAGGGAGGGGGAAATGGAAGGTTAGGAATAGTGACCGACCGAAGTTTCGGTTTCGGCCAATAAACAAGATTCGTCTGCGGTTTCGGTTTCGGCTAAAATGACCCGAAATCAGCGTTTGTGATGAGTCTGATGAAATTCAGCTTTATTCGGGCTCAGGTGTATGTCACTAGAATAACTTATATATTATTTTAAAAGAAGCTGTTATATATAAAATTTTCTTAATTTTCAAGTTTGTGAAAGTTTATTGTTTAAATGACAATTAGTTATTTTCAGCAGCGTAAAGACTAAAGATTAGATTGATTGGTTGGTTAAGTTCTTATAATTATAATATGTTTCCCTTGAACACCTTAAGTTTTTAAGCTCTAATATATATGTTATTTTTTACATTTTTACATTTGCTAAGTTGAAAAGGTAATTATGTGAAATTCCCTCGATAGAAAACAATCGCAAAGTATGCTCTGAAAATTGGTTTTGCTATTTAACAGATTAAAGGTAAGCATTGGTCGAGAGATATTTCTCATATTTGAAATGAGTTATGCTTTTTAAATATTTTCTCTAACTTAATTATGATGTTTTTTTTAATATATATTAACGCCCTCTACGGAGCCATAAGTAATTCTAAGATCTAAAAAGTAAACCAACGTTCTCATTAAATTTATTTATTTTATTTCATTGCATATCATATCAAGGATACTATTCAACGCATTCTGTACTTCACTGTACGCGTCAGAACTGTGGGTAGATTACACTGCATCCCAATAGCATAAGCTAAAAGTCTCTTAGAATAATGCTTACCGCCAACTATTCCGCCTACCGAGATACTGCAGCGCTACGGAAATGTTCCTGGATGGACGAGTGCACTCTTTCAGAGCGCTTCTCCACCACCACATGGGAAGCTTATGGCGCAGACTACGCCAATCAAATAACACAAACCATCACTGCCATGGTTCCCTGGATGGAGTCCCCCCTGATGGCCCGACAGGAGACGGAAGATGTTCAAATATCCTCCATAAACGGCTGCTTGCACACATTTTTGTGTTTATCTTTTTTCACTTAAATTCCGCATTTTTGTGCCTAGATAGGAACAAAGTAATACATAGATATGTATTATTATTTTGTCTTATTCTAATCATTTTATTTATTATTTCAAAATATGGAATATGGAGTTTTGCACTGCACTATCCCTGTATACATTCTGGAATAAACTCATTATTATTGTTGCGCATTTTATCACCAACTAAGAGAGTTCACTATTACAAGAATGTATAAATTTGAATTATAAAGTTGAATGTATAAAGTTGAATGTATAAAGCATAATGTTGAACGATAGATACGCCTAATTCCGGGGTACAGACTATTTTTAACTTATTTATAAGTTTCGGTTTCAGTTTCGGCCGAAACTAGAACAGGAGCCGTAATTCGGTTTCGGCTGAAAATCTAATTTCGGTCGGTAGTAATAGTTGGGAAGTCTCCCAGCTGTGCACCGGTGCCAATGTTCAGTATTAATTTATGAATGTAAGAACGAGTGAGTTTTTATTAGAATAATTCGTATTATCATTTAATAAGAAAGCGCCAACCGCTATAAAATTTGAAACTCTAATGCTACGTATACATACGCGAGCCGAACTGCCGAACTGAACCTCAACTTATGGGAAAGGAAACAAACATCCGCAAAGGGCGCGAAACGCCGCTTGCAGTTGCTTCATTCCTTTCCTGTAATTCGTGGCTCGGTTCGCAAATGTATACGTACCATAATATGACAGGGATACGATCTGATAACAGTCTATAGTAATTTATGGCCAAACGGAATGTCGTTTGATTATGAATCTTATTTTAAAACTTTTGTTAATACAAGTTTGAAGCCATCTAGTGTAATCTGTGAAAAATTAGATATATTCTAGTAATATAAATCGATATAATCTGTGTATGAAAAGAAAAAGAGTAACTACCGGCTTATTAACTATCCACTCATTTATAGGAAATTTACCTAATACGATATATTGTAACGTGCAAGCATGCATATGCCGAAACAATTTAGTTCGTATTTTACAAGATATTTACACTCAACCCAAATGTTGTGTTAAGTACCTACATCTTCAGAAACGATATAGATTATACTCAAATTAAAATGCAGGCATGTTGGTAAGATGCATGTTCCGAAACAATTTGGTTCGTATTTTATAAGGGTGACCGGGTATATCATCAAAATGACAATTCAACACACCTAAAAAGTTATATATAGTCATGAAATGTGATCAAACAAAAACTAGATTAAATAGGTTACATAGGTAAGTATTAAGGCGATGCCATACGTAGTAATGCAAAATCGTGTGTTTTTGGTTTGAAAATTTGGTCGCCTAGAAATGTTTCAGATGCTTTAATTAAATAGAACTTAGAATACATCCTTGGCCTTTGAAATAATCGAGTATTTTTTAGATAAGTCTTTTTATAGGCCCAGAAAAAAAATAATGTATAGGCCTATGAAAACTGCTTTATAGTTCAAAATCTCCTACTTACGAACCCTTTTTCGGTTATGATTTTATTTTATAATGTGACAAATTATGTTATTTATAAAATATTTATGTCTGAACATCCACAAAATAAAATAAAAGGCACTTTTTGGCCATGATTTTTTTCTTGCATAAATCAAAACAGGCGGATGGTGTTAAGCGGGAATTTAAACCTTATCGCCATCTACGTAAGGGTTGTTATTGATAGCGGCTCAATTTAAAATATTACACGACGTAGTGCATCGCCTTAAACCTAGTTTTTATAATGACTCCATATCACTTTTTAAAGGTGTGTTGAATTTTCATTTTGATGAAGAAATTTTGTCCTGTTTATACGGACCCTTAGGATTGTGCCCATTGGTGAAACGTCACTGAGAAACAGCTTTTGTGTAGTATTTTTCGTTTTTCGTTTTACGTAGGTAGGTACATTATTTCAAAATGTTTTTTTATTGATAGCTATTGTTTATTGATTTGCATACAGGGTGTTAAGGGACGTACTTGACTTAATTTAACCCGTCTTTTCCATTTTTTTTTTCAGAAACTTTTTTTAATTATTCATACTGGTAACTACCCGACCCCTCACATCGACCCTAGCTGTCCAATTCGTACTGATTTTCTATGTTTTTTTTGTCGAAAAAAATAAATATCACCGGATACCAAAATTTCATTTACATTTTTTGCTCCAAATAATGCAAGAAATCACTGTAAGTCAAGTACGTCAAATAACACTCTGTATAAATAGTTGTTATTATTTGTGTTTACTTTTCTGAAAAGTAAACAGATCAGAAATAATTTTATTTATTATTGTTTTCAAATACGTAGTGAAGGCCAAATACAATTATACTAATAATATTTCATACGTAGGACCCGGAGTTATTGCAAAAGCAGGGCCTCACCTCACGAGTAAATATACAGAAAAGTTGGACACGGTTAAACATTTTTTAAATAATAAAAATAGACTCAACAACTCAACATAGATAATAATGAGAAATATCTCGTCAAAATTAAAATCGATTATTCACATGGCGACCATTGTTAATGATGAGAAAGTTTTTTGGTTAGTTTTTTCTTCTTCTATCCCAAAATATTAACACATTAACATCTTGTAAGAGGGAGGAAAGAGAAAACAGAGGCCGGCAAATCGTCGCTGAACTCAAAAATGAGCTGTTGAACTAAAGAACGAGTCGTAGAAGCGACCCGTTCTCATGTGACAAATGTCAACCGTATACATACAACAGCGCTTTTGGCGTGTTTCCCGATTATGATCCGGTGCCGAAGGGATCAATTACGCTAGTTCCTCGGAGCATCTTCCATTGTAATACCGGTAGAACAAGGACAGCATACCTACCTGACGCATGTGCTCTAAATATTGCCATCCGCTTGTTACGATAGGGGAATCTATCAAACGGACCGCCAGTTTCTGCGCAGATTCAATGCTTCCTCTTCCCCATCTCCTTCATTTCCCCAACCTTCAGCCTCACGAAATACCCCAATCAGGGTTGTCATAGTCCCACTGGCTGTGTGCAGTTGTAAATCTTATAATTCACATAAAAAATATAATAAACCTAATCAGATTTATCTTTTTTGCTTAAAAAAGGATATTTGTTTACAGCGGGACAACCAAAAAAAAATGATCAAAAGTTTTACAATCTGAGGAGTCAAAGATACGAATTTTAAACGTTTTTGAAAAGAACGAAACTGTGTCCAATCCTCATTCGAATGAGTAAGGAAATTTATTTTTTGGAGAAATGGGAGAATTGTTGAATCCATGGTTTTGATGGGATAGTCCTATGAATTGAGGCATGGCCAGGCTCCCTTTGATTGACTAGCAATATGTCAATACTCACATACTCAACAAACATTGCGGACGGAATAATGTCGGATAGGGGGTAACAATACGGTTGGATGCTCCTTGTTTTGCCAAGGAATCCGCAATATCGTTACCCACGATGCGGTTTACATTTACCTACATGTAATAATTTGGTAAAAAAATTAAAAATTAAAGTGCTTTTCTCTCTGTGAGACCCTATTTTTGCGACAGGAATCCGGGTCCCACAATCATAATATTTCTTATTTACACTAATCTTAATCATCAATAGACTAACTAATAACAATAATGTTTTGCGTGATTAAAAATAGCATAACTTGTAACCATCGTGTTGTAGCGTATTAATTTTTTTGGCAAAATGCCAATAAATATCGTACGATGTGTGTTTACGTTTTGTCATACAGAATAATATTGTTGTGGTATATATTTTTATAACATTTTATCATCTAGTACGTGGAAAGATAAGACAATTGCCAACTTGGGTTGCCACTGGCAAACTCACTCTTCGCCAAAAAATGTTTTTCTTTGTAAGGGTAACTATTGAAAAATTTATACAAATTTAAAAAAAGTCTTGTCAAGAATGCTAGAACTACCTTCTACACAAATTTGAATGGAAACAAATGTGCCTTAGTACCTTTTGGTTCTAGACCATTTAGCACGTGGTATGTCTTTCTTATACTTGCCTAAAATTATATATGGCCATCCCATTTGAATTTCATAAACATGGTGAAACACAATTTTGTATTGAAATATATGCCCAAATTGGTCTTATTTTTGGATCACAAAACACGCACACAAGGCACTCCTTGTGTTATTATTTGTTCTATGGCACACCTCCATAAATCGTAATGTACTTTTATGCCCGCATCTGTTGCAACGCAACTGTTGCCGCAACTAAAGTCTCTCATCTGCGGGCGCTCTAAACAGGTATTTAATTAATTTAAAAAACAATATAGTTTTTTGCGAAGTGTATTACTAGTAGTTCTGTAAATAGACCTCGCGTCCGAAAGTGTGATTATAATTTTGTCTTCTTTAATAAACCAAACCAAAATTTCCTTAAACTCATAAGATTTGTAAGAGTTTAAGGTGAGATGCTTAAATTGTCTCTAATTAAGTACCCCGCCGACGAGAAATAAACTCGGTCGTGTAGCGAGAGCGCATATAATGGCAGCCCCGATCAGCTGACTTTTCGCTTTTCCGTTCATTTTACGTCCCACTCGCTGGTACTGGCAGGAGAACGTATTTTCAATGTTTACGAATTGCTGTGTGACGATTTTCTCGGTATATATTTTGATTTCTGTTCGTTCCCCGTCAGATAGTGAAGATGAGTGCAAGCAAACTTGACGCTGTTTATCGCAGCATATTAATTACCAAGTTTTTCACGAAAGGATGGGGTAAACCAGACAATTTACGCAGGTAAGCTCACTTTTCTTTCTTTTCGATCTGTCATTTTAGGTTATAAAACTCCATCGAAAACAAGACGTGACAGGTTGCACGTAATAAATATTTATGTAATGTTTATTATTAGAAATACATTTGTCTCTTTCCCTTATCTTCCTGGAATGTTATATCTTTGATTCTGAATTTTCCACGTTAGTTTTTACGGAATTTTGATTTCGTTACTTGTTTTCTGCAAAATATTGCACAAAATGTTGTTTTCTTTGTCATTCACCGGTTATAGGTATTCCATTATGACGTATCAGCCCGTTTATCTGCTTTTGGTTAATTTTAAACGTAGGTAGTCTGTTTTTTTTGTCTCAAGTTTCTGGCAAACATTATTTGTAAGAATAAGAAATTAGGGTTTTAATGGCGTCATTGGTTAAAAAATATTTGGCACTGTTTCTTCCTTCCCAAACTGGCTTTCTAGAAATATAGGTTCGGTACACTTGAAACGTTGTTGACCAAGCCAAAACGTGATTCAAAACATGCTGAAATGTTCAAAATATTGTTAGTTATTTTTATGTGAATTATTATTGGGACTATGACATCGATGTTGTGATGCTGAAGGTAACAGGAAGTTAAGATTTTTAATGTGAAATGACCACAGACATCCAAATTGATAGATTTGTACTAACAGGAAATCCAGTTATCAATTCGACCAAATTTCTTGAGGCAAAACATGTGACAATATTTTAAGTTCTCGTTCGAGAATACTTTGAATAATCTACAAGAAAAGCAAAGTTCGCTAAACTAAGGCAACTGTTTGCAGCACAGTCCATTGCGGGACTTTTCTGCGCAAGATTGGAATGTTTACTAAAACGGTTAAATAACCGAACCTGATTTGGGATTTGTAGTTAAGTTTTTTACGCAGCCATTGATTTTCACGCCATTGTAAAAATGACTAGTAATTCGTAAACAGATTTTAGTTTCGCATACTAAATGATGATATTACAATGCGAGTTGCCTGTATACTGTCAGATTCATTTATTGACAAATTACAGAAATAGAGACCTTCACGCACCCTCCGCGCCCCGCGCACTTGCTTGTTCCCTTTTCCCTGATTTGGATATATCTATGGAAATGAAACATTGATTAAATCAAATTTATTTATTGATGATCTTAACCGCTCCGACATGGAGGTAGTCGTCTCTAAATAGCCTGATGTTGATTCTAAGAATTAACGATAATGTGAATGATTTATCTCAGTTTTTTGTGTTGACGACCGCGCCAACGGGCACTTAAATAGATAAAGAATTATGTCACATAAAAATTATATTTAATCTATTAAATCTTTTATTGTGAATGTTTTACTGATCAGCCATCAAACTAATAATCATCAAGCAAACAGCACATATTTCAAAGTGCCTTCTCAACATAAATAATTAAATTAAATTAATATGAGAACCAATGACATTATAAAACTTATAGACATGTTTTGATGACAATTCAACACACCTCCAAAAATTGATATAAAGTCATGAAAAGTGGTGAAACAAAAACTAGGTTAAAGAGGTTACATAGGTAACTATTAAACCTAGTTTTTGTTTTATCACTTTTAATGACTATATCACTTTTTAAAGGGGTGTTGAATTTCAATTTTGATTTATTTATTTTATTTATTAATCTTAAGTTAGCTCACATCTTCGTGTGTGCTAATAGTTTTATAAACATATAAACATGTACATTGTTTGGCAAACATAATCTTTCTTTAAATATTTCAATAAAGTCACAAAAAAAGAAACATTAATAATTGAGATAGACATATTTTCTTAATTCATTTTTTAACTTATTAATATTTTCTATCACAGCAATTTCCTTCGGGATTTTGTTATAGAGTTGAACGGCCTGGTACATCAGAGATTTTTGGGTGCTTGTTTTTTTTCTTGTTGGCAATCTAATTTGCTTAGAATTTCTCGTCCCGTGTCCGTGTATCTCGTTATTATGATGAAATATCATGGAACCGTTGTAGAGATCTTAGAGTGGCAAGCAAAAGATATGGTAATTGCCATCTTTTCGATTTCGTATTAAACCCAATTGGATAAATGAGTGCCAAAATGCGAGTGATGTAAAACTATTTCCATTACACGACAAATACTTTTAAAGGGCCAAAAAATAACATTACATTCGTAAATACATGCAAACTCTTATTATTATAATAATACAATTATTTCGATTGTTTCCTGAAGATTTTAAGCGCCATTTAGTGAAGTGAAAGTGAGATGGTGAATGTAGCAATACATAAGTATAAGAAAGACAACCTACTGGCACAAGTTCTCATAAAGCATTCCGCATTCGTCTCAGTGTAAGCGAGTAAGAGTGATGTCATCTCAACTACTCCCGTGATCTAGAATGTAGTATTCAACACAACATTTATATACGTAAATGCTGCCCGGACCTATATCTATTTTTTTTGTACACACATTGTTCCGTGACGCGGAATTGTTTTAACGCTTTTTCTGCTCCAACCAATAAGGAGGTTAGGATTAAAATTTTACTGGTTTGAATCTGCGCAGTGTTGCTTTGAGTTGAATCTAGCCGCCCGCGCCGGCGCCGTAGCGAAAACGTCATCTAATGACAGTTGTCCAAAACACCGTACCGATAAAACAACCGATGTGTCAATTCGAATTTTATCCGGAGTTATACTTAACTCAATCTTATACGAGTGCCTGTGAATTCCTCCACCATACGAGTGCTCCTAAAGAACCATATCATCGAACGTCACAACCAACTCTTCCGTAAGTCACATTCGCGAATACCTATCTTTTTGGTTCAGCGAACAGAGCGTTAATGTACATTACTTGCCTAGATTATAACCATTATAATCTAACCCATGTGTCGATAGTCTACGCGAATATTGCACACACATATTCTTCGAATGTCTATCTTTGGCAAACATGAACAATATTTGAATTAAGAATTGACTGGAAACGTTTGCTAGTTGCCACATTTTGTGTTAATTTTGTGAGTCAACGTTTCTAAGGACGGGTTGTTTCGGAGAATTTGAACAATTCATCAAATTTCAACATTCATTTTCGGGTTCTGTGAAAGTTCAATTCAAGTTCTGTTATTATATCATTATAGGCTAGTTGCTTGACAAAACTGAAATAAAAACAGAACTTGAAAATGTCATTCGCAGAACTTGAAAATGAACGTTGAAATTTGAAGAATTGTTCAAATTTTCCCAAACAACCCGTCCTAAGTGTTTGTAATGTCATTGGTGAGTCTTATTAAAATATAGTCTCTATAGGTTAGTTGGTCGAGTGGTCCAAGGTTATTGGTTCTCCCACTGCGGCGTTGCGGGTTCAATCCTTTGCTAGCTAAGTCCTCCATCATTGCAAGTTACAATTTCCCACTATAGTGATGGCAGTCGAAGGTTTTCAAATATTGTCAGGTTATTCGTAGCCTGTGAATGACTATATTTTGTTAAAGAAAAATTATTTTCAAGTAAAACTTTGATAAGTGGCGCTCAGCGGAATAGAGGCCCAACTAAAATTCATAATTGGCGAAGATTTTCAAAGTTAAGTAACTAATTTAGTAATGGAAGTACGATATTATATAGCGCCATCTTTTGAAATCAGTGAAAACTAAAATTGGGCCACTGTGGCTTCAAAGTTATGAAAATAAGATGTTTTCGCTGATTATGAAGTTTTGTTGGTTGGGCCACTCTTCCGCTGAGCGCCTCTTATAATATTATTGTTTTGGGTGCATTAATTTGTGAATTGGGTTCTTTGACATGAAAAATTACTAAAAACTGCCAGAAATAAGTAGTGTTTTTTGTGAAAATAAACAAAGATAACACAAATTTTAGTAACGGTAACAATGAAAAGTTAAGCATTTTTGCATCCATGCTTTACCCACTGAAACAAGAATATCCAATAAAACTTTTTGTAATGTATTATTTTAATTTACATAGGTTAGGTTAAGTTAGTTTCTGTCAGCTTGGAAAGGTCTTCCTCATAGTATAGGATGTAATAAAACTAGAACAATCTGTTTTCAATCATTAATCCACTTTAATGATGACTAATTACATTATAATTTATTTTTTTCAGACTATTTGAATTCAGGAAAATCGTATCCAACCGGGAAGAATGTTTCAAATTAATACCAAGAGATTACCCCGTGGTTATCACAAAGGTAAGGAGCTCTGCTATACTTTTATAGATCTACAAACTTATTTATACTTACCGTAATTTAATAACTTACTTGTATGCTGCTCTGCTGGAGGGGAGCCCCGGAATTCATAGTATAGAAATATTCTACTGTGTTTTTGTTATGTTCCTGTATGTTTTGGCTTTCAAAATGGGCCCCCAAACTCAGTGCAGGGCCCTTAAGCTTAGTGCAGGACCCCAAGCTCAGTGCAGGACAAGCCCTGCTGTGAACACATTTTTTCACCGAACGTTTAATTTTTAAGGTTGAAACTCCCATACGCTATAAAGTAAAATGATAACCGAATGCGCGCACTGCTGTGTTTGGATGTCTAACGACAACGACTAATGGCCCCCGGTAGCGGGTAATCAAATTAATTAGTAGAAAAATTGCACGCTTCAAACGATTTTTGCGGTAAAACGATGCATTGAGGAATGATCAATGTACGAACGCGGGAAAATGATTATTAACGATCGATCGAGATTTCACTGTAAAACTGTGATGTGTGCGCGTCTCTATGCAAGAAGTAAGGTCAATTTATCTTACTTCTAGTGAAATGGATAAAACATTTTCAAATTTCGGGCTTCTTTTTTTTTAATAGATAATTGTCCATTTCATTGACCTGTGGGGGACTTGGAGTCAAAAGGTGTTACGCAAATTGGCAACATCAGTTTTCATTAATGTATGGATTATTTATTTATTTTAAACCTGATATTGCTGGATTGCTGGAATGTATGGAAAACGGTAAAATAAAAAAAAAACATAGGGTGCACATATTAAGGCGATGCCATACGTAGTAATGCAAAATCATGTGTTTTTGGTTTGAAAATTTGGTCGCCTAGAAATGTTTCAGATGCTTTAATTAAATACTGCGAGTAAAATACATCTTGGCCTTTGAAATAATCGAGTATTTTTTAGATAAGTCTTTTTATAAGCCCAGAAAAAAATAATGTAAAGGCCTATGAAAACTGCTTTAAAGTTCAAAATCTCTTACTTACGAACCCATTTTCGGTTAAGATTTAATTGTATAATTTTGCAAATTAAGTTATTTATAAAATGATCGAAAAAAAATTAAATATTTATGCCTGAACATCCACAAAATAAAATAAAAGGCTCTTTTTGGCCACGTTTTTTTCTTGCATAAATCAAAGCAGGCGGATGGTGTTAAGCGGGAATTTAAACCTTATCGCCATCTACGTAAGGGTTGTTATTGATAGCGGCTCAATTTAAAAGTGCATCGCCTTAATGATGTTTTTTATGATAAAATATTGTATTTTCCATATGTACTGTGTTTATTATTACCTACATTTTTAAATACATCTATTGGAATTTGAATTTTGTTTTCATGAATGAATGATTACAAATCTTGGAAGTGGAAATTAACCCTTTTCCCAATATGATGACAATGCATTCTATCGACTTTTGGTGGCAATCAGGCATACATTGTGAAATAAGTGTTGGTCGTACCCAATCGAGATTTGTCTCACTTGTTAGCGTGGTTGATTCCGGTCCCTGGGAAGGAAGTTTCAATCCTCAGTCAAACCAAAAATATGTATATTTTTAAAATAGATGTATTACAGTAAAAGAAAACTTTGTTTTTACTGGTTGATTTTTTTCAATCGTCACATTTTATGTGCAGTAATAAACATGAATGCATTTCTACTGTTTACCGAGATAATCTCTTATCAATGAATGCTTTTGCACGCTCAAACCTTGACTCGGGTAGTGACGTATTACTGATTTTAACAAAACTTCTGAAGTGCCAGATTAGTAAATAACATTCTTCTATATAACATTGAAAACCAGCTGCATTCCCGGAGAGATCCGAAATGCATAGCTGAGCAGTGACCTTATATTGGCAAATAAATGTTTTATATATTTTTTTGCTCTTAATATACTAGAGTGGAAGGTACTCTCAGTATCGCAATGCTGAAAGACCGCCATTCAATCGAAACGTCACTTTAAATGTCCTCAGTCATTCCTCCTTCCTCTCTCCTATTCCTCTTCACTTCCTTCAGCCTAACAACATCCCCGATTGGGGATGCCATTGTTCCACGTGTCCGGACTGTTTTCCGGGCAATTGCAGCTATAATAAATATATATAAAATGTAATAAATAAGTTTGGTAAACATAGTAATGGTTAGATAAACCATAAAAATATGATATTATCTCTTAATAAATTTGTGTGACGATTTGACTAAATTTGTAATGTTTTTGTTTAGGAGGAGAAGAGGTCGGATGTCCACATGCTGGAGGGGCACTTTCTAACTCCGCTGGAGACTCTACTGCCCGGAGTAGTGCCAGAGTGCGCTCACCGGGCGCACTTTCAGGTGCGTGCATACCTTCATTATGTGTCAAACCTTGTTCTGACGGCTGTGTATTTGAAACTTTGCTTTATTTACAATATCATGTGCTATTATTTGGATTTGATGTTAATCTTCGTATTAGCATTTGATTTTTATTTTTTTTGTATATAGTTTATTATATCCATGTATTATGTTACACTTACATACATAAATTGTCAATTTCCTCTGTAAAAACCCGATAGGACGTTAATGAATAATAAATAAATAGACATAATTGCCGGAACAAAACAGAACATTGAAGAAATAGAACAAACAAACTAATCTAACCTATTCTTTATCATGTTCTGTATTATCACTGTTCTGTTTTATCCTATTACTGAAATCGCCGACAGAAAAACAACATGTCTCACCTTTTAGGTCATTTGTTTATCGATGTCCTGAGCATGACGGATGATCGCAGCACTGATGTATTTTATCTTTTTCGTAAACAATCGAAACTGTGATATCATAACTTATCGAATCTCTGTTTCCCTAAGTTCAAATCTGTCTCCGTTCATTAAAAAGAAATCTGTTTTTGCAATTTGATTTTTTCATGTAGATAAGCTCATCTAGGGAGCGAACGGGCTCGATAAACTAAAGATATTTTAGCCGAGACAACTCTCAAATTCAAATTTCGTGTTCGCAAATGCCAACGATAAAGACTTTTATTGGGTCGTTGTTGGCTTTCATGCTGGGGCCCGTGAAGTCACAAAACAGATTAGCTATCTAAGTCTCTGACTGTAGAGTTAAGTGTGTCGAATAGTACTTTGGAGGTGTGTTGCCGGATTATCAGTCTACCGATTTCAATATCAGATGTTTTGGCTAAATGTCTAAGGCCATGTGACATCACTGACACACCTCCGTTAAGAAAATTTGTATTTGAAATCTATATGACTGCGAGTCAATGATATATTGCGAAACTTGTTATTGTCCTAACAAGTCTGGCATAGCGAGGCGCATTTCACACCCAATAAACTCATTATATAACCGATAAACGGAGATTTAATTCTTAAGAGATATAAATAAAGAAGAATCTAGAATTTCTTTATGTTTCGAAGCCATTGCTGTCCATCTTGAGATTTTTCGAGTTTTTAAATATTTTCAATGCCTTTGATTTTCATGTCCATTCCTTTTTAAAACTTTTAGATTTATTTCATCTTATCTACTCCTTCTGAAAAAAATCTACCATCTCTTATCCTAACTCCATTTTCCAAGTAGATACTCTCAGTATCGCCATGGTCATAGAATAAAGAAGAAAACTAGGATATCCTTCAATACAAATTTGAATGGAAACAAATGTTTCATTGAGCCAGATAACCTAGAGCTCTGTCTCACTTACACTTGCCTTACATCGCAGATTTCCATCCTATTTGAATTTCGTAAACACGGTTTTATATTGGAAATTTAAGCCTCGATTAGACAAATATTTGGAATACGAAACACGTCGAAAAGGATTTCTTGTGTTCTTCTTTATTCTACAGCCATGGTGAATGACCATCATTCAGATTCAGCTTGAAATGGTTCAAGCCATGTTTGGTGACCAGATCTGAATAGCCACGCACTTCACAAACTTCCTTTTTTCCTCTTCTCCTTCCCCTCCACACTTTCCCCAGCCTCCCTCTGTAGACCCACTGGCTCCGGGCAGTTGAAACTGTTGTGCTTTAATCACATCAAAATACTTTTACAACTCACCTGAACTATCAATCGTAATATAACCAACCCCAACTTAAATAAAAACATTCCCGCACCAAAAGTGTGTCAATAATAACAAATGGTTAGCATTTGTAACAGTCACATTAACGTCTTGATCATATTTATAATTAGTATCTTCGAACGTAATTAGTAACACAGTGGTGGTACTTGGCAGATTACTTTGTTTACACGTGTTGTTGCCATTGCTGACATACCTCGCCATTCATTGATGCCATGTGCAACATTAATAAGTATAGTTTAAGACATAATCGTCATCTTAAAACGAACATTCTAGATTGTAAATTATCAGAATGTTTCCTCCCCGATAGATAGCATTAATTTACATAATACAGGCTTTTGAAGACTTGAATTTTTGTAAACAGTTTCATGATGGCTGCCTTGTAATACTTATATTATACTTTCCTCCGATGGCCATACAACTCTTATACAGGGTGTATCGGCACTAACCCGACAAACTTTAACCAGCTATTCCTTAGCACATTTGGAGTAAAAATGTTATGGGCACTTTGCTGTCCGGTAGCATTTTTTTTTTTCAATTAAAAACGAAAAAATTAAAAATTTCCACACTACATCACTGTCATTGGCATTGCTTTTCGTGTTCAACAGCTGTTATAAGCAAGTATGTCGAAAAGCGTCTTCGCTCTTTCGCACACACTAAATAATAATAGTTAAAAATGAGACGAATGGTGCCGTGCCATTTCGTTGTGATTGTAAAAGCGCGCCAATATAGGTACACACGTACATTATTCAACGGAATTCGAATAAAATATTGCCAGATGGGTTTTCAAACTTTGACAAAGGATAAAACAGTGGTGACATGTGGTGAAAATATGAATAATAAATTTTTTATTAAAAAAAAACGTTACCGGACAGCAAAGTGCACATAAGATTTTTTACTCCAAATATGCTAAGGAATAGCTGGTTAAAGTTTGTCGGGTACGTGCCGATACACCCTGTATAACTTAGCTTTAACCTTGATGCCATTACGATATCTACAGACAGCATTTTATTTTGGTCTGCCTAAAGGCATTCGAACACTGTCTTAAATCCACTACATACCACTGGTTTGCCCAGTAGTTTATCTACAGTTTTTAAGAAAACAAGTGGTGGGAAGGGATGGAATAATAGGCTTGACTTAAGGAAAAGACGTAAGACTGCCGAGCATTTCGACGCGGTGGCTTAAGTTAATACCTGGACCGTCCAGCTATCTGTAGAGGCTATAATATGACCAATTCATATGTTTTATGACTAAATATTCTGAGTAGTAGTTCCTACCCAGTTACACCCGAGTTTTAACATAATTTTAGCTTTAAGAACAATTTAAAAATTCGTATGACAGTTAAATGGATGTTTCAACACTCATAATGGAAATGACTTTACAAACTGAAAATATGCTCCAAACATTTTGTAATTTTGATTGACTTGATGTTTCAATTGGATGGCGTTTGATTTGCAGGTTGTTATGCCCACCAAATGGCCAGAGGCGGACTACAAGCCAATGTGCGTCCACTTGGCGGGAACCGGGGATCATGTAAGACCCTAAATTGTTAATTATGCTATTTTTGTTCTGAACTCTAGTTTCAGTATATCCTGCTATGTCACCTGCACATCGGTTAGTTGGTGGAGCAGTCTAAAGCAATGGGTCCACCCAGGCGCCACGGCACCAATCCTGGGTCTACCCTTTAGTAGACATTGTACAGGAGCTTGTCTGAATACCTCAGACCAGCGGATCTACTCTAACTCCTGGCTCCAAACTCAAACCTCTTAGTCCTTCCATCAGTTGTGTTGTAAAGAATTTTTATGCTATAATGATTATTATATACAGTATTCTCTCAGTAATTCGTCATTCGAAAAACCGGGCAAGTGTCCAATTAGTGAAAGCGGCGGAATATAGTGCAAATGTACATAAAAAATAAACTAAAAATTAGAACAGATGTTTTGTAAAAACAGTTTTTAAGATGACATGTTTTCACTTGCGAGAAGACTCCATTTTGTAAACTTATTTAAACAAAAAACTTGGCAGAACGAAATGAATAGAAACACATACGACAGTTGCTAGAATATACTGGACCCTGGTTACTGGTGGTCAAAATGGTCAGCTCTAGCAAGCGAGACGGTGGTATAGTAACTGAGTGTGTAAGAGTAAGATAGCCCAAGCCGTCGTCGGTGTACAAAGCTTGGCGCTAGAATCTAGGCACGCTGCAGACTACTGAATTTGACATACAAAACAACTGCGGATTATAGTAGTTTGTCAGATAATCGAGCGGCGGATTATTGAGAGAGTAAATAACATTGAATACTTGAGGCTAATGTTGGTCATAGGTCGAGGGTTTAGAGTCAAACAACGTTATCTATAAAAAAACATACAAATAATTTTATGTCTTAAAGTCAAATAACGTTATCTACAAAAAAAACATACTAATAATTCGAGGGCTTAAAGTCAAACAATGTTATATACAAACAAAAATGACAATAACATGAGACATCCACACGTCTGCAGTTTTATTTTGATTTAGACCATCGATACCTACGACCGCACAGCTGTGTTTGTGCCAGCCGCTAGCCACTTTAGCCAGTCGGCCGCGAACCGTCGTTAGATGTGGACCCCTCGCACGTTTCTTTAGCATCTGCCGATGGTTTTTTCATGTTTTCAGCAATTAAATTACAATTATTATTACTTTTGATATAAAATATAATAAACATAATCGATAAGCTATGAATATTAATATTTTTCCGATATTAAATCGCTTATTTTGAGATGTGTATTGACTACACAGCACCGGAACGCGTGGATTTTTTTAGCACAGTAAGGGAAAGGTTAAGATCTAGAATTATTTGTATGATTTTTATAAATGACGTTGTTTGACTTTAAGTCCTCGAGGTGTCCCATTTGGTTCACCTCATTCCTGCTTCTTTTCTAAAATAATCAAACTAGCCAATATCCAATCTTGGACTTCCTCGCCTCTCCGCAAGTTGTAAACGTTGTTCCGTGCAAATATGCCATTGACAGAAGTGCAAACGCACTCAGACTGTATTTATTTCTTAGTTCTTCTGGCGACGGAGGAACCTGATCGCCAAGCCACTGTTGAAGGAGGGCATCGGAGCTGTAATCCTGGAGAACCCTTTCTACGGCCTAAGGAAGCCTCAGGACCAAGTGTATGTACCTTATACTAATCGTAATAATCAATCAGTTACTACTTTGAAAAGTTTATACTAGTTTCTATATTATTTTATGTTACTCTTAAATGTTTTATTAATATTGTTTCATATTCTGTTTATCAGTTTACTGTCATTTTTGATAGCTCACTAGGTGTTAAAAAAGTTAGGACTTGTGAACAAAAGGTAGATTCCTCATTTAAAATAAAACACTTTTGAGAAGTTGAATTCCACCGATTTATTGTTATGTTTTTTTTTTTCAAAGTTATATTGCTACCGACACTCTGAAGAGATCACTCAACCAACGGACAGCGAATATAATAATTACTTTGTGTTTATTTAGCTTGAAATATCGAGGAGAAGTTAAGTTTTTTAATTAAATTCGGACCTTAAATAACCTAGTTTCGCTGTCCGTAGAGAAGGGATAAAAAAAACAATTCATTGTTTGCTATCTACTCACCTAGCGCCATCTATGTTCTAAATCAGCTAATCTATATTAATTTTGTAATTGGTTTGAAACTCGGAGCAAATTCTAACACTAAGTATATTCTGTTCTTAAAATCGACGTAAAAGCTCGGCTGGGCGTAAAACTAAATAGAATAAAAGATAGAAGGTGAAATTTGTTCAGAAGACCACAAAGAAACCCTTATTTCAATATGTTTTAAAAATTTTGTGATTGTATTGATAATTTTTTTTCATTTATGTGAATAATTTAATAAGAAAAATTTCTTAAAACTAATGGATATTTGACAGTCAAAAACAATAGATTTTTCTCAAAATTTATGACTTTTTTTCGTTGAAAACTTATTTTATCTTCATTAACTTTTGGGCTTATCCACTTTTGCCAGAAATATTTGATCCCTAGAGTGTAAATATAAAATATAATGAATCTATAAATGAGTGTTATTCCTTTCTACTTATCTGTCTCATATTTCAATATATTCACAGAAAGGACATGATTTATTAGTAGTTCACCAGCGTTCGTAGGCAGCTTGACATCTCAATCGCCTCGCTTCATTCCGAACGCCGCTAGGGAACGGTCTTTTGTTTTTGTCGAACTATACAAAGCTATCATCCCTTCTGATGCGTTTGGTTTGTCTATTTGACTGCAGGAGGTCTTCACTGCACAACGTGTCCGATATCTTTGTGATGGGCGGCTGTCTAATCCTGGAGACCCTCGTGCTGCTGCACTGGTGTGAGCGGAACGGACTGGGCCCCCTCGGAGTCACTGGTCTCTCCATGGGCGGACATGTAAGCACACACCTAATTAGCTCAACTAACCTCACATTGTACAAATGTACAAATCTTTACACTAGTCGCATTTGAAGGACTCTGGTTTTATTTTTATCGAGATAAATCATTTTTAAACATTTAGTAACAATTCAAATTAAAATGCCTATTTAAAAGTGTGTTGGCACTATATGTATATATAAAAGAACAGCTAACCGCAACAAAAATGTTTCAACTCCAGTTTGTGTCGTGCCACTTGAATTGATTTCAATAATATTCGAAGAGCTGACACTTCCAATAAAGTCTGGATCTCGGACGGAATCGTCAGAGTAAAAAAGAGTGAATATTGTTTAAATTGAGTTTCATACTAGCCGCATTAATACAGGGTGTCATGTGATTCTAAATTATGATAGAAGTATAAAAAATAAATAACTTTTTTCAAAATTCCAATTCTTTTATCCCATGCTAATATATTTTTCCATAGAAGAATATTTATTTTCCCATACAATTAATTCAACTTTTTTACCTAAAAATTTTAAATGTTAAATCGCTGTAATTTCGAAACAAGTTATTTGTCTTTTCTACTTCTAAAATCATGTAGAATCACTCCCCGAAGTTAGTGCACTTTAACACTGTTTTGAATCACTTTATTTACTTACAGTCACCGAATATGTAGACACTTTTCACAGGATTTTAACACGCTAGATACAGGCCGGTTCCTGTTCTTCTCTATGATGGGATTGGAAATCTATCAATTTAACTATTCAACGACTTTATCTTCTTTCCCTTGTCCTATTCGGACAGGGGACCCATCGCCTCGACAATGTGCCTCAGGCGTCCCTGCACCACGTATTTTGCTCAGCTTCGTCTGTCTGAAATTTAAAGGTCGATACTCAATACACTATTTTTTGTATACAGTACAGATAATGAAGCTTTTTTAAGGTTTAACATAAAAAATTAACCTGTCTCCAGGCTTGATAGATGTGAATCTAGTAAAAACTATTATTGTTTGCAGATGGCCTCTCTAGCAGCTACCAACTGGCCCCGACCTCTGGTGCTGGTGCCATGCCTCTCCTGGTCCACCGCGTCTGCAGTCTTCACGCAGGTGACATTCTTGTTATGTTATTATTTATAGCCGACTGCTGCGGAAAGCCACCAACTCAGATTTTTGTCAATTCTTTTTGACCCACTTTAAGGTGATTCATAAAGTTGTTTATTCTGAGAGGTGACCTATTTAACCCCAAGGGGCCAGACCACTTCATTTGCAATGTTGAAGAATCGTGCCCACACATGGTACAAAGCACTGGAATTGCAGTGTCAATTTGAATTTCAAAATAACAGTCCTTTATATTTGCAAGTTTTTGCATTAAATTAAGATAACTACATTTAAGCCAATTTTCAAGTATGTTATAAGACCTTGTCTTATCACACATAAATCAAATTTTTTTTATGCGACTATAGATAAGCTCAATTGAGATAACGTTAAAAAAAATTGGTCCAATATGATTAATGTGTCACTGCATCACGTAGAAATCAACTTCATGTTGACATCCAGTTGTTATCTTGTAACTATCAAATCTGTTATCGGCTGTAAGTAATCAACTTTGATTTTTTTCGTTATCAGGGTGTGATGTCAAACTCCATCAACTGGGAACTCCTGGAGAGCCAATTCTTCGCTGACGGGATATATCGAGACCAACTCGCTAAAATGGTGACCATTGTGGACGAGGCATTCCTTGCGGGAAGGAAGTTCGCGCAAAGATTCTCAAAGCACAACGAATGCACTCAAAATATAAAGACATTCAACCTACCGGCCATTTTAAGTACTCCGGCCACTAGTGTTACTAAATTTGACATCACAAATCCTAATAACTTGTCGAGTTGTCAAGGCCTAGCACCCGAAACTAATCAGAAGTATTCCGTCGAACCAAAAGCGGATTGCCCTGAAGACAGTGAAATCAAAGTTACCTCGTTAGAATCTTTAAAAAGCAACATGCACATAAGCAATAACTTGTATAAGAAAATCACATCAAAAGAAACATTCAATTTGGAACAGAGTGAAATCAACGAACTCAACAAGTTAGCCTTAAAAAATGTAGACACGGAACTTAGCAAAAATACGCTTGAAAGTGATACGGTAAAATCAACAGAATCCAAAGACGGTAATTTATTAGAAAATAGTGAAATTAAAATAGAAGATGTGTGTAAAAGTAATAGTAATAGTGAAGAATTAATAGAAAAAATAAAAAATAGTGACGTCATTAAATGTACAAATAGTAATAGTAATGAAGCAAGCACAATTCAAACTCCTGTAACGGTAGAATCATCCGTCTCAAACGGTGTCAAAGATGCTCCAAATGTTACAAGTGATGAATCTAAATTAAATTTGGAAAAGTCTAATTCAAATGAATCTCTAGACGAAAAGAATCAGACGAAGACAGTGGAGTCGAAGATCATCCAGAATATTCTGAAGGACACGAATGCGGAGATGGGCGCAGCGAGCAAGCCCGGCAAGTCGGCGCTTAACATCCTGTCATCCTTCCCGTTCCTCGGGCGGGCACGCCCTGACCCGCGAGAGAACTGGCGGAACCGCGAGGCACTACAGTTCATGCGCGGGGTGATGGATGAGTGCACGCATCTTGGGAACTTTTCCGTGCCGTACGACACGTCTCTTATCATCGGTGAGTGCAAATTATTAAATGATGTATCATCCATGTCAACATCTTCATGAAAACATTTTTTGAGCTTTTCATGATACACAAAAAAAAACTGCCAGGTGTTAATGTATTGTAGATTTACGGTAAAGTGCTATTCTTGTAGAAGAACCACTTCTATATTTTAAATGATCCAATTTTAACAAATGACATTTCAGGATGTTTTAGAGGATGTTGTTGATGAATTCTCAGCAACAAGATGAAGCAAATAAAAACAACATGTCAGTGTCAAATCATAAAAAATAATTTTCAATTAATAATAATTTTAATGCTTACAATAATTATTGTTAATTGAAAACTATTAACTTAAAAATAAATTTTAAATTAACTGGCTTGTAGCTATGATTTATGTATGTTTTATTGCTTCGCATGATTTATTTAATATTTTTTAAATATATTTTTAAGCTTTGTTATTGTTATTGGGACTTAAATTTATTGATACATTTTTAAAATGAAATTTGTATATGGGCAGCCTAATGATATGAAGTCTGTATAACCTTTTCTATATCATCCATACTATAAACCAATCCATTTCTAATGCATTGTTTCCCGTTCTCCTCAGCCGTGTGTGCGAAGAACGATGCATACGTCCCGCGCGGTGATAGCGGTGCTCTGGAGGAGCTGTGGCCTGGCGCGGAGGTGCGTTACATCGACGCAGGCCATGTTTCCGCCTATGTCCTGCACCAGAGCCTCTTCAGGTAGGGTCCACTTTACTACTATGTTTTTTCTCGGTTATAAGAGTCCCAACTATGCCTAAACTGTGGCATTCCCATTTTTTGGAATGTTATTAGGTTGAAATAAATAGGGAAAAGGAATATTTTATACTGGGACTGAGTATTTATTACTTTCCGTCCCCAGTCCCCAGACACTAATATCCCCAGGTAGGTATAAAATACTACACTAACGAAAAGTACTCACGTAACCCACCTCTACTAGTCAGTTGACATATAATATGAAATTTTAAAATGTTATATACTTGATTATTAAGCTAGATAATAATATGTCCCGTTTATACTTTGCAGATCCTGCGTCGTCCAAGCCTTTGAAAAGTCCAAGAAGAAGTGGGTAAACGGAAAACACATTGTTTGACGCCCGTGCAAACCATCCCCCCCCATCTAGGTACCAAACTCTTATTTCAGTGAAATACTAGTGTAGTTAAACCCTCCACATGCGACAGATGACAGACCCACATTTTACTGTAGGAGTGAGCGCTCTTTTTTTACAATGACTCTGTAAAAAGGGCATAACTAGACATTCTTTTTGGTATGTGATTGTTATACAGACGCAAAATACAATAGAAATTAAAACTGCATGTTTTTGCGTGGCTGTTTTAGCAGATTCACAATTGCAATTTGAATGCCCCTATTAACCTAATCTAACAGCTATAACTTATGGGAGGATTTGCCAAATGGGCAGTGAAAAGGGAAGAGGAACTCTGTTGGGTTAGGTCAGATTGTGTTATAGGAATCACAGCGAATGCTGATGCAAACACGGTACTCGCACAGATGCATTGCTTACATATAGAATGTTGAGGCGCCCCTAAGATGATTTTTCACAAAAAAGGCGCTATAAAAAATTATTGTTGTTATTCGACTTCAAAAGAGCTTCATTTTCAGTACAATAAAAAGAAAAAATCTTTCGATTAATTTTTGCATTATCTAGTTGGTCCTTTTTCTCAAAAAGCAATCAGTAGGTGTAAGCAAGACAAACTACTGTTTCTCAGTGATTCTTTTCAAAGACATCCCTGTCGAAAGTGTGTATATTGCACCAGTGTGTGTGTTTTTTGCATCAACTTTATTTGCGTGACCTTAATCTGCCGTGGTAAGTAAAAACACAGTATCTCCTCAAGAAAGAAACTGTTTTTACTCACCACTTGAGTCTCAAGGAACGTACTGTGTTTTTACTTACCACAGCAGTATTAGAGGGACATGCACAATGCAATCGTAACCATATTGATACAGCCATGGAAAAAATTTAAATTTTATTTTGTATTGTATTTTATTTTTTTATAAAAAATCACATTACCTTTTTTTTAGTGATGCTTACAAAAAGTTGTCTAATTTTTATACATTTTCTACTTTTACAATGTACAGACGTTGTCCTCACTTGGTGCAAAATATATTTTTATTTTTTGTATATATAAAAAGTTTATTATATATATTTATTGACTGTAGAAATAATAGCGCACATCTTTTATTGTTACTCTTAACATTCTTCTTGTTTGTTTTGTTAATTAGGTTCTATGAATTCTCACTAATCTTTATTTATAAATTTAAGTAATTTTATTTTTATATTTGCTTCGATCTTCGATCTTCAATCTTCTATCTTCTTCTTCTTCTTCTTTAGGTATCACATATTATTTTCACCTTCAAATTTTCATATGTCAATCGCCACTTAAAAACAATTATTTTATTGATACAGCATTTAAAATAAAAACATTATGTATTTTTTTCATTTAGCAATTTTTTTTTTAGTTTTTCAATTACATCTACACCATTATATATTTATTTACATTTGTAGTTTCATCTTTGACTTTATTGCAGCAATTTTTTGTCTTCAAAATTTATTTGTAATTTCTTTTTAATTCTGTCAGTAAACAAAATATTTAATATAATTCTGACAATAAATTAAAGTTGCCAAACATATTTCACCAAACTAGGTTAAAATCATAGCAATAAAGTTACATAATTATTATTTTCTTTTAATATTCATTCCATAGATTTCTGAAATTTTGTACTTACTAGTATTGTCTCGTCGAGATATTCAGATTTCTGAATAATTCATTCAACTAATGAGTTACGACCGCTTTCTCCAATGTAACTGAGTGATCGCTAAACAAATTTTTTGCTCATATGCACAATCTTGCTGTCACCAACATTAGGATTTGATGTCATATATTGTGGGTTTTTTTGAAGAGAACATATTTTGGATTTGTGCGTTTTGAATTAATGATTCAAAACATCATTATATTATTTATTGAAACCCACAGGTTACAGAATTTTATTGCGTGCATTGCTGGTATTGTTTGCGATGTAACCAAAAAATTAAGTTATGTGACACATAACTAGGATCAAAGTTTGGAAATCCCTGATATAATAATAAAGAATTGACAATTTGAACATTCATAACAAAAATATCTTTTGACAAAAGGGTGTAATATTAGCTTTAATAGATCTTTAAACATTATTAAATCTTTAATATGTAGTTATTATTATTAAAAATTTAAGAATAACGCGCTGTTGCAGAAAATGCGATTGCAAAACAAAGATCTGCTCAAATTATCAAATACGTTTTTTGAGTTTACATCGTAGGCAATAATAATGTAAGCATTTTAAAATTATCTTGACTAACCCGGAAAGTATGAATTCTTTTTACTGCTTTGAAATAATAATATTCGGCCATAAAATTATAATTAAAAAATATCCTATTAAAATTATGATTGTTATCATTGTTTACTACTACAATAATATGTTCATAAAATATCATTTACAGTCCCTTGCAAATAATGAAAATCGTCACCGTGGAGCGAAAAGTCAACCAACGTAGATTTTTGGTTAAAATGAGTTACATTCGTCAAAGTACCTAATTTTGAACCCCGCTTCTATGAGTAAAGTCGTTGACTGCGTTAAAAATACCTAAATTGGTTTATGTCATCGGTGTAAGTCACTAACAGCACAGTATCAATTTTTTTCTTTCTGAAAGTCATACCTCTTTGATATTTATTACATATATGAACTATCTACTTCATATTCAAATAATATTATTTGACCTGTTTACCAAGATATCTTAACAGTTTTTCATGCATTATATTACCAACCAACTTAATTAAACATATCGAGTACATAAACTAACTTTAGTAATGATATGTCCTCGCTTTTTTTGCAAAAAGTCGTCTCTTTTCTAAAAACAATAACACTAAAATCACTTAGTGATTTTACACAAAAAAATCACTAATATTTAAACTCAAAGAAACCGGTATTGTGAAAAATCACTAAATGTATTTTTTTAATGTACTTGGGCAATTTAAAGATCATATTGTGCAATTATTATATTCTAAGGACGGATTGTTTCGGAGTATTTGAACAATTCATCAAATTTCAACGTTTATTTACGGGTTCTATGAAAGTCCTATTCAAATTCTGTTATTATATCATTATAGGCTAGTTGCTTGACAGAACTGAAATAAAAACAGAACTTAAAAATATCTTTCACAGAACTTGAAAATTAAGTTTGAAATTTGAAGAATTGTTCAAATTCTCTGAAACAACCCGTCCTTAAAAACCATTGAATAAAACTATAATTATAATCATCACCCTTAAAATAGACATTTAAGATTGCAACCACAAAATACTCATTATTTTAAATGGGTCAATTTGTTGATTAGTGTCTTTTCACTCCACGGCAACGAAATAGACATTATGAAATCTGTAAATGTTTTTCAGAATTATTTATTTTGCTTGTGTCTGTGTCTTTATAATTCCTATTAAAGTAGTTAGTATTAAATTGTAAAAAACTTTTAAAGTCTTAAGAAAAAAATTTCAAAGATTATTTTAGAAAAAAAAATATGTATAATTTTGGTGCTAAATGAGATTTTTTTACTAATATTTATACAGGTTTTTAACAGTTTTAATTTTGTGATAATATATAGTAAAATATTGTATAGCAAACTATTAAAAATAAATCATTTGATTTAGCATCATGGTGTTTGCTTTGTAAAATTTGTATGCACCAAAAATAAATACTTACACTTTCACACGATGCTATAACATTTAAAACATACATATTATATTATTTTACGGGTACTTTATTAAAAATTATTGTGGTCCTATAATTAATATTACAACAAAATAAACATACAAAATATAATGCTTGAGTTTTATTACGTAAGGTCGAAAGTGATTGATATTGTAAAAAGTAAGAGATTTCTTTTACCCTGTTAATACATACTTTCTCTTGCAAATCTGCATCTAAATTATAGGATGCATGTTTTAGTCAATAGTCCTCACCCCTCATCCCTTCAACCTGTAGCGGTAGATACTCTCAGTATCGAACTGGTAATGGATTTAGCCATGGTTGGTGACCAGATACTTCCCAACCTTCCTTTTCCAATCACCTTCCCTTTCCCACCTCCTTCAGCCTCATAACTCAGTAAGAATTGGGAATTCCATGGTACTTGGGCCATTGTGCAGTATTACAAAAAAAGGCTGTGAATCATGATTAGTATGAAATTGCGTGCACAATGCGTGTGGCCAACATTGTTCACCCGTACTACTGCAAATCACAGCGACGCCCCTACTTTGTTTCCACCTGGACACCAAACGTATAACTTTCATTGGCTCCGCCACTAAGATAGTCTGTGCAGTTTGGTCATAGTTCAGAGACAGTCCACATGCTTTCATCTGTTTCCTTTTGTTTCCAATATCTATGACTTCCAGTGCAGTATAATAAAAGTAATAGTTTTATTATAATTATAATTTCACACAAACGTTTGCAAGTTGTTTATACAGCAACTGCACATGAGCGCATTGGTGCATTACTTGATTTGCTGGTTTGTTTATCTTGACCGCTGATAAATGCAATCGAGCATATTATTGGGTGTGCGCTTATAATGTGCTTTTCATTCCAATTTCACAAACCACAAAATCTCAACATTTTTTATTCTTTAACAACCCTCCATGGAGCCAATCAAATTCTTGTAAAGCCTTTTGTAATCAAAGATTAAAGCAGTAATGCCACGCCACGAAAATGAAAATTGGTAGATTGGTGTCAATAATCAGTATTGGGTTCAGTATAAAAATGAGCTTTTTAGTCGATGACCTCGATTTGAGCTATTAGAAACGAAATTTCAAAAATGTCAGCACTTTTTCTATGAATATTAGTTAATTTTAGCTGAATTCGTTAGATTGTCATGTAAAAAAATTTAATTGGCACAGATTATGGAAATTACACTTTGTTTCAACTTAAGGCGATGCCATACGTAGTAATGCAAAATCATGTGTTTTTGGTTTGAAAATTTGGTCGCCTAGAAATGTTTCAGATGCTTTAATTAAATACTGCGACTAGAATACATCTTGGCCTTTAAAATAATCGAGTGTTTTTTACATAAGTCTTTTTATAAGCCCAGATAAAAATAATGTATAAGAACTATGAAAACTGCTTTAAAGTTCAAAATCTCCTACTTACGAACCCATTTTCGGTTATGATTTTATTGTATAATGTGGAAAATTAAGTTATTTATATGATCGAAAAAAATTTTAATATTTATGCCTGAACATCCACAAAATAAAATAAAAGGCACTTTATGGCCATGTTTTTTTCTTGCATAAATCAAAACAGGCGGATGGTGTTAAGCGGGAATTTAAACCTTATCGCCATCTACGTAAGGGTTATTATTGATAGCGGCTCAATTTAAAACATTACACGACGTAGTGCATCGCCTTAATTACTACAAGAAACAACTATTTAGGTTGGGAGTGATAGTAAAAGATTCATTAAAGTTCCATTTTTAAATATGTCTATTTGATTTCGATTTTGTTTTCGTGAATGAATGAATGCAAATCTTGTGTAAATTTAATTTATTTTATTTAAATTTACCCACTTCCCAACATCCGATTGAGCTGCAACTCGGCACTCTAGCAGATATACTCGTTGTCGATGACAATGCATTCTATCAATTTTTTGTGGCACTCACGGACACACACACACACATTTTTCTGAAATTGGAGAAATGGCCCGAAAATTGTAAATAGATGTATTATAGTAAAAAAAAACTTAAATTTTAAATTTTTGAAATATTCAAACATAGAATGCAAACATAAAAAGTTTTAAAAATGTCTCACCTAACGTTTTTTCATCAAAACGAATCATAATAACTGATAACCATTGATGTATTATACTAGATTAGCCCTGTCTAGTTAAATTCATTTTAAAAATAACTGTCAATGACAAGGCGTTTGGGTGAGGGCACCAGTGTAGGCTCGATCATTTGAATAAATCCAAATTTTAACATTTTTTTTAAACTCTTTCCGTGTTTGACTCTCTTTAATATTTTCCGGGAGCATGTTGAAAATCTTTGTGGCAAAGTAGCCAAAGCTACGTTGACCAAAGGTGGAAGAAAGTGCTGGAACTTGCAACATGTCTTTGTTCGAATTACGAGTAAATCTAAAGTTAGTTTTTTTTTCGTAAAGCACGTGTTTGTTTTTAAAGAGATGCATGAGGATAGTTTTTACATAGATCTGTCGAACATCAAATACTCTCATTATGTTGAAAATTAAGTTACTGTTTGCAGTTTGAGGAAGTTTGAGAATAATTTTCATAATTGTTTTCTGAGCCTTTTCAACAGGATCTAGAGCTGATGAAGTACCCCCTCCCCATGCAATGTTCAAAGTGGAACTATGGTAAAATTAGCTTGAGGAGTTAAAAGTGGAACTATGCATGTAAAATTAGCTTGAGGAGTTAAAAGTGGAACTATGCATGTAAAATTAGCTTGAGGAGTTAAAAGTGGAACTATGCATGTAAAATTAGCTTGAGGAGTTAAAAGTGGAACTATGCGTGTAAAATTACATCCTTCAGATTTTTCACAGGTAGGTAAACAATTTTACTGGTAAATAAAAAAATAAAATCTTTAGTTTTAGATTCTTAGAGTTAAAGATTTACGAGTATTTTTCATAGCTTTTGTTTATGATTATAAAAGCGTGTTATTTTTCAATTTACGGTACTATAATAAAGTGTTTCATTAGTTTTATTTCATTCTATATTATTTTTATTTGTTCGCAAACTGCTAGTTTCTATTAACCAAAGATGTATGTAAAGTACATTTTGTTTTTAATATGTGTGCACGTGAGTAAATTTTTAAATGAATTTAATTATTTATTATGATATATTTCTATTCTCCCTTGATGATCCTGATAAATCTTAAATTTTGTGGAAAAAAGCAAAATATCTATCCATCATTACCGTATTCAGCCCAGCTTTTTTTCCTTGTAAATGCAAGTTCCAATCATAACCGGTTTGAACGGTCAGTGGCATCGCATCTGGGTCTCACCCAGGCTCACTGGCTTACTGTGATGGTAGTAGGAGATTTTCAAATATTGTGAGGTTATTCGTAACCTGGGAAGGTTTGTATTTCTTTAAAAAAAAAAATAAATTATTAATTAATTTTTAATTGGTAATGATGTAGTCCCACAGGCTCCAGGCAATTGTAATTGGGACTCTAGTTCGATATACACAAAAAAAAAATCTAGTGACCACATCTAAACAGCCAGGTACCTTTCTCTTCCGTAAAGTTCTGTATCATAAATATTAGGGTGTGTAGCTCCTTTTCTCTGTATATATATATATGTACTTTTACACATGGGGAGATTTGATTAACCCTTAGAAGACGACTAATATTTTGTAAATATCTCAAAGCCAAATATAATATTGAAAATTATATTTGAAATAATTGACAGGAATCTACAATGTCAAAGTTTTACTTAGGAATTTTCGTGGACAATATTGAAATGTTATAGTGATTTGTTTTTGGGGTATTATGCCATGTTGCGCTACCTCCTTCTTTAGCCAACATTTCGGACAGCATTGTAGTATCACTATAATACTTTTGGCCATGAAAATCTCAAATCAATATTGAAATGCGTTAAAAACTTCTAAAACCCAGCTCTATACACTGCACATTGCAGTGCACCTGAAAGTAGTCACGATTTCACTGAACTGGTATTGTAGTTGGTCGTAAGTATAAATATGAAATGCGTTAAAAACTTCTAAAACCCAGCTCTATACACTGCACATTGCAGTGCACCTGAAGGTAGTCACGATTTCACCAAACTGCTATTGTAGTTGGTCGTAAGTATAAATATGAAATGCGTTAAAAACTTCTAAAACACAGCTCTATACACTGCACATTGCAGTGCACCTGAAGGTAGTCACGATTTCACCAAACTGCTATTGTAGTTGGTCGTAAGTATAAATATGAAATGGATTAAAAACTTCAAAAACCCAGCTCTATACACTGCACATTGCAGTGCACCTGAAGGTAGTCACGATTTCACCAAACTGCTATTGTAGTTGGTCGTAAGTATAAATATGAAATGCGTTAAAAACTTCTAAAACCCAGCTCTATACACTGCACATTCCAGTGCACCTGAAATTAGTCACGATTTCACTGAACTGCTATTGTAGTTGGTCGTAAGTATAAATATGAAATGCGTTAAAAACTTCTAAAACCCAGCTCTATACACTGCACATTGCAGTGCACCTGAAGGTAGTCACGATTTCACCAAACTGCTATTGTAGTTGGTCGTAAGTATAAATATGAAATGCATTAAAAACTTCTTAAACCCAGCTCTATACACTGCACATTGCAGTGCACCTGAAGGTAGTCACGATTTCACCAAACTGCTATTGTAGTTGGTCGTAAGTATAAATATGAAATGCGTTAAAAACTTCTAAAACCCAGCTCTATACACTGCACATTGCAGTGCACCTGAAAGTAGTTACGATTTCACTGAACTGCTATTGTAGTTGGTCGTAAGTATAAATATGAAATGCGTTAAAAACTTCTAAAACCCAGCTCTATACACTGCACATTGCAGTGCACCTGAAGGTAGTCACGATTTCACCAAACTGCTGTTGTAGTTGGTCGTAAGTATAAATTTGAAATGCATTAAAAACTTCTAAAACCCAGCTCTATACACTGCACATTGCAGTGCACCTGAAGGTAGTCACGATATCACCAAACTGCTATTGTAGTTGGTCGTAAGTATAAATATGAAAAGCGTTAAAAACTTCTAAAACCCAGCTCTATACACTGCACATTGCAGTGCACCTGAAAGTAGTCACGATTTCACTGAACTGCTATTGTAGTTGGTCGTAAGTATAAATATGAAATGCGTTAAAAACTTCTAAAACCCAGCTCTATACACTGCACATTACAGTGCACCTGAAGGTAGTCATGATTTCACCAAACTGCTCTTGTAGTTGGTCGTAAGTATAAATATGAAATGCATTGAAAACTTCTAAAACCCAGCTCTATACACTGCACATTGCAGTGCACCTGAAGGTAGTCACGATTTCACCAAACTGCTATTGTAGTTGGTCGTAAGAATAAATAATAATGTTTATGGATACATTATGGGAATTTGATAAGGAATCGCCGTTATTTCTTCAAGTTAAAAGTTCATTAAAAACATCTCACTTTACCGTTACACGATAACAGACAAAATAAATTTTGTTTAGTTTCAAGGTAGACAAAGTCTTTTTTGGACAAAATACGGAACCCTTCACCTTTAATTGCTAAAAATTGCTTATTTTCCTTAAAGTAGGCACAAGATGTAAATCGTAAATCTGGTGACGGGAACTGGTAGCGGCGAAATATGAGTTATAGCACTAATTTCTTTTTTTGTTACAGCTGGCATGGGGGGGCAAACTTGAATTTTGTAAGTTATAATGCACACAGTTTCTTTTTAAATAATATTTTTTTCCAGTCAATTTAAAATTTTAATCATAATATTTAATGTATAACAAACACCATTGTAAGGCCAATCCTTCACGGGTCTTTAAGGAATCAACCGGGTGCCGTAAGAATATGTGGTATCGAGAGCGCTCCGTTCCAAATATTTTTATTTGCACCCGTACACGTTCACGGTGAGGTGTGTTCAGGATACGCCTGCCCACCAGCTACTTGGCGTGCCAGACAGGGAGAGGCTGGTTTGGGGAGACCCTTTGACCTCTCCAACTGGTCTCTCTTGACCCATCGCCCTGCGCCACAGAGGGAGGGATAGATCATTCGGACGTCACTCCTGGACACACTGATTCCTAGATTCCTACCCATCCGTCATATCTTTTTTCCTTCCCTGAATTTTCCTGATATTATCGCGTCACCGCTGAGATCACTATCGTTTTTTTTTTTTTTTTTTTTTAAGTTTTCAAAATATTCTTACGCATTTATTAATTAAGACTAACTAACTAACCATCACGCCGTTTCCCCGCAGGGGTAGGCAGAGAGGACGGACCGCCAAACAACTCGGTCTTGGCACACACTCCTTGCCTCATTCACATTCATACATCGTCTCATACATACTCTTCTATTGTTCTGACTCTTGACATGGCCCGACTCAAATATCTGATTCACTTGGTCATGCCATGTCTTCCTCGGGCGTCCTCGACTTCTGCTACCATTCACATTTGCATCGTATATTCTCCTTTCTTCGCTCATTCGCTCTACATGCCCAAACCATCTAAGCGTCCCTTTCTTGATCTTACTCATTAAGCTTACATCAGCCTTGCTGATGTAAGCTTAACGAGTAAGTCAAGGTCTCTTTGCGGATCTCCACATTCCTCACACGATCATACATGGTTTTACCACACATACGCCTCAGAGATCTCATTTCAACAGCATTCAATCTACTTTCATCCTTTCTTTGCCAGTTCCATGCCTCACTTCCATACATCAGGGTAGGCACCAGCACTCCATTGTGGACTGCTAACTTCGCTTCTTTGGACAATTTTTTGTTAGCGCCAACTGCGTTCAGTCCTCCATTAATGGAGTTACCTGCATTTACTCTTCTTTCAATATCTCTGTCAGCCTTCCCATCTCTCGTAAAAATGCTTCCTAAATACACAAACTCATCCACCTGCTCCAAGCATTCCTCATTCACAGCTATATTTCACACTGTTTTCGTACTTTCTCTTTCAAACACCATTACTTTAGACTTACTAACATTCATCATTAACTCATTCTTCATGCATACTTCGTTCATCCTAGACACGAGAGACTGTAGATCATCTATACTATTAGCAATCAGCACCGCATCATTAGCATACAACAGGCAACATACTTTCAAATTTTTCAAATTCGCGCCCAATCCCACCTCTTTCAATTCTTGCATACAATTATCCATGTATAGATTGAATAACCACGGTGACATTACGCAGCCTTGTTTAACACCTTTTGTGATATCAAACCACCCCGTAAAATCACCGTTCACCCTAACACATGCAACGCTTCCCTCATACAGAGACGCAATTGCCTGAGTCAGATTCGTATTCACTCCATACTTGGACAACACCTTCCATAGCTTTTTCCTGTCGACTCGGTCGTAACATTAATAATATCAAAAAAGCAAAAGAAATGTTAAAAAACTCATTGTTTCTTGACTCACTTGACAAGGTGCTGAAAAAAGAGAAAAATCTGCCTGCAGATAAATATTATAATAATACTATGTATAAATATTATTTTATGATATTATTTCAGCGAGCCGTATTATTGGCGGGGAGCTGACAGAGAAGAACCAGTTCCCCCACTCGGTGCGGCTGTCCGTGGTCACCGTGGATGACTTTGAGTACACTTGCGGGGGCTCCCTCATCGCCCCGCTGTGGGTGCTGACCACCGGCTTCTGCGTTGTCAAGTAGGCGCTTTATTTCTAATTATTTGCAAATTATAAACTAAATCCGACCCTTCTTAAAATGCCTCACATATCTATTCTCTACAGTTTTACTATAAACTAGATGAGTTCATAAATAGTACATAATAACTAAATCTTTATTTACACAGTTGGTTCCTGAAAAACTGTGTGAAAATTGAATATGCACTATACATATTAACCCTAGGTGTGCGCGAGACTTGAACTCGAGTGCTGTAAAGAAACTGGGTTTTGGGTTCTGAAAAATAAACAAAATATAGTTTGTCTGCATAGGAATTTTTTCTTTTCACCAATCCTGCAAAGTCATCAGGATAGGAATATTTACCATCTCTTTCACTCAAACAGTGTTAGAAAGAGAGAATACTGCGCTTTCAGTTTGCATTAAAAAAATTACCATAAATGTTCTCGAAAAATTAAAAATAATTCTACAAAACAACATTTAGCATTTCGAAAATATTTGTCAAGGCTTGCAAATTTTTAAATAAATATTTTTATTATTTTTTTAATGATAAACTAATGTTTATAAGACAAGGTTTTATGCATAGCATAAAGGAAAACAAATAATTATAAGCAATAATTAGTCCCCTGAAATATCAATACAAATTGAAAATATATCCCGAGTAAAAATAAATGCCGCCAACGGGAATTGAACCCGTGCCTTCTGATGTCCGGTCAGGTGCTTTGTAACCACTGAGCTATGTCGGCTTATTTCCAACCTGTCAAGTAATTCAATATGTTCTAGTACCTCAATCAACAATTACTGCTTATTATATTTTTTCCACCTGTAAACAACCAACTTTATTTTTGTTAGTGCTAAATTTCTCACTAGATGGCGTCGAGACATATTATATCTTCATTTGTTGGTGAAATTGTACAGCGCCCTTGAGGTGATTTTTCACAAAAACGGCGCTATACAAATTATCCAATTATTATTATTATTATTATTATGAAATATTTTTGACTTGTTAAATATTATTATTTTTTTAACGATAAACTAATGTTTATAAGATAAGGTTTTGTGCATAGAATAAAGGATAACGAATAATTAGTCGCCTGAAATATCAGTACATATATTTTTATATTAAACGAAAAAAAGTGAAGTGACAGTAACTTTTTAATACCTTCGTGTATTTTTTTTATTTTTTTATTTTTTTATTTATTATTGTGATGTATTTATAATTTTACTGGTCTTCCATTAAAAGCCTTAGCTTGTGGATGGAAGAAGAGTTAACATTTCACATATTATGTACAAATAAAGTCACGTGTACAGTTAATACAATGCAGTTAATACAGTTAATACATTTTATATAATTATAATTACTATTTACTATAATCATGTATTTCAATATATATGTATGTGTAGGTAATATAGACACATGGCAATCAGACCCGTTAACTAAAATATGTAAACATATATGTATTCAGTAAGGAGAAAAACAAGTAAGATTTTTAGTGTGACATTCTCTAAAATACTTTTTGATGGAGTTCAGCAATTGAATTTTGTTCCTAATGCTTCTGATTTCTATTGGTAGGTTATTGAAAAAGAATTTTCCTTGGTGAGTATAATGGTGTTGTGCAAAAGAAGTGTTTAATTTGGGGCACACAAATACATGTTTAAGTCTAGTACGATTTTCAGTTATGAATGCGTATTTATCTTTTTCTTTTATAATTTGTATAATTGAATTTTTTATAAATAAGTTTTTAAATGTTGGAACTTTGAATTCTTCGAATATGCTGTCAGTTGGGAAGTCTGGAGGTTTTTTTAGTATAATTTTTATTATTAGTTTTTGAACAATTTCTATGGGGGTCAGATTAGTTTTGTAAGCTGCTCCCAACTGATAATGGCATACTGAAGAATAGACTGTACTAATGCGTAGTATATTGAGTATAGGTTTTTCGTTGATAAAAAGTTTCGTATCCGTAAGAATATATGAATTAACTTCCTAACTCTTTTTATTGTATGGTCGATGTGATCTTTCCATTTTAGGTTTTTATCTATGATTATTCCAAGATATGTAATTTTATCCGCTATTTTCAGAAGTGAACATTTTTGTTGGCAGTGATTAGTATCGTGTTGTGCGAGAGAATGATTATGTAAGAATATTTGAAGATTTGGAGGTACAATGTTAGTGTTAATTTCGAAAGGAATGACATATGTTTTATCACTATTTAACGACAAGAGGTTATTGTCAAACCATATTTTTAGATTATTTATGTCTTCTGTAGCTTTTAGATTAATTTTTTCCAAAGTTTTTTCTTTTATTATAAGGACTGTATCATCAGCGTAAGAGATAATTTGGCCATGCAATGGTTGAATAAATATGTCGTTTACATACAAAATGAACAATATTGGTCCAAGCACGGTGCCCTGTGGGATACCAAAATTTGATGTTTCTTGGTCGCTAGTTTGGTCATTTATTTTAACAAATTGTGCACGATTGTTCAAATAACTTTCTATCCATTGGACGGCTTTATCATTGATGTTATTTAATTTCAGTTTTTTGATAAGCTTTGCGTGTGAGATACTATCGAATGCTTTTCTTAGGTCTATGAATATTCCTGCGCATTTATTTCCTTCATCAAGTGCAGAGTATATAAATGATGTTACATTTGCTATTGCATCTTGTGTGCTTTTTGTTTTAAGAATCCGAATTGATTGGAATGTAATATTTTATTGTTTTCTAGAAAAGCAACAACCCTTTTTTTCACAATCTTTTCAAATATTTTTGCTATATTCGATATTAGTGATATCGGTCGATAATTTGAAACATTTTGCGGGTCGCCGGTTTTAAATATAGGGGATATTATAAATTTTTTATAATTTGTTGGGAATATGCCTTTAGTCAGACTGAGATTGATAAGGTGGTTTAGTGGTTTCAGTAGATACATTTTCATTTCTTTAAGAATTTTCACAGAAATGTGGTCAAAACCTGGAGAGGATCCGTCTTTCATGCTTTCTATTACAAGTTGAATTTCAGTTTCGGTAGTTTTTTTAAAAGTGGATAGTGTATTTTGTTTTTGGGTATTAGTTGTTATAGTTTTAGGTGTGTGTACAGATTTAGTGATTTTATCAGCGAGATTGTTTCCTACTTTAGAGAAGTAAGAATTAAAAATGTTTGCTGTTAGTTTTGGGTCTTTGGATACATCTATGATATTATTTTCATGTTTTAAATATTTTATAGAATTATTTTTTTTCTTATTTTCAATTGCATAATTTACCATTTTCCAAATAACTTTTAGATTGTTTTCTGAAGTAGAGATTATTTTTTTAAAGTAGTCGTCTTTACTTTTTTTAATTAAAGCTGTTAATTTATTTCTATATTTTTTGAGAACTATCTTAGCATTTTCATCGTGTGGATTTTTAATTGTATTTTTATATAGCCTTTCTTTTTCTCTGATAGATTTTATTAGGCCACAAGTGATCCAAGGTTTTATACGTCTGAATTTTGAATTCGTGTATAATGAGACCTCTGTTGTGGAGGTTTCAATATGATCCATAATTTGTTTTTCAAACATATTTGAGCATTGTTCGACATCGTTAGATTGTAGTATCGTACACCAAGTTTCTGCTTTCAATTTTTTCTCTAAAGTGGCAATATTTGTGGTTTTTTTAATAGTAGTTGGAACCTTAATTTGTGATTTTATTTCATTATCATACAATAATAAGCAAGTGTGGTGGTCAGTAATATTCGTTTGCCAAATCATTGTTTTGATTTTGTATAGGTTTTGTAATTTTATGTTTATCCAAATATGATCTAAGCAAGACGATTTTTGTCCGTGCATTTCTCTAGTATTTTTGTTTATGCATGATTTAAAATCTAATTCAGTCATACAATTTAGGAACTCATTTTTGAAAATATTTTCTGATTTTTCGTTAATGTTAATATTAAAATCACCCGCGATAAAACAGGTTTTATTTTTAAGCGGTAGTAATATATTTTTCAGTTGAGTTATGAAATGTGAAATATTTGATTCGTGTGTTCTGTAAATGGCAATTATGTGATAAATATATTTATCGAGTTTAATTTCGATTTGAATACAGTTAGTCAGTAATATTGGGTGTTCTAAAGTCGTGACAATACTGAATTTGGTGTGAACGAATATTGCGATTCCACTATTTTTATTGATATTTATTTTAGTTGGGATGTATGTATAGTTAGGAAGTTGAAAGGCTGGTGACTCATCATTTGTAAATGTCTCTGTTAATATTATACAGTCTGGTTGTAATATTAGATTATTGATTTTAATAATAAATTCATCAAAATTTTGAAACATACTACGAATATTTTGGTGTAATATGAATAAACCGTTAAATTTGTGTGGGAAAAATTCATTACATGTCTCTGTGCTTGCACATTCGTATTCATGGATTTTGTAGAAATTTTCTATTTGGCTAGCTATAAAATCATCATTTAAAATTAATTTTAATTCATTTAGAGCAATTGATAGCACATACATCCATAAGCTTGCCAAAACTATGAAGAATTAAATTAAAAGAATTACGCTCCGTTATTATAATTATATCGGTATCGTGTCTATTAGTGAATAAAGTGTACTTATATCTGTTGCGAATGTATAACATGAGTATATAAATAATAGATAACATAAGCATATAAATAATATAAAATATAAGCATAAAGAGAAAATAAAACATGAGCTTAAAGAGATTAAAAAACATAAGCATATAAAGAAAATAAAACATAAGCATATAAAGTATACCAGTGATATATGGATTTGGTTGTTGCGGATATTTAACATAAGCGTGAAAAGTATGCATAACATTGGCATAAGTATACAGAGTATGCATATAGTTGTTGCGAGTATATATCACGAGCATATAAAGCATAAGCATATAAAGCATATAAAATATAAGTATATAGAGAAAATAAAACATAAGCATAAGCATGTAAAGTACATAGGTGTTATAGGGATTTAGTTGTTGTAAGTATTTTACATAATTATATTTTAAATATGTTTATTTATGTTTGTTTATTTATATTTAAATATGTTTTTTTAGTTTTATGTATAGTAGTAATTTACACAATAAAAACCATCGGTAAGCGACTTTAAAAACTGTTTAATATTAATGTAATATATTAATATTTTTAATTATATATGTCGATCTGTAATACTAACATCTGAAAGTCTTTAATCAGCTTTCAAGAAGAGTATTTTATTTTGAAATACCTTTCGAAAACATCGAATTTATCAGAAATCGCATTTTCTCAAATATTTTCCGCACAATCTGCATTCTGGTTTTATCAATTAAAGGTGTTGTGGGAATTTCTGAATAATATTCTATAATAATTGCATGTTATTAGAAAGAAGCACATCGACGTATTGCTCGGCGCTAATAAACTCGGGGAGGGGATAACCATTCGGAGCAAGAAATTCTTTAATCACCCCCAGTTCGAGGACATCAACTTCAACTATGACCTTGGCCTTGTTGAACTGTACACGGATCCATGTGACTGTAAGTAGAAACTTCTGTAACTTGCCTTCTGGTGTATCGCTGAGAGCACTGTTACTTCTCTCTCCATCTCTTAACGACCTCCGTGGCCAAATGGTTAAAATCCTCAGCTAATCGAATCCATATTCCTGATGTGGGAAAATAAACTTCATTTATCTAATATGTCATATTTAAGATCATGGACCTAATAAACGCTGGACGGAACTATTCGAGATAAATTTGAAGGCGAGGGGGAAGATGTATGAAAATATCAATTAATTTATCTAATATGTGATATTTAATATCATGGACGGAACTATTCGAGATAAATTTGAAGGCGAGGGGGAAGATGTATGAAAATGTCAATTAATTTATCTAATATGTGATATTTAATATCATGGACGAAACTATTCGAGATAAATTTGAAGGCGAAGGGGAAGTTGTATGAAAATATAAAAACCTGCTTAATTTTTTTAATAACATATTTATCCCATTCCCAGTCTCATCAAATTCCTAAAAAAAGAAGTAAGCCGTTATAATTGCATTAAAAATATGAAAACACGATTAAAATAGTAACAATAGTACCACTTCGCATACAAATCACATCAAAAGTTTGTCGTACAAGATGGCTGCCAGGCAATTTCCCTTCGCCTTACATTTGGCTTACATGCCATTCATATAAAATCGCATTAATGCTCCGTCCAGGACTTTTTAGGTTCATGTTAAAATAACGCAGTTACAGTTAAAATAACGCAGAAATTTGATACCTAAGTATATACAATAAATCAATCAACTACATTTTGCACATCCTGAGTCTTAACTTTGCTGGTTTTTAATGGATTACATTTGACCAAATGAGACAGTTCTATTTGAAGTCATAAAATGTATCAGAGCGAACTTATATTGAAATATTTTTGAGCTAAATATATCTACAACATTTGAGTATGTATATGTTTCCCAAATTTTGGATTCGTCAGGCGCGTAATACAGCAAAGTTTTAGAAGAATTGCTACAATAGTCTGGTAGGTACTGTCTTGTAGTCTTGGGCAACTGGCTAGAATTTCAATAACACAACCAACTGGTTATTACCCTCTGAATAACTGGTTGTTAAACGGTTATATGGTTATTTGGTTATTTCGTTGTATAGGTATATAATAGTTACTTCGCGAGCCGGCAACTGGCAACATGACTGTCGGCTACAGTTGCCACCAGTTGCCAGTTGCCACTGGCTGCTGGCTATTTGGCTGGTTGTCTGGTTGTCTAGTTTTAAGTTTTCAGTTGTCAGTTCAGTAGTTAGTAGTTATCATGGTTGTGGAATTATTTCAGGTTATGGTTTTGACCGTGGGTATTAAGTATCGGGTTAGTTTGTGACCCACTAAAAGGAATAGCGCTATCTCTATACATATATGCAGCGCGAGTACATACAACGCTACTTTATTCGCCAGTTACAAGCAGAGCAGGAATCGGAAATCTCTTGGAGGGCACAAAATAAATAATGTTTATGATTTGCATAATTTTTATTGTTTGCAGTTTTGTAGTGTAAGGTGGGTTGCATGTACATTATGAAGGAGACAACATCGTTGAAGTATTTTTAAATAAATACTTCCCATATAAAATATTTTATAAGTATGCATATATTGTATATAGGTAAATGTATAGTAATATTATGGTAAAACGCACTTGCAGTGAAATTTCACACAACTGCTGTACAAAATAAAGATGACATAGTAAATAAAATCTATAAATTTCTCAAAAATGATACACGAAGGCAGCTGATAGCAACTTGTTATTATTACATAATATTTTATTGACTGCATTACTTAAATTTAAACACTTAAGTAAATGTTTTATTATATTTCTTTTTTGTTACAAGCAGAGCACAATAATATCCTCACTGGGATATCCCCCTGGGGGCTGAGGATTTCATTTACATGTTAAAATTTGAAAGTTATAAAAATTTATTTCAAATTCAAATAAATCATAGCCTGGCAACTGAGAACGGAAATTCCAATGATGATTAGCACGTAATATTTCAGTACCTGCCTGTTAACCTTTCACATTACTTAAAAGTTACATGATTCCTGGAAAGCAATAATTACAAGGGGCAATTAAATTTACTTTCAATGGGACACAACACACAACCCTGGATATATCATCAACCATACACAGAAAGGGATAGCGTCTTACAAACTATATACGCCTATCTCGTTTCGCCTCACTAAAGAAAAAAAAAAGATAAACATGCAGCCCATATAGCGCCGTCTCTTTTCGTCATGGTCAGAATAGTTTTGAACGGCCCATGGCCCATGTGATATGGTGATGTGAGTTGCGAGATGGTTGCGAGTTGCGAGTTAACCATAACCATCCAACAACATCCACAACCGAATAACCAAATAACCAAATAACCGAGCTCTCGCCAGCGTAGTTGCGGTTATTTTCAAATAACCGTTGTATAGTTGGTTATGTTGTACAACTACCAAGACTACTGTCTTGTAACTGTCCTGCCATGAACATGGAACGAAATTTAACAATAATAATAATATTTGGCTAATTTCTATAGGGCCGTTTTCGTGAGAAATCACCTCAAGGGCGCTTTACAAATATATTTCTTAAATAGTTGACACTAGAACTACTGACTTAAAACTAGTGACTTACGTCTGAGACTTATATCTAGAGACTTACGACTAAGGCCTATAACTACTATCTTAATAAAATATATATTTACATATGTAGAAACTTTTAACTAAAATTAACATTAACAATTTAGTTTTACAAGCGCCAGAAGAAGGAGGAAGTTCTATTATATTAGGGTGTTTATAAAATTAGTTTTTATTATTAGCTGGAAATATATCTTAAATGGATGAATGAAATTAATCGTCGATCTTTAACGCATTTAATTGATTCATCTGCCAACAATTAAACCGATTTACGTGTTATCTTCCCGCTGATATTGTCCATTGTCCATTGGAAGGCAAGTCAATAGCATTTTGACTTTATCATAAGTAGTTGAACGCAATCGCTAGAAAATGTATGTGTGTGAATCATCAATTACGGTATAAAAAAGAAAAAAATGCAATATTTGGATAGAATGACAGATTTATGGAAATGAGTGTCTGAAAAAGTGAGTTTTAACAAAAGGAAAAAAAAAAGCAATATTTGGATAGAATGACGGATTTATGGAAATGAGTGACTGAAAAAGTGAGTTTTTAATTTGGATCTAAATTCAGTTAGGCTGGTTATACATCTCAATTCTATAGGAAGTTTATTCCAAGCCTTAGGGCCGGATACTCCGAATGCACGATCACCAAACTTAGTGTTCGGATTTCGCTTAGGCTCTTTCAACCTTCCAATTGAGGATGATGTCGCTGATCTGAGAGTTGACTGACTTAGACCAGTATTTTCCGGAATGCATAGCTCAGAAATATACGGTGGCGCCATTTCGTTGATAGCTTTAAACACCATCCAGCATAGCTTGTACTGGATGTAAGCAACTCAGGGGTATTCAATAATGAGTCATAATTTTAAACAAACATTAAATACCAAATAATTCGTCGTTTGGATAATTTTAATAAATTTAATGAATTAAGAAGGTAGCTGTAATCTAGGCATTCTCTAGGAATACCTATTCTAAAATTTACAGTGGACTTGTTATGGATCTTAGTTCCGGAGGGAGTTTATTCCAAGACTTCGGCCCAGATACTCCGAAAGCCCGATCACCAAACTTAGTATTTGCCTTGCGCTTAGGTTCCATCAGTCTGCCTACAGCTGATGATGTTGCTGATCTAAGAGTTGACTGCCTCAGACCAGTATTTTCCGGGACGCATAGTTCAGAGATGTAGGGTGGGGCCATTTCATTGATAGATTTAAACACCATCCAGCACAATTTGTACTGGATTCTTTCAGGGCACTTGAGTCAGTGAAGGTTACGAAGGTGTTTTGAAATGTGCGAATATTTTGAAAAGTGAAATTTGAAATTGTGGGGTTTGTTGCGAGGTCGAAGGAAAGGAGATGGAAAAGAGGAAGGTGAGGTAGTAAATAAAGTACCGTTGTTGAAGTATTATTGTATTGTGCATTCTATGAGCAGCTTCTATCAAGCCGGTGAGACTTCTGAGCCAAACCCAAGCCAAGAATAACTGGGAAAACACGTTGGTGCAGATCCCGGGATGGGGATATGAACAAAACGGTGCGTATTCATTTTTACTCTTTTCAAAGGTTTTTTTAAGAAAAAAATTTAATAAAGTGGATAGAGTACTCTCTCTAATTAGTGAAATCCGTGAAATATTAGTATCCTTTTTTATATTAGCTCCACACAGAAGGCCCTGAGGTGTGGAGGGTCTTTTTAGGAGAAAGGAAGGAGAGGAGTTTCTGTGAAGTAAAAGGGTACGAGGTGCGGGTAGGAATCCGGGGGTCAGTGTGTCCAGGAGTGATGGACGAATGAATCCATCCCTCCCACTACGGTGCAAGGCGACGTTCCCAGAGAGTCTTGCTGAAGAGGTCAAAAAGCCTTCCTCAACCAGTCTCTGAGATCCGGCCTGCCATGCAGTTGATGGGCAGACGCATCCGCCACCAAGATACTGACAAACCTCACCCCATGAACCCGGACACCCCTGCTAAGTCACTTGGGGAGACCTATGGCGGAGGTGTTGGTTATCCAATAAATGGTTCACGGGGTGGGGGTACCCATACCCGCCTCCCAAACTGAGGATTCTCCACTTAAATTTCATCACTGTGTTCACCACCACTATGAAATTCAAATGGGATGGCATATATATATATATATACAATGTCAGGCACGTGTAAGAGAGATAATTCATGCTAAATGAGCTAGAATCAAAAGGTATTAAGTCAGTAGCTACATTGGTTTCCATTTGAATCTATATGGAATTTCTAGTATTTTTTTCATTCTATATTCTACGGTTAGTAATACGATTGTATTACTGTTATTTTCTTAATCCTTAGGTTTTATATCTCATTTTATGCTCCACGTTTCACTCTCGTGATTGACAATTTGTATTTGATATGTCAATTTGAATACGTAGGAAGGACTGTGTCTAATGTGCAACGCTACGTGACGATGCGTGTAATCTCCAATCAGCAGTGCGCCACGCACTACGAACCTGACTTTATCACGCACCACACTATGTGCGCCGTGGGTGATAGCAACTACACGCACACAGCTTGCCACGTGAGTATCGTTGCTAAGTCATTTATTTATATAATTACGGTACGAGTTTCAACTGGCACCGTTTTTAGGGTTAAATTTATTTATTAACGCCCTGTTGGGCTTTTAAAACAAAATTGACATTTGGTTACATTACGTCAGTATAACAGGATACAATAATATAGTTGTAGCACACATAACTAACATAACTATTTTAAACTATTACAAATACTTAGAATAGGTTATTTCACAGAAGTTGAACAATTAATCAAATTTCAAAGTTAATTTTTAAATCCTGTAAAAGTTCTATTCAAGTTGTGTTATTATATTGTTATAGGTCAGTTGCTTCAAAGAATTGAAATAAAAACAGAACTCCAATAGAACATTCACAGAACTTGAAAATGAACTTTGAAATTTGATGAATTATTCAAATTCTGCGAAACAACCCATCCTTAGACTATGATTTACATTGAATTTAAATAATAAGACCTTATGCAGTAGATAAAACAAGTATAAAATATGAAAGTGAGAATATATGTACATATACGCAAACAATTATTTATGTGTGTTATAAACCAGTAAACAAAAAAAAGATAATAATTTACTTGTAAGGGTGTAGAATATTAATAGTAATATAGAATATTGTAAAGCTGAAGGGAGTGGGAAGGAAAGGAAATGGGTAGAGAAAGGTCACTAAATAAGGTTAAAATCATTTCAAGCAATGTTTCGAAACAATGGAATTTCAGCAAGGCGATACTTGGTTATCTACCAATGGAAAATGTAATTAAATGTGAATACCGTGCAAGAGTCCCAACTGCTCCCAACCGTCTGGAGATGGTCTGGAGCTAGTGAGACTACTACATCCCCAACTGGGGTATGTTGTGAGGCTGAACGTAGTGGGGAGGGAAGTAGATGGGGGAGAGAATGGCGGCGAAGTACCTGCCTAATGTTTTATTTTTCCACTGACAGGGTGACAGCGGCAATGGGCTGCTGTTCATAGACGCGGATGGTCAATTCACCCAGATAGCGGTGGCCAGCTTCGTCAGCTCGGCCAGCTGCTTCGAGAGTCCTGCAGGCTTTGTCAAGCTCGTCGGGCAGCATCTGGGCTGGATTCAGCAGGCCACGGGCTTGCAAATCCACAACTAGATTATGTTCCCACCACAGCCAATAAAAACTAATTTATGTTCTCACCACAACCAATTAAACCTTGCTAAATTTGCAATGTTCTTAACACAACCAATAAAAAATAGATGTTCCCTTCGCAACAAATATAAATTAGGTAATATTCCCACGAAAACTGATTACATATGGGTATATATTTGATGTCATCCAACCAAATGTATAAACCCCTAAAAAAGGCGGTAATAATTAAATAAATAAAATTATTTATCTTCAAAAACTTATCATACAATGTAAGACATACATTTACAATTAAAAGTGTCATTTATATTATGTGTGTGCATTTGAATTATAATTCCTCATCTGTTGGTTATATAGCGTTGTCTGTTTTGCAATGATATAATAATAATAATAATGATTCGATTATTTGTATAGCGCCGTTTTCGTGAGAAAATCACCGCAACAATTTATGTTGATATACATGGTTAAGGTGGTGGAGGTTTGTCTTGACCGAATCTCTGTTTTAATTGAGGTAAAACAAGTTTCCTTGCCAGTTGTTTCATCTGCAGCTGTTGAAAAGGGACCTTTCCATAGGTTCCGTATTTTCGCACGACTGATATAGTACATATGTGTTTATTCCACATAAAATTACATATTATTGTTGACTATACGCCTGTAAGTTACTATAAGAGATTCACACTAATACTGGCAACCTGCCTCAGAGATGGAAAGTAAATATTTACATTATTTCTGACCACCCGCCTACCAGACGGGTCAATTTGCATACGACGAATACTGTTACTGCACCGACGATGCAATTGGATGCAATGCACACTGATCGGTAGAGCAAGAGATCCTAGGAAGATACTTGGAGGGATGGAATGGTAGGTCAGAAGGAGAGGGAAATATAGGATTAAATATATGCTTGCCATCTAACAGACGCCCACGTCAGCAATTAAAGGTTACTAAGGAACTGCATTGAAAAATATTATGGTTTAAAAATATATCTTCATATTGATCAACAAATGCTGATTCTGAATATTTAAGTTTTATTATAATAATAATAATGTTTATTTCAGCTGGACAGAGCGGTGTGTGCAATGCTCTGCCTGCCATAAAAGTTATATATTATCATACATAGAATTTATAAATCGTCTATTAAAAATGAATAAAACACCATCTCATTAAAACACACTGTTTGGTTGGTACGACTGAACTGCTAATTGATCACAACCAGTCTACGTGAGTAATATATCTATGGCCTATAAAATCCACATCAAGGTTGCCAATTCGTATAGAATTCCCCAAACTGAGAGGAATTTGTAACATCTTTTGAGAATTTATCAGCAGCATATTGTTAATTGCACAGTATTTTTAAGATCTTGGTCATAAAGATTTTGGGTAGGTTATATATTGCTCTGTTTCTTTGAAGTCAGGAAAGTTTCATAGAAGTTTTACTGAATAACATTCAGTATTTAGTCTTGTGACATCACTATACCGGGATTGCTGAGGCAGAAGAGCTTCCACTTCTCTTTGTTTCGCGCATGCAATTCATCTAGCAGTTTTAGATATTCTCTACAAGAAATCTAAACCTAAATCCTTACCAGAAGATGATAATGAAGACAACAGACAGTTTCTGTCGAAATCAGTCAAATTGATGCATTTCTCTGTATCGGAATTAGACATTTAAATTTAAATCTGTACAAAAAAAACTTAATAGAGCTATTTATTGATCGTAGATCTAAATCTAGGAAAATGCTACAAGAATGTTTTCACAACTTTTCACCCACAATTCAGAATGAGTTTGATTGAATCCAAATTCATTTTATTATATTTTGCGAACTCGGACAAATTCATATACTTTCGGAATCAGATTTATTGGATTGGTTCTGGCCGGTACGACACACTTCTACTATTAATACAGATTATTATACTATGGACACCACATGGAGCATGATATTAGCAAACGGTCAACCTTTTAGAGTCACAGCTCCGCTGATTCCCTGTTCTCCGGCACCTCCAACATTATTAGAGTAGTGTCCTACTTTTCCAGGGTAGATAACTTTCCCATTTCCATAAATTACCTTATAACTACCAGCAGCGGAAGCAGGTTTTTTAGTATCGAATCCCTCTATACCAGTTGATCCAATATTACCACCAGTGATGACTTTTTTCCTAAAGTATTCATTCATATTGCCTGTACTGTCAGTTTCGTCAATGTTATAACTTCCGGAATCGTCAGAATTTGCACCAGCGGTGTCTGTTTTGTCAATATATTGAACTGTATTGTCTGTACTGTCAGTATTGTCAGCATTTCCAAAGTTGTAACTATCAGCAGCACCAATATCACCAGTATTTACATTGGGGAATGCAGATTTTATAGAATAGATCTTTCCCCCAGTACTATCAGTACTGATGCCGGAATTGTCACTATTTGTTGAATAACCAGTATTTCCAGATAAGTAGTTAGTATTCAAGGTAGTTTGTCCATTGTTGTAGCCTATCTTGTCACCATTCTCAAAAGTGACAGTGATTTTCTTTCTAGAACCCTTTTTGCCAGTATCGAAGCCAAAAATACCAGGGTTTAGGGAATCCACAGAATTCCCAGTGGTGTAGATAGTTTCGCCACCATTAAATTCTGTTTTACCGGCATGGGCTCGAAAGCTGTCACCACCACCAATTTCATCATTATTTCCACCGGAGAATGCGGTTTTTGCAGAATAAATCTTTCTCCCAGTATTAAAGTTGAAATTGCCATTATTTTTGGAATCATCGTCTGTATTGCCTGTTGAGTAAATACCATAGGCAGTTTTACCAGTCCTGCCAAAGTTGTCATCATCACTAATATCACCAGTATTTCCCCCGGTATTGCCTGTTGAGTAAATGCCATTAAAGGCAGTTTTACCAGTCCTGCCAAAGTTGTCATCATCACTAATATCACCAGTATTTCCCCCGGATGCACTTTTCATAGCATAGATCTTTCCCCCAGTATTGAAGTCGAAATTGCCACTATTTTCGGAATCATCTCCCGTATTGCCAGATGAGAAGATAGAATTCAAAGCAGTCTCACCAGTGTTGTATTCAATCTTGTCAGTATTACTGATCCCACCAGTAATGCCACTAGTGAAGATATTTTTCTTTGTGGAAACCTTTTTGCCAATATTTTCAAGATCTAAGCCCGTATTGCCAGCGGAGTACCTAGTTATGTCACTAGCAGTTTTACCAGAGTCGTAATCAGAGCTATCAACATCCCCAATATCATTAGTATTTCTGCCAGAGAATTTGTTGAAGCCGAAATTTCCACTATATCCGGAATCATCGCCTGTAGATTTAAAGGCAGTTTTACCAGTGGTGCCAAAGTTGTCATCATCACTAATGTAGCCAGTATTTTCACCGGATGTACTTTTCATATAATTGCCACTATTTTCTAAATCTCCAATATTTCCAGATGAGTATATAGTACCAAAGGTAGTTTCACTAGTGTCATGCCCAACTTTGTCAGTATTACCGGTCCTGCCAGCAGTGCCACTAGCTAAGATATATTTCTTTATAGGGACTTTTTTGCTAGTATTAATGTCATAATTGCCAGTATTTTCAAAATCTAAGCCATTACTGCCAGCGGAGTACCCAGTTATGCCACTATCAATGGCAGTTTCTCCAAAGTTGTAACCAAAACTGACAGCATCACCAACATCTTTAGTATTTCCTCCGGAGAATGTAGTTTTTAAAGCATAACTCTTTCGCCCAGTATTGAAATCAATATTGCCACTTTTTCCCGTGCTGACAATATCACCAGCATTTCCACCGGATGTAGTTTTCATAGTATAGATCTTTCCCCCAGTGCTTAAGCCGGAATTGTCACTATTTTCTGAATCACCAGTAATTGCAGATGAGTAGATAGTATTAAAGGCAGTTTTACCAGTGTCGTAGCCAATCTTGTCAGATTCACCAATCTCATCATTAGTGGCTTTCTTTGTAGAAAACTTTCTGCCAGTATTAAAGCCAGAATTTTCATTGTCTTTAAGATCAAACCCAGGATTTTCAGTGGTGTACATAGTTTTGCCAGTGTAGTACCCATTGCTGTCAGTATAACCAATATCACCAGTATTTCCACCAGAGAATGCTGTTTTTATACCATAATTCTTTCCCCCAGTATTGAAAATGATATTGCCACTATTTCCGAAATCATCGCCAGTATTGGCAGATGGGTATAGAGTTTTTAAGGCACTTTTTCTCGTGTTGTAACCAAAGCTGGCAGAATCACCAATATCACCAGTATTTCCACCAGAGAATGTAGTTTTCATAGCATAACTCTTACGCCCACTATTAAAGTCATTATTTTTGGAATTATCGCCAGTATTGCCAGATGAGTATATACTTTTAAAGGTATTTTTTCCTGCGGTGTAACCATTGCTAAAATTATCCAGGTTTTCAGAATCAAAGTCAATATTGTCAGTTCTGTAGATAGTTTCGGCAGTGCTTTCAGTATTTTCAGTTTTACCACTGGTGAGGAAATTTTTCTGTCCATCAGTATTGTAGTCAAAATTATCAGTATCATACGCAATTTTACCTGAATCCAATACTTCTTTGGCATCAGTATAACCAGTTCCACCAACATTGCTTTTAGCAGTGTGCACAGTTTTCTGCATAACATTTTTCCCAATATTATAACCAGTGTTAAATTGTAGATTGTCAGAGTCAGCAGAATATCCAATATCCTCATTGATACCTGTATTCCCGGTGATCTCAGAGGTGATAAATGTTTTCTTCTTATTAAACATACCAATGCCGTCAACGATATTGCCATTCTCACTGACAGGATAATCCGTATCAGAAATAACCTTTATCTTAGGTTTGTATAGATCATTGTCAGTGTTATATAAAGTTTTGTGAATCGTGATAACGCTTTTGCCACTATTAAACATATTTTTTCCAGTTTTATAGCCAGTATCCTCAGCACCATCCAGGCCAAAGTCAACTATACCTGGAGTAAATACTGTTTTTCCAGGTTTCACAGAAAATACAGGTGTGCCAGAATTATAAACAATGTTTTCGCTGGTGGTGAATGAATTTTTACCATTATTAAACCCTTTTTTGCCAGTATTATAACCATCATTGTCGTAGACAAATTTGCCAGAATTATATAGGGTTTTTCCAGGATTTGGAGAAAATACAGGTTTGCCAGAATTAAACACTACGTTTTCGCTGGTGGTGAACGAATTTCTACCATTACTAAATCCCTTTGTGCCAGTATTATAACCACTGTCCACGATACCATCATTGCTGTAGACAAATTTGCCAGAATTGTAGACGGTTTTTCCAGGTTTTAGAGAAAATGCGGGTTCGCCAGAATTATAGAAAATGTTTCCACTAGTGGTGTACGAATTTTTACCATTACTAAACCCTTTTTTGCCAGTATTATAGCCAGTGTCCATAACACCAACATCGCCGTAGACAAATTTTCCTGAATTATAGACGGTTTTTCCAGGTTTTAGAGGATATACGGGTTTGCCAGAATTATAGACAACGTTTTCGCTAGTGGTGTACAAAGTTCTACCATTACTAAACCGTTTTTTGCCAGTATCTACGACACCATCATTGCCGTAGACAAATTTGCCAGAATTAGAGACTGTTTTTCCAGGTTCTAGAGAAAATACGGGTTTGTCAGAATTATAGACAACGTTTTGGCTAGTGGTGTACAAAGTTCTACCATTACTAAACCCTTTTTTGCCAGTATTATAGCCAGTGTCCACGATACCATCATTGCCATAGACAAATTTACCAGAATTAAGTGTGGTTTTTCCAGGTTCTAGAGAAAATACAGGTTTACCAGTATTGTAAATGGTTTCAGTGGTGATAACCCGCTTGCCGGTCGGAACTGAAACAAACATTCATGTGGCAAATATTAGAGATTATTTGGGAATCATGGGAATCCAGGAAAAAAGCCATTACTGTACACTTGAAGAACATTTTGTATAATTTTCGATAGCTTATTATGTTCTGTTCTCATAATCTATATGTTGGCCATGAAATCAAATGAAAAAATAACAAAATAGAAAATTTACAATACAGAACATTGAAAAAAACCTAACCTGAAAAAAATAAAAAAACTGACAAAATGTTTGTTTTATTGTTGTACTTACTTTGAGGATTAGACTCGAGTGCTACCATCTGTAATCAAGTTACAAAATATATTCAGTTGATAGAGCCATTTAAATAATTAAACATGAGTAGGTATTATTGTAGTTCTATGAAAGCATGCTGCCAGTTATCTCTTATTTAATAAACCAAAACCAAAATTTCTTCTGAAATCATAAGATTTGTAAGTAGGTACTTAAATACCTACTTTCAATTATAAACCACACCTTTTATGATACACTTTTTAAAATTTAAAATGAGGAATTATACAATTTGTCCAAAGAAACGTCACTATCTCAATGCAATTCTTTTTTCAATCTTTCGGTAGGTATCACAATATTGAAAAAATGCGAATAGAAAAGTCCAAATAGATATAACGATTTCACATTCGAAAATAGAATCTTAACTGAAATAGTAATGATTCTTAAAGAGCAACTTAGAGTACGAATTTGCTTGATTAATAAAGTGGATGCAGCAGATTTTCGAAAACAAATTTACAGAGAGACGAAATGCGAAATGAGCTAAAACAGAACTTTGCTACAATAATAAATCAGTCAATAATATTTTTATGCAAGTAAATTATGTCGTGTTGGTTCTTCACCTGAATATGGAATATGGAGAGGGCTATTCCTAGCTGCAATTTCAACATTCTGACAATACAATACATGCAACTCGACTGTTTTGAAATGTACTCCCTCTTATATCCGATCCATTCTACTAGTCTCGAACGGCTGACCAGGAGTTCTCAATATTTTGTTTTCTTAAATTATTATTTATTTCTGATTTCATTCATTTACCTTTTCACAAGTCAAAAGGGTCCTGGTTGTCTCTAAGAAAAGCCCCCAATCCATTCAATCTCCCTCCAGTTCTGCTTCCCTAAAATTCTTCATCCTCAGGATTATTACTTGTGGAGAAGCCTTTTTGGTGGTCAGCTATCTTCTATCCTCACGACCAATAGATCTAATCTTTGCACTAGAAACCACTCAAAATTTGTCAGATATTTAAAAAAATACATTATTACTAACTAACCATTATGCCATTTACCACAGGGATGCCAGATACATAGAATGAGACGCAGCACAGCTCTGTCCTTGTTTATATGTACATAATCCTTGATTATTCCATCTACACACTTCTGTTCTTCCGAATTTTTCTATAATTTGATTAATTATTATTAATAAAACTGAGAAAGTATACATAGTTCTTGTGAGCACTCTGTCATTTGTGGAAGTTCCCATTTTACCTCATTCCTTCGGCAGTAACCTGATCGCTTTGATAAAGTTGATCAGGGTTGTCACTGGATATTCGGCTATCTCCTAGTTCCACAATGTGTCTTCTCAGGTTTCTGAGCCTTGTTCCTGTCAGAACCGGGCATTAGAACCATAGGTAGATTGGAGTCTCTTTATATTTCCTGCATCTATTGGTGTTTTCCACTCTCAACAGCTGCATTGTCTTCTGAGATGGCAGTGTACCTTTAGTAATCCTACCAGTTTCCTCAGCAAGTTGACTGTCCGTATTGAGTAGTTGCCTGGCCTGGCCCGTTTATGAGTAGTTTGGACTGTCTTTCATTCATGACTGTCATTCCGGGTGCCCTCTCCCATTCCTTCCAGAGCTGGATTTGATCCATCTTTCAATTCGTAGTTTAGTGAGGTAAACTGCCACTCAGCTGTCGTGGATCCCGCTAATTTGACTCATTTAATTTACTTTCTAAACCATCTAATTGTCCCTATCATAATCAAGTTCATTACAATTACATTAGACGTTCTTTGTAGATATCCTTTGTAATTTGGTGATTCATGTTTTTACCAAAATAAGCCTAAGGGTTCTCACTTCTACGGCAATCAATGAACTTTCATTCTTTCTCTGCAGGTTCCATCCTCACTGCCATACATCATGTTTGCTATCAGAACTTCACTTTGGACTTATTAGCAACCACTGCATTCAGTTTTACATTAAAATGAATAATCAATGCATGTAAAATATTGAGAATCATCTGTTTATTAAATTAATGATTAATTTGTTCCATTTTTTCACCTTTTCTTTGAATCTACAAAACGAATAGCATTATGCATGGCTTGATTCTCTAAAAAAACTGATTTAAATTAATTCAGCAGAAACATTTACAGCAAGTCAATCACACTCGTGGCAAATCAATTCTGTTGATTACTTGATTAAAAAGAATTCATACATGGCACAATCAAGTGAATCAAATAGTATCAGAATAACAGAAGAGTATGTATGGGACGATTCATGAATGTGAAAGCAAGAAGTGTGCACCAAGACCTAGTTGTTTGGCGGTTCATCCTCTCTGCTTACCCCTGCGGCGAAAAGATGTGATAGTTAGTTAATTTTTTTTATAGCAATCCTGGATACCCCTGCGATGATTAATTTGAGCTGAACAAACTGTCTAGTCATGCTGCACATTCTGGAGTGTTGGATACTTTCAGTAACGCCCTGGTTAAAGACCACCATTCAGAATCAAAACATTGCATTAAATGGTTTTAGCTGCGTTTGATGACTAGATCTGAATATCCATGTTTTTTCCCTCATTCCTTTTCCCCGTTTACTTCCCCTCCCCCTCTTCTAATAATGTTTTTATAGTTGGGGCTCTTGTGTTGTATTAAGTTTTAGTGTATGAATGGAGTGTGCCAAAACAGAGATGTGTGGCGGTGTATCCTCTCTGCCTACTCCTGCGAGAAAACAGAGAGGCGGTTAGTTAGATACCTGATTAATTTCAATGAGTGTCAAAAATCAGTCAGTATTCTTAATTTTTTATTAAATATTTACAATAAAAAATCTTACAAATAATTATATAATATATAAACTCAAAAATACAATAGTTTATACAAATGGCTATAATTCGAGTACTAAAAAGACGTACGATAATTGTTTGTTTTAGCTATTAAATTTATTTTAGATGTTTTTTTCTTAAATTATGTGAAATTTTAAGACAACGAAAGTACGGAACAGAAAAATTGGGCACATACTTAAAAAAATATTGAAATGTTAACTGATAAACAGTCCAGCAAATCAATCATTAACTACTCGTATATATATCAAATCATAAAAATGAAAACCATTTTTACTTGTACTAGGAAAATTTCATTTTAAAATAAAGGTTTTGAATCACCATCACACATGCTTTGATTTTAGAAATTTGGTATGTGTCTAATGGCACTGTGACTTTAAGTTAATTATTTTAACACATAATAAGGAACTCCTCTGAATACGTGTTTAAAAAAATTATTGTGTATATCAACAAACGCCAATTCTGAATATTATATTAAGTATTACATATTAAATGTAATTGCATACATAAAATTAATAAATCGTTATTTAAAAATTAATAAAACAGTCACATCAAAACAACGTTTGGTTGGCATTGCTGTGTCGGCGGCTTCTGACATCTTGAGAAACCATATTTAAAAAATATATTAAAATGGACTGGAGTTCCTTATCTATCTTTTAAATTATCTGTGGTTTTCATGCCTGAAACATTATCATGATTTTATAGATAGATAGATGTATTAAAAAAAAACAATTGTTTACACCACTCTGGAATGCATGGAATTCTCAGTAAGACATTTGAAAACCATAAACTTATATAACCATTAAGACCAAATTACATCTGCCAAGCAACTTATTGGAGAGTAGAGGTGATTACATGTAGAAGATACAGTGGGCGAGGCAGTTCATTGAGATTAGTTTAAAGTTCTGTTAACATGGTTTCGCGAATGAGGGAAAAGAGAAAAATTAAGACAGTTTTCGAACACCAAATGTCAAAAATTCCAAATATTTAAAATTTAGAATTTTCTTTTTCTTACTGACTGACTCGGCTGATCGCGCTGACCGAGTGGAGAGCGAGTGAAGTGTCGAGTTAAGTATGCAGGTGGAGGGGTACATACTCGACTTACATAATTAATAAATTGCTGTCAACAACTGTTAATTATTACTGTGAAGCATTCATCGATTCGGCAGAACATTATTAAAAGACACAATATTAGGGTTGCAAAATTTAATATTTGAATGTGACATACTTAACCACACGAGCGATGGTGTTTTTACAAAATAAATGCCTTGAACAATGGAGATTTCCGAGGATTCAATTTAGGATTCGGCCATGCTCATTCATAAAAACATACATCCGAATATTAATATGGAAACATGTAAACTGCTTGCTGTGGTTTAAAGCCAATAAATCCACCGATATTTTATCATTTATTCCATATTTCTAGGTTTAATAATTGAGCTGTTTGGGGTATTGCGAAAAAAAATAGAAAAAATTGTCCAACTAAATTTAGACAGCCATCGCTCAAGGCCTATAGAGATGAGACCTAAATATGCGTAGTCATCGTTCAACTGGTTAAAATTGTTTATATGCAAATCTTACTTTACAAAAGCCGTTGATCTAGTTTTGTTTTTATAGTTGTATCAAAAATTATACAGAAAAATAGATATGTAATTTTCATTTTGCATATTTTAAAACTTTTATTGAACACCATTCTTTTCAAATTATTTAAGACAAAACTATATACTGAGTTTGCTCCTGTTAAAACACAGATTAGTGAAAAGCATTTTTGTGCCCTGATGTAATGCAATTTAATGAATTTGGGATTAGGCACTTGTGCCATGTATGTAGAGCTCTGTATATATCGTCATTCGACATGCAATACCACATAAGTGCCATGAAACAAATTGTTCAGGAGAAAGAAAAAACAACACATACGGGGTAGTCTATGAAAATCACGCGGTGTCACATATTGTCCATAAAAATTTACGTTACAATTAGTAGTCGGAGAAAATAATTACGAATTGAATGGCATTAAAATATCACTTTTTGAAAATTTGTCAAATTCGCGATATTGCATGCCAAATGACAAAACATAAATGATTTAATAGATTCCGAACTGCTGTAACAATTTATTTAATAATATGTGGACTAGCTATAGATGTTACAGTATAATATAAATATTGTGTTATCAGTTTTTCTTCAGCTAAATTTACATGACAAATAAAATGTATAAAATCACACCCAATTCATTAAAATAGATGTAACGAATAATTTTATTTTTAACATTAAATGCTTCTCACGGTGAAATCACCAAATTTTTTGCTATATGCTTTTCCGCAGGCAACAGTTTGTACAACACACCGACACAGTTATGTGTTGGTCAACTCATCGTTTTGCACAGTAAAGTAATGCACAATTCATTAAAAAATATCTCGTAACGATATGTAAAGTGCCTCAAAAGTTTAACGAATATTTTATTTCGAACCGCAATATAATTTCAATTTCATTGCTATTTTTGGGGAATTCACCAGAAATTATAATGATAACGAAAGTGGTCATAGTTTTGCGCTGAGAGCTCCACAGTAACCATTCTTTCTGTTATGTATGTCATTAATAAGAAAGAAGAATGGATTACAACAGAGCTACCAATCGTTATGTCTAGCAATTTACTATCGGTATTGAGAATTCGAAATGATTGCACAATTGTATTCCGTTGGGGGCCTGTCTTGTGTGTCTATGGCTTCTTGTACTCGATCCTCTCAACTTTAACCTCGTCTCCGAGCAGCTGGTACACGTACGTCACCACAGTTCCGCTCTGGATATCCATCAGCACAAAGGAGGGGGTCACCGATCTGCAGATATTGATTCATCGTTTTAAATTACAATATCAAATAATGAGCAATTTGTCAAATGTAAGAAAGAATTACATATTATTTGCGAATCCAGTTAAATACATGAAAAGTATTAAGGATCAGTAAAGAAGAAAAACAGTGGCTATGACGTTTGACTAAACGGGACTTTCTTCTTTGTATGATTGAGAGTGATAGTGGTTAAGTAAATGAGATAGTCAGATAGGTAAAGTAAGGTTAGGTACTCACACGACGAGAGGGTTGTAAGCGCCCGTAGCGCTACCAGGGTTGATGTAGAACCTGTTCTCATGCTCGTAGGCCTCGAAGCGGTGCGTGTGTCCCGTGACGAGGATGTCCACGTCCAGAGCTCGCTGCACTAGCGCCAGGGCTTCGGGCTCGCCCCATGGGACTATCTGGTGGCCGTGGCAGAGTCCTATCCGGAACTGGCCCACCGTCACCACTTTCTGCTCGGGGTAGTTGGTGTTCTGGAAATATTTATAAAAAATTAAATACATGTTTGCATTATGGTGAACATTTTTGTGTATTTTTTGCCTGCCTTTCTAGGGACATATCCCTGTGTTACGGTCGAAGAAAGTCACATTAACATATTCAACACATTGACTTCGTATCTGCGACATCTTACGACTTTTACTTCAGCGGGTATAACAACTTTAAAAATAATTTTTAATATTATCAAGTTTGATTTGTAGAACTCCTTTTAAAATTTAAAGTTTATTTTAAATATATTTAATAATATTATTATTTGACTAGCTGTATCCCGCCACGCGCTTCTGTGACTCAGTCTATCTGTGCAGATAGAGAAACAATAACACGTGTTGCTTTTACATCCAACAGATGGCGCTGTTTTAAAAATAAGCATGTTTGTCCAACAGATGGCGCTGTTTTTCAAAAAAAGCATGTTTTTACCTGTCGTTTGTGATGTAATACCTGTCGTATTCGAATGCAACGTTGTGTCAAAAATTCAAAACAATCGGTTAAGAACTTTCGGAGATGATTTTGAACAAATGAAAATTTATATTTTTATTAATACAGATTTAAAAAATGGCCCTTTCACTAACAATTTATGCTGTGCAATTATTATTGCGAGACATCTGTTTTGAAAGCATTATCAAACTGTGGTGAAGCCAATTACAGATGATCTATTCATATTATTTCTATACGATGACCTCCGTGGTTGAGGGGTAAGGCTCTCGACTACGAATTCGGAGGTCGCGGAATCAATTGCCGGCAGGCGCAAGTAAATTTTGTTTAATTAATTTTTATATCTTCATAATTAATTCATTAAAAATAATATGTAATATATTTGCGGCATGTTCCAGATTGGAAGATACTCTCAATATCGCTCTGGTGAAAGACCACCATTTAGAATTGAAACGTTGCTTGAAATCGGCTTTAGCAGTATTCGGTGACCATATATGAATAGCCAAGTACATCCCCACCTTCCTCTTCATTGTTTCCTTCCCCTCTCCACTACCTTCAGCCTTACAACATACCCCAATTGGGGATACCATAATATCACTGGCTCCAGAGGGTTGGGAGCAGTTAGGACTCCTGCACGGTATTTCAGATAAAAACAATAAGCCTAGCTTAAACAATAAGAGGCTAACTTATTCTGGCTAGGAAGGAGCTCCCGTGCCTGAGTTGGCGGTAAGTTAGACCGAGTATATCAATGAAAGGCTTGTGTATAGACTGATCTGAATTTCAAGGAGTTAAGTGTGGTATGTTGAGCTGGTCACATCGAATATGTTAATATGAAGGTTCGTTGGGAAAAAAAGTATTAACAATATCAAACTATGTAAAGTGACAAAATCTAAACAGCCCGTACGCTCACCTCATCGAAGTCCCCCTTCACAACATGGACATCGCTGGCCAGGGTCTTGAGGTAGTCGTAGGACTCCTTGGTGCACAGGTTGCCAGTGCAGAGGATGTGCTGGATGCGGCCTGGCACCAGCAGCTTCTTGAACTTGGCCGGCAGGTTGCTGCACCTGTGCGGAATGTGCATGTCGCCTAGCACCAGCACCAACTGCAGGATGAAGATAAATGTTATTTCTGTAAACCCCTACGGCCTCTGGTGAGAAAGTCTGTGGGTATTTCCGCTTCTCAATAAAATTCAAATAAATGGGATAATTCTGAATTTATCCAAAAACTGTTTTTGAAAGGTGATGAAATACGCTTGACAATTTTATTTTTATAAATAAACACATAATTTTTTAAATATTAAAAATTTCAAATCAAACATAAAAAGTTTTTAAAATGGATCACCCTACATTTTAACACTGAATTAAAATTGCTGATAACATAAAAAACACATATTTTATTAGACAAATGTATTATACACATTATTGCCACCTCGCTTTTTTGTTGCTTCATATAAAAATAATTAGTAAAAATTCATAAATAAATTACATTTTACTTCTTCTGTGGTTAACTTTTAGGTTTGAATATAAAGTGTGGTTTTATCTCTTTCTAGCACCATTTAGATCATATTTCTAACCATGACAGTAAGGGAGACAACGATTTCTATGAGACCATATGAGCTGTTCCGAAAAGCGAACAAATTGCCTCTAAAGGTTATAGCAGTTTGTTCGCAAAACTGAACAAATTAACTCGGGGAGTTAATAGCTGGTTGTTTAGTGCAGTCATTTAACTAAAAAAACATTAATTTTATTAATAACAACTGTCCAATAATGATATAATATCAGAACTTGAAAATTAACTTTGAAATTTAATGAATCGTTCAAATTCTGTAAAACTACCTGTCTTTGTAGTAAATAAAGCTTTCTTGCAGATGGAAAAGCACAGACCCTTTAAAAGTCTAAGAAATTTAAACAAAAGAAGTACACATTTCAAATATAGAATTTATTATATTAAAATAATTTTCTTGTAAACAAATATTACATTATTATCAATAGGTTAGGTAGGTACGTTATATACTAAGAAGTACTAAAAAAATTTATACAAAGATCTGATAAAAAAATATTATATTATAGGTAGGTACTTTGATGATTTATCGCTTCTTTACGATCAGTTCCAATTTTTTAAATGACACTTAAATTCAAAATAAATCAGAGTTCTAGTATTGAAGTTGTAGTTCTATAATTGAACCAGAGTGACAGACGGACACACAACCGATATTTATTTATTTACGGTACAAGTACCATTAAATAAAGAATAAACATTTTTAACAAAAAAAGGATTACAAGACAATTATACAGTGTAAACCATAGACATATGAATATTAGTAGACCTGCCCTAAGTGATTAAAAGCGTATTATCCCCACTCCCCATACCGGTTCCATTGGAACCGGCTGTGCTCGCGTATGGCCTCAAGTGAAATATGAAAACGTGACGTCATCATTCTTGTGCGAACTATGGTCGAGGCATCATCGGTTCATTTTACGAAATAACACGGCAAAATGTTGACTTGTACTATGAAAACTTGTAAAAATAGATGTGAAAAAGAGAATAAACCCAATTGTCGTATTACATTCCATATATAAGCATTATTTTACTTTATTTTAAACATATTCACATCGTATAATATAGATCAGTTTTAGAAACATATACTATCACATCGAGAAACGTCTGGACGCGAAACACAAAGCTGGTTGGTTGCTGGGAAGTAAATTATGAACATTTATAAAAGTGTCTTAACTAAATACTTAAACGAAATATTCGACTCTGAAAATAGATCCGAATTTTTTTGCCGAATTTGGACTTCGCAAATTTGTTCATAATGTGGTGAGTAATTTGCGCTCCCATGTAAAAATGTCTATTCATTCAAAAGCAGATTTTACTTTTAAGAAGTAAATGGTGATATTATAATGCGAGATGCCTATTTACTGTCAGATTGATTTATTGACGAATCACAGTCAGCCTTACGCCCTTCGTTCTTCAACAGTTGATTTTACCCCTCGCCATTATCTTCTCGTCTATTAATTCCTATGTCTGTGGTGTAAACATACTAACATAACTAAATTTCATAACCAAAAATTTAGAATCGGGATATAGGAAACAAAATGTTAACTAATAACTATTCAAAACCAAAAAAAAATAATTTTAAGTCCTCTATAAAAGAATTATTAAGGGTATTGAAATTGTAGTGAATAGTTTTAATTCGTGTGACTCTATTAGGAACATAAAATGAAAACAATTGCGAAAATGCAAGCCTGTCAATAAGGGAATTGATGATTTAAAAAAAGGAAAATGGCATCAGATACCAATCTTCTGTCAGACAGCTTTATTAATTTTAGTTTTTTCATTAGACTCTTATATTTTAATAGGAATATTAAGTTTATAATTTATGTCTTAAAAATTTGTGCCGTATTTTTTCAATAGAATCTGAATGAACCTTATAATGTGGTGACCAAATAGGTGAGTTATACTCAATTCATATTACTAATGAAGTATTTAAAAATTTTAAAACGGATAATATATATATAAAGTTATTTATATTAACCATTAGAGTGGTATTCAGCGCTATCGCTCTGCAAATTACTCACGAAATTTGCTATGCGGCCCTACAGCGCTGCATGCTTTAAAGCGCGTTTGATGGTCCTCGGGAGAGCGCGTGTTACATTTGAGTGCGGCATATTGTGGTTGGCGCGTGTCTTAATAAATGTATTTGTTGTTATTCTTGTTAAAATAAATACACCCTAAAGTGAATCGATATTTTTCACCATATCGGAAATTAGTTTTATTGCGGACGATGTATCAAATGACAAAAGTTTTTACAAAAACATGTGACATTTTTTTTTTTATTTACTGGACCCAGACGCGCTCCTTCTTCTGACCAAACCAAAAGCAATTTTCAATTTAGTTTTCACTTCGTTACTTCTTGAAAATTTTTTGTAGTTGTAACCGTGTAGTTTTTTTAATTAGAAACAAAATATCATTCTTTTCTCGTTTAATTAGAACTTTTTATTAGAAACGAAATACATGTTTTTACTTAAAAAGGAATCATTAAAATTTGTTGATATTTGTCCAAGTTGTTGAATTTTTCTTTAATACCACACTTTTTTATCTTAAAAATGTAGCAATTTCCATACATACTTGCAAAATAAGAGCACTAAAATGGTTAAAATGATACCACAAAGTGAATTTGCAATTATTAAATAAGTATATATATTAATTCATAATAGATATTAGTAATTATGATATTTTGCACAGCTTCAATAACAAAAATCCACAGTGTAGTTTTGGCAGTTAATGAATTAATATAATAATTACTTCTTCAATAATTGCAAAATTCACTTTAAGTCGTCAGTTTATTTTAAATTAATTAAATAACTTTGTGTACAACACTATTTAATCAAAATTATTGACATGTTTCAAAACCAATGTTTTCTTCGTCGGGATATAGAAATTAACAAATATAAAAATAGACAAATGAGTATAGTTGCAGTGTTGGAGGACCCAACTCATTTATGAACTCAATTGCTTACCAGAAGTTTTTTTTTAATATACAAACAAGTACAACTGCGGGTAAAAATATTCAATTCTTAGAAACTATAAAAAATGGCAGAAAGGACCTACATATTGATATCAAATTTAAAAAGTTAACAGATTATAATTTATTCTTGACACAATTACATCAATCACAATACATTTCCGGTAGAATTAATTCAGTCATCATAGAGAGATTTCTAAATGTGCCTAGGGAGCTTTAATCAATATGATCATAAAAACTGTGCTTGTGTCAACTGCTTTATTTGTTTCAATTGATTACTATGTATCAATGATAGTAATTTGACACTGAAAATAAATTGTACATAACATAACTTGACATCTATTCGTTTTTCGTGATTTAAACAGATTAATTGAAGTACTCACCATGTTTGCAAATGTGGGAGAGCAAAGTAATTATAAAACTGTTAAAATGATTAGTTTGTTAAACGAAATTTTATAATTAACGAAATGGTAGGCGATGTCCCACTGTGCAGTGCACCAATTCCGATTGTTGGGATTATGACAGCCGCAATCTGAATCTATGGTTGCCTCTGGTGACAGCTAGCTTCAGTGATACTAGCATAAGAAAATATATTTGCTTTCATTTTACTTGGAGAAAACACAATGGACCCATACATTACGATAATTTTGTAAAATACCTGAAAAAAAATCTCACGTTATTTATTGATGACAAATATATTTCTTTCTAAACTATAATCAATCTAGAAAGTTAAATAAAACTAAATTAGGAAAGAAATTCAATAACTGAACTGTTCATTCATCTCAAGATTCGTAAAAAATATTTATAATTAACAAGGTTCGCTTATCGAGGGGGTAGAGCAGTGATTGGTTAGAAATCCGTGAGGTACCTAGCTTGAAGTTAATTTTCCGCCGGGAGATTTGAATTTACTGCAATACAAGTGGCGTCAAGTGACTTTGAATGCATTTGTAAATGATTTAATTATAATACGTTGGTAATATTAAGCTAATTATTATCTTAAAACTAATTTCGGAATAAAAGGGAAAAAATCCCAGGAATGCTGGCAGTTTTGCTTCTACATTGAGATGTGGAATCGATGTTATTAGCGCTTTGTATATAATTTCCCTTTGTAGAAATTCAAAATTTTCAAATTGAAAGTATCATTTAACAAACTATCATGAAAGGAAAAGGGTTTTTTAAACATTATCTCCATATATAGGCCCGGAGGTAAATAATTTCTCTCAGGGTATATGTCATCTTTGGGGATGCTGTGTGGAGTGTCTTTTAGAGAAGATGAAGTTTTGGACATGGGTCTTAAAGAAACTCATGTTGTAGGAGGGAAGAAACACGAAAAAATTTCCACAGTCAAACTGTTGAACTCAGAACCAGTCGAAGTCAGAATGATATTAGTTCCTCGAAGCATCTTCCATTGAAATGCCGACAAGACAAGGACAGCATTCCCACCTGACGCATGTGCTCTAAAGATTGCAATCCAATAAGATAGGGGAATCTATCAAACGGACCAACCGTTTCCTCACGAGTCAAGGTAGTTTTCAGGTATTTTGGGACTACAGACCAGAGGTGGCTGCCAAATTCAACAGTGGTTAAGTGCGTGAAAAAATATAACAAATATAATATTTATAAATATACTATAAATACAGGATTATTAATGGTTTGGAGTAAAGTTTTTAGGTTGTGAATCCTAGTGTAGCTGAAAACTGGGTGTAGTCTTAAGGTGGAAATAATATTATTGTTAAGAATTGAAATTATTTTTTAAAGTATTTTTTTTAATGATTTCATGTTTTACTCGAGCGTCCCCGACTTACTGTTAAAAAACTGCATTTATCGACTAACTAATTCGACAAATATGTACAAACATGAGTGCGGGGAAATCAACTTTAAGATTTACCAAAAATAACATGATTTAATAAAAAATTAAAAAGATTGTTCGTTTCGAACTTCAACTGGACTTCGAGCTACGTCACGAGTCACGAGCTTACGACCGGCCCGGTGCGTTTTTTTCTCAAAGCTGTGTGAGCGAACCTGTAGGGTAAATAAGAGCCAGAGTAAAATTTTGGCGCCCCTTGTCAAAACTGGTGGACTACCTAGGCGTACACCGGTAATCAATAATATTCGGATGATTCATATTTTTGTATAGCGCTGTTTTCTTGAAAAATAATCTGAATAGAGATGTATTAGGACTGTTAGGTATTATCAGTGCCTTGGCAATTCGGAGCCCCGAGCGGAATGTTCCAATTACGCCCGTATCGGATCGGCCCTGATGATGGGTAATAGCGGTTCAGATGTTAAGATTTTTGTTGATCAACTAGAATTTTTTATTGAATATACAAACATATTACAATAATTTACAAATGTAGATATTTCGAGGCTGATTGCGAAAAAATTAGAAATTTTTAACGAAAACTGCCCAACTCAATTGAGAAATTATTTCTCGTGTTTGAGTTGGAGAGTGTTGGGAGTCATTATGGTTTATAGGTTGTAAAATTTCACTAGTTGATGTAGCTAAAAATTAACAAATAGTTATAAAACTAGATGGTAAATTTGATAACACAATATAATTAAGAAAATAAGAAATTTAATTACAAACTGAAAAATATAACTTAAATAATATAATAGTTATTAAACTTAGAAAAAAGTAAGATATAAACATAAAAATAAAAATGTACTTATTAGGTACGAAATAATAGAAAGTAGGTACAGTACTGGTTGTAAATTGTTCAAAGACCGAGCTGGCAATCTTGTATGAAATGGGTACTTAATAAAATGCAACAACAATAAACGCATATTAGGAAGCGCATAATATAACTTTAGAAGATATGTAAAAAAAAATATATGTAGCTTTTTTTTTTTTAAATATTACATTTTGTTTATATATTTTTTAACTAATCATTAATCAATTTTCCTAATTTCATAACGTGAATTTAGGAAAATTTAATCAATAAAAATTACAAATGAGTTCATATAAACAATTATTTGAAAAATGTATCCAATGAAATTAAAACTTGTGATTACCGTTGGATTTATCTAAAAGTTGTTTGATTTGTGATTTGAAAGTTTTGTAATTTATTTCAGTTTTAATTTTATTCGGAAGGGCATTAAACAATTTTATACCTTGATAAGTATAATGGTGTTGACCAGCACTAGTTTTACATTTAGGAATTTCTAAGTTACCACGTGATCTAGATCGGTTACTTATTTTTGTAGAAATTGTTGAATCGAAATGGTCTTTATGAATATGTAACAGTGCATTCTTTTTGAAATTTCGTTTAAGCTAAGAACCCTAAACGAGTCAAACAGCTGCGTGGTTGGAAATATCGATGGTTTTCTTAGGATGACTTTCAAAATTAACCTCTGAACCTTTTCTACAGGTGAAAGGTTAGTTTTGAAAGTCCCTCCCCAACCGATTATACCATATTGTAATATGGATTGGGCAAGAGAAAAATATATAATTTTAATCATACTGGATGATAGGATTGTTCTTAATCTAATAAATATATATATTAGTTTTCTTACTCTAGTTATAGTATTTTTGATTTGCTCGCTCCATTTTAATTGACTGTCAACTATAACACCCAGATACTTGATGCAATTTTTTCCCGTTATGGGTGAACATCTCACATGATTACATTCTTTTTTATTTTCACAATCGGCAGAGTGGATTTTAATTCCAACGTTATTTTCGACGTTTTTTTCTTTCAATGAGAACGGGATAAAATAAGTTTTCTCAGTGTTTAGTGACAGGCAATTTTGGTCAAACCATATTTTTAGAGTGTTTATGTTGGAATTTGCTATCCTCGTTGATTCCTCCCATGTTTTTCTCTTTGTTATCAGTACAATGTCGTCTGCATACGATATGATATCTCCAACTATTGCGAGTTTGAACATATTATTTACATAAATAGTAAAAAGGATTGGACCGATGACAGTTCCTTGCGGAATGCCAAAAGAGGTGGTTTCGGGTTCACTTAAGGTATTATTTATTTTAACATATTGGAGTCTCTCATTTAAATAACTTTGGAACCATGATAGCGCTACTCCATCTATTCCAATTTGCTTTAGTTCTTCTGTTAGTTTGGAATGTGATATGCTATCGAATGCCTTGCGGAGGTCAATGGAGATACCGAGGCACTTTTCTCCATTATCTAACTTTTGCATGATTGTCGATGTTAGTTTAGCAATTGCATCTTGTGTGCTGAGATTGTCCCTAAAGCCAAATTGATGAGGACTCATTATCTTTTTGGCTTTTATGTAGTCGTTAAGTTGTTTCTTAACATTTTTTTCATAAATTTTTGCTATGTTTGATGTAAGAGCTATTGGACGATAGTTAGAAATATTTTCTTCATCACCCGATTTAAAAATTGGGGTAACGATAGTTTTCTTATAATTATGTGGGAATACACCTTTTTTTAAACTGGTGTTAATTATATGAGCAATTGGTTTGCTGACTTCCTTACGTACGGCTTTCAATGTTGTAACCGTTATATTGTCGTATCCAGGACTTGCTGATGCTCTTAAACTTATTATAATATTTTCAACATCTTTGTCAGTTACTGAAACAAAGGTTTGGAAACCTTCCCCAGAAAATGTGTTTTGTTCTGGTTGGTTAGTTTGTGTATTGTCAAGGATAATATTACGAGCAAGGTTTGTTCCGACATTTGCAAAATAATTATTAAAGACATTACCACATAGTTTTGGGTTTTTTTCAGTGTCAATGGTGATTCCCTGATATGGGATTTCCTTAGGTACTTTTCGATTTGTGTTTTTGTTAGTTATTGTGCTGATGATCTTCCAGAATTTTTTGCTGTCTTGACCAGCGTCTTTTATTTTGTCACGAAAGTACTTTTCTTTTGACAGTCTAATTAGAAGCGTAAGTTTATTACGGTATTTCTTGTAAAAATTAACGATTTTTTGGTCGTTTGGGAATTTTTTGGAGTCCTGATAATATTTTTCTTTTTTTCTAATTGATATGACTAATCCTTTGGTTATCCATGGCTTTATTAATCTATGTTTAGATTTTGGTTTATAAATTGTTACTATTGTAGATAACTTTATGTGATCTTGAAAAATTGTTTTGAAGTTTTCTGAACATGCATCCGAATTTTCCGATTCAAATACTGATGACCAGTCCGTTTTAAGATTTGCTCCTAAAATTTCCAAATTCAATTTTTTTTTCTTTTTTTTTTTAATCAATTTGATTAGATTTTATATTTTTTTATCAATATTGTAAACAAATATACAAGTGTAGTGATCAGTAATATTGGTTTTCCATAATATTGACATGGTTTTTTCAATGTTATTTGAGTTGCACCATACGTGATCGATGCAAGAAGGTGTTTGTCCGATCACATTTCGTGTAGCATTATTTATATATGATTTGTAATTTAGTGATGTCATTACTTATTTATTTAACGCCCAGAGGGCTTTTACATGGTTGGTAGTATAATTTTCATTTGACAGATACTTCGAAACATAAAAAATAAGAATAAAATTACATTTGATAAAAGCTATGCAACAAGTCATACAAACACAAGAAACAAAAACAGAAAATTACAGCTATTTGTAGGTTTACATGATGTGTTTAGGAGTATTGTTGAAATAAATGTTTTAAATGATCCACAAAACTTGCCAAGTTGGTCAACATGTCAACATCACCCAAGTAATGATTTCCCATGGTGTGAAGTCGTTGTATCGGAGAGTGGGCAATGTAGTTACGCTTATGTGTGCTGCTGTAGAATATTGTATTTTGTCGTATTGTTACTGTGGGTGTATGTATGTTTATAAGTTGCAGGAGTTCACAGCAGTCGAATTTAGAGTTAAGTATTTTGAATAAGAACGTTAAATCGTTTATTTTACGTCTATCTTCTAATGTATGTATTTTTAGAGTATTTAATAAGAAATTGTATTTTAAGTCTTCGACAGGGATATTTAATTTAAAATTTATAAAACGTAGAATTTTTTTTTGTATTCGCTCAATGTTGTTAATGTGAATTTTGTAAGATGGAGACCAAACTACTGAGTTATATTCAATTAGACTTCTTACTAGAGATACGTATAGTAGTTTAATGGCTTGTAAAGAATTAAAGTTTTTAGTTGTTCTTAATACGAAGCTTAGTGTTTTCATACCTTTGTTCACAATTTGATGGATATGATTGGTGAAACTTACTTTTTGGTCCAAAATAATTCCAAGATCTCTCATTTCCGTGACTCTTTCTAAAGCTATGTTATTGATGGAATATTCGAATAAAACAGGATTTTTGTTTCTGAAGAAAGTCAAGGTTTTGCACTTTACATTTATATAATCTTCTTTCACTTTACTACATATACTGTCATCAATATTTATATTGATATCGCCGATGACGATATTGCAAGTATCCTTCAGAGTTAGTAATAATTGTTTCATTTCCATTATAAAATTATGTTGATCAGATCCATATGTGCGATAGATAGCAATAACATGGTGAATTATTTTGTTCACTTTTAGACTCAGTTTTAAGCAGTTCGCTAATTGCATAGTTATTTCGGTAACTGTAACATTGTTGTGTTTATTCAGTATAAACACCGCAATACCACTGCATCTGTTAAAATAAGTTGTAGACGAGTGATATGTATAGTTAGGTATATCGTACCGGGCGTCAGAATTATATATATTTAAATGCGCCTCTGTTAACACAATGATGTCCGGTAATATTTCGAGAAGGCTTAATGTTAGTACAAACTCTTCCAGGTTTTTTTGTAAACTTCGAATGTTTTGATGTAGAATAACGAAAACAGTCGGGACTTTATTTAATAAGGCATTACAATGTATTGATTCATCGCAAGTATACTGTGAAACTTCAGTTAATTTGTCAATTTCCTCGGTTATAAAGTCATCCATGACTTATTCATAGTCGATTCTCTGCTGTGCTATGATGGACATTCTTTTTCGGTAAAGGCATTTTTCGCTATTTGCACTGCGTTCAGTATTATTCTTTGTCCCAAACGATGCATTGTTTTTTTCGCAGTTATAGCATTTTACGATATCTATGGTTTTTTCGCATTCGCTAAAATAATGATCTTTTGCACAGTGTATGCATCTGGGCTTGTTCATTTTGTTCAGACATTTTAGGGAAGTATGTCCGAAACCAAGGCAATGGTAACATTGCATTAAGGGATTGCAATCTTCTATGTGTGCTCGGACAAAACCATTATTGACCCTTTGTTTATCAAGTAATATCTTTCGGATTGGGCCTGTTGTTTCTATTATTACATTGCGCAGTTGGTCACTTTTTTTGTTTTTTAATATTTTAGTTACTTTAATTAAATCATTTGGGGCATCACTTAGTTCATTGTTTTGCAACAAAAGGTCGTTAAGAAAATTATCTTCACTATACTCCCCTCCCACACCTTTAATGATCATGCACGGTCTCTTCTTTTTTAATTCTGTAGCAGATATTCCGTTTTTATTTTTATTTATTTCCGTATTTAGTTTGTCTGCGTCTTCTTTTTTCGAGCAAGTCATAATTATTTTATTGTTTGATGCTTTTTTGATCCCATTTATACCAATTCCTAGGTTAGGTGCTTTGATTGTTTTAGTAATAATTTTCTTTATGTCCTCAGATGTTTCTTTGCCTTTTGCAGCAATCATAACGGCATATTTGGGTTCTTCGATTTGTACCGTTCGTTCTTTTAGTACCATTGCGTACGATTTTGGTTCATTATTTTTTTCGAGTTTGGTGATGACTTTTTTTTGAAGATCTATTATTTGTTCCTGGAAATAGTTTCTCTCTTGTTTCCAGGTTTCTTCTAATAGGTTTATGGTTTTTTTTGTTATTTGTTTTTGGGGTGTTATGCCGTGTTGCGCTAACTCCTTCTTTAGCCAACGTTTCGGACAGCATTGCAGTGTATTTATAACACATCTGCCCTGATGATGGACACTGCAATGCTGTCCGAAACGTTGGCTAAAGAAGGAGTTAGCGCAACACGGCATAACACCCCAAAATCAAATAACAAAAATACTTTTGGCCGTGAAAATCTTAAATCAGGTTTATGGTTAATTCGAGGTTATTTCGCACTTTCGAATCTTTTACGGTAGTTATATTTTTTAGGTCACTTTTTATGTTTTCGATTAATTTTAGCATGACCATAATGTGTTAAAACTTGAGCAGCCGTGCACAAAATGCACGTCACTCCGGGTCAAACTATGTGACAATACTGAACCATATTGAACCTTGGAAGCATATTGAATCTTGGTGTGAACCTTCTTTTAACAGAGTTGCTCAAGTTTTTCGTTTGATATCCTGTTGTTCAATAAAAGTTGATCAACTAAAGTCGAACCGTCTAAATATGGTCTGAACCGGTTTAACATTGAAGAGGCGAGAGAATGACAAACATTTGTAAGTGTGTTCCGGTGAATAATAATTTCATATTGGTCTATATAAAGCAGATACTTTGTGATGTGATATTATAATTTAAATTAAAACAAGACCACTTTGATTCAAACTAAGTTATTATTGTTTTATTTTAAAATAATTTCATACTTCCGTGTGCGGAGTGTTTTATTTTTAGTAATAATATTATTTCGGGAGTCGCTATATGCACAGCGACTAGTCGACAGGGGCGTGGCCAACATATCCGAGCATACCCGAAGTGAAGTGTTTCGGCGCTTTATTTGAAATTGGTTCTCCGCTCAGATTTTTTTAGTGACGTCACGGCCGAGCATTTCCGAATATTGCCGAGCAGCCGAGAGCTAATTGTTTCATACAATTCTTGCACCTTGATTTCATTTGATTAGATTACATTACTATAGGTCCAATATCATATAGTCGATTCCAAAGACTTAATAAAGACTGTTTGGTATTTTTTTTTATTTATTTATTTATTCATTTAAATTTACACACAGTACAATATGATACAAGATATAATTAAAATATTTTGTGATTATTGATTATTGTACCTTATCAGGTCGAAATTATTGGTTCCTAACTAGGCAAATTGCCCGTTCCAAGAAACCAAAAAATATGTGAAAGTAAAAAATGTGTGATTTGTCTATGTCTATAATATATCTCATTAATGTTTTGATTAGTGATGTTTAATCATTACAATCTTATGATAGAGTCGAACTTGAGCCGTTGTGTATGTTTCAATTGTGTATGAACAATAATTAGAATAATGGAAGATATATATAGTATGTGATTAGTCTATGTCTATTTATTACGTGACGTTTTTTAACATTTTTTCAGATTCTCCTCTGCCCAGTCCAATCAACCATTTAGTTATTATTGGGCCTATGTATGAAATATTACAAGTTTTAATGTTTAATTCAGGGGGGATTTTGTTGTACAATTTAGGTCCCAAGTATGTGTGTGTCTTTTGGTACTTTGCCGTATTGCTCGTTGGGATCATAAGGTCATTTCTGGTGTGGCTTCTTGTGATGTGTTTATGGTCAATTTTATTAATATTGTCTAGATTTTTATGTACATGGATAATAACCTTTTTTATATAGTTTTGACGAACATCATTGACGAAGTACATTAAATTGTTTAAAGAGCTCATCGCTAGAGAACCTATATGGTTTGCGCATTATGACTTTAATTATTGATTTCTGGGCAACCACATTCTAATTCCTGCAAATATAATTAACTTTTGGACAATAGAAGACTTGTGGTAGGCCCTATGTTCAACTTTTGTACAGATTCGTACTAGGCCTATATATACTCAAAGTACCTAATCTTTTTACATTACAAAACAGTACACCTATGGGAAAGTAAAACTAGCATAATTTGGAGACTATGTGAAAATTTGGATGCCATATAGAATGTTGAAGGATAAGTGAGCAATGAAGGAAGTTAGGTAATTCATTGATACATATTTTATATTTGATATTATTTTATTGGAAAATAATACATTACACCACACAAAGGAAATATAAACATTGAGGGAACAAACCCCTTTAAAAACATGACAGATAAACCCTGAATTGAGCCGACCAGGTTCTGCCCCATCCTGAAATTTATTTATTTAATATCAACGGTATAAATATACCATAAACAATGATAACATGTCACAGTTAAAATGGTAGAAATATAAAAAAAAAGAATTACAAATATTTGTGGCATTTGATTGTGAAATGACATTAGAGAGTAAGTAAGTAAATAAACAAGAGATACAAGTACATAAATTTCTATAGTGCAAATAAGGTAGAATTAGATTAAATTAATATTGATTGAAAAGATTTGATAGCATAGCCCTCTTGTACCTACCTTGCGTGCAGTTAAATAGATCTGCCACATCTGCGTATCTATTACTAACTTCATGCAACCTAGGTACAAGCGAGTGTTTGGAATACTCAGTCCTGATATTGTTGCATTTAAACAAAATTTTAGAACGAGTAGCTCTCGTGGGTATATGAAATTCAATGAGGTTAATTAAATCAGGACTGTCTATACTACCATTTACAATTTTGAACATAAATATTAAGTCGGATATAATTCTTCGATCTGAGAGTTTTAATAAATTTAGATTTTTCATCAAGTAATTATAATTTATATTTTAAATGGGAACACCGAGTTTAAAATTAATGTGTCTTAGGAATTTATGCTGAATTTTTTCGATTGAATCTGAATGTAATTTGTAGTGGGGGGACCAGATTGTTTAATAAATTGCTCCAACAATAGAGACACATCTCTTACTGAGGCAACTCCAGCTTCAACAAGCCTGTTGATCTCCTGTATCAGGTCAGGATGAATTTCTTGTGTCATCTTGGCCGCGTCTCTGTTGTGGTTGTGGCTCGCTTCTCCGCTTGCCGAGACGTAACAACGTAGCACACATTTAGGTGGGCTGGTGGATTGAAGGGCTGCCTTCACTTGTTTCAGAATCTGAAAACAAGCCACAATGTTTTACTATAAATAAAAATAACAGAACCCTACAAAAACAGTAATTATTGGTTTGGTAGGTAGTAAAAAATATAAAATAATATTTTCAACAAAAAAATATCTGATTTCCTGAAGGGCACAAGGAAGTATGCTTCACACCTTCTATTTTGCAGTGTTGAGGCCCTGGGAATCATATTTCCGGCCATGGCATCTACCATCGGCAGCACAGTCAAATTCAATAGATAAGAATGTTGAAAATGTGTTTAAGTAAGCGATGGGAAGTTGCGTATTCCCACATGTTCCCACCACATTTCCTTCTAAAAAAATGTGTGTTGTCCAAAACGGTATTTGTATATGCATCTAACCAGTGTTGTGTAGTAACTAGATACATTTTTGTGTACTGTATCTGTATCTAGCTATATTTCTGTAACTGTATCTGTATCTAGATACATTTTTACTAGTATCTGACACCTCAGATACTCAGATACTTTCAGATACTTTATTTTCGAAGTGAACTTCTTTACCGATTTTCTCTAGTTAATTTTAAAGTTTTCTCACAGATTCATGACACAGATTCAGCTAGTGGGTACCTTTGTCCATCTAGTGTATAATATTTTATAGCAGTTTATATACATGCATTTTAGGCGTCCTAACCCGAGTAACCGAGTACCCGGGTACCCCCCTATTTAAAAAAATGAATTTAAAAAATAAAAAAATATAATAAAATTAATGAATAATTTCATTTTATTTAAAATTTTCCATCAGAACCCTAATCAAGTTGCACATAGTTCATGTATTTTTTTATTTATCCAAGGGGCGTCGGGTACCCGGGTAGTAATATGCTACCCGGGTACTCGCGAGGACCCCTAATGCATTTATGCTATCACCGCTTGCAGGCCAATTTGCCAATATCTTTTTGGGCAACGAATAAAACAAGCAAGTGTAAATATGTAAAATAATCACAAGCGTTTACGTCTACCGTCTTTAAGAAATTAAAGTAATCGCTGTTTTCGATAATATATATATTTTTTAAAAGTTTTCCCCCAAAAAAGAAGAAATGTATCTGAGTATCTGTGAGATACTTTTAAAAAGTATATGTATCTAGATACAGATATAATTTTACAATGTATCTTGTATCCGTATCTAGCTACAAATTTTGCCAAGTATCTGTATCTGTATCTAGCTGCTGTCCTTGTTCTATCGGTATTACAATGGAAGATGCTCTGAGGAACTAGCGTCATTGATCCCTTCGGCACCGGTGCGTAGTCGGGATACACGCCAAACGCGCGCCCAACATTTGTACACGGTTGACATTTGTCACATGAGAACGGGTCGCTTCTACGATTCGTTCTTAAGTTCAACAGCTCGGCTGTGGAACGAGCTGCCGGCCTCTGTGTTTCCTCCCTCCTACAACATGGGACTCTTCAAGACCCATGTTCACTCCTTCCTCTCCACAAAAAGACCCTCCACATAGCATCCCCAAAGATGATATAGGCCCTGAGGGAAATTATTTTCTTCAGGGCCTCCTGTGTGGAGTTAATATAAAAAAAAGATACTTTTAAAAAGTATCTGACACAACACCATCTAACTATAGTGAAAACATTAAAATAATGTTATAAAGTGATTGCCCATGTAGGGATAAGCAGAGAAAAGAAACTATCATACCTTCGTTTTTGCTCTTTCTGCAATTTGAGGTGGAACAGGAAATTCTGGAAAATATTTTATTTGTTTCCCACTCATCGTTGCGGGACAACCAAGCTTCTTGGAGTCCAAAACCCGGAACCCCTTCTTCTTATGGTTTGGGTGATCAGCCTGAAAGAACAATTCAAGGTATATGGTCTAATAGGCTTATACGCATAAGACGCCTATTATTTATGCGGCAAATAAATTGCCCATGGTTAACTTATTTGACGCAGATGATTAACTTTTACAAAAGTTGTTAGGGCCTATGCAATGTTGACATTAGTATAAAATTACAAGTGTGGTTATAATCCAGTGTGATATGAATTAAAATTGTGAAATGAGATATAGCTGCAGGGGCTTTAATTAATTTGGCACTTTGAGCATGGTCTTCTTTACACTAACACTAAGGATGTGTTACGAGCCACGGCACACTTTTTAACACACAAAGATGAATTGTGATTGATGTGATTGTCGTGTTAATATAGCTTACCTAGGCCCAGGCCCATCGCTTTTTATATATTTTAAACACATCACCGACGATACGGTGATCATTTTGGGGTTATAGACATTAATCTTGGACCAGAGAGTCCTCGGTGCTCTGTCAATGCTACTATTGAAAGACGAGGGGGGGTAGGCCTAGCTGATGTGGTTCAAGGGTGTATTAACATACCAATTCAACTCTCTTTTCTTCTTGTTATTTGGGCGGTGTAGTCGGGGGCCTTGGGCGCACTCTCTGTACGCATTCATACCGAATGTAAATGGCATCCCCAAAAAAATGGAATCCCAAAGAACTCCACTGTAGGCGGGCAGAACGTGTATACTGCATCTGAAAGATTGGAAATGTTAATTTCGAATAACTCGTAAATATCAGCAGCTGCTTATGAACTGAAGAAATGGGAAGGCCTACCCTGGACCTAGGCCCCAAAGTTTAGAACTTACCTCCCAACTTCTTTTTCATACTGTCTCTCGTTGAAAAAGAGTGCCCCAACGCGTTCACAGAACACAGACATGCTTCATAATTTACTTCATTGTCAATGTTTCCACTGATAACACCCGTCTCTGAATTCTTTTTGAAATTACTTAACTAAACTTCTAAAAGACGGTCTAAGCCGGCACCAAAGACGCCATTTCTGATGATTTCTGACGTTTCGTGACGTGACGTGAGAAACAATTTACTCGGGACACACTCGGGTATGCTCGGATATATTGGCCACGCCCCCTGTCGATTAGTCGCTGTGCATATAGCGACTCCCTATTATTTCAGGCGGGCAGCAGTGGTCAGTGGTTTATTAATGCGGGCAGCTGTCAAATTATCAGGACAAAGTTCATTTCGGTAACTTTATTTCAGTAATAAGCTGGTTTTTATTTTATTTCATACAATTACTTCAAACATTGCAGCTGACAATTGAAAAAAATGGCCCTGAGATTCTACGCCAAGGCAGCGGTAAATTCCGTTTTAGGTATGTATTCGTAATAATGATAAATCTTTTTGAGTTTACTTTGTTGAAAATAAAAATGAATTAATCAGTAATATTGTCAAATTTAGATTTTCTTATCTTAATTTCACTTTAATACCACCTGAGAAAAACCACACTGTTTTACAAATAAATTAGATAAATAATACGGAACGTGTAACTTTTAGAAGTTGAAATGATAAAAAATTTAAATTGTCTAAAAAAAGACAGTGCAAAAACAGAATTGTCTAGATAGCTATTATTTACTACAACATTTTGAAAGTTGGCAAACTTTGTAAAAACAGTGAAAAAACATTTACATGATAGTAGCGTGGGTAATGTAGTTTAATTTGTTTTAGTTTCTATTTTATTTTATGTTACTGTTACATTTAAAAATATTTATTGTTATATGTTATGTTATGTTAATATTTAATTTATCAGTTTTACATTACTGTATGCTTTAAAATACGCTTTGTATAATTTTCGATAGTTTAGCAATATTCTATCTTATTAGGTATATTCTATTCTTATTGGGTATATTCCATTCTTATTGGGTATATTCTGTACTTTATTTTTATTATTATTTTTTTTTTTTTATTTAATATTTGAAAAAAATATTTTTTTTACATAGATAAGTATACAGGATATAAACAAGATATAAAACAATAGAAATTAAAGTAGCCTTTCCTCACCATAAAGAGACAATGCTCTTGTGTTTGGTGAGGGAATTCTAGTTCAATTATATATATGTTAGTATTAAGGTAAATAAATTATTAAGAAACAACACAAGATTTAAACAATATTACTTCTAGATGTAAGTAGTGAACGTATTTTGGACTTATAATAGTTTAAGGTAATTTTTTAATTTAAGGTGAAATTCCTGAATATTTTCAATATTTTTTTTAATTTAATGGAAGGTTATTAAAATAAATTATGCCTAGATAAAGATAGGTATTTTGAATGAGCTTAGTGTTAAATTTTGAGATTTTAATAGTTTTCTGGTATCTTGCTGATGCATTGAATTGCAAGTTATGAGTATTTGACTGTATTTCTTTGTAAATTTGAAGTATTGAATATTTTTGATACATTTTGTCTACTGTTAGGTACTTTGAAAATTGGAAAAAGAATTTCAGTAGAAAATTTTGACGGTTTTTTCAAAATTACTTTGATTACCAATCTTTGAACTACCAAGTGGGTTCAAAATTTTATTATATGTTGAAAAAAAAAAATATATATTTTATATTCTATTATTATTGGGTATATTCTATTATTATTGGGTATATTCTATTCTTATTAGATATATTCTATTCTTATTAGGTATATTCTATTCTTCTTCAGCTGGACGTAAAATCAAATAAAATAAAATAAATTATTGTCACCCGAGTCGCTATAACTAGGTACTAATGCTAAGAATTGTAATAATTTTGATTCTAATATATGGTAATCTATTCTAATTTTGAATAAATTTGAATATTCTTCGCCTCATTGTCATTCACTTATAGGTTGCGCAATTAAGGTTCTGGTAAACAAGTAACTTTTTACGGCAATTTCTTGCCGCCAACTTATTGCCGTCTTCTTCTTTCACCTAATAAGAAATTTCCATAATAAGTTGCGCGTATACATAGAGTTGATCAGTGAATGTACACACTTCCCACAGTGGTGTCCTTGCCAAACGTCACTGAGAAACAGCCTTATGTCATACTTTCCCCTAGTTTGTTAGAATTTGAATCTTCATAAAATTAAACAGTTGTTATAGCATTATTGGCCAGTTGTTTCACACTAATGAAATAATAACAGAACTTGCAAATTAACTTTGAAATTTGATGAATTATTCAAATTCTGTGAAATAACTCATCCTACACTTTGATCTTATTGAGCGCATCGCATTTTAAGTTTCAAAATACTGAATGAATTTTCTTATTTTAATATGTATTCTTAATTTTTTTTTTCTTTTGTGTACCTTGAAAAATACCTGAAAATAATTTACAATTATATAAAAAAATACAATTTTTTTTACTGAAAAAGCTTCCCGGGATTGACAGCCCTACACAGGACTAACCGAAATGTTATAAAACAAAATTGATGAACCCTGGTGACTGGTAAAATGGTCAGCTCTAGCAAGCTCGACGGCGGTATAGTAACCGGTGTACAAAGCTTGGCACTCGAGTCTAGACATGCAGCAAATTACTGAATTTGACATGAGAATACCAAGAATACTAGTCAAAATAATGGCCGATTAAAGTAGTTGTCAGATAACCGAGCGACGGATTGCTGAATATTCTAATAAAAATGATCTTTTTTCAATTTTGCTGAAATGTTCTTTTCTGAAGTCGAATTACAATTTTTAAACATGCTGTAAACAAGCAGTGCATCTGTGTAAGTATTGTGTTACTCTGACTGCAATACCTATACGGTTAAATTTTTCGTATATAATAAAATCGTTTCCCCTGCCAATAATTTCCCTAATTTATTTACTTCCACTTAGCCAAAGGTCATTCTATTTATCATTGTTTGCCCGATACACATACATAATTTATTAAATTCTTCCATTTATGTGTTTATGTCTCTTATCATAGCTGTGTGGCCATTTATTATTTCACTGTACAGCTTGACAAATATTTATAACTTTTCAGGCATTGACAAATTATTTTTTAAATCCATGGTTATTTTGTATCCACAAAATGTCACCGATTACAAAGCTATCCATGACAAGTAGATTATATTATATACGATAATATGATATGGAATGCAATCAGTAAAAGTGCCCAATGCAAACATGATAAATTTTAATACGGAATGCTTAATACAGTAAAAGTTGTCAAATGCAAACTGATATATTTAAACATGGAACACATTCAGTAAAAGGCGCCCAATATAAATTTTGATAAATTTAAATACGGAATGCATTCAGTAAAAGACAACCAATGCAAACATGATAATTTGAATACGGAATGCATCCAATAAAAGACATCCAGAGATAAAATTATATCTAAAATACATTCTGTCAAAGGATCCCAATGCAAACGTCATAAATTTGATTATGGAGTGCATTCAATAAAAGATGCCCAGTGAAAATATGATAATTTTGAATTCGGAATACATTCGGTAAAAGGCACCCAATTTCAAAACAATCAATTTTAATACATTTAAATTTCAGTAAAAGACATCCAATGCAAACATGATAAATTGAATACTTTCAGTAAATGACGCCTGAAGCACAGAGGTATTCGACCGGTCAGTAGCTGAGTTGGCATCGCGTTTGGGTCCTACCCAGGCGTCGCACATTCAATTCCTCGGCTAAGTCCTCCATCACATCACAAGCAATATCTTCGGTGGTGTCTTACTGGTTGTCATGTTATTCGTAACCCTGGAATGTTTGTCTTTCTTTCTTTGAGTATATCTGATAAATGTGGATTTATACAATGTATGATTTTTTTTATATTTCAAGGAAATGGCGCCCAGTCACGCGGCATTGCGTCTTTGTCCGCCCTGTCAGAGACGCATCAGATGCTTCATAAGACTTGTCGTGACTTTGCCGAAGGTGAACTGAAGCCAAATGCTGCCAAGTTCGACCGGGAGCACCTTTACCCTGCCGAACAGGTAATTTTATTAGTTACAGGCATATAGCGCTTATCCTATTAGATCCATGAAGTTTCAATAAAACATAATTTTTTTAGTTTGATTACTATTTCTTTCTAAGTTCAATTTCTAATTGGCCAATGACGTGTTGATTTTTCAATGAATGGTTCCCGGAGCGTGGGTACCCATTCCCGCCTCCTAAATTGGTATATTATATTGCTATTTATTACATTCATATAATTTATTTTCCCCAGATAAAAAAGATGGGCGAGCTTGGCCTGATGGCCATTGCCGTGCCTGAGGAACTGGGCGGCACAGGACTGGACTACCTGGCATACGCCATCGCGCTGGAGGAGGTGAGTCGCGGTTGCGCCTCTGCCGGAGTCATCATGTCCGTCAACAACTCCCTATACCTTGGGCCCGTCGTCTCCTGGGGCACCGACGCGCAGAAGCAAAAATTTGTCACTCCCTTTGTTGATGGTAAAATACAAGTTTTATTCTCTGTTTATGTTAAAAGCTTTAGTACAATAAGCAAACCTCCTGGCCAACTATCTCACATCCAGGAAACCCTTTTGGACTGAGGGTGAAAGTCTGTCTCAGTCGCGAATCATGACACTCTCCAAAAGAGATGTGGCAGACCTTGGACATGAAAAATAAGCACTTTGTTGTGGACCCAACTATTAAAATGCCAATGTTCTATCTCCCTCGGAAGAAGTAGATCTCACTAAACCACACCCGATGCAGTCACAGTTGCTGTGCTTATTCATATACCCACAGTGATTGTGAAAATAAAGGTTATGGAAGTATCTGTACCTGTCTAGACAAAGCATATCCCTAGTGAGACAGATGGACTAAAAAAAATTGTGTAAACCTTCTTGTATAGATGTACCTACCTAACAAAACATATACCTAATTTTTTCTAAAAATAAACTACTTTTACTTTTCGGGTCTCCACTTCAATGTACTGAAGTCGTTGCAACTGTATTAAATTTAATTTCATGATGCTGAGAACACCTCGGTGTACTCTTCCCTTGTGGAACCTTCACGTAACCCTAGCAAAGAGGGACTTACGATGGGAAAACTCTAACACTACAGGATTCTCTAAGGGATCCAAACATCTGAAATCAGGTACCCTCACGGGACCTGGAAACAACTCAAAGAAACGGGGTCAAATGGGAGATAGCACAATGAGTCCATGACCTGAGTGCACACGGCAACAATCCAAATATCGTCTCCGCTATAATAAATATATAAAATAATTTCATATTCCTGAGTGGATAAGTTTAAATTGATTTGTATTATTTCATTTATTCCAGGAAAGCACATTGGATGCTTCGCCCTATCGGAGCCCGGCAACGGGTCAGATGCCGGGGCAGCGGCCACTACGGCACGTTTAGAAAAGGGCAGCTACTACCTCAACGGCACCAAGTGCTGGATCACCAGCGGATACGAAAGCGAGGCCGGCGTGGTGTTCGCCACCACTGACAAAAGCAAGAAGCACAAGGGTGAGTGTACTCCATATTATGTTACTTAACTGTTGCATTAGTTGTGAACAAATAACACACAGGCCTTCTTGTGCGCCGATTAATAAAAAAATAAAATGACTGTTAAACCATTCCTTTCAGGTATCTCCGCCTTCATAGTCCCGAAGCCCACGGCGGGCCTCTCTCTGGGCAAGAAGGAGGACAAACTTGGCATCCGCGGCTCCTCCACCTGCTCGCTCGTATTCGAGGACTGCGCCGTGCCCGAGTCGCAGCGGCTGGGTGAGGAGGGGGAGGGCTTCAAGATCGCCATGATGTCGCTGGACGCCGGCAGAATCGGAATCGCGGCGCAAGCGCTGGGGATTGCACAGGTAATGAATGATTAATGAACAGTACACTTTCTATCTTCACCTTCATAGGTGGTAATGCGGACATCACTGTTTTATAAGAGTTAAAGTTTAAAAGAGATATTCAATATTTACTCGATCTACAGAGTTGTTGCATTTGTGCGGCTATCCCTATATCATATGAACGTTGTCCAGAAACTCGTTTAGAAAAAAGTTTTGGACCCGGGTCTGCGCTTTTATGCATTTAAAAGACATTAAACAGCTGATATTACCCCCTAGCAATATTTTCAACTTAACCCCTAAAATTCCAACTTCGACTCAATTTACTCGAAAACGAAAGTCCAAATCCAAAAAGTTACTACTAGCTTCCAGACACCTTGTGTATGTGATCCATGAAGTTTCACCAAAACACATACATATGTGTCTTGTGATGGGATAGATTGTGTTGAAATCCTTGAAAGAAAGAGAAATTAAAGCTCTATAAAAAAAATATTTTTAATTTTCATGATAATGGTGTTGCACTACATTTTTGTCTTTTATCGCAACACTTTGAATGACAATTTTCGCATTATGCCAATATTCTAACCAGTTCAATAATAATAATGATTAAAAATATTTGGATGATTTATATAGCGCCGTTTATGTGCAAAATCACCTCAAGGGCGCTAAGTATTGTTTATTTTGGGACCTCACTGCTGGAGGGATTTGTGAAATGAAAGTTTAGTGCAAGGCAAACCAAAATTTAGTTGATCCGATTAGGATTGTGAATTTTGAAAATTATTAATATTTTAAATTTACGAAAAATTTAATTGATGAAAAATTAATACCCTGGTCGTATGAAAAATTGGTTTTGCTAGATTCATATTTATCTACTAAGAATGTGGTTTTAATGGTCAATATTTTGAAGAAAAAACTCCAGTCGATCGCGATGCTAAGTCTGTCGTCCCATTGGGTCAGTATTGGTACAGAATCCACAAAAAACGGATACCCTGCATGGAAAAGTCCCACAATGGCTGTCCTGCAAACTTAGTTAAGTTTACTTTTCTAGAGTCTCCGGTTTTTGTCGATTCAGTACTTATACCGACCCAGTGGGACGGGCTTAGAAAAAAATTTATTCGACGATTGGAAATAGAACGAAAATGGTTCACTGACTTCCATAACAATGCTGCTGCATGTGTTTATGGTTTTTAGGGTTGTTGCACAATCCTCCATCCTAATTTAATCTCCTGGCAATCCACATACACAATTTTTTTAAGGCTTCCCTGGATGTAGCGATGGAGTATGCCTCGAAGCGCACGGCCTTCGGCAACCCCATCATCAAGCTGCAGGCCATCCAGCAGAAGGTAGCGGACATGGCGCTCCGCCTGGAGGCCGCGCGCCTGCTCACCTGGAGGGCTGCCTGGCTCAAGGACCAGAAGAAGCCGTACATCAAGGAGGCTGCCATGGCCAAGCTAGCTGCATCAGAGACGGCCACCATGGCCTCTCATCAGTGCATACAGGTTAGTGACTACTACTAAGCACTGATGTCAGTTTGTTTTACTAGCATTTTAAGTGTCATTAACCCTTTTGCTGCCCGAATGTAAACACAAGATAGATACTCTCACGCCAAGGGCTTTTAGAATTTTTTATATTGCGTCATTATTTATTATCCTCAGCACTTAGAGATTGTAAATTATTACCAAAACAAAAAAAACTTGTTTACGTTACACTCTTGAAAAGTCTAAGCAAGATATCTTTATGAATTGATGCATTATTTGACGAATAAAAACTATCTATGAAACATCAACAAACTTCGACCCGCCGCCATTATCAAATCAGTAATCTCACCAACACATACAGACATACTATAGTAATATCAGTAGTCACGTCTCTGAAGTGGGACCTCTGCGACGGCTCACCATTTTTCACGATTCACTTGTGATAATATTATTGTTTTAAACTTCATTATTTATTCAACTTTTATTTACAGTTTCTTATCGTATTATTATTTTTTTTTTATTTAATATTTGTATGTTTTTTACAATAATTATATACAATTTATACATATTATACAGTGTTACAAAGGTAAATAATAATAGCTTTTCCTCACCATAAAGAGACGAGGCTCTTGTGTTTGGTGAGTGAATCCTAGCTCAATTATATGGAATCATGTAAGTAAGAAAATAATATATTTGCAAAACCAAAGGGATAAGTAAGAAATAGGCAAGATTTATCAATAATACAGTTTCAAGATTTGAAGAAAATAATAATAAGAGTAAGATATGGACTTTTATAGTAGTTTTAGGTAATTTTTTAATTTTATTTTAAATTCCTGAATATCTTCAATATTTTTTAGATATAATGGAAGGATGTTAAAATATGTTATACCTAGATAGAGATAGGTATTTTGTGTGTGCTTTGTATTAAGTTTTGGGATTTTGATATCTTGCTGATGAATTAAATTGTAAGTTATTTAACTGTATTTCTTTATAAATTTGTAGAATTGAATATTTTTTATATATATTGTCTATTGTGGGTACATTGAATATTGAAAAGAGAACCTCAGTAGAAAATTTGGATGGTTTTTTCAATATTACTTTAATTATCAATCTTTGAACTATTTTAAGTGGATTTAATATATTGTTATAAGTTCCTCCCCAGCCAATAATACCATATTGTAATATAGATTGTACAATTGCATAGTACACTCTTTTTAGGTTTTCTAGTCTAAGAATATTTCTAAGTCTTATAAATATATAAATACATTTTCTAATTCTTTTGACAAGTTCACAAATTTGTTTTTTCCATTTAAAATGTTGATCTATATATATACCAAGATATTTAATTTCAGAAGTTAGACTAAGTATAGAACATTCTTGATTGCAATTAGTTCTGTTACATTTAAGTTGATGTATTATAATTTGTAATTCTGGTATTAATTTAAATTTGTTGATAGAGAATGGGATACATTTTGTTTTTTCAGTATTTAATGAGAGGAGGTTTTTATCGAACCAATTTTTCAGTATATTAATATCAGTATTTGCTAAGTTATTAACATTATTCCAATCAGTACCTTCAATTATTATGACAGTGTCATCAGCATAAGATATTATTTTTCCATTTAATCTTTGATTGAATATGTCATTTACATAAATGATAAACAGTAACGGTCCCAGGACTGTACCTTGAGGTATGCCGAAGTGACTTGTTTTTTGTTGACTAAGTACATCGTTGATTTTTACGACTTGAGGGCGTTTGAAAAGGTAGCTTTTTATCCATTCTATAGCTGTACCACTTAATCCAATGTTTCTTAATTTACTTATAAGTTTGTCGTGTGATATGCTATCAAAAGCTTTTTTCAGATCTATGAAAATTCCAATGCATTTTAATGATTTATCTAATGAATTATGAACAAGACTAGTTAATTTTGCAATTGCATCCTGAGTGCTTCTACCATTCTTCTATTTATGTTTATAGTTTTTATTCGAATGGTATACTTAAAAACAGGAATGAATACACAATGCCACATTACACTGGGAACACATATCGAGCCATTTTTCTGCGGCTTTGTTTAAGTTTTGTATTCGCACAAACATGGCCGGCTCTGTATGGCTTGGATTGTTTTGATGTTGCCGGTATTGGCTCAGACGTAATGGTGTGTCATGATGAGACGAATGAGGAGTTGAGTCGAGTTGAGTATTTTTGAGGTGTTTTGCGATTAATTGTCTTATCACACATAACTGATAATCGGGGAAGCTCATACCTGAATTTTTTATGCTGTTGTGTACAATAAAAGAATTTAACAAATATAATATAGAGACAATATTCCCTTATTTGGTCATCAGACAAGTCGCGTCGAGCCATGATAGAGGGTTACACAAAAAAAAATATTAGGAAAAACGACAAATTAACACAATAATTAGTTTCTAAACACAGATAATTAAAATAAAATGTATATGATTATTTTTTCACTCGAAAGGCGGATATAACAACTTATTTCATTTAAAATAACAAAACATATTGATTAACACAAAACCTATTTGCACTAAAAATGTGAGTAGTTAATAAAAACAATTTGTTAAAATAATAACGTTAGAACCACGATTCGTTGCACATTCTAAGTATTCGCGAACCGTCGAGATAAGAAGGAACCACGTGATACACTAACACAACTACGCGCGCGCGGGGAATTCAAACACTGAGAGGGGAAATATTGTAGTCTCCAGTTTGACGAGGTCTTTCATTATATAAACAAAATCATTTGTCACATCTGTGTAGAGATGTCGCTAGATAAAGGTTCAAATTATTTTTTAAGCCCGAGTTTTGCGCCATCTATACAGAAAGTTCCGAGATATCGCAAGATGAAATTAAAATCACGTATGATTGCGCGCGGCAGCGAGGGCCCGGAATCTTGAATCAAACATAGATGCGCACGGCAGCCTCCGGGTTAATCATTTTTGCACCAGTGTGAATGAATGAATATAACTTGTACACTGCGCTCTTTTTGACAACAATTATTACTCATTTTTTTAACTGCTATAGATCTCTTATTTCTTGACAGATTTATGAATGGGTGGGTTCGTAGCTTACATGTTTTACATATTGAAGACAATATGTATTAGTGATTTCTAAACGAAAATCTGAAACAGAAAAATCAGAAAAGGAAACGGTCACATCTGGGACCCTGGGTTCGTGTTCCAGATGTGACCGTTTCCTTTTCTGATTTTTCTGTTTCAGATTTTCATTTAGAAATCACTAATATTGTCTTCAATATTTAAATATTACAATTTGAGGTTTTACTCAATAAAGTTATTCCGAAAAATAAAAATTACATGTTTACGTTATTGTAATAAAAATTTAAGGTTTATGTTTTAAATGATAAATAAAATATTTCAAAATCAATTTGGACTTAACAAAATTGAGACATAACCCTCGAAAAATTGCAAGGCTTCGCTTTAGCTTCCTTTACATTTAAAGGGAGTTCATTGAACAAATGAGGCTGATGTCTTATATTATATTTTGTGATTTCTCTTTCAGATTCTGGGCGGTATGGGCTATGTGTCCGACATGCCAGCAGAGCGCCATTACCGAGATGCCCGCATCACCGAGATCTACGAGGGCACCTCTGAGATACAGCGACTTGTCATTGCTGGCCAGCTTGTCAAAGAGTATGGACTGTAACACTGCACCGCACTGTATAGCCAAACCTTCGCATAGACTGATCATAAACAAAGCAATTTTTATACCAGAGATATATTGTTTAACTTGACTGAAACGAAAGTGGTATTTACTTCTAACAGAATTTATTAAACACTTGGATTTGGATCGCATTCTCTCCTCTCTGATTGTATCTTCAGAGATAAAGGGTCATTTTTAGTGTTGCAAGCAGACTCATATCGCGAGATCAGTTATCATAAAAATAATGACTATCTGACTAGAATGATTTCAGTTTTTATTTATTTATCTGTATACATGTATAGATGTTTTTTTCGATACCTGTCTCACTGGGAAATACCTGTGTCGAGACAGACTTAAGAGGTACATAAATGCGTATATATAGATTACTTGATATCCGATTAGAATGATGGCAGTTTTCTTAAGATTACTTGATATCTGACTAGAATTATGGCAGTTCTCTTAAGATAATAATAATAATAATGATTGGATTATTTATATAGCGCCGTTTTCGTGAGAAAATCACCTCAAGGGCTTCTAGACATATATCAATAACTTGATATATGTCTAGAATGCTGGCAGTTCTCTTAAGATTACTTGATGTATGTCTAGAATGCTGGCAATTCTCATAAGACTACTTGATATCTGACTAGAATGATGGCAGTTCTCTTAAGATTACTCGATGTATGTCTAGAATGCTAGCAGTTCTCGTAAGACTACTCTATATCTGATTAGAATGATGGCAGTTCTCTTAAGATTACTTGATATATGTCTAGAATGCTGGCAGTTCTCTTAAGACCACTCGATATCTGACTAGAATGATGGCAGTTCGCCGAAGATTACCTGATATCTGACTAGTATTATGGCAGTTCTCTTAAGATTACTTGATATATGTCTAGAATGCTGGCAATTCTCGTAAGACTACTCGATATCTGAATAGAATGATGGCAGTTCGCCGAAGATTACTTGATAACTGACTACAATAATGGTAATTCTCGTAAGATTATTTACACACTTTCTGACTAAAATGATGACAGTTCAAATCAAATGATGACTGTTCCAATCAGAGTGATATGTGTTTTCATAAGATTTACAGCTGTCTTACTAGAATGATGCTATGGTTTGTCGGAAGGGAATGATGGCAGTTCTCGTAAGAATACTACTGGTCACTTAAATGAATCGGTCCCATGATGCTATTAAAAAAAAACCCTATGCGCAACGAAGTTGCCAATTTTACCTCAAATAAAATATTTTATTAAAATTTCATCAAATAAAATATTTTATTTGATTACTGAATACTCTAATGAAACTGTTAGGAATACAATAATTATTATACATATACATCTTACATTGAATATATTTACAATTTTTGAATCCATGTGCAATATTTTATGGTGGTTTATAGTTTTAACATTTTTTAAAAGGTTTTGTTGATAATGCTTCTAATGTAATATGTATCCATTGAGATGGAATGCTTTTGGAGAGCCTGCAGCTATTTATTATATAATTTATAAAAACATGTATGTCAAAAACACGATATATATATTATACATACCATAATGAAATATATATATACATAACCAAAGATGAAACTCCGACTAGGCCAATAGAAATGAAAGTACTCATGTAAGCAATAAATAATATTACTATTTGATTAATGCTCAAGGTTGAATTCAAAATAAAAATCTCAATCTCTCCTACATGTGAGGATTCTCCATCAGTGAGTTTATATTTTTATACATAATAAGAAAACATCATTTTTGTACAGGTGTGTTTTTAATATTGTTATTTCATTTACATACCTATTTTATTAACTTAGAATTATGTAATATTTCCGACATTTTTGTTTTGATAAAAAAATAATATACATTTTTAAATTCGAAATTCTTTTTTTTATCTCTTAATTTTTCCTGCACATTGCGCTAAGATACTGTGTATAAATAGTTGAACCATCCTTTAAAATAGTAGTTACTTTAATAAAGGATTCCTAAACTTCAATATTTAGACACTGTTAAAGCCATTTCAGACAGCGTTTGTGTCGCGCGTTTCCCGCTCGGTTTAAAACACTCGTTTGTCGGGGTGTATGGAGTTTCATACTGGTATTCTTACAAAACCGCGCCGTTCTGAAAATGAGCTTTTGCACCGAGCAACTTCCGAGAATCTCAACACGCTTTTCTCTTATCAGTAGAATCAAATTGTCAAAAGATTTTATGGACATGCGGAAGTAGTTGAAAAATTTATTTTCGTATTGTCTGAGTTTAGGATAAAGGGCAACAAAATGTCCATGTGTAAGTCTGTCTCTTAATATGGGATTTTTCTTCACGTTATTCCTTGGCAGAGAAGCAACAGACGTGTTGCTTCCTCAACCTCCATTTTTAAAATAAACTCGAGGAGTAACTTTCCCAGCCACAGCGTTAAAAACGAGTCTGTCCCGCCGTCGTGTGTAAGCTATTTCAAACCGCACGTTTCAGAAACGCGCGCCACAAACGCCCTGTCTGAAACGGCTCTTGAATATCCAATGATAACCCTCCCGTACCGAAGGGGGGTTAAATACACCTCCCCCAAACAACAGTTTGGTGTGATATTTGAGTTGTTTTTTTTACTCATATATTTGACTTTGTAATTTAGGAAATCCTAGAAAAAACTTTTCAGTAATTGATCTGCGTTTAAAAAAGTTATCCCATTACTATTTAAGATTAAAAAAAAATAACTCTGAGCTTCAAGAGGTGAAACATTAAATGTATTTCCCGCAATAGTGTTTTTTTCATATGCGCCATCGAAACTAAATTTCGACAATCTGCCTAGCTTTTAAGTTGTGTAGATTGCAGAATCTCTATCTTGACAGGAGCCAGAATGTGTCATCGAAAAATCCCCACGAAAATTAGTTCCACGTATTTTCACCAAAGGAATCTGCCCACCATAACCTACTATACTATACTAACCTATTTATTGGATAATTTGTATAGCGCCGCTTTTGTGAGATATCACCTCAGGGGAGCTTTACAGTTGATGCAGGTATTACAGAATATATAAATATTACAAAAATAGAGTGAAGTAAAATGAAGTATAGGAACAAGTGACACGAAAATAGAAGATGAAGACTCTGCAGCAAGAATCCTAGGTGGTGAAGAAACTGGGCCAGCTGCTGCAGCGAAAGAGTCCACCGCGTCCACCAACAGTGCCAGCACGAGGTACGTCATCCGTCCAGGTATGTGTCTGCTGCTAATAAAACGCTGACACCTCACATAGATAAGAGACCCTGGCAGCACCGCTGTGATGTTCGGCAAGTCCATCATTTATCTCAATGTAATCCTGTTCCTGGTAATTGTTGAAGTGGTGCATTCTGCCCGCAATAAAAAGCGACGGTCGGGATAATAAATTACCCTGGGCTCAGTAAAAAACTTGCCAGGGTTTAAACTTGCCCAATTTCCGAGAATTCCGTTGAAAACATCTGGGGTGCATTTACCGATCGCCGTTCGTTTCGAATGTTCAATATTTTTGAGCAAATTTCCGAATATTCACTTTTAAAACACTGCACTCAAATCACATATTATAAAGTTCTAATAATTATTAAGTTTATTTTTATTTAAGTTCAAATGTTGATTGATTGATTTTAAAAATAATTTCAAAGGGATGTTGCCTCATTTCCCTTGAAAATACTAAAAAAAACACAAAGCGGTTGGAGGACGCGTCCTGCTGCCACGAAGGGCGCTATACTATGGGGAAGTTAATATAAATAAAGTGCTCTTAATTTATTATTTTTACTAGCGCAACCCAAGAAAAATCACAGGATAGTCTAAATTCTTAATAAATCAGTTCCAATTTTTAAAATAATTTTCTGTCAAAAACATATATTTTTTTTATGTTTCTTTATTCAATAAAATTATAAGTTACATGCATTGAGGAATTTTTCAACCACCATGCTAGGCACATGCCCGTGTTATGGTGGTCATTTTGATATTGTAATAAGAGGTGTTATTTTGATATTCAATCATAAAAGATCAATGGTTTCGTTGCTTGTGTGGCACGTAGCGCCGTCTTGTTGAAAGTAAACGTTGTCCAGATCAATACCATCCAATTCCGGCCATAAAAAATCATTAATCATCTCTCGATAGCGCAATCCATTCACCGTAACTGTTGCTCCAGCCTCATTTTCGAAAAAGTAAGGTCCAATGACTCCGCCGGACCATAAACCGCACCAAACAGTCACACGTTGAGGATAGAGAGGCTTTTCAACAATAACTTTTTGGTTTTCCGAGACCCAGATGCAACAATTTTGCTTGTTGACGAAGCCACCGAGGTGGAAATGGGCCTCATCACTCAAGATGATTTGCATTTGATTCACTCAAGTGAATTTTAATAATTTCAATGCGTTTTTGAAGCGTGTATTGTTCCATTTTTATTAATGGCGTAGTTTCTACTTGTCAAATGTCAAAAAATGACAGCTTCAAAAGTAACATCTACCGAAATAGCGGGCTGTTCAAAATAACACCTCTTATTGGAAAACCCTGTATTACAGGTATTACCTCTCCAGCAGTACTCTCTTGCAGTGGGAGGGATGATTTCAAACACCCGTCACTCTTGGACACACTGACCGCCAGATTCCTACCCATCCTTATACCCTTTTCCTTCCCAGTTTTGCCTCTCCTTAAAAAAAACCCTCCACACAGCAACCCCAAAGATGACACAGGCTGTTAGGCAAATTATTTTCCTCAGGGCCTCCTGTGTTGAGTTAATTAAAAAAAAAAGGTACGCTATCGCTTGTCTGAATTCTTCACAATTTTCCAATTTTGAAAATGACGCTTGAATTCAACAAATTCGCTTTCAAACCAGAGTTACGCAGGACGCACAGACAAATGAAATTAGTATTTTTGATGGATTCACAACACAGCAGAAAATATACGTTAGGAAAAGGATATAGGAAAAGTAAAAAATGAAGTGTAATTTAGTTGAATATTCCTTTTTAATACAAAAAGAACATAGAACATAATAATATAAGTCTTTACCGAGAAGTAATATAGATTATATTTTTCCGAAACAATAGTCGTTTGATAATAAATACAAGTTATTGTGGTTTAATCCTGAAAGACAAATATAACAATTATCATTGTTAATTGCATTTTTCATCCATCATTGGCAATATTAGGACAAACACAAAAACGCTTAATCAAGTTCACACATTTGTTTTTCGTACAGACCATGTTCTATCAATCAAATTCAAAACGGTGAAGTTTTATATAATATCTCTAATTAATTTATATTATTTTATAAATTAATGTCACGTTCCAACACTTTTCAAATGGGATCATCTCAATTCAATTTAAGGAACAAATTAAAATCGTTCACCGAATTGACGTTACAATTTTAATTTATACTGTAAATTTACGCATCAGATTTGACAGTTTAAGCAGAAGAGGATTTTTTTCCACTATTGTGCTTGTTTAATAAGAGTTTTTTTTTTATTGATTGTGGAGGACAAAATTTTAAATTCAAAAATGGCATATTAATAAGTCGCCCGTGACAATAAATAGTAACGAGTCACTCGGGGTTGCCATTGCTAAATTAAAAATAATATATTGATCTTACTTACGAATCAACGCTTGCTTTAGGCTCTTGTGGAAAACTTAACAGGCGAAACAGCTATTTAATAAATGCTTATTATCGCAAGTTGGTGGTGTAAATACAATCTTCCTAAATTAGTAATTTCTATTGATTACATAAAAATATTATGTGACAGTAAAAAAAAGATGTTAAAAATTAAATTAACTTTATTTGTATCATATTATATTTATATTTTACATAAGACGTTGTGATGTACAAGTTGATTATAACAACAACAAAGTACTGGGGAGAAGTAGTGAAGGATCATGACTTAAGTAGGCAACCCCGGAGTTGTTTAAATTTAAATGTATTATTTTATTACGACAGAACTAAAGGCTTATATGTATGATCTGACTTTGTCTAAAAACACACATTTGCAAATCGCACACAGATCATAAATATTTCATTTATAAAATACTTCAATATGCTAGTTTTTATCAGCTAAAATCCAAAGAAAAAATGTTAAATTTTAGGGGAGTAATGACATTTTTAATGATGTGGCTTTATACAATGAAATACGTATATTAGTTTAATAAGATTTTAAAAATCATATTGCGCCATTTTTTAAATAATAAAAACACCCCAAGGGCGCTGCTTTACAATAATTTTCTAAACCATAAATTTGATGTGTTCAAATCTTACAACAATGATTTTACCAAGATATAATTTTTTTTCTCTGAATTTTATTGTTTGTTACCCCGATACATTGTTGGATTGGTTGATTTTTACTTGTGAATGTATTGATTATTTCATTTGATGCAAAATGAATCAATCAAATGATCAAATCAAGGTGCCGATCTTAAAAACCTATGAAATATCGAAACTAAACTAGAATAAGCTAATAAAGAAAAGATTTCATAATTTTGCATCAAATTAAACAAAATTTCAGAATTAAAAGTCAAAATAATTCAATTTGATCATTTCACAAGTTTAAAAAAAGAAAGGTATTTCAAATTGGAGAGGGATAATTCTTTGACAATATTAAGACTTTCAAATTTATGATAAAGCAATTTTCTTGTCAGTGCGTCATTTCATGGTTGCATGTGTTTTGTTTGGCAATCAGCTGTGATATCATACATAGACAAAACGCCTGATTAAACGAACAATAATTATTATAATTGATAAAAATCAACAAATGGCTTAGATACAAGATATTATTTAATTTTACAACTCTTTTTGTTGCAATTATGACTTTTATGTGAAAACTATCAGAAAAAAAAAAAAAAAGACAATCATTCGCGCAATCATTAAGTCAACAAAAATAATGGATCATACGTTATTTTCCATACTTCATACATCTTCACTGGTTTATCCAGGCGTCTCTCATATTACCTAACTTTACTTAATAACAATCCCCCTTTTCTGCCCTCATTTCTCCCTCACTTCTTTATGTCACACACATTCAAGACGGCTCCGATATTACAAGATGGACTTGTACGTAAAAGAGATGGCTTAAGCACATCTTTATGAATATGGCTTAACCCATTGGCCTCAAACGACGCATTCCTGGCGTGTGTACGGCGATGTGTCTTAAAATCTAACGACGCCGTCCCGGCGGGTCTGATGTCTGTCGGCTTAAAAACGAAAAAGGGATACATTATTGACATCTGTGTTTAAAATTTTAAATGCCAATCGCTCTGTAGATAATTAAGCATTTATTTCGTAGTAATTGGCAGGACTCCGTTGGTACAATTTTTTCCTGATATTTACGATTGAAATTTTGTTATATTTCAGCTTCATTGAATTTTTTCAAAATGGCGTGTGGTTCGGGAATTGACAAGCTTGTTCGTAAATCGCATGGTGGGCTGCTAACAAGAGCCTAAATGGCAAAAAATATATATTATGGAAATAAGTATGATTAATGTACAACTTTTCTAAATCCAATTTAAAAAAAAAAATGGTTTTTGAAAAAAAATAATTTTCATATCCTCGTTTAATCATATTATTTTTTTTTTTTTACAATGCATATGTTTTTTACATACCTTGTTTCAATGTACAAGTAAATTAAAAAAGATTGTTTCGTTTGCATGTTTAGTTTAAAAGTTATGCAAGATTTAGTACACCACTGCACTTAAAAATTTTGGTACAAAATTAATTCGGATGTGAAGGACAATTTTTTAGCCAAACAATTCGGATGCCAATGGGTTAAGGACATCTATTAGCAGATGGCCTAAGAGCATCATTATGAATACGGCTTGAGAACATCATTATGAATACGGCTTGAGAACATCTTTATGAATATGGCTTAAGCGCATCATTATGAATACGGCTTAAGCACATCTATTGGAAGATGGCCTAAGCACATCTTTATGAATATGGCCTAAGCACATCTTTATGAATATGGCCTAAGAGCATCATTATGAATACGGCTTATGCACTTCGGTTGGACGTCGGCCTATGCCTACTAAGATATGACATAAGTACATCTCTTGAAAAACAGCCGTATTACATCCGTTTGAAATAAGCCTAAGTGCATCGGTTTGGTTGGCGATGACTTAAGCCCATTTTTTAAGGGATGACTTAAGCACACCTGCTAGAATTTCTATTGGAATTCCTAATTAATCACATCACATGAATCAAAGGTAAAAGAAAATATTATCAACAAGAACAAAAAAACCAGAAGCCTTATGACACAAATGAAAAGGGCCCAATCCTTTGCAATATTTTGAACACACCTACAAGGATTTAAAAACAATACAAAAAGGGTGCTTTGGAAATAAAATAAAAGCGTTGACATCTTTATTTCCACTTAATACAGAAGCAAATTCACCACTGAAAAATGATTTAGATAGAAACAAACAAAATAAGATAATTCCTTAAATTATTTATATAATATTATCATTTTGGAAAGATTTATTTAGTATGCATCTATGACACTTTCTATGTAGTTTTTTTTACATTTATTTTCTCTTTTTGGACAGGCTATCATTACACTTTATTTATAGACCATATAAAGAGAGGTGTGGTTACATTATCAAAACTAAACACGGCTTGGTCTAAGTTTTCATACTCGTTGAATTGAAAAAGAAAAGCTAACTGTATTTATACCTTATGATATATTGCAAGATGCTAATACAAAAAAAAAACTGATAAAGTGATTGTTTCCATTATATGTATTCAAGCTAAGACAATGAATTGTCATCCAAACTTTTCTAGGATAAATAACACAGAATACTCTTAAAAGGGGACATTTTGAGTAGACCATTGATAAATATGCTAGCAAAAATGAAAATATATGAAATAATTGTTTTTTTTTTTGGCGGTATTTTTTTAAAATTTTTAAATGATCGCTTCGGCAAAACAAGGTACATAGTTACTTTTAGGAGTTAAGTTAGGGTAGTTACTTTGTTTGTTTCGGCTACTATAGGTTATTGTTTGGAGATGTTTATGGTGAGTTTGTCTCTGAGTTTGGACCAGAGGTCGGCTATGGCCCGTTGCGGCGCTTTGTACACTGTCGTCCATCTTGCATTGGCGGGGGAGCGGCGGGGAAGGACGGGGGCCGGGGGGACTGATCCGTAGGGCCCTCAACTAGAAAATAAAACAAAATTAATTTTTGATATTACGGCTATTCGATTATTGTATAGCTTACAGTGGGTGGCCAAATTATTATTAAAAACTTACTATCGATCAAAAGAAATATTGAAGCTGTATAAAATTTTTAAATATGGGGATTTTATGCTTTTATTTTAATTTTTCTTTAGGTAAATTAGGCTTTTCTTACAAAATTAAAATATTTTATTTTAAATAATACATTTTTGAGATAAGGCGTAACAATTTTTTTTTTTAAAATCTCTTAATAATTTAGTAGAACTTCCCTTGGTGTCAATTACAGTCTCCCCATTTCTACAAACGACGCCTGGTTGTTCTAACAGAAGTAGTAACTCCGGCATGATGTATAATTTTCGTTAATAATAATATTTGGATGATTTGTATAGCGCCGTTTTTGTGCAAAATCACCTCAAGGGTCGTTGTTCGCATTCTTAGCACAACTCTTCTGTACATTTTTTCTCATTCTCTGGGCAAATTTCACAAATTTTTCCATCATTTCGAGGCGCACTGAATCGCTTTTCTCCCCATTTTCTAGTTCTTCTCCATAGACTTACTGTAGGTATTTTTCAAGTTTATTAATAAAATTAGCAATAAATTTATGTGCATTAAAAGCTGTTAATTGATAACTAAAGAGAAGAAAAAAATACCCCGGTGTAACTAATAATTTGGTATGTTTATGGGTTTTGTAAGTTTTATTTTGTTATTGATTTATTCTGGGCAGCATCAGAACTCTCCGAATCGAAAGGCTGAAGCGCGCTGTCAATACTTAGGTTAGACATTATTGTTTGGATTGAACCCAATATAGCCTGGACCAGAGAAGATGAAGAAAAGTTATAAAAAGTTGTACAAGTGCCTCAGAGTTCACTAATCATTGTCATGAGGTTCAGAATTCAGAAGAATAAACAAGTTGTGAATAAGGTTAGGTCATTATCATAACATTTCAATTCATCAGTGTGTCATAATAATACGGTGAACTTATTATGTGTTGTTTGTTTATCTTACATCTTCTTTGTCTTGTTGGTGACGCCCCTGGGCGGCGTGACGGGACGGTTGGCGTTGGTCTGCACGTACGCCAGGTGGCGCTTGTCGGCCGGCTTCAGGATCTGGAAGGAGCACATCAGTGTGTCGTCTACTGACATCATTGCTCCTAAAATCAAAACATCTACTGTTAAAACATTTTACCTTATAAAATGCAGGTGTGTGTAATATAATCTTCCAAGTACTGTTCACATTCAACTTGACCGTAATCTGCCCAACAGGCCTTCTGTTGATATGGTCGATGTAACTCGTGACCAGCACAGGCTAATGTAAAAGGTTGACACTGCAATTGCAGTGCTTCGTACCGTGCATGAGCGTTCGGTCCGGCCCCTAGACGTTAAAGCAACACTTTATTAAAAATACCATCACATACCTACACTAATAATAATAATTTCTAAACTGTTCTATCTCATTATTAACTATAGACGAGACATACCATTATAATAACTTTTGGCAGATTGCATCCACCGGTTCGTTGATCAATAATACAAAACTATATGTACAGTGCGTTTGACCAGTTAACGTGATGCTGCATTAGAATGTACATGTATTATTATTTATTTGTATTCTGTATAGGCAGTTAATACTAGGTCAAATCCAGCAAAATATTGTTGATAAACTACATTGTCATAGTTTATTAATGTTCCTTTGCTTATTACAATTGAACAATGATAAAATACAATTGTACCAACAGAGATAGGAATATTCCTGTCCCGGTGTGGCCGGTACACCAGGGGATACTTTGTTAGGACTTAGGAAACATGATCTGAGGACGGGAAAGAGGTTGGCGTTTAAGGCGAAGCTTAATGCTAAATCACTATTTTGATTAATCTTTATAACGAATTGGTGTACATTATGAATGCCAAAAATATGCTTTAGATAAATTGAAGGTTTTCCTATCATTTCGCTTGAGTAGAATACAAATAATAAAATAAATTATTCATTAAAAAATATAAATGTAAACTAATAAAAAAAATATTTTTTCAATGGAAATGTATGGAAGCGTAAAGGAAACAACTTTTCAAAAATACAGTATTATAGCTAAGATTATCTGTGACAGTTTCACTTGATTAACTTTTTTGCTTTCTTATAAAATTATTTACAAAATAAATAAAAACCAGTTTTGTGCTTGAAATCGAACGTTTCTAGACTCAAGCGATTTTAATGTCTATTACCTACAATATAAGGTATACCAAGAATATACTCATTTTTGGTTTGTAGCTCCCTCTTAATCAGCCAGTACACAGGCAACAATGAGCAAACGTAGGACAGAGAGGGATAAAGGACGAAAACTGATCAAAAACAGCTGCAATTCTAAACTAAAAATTTAACATGCGACAGATCTGTTTATTATTATTGTATGTGGCGATAAAGTAAGAAAACAGAACAGCAGCTAGCTTCTTCTTTGATATCAACAAATGATGGCATTTAGGGTATAAAAGTATGATCAAATATTCCAAGTCGTCACTGACCGGCATTATCGAATTCTCCGCAGTAGTTGGGTGCCGAGAAGAGGGTGACCAGCTGCCTCTTGGCAAAGAACTCGTACCCGTCCTCCACCACTTGATGCGCCCGGCAGATCAGGTCAAAGTCGTGCTTGTTCAGGAACTTGGCCACAATCTGGAATGAAAATACACAATCACTCAGTTAAATTCATCAAGAAATAGATGACATCTTTAAATAAACTGTTTGGTTATTCCAACACTATACTCTTGACAAGATGATTTTCAAGTATTTGTACCACATCTTCCATAGGGCGTCGCTGATGCACTCATTTAATCTACTTACGTGTCATTTCCTCATGATACTCCTTTCGCTAAGTTAAAACTATCTAGGAGTCCATTTTGAATAACATTACTGATACACCAAACAGCCAAAATGCAATGGGCGGAGCAAGTCACTTTGAAAATGAATAATCGATCTATAAATAAATCTGCTTATTCAGTTGTCATAAGAAAAACTAAAAGGCCTTAACTTCAACACTAAATTTACTACTTATGGTAGATTGATTATTTACTATTTTTATAAATTTTAATGACAAGATGGTAAAATTTATAAAGTTATTACGAAAATAGAATCAACTGACAGATAGTGAAAATTTTGTTTCGGCGTACCAAGACATAAGGAAGAAAAAATCAATTGTAATTCCATTCTAAAAATTAAATATATAATAATATTAACACTTGAATAATTAACATAATGCCACTTTTGTGAAATATCACCTCAATTACTATCAGCTTCACAACATAGTAGAAGTCGGGGACGGCCGAGGAAAACATGGCACGATCAAGTGAATCTGATATTTGAGTCGGGCCACGTCAAGAGTCAGAGTAATAGAAGAGTATGATTATAGACTGTGAATGAGGCAAAGAGTGTGTGCCAAGACCAAGTTGTTTGGTGGTCCATAATCGCTGCCTACCCCTGCGGGAAACGGCGTGAAGGTTAATTATTTACTTTGATGCTGAAGCATGTCTATTAGTTATGTAGTTTTCCAGAGAACATGTGTGCTATAAAAAACATTTCCAGTGTCCTCTGGGTCTGGTTACAAATCTGATACTGCGTAGCTGAGAAAGGAAAGGAACGAAGCAACAGCAATTGGTGTTTTGTGCCAGTCGCGGTGGCTTCGTTCCTTACGCATAAGTCGTGGTTCAGCTCGGCAGTTCGGCTCCCGGCGAGAAAAAAAAACGAGAATGACTAATTATTATTAAGGGAAGAATGAAGTTCCAAGAAACTCAACCATAACCAGGAATACATTTGAATGACATTATGTATTTGCATAGCGAGATATACCGAGAAACTAAATGCAATCAAAAATTCAATGAAGTAATTTCAGTTTATGGTGAGCAGAAGTGCAATTCTATTTAAGTTGTATGGTAACATATTTCCAGGAACTTTCCGGGAACAATTGGGGATTCAAATGAATGGTTGGGATGTGGCATTCGCGCTAGTGATTTCCATAGTTTAAAGATGCAATTCTATTTGAGGGGATAAATGGACTGAGTAACAGTCTATCCTATAATAATACAGAATCATTTAGTTGTTGATCAAAAGAAGAGAGTTGCAACAGAGCTCTCAGCAGAGCGATACAACATAATACTGCATTTACTTATGGATAGTTTACACCTATGTACGTAGCTAGTAGTAAGGACAGTGATAAGTCAGTTCCGTCCTCACAAGCAATTAATCCCTCACGCTAATTTGTTTACTTTTGAAAACAGCTCATAATAGTCTCATAAAAATCGTTGCCTCCCTTACTGTCGTGGTTAGAAATATGATCTAAACGGCGTTAGAAAGAAAAAACACCAAGCTTTATATTTAAATCTAAAAGTTAACCACAGAACAGGCTCAGCCTAGTGAGGTGGATTATACAAAAAAAAGTACGTTATTTTATTCCTTAATAAATAATAAATAAAGTAAAAAAGAAAAATTAAAATGTACACCTCTATGAAACCGAAAGTCCCGACTGCAATTTGAGAAAAAATTATGTATTTTTTATATGAAATGAAAAAAAATTAGGTGACGGTAATGTTTATGATGCAATTGTCTAATAAAATGTATTCTTTTTCATTATCAGTAATTTTAGTTCAGTGTTTAGACGTAAAAAACGTAAGGTTAGCCATTTTTAAAACTTACATGTTTGCATTAAAAAAAATAATAATTTTTCATCACCTTTCAAAAACAGTTTTTGTTTTCAGATACATTCAGAATTATGCGATTAATTTTGTTTTTTTTTGCAGAACGGAAATACTCCGAGTTTCTGACAGAATATACCAGAGGCCTCAGGGGTTAAGTAAGTGATTTAGTAAAGTCTTGTATTTATAGTAAAAGTGTATTGTGTTCATCCTAACAAACCACCTCACTACAAGGATCCAAGCGCATCGAAGAGGGGGAGGGGTCCAGGTAATCAAAAAAAAAAAAAAAAAGGATTTGAATAATTTCTAAATTGGTACTTAATGGTGACTTATCACATAACGCCCTGTCCACAGGCGGACAGCCAATTAACTAAACAGTTGAGTTGCAGCTTATCACTGTCCTTGCTCCTTACTATGTGTAAACTACAGTAAAATTAGTAGTCGAAACAATATTTAGAAATGTCGTGGGTTGTGAAGGGTTTCTGGTTTATGGATAAACATGAGTTTTAAATATCCACACAAAGATGTGAATTTAGGCACCTACTGTTAACTAGGTCAGAAACAATGTCTTTAACTTTAATATCAACTTTTTTTAAGGTTAGTTTTGCATTCTGTTTGAGCTTAAAGGGTCTGATACTCTGTAGACGCGATCTTAGGAATGCTGACGATGTTAGCAGCAATTTATAGAATGTAGTGTCTGGTCAGTCACCTCAATGCCGAAGGTGAAGCTCACTCCGCGGTCGTTCTCGCCCCAGCCGGTAGTGTCCTTGTCGGGGTCAGACCACAGAAGGTCGCAGAGCAGTCCCTGGTCAGGCACGTCCGTGGGCCGCATGATACGCCGGATCTGCTCCATGGACTGGAGGTCGGGGCTCAAGCCGCCGTGACAGCAGAAGATCTTCTCGTCAACTGGAAACACACAAACAATATAAATTAGCATAGTTTGTGACAAATCTTGGAAGGAAACAGCCGGATAAGCTGTGCAAGGGGAGAGTTCCATAACAAAACAGAACAATGAAGAAACAGAACAATGAAGAAACAGAACATTGAAGAAAAGAGAAGAAAAGCAAAATCAAAAAAACGAACATAACCTAACCTATCATGTTCTGTTTTGTCGCTATTCTGTTTTATTCTGACACATGTGGGGGGAGATAAAACTTTGAAATTTTTTGGATCTTAAATTTTGTATTGTAATAATTATAAATTTTGTATTGCAATAATTATACCTCTTGGTTACGCCATTTACACATTACACCTCTCATTTACAAATACATACAAAACCGTTATCCTTGGGAGAAATATTGTTGTATTTTGCGTAAGCCCAAATACCCACCTCTCGTCAGGCTTACTAGCGAGAGATGCTGGCTGCGTACGCGTCTCAGTTAGTCAGCCGCTTTCTGCAGAATAAAACTACCGCAAGCCGCTATATTCATTAGATCTCAAAACGAGATAAAACGTGTAAAATTATTGTGTTATTACGCAAGTGACCCAATAATCTGCTTTCTGCTTTGCTATCCGTAAATAAAATTTGTAAAATCAGCCAGGACCGAGAAGAGAACTGTGCTACAAATACGCAGTGAGTTCCTTCCACTTCCCTTATGCTACATATTTCTCGTTGGCACAGTGGTTTTGTTCGCACACAATTATTATCAAACAGTCCTTCGATTTACATATAATTACATATCACCTCCCATATTTTCCATGTGGATCTGGTATAGGCTTTTACCAGTATAAAACTGTGTGATAATATTCCTGAAGGGATAAACCGATAGAAGTGTTTTGTGGACGTGTCTGAGCCCGAAGTAAGGTTAATTTTACTTACTTTAACATGAAATTGATAAAACTTTAAAAAAAAGAAATTATTTCTTGAACGGATAAACAATTTCAATGGCCTGTCTGGGGCCTAGGAGTCGAAAGGTCTAATGTAAATTGGTGACACCAGTTTTTGTTCAATTTTCAACTAGTGAGTGCTCAAAGTGACTCATGTAGGTATAAAATCTAAAAAAAACTAAAATAATTGATAATTTATGCAAGTAGCAGAAAATCATTCATATTTTTTAATCATATCATAAGTACGAAAATATCCACCATAATGGCTATTGATTCGTTATTCACTATCATTCTTCAGAGTTCAGATTAATAAAACCACACAGCTGTCTTATTATTAATTATCTCATATTATATACTTATTACAATCAAGATACTAACATAAAAGTGTCAATATAGATAATAAAAAAAAGAAGTACAATAATTAAAATAATATTATTACGAAAAAATATTATGAGCTGGAAGCAAGAGTGAGTACCTTTAATAATGATGATTAATCATAACAATAAGCGATTACAGCCACATTTATGATGCGTAATCCAAATAAATTCATCATATCATGACGAAACTATCGACTCATTTCACAAATAGATTGTTTATTTTGGCTAATTTTCCGAACTACAATCTACTTATTTGGCTAATGTATCTGTTGCTAAAGGCGATTTTTTTCATGTGACCACCGCAGAAGTCTCAACTACTCCCAACTGTGAGTATGGCATCCTCATCTTATTGGAGTATGTTGTGAGGATGAAGGGAGCGGGAAGGATTTGGGAAAGGGAAGGAGAAGTGGGAGAGGAAGGTCGGGAAATACCTGGCTATTGAAATCTGGTCATCAAACAGTGTTTAGATTCTGAATGCTGGTCTTTCACCAGGGTGATACTGGGAGTATCAACCACTCGATATCAGTGTCTAGACGACATTTGGTCGAAATCTACCCGAAAACAGACTAAATTACTAAAAAAAAACATCCCAGCTGTTTTTAAAAGCACTCAATTTCGGGATTGTCAAACGAAATTCAAATTACCAATTCGAACTAGGTGCGTATGCCATACTGCTAGAGGAGCTGCCAGTATATTTATAGGCAGGTGTTTGTCGAAATCTGTCTGATATCGATAATGAAAGCTAATCCAGTGGCGAGTATTTGTTATTTATTTGTTGTAGTTAAGGCGAAGCTTAATGCTAAATCACTATTTTGATTAATCTTTATAACGAATTGGTGTACATTATGAATATCAAAAAATATGCTTTAGATAAATTGAAGGTTTTCCTATCGTTTCGCTTGAGTAAAATACAAATAAAATAATAAATAACTCAATAGAAAATATAAATGTGAACGAATGTAATGATGAACGCGTAAAGGAAACAACTTTTAAAAAATACAATATTATAGCTAAGATTATCTGAGACAGTTTCACTTAATTAACTTTTTTGCTTACTTATAAAATTATTTACAAAATAAATAAAAAAAAACAGTTTTGTGCTTGAAATCGAACGTTTCTAGACTCCGTTTGTCAAGCGATTTTAATGCCTATTACCTACAATATAAGCGTACCTCTTAAGCGTAATTCCGCGGCATTTTTAACTTCGCATTTGCCAAACGCGCTACAATTAAAGTAACCACTCGTCCGCAATGAATTAATCGATCGAGATTTCGGTCGATTCAACCAGATATAACCGGCGACGGTAAGATGAAGTAGTGGTGTTCCTTGTAAAAGGCGCCGTATCTAACTACTTACTGCCGAGACTAATAAAAATATACGTACAAATAATACACAATAATCGTACAATTAAAATATGAGAGAAGTCGCCGGACGAAGTGTGATGACGTGATGATGTTGTGGAAATAATTCATTGATATATATTATTATTTGCGAAGGTGCGTAGTGCGTAACCCCGGGGAGATAGGGCGTGATAAGAGCACGTGACATGTGCGATCGATAAATAATGGTTTTTATCTATTTATTGAAGACAATATTAACGACTCTCAAACGAAAGATATGAAACAGAAAAGACGGAAAAAGATTCAGTTGCATCTAGAAATTGAACCCAGCCCACGATCTCTTCCTATCCGGGGAAGTGCCCTGTCCACTGAGATAATTCGACCATATCAACTTACGTCAATTTTAAGAGACTTGAGAGCTACCAACATTATCTTCATTCCATTGTATTGCAAAATAAAAATGAAACTTAAATTCAAAGCAAAAGTTCTAGAGTTCATTAAACCGGGGTTACAGACAAGAGTCACAACTGAAATTAGTATTTTTAATGGTTCATTCGGAGACAGGCTGGGATTGTATTTTACAAGTCAATGATCCATCCACGGCAAGTAATTAATAAAATCTCCCTTCATGTGGTTTGTCAATAAATGAATCTTTGAAAAATGAATATTTTGTTACACTATTTAATTAGACACTTTTACAAATGTTTTATAATTTACACACCTCGTTCGGTTCGTTTAAAACGAACATTCAGATCCTGCGTAGAAGTCCCACAATGTACTGCGATGCAAACCTTTGCCTTACTTTAGCGAACTTTTCTGCGCAGGGTCTGGTTATTTCAGCACTCTTCGGCAGTCAAGATACTAATGATGCCGTAGTTTATTCAAAGCATTCTCGAACCCTCCTAGTGCCAAAGACATGGTTACGTAGTTTACCCCCAGCTCGTCGAAATGATACCCAGATTTCATGTTAGGACAAATCAATCAATTTGGAAGACTATGAAGATAACTAATACAAGTATTAGGCTGCGTATACATGACAAACAAACCGCGAGCCGACCCACGAATTATGGGAAATGAATGAAGCAACTGCAAGCAGCGTGCCCGCGCCGTTCGTCTCGCGCTTTTTTGTCATGTTTATACGCATTAAGCATTAAGCTGACGTTACATAGAGAAACAGACCGGGAATGCATTACGCAAGTAAGACTTCCATACATGGCTTTGATAATTAATAAAAGAAACAAATCATTAGGTATTTAAATAATTTTAACGAAAATTTTGATTCAATGGCAATGTGAAAACTTCCCGAATTCGATCGAAAAGCGGCGCTAATATTTCACACAGAATAATATTATGCACCCCAATATACCCTCGGGCAACAAAACAACATCCCACGCAACCGAATCGAGGGCTGCGGGCAGACAGACGGGCTGAAGCTTCCTACTTCCCAGCTGAATATAGGAACGTGAAAGTACGCGGAGGTGGGGAACAAAGCTCTGAGAAAAAGAGACTGATGAAAGGGCCAGAATTCAGATTCTCAGAAGAAAACAACTCGTGTATTATAGAAATGAAATTATTACCGGGAAAACTACTGATCTACTGTTTGACCCACTTACATAAGCAGTCAGAGGTGACGCTGAAGTATATTTTGTGGATATAAAATCTATGGATTTATAAAAAAAGTTCGTTCGTCCTTTGCCCGCCTGCAAAATTAAGCGTGTCAAGTTGTATGCTATCGATGTTTACAGTAGATTAGCTTTGCCAAAATTTTGAAACTTTTTCCAAAATATTTTAAAGCTGCATAACTCACGATGGAAATTACTGAATATAGTTGCTTTGACGTAGAAATTACATACAGCCGGGCAAATGTCATGAAACCGGAGCTCATCGGTCGAGTTTCAGTTCATTTAGTGGGACATACAAATAGACATTTTGATTTATAGTCGTTATTAGTACTTGATCCAGTATTTCCGAGATTTTTACAAGCGACAACATATTGGACATAGAAGTAGCTGTGAAAATGTGAAATGACAAATTATGCAAAATTTCACCAAAACAAGGGGGTGCTTTTAACCGCGACCGGAAAATTTTCCGAGGGGTGATCGAAAAACGTGAAGATTGTCTCACGAAACCTTACAAGTTTGGCGATAAAGGTTCAAACACCCTGCGCGTAGTACGTACGTCACGCTAGTAGAAATAAATTATGATATCGGATAGAATTCAGACCAAACTTACTCGATAATGCTAAATATTTCACAGTTGGCGCGCGTAGCAGTATCATCGGATTGCCCAAATTTTAGTCAAAAAGAGCGAAAACTCACATTTAAAAAATAATATAAGTTTATTTTTTTGCTTCTTATTTCACTTCATACTCCTGATTTGTTAATTTTGTAAGTTCTCCACAACACAGGAGAACTCTCAGTATGGAGGGTAGTGACCTTGTAATAATGTGTGTATAAAAAAGGAGAGGAACGCTTTTGGGCTAGATTAAGAGGAGTGTGTGGATTGGATCTAGTCACACAAAAACTTTCAGTTTTGTTTTCGATTGTATTTTGAGTTTGTGCAACAGTCGCGTACCTACCGAAATTTGTTTGCCTGGAAGCTGGAACTTTTAATTGACGCAATGACGCATAACATAATTGTGGTGACAACGAAGCGGTGGGAGTCTCACCCAAAGGGGAAAAAATCCAATTTTAAAATTGAGAAACCTTTTCAAAATATCTACACCAAACGGTTTTTTGAAATTATTATTCTTATTCTCTATGCAGATGTCTACGAAATGACCGAATCAGATTTTTCAAAATCAATATATTTATCTGATTTGAGTGTAATAGGAAATGATAAATTTTTCACAAAGTGAAACATCTACATACCTACATTTATATAAAAGTGAAATAGCTAGGTAGGTATATAATGTAAAAGAGCCATTATTATCTTATTTCAATGTATCTGAGTAGGCCACCAGTTATTTTAAAAAGAACTTTATTTATGATTACCCACCTATCATTTTTTTGCCTAGGTATTACTTATGCAATCTTTGTATGCAAATATCAACGGTAGGTATTATAACTTTTTAATTAAGAATTTTTATAATTATTTTTTTAGCGAAATTAGGCATTTTAGTATGATAAAGCAAACATAAATTTTTGTATTTTTATTAAAAACAATAATTTTATTGTAGAACAAAAATGTATTGGTATTTCGCTTTATGAAAACTTTGTTGTTTTTTTTTTAAATATGCAAATATCTGTTTGATTAAAATAAATACTGGGTTTACACGGATGAAACGACTTTTCTTGGCATTCATCGTGTCTAACAGTGAATTGCATTGGCATTTAAAGATTATCGTAAAATATTGACCCCGATTGATTAATCAATTGAAACCGACTCTCGAAAAAAAGTTTTTGAGGATACTTCTCTATGTGAAAGCGCTCCTCAATTGCAGTACAAAAATATATGTGCTTTCGTAGTTTGGCGAGCTACGGTAAAAATAAAACGGACTAAGTAGGCATCCCATCCAATGTGAAAGGACCCTTTGCTATTCTAGCGTAAAACGAGATGGCCCAGTTTCCTCGAAACACGAGTCAAGGGCCAAAAAAACATCCTAATTATAATATTGTGCAGTTGGTGTGTGGTATTATAAACGTTCAGATGAAAGTTGGGGTTATAAGAATACAAGAGGAAAAAAGAATATCTTTTTGGTTGAAGTACAGAAATAAATTGTGCAGTTTTTAATTATTAGTATGAATGTTTATGATAGCAGGCACCGTGGGAATGTGAATTTTTATTAGGTATTACAAAAATGAATGAGAATATTATACAAACAAACCATCTGGTAATGTTTTCTAGGTGCAATCTAAATTTTACATGCTCATACGCATTAAATAAGGTGACCATTCGTACTTGTTTTTGGTCAACTGTTCTGTACTGTTGAGTACCTCGAACAATATGCACTACAAAATCCACAACATCCCGTAAAACGAAAAATATCCCGCCACCTAATAAAATGAATTTGTTCAACACTTTTTCTTAGTATTACTACAAAATGTTTTGTATTAATACAAATATTTAGTATTACTACAAATGTTTACGGTGGAGGTGTTTGTGAATTGGCACTACATTACTACAAATGTTTTGAGGTGGTGAAGTGTTTGTGTATTTTTTAATGATTTTTTTTAACAATTTTTTCAAAATTAAAAAAACCTTAATTATTATAAGTTCTAATTTGACAGTACTCGTAGGTAGTCTAAAAATATTCTCTGCCTACAATTTTACTTTTAAATCAATAAAAAGCTATTGCTCAACGACACCAACAATAACTCCATTGTTCATTGAATTGAAGTCTACGTTGTATCATTGTGGCATTCAGTAGTAAGAAAAGGGTCACGAAGTAAGTACCTAACTAACTGACGCCACAAATCAATCATTTAAAAAGTTACTGTTAGATAATTACAACAACTCACGTTGAAAAAATGAATACAGATATAATATAATGTGGTCGCCCTATTTTTTGCTTGCTCCATCAGATTTTTCCCTCTTAAATCTCAGAGAAATCTCTCCTTTAATAACAACGCTACTCTTCAAAGTTGGCTGGATGACCTTTTCACCTCCAAACCACCAGATTCACCAGACGTTCGTTTATTTATTTATTTAAAATAATTTTACGATAGACACATTTTAAGCGTTATGGCGGGTGAACTTCACAGATTGAAATTTTTCATAATTTGCATATAATATAATTGTTATTAAAGTATACAATTAAGATATAGTTTTAAATACTTTTTATGATAAATAACAATAATAATTGGATGACTTGTATAGCGCCGTTTTTGTGCAAAATCACCTCAGGGGCGCTGTACAAACTTATAATACATCTCTACAGTGATCTATGTTATTACTTAACTATTTATGGAGATAATATACAGTACAATATTTGCCTGGTAGGTCACTTGAGATTAACACTTAATTAACGTTATATAATTGTTTATTAGCGAAATTTAGATACAGGATTTAGGACATAATTGGAAAATTGAATATAACTGGACTTTCTCTTAGGAATGGTATATTTAATTTAAGGGTACGACAGCTTAAAAAGGTAAGTTTTTAGTTTAGACCTGTATGATAATGTAATTAAGGAAATTGTATAAGGAATGTGAGATGTATGAATGCCTTGAAACGAATAATTTTGCCAGAACGTTGGGGTCAGTCGGTGTATGTATGCCAACAATCCAGTACATTGGATTATTGATTACTCCATGCAATATTTAAATATATATATGATCGCTACAAACTCAAGCACGAACTCAATATAAATATTGTCGTCAGAGTAAAGACCTATCGCCGATAACTACTGTTTTCTATTTGTTTTCTTTAACAAGAAAGACTCTCAGGTTACGAATAACCTGACAATGTGAAAAACTCCCAATGAATAGCGTAATTATGGAATTGAACCCAAGACGCCCGGGTGGGAACTGGACGCATTCGACACTCAGCCCGAACCAGTTAAATGGTAACCTCTCTCTGAAAAACAACACATGTAACTTAAACAGGGGTTACAACGGAGCTATCAGCATTTCATAATTGATTGTACTTCTACTTCAATTATATTACAAAGGTGAAATTTGTGTGCGTACTGTACAAAATTAAACATATTGTGAAACGGTTTTAGGTTTCTTCGAGTCACCGGCTTCTTCCGGTTCGTGACAAACGGAAGGTGTTGGTCGGTTTGTGGATTACACGAGGTAACCGGTTCGCATCCGGGGGTGCAACGACCCCGGAGAGGTCGCTTACACAACCCTCCCTCCAATCCCTCTCGAGGTGTCACTCGCTGTCCCGGGACACAAAGCGGTACCCAGTATTAAAGTACCCGGTGCGGGTGGAATTTGAATTCAAGAAAGGTGGCGACAAATGGAGAGGAAATTGTGTATTTTTACAGATGCTCGGTATTGTAGTGACCGCTTCCGTATATTGTAGGATAAATTGAATACGCTTCGAAGAAATTTGTTGGAATAGCCTCCCACACAACTTGAACAAATTCAAAATCTATATTATGTATTAAATATACTAGATATTACACAACAACGTAAAAATCTATTTGCTAAAGCAACAATAACTCTCAATCGGTGAGTTCTGGCGTCATGAAAAGCCATGAACCTAAAAGGCCATGGACAGAGAGCTCTATACGAGAACAATTTGCAAAAATGCTTTTACCTACTTAAATTTTGCTATGACATCCCATTCCGTCTCATCAAAGACCCCAAATAATTAATTAAACGTTAAAATTGCATTCGAAAATAAAATTAAAATAGTTAATTTTATACCACTTTGCATACAAATCATTTCAAAAGTTTGTCATACAAGATGGCTGCCAAGCAATTTCCCCTCACCTTAGATTTAGCTTCAATATCATTCATACAAATCGCACTAATGCTTTGTCTAGGGCTTTTTAAGTTCATGTGAAAAGCGCACAGATTTTTCTGACTGAAACTGTAACTATTTTCAGTTAGCTACGTCATTTCTATCGTGAGTTATGAAGCTGTAAAATAAGGCAAGGCGCTTTACATATTTAATTTAATATAATTATTTTTTATACATATATTGATTGTTCCAGAGTTTTTCATTATTCAATACGAGTCTTAAACTCATAACTAGTAGTAAATCTATAATGGATGACTTTATGCGTTTTTTTTTCCTTCTGTCAACGTTTCAAACAATTTAACAAAAGCACGGTTCGAGGGGAAATAAAAAATAATTACTTTTACAAGAAAGCTAATAAAACAAACAATACCTATTGATCGTGTAATTTATTTTAGGGTGCCTAACAAAATAAAGCACCCTACTTTGGTAAGACGTCGAGTCGGTATCACGATGACGTCACAATTTCAATTGATGTCGGCTTAAAATACGTTCAATGGATCCATGCATCATCAAATAACTGTGACTCAACAGAAAGCTTTAGAATGTGAATATTATTGTTATTTTTAGTCTCAAGTTGTTACACGAAGCTTAGTAAACCTTAGAACGAGAAGGTGAATCACCTGAGAATCAATGTTGATAAAGTAAGCTTACTGTAGAAATTTGCTCGCCGAATTGAAATATTAATCTCAAGTGGAGCGATGTATCGAATGTATATCATACGATGAATTGGGTATAAAATGAAAAACTGATTGATTCATGCATATTATATTCGCGATTCGAATTAAGCATGACGTACTTATAAGAGGGAGGCCGCACAGAAAACAGATTTAAAAATTCCATCGTTTTCATAAGAGTGTTTATTTCTGCCTCGAGACTTTGGCTTTAGATATAGTAAAAAAAAAAGGTAACTAACTAACCATCACGCCGTTTTCACCAAGGGGTAGGCAGAGAGGACTTCTTGCCACATTCATATGTCGTCTCATACACGGAGAAAAATTAGTAATACTGATTTATTGAAAATCTCTTCAAATTATTAGACATCGACTGTGAGCCGCTTCCTGATAGTGTTATTAAATTCGTAATAATATCGGAACATCGCGTCAATATATCAGGACGACATACGAAAAATTTGAAGAGATTTTAAATAAATTGGCAATATTTTTATAAAGAATTTATCTCAAGAGTCGGATTAACAGAAGAGTATTTACTCTTCTGTTATTCTGAATCCTGCCAAACCTACAAATTTATTTTGGCTCCGGAAGGTGCTGTTTTGATTCCCGTCTGGGTTCTATGATGCTCGCTGTAAAGTTTATTATTCTTCTCGTGCCCTTTCCGATCGGAGGTTGGCTACCATCAGGTCAATTTTTACCCTTCAAATCTCGCTCAACCCTACACCATTTAAAGAAACTTCAATCAAACTTCAGGATCAACTGATGTACCTTTTAAGAAGTGGTGGATAGTCAGTCATGAAAAGAGTTTCTTCTTTTAGTTCCCTATCCCATCGGATAATGTTTTCATAAAGGCAATCTTAACAATACATAGTGCAGCCCGGAACTGCACACGTACCAGTCGTGTAGGTTTCGAAGCCACGAATCACGGCATTTTGCTCTAATAATTTACGCCTCTCGTCAATCTTCCACTAGATTATCAATTTTAATAAATACCACATAAAAAACTAGTCTAAAAACCTAACCTAATAATATTTGGCGGATTTATATAGCTCCTTTTTCATGAAAAATCACTTCAAAGGCGCTATACCTAACCCAGTTAATCTAGTTTTGTCCATCGCTTTTTTCAAAAATTTGTCCGGTTACCGTGGGACTATGGTATGTTGTAAGGAGTGTTGAGTGGAGAGGGGGAGGAGATAGAAAAGAGGAAGGTTATTCAAATCTGGTCACTATACACGACTAAAGCCATTTCAAGCAACGTTCGGATTCTAAATGGTGGTCTTTCACCAGAGCGATACTAAAGAGTATCCATTACTCTGGATCAATTAATATTTATTTGAATGGTGCGTGTTGTAAGTTGTAAAACTAACAAGTATCAAGAACTCTATGTATGGTCTGGTTTCGAGTGTTTGTATTCAGACTATCAACCGGCTCGACGTAACCGTTTCATTGATCCATTATCATGCAGCAGATGTCGCTTGGGAGAAGTTCAACGTACACAGAAGATCTGGTCTCATTGTCAACCATTGTCCGATATCTGCTACTGTAAATTTCATCGTCGAAGCTACGCAGATCTAGAATGTTTAGATATGTGTACATTAAGGCGAAGCACTAGGAAGTAATGCAAAATTAAGTGGTTTTGGTTTCAAAATGTGACGGTTTAGAAATATTCCAGATGCTTTAATTACATACTGCGAGAAGAACACGTCTTTTTATAAGCCTAGAAAAAATTAAGTATCGGGCCTATAAAAACTGTTTTAACCCTTTCACCCCCAGTGTTAATTCAAATTAACATGAAATTTGTGAATTTTTTACCGTAACGGTAGCAATTTAGAAAAGCCATGTTGTTGTTTTCTTATAACTTGTAATCTTTTCTGTGGCGTCTATTTTTTCCACTCGGTTGAAATCCTTACTCCCGCCACTAAAACGATAAATATTTTGACATCTGCTGATTGCGAGTTTCATCGAATTTCTGCCGTCATTGATTACTTAATTTAAGGTGAGATATCAATATTTTCTATTCGAATTACAAATATTTTAACGCATTAAGATGTGTTCTATAATAATAACATCACTTCAATTCACTGTTCACAGTCATCTGCCAGAATATTGTAAATGAATTTCAAATGTTCATTCAAATTAACACTGGTAGTGACGCACATGTTTTCGACTAGTATAGCGAATTTTTAAAGATTTATTATCCTAGATTATTTCTTTAATTCTGAATGATTATCTTAGAGATTATCGCTACATTGTAAATGTGCATTTTTGACATGAAACAGTTATTTGTATTACTTTTGTGTTATGTTAATTTTACCTTACTATTTAAAAAAATACCCTCTGACATCCAACGTTAATCCAAATTAACATAGAATAATTTCTATGTTAATCCAAATTAACATAGAATAATTTCTAAAAAAAAAAAATTTTAATTCCAAAAATTTTCTGAGGTATTATCAAGCATTACATATTTTATATATGTGAAAACAATAATGCGGGTGCGAAAGGGTTTAAGTTAAAAATCACCTTCTTAAGAAGCCCATTTCGGTTATGGTTTTATTGTATAACTCAGTCGATATATTTACAAGCTAAATGGAAGCTCTTGAAATACGATTTGCCATTTTCGTTTCATTTCCTCACTTTCATCCCTCGAGGGCCCTTTCCACGAGTAAAAACGACGGGTCGATTAAGAGGAGGAATTCATAAAAAATAATTGAAGTTAAAATTGAAGTATTTTGAATAGTAAATATATTTGAAACAGTTTTTCCTGTATACATTTTTTATCAATTTCACACTTCTTTGGGGAAGCTGCAAGAAATGAGTTTTTAAGAAACGGGAGAAGTGATCCTGAGTCTTGCAAAATAACGTATTTGAAGGAGGGAGGAAACACAAAAATATAGAGCAGAGTTTTTAAAAACAAGAACGATTCAAAAACAACCATATTATCTGAATAACATGTTACTTCCTAATAGTCATCTTCCACATCTTCTCCTCGTCAATATCTTCAGCCCCACAACATATCCCAAAAGTGGAAACCATAGTCCCACTGTCTTCGGGCAATTTCAATTAAAATGACTGGTTCAGTTTTCATGATCACCGTTTGTACGTTGCGTTTTCGTGATGTCCCACGACTTTGACTAGTTTTTTAATAGTTAAATACAGCTGTCGAACCTGTATATATTTTTAACGAATTATTTAGCTCAAAGGAAAGTGTGTTTTTACCATGTTTGAAATTTACATTTTCAATTTGGGAAGCGGGTATGGGTACCGCCGCCCCGGGAACCACAGGTCACCCTAAGTGGTTCGCTACGTTTGGTTGCTTAGCAAGGGTGCCCGGGTTCATGGAGGTGAGGTTTGACTAGGTCTTCTTGTGCGGCGGATACGTCTTCCCATAAAATCAAAACCTCCTAGATCACATGGCCGGGACACTCGTTATAATGTGGAATTATTTTTTAAAATTTATTATTTATTAAAACATCTTTTTGGAGGTTCTTATACAAGTTAGGAGGCTGATTTGATTCAGTGTCCCGGCCTTGTGAACTAGGAGGTTTTGATAAAATGCCCTAATACAATCTGAAATAGCTACTCGAAACACCGAGTATTTTATTTGATAGCTTCATCTGAAATCAAGTCGCGGAGTGCTCTGAGTGCAAAACGTCCCACTCCTCTCTCAATGGACGATGTAAAACAATCAACAATCAACAATCAGCAGAACGATGCGAGACGGCAGCAGCAGTGCTACTTATCCCATCTCGGGCATCCGGTTCAATAAAGTCACACTGAACACTGTTACTGCTACTGACACCGAGAGATTACGTTGGTTATCGGGAACGTCAAGGTACCGGGGCCGTTGGACCGCGGGCTGTGTGAGATATGAGATTGAAGATGCATCCGTCTGCAATCTGCATCGAAACGATTCGTGATATAAAATGTGTTACTTATTTGGCACGTTTGGACCAATGTGGCTGGCTGTGCACTGTGCATATATGGGCATGAATTTATGATAATGCGCGCCATTGTAAGCGGAGACGTGGAGAATCCATAGATACTGTCTTACAATATTCAATGCAATGAATCATAATTATATTTTTAATCTTTCGAATGTATTTTTAGTACCTAATCGGAATGTCAAAAAACTGATAAAGAGCAGCACTTTCCCAATGGTATCTAATTGGATTATTATTGTAGTTGACTTGGTCAAAGGTATTGTAAGTACCTACTTATTTAATAAACTGCTTCTACAAATAGATAATGTATATTTTACGATTATGGCAAGGGTTACGTTATCACAAAATTTTTTATTGTGAATTATTAATGTATTTAATTATTAATGTATTTAATTATTAATGTAATTACACGTGCATTTTCCTGATCTTTAATATAATTTATCAAAATTTTGGGGATTTTTCAAAACAATATTAATTTCAACAGCGTGGGAAGTGGAATGGTTATTTATAAATTTTGTCAAAAAACATTATTAAATTTTATAATGAGACAAACTCAGGTAGAATTAAGTAAAAGTAGGGTTATGTCATTTCAACGACCATTCGACTGACTCTGTTATGAAAGAGACGGTTGCCCAATTTTTCTTCTTCCTCACCATTTACTCGAGATAATACGTGTTAATTATGGTATGTTATTATATTACAATACATTACAGTCTATTTTACTCGAGATAATACGTGTTAATTATGGTATATTATTATATTACAATACATTACAGTCTATTACTCGAGATAATAGTGTTAATTATGGTATATTATTATATTACAATACATTACAGTCTATTACTCGAGATAATACGTGTTAATTATGGTATATTATTATATTACAATACATTACAGTCTATTAGACTATTGTTCCGCCTTCCTAATAAGGAATTTGAGTAAAAAATATTTAGACTTTTAAAAAATATATTCATATAGATCAAAAAACACCGATTCTGAATATACTTTTGTATTTTTATATTTTTACTTTCAGAATTAATGCACCGTTCTTGAAAAATGATTTAAAAGTTTTACTGTGTATACGCTCCACGATTGGTCTAACGAAACCTGATGTCAAATGTACTCTGTGTAAAGTTTGTACAACGTAATAATTATAGAGTTTTTGAATTGTGTAGTTAGAAATGTTGATCTGATTTGTGTTAGTATTTTTAGTTTTATCGATTATTTTAACTTACATCATAGTATCACCTAACATTTTAGAAAGTTTTGTTAAATTCAAAGCGGTAAAATTGAAGCTATTCGATAATATAATGCAACTCAAACAACTAGCGCGACCGCGATTAAAATCACCTACACGCCAATTTAACATTTTTGTAAAAATGAGTAAGTAAGAACACATTTCAAATTTACGTAAAAGCAATGACAATAACCCCGCTGGCGAGAGCCCGCCGTATTGTCGCGGCGTGAACTATGTAGTAGGTGCATCGATGATACCGTGTAGAGACTTCAGGGCTTGGTTTTGTCACACAAATTCTAAAGTTAACAATTAATTTCAGTATGAAATTTTGATATAAAAAAAATACACTTATTTTAGTTAGACAGTAAAAATTGATAAAAAATGTATTGAAATTCCTTACTAAGGAATAAAAAAAAATCTCTATACGAAACGCACTAAACACAGGACGTTCAGCGCACGGATGACGTCACGCCTCCCGCTTCTTACCGCTCGGATTGCGATCGTTTTGGCGGGCTAAAAAATATTAAAACATGGAGAATTAATTTAACCTTGAAAACAAAGCATTAAAAAAACCCAGTATTTATGTTTGAAAGTTCCAAAAACCAATTCATAGATTAATTCACTTAAAAAAGACATGAAGGCGAAGCACTGTGTAATCATGTATTTTTGGTTTGAACATTTGATCACTTATATATATTTTAGATGCTTTTTATTAAATACTGCGAATAGAAAATTAACACACCTCGACCTTTGAAATAATCGAGCATTTTGTGCTAGAAAATATAGTGTAAGGCCTATAAAAACTGCTTTCAAGTTCAAAATCTCATACTTGCGAACCCCTTATCGATTAAGATTTTATTGTATAATGTGGCAAATTAAGTTATTAATTAATGAGCGTAAAACATTTGTGCTTGAACTTCTCAAAATAAAATGGCAAGAGCAATACTTTTTTCAGGCGTAAATCAAAACAGGCAGCTGGTTGTAAGCGGGAATTTAAAACTCATCGCTATATACATAAGGAGTGTTATTGTTAGCGGCCCGATTCCAAATGTTACAAGACATGGTGCATCGCCCTAAACGAACATTACAGTTATGCCCTCTAGCTTTTCAATAATATAACATCTTGCATTGCACTTCCGATACGAAATCGGGGATTTCGTTAAAAAGCGAAGGATCGATGAGGTGAGCGCACCGGCGTGGAAATACATAGCCGCTAAAAGCAATTTCCGTTTTACGAGTGTGAAACTATTTGCAAAAATCGATCTTCGGGAACTTTTCAATCGGCCATTTCGGATTTCACGAGAATTATGTATTTGCCTTTACATTCTGCAAAATACATCAGATATTACGATTTAAGATTAATTTTGGGGTCTCAGATAATATAAAACATATGGATTAGTAAGACTGTCCGAAACGTTGACTACAGTTATTAACTAAAATGATATTTTAATATTTAACTCTCGGTCAAAGCAATGCCTTGAAAGGAAGATTCTCGCAAAGGCATACTGTTGATAAGTTCCCCACATTGTACTATAATTCAAAAGCAACGCAGCTATCAATTGAAAATATTCTTAAATGACATTAGATATGTTCAGTGAGATTCCATAATATTTCATCAAAATTAAAATTCAAGACACTTTTAAAAAGTGATATAGGGTCATTAAAAGTCATTGTAACCTAGTTTGTGTTTCATCACTTTTCGTGACTTAATATCACTTTTTGTAGGTGTGTTGAATTGTCATTTTGATGACATACCCGGTCATCGTTCAGTGAGTAGATTTGAATACCCGGGTTTACTATAACATTGTTCCTTCTCCTCGTTTCACAAAATTTGCCAATATTGCTAAATGTGTATTCCATAGCATAATCCCCTCAACTCCGGCCAGTTTTGCCATTGTTGGGTATTTATCAAATAAATGCAAATACCATTCGAAATCATTAAGGAAATGTTAAGGATTGAGGGAATGACGAATGTCCATTTCAGATGGATGTGACGTGAGCGATTTGAATACATTTCCCCGACCGTGCCGCTGGAAACAGCTTCCAGAAATAATCCCGGATTACGTCATCAATTACGACATTATAGCCATTGGAACGAATTCGAATGTAAATATAATTGTAAACTTACGAAACGTAAGTATAAATTTAGGTATGCTACATTAATTCAGGTATCCAAGTTCAGCATTCCTTTAGCATTTGCTCTTATATTACTCCCACCACACCACACTGAGTGATATAACACAGGAAAAAGGTGGATTTACAGCGAGGTAAATGGCACCCTCAAACTTGCGGGAAGGCTGTGTCAATATTTGAAATTTAATAATAATTATGGTGAGTGGGTGAAAGCAATTTCAAAATCGCTCTGGAAAGAAATAAGACCTTCAGATTGGAAAGAAAGAACGCTAGAAATGGCATCCAACCATGCTGTATTAATATTATATTTCTCCTATTCCATTAATTTACTACCTTGTTGTTATTTTTAATTTTGCATGTCAGAAAGCGGTTATCCGTAGACACAGAATATACATTTTGAAACCACAATTAAAAAAAATCCTCGCAAACAAACTACTTCTTAGCTCCTGTGTCCTTTGCATAGGAATTTAGACAAGATGATAATAACAGTTATCTTTGTAGCAAAGGACAACAAATACTTAATATTCAACTGCAGTTTGAACTCAATCTCGAATGCCTACGCCTACAGTGAGATAAAATCAATAGCAGTAAATCCTTCTGATAAAACTAAAGCCGATATCCGACCTGCCTACACTAATATTAATTCCCAAGAACTAAACTAGAAGTTTGAATACAGTATACATATGAGTATAATATTACATCTAGTTAGATATATCTTGTATGTATTTTCAGGGGTTTCAGAGAAGTTCCCATAAGCGACTGGCAGGTTTATAAATAGTGACTGTATATTTCAGTGGAGCTTCGAACTAATTTTATTGATTCGTCGAAGTCAAACGTGCTGCAGGGCGCCGCTTTCAAAAGCGCTAATGTGAACCTAGTGACAGGCTGTTTATTTATTGCCGAGGAAATTCATCATTTTGAAAGGATCGATCAATAACGAGTCGAGTTTACATTGTTTGCGAGAACTTTCGGAAAACTGCAGTGTTTTGATTTATGTAAGAAAGGCAATGAGGCGATTATAGATAGACCCGACGGTTTACTATCATCAGAACATAGAAGTTAGGTGAGAATTTTGTTCTTTCCCTAACGGTATTTCAATTGAACTTGCATTAATGATTCAATCGCAGATAGGCGACACGCCAAACACGTACCCAACATTTACACATGGTTGATATTTTCCACATGAGAAAAGGTCATCATACCAACAGCTCGGCTTTTGTGTGCCACCACTCCCATAGATCACGAGTCTATCTAATGCTTAGGGTCACTTTTTCCTTTCCTTCAAAATCCCGACGAATTAAGGTCCTCGAGTATATCTCAGGGCCTCTTGTGTTAATTGAATACAAAAACCGATTGATTTGAATCTCTCGGCGTTTCTATCACAATTTATTATCTCGAGCCATCTGAACAGGTACTTGATATTTATTTATCTTATCATCTTTTTAAAGCATCTATTATTAAATCGACTCGATATTTCCATTATTAAATACGCGTGGGTCGAACCCTATTCAAGCTTTGGCGCATAACAAAATAATATAATCTGATTACTTATCTTTCACATTTCGCTTAACTTTTATTCACTTCTTTTCTCTTCTAAAAATTTACATTTTAGATTTTACTGAACACATTTACAACGTTTCGGAAGAAATTGATAACCTTTTATGAATTATTTGTAAATTAGCTACAAGGCTATAACGGGTCGAGAAATATGTGACAGGAAAATAATTATTTAAGGCGATGCATTACGTAGTAAATGCAAAATTATGTGTTTTTGGTTTGAAAATATGATCGCTTAGAAATGTTTTAGATGTCTTAATTAAAAAATGCGAGTAGAACACATGAAATGGTCGAGTCATTTAAGACCTATAAAAACCACTTTAAAGTTCATACTTCGAACGCATTTCGGTTATGGTTTTATTGTACAATGTAGCAAATTAAGCTATTTATAAAATGATCGTAAAACATTTAAATATAGGTAAATATAAAACACACGCGAATTCGAATGCTACGTCGTGTCAAAATTTCAATGCAATCGGTTAAGGACTTTCGTAGATTTAAAATTTTGAAAAAAAGAACATTTACATTTTTATTTATATAGATAAACGAATATTCTCAAGTTAACTTTTTTACGATCATTTTCGGTTATGTTTTCGACAACCAAATTCGTTTCCGAACCTTTTTCTATTATGAAAATGTTTCGGAAGCGGATATTTCGATTATGCTAATGCGCTAATCCGGCGGTGGCTTTCATAATATTCTGTTACAGGAAACCTACTTTTCAGAAACCAAACATTCCTCCTCGACAGAAGCAGAGCAGTCGCGGGACATTAACCCCGTAGGCAATTTTGGGAGATATTCTCCACAGGCAAAAACAACTCCAGTCTTTTGAGGACTTTGGGAGATATATGTATAAATGCTATAAAGTTATGAAAAGTGATGAAACGTTAAATAGTTACATATGTCACCTAGTTTTTGTTTCATCACTTTTCAAAACTTTATAGCACTTTTTATAGGTGTGTTGAATTGTCATTTTGATGAGTTATCCGGTCACCGTCAGCCTGGTACGGTCTCATAAAAGTTATGCCATCTCATTTTGTATAATGATGAAAAATATGATTTAAACAGTGTTAGGAAGAGTTCTTTCTGTTTTTTCTCCACGCTTTCAGTTTGCAAAATTACCGTAAACGCTCCCGAAAAATATTAAATAATTCAATGAAACATTGAAAAATATTTGTCAAGGCTTGCAAATTTTTAAATAAATATTAGTATATTCAACGAAAAAAAGTTAACCTAACCAATAAAATATCTCATCTTTTCACATATTCCGCGTATGAACAAAGGACACTACTGTGAAATGTAATTAATAAAAATCGACTGAAAAACAAAATTAAAAACAATTACGAAGCAGATAAACAAAATGCGCACTCTAAGTGGCATTATTTGTTTTTGTGAGAAAACTATGGATTTCGAATGCTCAGTGCTCTAAAATATTAAGCTAACATAAACAAACTTCGCCATTAACCAAAATATAAACAAACGCGAATAAATGGGATTTCATTTTGTGATGTGATTCCTTTGTCAAATCCTCTGTGTTCACTCAAATTCACTTCCAAACTTCGTCATTTGTAGCACTATTGCAACAATGCAAAACCAAATTAGTTATCAAATTATGAAGCTATAACTAAAACAAGTCTTTTGACACATTTTCAATAAGATTGGACCAAGGGGGAAAACGATTTTAAATAAGTTTTTAGTTCTCTGGGGTTAACTGTCCGGTAATTCTTTTGGCGGTGAAAAATTCAAATCATTTTTAGGCGCTGTATGAATCAATTATTTAAAATTTCTCAGTTACCTCGTAAAAATCAATCTCTAGCCTTGGCAGACTGCCCTTTGCATCGTAGGAACAATTTCACTCACAAAAGGACAACACTCAGCACCGTGCAACATTTCGTCATCCTGATTAATAAATGATGAGACCAGGCGTTGTTAAAACTTTTCTTTCCCATAATTTGTGGCACGGCTCGGTAATTTTCTCCTGTTTGTACGCAGCATTAGATTCTGTAGAAAATCATGATGCGAAAAAGCAGGGTGCTAAAAACTCCCTTTGTGAACGGGGCTTAAAGCGTAGAGGGAAATGTACGTACTAGGTGTTGGAGATAGAAGGTTTGCCGCTAAAAAAGGAATCGCAGATCGTATACATGGTATTATCTGTACCTAAACACCTGACTGCTTCACAGATTAAAGTGGAAAATCTCTGTTACTTGGTGTGTATATTGGGTTACAGTAAAAGCCCCAAATTTGGCATATCTTAGTAGATTTTGCCGGCAAATCTTGGCATTTACCGAAATGGTTGTGTGAATGTCTGAAATGAAAGGGTCTATAAGCTCTTTGAATCAACATAACCCAGCAATTGCTGACTTTCTTATAACGATGTATTACGGAAGATGCCAGGGAAACCTAGCACGAGCAAATAAATTAAATGTTTGTGTGGGCTAATTATTTTCAATTTAAGAGGCGGGTATGGGTACCGCCGCCCCGAGAACAATTTATTGGATAACCAACACCTATGCCATAGGTCACCCCAAGTGGTTCGCTGCGTTCGGTGGTTTAGCAGGGGTGATCGGGTTAATCATTTAAGTAAATGCTACAGGTAAACCAAAGATTTCGCCAATTTTCTGTATTTTACAGTAACACATTGTATTATTATACATGTTTGGAGAATAGCCGGGAAGTTGGGGGGGTTTAGTTCCTTATTATAACCCAACTATTTATAAACACACATAACAAGAATAGCTTCACAGCTGTTTGTTATAATTATTAGCTTGGGCAACGGTTTGATCTTGTATAATAATATGATTTTACACGAACGAGAATCAATATTACATAACGCTACACACAAACCTCAATCAATAAGCTAGTTGTTGTGGGTGATGTTATCTTAACAATAAACTAACAACGTGATCGAGGAGTAAGGCTCTCGTCTAGCAAGCCAGAGGGCGCGGGTTCAAATCTCGGCGTGCGCTGGTAAATTTTATTTTATTAATTTGTGTTATTTCACAATTTACTCTTTTCAAATAATACATAGTATATTTGCGACACGTTCCACGGTGGAAGTAATAACAAATACTTGCTACTGGATTACCTTTAATTATCGATTTCAGACAGATTTCGACCAAAACCTGCCTATAAATATACTGTCAGCGCCACTGCAGTACGGCATAGGCACCTGGTTCGAATCGGTAACTTAAGTTTCGTTTGACAATCCCGAAATTGAGTGCTTTTAAAAAGAGCTGGGAAGTTTTTTTAAATAATTTAGTCTGTTTCGGGTAGATTTCGACCAAATGTCGTCTAGACACTAACTTCGAGTGGTTGATACTCTCAGTATCGCCTTGGTGCAAGACCACCATTCTGAATTGAAACGTTGCTTGAAATGGCTTTGGCCGTATTTGGTGACCAGATCTGAATAGCCAGGTACTTCCCCATCTCCTCCCCACTATCTTTAGCCTCACAACATACCCCTATTGGGAACGCCATAGCTACACTAGCTCCAGCAAGTTGGGACTCTGCGGTATATATATATTTTTTTACGTCTAACCGCAGTCTCAACTTTCTGATAATATAAAGAAAAAACAAGTAAATTATATTGTTTTATTGATATTTTGGTTGCAACTACTTATTTCTGGTTTGATTTCGTTATCAACAATAATGGTTCTTGCTAATTAGCAGAGCGGAAAATCGTAACTCAAAAATACGGGTGACAAAGTCTAGAATTATTTGACCGCCCATTTTATTGAATTTGGTACGTCTTTTCTAGTTCGTCTAGAAATTTGACAATGGATTTATGAAAGTGAACTTTTTGATAATAACGAAATTTTTCGTAACCGTCTAAAATTATATAATAAACGAAAATGAAAGAAAACAGGAAAAGAAACGCGCGAGCCGAGCCACAAATTTCGGAAAATGAACGAAGCAACCGCAAGCGCGTTTCGCGACATTTGCGGTTGCTTCTTTGGTTTCCCATAAGTCATGGTTCAGCTCGGCTCGCGTGTTTATATTTATGCACCCTTACAAATAGTAATTAGTTGGCTAACACCTCCATGCCATCTTGTTTCAATCTGTACAAACAAGGTACCCGGGGGTAAAATGTAAAAACTTCGGGAGGTGATTCTAGATACTACAAGTAAAAAAATATAAATTACTTTTATTTTAGGAATAACTTAGTGAGTAAAACCTCAAATTGTAATATTTGATTATTGAAGACAATTTTAGCGATCCCTAAACGAAAATTTGAAACAGAAAAATTAGAAAAAGGTACTGTCACATCTAGGACTTGAACTCAGGAACCTTGCCTTGCAGGGGCACCGCTCTAGCAACTGAGCAAATGGGACAACTAATGGTGAATTATTAGACCATTATTTTTTTTCGGTTTTATATTGGTATCTTTTCAAAAACCATTCCACCTCATACAAGGTCTATGTGTTACAAGGGAGGCCAATATCAACCGTTCCCCCGATGATTGAGAAGATGAAATTTTTTCTGGTCCGGAAGACGATCATTGGGTGATGTTGTACTTACTGATAATGTGTGAAATAGTGCACAGAAAAAATCAGTATTTTTAACATTAATTTTTTCATCACCATCGAAAAGTTGCAGAGTGATTGCAAACAAGCGTCAGCTAGAATACGCACAAACAGGTTGCGTGGTGCGGCCACTAAATTTAATTAAACTAAATAAATTAAGAGAATGCCTCGAGGTTCTTTCTATTTCTCTGGGAATGTCGCGATCCAATGTAACGGTGACTCCTTGGATTGACAGTAATCTGATTACACATCTGCACTGATGATGGACACTGAAAGGCTGGTCGAAACGTTGGCTAAATAAGGAGGTAGCGCAACACGGCATAATACCCCAAAAACAAATCACCATAATACTTTTGGCCGTGAAAATCTCAAATCATTCCTGTGGAATTTGATCGTTTTTAACACCGTTAAAACTACATAAGCGCATACTTTATAAAACAAAACCGCTGTTTAGACCATTTACGTGTAAATAAGAAATATGAGTGGAACATCCTATTCGTATTGTACATTTTTAGTAAACTTTCCAGAGTGGTAGATACTCTCATTGTCGTCCTAGTGAAAGACCACCAAACAGAATTGAAAAGTTGCTTGAAATAGCTTCAGCAATGTTTGGTGACCAGATTTGAATAGCCAGTTACTACCCCACTTTACTTTTCCCATCTTCTTCCTGTCCCATAACCTTTACCGTCACAACACTCCCCAGTTGTTGATGCAATAGTCTCCCTGGCTCCAGTTAGCAGGGATCAGTTGGGGCTTTTTATCGGTATTAACATTAAGAAAAAAATTAACTTGAAATATATCCGCGTTTGGAAAATGTAAAAAAAAGGTATACAAAAGTGTTCGCTAATAATGAAATACAATAATCAATTATTTTATATTGATTAATACTATTGAAACGGGTACATTCGATTCGCCAGCTGTTTTGCAGCTATCGCTAATTATCTGTTGCTAACCGAGAAACGTGTTGCAATTCTGATGATTGGTCGGCTGGTTACCTTGTGAATGAAATGGATCGATCTGTAGAGTACCCGTTATTACTTAATACGCGCCGTTGTCGTCTCTTGGCAATCGATCTAAAACGGACTAGTGCCAAATCGATCGTCGTTGCGACAAAGTAACGGAGATGAGCTTTGAGTAACATAAATCAAATCTATGCAAATAAACTGCTTGTCTCGATAAGTCGACTAATTATGAACATTGCTCGCAAGCCAATAGGCCCATTGTGCTGTCTCTCATGTTTCACGTTATTCTTTTAGTAGCCCAGGCTCTTGAAGTTCACTAGTGTTGTCATTGGGTGATGTCTGCTGGTTCCACATCGTGCCTTCTCGGGTTTCTGAGCCTTCTTCCCATCAATACGGGTCATTAGAAACCATAGATGAATGTTTCTTCATCATTGTTACATAAAGGATTTGTAACGAGGCGTGTGGATTTTTCTACATATTTTAGACCTATGGTTTCGGTGTGTGGCACCTCCAGTATTTACGCATTAACCATTGTGCATTGGTTACATTGCTAACCATCAGTTGCCAATCGTAGCACAAAACCTGGGAGATGAAACCGGAGCAAAAAAACATTCCTTTTTCAACAGCCCAGGCAGTGAGTACAATTTTGGCTGGGCATCAACGAATCAACGTATTTTATTTAAAATCTGGAGTTTTCATCACAGAGAATCCAAGTACATCTTCCGATGCTGGACTTTTACTGGCTTTGGTCTTGGAGACAACATTCACAAGGCCATTCTAAAACTATCAAGAGGAATGTTTGTGGAAATCAAGCTGAGATGATTTGTTGTGGACAAGCTGTTCTTAATCCACGCTTCAAACAGAATCACACCATTCTATAAACTAAGCAAGCCCCCTTCTGTTTGCCAGACAGTTTAAAATTAGGATGCAACATTATACAATATAAATCTTAAAATGTGTAACGTTTCTTTTAATCTATTTACAAAAACACCATCCTTTACAAATCAGATGCTAATATTTCCTTCATGCTTTCCACTCCCAGCATGTGCCTCCTTCTGGGGTTGTAATTATACGTCCCAAAACATCGTCCATGATAATTGCTAACGGGCACAACATTACTTTCCTAAAAAGGACCACCCATGGCATGTAGGCTGATAGAGAAAAGCTCGGCGCCGCGCCGTAAGGTTTAAAACTTTCAATTCAAATCTTGATGCAACATCAGTGTAATATTTCATTGTATATCAGTCTTGACTGCGAGGCAGTTACTATGAAACGGCATGTACGAAAACATATCGAAAGCAAGTAGCTTCGTATTCGTACGGGTGAAATCACAAATAATGTGGTCAGTGCAAGCTAATAAAAGCAATAGGGGTTAAAACGTTACTCACCGATGGCGGCCACTGGTAAGCAGTTAAAGCAGTCTGTGAATGTTTTCCACAATTTGATGTTGTATCGCCTCTTGCACTCATCATAGAATCTGTGGAAAAGAGAACAAATATTGTTATTTGAATGGTACACAATTTGGGGTTGGAGAAGAGAATTATGTTTCTTGACAGTGCGTTTTATATATTGTATAGTTAGATGGGTATGGCTAACGCATTCCCATACAATATTGATACTACCATGCTTAGGTATAATAATGCCACCCACCCCTCGAATAGATGGTACCTTTGGTATTGCGTAACACGTACCAAGTTTCCGCTAGACTATTCTTAAGCTTGTACTTATTATTGACAGTGTGTTTTCTGTTTACATTTATAGTTTGGTAGGGGTGAACCCGGCGGACAGCGCCAGACACTACAATGACTAACTAAATTTGCCCTCAGACTGTGATCGTTAAATTTTATTTGAGTGCACGGTTACATGGCCGACAATAAGTGCTATCCTGTGTCGATTGCGTCTCTGTAATTCCCTACGGAAATAAAACTCTAAAACCAAAAGAAATGACATTGATACGAAAGAAAAGACCAAAGAAAAGGTCGGTGGATGAACTTAATTTTTATACAGATTTTAATTACAATAAATCGGTAATAGAAAAAATAATACAACGCTATATATAACTAACCAACATTTCCGTACGAAAACCGCATTATTGCTAAGAATGTGTTATGGAGGTTTTGTTCCCAAATATTTAATGAACCCACGAACCAAAAAGTACCCATGTGGGTTTGAATATTATTTACACAGATTCAGTCGAGAAATTATTATCGATCGGAGTTGCGCAACACACGGGACTATGTAAGGAGGCCCCGCAACACGAATATCGTTCGCAGATAGCGATCGTCTCACCAGATTGCGGGAAGGCTCGGTGCAAATTTCGCATTTCGTGTGAAATGAAAATCTCTTCCATCGTACTACTTATATAGTATACATATCTTACTATTATTAATACAGCACTGGTGTTTGCATTGGCGGAAAAATTGGCTTTGATATATTTCGTGTTGCCATATCCAAGCTACGGGGAGTCTTCGAGCGATAAAGTGTTTGCATTTTTTTTTAAATATTACAATCAAATCAAAGTCAGAGAATTTATTTTGGAATTTGATACATTTCTTCGACCGGAACGAAACGTTAATGTAATATTCTTACGATTAAGTAAAAAAAAAGGTAATAACAATAACCATGAACTTCAAAAGGCAGATGTAATAAACACGCGAAGTAGTTATTATTGTTTAAATGGAGCCATTTTGCGTAATTGTGTTTGTTGGTAATCGCGTTGACATGCTTTTGTATTTTAACTGGCGGTGAGTTCTGCCGTAAAGGTTTTAACTCTATAGAATTTTAACAACGAGATGCGACCATGGGTAACCCACGCGGGGTGCAGTGAATTGATGGATTATCATTTCATAATCGCTGCGACTATTTTTAGCGAGATGTGTGAAACCAATTTTGAAAAGTGCATCAATCAAAAACTGGACTGCAGAAGTTTCATTCTTACAATTTAGACAAATCCACGAGATCAAACCCCTAATTTAAGGATCCAAAGTTAAGTTCTTTAAACAGTACACCAAGAAAGTCGTATTGCCATTCGAAGTACAAAACAATGTAAACGAAAATTATTAGTCGATACCATTGCAAAATGATATTTTTAAAGAAATAACAATGGTTTAGTGATGCAATATACCAATTCCTATCGGCATTCTAATCGCCGATTATCTGTAGGTATACAATTTTATCACTTGAATTTTATTTTGTCAATAATAATAAATAACTTTGGTTTCGTATCAGATTATTTCAGTCAGAAAACATCAGGCAAAGCTACTTTTTTGTTTTTAACTATATTCATTAGCCAATAGTAAGCAGATTTTTTTTGTTTTTTATGTGACACCTCACAAGAAACCCCCTGTCGGTACAGTGGAAAGACAGGGGAACTATGTTGGTTGGGCAGCGTTTTATTAATTCGGGTCTTGAAGATGACCGGATTATAAGAAGGAGGAAAACATATGCCGGTAGCTGTTTCACATAAGTGCCGACTACACTTAAACGAGTCGAAGAAACAACCCGTTCCCAACATCAACTGTGAACGGGTGTTACACGGACAAAAATCAGTATTGGTAATTTATCAATAATCTTCAAATTATTCGTAATTCGGTTAAAAACGGGATTGCAGACCCTTAGCAAATGATTGACAGGTTTCCTGTTAAACTTTTGTAAAATAGTAATGAATTGTCACGATATCGCAACTCGTGTTCATAAAAATCATAATATTTTAGCATTTCGTCATTATATGTATATTGTCAAGGAAAATGCAGATGCGTGAACACGTGTTCCGATTTAATAGGAATTAACTAAAAGTTTGTTATTAAATTATTCATAATCCGTTTTTAACAGGATTATGAATAATTTGAAGAGAATTTGAAGAGCTTTTTAATAGTTATTAAGAAGTTAACGATAAAACATTAGCAATACTCATACTCACTTTGGTCTACTATGTAAAAGAAAACAAATTAGGTAAGTAATTTAATTTACAGCTATTACTGAAATAATCGTCTCTGCATTTCCACTAAAAATATAATTCTCTCAAAGTTGTCGCTTTTAATGTTTTCATGTTCACACGGACACTTTCTACGCGGATAGCCCGGGAGAGGTCAGAGAAGATATATTTATTATATTGTAAACAATTCTCTCATTTCTCGCGGCACGAAAAGGCCACTCTTAACAGAACAGAGAGTGGAATATAATTTCATATGATTTACGATCGAAATTACATTGTATTATTTTTCCGGTTTCTGGCTACGGGTAAAAGGGCCAAATGCTGCATTTAAGTGGATTTCATTCTGACGAAAGAAAGTAATAAAATTATATATTGTTACTATCAGTGTGATTGAAGTTATCTTTAAGCGGATTATTGTTATCATTCATTGAATAAAAGATTGCGTTAGATTTAACATTGTAACGTTCAGTAATCGATCATAAAGGATTACTTTTTCTGAGAACGAATTGATAGCAGAGGTAAGACACATTTAAATTTTTTTGTTTGTTTTTGTTTTTAACAATTTAGTATAAGCCCCGGTTCGTTCAGCGAGGAATGGACGCCAAAAACATTTAAAAAAAATGTGAAACCGCACAAGAGTCCCAACTACTCCCAACCGCCAGTGGTACTATGGCATCCCCAATTGGGGTATCTTGTGAGGTTGAAGGTAGTGTGGAGGGGAAGGTAGTGTGGAGGGGAAGGAGATGGGGAAGAGGAAAGTGGGTAAGTACCTGGCTATTCAGATCTAGTCACCAAACATGGCCAAAGAGATTTCAAGCAACGTTTCAATTCTGAATGGTGGTTTTACACCAAGGCGATACTGAGAGTATCTTCCACTCCGGAAGTGCCGCAAATATACTATATATTTAAATGAGTAAATTTGTACACAATACTAGCTTAATTCAAATTCGTACACAAATTCCCGTTGTGCTATATATATACTGACTCTTGACGTGACCCGATTTAAGGACGGGTTGTTTCGGAGAATTTGAACAATTCATCAAATTTCAACGTTCATTTCCGGGTTCTGTGAAAGTCCTATTCAAGTTCTGTTATTATATTATTATAGGCTAGTTGCTTGACAAAACTGAAATTAAAACAGAACTTGAAAAAATCTTTCACAGAACTGGAAAATGAACGTTGAAATTTGATGATTTGTTCAAATTCTCCGAAACAACCCGTCCTAAGTATTTGATGCGCTTGATCGTGTCACGTCTTCCTGTGGCTACCCCAACTTTTTCTTGCATTCACTTAACTACCTACTCAACTTATCCGTTTTACCAAACGCACCCATAAGGGAAAATGTTTTACTCCATTAAGTAGACTTCTGTCGTTCCTTTCCTCACAAACAGTCATTAAATTTGAAGTATATGTGTCAATTCTAAATATTGGTCTTTCACCAGATCAACACTGAAAGCATCCCATTATAAACAAAACAATATTGTTAGGTAAAGTGTCTCATTTTAGATTGACCCTATTGTCTCAACGTGCACTTCAAACTGGCGAATACGAAACTTCAATTAACAAGAGAAATTCACAATTTCAATTACATCTATTTCGGGCTAGAACAACAACAATGGGTAATCGCAAACTCAATTAACACGATCCAGTATCCAGTGTCATAAGCCCTCGTTGCCCGGGTGTTGGAATTAACATGTTCTAGACTCAAACAGGCCACCGCGAAGTGAACTATAACGTTTCAACATGTACTAGTAATGTGGGTACTTTTAGTTGTTATTATTATTAATCTTAGTGTTTGCCCTATAATACGAGTATATATAGGTATGGAAAATAGTTCAGCATGTAGAAAATCTATTTGTTTCTTAATGAGGTATGCCTAAACGCCCTGGCTTTATGAAATATGCAGAGGTTTATGTCTTGTCCATGAGCTGTGGAGCTTTTAATATCCATTTAACCGTTAAAAAACAAGACGTCATATTCTATGTCCCATATTTTCGGTAACCGACCGTTTTGATAGTAACCAAATGATCGTATTCAAAAAGATTGTAACCAAAAGATCGCATGCAAAAAGATCGTAAGCAAAAAGACTATAATTATCATTTGATCCTAAATTATCATATTATTTGCTTACAATCATTTGCATACGATATTTTGCTTATGATCAAATTACTTACGATCATTTTGTGTACGATCAATTTACCTACAATCATATTTTCGAGTGTTTAAGAAAAAATATTTGACAGGGGGGCTTATCGAGTGAATGTTGCTTTTGAAAATTGATTTCTGCTTTATAATGAATTTAAGTCATTATTGTTAATTTAGAACTAAAACGAAATGTATTTGATAAAATAATTAACTTAAAAGGGTTTTGTAAAGGAAATTGATTGATACATTATTATAATTAATCGCGAGAGCATAGAGATAATAATGTGCACAGAACGTGGGTGCAACGATGCATACATTTATTTATCATGTACGAAGTATTTCGGAGAATAGACGGCCAAGTAGAATTGATAGTAAGGTAATAGAGCGGGAATCCGGATGGGAAATACCGTGGGATAGGAAATGCACTGTATTTATATTAACAAACACGCGTTGCACAGCACTACTGCGTGCTTGTGTGTGCATTGGACAGCGATGCACCGAATTGCATAATAACTACTAATCGATTTGGTGGATATATAAAATATGAAAGCTTGTTTGTTACTAAACTGATAGATTAAAATGTTTAGTGAAGGAGCCAAGTACATTACCAATGCGAATGTATGACGAGCGATATGCTGAAATAGGCCAAGCCACCAAAAAATAGCGCGCTTATAGCGTGGTTTTTCACAGGTTTTATACTTAAATTCAAAACAAATCCGGTACGTTCGGCGCCATAGAGCAGGAGAAATCGGCGAATCAATCTCGGTTACACGCACGAGACAATTCTTTCAAACATGCCGGCAATTGTTTTTTTCTAATAACGTTATTCAGAATATAACGATTAAGGTTGGGTTGTTCCAAACTCTCCTTACATGTAACGACATTTTGAATTTTTGACATTTGAATGTGATTTATGCGCCGAATATCGTCGTGTTTCAGCTTTTATCAAATTGTTTACCGGCATGCTTGCGATAGTTTGAAACACCACAGCCTAAGTGGTCCATTAAGTTTGAAAGTAAACTACACTAGGTATGGGATTTTTCAAATATTGACAGTGTTTATTGCGAAAAGATAAAGGTCCAATTTTGCAAACAGCGTAAAAATATAATATTATTGAATAAGGCTAGTGCTGAAATGCGGGTGACAATTTTATTATTTATTGTAAAATAATAATAAAAAAAAAGACAATGATCTAAATATGCACAAACCTTTTTTATGTTGGCATATCTAAACATAAAATATTATATTGAATTTAGGCACTATGGGCCAGCTGTGAAATAAGGATATCAACTCGATTATTTATTTATGGATACGGTTTCCTAAAGAGATAAAATAATAATGATTAAATAAAAGACGGGCGTTCTAGATTTGCACTACAGTAGGTTAATCGAAACACATAATATAATATTACAAATATTATTGAATATATATGAATAGGGCTAGCTCAGAAATAAACTAGCTAACGCGTACCCGGCGTTGCTCGGAGCCTTTTCTTTACTTTCTATAAATATAATATGCATGTATTATATATATAAACTTTCCTGAAGAAATTCCCTAAATGATAGTGAAAACAATTTTAAAATCCGTTGGGTAGTTTAGAAATACTAAGCGTACATACAGACAAGACCCGGATGGCGACTTTTTTTTATACTAATTAGAGATTTGTAGATATTTATTTAGAGTTGTGATCCTGTAAGTTTTTTGTTAATTCCGAATATCTATTTTGTTGTAATTTTTTAACAATTAAGGGGCAGAGGAAGCAGGTAACAGAGTTTGTACCAAAGAATGCACTTGAAATTTCCGACTATTTTTGATTTGCTGATTACTAAATGAGACACACAGCTTATTGAGCTTACCACCTACGTTAGGGGAGAATTGAATGGGGGAGATCCAATTTAACTACGCCCAAAACAATCAGGCCAGATGCACGAATGCGGAAGCAGCGAATTACATAATGCGACAATGCTAAAATGTACGTAGAACGACCTCGGATAATGCCTTATGTTTTGGTCATAGAATATTCTCTGCTGACGTCAGTAATGCTAAACTGATAGCGGTAAGGAAAAGAAGGAATTAGAGATTCTGTGTGGATATTATTTATCAGTTATCTATACATACTACGATAGTCAGACGTATTATGCTACGTATACATACGCGAGCCGAACTGTCGAAGTGAACCTCAACTTATGGGAGAGGGACGAAGCAACTGCAAATGCCGCTTGCAGTTGCTTCGTTCCTTTCCCGTAATTTGTGGCTCGGTTTGCGTTTAAGTTCGCAAATGTATACGTACCCTTACGAATCTTCCGCGCGCTATCTGCCACGTGAACGTGACGGGGCAACGTGCGAGGCCACGTGCTATGGGTAAACTACGTTAAACGTGACATTTATTGTTCTCTCGAGAAAGTTATTGAACCCAGTGTTGTTATTAACAAATACAAACAAGTGACCAGTATCTACGGTCAATAAAGACAGATGTTTGCATTTCTATCATCACCGGGAAATCCCTACGAGAAACGGAGATTATATATGACTTGATAAGAGTAAAACTATGATCAATATGCACTTTATAGGTTAAATTTAATTAGTTTGTAGTGCATACGAGTATGAGAGAAAATAATTCATAATATTTACGTCGGTTACCAAGAACGTCAGCGGAGAAACAGGGAGATGTTTGCTGAGAACATGTTGTACGAAATTATATGTACCTTATAACACCCAAAATAAGATTATATAAAGAATTTAAAGTCCCTTCTCTGCTAATCATTTACAAAAAAACATCACTTCTACAAATTCACAAAGATTCTTTCAACAACGAAAACCAAACACTTTTTTCGAACAGCAACAGACCAAATGTGCATGGTTCTATAACCATCCCGTGCTGCAACACCACCACAGTCCAACAATTTTATAAATATTGTGGAGTGAAATGGTTTAACCAATTACCTCTAGATGTTAAAAAATTACGCTAAATTCAAAAACACTATAAAAAATATAATTCAGTAGAATTTCTTTATTTATTACACTTTTAAAATAATATCATAATTCTCCTAAATAATGTTAGATATATTTTTTTCCTGCTTTTTTCTTTTTTTCTCTCCTGCTTTTTTCTTTTTTTCTCTCCTGCTTTTTTCTTTTTTTCTCTCCTCCTTTTTTCTATTAATTTTTCACAACAAATGTTTGTAAATTTAATTTAATTTTTCTTTGCTTAAAATAATAATTTGTTAAAATAGTAATTAATTACGTTGCACATATATTTCTTGCACAAATTAACAAATTGTCCTACTAAATCAGTTTCTGTTTCTTAATCTTCGTGCACCATGCCCTATTATTGGAAGTGAGCTTTTATTATTTCAATTTTCACCCTGCAAACTGAGGCCGAAATCAATCTATATTTTTCCACCAACAACGAAGTTGTAAAAATGGGGTCACTCAACAAAACGATGCATTGTTTCTAAGCCGACTTCAACTGGAAGCACGATCCATAACGTCTCTGTTCTGCGATAAACGAAATGCATTTTTCAACCGCCGCGAGCCACTTTTTACCAGAATGAATGAAAGTAGAACTAGCTCCTGCCCGAGAAGAGAAGATATTATTCATTAACTGTAGCTGTAGCCAGAAGTTGAAACGAGCTACTCGTAACGCAATATCATCTGACAAGAGACATAATTTGACATAACGTAGTACGTGACAGCGCTCTGGTGTGACGGAACTACGTGACGTATTTTAATGCGGGAGGCACCATCTTGTCTAGTCTAGATTAATGATAATGAATGAGCCACTTCCATACATTTTCAACTGACTTCGAAAAATATAGTTAAGGAGATGCCATACGTAGTAATGCAAAATCATGTGTTTTTGGTTTGAAAATTTTGTCGCCTAGAAATGTTTCAGATGCTTTAATTAAATACTGCGAGTAAAATACATCTTGGCCTTTGAAATAATCGAGTATTTTTTAGATAAGTCTTTTTATAAGCCCAGAAAAAAATAATGTAAAGGCCTATGAAAACTGCTTTAAAGTTCAAAATCTCCTACTTACGAACCCATTTTCGGTTATGATTTTATTGTATAATGTGGCAAATTAAGTTATTTATAAAATGATCGGAAAAAATTAAATATTTATGCCTAAACATCCACAAAATAAAATAAAAGGCACTTTTTGGCCATGTTTTTTTTCTTGCATAAATCGAAACAGGCGGATGGTGTTAAGCGGAAATTTAAACCTTATCGCCATCTACATAAGGGTTGTTATTGATAGCGGCTCAATTTAAAATATTGGACGACGTAGTGCATCGCCTTAGTAGATTTTTCTGCAGAAAGTACGGATTTGTTAGTAAAAAAAGCTTGCCTATGGGTTTTCCTTTTTAATAAAAACAAATACTGTTTTTCGACGTTGACGTCACTTATGAAAAATATTCTTTTTTTTACACATGACAAAAGGAATATTCTTTTACAAGCGACTTGAAAACTGACAATGCACATTAAGGATAAGTTGTTTAAAAAAAATTAACAATTCATCAAATTTCAATGTTGATTTTCAAGTTCTGTGAAGGTTCTATTCGTGTTGTTATGTATTTTTTTGTTGTTATTGTATCACAATTGGCCGGTTATTTAACAAAAATAACAGAACTTGAATAAAAACTTTACAGATGAACAATTTGATGAATTGTTCAAATTCTGTGAAACAAACCGTCCTTAGTCATATATACCTATTTAAATAAAAATGCAAACCTGTAACACAACGTTGCATTCGAATGCGCGTGTTTATTATATAGATTCCATCTATGACCGATAGAAACATGTTGGACGTGACCAACGCCATCTATTGAACGTAAAAGCAAAACGTGCTATTGTTTCTCTAACTGCACAGACAGATTGAACAATGAATTGCTTGTACAGTTGTGGGGTGCTGCTAGTCATTAATAGATTACATGAAATTATATGATTTCTTCGATCATGAACCCTATTAGAAAAATATATTGTTTTAAAAACAACTCGATTTGCGACAAATGCCACGGTAATGTTAGATTAAGGTTGTAAAAATATTGATTGTATAAATTGTTTCAATGTATATAGCATAAGGAAGGTATTAAGAATGCATTTTTTACAAATGTGGCTTCTTTTTATGTAAATACTGCAAAAGAGCCAGTGGGACTATGGCATCTCAGCTGAAGGTAGTGGGAAGGGGAAGGAGATGGGAAAGAGAACGGTGTGGATGTACCTGGCTAGTCAGATCTGGTCATCTAACACGGCTAAAGCCATTTTAACAAAAACACCAGGGCGATAATGAGAGTATGATTAAAACACAACGAAAAAGTTTTAAAAAAATCTCCCTAAACCGATATTAAACAAAATCTCGCAAGTAGCTCATCCGGAGGCACATCTCGTCTAAATTAATTTATTGTTGCAGTGTGAGCTAACGATGTAATTTGCCTGCTAAAGTTTGTTTGAATCAAAAGCACGAAATACACTGCTTTGAGAGTGACTGAAACCGCACAGTGGGTTATGTACCAACATTTGTTCGGATTAACTTCTAACTACAGTTTGTTGTTGTTTATTTGTTTTATTTCCGACAAATTTAATAATTAATAATGTGGTTCCCGTTTGATGCAAACCTTATTGTTTCAAATGCTCCGAGTTAGTGGAACTACGTCATGCGCATTTGTGGAATGTTGTGAGCTATAGCTGCTCAGATCTGGTCACGAAGCATAGCTAAAGCCATTTCAAAGCCATCATCCCATACAACGAAAGCGAATGTTCACTCTACGTAAATATAAATTAGAATATTAAAATTAAAAATTTCTCAAATGCAGATGGTTTCCTTTTATGGTAATTAAGGTGAATCAAAAGGTTTATTTTAAAAAATAGTATTAAACGTGGCCAGCGATCCCGAATAATTACCCTAATTTAATATAGTAGATTGGCATACCTAGTATTAAAAAAACACACTAAATTGAATAAATAAAATTTAATTAAAGCTATATCACCTCCCACGAAGTTTCCGATACACTATCTCGCTTCGTACAGCATCCATTCATCCCAGAGGTCATTCTGAACGAAGGAAAAATACACAATTTTAAAAATAGTACGGGCGCATAATGTTAAATATACTCGTAATCGCCGCACGCATGAAGAAGCGATTTTTATCGTCGAACATAATATCGTAACTAATCAGGGCTTAGCGAGATTGTACGTAAATTGCAGTAAGTGTATTGATGTTTAAGGTGGTTTAACCAGCGGACGAGAATTCAAATTTCGTTAAAAGACGGTTTCGCGATCGGACGTTTTTTTAGACCGAGACAGAAATACCGAATTCATTCCGCTGCAAGCCGTCCACTCGCGCGGCTGTGAAAACTACAGCATGGTTCCGATGAAATAACAATTATTGTTGTTAAATTCTTGGTTGTAGCTTTCTTCCTAATAAGTAGTTACATATTTGTAAATTATACGTCGGAGTGCGTAAACATAAATAAATACAAATGCAGTTTGTTGACATGGTAGATATAAAATATGTAGGTATATGAATATACATTTAAAAAAAATTTCAAATATTTGTTTAAGGGGGTATTTGCAAAAACCGAAATAATATTTCGGGGCGGAGAGGAATGAAGTATGTTGGAACGGGGAACACGCGGCGACGTGCGATGGTCAACTCAGTTCGAACAGAGCAGCGCAAGAGCAGCGATGAAATCCACTAGATGGTACCCATGAGTAAGGTTTGAACATGAAACGCTTAATAATGAGCGTCTTTCAAATAAAGTTTATTAAGTTGAGTATGCATTTTTTAGGTAAATTTCGATAGAAGAATTGCAGAAGGAGTTCATGATTTTATGAGATTTAGATGAGATTATCAGATTTCTATCAAACTTGTTTGATAAATTATCGATACTATCAACTACACTGCTAGACGGTAAGCAGTACCTTATGACACGTAACCGACGTGTTATTCATTGACAGATGTCAAAACAATACGGTATTTATTTTCTTAATATCTGATCATAATTATATCTGAATATATTGGCAAGATAAATAAAATATCGGTCATTTTCAATATTTATTATTATTTTTTGCAAAAAAGTTACATAAAACAAATAATTATGTAATGTAAAAAGCATAAGATTCAATTTTTTATATAAATGCCATCATTTATTATTTTATCAGTTAGGAATAGTAAAAATAATTTACATAATAATTTAATAGATGTCATTACAAAACAAATCAATAATATAATCGTTCCCAATCAGCACGGCTTTATCACAGATAGAAACACTTTAAGTAACTTAATCATTTATGAAAATTATATAACTGATTCCCTTATCCACAAGCATCGGGTGGATTCGATATACACTGATTTTTCCAAAGCTTTTGATATAGTTAGGAGACATATTCTTGTGTATAAACTAAGTCTTTTGGGCATTAAAGGAACCTTATTGATCTGGATCAACAGTTATCTTAGTAAAAGAAAGCTTTGTGTTAAAATAAATTCTGTAGAATCTTACATCTTCGAATCCATATGTGAAGTTTCCCAAGGATCTCACCTCGGACCAACTCTGTTTTTATTATATATAAATGACATTGTTGGTGTATTTAAAGATGTACAAGTTCTGCTCTTCGCTGATGATTTGAAAATATATAGAATGATACGTACTATAGAGGATTGCCATATTTTGCAATCTAATTTGGATAAATTGTATCATTGGTGTGTGATCAACTAATTATTTCTTAATATTCAAAAGTGCCAAGTTATTCGTTTTCGTAAAATCCAAAGTCATGTTACTTATGAATACTCTTTAAATAATGTACTATTGACATCAGTCGCTCAGATCAGCGACTTGGGGGTTATATTTGATGAAAAGTTAACATTTACTCTGCATGTAAATGATATAACAAAGAAAGCTATAAAAATGCTTGGTTTCATGTGCAGAACAGCGAGTGGTTTCTCTACGCGATTGATCTACGCAAGCGGAGTAATCTTTCACTAATAATTTTGCGTAATCGTATAGGGTACTGTGTATCTAATGAAAGTAAATTGATTTTAGTTATATAATTACGTAGAAGGTGATTCCGACATTCGATTTTCTCTACGGTTATATTTGAATAGGGTCGAGCTTCTAATATTTTCTTATATGTACTACAATCGCCATCTGCTATTAACTTGGCTATTAATTATCAATCCGTGTGTGGCTAATGAGCTTATTTCGGATTCCATGCCGCTTGAAGAGCCTACGTAATTCTTATAGCACTTATGTTCGGGTGGGGTCACGCTTTTATTTGAGGCCCGAGTGCAAGTCATACAAAACTTATTCTTGACACCCATATACAAAACTTTCTTTGTCCTATATCCAATAATTACAGCTGCGCCAGATAAAGCAGCATATTTTGTCTTATAAGATCTTTTAGACCAACACCCATCTGCCACAACTGTAATCATTGGAACCCCATCCCTGTTAACATCACCGGCAATTTGGGATAAAGTAGCCTCCTCTTTGGCGGCTTCTGCCATCGTCTTAACCTTAGTACGGTCCCACCATTCACACGCCCTTTTATGTGATTTGCTGTACTGTCTGTTACTCATACAAGGGATCCCTGCTACTGCCGTTAGTTCTTTTAGGTTAGAATAGCCAGATCCAATACTTATCATTCCAGAAACCATTGAATCAGTAACATTCATATCATCTTTCACGTCTTCGCAGGTAAAAATACTAAATTTGTTCTTGCACATATTACAAATAAATGTCAATACTGAATTAAATCCTGATTGCTTCTCTTCAACTATCTCCAAGTTAGATAATGTACACTCATAAAGAGAGTTGTGCTGCGAAATTTTGTTGATTTAAAAAAAAATGTATATCTACTATTCTTCTTCCTTCCAGAATAATGGGTTTCTTCTTTTCCTGTGTAAACAAAACTTTTACTTTATTTACGTCAATTGAAAATAATATGTATTTGAAATTCTTTTTAGATAAATTATTGTTACAACTAATATAACTGTATAATTAGATATTTATGTAAAAGCACAGTAGGGCGTGAATAAATAAAACTAGGAATACGATTCTAGTGATGGGGCACTCTCAAATATTCTGTGCCGCTGGTAGTCAGCCAGCTGGCCAAGTGTTGCATAAAACGAGATTTATAGTAAAAAAGTCAACTTGGGCTAGAAATGATACATAATAACATAACGACTAGCCTTTAGTGTGATCTCTTTTCTCATGTGCCTACAAATTTACGTATTTATTTTTTGTAAAATGAAACGTGCTCTCACGTCGAACTCACCTCGGTTACTGAAGATAAATAACTTGCGTTGTGATTTATATAATGCGGTGATACAAGGAACAATATCTTAGTATTAAAAAACTGTTTTTATTTACTTAAGCATTGTTTTAATGCTTTTCTAAATAATTTTATTTTCTCATCGTTTAGACGACATTGACGTGGTGATAATGTATTCATTTAAAATTCTTCTGCATTTAGAATTAAAGGATATAATCGAACTTAAAGCTATTTTTAGAGGTTCTGTAAATATTTTTTTACGCAATTGTTTTAAACATTTTAAAGCGTTTTGTTTTCTCATTGTTTAGAAGAATAAATTATCTGTTCAAAACATAATATTATTTTCTTATAAACAATATGGAAATTTATAAAAAACTGCGTCAAAAACCGCAATTATGCTGCGCTTGCGGTAACATCCCCTTAATTTGTTTTTTTTTTTAATATTTTATACGAGTTTTCCAAAGGTGAGTAAAAATCTTTTGTTTTACTTATTTATTCGTTTGTCCGAAAGGTATTACCGGTAAGTTTCTAATACTTATCTTTAAAGTATTACTTGATTTGATATGTATGACATTGAAAAGAGGGTTTATTCCTTACAACTGAAGTAATACATATATTAAAACTAGGTTTTATTTAGTTATATGTAGTTATGTGATTGCATAAAATTGTATCGCTTTCATGTATTTGTTTTCATGATTAACGGAGCGACCTGACTCGTCTAATTTTCGAAATGTAATTAAATTCACGAGTAAATTTCGATTGAAACATTATAGGTTAGTATGTCAAAAATAACCTTTTTTTTTCCTAAAACAAGAAGGTCAATTCACAATATGACATTATGAAACTGACAAAAAGTAACACAAAAAATATTAAATATGTTGAATTATACCAATGTAATAGTGAATTGGACAATAAAAGAGAAATTATGAACAAAAAAATGATTTGAATCGCACATCACGAATCGAAATTCATTTGGTTCGTGTCACTTTTTGACTACCAATCACAAACAGTTTCACGTACTTTGGCATAAGTTTTAACATTTATACATGAAAAAACGATGGCACACATAAACTCCTGTCCATAGTTGATTCTTTTCCCTGGAAATTAAACAACACAAAATTATCGCCAAATGTTATAAAAAATATGTGCTTATTCTGACTGATTCTTTCGAACGACTCTGTACCATTTAAGTACGTACAATGTACACGGATAATTAAATATCACTAACCTTTATTTTTTCTGAAAATATATCTCCCACGTACGTTTTTGATGTCGTAATTTGTGCTATCTAATAAAACTTTTTTTCGAGGGTATTTTCCTCCTCATTTTTAAGCGAGGAATTTCTTTAAAATGTTATCAAGTAGACTGGCGTGGAATAGACGTCCGCTCGCTGCCCTGTCGCAGCGGGGAATGATAAAATTTCGGCTTGCGCCGGGGTAATAACAAACAACAAACGCGAATCGAAATTAATTACTATAATATATATTAAGAATATATTTTTTGGTCATAAATTATTTCTAATGTTTCAATAATGTCTTGGTAAATTATTTTTCTAAAAAAATCTGAACTATACCAATTTGTAAGACCATAAATAAATAGTCCAATTGAGGGATTTTCGTCACAAAACGCGTGCTCGGATTTATTTATTAGTAATTTTATTTGAAATAAAAACAAAATTCTTATACATACATATGATAGATAATTTATTGATTGTTTATACTGTATTATTATATGATTTGAAATATTTGTTGTATAATACAACTTCACATTTGAAAATGCAACAAATCTGCGCATCGTCCAACGGTAACACTTTATTATGATATGAAAATAATATTATTTTTCAAAATTTTACATCTTACTTTACAAGATAAAATAACGATCTTTCGAAATCAATTTGTGTTTTTTTCAAGAAAAGTGTCCATACGTCTAAAAGTGGCCTCAAAAATGCCAAATTTCAGGTCAAGTCTACCTATTTCGCCTTAACGAAGTGTGCCAAAATTACCCCGACAAAATATTGAATTAATACTTCAATACAGGTCGACTGTGTACATAACTAAACAAGCGCCAATCGATCAGGAATTATAAAGTTCATTCTAACAATAAAAATATAGAAAGAGTTCAGCACAAATTTCTTAGGTACGTAAATTTTAGGATCAAAATTCCAATATTAATTATGTCGGTTTGATGAATCAATTGCATCTAATAACACTGACTGACAAGTGAATTATGTCAGACCTGGTTGTGTTACACAGAATCATTAACAACTTAATTGACAGTCCTGGCATCGTTGCCACTATTAAATTCCATGTGCGGACTAGGAATAATTCTGCAATACATACACAAAGACACACTCACTAACCAATAGGATGAATGGTCTGGGCAACAAGTTTGGGGGTACTATCGATATATTTATTGATTCCATTTATAGAATTAAGCGTAATCTATGCCAGCACTTTGTTGAATCCTACAAATTATAGTAGCGTTGGTAATGTAATTTTAGTGATTTGTCTCATATGTAATAATAATAATATTTGGCTAATTTATATAGCGCCGTTTTCGTGAGAAATCACCTCAAGGGCGCTGAAAGTATTGCTAAGTGATATAGTATTGTTCTAGTTTCGATATTATTTTATGTTACTGTAACATGTTTTACTTATATTGTCTCATATTCAGTTTATCACTTTACTGTAAGTTCATGCTTTAAAAACTATGTTTATAATTTTCGATAGCTCATTAGGTATATTCTGTGTAAAAGCCAAGCTGCGTAATCGTTCCATATAATCACAATAAAATAAGTAATCATTGCCTTTGTCTATTTACCAAATGGACCGAGCGAGATTAACAGCATTGCCTTTACGAATGGAGAGATTTAAAAGTTAGACATTCATCGTATCAGGATAATCCGCTAACTTTCAAACGGTTAGCGGTCTTCTCGACTTTGAAAAAATATATGCGTAGCATTTTTGGTTAATTATAATTGATTTTTATTGGAATAATTTTTATTTTCACTTTTGAAGGTTATAAGTTACCCATCAATGTAATCTCTAAATAGTATCTGTTTGTGCGCCTAGTTCTTCTGCAACGGATTAACAACGGCTTTTGAAGGTTTATATATAACTAACTAACTAACCATCACGCCTTTTCGCCGCAGGGGTAGGCAGAGAGGACGGACCGCCAAACAACTCGGTCTTGGCACACACTCCTTGCCTCATTCACATTCATACATCGTCTCATACATACTCTTCTATTAGTCTGACTCTTTACATGGCCCGACTCAAGTATCTGATTCACTTGGTCGTGCCATGTCTTCCTCGGGCGTCCCCGATTTCTGCTACCATTCACATTTGCATCGTAAATTCTCCATACACTCCTTTCTTCGCTCAATCGCTCTACATGCCCAAACCATCTAAGCGTCCCTTTCTTGATCTTACTCATTAAACTTACATCTGCCTTACACTCTTTGCGGATCTCCACATTTCTCACACGATCATACATATATATATAAGTAAATGTGAGATCGATAAAAATGATATAAAATAAATTGGGAATTGGCCGAGTGGTTAGAGGCGTTGTCTTAAGACACTTACCTTATATTATTTTTCTGTGTCTTGTTCTGTTTCGTGTTTCGTTTAGATTTATTTGTCTTTGCCTTCTTCAGTAAAAATTATTTGGGTAATTTCGCTAAATTAAATACTGTAACTTTGGCGTTGGTTCGCGTAATGCATAATAATTATAACAACACGCCAACCGGTTTCTTCAGAACAGTAAAATTAAAACAGGATGGTGTTACAAATGAATTATTATTTAAGTGGGTGGTATATCCACAGCTTCTCTCAAATTTGCTATCATGTCTAAATGAGTAACTCTGCCATAATTTAAAACAATCTAACGTTAATTCATATCAGATTTTGATATTGTTTAAATCACCTTCGTATTTTTTCAGAAAACTTTCCAGCATTAATATACCATTACTTTTGGTTCACGAAACGTTACGATAGAGTCTCGATAGTAGAAAAAAAATCAATCCATCTATTTATTGGATAACAGGTCAACTTAAGGCTTGGGTACACTCATACAACTAACACAGGGTCGCCTAGATTTTCTTAAAAGGCAATGGAACGGATCGTGGAATGGGCGAGCACTGGGAACTTGTTATTTTAAAGAAATATCCAACAAATTGGGTTACCGGAATCAATGAATTCGTGTGTACCTACCTCTACATTCAAATACTATTGAATGATATATTTTAAAGTAATGCAATTGTAGGTTAAGGTCGTGGTACTTTGATTTAGCTATACAATAATTCATTTATTGAGATTTCAACCAATTTACGCATTATTTAAAAGCTTATCCTAATAACACATTAATAGATAGATTTACTCGATAATAGGAAGCTCTAGTTAGTTACATAAAATTATATATAACACACTATAAGCATATTTTGGCATTAGTAGCTAGTATATATAGGGCTAACATTTAAGGCGATGCCATACGTAGTAATGCAAAATCATGTGTTTTTGGTTTGAAAATTTGGTCGCCTAGAAATTTTTCAGATGCTTTAATTAAATACTGCGACTAGAATACATCTTGACCTTTGAAATAATCGAGTATTTTTTATATATAAGTCTTTTTATAAGCCCAGAAAAAAATAATGTATAGGCCTATGAAAACTGATTTAAAGTTCAAAATCTCCTACTCACGAACCCATTTTCGGTTATGATTTTATTGTATAATGTGGAAAATTAAGTTATTTATAAAATGATCGGAAAAAAAATAAATATTTATACCTGAACATCCACAAAATAAAATAAAAGGCACTTTTTGGCCATGATTTTTTCTTCCATAAATCAAGGTGTTAAGCGGGAATTTAAACCTTATCGCCATCTACGTAAGGGTTGTTATTGATAGCGTGGTCAGTAATTAGGAAGGTATCGTTAATGGTCAGCATAATCTTAAGGTTTTGGTCAGTTCTAAATCGTATTTTGCCGGCAAATGATAAGCACCCACTTGTGGTCAGCAACTAGGACGGAATTAAATAATCACTAACTCAAATGACTGACAAATAACTGACAAATAACTGACTCAAATAATGTCATGCCATAACCTAACTACGTTTTAAGCCTGATATTTTTTCACTGACGACACAATATTTACATGACGAAAAATTCAATTACTTCTTTTTATTTGTTCGTTGAGCCATGGTCTAACCATATTCATCTTTAGCTAAAACTTGTTATTTTGAATTCAGTTTTAACATCTTAAACTTAGCATAGGTTAAATAAACATTAAAAATAATAGTTCTAAATTACGGAACGGATTTCAAAACATAAAGTTTTGGCCGAATCACGATTCAACGAAGAAACAACCCAACCTTAACACTTAAAATCATAAAAATATAAACTAATATCAAACAATCCGTGCAATGTGAGTGGCTTTAAGATTTAGGGCGGGTTGTTGAACATTTCATCAAATTACAAAGTTCTGTTATTATATCAACATGAGCCAGTTGCTTCACAGAACTGAAATAATAATAAAACTTGAATAGAACTTTCAGTCGTTTGAAATTAACTATGACATTTTATGAATTGCTCAAATTCTCTAAAACAACCCGTCCTAATACTGTAAACAATTTCATGAATTTGAAGTTAATTTTCAAGTTCTGTTATTAAGGCGATACACTACGTAGTAATTGCAAAATCACGTGTGTTTGGTTTGAAAATTTGATCGCTTAGAAATTTTTTACAGGCTTTTTAAATTTTGCGAGTAGAACACAGATGAAATAATCGAGTGTTTTTTGATAGGTTTTTTCAGCCCAGAAAACACTATAAAAACTGCTTTAATGTTTAAAATCTTCCACTTACAAACCCATTTTCGGTTATGGTTATATTATATGTGTCACATTAAGGACGGGTTGTTTCAGAGAATTTGAACAATTCATCAAATTTCAACGTTCATTTTCGGGTTCTGTGAAAGACTTATTCAAGTTCTGTTATTATATCATTGTAGGCTAGTTGCTTGACAAAACTGAAATAAAAACAGAACTTGAAAAAAACTTTCACAGAACCCGAAACGTTGATTTAATGAACGTTGAAATTTGATGAATTGTTCAAACTCTCCGAAACAACCCGTCCTTAGTTATTTATAAAATGATCGTAAAAGATTCAAATATTTTTGTCAGAACGTCCGCAAAGTAATATAAAAGCAACTTTTTGGTGATGTTTTTTCTTGCATAAATCAAAATAGGCGGATAGTGTTAAGCGGGAATTTCAACTTTATTGTAATCTGTGATAGGAATAGATTAAATGCATAAATTAAGTTGTTAAGCGCCCTTGAGGTGATTTTCTCATGAAAACGGCGCTATACAAATGATCCAATCATTATGATTATGACATAAGGAGTGTTATTGTTAGCCCTTCGATTCAAAATGTTACATGAAGTAGTCATCGCCTTAAACCATTATTTATTTATTCAAAAAATTGTTTTTAACATTAAAAAACATAATCTGCAAATCTCACTAGGGCTGTGTCAAGATGTGCAACTTTACGATTACATCATTTAAAAAAATACATATAAGTAAACTTAATTTTATCAGTTGTTTCGCAGAACTGCAATAAAAACAGAACTGGAATAGAACTTTCACACAATTTGAAAATCAATTTGGCGAATTGTTCGAATTCGGTGAAACAACCGGCTCTCAAAAAGGCGCGAGCCTACCCACGAATTACGGGAAAGGAACTAAGCAAGAAGCGTTTTGCCTCATTTGCTTCGTTCCTTTCCCATAAGCAGTTGTTCAGCTCTGCAGTTCAGATCACGCGTTTATACGCACCCAAATCAGAATCCCGAATTTAAGTCTAAAATCTTTTTTTAAAACTTTGAACGGGGAGTTTTGAGTAATAAAAATACAATTAAAATTATTTTATCGATTGTAGTACCAGTACATTTTCCATCAAAACTTCGAAAAGATCGATCTTGGTAGGAAATGTGTAATTCTGTAGTACACTAGGAGAGAAGGGTACCCTACAATTTGTCCAAACTGAGTGAAACATTAATCTTGTACGCAGCAAAAAATATCTGGCTTTGAAGGCAAGAAAATGGATGTTTTATTTTAGGTAAAATAACTTATGTGAATTGAATATCCAACTGGGGGCGGATAGTGACATTGCCACAACCCTTTCCAATCGATCGCGGAGGTCAAGCCACATTCGTGAAAGTTTTGTTAGGTTACAACATTGTATCTATATTCTTCCTTCCAGTGTCCATAATCCATATCTTAATACTTCTTTTGAAGTTGCTTATTTTTATGGTTTGTATTGCAGAAGGGAGAATCTATAAATAGTATAAAATAAAGTCGCTATCCACGTCTGTCTGTGCGCTTAGTTCTTCTAAATTACGCAACGGATTTTGATAGGGGTTTCACTTACTTCCGAAAGGTGTAAGTGTATGATACGTGCATATTATGTTTGTGGAAAGTAGAGAATAGTCGATGTTTTATAATCAAGATGTAAAAATATATTTTCAAGCACTACATTGCTAACGCTGGCTAAACCTTATGAGTTACATCAAAATAATGCGCTAAGGAATTATATACCTTAAAAAGGTCTACAGAAAAGTCCGCGATGGTATATGTCTATCTCCTAAGGATAACCCCAAGCAACGCCGGGTACACGTCAGCTAGTATTAAATAATTTCAAAGCGAAATATTGCATATTTCTTTGTACAAATTTCCTTATAGTTGTAGTTTGGTGGAATGTATGTTGTAATGAGGATTTTGTGAATTGATCCGTGCAAAGTTATCCTGATTTTTTAATGCGTCAAATAAAATATCTTTTGAATTTAATTGTTTCAGGACATTAAAACACATTCGGTAGGAGTTCTGATAGGGATATGTATAATTTTCAAAATTGCAGTTTGTGCTAAGGGGGCCTTGCCTTTTATAGTGAAATAGCATGAACTGACTAGGGTACTTACTGGTTTATCTTTCTCTTGACGTTAAGAACCGGGATTAGTCTTAATGAAGCGTGGTAAATTGACCATATTTCCTTAACCCTTTCACACCCGCATTATTGTTTCCACATATATAAAATATGTAATGCTTGTTAATACCACAGAAAATTATTTGAAATTTTTTTGTTTTTATTTTTTTAGAAATTATTCTACGTTGGATTAACATTGGAAGTCAGAGGGTATTTTTTTAAATAGTAAGGTAAAATAAACATAACACAAAAGTAATACAAATATTTGTTTTATGTCAAAAATGCATATTTACAATGTAGTGATAATCTCTAGGGTTTGAAACAAATAACATTTGAACTAAAATTCATTCAGAAATAAAGAAATAATCTAGGATCTTTCAAAATTCGCCATACTAGTCGAAACTATGTCCGTCACTACCAGTGTTAATTTGAATGAACATTGAAATTCATTTACGATATTCTGGCAAATGACAGAACAATGAATTGAACTAATGTATTATTACAGAACACATCTTTATGCGTTAAAATATTTGTAATTTGAGTAGAAAATATTGATATCTCATCTTAAATGAAGTAATCAATGACGGCAGAAATTCGATGAACAGCAGATGTCAAAATATTTATCGTTTTTGTGGCGGATTTGTGCGAATAAGGATTTCAACCGAGCGGAAAAAATATACACCACAGAAAAGATTACAAGCTATAAGAAAACAAAAACATGGCTTTTCTAAATCGCTACCGTTACGGTAAAAAAAAAACACAAAGTTCGTGTTAATTTGAATTAACACTGGAGATGAAAGGGTTAAGCAAAATGAAAAGACTAATGGGAAGAAAATTACTGACTTTACCTTTTTGCACAGTTCTAACTCCTAACGTTAAGAACCCCGATGGTCTTACTGAGTTGTTAAATTCACAATAATTCTATATTTGTAGCACAAAATCAATTGCCTACAAAAAATCAAAGAACATTTTTATTTTATGGATTTTAGTAGCAACTTAAATTTCACCCTAATGGAAAGTGACTGACTTTTTACTAACTGGCTCAGTGGTAACGTTGCCAGACACACGTTCAATAATTCACGAGATTACATCGCTTCCAACTAAATCACTTACAGCCAGTGAGGGCACCTTGCCAGCGCGTCTCGCCGGCGTTACGGGATCATATACGTTTTACGTCGGCCGACATGAAAATGTGTCACACCTTGTGACGCGGTGGCCCGAACGCCGCCGTCACCGCCCCGTGCCAAGATCCACGTATGTATTTATAAATAAAACTTACAATTATGATTACGTCCATTCGCACGGATTTACGGATGTACAAGTTTTATTTTCGAATTCGAGCAGTTTATGCGCCAGTAGGTGAACGCGAGTTATTCGTGGAAAGTAAACAAGGCGAGTCTTTATGGAGAAAAATACGGAAGATGCAACTTGGGCGAGAAGCGGATAAGCCAAAATGTATTCTCGGTATGGTCCTGCTAGTGAAAGCTTGCAGTGAGCCCTTCTTTCTGCTACATACCGACTTTGTAGGAAAAGGGGAGATATTACAATGGGTTTAATTAATATATTTATGTAACTATTGGGAATGGATGTCATATGTTCAATTATTACGTTTTCACAAATATATCAAAAATATTAAAAATGGACACCTAACACTTTGACACTATAGGTGACGTGCAACAGATATATCAGCGGAATGCTTTTATCTCAGATTGCTAATGGAGTACGTTCAATAAAACAAAACTATGCAAAAGTAACGCATCGATATTTCGTACTTGTTCGAAGGCAACAAACTGCGCGAACACCACTCAACTTCTCGATCGATAGGTTCTGTCTGCACCACCTACCGGTAAGGAAATAACGCAAGCCACGGCGTGACAACGATAAAACATTCACGTAGCCAGTAGGTATCCTGTATGGCGAAATACTAACTCAGTTGTCCTGCTTTCAACGCCGGGAAATATTGGAGATGCATAAAATAGATATAGCGTATCCAGAAAGTAACAAAGTTTTCCGGTTAGGTAAAGTTATTCGTGTGTATTTGGGAGAAAACACCATCAAGACGTGTTTGACTTTTTTTTCCATTCACTCTGGCGTCATAAATTCTGTCATTTTCAGAAAACAGAATTGCATATTTACTGCGAAACGTGTCAGATTTGAGTGATAAACTGGGGTCATAGCACATTTTTCACACGATCATTTTATGATTGCAATAATTATTGATATATTATATTTTCCCTCACACCAAGATGGTGTGTGGGTCATAGAGATTATTTGATAAGGAAATCCGACTAAAAATTCTCGTGAAAATCTTTGAAGCCAGTTACTCTTCTACTCTAAATTCATCGTCGGAACCAACGGTCAAGTAACTCCGACAGCAAGCTTGTTTTGATGTTCTCTTCAAAACGCCGTATCTACGACCTAAAAACATCAAGGAAGTTGAATACACGGGGCGTTTTAGTTATTCGTCCCTATGGCCAGCTACAAAACACCGTATAAACTGTACACTACCGTTGGTCAGTGAGTGAATTCATGTCCTGAAATGTTTTGTCGAAAGACTTGTATATTTTTGCATGCCACAAAGCTGCCGGCACTGTGTCACCGGTGTGAAGGCTTTGAAATAGGCTTTCAATGGCGAGGAGCCTTTCATCAACATTAAAAGGGAGGAATTTTCCTGAGGTCGCGTTTCACGACGGAAAGGGGTGGTTGGGTTGGGTGGGTGGGGGCTTCGCGGAATTACAGGGAGCCGTTTTACAGTGAACAGAACACCAGGAAAACATTATGTTAATAGACACTGGAAGATGGTAAAGTAAATTAATTTAAGTGACGTTATTTACAACTCGGTGAATCTAATACAATTCATTATGTACGGGAGGATTGGTAAGTAAACTTTATAAGTTGTTAAAATATAATATTGAACTATAGAAGAGAATTTTATTGTATTACATTGGGTTACTTCAACACGTCACATTATTTGATCGAAGATTGGTGCCAATTTGATTTAATTTGAAATTCGAAATAAACAAATGAAAGATTTAATTGTTGTTTTGCAAGAAATAACATTATCGTAAATAATAATATACTGAATAATACACGATGCTAAGAAAATGTAATTACGACGTAAACATTTCACACGTATTTACGGCACTGTCCTGTGACATGATTTCAATTTGGCTCATGGAAATTGGAACAGATCGAAATTGTTCGACACGATTTCGGCCGCCAGTTATTATTGGAGGCGGAATACATTATTAGTACTTTTAAATGATTCTCATTAGCAAGCAGATTTTAAATCGTATAATCGGCCATAAATCAATAATAATTATTAATAAAGAATCTAAACAAGTTTTGCAGTAGTTACAGCAATACCTACAGTAGCGACGCACAGTGGGCTGAAAATCGCCTTTAATAGACATAGAGACTTGAATTTTCAGGGTATTTTTTTTGGCTAGAGATGGATTCTGCTGATCATTAGTATGCTATAAAATTTCGTATGAAGCAATTGCATGTACAAATGAACGAGTTATCATTTTTTTAAGAAAAATTTGTATGGCACTGACATTAAAAATGAGGTTATCTCTGGAATCATAAGGTTGGCCATTATATCCTTACACACAGATATACTACTATTTATTTGTATTTTTTGACATACTTCGTATTGTGGCGCAACTTGCGATTTTTTTTTTAAATCCTCAAAGTTGAAAAAAACACTTTTTAATGGTGATGATTCATTTTAATGCTTAAATGCTTTTCATACGAGTAGGCTTGCAGTGTAAATACAATATTGTAAACTAGACAAAGGTCAAAATTCAAGTCTCTATGTCTATGAAAGGCGATTTTCAGCCCACTGTGCGACGCCCCAATTGCAGATACGTTTGTAGATCTGCACCTCCTACTAGATTATGACCTTTTAACGTACGCAGTCAAACTTTAAGGAACTATAATAATATTTGGATGATTTGTATAGCGCCATTTTTGTGCAAAATCACCTCAAGGGCGCTGTACAAATATATAATACATTTCTACAATGATCTTTGTTATTACTAACTCTATATGGAGATAATATACAGTACCATATACCTACCTGGTAGGTCACTTAAGATTATCACTTAATTAACATTAACTAATTGTTTATTAGCGAAATTTAGATACAATTGGACTTTCTCTTAGTAATGATATATTTAATTTAAGGGTTATGACAGCTTAAAGAGGTAAGATTTTAGTTTGGACTTGTTATGGATCTTAGTTCCGGAGGGAGTCTATTCCAAGCCTTCGGCCCAGATGCTCCGAAAGCGCGATCACCAAACTTAGTATTTGGCTTGCGCTTACGTTCCATCAGTCTGCCTACAGCTGATGATGTTGCTGATCTAAGAGTTGACTGCCTCAGACCAGTGTTTTCCAGCACAATTTGTACTCGATTCTTTCAAGTCACTTGAGCCATTGAAGATTACGAAGGTGTTCTAAAATGTGCGAATATTTAGAAACCCCGGTTATGAGCCGTGCTGCTGCATTAAACACTGACTTACCTTAAATTTCAATCTGTTTCAAAAGCAGCTGCCCACCAAACGTCATTTCCAAAGATATTAGAAGAACGATATATGCTATGTTGGCCGCCGGACCGTAGGCGGAGTACTACCTAATTAGGGTACTTTGAACGGTATCGGGACGTGTACGCACAGAAATCTGTTCTATGTATTAGTGCGGATACCTTAGCGGAAGCGAAGGTGTGCAGTAGTATTGGTGAACAAAACCGGCGACACTGGGCAAAACAATTCCACACAGTATGAACTGCTCATAGCACATCTCGTTCTTCTAATATCTTTGGTCATTTCCATGAGCTATGGAACTTTGAAATATGCATTTAACCGTCAACAATGTTATTTTCCAATTGTTAAATTAGATGATAGATTTGATTATTCGGCTATATGTTAATAGTGAAATATAAGCTAACGTAAAATGAATGCAGTCAAAAAGTAGACAAATCACGGGTGAAACCGGGTAGTAAACTCAGTTTAGCTTCAGAAATAAAATACATGGGAGAAAATTGAACGTTAAAATCTATTTGGCAATCTATCATCGAGAATCGAGACAAACTAGCATTTTAAAGCTGAAATATGAACAGTTTGGGTGCAGAATTTAACGTTGCCTTTCTTCGGAGATTTATTGTGCATTGTGCACAGTAGAAAGTGGAGGCTGCCGGCTAGACAGATGAAATAACGACAATGTGACTTTAGACTTTAAGCCAACCAGCCGGGCAAGAACTCCGTGACCGGGTAGAAAAAATATATAGTATGTATACTGCATACCGAATACCCACCCCGACCAGCGTGACAATGTAGTTGTAGTACCTAGCAATATAAATGGTACAGTGCCGAGGGAGACAGCGAGTCTCGGAACGATTGTAATACGCACTCGACAATAATAAAAAACAATAGAGTTAGCATAAATTATGAATTTAAGAAAAAGAAGATAGTAGAACTAGACGTTCACGTACGATCTCTCGCTGGGACTAATATATTCATTTATTATACAGATTATAGTTTACTATCCAATTACAGTTTTAAAAAAAGGGAATAAAAAGTTATTCCTTTCAATTTGTACAACAATCTATATTTTTTTAATAATTAAAAATAAATCATATTTAACATGTTATAAGTTCTGCAAGATTTTTATTATTCTGACAGCTGTTTTGGCGTTCAAAGTCATTTATACAATTTTATTTACCCCCTACCCATCTGTAGTAAGTTAAAATTAATAATTTAGGTAAAAATGACGCTATTTCATATCCTTCCATTAAGTACTGAACAAGACAATGTACATTGTATTAAAATTTAAAGTTTCACTAAAGGTGTGCTAAGGAGAAATAAAAAACGGCAAATTAATTAAACACCTTTCAACCATAAAACTTTGCAAACATCCGATCAAATTCATAACCATAATGTAGTAAGGTCAAACGTCGCTACTTAACAAAGTGTTACTTTAATCATACAAATAAAATGTTTTGCAGCGAGTGCACATAATAATAAAGCGTGTTCTGTTTGCGGTTGGTACGACAGGAAGGGTGTTGGCTGGGTTGGATCGCGGTGTGACGCAGGCACGGTTGCTTGATAATGATTGTGGGCCTTTGGTTATTATTATTTCAAGGTCGAGAGCCAAGGTCAGATTAGAGAGAAACGTTCATAGATGGCTTCTATGTAAGCGTAAGCCGCACGGTTTGCTTGCTAAGCCTGCTGATATTTGGTAACATGCGAATATATAGGTAATATATGCGAAATTCAAAATTTGTTGGCGAATTGGATCGTTGAGAATTTGTATGGATTTCTAGACTTATAGTTTTGTTGAAAATTTGGATACTGGAGTTTTCAGTATTCGAACATATTACGAGTATGAATATAAATATCGACTGTGTTTTGGAACACTCCAGGCCACATTGTGAGAATTGGAGTTATATTTCAGTGGATTCATAGAATAGTTTTCAAAGTAAAATACGACAAAGTACTTTTTGCTGATTAGGGAATGGTTAATACTAAAAACTAAAATTATGTGTACATTTTTTTAGGTTATTTCGGGAAAACCGTAAATGAAATTACTCAAAACTCTCACATAAATAGAATTGCAATATTTCACAACAAAATTTTGAAAAACAAATAACCACTTTAAACTATATTTCAACATTTTAATCCGTAAATATTAGTTTTTAACGTCCCTTGTAAAATGTTCATGTTGTAGCGGCCAGAAGGGTTTTACCAAAACACAATCGATATTATTTCTTTCCTAAGTCTATCAATACTAATTTACTACGCATTATGTCAATCTTTATGCCTGATACAGACCACGCTATATTTTTGTGGCATGGCCTATTTCACCACATCGCTCGCCATACATTCCCATTGGTAGCGTATGGCGAGCGATACGCTGAAATAGGCTAAGCCATGATGCGTATGGCGTAATGTGTCGCCTACCTCAATCGAGTACGGTATAGCCTGGCAAGGAGCAAACGCTGCCGCCATGATCCGATTTGTGGAACCCGGAAACTAATTATAAAGATTATTCTAAAACTACCGATCACAAGCAAGTTCGGACGAAATCTTTAGGAGAATCTTTGTTTTGGACATTAGGCAACTTTATGCCAAAACCATAGCGATACTAGAACCAAAGATCATAACCCCTTTCGCTAATACAACTTTTGGCCAAAGAAAATTTAAATACTTTGCAACAAGCTATACAAAGCTGTTCCACTGGCCATTAGATAGAACTCAATTTAGTACTTTAAATTTAAATCAGATACCAAGTCATGGATCATCGACCAAGACAGATCTAATATAAAAGATTTTATTAAAACCAATTTATAAGTATGCATTTCCAAATGTACGATACTGATTGTTTTCTAACTTAAACATAATATTGTGTTGCTATTAGTAATTATGTTATAAATTGCTGTGAACTGTTAAAAACTGCCGTAAACTGTTATAAACTGCCGTAAACTGTTATAAACTATTAACTATTATAAACCGTCTATGTTATAAAGTGAGGCTGCTCTCAATACAGGAGCTCCTAGTGAGACATGTACAACATATCACCCAAGTAATGTAATTAATAAAGATGAAGAAAAAAATCATTTGGGCAAATATGAGATGTTTTTAGTATAACAAAATATGGCAAAATGAACTACAAAAACATTTCAAACCGATTTTCGGAAATTCACAAAATATTATTTTTTTTAATTCAAGTCTTCTGATCTGATTCTAGTCAATTTAACTATATATAAGAATTCCTACCACAAAACATCAGTATCTGTCATTTTTAAATGAAATATTTAACGGTGGGAACTTATTGAAAAAGAAGATGCCGCATCTCAGGGCTTTGAAATTAACTTGACTGGTGCGAATGCAGTTTCGGGCTGCAATCTGCAGTCTAGAGACTACCCTGATGTTAGCCAACATCTGATAAGATTATCACACAATAAGAATATAATAACTAAATATTATATTCTAACCAGCTATTATAACCAGGCTTATGGTATCGATCGATTAACAATGTTTCAAATTTGAAAAAGCATCAAGTTTACTTTCGCATATTATTTTTGATCGACTAAAGCTCTAAACAAAGGAAGTAATATTATACATTTAGGGATTTTGGCCAATACAAAGGAAGTAATATTATACATTCAAGTATTTGGAATATATACATAACGTTCTATTTAGGAAGGTGCATGCTTGTTTTAAAAGATCAATACTGATTAGGAGTCATTGCTGATTGCTTCTACAGTTTATTGGCTCCTGTCGGTACCTGCATCAGATATGGAAGTTCTTTATTATTTATACAATGGAGACTATTTATTGTCAATTTAAAATAATAGGTTAGTAATAAAAATTATCATTTGCACAAAACCCCACTGACAACTTTCGATGATATCATGAGACTTGCAATAATTTATGGAAAACTATAAATTCATTTTTATTGGTACAAGTCATTACGATAACAACACACAAACAGATTAACCAGTGTTAGTGTTTTACTAAATCTAATTTGATTCACTGTTATTAATGCGATAAAAAGACGGAAAAAAAAATATTTACAAAGTCCAGACAAAATTTTGTGAAGATAAATTATAATTTTTAAAGTTCTGCAAGTATTTTTTGGTTTTTGTTATTGTTCAACTGTTTCGGCTTAATAATTATATTATTAAATTTGATTTTAATTAAATTAAAAAAAAATAATAATATGAAATGGAGTTCTACGAATCAAACACAAAAACAATAAATATATAAATTATAATAATTTATTGTAATCTTAGGTTGCGTTGTTTTAAACTAGTCACATTTGATGATGTCGATAAGAGCCATTTTAATATTTGACATTCTCGACCCGTTTCAGCTTTTGATTTATAATTGTCGAGCAAAACGGTCATGTTGTTTTGCTTATCAGCTCATAAAGGTTTGATCAAAAGTTGAAATGGATTAAGAATTGGCGTTTAATAGGGATAATTAAAAAACCACTGAAAGATTTTATGACAATTTTAAACCAGGAGTTGAACACCCCTCTCTAAACCAATATCCTCTCTTCTATCAAGCTTTATCTAAAATTGCTTCCCCTCCTCCCTCGACTGAATTAGACTCCAATATTTTATATAATTTTGAAATTGCCAATTTAAACTAAATTAATACATAAATTCACCTTCCCTCTGTCCATAATTTGAAATGATAGCCTAGACCACAAGTGAAGGGTGAAAACCAGATATATTTGAAAAAAAAAATCGGACAATAATAATTTATACAAATAATATTGAAGACGAATGGTAAAATAAATCAAGTAAAGTCGTTTTGAATGTAAATCATTGCGGCAACAGAATTTTAAGTAAAATGTGGATATGTAAAAAAATAACTAAAAGCTATTGCCGGTCTAGACAACAGGTAATTGAATACTCTGTGAAAAATGATATTATGGCAACGTTTTTATTGATTCCACTCTCCAAATTGGATATATGAGTAGCAGAAGCCATACATTAGGTATATTTGGACGAAATATATAAGACTTTTTCCAAACAAAAAATACGAGTTGGCAACATAAATAATAATGAAGAGAAAAGTGGTTTCATGTCTGTTCACGTGATAAAAGAGGTTCAATCTTTTCTGTAAATTATTTATTTATCAGTATTACTTACGACAGTCATTTCGGAAAGTTTGGGTAACTTAACTTTCAAAATTTAATCGCAGACCGCATGGCAGCGCCCATTAACTATATAAATAAAATAAAATACTTGATTGTATTTACATTAAAATGCGTAGAGCCAGTCTTATAGATGATTTTTGGAAAAGTTTTTTCTAATTTAGGAAACTTACAACATCATGCACATGATTTATTGGGTTAAAACCACAACATCCCCAAAGAAGTTTTAAACCCTAAGAAAAACTTTAAAGACACCTCTACGCCATCTGTGTGGAGATTATTATAACAAAAGTGGCGTTTCGAGACGGATATTCAAAGCATCCATAGAATAAAGAATAACACAAGAAATGCTTTGTGGGCGTGTTTGGTGATCGAAATATAAACTCAATTTGGGCCAATATTTCCATATAACTGTGTTTCAGCGTGATTGCGAATTCAAATTCTATGGTGATATACAATTCCAGGTGAGAGAAGAGACAGACAGCGTGCTAAGAGGTCTAGTACCAAAAAGTAATAAGTCAGTAGCATTTGTTTGCATTAAAATTTGTATCGAAGGCACTCCCAGGTTCTTCATTATTCTATAGGATTTACGGGAGTATATCTATAGGAGTGTTTGCTAAATTTGACATATTATAGATTAAAAATAAAACAATAAGAGCCCTTACCCAGCAACTCCAAAGAAGACAAAGGCCCTAAGGGTGACTCTGTGCCAACGGTGCGGAGATTCTTTTAACATAAAGTGGTCCTTCGAGTCGGATATTCAAAGCACCTACATACAAACAATTTTTTTTAGTTTAATTAACAGGTATACTTTCATCTCGGAAGCGCACGTTGCGTGTTTCATCGGGCAGGAGGTAATAATCTACATAGATACATACGGCAGACGATATAATGATAATCCGATCGACATAACGAAATGAGAGCGTTGCCTCGTTAATAATCCGCTTTACATTCGTTAACGTGTTAACGGGGTTAATGAATGCCAATACTAATTGATGCCATATTTAAAATGGCGCATGGGAGGGCGGAGATAGCGAGGAAAGCGGGGATTGTTTTTATTTTTATTGCGAGAAAATAGTGTCTGGTCGACTAGGTACAATCACATGCTATTCCAATTGTTCGAAGAGGTGTCAATAAGATATATAATGCTGGTACTGTGCCGCTCGGCAGAGCAAGGAAGCGCTTTTGGTGGTTTACAAAAATTTAGGATAATTAGTTTTTTTTGCAGAAAGACAATCATTCCCGGCGAATAACCTGAATATTTGAAAATCCTCTACTATACGTACTAATCACAGTAAGCGGAAAATGTTGTTTGTGTCGTTATGGGGGTTGAATTTAACTCACGACGCCTGAGTTAAACCCAGACGAGATGCCAACTCAGCCACTGGCTATATAATAATAGAAGTTTAACTTTATACAGCATCGAGAAGAACATGTCAAACAAAGCTTGATATACTAAACTTTGCAGGTCAAACGAGAAACTAAGTAACAATATTTTTCAAATCCATATATTTGTGTATCCACAAAATTACCACCAGTGACGTCACCGACAGCAAAATTAAGGTTGTCGATATAATGTGCGATGTGTTCGCACTCCTGATTATCTATCTCCTCCATAAAATAATATAATAGCTGTGTAATACGAGCATTAACCTATTTATTGTAACCGAGCTGGATTAGCTAAAAATTTTATAGAAATATTTGATTGCTCTCAAATTTTATTTGTTTACCCCTTTCGCATTTTTACATGCGAATACCGCACAAGTCCCAACTACTAGGAGCCTGTGGGACTATGACACCCCCTAATTGGAGAATGCTGTGAGGATGTGGGAATGGAGTGGGGAATGAGATGGGGAAGCGAAGTACCACCTGTACATACACATCTGACAACCCCAAAATTTTTAAAGCCATTTCAAGTCATTCTCTTTCTCTCGATTCAGAATGGTGGTAGGTGTGTCACCAGGGCGATACTGGCAGTATCTACCACTCTTTAAAAAAAGATATTTACGTTTGGGTAATGTTTAACATTTCCGTGTTCCTGAGAGCGCGCAGCTACCAGAGCTACCGGGGCATAATAATTAATTGTTGAATAATTAATGATTCTAGACGTAACGTTCACTTCTCACGTCACGTCAGCGGGCGGCATTAATTTCAGAGATAATTTCGAGATAAAAGACCGACTTCTTCTGCCAGATAATATTCGAGATTCGGCGGATGACGTCAAAGCTGGACGACGCAGAGGTTTGCTGCGCTGGCGGGAGCCGACTGAAAAGTTTGGAATTTGTTTTCCGGGGAAAATTAATTAACTAAAGTATCACGCGTAATACAAAGGAAAGGTAAATATATCCCGCTAGGAACCCTCATGTATTATTTCACACTAGCCAAAAAATGAAAACTAAAACTTCATCTACGCGGAGGCGCACAGTTTACACCCGCGCAATTCGAGTGGGTCACCTGTATAGAAGTTCACTATTGGTTTACGAGTTTTTTTTCCCCAAAAACAAAATTAGTTTAGAAAAAAAAACTGAATTTTCAAGTTACTTATTAACAACCTAATCTTAATTGATCTGTTGTCATTATGTATAGTCTTTCCTTTGTAATATAAATATTACAGCATGAACAGTTCAATAGTTACGATTTTTGCAACAATGCAACTTTCATATTTGACTAGGAGAATTTGCACCGGGCTTTACGCGGAGTTTTTCTAAATCAGATGTAGACAGTGATCTTCTGCTTGATTTGAAGGTTAAGTGTGAAAAGAATCGTAACTATCGGAATAAAACTGGATTTGTATAAATAAAACCTTCTTTATATAAATAGCTAAACTAATTTTTAGTCAACACCTTCTCATTGCCTTCGCCGTCACTGTGGTCAATCTACGCTACTCCAGCACTCCCAGAGGGGCGATATCGCAAATTTTTAGAGCCGCTTGATTACAGATATAAAATACTAAACAATCAAAAACCGTGGATATCTAGGTCAGTATATGTACCAGCAAATCGTGGTACGATAAATTATTCATACAATGAATAAATCACGCCAGGTGACGATAAAAACACGTGCATTCAGCATAAGTGATGTCGCTTGATCTGAATATCTAGGATCCTTCCTTCAGTCTCGCAATATCATGGGATGTCATAGTCCCACTGACTGAGGGCTCTCGTGGGGTATCCACATAAACAAATGATTATGCAATGAATACCGCAGTATAAATGGTTAACGTAAACATTCTTTGGTTTACCATAGTCATGTAGGCGGCTGCCTGGCTTTCTTCGGTTTCGAAATATTTTCACAGAGGTACGGTGACCAGAAGTTGCAAAAACACAAAACTTGATGATAAAAAAGGCCATTATTTGCCTAACGAATTGAAAAGTCTAACACAAAAAACTAGATAAAGCAAGAAACGGAAAATATCTGGACATTTACAGAATAAAGTTTTAACCGGACGTTACGCGGAAATTATTAAAAATATCAATATTTGTGTCGAACATACACTGACGTATAAATGTGTGTTTTCATGTTTCAATATATGTCTGTGAAAAAAAAAATTAACTTTCTACTACAACACATAAATACTTGTCACACTTAATCACAAACACGTTAACACCTCAGCACAGGTTCTCCTAGTGAGGTGTTCACGTTACATACAATATAACCCACACACAGTTTTACCTATATCAACCTATGTTCTTTATTTTTTATACCTGTTTTCTGTAATTCTTTCTCTGTACTACAATATAAACCACTGTAATCATTTGTAAAATGTGTATTCAGGAATAGACATAAATAAACATTTAATTAAGTTAGAAGCGAGCTCCCGTAAAGACGAAAATTATATTTTCAGTTCGCAGCATTACTTCTTTCATGAGCTACGGTACTTTAAAACATTCGTCAAAACTGCCGGTTACAATTGTGTGAACATTGTTGAATAACGAAAAAACAAGAGGATATCTACACCGATGTAATGTAGTAAATTACTATTACTATTTTTTACTGTCCCATTTCGCCAATCCCATATATACATATTTCATCTTCGATTGTATTCGGGTTCTGTATACAACAGTCGAGCAATAAAAAGTGCGTAGTAAAGATGTTTCTAAATTATCATCTTTCAAATTGAAACAGCGTGGTCACAGCAGCATCCACAGCGATGCCTCCGGGTCGTCGACCCCCTCATAGAGCACAGAGAGTCCGACGCGCCGCAGTCAAGTTCGTGTGTGCAACCGACGGCCGACTCTGTCTGTCGGCACCCGGCACTCGGCACTAGAGTAAGTAGTTGCCAGCCAGTGTCTGGGTTGTCTTCTGGTTTCGCCAGTTTCCAGTTGCCGGTTGCGACGTGGGCGGGAGAAAGTTCGTCGAGCCACTGTTACGCGAAGGAGAGTGGAGTAGTTGGGAGAGGATCAACTGCGGATGCGTTGAGGCAGCTATGGTTATTTAACTAGATATATTATTTAATCATTGCATACAATATCAACCACTCTTTAACGAAAAATGCGAAAAAGATTCATTTTCTGTCTATTCTGTTTCACATGTTTTGTTTGAGAGTGGTTAATATTGTCGTAAATGATTAAATATTTCAATGTTGAGGTGTTACTCAATAAGTGTTATTCCACTATAAAATATATTAGATTATATTATTGGTTAAGCAGTTAGCTCTCACCCGCGAAAAATCTACATAAAATTATAGTTACAGACATAATGCAATTTTAAAGTTGGGGGTATATTTTAGTCTATTTAGTGACTAAATATAATTTGCAATGTACTTTCCCAAACTCCTCCGAAACTCCCAAATTCAGTCCAGCGTCACAAAAATACGACCACAGAAAACAAATATTTTACAATTTGATGATTATTATTAAAATATTTTCTAGAGCAATTTTCACAGAAAAAAAATGATATCCCGAGGAGTAGATTAATTACGAAACAAAAACAATATTGCATACTGTTTTTTTGCAGAATTTTCAACTGGTTTAATGGTCTTTCGCGGAAGAAATGTGAGATATTTAAATTAAATTACGTAAAGGTAGAATTTCTTAATAAAAACCTAAATTGGATCTTTATAAATTGTAAGAATTTCGTATTATTGTCTTTATTAATGAACGGACTTTTAGCGCGTCAAATCAAAATACGAATTCCCGGTTATCAAAGCAAAAAGATTCAAGAAAATTGTAATTAAATACATTTTTCTTTTCAAACCAGCGATATCTGGGTTCGGTGCCAAAAACCTTTTCCTCTGATAACGAGTATTATTGCTTTATCTTATTATTGGTACGACAATTCCAATGCTAGTACTTCGATAAGATAAAAATACATATTTTAGATAATCAGAGAGTATAGTAATTATTGCGAAAACCTGATCAAAATTTAACATCATATTTCAGACATTCTCCAACGATAATGATAGAGTGCCTTTATTTAGTACACAGAGCCATACACTTAATTAATCGTTAAGGCTCCGTAGTAAGCGTTCAAAGACGGTTTGAAAGGGAGATATGTAAATACGAATGTTAGAGGGAGCGCGGTAGTATATAAAAAAAAAAACGAAATAATTAAGCGAAAATGGTGAATATATATTTAATAAACACGACTCGTTTGAAATAAAGCAAAAATTTCTCGACAAATGCTTTGGCTGTATTTAAAGATACCTACACTGAATTTTTTCATGCATACATATTCAATAACAGAACAAAAGGTGTTTTTAATCATTTTTGGAACTTACTTTCCGATTTTTTTCTATCGAGAGAATTTCATATAATTAACCTTTCGGTATAACAAATGTACAGATATTATTTTCAAAAACAACAATATTTTTTAATTAATATTTAATAATGCGTACTACTGTCGCGTTGAAGCGTGTTATAAGACGATAGGCGGTGCGCGTAGACCGGATTCGGTAGTTTTAGTCAGAGCATTAGAGGTAAAAAAAAATGGAACCTATTTTATAGCTACATGACCCATCTAAATATAATACATCAATGCTATAGTATGAAGGACCTTCGACAGTTTTTCCTACACGCACATTATTTTAGATTTAAAGATATATATATAGGCATAATAGCTACCGTAAGATTATAATTACTTTCAAAAGTAGTGGTTGTCGGGAAGTTTGAAATAGTTTTCGGGAGTATTTTATTGGAAGAGAAATACGATTATATTTGACCTTGGTCGGGTGGAATGCTTTCACAGGCCTTTGCTAAGGTCAATGATTAAACCGGCAAGATTTGTAAAAAAGGTATATTTTTATATAACTTAAATTATAGTTGAAAGAAAATATTGAGCAAAACCTCGGTTAGGTTAGTCGCCGTTTTATATTTATGTTATTCCAAGAATTGGGATAAATATTATTAGCAAATGTAATTTTTTGTTGTGTTTTCTACTGGATTACAAAAATGTTGTTCGGTATATCAGTGAAGATTGCTCGTTATAACTATTTTATGGAAATATGTACGTGTAAATTCTATCTTTGCGTTTACTCGTCACAGTCATGGTTTATTTATGAATGTGATCGTTATAACCGAGTTTTACTGTGTACACATATAACTTCTTACTTGGACATGATTTGAGATTTCCACGGCCGTATGGGGTTAATTTTTGGGGTTATTACGCCGTGTTGCACTTCCTCCTTCTGTAGGTAAGGTTTCGGACAGCGTTAGTATCCATCATCAGGCAGACTTAAGAAGGAGGAACCAAAAAATAATGATATATATGCTAATATGTTGACCTGCAAAACTTTAACTAACTTAGGTTATAATATCAGTTCGCAGCGGACGATTTAAGTGAGGTAAATTACAATATGCATTAATTATTTTAAAAAACTCACAGTTCGTTATATTTGCCCAAAATAGTGAGTAACATAAATGTATTTAGTTTCGACACAAAGGTCATTTGGTGACGCATCATCAACTGCTGTGTTTTGGTAGAAATCGTGCTGATCGGAATTGCAAAGATAAGCTGAACAAACCACAACGTACTTTTGACATGTTGATCGATGATAATATAATATCATTACAAATAGATTGAAATTTTCAGACATTTCTCGCGATTTTTACAAAGAAAAAGAATCCAAACCAATTTTATAAAGTATGAAAAGTAAAGATGTCGATTACAGATTAGTCTGTAATTTTCGCCTTGGAATGTTATTTTTATTAAAAATGATATTTTATTCATCCGCACACGTAAAAATTAGTATTTGAAGAGATATTTATAATTGATTGAGGGGGTGTTTCACCATAATTTTGATAACTTATCCATAGAATAACGCATATTAATAAATTATTAACAAATTAATACTCGCAATAAGCAGAAATTTATGCTAACTTATCCGATGTATAAGCCACTATTGTTGTTCGAGTACCAAACTCGAGTACTTTATAAAGAAATAAATCGAAAAAATAAGTTATCCTGTAGATAGGCAATCGAGAGGATGGTGAATTACACCCTAGATAAAAGTTTATGACGTAAATTGACCGGTCGGTGGCTGAGTTGACATAGCGTTTGGGTCCCACCCAGGCGTAGTGTGTTCAATTCCTCGGCTGGCTAAGTCCTCCATAACAACACAAGCAACATTTACCACTTACTGTGGTGGTAGTAGAAGATTTTCAAATATTGTCAGGTTATTCGTAACCCGGCAATGTTTGTCTTTCTTTAAAAAAAAAATAATTTAATGAAATATGTAATATTTAATTTCAGTTTGTTATATTAAAAACATAAATTTTACTACATTTTTAAATGCATTTGTAAAAAAGAATTACACAAATATAAACAGTGGGTATCAATTATACTAATAGTAAAATAGCTTGCTTTTTAAAGGCAGCTTCTTTAGATACTAAATATGGCGATATCAAAATTGATTCTGTTCAACAGCAAAATTGCTCTCCCCACCGACATGACTATTAGCAAGTTAGTCCTGCATGCCAGGAGAGAGAACAGTTTATAAACATGCCTTCAAAACGATGCTCATTAGAGAATAGATAATCTTTTTTATGGGAGGGGAGCTAGTTTGCGTTTGCTTGAAGTTTGAAGCTTAAGCGCGGAAAAGCCAACAGAATGAAAATAAACAGTATTGCCATGGATGGTTGTAAAGAGAATTCACAAAAGAGATAATATATATAGTACTTGCATTGCACTGTGATAGACGGTTCGTTTAATTCAACAAAACTGACTTCACAACTATCAATACTTGCATCGCAGTTCCGCATCCGCCGTTGTGCAATTTCGCCCGTAGTAACAATGGTAATTATTTACGTACCACGGTCAATTTAATGAGAACGTTCACGGTAAGATTTAATTATTAGAATTAAATCATGACTCAACCGAATTGGTCGGTTAGTAGATCAGTCGGAATTATGACGTCACTGATGCCGGTATAGTATACAATATTCGGGAGTTTAACTGCCGACAAAGAGGATAAACCGATAGAATTGCGTTGAGCGTTTCCGTGCGCCCGAATTAAGCTCAACCTTTACTTGTGGTGAAATCGATCAAACGCTTTCAAAAACCGATTTTTTTCTTGAGCAGTTTATCATTTTTTTTAATGTGAAACCGCACAAGAGTCCCAACTGCTACCAACCGTCTGAGCCAGCGAGATTATGGCATTCACAATTGGGGAATATTGTGAGGCTAAAGGTAGTGGAGAGGGGAAGAGGAAGCTGGGGAAGTACTCGGCTATTCAAATATAGTCACCAAACACGGCCAACGTAATGGCAAGCAATGCTTCAATTCTGAATGGTTGTATTACACCAGAGCGATACTGAGAGTATCTTCCACTGTGGGACGTGCCGCAAATATACCATAGATTATTTTTAATTAGTAATTTGTGAAATAAAACAAATTAATCATAGAAAAATTTGCTTGCGCACGCCGGGATTTGAACCCGCGACCTCCAGCTAGCTAGTCGGGAGCCTTACCCCTCGACCACGGAGGCCGTCAAATTGGCCCGTCAGGGGCCTATAAATCAACTTCAGTGACCACATCCCTCGGTTTTTTTACGTGTTTTAATAGCGGTTGTCGCGATGTTGAACAATAAATCATTGAAATTAATAATGTAATCTGTGATAAAAGTGGTTTAGAGGGTTACTATGGAGTACAAGGCGGAAACGAACTTTAGCTTCGACTAAAAATAGGTTTATTTTATTTCGGCGATACCGCGAGCAAATGACCAGAGAAAGGTGGAATTAATGTATATTAAATTTAATGATTGGTACATTAAAAATTTTAGGCAACTTTTGTGTCAAATGTGGATCCTCAATGCGTTAAAAATAATGATGACTCCTCCGCACGGGTGAATGTTTACAATATAACAGGTAAAGCTGGTGGAAGCCAGTGCAATAAAAATAAGTTAAAATAGAAAACAAAATAATTGCATCGCATACCACATTTAAATGTTATTTAACTTAATTCCTATAGCATGATTATTTCTATTTTTATTCTCCTGCTTTCATCATTATAAGCGGAAAATGTTGCTTGCGAAATAAGCAGAGGACTAAGCCCGCGACGCATGTATTGGAACCCAATGCAATTGTCCACTCAGCTACATAAGACCTACATCGTAACAATCTAACGGCCGTTGTTCCCAATCCTGCTGATCAACTGTTGAGCCGAAATTTTGGCTCAACATTCCTCAAATGCACAACTACGCTCTTTCCAACGTAAAGGTGAAGACTGAGCAATCAACCAATCTACTGGATTAAGCTTACCTCAGTAAATGACTAGTTATAAAAAAATATCGACAGAGCTAAAAGTATTCGCGACGCCAAGACACGGTGGCATTAAAGTCAAAGGAACACTTTATTTTCAACATACTACGTACGTTTGTTTAAAAAATATATAAAATATATTTTATGTATTACAGTATTTAAAAAAAAAATTGCATTAATTATCGAGTTAAATTGCCCACAGCATCGTATTATTTTATAGCATCCGTCTGGTCCGACTACACAGGTCATGTGAATTATTTCAAACCCTTCGTCGTGGCCTAGACACTCCGCCCGAAAATAATTATTATTCGTGAACTACTATGCAAATGAACCCTGAAAATAATCGCATGCTAAGTAAAGCGGGAGTTGGGAGACTAATTATCATGTTTTCTCTCCAGTGAAATTATTTTGCGTCGTAAGGGTATTGGCTTGACTAAAATTTTCGATTTTGTAGTACTTAATCCTAACCGTGTCTGCTGCTAAGTCCGTGCGTGGTATTTTGAATTATTGACGTTTTTATTTGATGATCGGACAAGAATCCCAAATGCCTGGAGCCAGTGGAGACGATCATCCCCAATAGTGGGGATGATCGTCTCTAAATATAGCTATAGCGTTGCTAATACATAATTCAGAATGTTTCTTCTAGATTAGATAGGAATTTAGAAGCAATTTTTAAATACGATTTAAATTTAAGCAATCCATCTTATCAAGCGGAAAATTCTTACGGCCGTTATTGCCAACTTTTCAAACGATCAATCTCAGGCTCCGATCAGCCAAGTGATTTATTCAGTAACGTCCGAATCGCCTGTTTCCAAACATCTTTACCGTTGATTATCTTAATGGCACCGACCACTTTCATAGACAATAAAATGACGTCAAGGTAAAAACGTTCGATGTTAAATTAATATTGACGAATTAATTATTGTATTTATTATTAATGCATACATTTTTTAAATACTGCTATAGGTACATAAACCGACATTTTATAATTTTTTAAAACAAACTTACTTAATATGTTAAAAATAAAGTGTTACCTTGACTTTAATGCCACCGTGTCTTGGCGTTGCGAATATGTTTCTCTCTGTCGACATTTTTTATAACTGGTCATTTACTGAGGCAAGTTCAATCCAGTAGATTGGCTTCCTTAAATTGGTTGATCGCTCAATCATCACCTTTTCGTTGGAAAGAGCGTAGTCATGCGTTTGAGCAGTGTTGAGCCAACATTTCGGCTCAACAGAGTTTATCAGTAGGATTGGGAACAACGGCCGATAGATTATAATAAAGCAGTAACTTTGCTCGAGTTTTATCGAAATCGCTACCCAAAGTAGTGTGTATTAATAACGAAATAAAACATATATGAACAATCCCGCAGACGCGGATTTTAATTTAGGTTTGATAACGGAAATATACGATCTTTCATTGTTCCATGAGAATTAGCAACAGCAGTATTAATATGACCCACGCATACGAAGAATATAAGATACGTAAAAGAAATGTTGATAATGAAGCATTGATAATATTCGGCGCCATAATAAGCACGTGCGAATATTTATGTACTGGGGGGAAATTTAAGCGTTTTCGATTAAACAAAACATCGGTTTAACGTTAGGCGGAATTAATTAAAAGAAGAGTACAACGGCTCCACGATATCTCAGCACACCTTTAAAAAGTGATATAAAGTCATTAAAAGCTATACATTTTTTTGACCCCTACAGCGTTTTAGGGTCATTTTTGACCGGGCGTCCATATTTTATAAAAGTATTTTGTATATTTTTTTCTATCATGCGGATATATATATTTTAAGTATTTAAACTGGAATCCATTAATAAAACCCTAAAAATAGCCAAAATGAATAATTCTTGTTTCGCGCCTCTATCGTAACAATGGGTTTAGCTTTAAAATTTCTTTCTTATTTTTTATTATATTAAAGAGATAAAGTGAAGTTACAGTTTTCTACAAATTCCCCAAACAAAACGAATGTGTTTTCGAAATATCGATTTCTCTCAATTTGTCTATAGTATTTTGTTATAAGGAATTTAAAAGCAATAAAATATTTTCTATCGTAGCTGCTACTGCTAGAGAAAAATAGGGTTATTAATTCCCTTTACCATTTTATTTACAGGTGATAAATGTTAGAAAATATAATTTATAAAATAAGGTACTTTCAAAGAGCGAATATGTTCCGATACCCGTCGTGTTATTCGATTATATTTCCTACACAAATGTTAGTCAAGCGTCCTTGTACGAGTGAAAGTAAAATTAATATAATATTTAATTAATATTCACAGATAAAAAATAGAAAATTATGCACAGGTTGAAATTAGGTACCGTAGGCAATGCTTCCAACATAGAGATGTTTTCGTGCATGGGTAGACAGGTAAAAAGACGTACGAGTATATTCTTGTAAGGCTTTATTCATATAAAAAATCTATGTTATCTTCAAGATCTTACGAAACAACGACGTGAGAAAGAGCATGTATGCGGAAGAAAGAAGTAATCCAAGCCGATACAAAAATGTACGTGTTCACTTTGTCCGTGTACAGCGAACACGTCATGTAATTAGCACTTTTGAAATGACTTTTTTTTATCGCTAACGAAAATTATCGGTACATTCGCATAAAATAAAACATAGGAATGCTATGTTCTTATTGGTTGGAATTGTTATTTATTAACCGGTGATTGAACAATCATGTTGATAACGGTAGTGGAGGGAGAACGCGTGTCGCAAGTCGCACAAAGGTCGCGAGTCGCATAAATGTGGCAATTCGCCAAAATTTTACCGTTTTCATTTGGAATTAAAGATTTGTTTTACTTCTCGTCTTCTAGGCAGATGGGTACATCCACAAAAGTCAATCCCATGGGAATCCTTATATTTTGTTAGCTGTGATAGGAATTAGTTTGAATAAAAACATAACAGATACCTTCCTGAAATGCGTGAAATACTGCCGACCGCGATACTCTACGATTGTATCTAAAATTGTACCGATTGTATCTACCCTACCCAGTACGTACAATGGGGCACCGTATTTTGAGAATTTTGAACATCCGTTCTGAGGATTGGAGGATAGTGGATATACAGGAATTAGGGTTTGTAATCCCACATCCCGCAACCCCGCGGGAATTCAGCAATATTTGATCTAGCGGATTTACGGGATTGAAAAATGTGTTTTTTTTTATTTGCACGAATGCCGGAATGCCCAGAAGTCAGTACCTACGGAAGTTTTTACTGTCATATTTTTTAACAAAAGTCTTTAAAATACTTATTTTTCGTTTTCAACGTTTTCATAATATTACTAGTACCAAAGATTGATCTCAAATGACTACATAAAGTACTATCAGTGAAATTTTTTTTTTTTTAAATGTTTTTCACGATCTTTTTTATTTTTTCTTAACATACTTATTATACTACCTTTCCAATCTGGAGCTATAATATTACTAGTACCAAACACGATTCACATAAAAATTTCTTCTGAAATGACTTGCTATGTTATCTTCTCAGTGTATTTTTAATTATATACTAACTAGTATCAAAGGTAATTGATACCAAATAATAAAATGTTGATAATATTTCAATTTAATATCCCTTTGAAGAATCCCGCAAATCCCACGGGATTTCTAAATCTTATACCGCAATCCGGCGGGATTTGAAAAACCCCTGCAGGGATGGATTAAGCATTGAGTTAAAATTCCTTCTTAGAAGGAAAAACAACTGTCTTGACACACACTCTTCGGGCCTTCCAACTGTCGTTTCATATACCCTTATATTATTTCGACCCGTGAAGTAAGATTAGTAGGTTTATCTGAAAATATATGATTTGTCGATTACGTATTAAATTAGTTTCGCAAGAAGGTTGCTTATACAATACAAACTTGGATTTCCGTGGACGCCCCCGACAATTTCTTCTACCTACAGTCCACCGCACGGTATGTCTAATTATCTAGTTCAATATTCAATAAAGCAGTTCCCACCTGTTTTATGTAATAAGTATTAGCATCACGTGTTTCATTAGGGTCTAACAGAACATGCCATTTCTCAAAACATGCGTTTCTATATCATAATGTTATCTAATATAAAGCCGTAAAAAAAACTGTTCCTATTCCACGAAAGACGCCCTACATAATTAATCCTAACAAAGAGATATAAAATCTAAGATTTATGTATGTTAATAAAATTATATACGATAATAACTTTAAAACTAACTGTAACATTTTCACAGGGTTTTCGGGTACAGTCCGAAAAAACTAATTCGAGATTGTTGAAAATACAAATTTGTTTGTTAAATTCAGAAGAATCAACCAGGCCAACATATCGTCGCTGTTAAATCAAACCGGCATATATGCAAAAATTGAGATTTTGAGTTATTGGTGTCAAAAAATTTCTTATTTTCCCTTCTATTTTTATGTCGAACCGGCATGTCGTATAGTTGAATAAAAATCTGTCAGATGGCGTTGGGCCGGTATGCATTTACGCGTGAATCGCCATTTTTTTTAGCAGAAGACAGACCTATTCCGCAATACGCCAGTTGCTTCAAAACTTTCAAGGGGGAAATGCGTCCATCATGTAAGTAAAACTGGATTATCTCACAATAGTACATTTTTATTACTACCAAATATGACTTATTGTATGACTTATTGGCAGATAATCCGGTTTGCACTTAACAAAAGCGTTTATAGCAGCCTCAACTAAAACAAACCGGCATATATGCCAAAATGTCTGACCCGGGTAAAATTTCTCCCGGTTAAAAAAATAAATTAAAATAGGCAAATTTAATAAAAAAAACTTTAGCAAACTGAAAGATGCGAAACTGCGGTGAGGAATACGAGTCTAAAACCCGTGGAAGAGTGAACCAACGAAGCATGAAGCCTCCTTGCCACAACTGTAAACTCAAGTGTTCCTAGTCATTACTACCGATATCAAAGTTCTCGGGAGTATATCGATGGTGGAAAATCTATCGCCGATTACAGAGATTATCTAACAGAAAGAAAGGAGTCAAACCTTGCAGGAATCAGCTACTACCAGTACAGAGGTTTTTTCAAGTCATACAAACTTTCACACCGAAGAAAGATCAGTGTGATGTTTGTCTCATTTACGACGGCAACTTTTACTTCAAAACCTCCTACGGATCACATGCCTGGGAGGAGGCGAAGAAAAGGAATAAACGTGGCAATGGGAGCGTGAATCCTGTTCTGATGCACGCTTATTCCAAGAGACCATTGATGATAAGAAGAAAAATGGTATCCTAAAGTTAGTTGCCGCCGGGATAATACCGTCAATTTATTCAGATTTCCATAAACGTTTGGGAAACTTTGAAGTTACCAGCAAAGGAAAGAGCAGTATTATGTTAATTGTTTATAAAAAAAATTGTGAAGCAATAAATTATTTTTTCATTGACAACATTGTCTTTATTTATACCTTAAACAGGTTCCAAAAGAAGAAGCCACTGTGACACAAATGCAAATATTACACTGCTTTTAAAGCCATACTGGCATATCTGCATTTTACTCTTAATTTAAGCAATTTTCGATTTATTTGCAACTACTACTTCAATAAGCAGTATTCGTCTAAATTTTATTCATTCATAAGGTGGCATTGAGGTTTACCAAACGGACATTAAAAGGAAAATATCATATGCGAAATCTTTAAAGCGCTCTGGTGAAAAACAAGCATTTCGCAGATATGCCGGTTTGATTTCACAGCGACGATATGCGTCTACGGTCCGCAAAGACATTTCAAATAAAGAATTCTTTGAGAAAAACCAAATCCATTAAGGCGATGCCATACGTAGTAATGCAAAATCATGTGTTTTTGGTTTGAAAATTTGGTCGCCTAGAAATGTTTCAGATGCTTTAATTAAATACTGCGAGTAGAATACATCTTGGCCTTTGAAATAATCGAGTATTTTTTAGATAAGTCTTTTTATAAACCCAGAAAAAAATAATGTATAAGGCCTATGAAAACTGCTTTAAAGTTCAAAATCTCCTACTTACGAACCCATTTTCGATTATGATTTTATTGTATAATGTGGCAAATTAAGTTATTTATAAAATGATCGAAATTTTTTTTTTAATATTTATGCCTGAACATCCACAAAACAAAATAAAAGGCACTTTTAGGCCATGTTTTTTTCTTGCATAAATCAAAACAGGCGGATGGTGTTAAGCGGGAATTTAAACCTTATCGCCATCTACATAAGAGTTGTTATTGATAGCGGCTCAATTTAAAATATTACACGACGCAGTGCATCGCCTTAATGTATAAATCGCTCATCAGACCATTGTCAACCTTCAAGAGTTCAGGGCTCTTAAGAAAAACAACGAAAGGAAGTTTCAAAGATGAATATTTTAAGTCATATAAGGGTTCGAACCGAAACGCGAATCGTGGCGAAAGCGGCGTTTCGCGCCATTTGCGGTTGCATCTGTCGCATGAGGTACAAAAACCAGCAATACCAATAATTATTAATAGTAACTTGGACGGCTCCGCTGGGCAGGATGGATATAGCAATGGTGGAATAATAGCCGACCACCAAAGAGGCTTCCCTACAGGCCTGCAGGACGAAGGAGTGTTGGGATGCCATAACATGGTTTAGATGGTGTGCAGGCGAACACCGCATCCTTGGGCAGGAGTGAATGCATGTACAGTAAAGCCTTGATAATCCGTACACAGGCTGCACTTTCATGTATAATTTATATAAAGAAGTTCATTCGATATAATTTTCCTAAAACAGGTAATTATTGCATTTGCGTATATATCATTTTTTAAATATAAATTAACAGAATCAAGGAATAACCGAGATAACAAAATAAATAAAAATATATATTATGAAGATGGGTATTAAATTAAACTGTTCAGCTTTTGGCTACCAACTTGTTCCAACCCCGAGGCAGGTAGTAAATAAAGTATGCAGATCAAGGTTGATTGCGACGTATTATCGATTCGACCCCCTGATTACACACCGAATGAGCGACGTTAACATTGTAGGGGTTAAATTATCGATTGGATAATTACTCCCCTGTAGTACGCCGGTGGTAACCGGTCGGCTCGAGCACATATTCATTTCCATACACAGACGGGCAAATAACCTTAAGCCCTCGCTTACCCAATTCTACCGATTTATAACAAGTTTTTCGCTATGTTATTTTTGAAGATAATATCTATCGATTCGTTATGCCGAAACGTTAATTATATGAAATTACCTTGATAGAAAAAAATCGCAAAGCTACGAAAATTATTAAAAACACGTTTTGTTATGTTATTTAATGTGTTATAGGCATGAAGAAATTCACAATGTATCTTTAAATGCAACTATAGCATTTGTCGTGTTTTATTAAATATTTTCACCATTTTAGCTTAATTATTATCGTTTTTTTTAATATTAGCGCGCTCCCTTTAACATATCTCCCTTTCAAACCAATTTCGAGCATAAGATATGAACATGAACAATGAAAGGCTGATGGTTCCGTTCCAACCTCTGGCTCCCATTTCATAAACTACGCATGAAACAGAGAGAAATTCGAAAGGAATATTCAGCGGCAGTATCTCAATACGTGATTAGGGCATGTGTAAGAGAGACAGAAACAACAGCTACGACGGAGATAGATAAGGGCAAAGGGAGGGGAGGGGAGATGCATAGAATTTTATCAGGCTATTTATACGTCAGGTTCAATTAATTATTATGAAAAATTTGTTATCCACTGAAGGCTTTCTTATTTTGAAGTTATTTTTTAATCTAATAAACCGAAAGCTACACGGAGAAAAATTAGTATTGCTTATTTATTAAAATCTTGTTAAAAAGATGATAGCAGCACATTTCCAAAAAAAACTATTTTACTTTCATAAAACATCGAAACACGTGTTCATGCAGCTGCGTTTATCTAATTATTATATAATGACGTAATCGCCATTACACATTCGTGTTTTACTGATAGTTTATAAAGAAATCTGTCAATTCATTCGTTAAAGGCCTGCATTCCCGTTTTTAACAGGAATACGAAATTTTTTTTATAAATAAGCAATATTCTCTATCAGTAAGTTGTCTCCGTGAATAAGTACAGCGAAAGTCCTATCAATAAGATTCTTGAATCAAAAGTAATTAACAATTCCCTGTAATCCCCCCCGCTGTCAATAAAATAACTAATGTATCCGCTCACTGCTCAGAAATTGTATTTTACCCTTCCCAGACGGAAGTTTGCTATATTGAAAGCCTTCCTAGGCTATTTGCTTTTATGAAAATAGAATACATTAACTACCAACTACTTAAGTTCAACTTTACTCTTTCAAAATAAAATACAGGGAAGCAAAAAATTTCCAGTATTTTAACTGTGAGAAGTACACAATACATAATAATATATGTATAAATAAACTAAATATTTTGTTAATTAGGTGAATCGTTCGAATATTGACGTTGAAGAATTAATGTCTGAAATAAGAAGGTCGACGCCGGTAGTCTGTGTTTACGTTATGAAAATAATTGATGCCTTGATGCCGAAGTCGATGTTGCCCATATCCGAGCAATTAATTGGATTAGCAAATTGTTTGGAAAGGGATGTTTTCATCATTAATTATGCAAACATAAAACAGTCCGAAATATTTCACAGCTAGAACAAACCCAACACGGTAATAAACTTCATGGCCAGTGAAATAAAATATTGAACATATTCGTAAATGTTGACATTTTAAAATAAACAAACGATTTTCAATGTCTCTTTTTAAATTCATCGATTTGACTTTCGATGTTGTTTTCTTGTTGAATGAATATTTGAATGAAATGGAATCTTGAAGTGGAAATTAACCCACTTACCGACATCCGATCGAGCTGAAACTCAGCAGATAGACTGTACGCCGACGACAATGCATTCTATCAATAATCATTTTTTCTGAAATTGGATGACACTATATTTAAAAATTTACCGCAGTTGATATAGGAAATAAATGTCGGTACTATCCGATTAAGATTTGGTTTAGGTGTTAGTGGTGTTGACTCTAGTCTCCAGGTTCAGTCCTCAATCAAACATCAAAATATTCCAAATCCACTACCAGCAGGCACAATAAATAGCGCAACTAGGTCGAAAATTGAAAATAGATTCCTTTTTAATTAATCTAAGAGTGTTCCAAATAAACGCGAATTCTCAGAATATTAGTGGTTGAAGCAGATATATGACAATACGTTTCGTAAATGGTCTCTTTCTTATTACTTGTGTACACAGCGTTTCTGGGGGTTATCCTTAGGAGATAGACATATACCATGGTCGACTTTTTTGTAGGCCTGTTCAAGATATACAATTCCGTAGTACATTATTTTTGATGTATCTTATGAAGTTTAGCCAGCGTTAACAATGTAAGCGCCCGAAAATATATTTTTACGACTTGATTACAAAACATCGGATTTTCTCTACTTTCTATAAATATAATTTACATGAATTATAAATTCTCTAAAGGATTGTGAAAACCCTATCAAAATCCGTTGCGTAGTTTAGAAGAACTAACCGGACTAACAGACAAACACGGATAGCGACTTTATTTGATACTACAGGGTTTTCCAATAAGAGGTGTTATTTTGAATAGCCCGCTATTTCGGTAGATGTTACTTTTGAAGCTGTCATTTTTTGACATTTGACAAGTAGAAACTACGCCATTAATAAAAACGATACACGCTTCAACAACGCATTGAAATTATTAAAATTCACATGAGTGAATCAAATGCAAATTATCTTGAGTGATGAGGCCCATTTCCACCTCGGTGGCTTCGTCAACAAGCAAAGTTGTCGCACCTGGGGCTCGGAAAACCCAAGAGTTATTGTTGAAAAGCCTCTCTATCCTCAACGTGTGACTGTTTGGTGTCATTATGGTGACTGTTTGGTGTCAAAATGTAGATCCTAGGAAATAAATTGTACAGCGCCCTTGAGGTGATTTTTCACAAAAACGGCGCTCTACAAATTATCCAATTATTATTATTATTATTATTGGACCTTACTTTTTCGAAAATGAGGCTGGAGCAACAGTTACGGTGAATGGATTGCGCTATCGAGAGATGATTAATGATTATTTATGGCCGGAATTGGATGGCATTGATCTGGACAACGTTTACTTTCAACAAGACGGCGCTACGTGCCACACAAGCAACGAAACCATTGATCTTTTACGATTGAATATCAAAATAACACCTCTTATTGGAAAACCCTGTATTAGAGACTAGCTGACGTGTACCCGGTGTTGCTCGGAGACTTAAATGGTTTGGGGTCAAGTTTTGAGGATATGAGTCCTTTTCAAGACATCCATTTCCGTAGTACATTATTTTGATGCATCTAATGAGGTTTAGCCAGCGTTAGCAATGTAAGCGTCCGAAAATATTTTGTTTACGACATAATTAAAAACATCGACTTTCTGCAAAAATGATGAAAAATACTTTTATAATGTCGCTTATCTTAAGATCGAACAGTTTTTTCTCATATTTTTCTTATTCGATTATCCGTTTTCAGGCTACCGAATAGCCTAATATAACCTTTAGTTCGGTATCTCCATTAATGTGTGTTCCTTCTCTGCTTACTTTCACTTCAAAATAATAGCCGAATACTTTGGACAGACAGGTTTACTTATTGACGAAGTTTTATTCAATCAAGTATTAAAATATTAACTGGATTAATACGCCCACCTTCTAATAATATCAATTATCTGCAATTATTCAAGAATTAGAACAAAAGAAAATAGCTTTCTACTTAATTAAATTCCGTAATCTATCTAATAACAATTAGTAAAATTCCCCGTGTTGATAAGTGATTAATTAAGTATTTTAGTCTAGTATTACAAGGCCTCATACACGCAGCCCTTAAGTGTTACGCGTACAGAGCGATATATTTTTATAATATTCACGTTCAAGGCGTGTCAAAGGTGACGTTACCTTCGTAAAGTTACGTGCGATCGTTAAGCTCCTGTGTACAAAGTAAACATAACATTACTACGGTAAAAACTGAACCGCATATCGATTATGATGATGTAGTAATACTGGTGGCAGAAAGTGTTGTTAGGTAAACGGAAACGAGGTGTTTAAAAACACAAGGTTGAGAACATCTATGTGCATGTTGGAAGGAAATTGAATGTCACACACGGAGGGAAATAAAATGTCATTTGTGGTGTGTATCGAGGGAAATGTATTCTTAGCACTCAGTGGTTCTGTCTTTGTTGCCTTTGTTTTTTTTGTTGCCTTTCTGGAAAGTTAGAGCGAAATAACAAACATTAAAATGGCAAACGAAAAGCCAAATATTTAACCTCAATTTTCCCCTGCCCACTTCCTTCAAGCTCACAAATAACCCCAAATTTGATGATACCGCAGAATGAGCTAAATTAGCACTGATGAATACGTTCAGACAGCTGGGTTTCTTGTGCTAAGATCGCACGAGAAGAAATCAACCCAGAACAAAAAAACTGTGTTAAGTCTGTCTAGTCTGTTTTAAAATCTACGTACACTGTTCATTGAACTCAATTTTAAATTCGTTTTCTTACGTAAAAACAAGCTTTACCCCGCCACGCGTTGATGTGGCTCAGTCTGTCTGTGCAGATAGAGAAACAATAGCGCGTTTTGTAAAAAGTTTGACTGACGATTGAACCTTCCTTCCCAGGAACGGGAGTCGACAACTCTATCGACCTCACCAAATGCCGATCGGGTAGGACCGACATACATTTCGTACATTAACTGCTGAAATGCGTATGTGTACGTGATTGCCACCAAAATAATAGAGAAAATACATTGCCATCGACAACGAGTCTATCTGCCAATTTTCAGTTCGATCGGATATCAGATGTAAAAACGACTTGTATTGCCGATACAAAAATAATACGCTTATTAAATCTCATATGTCTGGATTGTTTAAATTACGAACTAGCAGTTACAGCAACTAAACATTCTAATAACTGGTAATAAACGTGTAATCAACGCAGTTGATGACGAGAAATCAAGATGTTGCTACTACCGCGATTACTCGTCGTTTTCACTGTCAAATGCCAAGTGAAATCACCGTGAAACTAACTTGTGTAACAAACAGAGAATACCGGTGTTCCTACTACCAGTCTATCCGATACCAAATAAGACTACTTTGCACATAATAATATGCAATGCGTACATAATGACAATATTATATTAATAATAAGGCGGCGAGGTTGAAAACTGGAAGCAGAATATGTACGAATAGGGTGATACAGCAGGTGTAAAAATTCTATTTATTTTGGTGAACTCGGGAATGAGACTACTTTTTCAGGAATAAAGGAACATCAGATATAATATCATGTGTGGAACGCGAGTCAGCGGCTGCCGCCTCAACGTCTCGATGAGTACAAATTGACACGTCTCACCGATGACGTCACGTACAACCTCTCGCTGGCACTAGTATAATTATGCTTTACGACAAAGATGTCTGGCGCAGATAAGGCCAATTTCCAATTATTCGATGGGAGCAGAGAGCATAGATAACTAATAAACATTTTTTTCCTGTTACATACATACTATTAAGTTTAACTATCACAAAATCAAATACACTTATCGTCTTCTACTTACACGACTAAATTTTGAATTATCTCCTTACAATGCATTGCATATAAGCAATACGACGCATTACCTAGTAACCTAAAACATCCAGCAAGGAGCAAAAAAACATTGGCAAAAACACTTAACCTCTCGACTGTGAGTCGGACGCCGGCATCCGAGAAATATTTTTGCTTGGTTTTTTTTTTTTAAGTGCTATTTTAACCCTTATCTATAGAGAAACTGTATGAAGAACAAGGTCAAAATCGCTTGCGCTAATATCAGTCTAGAAGATACCTTTTATTTTATTAGTGTAGCCTCTTTGGTAGCTTTCAAATTGACTTCTCTATGAAAAGCCATTGTCATCTTTTTTGTGCATCTTTTTCAACGTTCGCTGGTGGACGGACTGCTACAGTAAAGACTGTATTATACGACGAATTTCCCAAAGAAACGTAAGTAAACATGATTTTATGCATAGTTCATTGAACAAGTCATGTGTTTTTCATAAATATAATTCATTTTTGCAAAAGACAAATACGTAAAATTCCTGTCAAAAACTGGAAGTGTTTTCGCTCTGAAAATTTATTGTGTTTGAATCAAGTTATTTATGTCATATATTACATTATTTGGAATGATTTACATGTTATTGTGTAGAAAAACCATTTGAGAGAATATATAAAAGCTTTTGTTTTGTCAATATTTTGTGTTTATTTTATGAAAAATGAATTACTGGCCGAAAATGTCAAAAAAAACTTGCTTATAAAAAGTTCGTTTTTGTTTATCAATATTGACATCGTAATATTATATTATTTGTAGAGATTCATATGTCATTATGTAGGGAAAACTATTGGCATTGTGTTTCAAAATCATTGTTTAGTCAATATTTAGTTAAAATATTATAAAAAAATAAGTTTTGCATCTCAGCAATTGACACCAATACAATCAAGATTTCCAATTTGTTTGAATGTATCTGTTCACGGAATTTTACGAAAGCTTTGAAAAATGACTAGTGTCGCCACCTGTAGTGATATGTGAATATTGCAATCTCCATACAAAAGAAACCACCACAGCAGGGTGTACTAGAAAATGTAAAACTATTGTTTTATTTACGGAAATATTTTTTTTGTTATTTATTGTTTTATGAAAAATCGTAATAAATATCACAAAATTAGATCAGGTGTACAGGATGTGCTAAAAAAAATTATAAGATTTTTTTTTATATATGATATAAAAAAACAGCATGCAATTATAAATATCTTTTTTAAAATTAAATAAATACAAGTATATGTCTGATTGCTTCTATCGCTTTGCAGAATGGAGACCACAATACAACATGATGCAGGGAGCAGAACCACCAAAGACACCGCATCGATCGCCATGACGGTATGTTTTGTATTAGTAGTAGTTATATTAGGTTGATTGTACGCTTCATCTTTTCCAGAATTGAAAGACATTAGTGTAACAATAAATGTTTACTGTTTCAGGTTTCAAATCGGCCACATAAGAGGAACATAAGAGAACATAACATAAGAGGAACTGAAATAAATACGATGAAAAAAAACTTTTTTTACTAAACTTTTTTTTATTGAACCCCACAGCACTTGAATAAAAAAATGTATTTCATGTAATATAAAATTGAAATAAACATGATGAAACATAAATCTCCGACTTTTATTTTTATTGAACCACCCAGTTACTTGAAATTGAAAAAAATGCATTTTATGTTATATAAAATTGAAATAAATATTATGAAAAAAAATATCACTAAAATTTTTTTTTATTCTCATTGAATCATGATTCTTTGCACCACTCTGTATTTCGAAGAATATCTGTATACAAAAATGGCGGCCATTTTGGATATCGATGTATTGAAATTGACTTGAAGTTGGTCAACTGTCTGAGGTAAATATTGTATATATTAGCATTGTTTTGGATATAAATTCATTATCGAAATAAAAGGTGTGAGGTTCCATTAGAAAGGTAATTCTATCTTGTTTATTTTGATGTAATTTTTATAATATTTCGCAATATAATTGTGTCAAAAACCAGGTTAGTAAAGTGACAGCGAAAATTTACATCATAGTGCATAAATATATTTTTATCATTATTTATTTACAGGTTTCTAGTATAAAAAAATATTATTAGTAACAACAATAGTATGAACTACCAAAAACTGAAAGAATTGCTTTCATAACTTTATACAATACGACACAAAAAAATTCTAAAGTGCATGCTTGGCTTGACATTTTTTTTTGAAAAGCCTAAAATATTTTACATTTTCAAAACAACGTAAATGCCATTATTTCTTTGAAACCACTTTTGGTTTGTTTTTTTTTCATATAGGCTATTTATTCAGGTTTGTGTAGAAATAATTAAATCCGTTTATATTCATATACATAATTTTTTGACAATTGTTTCCCGAACGGGGGAATTTTTTATTAATTTTTCAGATAAAGTTAGCTATTCTGGGAAAACGTCTTACGATATAATCATGTACTATATATGAATAATTAGCTACATTATCTGGTAAACAGAAAACAATCGAAAAAAAAGCAAATACTTAGTTTTCATTAAGATATTTGAGCAGAACACATCGAGGTAATTTTCGCGCCGTTTCCGAAATTTCGTCCCACATTCAACAGGTTAAAATCTATTTCCTTAGCAGTTTTATTAATGAGTGACCGATTCTTTCTTTGGAAATCCAAATGAACTTCTATGTTTATTAATTTGAATGTATTTATGAAATATTTTCCATTTGGCTGTGTTAAGTCTGTCAAGTCTGTTTTAAAATCTACGTACACTGTTCATTGAACTCCATTTTAAATTCGATTTCTTACGTAAAAACAAGCTGTACCCCGCCACGCGTTGCTGTGGCTCAGTCTGTCTGTGCAGATAGAGAACAATAGCGCGTTTTGAAAAAAAAACGTGCGTATTCAAATGCACCGTTGAGTCAAAATTTCATAGCAATCGGTGAAGAACTTTCGGAGATTTAAGGTTTTGAACAAACGAACATTAAGGACGGGTTGTTTCGGAGGATTTGAACAATTCGTCAAATTTCAATGTTGATTTCCGGGTTCTGTGAAAGTTCTATTCAAGTTCTGTTATTATATCAGCTCAGGGTAGTTACTTGACAGAACTGAAATAAAAACAGAAATTGAAAAATCTTTCACAGAACCTGAAAATCAATTTTGAAATTTGAAGAATTGTTCAAATTCTCCGAAACAACCCGTCCTATCTATTTTATTTATGTAATAAACATAAGTTTCTTTTTTTATTAGTGTTAATTAATGTTGTCTTCCCCGAAATGAGTTGTTTTTAAACTCACTGGGAATAATATATATTATTGTTATCATTTTGTAATGTATTCATCGTTTTGTCATCGTTTATAGAGTTCATACCTTGGCCTAATTATCAATAACATGATTTCTCTATTATAATACACACTAATGTCTTACTACAATAATAACCGCAATTTGTTTCGAGAAATAATATCGACTTTGAAAACTATTTGTCGAATTTGACTAAGGTTACCTCATTTTGAAGTCAAGTTGAGGAAATCGAATCGCTTAAAACTTTCCGAATCGATCAACATTAATATTACATATTTCGAGCAAATAGGGGTGAAATTTCCGTTGGGAACTTCTACATTTGCAAAAGTTTAACTTCGTAATAAAGTGACATCTGTTTACAAAAACATCAATCTTGAATTAAGGTCATTAGTTTAGAATCGAATGGCTAGTTGGTCGAGTGGCCCAAAGCGTCGTATTTAACCCACCCAGAAGTCGCGGGTTCAATCCTTTGCTAGCTAAGTCTTCCATCAATGAACAAGCAACATATTTTGGTTATTATGATGATAAATTAATATTGCCAGGTTATTCGTAACGAAAAAAAATAGTTCCATTAAAAGCCAGGAGCGAAAAAATATACTGGCGCATACACAACACAACCAATTTGACCCTAGCCACCGCTATCTTTATTAATACAGGCCGTGCTGTAGAAATTGAACTGACAGTTAAAGAGACTATTTTCGAACATTTGCACAAGGTTTGGTACTAATACCAGCTACTAACCTATACTACTATATACAATAACCCAGTGCAAAAGTCCGAAAACAGATATCTTTAACTGTCAGTTCATTTTCTAGAGCACGGCCTGTATTAATAAAAGATGGCGGTGCCATAGCTCATTATTTGTTGCAATGTTACCAAAGATAAAAAATCAACTCTTTCATATTTGATCTATGGACAACACCCACGTATGGTTAAGCAAGTACCTGCTGTATTTCCATATTGATTGCACTATTAATTATTACTCTGGTCAAACATTTTTCACACATATCGGAACCTTCTGCAACAGCTCATTAGTTGCGATTTCATATTTTTTTAAATTTCCACTCTCTCACTATCTTGTTCTGTGGACCTGTGAAACTTGTGGTCAATAGAGTACTGTATCTTTATTGGGCGATTGCGGTATTGGCTAGTTGTGAAGTGCAGGTAGCGGGCAGGGTCAGTCGATGAATCGATAGCGATGACCCGACGTGTTTTCAATGTCACTCCGTTTTGTTCAGTGTCCTACACATTTCACGCATGATTGCATCACGACTGTCAAGCACGAGGATTGCATATGGAACAATAAACTGTAGAAGATTTGTCGTACGTATAAGATGCAAAGAATTCAATGATTTTGAAATACAAAGAACACCAACAATTCGGCTTTACATAGTTTTTTTGGTAGAACAACCGTCAATTTTTGCTATAATTATAACATTTCCAAAATCTTTTTTAATATTCAGCAGAAAACCTGACTGAACAATACAAAAAAATCTAGATATATGTGTTCTGATGTCACGAAATTTGCAATGCCTTATCGGTCAGGAATTACTATGTCAATAAATTAGATAAAAAAATATACATAAGAAAAGAATGGTGTATTGTTTAGTGCGTTTTTACCAATAAAAGTTTTTGAAGAAAAGCTTAAGTAGTAAAATAATAATAACATTCGATTGCAGACTAAAAATTTCAACAGTTAAAATTTGTTTAGTGTTGTTGGGGGGAGGGTTGAATTTAAGGTACCGATACATTTGCAAGCCAAACTCTCGAATTATGGGAAAGGAACGAAACAACCGCAAGCGGCGTTTTCCGCGCCATTTGCTGTTGCTTCGTTCCTTTCCCATAATCCGAGGCTCGGCTCGCGTTTTGACTCGCAAATGTATACGCAGCATTAAGAGAGCATGTCCGCGGCGAGCAACCGCGCATGACGTCACGCGAACATGTTCACGTGCGGATTGATTTATCCGACGGGCATCCATACAAAAATGCTCGTTGTTCGCCTGTGACGTCATCATGTTCGCCGCGGACATGCCCGCCCGTCAGTGGGCCATTACAGAATAAAGAAGAAACTTGAAGTACCTTCCAACGAATTTAAATAGAAACCACCGACTTAGTAACGCTTGGTTTTAGACCTCTTAGCACGCGCTCTGTCTCACTTACAATTGCCTGACACTGTAGATCTCCATCCATCCCATTTGAATTTCGTAATCAGGGTGAAACACATGCTTGTATTGGAAATTTATGGCCCGATTGGCCAAAATATTTAGATCACGAAACATTCCACATGGCATTTCTTGTGGTTTTTGTTTATTATGTGGATTGAATAGACTATTAAGTTCCCAGTATTGGGTATGCCATATTTATGAAAAATAGAAATAACTGCACGGTCACCTGAAATTAAACGCATTAAAAAAATGCAATAAAATCCAGTGGCGGCTATCTTGAAAAGTTGACCTGGAGAACAAACAACAAACCAAACAAACATCCTCTACAATATTTCATCGAATTTGTGCTAACATGTCATTATAGATATACTATTATATTATGACACAGGCTCAGCCGTATAGCAAGATCCAATTAGCGGCTTCCGTTCTAATTGGCGTACGCTTCCCGCGACTGACTTTTTGTATGGCGAACTTACTGCGAATTTCTGACTGCGCTGTCGGCGGGGGATTATAGAGGCGAATTAAAAAAGTTTTAATGGATTATGATGAATTTATTTCATTTTGATATTATTTGTATTTTCACAGGTAACGGCATTGTCAACATTATGTGATTAATTTTTTTTTATTACTCCAAAGAAGACTTCATTAACATCATGAAAGGCGGAGAAAGGTTAGGTATTTCAATATCATATTCGAAGGAAACTGTTTGTTTTAAAAGTTAATGCAGTTTTTAGCTAGCAAAGTTTTTTTACCGTGAGCTATGGAGCTTTGAAATTACCATTTCATTATAAAAAAAAGACATCATTTGCTTGATATTCTTCGTATAAGAAGAGTACTGAAACATTAGAGAAACCGGGTTTCAAGTTAAAGGTAGATCATTCTTTTTTTTCCTTATAATCGTGTACACATCAATCTTCACGCACTTATGATCAATTGGTGGTCATAATATTATCAGTCTTGGCAATATCTTGCTTTCGTTTCCGTAAAGTGATCATTTCTCAAACAAATCAAACCACAAATCAAGCCAACCAGATAGATAAATCTCCTGGCCTATCAAGAATCTGACATAACACGATAAAAACCGGAGTAAACGGGCGACTTTAGTTTGAATAAATTACACGTGCATTTATTTTTTACAAATACGTTGAAGTAGTCTTGATAAATAAAGATTTATGTATTTTTATTTAATGTTCAAGCTTTCAATGTGCAAAAATAATAATTATTGTATAGTGGGCATTTTTCATGATAATGCATTAATTATACATGGTGTTAAGGGACGTACTTGACTTACTTTTAACCAGTGATTCCTGACATTATTTGGAGTTAAAAATAATAATTAAAATTTGGTTCCCGTTGACATCTCTGATTTTTTAAATAACAAAAACACAAAAAAATTAGTAGGTATTGGACAGTTTGAGTTTAGGGGTTGAGCAGTTAACAGTGATAATACAAAGAAGAAAAAAAATTGTCGGTTTTTGAAAAAAAAAAATTTTGCAAAAAAAATTCACCCGAGATCAATTTTTTTTTAAAGTAAGTCAAGTACGTCTCTTAACTTATTTTGACAATAAATTGAGCAGTTAAAAGCCGTAAGGTAAATATTTATTCTAAGAATATTATTAATTATAATTAACCCGGCGAGGCTGTGGTGGGGTGTGACATACCCCACGCTTTACTTCAACGATCGTTTTGTTTTAAATTTTTGCTGTAACGGTTTGTCTCGCCGCATAGCTGGAGCTAAGGAGCTGCGGGAGGGGATAGTGGATCGGATCGGATAGTGTGATCGCAGTGTTGGGCTAACTAGAGGTGTGAATAACGGTTCTTTTCCGATACCTAATATAACAAATAACACCCCAACCCAATAACATAGTATCATACCTGTTATTTAATAACATAGTATTCCAAGAATTTGGATAAGCTTGTAGATACGTAATAACGAACGGCATCGTTATTCGTTGCTGGGGCCGAGCGGCTGAGTCGATAATGAAATGTTATATTCATATTAGGGCAGGAGAGGAGCATAAAATAAATAATGTTTATAATTTGATGATTTTTATTGCTTTGCACTTTTCTAGTAACAGTTAGGTTGCATATACATTATGAAGTACATAAAATTGTTGAATTAATTTTGAATAAATACCTCAAATAAAAAATATATATTTTTACAACTGGAGCGATTACAGAAATAAAAAATATTCTCTTTGATTGCTTGACATTCCTGCGCGAAAAAATTTCATTCCACATTAAAAATATCTTATCGCCGAATTTGAATATGGAGACACACAAAACTGATTAAATTGATATCTAGGCAATGAATCCAACGATATTTAATCATATATTTTTATCACATATTTTTAGGATTTAGCTATTAAAAAATTAACAACTTTTTTGAAGTTATTTAAAATATTGCATTTTTCACGTAACATGGCGATACTGAAAGTACCTATCTACCATTCTTGAACGTGCTGCAAATATACCATATAGGTACTAACGAATTATTTAAAACTAATAAATATTGTGAAATTATACAAATTTATCAAATAAAATTTACTTGCGCACGCCGTAATTTGAACCCGCGACCTCCGAATTCGTAGTCAAGGATCGTAATCTCAATCTCAACGGCGAAACAATGAACAACTATTTTGTAGTTATTTAAAATATTGCATTATTCAAGTAACATGGCGATACTGAATGTACCTATCTACCATTCTTGAACTTGCCGCAAATATACCATATAATTATCAAACAATACTTCGTATATCTTCGGTGATCGGGAATTACCCAAATTACGTTCTTACCTTCTTAGAACTTGGAACTTCCAAGTTCCAAGAAGTTAACATTATTTCATAATTTTGTTATTCCGTTCCGTTCGTTATTCGTTATTCGAATTATTTAGTTATTCAGTTATTTTACAAGTCAACCGTTCCATGTCAGAACGGTCGACTTATAAAATAACGGGAAGTTATTCAATACTATGTTATGCGGTACTAGAGTAACAGGTATGCCATTATTTGAAGATACTATGTTATCCATACCTGTTAACGTTATATTAGGCACACCTCTAGGGCTAACCGGCGCTTGAGATATACGTGTGCAAACTCCTGTCGGGTACGTAATACCCCGCCACATAGTTGGTGTGTGGTTATTTCGGTAAAATTGAAAATTGTTTTTTTGGTTTATTAGCTTATTATTTGTTTTTTGTTTTAGTTTTTGAACGAAAATGAGTTTCGAAAGAGATCAAAGGCATCTTGAGTCCATGATAGAGCAGGTTTTCCAAGAACGTTCGGACGAATCAAGCTCCGAACCCGAATCTGATCATTGCAGCGAACATAACCTAGGATCTGAGACAGACTTTACACCATGATGATAGAATTGATGAGACCACGGGAGATAAAAAGAAGCCTGAAATTATAACATTTTATAATGGTACAAAAGCAGGAGTAGATGTTGTCGATGAACTCTGCGCTACTTACGATGTTTCGCGTAACAGCAAGCGGTGGCCTATGACCATCTTTTATGGGATACTAAACATAGCTGCTTCAAACGCAACTATTATTTTTCGGGAAAACAAAAATGAAAACATAAAGCGAACAGAGTTTATCCGTAATCTAGGGTTAGCTCTGGTGTATGAACATTTACGATTACGGAAAGACCAAAAAAACATTCCAGTCTATATTCGAAAAAGGATCTGTTCGCAAATTAATGAAGAACCAAGTCGTTCACTTCAAAATAGTACTGGGCGATATACGAGATGTGCTGATTGTCCAAGGAAAAAAGATCGAAAGACAAAGCACTCTTGCTCAACATGTGGGAAGGCCATATGTATAGAGCATGCAAAATTTTCCTGCAAAAATTGTTGTGATGATGACCCTAGTTCCTAAGCTGTTCCAAGGTATTATGATAGTTTTTTTTTTATTTCTAATTCAAAGACTGATGTTTTTTCCTTAATTTAGTAGTTGTTGTTTAAAGTAAAATTTTGTTTTTGTTTATTTTAGAGGTTTATTAAGATAAGGCCTATTTTTGATTAAAAAAAACTTAGTTTCTTATATTTTCCTAAATAATAATAAAAAAATTATTAAAATATTAAAGTTTTTTCATTAAAAGCTGTTTATTGTTTGTATTAATATCACAAAACATAAGATTAGAACTTAAAATTTATCGATATTATGACATTTATGGCCAATTTAATAAGTGGGCATGTCAAACCCCACCACATACTCATTGTTACATTTTGCCACCACAGCCTCGCCGGGTTAAAAGCAGTATGGTAAGTATATTGCTCTGGTAAGACCACCGTTCAGAAACGAAACGTTAATGGCTTTAGCCATGTTTACTGACTAGATCTGAAGTACATTCCAACCATCCTTCATCCCTCGCCACTTCCTTCAGCCTTACAACATTCCTTAAATTGAAAGTGACATAGTTCAACTGGCTCCGGGCAGCTGGGATTCTTTTGTGATACCAACATTAAAAAAAAAATTGTCATGACACTGAAGAAATAATCGGAAACTAAAACAGCGGTGAACCAGATCACGCGTTGACTAAACCAGGAAAACTACATACAGACAACACAAGATGTAAACAACGACAGAATATGCAACAAGGAAACCACTTAGTCAACTACAAGAGAAGCCGGAACAACGACAAACAAGACAGACTACACGCTTTTGCAACCAGCACGCTTCACAAATGAATGCATTGTAGTCTGCTCGAGTTTAATTGCTCCAGTTCGAGCAAAGCCAAAAGTATTATTGCGTATTAAGTTATCTATAATCTGAATCCGTACATGTAGGTATATATTATTTACAACCGAAATCGTAAAAACTAATTCTTCGATCGAACCCGCTGTCAATCATAAGGGTCTAGTTATTATGGACTTTCTTTAGACATTTCTAACTTATAGCACGTTGATTGGTAAACTAAACCCTCGACAAACGTGGTGGATATTGCCGTTCGGGGAACCATTTATTGGATAACTAACACCTCTGTCATAGGTCACCCCAAGTGGTACATTACGTTTGGTTCGTCGTGAGTTGTGTTCAGGTCTCCAACAGGTCTCTCTCGACCCATCGTTTGAGGATGGATTCATACGTCCGTCCCTCCTAACCACCCCTCATACCTCTGCCCTTCCTAGAACTTCCTCTAAGCGGTAGAGTAACCATACAAAGGCAGTTGTTTTTTAATGCTTTCTACTGTTTTAGAAAGTAATTCTACTCAATAATTAGTCTGGATCGACCGTAAACTATCCGATCATTGTAACCCGATCCTACCAATGATCGGTCAAACTTTTTTTTATAGAGATGCCGGGTGTGGCGAGCGACCATAGGATGGATAAATTAAGTAGACCGGGCATTTCGAATTTCGCTCTAGTGACAATTTATTAATAGATATGGTAGCCATGATCTACCGTACCTACGTCAAACGAAAGAACGGGTACTCGGGTTTTGGGAACGACGGGATATCTCTTCTCGGTGTCATTTTTTCCATGTGTAAAAGTACCCGATCAAAGTCAATCACTTCCTTAGTGGATCGTGTAAAATGATCGATCGACCCAGCTCTACCAATAACTCGTTCGATGAAATTTGTAGGGTATGCAACTAATATTAGCTTAGTATTGAACTCACCCATAGATCCTGTTGATGCTGGCGCACTCGTGGTTGCCCCTCAGCAGGAAGAAGTTCTCCGGGTACTTGATCTTATAAGCGAGCAGCAGGCAGATGGTCTCCAGCGACTGCTTGCCGCGGTCTACATAGTCGCCGAGGAAGAGGTAGTTGGACTCGGGCGGGAAACCGCCGTACTCGAACAGGCGGAGCAGGTCGTAGTACTGTCCGTGGATATCGCCTGGATTGAGAAAAAGTGACGGTCAGATTGTGGAAATTCAGGTGGTCAACTAATTTGTATTTACGATTAGGAAAAAGTGGTGGTCAGATTATAACATTCACGTGATCAACGATAGTATATGGTGTAACCGGTCATTTGAATGCAGTTCCACACGCATTCAAAGGGTTGAAAAAAGATTGTGAATATTTAGAGAAATAATGAACAAATAGGATTTTCATACTTATCCCGACAGAAACGGGCTTATTAGGCCGATTACTGGCAATGGTGTCCGTCTGAATTACGATATGTGATATAATATAATCTAGTAGATAAAATATACCTAAATAAAAAATAAAATTGTGTAAACACGGGTAATCGAGTTGAGGAGATTCAAATGGTCAACTTATAGATATTCCAATGTTAAATCGACCACCATAACACGGGCATGTGCCTAGCATGGTGGTCGAAAAATTCCTCAATGCATGTAACTAATAATTTTTTGAATAAAGAAACTTTAAAAAAAAAAAATTATGGGCGTTAAAATGGTCAACTTATGGACATCGTTTCGATGATCAAATTATACTTATTGCGATCAGAGTAAGATTATCTTATGGTAGAAGAATGGAGCAACGTCTTTCGTTTGAAAATTAAAAACCAATTAACTAAACATCCCAGTGTGGCTGCAGGGGTAGGCAGAGAAGGACATACCGCATTGTACATCGTACACACGCACCGCACGCCATACTCCTCGCTTTATTCAAATTCGTATATCTTATCATACATACTCTTGACATGGCCCGACAGTATTTGTTTCACTTGATCGTGCCATGTTCTTCCTCGGGCGTTCAGTGTAAAATAGTTGAAACTGCATATCAAATGTGTGTTAAAATGGCTTTTAGGGACAATTATAGAATATTAACACCATATCAAAATTGTGTGGTCTATCTATTTGAATACAAAAAATAAATAATATGCCATAAAATACCCCGACCGATGGAAAATCTCAAAGGAAAATCCCTTAACAAAAGTGGCGATAAATCATGTGTATCCAAAGACCTGTGGCGATTCTTTCAAATTCTGCCAAATTATTTGAACTATCACACAAAAATATATTTACAATAAAGTAGAACCTTTTCTCATAAAACAACAACATGGGTTTTAGAGAGGGCAGATCTACAACGACTTAATGGCATTCACGGATTATGTCTCAAATATTTTGGATGACATCGAACAAGTAGACGTTTCGTACAATAATTTTGAGAAAGCTTTTGACAAAGTAGATCACCTCATATTACTAAACAAACTTTGGTTTATCACACCGACAGCTTTTGTTCTTCCATAATTATTTGTCTAACAGAAAAATAATTATGTAAACAAATTCTGGGGTTCCTCAAGGGTCTAATTTAGGACCACCATTATTTTCTACGTTTATTAATGACATAACTTTGTTCATAAGAATCGTATTTTTTTTTTGCTTATTTGCTGACAATATCAAACTATATACCAGTATAACTACGAAAGAGAACTCCATTCGTTTACAATTAGATACCGACGGCACAGTAGAGTGGAGTAATCGAAATAAACATATTTTAACAACGAAAAGTGTACAATTATGTACTTTACAAGGGCAAAGTGTACACTAAACTTTAACTATAAAATGTCTGGCATCTCGTTAAAACATGTATCAGTAACGAAGGATGTAGGAATCACTTTTGACACGCAGCTGACTTTTCGTTATCATATCGATTTTGGTGTGCAACAAACACTGAAAGGTGAATGCTAGGTTTTGTCATCTACAACGTAAAATGTTTTTCTAATGCGGCAGTCATAAAAATGTTTTTCTTTACTCTGGTTCGCAGCATTCTCGAGAGTGGCTCGGTAATGTGGGGAGCCGAAGATGCCATATACTCAAATGATACAGAAAAGGTGCAAAAAAAGTTTGCGATACCTTTACATGTGAGAGTTTAGGTACTCCCCACTGTTGTATCCCGTTTACTTATAGCTGGAATGCTAGGACTAGATCGTCTAGACCACAGGTTCTCAAACTTATTTCGACCACCGCCCCATTTTGAGATTAAAAGAATATAGTGCCCCCCATATTTCTTAACTTACCTTTTTTTACATTACCATCTGTTGCGTATCTTAAAAACAGTTATTGCAAATAAATTTTAAACATGCATTATTATATGGATATGATATATAGTGTGACCCATTTCCTATTTCTTGCCATATCAGATTTTTGAATTTGAAATATACTTATTATTTAAAAAGTGCCATATGTTGAATTACACGAATATAATAGTAAATTGACCATTTTATGAAGCAAACACGATCTGTGAAGACATTTCAAGAGGACATAAAAACAGCTGTCAACCGCGGCTTCCGTGCTTAAAAAATATCATAATGCGCTTTTGCGTGAAGTCGCATAAAACATTGTTGCCAAATTTAAAAAACAGAGTTAAAGATATTTTTTTATTAGTTGGTACTCGAATCTTAACTTTCACATTTTTTATACAATGTGTAACAAAAACACCGTTTAACGAATGCGGAGTGGTTTTTATCTAGTAAGGCTTATAGTGTTTTAAAAACTAACTATTAAAGTGGAGATTACCCAGTTTTGTTATAAAGTAAAACAAATTATTATTATTTAATTCAGCTAGATTCCGTCGGATTTTTATAGATAGAATCTGTCTGCCGTCGCCCATTTAGATGTCCTAAACGCCCCCTAATTTTATTTGAGCCTTCTACTGCCTCCTTGAAAGCTTCCAGCGCCCACAAGGCGTTATCGCCGACTTTGATAAAGACTGGACTAGACGTTAGGAGAAAAATTGCAATGGTATAGTAGAACATAAGCTGCTCAATGGACATATTTGCAATCCTGATGTTCTGGAACGTATTACGTTTTATGTCCCCGATAACTTCACCATAACTAGACAGCACAGGTTTTTTTTTATTTATCAAGAGGCAGGGAATGACTACGCTTTATAACCAAATTTCTTCAGAGATAGACATTTTTCAGTCAAACCTCAACGAATTCAAGATTAGAATAAGTGTTTTTTTTAACACGAGGCTGCATAGCATCTGATATAATTCATGTACTTGCATGCAGGTTATTAATTGTAAATGTTGAGAAATGTTACTGGAATCACTGTTTTTCACAAATAAACAATAAATAAATGTATATGTCGAATTTCCATTCCACATTAAAATTCTTTCATCTCGAACCCTTAGGATATGAGAGGAAGCATTAACGTGGGTAGTCACGGGAGATTTTCATAACAGACATCACGTAATTCTATAAATACACATAATATTCCAACCCAAGCGTCAGATATTATGCCAGAAAACAGCGCAGCCCGGAAGGACTAGCGAAGACTTGATAACATTTTCAATCGAAATAACAAAATATGAACTATTTAAGAAGCAAATTTCCCTGAAATTGGATAATGATATATTATACCCTTAAATATACTTTTCCTTAATCTAACATTTACAAAACTTTGGCTATTGTTTTATTTTTTTACAAATGCATACATTGAATTACGTTTTTAGTTATTTAAGTCATTGAAAATTGTTTTCACATCGCCTTTTAAGCATTATTTTATTTTGTATTTGTTTGGAGTCGTAGAATAATTATATATAGGAATAATATGAATATTTATATTGCATACTGTTATTATTTGAAACGTTATATTATTTTGTAATAAATAAATATCACAGCTAGAGTTGACACGAATACTTTACTCCCACAGATGCTTTGCGCGCGTACATCATGTTTAAAAACTTGTTATTCGACTGCAGAAAAACAATATTACAGTAAAATTTTATTAAAAAAAAAGGTGCAGACAAAAAAGGATATACTGTAAAACTTTTTCGTACGGTATTCAAATAATTCAAACAACGCATACATTTGTCCACTTTACGCTAACAAGAAGGCTTAAGGCGATGCCATACGTAGTAATGCAAAATCATGTGTTTTTGGTTTGAAAATTTGGTCGCCTAGAAATGTTTCAGATGCTTTAATTAAATACTGCCAGTAGAATACATCATGGCCTTTGAAAAAATCGAGAATTTTTAGATAAGTCTTTTTATAAGCCCAGAAAAAAATAATGTATAAGGCCTATGAAAACTGCTTTAAAGTTCAAAATATCCTACTTACGAACCCATTTTCGGTTATAATTTTATTGTATAATGTGGCAAATTAAGTAATTTATAAAATGATCGAAAAAAATTTAAATATTTATGCCTGAACATCCACAAAATAAAATAAAAGACACTTTTTGGCAATGTTTTTTTCTTGCATAAATCAAAACAGGCGGATGGTGTTAAGCGGGAATTTAAACCTTATCGCCATCTACGTAAGGGTTGTTATTGATAGCGGCTCAATTTAAAATTTTACACGACGTAGTGCATCGCCTTAAGCAAGATAATGGACTGATTCTCGGTGACGTTTCGTAAGGACATCAGGTTAATTCTAATCGCTCGACCTATAAGTATTTAGAATAAACCACAACAATAGATTATCGGCTGTGAAATGCTAGCTCTTGTGTTTTCTCCGCCCTACTTCCCCATGGGACTCTTCAAGATACTTCCTTTGAAGACCCACCGCACAGCATCTAAGCCCAAAGGGATACCCCAGAGCCTTTTGCATTTAATTAATAATATATAATTTCTGAACAAATCCTACACATAAACAATGCGTCTTATCAAGGGAATACCTAATGCTTTAATTGAATATATCCATTATTAATATTTTATGAGAAAAAAAAAGTGTTTTATGTATAGTGAGATGCAATTAATAAATAAATTAATCCAATTTCAAGAAGATTGTTAATTAAAAAATGACGAGACATTAAAAATAACTATTGCTCTAGACACGATATAACGTATAAGTGATAAGACGTATCAATCAAATACTGCTGAAATACTCCACTTGAACAAGATGGATTGATTAATTTAGAACTGAACATTAAAAATGGGAAATTAAATATATATCAAGTAAGGATAGGTAGACCTGAACTAAATAAATATATATATGGAGTAAGTATACATTTAAGCCCACGGAGTAAGTACAAATTTAAGTCCACGGAGTAAGTATACATTACAGACCACGCTGTAAGCGCACTATATTTTCGTGGATTGGCAATATGTTGCTAAGGCTAAGCCAAGATGCGTATAGCGTAATGTGTCGCCTACCTTATAATTATTATAGTGAAGGCATTACATATATTTATTTGTATTATTCACAACATTGAAAGTAAAAAAAAAATTTATAATATTGTACACATATTAAATGAATGTCGTCAGTCATCATCGAGCAATGATTCATGCATTACTAATGAACTATTGTTATATGAATTAGATATACCTATTCGAGGAAAATCGTATTGTAAGTAAAGATAAACACGAAATCTATCGTTGGCAGGTTTCCACGGAAATGTAATTTATGATACGACCTTTATGGTAGTTTTTTGCGTCTAAGTTTTAAATTCGTTTTTCCTATTGAAGCTAATTTAAGCTATCGAACCATTTTGTATATTTATCAAACTTTACAATCAACATCACAGCACCCAGACAGATAGAGTGGATAACACCCTCAGTATCGCCCTGGCCAAAAATAACCATTAGAATCGAAACGTTGCTTGAAATGGCTTTAACCGTGTTTGGTGACCAAATCCAATTATCCGGGTTCTTTTTTCCCACCCTTCCTTCTCACCTCACCAATCCCTTGAGCCTCATAACATACCCTAAAGTGGGGGTGTCATAGTCCTACTAGCTGTCGACAGCCAGGACTCTTTTGTGGTTTTCATATATATTTTTAAACCGTGTATGAATACGTAGAGAATTTTATAAATATTATAATTATTTGAACAAGTCGAGGTCATTAAATTTTCATAGGAATTTCTAAGGACGGGTTATTTCAGAGAATTCTAACAATTTCAAAGTTAATTTTCAAGTTCTGTGAAAGTTCTTTTCAGTTGCTCGAGTTAAGGCGAGACAAATGCTCTTTGGGCCGGGGTGATATAACGTCCCGTTAACCGGCACAGCAGAAGTTCTGTTATTATTTCAGTTCTGTCTGTAACTGGAATTTAATTATATAATAACAGAACTTGAATAGGACTTTCACAGAACCCGATAATTAACGTTGAAATTTGATGAATTGTTCAAATTCTATGAAACAACCCATCCTTAGTCAACGCAAAACGTGCTTTCAGCCTGTAGCGTCATTTTCATCATGAGCTACAGAGCTTTGTAATATCCTGGTGCATCATAAAACCGTGATCAGTTATGAATACAATGCTAAATGAAAGCCTCCCCACACGTATTACAATGGAAAGTACAATTTATTGTAATTAACAATAAAAACTACAGTAGAGGCGATTTGTGGCCTATCAGAACTACCATAGTTCAGAATGCTACACATACAAAAACATAATATTATTAAATAGATTTTGAAAGATCATTACGATATTGTTTCATTTCTCTAATACATAACGAATTACGTACAAATCAAAGGTTAAACAATTGTACCACATAATTTTGTTTTAACATTTACTAATTTAAACAAATTGTTATAGTACGGTTCGAGAATTACGTACAAATCAAAGGTTGAACAATAATTATTGTACTACATTATTTTGGTTTTCAATTTTATTATTTCAAACCAACCTGTTGTAGCAATTTTCAAGAAAAGAACTAACTAGTTCCTTCTTCAACTGTTTCAGAAAAGGATTGCGAATATATTTAGAATGTTACAAATCCCGTTTAAAATCACGGGATATTATAATTCCAATTTTAAGACAACTAAAAAAAATGTTAAAATATTATAATGAAGGTGGGTACTTTATCGCTTGTCTGAATATGTTGAAACAAATGGTCCCGATTTTGAAGACGACACAAAATTCAAAGAAAATCCGAGTTCCACAGTTTATTGAACCTGAGTTATCGGCACATATCCCAGATTAGTATTTTTTTCAGCACAGTTCAAGAAACGAACTAATTCCTTTACGGTACAAGGAAAGTAACACAAAAAATATTTAGAATGATATATATTCAAGAAACAATAAAATTCATTTTTTAAATGGTACAAAAAACGAACACAAATAGTTTCGAATTATTTGTGAAGTTGCCAATTGTAATATTTCAAATTAAGGCCTTTCTGTAAGTAAGTATAACAAGGAAATCATTTTCCTTGCAAAATGGTTACAGCTTCGAAAAATCCACACAGTTCTGTTTCATATGGCCGATTTATATCAGAAGGGAACTAATGAAAACAAAATCAAAGCGATTGTCAAACGAATAGATATGTATTTAATTTCAAATAAAGTAGAGTATGTTTATTATGGTAAACAAAAATAGACAACACGATAAATGTACAAATAATATTATATTTTATAAACAAAAATATTATAGCGCCATTTCTGTGCAACTTCACATTCAAGGGAGGTACGAGGGCGTAAAATAACTTTAAAACTACATAATTTTTATTTTTTTTAATATATATTAATTCCCATTAAATAAACGAAAACTTGCATTCACAGATGTGTGGGAAGAACTGTCAAAAATGAAAAAAATTGTAGAAAATTTCAATTTCATAGAATTAAGATATAATACGGACTAAATTCGAAATAGGGATTTTGATGTTTTAGACTGTGTGGGAAGTTCTAAGGCTTAAAGGCCTGAACTGCGCTTTGGTTCCTTCAATCTTTCTGTCAATACATCAAGGGATTTGAAATCAAAACAACATTTTTAATATAACGAAATCATTTTCAAGTATTTAAAACCTACTTTCTATCCTTCCAGATTTAATATATAGATATATGTACTTATTTGATATTTACCGGAAAGTTTTTTATAAACATTATAAAATGGATTTACTGATCACAAATGATAAATGAAAAAAGGCCAATTTGAAAGATGCAGCATTATAGAACTTTCCATTCCGATTATTTATTTATTATTAACAAAAACATTAACTTAGTAAAACAGATATAGGCGTCTGTAATCTACATTAAATATGATATAATATTTTACGTAATTATGTAACGAAAATAAACATTATAATTAGTAAATAACCTCGATCAGTGCATAACAAGGTAGAATTATAATACACAAAACAGACTAAACAAATAATAACAATGGTAGATAGTTAAGCAGTATACGGGTTATGTTTAGTTAAGTTTCGAAATTTAAAGAGGCCATTCAACTCGATGTCAAAATTACGAAAAATGCACAAAAAGTGACGAAATAACACATTTCAGTAAAGCAATCAAATAAAACGCATACAGGCATTATGCATAAATTTATTAGTTCGGTAAATATCGGTTTGAAGTGGAAAACATCAATTTTTCTAATTGAACAAAATCTGTTTTACTAAATGAAAAATTGATCGGGCGATTTTCCATTCGATTGTCATAAACATACAGTTTATCTATAGTGCACAAAAATGCTATTAGTCATTACTGCATTCTGATAAATATGGATATCAAATTTTTGACAGTGATAAGCGTGTACAAGATAAGTGATTAATTTCGTCAACTTAAATAATTTTTATAAAGAATAATAGATCTTCTGCCATTTATTATGGGTACCTAACATAGTGATAATAAATGCAGACGAATTGGTAGGGAATTTATTTTTTCAATCATCACAGGCTTTTACATCTAAAGTTACACTATAGTCGAAAGTCATATTGATTAATCAAATTCATACAAAAAGTGCTAACACCTGTCAAAAATATGTGATGCAGGTAGTCCACAGTCAGTAATTGACAAAATGGTGCATTTAGGTAGTTGATACACTGTTGAAAACCAGCCTATAAAGTTTCGTAAACCGGTATAATGGTAGATTCAATGCCCCGATAAACATAATGCAGTTTTCGCGGTATACGTAAAAACCCTTTGGTCAATGGATGACGCCAACCTTCCGAATTGCCCTTGGTACGTTTTATACGAGGCCAATAACGCTCAGAAACACAGTAATATAAACAGAATGGAGATTATACTAACCGCATATTTTAAGGGGAGCTTCCAATTCAAGGAGTATTGGTTGAGATAGGAATATTTCTCGAGATTTGAGGCAAAGGCCTCTAATTTCGAGTTCCGTCAACTGAACATTCTTTCCGGGTTTATGGCCGCGCACTGAAACAATTCACAGACATCAAATATTAGAATACGGATAAGATTTTGTATAACTCTTGTTGATAAATAGAGGAGACATTGCCGATGAAAAACAATCGCCATTACTAACGGGCGTTGGCAAAGGTATAGTGACAGATCGTCTCTTGACAATATCAACAATCATTTACCTTCCAATAATCTAGCGATAATGCTATCAATATTAAATTTATCCTTTTCCGCCATTTCACAATTTATAACACAACACAAATCACTTCAATTCACTCGAATATTAAGTAAGATGACCGCGATTTCCGCCGATTATCGCAAGTACGATGTTTTTCACAACTCGGCGAACTGAACGATAATGGCGGACAACGCATTAAGGGACACCACAACACGGAAACAAAAAAATATTATTTCAGTGTTGCCATTGTTGGCGTTTCGTTTCCTTATTTAGCGCGTGTTCGTAAATGCACTAGTTCAGGGGCTAATTATGCGAATTGCTTATTTTTTTATTATAGTTTCAACCTACACAAAAAAATTCATTCGTTTTACCGCTATGCGTATGTATGCGTTTAAAATAAAGTAAAACAATTTATTGTGAATTATATTGCACTGTAAAATGGTTTTCAACACGCCAACTAGCTTGAATAAAAGAATACAAATATTATTCTGAGAAGAATTAAAAAAATATAGTGTTCCCATGAAGTCAATTGTCAATGGTATTGTTTAAATATATATAAGAAAACTGTACGAATCTTTCAAAACAGATCAAGAAATATTTCTAACCATCACGCCGTATCGCCGCAGGGGTAGGCAGAGAGGACGGACCGCCAAATAACTCGGTCTTGGCACACACTTCTTGCCTCATTCACATTCATACATCGTCTCATACATACTCTTCTATTATTTTGACTCTTGACATGGCCCGACTCGAGTATCTGATTTATTTGATCGTGCCATGACTTCCTCAGGTGTCTCCGACTTCTGCTACCATTCGCATTTGCATCATATATTCTCCTTACACTCCTTTCTGTAACAAGTTTTTTTTTTCCAAGATGTAACATTTTAATTAAGTAAATAAAATTAGTTCTGAAACAATATTTGTTGAAAATTTTTAGTATGGCGGTGTGAAAAAAGTTTGATACTATATTTAATTTAAATTACGCCACAAAGTGATTTTGATATTCTGAAGAAGTTATTTTTAATAAATTTGACAAAAAAACAATGATATGTCCCGAAAAGCTGTATTTTTAATCATCGTTTTAGGAAATGCGTTAAATTAATGAATAATATGTATTATTGTATGAAGTATTTGAAATTAATAGCAAATAATTAATTAATGAAGTCGAAACGATGGCAATAATAATTCTGCTTGGATTCTGATACTATTAACGACATCTTTTGGAATATTGTAGAATTATTCAGTTGATAGTATTATTACAAGAGGCCTGCAATACTTCTGAATAACTTTAATTATTATTCGCTAGATGGCATTAAAAAATGAAGAGTTCAATGTTTCAGTAATTTTCAATGTAGCTTCGTTCATCGTCCGCTAGGTACCGTTGATAATTTATGATATATTTTTCACATTGCTGAAATCACTACAAAAAAATGCAGATTTGCATGTATTGCACCTGTGAACCTGAGTAAGGTTAGGTAATTATTTTACACTAGGTAATTATTTTACAGCACTACATAAGACTGCAAGGAATTTTTAAATGATTTTTATTAAGTATTCGGTTACCACACGTTCCGTGTAGGATTATAATGAATTTAGAATAGTTTTAGGAGGGAATGTTGACTTTTGCCTCCCCACCAATTTGGTAAAATACCGCCAAATGAAAATAACACATAACCTAAAAATAATTGTGTTCTCAAACCTTTATGTTCTCTTGGTATTGTGAATTCTGAACATCACAAGTTATTGAGGCTTGTATATGGGTTTTTCTCCTTCATATAAACCGGGCCTCTTCGAAGATTCGTTTTTATAAATCCCTTCCTCCAGACCCTACCTTAAGCCCCTTCACAAGGCTGTCCAACTGGGTGGCGACATAATTCCCCTGCCATTACACCAGTCTTTCTCAAAGTGGGCGATAACGCCCCCTTATGGACGCTGAAGGCTTTCAGGGGGACAGTAGAAGGCTCAAAGAAAATTAGGGGGTAATACTTGAAGAACCTCCACGATGATTTTAAGGAACGATTCCAGGACATTTTCAATATGGACATACCAGGTTGAGTATTGTACCCTCTTTCAAATGTCAACACAGCGGGATAATCCCAATTAGAAGAACAACTTATAAAACTGACAACAAACAACAGATTAAAAATTAAATTCATGAAGTGGATCTCCTTACTCCGGAGTTATGTCCGGTTGTTCAACTATTTCTGATAGCATTCCCATCGTCGTACTTGTGTAATTGTACTTGTACCATTGATGTAATTGTACTGGTTGATGGTCATACCCTATCTATCCTATCCATATAATAATTCAGTGGCTACTTTCGTATAATATAGTGTGCTGGGGTTCCTGCCTGAAGACTGTAATAGAACCACTTAACATTGCCCAAAAACTGATTCTCAAAGTTATGTACAAGAAAAAAATTAGATATCCTGCACTTACTTTTTAAGGAATGTAATATCATGAATTTAAAACAACTATTTATCACACAAAAACTGTGCAGATTTTTTAACTATATTAGTTCTGCAAAAAGATAAGCAAATTCGTACTACAAGAATTGGCTCTGTTTCTGAACTTTATGGCAATTCACCCTAAATCCTCATTTGGGCAAAGACATTATTTATACCAGGCTCCACTTCTATTTAGTATCCTTCCAGATCACATTAAGTCGTCAAATTCCTTGTGTACATTTAAAAATAATGTTAAATTATTTGTGCTATCCGAGGATTTAAAAAATATTCTTTCATCTTTGTTCTTTTAAATTGTGGCATAATATTTTGTATATGTATATTTTTTCATCCTTTTCCTTTTATAATGTAATTTTTTTTTCACTTTCTTTCTTCTCTCCTTTTTAAAATAATAGTTTATTATGTATTTTTTGCAATTAAATATCAATGTAGAACATGGTCACTCTACATGTTTACTACATTATACTGTAATGAATTGGCTGGCATTAAATTAATAGGTACCATGTAGGTACCCAATTCGTAAAAACGTTAATGTAACAATATTGTTCTGTTAATATATAATCTTTGTACTATTTTTAATTTTATTATTTAGAAATATTATTAACCTGAACATAGGCTTCTCAACCTCATGATATTAATTCCATACTGCAATAATTATAAGGAAATATCACCTATTTGACGTTATTACCACCTAGGATTCGTGATTATTTAGCAGGATATTACCAGCAAGAATTTCCGCATCTCTAAGAAAATATTTAGCCGATTTACTTGATGTTCTCTTGGTATTTCTTTAGAGTTATGTTAACTGTGATGTTAATTCGAAACTATAATGGAAAATTATCTCCTTACGGCTTCCCTGCTCTCTACTAGCAAGCCGAAGGTCGCGGGCACAAATCCTGGCGTGCGCAAGTAAATTTTATTTGATTAATTTGTGTTATTTCTTAATTTATTAATGAAAAATAATATGTAGTATACTTACGGCACGTTCCAGATTGGATCGAATATCGCCCTTCAGAATTCAGAATTGCAATGTTATTTGAATTTAAAATGGCTTTATGGTTTGGTGACCAGATCTTGATAGCTAAGTATTCCCCCACCTTCCTCTACCCCATCCCCTCCCCACTAACTTCAGCCTCTAAACATTGGGGATGCCATAGTCTCACTGGCTCCAGACGGTTGGGAGCAGTTGGGACTCTTGTGCGGTATTCACATTAAAAAAGTTGTCTCCATTACATACTTCAAATCAAGTGCTGTTTTTTAAAGAGCCTTTGCATGAAGCGGAATTTGATATCTTTGATACCGGTTAGGTTAGGTTATACAGGCTGTCCTATGTGCTTTTAGAAGCAAAAAAGTTAAATGACTTTTTTGAAATTCCAATGTTTTAAGGTAGTTTTTAGGTAAAAAAAGTTAAATTGTTTGTATGGGAAAACAAATATTCTTCTATGGAAAAACAAACATTGAAAGTCCAAAAAAAAAATCACCTTTTTTACTTATACTGTTTATCATCATGGTGAATCACCTCCCGAAATTAGCGTACTTTACCCCCGGAGACCCTGTAGATTAGGTTATAGGTTAGGTTGGGTTAGGTTAAGTTAGGTTAGGTTATATATATATATTATTTTATAACATAATATTTACAATAGTATGTTCATTAGCTGAATTATTAAATAGGTAGGTACTGTACCAACACCCGCTCTCAATCTCTGGTTAGGTTAGGTTATATAGGTTTATATTATTTTATAACATAATATTAACAAAAGTATGTTCATTAACTGAATTATTAAATAGGTAGGTACTGTAACAACACCGGCCCTCAATCTCTGGTTAGGTAAATAACTAGTTGTATTAGGAATGGTGGCCGGATAAATCATCAAAATGATAATTCATCAGATCTTTAAAAAGTTATATAAAGTCATGGAAAGTGATGAAACAAAAACTTTATTAACTGGGTTAAGTAGGTTAGGTTAGGTTAGGTTAAAAAAAATTTTTTTTTCATCGTTTTTAAGGACTTTATATCACCTTTTAAAAGTGTGTTGAATAGTCACTGTGTTGAGTTAGCATAAAAACCATTAGGAATATATTATGTGTTTTTTTTTTTGATCTATGTTGATTTTGCCGGTTTTATATTTTATATTTCATTCATTTCATTCATGCTAGGAATCTGGAGTCAAACTGCAAATTGATTGGTCGTCTTTTTGTAGAGAAGTGTGTTCAATGGTGTTGCAAAATGAAAAAAAAATGTGGTGTGGGTATTTCTGTCGAAATAGATGAAGCGAAATTAGGGAAACATAAATATAACACAGGGACAATGGATTTTTGGGGGTTTCGAACGGGGTTTGAAAAAAATTCGTTTATGCAGTGGAAAGTAAATCAAAAGTAACTACTATTATTTCAGATTGCTCGATAGCATACGATTGGCTTAAAGATGAAGGTTTTGAATATTTAAGTGTAAATTTTGTGGATCCAGTAACTGGGGCACATACCTACACAAAACATTGAAGGATTTTGGTGAGAGGTCCAAAGAAGTGTGCCTAGATTTGGAAGATCCGAGAAACATTACGAGGGATATTTATGTGAATTTCCTTGGAAAAGGTCACTTTTTAACCATCAAGAGAGGCTTCATTTCTGTTTTTTAATATGGTAAGCAGTATATATATAATCCGTATGACGATGACACGCAAGCAGTAGTACTGGGAGTTCGAATTCGGATTATATATGTTAGTTTTTATATTTACAAATATTATTTTATTCGATTGATACTATGAAATGTAGTACAAAAAATGGATCATGGCGTTTAACATGGGAAATTAATAATTAATAATTAATAAATTAAAATGTTTGTTTTTCCAATGACTAAATAAAATATCATGTTTTTCGTTGATTCCGATTCCGTCGTGTAATATTTTAAAGTGAGCCGCTATCGATAACAACCCTTACGTAGATGGCCATAAGGTTTAAATTCCCGCTTAACAACATCCGCCTGTTTTGATTTATGCAAGAAAAAAACATGGCCAAAAAGTGCCTTTTATTTTATTTTGTGGATGTTCAGGCATAAATATTTAATTTTTTTTCGATCATTTTATAAATAACTTAATTTGCCACATTATACAATAAAATCATAACCGAAAATGGGTTCGTAAGTAGGAGATTTTGAACTTTAAAGCATTTTTCATAGGCCTATACATTATTTTTTTCTGGGCTTATAAAAAGACTTATATAAAAAATACTCGATTATTTCAAAGGTCAAGATGTATTCTACTCGCAGTATTTAATTAAAGCATCTGAAACATTTCTAGGCGACCAAATTTTCAAACCAAATACTCATGATTTGGCATCGCCTTAAGAATAATGAAAATAAATTTAAGTATTTTACAGTGGAATTCGACAAGTTTTCCAAGGATTTTCTTGGAAGCTGGTTGATTTTTTAATTTTAAAAATGCTTTTAATTAATTAGATAATAACGAGAATCAGTGGCGGCTCAAGAATTTTGAGAGTGATAGAGTGCTGAGTTTGAAAATTTCGACACTATTGATGTAGTTTAGATGTTTATTTGTAGTATTAGCGCTCTAGTGCGACCAAAAGTCACGAGCCGCCACTGATGAGAAGTGAGTATTTCAGTTTCAAGAAATGGAAAATAATTTATTTTTACCTGGCGGCCATTGTTTTAAGGTTAGTTTTTTATCCTTCTCTTACGTAGAGATATTTACACATAGAGATCTAATATAATACATCAATGTTCTCTTAAAACAAAACATGAACCCATGATCCTAAAATAGGTTCGTAGGTTGTCAGTTTGGGTTTAATCAAAACATAAATAGAACAATTTAAAATTATTATTATCGTTTTTTTAATGAAATAGCTACTAAAATACATTATTTATCATTTTCTGAAACTGAAAAACTTACTTTTCATTGTTATCTAACTGACACAGTTAGTTTTTCTATTAAAAGTGCGTATTATCAGTGTCCCTATTTTCTGTATATTTAAAACTAAGTAAATTTGTGATTGTGTTATGTGCCCGAATTTCTCCATGGGTTGTTCTCGTAGAAAGTAATTTGGTTTTCCTATTCCTCCCTAGTTTAACTACGTTCATATTCAGCCAATTCCATCAAAATCCTAGTCGATAAAAACAATTATTGCTACAATCCACTTAAAATAAATCCAAAACTGCTTCACATTCAAATGTTTTGAATACAGTTTTCGGATATAAGAAAATTGATGGAGATTCTTTAGTTCTGTCAGTAGTGTAAGTAGATTTTCGGAATCCAATTTTTAAAATCTTGAAAGTTGTTCTTATCACTTATCATGCTTTATGGTGTCTATAGCATGCCATCAACTATCCCGCAGCCAAGTGGGAGAGCTTATATTAGCTTAAATACTTGACATATCATTTTAGTATTTTACGTATTTACCATTACCATTAATAATTGACTGAATACTTGGGATTTCTATAGTTTAAAAGCACATAAGATAGAAAAATGCGTGGGGTCGTTGGAAGACCCACTTGGTTACGGACGTTTTGTTTGGTATCTTGGCCTGTCAAGAGTTAAAAGATATTTCATTCATGGAAAGTCGTTTTTCTACTTTCTACACGGAGAAAACTTACTGATATAAAATATTGGTAATTTATTAAAAATGGAACTTTAGGCCTTTAACGAATGAATTGACAGGTTTTCTAACAAACTGTCGGTAAAATACGAGTATGTTGTGGGGATGTCGGAACACGTGTTTATAAAAATTCTGATTTTTAAAAATTTGTCTTTATATTTACTAGGATAAGCGCATCTGCGTGAACACATGTTCATATATATTCTGAATGTAATGATAATTTGTTAGAAAATGGGGTGTAATTACGTTTTTAACGGGATTTTAATAAATCAGCATACTCATTTTACGAATGTCGGCACATTTGGGAGGCGGGTTTGGGTACCGCCGCCCCGGGAACCATTTATTGGATAACCAACACCTCTGCCATAGGTCACCCTAAGTGGTTCGCTATGTTTGATAATTTTGTGTGTTCAGAGCCTGCCCACCAGCTGCGTGGGTGCCAGATCGGGAGAGGCTGTTTTGCTAGCTCCAACGGGTTGTTTTATGCTGGTGTTAGTGTATTATGTATGTAAGAAAAGGATAAAAGCGAAGAAAAACACAGGTTTAATACAGATATTAATCATTTTACTTTAATAGCTTTAGAAATTGTTCAGAGTGAAGACAATATAATGATATGAACAATAATAATAATGTTTATAGTTTTAAACTATGTACTGGCTAATATAAGTATATACACTCTAATCGTAACTTACGCTTTAACTACATAAAAAATGGAGATATTCATAGAAGACTGGGACATATTATTATTAATCAATTTATCATACTTCAATCTATATTTAAAATTAGCTATAAATCATTCCATTAATGGCATGGCATGTAAATGCTCAAGGTGGACCTTATAATAAATCTTACCAACAGAAATATATGCAAACGATTTCAACAGGCTAATAAAAACAATGCTTAGTAATTATTAATACTTACAAAACCAAATGAGAACATGACCATACTTTATTCAATTGACAACTTTAAGCTTTGCAATTAAACCAATCATCCTTCACATTCAACACATAAATAATTACACTTTTTACACACATTTTGGTGAGTTTTACAATCAAAAGATTTGCTTCGACAAAATTAGTATTCTTGTAAAATAATGTACATTGAACCTATGAGTTGCTTTTCAAAATTATTATCATTACGATTCGGAGATTTTTCAGTTGCACAGTAATACAAAAACAAACAATTTCGCATCTTTCTACATTACCCGTTTCTTTCCGAAACCTTGTAAACAATACATTTAAAAACAAACATCAAATTTACAAAATTAATTGGCAGGTTTTGTGACATGATAAAATAAACGAAGAAAAAATGTGTGATCTATTGCAACTATGTTTAACATTAAATTGATTGTTGATAAGAGCAATGTAACACATACAAATATTAATCGTAAATTTGACAACAAAGCGTTCATTTCGATGATTTTTTTTAGGCCTTCGAATTTATTTTTCAAAATATTGACTTTATCAGTACAATTTGCACATGGTTTTAGTAATAAAACATCAGAAAATTAAATGAGGAGTTTATAAAACTTTCGGTTAACCATTCATTCGAATATATTCTTTGTTAAAATTTGGTTTATTACATAGATATTAGATAAATATATTATATTAAAAAGCTATTTGTCTATGATTTATATAATTACAATTAAATTTGCAAGGATCGGTTCCTCTGAGATATCTACACACGTCTGATGTGACGTACAATAGTCTATCCAAATTATAATATATTTATAACGTTATTAATAATATTAAATGATTCAATTATGTAATACAATGCAAATCTGAATTTAATCTTAATAAATTCTGGCATTTATTATTATTTCTCTTGGCATTTGGATATTATTTAATATATTGTTTGAATTATTTACATTTACAACAATAACTATAATAATACATCAAGTGATATCTTACACCACTTCCTAAAAATGTTTTTGATATTATTTCATAATAATATATATTGAAGGTTCTTATAAACTATCGATATGCTTTTGAATTAATTAATTACATATTTTCAGATAATGTGCATTTGATGTGTAATTTATCAATAATTAAATGTCTTAAGTGCCATCATTGTATTACAAAACTCACCGATCTTTGTTTAATTTATTTAAACACAAACTTTGTTTTTTTAAATTTTATACATTCTTGATGTTCGTCTCCAATATTTTTGGATTTTTGGGTAATTAGTAAGTAATAGATTTATGTACATTGAAATAATTAATGAAGAAATATAGTGACTAGGCAGTCTTTTTTTATAGATGAGTTAAAAGTATAGAAAAATAACGTGCAGAAAATAAAAAATAAAACAACAATAATTTTAATAATGCCGAGGCAAATGTTTATTTTCTAAAATTTAAAATCATAATAATAGAATATGAATAAGTAAGAATAGAAATAACTTTGTGTGACAAGTTATAAAATGATAACAAATAATAACTAGGAGCTAATTACAGTACGGGTCCCGGTGGGAACACCTAAAGGTGACATTTAAATGAAATCAACATTTCGAGGTGATTAAATGATCACTTTACTTATGATTTACCGGGGGTTTGTTCGATGAAAGATTGCACTTTTTACTTAACGATATTAAATATAATATTTTTAGAGGCGAGAGTTTCACTAACTTTTAACGATACATTGTTAAAACAAAATATAATCACGAATTACTTTTTAGTCGATAAACAAGAGTCTTTGGCCAACACTTCTGGAACACGAAAATTATCTTATCAAATACGCTTATGTTGATTAAGCCTTTATTTTTATTATCAATTTAATAAAGAGACTTTTCTCACTTCTCTAGGGAAGCCTCTAATAACAATATGTACCTAATCGACGGGCGCCCAACAGACCGGCCAGAACCAGTCACTCTGACCCGCACATCACAGTTACTTGGGTCCTTCATCCACAATCACTTCCCATTTCTATCTCCTCCAGGTCCTCTCGGCATGTAAATATTACACAGTTCGCCCTCTTCGCTACCCTAAGATCTGAAATGCTAAATGATAACACCCGCTACTGGAGATTACATACATCACTCGGAGATTCCCCATTTAAAAATATGCATATTTAGTATGTTAGTAACGACACCCTAGTAATGCTAGGTAATGCCCTCACTCAGGTTAACAACCGGCGGAACTGCGACAGTTCCTCGACGCGCTAAAATCTCTACGGAATTCATTTCTATAAATATTATAAGATAAAGCGAGTACGATTATATTTATCAGTACGTATGTGTGGGAAGTTTCTTTTATTAGCTAACCTAACTTTATTAGAATATAAAATAAAACAATGTCTCTTTGATATTTTAACTAGATTTGTCTAACTTATATTACAGTGTTTTAATATTCACAACTTTGCCGGTCAGGGACACTTTAGTAGTCCCATCGGTCAGTGTCCACCTCCGTCTTTATAGCCTCTTCGTGCGGGGCTGGCGGGGGGGCAGGCTGGGAGGGAGCGGGGGGTGGCGGCTGCGGGGTGTGAGAGGGCGGGGAATGTGGGGAGAGGGGCGCCGCGGCCGCCTCCCCCTCTCCGGTCTCGGCGCCCGAGGGCTCCACTCGCACCGTCCTCTCGGCCGCCCTCCTACCGTAATCCTCCGTCTGCATGACGCACACGCCGTTGATGATGACCTCGTCAGGGTTGGGCGGGCGCTCTTTGTTGTCGTCCTGCCATTCGGGGTTGACCCACTGCGGGGCGGCGGGCTTGCGGCGCGAAGAGCGGGGTCCAGCTGCAGCGGCTCGGGGTGTGGAGTCCAACTTGTCTCCTTCCCCGTCACCCTCTCCGTCTCCTTCACAATCCATCATGCTGCGTTCGTCCATGGAGTCTTCAGACCCCATATTGCTTTCGACATCGTCATCTTCGAAGTCATCACCATCGTTTTCTCTCTTCAAGGGCATGCTCAGGTCAAGTCCGCTGATTTGTTCCTTGACTACTCCGAGAGCCAGTTCAGCGTCACCGGGCGGCATCAGCCCGCGACCGAGAAGAGCCGCAAGGTTAGAGTTTGCGGCAAAGTAGGGCGGGTAGGGCAGGGGCACTCCGGCCAATCCCAGCCGTTCCTTCTGCAGTTCCAGCAACCGTTGGTTGAGCAGAAGCCGGAACTGAACGGGGTCAAACGGCGCCTGACTGCCGGCCTGCTCTCGGGCGGGAATGTCTCCAGCACCTCCACTGTGGGGCACTTGCTGCTTCAGCCTCATCCGGTGATTGTGGAACCAATTAGTTATGGTCCTCGTGGAAAGACCGAGTTCAGTGGCGAGGAACTCAATGGTGGCCATATTTGGATAGGGATCCAGGGCAAACGCCAGGCGAAGAGCCTCTTTTTGCTCTTCGCTGAAGAGTACTCGCTGCTTCTTAGCGGAAGGTGGGCCTCCAGCATGGGGACTCGGGGAAGTTGAATGATAAAACTCAGCGGTATCGTTGGAAGAAGTGTCCGAACTATTGTCTTGTCCACCCGGTCCAGTGGAGCGTCGCCTCTTATTCGCTTCCCGTCGCTCATTTTTCAGAGCTTGGAGCCTGTCGATATTATGGGCATCGCTAAGCCAGAGCTGCATTCTGATAAATGGCTCTCGGCCTTTTATGCTGAGCATGTGCCAGGGCTTCGGTTTGGAGAGGAGTTCGCTAACAGATCCTTGAGACAGACCGAGAACCGCCTCTCCGAAGATCTTTTGACCGATATTGTTGGCGAGAAGAGCTTCCTTGATTTTGGTGGTGATAGTTTGGGTGTCGAGGTCTTGGGTAAGTGCGGCCATCTCATAGACGCTGGGAGAGATGTGCTGGTGTAGGGCGCGCATGACAGAGCCCTGGTGCTGGTGTGGCGGGAGGGGTGAATGGTGGATTGGCGGTGGTGGCGGTGGGGGCGCCTTGACGCCGTGGTGGAACTTGTGTTCCTGGAGGGAGTCGGGCTTGAGCTGCAGCGCATGGTGCGGCGGGAAGCCGGGCGGGGTGAGCAGCAGCGGGGGTGGGCCCCCCATCATGGCGGCATGCTGCTCCTGTTGCATCTTGCTCAGCAGTTGGGAAGCATCGGAGATCATTTTCTGAGTGGGCTGCATCGCTTTACTCAAGTTGGCGGGACATTCTGAAAAATATAAAACAGATTGTTAGATTTGTTTTTCGAAAACTTCGAAAGAGAGTTGAGAGAGGAAAAGATAAAATATTACAATAGCGTAATTTTTTGGGTTAAAAAAAATATTCTAACGAGTGAATTAAAATAAAATCGTGAAAAACTTTCAGTAAAAGAAGAAGTTATATGAAGGGTTTAAAATAATGTAAAATACTAACGTGGTATACCGCCATAACTGCCAGTTCTCATGAGCTTTTCAGGAGCGATCTTGTATTGAGACGCGACCAGTTTATGTACAGCATTGTCGTCTTCCAGAAACATCTTCATTCTGATGAAGGGCTCTCTCCCCTTCTGCGTCAGCATGTGCCAGGGCTTTGGTCTCGCAAGAAGGTCGCTGACGGAGCCTTGGGATAGTCCCAGGACTGATTCTCCGAAGAGTCTTTGGCTAATGGAGTACTGGCTGAGGGATTCCTTGACTCGCCGTACGATGTCCTCGGTATTGAGGTTGTTGAAAAGGTCGAACTGTTGCTGGGTGATGGGAGGAAGGACAGCCTTGAGGGGGCGCTGGGAGGGACTGTGGTGGGTCTGGTTGGAAGGCTGGGAGATGAGACTATTGGTGATGGAAGCCATGCGTTGGAGCGGACTGGCAGCTGCTGCTCCGGAGAATTCTTCACCTGGAGTGATAGCAGGAGGAAGGATATTGTTTCCCAGCGGACTGGACGCAGAGGATCCCGTGGATTGTTGTGATCCAGGTTCAAGTTTGGGTCTGACGAGGCTGAAAGCGCTTCCCGCGTGTCTGATGGCTTCTTCGGCATCGATCGACTTTTCCTTATCGTCTGTGATTCCGTTCATCTTCATGGCTTTTTCCTTTGGCAATGAGAGGTCTTGCACGGCAGCCGCTGCTGCTCCTCCATTTAGGTGAGTGTTCTGGTGGTGGTGTTGAAGAGCCAGGAGTCCAGGAAAGCCAGGAGGGAGTGCCGGGGGGATGCCCTGTGGCATGCCCGGTGGGAGACCCTGACCTGGTCCTTGCAGCTTGGCCAGCTCGCGGTGGTAGGCCTCTAGGGCCATGCGGATGTTGTCATCCGGGGGACGTTGCTCCATGTGCTGCTGCGGGCCACTAAGGTAATGGGGAAAGAAAAAACTAATCGTTAGCTCTAGTTTGCTGTCCTCAATTCATTTTAGACTTTTAATACAGACAAATATTAATAAAATAAAACAGAAAGCGAAATTCACAAACGAAAGAGTTCAAGGAATTCAATAATTCATAAGGTCTACGTATTTCATAGTGAATAAGAATGTGATATTAGATTCAGAGAATCAAACTTCCTTTGTTCGGTATCCTGGTTGCTTATAATCTAGGTAAATGTATTTCATAGAGAGTTAGTATGCATAATTACCCAGGGAAACCTTCTCTGGGCTGCCGCATGTCCTCCATCCTCCGGCCCATGAGCTTGGCAAGCTCCTCCTGGTAGATCCTCACCACCTTCTCCTGAGGAATGTCGTCGTTCTCGTACTTCTTCAACCTCCTGTTCTGGCTCGAATCCTGGTAGCGAAAAAACAAAAAACGTTGTTAGAACTTAGAACACAAGATTAATTTGTCAGAAATCCACTGCGAATTGCTGGCATTGCAATATTTGTCATCTTTTTATTTGCAACACTATATTCAGTCCTCTTAACATTGGGTTTTCCACATTCACACTTCTTCCAATGTTAACATACTTCTCAAACTCATTCAGTTATATTCGTCATTTCAAACTATATTGCACAGTGTTTTCGTACTTTCAATTAAAAATTTCATAACTTTGGACACACTTAGAGACTAATCATTTTAAAGAGCGCACGATTGAATGCATTTGTGCCCACCGAGAGTGGTTTAAATTGATTGTAAATAGTTTGAAACACCCGCCCGCAATCCCCTCTTACCCCGCAGTAGTCCTACGATATAGTCCACCACTGCACATAACATGATTCTGCTGTACATACATCATTAAATCACTCTTCAAACATACTTCGTTCATCCTAGATAACTGTAGATTTTTAAGAAATAAGCACTGCATTCTCAGCATAAATATAAGTGAAATTAAGTACTTATTTTAGCGACCAAATCCACAACTTTCAAATTCTTAAAGCATTCGCAAATCCATTATAGAATACAGTGTTTTCTGTATTGCCTGTCATTTCGATTCGTAACATCAATCAGTTAGTTTTTTTCTTACCTTATTGGAGAAAGGAGATAGACACTGTCCATGAGGAGATTTGGAGTCATCATTGCTTCGCGAGTCCTCATTTGGGGCTGGGGTCCTCATCATCTGAGAGGCCTCGGAAAGGATGTGTGCTATCCTTTCCTCGTTCATGTCACCCGAGTCTCCTCGCCCGAACGGGGGCATACCTTCCTTGCCTGGTGAAAGATAACAACAAGCGGTTAGTCAATGAAGATTAATCATTAATATACTAGCATCTTAAAGTTACATTACTAGAGCTTAGATCTTATGTTATGGGAATCTTAATCTTAGGCTCGGTTGTTTCAACCGTGTTAAGAGCCTAAACCGATGGTTAAAATCTATGGCAATTTAGTTATTTTATCGGTTATTACAGCTGCCTATTTTAAAAGTTAGAACGGATTAAAAAATTGGCTAAGTAACCACAGTATTTTTAGCACGGTAAGATGTTTAGATATACCATAGACGAAAAACTGAGCATTTATTCAATACTGCTGCTGAGAGCTTCGTTGTTTATGAGGGAGAGGGAGATATTACAACGGAGCTATCAGCGGTAGATATTTAGCCAATAGTTACAAAAAGCAACACAACGTATTGATATTACATTAGTACTTATGCCAATACTGTTAAATATCAAGAAAATAAACACGCAATTTGACGTTTGTTTTGTTACAAAGCATCACCTAATAATCACCCATTATCGCAAGATAAATTGATGAATATTCATAAGGCGAATGAAATAATATAATATCGGAGGAAATGCGAGCAGAATAAATTCGCATGAACAGTGAACAGGGTAGGTACTAGAATGGAATAATTTCCACTCGGTTAAGTATCGAGTTCCATTTGCCGCAAAGGAAATGCAGACAATAAACGAACCTTAATGAATATTTAACATCTCAAATGACATGAAACTCTATAAATACGAGCTGTAAATTGTCTATGGATCATTAAAAGCTAACATGTTGATGTTGGAAGTAGACGGCCTTTTATTTATATCGAAACAATCATCGGTGTTCAGTACTTAGTACTTATCATCAATGATCGGCGACGGAGAGGATCTTTTACGTTGATGTTCGATAAATGTCTCGAGTGCTTCTCACACCGAATCAAATGCCTAATAAAATGGTTGTTATTTTTAACACGTTTATTGCCGAACACATTAGCACCCAATAGAATTCAGACTGCGGTGGAGTTATCCTTAATTTTAGAACATAAAGTCTATCGCGAAAGTTCGGTGACAGCTTGATCGAACGCGTAAAATTCGCGCCGCTATAAAGTTGGCGATTTATCCGCGAGATGTCTCCGTCACTTTGCCGCCAGAATTTGTTTTGTCAACACCCGCGGAGTGTCATGTCACTTGAATATCCTCCCACGCTGTATTGTTTTGAGAGCGGACGCATTGTGCACCGAAATAGAACAATCTCAGCGGAGCCGGTGATGCACTCCGCATCATGTTTGATTTCGATTAATTGCGGCCGTTAGGGGATTTATCGGCGGGATTTGTTGCGACGCGTCGCCATCTCGCGGCAGGATTTGCAAACTCAGCCAATAATGGCCGCTATTTAAAGTGGCTGCCTTTTGTTTTGATTCGCGGTTGTATAGCAATAAACAAACTTGAAAGCTTCTGCAGTGTTCGGTTTCAAAATAAAACTCAAGACGCCGAGAATTTGACAAATTCAAGGGATCAGAGCCCAATGAAAGCATTAAACAAGCAAACGGAATTTTAACTTAAGTGGCCAAAATCATTGTTGACCGTCTTTAATTCGTTCGTATCGTAATCCAGCGAAATGGTACTAAGAGTTCTTGAATTTATCTTTTTGTTTTCACAAATAAATTGTCCGCCCGGACAGCTGCATTAAAACCGATAATAATAAATCCCGGCGGTTTAAATCCTGCTAAAATAGTCATCGCGTGGTCTCAAATAAGAAGTGAAAATATTTGAGAAATTTATGGAGAACGCTTTTTGAACTCAAAGATGACATACTTCAGGAGATCTTCCCCTTGACGTCAGAGGCGTTATATTGAAGGAAGAATTACGCCCGCAACTGAAAACGAAATTACGAAAGTGGGGAAACAATAATTCTAGACGAAAACGATCTGGTTATACACTTAAAAGTATCAATTATTTATAAAGATATTACATGACGCAAACACACATGCCATCTTGCGGCTTGTGACATTCCAAGGAGGATCTAAATCTCCAGCAGTTTTGCTGTGGTTAACATATCATGTTATTCGCAGTTCTTCGTTAGATGCATTATGCTTTTGATTAATCACTGGGCAAGAAGTGTTACGAAATAGTCGCAGGCCACTGCCGGTTTTCGCAGCTTTATGCAAATAATTATTATTGTGTCGTATTTTAGGACACTGGATTCCATATTCCATGCAATTTGATATTCAAACAAACTTGTGGAAATCACTTTGAGGTCATCATGTTGCTCTTTTCTTGTGCAGTTTTTCTGTTTTCACCCTACAATTACTAATATCAAAAGATTCAGTGTATGTGCCTCCACATCATTCAACTTCTTAGTTTAAGTCTCTCAAACAATGCTTCGCCCTGTAAGTTTATTATGAAGAAGCTATTTTCATGGTCTACTTTCATCCTTGCTACGTGTCCTGTCGAGTAGAGTTATCCCAGTTTCAAAAATCTTTTACGAAAGACTCTGAACAATTTGAACATCAGATCAAAATTGCCAACAATTCGCAAATAATTTATCTCTTCACGAAAGCCTGCATGTCAAACTCTAAATTTAGTGTGCTTTTAAATATTTTTATTTGAATGGCGTACAGAAATGAGTGTTTTGTACGCAACAAAGCGCCATATCTTGATAACAATGCGTACTCACTTAGGCGCCCCATCAAGATAGTGTAAGAAATGTAATCCAACCCGAAAAAAGGCCACCAGCTAATTCCTGTGGCGTGTTGGCCGTTAAAAACATTGTGTCGAAGCCGTTTTCATTGATTGTCGCATTGGAGCACTCTCCACCCAACACGGGCATACAGTAATGTCCTTCCAGCGAAGATATTGATTTATGCTAATTTCTTATAAAGCACACACAGTTGTATCAAAGGCGTCTGCATAGAAACCTTGCAGGGATAGTGTGTGGGGGTTTAATGATTGAAATCGCGTGCCCGATAATCACCGGCACCCATTTTATACCATTTCAGCCCCCGCTCCCGGGCAAGAAGTATTGCATGTCATTTGGTTACGGGGTGGATTCCCAAACTAGCTTGAAGGGTTGTCTGAGGCCTGGAGGGTGGAACAGAGGTGCCCACCCAGTGTTCTGTATAACTCCATGTATTCTGTAACTCCCGGTGTTCTGTAGCATTCTGTGTGCTTTAACACTCCGTATACTGATCTCCCCGTATTCTGTGGCACCGTGCGTTCTGCAGCACTTTTAAAAATGTCCATATTGAAGCCTAATTAGAATCAAATTCAAAACACAGGTGATTTGAATAATTGTTTTCGTATTGATGATCAATCCGTCTTCTGCTAAATGAACTAAGTATTTGATGTAAAGTAATATAACAAAAATGGTTTGACGGCAGGGACACCCTTTAATAAATCAATGTTTTAAAAACAAAATAAATGTTTTAACTCCAATGTAAGTTGAAGGAATTTATTAATATCATTGATTAAGATGTTATAGCAGTTACCTATGCCATTGTAAGTGGCGTGTTCAAAATTTTAAATACCGTCCAAACAAAGAAAATACTACAACATGGCATTATATGCAGCATTGTAGCTTTCCTAGTAAGGTAAGTTCAAGGCCCAGTCGATAGGCGTGATATATATACACTGTATTAAGGGTATTACAGTGTGCCCAGTTTACAAAATTATTTAATATTCCTCCCGGCTACATTATAGCTTTTCACACCCCCCCCCCACATTTCTTAGCCCTTTTTATTGAATGTTTGATTTACTCCTATATTCAAAGATAACGCCGCCGGCTTTCACGGAAACAAAAGAAAGCCGCGTTAAATTAAAAGAATTAACAGCTTTAAAATTTAAATTTGACATTTCGTGCATTGAAAGAACGTGCCCGTAAAGATTACGGGATCTGCGATAAATTTAAATAAATGAGTGCATAGAAAAAACACTCGGTAGATGGTAAGTACCAGAGACATTGTATTGCTGCGTAGGTACTGCATAGAACTTCAGCATTTTCGATAGCTTGACGGTTTAATGCTAGGTTAAATGCACATTTGATATAGAATATTGTATTTATCTAATTAGATAAATTCCGTATCTGCAATTGGACAGCTTATTGTGAGAATGCCAAATAATCGAGTTTGCCACATTTCCGAGCGGCCATTTCGAAGGGGTTTTCTGAAATCAAATTTCCACTTTGTCTGCCGTCCTATTAGTGTTGTGTTCTGAAGTAATTCGGCGCCAAAACGAACATTCGATCTTTTTTTCAGTCGCTGCCAACTCTCGCGTGCTGGGAAAAACTTGAAAATCATCGTCAATCATTCGACTGTTCCATTACCGAACGATATTTGCAATCAGCTTAAAACAACCTACCCCCCTTTGATTAGAAATGTATAAGTGAGCTTTGTTTGATTACCGCAGGCGGGTAGGTACCCAACTACCTTATGTACACCCACCTGAGCCCTAATTCACTTATTTTTGCCGACTTTGATCGCAGTTGGAATGTTGTGATGTGTTTCATTAGTCAAGTTGGGAACTTGCCAGTGAGATAATAGGTACACATTATATTATCACGCAGTGTACCTAAATTGATAACTTTTCACACTAGGTAGGTACTTTACGAAGAACTTAAAAAATATACAAAAACGTATTATTAATACAATACTATCGCATAGGCTGAAAACGTGAATTGAAAAGAAGGTAATCGATTTCAAAAGGTAATTCAAAATAGGAATGATATTAGAAATTCAAATGAAGGAGGCCTTCTGTTCTGAGGGGGGAGGGGTAAAACTGTTTTGTATTTCTGACAGGCCTTTGTCCAATTTAGAAATTTCGATCGGCGGCTAATTTTTTTATGAAGGCAAATAATAAGGAATAGATTTACATTGCGTGTTTTTATCACTTAGCAGTCGATTGATTGATTAAACGAAGACTCGGTGAGGTCTTCATTTGATAATTGTCGGGTAATGGTTGATGATGATCAATGAAAATCATACAACTATTTTCAATGTCGTGGAAGTTTGATAGTTTAGAATAAAATTGTTTAATACAGGATGGCATATTTGAGATTTGTGGTTCTTTTCTTCTAAGAGATCTTTTATTGTCGTTAAGCATTTGTGTAATGTAAAATAAGTGCATTTCTTACGCAATGAAATTTAACGTCTTATATATGATAATGCATTTTCAAAATAAATTTCCACAACAGTGACAGAGTTTTGAAATATTTCATGTATGTCGGACACTAAAGCATCGCATTCAAAACGTGGTATTATTGTGCATTCTCGTTGAATTAACCGCTAAATATATCAAAGGATTCTTATTGTTTTAGTTTAATTCTTGCATTAGTTGTTTTAGTTGATTTTCTTCAAGAGGAGGCGATTATCTTTCGGTAACAACTGTTGCAAGGTTGTCTTCCGAACGGCCGCCATCTTGAAATGTCGTTTCCCTCAACCGGCCGAAATTAAATGCACAATGAGAGGACGAGATTTTGGCACGGCTTGCCGCGGGGTCGACGATCGCCCCTTGCGGTCGCATTGACAAATAATCTCGCACTGCAAATTGCAAATCGCAAATCACACTGCGAAATGCAGGCGAAATCGCCAAACCGCAAGAATAACTCACTACACGCGTGACAAGATATTCGATTTTTTAACTCAAAGCGGAATCATGCACCAGAAAAAAATATAAACAGATTAAGAACCAGGTTTTTAAAATTTTAAATACGCCCCTAGTTCTAAATCGATATTTTTTATTTTCGATAAGATTATTCCATAATTAAATACTAGGTAGTTTCACTACCTAGTTCTTTATCGTTAAAAAGTAATTGTATTTTTGAATTATTCGAATACCACAGATTCAATGACAATAAGATGGAATTCCAAATTTTTATGTAAACATAAAAAAGAGATAATGGATACATAGCTAATTTATTATCTTCATGTCAAAACGTAAAAAGATGTTTCTGTCATAGCTTAAATATATTAATGTATTTTGCCATGTAACGAAAGCTTGACACTGGGAAGCTGCATTAAAAAAAAAACAAATAAATAATAAACGCCATTTCTCTCCAATTACCCGGTCCTCCGTTTTGCTGGGAGCAAGAAGTTGATAAAGTGATCATTGGCGATTGTGAAAGAGAAGAAGCATGTGGGAGGATGGCCGACATGTTTATGTGGTCAAAGCTAAGACAAACAACGCATAGAGGATCATGCGGAAATTCTGCAGCGGAATATAATTAGTGTAATGTGGAAAACAATATTTGTCATCGTTTGCCGCCGATTCTATCCCTGTCCGCCCTTTTCCATTTCGGTTACTCGGGTAGGTACTTAAACATTTAACTAAGGCCCGTTATATCAGTAATTTTTAGCAATGGTATCAGTCGGCTTATCTTGTCAGGGCTCCTACCAGAGAACAACTTGACGGATGTAAATTAGATTTTTTTCTATGACTTTTCTGGAGTGTTTTCAGAATGTTTTTATCTATGAAATACACATTCGACAGTTGCCGTTTTATCACATTCTTCATTCAAATATATATGAATTACGAATAATATAATATAAGTAATGAAATTCAACGTCTATTCATAATATCCCTTCAGTACATTACGCACACTGTGAATGAAGTCGCAAACATGCTAATCTTGTAGAGAAAAGAAAACACAACAACCCAGAACGAGCTAAGCTCGTTAAGAATGTCTTAGCGGAGAACTGAACCGCGGCGGTCGAGCCAACTATGCCCGGGGTCAGACTTTAGCATTTAGTGTCAACAGATGGCGTTATATCAACAAAAAGACGACACTAATTTGTTAAAAGACATAAATAAAAATGATCCTCATTAAAAATAGAAGCACATTATCGTAATGAATTACATTACATAGGGGTAATGAAATTTGTACAGCATTTTCTGTTTAGCCATTAACGCAATTACCTTCAGCGCTAAGTCTTTTAAAGTACGAATATGAAGCTTTGAAATACACTTAAATAAAAAATATGTATGTTTGAAGCAGCTAAAACTATAGAGTGAAGAATTCTGGCGTAATGAAAACAAACACATCATGTCTCCAAAAAAAATCCAAGTTAACGCATCTGTTTTCAGTTCTTTAAGTAAACTGAATCAGGAAATATGGAGCTTTGAAATATCAACATATTTGTATAAAAATAAGGCAAGACGCGGTATAGATCCTTGCATATTCAATATATTCCATTTTCAATACAATCGCATTCAAAGTCGGGTAGTAAAGCTTCAGTCGTGTCATCTCACATAGATCAAAATCCATTAAGTAACTCAATGCTAGTCCATTGAAGAATTGATGGAATCATTAACAGCGATTCGCCAATCAAAGACTGCTAATGATCTTAGCCGGTAGCCGAACCCGAACTCCCTAAGTCGTAAAATCAGCAGTAACCATGGCTCAATGGGATAACCATCTAACCAGCCGTGATTAATATGCAATTCAAATCGCGAGCAATAAAACCGACAAGTTATTTTAACTGTTTTATAACTACGACGCGCAGACGGTTCGATGGTTAACTTAGTTGCATATGGATTAGCATTGAACGCGAATTGTTAAAATGTTATATAGCTTCTGAATAATGTTTATAATTCGCAATTGTCTTGTATCTACAGCGCGTGAAGAGAATTTTATTAGCTTGAATTTTTATATGCTATAAAAACCTGTATTGTAATTTTCACGCTTGAATCTCAACTATAAACCGGCAAATACTATCTTACCGTGAGCCTTGGCGACTTGAAAATTGCACAGCTTAATATGTCAAGAATTTGAAAACCAACGCAACTATTTATAGCTCGGTAGGTAAATTATGACCTAAGTTATGGAGCTTTTGACAGACGAGAAAAATAAGTAGCCATATTGTTTTTTCTAAATATTTTTGGTCTCATTTGAATTATAGTCTCCGATCTTAACGCGTTAAACACAAATAGTTGTCTGTATGTTTATTTTGTATTCAAGTTATTAGATTATCACTAAACAATAGGCTAACTAATAAACTACAATCTCATTTCGATTTGCAAAGACACATCGGCCTCAAACACGGCAAAGTTCGGAAGTTCGATAAATCATGGCCACCCTACGGATAAACTAATATTCATTGGTGTTAATAATATTGTGATGTTCGGAAAAGTTGGTGCGGATGCGATCACCATAACATCGAGGGGATTCGGGACACAGCGGAGACCCAAACCAATTAGCTGTAGTAAGCGGACGCCATCTAGTTTTCCCTCGAGGAAGCGGTCAAACGTTGTGTGAACTTTGCTCAAAATTTGTAATATTTTTATAAACTAAGTAAACTAAGATATTAGTTTAAAATTATAAGGATATACAATAAAAAGTTAATAATTATTATTGATTTTTTCTTTTAATAAACAATATATTTTTATTCTCGAATTTGCGTTTTTTTCCTTAAAATATGAATGAAATGGTGTTAAGAATCTGTAATTTGCGATATAATCTCTATCACGTTAGTCTATAACGACTTTGCCTACAATGTTATCCTGAATATAGCGACATTCTGTATATTTAAAGTAATTTTAATTTACATTTCTTATATTATGTTTAAGTTTTTTTTATTATTACACAATCATTTAAAATGTATTTTAAAACTTAAAAAAAGGTAGCACCGACATTAACTTTGTGTGTATATTGCCACCAAATGTAGATAAAAAGCATTGTCAGCAAGTTTGCAAGCAAAGCAAGTTTGTACAGCGCCCTTGAGGTGATTTTGCACAAAAACGGCGCTATACAAGTCATCCAATTATTATTATTATATTTTTATTATTATTGTCGTCGACAACGAGTCTATCTGCCGAGTTTCAGCTTTATCATATGTCCAAGATTTGCTTTAATTCATCACCGAAAAAAATGAATTTCAAATAGATGTGGGTAGTTAAAAAAGTTCTGTTCAGTAATTTTATGGTTTTTTAAACGTTTGAAATGAAGCGTAAATCTTGCTGTATAATGTTAGTCAAAATAATAAATAGAATTAAAAATCCCTTAAAGTTAGGTTAGGTTAGGATTAACAACAGTTTTCCTATCGACAAATGATTAGGACTCATATATCAACCCCCGCTCCTAATGCATCGGTACATTTCGGAGACATCCCTATTACAAGTAGGTACAAACTGGACGGGGTTTTGAACCCTCGTTAGTCCATTACAAGCGACGCTCTACCACCAGGCCGACGGGCTATCGCCAAACTTCCTGGGTCATTAATGGGAATCAAATTTGCACCAAACATGGACATTTCGGGTAAGTTACTTGCTTTGTGGTTTGCAAACTGTTTTCTATACGGGTACACCTTACTATGGTAACGTATTCTGTTAAAGTAGAATTATTCTGTTTACAGAAAATAAATATCAACAAATTACCTAATTACTTTTTTCATGCCGTCCAAAATTTGTAAATTTACATTAATTTATTTTAATTCATATTTGAAAGCCTTATAGCTCATCATGGAAATTACTTAACGAGCTAAAAGTGCGTTGACTTGGAAACTCCAGTCATAAAAAGCTGTACAAATTTCATTACGCCAGTGTTCACGCTTTGAGAGTTTTTGTTGCTTCATTGAGTAAACAACGTTACAAGCTTATATAAGTCAGTAGTTGTAAGTCACTAGATACAAGTCTGTAAGGCACTAGTTTGCCTTAGTTGTAAGTCACTATTAAAAATAGGTCTTCGATGTAAGTCGCTATTTATTATGCAATGTACCTATATATTTGTACTGCGCCCTAAAGGCGATTTTCACGAAAACGGCGCTATATAAATCAGCCAAATACTATGGACTTATGTATTGTTTTGTGAATAATAATAATATGGAATAATAATAATAATAATAATCATTTGAATTAATATTTAAAAAGGTATAAATTTTCGTTGACTGAAACGATGCAATAATGAGTCAAAGAAAAGGTTAGTAATGAAATATATAACAGCAAATAGCTAAACCTTACGAAATAGCTATAACAAGAAAATGAATCAGATTGTGCTGGAAAAATATTTGATTTTCGAACTGCGATATTGTGTGTCGTCATAAAGATAAAGAAATATCTGCGCTCAAATCGTTCCCGCCAATAACATATCACGAATTCAAATCCGGAACACAAGTCTGTATTGCCATTTTCTTTTGTCCCTTTGTATCGTTTGTATAATTAGTCCGGCCGGTGTTGCCATGTACCGGGGTAGAAAAACCGACAGCGGAGGACAGCGACGTATTGGAAAAAGAAAGCAGAGAAGTCGGGAAAATTTTACCGATTTGTTCTATCAATGGTCTGGTCAATTAGCTGGCAGGGAGAGAGAACAATGTAACTTTTTAAAACTGAAGAAAATTGTAGCAATTTTAAGTTAAATTATGTTTAGTAGGTACTGTTACAATTATTTAGAAATTTAAAAATGTTGTTTTACAACTAAAAAAGGTAGGTGGGTACACAAAATGTAACAGAAATTATATAGGGTGAAAGGGTGATTTAACGATGCATCTCAGTGAACATAATTTATTTTAAGATTATTTTAATGAACAATCTGGCATTTTTAATGATATCTCGAATAAATCCAGAATGGAAAAAATAAGTTTTTTTAATCTCATATTAATTCAGATTTGAACAAATAAGCAGTTCAAATGTCATATAAAAAAGATATACATTCAAATCTCCCATGTTTGGAAAAAGAAGCATCTTGTTTTGTAAAATAATATTAAAAAAAAACAAAATTACATATAGGTTCAGCTTTGAAAAAATATGCTTTTCCAACATCGTACATGGGATAAAAATGAGGATTACTAATTTATTAAAAATCTCTTCAAATTATTCGTAATCCGGTTAAAAACGGGATTGCAAGCCCTTAACGAATGAATTGATAGGTTTCCCGATAAACTTTTAGTAAAATACGAATGTATTTGACGATGTTAGAAAATGTATTCATGAAAATCCTAATATTTTCGCATTTCGTCATTATATATTATCGAGGCAAATGCAGGATTAAAAGTTTACCAGGAAACTTAATTCTTCATAAATTAGCAATACTTATTTTTCTCCGTGTAAAAGTTCAATTTTGAAAAAAGAAGCTTTTCCAATTCAGATTTGAAAAAACAGGACAAATAGGTGTGAAGTATTATTGCTGTCAAATGTGGCGGAATTAGAAATAAAAATGTCTCCATAAAACAGTGATTTAAAAACTGAACAGCAAACATTATGAGCGCACGTCAAAAGACATGAAATAAACGACCAATAAAGAAAGCTCCCACCGTCCGCGTGCTTTTTTCCAAAAAACAATTGACCGGATATGCAATGTTTCAAGTGGAGACCGCGACGTATCCATAAATGATAACTCAGTGATACGTTTGTTCCCTACCCGGATGGAATGGGTGGCCTTTTTCTTTTCATTTTTCACTTTCAGTGCTTTGTAAGTAGAGAGTGGAGACCTACCCGTTTATGTTTCGGTTTCTATGGCTGGTTATTACAGACTATTGAGAAATCAAAAATCCATTAATAAAGGGTTTGTTGTAACATTATACGATTTTAGTGATAAACTAGCGTAGACACGTGAACAATCAAGGGATGGTCTGAATTCTTGACAAATCAGTTTCAATTTTGAAAATGACAACTAAAATAATTTTTTTGTTATAAATATTATATCATAGTTAGGCACTTTATCGCTTGTCTAAATTCTTCAAAAAATAATTTCTAACTAAGAAAATGATACATACATTCAAAGCATATTTGAGTTCAATGAAACAGAGTTACGCAGGAGACATGCACAACGAAATTTCAATGCACCGATTCATGAGCATTTTTATGTGTTCATTTTTTATTAATTGTACGAATATTCATGTCAATAAAATTTATAATATTTTTTTTTACAGAACATGTTTTTAAATGGAGTTGCTTATAATTTTTAAATGGGGCCATATCGACCAATGTGGTCATTAATTTTATCGACATTTAATGCATGTTCACAATGGGCTGTGTTCATAAACGAACGCTTCAAGTTTGTATGACAGTAAAATAAAGATGGCGACAGATAAACGAGCCCGCATCTATGGCAAAGCACACCATAGACAGCGTGATATAACCGATCCCTTTGATAATCTGTCCTCGAATGACCCTGTCCGGTCTCCGCAATATTCCTCCCAACCCTTGTATCAATTGGCCATTGTCTCTGGTACAGATTTATAATTCTTTGTTTGGTCCACCTCGCAATTCCAACCCGATTTTCTCTCGTCTGTCGTTTGTTTTACATATTTTTTCGATGGACAATGCGCCACACTCTAAAAATTGAATCTTTGTTTTTTAACGATACTGTCAAAGGCACGGGACGTTATTCTTTGGATTTGAGGTAAATTTCAAGCTTTTGTCATATGTTGTGGCATATGTTTTCATACGGGAAGATGCATGCAGATGACATATTTTCCAATATTAGTCTCGAAATAGAGAGATGCAGTAACGTAAACAAAACCAAATTTTATTATGTAATTCTCGAATATACATTCTTTGCAACGGAGAGCTGAAATGAAGATTAAAACTATCGGAAGAGCTTCAATCAAATCGATACAATAGTTTTCCAAAATTGTAACTGATTTGTCAAGAACTTAGACTAAACGTGAATATCTCAATAGCATCTGTTTTGAAAAAATGAATTGTAATATTATGACATGGATTGAAAGGGGTAATAATATTATATTATCTTTGTAAAACTTAGATCCAAATAAGTTCGGTTTTTGCCATTTTATTATGCTGCTTTATGCCCGAGCATCCGTCGCGTTTTATCACCGAAACTTTGGCTCGAAAGCGTCCAAGTCCGCGTGTTAGGAAATCCAGTGTTTGGATTTCAAAAGAATCCATCTTTTAGCAGAAGCGGGGCGGCGGCACGGGCGCTTCCGGGCTCCGCAGAGGAAGTAATTCCTGACGAACGATGCTTTCACGAACTTTAGAATTGTGTGACGTGTAGCAAACTCGCCATTATTATAAGGGTATATATATATACGCGTTTTTTCTTGCTAGATCTCGCTTTGTTGGCCCCCGGCGACCCTAGACGCCGGACGCTCCCGCTATTAATTATTAGGCGAGCACCTACGCGATTTTATTGTCCGTTTTGGTGTAATAGTGAGGTTATTTATTTTATAGTTTATTGTTTGCAGGTAAGTAAAAGTACCTACTTTGCAGCATGTCTAAATAATAAATTTATTGTTTTATCTGTGGTATAGCTAAATATGTAGGTGAAGATAATCTATGGTCGTTCTGTTATTTGATAGATATAACAGCACAGGAACGTATGGTTAATAATCCAAATCATTAAAAACGAACGACTTAAAAACAAGAAGTTTTGGCTATATTATCACAGATTTTAAGTAGATTTTTTTATCTATAGGTAAAGCATGCATCAATTAAGCTAAAAATAGAGATAATGACAGTTTTTTGTTGTTGTATCCATGTATGATAGCAACGTAGTTACTTATTTTATAAAACTAAAAATAACCACGTATTTGTTCCAACTGCTTGTCTCGGAGGCTTCATTTTGGAGGGCGGCATTAAAATTATAAATATTTTTGAATTTTCTCAATTCAGGCCTCGATCGTGAGGGGTGGTTCAGAAACGGAACAATACTGTCAGGAAATTGATGTGCCATCATCTCTTGCATAATAAACCCTGAGACAATGAGTAGACCCATCTCCGACGGGGGAGAAAATTTCGGGTTACCTCGTCACTCTAACAAATCGTTTTCAATCATAAATAATAATAAACAGTACGGCGTACCTATCTGCCCCCATCCACCCGCTCTCCCCAATCATCTGAGAGACAAATGACTCGGTGTCTATAACGAGGAATATCGAAAGCTTTCAAGGGGTAGCGCGGGGTGACGGGTCACCGCACGGGGTAATTTTGCATTGTCAACGAAAAAAAGGTTGTTTTTTTTTTAATTTTTGAGGTTAGCCTTTTTCGAATAGGTACAGAAGCTATTATTTATCCGTGATTAAATTTATTATTTTAGAGCAGTTTTTTTGTATTGTCAGAACGAGATAATAATTCAATGGGAGGGGAATATCATATTTCATGCAATCGCTTTCAAGACAGATCGGCGTTCGAAGATTCCGATTTGTACCGCGACGAAGATTGTATAAATTTATTATAAACAAGATAAATGAGTACAAATATTTAAATATTAGTAATAAAAACGCAGGGTCCGGTCGTTTATCTTCGATGGACATGGACACAATCAATTAATCGTGGATTATCACGTCTTGGATCGCGGGCGATCTGTGGAGCCGGGAGGATATGGGCTCAGTTGCGACCTTTCTTTCTGTTACACACGTTGGTTGTAAGACCGAAGGAGAGGTCGGAACGGAACTATCGGCGGTAGGCCTTTAGCTTAGGTGATACGGGCAACGCCGGGTGAGGTGGCTATTCGACACCAAGAGCGCCGAATGGGAGATAAATCTGCCAGATTTGACAGTAGGCGCAGTGCCAGCTTGTTTACTGACCGACTCGCGCACAGGGGTGCATTCAGATGCCGCAATAACCTAAATAACTTGCGTTTGCCAATAACCTAACCTAACCTAACCCAAGTAAACGAATCGGTTTTACGTCAAATATTATTAAAAACTGTATGAAAATAAAGACAATGAATACAAATAACATTTTTATAAAATTTAATTAATATTTTGACGGTCAACAACTTATGATAGAGATGACTCGAGATGCGCGGTCAAAGTAAGTGTGTTAACTTCAGAATTCTTAATAGAATGAGCTGTGTAAATTTCATGACGTCAGAACTCACTGCTAGGGAGTTTTTGATGCTTCAGGAAATAATAAATAATACAGATTTGAAGCTTTGGAAACAGTGAAAATTATTTCATTATTATCCTTTTGTATTGAATTAAATGAAACTTTAACAAGCTGGATTAAAATCAAATTATAATTATTTGTGGCTTCTCCCCTGTTCAATAATATCAACTGCAGGCCAAAACGATAAATCTCAAAGACCAAAAGTACGCGGCACTAAGGATGCTGGTCGCATGGATCAGTCCTCTTTCCTCGCAGTTGTGGGAGGCCTCTTCTCAGAAAGGGCACCGATATTAGACATTATTTTCGGTGTGAAATGACATTATTCACTTAAGCAAAGACATGGTTGAATGATGACCCCATCGCATTATTTGTGGTCAAAATATAGATCTGAATATAATCGTCGTTGTTCGTTTTAATAAGGATTATTTAATGATTGTGGTTTTCGGTGATTTGTGGACCGATTCATCTAAATGTAATACATTTCTAGATGTTTGTTTCAATCATAGTAATAATAATAATTGTATTTTAAAATCAACTCACGGGCGCTCTTATGGGGGAAACTAATTCAAAACACCATCTGATCGTAAAAATGGAAACTTTTGATTGTGAAAATTTTATTAATAATGGCCATCACTGAAAGATATTGAATGATACACTACCACTGAATAGAAAATCCTTAGAAGTGTAATCTATACCGATTTGAAAGAAAAGGCTATTGTCAATTTACAAAAGAACTTAGTAGTTTTGTTTGATTACTTAATAATACGTATCGAGTTGAATTTTTGATCTGCGAGTACCTATCTAACAATATCAGAATCTAGTTGTTGGTTACAATGTCTGGTTTGTGACTATAATATGCAGTTAGCAATCTTTATGTTTTAATCCTTTATAATTAAGTATATGTTATCGCTTATTTCATTATTATTATTATTTTAGTAGGTATGGTAAACAAACATCACCCAACTTTATGTTTTAGTCTATTTTATTTCATTTTTTTCTTTCTCTCCTTTTTTTCAATCTTTAGTTGTACAAAATATGTATGCTAATTTGTCTTAATTTTAACTGTATTAAAACTGGAATTCCTCCTAGTTAGACAGCCAAAACATTTTTCAAAATGTATAAATTTATAGATCCTGCACTCAATACATTAGATGAGTATTTAATCATGTTTATTGGTGTTGCTATTTTTGCTGATTTTTTGGCCTGTTATGTTTAAATAAGAAAAAATTATTGACTTATTTTACAATGTTCGCCAAATTGAATGAATACGGTATTTGTCGATTTGTGGATGTCTTTAAAAACGAATTTGTTTTACTAAATAGACAAGTATTTTTTTTATTTGAAATGATTGGTTTTATATTTGCTTCTAGTTATTGATTCTTTGTGGTCAGTTTTGCAGGTATTTTTATTCAAATGTGGCTTTGTGATGAAAATTGCATAGTAAACTCAATAAATACTAATAACGATAATTAACGAGTTATAAGTGTTATGCATTCAACTATGGATGAAGTTATTATTGCATATTAATGAGTTTTGCATTCTGTTTTCGAATCAAAATAACAGCGGACAATCGCAATTCATGGAAGATTGGAGAAAACAGAAAATAGTTCAACGACAAATTACTTTCCAGAAATTAATTGGTTTTGCATAAAAAAGTGTGTTGCTGAAGGGGAAAAGGGAATCATTCTAAATGAAAACTTTTCCCACTTGCATAACGCAATAGTGAATAAATCTATTACGAGATACCCGTAGTTGGAGATACTCTCAGTATCGCCCTGGTGAAGGACCATCATTCACAATCGAAACGATGCTTGAAATGGCTGTAGCCGTATTTGGTGACCGGATCTGAAAAGCCAGCGACTACCCAACTTTCCCCTTCCCTATCTCCTTCCCTTCCTTCCCACAATATTCCTCGATTGAGGATACCATTGCCTCCGGACAGTTGGGATTTTAATTGATATCAAAATTTAATTTTTATTTAAGATTCCGAGAAAGCAATAAATTAAATGAATTAGTGTTTCGGTGGGTAGGTACTTTCATATGCATCATTGTTTTGGCAAATTGTTTATTTAATGTTCCAAAAACAAATACCGTCCAGTGCATGAAAAAATATTTCGAGATTAAAAGAAAACAAGTAATTTAACACGAATTATTAATATTATTATTATTGCCAGCTTGCGCACTGTGTTTTTCGCGGGGACAATATTATTTCGCGAAGTTTCCCCCTGTTTTTTTGCAAAGATGTTTGATTAATGGCAACATTACTCAATCGGCGGGAAAAGCTCGTCAAATTATCGAATTTTCTAATTGGTCGCCTTGTGATGTTTTCCAAGGAAAATTCATAAGACAGGGGTGGCGAATAGCAACACTCAGAAAAATAACCGCAATAATAATATTAAAATACGAAACCGGCTAAACTATATATAAATAATAAAAAAGGAAAACACTTTGTTTAAAGTCACTTTATTGGAATTTTTAAAGTCTACCGGTTTCGGTACCTCCGTACCATCATCAGGACTGTTATAAAAATACTAACCTTTAAGGTTATAAAAATACTAACCTTTAAGGTTATAAAAATACTAACCTTTAAGGTTAGTATTTTTATAACTTGACTGTTATAAAAATACTAACCTTTAAGGTTAGTATTTTTACTGTTATAAAAATACTAACCTTTAAGGTTAGTATTTTTATAACAGTCCTGATGATGGTACGGAGGTACCGAAACCGGTAGACTTTAAAAATTCCAATAAAGTGACTTTAAACAAAGTGTTTTCCTTTTTTATTATTTAAAATGTCAAGTCACAATGTGTTTGCTTCTTTTGAAAAATTAAACTATATATGTATATGGATATTGTCAAAGATATTGGAAGAACGAGATGTGCTATGAGCAGTTCATACTGTGTGGAATTGTTTTGCCCAGTGTCGCCGGTTTTGTTCACCAAAACTACTGCACACCTTCGCTTACGCTAAGGTATCCGCACTAATACATAGAACAGATTTCTGTGCGTACACGTCCCGATAGTATTAAAAGTACCCTAATTAGGTAGTACTCCGCCTACGGTCCGGCGGCCAACATAGCATATCTCGTTCTTCTAATATCTTTGGATATTGTGCACTATGAGATTTTAACAAACAAGATACGTTTTAGTACATAATTATTGTAAATAAACTTCTTATATTATTGCAACGTAAATTTTCTCACAAACAGTAAAAAAATATCCACTGATCAAGATAGGGGCAATTGTAAATTAATATTGTTCTGGTTTGTTATTTTATAAAGATGCGTATTTGTTTGAATAATGCTACTTTTACGTGATTTGAATTTTCTGTTCGGAAATAATGAAGGATATATTATTACATTGTAAAGTTTTCTTTCTGAAGCGATCGCCAGTATGTAGTCGAATGCAGTTTTTTTAATTCTAAGAAGAAAACGTTCTCGGTTGGCCACTCCTGCGGGGGTCTGTTATGACGCAAATCCGGGAGCTATTTGGCCATTTATTAGGGAGAATATAATTTGATATTAAAATACGATGACTTCGTTAGGTTTGTGTAGTTTTTACGCGTATCGAAAAATTCGGAGAAAACTTCTGTCGGAAAGTTCGTTAATTTATTATTAAATTTGGCTTTATTGACGGAATGCTGAAAAACATCGAATTCGAGGGAAATGAAGGAAAACTTCAGCTGCGGTATGGTTTATTATTTCGGGAAATGAAACAGTTTGGAATAAGTAAATAATACGTAAGGTACTATATTTATTTATTTATTGAAGACAATATTAGCGATTTCTAAACGAAAATCTGCAACAGAAAATACGGTCACATCTAAGACTCGAACCCAGGACCCTTGTCTTTCCGGGACACTGCTCTACCAACTGAGCTAATGGGACCCTATCCCCCTCGGTCACTTTTAACTGTATCATACTTCGAATAAGAACTACCAACATTCATTTTTTTTCACCGCACATTTGACCTATCCTTTTCTGATTTTTCTGTTTCAGATTTTCGTTTAGAAATCGCTAATATTGTCTTCAATAATTAAATATTACAATTTGAGGTTTTACTCAATAAAGTTATTCCGAAAAATAAATACTATATTTATTATAGTCAGTTTGTAGCATGTGACTAGGAACCGCATTTTCCATAATAACTCAACCCAATGACAATTCAATACACCTATAAAAAGTGATATACCGTCGAAAACCTAATATACGTCACCTATTTAACCTAGTTTTAGTTTCATAACTTTCTTTGTTATTTTGATGAGTTATCCGGCCACCGGAAAATGCAGATTCAGATAGCGACATCTTGCGTATTCATTACAAAGTATTACAGATTCCGACGTTAGAGACATCTTTGAAAATAAATTATTAACTAACTCAAATTTTCAGTTTCAAGTATTGAAAATAATGAAAATGCAAGGATTTCTATCATTTCTTTTGTTTATATTGTGTTTCTGAGTATCGTACTCAATTACTAAGAGATGCCACTTTGTGAGATTGCCGACAGAGTAGGTAAATCGCCTATAAAATGAGTATGAATTTCATCATAACTTGATGTATTTAGTTCCCACATAATGTCTGCTAGCTCGGAGGGCGATTAAGGCTGAGCCAGTGCGCAGGCATAAACGGTTCGAAATCCTGCCTCGGAAAACGTACGCAGAATGTAAAATTGTTACCGGAGAAAATGAGTCCGGAGTCTGAGACGCCGGAGCAATGGCAATTAGCTATCAACAGTTATTAAATACTGGCAGTGGCCGCTTGATTAATGGCCTTATTATTGCACCACAATCCATAGAAAAATTCTTCTGAAAAATATCTTCGATATTATGAATTCCGTGTCTACGTTACGTTTAGTTGCCGGGTAGGAAAAAAAATCCTGCGGCGGAACGGCGTGGGAAATCGCCCCCCGTTGGACCCGCGCACAATGGCGCCGGGAAAAAGAAAAAGTTTATTGAAATTTATTATTTTGAAAAGAGAGTCTGTTTTGCCGCGATAATTCTTAATTTATGGATGATGCGCAGCTAGAAGAATATATTCATTTTTTGATCGCATTGTATAACGAAGGTGATACGAGCAATTTGTTTTTGTGATGCATGTTCACTGTGGCTGATTCATTGTCCCGGATTTATTGCTTCCGATAACCTTCATCCTGCTTCATTGATAGTTTATCGTATTCAAAGATGGCCCTTGAAATAAACTAAACCTGACTTTTAATTATCTTTTTTTAGGATTTAATCTCAGTAACTTCTCTAGTTTTGTCTTCTTCAATGTGAACAAATAAAAAAACTGCAATAAATTTGTTTCTTCTGGCAATGTCAATAATGAGAAACTTTCTTGAAAGCGGTTATTTTAAATTTTAGTAGTTTTTCTTAAATTACCTTTTTTATATGTGTAAGAGATATGATCAAAACGAGGAAGTCTGTAGTACTATTTATTGTCTTGTATAGGTGCCCATCCTACATATCTGATTTAATATAAAACTGTTAATTTGCGTAAAACAAATAAACTGATAATGTCTAAAAATACAAAACGATAATTGCGACCATTTCGAGAAAACGTCTTTATGATGCATGATGCACAAGACAAATGACACACTCTTATAATAATTATTGGCCATTTTTTTAATTGCTCTTCTTGTAAGCGAGGTTTTACTGATTGAATCCTTGTAAAATGAGTTCTGCTGGTCAAACGACCAGCAAAATGGCCAACAGTCAAAGAAATCATCGTCTGTCGGCGTTTCTTTGACATTATATGGAGGAGAATTAACCGTATAATGCCACGAGCAAAAAAAAACATTCTCTCTGCGCGTCAATTACAATAATATTATAACAAATAGCATACTCGGCGGTCATTATTAAAATGGCAATTATAATGTATGTTTCTAGATTATTGTTTCGAATTGGATTGCCCTTCTTTTCTGCAAATGCTCTGTAAAAACTGGTTTCGCGGCGATAACTATGTGTATAAATGTAGAAGGTAATAATACCTGACAGAAATATGTTATAGAAATATTAGTTTCATATATTTTCAATGTTCTCAATTCCTCAATGTCTCTACTGCCTAGAGCCAGTAATTGCCTGGGATACTCCAATAGTGATATAGTGATACTCCCATGATGTGGATGTGGTGAGGTTGAAGGAAGTTGGGAGATTGGCAAGAGGAAGGTATGAAATTACCTGGCTACTTAGATCTAATTAATGAATCCGGCTAAAACAACGTTATAAATTTCGTTCCAAATCTGAATGCTGGTCTTTCACCAGTTATTTGAGTAAAATGCGCCTAGCCTCATTAACCAAACACAATGAGAACGTTTTGAAAATCGAACGCGCGCAGTGTTTTCGCGCCTAAAGTACCCACGACTGTATTATTATTATTTGTCTTGGCGGGAAACGGGGGCGAGATGAGACGAGCGATATGAGAGCGGGAAGGGCGAGAGGCACATTAAGTGAAGATGTCGGGTTTAATGAGCCGGAAACGATACGAAGTGAGAACGATCACAGACGGTGGCGTGTCATAAAGTGCTGACTGCACCGATCAGCGTCATGCAGAATGCTTTACTCTCTCGCGGATTGCTGCCTAGAGGCTTGAGGTGTAATAGCAATAAACAATACTCATCAGAAATTGGCGATAATTATTGCTATAGCTCTCTTTAAGATATTTGACGGAATAATTTAAACTGACCAGTGAGAAGGCGTTTGAAATAGAATACTTTGTGAACACTCTCACTAATTGATGCTTAAAGGCTAGAGGAGCAGTAACAACAATCAATAATTATCATCAAAAAAGCAATAATGACTGCAACGTCTCCCGTTTCAGCGATGTTGTTCTGATTGTTTTATTCAAACTGAACAGTAAATAATATGTAATTTCAATGAGATTTAAAGGAGTTTTGAATGGTAAATTCGAGAATGGAGAATGTAGGTACCTGCAAAATAATGCAACATATTTGGTTTGTACGGAAATGGTTACAGCGAAATGTATAGGTATATTGTATATCATAAAGGCAGGAGTGCATTCTGTACCGTGGTATATGTAATATTGAAGCCAAAGGGAGCCTTCTCCAACCCTGGCGAGTGCAGCCTCGGCAAGTACATAAGAAGAGATTGTTAGTCAAATGCACTTAGGCGGGCATTTTGTAAACAGACAAGCGTTATATACATTTTCATAAACATAGGCAAGCATTAAAGACAAGTAGAGCACAGAAAGCATAGATGATAGCGCAGGCGGCCGATTCCGAAACTCCATAGATAAATCTGTAGTGGCAGAGGGCGGTAGGCGGCAGATCAGTGTAGGCGGAAAGGCGGGAAGATATATTATTTCAAATTCGACCATATTCGAAAATCAAATCTCAATCGAACTGTATTTCCAAAGGTGGCTTACAAATGTTACGCGATCATCAGGCAGTATTTAAGGGTCAACATTGACATCTAGCAACAGTTCAATGGAGAATGTCAGAAGAGATTGAAAAGCAGAAAACACCTTACCGCAGTTGGTTAAGGAAGGAGATGCTATACCTGATAATAACCAAACATCTGTTAGTTCTAAAGCAGAGACGCTCGCAACATACCATCGACCGCTCCAGCATTCTGAATGTAATACAAAATGAAGGATAATCGACTGTTATCATTGCGATGGTATGCCACCAGCATCGAGTGCGGAACAGATTGCGATGCCGACTTGCATTTTCGAATACGAACCGACCGCAAGAACACGAGACAGACCTATGAGATGTGAATCGAACTAAGGGGCTTCAAGATTTATCTCGAGTTTCGGAAGAGGCCGACGGCGGGCCTCTTACCTTTCTTAGGAATCAAGGACTTGAGCAGCATCACAGCTCCGTCGTCGCACGCCCACGCGTGCATCTTCCTGTAGCTGTCCCGGCCCTTCTCCGTCAGCTTGTCCCAGGGCTTGGGCTTGGACAGAAGCTCCGACACGGTGCCCTGCGACAAGCCCAGCACGTACTTGGCGAACAGCCTCTGCCCAATATTGTGCACGCTCAGGAGCTCTCTGACCCTTCTGGATATGTGCAGCGTGTCTAGCGCTTGGGTGGCGTATCTGTCCATGTTGTATCTGAGCATTTCTTGCAGTCTGGCTTCCATGGGGTCTCCCTTGGGTATCAAGGAGTCTCCTAAGCGGCCGACAAGGGCCCCCGGAGGCAGGGGTCCGGGGTCGTCTGCAAAGCGGAAAGGACTGCGCAGCTCGTCAAAGCGGAAGGGACTGCTGCCGTGGTTGTGGTTGAGGTGTGTCGTGTTATTGTTGATGGTGGGTCGTGGCGGACTGGGCGGAGATAGCGGGATGTCCTCGACGACTCCGCAGCCTGCAAAGGAACCAAGACGGCGTTGCAGTTGTGGTACCCCTTTGCTCGGATCGGGGTTCGGGTGGGAACGGGAGGCAAAACAAAAGTAAAAAGAAACAAAATGAAAGGTGACCAATCCGCTACCTGACTGCCGCCAATCGTGTCGGCCATTTGTTTTACGTATTTACTATCCGCCTTAAATCTTTCATCCGTTTCTAAGTGACGCTTAAACACTAGCCTACTGTTAGAATGTAGTGCGGAAGAGGTAAGTAAATATTTCTCAATACGTTTTATTTTATCTCTGATTGAAACCGATAGATGTTTGGTGTTGATAGATATCATAAACGTTAGTATTATACAGACAAAAATAATACTGAAAGGGTGAAATAAACATATTATTAATGATAAATAACCAATAATATTAATTCTACACAATAGGTCAAACTACGTGCAATATCTAATTGTGAATTCCGTTGTATGGTATGCTATATAATATTATGTCATATATATGGTAAGGAATAATAACATCATCACCTAATGTAATTTGAATCATTTTCTTAGTAGAAAATTAATTAAGGTTTACCGAATACCAATAATTTAGTTAAGTATTATAATAATATGATAATACTCAGGTACCTCACGGTTAGGTAGGTAGGTACTTGAATAAATTTTGATTTTGCACTCTATGCATATTTTTTTTACACAAAAAAGTGTTATTTTTAAATGCAGATTTTTATCGGACATATTCGCAACTCGCTAATAATTAACCATCTCTTTGGTTGGCGTTAAAGTGATCGTTATTAATTGCAGGTTTCGCGTTTTTACCGCGCGATGTGTTAATGATAATGTACTTAGAAGTATATATACATAATCTGGTTTCGGGATCTAATAGGTATAAAACTGGAATCAACCTTCCGCAGTGGCTGCTCAGTCCCAAGGCAGCCAATGGCGTGTGAACCAAGGGGCGGGAGGGGGCAATCTATATTTTACCGGCTAATTGCACGGTACGAAAAAATATCACTTAACCTTTTCGGTGCAGCTTACGAGCCACTGCATTTAAAATAAACTAAATCTTTACTAATCTAAAAAAATCAATTTTTTAAATACGTGTATCAAATAAACAAATATTGTGATTTTAAACGTCAGGAAAACAAATATTATTGTAATAGTTATGTACTTTGTTATTTGACAGTTTAGTAAAATGATGTGTCTCAAAACGTAGAAAGATGAAAGGATTCCAAAAATTATACAAAATCTTGGAAAGTTCCGAAAATTATTATTGAAATGGTAAAAACACACACGAAAAGCTGTGTATGGTATTGGTCACTATTTGTGTAACAACTTATTTGTACGAAAAATAAGAATAGATGTATCACGGGGAAGCAGAGGTATAAAGGTTTTTGGAAAATCTTTCCGAAATTATTGGAAATGAAGAAACTTCAGAACTGAAGAACTGTTCTAGTTTTTTTACGATTGAAACCGACGGGGAAGTAAATCATTACAGAAATCTGCTCAAGATGAGAAATTATGGCTACAAAATTTCACTAATTGGAGAGGAATCCAAAGGAGTCGAATTTAATCCAGACAAGGTTACGACGGATAAAGGTTTGACATAAAAATGCGTCAGGTTCACTGAGGTTTTCGAACCCGGCCAAGTGTTCAAGTGTTCGCATCACAAGGATGAGCTCCCATTGTTCTGGCTTATTTATCGATGTCAAAGGGCAACGAGCAGAGTCGATCGCCGGATATTTTCACACCTATTCACGTGACTCGCTTAGATTTAGAAAAGCATTTCACATTACCCGAGCAAAGCGAGTTGAGTCTGTCTCACACGACCCTACCGACACAGCCAAACCGTCCGTGAAATTTATGTTTGGCAATCATGCGATATAAGGCCACAGTTGCCCGATCGGGTGAGTATATGTGTGCACTCGTTTTTCTTTGTATCATTACTTCCTTCGCTTTGTGGATAATAAAATAACATAAAAAATAAGGAGAATTTACGAGTCGCTGCGCAGAATTAAACGAACGTGGAAATTAATACGTGCATTTGTAATTGCTCGCTTTTGTTCCATTCTTTGCACCAGCAATGCAATAGTAAAATCACATTAAAAATATTACCTCCATCAAAAAATATTGTTGTCGATTCAATTTTGTCAAAAAGCGGTAAAAAATGTAAGCTTTTAAAATAGGTAGAGTGCTCTTTCAAATTTTCACACGTCAACCGTTTTCGTTTGGCCCGTTTTATTGGGAACTTTTGTTGTTCTAACAATCATTTTTCATTATTGTCATCTTCCGCGGTTCGTTTATGAACAATGAGCTTGAAAGCGGATAAAATTAGAAGAATGTACACACAATGCTAGATATTGTAGCATAATGTATAGTTGCTTAGTGGTTACAATGTCTCTGTTCACCGGGGTCTAGTGCTCTACTCTCACGCCGATGTATTTATTCGTAATCCATGGAAAAATGACATTGATATATCGCCGGCTGCCACAACTCATCCACGATTCTCTCAAGTCCATTGCACGCATTTGTGGGATTGTGTTTAGATTAAAAAATTGTATTGGATGCAGAAGAACTAGGGAACAAAACCATTACGCAGTTATTAGAAATTTGTTCATACTAATTAATAATAATAAAATGGTACCTACTTTATAAAATTCTGGAAACTAGTTTTAAAATATTTTTTACGAAGGATAAATGAAAGTAAAAAAGTAGTGTAGTTGTCTCGATGGCAGATCTGAACTTGTTTAATATTGTTATCCCCAGAAAAAGATGCGCTAAAACCAATTCTACATCTTAAATATAGCTCAACAGTTATTGAAAATGTGTAATGGAAAAATTAAAGATTGATTTTCTTGGTAATTTTTAAAGTTTTCAATACAATATTTAGAATACTGATAAAGCCCAGCGTTCTTACTTAATGTAGCGTCCATTTCCTTTTAAATTTGAATTGTTAAGTCACAAAGACAGGTCAACCACTTGTTAATAATACACGCTTCAAAAGTGTCTTGAAATCTGCTACATAATATACTCCCTTTTCTAAAAGGCTGTTGTTTTGTATGGACACCATGGAACAACCTTGATAGTTCTGCCATCAGTTTAGTGATGTAGATCGAGATTATAAAATAATGATGACGAAGTTAAAGACGCTCGATTTGCGTCTGTCTGCGCTCAGAACGAAGGTACATTATTATTACCCTCGACTATTAATCTGCCGGTCTGTAGTACGTAATGCCGATAATCATGGCACAGAGCAATACACAATAAGATATGCCTGGCTAATCATGTTCTGGCCCGTGTTGGCTCTTGGGTTCTGGGAGGTGGCTAGCCGGGCCCCGCCCGCGCCAGGCTCACACTATCTGAATTTATTACCTGTCGCGATTGAACGAGCTCTAATTGGTATGAAACGCTTTATTATAATGTATCGAAGGAGGAGAATGGATCCAATAAGTTCGCGATGAAACTATAACGACATGACTCATGATATCGAAGAATCCAAGGTTTCAGGCTATCTCGAGGCCTACCCAAGCAATGAATCAGTATTGTTAGGCAAATATAAATGGAAAAGTGGCCCACTTAAATCAGAGAAAATTGAGCTTACGAATTTTTCTCAGAAGTGTGTATTATTTCCAGATTGTTGCTCTAATTACTAATATAACGCTTAATATAATAGCGTGAAATAGAAAATAAATCCAATAAGTTGCATTATACATTGACTAAATTAATGAATAATAAGAACAAAATACTGTCTCGGGCCTTTTGGGTACAGCCCCGGGGATGTTGCCCAGGCTACCCGAATGGTCGCAACGCCACTGGCGTGAGACGTTCACGTTCAAATTCATTATATTAAGATTTCGAAAACTTATAAATTTTCTATATTCAACCAGCAACGCTTTTAATTGTTGCCAGTTTTACAACCAGCTAAGAAAATGGCCTGAAATTGCGATGAATACCTGAGATAATAATAGACAGTAAAATGCCTGGAAACTTGCAACTTTACGATGCTGAAGTTTATTATTAAATACGGCAGTTATATAAATCGAATTCTCTGAATAAATCAGTTGTTATCTGAATGAATAATCCGGATTCGATGTAATCTGAAAAGGACCGCCATTCTGTCCGTTAATAACTCAATTTTCCGCAGTCGTTGTGAGAATAACATAATAAATAGAATAAATCGCCTCGGGCGGCCATTGTTGTCCTCGGAAGTGCGCTCGTATTGTTGCATCTAGTTTATTTTGGTATCAGTTTCAATTTCAAACTGTTGCGTCGCCCACGCTCGACCATGTAGTGTGGGCTTTGCTAACAAAATGCTGCACAAATCAAGTGACACACGTATGAGCGATGTGTCTAAACGTCGAGACCGTTTTATACGCACGCGAGCATGCAATTAGTAAAAACGTTAAAAATTCACTTATTTAAATAATCAATTAACGAGTTTACCGTGGTTCTTTGTGGTTGCAAATTTCATAATATCAACATTCAACATATATGCTTTGAAAGGAGTTTTTCAGGAATCATTTCATGCATGTGTGTATACATTCCGAAACGATTGGGTTTTATTAAATTATTGATATTTTTAACGCACAATAGCTATGAAAAGATGAAAGATAATCTATATTTTTAAATTACGCATTGATATATAATCAGTTTTGTTTGGTTTAAGCATCATCGGTTGTAGTCAAAAGAAATAATAAAGGAAATAATATTAAATGGGATTAAAGTGAACACAAAATAAACGAAGAAATATGGAAGACATGCACATGATATACGATTGTAAAAAGATTGTATCACCTTCATGGAAATAAATAGTCAAATTATAAGACAATTAATATGAATATCTAACATTATGCTTTAAATTTGTTATGTTACATAGCTAAAGGAACTTATTTCAGTAGAAATTTGGTGTCTAGAGATTATTTGATAATATTATGATGGTTAAAAGATATCGGGAATCTAAATCAACAAATAATAGTGTTGTGATTCTTAGTAATTATTACTGTGATTGATGAATAGAAACATCAACACATGATGAAGGGAGATCATTCTCGGTATTTGAGAGCTGAATGATATGTTGTTCCAGAAGTCAAGGTATTTGTTTACAGTCATAGGAAAATGCATCATGGTTTAGCGGAAAAGATGAAAACCTCCGACAGTCTGATGTTCCAAGCTTTGCTAAGCAGTGCTGAATGCGTTTGTGACCGGGAACAGTCGGTGATTATAAAACATGGTGTGGCGAGTCGTGAAGGAAGTAACCAAACTCAAATTAAAACTAACTTTATTTTCAAGTCGTTTGACTTTTAGGATATTAGGTTCTAATGTGTGTGTTCTTCCATCTTAAGCCCTTCCATAAACAGACTTGCAGTTCAAGGCATCACGAAAGCATCTGCTTTGATGATGGATACTGGAAGATTGTCCAAAAAGTTGGCTAAGGAAGGAAGAAGAAGTTCGAGTCGACCAAATGCCAACCTACGCAGTTTTGGCCGAGAGTGAATGAATTTTATGATATTAAGACGACTGTTTTTGAATTTTGGTTGGTTTTCTTTACGAGACGCCATACAGCAGTGCTGCCCTGAAGCTTTCTTCATCTACACACCTGAATCCCTCCCCTCTACACTGGCAGTCAGTCTCTCTCCCTTGACAGACTCTCTGTCAGAGTCCTGGAGGTTGATGGCTGCTTGCTGCGCCGCTTGCTGTGCTGCTTGCTGCGCCGCCTGTTGCTGGAGTTGTTGTTGTTGTAGTTGCATCTGTTGCTGTTGCTGAATGTGCTGTTGCTGGGCCTGTTGCTGGAGTTGTTGCTGGGCTTGCTGGTGCAGCAACGAGGGCTGCTGGAGGGCTTGCTGCTGGGCCTCGCAGACTTGCGACTGAGAAAGGGCCTTTGATCTTTCGATCAGGAGTTGTTGGAACTGTTTGTTCTCGTTGGCCGCTGAGAGATCGACGGATCGGAGGATGCTGGAACAAAAATAACAAAATTATAAATAAAAATATCACAAGCATAAAGACATTTTAATTTACTGGCCTGTGTCATAATTTTAATGATAATGGGAGGAGTTGTTCAACTTTATATTAAATAAAGAAATATGCCGAGTACCTTGAAAAATTTAATATGCTTTGCATTTTCGAGCTAAAAATTCCGAACCGGTAATTTGCGAACTTCTATAAATCCATAAAACACTGTCTTTCTGAAAATTTTGTGTCACACAAAACTCCCTGGGTGCTTAATCGCCTAACAATATCCAATATTAGCTTTAAAAAATCCACCCCTCATGAATATATTAAAATTTCAACAGCTCTCCACCCTGCCGCCCCCGCCCACTCGAACTTTGCGACGGAAAGTGAAAAAAATGCAGGTAAAGTGATGTACAAAAAATGTAGAACGACTCTTATGTTTATATTAAAAATTAACGTCCGTTTTGTGGCGAGGGTATTAAACCAATATCGAGACCACCCCCTCTTTACGGAGTTCAGGGAGTGCCCGGGGAACAGAAGTGCCGGAGGGATGGGAAGTAATGGGATCCCTGCGGTACACCTGTCTACGAAACTCTTATGACCACTGGAGGACACAGCGTTATTTTTTATATTTTTTAAAGATGAGTATGAATTATTTAATTAATTGAACAAACTTACGAGCAGCTTGATAAACAAGTGTGATGAAGGAACATTGGTCTAGATACAACTACGGATGTTATAATTCTTAAATCACTTTAATACCCACAAAAATGATAAGAGTGAATCATAGTGTTTAAATATCGTTCACACGGCATGAACAAACACATCTTGAGGAAGCTGATTTCCTTTTGATAACTAAATAAATTTTGACAAACATCCCTTAAACTAGAGTTCACATCACCTTCTAGGAAGCTGGTTAATAGATTTATGCGATATCGTCGAAATCCTGGTCACACGGTGTTAGGAGCTTGTTAACACCTTGGCGATAAGGGTAGTTTTCTGAATTCAATGGGGTATGATTCTGATTACATTGGTGATAGTATTTAGCTACAGGTGATAGTCTGGCTATTGTTTGATTATACTAAACGAAATTTCCCGCTAATAAAATATTTGACAGTGTTTAGTTACTTCTAGGTAGAGTGAAAAAGAGCTAATTTTAAAGATTGACAATGTTTTTAAAGGTTTTTGAAAATGAGCTAATTTAGTTCGATCTTAGATGAAATTGATGCAAAAAAGGGATTGATTAATAATAGTAAAGAATTTACACGACTTAAGGTATTTTTGCATGTGATTTCATTAATTTCAGAGTTTTACTTTGAATTGTTGAGATAAAAGTGTTTTATATGTATATTATTTTTGTGTTATGGATTAATTTAATTTCAGTAAGGTCTCGCGCAAAATATTAATATTTTGTAAATAATCTAAATCGTTAAACATGACATATTTTAGTATTTCGTAAAAAATATACTAAATTTGCAAATAGTGGCAGCTAATAGTGTTGTTTTTCGTTCATAGCACCATAGGGTTTGTATCGTATTGTTTAAAACCTACCTACTTAGAGATTTTGTTCACATTGTAAACTTGAAAATTTACGAGCTTCTTCCTTAAATAAGAATAAATTATTAGTGGAGTGCTTGGAGGCGACTCGTGGAACTATCTTGCGGAAGTCTGACGGAAACGGACCGACCTGAATACAATGTCATCTTTATCAAACAATAAAGAAGTTTGATAAATTTGTAACAGTTCTGAAATAATGGACGATAGAGAAAATAAGTTTGCTGAGATTTGTAACTATTACAAACCGGATTCAAAAAATCAGAAAAAAACAACATGCGTCTTATTTTTTTAACGTTTAAATTAATATTGCAAAGCTTTATAGCTTGGGACTGAAATATCGCTTTGAGCTGAAAGTAGCTGCGTCGACATGGAAATTTAGGAGCGAAAAAGCAGTGCAAATTTCACGACACCAGAGTTTACCGTAAGAGAGTTATTAGTGGAAAATCAAAATATGTTTACTGCACCACATTTAAGATTTGGTCCATTTTATATTGATCTTTTGATTGTAATATACAAAGATCATAGAGATTTTGTATCACGTATCAAACTTTTTTCAAAGACAGTGTTAGAAGTTGGATTAGAGCTTATCGGCGTTATACAGTAGTTGTTGTCTATGATTCGTTATTATTTGTTAATGAATCCATTAATTACGGACGAATCAAAGAAAATATTTCTTTGATAACGCCCGCCATCTATTGATAGGTTTTCTGACGAATCTCTCTCTCTCCCAAACATTTGAATTTGGAATTCTCCGAACTTTGTCTATGGCGGCGTTCTTTATTCGAAAATAGTTCAAAGGCGGGAGATGCCCCCCACCCTTAGATAAGGAACTGGAAATGGCGTGCGGCGTGTAAACAATAATAAAAAGACGATTATTTTTTCTGCATAGTGTTGCCAGCTAGCTAAATCCGGCAAAACTTAGGCCACGTTCACACGTGATAACAAAGAGAAACACGGACAGGTAGGTACCTAATACCTAATTTAGACCAGTTCATAAGGGCACGTGCAATGCTATTTTGTATTTTTGGAAAAAAAATACAATTTTTGCAGTGATACATACTCTTAGTATCGCCCTAGTACCATCATTAAAAATCCAAACGTTACATGAAATGTTTAACCACGTTTAGTGAGTAGATCCGATTAGCTGGGTAGTTCTCAACCTTCATCTTTCTGACTATTAAAAAAAGCATAGATATTTTCGAATCCGATTAATTACAGTTAGTTGTAAGGGCAAGCAGAAAATACAAAGCGTTATAAATCACAGTTTCGCCATTGGGCTTCTTAAATCCTGCGAGATAATTTCCTTTTGGTCCCCGTTTCCTTGCAAGACAAGACATTCCATTGACTGTGTTTCTTGTTTACATCCTATTAAGCCAGTGGCGCAGCATTGGACCGGGCGGACGAGGCCGGGGCGATAACGACCCCAATAAAACTCCCCGACCTTTGTTTACACGGAAACCTTTTTTAGTTTATTTACCCCCGGGCAATAAAAATAAAGAATATATAACGGCGACAAAGGGCCCCATTTTTAAAGAGATTTTGTGATTTAGACAAAAAATATAGTTGTTTGTCTAATTCGTAACAACAATACATAGGTTCTTGTTTGTTTAATTCACAGACAAGTGCGCGTCGTGTTTAAATTTTATATAGGCTAACTGCTGATAGCACCGTTGTAACCTCTTCCTCTTTATAAAAACGAGGGATGTAATACGGAACTGAAAGAGAGATTACAACGAAGTTCTCAGTGGCAGGGCCATAATCTGAGCTTTATAAAAAAAAACATACTGAAGAAGGGTAACAGATAAGGAATAACTCTATCTATACTAATCTCTCATTATACTTTACTGATTTACTGACTAGATCTCAATAGCCAACAATTCAATCTTCATCTTCCTCATCTCCTTTCCTTACAGCCTCTCAATATACTCTAGATGGGAATGCCGTAGTCCTAATGGCTCTGGACAGCTGGGAGCAGTTGGGACTCTTGTGCGGTATTCACATAAAAAAAGTAAGACTTTAGAAGAGTTCTTGTTTGTTGTATTAAAAAAATGTATGTTTTAAATATACCAATTAATAACCTACGGTCATTAAAATTGTTTCATCTACGTAATTACGCAGATGTAGTATTGAGTTAAGTTATGTAATTACGCAGATGTAGTATTGAGGTTAGCTTGTAATTACGCAGATGTAGTATTGAGGTTAGCTTGTAATTACGCAGATGTAGTATTGAGGTAAGCTTGTAATTACGCAGATGTAGTATTGAGGTTAGCTTGTAATTACGCAGATGTAGTATTGAGGTTAGCTTGTAATTACGCAGATGTAGTATAGAGTTAAGCTATGTAATTAAGCAGATGTAATAATATTTGGCTAAGCGCTGTTTTCGTGAAAAATCACCTCAATGTAGTATTACATAGCATATATGTGTAATTAAATAGCCTAACTAAATATTAATCCAAACTATTTTAAATAAATTTTCAAGCTTATCAATTAAAGTTAATTTACTGCCGGCGAATATATAATTATATTATAAAATATACTCTTCACGAAGAATATAAACAAAAGACAATTAAATTATTTCTTACTACTTGCGTTATTAGAAAATAATTATTGTTTGTATAGGTAGGCTCTATAAACAAAATCACGTCAAATGCAACGCACAAAACAAACTAGATGCACTTTTGTTTACGCCGGTCTCACATCTCGACGGTATCACGTTATGGTAAAGCGTTTTAACCTGACAATTTACGTGCAAACATCAAAATCAAATAAAGGTATAAAAAGTCGGAGCAATAAAACGCAGGGTTCATCCACCTGCATTTTGTTTGATTTTGATTAAGGAAAATGTAAGACAGGTAAACGGCCGCAATGTTTAGATATTATTCATTAGTTATTATTAAATAATAATAATTTATATAGCGCCGTTTTTGTTTTCAAGGGCGCTGTTAATAATTACAATAAAGCAAAAAATCTGATTGTATGAAGTAACAAATTTTCACAACGCTGAAAATAAACAACAATAGCACTTTTGTGTTCATACTAAAAACTTGTGAATGGTGAGCTTTGGCATCATGAAATTTGCACAGATCGTTTTGTCTGCACTTTATAGATCAATGCAACTAGTTTTACCTCGCAACGTCATTTCTATATGAAGCTTTGAAGTATCAACATATCGATCGAAGAATAAGATGAAACTAAACATTTTAAATTAAAATTTAGAAAAAAGGGTTGGTCAAACTAATGTATGCTTGCTAAACTGTTTTTTTGAACATAAAATAAATTTAAAAAAATGATATTTTTGTCCGCCGAAATTCTTTACACTTTCGTACGTTGAAACTTAAATAGAATAAGCATAAAGTTAAGTTTTTCTTTATTGATTTTACTAAGAAAACAACGTTGTCGACTTTTTGTTTGATAGAACCATTATTTAGTACTTTGTTTAAACGAGATAAAATTAGATCTGTTGTATGTGATTTGTTTATTAAAAATCTAATAAAGCGCGTTCTGACACGGCGCAGAGTGTAAACAAAACACAACATGATAAAGGACAACGCGCAGTTGAACGTAATCTCCCTATATTTTTGGATTGCGCCCAAATGATAACTTAGTGCAATAAAGTAATGAAAATAAATCATGATACACTGTGTGAAGGGTTGGTCGGTAAGTTAGGCGGTGACCATAAATTCTTAAGTGCAGAGACATTAATAATGCGTTCTTATTGTGCGTGTAAAACACATAGCAGACAATATTAAAGCTATAAGATGCAACTGGTGAAGCATCAAACCCCTGACACATTGCACTGTACGCATCATGGCTTGGCCTATTTCTGGATATCGCTCGCCATACACTACCAATGGGAATGTATGACGAGAGATATGCTGAAATAGGCCAAGCCACGAGAATATAGCGCGATGTCTGTCACAGGCTGTATGCACAAAAATGCGGCTATTAAAATCGACAGATTTAATTAATTGTTATTTCAGATAATTATAATGTGATTAGTAACACAAAACCGCACGCATTTGCACAGAAATGATTTAGTTTTTGCAATTTATTGGCAAGGTTACATACTAAAAGAATTAGATATACTATTATTATTACATCACAAAATATTAGAACTGCTCCCATGACCATTTCTTATTTTTCTTTTTATGTTCTGAATTTGTAATCTTTTGATGAATAGCCGGTTTACAAATACTACGATTTTTTTTAAATTTCACGTCCCGGATTAAAAGAATTTTAAAATTGGTAGTATGCATTTAAGGTGCCATCTCTTATCGAAAGTTAGCTATCATTATGTCAGTCTTCACTCTGTAGACTGCAGTCCGGAAAGGCAGTTGTACTATGTAAGTAAGTTAAAATTTATCTTTTTTAAAGTTATTTTCGTGTTTTTAAAATATGAATGTAAATCGTGTGTTTGCGCTAACCTAACTTCCCGCTTGATGTCATCGTAGTCTCTTTGCGTGTCCAGGCGGGCTTCTAGCCTGGCGATATGTCGCCGCTTGTCGTCTAGTCTCTGCTCGAGTCGTCTCAGCTGTTGTGAGTGCGCGTCGCGCAACGCGCCCAGCGAAGCTCGCAATCGTTGCACATCTTCCCCCAATTGGGAAATCTGGAAGAAAGAAAGCAGAAATGTTAGAAAAAGTCTTAAAAAAACAAATAAAATAATGAACAAGGTGAAAGTAAACGAAGAACTTGTAAAATTAACTATAAAATTAGCAATAGATAAGAATATTTCGAAAATTTCATTCAACAAACTCACTTAACCTCACTTTTAAATAATTGTTCGCGTAAAAATGTGATAAATTATTTTTTCTGTATGATTACATTTGGAAAATAACCCGCGACACGTGATACCATGTAATGGTTATTTGAATTTATGATTACAAAATAAACAATAAAATTGCAATTCACAATGTTTATATCCTTATCACATCCTTGTGGTTCCAACTAACCACAAAACTTCCGTATCAATAAAGAGTCTGTCAATTTTTGATAATTTAATAATAAATTCAACTCCATGTGTTAAATGTATAGCGTTTTCAATTCAACGCGTTATTTCATTATTCAACAATAATTCGATTCGTTCTCGTGGGTAACAATGCATTTTTTTTAGTGCAGCTCCCCTAACAAGTGTTGTATTGTGGGGTGAGTCGGGAATCGATTACTGATCGGTAATTACCGATAATTCAGATCGTCAGGGGTGAGAACGATCCGCGATGGTTAACCGCGTGTTGAATCGATGGTCGTTGAACAACAATAAAATAACACTGTAAGAACCCTCTTTATAAACAACAACCAACTAAAGAAAGCTATTATATATAAAAAAAAATAACGACATTGGTTAAACATCTTCAATAATTTTTTTTAAGTATATTTTTAAACTTATATATTAATTAGTAGTGTGAGGTTAGGTTAGCTAATACCTACACAACCTACGATGTTTTCAAGTTACGGTGATAAAATAATAACATGTGTATAATAAAGTTATTTATTTACGTCATTAATCAAACATATCAATTTTGGTTGTTTGTGCATCCTGCGTAACTCTGGTTCAATGAACTCAAATTTGCTTTTGAATTTAAATGTCATTTCGAAACTGAAATTGATTGCTTAGAGAATTCAGACGAGTGAAATAGAACATACATAAAATATTATATTTTAACAGAAAATTATTTGCCATATATTTGCTAGTAATAAAATATCAAAATTTGTGTAGTAAAGTCATTTTTTAAGTAAAAATTTTTTAAAAGTCCTATTTTTTTTATTAAGAGGAAGCTACAAACCAAAAATATTTATATTCTTGGTATATCTTATATTGCAGGTCATAGGCATTAAAATCGCTTGACAAACGGAGTCTAGAAACGTTCGATTTCAAGCACAAAATAGGTTTTTGTTTATTTTGTAAATAGTTTTATAATAAGCAAAAAAGTTAATTAAGTGAAACTGTCACAGATAATCTTAGCTATAAAAATGTTTTTTTCAAAAGTTGTTTCCTTTATGCCTTCATACATTTCTATTGAAAAAAAATTTTTTTTAGTAGTTTATATTTATATTTTTTATCGAGTAATTTATTTTATTTATTTGTATTCTACTCAAGCGAAACGATAGAAAAACCTTCAATTTATCTAAAGCATATTTTTTGGTATTCATAATGTACACCAATTCGTTATAAATATTAATCAAAATAGTGCTTTGGCATTAAGCTTCGCCTTAACAAAAAGTTGAGTATCTCTGTAGAAAGGGTGCAATATTGTTATTGTTAGAGGGTTTTACGGTGTATTCAGCGTTGAAATGCGGTTGTCAATATTTATATCAATTTAGGAATATATTAAACCGATAAGTAGTCGATGGTGGATGCTGTAGAATGCTTTGTACTCTATTCAGATCCGATAAATTATTATCATGGGGGTAAAGCTTTTGTTGTTATCGATACGCGTTTCGATTTGGGATTAAAATGTATTGGAATTATAAACTTGTTTGGAAACTGTTTAATCCACTCGTTGGAGGGTAGTTCGAGTGGATACCATTACTATGTACGTAAAAATGTATAATTGAAACGAATCGAACGAATTAAATCAGAACTATAGTAAAAGATAACGTCACACAGATCGGTAACACAGAAATCGAGAATAATGCAACTCTAAGGTTTAGAAAAAGATAACAACAATTCGTAAGCTTTTTAAGGTAATTTCATAATTACCTTAAATGTGTCTTAAAATAAATATCAACTATAATTTTGCCACAAAACTTCTATCAAATGTAACACTCGTTGTTTGTTTTATAGTGAATAATACAGGGATTTCCAATAAGAGGTGTTATTTTGAATAGCCCGCTATTTCGGTAGATGTTACTTTTGAAACTGTCATTTTTTGACATTTGACAAGTAGAAACTACGACATTAATACAAATGGAACGATATACGCTTCAACAACGCATTGAAATTCACTTGAGTGAATCAAATGCAAATCATCTTGAGTGATGAGGCCCATTTCTACCTCGGTGGTTTCGTCAGCAAGTAAAATTGTCGCATTTGGGGCTCGGAAAACCCAAGAGTTATTGTTGAAAAGCCTCTCAATCCTCAACGTGTGGCTGTTTGATGCGGTTTATGGTCCGGCGGAGTCATTGGATCTTACTTTTTCGAAAATGAGGCTAGAGCAACAGTTACGGTGAATGGATTGCGCTATCGAGAGATGATTAATGATTTTTTATGGCCGGAATTAGATGGTATTGATCTGGACAACGTTTACTTTCAACAAGACGGCGCTAATTGCCACACAAGCAACGAAACCATTGATCTTTTACGATTGAATATCAAAATAACACCTCTTATTGGAAAACCCTGTATTATAAGCCTTAGAGTTTGAAATCACTTAAAAATATTTTTTTGATGACTGCCTATTCAAGGAGAGCACCAATCTGTAACTTGGTACAACTCATCGCGGTGAGGATGTATGTGAGTCTGATGGTAAAATATAAAATACTCGAGATTCGTCATTATTATTATTACTTTATTTTATAACGCCATAAATAATGCTGCTTTCGCAATTAACGCGAATAAAGAATTATTCGTGAATATGTGATTGACGTCACGCAGTAAACGGGCAAACAACGGTATTTATCTTCAATTGTGAAAAATGTTCATTCAGTAATTAGATCAGAAATGGCCAACGCTTTTATACATCTTTCAGGAAAACAGAACAACATTACGTCGGTGAGTTGCCATAATTGTAATTTATTAATAATATTATTGGTTTCTGGTATATCGTAGGATCTGGCAATCTTATTGATGTTTTAGAATATATAAAACGAATTTTAGTTTTTTTCGGAAGCTTCAACACACTTCAATCTAACCTAACTATTTCGATCGTTTATTGGATCTCGGAAGGTTGAATGTACCAAAACTTGGTCCATATATTAAGTATGAAGTACCAAAGCTTTTAGAAATTCATATGTGTAAATAAATAACACGCAATAAACCCTTAATTCATAGCTACCCCGTTAAACTCTCCAACGCAAACTTTTATTTTGACAGTTTCCACACAAATATGAATAATTTCAAAGCTCAAAAGATCTGTAAATATTTAATGTTTTTTGTAATATATGTGATTTGTAAGATAATTTAACTATGGCTTGCAGATATTATATCTGTACTGTGCCTCTGCATAGATATTACGTGAAATAAAGCTATAAAAGATAGCATAAGTATTATTATCGTATTTTGCAGTACGTATGCGCTGATGTGGAGCTAATAAAATAATCTGCGCTGATAATTAAATGGCTCTGTGTACATTGTTTTCTCTTCTCACCTGTAATTGGAATAAGGTGTATCTTATGATAAAGCAATATCACTGTCATTAAAATTATCATCATCTAAGTATTATTATTAATTATATTCTGGAAAAAACACGGTCGTAAATCTAGAGTTCAGTCTCTCGGTAAGTGGGGCGCAATCAGTTATCACACATCAAACAATTGCTTATTTACTCGCATCCAATGGAGACCGAATGAAGATCATTGTCTTTTGTATTATTCGATTTAATTTTTATCTCGACAGGCGACAGATAAATTTATAGCAGACGCACAGCAAGCAATTGGCGATCACGTAGACAGTTTCTGAACAAATAAACGGAGCCTGCTTGATTTATGATTTACCTTCGGACATAATAACCACAAATATATTGTTATCAAGCATAATTGTCGCATTTAGGTAAAAATATTTAAAAAATAATTATTACAGACAAATTTATCGATATAATCTACTTTATGAAGACTGCCGAAATAAGAACTAACTTCGAATTAATAAATAAACAAGGGAGTCAAAAGATGCAATTGAAGAATTTATTGCACCGATAGCCAATGCCTACTCGTATCAATAGTATTAATAATCCAATCATTATTGTTAAGTGAAAGGAGTTACACAGTAAATCTAAAATAACTAAGATAGGTCACCTTGCGGAAAATACTGAAACTTACCAGTATCAGGTATTTTCCCGCTCAGGTGACGGTAAATATTTATTACAAGAATTACCATCAGCATCGTGTCTAATGTTGAAAGTGAAATGTGTCAAACACAACATCGACTTCACGGAAAACGAAGAGTCAACATCGAGCGCGAGTCGACAGCCAAAGCTCCTTGTTTGACTACTGGTGACTGGTGATGGTGACTCTAGTGGGGCGGTGACTCAAATAATATATTTATAATATAGGGACATTTAGGAGCAATCAAGATGATGGAATACTTGTTGAATTAATAAAATAAGACAATATTTGCAATGACGAAGAAAGGTAATAAAGTAGAAAATCACATTTTTGTACCGTGATAAATAGTGCTATCCTAAACGCGGAATTATGTTTTTCTCCCTAGGAGTTGTCTCCTTAGTAAATCGTAGGTTTGCTATCAAACCAATAATATACATACTTCAGGCCTGACGTTTTCCATCAATTTTCTCTTGAATTAATGATCCTCATAATGCGACCAAGAAATATAATCTTTTTTCTTTTCATATCGAGTAAACCTACGCATTTTTTTGCCTATCGATGAAGTACTAACCTTCAAATTAGTAACAGAATTTTATTAATATTTTGGATTTGTGCTCATATACCATCCGCATTTAAAGAGCTTCTTCTGACGTGCCAACGCTTGGTTTAGTCATTCAGTGACCAAGTTTGATCAACTTGATGCAGTAGATGGTTAAAAATAGATTGAATTGTGATAAGATTGCATTTCGTGAATAGAAGGACTTAACGGTAAAATAATTAGATATTTTATAAAATTATCTGGCTTGTTGATTACTAATCGCACAACAATTAAAATTACTTTTGTGTTCATATATAATTATTGCAATACTCTTCTAAATCAAACTACGTCGAACGAACGTCACGATATTTTTCATTGTCTCGTTGTGATTGTCCCTTAATGATGAAATAATTGCAGAACTGATACTATATGAACAGGTAACTTCTTGAGGCTATTTATCTGGTGGTAGCCTCAGAATTGAGTATAATGTATAGAAGAATATATTCATTACATTTAACACGAGTGGTTTGTTATAAATCAGTAAGTGATGTCACCTGAATCGGCTGCATAGATTCAAAGGTAATTTCCCCGCTAGATGTTAAATTGAAACATATACACATAAGATTCATTGTTGTCTTTGCTGCAGCCTGATTTAAATAATAATGAACAACTTCCACTGCTTTGCAATTTGAATACTTACACTATTGCTGGAAGAGAAGGAGTACAGGTAGAAATAATGGTTAGAAATAATAAGTATATTAATATCTGGTAAATAACTTTAAGCAATCATCTGGGTAATATTATCTTTAATAAAGGTACAATTTATATCTTAAAACTCCATTAAACAAATACTACCGTTCAGTTACGATGTAACTTCAGATTTTCCAGTCCTCTGAAATAATTTGTGCATATTTCTAAGCTTTTAAATTGGTGAAATGAATTTCAGACTTCTTTTGATTAGCGCTTTTGCAATGGCAGTGTTTATATCCGTGTACGTCCGTTTACGCCGTAGTTCACATTTCCACGTAGAGAGTTCTACAAGATATGTAACACAAGTCCTTACAGTACGTGCAAATAACATATAAACCCTCGTGTGTCGGTTCCCTTCGCAGACATAAAAAGCGAGAAAAAAATCTAGATTTTCACAGACAGATGATTTCAAAATTCTCAATAAATAAAGAGAATTTTAATGAACGCGCAAAAGAGAAGATAAAGCGGAGTTTCCCATACATATGTGGAACGTTCTCGCGCTACGAAATGAGGTACAAAATACCCTTTCAGGAGTATCCTTTCTCCCCCTTCGGTCAGAAGAAAGGAAAGAGATGGAAGAATTTATTTATTTCGTTTGAAGAAGTATTTCGCTGTCTGGCCGGCTGGCGTGCAATTCTGTTTGTCCGTTTACTTCGGCTTAGGATTTTGTTTTAAGGCACGAAGTTATGTACAACTGTGGGACTTAGATTTACACAAAAACTGCAAACTTACAAAATGTTACTAATACTTACATAAGTTTTTCTTACAGAATAAAGATAGAAAATGATGTATAAAAACGTAAGGTAAGGTGGGATTGAAAAAGGTTAAATCCTATAGCGATTTTCTTCAAATGTTCAAACTCCTTAAAAGCATCATAGCGTTCAGAACTGTTTTATTTTTATATCCAAGAAAAGACAGAATTTTATTTAGATTAGCCATAGATGTAGTAGGAGCTTAAAAGTTGCTTTAAATGCATCAAGAAGTAGGCAGGTAGTAGGTAGTATAATATCCTGGAATATAGGTAGGTACTTAGGTACTCCAAGATAAAGAGATATTCTTCTCAGGGTATTTCACAATTCCACAGCTTATTATACAGTATTTCATTGCGGAATTGAAATTATACTAAGAAACATTTGAGCGCCACTCGAAGCGGGGGTGGTACCATAAGGGGTGCATCGGCGAGTGTTTCTCTCTTTGGGCCTCTTTTACTCTTGCCTTTGGCGAGTTACGTTTGTAGGTTTATTATCTTCCATCCCCTGGCCGCCCCCCTCTCCCTACCGCCCAACCCGCTACACCACTGTCTAGTGAAATTTTAAAAAGCAACCCCCGGGAGCCGGTACACCCCTGATCCAACGTTCGGTATTTGACGGTCACAATGTAACAGTTATCGTTTGCCGGGAATTTTCAAATAAAAATGGAACGATTTTATACAATTGCTATTTGCCAATTTTTTCAATTTCAGTCATTTTCAATTTTATTGGGTTGGAAAAGTAGGTACCTACCTACTAGTACTTGCTTCTATTACATTCACTGTCATTTTCCAGATTTTTTGGCTGGTAATACATACTTTATAAAATTAATGAGTACCTATATATAATAATTATTACCAAGTAAAAGAAAAATAAATTGGATTTCATTTTTCTTTCTTCGCTCATTGGATTTCTAATTAAAACATAATTGCGAAAATATTACTATTTTCATTAAGACGTGTTTCGTATATATACATTCCTTTTATACTAAAACAGTAAACCTATCAATTCATTCGTTAAGTGCATGCAGTTGCGTTTTTAATCGGATTACGAATATTTTGAAGAGATTCTTAATAAATTAGCAATATTTTTTATCTTTAAGTTTCTCTGTGTAAAATTAGTTAAGTTCTATGAAAGTCCCATTTAAGTTCTGTTACTATGGCCCTTGATGAATTAATAACAGAATTTTAATAGATATTTCAAAGAACTTCTGTGAAATAACGTCCCTATACAAAGTACTCCACCATTTTTTCTCTTCGTTTTTTTGATGTTAAATTTAAAAAAGCAAATAAATAATATCATCTACCTGTTTTGCCCGTACGCGTATGTAACACAAATCTGTGGTTACAATGAAATTGAATGATTCACAGAGCATGGTGAACTCGCAAGTAAAATAATAAGCGCTTTCCGACATTATATCAGTTAGTTCGGTTTGCGGTGCAGACCGAACTCTATAGATACCCCCATTTTATTAAGCACATATATCACGATGGTTAATTATCTCGATACCTATGGTTTAGACATCGCTAGATTGTAATTTAATAAATTAATACTGATAAAAAACATGTAGATTGGTAGATAGAAGGAGAAAAATTACTTATAAAAATATTGATAATTAATCAGATATCCAATTATTCGTAATCCGGTAAAAGACGGCATTGCAGGCCCTTAACGAATGAATTGATTGGTTTCCTGATAAACTTTTAGTACAATACAAATGTATTATATTATCTGTAATGTATCCTAACGTAATTCGCATTTCGTCATTATGTATTATCAAGGCAAACGCAGGTGCATGAACACGGGTTCTGATATTATTATGAATTTACTAAAACCTCATGTAACGACCTGCAATCCCGTTTTTAACCGGATAATTTGAAGAGATTCATAATAAGTTAGTAATACTCAAATTTCACCGTGTACTCTCAGTATGGCCTTGTTCAGAATCGAAACGTTGCTTGAAATGGTTTCAGCGGTGTTTGATGATTATATCTGAATAACCAGGTAACTTAAAACCTTCCTCTTCCCCATCTCCTTCCTTTCCTCATTCTATTTCAGTCTCAAAACATACCATAATTGAGGATGCCATACTCTAACTGTATTTACACAAAAATGTGTTTATTGAAGCGGATTTTACTAAACAAAGTTGCCAAAATCGACTCTTTTAGTCGTTAGTTTGTTAGTACAAGTGTTTGAAAATGGTCCTACCTGGTGTTATTTATTTCAATTAATCATTACCTTTGTTAGCAAAGAGACAAATACTTACACTCTTCTAATTAAAGCGAAGCTCCCCGATTGAATTTTAGACCAAGAACGCATCCTAAAAGCAAGCGTTTGTATTTTATGCTTGCAAGAAAGGGCGTATCGTGATGTTATTTCTGATGAAATAAAGATCCGATTAAGAATGAAAAAATAATCTTATTTCTACACCTGAAAAGTAGTAATTAGGTAACACATTTTTTTCCATGATAAAATTAATCACGAAATAGAGTTATCAAAGAAAACTTTATTACGAAATTAATTTTGTTCTGGAATATAGCGAATTTCTTTAGAAAAGTCGTGGTACGTCTCTGTATGACGTTATTATGCATGCAGCTTTTCAGTTAACGATATTACGCCGTGTAAAATACAATAGTTGTGTTCGAGTAGAGTGGTTACTTGCGAAGAGCTGATAATTGGATGCGATGTAAAAGTGCTCAGTATTACTAAGCCGATTGTCTCAGAAAATAATATCGCGAAGCTCACAATTAGATGTCTAGGAGGCTGGAGTAAGTAGAATTTTATGAAACTATACACAATATAAGTACTTTATATGATGAAAGATTTCACAACTTATTCAGATTTTTAAAGTTACTCGTGTGACAGCTGTTTTACTGTCAGGCTGTGTTTAAAAAAATTCCATCACAGAAAATCAGATATACGAAGGAACAAAGTTTTACCCTAGCCTGTCCATTTTATGATATAGTGATAGCTGTTCCGCTGTTAGGTATTTTAAAACGGTAGTTGATCCGAATTCTATAGCTATTTAATACACGAAGCGTCGGTGTTATAACTTCACGTAGCCATTTTCACTGAAGCTTTAAAAGTGTGGTTTTATTAATAAAAAACAGTTAAAAAAATAATCAATGAAGTTTTCAATTTTCAATCAATTTTTTGTAGGCGTTCTTTAGAAAATTCACCCCCAAGGAAAGGCTTTTCTATCAGCCCTGTGCCAATATAACCTGATCCGAAAGCCTCCCCAAGTTATTGTTTTCCTGATTGATTCGTATTGTGACCTAAGTACCATTGTATGCAAGGATAATAGCAACCCTTCTTCCTTCTGGCATGGGCACTTTTCATATCCTGGAGGGTATAGCAGGCAATGTGGGATGTAGATATTATACCCATATGAAAATGGATTGACTCAATTATCCTTCGGCCGGTGTCAATCAGAATCTATTATCCTTCTTATAATATATTAGCGCAGCTTCGTGAAAAATCACGGGATATTGTTAGTAAAACTAATTAGTTAAGAAATTTAAACAAAAAATATATAATTTTAAAATATAAATAAATTAATTTTCTGTCATAGGTAGGTACTTAATGGCTTGTCTGAATTCTTGACACAATCAGTTCCAATTATGAAAAAATACCAGAGTTACAATCACTCACCGACAGACCCACAGCTGAAATAAAATGATCTAATAATTTTACCTACAAGATTAGATTATAATTTCTTATTCGTGTTGAGATTAGATTTGACTAGCAACGCCTTCATTGAGATGAAGAAATTCCTCTAAACTACAGATATTTACAAAATTGAAAGGTTCTTTGTTAAGTTCTTTGGTTGTTGTGATTCTTATCCAAGGTGTCCGAGGGTAAAGTGTAATAACTTTTGAGGTGATTTAAAAAAAATTCTAACGTTTAAAGAAACTTTTCAGGTAAAAATGTTTAATTGTGCAATTGTTTAAACGTTAAAGCTTCCTTCGGTTGTTACTTTTTGTGAGCGGGTTCCATGAATACAGATCAGATATAAGACGAAATTGTCACTTTTTACACACGGCGTATTTAAGGAGGAAATCCTTTCTTTTAATATAAACACATGTTTTAAAGATTTAAATAAAGGATATATTACAATTTGAACACAGGAAAAACTTGCGTAATATTTTGTAAGAAACCTTAATAATTCCACGCTTGCATTAAAATAATATAAATTGTTAGCAACGTGATTGATTGTCCAATCTTTGGATTTCACAGATTTCAATGAAAATCAATAGCACATTTATTTGATACTCGCTCAAGGTTTTCTTTTAATTGCCTTTAATCAAAAAATGGAATCGAACGGTATTCACGTTTTCCCCAAGCTTATATAAAATACCATTTTCCGACAAAAATTTGGAAATCAATAAAAATATTTTATCTCAATTACCTAAAAATGAGTTGGAACAACCCAGCTTCAATCCAAAATTATTTTTATCTTTGTTATTTATTTTTTTCCCAATAATTTATTTTACATTCTGAATAAACAAATTCATACGTACAAAATTTTAAAATAGGCAAGTTAAGGCAACCCACAAAAGCACTGTCTGTGCGTGGGTAATATAAAAAAATAAGAATATTATTAAATGATTGAGAAATCTTAAACAAGCAATTAGCGACAGAAAGAGCTGTACAAATTTCATGGTGCATTAGTTTTTTGAAATGTGAATCGAAGACTGCTGCATTAATTTATTTTTTATTTTGTTTATTTATCTACCCTAGAGGGCTTTTACAAGAAATTAATATAATAAATTTGTCTTAACTATTTGTTGTATTAACAGTGGAATAGAAAGGTTTTGATTTATAAAATAAGTAATTATTATAATGAATGAGAGAAGTCGTAAATTATACTGTTTACTTTTTCCATGTTTGTTTTAAAAACGTAATCAATCATTTATTTCCACATTAAAGAGATATTAATCATATACCTAAATGTGCACAATCCTAGTGTTGCGATTTTTACCTTACAAATTCCTCATTCCCTAGCATAGATCATTGCCAAATGAATTTCCCACAACTTTACATTATGGTAATAAACAATGCACCCGCATTAGCAAATCAGTTCATTTTTATCGCAATAAACTGCGACTGTCTCAAAGAAAACTATTCATTATAATCAAATGTGAATAAAGCCCACTTTGGCATCGCAAAACGATTGGAGTTAATTGAATTTATTTCGCAACGTGTTCGATACTGCGTTTTTCGGATCGAAGTCGTAAAGTTGGTGCAGGCGAAAAAAGTTTTTGTGGTAATTTTATAGACGGCCCACACGCAAAAGAGTATATTAGACATTGTATTTGACTGCAGTAGGATAAATGCGATCACGCTATTCGGATTTGTACAAACTTACCAATGATTATTTAGAATCGTAATCATTTTAGAGCAATATTTTCCAGGCGAGGTTACATGCTAATTTTGTCTATGCATCGAAGGAAATTGACGTTTCATTTCGAAGAAAGGTAGATCTGTCAGTTTCCTAACAAATTTGAATACGTATGTATTATCTGAAATCATTTGTAAAAAATTTGGTTATCCGAAATCATTTGTAAAAGTTTTGGTTATCCGAAATCTTTTGTAAAAGTTTGGTTTTAGTGAGGATAAATGGTACGTACGTGTGTATATAGGTTTAAGTTTTGGATACGTAACCTAATGTATTCATGTTAGTAGGTATGTTTTAACCTAAGCTTTTCAAATTGATTCAAGGTAGGAGGTACCACTATCTAAGTAAGTACCATTTACCTTATCGTGATTCACCTAACCTCAACTTTTAAGCATTACTGGCATTTATGTAGAATGAAGGCTTAGTATTGTTGCAAATCGTTATATCTGCAGTGAATCAATTAAAACGTCATCTGGCGACCTTATTCGGAAAATTGTTCTGGAAATGTTGAAAAGTTTTTCACAGTCGAGTCATTCCCCATTAGAAGGTTGCATGCGCAAATTAGTTGAGACTTTTGAAAACGGGGTGACAGATTTGTCATAATTCGTTATTGCACTTGCACAAAATGCTTGAAACAACTTAAATTTACATTATAATATTTTATGATTGAAAAATTGATTGAACAATGACTTCGAAAAAAAAAAAATTATAATAAGTTAGGAAACAAATTTTTTTCCATAGCCAAAATATGTCTTATATACGAATTTATCTATTTTCCTTAGTCGGATATCAATTTAATTGACAGCCCTGCCATTGTTGCCACTATTAAATTCCATGTGCCGACTAGGAACACAAGACAAAATGTAACATTCTATACATACACAACCAACTATCAGACGCATTCACTAACCAATAGGATGCATGATCTGGCAACAAGTTTACGGGTACTATTGAAATATTTATAGTGGTAAGCGTTATCTACACCAGTATTTTGTTAAATTCTTCAAATTATAGTAGCGTTGGTAATGTTTTTTTAGTAATTTGTATTATACGTAGTATAGTTCTAGTTTCTATATTATTTTATTGTTAAATCCTTCAAATTATAGTAGCGTTGGTAATGTATTTTTAGTAATTTGTATTATATGTAGTATAGTTCTAGTTTCTATATTATTTTATTGTTAATCCTTCAAATTATAGTAGCGTTGGTAATGTATTTTAAGTAATTTGTATTATATGTAGTATAGTTCTAGTTTCTATAATATTTTTATTGTTAAATCCTTCAAATTATAGTAGCGTTGGTAATGTAATTTTAGTAATTTGTATTATATGTAGTATAGTTCTAGTTTCTATATTATTTTATTGTTAATCCTTCAAATTATAGTAGCGTTGGTAATGTATTTTAAGTAATTTGTATTATATGTAGTATAGTTCTAGTTTCTATAATATTTTTATTGTTAAATCCTTCAAATTATAGTAGCGTTGGTAATGTATTTTTAGTAATTTGTATTATATGTAGTATAGTTCTAGTTTCTATATTATTTTATGTTACTGTTATACGTTTTATTAATATTGATTCATATTCAATTTATCAGTTTACTGTTGTTTCATGTTTAAAAAAAATTGTGTATAACTTTCGATAGCTTACTAGGTATATTCTATCCATGTAAAAGGCCGGCTGGGCGTAAAACCAAACAAAAAAATATATCGTTTAATTTTTCACATGGCTAACAATAAGATTTAAATATTACAATCCATCACAGCTATTACATCTTTTATGACTGAAAATTGAACGAATAAAAGTCAAGAGAAACTTTATTGTCTCAGTTTTTACACCGTTTTGTTACGCGTTTGAGATTAGAACAGTAAAATAATGATTTTATTTCGAAAAAAATTACAAATTTTATAACCCATTTTAATTGAAATCTCTGTTCATTGGGACTACCTTAATTAATTTAATGTAATTTTTAAGAAGTATTATCATCTACGATGTCATAAAAATAATCATAAACCCGAGTAATGCGTTTTGTACGGTTTTGATGATATTTAAGAATATATTTTATACATAAGTCTGCAGTGCATTGATGTTCCTTACATTATACATATCTTAGTGTAAGAATTGAGGCTATAGGAATATTCATTATTTAATTGATCGTTTTTAATGTCTATACCAATAAAGCACTGTCTGTGCGTTGTGCAGTTTGAGATACACCCCCTCGCATAGGTAATCCCTTCCATAAACCGCACTTGGCTCGAATCATTGGGCTATTAATAATAGCGGAAGATAGACGTTTATACTGAATTGACGAATTTAAAACGAAATTAAGGAAATGTACAAAATGTAATAGTTAGCTTAAAGCTAATATTAATACCTGAATAATATAGTGTAAAATTAACCAGTTGAGATTTAAAGAAATAAAAAAGTTTTTCTGTGCTAATGTAAGTACATAAAAGTAAAAAAAATTGGTACGGTATCATCGTGGGCCAGATTTTTGTCCTTTTTATTATTAATCCACGTACATTTCTCGCGTAAAATAATGGTCGGAAGCCCTTGAACGCCAAAAAGAAAGGACCCTTTAAGAGCCGACAAAAAATAACCCACGAGGAATTACGCCTACCCCGTCGTATGCGTGTGTCAAAAAACTGCCTATGTATTGGTGGATAACGTATCCAGATCAGTAATTAATGACCCCTTTCTCTTGCAGGGTGGAACCGGCCTTAAAAATCACCCCCCCTTCCTCCCACCCCATCCCATGTCCAAATTACCCCTAAAAACATCCTTTCGTATGAATCGCCTAGCAACGCCTTCGGTGGTGGAGAAAAGAGTTATTATTATTATTATTATTATTATGCATATTCATGTGTTTGGGGGGTGAAGAGGGGGTTGGGTTGTCTGTGTGGTTGTTGATGATGCTTGTCACCCCCTTAGATATAAAACTCACCCCGATGAATCTTAAATATTGATTTTTGTTTAATGAATGACTGGCGGAGAGGTTCCTTTAACTACCTCTATTCAAATTCAACTCCAGTATCTATGATTGGAAATATTTACTCACTGAATTCATTTTTTACTTGAGAAGAGAGCTCATTAGGTTTCAGATTTTATTTGAATCAAATTAAACACAATGATTATTTCTAGTTCTGCTGGTGGGTTAAGACCTTTGCTGACTACGGTTGTGACCTCAACACCATCAAACTCTATAAATATTTTATACATTATAACTAGAGATGTACAAATTTCTACAAACTAACATTTGAAAAACTTTGTCATCTTTGTTTTTTGTCACTATTCATAGACTAATGTAAGTAAATTTTCTAGTCCAGTTGTGTTTGTTAAGTTATAAATGCGGACATATCACTGTATCAAATTTGGCTGTTCATAATGATGGCATTGTGAAATCCATCGCAATTCATCTGAAAATATCCACTCGATTGAACCGAGGCGTCGGTTTTCAAATATTAAAACAGGATTATTGAGCAATTAAGAATGCAGCATTGTATCGTATCTCTTCCCAGCATTGATGCAGAGTCGCTAGATGGCATTACAAATTAAAACCACGTTTTTGTGCAATACCTACCACTTGTATTTAAATGGACAACTATTTAATAAATGTTGAACTTTTGATTTTTTAACCCCACGCCAATACAATTAAAACCCCACTGGCATTTAGAAGTGGTAATCTTGAAATTCATTTCAAGCTTTGAAATAGGTCAGAAATTAACAGTTAACCTATTTTTTATATTCTGTTAGAAAAATCACAGATACTCTGAATTCTCAACAAGTCAGTTCCAATTAAAAAAAAGGCAATTAAACATATTTTCTGATGAAAATATTAGGTATATTATAATAACTTTATGGCTGGTCTAAATTCTCAAAATAAACACTCAAACTCAAAGCAAATGTTCTAAAGTTCATTGAGCAGGATTTATAGACAAAGTCGTAAACGAAATTAGAATTTTCATTTACGTTTTACAAGTCATTTCTTTCTTTATTTGATAGGTAAATATCTAGAGTAATTGTATAAATTGTGTAAAAGGTAATAATTGTGTTAAATTAGAAATATATTCAACCCAATACTTTGGAAAACGTAGAGATGAAGCTTTTAAAAAGCTCCTTAGCAGGTTTCGCGTCACAACGCATGAAGGACTCGTTTCTTCGATATTTATTCACTGTCGCTGCTATAAATACCAATCTCATACGTTTTAAATCAGTGTTTTCAGGCTCTGTAGATGTGAGAGGCCAGCGGGTAGAAAGGGGCGAAGGAACCTCACAGGATAGCTAGCAGAAAGGGAGGCAGTAAGTACTACACGGGGGGATGCTTAGGAAAAGTGACGTAATGGGGGAGGGGGTTGGAAAGTGGGTGGTGGGGTCTTGATCAACCCCGCTCTCATTTATCGTTTTAATCAAAGGGAATATTTAATGACAGATATATGTTATATTTGCCCGTGGGGGGAGGGGGGGGGGGGTCTTTGTGTTTTTAGCATGAAGATTAACACCCCAGTAGATATCCCTCAGGCTGTGCGCCCTTTGTAAATTATCGATTCGTTCATTAGGATGCAGAAGATACCTATAAAAAATATCACCATTACAATATAGAAAATGAATTATACGTAAATAAGCCGCAAACGTACAAGAAAAAACCTTTGTACATTGGTAAATACCATATATAGACCACCATTCAGAAACGAAGCATTGCTTTAAAAAGCTTTAGCTTTTAGGGGCAAGATCTGAATATCCAGGTACTTCTCAACCACCCTCTTCTTCCCCTTCTCCCTTCGATCATTTGTTATTGTATGTTCTGGGCAGTAAAGCACCAAAATAAAGTAATGTATTACAATCCTTAAGTATTTTAACCACAATTTGGTGCTGTTATATTGATCCTTTGGGTGATATTTCAAAGAAAGTAAAGGGCAGCAACGTCATAAAGCATTCTGACCTTTATGCATATTATGATTACTTGTCCTTTGTGCATCTGCGGTGAAATTCACTTAAAACATTTCAAAAACAAGACGCTGATATATTTGGTAAAATAACGTTTTTTTTCCTTATGCTAAAAAATGTGTTTTTTTTAACACTGCCGTAAGCGCTACAAAACTTTCGCATAATTAACAATACAATCAATATTGTAGTCGTAGATTTAAAGGGTTGAGAGGAAGGGGTTGAAATAAAATAATAATTCCAAGGTTCGATGACGTTGTGATTTCGAACGCTAAAAAGGGTAAAGCGAAGGGTGAGTACCTTTCTAGAGACCGGACTCATGTTTATAACAATATTGATTGCAACGGTGTTTGACTAATTACATATTTTTTAGTTTCAATACAAAATATGAGCTTTTTAGTTAACCTTTGAGTAAGTAATAAACAACATAATTTCATTTAAAATTATTGTAAATAAAAAAATTTGCGGTTATAAATTTATTCTCTATTTGAAATGTGTCATTTTTTTATGCAGAAACCAAATTTCCCAGTTTCATCTTACTTACTGTGCTGTGATTTTTTTACTAGTATTAAAATAATGGCTTGTATAACAAATAAGTATTTTGAAATGCTTGATTACAATTCGGGTTGAAATCGAATTAGCAATTATTATTGTAAATTTTACGGCAAAACCGATAAATATTTCCGTTACAAATCAAGTTAACTCGTATAGATTTAGGTTGGCACACATGTGTCACGTATTTACATATCAAATTTGAATATTCCATATTCCTAAGGACAATCGAATCATCGGCTAATTCGATTTTCGAATTAAGAACCTTCGGTCGATATTCAAACTGGATAAATATAATCGTAGGGGGTTGGGATTTGAAATTGTGACGTCACATATTATTTGATACACTACCTTTGTGTGTGTTAGTTGTATGTATGGAAAGGGGTAGATTTTTCGTTTGAAGGGTAGATCGCCTTTACTCTTACCCTTGGGTGGGGTGGGTACAGTAATAACACCCCGCGGATCGGGGAGGGGGAGGAGAGTGGGCATGTGCCAGATTATTTGAGATGTGAAATAAAGCAATGGGGTTCGATTGCGAATGAAGGGGTGGGGTAAGGAGGCATTAGCCAAAGTAAAATGGCGATACTCAGGCAAATAAAACTGTTCGATTACTATAATCTAACCTCATCTAAAACATGTGCAAAACAAATCACGAGTAAGAGTCATAACAAGAAAACCAACATGAATTTTTTAGTACTTTATAGTATTCTAATATTTTTTGAGATTTTCACGGCCAAAAGAATTATAAGCATTTTTGGGGTATTACGCCGAGTTGACAGTATTACAGTGTCTATCATCAGGGCAAATGCTGTCCGAAACGTAGGCTAAAAAAAGAGGTCGCGCAACACGACATTAATACTTCTAATAAATCATTGCAACTTTTTTTTAGTTATATAAGTTATTTCCATCGTGAGATATAGAGAAATTGTGATGACAATAAGACGCCATATCTTGCTTGCATATCAGCAATTTTACTGTACATGAAGATGTTTGTACATTTTTTATAATTCTTACACAGGACCAGAAAAGTCACAAATATTATTTTGTAATAAATTATTTTTTAAAGCATTTAACTGCTTTCATTAAAAAACAAGTTAAACAAATATTATGCTACACAGGTAGTAATTCTTGAGAGAGAAATTTATATTCTCCGATACAAAGGAAAGTAAACACAACACAATAATGAATCACATCACACACTCTGCATACTTTGAGAGGTATATTTTATATGTCGGGTTTCCCTCCTCCCCAATGTTACGTCTGGGGTTATTCGAAAATACCCAAGTCAGTATGCGTTCGTTTCGATGGAAAGAAGGTTCAACAGCAACACGAAAGGTGTGCTCTAATTTTAATGCGAGCTTTATATTAATGCAGAAGAAATCTTTTTTATTTCCGAATTCGGAACCAATTTAATAATCTTTTTCGAATTCCGAATGCGGAAGAAATCTTTTTCATTTCTGTATGCTGAACAAATTTAATAATATTTTTCAAATTCCGAATGTGGAAGATATCTTTTTTATTTCTATATGCGGAACAAATTTAACAATCTTTTTTGAATTCCGAATGCGGAAGAAATTTAATAATCTTTTTCGAATTCCGAATGTGGAACAAATCTTCTCCGCATTATTGATTGGCGAAATAAATCATACGATTGGGAAAATTAGAAGTTAGATTTAAGAGTTATTTTGATACGGGTTCACTTAGCACGATATGATAATGTCTAATGAGTTGAGAGAATTATTCGTGTGAATGGTTCTGATGATGTACGGAAGAAAGAACATGATTCAAGATGATTATTGACGCTTCGTTGGTTATGGCACATTATGTTCATTTCAAATTAGAGTATCGCATATTGGTAGATCTATTTTAGAACTAGTACTCATAATTTGACATTATATTTGTTTGAATAAGAAAAAACTCTAGAAAGGTGAACTCTGGCATATTGAAATTTATACAGGTTCCTAGATGGAGGCTAATGGAGGTTGTGGCTGGAGTTTCTATTAAGCAATTTATAAAATACATGAATCTGTCAAAAACATAATGATACAAGACACCATGATTTTCGAGTGTTCAATAATGAATCAAATATCTACAAAATAGGTTACATTAAAAAAAAACTAAAGTCTTGACATACATTTAATCTAAATTCACTTATAGATTTAAAGAGTTCCTACATACTAATATTGTATGTAAAAAGAATTAGAGATAAGGGTGAACAAAACAGTACCTAACCTAACCTTTATATTGTTTTCCTCACGCATACATCACTAAATATCAGTGTATTGGTGCATCATCTACATTACAGATACATTAAAATAACCTTCAAATAAATACATATTCCATTTGTGTGATATCGCATTTCACGGTTGCAGTTACAAGAATAGCGTCGGGGGGTGAGTGGCCCCCAGAACTGGGAGGCAGCCACCCCCCGGGGTAAGGGTGGTTGGGTTCCTGGGGGTGGGGCCCCTTGCCCCCAGTTCCCGGGGAGTTGGAAGGGGATGTAGCGTCCAGACAAAGTCAAGGCGGACACGAATCAAAGGGGAGACACTATTTATTCAGATGGGGGTGCAAATCGCTCTGTACTGCTTTGTACTTATAGGTACGATTGAACATTGAAAGATTGAGTGTGGAGAATTATTGTCCGGTGGGGTCAAATGTCTGGAGGATGGTAATTTACATGACAAAATGGATACACGTTATTTTGCTTTGGACTTTGTGGCAATTCGGAGGCTTTATGATGGGAACCCCACACCCCGTTCTACTATAATAGACGAAGCTTAACTAGTTTTGGCTGCAGTTTGCCGTTATTTATACATACTAACCTTAACTGTTTAATAGATTAATAACCGGTTAAAACATACTTTTATTGATTCATTTTTATCAGAAAAATGGATTTGTCAAAAAGCTTTGAAAGAAAAAATCCTGATACAATTGACGTTTGCATTGATCTAGAAATTATGATAGAATTGACGGTTGCATTGATCTATAAATCGTGATAGAATTGACGCTTGCATTGATCGACAAATCGTGATAGAATTGACGCTTGCATTGATCGACAAATCTTAATAGAATTGACGCTTGCATTGATCTACAAATCATGACAGAATTGACGCTTGCATTGATCTAGAAATTTGAGACACAAATCGGTGCAAACTTCATGGCGTTTGAGAGTTTTGGTATTTTAGGTTACAGTATATTCGAATTGATTTAATATTTATGACTTGACTGAATATTTTTTTAAAACAATGTTAGCAGAGTGATGTAAAGGCACGTCAGCAATTAAAAATGTGAATAATAATAATTTATCAATTTGAATATTGTTTTGGTGAGACGTCACCTCAATGGCTGCCTATATTAACGATTCTAAGAATTGAGATAAACGGTAGGTGCTACATATTATGTAAACATAACTGAATCACTGATAATAATTCCTAATGAGATGCTCGGCAGAATCATGATTCAAAACGTGGCTCACTCATAAAACCATTATGATTTGTAAAACCATGAAAACTGCGCATTATCTATAAAAATTTGCATGTAATTATGAAAGGTATTTTGTCGAGGGAAAGCAATTATGTTCTTATTAATTATTTGAGCTTTTACCTACACGCGTGTTGCGTTCTTTTCTGTCTGTGTGTATTATGTAAAAGTGCTTTAGATTATGACGTGTATAACATGGAACTGGGCGTGTTTTGAAGCAGCAATTTACACAATTTGCATCCTCTTAATAACCTATTGCCTGCGCATGAGACCTAATGCACCATGATTAGGCAAAGTTTATGGAGTGTGAATAGAAATACGAATTTGTTAGTAGTATTGTGTAAATTATTTATTGCCATTACTCTTCGCAACGGAAATAATGTAAATTTGGCTAATGTTGAACCAGTTGGTGCTACGGTAACCGTTGTAGAATCCTGTCCACCATTAGGAAACACCTTCATTCCTCTGGTCTCCTGGTATCTCTTTCCAGTTTGTTTATGTTCCATGATGAAGTGTTGGCCTTTACATCATCCAGCCATCTTAGTTTAGATCTCCCAAGACTCCTTCGTCCTGTAGACTTATTACAATGATGCCTAGTTTATGGTTGCTTCCCAGCTGGATTCATCCAAATTTTACAAAACTTTTTATATTGATGACTCTTCAACCATTTCATATGGCCCTTAGTTGTATCTTGTTCGATTAAAAAAATAGTTTAATGACTCCAAAGATTAAATAAAGAGTAGAGCGTGATATTGTATAGTTCTCTTAGAATATCTAACTACGTCCTGAGTACATAATTGTTACGTAAAGGAATCAATTTGGACTGCGATTGTAAAATGAACAAAACAAAATGATAACCTTGTTACGAGTATAAATAAATGCTTGAAAACCCATTTCCCGAATGCATCATTTTATTGTTGTAATTCTAGGAATCGAATGTGATTCTCTGATTGGTACATTGAAATTAAGAATAACGAGTAAAAAATTGAAGTTCATGATCGCCAAAGCGTGGCGGTTCCGTCTGATTCCTTCCTTTGTTCGTCCATCTTTAAGTGATTTTTCATAAAAGCAATTGTGAGCCATAAATACATTGGACTTAATAACGAGATTGGCTACTACCTGTTAGCGAGATCGGTGGTGCGGATATTTACGCAGGGCTGGCGTAAGATAAGAACGAAACAAGTCGATGGAATAGTGTCGCCCAAAAAAAAGAAATGTTGATGATGTCGCCGAAAAAAACACATCGATGAAATTGTGTCGACGAAAAAAAAACATCCATGAGAATGGCAAAATACAACTGTCAATTATTTAATAATCAATCGATCTAGGCTTACTTAAAAATTTATTCACATTTATGTGAATGCTGTTTTGAGTAATGTAAAAAGAAGAATAGTGTTTCTTATGGAGTCAACACGTAGAGTAAACTATTTATATTCTCATGCGATAGTTCTCAATACGAGTCTAAACATAGATCAAATAGTAGTCACGCGATTATAATAATTTCCCACCAATGATATAAGTTATACTTATAATGTAAAATTTTCCATATTATATGTATATTTAATTTTATTGCAAATTAAAATAATAATCTAATCCCTTCTTTCCAAAACAGGTTGAAGAACAATACGTTACCGACTTTAAAAAAAAATATCATATATTTCGATTATTGATTCGTAGTTGTTGGTTAAACTAATATGTATGGCAAAAGTGTGCATGTTTAATATTGAGTAGAAGAGAAGAATGTTACGTCAATGGGCATTAATGTCGGACATTTGATTATTACCGGCTCCATATGAAAATTATACACCAGAATAAAATGAAACGAACCGATCGTGGGAAAACAATTGCCATTTCGTTCGGTTGCATGAGAACTAATAATACATAATAATAATATAAATCAAGAAATACTTGTCTGGAAATAAAGAACGATTTAAAAAAGGCCAATACATTATGAACTGAAACGATTAAGAAACTTTAATCAATAATACCATATTGATCTATAATTAAATGTTGCGGCTTTCCACAGGGTTCAATTTAGGGTCATTTGCTATTTATTATTTTTTGGTTTCAAATATTTATATAATAGTTTTGAATTTTGTAAAAATTATAACTAATTCTGTTTAAATACATATTTTTTATCACTTCCTACATATGTGGTACAGAAACCAGAACAAGTACGACTTTATCATTGAAAAGTATTTTTTTCACCATTGCAACATAATTGGATTAGCAAGAGATCGAGTCGATTGCCATTGTTCTTACTACTGGCACAAGCTATAATTATAATTGTTCTTCGATTGTTGAATCACATTTGTTGAGGAGCTTTACTCATTCTTGTGTGTGTTTGTTAGCCTTGCGTGTTAGATATGATTGATTGAGATAAATAATTAAATACTACTTCATACCTCACGGAAATTGTAAAAAAAATCTTTAAATTAAATAATTACTCACCTCCTGCGAAATAATCAATTTTAGCGTACACACATGATTTAATTGGACTTGGACACTAGTAAATAGTTTATTCTTATTTGTTTCACCTATAAAGATGCTCAAGTTTGAATTGAAATGCATTTTAAACGTTGAAATTCACTGAAAAAACATTTAATTTGATGCGTCGGAAACACAACATTTTAAGACGATAAAGCTCGAGCCACATACTTCAACTAAATAATTCAAGCATTTGTAAATATAACAAAAAGACTTAGGTAATTGATACCGGTAATAAAACCAATGCATTTACAGCTTTTCAAATCGTATCAAGGCCCATTGATAAGGCCAAAGGCGGTTTTTTACTTGGCGCCAGGCAAATCCATATTGTTTATAGTCTTTATCAGCGTTTATTAGGGCAATAGGAATCACGCCACGTATTATGAGGGATTAGGACGACATTTTCTTTGAGACGATTCATAATACGTCTGTGTATGTTTATTGGTGACAGTGAATGGCTTTCTGATCGCCCTGTCATAATTAATTGATGCTCCGGCGATAGTGTATTGTGATTTTTATTGAGTACTGAACTACGGGACGTTCCGATAACAAATTCAGAATGGCATCACATTCTTGCCCTTGGTTTTTAACTTCATAAAATTAGGTGGGTAAAGAATTTATTTTATAAAAGATTTACCTCGCAATGCCTTTAAGAGATAAATTGAGTGTGTTTGTGTGCTCCACTGAATAGATAATACATACTAGAAATGACTATCCATGTAGAATTCAATAGAAACCGATGTCATCACGGACTATCACCTATTGATCCTAGCCATTACGAGAATAAAATTTGTGCAATTGAAATTTAAGCATAGAATGGTTAGAATTATGGATGACTTGTATTCTTCTTCACTCTACCAAGTAAGTGCAAACTTTCTTCTTTCTGGAGAAATTATGCAAACTAAAAAAATAAAAAGTTCTTTCGTGAACAGGTGAACACTTTCATTAATCTGTTTGTGGCAAAGTGAAAAATGGTGAAAAAAAAAACTCATGTGGATCGCAATTAATTTTCAAGATATTTTTTGAACACCCTCTCAGTGCGGTCGTATATTGCCCCAAGTGACTGATTTTATTAATTTACACGGTTGTAAGCCGGGATTGTTTGATCGCCTTATCTTCCTCAGACTCGGTCGCCAATGGTCGGGATGCCTCCAATGTAGCAATACACGCACAGTCATATCATCACATAGCCAGGTATCTCTCAGAGAGGCTAAAGATTTATATTAGTGAAGGGATTATCATACAAGATGAATGTGCCATAGAAGCCTAAGAGATACACCCACAAATTGATAAAAACTTAAAAGATTTGAGCAAACAGAAGAAGAAATAAAACATTTATGATATAAATCTAGTGTTGGTACCAACAGAGCTAAAATTTCAAAAAGGAAACAAAATCTGTTCGTGTAGGAACCTACCGCATCTTTTATTTATGTGTCTAGTATGCGAGTTCTCATCAGTCGAGATGTTGACAGTTTTTGTAGTAGACAAAAAACACAGATTCATTACGGAGGTCTATCAATGTTCTGTGTTTTCTTCTCATCAATACTTCTGCACAAATGTTAATAGCCTAAATAGCTAAATTCATGCAATGAGTGTGTTTAGCTATAGTTTATAATTAGAATAGAGCGATGAATGTACGGCGACAATTGTAAATTATGACGAGACAATTTATTATTATATTCAAAATTGATATAATTTTATAATGTTTGCTGAAGAAATAACTGAGTGCGATATCTGTGCGCAATTTTATGCTGTGATAATAAATCACGATGCAAAGAAAATAAGATATGAAAATATCTATAACATGATTTGGTCTGAATTATATAAAAAAATTATTCAAACACATGTGATTTGTGTACATGCTTGATATTACCTTGACTGATTTATATTATTTGTTAAATGAGCCAAACTTTAATTGCGATGTTAGATTGCACATTGTTTTGGTTAGGTTAGTTGTAGTTTTGATTCTTTAAAGTGACATACCGTTTTGTTGTAGACATCCCTGACTTTGTCTGCATCTATGGGAGTTGTTGAAGTACTGGAATGATGGGAAATTACCTGAAATGAAACAGATATAAATTAGTAAATAGGAAACAAAAAGAAAGAATGGAGGTGAAAATAAATCAGTTGGCGAAACTTTACTCCACTGAATCGAGCGAGTGAAATACAAGTGTGGCCAGATATTTGTGTTTGCTAACCAAATCCGTGTAATAATCTGAAATTCCAATTACACAACACGTCAAAGAAACATTATCTGTGCGAGTTTCAGTACTCACCTATATTTGTATTTATAAAGTAGGCATGGGGGGACAAAACACACAAATCTGTAGGTACAATTCCATCCGGGCTTTGACTTAATTTAATTTATTGCACGCTCAATACTCATTGTATCGTAAAATAATCTACGCGGAAAAGACGAAATATCCTCTGTATTATAAATTCGTACAAATCTGGCAGCGGGGGCAATGCGCAATACAAGTCGGTTTAATTTTAAAGGAAGTAAGACGTATTCAATTAATTTTATGGTCCAATATCCTCCCCCCCTCCCCGCAAATAATGCTTCTCGATTTTAATACGCGAACCATTCGCCGATTCGGGGTAGGCGGGGGGTGGTTGCTCCTCCCCAATTTATGACAAAGGCAATATCGCCTTATTGAACGGAAGATCTCAAAATCTACAGATGAGGCCGCTGTTAAACTTAGGAAATAAAACAATTCTGAAACTCCACAATCGAAATTGTTACCATTGAATTCCAAAGTAGAAATTGCTATAATTGTAATTATTACAACATTGGAAGCAAATTGGATTCTGAAAACACGTATTTTCTCCTTTTGAGTTTAAAACACATAGAAAAAGTCTCAAAACATTATAGAATAGTAATTGCTTTTTTTAAATGTTCAGTAATTAATAATCAAAATCAGTTGGAGGGAAAAAAAAAACGTTTTTTTTTCTGCGCGGAATATAATTTTCCGCAATGGTAGAAACAATTTCAATAAATGGCGTATTGTTTTCATTTAATTCAAACGTCACAAACAGAGACGGCACGGCAATAATTTCAAATTCATTTGCGCATAAAGGAGAAGGAATAAGCAATAAGTAAAATTCAAAGATAAACACGAATAAGTCCCGTCTTTCTTTCCAAATATGTCAGAATGGGTTTAAGGTCCCTCCCCTCCAGCAGGGAAAGGGGGGGAGGGATCGAATGCCCCCTAATTCCCGAATTGGGAAAGGGCCCGCAGAGAATTAATTGTATTATTTTACGAGCGTATTTCGGGATTAAAGATCGTGGCTAAATTATCAATTAGAGATGAAACGGAATGGAATAGGTTTTTCCGTCTTACAGTCTGCTCTAGTTTGTGCCAATGCTCCGTAGTCTCCCCTATTCATGTGGAAGCAAACGAGAATGGTGGCGGGAAAAAGATGTATAATTTTTTTAAAGATGGGATTGAACAAATATCGTACAGGAAGACGCTGTTTTATAACCTAGAAGACCGGTGTGTGTGATCCTCCGGGCTGGGATCTATTAAATAATAACCCTGATGATAGCCAACCTCCGATAGGAGATGACACCAAAATAAATAATCATTTTCGTAGCTAAATTCAAATTATACATCGTCATTAGGAAACGATGATTTTCAATGTTTTCTTAAAAATGATAGCCAATTAAAACACGTTAGATACTCCATATTCGTTTATTTTAAATCCAATATAATTTCACTATTTTAAATATAAAATTGCCATTAAGACAATTTTATTGAATGGAAATGTAGACAAGTACATAAAAAAGTATATCTTGTAATTCGATTTTGCAAAATTAGTGCTACGCCACTGGAGTCTTAATACAGTTTAAGGGTGCCGCTAGAAGAAACCGCGCGCAGGGGCGTATCATCAGGGGGGGGGGCGGGGGGGACAGCTGTCTATCTTTGTAATTGTCCTGTAGGAATTAAAGTACGACACACTGGAGGCTCTAGTGGCAGGAGAGAGAGAAGAATAAGGAAGAGGGTTTGAAGTAGGCAATAGTATTTAAGTATCGATGATTGGTTGATTCAATCATCATAAAAAATATACATATATGGAAAATTTGCATTATTTGTACGACAGAAACTACATTACTAAAAGGAAAATTGAAAATAAAACAAAAGAAAAATTTAATATTTTTAATAATCGTAAATTCACTTTGATGAGTCATTTTAATTAACCAATATTGGTCTCTTGGTCAATATCCGTTTATCCTGATCAAGAGATCAATATTGGTTTCGAAAAATGTTGATTATTTTGATTAAATAGTGGTGTATACAAAGCGTTTTATTTTCATTAAATTAAATTTTATTGGAGGGAATTCTTTTAGGGTGCAATATTTCATATGTTTTAGGAGAGTAATTAAGTTATTGAGAAAGTATGTTTGGAAATACACAGTTTGAAAACCGCTGACAACAGGATGCACTTAAATTGTCCCCATTGCGAGATGGCACTCTCAAGCAGAGCTTGTCTACAAATTGATTCAAAATACCAGATGCTCTCAAACAGTCTTAATAAAGAAATTTGATTTTCGTACTAACAACCGTTCTTATTATGCCAGACGAAATGTGACACAAATCATTCAATATTCAATATGCATTATGATTTTACACGAAGTAAGAAACCTACATAACCTTAACACAATGAGAGTAGATACCATTTAAGGCAAAGCACTGCGAAGTAATGCAACGTAATGTGTCTTTGGTATGAAAATTATCTGTAATTAAATACCGGGAGGAGATAACATCTTGGCCTTTGAAATAATTGTGCACTTTTTTCTTCAGTATCAGACCTATAAAAACTGATTTAATGTTCAAAATCAATGAATAATTTGCCAAATTAAGTTTTTTTAGAAATTGATGGAAAACCAAAATTTGTGCCTGAACGAAATGAAATAAAACTACTTTGTTTCTCGCATAAATCAAAAGAGGCTGTTGGTGTTAGGCGGGAATTTAAATCTTATAGCCGGGTGTGTTATTGTTAGCAGCAATTAGCAACAAATGTTACAATACATGTAAAATGATCAGGAAAACAAAGTGATATTGAAATATGACGATATTAAAGTTCTCATTGAAGAAGTACAGTCTTAGAATGTTAAGATTTCAGAATCTGTAACGAATTAAACCACCCCTTAAAGACAGGGTGGCGTAGGTACACAGTTACAAAACACCCCCTCCTCCCAGAAGTACAGTGTACCCGTTTTGAACCAATCTATTGGAATGATTCCCGGGGGGAAGCGTTAGTCTTATTATTCCCGAAACATTTACGGGACTACTGTCTTCGTTCCACTCGGTACCTAAATAAGGGATGTACAATGTACAAGGGAATAAGGAATGGATCCATCTGTACACGCTGTACCACTGTGTATGGCCAATCACACTGTTTTCTCGCTAACAATCGATTTGCATAACATTTCGAGTGGAGAAGACAATTTCCAAAGCAAATAAAGCAGTTCTAAACAAAAGCGAATTCTTCAATTCGATCTTCCAATACAAATGCCGCAGTTTTTAGGGTAAAGATAGATCTAATGATGGAAAACCTCCGATGGGAGAAGGCCAATAGACCAATAAGAAGAAGAAGATGTCGATATCTCAAATGATTAGTTATTGGGCAGTGCATAGGGGTCACCAATTGAACCCAAAAACTTAACGAATGATTTGAATAAACTCACATTTCTTAGGTGAGCCATTCAGTGCCGAGGTCTGCAGGGTCAAGATTAATCATAATCAACCTCTGATAGGTGAGGGTTTCAAACATAAGAAGAATAGTAAGGAACTAGCGCAGGAAAAATCACGGGATATTATAATTGTAGGATATGTGAAGCTGAAAATATTTGGTTCAGGATCATTGCCTTTCAAAAGAAGAAATTTACCTATCGAATGTTTCTAAACTTTAAAAATAACGACATCTATTTAATGACTAAAAATTAAAGACATGTTATGCTCATATTAATCGAACAAAACATGCATCATCGCTTACGCCCTTGAGGTGATTTTGCACAAAAACGGCGCTATACAAATCATCCGAATATAATTATTATTATGAAAAGGGCTGCTGAAGTTTATACTAGTATGTATATTTCACATGACTTATTCACCAACAATCGCAATTAGTATGTTTAATTACTATAGAAAAATGAATATACAGATCATGTTTATGCATGGTTGGAACAAATTCGTCATGATGAGAAGTAAGGATTGATGATAGCTTATCTTCGATAGGAAATGGCATTAGAAGAAGAAGATGAATACGGGGAACTACTGGCAGAGGAGGTATTGAAAACTGTTAGGGGTCAGCGTAAAACAAATCGTAGTCACAGATCATTAATTTTTCAGAAGGTCAAAACAAAGTGATCATGTTTCTTAGCAAGTGTTTGTTTTGTGGTGTTGTTGTTAGGTTAGGTGGCAGCGTGGCAGCCAGGTTATGTTACGGTGGCGTGGCAGCGTGTCGGTGACGTGAATAAAGGAATAAAATCAAGGTGAGCACACGGCCCTAATGAATCGGTCATTAGTATTGCCCGATGGTTGAGTGAGTCCGCTGATGTGTGGTCGCGGACGGTTGATCGCATCCTGTGAGAGGCACTCAGGAGAACCCAGTTGACTTTCAACTATTAAGATCTTCCCAATATCATCAAACGTACCAATTTTGGTTGTCTGTGCGTGAAGTGTTAGTTAATCCTACGTGATTTGTTTAACTCAAATTTTGTTGTGAAAATAAATTCAAAATTGGAATTGATCGCGTGAAGAACAATTCAGACAAGCGATATAGTAGGTACCTACCCACGTGTAATCGAAAAAAATAATGAATTGTAATATTTGAAATTTGTGTTTCTTTTGTTTTAATTTTTGACAGATTTTGTGATTTTGCAAGTTTATTGTATTTTATACAAAAAATATTCGTTCTAAGCAATTTTGCATTTTTTAAAGTAGAAGAAGTCCACTTTTCTTAACGGGTCGGTAGACAGGTCATAAAATGCATCATAAATGGTGGGGGAGGGGGCCAGCTACTAGCGACTAACTACCAGTGCCGCGCAGCTCTGAAGTCAGGCGGAAACACACATCACCTGCTACGGCGGGGTCGTCTAAGAAATTGAGAACCTCTGGGACGGATAAGGAAAGTTGTACTAAAAAATTGTATGGAAAAATGTATTAAAAATTTGTAGGGAAAGTTGTATCAAAAGGGTGTGAGCAAAGTTGTATTAAACGTTTGTAGGGAAAGTTGTATCAAAATGTTGTAAACAAAGGTGTATTAAAAAATTGTATAGAATTGGAACGGAAAGTTGTATCAAAAGGTTTTAAACAAAGTTCTATTAAAAAATTGTACAGAATTTTTAGGGAAGGTTTGGTAAAAAAAAAAGTTTTTTTACTATAATATATTTGTATTAATAGATGTAATTAAAAATACATTCGTTTGGTTTGACAGAGACTGGCTCTTAACTGCTGTTTTTTTGTTTAGAATGTCTTTTAAATCTTAATATGTTTTTTGGTTTGACTGAGCATCGTCCTACCTGTGGACTGACTAAAATGAGTGAATATATGCCAAATCTTGATTGTATGACACCGAGAATTATTTTTAGTATGCATTGTCATCGACAATGAGTCTGTTTGACGAGTTTCAGTTCGATCGGATGTCGGGAAGTGGGTTAATTTTCACTTCCAAGATTTCACTTCATACATTCAATCGAGGAAACACAATTTATATCAAAGTAGCATGAGAAGCATAATGATCCAACGTCAATTTTTGTATAAAAAAAATTAAAATATCTTCATTAAAAATAAAAACCACTTAGTTTAAACAGTGGGCAATTCTCATCTTATCAGGATTAACTTAATTAAATTACAAATATAGACAGATGTAGGGGGACAATGTATAGGGAGGTCCACTATTTTACCAAAATTATCTTCTAAACTAATACATTTCATGGATTATCTACAATAATCTACATTCTTTTGATCACATCTATATGTAAATGAATAATTAAGTATTTTTGTAAAAATTATAAAAATTTTAACCTAACAATAAAGGTTTTAAAAATGGTGCACATTAATTTATTATATTATTAGCTTTTCTATCAGGATATACAAACCTGTTTCAAAATTGGTTTCACTCGATAAGATCATAAAACAATAAAATTAAATACAACAAAAACAATGGCTTCCAAAGTAGGTGGCATTGATAGTAACTGTTGAAAACGTCACGTATTGTGAGATATAATAATAAGTTTAACTCAAATTATAATCTATATGGCATTCACAATTACTGGAATAGATCTAATCGCGTAATGGCACAGGAAATAACTTGAGACGCAAGTGGCTTGAGTTCGTATCCACAGCACGCGATGTATCTATAACTCACATCAAAGATTTTTTACAATGTATTGTTTAATCACTTCGGGGAATATATGTAGTCAGTCGAGAGAAACGGAGATCAATATGCGAAATCACAATGATACTTTGTTACTTCTTCAATTATATTATATTTCACAGTGTCGAAGCAGTGAAAGAAATAATTAACAAGAATTTAAGTGGTATAAAAAGATTTTTTTAAATATGAAACAGAATATCTCTTGTTTGTGACTCACTAAAAAAACTCTCTAACAGTGAGCTTTGGCATTGTGAAATTTGACCGGAACGTTACCACGTGATTTCCTCGATCAATGCAACTATTTCCAGTTCCCTATGTTATCTCCGTCCTGAGATATTAATATTTGAAATATATTTAGTTATAAAAAATGAAGACAAAACACAATTATGGTTTGTGCCATATATTTTAATTGTTCGTAGGAAAAAGTGTTTTTTAAAAATTGTTTTAAAATAGTCAATAAAAATTTATTGTAAATATTAAGGAGCACAGCTTCGTATACTAAATTTGCAGGCGGCCTGGCCTAAACTAACGTATTTATTTTTAAATTCAGATATTTTTACAAAATCTAAATTAGAGAAGTCACCGACTGCAAAAGTTAAGTATGTCAATCTGTTGAATACTAAACGAATTAGAATTTGGATTTGAATTTGAATTTGGAACACGGTTCAAAATAAGAATGGTGTGTAATCTTCGCGTCACTTGGAGTATGTGAGGCAGGTTGAAAAAAACACAAATCACGACTCCAGACATCCGAAACAAGATGGCGGCCGCACGGCTGAATGATGATTATGATGATACGCTGATGATGATGATGATATTCGGTAAGCGAACCGGCACGACCGTCGTTCGGAGGCGTTCGGCCATGTCGAAAGAGCCACGAACCAACCTAACCGCACCAAGTCATAATTATTATTATTCCATCGTTTTTGATTTCATCGAAATAAGATAAATTTGAATTTGGTGATTTTTGACTTAGACCCTTTTTCCAATCAGGCTCAAGATACGTAGTATTTTCCGAAAAAAAATGAAAGGTTACGGTAAGGTTAGTTCAGGTCGACATTAGAATATGATTACAGGTAGCTAATAGAAGATATTAGATTAAAACTCACATACATCACAATTTAGAAATAATAAATTATTGAGTAAGATCACAAACTTTGTATAAAAAACTTCTTACCTCGATAAGAATGTGTATTATTTTTTTAACAAATCCTTAAGAAAAAAAGTCTCACATAGTTTGATCGCACGTATTAACTGTTTGGTTTACGCATGACCAATGAAGATTATAAAATCGTCAGTAAAACTAATAAAAATAAATAGTATTGAATACATTTATACGCAATCAAATATCACAATAATTCGTAATTTGGCAGTATTGATAACAGTACTCTTTTTATTACAATAATTAAAAATTCATATATTTTTGATACATTGAAAAAATATTTTGAATAAACCTTACCGATGTTATGAAGCGTCCAGAAGAGGTATATACTCTCAGGATAACTCTGGGAAATACCATAATTGCGAATTTTCACAAACTATAAATACTGTTAAAAATGTGTGGAAGATTTAAAGTTCATTTTTCTGATTATGATTATCGTACTAAAAATGAGTAATTTTAATATTTTTATTCATAGTTATTGATTTAAAAAAACGATCTACAACTGTTCCAATTGGCTACAACGTCATTATGACGTAGAGAACGCCAAAGTCAGGAAGACGGCTGTGAAGAACGTCGCCGAATTCACGAATAGAAATGAACATGTCGTTTTGGTGGCAGATCGAAAATGCTGTATTTTAAATCGTCATAAAAAATATATTTGTCAACATAAAGATAACTTCTATTCTAAGATATGGTATAAGCCAAGTTTAGTGACCACATCTGAATAGCCAGGTACATCACAACCTTCATCTTGTCCATCTCTGCATTCTACCTATAAACTTCATCCTCACAACATACTCCAAATCGGAATACTATATATCCAATGACTCCAGGAATTATGACCCTAATGTGGTTAGCACTTTAAAAACGGTTAATTTATTATTTAATTTTGGGCATAAAAGTGATTTCAATGAATGGTATAAACTGTGTGATTTTTCCACTGTGCTATTATTATTAATAAATTGATAAACTTAGTTACAAAAATAATATAATTCAAACAAAAAATCAAAGCTAATCAATAAAATATTTACATACGAAACATAACGAATCATTTTGTAATGAGAGAGATAACTCGTATTGATAAAAAATAAATATATATTTATTATGAATGAATTTAAAATGACCTAATATAATAAGTTACTAGTGATGTATGCGATGGCTTTATCGATATAAGATGCAAATTCATTCAATAAGATCGTTAGTTTTGAAGGTTTTATTCAGATTATGTTAGGTTTCTAAGTTCGATTGGTTAGGTTAGTTTAATTGACATATCTTGATTTCTATATTGTGCAAGAAATGCAAATAACTGCAGGTTACGGCTATATGCTTAAATTGGTTCTTTTCGTTGTGTTTACATTAATAGTAATAATTTCCTGTATTCACGTCACTTGCGATACCAGTGCGTAATAATTAAAAGCATGAGCCGAAATACGGATTGAAGTATGTCAACAGTTCCGATAACCCCAAAAACCAAATGTTTTGAATAATCGATAAAATTAAGTGCGATAAAAGCAATAAATATCGTGACCTTTTTAACGAGCTACGGACCTCTTCCGCGTCCCTATCGGAACTGAAGTAAAATACTATAAACAAAACAAAAAAATTGCAAAAATCAATTGATTTTTACAAAATATGCTTAAATTTGCATAAAACCATTAAATATGTGAAACAATAGTCAAGTCGACATCGTTGAAAGCAACGCATTGTTATTATCAAAGATATTAGAAGAACTAATATCTTTGGTTATTATAGACACAAAACTGCAAAAAAGTCTCTCTCAATAGATTTTTTTGCACGAAATTTACGAATGGACGGAATTAACAGTTGTCGGCAAATGAATACATTAAATGTTGAGGATGGATAGGATATGGATTAGAAGTAAAATAACAAAATATCCAAATTATGGTACGACCTTGAAAAGAAATAAAGAACGTTACAGAAGAGAAGGGTGCCTAATGTTTGGTATTCTTAAAAGAAATGCAGGTTTTAAAAAGGTAAAGAATCGGCCAAACTGGAGACAATTGAGGGAGGACTATGTTCAAAGCTGAAAACCAGAAGACTTACGGAAAAGAAGATGCGAAGATAATCAAAACAATGTATTCGGATCTTTGTTGTCATAGTGTATATTAATTTGGATAAAAACCGAACAGCAAGCATCCAAAGAGTTTAAAAAACTTAATAACGGGTCGAGGGGTGTCCAATTCGTCCAATGTCCAAATTCTCCCCTATTTATCAAAATCCAGTTAATCCGGTTATAAATTCTTTTGACCAATAGGTCTGGATCGAATACGAAGTGATTATAATTTATAAAAAAATCTGGACAAAGCCGCGATTTACGATCTATATCAATGCTATTGAATTTTGTGACAGGACTTTTGATCGTATGTTGAAATGGACAGCAGATGCGCGGATGTCAATTATTATACTAGCAATAAAAAGTTTCCATTCATAAAAGTGCATTGGTAATTTTATATTATTATTGATTATAAAAAATATTTGAATTTATTCGACAAGTTATTCAAGTTTGAATCAGGTTTTTGCAAAAAAATGCACCAAAAAATGTGTTAGGTAGTATTTTATGTTGAAAGTCTTAGAAAGACAGTGTACATTTAAATGTTAAATGTCACGCAAATATTCATTTAAACAACACAAATGTAGTGTTGTGTGTATTGGTGCATATTGTCATATGTCACTGAGAAACAGCTCTTTATCTTTATCAAGAAATGGACTACGAGTTCATCGAATTTGAACATAAAAAAATTTTAAATGCTTTTTTTTCATTTTCATTGGAATTTTATTTTGTGGAATGACACTTTCGAAACATTCTGTATGTAGGTATCTATGTGACAACTATATAACCAATAATGATACGGATAACAAAATTCCCTCTAAAATCGAATTAAAGTGTGAATTGTTTGAAAAAAATTACTACCCTGAATAAAGGTGTAATATTTCAGACGCAAAGTTTAAAAAAGGAATACCTACCCACTTATCTGAAGTTTTGTCGTCTTTGACGACCCCCTTCTCTGCGGAGGGAATTGAATATTTCAAGTATTGTTCCAACAATAATTTACACAGTGTTGAATTTCAAATTCAAAAAAAGAATTTCCCGATCGCTTTTGTTTCAATCTTCTCACTTTGAGTTTTGTTTTTTGTTTCATTCACTTTGACCCATCTGCCTCCAGTCAAAGGTGAGATTAAAAAAAACTGAGTGCGATGAATGATAAAAAATGGATTATTTCACCAGAAAGCCAGCTTTTGAATATTCAATCCAAGATTACAATACAAATAGAATGTCTGTCCATCCTATCGAATTATTTCAGTGTTTGTCAGAGGTTTACCTTTTGCAAATACTCATCTCAACTCTTCGTTAGTATAATTGGCCGAGTGTTCGAATCTTTAAGCCAGTGAGTTACGTATCTGTTTAATTAGTCAATTTATCAGTAAATAATACCAATTTGTTCGAGCCGCAGACAATGGGCACGTTTTAGTCAATCAATCGGAAGTGTGCGGTGGACCAAAGTAGAATTCCTTGTACCCTTTGTTGCTCTTAAGATTATTGACTGGTTGCTTGTTCGTTAATTGTGTCTCGCATAAATTGTGCATGTTCTAATGTTCACGCATTGTCTGCAAACAATGAATACCATTTCATTTAAAAGGAATTGACCGGAAACGAAAGTTCTAAACGTAGAACGTGATAAAAAGAACGTTGTTCTATTTTTGAATTATTCAAAATAGCATTTTTTAAGTATCCATGGAAAATAGCGTGAGTTGGTTTTTTTTTCGTCGTGTCGTACTCATATCGAACTATTAACTTTAATTTCGATTCGGGGCCAGCTGTCGCACTTAATCAAATTCTTGTGATTTTTTGAAGATAATTTGTTTTGCTTACACATATTCCCGTTCCAAAGTGGATTTACTACCTCATTATGTTAATAGCCCGGTCCAATTTATAATGACATCTTTCCCCATCTTTAAGTCACATATTTTAATGGCGAGTTTTATTATATGTATCTACTAAATACACAAACATCATGGGATGAGACGACTGTTTGCTTAATGCATCATAAATCTATAAATAATATAACAGGAAAAGAACTTCATTGCATGGAAAAAAATCATTCATATTAAATAAAGCAGAGAGCAAAGCTTTAAAACTACAAATCTGGCAAAATAGAGGGCACAGTGTTCGAATTACAAATCTGATAAAGTCGTGGACATAGCTTAAAAACTACATTTGAGATATGGTAGAGAATATAGCGTTCGAATTACAAATCTAGCAAATTAGAGGGTACGGCGTTTGAATTCCAAACCTGATAATGTCATAGACGTAGCTTGAAAACTAAATTTGCGATAATATAGAGAACATAGCGTTCGAATTACAAATCTGACAAATTAGAGGGGACAGTGTTCGAATTTCAAACCTGATAAAGTCGCGGACATAGCTTAAAACACAGCGTTTGAATTAAAACTCTGTAAAAGTAGAGGGCACAGTGTTCGAATAACAAAACTGATAAAGTAGAGGAGATTGCTTAAAAACTAGTATTCAGATCATTTAAGCTATATATTCATAAACTTTTAATAAATGTATTGTTATATCGTGTACGAAACAAGCAAAGCTGAATCTGTTCTTTCATCGGAAAGAATAATTAATAGTTAACCTCAAAATCTAAGATTTATATGATTTAAAATGTCTGGAATTAAAATGGCAATATTTTAAAATAGTGCCCAGCAGACATCTGAAGAATTGAACGAATCGATTAAGTCTCCCCTCAAAATACTTCACGCAAATGTAAAAGCTTTTAAAACGAACCGATTTGTATAAATTCAGACATAATAAAAATGGCAATTTTAATAATATGGGACAGGTCATAATTTTAAATGGGGACCGTGTCTATATTTTGTCTGCGCTTTTTGAACTCAGTCCAAAAAATATATGCCGATGATACGTGCGGCTGACACGTCATTTGAGAGAAGTCAATAGCAAAATACGATTTGACAAGGAAACGATGGTCACAGGAATATACCAATATTTTTAGGCAAGGTTAGCTAAGGTTACACGCGTTAATTTTATTAACACGTGTTTGCAAAACATTTGGAAGGTTTAGGGACGTGTAGGTACCCGCCTAGGAAAAAAAATTTAAAAAAATTAAACTATTTTTTTCTAGAAGATTTCTCACGAGAAATTTCCACTTACAAATTCGCAGTACGAGCGTATAACTAGGTATGTCTAGAAAAACAATTGTTCCTCAAACGAATTTATTATGTTTTAGTGAAAATAGTGACCATAAAATTTTTCGCTTAATTGCAATTGCATTAGCAAATTCGAAGAAAGTTAAAAAGAAAAAATATATTGTCTCTGGCAACAAAAGCAATTTTGAAAAAGGAACTCGGGAAGTGCAGCGAGCTCTTCAAATGTTTGACAGTTCCAAATAAATGATTTCGCAGTATTCGGATTTCAAATTTAGCGGGTCATTTAGCATTTTCCGAATTTGCTTTACAAAACTCAACTGTCACTGGCTTGAGTGATTTACGATTCAGGAATCAAAGAGATTACTTTTCGTTGTTTGTTTTTCTCAGTTTTAAGATAAATAAATTATTTATTTTGATAAAATAATATCAAAATAAATTAGGTACCTACCCAAATATACTTGATAAAACTATTTTAACAAGTTTTTCCAACCTTGCAGTTACTTGCAGTCAGTTTTCTAATGACCTCGTGGTAAAAGATATTGTTTAATTTATTGTTACAATGTCGTTGTCAGTAGTTGTTACCAATAGTTCTTTCGTGGTAAAAATGTGCTTAAACGTGGATGAAACATGTTACATATTATGTTTAGGGTTAGGTTGAGTCGTTAGTCAATCATATTTCGTGATGAGTGATGAGTCAAGAGTCGCCCATCGCGGATGCGACTATAATCCGCGATTTCGCGCGACTCGGCGGTCGGGAGGAAAAGCGACCAACGTCACAAATACCAAAATAAACGGAAAGGAATAAAACTAAATCCGGGGACAATATTTGTGGGCGCATTCCGAGCTGGAAGCGGGGGACATAAATTATGATGGCGCATTAGTTTTCGGAGGCGATCGACACGAGTTTTTTTTGTGGCTGATAGGAAATGGGGACCGCATTCACGAAAACAATACCAACCACTCAAAAATGTTCCTTTCTAAGTCATTTTATAAAGTAAAGAATTTTTTTAAAGTAAAGTACATGCATAATATAATCCGATTGTTTGTCTCAGCAAAAACTCTCGCATGATGAGCTCTGGCGTTACGAGATCGACACTGCTTATTCTATCTGGAATTTTTACATCAAAGCAACTATTTTCAGATCGCAAAGTTGTTTTCATCATGAACTATGAAGCTTTGAGATTTCGTATGATATTGACAAAATGAGACAAGACGCCATATTGTTTGTTCTATAAATATATTCCCTTGAGGTGATATTTCACAAAAATGGCGACATCAGAATTCCACATTTTACTAAGCGTGCTTTAAACCAACGAATCAAACATTCAACATGTGCAAAATCTGAAATTTTATCTAAAGCTTGAAAGATTACAGCAATTATAACAAATTTCCAATGACTTTGTGACATTTTGAAAGATATCAACTGCGTCGATATACCCGACAGAATGATCTTCCCTGAGTTGTTTATATGACATTGGTATTTCTGTATACACTCGAATGTGTGGCTGAGCTTTCCAAACCGATTTGGATGTCTAGATCAGTAACATAACTGAGTAATGTCCTCACATTTGGTTTCCAACACGATGCCATCCGATTTTTTTCTTTCAAACTATTTCAGGACTCTTTCAGTAACTGGAATACCTCCTTCTTCTCATGAAAGAATTCGTGTAGGTTAGGTTTGATCATTTTTAAAGTTACGTTAAATGAATCGTTTGATTGTTAAACTATCTTAAGAATTTTGTTGTAGTTTATTAACTTTCTTTTAATGTGATTTTCAGGTAAAACAAAAGACTTGGTCATTTTTCAAATGACATTTAGAAAAGATGTACATATCAATCATTTAGTCAAAATTTCAGACAGAAGAATTTATATTAACTTTGAAAAATGAGGTATGTTAACAATGCTTACCTTTTGTAAGCTTAAAAATAGTCGTCACAACAAGTATGTAATTCATCTCACAAAAAATATATATTTTTTTAAATGTGGTGTTGTCTCATTTTGTCTCAATTGTAGACAGGCGACATTCTATTAGGTATCTGTTGGTGTATGCTGACAGTAGGTAAGTCTTAAATAGACAACACAACAAACTCAAATAAGAATATTTTTGGCAATGGTTTGAAATCAAACCTTTGAAATTACGAACAGACAATGATTTCGCTGTAGACTTAGTACAATGGCATCATTATGATTTATTATTCGCATTTCCTCGAAATGCAATAAAACTGAGACGAGTTCTTCAACAAAATATTATGAATATAGAAAATCATCTTAAATACAAGCGGTAATTACCTCCGAAATATAAGTCTGACTCAGGGGGAGTTGGCAGTTTCAGACCGTCATGCATTGTTTCCTCAGATATTTCAGCGTTGAGGAGTGATCTCGTCAGTTCAAAGTCTGTGTGAATCATGACTTTTAAAAACTACCGGGTTGACACTCAATTCGACAGCAAGGTATACGTCAAAATCGCAAAGAAAACGATCAAGAAATACAGAAAATACGTGAAAATTAAGACAATTTTTCTGGTAGACTATTATTTTATTTATTTCTGTACAGCTGGTCAGAATACGAGTAAATATAATCTAAAAATAAAGGTATTTAACACTGTTTACTGTGGTCAGATGGTATTGACCTGTTTAGCGACTGGGTGAAGGAAGGAGTGTCGGGATGCCTGAGGAATACATGCCATCATCAAGTTAATCAAACGCTGCAGTGTCATGTCAAGGGTCGGTGTAAAGGAAGAGTGTATTTGCAACGATGTATGAGTAAGTAGTAGTTAGTTAGTAGTTGACCCATACCTCAAATGCAATATACATACTCAGATCATTGCGAATAAAATTAGGAAAACAATACATTTCTTCAGATCCGTAAGGAACTTCCTTAACTTACAAATTCTAAAAACGATTTATTTTGCATTAACCCAATCTATCATTGAGTATGGTATCATTGCATGGGGAGGGGGTACTTCATCAGCTCTAGATCCTGTTGAAAAGGCGCAGAAAACAATCATGAAAATTATTCTCAAACTTCCTCAAACTGCAAACAGTAACTTAATTTTCAACATAATGAGAGTATTTGATGTTCGACAGATCTATGTAAAAACTATCCTCATGCATCTCTTTAAAAACAAACACGTGCTTTACGAAAAAAAAACTAACTTTAGATTTACGCGTAATTCGAACAAAGACATGTTGCAAGTTCCAGCACTTTCTTCCACCTTTGGTCAACGTAGCTTTGGCTACTTTGCCACAAAGATCTTCAACATGCTCCCGGAAAATATTAAAGAGAGTCAAACACGGAAAGAGTTTAAAAAAAATGTTAAAATTTGGATTTATTCAAATGATCGAGCCTACACTGGTGCCCTCACCCAAACGCCTTGTCATTGACAGTTATTGCAGTATGTACGGTGCTAAAACTTACTATATACGTATTGTGTAAATGCAAACAATAATGAAAAGTAACCAAATGCCTTGTCACAGTGAGTTATTAAAGTATGTATTGTGTTTAAACTTATTCTATCTGTATCTTCAATATGTAAACAATAATGTAACCTAAAATAATGGATTGCTGTATGGGAACCCATATTAAACATTTACATATTGGCAAACCATAGACAAAATGAAGAAATAATTAACTAAAAATTCTGCCTCAATACAGGTTCGCCTAGTGAGGCAGGTTATGCACAACCTAAAATATAATATATTATGCCATTTCTATATAACACTCTTACATTCATATATATTTTTTCTTATATTAGAAACTGCCGTATTATTGTAACATTATTCTTTCAACAATTTCATTGTTTCTAACTGACATATAATTATACAACTTACTAATGATATATTATATATATTCTGTAATTTTTTGATGAAATAAATAAATTTAAAAAAAAAAAAAAAAAGTAAAGGTGTGCATTTGGTGAAGTTTTGTGGTAAGCATGCAAATGAATTCCTGCAAACACCTTACTTAGGAAACCTGTTGCAAGGTGATCACGTTAGTGCAATTGAATAAAGCATTGTTTTGACACAGTATAAACAAAATAAATAATGGAAGATAATGTAATATCCTGAAAATTATGTGCGTAGTTGTGAAATTTGAAAAAATAACAAAGCTTAATTAAGATGGTAGCATTATTGTGTTTCTTTGTTATTTCGCCACGATATTAGATGCTTGTGACATTTTGCGACACTAGATTTGGCCCTTGGTGATTAAGCTGTCATTGCACTGCGCGTTGTCACTCATAATCATTTGTCTGACATGATTTGACGACTAGATAATAACGACTTCTAGATATTCAAGAAAACGCTGGTTGAATTGAATCAAAAGACGACAATGGAGGAAAAGACCAGGTGTAAAACCAAAAACATGGTTAATGAAGATGAGAGAAAATCTAGAAGATCTTTATCATGAAGTGGTGTATTCAAACAAGACTGTTTTAGTTGTGAATCTATTGCTCTCCATATATAATACTTTACAACTATAAGAACTTTGTCATGAAGTGGTGTAATAAAGACTTATGAAGTCGTTATTACATAAATCTATTGATCAAACAACTTTAAAACCTGCAAGATGGAAATAGGGGAAACACAAAAGAGACCTTTAACTTAAAGTGATGTTTTAAAGATTAGCGATGTTACCTACGTAGTTAGTAAAAAGAAGCTCTTTGACACCAACAATATGCACTATGAAAGTGAGAGATTTGGATACCTGTATCATGAAGTAACGTAAGATAGATGAAGTTCTTTCAACCCAAAACTGGAAGACGGAAATGAGGTCAACGCTTAGAGATCTTTGTCATGAAGTGGCGTAATACATTAATACATCATTTAAGGGCAAAGTTCTTAAAAAACCAAAAACACCTGGAGAAGAAAATGCAGTGAGACCTATATCAAGTTGTGTCATTCAAACTCATGAAGTAGTTATTATTTAAAGTAATTTTAATGGCAAGCGGTTTACGCAATTTCTCTAATAGTATGGTTAACTGTTGATTTATCGACTCTTAGCGCGGCTTGTATCTTATCGACTTGTGGTCTATTTCGCATCCTGGCCGGCGGTTGTCAGTTGTCAACTGTCAATCGGTCGGCCCCAGTCGGCCGTTGTTCTAGCACTTAACGCTTAATACCTAATGGCCGAGTGTTCACTGTATCGAGTGTCGAACGGCCGAGATATTAAGTGGCTTCGTTGTAAGCGAACTTGCTGCTCCGGAAATAGGGAACACGAGACAAGTTCTTCGGAGTATTTCGGGAATTGTTTTTGAATGGAACGCGCTGGTGACCTGCTCTTATGAAATGACTTATTTTAATAGACGACTGAGTCAATACGCTTAAAAAACTGTCTCTTTTCCTGGTCTGACTAACGCAGACGGTAACAGAGCTACCCATTTATCGGTGCAGACGGTCAAAAGATGGTATTTTTTTAGTGCGTACCGCACAATTGTTTCCAAGTGCCCCAAGTCCCGGGAGGAGGGAATAAGCAGAAGGGAAGTACATGGCTATTCAGTTCTGGTCACTTAACACAATTATTTAAGCTAAAAATACACGATGAATAATTGTAAATGATAAAAATGGGAGCTATTTAAAGAAAAATAGAAATAAATCAACAGGGGTTAACAAATTTCGAAACAATTAATGTATTTTCAGACGAATTGAATTGTTGGATATTTCTCAAAAGTTACAAATATAATTTGTAATGCATTAAAAATAGCAATACTCAACTAGTAAAAAAGGAAATTATTTCCGTACACCAATTGTTTGAGGAGGGGAAATTATTTATAAAAAAGGGATAAATCACAGTTGTAGAAATGGGATATATATATAGAAGCAATTAAAATGAAGAATCGATGAAAATAAGTTTATTAGATTGAGTTAAAAGTTAGGAAGCCAATGAAAGTATTATTGTCAAATTAAGCAGTCTAAAAAACAAGCGAAATATGTTTACAGGAAATTTTTTAAACATTTTTTACTTTTTAGTTTTTAATGTTGTTTGTATTTTACTTTGTTCAAATGGATCGGGCTTCGTGATCTTTAATTTTGTTTTTTTATTATTCCATTTTTGAAAATATTTTTATTTGGTATATCGGGAATAACTTCAAAATGTCATGGTACCTACCACCCTCAAAAATGGTGTAGATATGATATATAAAATAACAAGTCAGTTTCGTGATTTCTCCTCACGTGTTTCCCATACTGTTAGTTAGTTAGTTGATTTCTCGTCCGTAAATTAAGATGTTCTCCAAATTAGCCATGTTGCGATTCATCAAACCGACCGACAACATTATTATTTTTCGTGCACGTTTGTCGTCGTCTCGAAATGAGAGGAAATAATGATTGCAGTAGGTGATCAAATAGTGCCAGCCATTAGAGCGGCCGGCACTAACGATCGAAAAAATAGCCGGGAGATGGGACCCCGGGTTGACCGGGAAAGACCGGGAACGGCCGGGAAAAACCGGGAAAATACCGAGGTGAATCTGAGGCCAAACCGAGTGGGCTGAGTTTTGATTAATTACCAAACAAATCCATAATAACTTATGGCCGGCGTGGTGAGCTTTTGATCTGTGATGTAAATAAAAATATTAGCGTGGCTGTTACCTAGCTTTCTATTATCAAGCTTTCATTATTAGAATTCAATTATAAACAAACACGTACATTTTGGGGTTAAGCAAATACGGATGAATTCTATGAACCTTTCTAAACAGTCTGTGTAATTTTCATTCCAACGGAATATCTTTTATATTAATGATAAATTCTGATTCCTTCATTAAAATTGATAAAAATTTGATAACTCGATATCTTTTTCGTTTTCTTCAATTTTAATTCGAGTATTATTTTAAAATGAAATTAATAAGCACTGCTAACTTGAATAACTATAGTAGAACAATAAATAATGGTCTGCATTTTTGGGGAGTTTAAGACAACTATGCGAATAAATTACTGCATACGTGAATATTTTCAAGTTTCGATTCGCATAAATCTTGTTAGATTATCAATATAATAATAAGACGCTTTTTTAAGTGTAATTTTTTTTAGTTTTATATTATCAAAATTGAAAGGTTTGTTTGAAGTTTAAATCCGGTAATACTTTTCCTTTGGCTAGCTGAGAAAGTAAAAAGCTCAGTTTTTTAATAATTTCATTAAAAGAAATCGAGGAAATTGATTTTAATGATGCGTGCTGCCATAGCGTACCGCAGCATCATCTGATCTTGGCTTGGGAAGCCTTTGACACACTCTATCAGTATATATCATCTTCTGTTCGTCGGGAGATGAGATGAAACATCTGTCTGGATGCTTAACTTCAGATTTAAATATTAAAGGATGCTGCTATGGCTTCTGATGGTTTTTAAAAAACGTTTTGACCTACCTGAGGGTACCTACTAATGTTTACTAGACTACAACTTGAAGCTTAGACGTTTTCGTCAAGTGATGTGCAGAGAGATTTAAGATACATAATATACTGTTTCGTAATAAATTTAAAATCTTTGTATTCAATATATTAAGCTTTGTTGATTAACTACATCTGAGCAGAAAGGTTTTCTACGATGTAATCAGATAGTAGATTGCCTAAGCTTAAAATAACATTTTCTAAGACACTTTAAAAAATAATATTTTCGCGATTATTAAATGAGAGAAATTACGTTACATTTTTCTTCATTTTACGCAACTCACAAATGAATTTGTATCATTAATTATAAAATTAAATAAGCAAAACTTATGAATTGAGGTAGTGTAGTGATGTTATAAATTGAATGCAGTGTAAGAAAATAGATGAAGCAAATATTGTGAACTGAAGACATAGTATTATAATTATGTTAGTCTGATTCAAAACTGAATGTACATATTTCGACTGTCATTATGTTATTTCGACTGTCGGTTCATGAAAATATATGTCTTTCCGAGTCTATTTTGGTAGGATGTCTCCTTCCATTGGCCAATCTCGAAATATAGCCGTCCGAATTAAAAATATTTTAACAGGTGCGTCGGTGATTTAGTATCATACTGCATTTTTCACTTCGATTCAATAAGACGTTTGATAAAGCATCTCAACTTCGGGATCAACAAGGTTTTCAACTGAAAATATCTTATTTTAAATGCTGTAAAAAAACATCTCGACCTCAGTCAAAATTTGAAAAACACTACTAAAAAGAAAATATTTTCGTACGAAAAAAACGATGAGTAAATTCCGGAAAATGTATTATCATAGAAAGTCTAATACAGTTAGACTGTTATTGGGAAAACAGTCATGGTACTTTACTGTCGCTAAGCGACTATTAAAACAAATCTTAAATTAGTCATGAGTTTTCATTCATTGGAAATGGGTAGTTTTTGAGCATAGCGTAATAGTTTCTAAGCTGAATTTACACTAAACAGACTCACCATGATTCTCCAATCAGAAATATCTTTAAAGACTTAAGTCTATATTTTTTTTTTTTATTTTGACTTATACATTTTTACTATCTACAAATTCACAAAGCGATCTATGATTCGTTTCTACTGACAAATGGTAATTGCGTACCAACCCGCAAAAAAACTGTCAAGAAATTAGCCTAGATTAATTTATAAGACCATTAATGTATTGAAGTGTATAATTTTACATCAATTAGTAAAAAGTACCGACCAATACATTACGTTTCAAATATAACAACCTCCCGACACGATATGATAGAAACCGGCAGTTAAATTCGAATAAAATATTGGTTTGTTTCAGTGTAACATGCTCAATGAGAGATTTCATCTCGTGGTATCAGTAATTAGCCAATACTATGGGAATTTTGGAATCGAGTGGTATGTAATTTGACAGAAACACGCTATGACAATTTCGGTAATATGATTTAGTTTTAAACAACAAAAAATGACGCGTGATTCGATTTCTTTCTGTATCACGAATTTATAATGGGAAAATATTAAAAAAACGGTTGTAACCTATTCGCGTGTTAGCGTTGTGATAGATTTTCAGATTGAAGTGTGTAATGAGAGGGATTTTTTTTATTCGGTTCATTTTATCAAATGATTTGTTAAGATGATTAAATCCAGGTACCAATTCTAGGTTCGTGTTCGTTTCTTTTCCCAATACATTTTTTAATTTTTATCATGTTGGTCATATTGCGTGTGTAGATAATTATTCTGGAATTATACAATAATTCTAGAAAATTTTATTACAGTATAGGCAGTATTGATAAAACATGCCCACTAACGAACATGGAAATGTAATCAAAACTACTCAAATATTTTTTTGTGCAATAATTTTTCCCTTACACTTTTTTTACCTTAATTATTATTGTATTTGTAACAAATTTTAATTATTGATTAGCTCAGTGTACGTACCATCAAACTTCTAGAAAATTCCACGCGTTCGTATGGATATTTACACACTGGATGCATGGATTCACTTACCTGTAAAAAAGAAGAAAAAAAATTTAGATTTGTTAAAATTTATGATTCTCAATTAGGAGACAGTTCACTTGATATTAACATAGAAATTGAACATGTCAGTGGATAATTGGCCAAACCATGAAGATTATTATCGTCTTCAAAGGCATGCCCAAATGACCAGTAAAATTTTAATGTAAGGTTATAAAATTAATAATGTCTTCTACAAGCTTCAGAATTTAACAGTTCAATTTATTATTATCTAAATATACAAAAGCCAGCCGAGAGCACCCGGCATCAACAGGGAAATATGAAATAAAAAAATCTTCATAATAATACAATGTGGTTTTGAAAGCTCTTATATGAAACTACGTCTGTATTGATAAAGCAATAAAGTTTAATGATGTGTTCAAATGGGTTTTTTTCCGACTTTTAGTCAATAATCTGTGAATTACGTTGGATGCTAACGATTTGTTATAATCGTTAACAAATGTGTTTGCGAAATCATTTTGAATTTTTGCGTCGAATAATGTCAGCCATTAAATAAATAACCCGTAACAATTCCAACCCACTTGTTGCAATTATTTGAAAATGGAACAGCGCTAATAACGGAGTTCGAAATTTAAAAATAATAAAACGGCCGATAAACACGTCATCGAAGCTTTAGAACTAATTTTACATAATTAGACTAGGCCTAACGCACTTTATGACAACCTGGCGGTAACAAAATGAACTAACACAGATACACTTAATAACATCAATTAATACTTGCAAACAAACATATTTTCTTGCGAGCTTTTTTTCGTTTGTTTTATGTATGGTTTTCACAATGTTGATTGTTTTAGGAAAATCGAATAAAGGACACTTTAATTCATTCAATGTCATTTTAACATAAACACAATTCGGATTCGGAATCAACATTCGAAATTCAAATGTGGCGGCAATCGACAATAGTTTTGGCGGGTAATAACCATAAACAAATCCGAGCCGTAGACTTCCCCCTAATTTGACGCCAATAGACAAAATAGAAATAGAATTTACTTGCGCTGTAAAATGTTCTGTCCTTTGAGGGAGTTCCTTATATCGTTAAGTTAAAGAACTTTATTAATTCTAAATAAAGGACGAAATCTTCAACAATATTAACATCATGCATTCTAAAAAAATACTCTTTTATACGCATAAATACAAAATACAAGAAATAACAAGTATATTATGAGAAACACTAGATCTCAAGATCAAAAACATATCCAACGAGCAACTACAAATATGACATTTGGGCAAATAAAACTTCCTGTACTATGGTACTAAGGTCAATAAAATCCCACTCTCATTCAAAACGCTCATAAATATTATAAAATTAAAATCTACAATAAAAAGCTGGATATAAAATATGAGATCAGAAATAGAACTGCACTAAAAACACCATGAAATATATTTATAATTACTTCATATAATCCGTACTACTAAATTTTGATAATGTGTAAACGAAATCTCCACGGCCAAAGCACGGGAGATTCCTGTGAGGATATCAGTACCTCAAATCGTTACAAAATGGTAGATAATAAAAAAATTATCATCGTTATTAAAATATTATTATATTAGTTTGTAATGACATATTTTGTCAAGATAAACAGTTGTATGGTTTTATCTGTTTTCCCCGATGAGACAGACGTGATGATTGGAATATTTATAGACATGAATGTGAATGAGACAATTCTCAAATGGGAACGAAATGAGTCGTATGCGATCAACTCACATAAAGATAAACACACAAATCTTGTTTTTATTTACACTTATAATTTGGTCGAACGTAATTTTTCATTGGTCAAAACATCTAAAAATATACCCGAACAGATGTAAAAACCAATTTTTCTTACACTTGCAATTTACCTTCTTTAAACCCGTTGGGTGGATTTTGTTGAAAAATTAAGTTTTTTTTTTTGAATTTTTAAGATTTTTTTTGGTTCATGCGTCAAAACTTGTAACAGATACGGAAAAAAAGTTACGCAATAACGAACATTCAGATTGATTGAAATATGTAAACCAATTAAAAATGTAAGAAAATACGCTTAAATATCTTAATTTAAAAAATACCACTCACTTTGTGGTCAGTAAATAGATTATAACTATGTCACTTTTTAAAAGCAGTTAAATACCAACCATTTCTCTGTTGAACGAAATATCTATCTCATCAAGTGATTATAAGGTTTATATAATTCACTAGTTGACGTGTACCCAGCGTTGCTCGCAATTATGAATGGACATTAAGAATTGGTTTCACTTGAATGCATCATATTTTCCTCGAACGTCCTCGACTTCTGTCATTCATTTCCACGTTTTCTTCGATCATCACATACGCCACATGTTACCACACAATAATTGGTTAATTTGATTTTTTCATGACTTCCTCGCGCGTACCCGACTTTATCTACCATTCGCTACTACACTATTTGATACTATTAATAAAACTACATTATATCGACTTCATATCTCATTCCAATGCAGAGATAATGATTTATGTTTTTTTTTCGGGCTTTCCCGACTTCTTATGTCATTCAAAGCACTCTCTAAACACCCCTGGCACTAATAAGAACTTACTACGAAATTATTATTATTTTTTTTTTTTTTATAGTGAATACCTCACAAGAGTCCCAACTGCTCCCGTCTGGAGCCAGTGAGACTATGCCATCCCCAATTGGGGGATGTTGTGAGGCTGAAAGTAAGTGGGGAAGGGAAAGAGGAAGGTGGGGAAGTACCTGGCTATTCAGATCTAGTCACTAAACACGGCTAAAGCCATTTGGAGCAACGTTTCAATTCTGAATGGTGGTCTTACACCAGGGCGATACTGGTAGTATCTTCCACTCTGGAACGTGCCGCAAATATACTATATATTATTTTAATTAATTAATTGTGAAATAACACAAATTAATCAAATAAAATTTATTTGCGCACGCCGGGTTCGAACCCGCGACCTTCGGAATGGCAGTCCAATGCGTTACCACTGGACTATGCCGGCCGTCAAATTATGAAGCTAATTTAAAAGTTTCAGTGAAATTGGCCTAGTAGTTCTGGAGTCTACAAGGCACAAACAAATAAACCTCCTTTTATATATACGAGTATATACAGAAGATAGATTGCAGACAAAATAAAATAATCTATATTAATTATGATAAAGACAGCACACCTTTGTACCGTATTATTAATAATTTGATAATGACTTAAAACCATTTTCAGTTAAACAAATATTTGTTTTACGTATTTCTAAACACATAAGAAAATACCCTGATTTTGCTATTAAAAGTTGAAAGTTTAAAAAAAATCTAGCTCCATTCATGGTTAGTAATTACTTAATTAACATAAATTTAACAACATCTTTTAAAAGCTTTGATTTCTAAATAAATTCCAGTTTGGTGAATGATTTAATTTCATATGTAAAACGTTTCTAAGACTGAAATATTTTACAGCATTAGGAAAATGATTTATTGTTCAATGTTGTAAAATATAAAAATAAATCTCTTGGCTGTGGTATTATTTATTTGCGAAACAGATAAAGAGTGGCAGAAAGAAATGTGAAAGAAAGGAGCCAATAAAACCACCCTAGTTATTGCAGCCCGGTGTAGGAACTGTACTCTGTAGCCTCCAGATCTGCGAACAACCACCCCCCGAGTTAACCAGCCTTTTCGAGGACAGCTAGAAAATATAATATTGGAGATGCCTTTGATTCAGAGGAAGAAAAAATACTGGTAATTAAAAAAAAAAACAAACTTCTAAATAAATCTTTTCTATCGCAAACACTGCATATTATCACTTTATTTTTTTAAGAATATGCAAGCCGGTTTTGGCATAACAACGCCGTTTTCAGGAAAATTTTTCAACACGTAGTCATTGAATTTCACTGTGGAAGGTTATAATATTAATTAACATGAAATAAACAGTTTTTAAAGAATTATATTCCAAATGCAGCTGTTATTATATTAAGCTAAAAATTAAATTTATTGAATAGGGGTATCTTCGTGTGAACTATACTTCAGAAATTACAGTGATTTATTTTTGGGTTTCTATGCCGTATTATGCTACCTCCTTCATTAGCCAACGTTTCGGATAGCATTACAGAGTCCATCGTACAGATTATTACACATCTGCCCTGATGATGGACACTGTAATGCTGTTCGAAGCATTGGCTAAAGGAAGAGGTAGCGCAATACGGCATAATACCGCAAAAATACATAACTTTAATACTTTTGGTCGTGAAAATCTCAAATCATATCTAAATTCTGAAATATTTTGTTGTATTTTTCGAGTTAAGTTGGCTGTCTACTGCAACGGGATTACAAAAACAAAAATATCAGTGTCTCGAACTACGCCGCAGAAAACCTTTACAAAACTCCCGCAGGATTTATTAAATAGGAAATGCTATTGGAAAATGGGAAAATACAGCATCCTTGGTACTCGCGGGGGGGAGAGGGAAGATTTAGCCCCAGGACGCCTGGCTTAAGAAATAATCGGATAAGGACACTTCTTAAATCAATGCTTCGGAGGTTTATTATAAGTTTCACCTGAAACTTTCCACCGACAGGTGAGGATTGGTGGAAATGACAGGAAATAACTGATGAACATTGCGTAGTGTGGTACATGAAGAAAAATGAGCATTGCTGATTTATTAAAACCTGTTAAACCGGGATTGCAGGACATTTCCCAATAACATATTAGTACTTTCCAAATATATCGGAACACGTATTAATGAACCTGCTTTTGTATTGTTGATATATGTATTTAAAAAAAAAATATATGAATACCGCACGAGTCCCAACTGTCAGGTAGTTCCCTACCTTACTCTTCAACGTCTCCTTCCACTCTCCACTACTTTCAGCCTCACAAAATACCCTAATCGGGGATGCTATGGTGTCATTGGTTCCAGATGGGAGCAGTTGGGACTTTTATGCGGTTTTACATAAAAAAGATTGAGAAAGTTCAAATAAATACGACGATTTCACAAAGGAAAAAATAATCTTTACTAAACTGTTACGTAAACGGCCACCATCTTGAAACGGAAATGGAATGTAAAAATAGATTTAAAAAGGTACGAAAAACAAAACGGTCTAGTTAAAACAAGACTTCGTGAGCCTGCGTATCGAACAGTTATTTTAATAAGCTTTTAGTATCATTGCTCATAAATAAGTCAAATTGATTGAAAATCAATAAATCATTCAATGATATTCAATATCCTCCGATGCGGTTCTGTAAAAATCACCTTTCAGTATTAGCAGCGGTACAACGTATCGGACAAGTGTTTACAGTCTTCATCGGATATTTCCCCCACATCCCTAGAGATCTGTGTTGCCAGTTCTTTCATTTATTTTTTCCTTTGACGTAGGAAAAAAGACAGAAAAACCGTTTGGGCGGCACAGCTTACAGAGAAAGTGCAATATTTATCAATTCCATGGATATTTCCCGTGTCAACATTTTTTTATAATTTTCTGAGCAACGGAAAGGGATTTGTGGAAACAGGAGATTATGGTACGGAAGAGATAAATATTAATGAGGAGCTTGTTTCGTATTCGTTACTGCTTCCATAAATGTTTTCTTTACGACGCTAGTTCATGTATTTTAAAATTTCTTTGATGGAATATCTCTTATACTTTTAATGAGACAACATTTTAATACACTTTATAATGCATATTACACCATAATAAGCAGATAAAAAAATATGTACTAGTTACATGCAAAATGTTAAATTAAAAGTGTTGTAAGATTTAAAAATAACTTTGCCGTCAATCAAAAAAAAAATTCCTTTAATCAATGTTCATTATTAATGACATTTCATCCCTTAATGATCAAAAATAAAGGGAAAATTCCGCCCCTAGCCGATGGGTATCAAAAACGTGTAAAGATGGGGTTGTTTTTAAAAGTAAAGACGTATTATTGGCACCCGGGGTTGATAAAATCAGGGACTTAGGGTTTTGAGACTTGAAGGTGAGTATTATAAGAATATAGGGGTGTTTTTCAGACCAGATTATTGACAGTAGGGGTGAGAAGGTTCGGTCAGAGGTCCCTGTTGTTTATTTAAGACTAAAAGGCATTTATTTTTAAGGAACTTTGCAGTGATCTCGAGCCTTTCAGATGGGAGGTACTTAAAGTCAAAGGAATTGAAGTGTTTGAATGATTTTGATCAGGTTTAATTACTTTTGAAAAGTAGAGGAAGGAATATAGGAAGGAAATTAAACCAAATGCAATAACAGGCCTAACTTGTTAACTATTCACATTACGTTAAGCCTTTTTTTTAAATAAAACGTACACTAGGCAACTATTCTTTAAAGTTTTTGAGAAGAGATTTACAATACAGTCTTCCCCGGTAAAATTTAAGCTAACATTCAGAATATTCGCGGCATAAAATAAAATTTTACCGCCTCGCAATTTGTAAATAAATTGTTGCATTATTTTGAATATGCGAAATAAATAAAAACATGATGCTGGCAATATGCAATGAAGCCTTAATGCTTCTACACTTTATGTTCCGTGCTATGGGCCCTTTCAGGCAGTGGGGGGCGGAAGAAGGAATTCTTAATTTACATTATTGAGAGCAAATGTACGGAAATTCAATACGAAATGAAAAACAGATGAATTCAAAATTTGGAATATCAAAATTTGAAACATAAATAATAAATAGAATATTTTGTTCCTTTCTCAAATATTATCAAAGATAATGATGATATAGACATAGAGAGAAACTTAGGACGGGCTGTTAAACTTAGGTGGGACAGAATTTGACCAATATTCATCAAATTTCAAGTTCTGTTACTATCCAAGTACTATGAAACAACCGGCCCATGATGGAATAATAACAGAACTTGAATTTAGTTTTTACGGAACTTTAATTTTAAGTTCGAAATGTAATGAATTGTTTAAATTCTATGAAATAACCCTTCTTAATGTCTTTTTTTCAGATGTTAACTATCATCGAGTCATTCTCGATAATTCAGCAAAACTGCAATTTTCTTTAATTAAAAGAAATATAAAAATTCCCCAGTAACGAGCAAACTGGCAACATTTGAAAAAATTCTACCATCATAATTATAAATGGAAACGTTGCTTATGCATTGATAGAATAGCGATTGAACTCATGACGACTGGGTGGAAACCAGAACCATTTGTACACTCGCAAATTAAGTGATTATATTATGTATTCATACTAGATTAGAAAATATATTTAACTACTTAAAATACTAATTGGCTGATTTGTATAACGTCGTTTTTGAAAAATCATCTCAAAAGAGCTATACAAATATACATATATACTAGTGGACCTCGCGACGCTATGCTATTGCCTTTGTCTTTGTAGAGGTCCACGACTTCTTCTACCATTCAAACCACTCTTTAAACACTCCTGGTAATAATGAGAATAAACATTGAAATTTTCAGCGATATCTTTGGACTACTTTTAGAGTTTTGCAGGATGAATTTTTACACATTTAGATATGTATATAACGATTGAAAAAAATAAATTATATAGTATATATATATGGGAGAGTTTTTCGTTTTATGTAGTTTCCAGGAGCAAAGTTTCATGAAAAGCAAATTATTTCCATAGAATAAAATAAAGATGCACTGTTTTATTTTTCTCATCCACACTTCTTCGAATGTATTACAATTGTATAATTTCAAATTCTATTCAAAAGCAACTGCGGAAATTTCAATAAATTTCGCATTCATTCGATCATAGGCTGCGAGTGGCGCTTCGGAAATATATGCGAAATATTCGGCTCGTTGGGGATGTTTTTAGGGATACTTTGCCGTCTTTTTATGGCCAATTTTATTCGGCGATTTTCATCGGCATCTTCACGGGGTAACACCCCCAAAACAGAGCCTCCCAGAAGTGGGGAGGGATGAAATGAAAAGCCAGGAAAAGTATCATTCGAACTTGCAGCAAAGGAAGCCTTTCAACGTGGATTTATGAAATACGATGGTTATTGAAATTATATATTAGAGAACGAATTAAGGGTTGTTTAGTTCCCAAAGCTCTGTCACCCTGTAAAGCATTTTTATCACTTAGTAAGTAAAAACCTTTCAATGCTGTTTTACTTGAGTTTTAATTTAATTAATTTCACAGCAATCAGGGTACTTTGTGAGGCTGCAGAGAGTAAGGAACAGAAAGAGAAAAGTTGGGAAGATCTAGTTTCACAGCTAAAGTCATTTTAAACAACTTTTCAACTATCTAAAATATGTCCTTCTACGTAAGTTTAATAATGTCCTATGTAAAATAGTTTTAAATTTTTACCAACTTAGTTCTACTTAAAAACTTTGTTTTTATTTTTGTAACACCAAGGCTCCATTTACAAATTTTACGGCCAAAAACATTTCGTTTTGCCATCTCTTTTTTTTTTGCTTAGTTGTTTGGCTAAGTGTTTTATGCTCACGTTTTCTTGAACATAAAGATAATTCAATTACAATACGTTGTGCATATTAAGTTTTTCATTGATTTCAAATGTCAGTATTTTATTTTGGATTCAAACTTTGAACTTTCCATGTTTTTTTTTGTTTCAGTTGAACCGAGAAGTGAAAATAAATACATAGAAGGCTACTGAAACCATGCAAGTAAAACTAATATAAATTTCCCATGAAAAGTTTGCCTAGTATACCACCTACCTTATGAAAGGTTGTATTTCATTAAATTCATATTCATTCAAAATTAATCAAAAATGTCGCTTTGAAGGGAGACATTGCTGACATTCATGTTTTATTGAAAAATTAAATAATTTTGATTTTTATAAGGAAATCGCGTACGTGTAACACCAGGAAAGGGAGCGAACGTTCTTATTAATATATTCCTTCAAAGATTTCAAAGATAGGGGAAGCGGGTGTTATTAAAACAATAAGGTATTAAAATTCAATATCTTCCGCCGCCATTTTTTCCAACAAAGGGGAAACCGGGGTGGCTGATATCATGAGTCTTTATTATTATTAAGACACATTTTTTGTTTTCTTCGATGTAGAAAATGGAAAAAAAGGGGAGAGGTGTGGCGGTGTATAGGTTTTGTTCGCCACGGTAGATTGTATAGAAAATGAAGGTCTTAAATGGTTTGGGGGAATTTATTATATTTTTTTTAACGTTGTTAATACCGCGAACAATGACGTTTTCACCGTAAAGGGGAAGTTGGGGATTATCTGTATTGAACAAAATGAGTTTTTGTTGTGAAAAATACATTTGAAGAATATTAAAGTAAAGCATATTGGGACCATTTTTTGAAAAAGTATTTTTCATTTGTTTGGAAGATAACGATTTTTAATATTGCTAATATCCTAATAACCTGTTGAAAGATAGTTATCATTGAGAGCTTTCTATGTACTGAAAACACTTAGGTTCAACAAACACGTAATATAATTGATTGTACTAGGGATCCCTATTTCATATCCTTCAATTAAATTAATGTGACAACTTTTACAATAGACGTAATAAAAAATTACCTTTAAAAATAATGAATACTGGATCATTTGTGAGCTTTGAAAAAAAAAATTCACAGTGGCGTAACCAACACGAGATTTTTTTTATTATTGAAAAAATATATTAAGAAGCAGTATTTTTTTAACAATAAGGTGTTTTTCCCATTAGCCACCGGAAGGGCACGTGCCAACACTGTAATATTCTGTATTTTTAAATTCTGCCACGTGAATTATATTTTTCAATAAAAAACAATATCCAAAAGGCGCCTTTGTACTTGGGATTTCCTAACGGAATTCGTATAGGTACATACTTGTATTTAATATTTCGTTTTTTTATTTGATTCTGCTTTAATGAAATTTGTAACCATTACATCTTTCTCAAAAACAAAGCAGGTAACAGAAAAGAATATGTTACAACGGAGATATCATCAATATAATATATGGATAAATATTTTTATCGAACACAAATTTTTTATTAACCCTGAAAAATCAAGGGATACTAACCAAGATGAAAACTGATACATTTTATTTCTGGAAAAATGCGATGCAAATTTCAAATATAAAACAAAAATAATCGACTGAACAAATATTATTATAGGTAGGTACTTGATCGCTTGTCTGAATTTTAAAATATTATTTTATATTAATAATTTCTTTAACTCCCACCTATCTTAAATTTTTTAAATTTCATTCTAGGACCTGCGCACACGGTAATTAAATTATTTAAAAAAATGATTGTTTCGTTTGTTAAGATTAATAAAATAGCTGATGCAAAATTAAAATTATGAATACGGTAAATCTAAACATTCCTTCTTGAATAATGACTTTACTTGTTATCTCCTTAGCTTTTGCAAATGGCAAAACTTGAGCACGAAAAACACACTCACTCCGTGTTACGGGACATTCTTTGCAGTTGTTTTGTATGAATAACGATGGGTTACTTTGAATTATGCATATATAACATGGGGGCTGCGCGCCGGCACGCTACGCCGCTGCGCTGGAAATGGTAGAAACTCGATGGTTGCCTGAATTTAGGGGCAGATGATGTGCGGAGATAGCGCCAGTGACGGCACTGGAAAATATTAAAAAAACCTTCACGAAAAAACTAAAAAAAGTTTTTTTTAATAGTGCAAATACATGCATACACGTACTAAATTCACACTCCTTGTAACGTGTATCTTTACATTAAATATACAATTTGACATATAAACTACGTATGTAAAAAAATATATTTTTAAAAATATTTGTCAAATAAATAAAATCTTTAAATATTTCCTGCAATCCTGCAGGCCGTTCAACTCTATAACAAAATCCCGAAGGAAATTGCTGTGATAGAAAATATTAATAAGTTCAAAAATGAATTAAGAAAATATGTCTATCTTAATTATTAATGTTTCTTTTTTTGTGACTTTATTGAAATATTTAAAGAAAGATTATGTTTGCCAAACAATGTACATGTTTATATGTTTATAAAACTATTAGCACACACGAAGATGTGAGCTAACTTAAGATTAATAAATAAAATTCTTTGAGGAAGAAAAAGATTGTCAGGGTCAATTTATGATTAATAAAATACTAGTTTTACTAACCGGTTTCGCTAGAGATCTAAATTAAAATATGGCATCGTGCCTTATATGGTGTCTTGTTCTTAATTTTTTGACAAATAAATAAAACTTTTCAAAGCTTATGATAAAAATGATGTATGGAGCTAAAAAAGGCCGCGATGTTTGATCAATTGTTAATAAATTGGTGAATATTACTGAGGCTCTTCTTTCGTCTTGTGTCTATTAGTTTGATCAATTTATAAATATTACTGTAACACTGCTTCTGTCTTGTGTCTAGTAGTTTGAACAATTGATGAATATTACAGTAGAACTGCTTTTGTCTTGTGTCTATTAGTTTGATCAATTGTTGATCAATTGATAAATATTACTGTAACACTGCTTTTGTCTTGTATCTAGTAGTTTGATCAATTGATGAATATTACAGTTGAACTGCTTTTGTCTTGTGTCTATTTGTTTGATCAATTTATGATATGAATATTACAGATGAACTGCTTTTGTCTTGTGTCTATTAGTTTGATCAATTGTTGATCAATTGATAAATATTACTGTAACACTGCTTTTGTCTTGTATCTAGTAGTTTGATCAATTGATGAATATTACAGTTGAACTGCTTTTGTCTTGTGTCTATTTGTTTGATCAATTTATGATATGAATATTACAGATGAACTGCTTTTGTCTTGTGTCTATTTGTTTGATCAATTTATGATATGAATATTACAGATGAACTGCTTTTGTCTTGTGTCTATTTGTTTGATCAATTTATGATATGAATATTACAGTTGAACTGCTTTTGTCTTGTGTCTATTTGTTTGATAAATTTATGAATATTACTCTAGCACTGCTTTTGTTTTGTGTCTTTTAGTTTTATCAATATTGATCAATTGATGAATATTACTGTAGCACTGATTTTGTCTTACGTCTATTAGTTTGATCAATTGGTGAATATTACTGTAGCATTGCCTTTGTCTTGCGTATATTAGTTTATTCAATAGTATAAGACAGTGCGATCAAAGCAGGGTGTACATTTTCCTTTGGCCATTTTTAACGGAGCAACTTTGCCTCGGCAATTACTGCGGCGAGGTTAGGGCGCGTTCACACCGCACGCGACTCGGGTCCGTCGTAACGCGATAAGTCCGTATCGCGGCGGCGTATCTCGCGACATTTGTCATAAGTCCAGATCTTAATAAAATGCAGCGATTATATTCGTGATGTATTCGCAAAGCTCGCGAAACCCGATGCCGGGCTTTGACTTGCCCGTAAACCACAATGTTGAATATTTAAATATTGTGTATTATACTTTCATATTCGAATTTTAATGCTAATGTCGCGGAGGTGACGTTCAACTTTTAAACTGATAACCGACGATTTAAGATTGTTTTCAATTTTAAACTGTGGGGTTGATTTAATTTAGCGACTTGAAATTTTAAACTTATCCGTAAGCGACCGTATTAATCACGATAAATGGATTAATAATTTAAATTTTAAACGGTAATAGAACATTAATTATAAAATTATTTAATATTTTCAACAATGGATCTTTAGGATTTAGTCACTTTGCCTACTAACATGACTAATAATGTACTTCAAAATGCAAACCGGTTTCGCCACAACCGTTCCCCAAAAAGGGTTGGTTGTGAAGCTGAAGGTAGTAAAGAGAGGGATGAGATAGGAAGAGAAACGTCGGGAAGTGCTTGGCTATTCAGATCTTATTACCAAACATGGCTAAAACCAATTTAAATAAAGATTCGATTTTGAATATTAGGCTTTCACTAGGGTGATACTGAGAGCATCTTACACTCGATATTTTGTTTTAAATAAATCAAATGTGAAATAACATAAATTTAATTAGAAGTTTCGTGCAGAGATTTCAACCAGAGATCTCCGGATGGCTAGTCGAGAGTCTTACAACTACGACCAATATGACCGTCTCGTAATTATCAATATAAACAAACAACTGTTGTATTGTAATACGAACATCAACGAAACTAGATCAAAGAACGCAAATTTTAAGAGATTAAATTAATTGATAATTATTTGAGGTGCAACTATTCTTTTATAAGGATTAAGGTTTGTTAAAAATATGTAAGTATGTGTATTTTTTGTTTCAATAACAATTGGGACACGATGTCCATTGTAGCATGACTTCGCTTCAAGCACCAAGTGTGATTAATTATCATTTTTTTCACAGTCATCCTACTAGGTGACTCATCCAATATAAACTACACACATCTCAATATTCCCACAAACAATGGAGTAGTTAACAGCGCACCAACATGCATATCGGATATTAAAATTAACGAAAAAAAAAACATTAAAAATTAATGGTAGTAATTAGAATGGTTATAAAAGATATCCACAGATGTCACCCCAAGCGCATTTTTTAAATAGTTACGATGCATTAATTTGACGAACCTAACGGAATAAAAAGTCACTAGATACATTTGGAGATAATATTTCGTTAAATTATTATTTATTTGTAATTCAGATAGTAGCCAATGCTGCTTGCAGTTGAGTTGAAGGTGAGATGTGAAACGTAAGATAACCGTCTGAATAAATTAATCCCATTCCAAGATTATGAAAATAATAAATTGATGCGAAATGCGGTTGAAATACAATTATTTATTGCAACCTGTTCTATTTGAATTGTGAATGAGACGTTTGCAAAATGTAAAGAAGTCTTGCTCAGGACAATAATTTAATTTTAATTTATGCAAATGCACGATTTTCTTACATGTTGTTATTAACCATTGCATATCAAGCCATTTGCTAACTGTCAACGGTAGCGATTGACATATTTCAAAGTAATCTAGTAATTGAGATGTGAAACCGTAGAATTTAAACAGAAAATCCCCTCAAAGATAGATTTAACATTATTACATTATTAAAACTATGCCAGCAAACACTAAAACATCAGGAAAGTTACAAAACTCGTACATACTCTACAGTACAATTTTAGGTTTCAGCACTATTGTGCAAATTTGGATCTTTCGTATCTCTCAATCTGTATAATTCTCTTGTCTTTTAATTACTATAATTCTTGACTTTTTTGCAACAAATTGAAACCCTTTACCGCACGCAATAGTGATCACACATATGGTTGTTTATAGTGATATAAAGTAAATTTTTCATTTTTTAATTAAAGTAAAAAACAAATTTTAACGAAGTTTAAAGTTATGGTGTTTTATTTTTGGGGTATTATGCCGTGTTGCGCTATCTCCTTCTTTAGGCTGAAAATCACTAGAATACGTTTGGCCGTGGAAATCTGAAATTATATCTAGTTTACAGATGTTTCTTTGATTTATATAATGCCCTTGAGGTGAAAGACTTATTATTTTAGTAGTAAGAAAATTGATTAAAAGATACTTAAGGATTATTAAAGGACACAGCCCTATTTATTTCCTAAACACGAACATGACTATCCTCACGATGGGCAATTGAAAGATGAGTTACGATCAATAAGTGAAGTTACGTCCATTGATTGAATTATCGATAGTAATACCACGCAGGGGCCGAATACGTACGGAGACCAATAAATCAATTAAAAAGGGACGAACTTTAAATTAAAATTGACAGTTTATTAAATAACCATAGACAAATGGAGAAAAATAACAACGTTTTATTGACCGTTGATTTGCCGAAACGGCGGTTCAATTGGATTATCCGGTATCCATTGTTTTAATGCGTTGCTCAATAGGACTCGGTTCCCATCATTTGGACATTCAGCATTATGGACGAAATTAGCTGACGTAACTCGATTGATCACTTTTGTGTCCAAGAAATAAAGCTTTCCTCAATAATTTATTTTATATATTATCTGAGAACCTTTTAAAAAAACGCGAGAACCTATTTAAAAATAGGCCTGTTGTCGATCTACGCAATCCAGACTTATATTTTGTAATCCTTTACATTTTAAGCGTGATGTCTAATTGTCAACATTTTACGAAAATGACTGACGTATCTTAATGCATCACTAAACAAGTCCTTTAAAAATAAAGATTTATTTTTAATCAATAAATATGCTTTTGGAATTATGTCAAATTGTCAAAAAAACAGACCAACGACATTGACAGACATGATGTTGAAAATTTTAGATTTAATCAAAATAATACGCCAAAAAACGACCTAATCTAAATTACCTTAGTTATTAAGTGGAGTTTTATTTTCTTTAACGTATTTCGAAAACACATTTATTTAGGGTCATCTATGAATGTATCTCTTTTATTTAAGGTCAGTGTTTTCGCAGAACCAGGCCAGCAGATGTTCAGGAGCAGCAATGGAAGTTTGCCAACTAAAAATTTTCGACAATTCGGTGTCTTTAAATCTGAAAGCGCATTCTACTGTGGTAGTATATTATCTTAAATGTGTTGTAACTTATGAAAAATCGGCGGCAAAACTTAGCTGCTTGTGATATGTAACTGCACAATGTATTTAAATAGCTCTTATGTAACTGTGAAGACCAGTGTACATATTGTCATCAATAATACACTAAAGGCTGGCTAAACTGCTAGGATCCAGTGTTACTACTCGTATATCATTCTCGTCTTTGGGGAATGTTATGATACTGACGAAGGACAGATCTATATAATAAAGGTATTAACATTGTTACAAGAGCGATATAAAGAGTGTTATAGAAACTTTGATTTAGATTTTACACGTTGGTATAGTGCATTAAATTTCTTATTGCCTACATCGTTCGCCTAACTTTTAAGGATATATTGTTATCTTAACAGTATTTCTTTACTTTCAAAATTACGCTGATTACTGGTTTGATGTTTAATTGATTATCTTTATAGCCTTCTATTGCTCACCAGTGCCTAAATTTCTCGTGAAAGTCTTCGTTAATCACTATCTCCATTTGTCTTGAAAATAAGTGTCGGATTTTTTGGGAGATTCCATTGGAATTATGTGTCTGTGTTTACTGAGAGGAAACTGATTTGTGTCTGAAGTCATTGCGCTGTGCAATTTACTTTGTATTTGAATTTGCAATTGGGTTATTACATATTCGATTTGGCGGAAATTATAATGGTTAAATAATGATTTAATTCGGGTGTATTGAAAGGAAAGAGCATAATATTGTGAACGTTGAATGGCTCAAAGATAAAAAATAATAAAATGTTTGTTTTATGATTGGAAGATAGTCAAGAATTAAGAATCGTGATAGTGGAAGTTTATCATTAAAGACGTCATGGAAACGTTGTTTTTAGTGAGTTGTTCAAGAAACATCCAATCTTCCTTCGTCTCCCTTTCCTTGACCTGTATTCATTCCCATAAACAACCATTTTGGTTGCTACTTGGTATCACCCGTGTTAGTGAACTTTTCTTTTAGGTGTTTTATTCCTATTTACCAAATTATTATAACATCGTTTTGCCCTATTTTTAGGACAGTTGAAAGACAATTTCAAAACTCATGTATTTTTGTTGTTACTTTATTTTACGCCCAGTTACACAAACATAGGTATAATAACTTGAAAACTAATTTTAATTAAGAGGAATAAAGAATTAAAATAAAATTACAATTAAAAAAAAATACAGTGATCAGAGAGGGTTGCAAAAAAGACAATCGAAGGTTTAAGAATAGGGTTGGAATAGGTTTTTAAATATGATCCACATATTCACCAAATTAACATTCAATATGCCAGTATTGGTTTCCCATAGCGTGAAGCCGCTGTATCGGAGAATGAGCAGTGTAGTTGCGCTTATGTGTACTGCAGTAGAATAGTGTATTGTGTCGTGTTGTTCCTATGGGTATGTGTAGGTTTATAAATTGCAAGAGTTATGATTAGCAATCTAATTTGGAGTTTGGTAATTTAAATAAGAAAGATAAATAATTTATTTTACGTCTGTCTTCTAATGTATGCATTTTTAGATTATTTAATATGAAAGGATATTTAAATTACGATGGATATGATCCAGCGATCTAAAAATTCACTTTTTGACCTTAAAATTCAAAAGAAAAACGCTGTAAGTTTCATGTGTCAAAATTAATCGTTCAAGAGATTTTTTTGATAAGATTGCTTTTTATTAGGTATTGTTGAAATATTTGCTGTTTGTTAGGTTAAGTTATGCATTGATGATACTTTGTGGTGTTTAATTGTTAATGCTTGCCAATAATTTCTGTTTGTAAGGTTAAGTTAAGTATTGACGATACTTTTTTGTGTTTAATTGTTAATGCTTGCCAATAATACCTGTTTGTTAGGTTAAGTTAAACATTGCTGATACTTTTTGTATTTAATTGTTGATGCTTGCCAATAATATCTGTTTGTTAGATTAAGTTAAGCATTGACGATACTTTTTTGTGTTCAATTGTTAATGTTTGCCAATAATTGCTGTTTGTTAGGTTAAATTAAGGATTGACGATACTTTTTTGTGTTTAATTGTTAATGTTTGCCAATAATTGCTGTTTGTTAGGTTAGGTTAAATATTGAAGACTTTTTTGTTTACCTCTTTTTCTTTCGCCGCCAGTTCCATCTCGACACTGCTCGACGTGTTGGTGGAATTGTTGGTGGAACTGATGCTATTGTTGTTATTGCAGTTTGTGCCTTTCTCCAGTTTGACTGCTGGGCTGGTGTGCCCGTCCAATAGGCGCTCCATGTCCGCGTCGCCGGGGCACCGGGGCTCCTCTGGTCGGGGGGGCTCCGGGCCACTGTCCCCGTCGGGGGGGCTCGGGGTGGCGCAGGGGGGTGAAGGTGAGCGGGGCCCCCCGAGGGGGGTAACAGCCAGTTGCTCCTTGAGGTTTGTGACCTCTTTTTCGGCCAGGGTGGCTCTCTGGAACAGAAAAAAGTTAAAAAATTATTAGTAAGAAACATCGAAAATGTAGTAAAATTGTAAGACATTGAAATTACTGAAATAAACACTGTCAAATCCTTCGATAATGAAGACAGCTACAAGGTAAGACATTTGAAATAAACATGCGATACATATGGGACACAGAAATTGGTGTTTTGCCAATTTTGTAAATATTCGATATTGATTGAATGCAAATGCTAATTTCATGACGCCAGAACTCAATTTGTGCGTTTATCTACTTAAGATACTAGTATTTAGCTGTACAGTACCACTGAGAGTCCTGTAATAAGTTGTTGCCTCTTTATTTCGGTAGGAGTGAATAAACCAAATAGAATCATATGCCATCGGTATCCGATTGACAATAAATACGTCGGCGAAAACAGAGACGAAATTAATTCTAATATCACTAGAAATAATTTAAATATTTTTGTTGAGCGATAAAAAAACACAAGAATGTTGTCGTAGATTATAAATTTTTATATCCCGGCTATAAATTAATCCAGTAAATCATAATAAAAACTAATAAAAATAAATTAATAAACTGTATCAATGCCAAAAACACTTAAATCCTACGAATATGATGTGTCATGTATGTGAGCGGGTAATATTGTTTGGTATTCCAATTAAAAAAAAATACTTGGCCACCCTTTTATATTAAAAAAATATATTTTAGAATCAGAACGGTTTGTAGTCGTGTTTTCTCATCTTCTTTCTAAAGGTTTTCTGTCCTTCTTTCAAAGGATTGCAGTTGTATTTTCTCATGTTCTTCCAAAGGATTGTAGTTGTGTTTTCTCATGTTCTTTCAAGGGATTGTAGTTGTGTTTTCTCGTGTTCTTTCAAAGGTTTATAGTTGTGTATTCTCTTCTTCTTTCAAAAGGTTTTCAGTTGTGTTTTCTCTTCTTCTTTCAAAGGCTTGCAGTTGTGTTTTCTCACGTTCTTTCAAAGGTTTGTAGTTGTGTTTTCTCTTCTTCTTTCAAAGGATTGCAGTTATGTTTTCTCTTCTTCTTTCAAAGGATTACAGTTATGTTTTCTCATGTTATTTCAAAGTTTTATAGCTAGCAAATATGATGTTTTATTGTAGTTATTTATTTTTGGGGTGTTATGCCGTGTTGCGCTACGTCCTTCTTTTCTAATGTACAATTGATCTACATTTTCTATGAATGAACTTGTACTTCAGATACTCCCAGTATCGCCCTGGGAAAAGACCACCAATTAGAATCTAAACATTGCTTGAACGTCTACAGCCGTGTTAATTGACAAGATTTAGATATACAGGTAGTCCAACCTTCATCTTCTCCATCTATTTTTCCCCCGCACCATTTTCAGCCTCATAACACACCCCGATTGAGGACATCGTAAATCGTGTCAGTTGGGACTCTTGCGCAGTATCCACAAATGAAAAAAGGTTTTAACAAATATTTGAGAGTTTAGGTTCGTGTAGTGGTTAGTTTAATTTTCTTCAATAAGAGTTTTAGACTCGTGTTTCATGTCAATGTATGTAATTTGTTTGTTGAGCAAATCGCTTTATAATTATTTATACAGACCCAAACACACGCATCCGCCCACTGAATATAATTATTCTAAGGTGATGATTTCAATATTCCATTTTTCAAAACGCTGAGACAAAAAATGGCGTCGCACAAAACCATAGATTAAAATGCTAATCACAAAAATTAATAGCCATTAAAGTTATTCCATTCCCGCCTTTTACGCTTGGCTTCGTTCCTATTTTGAAAATACAGAGATAATATATAAATTGCGCATTCGAATTTTAAAATAAATCGTTATCTTCGGTTCGAATCCATTCCGCTTCCGTTTCGTTTTCGAACGATGTGTTCGTAATTGTTCGTTTTAAACAACAACAAAAAAAATACAACACAATCGCTAGAATTATTATTGTCATTATCGCTCGTTCATTATTAATGTTAGCATATTATACAGTAATCACAATGGTCATTAATTGACTGATTACAAAAGGCGGCGGACGCGTGATTATTTTGAATTTAACAATGTCCCCCATAGACAACTTCAACTTAATAATTTAAAAAATTATTATTCATTGCAATCTGAAGCAGATGCAATTATACTTGTAACTATACCACTGTACTGGGGTACGCATATACAAAGTAAAAGAAGTGACTGAGGAATACGAAATCCTATTTTAACTCGACCATTTGCCATTTCAAAAAGACAACCTCCAACGCATTTTCAGACGTATTTCCTTAGACAATAATTTCCTGAGTCACAATTTTGAATATCATTAATATTTGATTGTGTTCTTCTTTTAATGATTTTAGATGATATCTGAAATATAATGTAAATTCGCAATTACCATGAGTCAGATTGCGGGTTGATTGTAATATTATTTTTGCGATTTTGAGGTATTTCAGAGCTATCATACCGCGAAATTGATAGAGCAAATAGCTCGGCAGATTAATTAAATACATATAAGAAGTAAGAACCGTGCTCGGAAATTAATGTTTGAATCCAGATCGTTATCATTTCGGCTCATCATTGTTGTGTGTATTTTTCTCGGAATTAACAAAGTACGTTTCTACGTATCCCGAGTAATTCAACTAAGTATTAAAAAATTAAAAATAATACTTTTAGTCGTTCTGATGTTCTAGTTTCTAGAATTATTCTAGAGTGTCTCAAATGCTATGAGCAAACCCGACTGTAGTACCTCCACTAGGGTAGGAAACCAAAGGGCGTGAAGGCTATTTTTACTATAGTATCTTATAAGTGGATAATTTGTTTAGCGCCGTTTTTTGTGAAAAAATGACTTCGAGGGGGCTGTACAATTTATTACAAGTTACTAGGCTCTATCTAATTTTATTATTTACAAACAGATAAAGAAAACATACTTAATTGGCAGGTCACTTCAGATAAATACTTTTATTAAAAAATTGACGACTTTTCACGCAGAGGACAATATAGTAAAAACACTGGATATTGATATTACATTTGCTATTTTACCTTCCATTACTATTGATTGATATTACATTTTCAATTTTACCTTCCATTACTATTGATTGATATTACATTTGCAATTTTACCTTCTATTACTATTGATTGATATTAAATTTGCTATTTTACTTTCCATTACTATTGATTGATATTACATTTGATATTTTACTTTCGATTACTGATAGTATAGTATAGTATAGATTACTGATAGTTTCGATTACGATTCGATTGATATTACATTTGCTATTTTACCTTCCATGACTATTGAGTGATATTACATATATTAGAAGATTAGTGACAAAAGTAAAGTTGATTTTTATTTTTAAAAACTTGAGAATTAAGGGCTCTTTACGACGGGAGAAATTTTAAGAAATACGACTATCTGTATTCTTAAATTAGTTAAAAGCAACATTTAGATTCTAAATAGTTGCTTTTTCATGCTGTTGAGAGTGTCTTCCTGTCAAAAAGGATGTGTATTTACTACCCGGTTTCGCCCGTGTTGAAAAACTCATTACTTAAATCATTTTTCTTATTGAACATTCAACAACATGCCGCATTGATAGCATGGTATACATTATATAGTATAAAAATATACTTACTTCGATGCTAGCTTTATTGCGTCTAATTTTTAACACGAAATTTAATTTCATCAATTTCTTGCTTTTTATTAGCGTCAATGGGTGATTACAATAAGCATTTAACTTTGTTTGCGGCTGTAATAAAGAAAATGGGTTAATTATTGGTTGATGTAAAATTTAGTCGTCTAACCAATAATTAATACTATTATTAGTAGTGTGTAACTACACACTAACTAACCAGTGGCAGTGGTGAAGTATATATTGCGAAGGGAGCTTCTTCGAAAACTTGTTTTAAGCGCAGGGAAGAAAGTCGTTATTATGGTAATACAAGCGGATAGCAGGTAATTGTGTCGGCAATAAATTAAAACATGGCCACTAATTAGTCACACGGAACTAGTTAGGCGATGCGCAGTGACGTAGCGGGCCCAGGAGTTCCAAATTCAAACCTGGCCAATGGGACGACGCGTTTAGTCGGTCCGTCCGAAAATTAATGCAAAATTGCGGGAAACATGCGCGTTAATGACCCGTCACTTGCGGATACGCTGAATTTTGTGTAAATAAGTAATTAATTCTGTTAAATGTTAGTTTTTTTACTTCATAAAGCTCGTTTAAAAATGATTTAAAAAAACAGCAGTTAAAAAAATCTTGCTAAAGCACTTAGGACGGGTCGTTTCACAAAATTTGAACAATTCATCAAATTTCAAAGTTTATTTTCAAGTTCTGCGAAGGTTCTATTCATGTTCTATCATTTTTGGCCAGTTGCTTAAAAAAACTGAAATAATAACAGAACTTGGATAGAACCTTCACTGAACGTGAAAATCATCTTTGACATTTGATGACTTGTTAAAATTTTGTGAAACAACGCGTCCTAAATCTATCAATATCACAAGATAATTTTTTTTAAAGTACACAAAACAATCGATTGGTGATATCTGGAGTAATAAAATTGGTGCAGTTATTTAATTAATTATTGATAGCTTATTTCGCTGTTTTAATTAGGAGATATGAAAATGAAAAAGTCAAGACGCAATAGTTTTTTGTAAGGATTTCTGTAATGGTGTTGTAATTATTATATCCAAAAACACCATGCTGGAAGAGGATAATGTTTGAGAAATTTTAATTCTCCATTAAGTCGTGGTTTGGTTTTTAAAGAAACAGTTCATTAGGACTATTGTGTATGGTTGCATATTTGATCTTCGGCTGCCGATCGCTTCCACATTTCTCCATTGTACCATACAGCTTATCTAAGTGTAATATCAGCAGCCGTCACTATAATGTAACGAATTCTGAACAACAGTAATTAAAGCTAAACAAACTATACACACATACACACAAAATATGGCCGCATTTTAATTAATGTCATAATGTATTTAACAACCCATCGAAGTTATTTGTCAAAAACGTTCGGAAACGAAACGTAAATGATTTTTACGAATAACGTATTGAGCTCTCTAAGATGATACTGTGTACAAAATAAAGCCTTTAAGGCGAAGCTTAATGCTAAATCACTATTTTGATTAATCTTTATAACGAATTGGTGTACATTATGAATACCGAAAAATATACTTAAGATAAATTGAAAAAAAATATATATATATGTCAATAAAAAATGTAAATGTAAACTACTATTTTTTAAATTTATTTTCAATAGAAATGTATGAACGCGTAAAGGAAACTACTTTTAAAAAATACAGTATTATAGCTAAGATTTTCTGTGACAGTTTAACTTGATTAACTTTTTTGCTTTCTTATAAAATTATTTACAAAATAAATAAAAACCAGTTTTGTGCTATAAATCGAACGTTTCTAGACTCCGTTTGTCAATCGATTTTAATGCCTATTACCTACAATATAAGGTATACCAAGAATATACAAATTTTTGGCTTGTAGCTCCTTCTTAATATACTAGTTACTAACTGGTTCGGCATGACTTTCCACAGTATTTTTTCTTATTGAACCTGGCATCTTGTTTAATCATTTTTCAAATAGGATTTGTAAAGCTCGTTAGCTCATAATGGAAATGATATTCCTATCTAAAAATAGCTGCGTTAATCTAAAAAAATCGTACAGAAAAGCTCTGATAGTTTTATAACTCCAGAGCTCACCGTTTTTGAGAGTTTTTAGTAAGACATACACGGATATAGCAGATCATATGTTTCATAGGTAATATTATTTGATTAAGTAAATATAATTTAATTGCTTTGTTCATGACCATATACAAAATATTTGTGGTTGCCATAGACTCCCCGCTGCGCGGTTCATTGTACTTGTTCATTGTAAATCGTAATAATATCTCATTTTGAATTTGTTTTAAAATGTATGTATGCATTTACGATAATTACCGTCCAAATTAATATATCGTACTTAATTTGATGTGTACAGTACTCGGAGGCGTATAGTAAATACCAAATTATAATTTTAAGTGTCTCAGTTAACAGAGCATGTACTGTACAATAATTGGTAAGAATACGGTATCAGTAAAATCGGGGAAATATTAATTCTATTTCCATTTCAAGCAATGGATCGATGCTTTGTCTCATTTCTTACGCAGGAATAGAAAGAGACACGCATGTTATCTGCCAGTGCATGACGTTATTTTGTATGAACTGTTAGTTTTTTATTGTTTTTTTTTTGCTTAAAATTAACTTGACCAGCGTGTACGTGACATTGTGTAAATAAATAAATGAATTAATTAATAAAATAATACATTTTTGTAGTTTCAGTCTATTTATTTTGTAATAATATTCAAGTTGTTTGATATTAATTTGGAAAACTGACAAGACGTCATTGCGTAGATGAAAAATGCAATTTTTATTGAGACCGAAGATAAAAAGAACGTAGTAAAAATAAACAATTAAGCGGGAATTACTATTATCATAAAATAATGACGATAAAACGCTTTATGATATTGCTGAAGAAATATATAGACATTCCCAGACAAATGGCATTCTGACATTTCTATGAACCATTCTTTATATAAACGATCTGCATTATATAGCGCCATTTGGTGATTCAATGAAACTTCAATTAAATATCATCGATTCTTCTACGCCCTGACGGATGTTTGATCAAAATTTGATGTAACGTTGAAACGGACCAATTCAACGGGGACTGTTCAAATTTCTAACCGACAAAATGGCGCCAAATTAAATGTGATGAAAGATGAAAAACTCCTACCTTATTAATATATCAGCAAGATTGTCGATACAAACGTTTACACACACTCTGATTAAACATATGTTTAAAGAATAACGAAAAATATAGCTCCAGAACAAAAAAAAACAATTAATTTGATTATATAACATGCATAAATGGTTGATAATTTGTATCTAATTCTAACCCTTTTCACCTGATTTTCAAGTAAAATTAACTGGAATTATTGTTCCACCTTTTTGAGTTTAATAAGCGGCGGTTACAATATCTAAAAGAATCCATCAATAATGCCACAATAATTTGGGCTTTCAATTAATTTATAATATGCAATAAAACTATGTAAATTTGTTTATTTTTTAATCTTGAAGACACTTTGAAATCTGCATATTATTATTACAGGAGGTATTACTTATTTGAATACAGTAAAAAATATATGAATATTTTAGCAATTACCCTGACAAAAGGCTTACACAACGGAATAGGTAAACATGTTAAAATTAATTTCATCCATATTGACAGATGGCGTTTGAGTGTCTGTAATCTTCGTTTTGTTTTCTCCAAAGAGTATGCTGGGAGCTGACATTTAATTGTCGCGGTGGAAGTCGATGGACCATCATGATTTGAATACAGTGGCTAAGACACCCACACCCTCTCTGGGAGATGTGACGCATCTGAGGTTGAACAATACCTTCATGTTATTATCTCAAGTAAAGAAAGAGTTTATTACAGAAACCGCTAACAAATAATTAAGTATTACTCTTGATGGCTCCGTTGTAAGATCTTCCCCTCTCTTATAAACGACGCATATTGCAAAAGATAAGTTTCAACGGAGTTCTTAGCGGACGAACCGCGGTTGTCTATTGTTCTTGTTTGAGTATTAAGGTATTTTTGGCTATTTTTTTATGTGACACCTCACAAAAGTGCCCTCGTCTGTACAGTGTAAAGACAGGGGGACTATGTCGCCACCCGATTGGGCAGCGTTGGGAGGTGGGTAGGTAGGGCCTGTATTAAAGGATTATATGAAGAAGGAAAAACAGCTGAGCTTGATCTGTCCTGATTCCTGTTTCATCTCGAGAACAATTATCGGAACATCCTTGCAGCATTAAGTAAAGTGTGTTTATTAGTATAGTAATTTTTCCTTCAAGCTATAATTTTGTGTCTAAAAGTTTTACATATTTTTGGCAATTTAACTGTCCTCAACGCTAATAATCATTTTTGTGAGAACAGTATTTATAGGCGGAAGTACAATCAATACGTCAAAAGCTTAAAGTTTATCAGACAGATGTGTATTGAAAGAGATTGACGAATCACATAAAGAAACACACAATGAAATTATTCGAATTTCATATATAGTGTGCGACAAATAAGTCCAAGCCTCTAAAAGAATTCAATAGGCCGCGTCACCAGATCGTGACAAAGTATTTCAGTTTATCCGTTCAATAATAATATCATTAATTTGTCCCAAATGATTTTTAAATCTAATCACACGAGCTATAGATGACTGCTGTCACGATTTTCTAATGCTCCTCTCAATATTGTTAAAAAAACTTTGAAAAAAAAACCTTGAGTAATGATCTCGGAATCAATAAAAACAAACATCGTACGAGCCAAGTTGTATTTTGATTCAAAAATAAATTTAAAAGGATTACTAACTTAGAACACTCGGAACTGATACATTAATAATTGCAAAGAATTATTTCGAAATAATACAAAGGCGATTCTTTGACTAATCGGAGTGAATAAACAATGCGTTGTTAATTCTTTTTTGAGATTTTCACAAATGAATCTGTCATACCGTTTATTTTTACAAGTTGATGTTGCAAGCTCTACACACAAAGAACAAATTAGTTTGTGGGAATGGAGAAATATAATTTTAAACAATCACAGTAATAATAATTTAAAGATTTATGTTAGCCTAACAATAAAATATTACATCCGCTGGAGGCAGGCGTTCTGATGATGCGATCTTGTAGATTTTGATTACACCGTGATCTGATTAACGTAAATAAATATTCTAATTATGCAAAAAGAAACAATAAAATGTTTATTAGTTAGTTAATACGTTTTTTCTAGCGGGAATTAGACAATTGACATGGCGGAAAAAAATATTTCAAAAATTCATAAGAAGAACAGCTTAAAAACAAATAGAGAAGCCATAACACCAAAACTGTAAACCTAACACACAACACAGTATTATACAGAAGAGTGATTTAAAGAATCTGCTACCATTTGAATCTAACGCACAAGAGTGATTTGAAGAACTTGTTACCATTTAAAGATATTTTTGCAAAATATGATATTTCTTCAACTTGGTAATGTTTGAGTTCAAAATAGTTTTTGACACACAAAGATAGAAATAAAAATACCAATTTTTAGTCAACCATTTATCAATGACATATTTTTCATTTTGTGAAAATATTCAGTTGGTCTGGAGCCGGTGAGACTATGGCATCTTCAATTGGGGTATGTTGTGAGGCTGAAGGTAGTGAGAAAGGGAAGGAGATGGAGAAGTGTAGGGGAGGTAGCTATTCAGATCTGGTCTAATCGAAAGCCTCACCCCTCAACCGCAGAGGCCAATTCGATTCTAAAAACGAAACAATATTTGAAATGATGAGATGATAGAATTAATTAAGCATGTTTTTATTTGTAATTTAGTCAGTTAAAGGTTTCTGAATAGCAGACAAAGAAAACAATGACATTGGTCGTATGGGGTTTTAATCAACCTAAAATACGAGAGGAAGCTTTACCAACCTATGTCCAATGGCCTAAGACTAAGTAAGCCACTTTCCCAGTGACAGTTCGAGCGGCTTTTGATTAAGTAAAAACTTTCAAATTAGTCTTCGGAAGGGTGGCAAGGAAGGCTGTAGAAAATAGGGGTGAGGTGAGGAAGATTTTACCAAAGGTAGGGTTGTGATTTGTAAGCCTCCTTGCTAATAATCAAGACTGCCAATTATCGGGAGTTGTTAATTTGGGCTCAATGAAAGTTATTTTTGGCTGAAGTGGGGATTTTGTTCGTCATTTTAAATAGAACACGAAAATTTCAGTGATTTTTTTTTTGATGATTATTGGCATTTTTTATTTTTGTATTTAACAATTGTTATACATGTAATACAGTGTTATAAAGGAAAACAAAAATAGCCTTTCCTAACCATAAAGAGCTATTGTGTTTATTGAGGGAATTCTAGCTCAATTATTAATTCTTGTAAATAAAAATAAAATATTGTAAATAAATACCAAACAATACACAAGAAAAAACACAAGATTTGCCAATAAAAGAAAAAATAGATTTAAAAAAAAATTACACTATACATTATAGTAGGTTTGATAATTTTTCCAATTTAGCTAAAAATCATAAATATTTTAGATTAATTTTATTAATTAATTTCAATAATTGATTCCATGAATTTATTTTATTAATAATTTTGTCAAATCATGAATTTTTTCGGCCTTTTATGAATTTTATAATAGTTTCCACAAAACAATAAAATAGTGTATTAATTTTCGTAATTTAAACTTATTTTTTTATTCGTTAAAATTTGGTAGGTTTTTTGAAAACTCATTTAAATCGTTATTATTTAGTTATAGAGGGCTTCTAAATGAGAGTGTATATTATACATTATCTACAGCCCTGATCGGAACGACAGGTGTAAGAAGGGTGAAGTGTGAAGCAGATGATATAATAATTAAGATATAGAGAGAGGTACAAAGATGGAAGGGAAGGAGAGAATATTATATAAGAAGAGATGATTGAGAGTTTAATTAAGAAAGTGGATCGGAGATATAATGAAATGATTAATAGAAATTTTATAGAACGAATTTAAAATGAGAACATTAAAAAAATCATTTTATTAGATGTTAATTTGAATGCGAGCAAATTTAAATTCCGGAATCAGTGTTCCAAACTCAAACTCACTCGGCTGCATCCAGCTGGTAAAACACTTTGAAATTTTCTTATAGGGATGGAAGAAGGGCTGAATGGATATTTATCGCCATATCGGTTTTTCAATATCGGTCGTGATTAGCGAAATGAGCGGTCGGGGGCTGTGACGTCACGGACCACTGCTCCCGAATGGAGAGCGGGCGAGGAGAAGGGAACGGGAAGGGGGAGGAAAGGGAAGGAGGAAAAAGCGATGCGGGAAAATATCTCTTTGACAGAGCGGTTGATCGTGAGGAAGGCACTCCCTGAGACTTGAGACTAGATGAATTCAAAAACGGAATTTTAAAATTTCAAAAAGCGAAAAAAAATGCATTTCGACTGTTTTTGACTTTCTTTCCTGTTTCCAGCAAAAACGATTTTAAATCATGTTCAGATCAAATTTTAAAAGTCAATTGAGGTGGTCTTTGCAAAGTGCTCTTAGAAAAGAGGTTTGTAGGTTTCTAAGCTATGAATTAAAGCATTTTCCTGTACTAAGTTCTGATACAACAAAATATGTTTTTAACACCATGAAGGCTTGATTGATGTAAAAGCTGTGGGGACAAAGATTTTGATCGATTTTTCTTGATTGCCCGCCATCTTTTCAGAATCATTAGCGAAACGAATGTCAAATGAGACATCTATTAATTAATGTTATAAGCTCGCGTGTGTGGGAGGGGGGGAAACCACCCCATGCGCCGCGCAACTACCCCGGTTCATTAAGCATCTTCAGAACGAGATTGAAAGGGTTGAACGAGGGGGTAAAAAGACAAGGGGTGCGTATTTTGAATGTCACGAAGACTCATTTATGGCAGTCACTCGATTGCGAATCCACCTATTGATTTTTTAAATTAATAAAAAAAAAATATGCTTGACTCCAAAGGGTTAAATTTACATATAAATATTTATATCACAAAAACAAAATCATCCGTACTTTCTTCTACAATCTTTCAATCGTAATTTTACCTAAAATACTTTAGTTCTAGATTACATTTATTTTAATGTCATAAAATTTTCTATTTTCATTTTTAGGTCACTTTTCGTCAAGTACACGAAAAAACACTAGCGGTCTAAATACCGTACTCTAATTTCGAAATATTATTTTTAATACGCTCTTACATTGTGACCAAAAGAGGAACTAAAGACCCAACAGTATTTTTATATCCATATTATCTACAGTAGAGACGCCCTTAACTTCACAGTTATTCGTGTCAACTTATATACATCTAACATCAATTAAGAATGGATTAAAAAAAAATTACCTGTAAAAATGCTTTTATTGCATGTTTACGTAACACAATAATTAGATAAAAAAGCAAATTGAATTACAATTGTATTTGATCGCGTGGTTCCATTTCCTGTTTAATTTGTCTGGTGGCGTTGTATTACATTTATTGTACTGTCGAAGCAGTCGCAATAACAGTAGATAGACTCCGATTTCGCCTTGCTGCATCGTCAGATCGAATAACAGACGCGGGGCATAGACAAAGGAGCAGATATATACAAATCTTCCATCCCACATTCTGCAGCGGAGAGACGTGCAAATGGAACAGTGTGATAATTCTGCTGGGCTGAGAGCGAAGGGAATTTTAAATTCTAAATTAAAATTTAAAATTTATTTTTCAACATGCAACACTTTTTATGCCCTGTACTGTATAAATTGTTCAAATGAAGAAGTAACAATGTGGCTTGCTACAGTATTTATATTGAATAATTGAGGAACTACCATTTTTATGGAGTTTTTTCGTTTAATTGCCAACCGGTTTCATCAGAACTCTTATTTTTTCAGAACTAATAATGTTACGAAAACTATGTATAAAATGGTTTTATCTAAGATAATGACTAGATCTGAACTGTCAGGCTTATAAAATCTTAGTTTTAGATGCCTTCTTAAGAGTATGAATTCAAAACCTTGGGTGTGATAAAGAAAATCATCCTTTAGTTTTAACGCAATATACATGGTGTTCAGAAACTCCTATTACAAGCGGGAAACTGGTATAATTTACATCGTATTTAGAATCGAGTTAGAAATTCAAACTTCTTAGGTCAAATTTGAAAATAAATCTGTAACTAGGGGGTTAATATCAGTTGTTTAATGTCTTTTAATGCGCCGAAACATAGACCCGGTTCCAGAAGTTTTTTTTAACCCATTAGTTCAAATCGAATTGCTTTGAATTGAATTGAATTGAATTGAATTGCTCGAAAAGTAAGGTTTTTTGGGTTTTTTATGTGAAATAGATTCACAAGTTATAGATAAATTAGAACAGTAGGTAAACATTATTTATTTGACATTCTTTAAATAGTCAATTCATAGCTTTCAAATATGTTAAGACTTTTTAGATTTTGAATCTTCACAGTAAAATCATAGATTACTGTGAAGATTTAAAGCTATGAATTTCAAAGTCTTAACATATTTGAAATTCATAGCTTTCAAATATGTTAAGACTTTTTAGATTTTGAATCTTCACAGTAAATCATAGATTACTGTGAAGATTTAAAGCTATGAATTTCAAAGTCTTAACATATTTGAAATTCATAGCTTTCAAATATGTTAAGACTTTTTAGATTTTGAATCTTCACAGTACGATCATAGATTAACATTTAACGTTCTACACCAAAAACATAGATTAAATAAAACATTTCGCTTTCCAAGTTGAACATCCCTTCTTCGGGACAATAAATACAATATATACCTTAGTATGTGTGCGAGCACCCGCCACATACTTACAGACGCGTCCGCATTACTCGAAAACGTTTGATCGGATTAAAACTAAAGCTTTAATTGTTTAAGTGAATTAAAAGTCCTTAAGCCCGATACAGACGGTACGGAGTGCCGCAGACACCTAGCCGAAAGGGACGAGCTTTCGGTAGGCGATTATGCTAATACTTCGCCGACAATGCACGTCTTAAAAAAGATAATACAGTACAAAATGGCTATTGAAAGTTTTTGAAAAAAAGCACGAGAAAATAAAAAAAAAGTGTTACGAAGATGGTAGACTCAGTTTTGCCTTGGTGAGAGACGGCCATTCCGAATCATAATGTTGATCGAGCAGTCCAACGTGTCTGGTTCCTAGGCTTCACGGGTTATTCGTAATCTAATTACAAAATTATTGACTAGCCGGGTAATTCCTAACCTTCATCTTCCTAAATCTGAATAATGAGATGCCATAGTCCCACTGGCCCTAATCAGTTGGGACTGGCAATGCGAAATGTACATTTACCTGTACATTATTGTATGTATTTATTTATCGTTTCTTTACATTGTATCTTTTTTTTTAAGTTAGAATTTTTAACCTCACTAGGACAAGCCTGTGTTGAGGTTAATAATTTTACAAAATAATAAAAAAAAATAGCACAAAGATTATATATTAAGATAAAAATATTGTTACATTGACGTTTCTACGAATTGGATAACTACATGGTACCTATCAGCCTATTCATTACAGTATAATGTTGTAAACATCTAGGGTGACCACCATATACATTGATATTTAATTGCAAGAAAAATGTAACAAACTATTATTTTTAAAAACAGAGAAGAAAGAAAGAGGGAAAAAAATAATTTACATTATAAAAAGAAAAGGATGAAAAAATAAACGTATTCAAAATATTATGCCACAATTTAAAAGGACAACGATGAAAGAATATGTTGGAAATCCTCGGATGGCAGAAATAATTAAACATTTTTTTTAATGTACACAAGGAATTTGACGATTTAATGTGATCTGGAAGGCTATTAAATAGAAGTGGAGCCTGGTACAAATAATGTCTTTGCCCAAATGAGGATTTAGGGTGAATTGCCATAAAGTTCAGACCAGAGCCAATTCTTGTAGTACGAATTTGTTGCGTTCTTTTCGGAGAACTAATATTGTTAAAAAATCTGCATAGCGTTTGTGTGATAAATTGTTGTTTTAAATTCATGATATTACATTCCTTATTAAGTTACTGTGTAGAATATGTAAATTTTTTCTTGTACATAACTTTGAGAATCAGTTTTTTTGTATATTTCTCTTGATACTAAATAAAAAAAAAAAAAAAATTAACAGTATAGGAGAAAAGGGGAAGCTTTTAGCTACAGTGCATCAGTACAACCTGATGATGATATTAAAAATATCAAATAAGATCTGCAATATCAGAACCGGCGATATTTAAAATTTAATATTTAACCCTCTTACGCCCTCGCGTTCGGTACGAATTAACCCTTTCAGCGCCGCGACTGAGGAACGCCGTCTCCGCCATTACTAGTTTCGTTCAGCATTAGAGCCAATTATTATCGCCTCCCCGACCGCCAATATTCTCATCTGTGCATTAAATGCGATACTATAACGCTCATTACCACCGGCAAGTAACTACTAACGGAAAGCTCTCCTATTCGCGTTTCAATAGAAGTTTTCTAAACTTTAATACAGCTTCCCACTAAATACACATATTCATATTTCTTTATCAATATTCATCTTATTTTGTTGTACAAATGTAAAATGGTGTCTACCATTATTCATTTTTTATTAGTATCGTTAAAAATCTCGGGATATTATGTTAGTACATCTAGTTAGTTAGTTAATAACGCTTATTATATTGAAAATGGAAAAAGCACTGGGTACACATTTCAAATATAGAATTAAAATAATTATCTTGTAAAAAATATAATGTAATATAAAATAATATAATAATATTATCGGTACTTGTATGGGCACATGTTCCGCCGTCCTCATAAAACATTCGCCTTAAACTGATACTTTGTTAGGAGCTCTGTCAATTCATTCGTTAAAGGCCTGTAATCTCGTTTTTAACAGGAAAACGAATAATTTGACCAGATTTTCAATAAATTAACGGAATTTGATATCAGTTTTCTCCGTGTGGAACCCAGGTATCTGAACTTTCATCCCCATTAAGACGGGATATTGGCATCATAATAAATGGGTGGTTTCTTTATCTTTTAACATTCCCTGCAGGTATTGCTGCTTTTCACTACCAACAACTGCATTTGTCTCTTGAGGTTACAGTTTATAGCGTCCTGTTCATAAACCTTCTAGTTCCTTCACAGAGTCTCTATTAATATTAAGTAGTTTCCTGCCTTGCTGGTGATTTTGTGTCAGATTTGTGACATCCATTTGAATAATACAGGTTTTCGTCATAATTAAAACTACAATGTTTTAGGAGTGCTAAGCATAGAAGATGATTAGCACCTCTTTATTTATCCTTTGAATGTCCTGGCGTACGTTTGCGCCAGAAGTGTGTTGGAATAGTGAGATATTGCGTGATGAATATTTCAGCAACAAACGGCAAAACCCGGCAATTTATAATGGCTAATTGTCTCGTTGTCTGGGACGTAACTCCGTGTTTACAGCTCGGTAATCATAGATGTGTGTTTGCACTATTAAATACCTTCATTTTAAAGTGTAAGCCAGTTTAATACGTCTGCGAGAGAATGGATTACGAAGCCGAGCCAAGCCATAGAAGTTGCCAAAAGACCGTTAATCGAAAAATTTATTATTCATGTTGTTCAGTGTTCAGGATTCAAACAACCTACCCCAGTTCGTCTCATCCATTTGCTCCAGAGACGTCTATGCACGAGGTTTAGAAACATGCCCAGGATAGTGAATCACGTCCCATCCCGACGGATTTAAAAAGAATTCTTAATTCGCACGATGTATGGCAAAAAGTCGCTGAAAGAACTGGATCCCCTGTCTTACCATTTATGAGCAATATGCTCTCAATTATGCAAACAGATTGAATAAATAAATAGCTTTTTAAAAGCATCTTTGATGGTAAAGTTTCAAGGATTCTGAAGAAACTTGATTACCTCTCCATCAGATTGCTTTTATTGGAAATATTTCCGAGTAATAGAGAAATATTAATGATTTTGACAGACATTCCGCAGCCGACTGACATTTTGTTCGATAATTCATCTAGAGAGGGTGCTTGGCTGCCAATTTGCGCGGGAATTTGAGATAACATCAAAAGAAGCCGAAACTTTTCCATGTATAAATATCCACCCATACAAAGTCAAATATCTTCGGACCCGCTTCAGCCAATAATGAATTAATCCGACGCCTTAAATACTCAAACTTTTCGATACTTTTGATCTTCTCGGAGGGGTTAATGGAGGGAGAAGAAAAGGGGGAAGAAGGAGAAGAGACATTGACTCGATACAGAATACAAGTTCGTTAAAGTTTTGCCAGGAATGCCTTTTCATTTTGCCCGTCCTGCTTTAAAAGACAGGTATAATTAATGTTTATGTATTTGATCGCGCTCTCGGGTTTCTTCCGAAGTGAAAGGGTTAGATCGGGTTGAAAAACTTTTGCGAATCTCCAAGTATTTAGTTACGTTTGTTCAAAATTATAATGTGTGCTTGGGAACATTGATTTCTCGGACTCAACAGTCCAATTAAAAGGTCCTAACAGAAAGAATATAAGATTATGTAGTACCATAGGCATGTGTTAATATTTAGGGATTGTTACACAGAATCTGAAGAAATTTATCAAATGTCAAAGATAATTTTCAAGTTTGGTATTGTTAATTTATTATTAGCCATTTGTTTCACAGAACAGTTTTTCACGGAAATTTCAAAATGAATTTTCAACTTTAGTAAATGACCTATTCATGTATTTTGTCAATGTTGGCCAGTTATTTTACATAAATGAAAAAATAACAGAACTTGAATAGAAATTCCACATAACTTGAAAATTATCTTTAAAATTTTATGAATTGTTCAGATTCTGGGAAATAGTTTTCACCAAATGACAATGCTTTAAAATCATCCCAAATTACACTGTAATTAACTGCCATGGTGTTATGATCATCAATGCTGATTTTTATTTTTAAAGAGCTTAAATAAATGACTTTACAGATATCAACAGTTACAATGACAATTAAAAAAAAGTAATAAATTGAAATATTTAAAAAAATCATTGGTTAAATTGGAAAGAAGACTAAGAAGTAAAACTTTTGAGAACGCCATTTCCTTTTAATTGTATCCACTAAACATAATAATTAATCAAAGCAGGATCAGACGTTAAATTGAAAAGGGAAAAGCCTAAAAGTTTAGGTATATAAAGACAGGTAAGGTATATAATGATATGGCATATAGACCAACTGTTTCAATATTTGAGATCCCTCTGCTTCCCTCTGTATCGGGTATATATTTAAATTCCCTCCCTCAAAGACGTCAGCCGGTGTCTCCGCTACACGTACCCCGTTCATTTAATAAAGTTTATCGAATTAATTCATTATCGAGTAATTCTCTTGGCAACTTCGGCGCGATGGCAGAGTGACATCTGTCGGCTGAACTGTGCCTTCTGAGAATCTTTACTTTTTGGTCTGGAAAAAATTTCAAAACACTCTCAAAATAAGTTCTTGTGTTCTTTTTATCCAAATTTGAGTCGATCCTTACCTACATGATATATTATAAAATATTGTAATTAAATTTTAAAAAACTCATTTTGTATTTTACCATATAGAGCTAAATAAAAATTGATTAATCATACTGTTTATGAGGTTTAAAAAAAATCGTTAATATTTGATCTGTCTTAGCCGGTGATTCGAGATTGGTGTTCAATTCATATTTAGCGTAATTTGTGTTCTGTCTAATCGCTAGTGGAAATGCATTGCTTGGCTTTGTTGCAAAGCATCTATCTTTGGACAAATGTTGTTTTAGCGAAAGGAAAGTAAGATATCGTGCCAATTTATAGAATATTTTACGACGATATAAGATATTGCCAGAGCAATTTGGACATTATCAAAAGAGTTCAGTGTTAAAAGATGTACAATAGTATGTTTTTGGCTTGATCAGTAATTTGATAATAATCTATACAATTTTAGTTTCTGTGCTTTAAAGGTGTGATCAATGGCAGCAGCAGTGAGTATGTTGTGTTCCCTGCTTCGTGGTCGATTATCATGCTCAGTGTTCACCTTGATATCGGTCAAAAGATATATGATTTGAAGAGTTTTTGCAATTCCCTGATGGTGCAATCATGAAAATACAGAACATTTACTTTCATCTTGATTTACAGCGTGAAATAAGCGAATAAATTAATATTGCGCAACATTTTACGAATGTACCACCGTTCATTTATGTTTACAATCTGAAACATCACAACCCTTCATTTCAAAACGCGATTACCACCCCCTGAGGGTTCGAAAGGTTCGGGTGGATATTTAAAATGGACCCACATGAGTAGAAAGAACCGAAGCAATGACGGGCAGGTGTTGTGCTTCAATAAAAATTAAGGGATCGTAAAGATCACGATACGCGGTCCGAACGCAGCCCGCAGCTTTTTATTTGAACAGCAAAGGGTAGTTGGGTCATTCGAAACAAAATGTCCGTCCCGAGCTGTGTTACCGTTTACAAGTACCACCGTATTTGTGGTCCAATTGAATTGACCGTATTTGAATGAGAAAATGGAAACGGAACGATGCGGGTTTGGCAGATCATTGTGCAGAAACATAGACGACAGAATGAAGTAACCTTTTGTTTAGAATTATAAATTGCAAGCACCATCGTCAAACACTCGACGTCATGAAAATAAAGAGCAATTAGCTACTCTGTAAATAATGTAATTCCTAACCCGTATTCACGAAGACAACGGGCGCTTTGTTCATTACTGTTAAACGTTGAGCTCCTGAATAGAAAAAAAGCTCAGACATATTATTTAACAATGTGAAAAAATGCTTTTAAATCCAAATAGGTTGGTATTTACTTATTTACCCCTTTTCACGTTATCTTTGCCCAGAGGCTGGTCAATCGAATGCGGCATATACATGTAAATAAAAACTCTAGGAGAAAAGGGTTGGCGGCCCTTCAAGGGGGTTCGAATGATTCCCCTGAAAAGTGGTCGGAAAATATAATCCGCAGTCGGTCATTCGAATTAAGCAGTGACCGGAGGAGAAAAAAACGTTCGCTACGTCACTGGTTACTTATTTTGTTAGGCGGACCTCCCCACACCCTCTACCCTTCATTATAAATGAAAGGGGTTGATATTTTTTGCTTACATGTGGTTGGTCAACAACCCCGTGACAACGGAAGAAATCCAATATTTAAATTAGTCAAAATGATATATTTTACATATATAATCAACGGTTGCTATTGGATTCATGCGTTCACGCCGTACCTGCAAATAAAGCATGGTAATACACAATCAACTTCAACAAAAACAGATTTGTCTGTTCGATACTTAGTGTAATATAAAATAATATCTTGTAATAATAATTGTTGTAGAATTATGCTGACGTTGATTGAATCACATCTTATTAAACTTAGAAATCGCTGAGTTTGATGATTTTCTGAACTCGTAATGGGCTTTCGATTAGCTGACTTCGTTTTATTGAAAGTGCGTAGTGCGAACGGTACCGTCTTGCAAAAGCCGAATTTAAATTTGATTACAAAATACGTACAGAAACTTTCTAAATACGAAAAGTTAACGCTTACGTTTAGTGCGCCTGTGTGCGTGCGTTGACACGTGTGCGACTTATTTAACTGTATAAATATATGCGATAGGTTTTCTGTATATGTTGATGAATCCACCCTCTCACAGAGGCATCATAAGGCATCAAATAATTAGCCGTCAGAACCACCCCCTCCCTTAGACCAAAAAATGGATCCCTAAGGTACCCCCGGGGGGTGGAATCGGCTTATCTCCATATAGCATCTAAAAGATATACGTATACCACACTCAAGGGTACAAATCTACCAGAATTAGACATAGGATTCTAACTCTTAAATAACTTTATATCTAAAATATAATATCAGTAAAAAAATAAGTAGGCCTTACAAAACAAACCATTAATGAAAAAGTAGATTTTTAAACAAATGATAATATCTCTCAACTAGTTAAATAGGGTTCTTTATTAAAAATGAATCTTATTGATTTAAAAAATATCTATATACACATGTAATGTACATAAAAAAATAAAGAATAATAATAAAAATTAATAATAATAATGTAGAATCAGAAACTACAAATTTTAGTAAGAAATTCTTTTAACTACATATGTTTGGTCTTATATAAAAGCTTTACTTGTAAATTAAAGTTTTTAGCCAAAATTGTGTAATTTATTGATGAAATTTTAAGTCCTAATTGGTCAGAAATAGCCGTTCGCGTTATGACAGCCCTTTCTGCGGTTTTCGAAGGTCTCTGAAAAAGTGGGTACCCTTTCTAAACCCTTTTTCCTTTGGCATCGGAACTGCGGCGGTGTGGGACGGTGGGGCTGGGTTGGGTGGAAGGGTGGTGAGATCGGGGGTGGAGAAGTAGTACCTTCAGGAGGCGCGCTGCCTCCAAGGGGAGCAGAAAGAATGGGGGGTTTGAGGTGAGGAGTATTAGCTATCGAATCCGTAAGAGTGATTGTAGGACGGAGAGTGAAGAAGAAAAACGACACAACAAACGTGAAAATTTTTGTTAATTGATAGAACAAACTACCAATATTCCCTTGCTCATCTCCTCCCCTTTACCAGACCTTTTACCTTCACAACATACTTAAAAATGGTGTACAAAATAAAATAATTCCTCTGGTTTCGAACAGTTCACTCAGTCGGTTCTCGGAAGTAATCGGACAAATTTCATTTAATCGAGAAAAAAAAGGTTATGTAATAAAAGTATATATATATAAGTTTTTTTTGTTTTACCTTATTTAATAAGGTAAAACAAAAAGTTTCCTATGCTAAAATTGAAAGAAAATGGTATTTTATTTGGCTTAAAACTAGTAAGTAGGTAAAGGAAGAGGAAGAAGAATATAGGATAAGGATAGGAGATGCTCCTGATGCATTTTACTTATTTATGATTTTGTATAGAATTATACAGGCATTTATATATGTTAGGGTAGCAGGTCGCAATTTTGATTTTTGATCGATTTATAGGTTAGTTCTTCGATTTCATGGAATAGAAAAAATTCTGCACCATTTTGGTCAGGTCAACAGGTATTAGAACCTAGTTTAAACACTTTATTATTTGAGCCAGCGAGACTATGGCATCAATTGGGGTAGATGGAGAAGATGAATATGGGAAAATACCTGATCTTAAATTCTGGTCACCAAACGTGGCTAAAGCCATTTCAAGTAAAATTTCTATTCTGAATGGTGGTCTTTCACTAGGGTGGTACTGAGAGTATCTACTACGCTGGAACGTGCCACCAATAAGCTATACATAATTTTTAATGAATAAATAATGTGAAATAATACAAACTAATCAAATAAAAATAATGTATAGACCACTCAAACCACGGAATACAAGTTTCGTAATTTGTTTTTGTAAAATAACTTGTTTTATAATATTAATCTGTGTATTGTTCCACGAGCCGCCCTACCGTTTAACCCTTATGAAATATAACATCTGATGTCTCATATATTTGGGCCTCCCCGCCGGGCGGGTAGAGGGGATAACCTTTCTTCCACATTATCTGCATACGAACCACTATTACGATTTTAAATGGTGAATTGCACTCAAAATAATAAACGTATTCCCAAATGCGAGCCGCCATTAACAATAATACACAAGGTATGCCATTTGCTTGAATTTGTTTCTATAATAAATGGATAGTTTGAGGTCCCACAAATTATAATAACCCAAAAATTATTATCAGGAATGTTTAGACAGTATGATAAATTCATTACGTATCTACTAGTTTAACTATCTACACGAGATTTCAATTAAATTTACGAATTTGTTTTTCACATTGATAAATAATATTTTTATCCTTCATATGAATATCTTCATTCAGATTCTCAAAGTAGTTCGACGCATGGACTAGACCCAGACAAGTGTGAATTAATAGTTGAACATTCTAAAACCGTAATCTCACTTTCATTCAATATTCACAAAAATATTATAACATTTAAATCGCAAATAAAAAGCTGGATACAAAACATGGAATATCAGAAATAGAAAATATACTGACACAAAATACAGATTGAAACCGAAACCAGTGACCGAGTGAGGATATCATTATCTCTATTTGTTAGAAAATAAGGAAGATAATAAAATATTCATTATTATAAAGGAAGTGTCAGGGGCTGAGTTGACATTGCATTTGGGTCAATTCCTCGGCTGGCTAAGTCCTCCATCACAACAAAAGCAATATTTTTCTCTTACTGTAGTGGTAGTAGGAGATATTCAAATATTATCAGATATTGTCGGGAACTTTAGTCTTTCTTTGAAAAAAAATATTATCATAGACTAAAACAATTTCATAAACAATATTTATGCACTTTTGATAGCTTAATTTTTTTTTGTAGCTGGAAATTTGTGGAGGACGTTGTGTGAACTATCTGAACGAAGTTAATGTCGCAGCGAACTAAGAAGAACTACATTGACCTACAAATTTAGGACAGAAAAATTGGCAAAATTTCATTTCTTCAAATCTAATTTTTTAAAGTTTTATGGTGAATAACATTACCTACATAGATTATTTCAAGAAAATGTGTTATTTTAGTAACGTCGATGAGTATTTTAACAACTCTGTCAATTCTAATTAGCGAAATTTATTTCTCGGTACCCGAATTAACGAAAGGGGCAAAAAAGTGCGTTTCTGACCACTGCCCTCAAACTTTTTGCTAACCTTCAAGCGGGGGTCGAAATTGGGTGGCACGGGGTAGAAAAAGACAGATGTCGATAGGGTGGGTCGGCACCGAAAGGGTTCGCAGATCAACCCTTAGCTCGGATGTCTGAAGGGGTAATTTATTACAGAGCCTTATGGTTATTTTTTGCCCACGTATTAATATTAAAAAGCGAATATGATGGTATACATATTTTGTGACGGTATCAATTATCGAGCTCGTAATGTAATACACTTTTGTCGGGTTGTATTAATTTATGCAAAAAGTAGCATTCTGTATCAAAACTTATGGGAAGGCATTTATTTGTATCTGAAAGATCAAAAGGGGTGCGAAAATGATACAACGGTAAGAAAAAATCGTCAAAAAATTATTTATACTTTATTCCAGAGTGGTAGATACTAGATCCAGGTTCTTATCAATTCTATTTTCCTTTTTTTAAATACTTACAGAACTTAGTAATAACACAAATACACGTGCATTTGCCTGAATCATGACGAAATTCGAAAATATTCGGATTTTAAAGAACACTTTTTCAGAAGTCGCACAACTTGTTACAAATCGCACAACACAAGTCAGGAAACCTGTTAATTCATTCATATAGGCCTGCAAATCCTATTTTTAACCGCATTACCAATAATTTGAAGAGATTCTTAATAAATTAACAATATCTACTCATTTTTCTCCATGCATTTCGAATTCGATAACATTAAGTAAATAAAAATTTGTCAATTATGAATAAATAAAATCTACTATCCATATTTATTCTATTCAGCATCATATCTTATCACTAAACATCGCTTAAGTTATTTCAAGCAACTTTTCAATTCTAGAAGTTTTCTTCTTCCAGAGTCTATTTTAGTGAAATAATAAATTTAAGTTGTATGAAGAATTGTTTCGAATATTATAGTTTTAAGTGTGCCTTTGAGGTGAAATTTCACAAACACAGCTTTTAAAAACAAATCTAAGCAGTATTTTTTAACAAAAATATCACGAATTTAACACTTTTATTTAAATGTACCATAGAAAATAATGGTACCTTGAACAAACAGACGCGATACGAATCTCTTCGCATCGGCAAGATGCAGGGTTCAAAAATCTCCAATATCAATCTGTCTGTCTGATGCCCCCTTTGATGCCTAATTAGTAATACCCCCGCCCCCTCTTCCGTACCCATAAATAATATTTCTGAGAGCAGCGCCATTTTAGATTTCACATTTTACCGATGGCTTTGTATAAATACCGAAAGCAGCCCCAACCCGGTACCTACCCGGAGTTGCTCGGACAGAACTAAGAGATCCCACCCAGCGGAGAGGATTGTAAATTTAAATTACTGTATCTGTAGATGTGCTATGTGTCGTGTATTCTAATAACATTGAGTTCTATTTGAAAAACGTCTGACTTTCATTCTTTCTTCTGGTTAGAAAGTGAAAAATTTTAGAAGGTTTCGCACGAAACAAGGTTTAAAAAAGACTTCTGGTTAAAAACCGAACGATTTCAGACGGATCTTAGAGATAGCTAGGTATGTTGCCTGTAAATAATAAATCTAACCTCATAGATATGGCGTAAAATACTTTTTAAAAAGTTACATATTTCTTGTAAGATAAAAGCTCTTTTATTCTGGTACCTACCAAAATAAATATGTTAGCTGTTCCCCGTGCACATTGAGATAAAGAAAGTGGTGTTTAAAAAGTTAAAAATTCAAGTGACATAAAAAACGTTCTCTTCACTTTTAGATACAGTAAAATGAAGTTTAAAACGTTTTTTGTCTATTTTCTCTGATTTCATAAAATGATTAACAATAGCTCGTGAAAATAAGTAGACAATCTGTTTTTTTTTTACTGCAAAACATCCATTACTATAATTCATAGTTTGTAATTTTGAAAATAGGTTTATGCAAAAATCGCCATAAATGTGTGTCTGATGAGATAAAATACTACTTTCCCACAGAAACCTGTTTTGCCAGACCCAGTAGGTATCGGATTCATCCCTCAGGATGCTGGATGGGTGTGAAGCGATACCCTAATTCGTAAGGGGAGGTATGCATAAAATAAAACATTAAATTATACCAACTATGAAAGGATTGAATGAACTCAATAGGCTGGTTTAATGTAGTTTTTTGCTTTGAAATTTAGTATTGTCAATATGAATTGAAAGTAGTTAATATATATTTCGTCGGTGTAAAAAAATAATAAGCGTATGTTAAGAAAGAGAACTATTTTTATGTGATCCCAAAACTCCGTAGCTCTGTGTTAGAGATCATCGTTAATGAGTTTTTGAATCTTTAAACACATAGTAGATCTTTTGCTTTTATAGTTCAAGAAAATATTCATCACTGACGGCTATGTTATGGAGATCTTTGATACTGGATGGTCTTAAATTATTTCGAAGGTCTTAACAATGATCATGTTAGGTTTCATTTTCAATTTATTTGATAGGTAAATTGTTGTTAATTATATAGATCTCACAAAATTGAGGGTTTTCGGATTAGTTGTGTAATTAATTATAACATCGTACTCGTTACTTTGTGAAAAGAGAAGCAATTGCTCGCATAATGCATGCTTACACTCTGATTTAAATTTGAATAACAATCATCCAAAGATTAAAAGTCCATTGGTAAAGTTTAAGTATCAACTCATTATCATCTCCCATCCTGAAAACAATAAGCTGTAAATCAAAAGCGAGAAGTAATAACACAGCAACAATTAAAAGCCAGTAACTATAAAGCTGAGTTTAATAATGATTACCTAATGTTGAATGAAATAACGCCAACATATTTATGGTAAATTATGACTGCGTAAAACGCAGTTAATTCTACCAACGAATGATAAACGATTATAAAAACGCATGGGAGATTATTATTGTAAAAATGCAGTAATGCAAATCGTTCTTACGGTGAAGAAAGTTTATCCTATTAACAATTAATGATAAATCTTTAAAGAAAATGCATAACAACGTGGTTACTAATGCAATTTATTAACTGGTGAACTGTTCTGCAAGCAGTTTTAAAATTTCAAGAAAGGATATCCTAAACAGATGATTTTGATGCTATTTAAACGTTACTTTCTTTCCTGTAGAGTCTTGTATTTCTATGTTCTTATATAACATTTGTGAAACATCCAAAAATGACGATAATTTATCAATTTCTTGACATAATAAACACTGAATCAATATTTTGACTTCTACATTAGATTGACCATAACTTCGTTAATCTAGAGCACCTTATGTAGGTTTCATAGCACTAAACAAAGGAATGTTTTAAGAGTATTTTCTGGTATGTAAATCAAATTACTAAAAACTAAGGCACTTCTTTCCGAGATTCAAATTTCACTATATTAAATTCATTAGTCTTAATCTATATTACATGTATACAGGGGTTAAAGTGCGATTACTTCAGGGGGTGATTCTATACGATAGTACTAGTAAAAAAGAAATATAACTTTTTTCGAAATTTAACGTAGTTTTTGGTTAAGAAGTTGAATTGTTTTTATGGGAAATAAATACTCTTCCACGGGGATATATTTTTGTATGCGAATTTAAAAATTGATTTTTGATACAAGTATACACTTTTTACCCCTGGACACTGCATATTTACACTTTAAAATACATTAAATCAGCTGTTATTCGTTTCTGAAATGAGTTATAATTCATTTTACAGATTTTTGTGCAACATCATACGAAATGGAAAAAACACGTAGAAATAACAGAGAAAGGATAATACTTACATACACTCGTAAAAAAGCAAATGTAAATAGGACAAACATTTACATCTTACATCGTATTAGTAGAATCGATAATAAGTAAAGCAACAATAATGTATCGTAAAATGCATTAACTACAATCTCAGTACATTTGGGTATAATATAATCCACAATGAACTAACTACGAAGACTGTTTCGCCTTCCGTGATCACTCCGTACTTTATCGTCGGTAACTTTTTCCCGAAAGTTTTATTTTATTTCGGCACCGTTCGGAATTTTATCTTTTCGGCCTTTTCGGCTTTATCCGGCCCGACATCTACAGACGTTCGGCATGCCAGTGTTACCAATGGAGCTAGGGGTGCTAGGTGTTGGTGTTAGGGGGTGGAGCTGGGGAGGTGGGAGGTGCTGGCTGCTAGGGGTGGACGGGGGAGAATTCAAATGTCGAATGCAAGCCGAATGGTCGAAATGGTGGCAACATTTGTCGGGTTTTGTTAAATGTCTTGTTGTAGACTAATTCGTACAAATAACGCATTTTATTTACTTACTTTCATTAAACTTTGAATTGATCAAAATCTTTAATAACTCCGTTTAATCTGTAACAGAAAACCCATCTTTTGTATTTAAGAACAGAAAAATGGAACCTAGTTTTTCTGCAATTTTCTTTGTGGAGCACTTTTCTAAAAAAACACATTTAAAAAACTTTTTGAATGCTTCATATTTTTTATCTGTCTTTATCTTAAATGGTTCGAACAATAGTGCTCAAAACACCGTACCTTTAAAAACATCATTGAACAAACTTCAGTCCATTCTTCGGTCAATTTGTTAGTCGCGTCGTTCATTGTCACAATAATTGAATTGTTCGAATTTTGGGTAAACTTAAAGTTGTACGCAACGGGTTAAGGGGGTAAAAATGAACCCTTTTTGTCTGCATTCACTATTAACACGGCTGACCCCAAGTTAAAAGGGAGTAGCACGCGAGGGGTTAGAATTACGGCAAATTGCTCTTTGTACATCTTTCCGTAGGGCGAAAGGTGTTAAACGGGTTCAGGCCGCGTTTGTGCCTTATAATTCAATGAGGAAGTAAATTAAGACAAAGGAAACACATGTATAATGGATTACACTAAGAAAATAAATATGTTCACACAATTTATCAAGAAAAATTAGGTGTACTCTATATTACTTATGGGTAACTACTTAAAAGCTTAGGTTAGGTTAGATCGTTTCGTAATTACACGAAGAAAATGTGTATTCCGAATTTATTAAGAATTTCTTCAAATTATTGGTAATCCGCTTAAAAATGGGATTGTAGACCGTTTCCTGATAAATTTTTAGTAAATTCCTAATATATTTGAACACGTGTTCATGCACCTGCATTTGCTTTGATAATATATAATGACAAAATGCGAAAATATTGGTATTTTACTAAAAGTTTATCATGAAACCTATCAATTCATTCGTTAATAAAGTTTTAGGACTTACGCATTAAACATATTATAAATCAAGTTTACTAACTTAGACTATGTAGACAGGAACTTAGAGGAGTGGTTAGGATCTTACCTGAAAATAAAGAAAACAAACATTAGTATTTGGAGGTATGATTTGAGATTTTCACGGAAAAAAATATTATCAAGTATATGTTTTGGTACACCAAAACTAAACGCAGAAAACCACAATAATTTTGCAAATTATGTGAAAAATACTAACCTAACCTAACCAATTGATGTACTATATTTAGATGAGACATGAAGCGAAAAAATAGGTTCCGCATTTACCTACAAATCGCGTTCTAATACTGGAACAAGTTTCGACGAGATATTAATTAGTACGCAGTAGTGCCTCAAATTTTAACTCAATGAACTGAACTAAGTTTTTCAAAATGATCACAACTAGACCAAAAAATGTGATGGAACTAAAAATCGAACTCAGTTACAAATACTTACTGCTAAAGCAGAAGACATGTGATATCATTGCGATATCTTTAAAAAACAAATTTATGGTGAAAATTAAAGTTTTTTTGTGTGAGTTTGTGAGACGAAAAAATAACCCTTTTTCTGAGTAGGTGTGTGCTTTGTCTGGCCACCCCTAATTCCGTACTTCCGTGTTCTCAGTACCTACTTGATTATTTGCCCACCCCCCTTCCCCCGCCTGCCCCTACGCCGAATTTGGGCGGATAATTCTTTACTCCCTAATTTAGAGCTGTCTACTGCAAAGCCGATATCAGAAGCACAAGTTGTGCGGGCACATTGCAACAATACGAACTCGAATTGATCGATAAATATTTAAAACTTCCAACTAATTAAAAATCTGAAGCTGTTTTAGTAGATTTGTTTCGACTCCTAGCCCTCAGATAGTCAAATTAAACTGATTATCTGTACAAGATTTTGTACAGATATTGATATTTTGTGGTGTTTGATCAATTGCACCAGAAATAAGGGAAAATTGTTCTTACTTTATCAATTATACAAACTCTGGTTCCAAAGTAATGTTATATTATAATAATTGGAATAAATACAGCTTGACATGGTTAACTTTGCATGCGGTCTAAAGCCTTCAAGGCGTGAATAAATAAACAATAATTAAAATATTATACTATAATAAATAAAATATATGGGCGTTAAATAATATAAAATAAAATTAAAGGTCATATTACACTGCTTGGGAGTTGTCAATCATTTAAAGATAAATTTATTTTTGTGCCATATTTATATGATTGCTTATGAATCTTATAGTAATTTAACATGTCTATAATTTTAAGTATTTAATAAACAAAATAGAATCATTGTCTGTTTCCAAACACCATTGACATTTTAACTTTCGACAATTGCATGCTTTCTTTTTCATTTCGCACCCCTATTGTAAAAATAAATATAAAATGAATAATAAGTACCTACCCGAATACAGAAATAAAACAAGGAAAATAAATTGAATGCCACACCGCTAATAATTCAAGTCTAATTTAAAAATTGTTCCGTTTTCAAATGACATCTTCGAAGGCTTCCCTCCGACATTTAAAAACCACCCCTAACGAATTGGTGGATACTAAAAAATCTACCCTTATAATTTACCTATCTATTAATAAATATAAATGAGATACATTATTATCATTCCATTGTACCATGTTTTCGAAATCATTTTTATTTTAGACCCACTCCCAGTATAGACCTTTTATTACATTAACTCCACACAGGAGACCCCGAGTAAAATAATTACCTTCGGGGCCGATTTCATCTTTGGGGATGCTGAACGACCTGATGAAAGACCACCATTCAGAACCGAGTTTAAATTATAACACATTTGTAAAAGTGTCTAACTATTTAGCGTAACAAAATATTCAATTTCGGAAGCAAGTCTGAACTTTTGTTTACCTGATTTGGGATTTGTAGTTAAGTTTTTCGCAGCTAGCAATTTGCGCGCTATTGTAAAAAGGATTAGTAATTCGTAAACAGATAATATAGCTTCTTTTTAATAAATGACGTTGTTGTTTCCCATGTAAAAATTTCTGGAATCAGAAAGAATTCTATTAATAATATGTTATGTGTGGAAAAAGACATTACGTTTTATGAAAGTCATTTAGAATGACGCCCCGACAAAGTTAAAGCTTTTGCATATCGGAGTGGAATCATTTCATTTGCATATTTTGAATATTATACTGCGTTAGTCATTACGGACGCACTCTAAAATAGAATAAAGAATATATTGTTGTAAGCAACCAACCCCTGACATATAATATTATATCAGTTGAATTTGAAATATGTTATGTACTGTAGCTTTTATTTCTCATTTGGACATAGGTAGCTTGAAAAGCTTTAAAAGTATGCGTTAATATCTAAAACGATGTTGTAATTCTATAGGAAAACTATGAATGGGCAAAGCTATGCATGTGTTTGGAAATAGTAAAGCTTAAACTCAATCAATTCACACTAGCAGATAAAATAACAGATGGCACCACTTCCGTTTATGATAATCCTAAATTGTACAGTCATTAAGATAATAATAAGATATGGAACATTGTTGCACAATATCTCAAAATCGTTAAAACGTTGTTGATAAGTTGTACGGTTATGAGTAAGATTGAGAAAGAAAGCTATGGGGATGAAAGTGCTCAGACAATTTAAGCATGATTTTATTTGGTTTGAAAAGCTCTAAGTTGTACATATTGCCAAAATAGATTATAAATTAGGTTATGTCAGGTTAATGGGTAAGGTTGAGAAACGGAGCTTCAGGGGTGACTATGTTTACGAATGTTTTAGCTTAATCTAAAACTGAGATTGTAAATTTGTCATTTACAAATAGTTACACAAAAACAATTACGCAATTAGGTGAAGTAATTTTAGAATAAGCGCCGCTATTATTGAGAAGTCGAGTACCACACAATGTAATGAAATGGCGGATTCGCGTCGTCACCGGGTTGTAAATATTAATTTATAAAACGGAATGACGTTTATATTGCGAAGTCAAATGACAAGAATCGAGAAATTAATGAGTTTTGTTCTTAGCCGGGGCTCGAACCGAGGTTTACGCGAAGTGCATAGTTTGGCATCACGCCATCGTACCGGCTCAACCGATTTAGTTTAATGGTTTATAAATTTGAATTTATCTTCAACACACGGTTCGAAATGTGCATTGCGTTCAATGAATCCAGTTGCATTGAAAGCAGTGGCGTACCGGCTTTACGGCACTGCTCGTGAACATCCCGGGACCAGCCCGCGACCATCACGGGGCTATCCCGGCTAAATTCTGGCTAACGCCAGATCAAAAATTGTGGGGGGGTGGTGAAGTAACGCTGTATTTGCTGATAATAAAGTGAAGCACTACGAAGTAGTGCAGAGACATGTGTTTTTGATTTGAAGATTTGATCGCTTAAAAATATTTAAGATGCTATACAAGTCCAGAAAAGTATAAAGTATCGGGCCTATAGAACCTGATTTTGAGATCAAAATCTCTCACTTACGAACCCCTATTCGGTAATGGTTGTATTGCACGTTTAAGTATTTGTACCTGGACTTCGTAAAATAAAATAAAACAAAATTTTTCGCGATGTTTTTTTGGATTAATCAAAACAGGCGGCTGGTGTTTAAGCGGGAATTTAAACCTTATTCTCATCTACATAGAGAGTGTTATTGTCAGTGGCCTGATTCCAAATGTTACAAGACCTAGTGCATTGCCTTAAATGCGAAATTGAAATAATTCATTCCAAATTTAAATACTGCGATTAGCTTGGATTATGAAATGAATGCTCGATATTAATTGAAAATCACGACCAAATCCAAAAGACTTGTATAGTTTGCCATGTGGAAAGTAAGCTTTAAGAAAGAAACTGAAAATCATAAAAAAGGGAGTGCCTCAATGGAAGAGATAGATCGAAGAAGAGATTGACTGATTGCAAGAAAGAAGATTAGAACGGGATGAGAAGGTCTGAAGAAGAACGGCTAAGGTAGGAAATAATTTATGGAGGAGGCCAACTATGATTATGATTGAAATGGTAAAAGTTTCAAGGTATTTGATAACTGAAGATTTAATTAAATCGCCACTGGTCGATAATACCATAATAATTCATGTGACACTCAAAGAACTTCTGCGAATGTGTAGTCAGTGCAGACGTACAAGCAAGTACCATCTTAAACCCACACATTTCGTAAACAAACAACATTATACAGTCCAATTCCATAAAGTATCTACATTATAATTCTGTTGATTCTTTTAGATTTCTCGGTATACTTAGAAGTAATGAATGTTCGAGATCGTTGGAGGCTTCCCCTGCCCAACCCCACGGAGATAAAACACTGCTTCATACAATATTCTCAATATGCAAAGCGGGGAGAGTTCACAATACATCTCACATAAAATATTCATAATTCGATTAAAGGAATAAATGAGTCAAAAGAAACGACAAACACTACTGGCGTAGAAACCCACGTCGTATGTATGGGTGATGGGTATTCGTTATGTATGAATGTGTAAAGATTTTTAAAACAACACACCCCTACTGTATTTGAAAACTAGGGCTGACACGAGATTCAAAATCGATTAAAATCAACACAAGTAATTATCATTTAAGAAATCAACAGACGTTTAGACAGAAATTTCATGAAACAATCCAGGAAAATAGCGTCAGTGAAAAACACTGTTCCTCCATCATGGATAGGTACTTTATGGATATAAATAAAAATAATGCAGCGATAAATTTAACAGAATCGCTCTAAAGATAAGTAACGTGCGATGTATGGAAGGGAGGAGCTATCAAATAGTTGAAGCCAGGAAGAAACAATGACATGATTAATAATTCATCCGAATGTACATTGTACGGTGTGAGGAGATGAAAATTTTGAATTATCTGCAGCATCAGTGATAGGGTAGGGAGATGGAGAGATGGTAGGGAGAATGGAGAGGATTTGAAAGTGGTAGGCAATAATATAAATTAGATGGAAGAAGAAAAGAAGATACCAGCAAAAAAAGATATAATGGATTGAATAGATCTGAGTGTGATTGAATGAACCCAGGACCTTTTGAGAAATATAGAGGTTTTTAAAACAAGAAATAGATAATTCTAATAAAATGCGAGTAGAAGTTAGTGAAAAAAGTGTAAGTTTAATAATTATAATAATATCTAAAGAGAAAAGATGGTTTTATATTCCTGAGTTTTTATCTTTATGTTTCACAAGAATTGATAAATTAGCATAACGTATTATACTCGATCGAGATAATGTTGTGTGTTGTAAATGTCACTAACGTTTCAATTTAACACATAATTAAACTTGGTTTGTAGACGTATATATTTCCAGGAAACTAAGGTTGAAATGACACATACACATCGGTATAATATATAGATTGATTTCTAAAACAAGGTTCTGAAATCATTTATACACAAAAAGTGAAGAATACTTTTCTTTAGTATTTAAAAACTATAATCCGGAATACCACAAGGACAAAAAATTAGACCTAAATAAAAAAAATAAAAAAAATTATATTGAGTTTAAGTTTAATTATCAACATAATGATAAAAAAAGTTTTAAGAAAGCACCGAAAAAAATATGAGGATGTGATTGAATCAGAAAAAAAATTGAATAAAATACGTTTTCCACAAAGATGGTATTGGTATTTTTATTCTGGATATTTTGCGTGTGTTACATTTAAATTTGAATGTGAAAACTACATATTCAAAGATCAGAAACAATTCGATTTAAAATTTTACCACGGCGTATTCTTTTAAAAGGCAAACTGCTATGAGAACGCCGGGAGGGTAGTGTTAACATTTCCATCCCTTACGTTTAGATTATTTTAATATGCAAATAAGACAACGGGGGGTCGGGTTCTTTGTGTGATACTGGATGTGTATGCATAAACATTATATCCTCTATATATTTTTACGAACGATTTAAATTATTTTTTATGCTACCCTCGAGTATTGGCATTTCGGAGGGAGGAATGTATACGATGGTTGTAGGTAATTTGTTTTGCGAATAATTGGATATTATATCTTCACAACTTTGAGCGGTTTTATTTTACTTTAGAATTCTCACGTATGATAGAGGAAGTTGAGTACACATCAAAATATTTAATCCAATCAAACTCTACGTATTAAAACAAATAATTAGTTGTTAGAAAAATAAGCACATTATTTTATAATTAAGTATGTTATTACATTTCATGTAATTTTTCTGTCAGATGGATTCCATTTTTGAAGGATTTTTTAAAATTTTATTTTTGGTGAAAACGTGTTTGAATTCAAAGCTTTCAATTTTCGCCGAAAGATTCCGCTGCAATGCGCTTGTGGCTGAATAGCTTAGCCAATATCCGAACCATTTCCACCCCTACGCTCGAAGGTAATACTAGTGGTGTGGGGATGAAATTTGCCTGCATAATAAATTGACCTCTTGCAAATGTTATGCACGGGGCTCAGCTTAAGAGTAAAGACGTTATGCGTGGAGCAGAAATATGGAAAGTATAAAGAAATTCGGAAAATGAATAGGAAAAAAATGGGACCTTTTCAGGCACTTAACAAGGAGATATAAGACTTCGAAGTATGCATAGGAAGACCTCAGTCGTACGATACCTAGAATTTTTACTTAATTTTTTTTTTATTCCATTTTAAAGGAAAAAAAATGAGTATTTTTGGGTCTTCAAGAATTACATACTATAGGAAGGAGGAAAAAAACTAAATCAAGCAAAAGGCGGAGCTGTTTTGTCCAACATCAAGTCGTAAAAACGACCTGTTCTAAAGAGCAATTGACAACGTTTTGCACTAAGGGATCAAAAATACTTCTTTGGTGCACCTCCTATTGAAATAAAAGTTAAAGATTTAAATTCTAATAGGACATAAATTAAGCCTTGTCAGATGAAGGATCAGATAGGAAAATGCGATCCACCTCAGCGAGTAACATTCGAAAACGGACGAAATCACGCATTCCTCCGCAGTGAAACATCACAATCTTTGAATTTTTTATATATTTGGTGTAAAGTGAATAATGAGATATGCCCGCTTATTGTTGTAAGGTGAAAATGCTACATAATCAATGCTTTACCCCTCAGGGAAAACGGCTCGCATTGCCACAGTGCAATCTATTCCTCGTTGCTGTAATGCATCATATACAATATTCGCGGGTGGGGTGGGGTGGATCATACTCCCGGTATCACCGCCAGGGTGGAGCATCACCATCAGGCGGGGAGAGCGGGGCAAGATGGAACCACCGGGGTAAAATGAAAAATCTTGAATATTTAATGCCAGCGCGGATCAAACCAGTTATGCCCCGAGAGCTGGATATGAAATAATAAACATTATAGATGGGAGAACAGATAACAGATGAGAGTGTGTGGAAGAAGGGATATAAATTTTAAGCAAAGAACTTTCTGGAAAAAGAAAGCGATATGTTCTCAATATTTTTTTCCTTGATCGTTTGCTGAGGCGGATAAGGTTTTAGTTAGAACGTTTTTAGCAACTTCTATTGTAGGTTTATCGTATAGTCAAAAAAGAATATCGTATAGTTGTAGCCAAAAATGTCCAACTTCTTTAAAAGAAGGCTGTGTTACATTGTGGTACACTTGAACAATTCATCATATTTTAAAGTTAATCCCATTTAAGTTCTAGGAACGTTCTATTCAAGTTCTGTGAAGGAACTGGCTCATAATGCAATAATAACAGAATTTTAATATACAATTTAAATTTGATGAATTATTTAAGACTGTTTGTTTAGATTTACGTTTCCTAATAATTGTTTGTTCATTGTATTATCTGAATTATTTATTGTATACTGAAAATTCAGTATTTTATTCTATATTTAGTTTTACCGTATCAAAAATGAGCTTTATTTCGATATGCCTACTGCTGTACACGCTAGAGACCCTTTGTATTTTAGACAAATCGAAAAAAATCTGTCAAAAAATTTGCATGCGAGCGTCAATCATTGTGTTGTGGATAATGCTCCCAGCACAAAGCTTGCGACATCTATTGAAAACTTCGATTTACATACAAAACCCGCGTTAACGCCAATTTGAAAAAAGAACAAAATAAAAGGCAAAACCAACCCCTTTTCGTGTAAAACAAATGAATACAGAAACCGAAAGAGTTCGGGGAACGCGGTTCTTGTTAATTCGGATTGAATTTCAAATTGTTCTTATTCGGACGGATTCTAAATCTAACGATACGATTCGATCCTATCCCAGCCAAGAATACTCCTGTCCCGGTGCAATCGGAAAACCAGGGGGACCAGATTTTTCGGGACTTGGAACTCGTGCTCTAAGGATGGGAAGGAGTTTGGAGTTTGACCGGTCGATATAAATGAGTATAAAAGGGTTAAAAGTTAATATATTATTTTATCTCATTTTTATGTTTACTTCCTTATTAACCCGTCTTCTATCTCAAACGGACTTCCTAAAAACATAGGTTAAAGAATATAGGTAAAATTTCATAGATTTTTTCGGTTTCAATTTGAATAGCTCAACAATCTACATTACTGGGTTAAATTATTAAAAAAAAAAACAGGGTGATCGTAAATTGGTGATCCGGGAAAAACATTTTTTGACGAATGATTTTCAGATTTGCGTAATTTTTTTCTTAAAAGAATTAACTGTTATTCAATCAACGGCCCAGGAGAAGTTGAATGATTACGTCATTCAGACATTGTCACGCATTCGTCGACTTGTGGGGGTTCCGGCGGCGAGGGGATTCGAAATTTGAATATTTGAATTTTTGTGAATGGAACGGAACACAAAAAAAGCGTTTTGAATAAATCACGGCGCGCCCACGACATCTTTTGTCTTAGAAACAAGTGAGTGAGCGGTGAATGATGCCCTAATGATGGTAATGCATTTTTAAAAATTAATTTGTACTTTTTCTTCTTCCTCTTATTTTTCGTCTCCCGTCGTCGGAGAAAGGACGAAATTAGGGTGCGAGGATTTATGAGGATATCATTTGATAGATGCACCGTTCAAATTGTTTTGTAAAATATTCGAACGGAATTGAATAATTTAAATTGGGTTTCGTCTTGAGATTTAAATGAATGCAGCATTGTTCTTAATTTCAAATTAAAAAAAAAACTGTGAATTCGATTCCACTAATTTATTCCTAGAATCGATTCTTTCGATTTCATTGTAAAATTATGTTCACATGTTACGTTGTTTGATATTTGTGTTTGTGCGCGGAATTTGAAAATGTTTGTTCGCTTTCATTTTTCAATACGATGTTTCTGTCCATTGTATCGACCGATAGTCGTGTTGCAATGACTCGATATTTAAAATAAATAAGCTTGCAGGTAGGTACTTGCATTAAATAGATGTATTGACTAGAAAATTACATAAATCGTACTTTTTATTGTATTCAGTTCAATTGATTCTGGCATACCAACAATTTTAAATAATTGCGCATCCGATGGCTGGCTTCATTATTTAGTACACCGCATCGAGGCGGTATCGGTTGACAATATAAAGTTTTGTCGATTCGAGAATAAAGGACGGTGGCCATTTTAAAAACCACAGGAAGTGGCCTGCCGGAAACACAAATGTCTAAAATCATATCAAACATTATCGGGAGGCGATAAAATGCTACATTTATTGGTCCAGTGTCTGAATTAAACAAGTTTTAATAATTCCATTATCTTTGTTAATTACAATAAAAATATATGGTTTTAGAATAATGCGGTATCAAATGAAACACGGGGCAACTGCGGACACTTTTAAAATGGTGATTATTTATGTAGTATTTGTAAATAACGATTTAACAAATAAATAGATTGTACGTGGATCAACTGACCTCGTTTTATGATTAAATGGACTGAATTGAATGATTTTTTTAGTATGGGAACTTTTTAGAAAAATGGCAGCGTTCATGTTGTTAATTCGGCGCATTGTTGTCTAAAACAAGAGAATTTCGTTAATAATTCAAATGATTCCATTTGTTTTTGTAAAACGGATGCTCTCAATTCAAACTTCGAACTTGGCGAGCGGAAGTTACAAATTTGAACATCGAACGAATCTGTTAAAACGGATGTTTTAAATATTGGACGTCCTAACAATTCACAATAATAATATAATGCAATGGAGAAAGTGAACTACTGATAATTGCGATAGTCACCATGGAAACGCTTATATTGTTTAATAAAATTACTGCGCTACGTACTTAACTTTGCAGGCAGCCGAAAGATGAAATAACCAACGAAAAACATAGTTTCTTTTGCGTTCACGTTTCAAATGTCTTCAACTGTGATTAGTGACTAGTTCTGAATAGCTGGGTACCTTCCCGACCTTAGTCTTTTGGACTCTGAACAGTATTTACAATACGGCAAATTGGAAATGCCATAGATACATTGGCCCCTGGTACTCTCAGTATCGCCAATATTCAAAATCGGAACGTTGCTTGAAATCGCTTTAGCCGTGTTTAGTGACCATATCTGAATAGGCAGGTACTTCCCAAACCTCTTTTTCCCCATCTCTTTCCCCTCCCCCAACCATTCAGCCTTACAACAGGGATACCGTAGTTCCACTGGCTTCTGACAGTTCGCGTAAAAAAGGTGTAACTAGTCAGGTTCTTTAAGCATCCTATTCCTCTTTCATTTTCTTCATCCTCACAATATTTTCAAAATTTGATGCCACAGATTCACTCGCTCTGGCAGTTGAACTCTTGTGTCTTAAAAGTTTAATTATGAAATATCCCTTTTTATGCGTAACCTCCCCGTGCCAATACACTAACACCAAGTCGTACGTCTGGCATTCGTATTGAGTGAATGCGCTCATATTGTCTTACATAGGTACTCGAGAGATCTGAACATAATTGATGATTGAATATGTTCATTCATTACTCGAATAATCCTTTCATTCATAAAACTGAACGCACAGAGCTTATGGTAAAAAAACAACCTGAAAAAACGCGCACAAGTAAAAAAAAACATCTGCTTCGAACGCTCTCTTCTCACACGGCGCGCAATAATAAATATTATTCCAAATTCAAATATGACATTTATTTAAAGTGAAGAATGGGGCAGATTATTGCATTCTAATTTTGAATATTTGACATGAGGAATAGGGCGGATTATCGCATTCCATGTTTAAAAACTTTGAATTGAATTGGTACAGAGCAGATTAACACATTCTTATTTAAAAAAAAAATTGTGAATGATAAACTATTGATGTAAAGAGATGTTAAATGCATTCTTATTTCAAAAACTATGGTCGTTAAAACTGATGTACTTACAGTGATGTTCAATGCATTCTTATTTCAAAAACAATGCTCGTTTAAACTGATGTACTTACAGTGATGTTCAATGCATTCTTATTTAAAAAAAACTGTGTAGACAAATTTTTGATCGCATTCTTTCAGTTTTAAACTTTGAATTGCAGAAAAGTGCAATATAAATCTAAAAAAGGGAATGGAAAAGTGAGATAATGATAATAATAACTAGATAATTTGTAAAGTGCCTTTATTGAAAAAAATCACCCCAGGATTACCCAAGAGTAATTCGCAAAAAAATAGAATATTCAATAACAATAAGATTCTTTATATTATCACAAATTTTCGAAATTAAAATTAAAAATTGTTCTTAAAATAATTGTTTAAAATTATGTTGTGGTTTCTACATGTCTTTAAGTCTAATAATACAAATAAAAATAATAGTAATGTCCTAATTGTGTCACAAATACTCTATAATATTTCAGTCTCCCGCCGAGTCTGCCCACCGAAAAATTCGAAGTTCCAATGATTGAATATATTTGTAAAAAGCGACAAACATGTGGCGTACGTCTGTCGATGCGGTATTTTTTCCACTTTTTAATGTTTCATTTAATGAGAGATGCTCCATTTTAAAGCGACATCGATTCTTTAAACTGACTGAGAAAAATATAAACGTTGGGGCGCCAGTCTCAAAACTGACACCGTTCAACAAAAGCTATAAAAGATTGTTTTTTTAACTGTCCCGATTTTAGTGAACCTAACTTGTTCAAAATCAGTTACCAATATTAAATTGTTGGTCTGGTACTTATTCGGAGTAATTTAAAAATGTTGACTTAGGTTAGGTTATCAAGGACTATGTTAGGTTTTGAAAATGATTCCTGTCGTTCGTTTATTCCCCTTCCCATTTTCATATTTAGTACGAATAGGACTCGAGAAAAATCTCGGTAGGTATATTATAATTACAGAATTTGTGAAACTGAGAATCATTGCTTTTCAAAACAAAACATTGTCAATTTTATAGACGATCAGAAATATGCACCGATTAAATGCCGTTAGTAAACTTGAAAAATTACGACTTCTGTCAAAAATTTAAACAAAAGAAATACACATTTCAAATACAGAATTATAACTAAAAAAATGAGACCTACTTTATTGCTTGTTTCCACAATTAGTTTCAATTTTGAAAATCAAGGCAAATCCAATTTCTGAGTCCATTGCACTGGAATTACAAACACAGAGGAACAACATCGAAATTAGAATTTTTAATTGTGTTTTCAAATTTATGTACTCAACGCCGTAATTAATTACTTATAAATAACTACAATAATGTACTGTGCCCTCCTCTTCCAAACACAAGCTAACACTTCCATAAAAGAGTAGTATTTAAACATCATAATAGAAGAAACAAATTGTAAATACAATTTTGTATGTAATTACTTTATTTATTTATTAAAAATAAATATATATAGCTTACCGATTTAATTGCATGTTGTTAGGTAGGTAATAAAGAGTTGAGAATCTTACCTGAAAATAAAGAAAAAGAAACATTAACATTTTCGAAATTTGAATAAAATTTCTAAACACAAAATGGCACACAAATTAAAATTTGAATTCGAATTATGAAAACATCGTTTTAGTGAGTTCTAGAATTTTATTTAATCATCCCCTGCATATCCCGAGGTACCCTAAAACAAGGTATGCCGCTGACAACATTAATGTTAGGTAATATGACGTCACGAGTGCTATCAACAGGTGTTCTATGGCGGGGTTCTGAACAGAACAATGGCTCGTGTACGTTCTCATTCCATGGGGATTTTTTATATTCAAATGTCGAACACACTGACGATCTGATGCTATAGGGTTGAAATGATCATTGTTTGTTGGAAAGATTTTTTGTAATACTCGAATACTTTTTGATAATGTGTCGAAAGCATTTGATTTGATAAAACACATACTATGTCAACAGGTACATCGTGATTTACTTAAATTTGTAGTCTAGTAAAAATACCTTTGTAGTATATTTTTTAAATACCAAAAAGAGGGCTTAAAATAATGCATTCGTTCGTTAGTTCCTCTCGGTCGCTTGTAAAGTTGTCAAGCTGTATTTGCTATCTGCATCTTTTTATTGGATGATAAGCTTATGTTAGTTTAGATTTGGTATTATTGTATTTGGGTTCTTATATCTCCATTATACCGAATTGTTATCATGTTCCTGTTTGACTAAAATAACATTTAATATTTTCATGTGATTCCGGATGGCATGTAAGTACCAATTATTGAACATTCATTCAAACATATGGTTTCATTCAACCTGCCTCAACGCAAAAACAGTTTTAAATGTTTGAATGCCTTGAAGTAGAGTGACTGACAATCTCTAGTCCCGATGAGACAGAAAACATCACTCTAACGAAAGGTCGGTATTTGTCCAAAAAGACAAATCGGACATGACAGAGAGAGCGAGCTAAAACGACCCAAACGTAATGAAACTCTGGCTACAGGATGAAATCGAACAATGAAACCAAACACTGCTTATGGAATCAGAAAGCACGAACAAAAATAGATAAAAAAACTATTTCAAATAGTCAAAAGGGCATACAACTAACTGAAATAGACATCAGAGATACATTGTTGCGATGTTAGGCCAAACTATGATAAGTGCTAAAAACCACTTAACACTAATAAGTTTCACTGTTTGCTCAGTTCGGTGGACCATTTTTAAACCATATAGAGTAATCACAGTTATATCAAATATTGGATACTTATATGACATGGATTAAAAACTTGCACTTACGATTGTCCGAAGATCATAAACAGACGTTCCATAATTATATACATAACCAAAATGATGACCTATCACAATATTTTGTAGTTTTTAAGCTTATCATAAAATGACCAAAATCACAGATAGAGTTATGATAGTTAACTCACAAGAAAGAGGACACTAAACTTAATTCAATTACTACTCGTCTTGACATATTTTAACCAAATAAAAGAAAGAGAAGACACATATTAAAAATACATTGATGCAAATTGTGAACGTAAAATAAACAAAACTTGTAAGTTATAATACAAAGCAGAAGCAAAATTGGCATGGTTTAAAATAGGACAATTAGATCACGCAGAAGCCAATGTGAAAAAAGATCCAATAAGAGATGTATCGTTAAACCAAAAAGACGATTCGTAAGACTTCGGAGAAGATGGCAATAAAAGGAGTAACTCTTGGACGATTGACAAAAATCCTTCGGCGTGCAATCAGTTTAGATTAGGTAATGAATGATGCTTGCATTGACAATCAGACGGAAGAGATATCAATTTGACAGCTGCCGGTTGAGCCGCGCTTAAGTGCAGTCCAGAATAGGATGCTTAATGAAGTGCTGGAGTCGTTCAATGGACTTTTAGACTTCTCATTCAAGAACGAAGAAAGTCAAACGCAGGTATTTCGAGTTCGTCGTGTCAACGATGCAGGTTAATGAATCTAAAGAACGATTTATAAATATGTTATATATTTGGCAATTTCGGTATATAAGCGGTTTCGCCCAGTAACTATTTAATAAAAAAAGGCCAATTCTTTTAATAAAAAGTTGACATTATAAAGTTGTATAACTCACGTTGTAAATGACGCAGAGAGCTGAAAATAGTCGCGTTGAACTAGTAAATCCAAGCTTAATGACGAATTTAATTACGCCAGAGCTCACCTTTCGTCAATTTTTTCTGCTTTATGTTATCGGATTTCTGTTTGAGTTTACTCCAACTCAAGATTTAATAAATTGTTCCTCAGAGTTTGTAAAATTTCACTATGCCAGAGTTCAGGGCTATTCAATTTTTAATGAGTTATACTAACAATATTTATAAAAATTGAGTTGTGGTAGTTGCAAATATTGAGTGACCAAGGTTCGAAAGAACTATGAAAATTTCAAAGACGTTTTGTGGTCAGATATAAATAATATCTGAATGTCACATTTAATTTTTGTCGAAGTCATTTTCGAGCGGTAATAAAATGATTATTATTTACCATCGTAGATATCAAAATAGAAAAATAATCGTTTAGACGAAGATGTTTACATCAAAGAAGACACTGTGTCAAAAATTCCTGATGATGTACAAATTTGACATTTGTTATTGCTTTTTCATATTTTTGTATTTTTATTTCGTGTCGAATCGAAATCCATAGAGACCTACATCAAAAGTTTCGAATAGAACGAAAAAAGTTTTTATAGCCTTCAGTTTATTGATTGAAGCAAATATCCAAAGATTCTGACAAGATACTTTATAATTTTTGGCTGCATGTGGTTGATTGATAGATAATTTCAATTACTTGTATTGAATATGACAGTTTGATGTCAAAAACGACCTACACGAGTTCAAAAATTTATTTTGTACGTCGCTAAATACCAACCTACGGAATTCTAAATTCAAAAGAAAACTATTTCTAAAACATGTAGTACACCAGACGTTCAGTCGCCATAGAAACGACCCATCCAAATAACGACTTGCCAAGCTAAAAACAACCGTAAAACGTGTGCGTAATGTGACAAAAATAAAATATTCGCGTACTCAATGACAGTCAGCTTATTTTAGTTCATTTTTAAATTTAGAATCCCATGACAACGTTTTTTTTAACCGACTGCGTGTTTAAAATATTTATTCGTGTAGTATAAAATCCGAACAAAAGGAACTCTTGTACATTCTAATCACCGCAGATCTTTTAAAATATTCGTTCCATCCGTTTGGAATGGGTAAAGTTCTCGCTAACAACACTATTATAATAACTTCATAATCACCACATTTTAAACAGCCATTCCAACCGCAAAAGCCTGGTAGAGCGTACACGCAAGTGCGCTTAGAGTGTGAAAATGGTAGTAATTTACAATATTAATAAACCGATTATGTTCTAAAATCGATGTCAACGTTTCTACTATCGATAGATCTTTTTTTTTAATATTAGGAAAGTACATTCTAATTGTACAACATTGCGTGTGGTGCGTTTGGACTGCGACTAGTGAAGTTAGGCGTATATTTTTACACGTGCTCATGTCGATTATTTCGTGGGTGAAATTAGGATGACAACGCCCACCAAGTTTTTAAGATATTCTCTTGTGAAAAATGACTCACGAATCCGAGTTTCTATGCAGTCGGTGACAATTTTTTTTCTACGTGGGAAGCCGAGCGTCAATTGACATCGGGCTATTAATTACACGTCAAAATAGAGGAAAACAATGGCAGAGCGACGTTCTCACAGGTAAATAGTTGGTAATCATTTGTGACACGGGGCTATGCTTAATTTCAATGAATACCCACTACTCAAGTTAATACTTCGATGGTTATAGTAAAGTTTTGGAATTGAGAGGTCCTCTGTAAACTGTCTTTCTATGACATGCTTTGGGTGTGTGTAAAGTGGAGAGGTTACCATGGAGCTGTCATTGGTAGGTATATTTTAAAGCGATTCTACTATGAGAATGTTTAAAGAAGGTCGTGCTGCTGAAAACTCCGTTGTAACCTCTCTTTCGGTTACACGCACTGTTTATGAGAAAGAGGCAGAGGTTACAATGGATCTTTAAATATTACCTAGTTATGCACGTTGATGAACAACAAAAATGAAAAGCATTTTGTCTCTACCTATTCACATTGAGCTTTTAGTCCTAACACTGAGCGGTCTCTTGTAACAACTTATTCTGTTGTCACATTCGCAACATTTATGAGAATGAAGGAGATGGTACAATGGAGCTACCAGCGGTATGACTATAATACTGTTTATATATGTTTACATAATTTATTGCGGTCATGTGCATTGTCAAGTTTTATTATGTAGGTGCCGATTTAGTTAATAATAAATCTGCAACAAGGTATTGTTACTTGTTCCTGGAGCAGACCTCGAATGAGTCAGACTTTATTGTAGCTTGTTTAATTCGCTCATTGTTGGTCTTATTTCACTATTAAAAGGTGTGAAATGTGTTTTTTGTAGTCGTAAACACAGCAGCGCATTCAATTTCAAAACGAAACACGACCAATTTGCATAAACAGATTGAACGCTCGCAAAATAGAGGGATCTGCAACAAATTTACGAACAGAAAGGCCACTGCAAAAAAGTAAGTCACTGGCAATATTTGTTTCAAATATACACGAAAAGCATTCCTAGTGTGTATTATATATTCAGTGAGTGAACGTGACTGTAATTAAATTCATTGCTATAAAAAGTGGTTTTATGTGAAAGCAAGATAGAAATAGTGCAAAGATCAATACGGAGGGATGAGACAGCAAGATATTTCATTGTAAACCAATAAAACGTGGTTATTTTATCTTACTTTAATTCAAAGATAAAACGTCGATTTGGCTTCGTATTTGGATTGCAAAGAAGTATTTACTGTCAGTATCGCCCTCCCTAGTGACAAAGATTATATTCGAAATTTTGCCTGAAATGGCTTTCACGGTTTATAATTATCAGATCCGAAGAACCTGGTACATCCCAACCTTCCTCTTCCCTATCTCCATCCAAAATGAGAACGCCATAGTCCCACTGGCTCCGGGTAGCTGGGACTCTACTTTAATTCCAATTCGGATAAAATGATCTCACTTAACAAGGTTCTGCAGATAAGTACTATCTACAGGTTCTAATTAAATTGCATACAAGGCCATTATTTGTCTGAATGATATCGAGATGAGAGAAGGAGCGAGATGGCACTAAAAATACAATCACAACTTCAACGCGCAAGAACGGGATGGACGAGATAAAATAAAATATTTGTGAAGTGAAATAAGACACTGATAACGAGTTTTCGTGTATTAATATTTAAGAAGAAAAGAGACAGCATCGAAATGTGCATCCAATTAAACGGGATGGAGGAAGATGCAACAACGCATTTAATTTGATGGGCGTTGTTCTGAGATAAAGCTTTGAATAATTAGGTAGAATATTAAAATGGTTGATTTTAACATTATTTTCTTTGCTTCATAAAACCAATATGTGCTTATATTGTTTGTAGGTTTTATAGACGACGAATCACAAAATAATATGCAATGTGTGGCGCTCTGCACCATCTGCTAGCCCTTACGGAGACCAAGAAACATGTTGAATGGTAGATTCACTACTAAGATGTGTGTATTTAAAGATTCCAGCTAACCCGTCTCTGAACAGACATTGTTTAGTGAGGTTAACTGTGAAAGAGAACATAACCTAACAAAAATAATATAGAATATAAAAAAGTAATAACATTGTTGGCAATGATATTTTGAAAATAGACCCCAAATTACCCGAAATATTAACCCTTTGCGCAGTTTTTTTAATAAAATCTGAGTGCTTTTAAAATTTTAATACATCGGGTAAAAATAAAGCTATATTTAAATTTTTATCGATGAATGTACTATTTAAAGATAAAGTAACGGTTATGTATTTTGTTCCTAATCCCGTCACGGTATTGACAGCTCTATCGAAAATCCGGAACGATATAATCTCAGGGCGAGGAGGTATCGATTCCATATAATGTACATTTAAACCAATGCCGGTGGGCGTAGCCGATCGCGTCGAGGAGAGACCGCGATAGAAAAACTGCATTTGGATCGATAAGCGCGAGAGGGACGCCGATATAATCGCTCCGCCCACCGCCTTCAGTAATACTAGTGATGTTGATGCTGATTACGGACTGTCGATTTTATTTGGATTTTTTTAATTCGCAATGCTTTGCGAGGCGGCGGTAGATGGCGGTAGCGGCGACTCGGAATGAGATATTTAATGATTTTATTTACTTATATGGTGGTTTTACGATCGTTATTTTCTTTTTTGGTGTTTTATTGTTAATTTTATTTGAAAGACACGATCAAATGAACTAATTGCACACTGTTGTAAAGTATTTTGTGCGAAAAAATACACAAACAACCATTTAGTTAGAGCATTTTTTATTAAGATATGCACGCATTATTGAGTAATATTAACGAAGAGAGGATAGTCCGCCAATCACTATTTAATAATTATTTTTAAATTAATGGAGAGTTCCATATATGCGACGCTGACAGGAATATGAGATTTCCAATTCAGTGGATGTTTTGAAGAAAGTGCAGTTGGGAAGTAGGCACGTTATTTAATTACCTCCTAGATTTGTTATACCAAGAAATCATCATCTATATTTCACCAGGGTAATATTAAAAGTAGTTACCTACTCAGGCAACATTAAAAGCAGTAGCCAGTAACCCAACAACTAATTACCCATTCTCACACGAATAAATAAAATAAAATCATCGTTTATTTATTGTTTTCTTCAGTTCTCATGCATCGCGTCTCATTAACATGCCCCGATAATATAAACACGACCCATCGCATCGCCTAGGATCATATTGATGACAAAAAAACGCGCAGACATAAATTTCAACGTTACATTAACATCTTCCCATTTCATGATCGTTATTATTTTAATTATTAGAGATGAACCACTGAGAAAGAACTATAAAGGATGCAGGGGATCGATCATGTAATGTAAAATTTTATCGTTCCGACATTTCGATTTTCACTTTCAAATTAAGAATTTGCAATGTCCTTTACTACACTAATATATATATATACATACTTACCGTGTTACTAATTAAAAACTTATACGACAGTTCAACGTTGGTGTGGTAAAGCCGGCCTTGAGCCTTTACGAAATAAACATACCATGGCAATAAGTCAAGCTTTTCTTCTTTATAAGCTAAGTTCAGTTAAAAATTGAATTTTAATTTTAATGTAAATACTGTACAAGAGTCTGCTCTCAACCGTTTGGGACAGTGAGACTATGGCATTCCCATATTGAGGTAAGTTGTGATGCTAAGGTGGGGAGTACCTGGCTATTCAGATCTAGTCACAAAACACGATTAAAGCCATTTCAAGTAACGTTTCAATTCAGAATGGTGGTCTAACACCAGGGATATGGGCAAGGCATACTACATATTATTTTAAATTAATAAATTGTGAAATAACACAAGTTAATCAAATAAAAATTGGGCACTCCGGGATTTGAACCCACAACCTTCGGATTGCTAGTCGAGAGCCTTACCCCTCGACTACGGAGGCCGTCGAGTAATAAATAAATAATTTGTTGTCAACACAATTTCAGCAGGTAAAGATTGACATACTGTTTGTACAGTCGAGGACGTTGTCATTGCAGATTTTGTCCATACAAAAATTATTTCAAAAATATTTCGTTAGTTCCTCTTTTGACCGTCTGCAAATAAGTGTGTAAGTGAATAAATCAGCTTTATTTACGTAGGTACTGTTAATTTGCTAATTTAAATACCTCTTTTTTGTTACGAATTCTCTATATTCAATCTTCCATCATCGATTTGAAACACACATGATTCATGGTGTTGCCATAATAAAAAAATATATCTATCGAGGGTAACCGATGGCAACATGTGGCCCACACTCCAGCCGAATGAACCGGGATGGGAATCGTAAATTTGAATTGAGAACTGTTTATTCGAATTGCGAACTGTCACTTTCGGGCGGAAATCGGCGGGTTTTCGCGCCAAATTCTGTTTCAAATGTTCAAATAAAAAAGGAATAAAAGTCGCGATGTATTATGTAGTATGTTGCCAGTACATAGTCGTATTGTGAAATACGTTGTATTATTAAAAAAATATATTTAGGTACCTATGTGCACAGATATCAAATCTATTATTATGCTGTTAGTAGTTTGTGACAGCTGTGTCGCTTACGCTACTCGCATAGAAATAAATAGACTATCAGATGACATTATATCAATTTGGGTGTTTTGTGACGATGAATGAAGTGGGGAGATGGGGGTGGAGGGAAGATAAAAAGAGGAATATTGGGAAGCACCTGGCTATTAAGATCTAGTCTTTCATCAGGGCGATACTGGGAGTAGACTACACAAATAATAAATCATAAACATCACATAAAAAGTCGCTAGTCTAACCAAAAAGCTACGAAGATAAGTTCAATACACTGCCACCATGTTTGACAATGCAGTAAAAACGACATTAAAAAAGCATGAGTCCTCTTTCACATACATCTTGTTGTGTAAAAAAGAAGAAAAAAACATTTATAAACATCCTGTTTAGCCGCTTTATGGGAAAGGCAATAATAACACATGTTAATGTGATCGATTAGCAGAAAGCAAAAAAATAAGCCCTTTATAATCTGATGTCTCTTTCGCTCTAATGGATTATCTTATGTAGTGTCCTTTTCTGACCAACATTAATTTTGAGAAGCGTTTGATGAACTTTTCTTTTGAACGATTTATAATCTTGTATTATAACCAACTGAATTTGGTAGAGTTGTATATACTCTCAGTATCACCCTGGTGAAACAACAATTAAGATTCTAAAATTTGGTTGAAATGGCTTTAGTCGTGTTTAGTGACCACATCCGAGTAGACAAGTTCTTTCCAACCTTATATCCCCAACTTCTTTAAATCCACACTTACTTCAACCTCACCATACGTACTCCAATTAGGAATGCCACATTCCCACTGGTTTGTGTGTTAATTATTTTGTTTTTAAAATATTGCTTTTGATATTTGAAAAAAAAAAAAAACACCTAATATTATGCGAAACACAACATTTTATGTAACAAAAACCACATGTTAAAATATTACTTCACGATAAAATAAGACGGAAAATAATAGCAGAGCAGCAAAAAGGGAAGGATTTGAATGTAAGCGTGATAATTTATCGCACAATATAAGTTGTTTCCTTTCGACGAATTGGCAGGTTCTTAATACACGAACGTTTGATTATTTTAACCATTATTTTCCAATTGACAGTGGTTCAATAATCGACATCCGGATTCGGGGCTTGAATGGGGTGTGCGAGAGGGACGCTCGTATCCAGGATGTAGAGCGGCGTCTCGCTCGCACACCCACGCAATTATCCAATCGGCCGATTCTGCGACGTTGGTCGGAAGAAATCGTTTGAAAATAGAACCACATTAAAATATCGATCAATATTTTGAAACCTCTTTTTAAAATCGACATTTTTGGTACTTACCCACTGAATATAATGATATTTGCAAAATAAATTGTAATTTCTAACCCCATATTTTGTTCCTTGTTAAAGCATTTTCAAAGGAAACCTTCTTGGACTTCCCCAAAACCAAACCGGAATTCCTTTGGTCGAAATTGCGGAAACACAACTTGGTGGTTATTCTAGCCCCATGCTGCCTGCTCAAGGTTTGATAGGCAAGGGGTCCGATACGCCCCGGGGGTAGATTCCACCCCGCATGGGGTCACAGTCACCACACATTCCTCAGGGTCAAAACTTTGGTCCAACGTCTTTTGGGACTGTCTGTTATAGACTGATTTTTTGAGTAAATCAAATCCGTCCATTTTAGCACAATAGCAAGTTGCATGTTTTGCTATAAGTTTTTCTGCCTGAACACACAAAATTATCTTTTACCAATATTTGGACAGTTATTTAAATGCTTCACAGCTCATGAAATAACGAAGCAAGCTAAAAACCAAAGCGTTCAGCTAGAATTTTCAGATAGAACAAACTGTGCAAATTTGACGCTAAAGATCACCGTTCAAGTTTTTTAACTTGTTAAAAAAAAGTTTTTAAGGCGATGCCATATGTAGTAATGCAAAATCATGTGTTTTTGGTTTGAAAATTTGGTCGCCTAGAAATGTTTCAGATGCTTTAATTAAATACTGCGAGTAGAAGACATCTTGGCCTTTGAAATAATCGAGTATTTTTTAGATAAGTTTTTTTATAAGCCAAGAAAAAAAATAATGTATGAGGCCCATGAAAACTGCTTTAAAGTTCAAAATCTCCTAATTTCGAACCCATTTTCGGTTATGATTTTATTGTATAATGTGGCGAAGTTATTTATAAAATGATCAAAAAAAATTAAATATTTATGCCTGAACATCTACAAAATAAAATAAAAGGCACTTTTTGGCCATGTTTTTCTCTTGCATAAATCAAAACAGGTGTTAAGCGGGAATTTAAACCTTATCGCCATCTACGTAAGGGTTGTTATTGATAGCGGCTTAATTTATAATATTACACGACGTAGTGCATCGCCTTAAGAGCAAATTTAAGAGTAATCGAGGTGTTAAGCGTGTAAAGATACCCTAAAATTGAATGCAATGTTTATTTGAGCATTATCAGTTGGTTATCTCTACAAAATCGGCCGATTTAACCCTTTCAGCCGTAACGACTTACAGATTGATTATGACCTTACGATGCGGTTTATTAATCGGTAATAAAGCGCCGGCCGCAAAGGGTCAAATCGCCGCCAGGACACGCTTTATGACGTCATAATGCAGATAGATTTTGATTGGACCGTTTGCTCAGTGAGTGTTTATGATAGCCAATAAATTGACACCGCCTTAATGGCATTCTTAGTTAAAAATGATAAAATAAATAACAGGGTTTACCCAAAGAATAAATATTTGGTAGAGATGGAATGAGAAGGACGCTCTAACAATTGAGCTACTCAGGTTTTATCACCGGTCGATAAATAACACTTTATACAATAAGTAAAGAAAAATACAGCATTTTTTATAACTCTAATTTCTTTAATACTGTATAGAAAATATATGTTATACAGGATGTCCGGGGGTAAAGGGAACAAACTTCCGGAGATGATTCTACGTGATAGTACGAAATTAAAATCTTTTAATGTAGTTTTCAGGTAAAAGAAGTTGAACTGTTTATACGGAAAAATAAATTGTTATGGAAAAAAAAACATGGAAATTATTAAAAAAGTTGTTCATTTTTTAACTTTTATCATTATGTAGAATCACCTCTAGAGAGATAGTTCAATAATAATATGATGAATAGAAGAAAAGTTACTTTCTATGCTTCGGATATAATATAAGTTTATTAGTTTAATCTTTGTCCCGGGGAATAAAGGGTACTTCTGAAACCGGTCTGTAGTTTGGGTAAGCAGATTTTTCTGAAAAGAATTTTTGATTAATAATTTTAAAACTTTCAATATTGAGGGTTACAGTCTTTTTTGGCATATTGAAAGATAATAATCAAAAATAATTTTGTTGATGATTTTTAATACGTTTCAAACAGCAGACCAATCACCACTTGATCGCTTTAAGTAATCCGATTCAATAAAGGGTATATCCAACGATCCACGTTGATTCAATAATAAATAATGTGAGTAACTTATAAACGAGCCAGGCCACCCGATACATCACCGCCATTGTAGATCACTTGACTCTGGATCGTCAATGTCACTTTTGGAGTTCAATTGACGGAGATAGGTGATGTATTAGTGCGTGGAAGCGTCTTAAATCTTATACGACAAGGTCAAAATGTTGTAAGTCCAATAAATAAGGGTCAAAATAAACTATATGACTAATAACGACAGGACATACTTAAATTTAAATCATCACTAAAAACATTTCTCTTCAACAAATGTCACTACACCTTAAATGAATACCTTACATAAATTAAATACCTCTCTTTTTTTTTTTTATTTACATACATTTGTTAACATGTAATTGTTGGGTTATGTAATATAATGTGTATTTGTTGGGTAAGCTGGAAGAAATAGGATGTAACCTATAAGCTATACCCTTTGTACTCTGTATTTTTGTGCAATAAATATTTTTTTGAATTTGAATTTGATGAACAAAAATCTTAACTTTTTCGTGCATTTAATATTTAGCTCAAATTTGAGTTAGCTTAAAAAAATACAATCAATTTTGAAAATGTTTTTATTTTTTGGAAGTTTAATGAAGATTACAAAGCTTAATAGCTCATGATGGAAAAGAGGTAGTGTACTGAAAATAGTCGCGTTGAATTTCAGAAGGAAAATGCTGTGCATATTTAATTACTCCAGAACTCACCGTTCAAGAGTTTTGATGCTTGAGACATGAACAAAAAATAGTAATGTAAATGAAACATTTAGCGGAAGTCAGTAGATTAGGTTATCATTGTGGAAAAATGTGAAATTTATTTAATCTGGAACAAAACGGTTGAAAAGTTAATGTCATTTATGACTTATATTGCACTGCTGTTCGCGTTAAAAAAATGTGTATCAATTTGATATTTCTATTAGTGGAAGTTGTTCAAAATATTTGTACGATTGAAAACGTCCATTATTTATGTGCGGATTATTAATAAAAAAAGTTCTGCTGACGTGGAGAATGCGATATTATTAGCGCGAACGCCGTAGATGTGATATGTAGATGACTTTATGGGCGAAACCGTTTTATTGATAGCCATTAATCGAATGGGTAACAGCTGTTGCGCATTAAATCATTGAACGGACTGCGACACATCAGATACGTGCAGAGATTTCTGGCAGGAGAGGCGAACGGACTATAAACAATAATAATGGAATAATTTCTTGTAAACACATTAGAATAAAGTACTGGTGTTCAATTTGAACAAAATATAATGAAAAACAGACAAAAAAGAAAATAAGAAACATTAAATTAATACTGTTTTAGAGCGTTTTGTTACAGCCTTTTAAATAAGAAGTTAGGTTATGTTAAATTAAGTTAAGTTAGGTTAGGAGAGGAATTTGGAAATTAGTTTTTTGACGATGTGCTATGAGTACAGGAAAAAAGCAAACAGACGTTTCAAAGTTACAAAAAACCTGGAAATATTAGAATTGTGCCAACTCCAACCATTGTCCATACAGGACTTAGCTTGCAAAGAATTGGTTCAGTAACGCCTGGGTGAAAGCCCTACAACTGGTCATGAAAATTGAATAGTTGGTTTGGAGAGTTTGACTGATTAATTAAATGGATTGTTTTTTTGCAAAATGTTCGCGACCGCTGCGCATTGAGTGAATGGTACAGCTAGGGGCCAATATACTGATACAGGATGCTATCGATTTAATTAATCAACTGGTGGATTGGTTATTACTGTCGGGAGCACCTTGTACGTACACAACTAATACCGAACTGTGTGCTGTATTGCAGTGGTACATTAGACTGCAAAAATGGCAACACTACACTTACTACAAATATATTCACGGACAAACTTACGATATTTTGAAATATATCAATATTTTAATGGACTAACTTATTTATGATACTAACTTAGATATGATATTTTATTGATTCTTATCGATATTCGATATTTCAACGCGTAAACGATACTTTAATGGACTTATGATAATTTATTGGTTCTTATCGATATTTGAGTGGACATACGATATTTAGATTATTATCGATATTCATTCTTATCGAAATTTCGATTCTTATCGATATTTCGATTCTTATTGATATTTCAATCAATTGACGATATTTTAATGGAATTACGATATATTGATCTAATCGATAATATAATAGATTAACAATACTTAAATGGACTAACGATGTATTCATCTTACCTATATTTGAATGGACTTAAGATATATTGATAGGTACTTATCGATAATTTAATGGATTTAAGGTATTTGAATGGACTTTCGATATATGGATTCTAATCGATATTTTTTAATGTACTGGATGAATAGACTTATTTTAATTCTGACCCCATTCTTAATGGACTTACTTTTAATGTTTCATTTAAAAAACTAAAAGTGAAAAAACTTCAAAATCAATACAAACACGAATGTAATCATCTATGCCGTTGGGTTCGTCAGTGTGATCACCGCTTTAGGTATTTTGGATGCATATTTGAAAAGAACGTAACAAAATACAAATAAATTCACTATTTATTTAGTAGGTACAGAAAACTCATTTGACCAATAAAATGCTCTGGCTGTCCAACTAGGAAGAGTTTACCGTTTTAAAGAAGTCAAATTAAAATGTTCATGTAAATATTAGTATAAATACGTTGATGCCAATGTGGGTTTCATTGACGATAGAATTAATTATGGGTAATGAATTCAGAAGGAGCAACGGCTGTCATGTTCAAAATGAACAAACCAAATAAAACTTTATTTTAAATATAGTATAAATCCTCACAATTTAAAGGGAAAAGAATGTTGAAATCTAGATACCATGCTAAGAAGTGCGACTGTCACAAGTAACAGATTTTTTAAGACAACATATTTCATCTTACTTGTAGTTCATTTGTTAACGAAGTCGACTGTACACGTTGTAGCGAGCATCTATATCGGTAGACGGTTTCCGTTCTAGCCGTCAAATACATCAAGTTGACATTTTCAGTATCGCACCGAGTGTGCGTTCGATTACAATATCGAGATAAGTCGTTTTGGCCTTATCGAACCGAAAGAGCGATTTAATTGAAGAGATGGATGGCTTTGAATCAATGATTCACTGGACTCGAGCCAAGAGAGATAATTGTGGACTTCTGTCATCTCTTGGTGAAAGATACTCTGAGTATCGCCCCGGTGAAAAAACACATTGTGTATTTTGTGACTGGATGCATATCCAAGTACTCCTTACTTCAGCCGAACAATATTCCCAAAATTGGTGCTGCTCTAGTGAGGTAATTAATAACAAAAACAAAACTATAAATAAAAGAGTTACCGGTATTTTAATGGAAGATGCTTCGAAATAGCATCATTGATCACTTCGGCACGCTAGAGATACGCTAACCACAATTTGTTCAACCTTTAGTACCTTTCAACCTTTTAATTATATGGAGAAACAAACCGTAAAGCCCGTTTAATCACGGGGACCTTACTTGACCCAAAACATCATACTATGCCGTTAAATTCTCAGGAGACCAACATTGTCCCAGAGCTACCTTAAATTGAAAAATTAGATACATCTAACTCTCTCTAACCTCTCAAGCGATCATCTGTGATGTCGGAACGAGAACGAAATAATAACTTCTCACTGTCTTTAGACGGATGTAAATTAAGTAATAAAAAGGAAAAAAAATAATAAATGGCAAAAATTGAAAATTTTGAGCGCAAAACTATGTTTTGGCAAGGAGTTAATTCATATGGGTACTTTTGGTTTACGCGGTGGACGTGTTTTCGTTATAAGCGTGCTTGTTATAACCGAGATATACTGTCTTTTTTTGGAAAACAAAACTTAATTTTTTGTGTAACAATTGTTGTATTTCCACATAAGAAAACAACATCGTTGCTTACCCCTTCAGTATTTATTCGATCGATATAGATGTGTTTGAAATGATTGAATACAAGAGTGGAAAAGCATGTTGGTGTGCGAGCGTGGAATTTCCAATAAGCAATAACTGTCCCCGTTTATTTCGGGTTTGGTATGTCCCGAGAAATATATTTTTTATTTTTCTTCCGTTTCTCGGATATTCCGCTCGGTTCATTAATCTTAGTTTGGTGCGACGGATTTAGCCTGGACTGGTGTGTTTTAGTTATAGGAATAATAATATAGCGCTTCCCTACGCCCTATTGATCGATTATCACTCGAAGATGGAAGCGAGAGTTGTTTGAAACTCCGACTATAAATCTCTCACAAATGCGGTCTCCACTAAAATAGAAAAATATAATAGTGAGCCATTTATTTCTTTACACCACGACGACAGTAATTTTCATCATTACCTTTGGCCTTGCTTCGCTCTTGCCGGTCTCCTGTTGGCTCCCATCTTGTTCCTTATATCACAAAGGATGTTCGTCTCCACACAATCCAGCTCTCTAAGATCAGCCCTCCAAACATACTTTCGTCCTGAAGGCTTATTATAAAACCATCTTCTTCCATCCTAGTACATATCCAGCCTCATTTTATAAATCTTTATAGTCATAGTGTTCATGTGGTGATATTTGTTCGGGTCTTGATGGCGGATGTGTCTGCCCACCAGCTGCGTGGCGGGCCGGACCGAGAGAGTTCGGTAGAGGGTTTAACCTATCTAGCTGGACTCCCTCGACTCGTCGCGTCGCCTTGCACCGAAGTGGGAGGAATAGATTCATACATCACTCCTGGATTGATCGGATTCCTACCCACCCCACACACCTTTTTCCTTCTCAGAACTTCATCTTCATATTTTCCTTAAGAACACACTCCACAAAACATCCTCAAAGATGACAATTATTTTCCAAAGCATCCTGTATGGAGTAAGTGTAAATTTTAAAATTACTACGAAATTTTCCACCAATTTTGAAATCAGTTGGGTAACATCAATTTCAAAATAAGAAAAGTGTTTTTTTCTAGCTTTATGAAAGAAACTTTTTGTATCTCCAATCGTCCAATGTAAACACAGCTTTATACAAACAAACACCGAACGCTTCAGGTGCGGGATTCCTAGCGAATTCCGGGCGAAATTTGTACTACCGACCGTCCCATAGAACGCGGCCGAGTTATAAGTTCCTCCCCGCGTATCGCCGCGCGGGGCTCTGGGAAAAGCGGTGAAACTTGTACGGACGGTCGGCGCTTTTGATCTAAAGACAAATTCACACGATGCCCGAAAAAACTCAGACACGGAATTGTTTTTAGAATCAATTTCAAATGAGAAACTCTGCAGGAAAGGGACGAAAGGGTTATTAAGGGCTGCGAACTTTCGCATGTTACAGCGTTGTGCTGTTGTGAATTAAAAAAAAATGTATTATAAAATTTTCGTATTTACTTTTAAAACATTAAATAAGGTACGATAACTTAACTTCATTATGATTTTTTTAGTGAAAGACATAATTTCCAGCTCGATACCTTACTTCCATCATAAGTTATGACTTCATAAAGCTTTAAAAAATTCAGTGTTTAAAAAAATTTAGGACGCCATGATTTTGTACCTGAAAGACAGCGGAGTTGAGGTTTTTTTTTTGCTTGAACGAAAATTTTTTTTTTTTCAAATTTTTTTTTTTTTGACAGCCTTGCTCTGTTTGATGTTAGTTTGAAATTGACGCCGAATATAATGATCGTATTGCAAATGCGCACTCGGCTTTGGGTAAAGGCAGTCCCGCAGTTAATTGTTTGAGTTATTTCACCGATATGTCGGTCGGCCCGACCGCCTTCTTTCTGGCAACACCAAAAATGTGACTGCGAAGGAGATATGCGTGAGAAGAGGAACGGAGCGGAGCTATGATTGGACCTGAGAATGCAATTTTAAAATTAAATTAAGAATGAAATCTTCCAATTTACACACAAAAATTTAAAATACGAATAAAAAACGTTCGATTCGCTTTTTAACATCGATGTTTATAAAAATTTTGAAGTTAAATTTTGAATTAGGAACAAATGGCTTTTTTTTTTTTAAATAAGAACATTATCACGAATCTATGGTTTCCCGTTGAGAAATCCGCTATAACCATTCTTAACATTATGAGAAAGAAGTAAGTGTTAACAATGGTAAGTAAGCTTTTAAGAGCATTTGTGTATATTATTAACAAAAAAAAAATTTAAAAATTAAAAAAGATTTTTTAAGTTCTGCTAGTGTATGTTCTTATGCGAGACAGCTGTTTCACTTAACAAAGGCTTTTTTAATGTCTTCTGATATATATAATAAATGCGCAATGTAGGTAAGCGTTTTCACATTAAATTGCTGTCATTATTTGACATAATATACAAATTACAATCCATAATCTCCACTTAAACGCTAATCTTTATATAATGACACTAATAAAAGTTGTGATTTCAATAATAAAGAGTAGGTAATAATAATTATTGTCACCACAGCGTCGACTGGGCGGAATTCGCGGAGACTTCTCACCGATAGGTAATGAGTCCGGGAGCCCATTGAACGGGCCAGTGCCGTTCGCATGCGGTCCGGCCGGTTTGTTTTTTGTTCCGCTCGGAATTCCGAAGGTCGTACGTGACGTTCCCACCTCGCGTCGCGGATGCGAAGCCTGATTCGTCACTGTCGCGAGCAAAAAAGTCCGGTTGTATCGGTATCGGGATTATTGACACGTTAATTATGATAAATGCCTTTTTTAAATGCCATTTTGGGCGTGTTTGAGTTTAGAATGGTGGAAAACTTTAATTTAACCACAAAAACCATAAATGTTTAGTGCATTTTAATTAGCGTTTTATTTAAATCTAAAATTGGTGGTAGGTACCTAATAGACAAGTAACAAGAAAACGTAATAATGTCACAGAGGAGTAGAAATGGGCAAAGATCGATCTGTCACTTAAGCGGAAAGAAAAGATTCCCCTCTTCGAATATCGAAAGAGGGACAAAAAATAGGAAGGAAAGAAGAACCGCCAAATAAAGAAATAAAGGAGGAGAACGTCTTTATCACAGACACTTTATTTCGGGAAAGAATTGGGGGAAGATTTAAGAAGACAAGCTTTATTTATGTGAGAAGATAAATATTGAAACAGAGGAGAAAAGAACGGATTGTTTATTAGTTGTTTTATTTGACTGTCAAACACCATTATGCATCTTTTTACTTTGCGTTGGGTAAAAATGAATGACGTAGGGAAGTTAGAAAAACAGTTACACGAATAGTTTTTCTGAAATTTTTATAGCAGCTGAACTTATTATTAGATTTGTATTAATGGATTTCTAGTAACAGTTAGGTTATCAAGTGACTTATGATCAAAACATATTTGTTTAGTAAATTTATTTTTCATCACATCCGAGGCGATAAATCGCACCAGATGACGTTCGGTCACATCTCGTTGGAATCTGTCTTTTAGCTCGTTAATTCAAGTCAGTAGTACACATTTGGGAGTACCGCAAGGATTTGAAAAGAGTCCAGTTTGATTTTATTTTATTTTATAAAACAAAAATAATAGAAGATTGACATGAACACATTTTAAAGCTTTTAAATATAAATTAAAAGCTGAAAAAATGTTTGGAAATTTACTAGAAGATACAGGTAAATATAATATTTTGATGTGGAAAGGGCAAAGGTTATCAGGATTCATAGGGCAGCATCCCACTATTCACAAAATGAAATGAAAGAGTAAAAAAAAAAGCTTGCAAAAAGCCCCAATTTTCCACCGAAGTTCAAATCTCCACAGACAATACAAACTCTTCAAAAATCCGAATAGCGCATAGACGAAATAATAATCTTCGATTCGTAGCAGTGCTTACAACCCAATATGTGGTCCTTCGAGCCTCGAAATCCTCCTACCCCAGAAAAAAGCAGTGAATTGGGGTTGTCTAGCAGGAGATTTATCCTAAGGGGAGGGGGGGTTCGATGATAGGGCGGATCGTCCCACGTAAATTGGGGTTTTTTTATTCAACCCCCTTCCGAATTCACTTGTCGAAGTAGCCCATTGAGCAGATAGATGGCGCTCGAGCCACAGGTTGGAAAGCTTAAATTTTTTATTTATTTTTCAGACTTTATATTGAATGATACTAAAAAAAGAACACCCTAAATGATGATACTGCCCAGCAACATACCAAACAATGTACATTCATATGTGAATTAGTGATTAGTACTTACCACACTAGTATAGCGCTTAGGGTGGTTTGTAAAAATATACCAATAAATCGGAATTGCGGAGAAACTGGAGAAATATCCATAACTAAAGGCTTTCTAGTTACGGATACGACTTTTGAAGAGTTGTGGCATTGATAAATATGGTCACAATCTCAAAAAACATTATTTATTTTTCGTATAGTATTTTTTTCTCTATTTTTTATTGATTTTATCCATAGATATTCTTATCCCGAGAATTTCTTCCACCTTTTAAGTCTCCTTTCAACTCGCCGATACATTTATTTGAGGAGGCGTTTAAAAGTCCATGTTTCACCTCAGCAGGATCACGTTCCATCCCCATCCCACAACCCCCGGCGTGGGAACCTTTAGTCACCCCTCCCAGGAAGTGATCTTCTTCTATTTTTATTGGGAACGATTTAGACATCTTCTGCTTTCTTCGAAGTACCACCCCAACTTCTTACTTACAGCTACTTTTATGGGGGAGTTCTGGAAAGGTGATTCAACTGTTCAACTGTTAAAATGTTTAAATGCAGCTAGAATATATATATAAATAGGTGGTCACTATACAGGTGACCACCTATTTACACTTGCAACTTGGAAGTTTCTTAGATATGTTCAATATAAGTTAAGACAACCTGCATATCAGCCACAAAACATAAATATCAAATCTAAAACTATCAGTACTTTCTTCTCGGAGAACTATTATAACTATAGATATTCTTACACTCTTTAAGTTACTGAATAACTTAATCGATTGCCCGCAAATATTAAGTGAAGATAAACATAAGTGTCCTTGTTAAATCTACTTGTCTCCACCATCGGTTCCAACGAGACCACCATAGCAATATTCATCCCCACAAGCGCGGTTTCACCGAACTGCCAATACAGACCTGTTCGATATATTCAGATAATAATAATTAGATAATTTGTACAGGTTCGTTTTGTAAAGAATTACCTCAGAAGCGAGGTGCAATTTATTACGAGTTCCTAGGCCCTCTCTAATTTTACTAACAGACACAGAAAAAACATATGCACCTGGTAGGTCACTTCAGATAAACACACTTATTAAAAAATTTACAACTTTGCTTGCAGAGCTGATACGTATTATGTTTGTAAAAGCCCTATGAGCGTTCAATAAATAAATAAGTATGAAATCCACATGATACCATGCCTTCCAAATTCATTAAAATATACTGTTGTTATTATCTTTTAATTCTACTGTGGTTTATAATAAATATACATGTACGTGCAAATATCGTAATGTTGTGATAAACATGTCATTTTATTAAGTTTTGTGTCCTCTATCGATTAATATAACCTTCATGTCTCTACGTAATTAACAAAGGTTTATGTACCTCCATATTCATTTTCCTTTTACAGGACCAAGCTTCAATGTGTTCTTATGAATATTTTAATTGTCCATTTATCATATTTTTACTACTACACCACACTTAATACCACAGTAAACACTTTGCCGACGAAAATCTGTAGAACATTAGAGGACGAATCGAGTGTTGCAAATGCAATCGATACTATATTTTGAAGGCTGTAAATGCTGAACATCGCAGAAACTCGTTTAAATTAGATGAATTACTTATTTTCAGGAGTTTATTTAAAACCAATCACTCGATCGGAACGTCGTAAAACTTTTTTCTTTTTTTTCTTCACCCCTTAAACTTCGGAAATGTCTCTTTTTTACGGTTCCGGGGTTTCAGTAAGGGTCGGTTCGGTGCCCACTTTGGAAAAATCTAGGGGATGTTTCGGTGGCGTTTGATCGAATTTGGATTACACTTGTTCTTGGAGGGTGGTTCCTGGTTTGTTGTTTGCTTTCAAACGTCTTCTCTTTGATGGAAGATTTATAGCGATACCTCTTGAACGCCATTTGTTTGGCCTCTTCCTTATTGCCTGCCTTTTCGATGGAATATCTTTGACCGGGAATAGCATTGCAGATTGGAATTTAACGACTAGACGAAGTTCATTTTTAAAATATATGCACGGTTACTTATTTATATACTAAGCAAATTCGAGCGAATCAACAAAATCTTACGAAGTTCAAAGCAAAAAAAAACTTAACCTAACCATAACATAACAATATAACTGATAAAATACAAGAGCACAGCAACGATAACGAGATTCACAGTGATTATGTTGAAAAGACAATGTTTTTAGAAATATCCATCTAGGTACATTTACAACACACAAAATTGAATTTAAAATATATATTTATGTACTAATAAAATGTAGGTATTAACGTTATGGATAGAAGTATATTTGTTAGTTAATTTATTTAAAAGTTCCTTTGTGTTCAAACACATGTCTGTAATTTAACGATTAAATGCTAGTCTAAAGAACACGGCGAACGTAATTTTTCAATGACATAAAAAGCAATAAAACCGAACCAGAGAAAGGTACGCTACGGTATGGGAAGTCTGAACATGAAAGGAAATCTCCCAATGTATCAGCACAAAGATAAATAATAACCCGGGAGATACAATTATTAATGTCTGCATGCAAAATCTGCTCGCACTGCTCTTCTTCATACCCCCCGACCGGTCACACCCCACCTTACCGAGGACACCCGGCGAACGGCTTTACTCCATTCTACCCCTACAATGCTAAAAACACTAGGTAGATTTATACACTAACACATGAGAGGAGAGTCTCACGAGACGAGATAAAAAGTGGCACAAAAAATGAAACGAAATGATAATTAATAACGAAAAAAATGAACGCACCACCTTACCGCCGCTTCTACTTTGTATTCCATTTCTCGTATATCTCCTTCCCACCCACCCCCCATAGCTTAGCGTTTTTTAAAACCCCAGTACAGACCCGATGATAGACGGTTACCCAGGACTGAATTGGCCATGCCATTTGACTTTCCACAAAATTTATGGTGGGATAATTAAATTGTTAGTTTGACTTGCAATATTAGAGTAAGAAAGTCAATGTTTATACATGGTTTGCTCAGAATTCCTTCTTCTCATCCCAGCACTCTGATGGCATAGTCGTCAGGCATCGTAATACTTATTTTTATTTGTATCGCATAGAAAATAAATCAATTGGCATGTAACGAAGATTCTTTCAACCCTACAGTCTCAAATAAATAAGTTTTGGCGCAGCCGGTAAGATAAGAAAAAGATCAATGAAAAAAATATTACTTAGGAAAAAGTTAGGTGCATAATAAGGAAGTCTAGTAGTAAGGTTGCTGCATTTTTGGGCAAAAGGAAATGGAGCGAGACAGCAAGAGACCAGCAGGAGAGGAGACTTTAATAATAATAAATAAATATTTTATTTTCTCTATTTTTTTAACATATTTAAAATAGTGAAATTTTCAGTAAGATTTTCCTTACTGAGAGTTTGTATATATATTTAATTAAATAATATGGTGTTACTGAAATAATTTTACTAATATTATAGGACTCTTTTTAGGGCTGTGACGTCAATGATCGGATCTGATATAAGGACAAGAAACTAAAATAACAATGTACGAATGCGTTCGAATAATCCGTTAACATTAATCCAAAGCTGAGAAAGTTTTTGGAAAATACCCTGAAGTTTAGTCCAATATACCTCAAGCCGGCCCCGTCTCGCCAGAAAAGCCGAAAAGTATTTCTCGTTCAGCGTTTAATAATTGCATCGTTCAAGGGCTCACTCGTTCGGAGATGGGCCGCCTATGAATCCAGTCTCGATGCTATGTAGTCGCACATACGAGTGTGGGAAGGAGCGACAAAAAGGATATCGCATCGACTGATTTTTTAGTTAGAAAAATGAGAAGAAAACTCATACTTTGCATTTATTTTGATGTACGAAAGAACAAATACAAATTTATTTTTAAATTTTGATTCCACTGGGGAATGTAAAAAAATACTTGAATTTTTCGTGGCTGTCTAATTTGACTGGCCAATTGTTGAATTTGGAACAAAATAACTGCGCTGAATAAAACGAAAGCGAAACAGAACAGTGTATGCCCAATGAGAGTCCAATGCGGGAGAGATGAGCCCATTACGTACGTCTAGATCAAAAATTTCTGAATTCATTCAATTTTATTGCACTTTTCCCCATTCATCCGTCCCGCGAATATTTGCGGGCCAGAAAAAACACGCCGTAAACAAAACAAAAAAAAAACGAAATAAAAGTACCAAATATAAAAAGCGGTCCGCGGCGGGCAGGCCTCCCCCACCCCACAGTATGCTCTTTTCGGAAAGTGTGTTCTCATTTGTAGGCGGAAAGGGGAGAGTGGGTATGGACGGACCAACCGCCCGTACATATCTGAGGATATTTTCTACCTGAAGCGACCCATTCACAGGGAAAGGGCTTTTCATTAATTAAAACATTAAAATTCGTTTCCCCCGAGTGATGAATTCGGAAATATATATTTTTATATCTACGAATATCCTTTCTGATAGATTATTACCGTTTTTTGGGGTGCTCTCCTATTCAAATTTCATATACACAAGCGGACCAACCCTTTTTAATGAACATAAGAAGGTACATTTATACCTTTCATGCCATTTAATTAGCAACGACTTTTTAAAAACGAACTCGTATAACCTTTTATAAAAAAAACGAAAAAGTGCTGATAATAATATTTTTCTATTAGGTAACTAATTATGGTGAAACATGATACTGTTAAAGATTAAGGAGCGATTATTGCATATCTAAATAAAAAAAATCAATAATAATAAAAAAGGCTTTTGAATATTTTTCAAACTGTCACATCAAATTATATTTCGAACAGTGTTCGATATTTAAATGCCACCGACACAGTAGCCGCTCAAACGGTTGCTAAGCCACCGATAACATCTCGATCACGGACCAATGATGGAATGTCAAATAATGAAGAAAAAACCTGACTGGTTGCTTTAACAACTTGTTCTAAAACTTTAAACATTATAATGATCCGCATTAAATCATTTTAATTATCAGAATCCATAGATTCTAGCCATTCAAATCAAAATTTAAATGGTTGAAATCTGAATGAGCAAACATCGCATTTTGTTTTTTTGTTTTACTTTGTTTGGGTGTTCAATAATTATAAAAATGGAGGTATACACTGTTTTAGAAACACTATTGTTCAACTTCAAATAAATTCCACTTGCCCATCTGTCACAATTTGTATTTTGAAAGGTAGAGCAAGCTTCGATCAAGTACAGAAATAAATTTATCTTTACCTCCGAAATCAGTCTTCAATAAGAAAGTCTGCTATTTATTTTCATACTCATTCAATAACTAGATACTTTTTATTCATTTTTTTTTAAAATTGAATGTTGAAAAATTATAAACTGAAACCTTGTAACTTTGTTTCCATCACATTATTTTTTAATAGAATATGCAAACCGGTTTCGTCAATGAATAAAATCTTTTAGAAATTTGTTAGTTTGTTGTAACAGTGTTAATTTGCATTCATCACTAATATGCAAATCGATTTTGTATGAAAGTTTCAGTGTTATATTTGAAAATATCTGTTGAAAAAATTAGGATCTAACGAATAATACTTATTGATAATCCTACGAATCGTAGAACAGAGATATTTGAAAGATCTGCAGAAAACGGTGTTTAAATCCAAACGTCAATTATAACAGGAAATAAATAAAAGGAAATGTATTTATTTATCAATATTTTGATTCGTATATCATCTCTGGTCGTGGTTCTGTGGTCGCGTCCGCATTTTCTGGCGGTTTTCCAAATTCTAGAGATAAGAATGAAGTCGGATTAATCACACCGACTATCAACAAAGAGTCGTTGTATTGGATACAAACATTTATTAATAAACACGAATTAATGGACACGCTTTTGAAAAACCACCGTTATAATGCTGTTACGCGTAGAAAAATGTAGAAATCTTTTAAAAAAATCGAGTCAAATGAAAAATTCCGAGTGGTTGATAGTAGATACTCTCGGCCTGATGAGAGACCAACAATTGGGAATCAAAGAATTGCTGGTGACCAGATACTCTCAACCCCCATCTGCACTATTTCTCTCCCTTTCCTGCTCCTTACAACTACACAACACAACTTATACTATAGGTTTAACGATTTTACTTATTACTTACACAAATCTGTATCTGATTTTTTTTTATTGGTTTAACCCTTTGGATCATCGATAATCCGATTACGATGAAGCCCGATAAAAAAACAACCAAAATAGACCCTAAAAATATGAAGTTAACCGCGGGAGGTGCTACCAAGTTAGCTTTCTGAAAAGACCCGCCGCATCTGGTGAGGAATCTTAAACCCCGAGATAAAATCTGTTACAGGTTACAGCATCCACTCGCCACCGTGGACCCGAAGCACGATCCAAAGCAATAAAATATCGATCGTAATTGATTTGATTATCAGTGGAAATACTTAGAATTTTTACATCCAATTAGCTGGCCTTTGATGTGAACATCAATGCTGATTTTTGTATAGAGATTGTGAGGTTTAATTATGTTTTGATCGAACATCGTGTCACCAGCTGAATTTTAAGAAAGGTGACGATTTTAGGCTCCGTCGTATTCTGTATACATTTAAAACAGCTTGCTTGTCTTCTTGTGGGTGCGTTAACCTGTTTGAAATGGACTGTTTGTGTCTTGGGATACAGTAGCGTAAGCAAATTTATTAATACAACAAATTACCTGAATTAAATTATGAATTCATTTTGTTCGAGAGCGTTTCTATTTCTACCGCTATTCTACGGAGCAAATGTGAGCAAGCACAAATGATTGGAGAGAAATACGATAAACTGTGTATATATAAATACATTATGTTCCGTCTTAATCCTCGCTTTGAAAACAATAAGTATTGAATCCAGATTAATGGCATTCGAAAGGACCGAGAGTGATCTACGTATCCTGTATCCTTGATACAGAATAGGATACGAGATCCAGCCGCAGCGAGAGTACGGAAAACACCCCAACCCTAAAGTGGAGCAGGATAAGTATACAAGATCCTTGGAGTATCGGAAGCTATCGAGGGATAATAGCGATGGATAATGATTGCATGGTGGAGATTGTGGAGATGTATAGCGATTAGAGATGAGAGAAGCTGGGTGATTGAACAGCGAATACCTCCACGATTCTCTCTTAATTGTTGCTCTTTTGTGTAGGTATCGCTTTTTTCTGTTCTTTGAGTTAATGGGTGTTTGAAATGGATGGGGTAGAAAAGCATGCGTGACTGAAGACTATCAAAGGCATAAATACAAACACAATACCAAAAACAGAAAAAACTTATTGATTTATTACTTAAAACCGTAAACGTAAGCTGACAGAAAGATCATTATAGATGGGAATTCTCGACAAATCAGTTCCAATTTTGAAAATGACAATTTTAATAAATTTTTACTAAAATATTATACTACAGGTAGGTACTTCATCGCTTGTCTGAATTCTTGACAAAATCAGTTCGAATTTTGAAAATGGCACTTAAATCCGAGTTCATTGAACCAGAGTTCAAATCACTCACAGAGTAATAGACTCATAACCGAAATTAGTATGTTTGATATTTTAACATTAACTTTTTAAATATTTTTCGCATTATGTGCATTAAATTAGGGTTTAGTATAATTTTAAGAATTGCTAAACAAACTACCACCAAGCTAACTTTATAAATAAGTACTAATGAAGCAACAAAATTAAATAGATTTTTCACTTCAGTATCTATGCACCGCTTTTTATTAAACATTTCATCTAATCATTTTTTTTATTTAAAATTTTATTTTATCTAAACATTTTATTTAAACCTATTTTTTGAACATTTTATCTAAACATTTTACTTAAACATTTTGAAAGCTCAAAACGTGGAAGAATGAAAGGGCACACATTTCAGGATTTTCAGATAAGTATGTAACATTTTCGTGCAATTTCATAAAGCTAACCTTTGTAATATTTATACATTTTATTTATGACATGATTCTGACATATAACTAAGAATTCAACGTGTGAACAGTGTTATTGATATTTCAGTATCCAAACGCGATCGGATCACGAACATTCAGTATGTTTGGACCAACAATCTGAGCGTGTATCTCGGCTATACGTCTCGTACATAGTCGAGTATGATACCCTTAGAACAAATGCTTCCGTAACATATCATTATACAGTAATATTGTTTGTGGGCTGTTTATTGTGTACATGTAAACGGCAAGATCCACTATCTAGTGTGCTTTGTTTCCACCGCAGAGTCGGTGGTAACACCAATCCTCCCATCTGGCGGAACTTTGCCGAACTACTTATAGAAAAGGTTCTCATTGAATTATAAATAGACACAGGTAGAGACGATATTATTTTTAATGTATTTATTTGAATTTCAGTTTTGTTTTCAGGAATGAATGAATGCAAAACTTAGAACTGGAAATTAACCCACTTTCTGAATTCTGACATCCGATCAATCTGAAACTCGGCAGGTCAACTTGTTGTCAATGAAAATGCATTCTATAAACATTCTGAAATAGGATAACATTACATCAGTTAATATACGTAATAAACGCCAGTCTTATCCGATAGTCATTTGGCGAGATTGGTAGGATTGACGACTCTACCAAAACACTAAATAAATTGCAATTCCTTACTAAGATAATCAAAATTTCTTGTGAATAAAGTAAAAACGAATACGTGAACGAAAATTGCACCACACAGCTGGTTCTGCATCCAACATGAACTGTTGAGCTTTAAAAATTGCTTTTAATAAATATGTTTACAACAGTTTGAGGGAATTAAAGTGACAAAATCTTGGACGAAGTCGGGCAGAAAGAAACTAAATGTTTTTTCAAGGTGAATAAGACATTAGTTCTACAAAGTTGTTGATGAATTCGCAATAGATCGGTATGCGAGCGTTTGTTACTCAATAGGCAGTATTTTTGATAAGTGACTGTGTAAATAATCCCTGCGAGATGTTTAACTTCAGACGCTGTGCGCTGTAACCATATCACGTTACATCGAGGATACTATCATCAATTCGTGATGCTTTCGAGAGCGTTACATACAAACAGGGAGAGCAAATTGAAGATCTACAACGAAAGCTTATGATCATAAATATATACGTAAAAGCTCGTTTTTGCATAAAACTTGTTAGTAATTTTTTTTTTTTTTGTAAGAAACAAACAGCTTTTATATAATATACAATGATAGATATAAATATACAAGTTAACTGAAGTCAAACCACAAAAGTTTCTTATGTTAAAGTTCATTAGAAATGAAGTTTTAGTATCTTAAAATTAATTTGGTGTTAAAGGAAGGGAAGAGGAAGAGGAAAATAGGAAGAGGATAGGAGATGCTGCCGATACATTCCATACTCTTATATTAATAATCGATCGTAAGCATTAATAATGCAAATAAATTACTTCAATGTGTTTAAATAACTGCGGATATAATTTAGTTAATTTTAATATAATTTAGTTAATTTTAATATAATTTAGTTAATTTTAATATAATTTTGTTATTTTAATATAATTTAGTTAATTTTAGTATAAATTTGTTAATTTTAATATGATTTAGTTAATTTTAATATAATTTAGTTAATTTTAATATAAATTAATTTAGTTCAATAAGTTTGGTTACTTAGCAGTAGTGCCGGGGTCCATGGGTGTGAGGTTTGTCCAGGTCTTCGACCGGACTCTCTCAACCCATCGCCTTGCTTCGTAGTGGGAGGGATGGATTCTTACGTCACTCATGGATACGCTGACCATAGATTCCTACCCACCCCTCATAACCTTTTCCTTCCTAGAACTTCCTATCGTTCCTTTCCTTAAAAAGACTTACCACACAGCATCCCTAAAGATGACATAGATCTCTTGAGGCAAATTATTTACTTCAGGGCTTAATGTGTGGGGTTAATGTAATAAATATATTTTTTTAAATGTAATTCAGTTAATTTTAATAGAATTCGACAACTTCTTAATAAATTTAAAAATAATTCAAATCATTTCATATAATAAGTAAAAGACCATTTTGAATCGAAACGTTACTTTAAATGGCTTTAGCCGTGTTTCGTGACCAGATCTGCATAGCCAGACACTTCCTAAACTTTCCTCTTACCCTATTCACTTCTATGATCTTCATAAAATTATTAAATTGGGGAACTTGGGGCATTTGGGAGTCATAAATACATGTTATAATAAAAGGAATGCGTTGTTCATTCAATATTGTAATGTATGTAGTTTCTTAAAATTGCTGTCTTTGCCAAAAATCTATGTATGCTTGTAGGCAAAATTGTAAATCGATTTGAAGAAGTTTGCCAAAAAGTAATGTTTTCTTCTTTAGGTGTTGATAAACATCGGATGTTTTTGTGAATATTATTTGATTAAGTGCCAATACTTGCTGCATTCGTGAGTCTTTTCGAGACCAGGCATGTGGGCTGTGTTTGATATTTAAGTCGTGACTAGAACCGCATTGAGTTGTGTGAATAATTGTGAAGTTCATTGAGATCTCAAAAGAGATGTATACGAAGAACGAAAACAACGAGGAACACGGGAACAAGAAGAGCAAAGGTTGGGGAGGAGAAGGAGCAGAAATGCAGCGGGAGAGACACAGAAACACGAGCATTTCAATGGCATCATTTAATGAATAAATTATATTTCACATTCTGTTTTGCATTCAACAAAAGACTCTTAAATAGTTAAATCACCAAATTAAACAATCTATTATATTTCAAAGATTTACAGAAATAAAAGCAAAAGTACTAATTTCTGTTATGTGTCTGTCTGTGTAACTCTAGTTTAAAGCCAAGCGATAAAATACTCACCATATAATATTTTAACAGAACATTATTTAATCGTCATTTTAAAAATTGTAACTGAAATTTCCAGAATTTAGACAAGCGATAATTAGTAATATAATAATTCTGCAGCAATTATCCTTGTTCCCATGTGTTCTTTTACATTTCAATAAGACAAGTTGCAAGTCTGCGTCTTAAGTTCAATGCATTTAATTTACCTGTCAATTGCATCTCCCATTCCCGATCGGTCTAATAAAATAACACACTAAAATCCTATTCTAAATACAACCGCCCCCTCCCCATTATTTGTCAGGTTGTTTGCCTTTGGTAACAGAATTCCCACCCCCACACCCATCCTATACCTTCGTAGCCTTTCGAACAACCCCGGCGTAATATGGAAACAAATAAATTTTGAAACGGAAAGCCTGGATGTGTACAGACTGTTAAGAAAAGAAAATAACTGGACAAAATATCAGTTTTTACGAAAAACTTGTAAAAGAAAAACAAATATTATCGATTATTTCCGTTGTTTGGCTATTTCCTTGCACCATTATTATCGTTTTGTTTAACGTCTTCCAACTCGGCTACATCTACTTCAATTGGTACGAGTATAATTATTTAATTCTCTGAATACTATTTCATAAAATAAGAAAATCTAATAATACTCAGTTATTTAATTAGGAGTGGATATTTTGGAACACATTGTTAATTAAGTGTAGTCTTTGTCTTGCGTAAACCTATTTCTACACCCGGTTGCTTCTCTTCCGGTTGTCTATAGTCTATACTCTGAACACCACACTCTATAGCCCTGTCTATAATAATTATTATTGTCTATGCTGCACTATTGTCTCTATGCTGTGGTTATTGTCTGCATTCACTGTTGTTTGTCTGTGGTTCCGCATTTTGTCTGTGAGATCTTTTTTCGAATGCGTTCCGGCGAAGGTTTTCAATTTGCGTAAATGGTTTAATATTTATCTGCTGGAAATAGAATTATTGTTGAATCCAATTCGAATGTACATCGGATCAAAGCAATAATGCATTACAATTTGAGCATAATTAATTTATTATTGTCAACAACAAATTGAGCTATTTCGGAATATTATAAGTAAATAAAAATACTAACTTTATTGTTGTTATTTCAAAGAACATATAAGATCTTTTAAAAATAATAATAAAATACAATCTCAATTTGCCAAACATCTCCTAGATGAAAATCACTCACTTAATGATAATAATAAACCAACTCCGTTACACGTACAAAATAAAGGCCGTAAACTGAATCTTTTAGAGCAGTTAGAAATTAACAAAAATTCTAATAATCCGAAAGTTATTCTAATTAATGAACAAACCAATATAATTCGTTCACCCCTACTAGATATCTTCAAACCTATTGCAAATACGAGTGCACATTAAAGTACTTAATTATACTATTAAAATAACCCTATGAGTCATCGTTTGGGAATAACTAACATTAAGACATTCAGTCAAATTTAAACATTACACTAATTGGGGAAACTTTACTAGGGTAATAACCATCAATAATTTCTAACATTTTTACACAGAAATCAATTAAGAAATCAGTAATTGAAATTAAAATACCTACCTAGAAATAATATAAATGTATCGTCTGTAAGTGGGCTACCCACAGTTTGATAATGCCTTTAGAGGGCGAAACAGCTGTCACGCGTAATAATAATTACACAGCAGAACTTGTTTAAAAATAAACTGTTTTTATAAACCCAATAATAATATTATTGTATATATAAAAAAAAAAAAAAAAAAAAAAAAAAAAAAAAAAAAAAAAAAAAAAAAAAAAAATACTAACATTCATTGCATGTGGTTCATAGTATGCTAAGCATAATGTTTTCATAAATAGGAACGTGTGTCCATTTTTTAAATTCAAAATTCTGCCTTAAAATAACATTAATATTACTTGAATCGGATGTGATAATTACATATTATTTAACTACCATCATAACTCATAACGAAGGAAACTTAACAAGTCAAAACGCAGTCGGGCTTGTAAGAGCCAATCATGGAAAAAATGCAATTTTCCTTTCCAAAGACGGCATTGATTCTTCTCAATGATTGATTCGAGATAACGTTTTGCTTGGTAATCCAATTGTCATATCCGGCAGAATATTTTATAAGTAGTTGTCTTTGTAATCAACGGTCTTCAACGGGCTACCTACCATTGTGGTCTGTAATGAGTGGCCTGTGAATAAAATTCCCAGTAAAGAATCAATGATAGCTTATCGATGATTATAAATCACTATTGTTATCGATGATTTAATTGAAAGCAGCACGCTTGTAGCGAATTATGTAAACTCTATAAATATATGTTCTATTTTTTCTTGTTGTATTGCAAACGCTTTTTTCAGTGAAACTATGTTGTTATTTTTTTAGGTAAATATTGAAAATCTGGTCATTATGCATCAGATAGAGTTCCAAATGACCGGATTCAGTAGGGACTACGGTGAATCAAATTATTAAAGTATGTTGAGTGACTAAAGAAGGAGGAAATGGCGAAGAGGAAGATTGGGTAGTAATATTAATAATAATGATAATAATTGGTTGATTTATACAGTGCTGTTTTTATGAAAAATCACCTCAATTCCGCTGTACAATTTATTACGAGTTCCTAGGCTCTATCTTATTTTATTATTTACAAACAGACACAGAAAAAATACTTACTTCGGAGGTCACTTCAAATAAACACACTTTTATTAAGAAGTTTGTGACTTTGCAAGAAGAGAACACTATTGTAAATACACTAGACATTGATTTTAAATTTGCTCTTTTACTCTTCATTACTAGATTGAATTACATATTATATTAGAGGAATAGTGGTAAGAGCAGAGTTGATATTTGTTTTAAAAGACTGGATAATTTAGGACTTGAAGCTATGGTTATATATCTTTAGGACTTTATTTTAAGCTATAGTTCGATTTTTAAAGGATGTATCCTACCAGAGAGATGTTAAGAGTATGTTTCTTACTATGTACGAGTTACTCTCAATATTACTACATATTGTTTTAATATTAAACATTTATATTTTTAAAGGTTGTATCCTACCAGAGAGATGTTAAGAGTATGTTTCTTACTATGTATGAGTTACTCTCAATATTACTACATATTGTTTTAATATTAAACATTTATATTTTTAAAGGTTGTATCCTACCAGAGAGATGTTAAGAGTATGTTTCTTACTATGTACGAGTTACTCTCAATATTACTACATATTGTTTTAATATTAAACATTTATATTTTTAAAGGTTGTATCCTACCAGAGAGATGTTAAGAGTATGTTTCTTACTATGTATGAGTTACTCTCAATATTACTACATATTGTTTTAATATTAAACATTTATATTTTTAAAGGTTGTATCCTACCAGAGAGATGTTAAGAGTATGTTTCTTACTATGTACGAGTTACTCTCAATATTACTACATATTGTTTTAATATTAAACATTTATATTTTTTATTTGCCCACCCTAGGTAATCAGTGTTTGTTTGTATTGATGCTTATTACAATAATATTATGATTATAAGTTATATCACCTTTGACAATGGTTATAAATTAATAAAACACTTATCTTTTAATCTATAAACCTTGCAAAATATATGTTATTGCCTTTTGTTTTATCTTTTACTGATTAGCACCAGAAGAATTAAATTCAAGATTAATAAGATATAAACCAGTTCCAGTTAAGAGATTACGTAGTATTATGATATAAATAATAATAATATAAGCTGACGCCATGTTAAATAGAATACAATGTAAGGGTTGTATGAGAGACATCTGTTGAGTGGTGGAAGTAACATCACACTAGGGGATGTAACACGGCGCTCTGACGACAGATAGCTGAACTAAAATAGGGGTAGTTTGTACGATATTAAACTCAGTGCAATTTACGGTAGTCGCTGAATATTATGGAGGTAACATTTGGAATACATCGATTCGTAAGTGCTTAGATATTTAGTATGGAGGAATGAATTGATAATGGTGACGCATGTTGTTGAAATGATTAGGAGAAATCTGATATTGTCGCATAGGAAACCTATTGGAATCTGTCGATTGTTGGATCATATTTCAATAATAATCGTTTCTAATTTCTATCTCAAACAATCTTGTGTTGCAAATTCTGTCGATTATTGTTTAGTTTCTATGTATTTTTATGATTGTGCATGATTATGTTTTAAGTGATAATTACAGTAGGTATGCATAAAGCATATTAAGAAATGTGTGAATAAAGAGTATAAGAATAATATATGTCTGTTATACGGGTATTTTAATGGAGCCTGCTCTAATGACCTAGCAGCATTAATCCTCGGTGATAGGACATAGTTTCGCAACATATAATATATCCCTGTCCAAAAGATGTATTTAAATTGAGAGTAACTAGTATATTTTGGCTTATTGCCCTGATTGAGTATTATTTATGGTTTGCAGAGGAGTATTCAGAAATGTTTTATTTAACGCATTTTTTAAAATTTTAATTTAGTTTCCTCATTTTCTGGAATATTGTGAGGCTGAAGGAAGTGGGAAGAGACGATCAAGAGGTAGTTTGGGAAGTACCTACCTATCTATATGTGGTACAGGCAATATATATCATATCAAGCAAGATTTTCTTCTGAACAATGGTTAGATAGTGGTTCGTTAACATCAAGTTCATACAGAGATTATAACACTATTTTGTGACAGAATATTTGAAATTATAGGTTTTTTCTTTCAATATACGTATGATATTTCATTAGTAATTTTATCAAATCACCTACTGAATGGACTGAAACTTTTAAACCATTCTCTTAAAAAATATCATTTTGAACATCATAATTTGGAGACAATAGATGTAAAAAGAACAATGTGTATTTTCTCACAGTGGTAGTTTGTCAATGATACTCATTGTTAATCAAGTAGTCTCTCTTCTAATCGAGATGATTTTCAGTTCCCCAGCAGAGACGTGGCTACTTGTTGGTCCATTTGGAGTCGCGGATTCCTCCGATAATTCTGCGGGTCCAACACCGCTAGGGGAATGCCGGTTCGGCTCCCACGGTCCACAAAGGGACCGGCCGGCCTGGTCCAATGGCTCCCCGATTCTATGGGAATCGATACACAGGGGCACATACTTGCCGAATTGGATTGATGGCTTTAAGGAATGAGATTCTGAACGTTTTCTGATTGAATTCATCGATTCTGGCTTGATTTTGATCATTTATTTAGTTAAGTTTTTTTTTTAATTTCTATTTTTTTACAATAATTTTCTCAATTTCAATGTTATTTTGCAAAAATATTTTTTAATTTCCATGTAATTTTGAAATATTATTCTTGATTTCAATGTTATTTTGCAATACATTTTTAATTTCAATATTATTTTGCAATACATTTTTTAATTTCAATGTTATTTTTCTGAGATCTGCAGTAATCAGCAACAGATTGAGGCAGCATTAGATTGTCTCCTGCAGTGAAATTTCATGTTATTTACAAATATATCATATTAATTAGAGAGTATTGAAGACAGAACTTTACTATTGAAATTTTTGGCCCAGGTTGATAATTTTGTCGGTAAGTAAAGACAAGAATTCAATTGCCGAAAAGATCACCACGTAAGTTTTTTGATCATCAAATTAAAGTTTTTATTTTAAAAAATCTGAATAAAAAACGGCGCGTTGCATGCCTCCATGTGATTTCACCTTTAATTAGGTTTGATACAGGTAATATCTAATATCCAAACCCCAAATCATCAAATTAAAAAAATATTGTCGACAAAATAACGGCACTTCCAGAAAAGGTTGGATCATTATTATTGTAAAATGTAAAAGATTCTTAATGAAGATTTGGATTTTTGGTGAGTGTACTTTTTTGCTTGTATGGTTTTTGGTGATTTGGAAACGTGCTATAATCTAGTGGAGCCAAATGACGTCGATCAGCGTCCGATGATCCAAGTAAAAAAATCATTAAAAATACATCAGTGTGCCTCGCGGGGAGGGGCAGATAGCACTGGGAGGGGAGGGTCATCTCCCGAGGCGGGGGGAGGGGGAATCTGGATCGATTAGAGACCGGGATCGATTAGGACAGGGGAGGTAAACCGCGTAAACAAGCAAAAAAAAAATTTTGGTAATTTTGTCAGAAACAATATTATAAAATAAAAATATTGAATAATGTAAGTTAAGTTAGGATAAATGTAAGTTATCATATTTTACCAGTAATTATTGACCGGTATCACCCAACAAGTTAAACAATGTATAAAAAATTTTATATTGTATTAATCGTTGACATGATATTTTAAAGCTCCGTAGCTCATGATGAAAATATGTGAAAAATATATTATCTAGTATTTTTTTCTGAAATTAATACAAATATATTACATAATGTTTTTTGTCTCAGTTGAGTGGTTTCGGTTTCTGTATATTTTCTATTCGAAAAATTGTTTTATTTTTTTTTTTGTTTATTTGGTTCCGCGTTCAATGGTTTAGCACCTGCGCTCAGAGATACCTCGAGGTGATCATTAAAGCAGCGATGCCGACACATGGTGACGAGTTCGGCCATTTTTCCAAAAAAATAAATCATTTGTCCGCCTTGCTTTGATGTTGTCTTTCACGACTACCTAATAAAAATCCCACTCTTTTGACCCCGGCGCACGAATCAGTATCCATCTCAGTTGAGACCGATTCGAGAATAAATTGATTAATCCATCAACTTAATGCAATGTCAAATTTCAAATTTAGAATTTAGAATCGGTACTTCTGTTCTTTTTTTGAAATTAATACATTTCAAGATGGGGTGACATGGGTAAATCCAAGTTATTATTTACTGAGAAAATACAGCAAAAAAAACAATAGTCATATTTACACCAAGATCATTGCAAAATCTTTAATAACATGATTTGTGTACGTACTTTATAGCTTGTGTGATATGATTTATATTGTTTTAATTTTCGAAAATTAAAAGTTCATTGAACTTGAATAATGTTACGCATTTTGCATGATTACGCAATCACTTCACGCAAGCACCCATGCACCGACAACTGAAATTAATATGTCTAAGGCGATGCACTACGTCGTGTAATATTTTAAATTGAGCAGCTAACAATAACAACCCTTACGTAGATGGCGATAAGGTTTAAATTCCCGCTTCGTCTTCTAAACACCATCCGCCTGTTTTGATTTATGCAAGAAAAAAACATGGCCAAAAAGTGCCTTTCATTTAATTTTGTGGATGTTCAGGCAAAAATATTCAATTTTTTTTGTTCATTTTATAAATAACTTAGTTTGCCACATTATACAATAAAATCATAACCGAAAATGGGTTCGTAAGTCGGAGATTTTGAACTTTAAAGCAGTTTTCATAGGCCTTATACATTATTTTTATATGGGCTTATAAAAAGACTTATCTAAAAAATACTCGATTATTTCAAAGGCCGAGATTTATTCTACTTGCAGTATTTAATTAAAGCATCTGAAACATTTCTAGGCCACCAAATTTTCAAACCAAAAACACATGATTTTGCATTACTACGTATGGCATCGCGTTAATAGACAAATTTGTTGTATTTTCCACACAGTACGAATAACTGTTCTAGTACTTTGACATCATCTTTTGATCTGTTCTCCACATTTTTTTTGTATTAATTTCTCTTTTTTCGGCACCGTACTAACGACACCTTTTTGGCGATTTGTGAATAATAATAATAATAATAATAATAATAAGGCACATTCCTGCCGTGACAGATACAAATGCCATCTGTTGAAAAAAATCAAAATGGACCGGGTCTGACCGGACAGACTGAAGAGGCTGATTAATCACTAAGTACTGTGTCGAATTGGCTCCGGATGAGGGACCCGATGTTTCGATACAATATATTGAAATTAAAAGAAAAAATGGACGCAATTAGTTGATGGGGAGAGATGAGCATTAGAAAGCGGACAGGACGATAGATGTAGAAACAATGAAGAAAAAAAAATAGACGCAGAACCCAAAAAAATCATAATTTAAAAAAATTCAACAAAAAATTATCGAAGGTAAAATAGAAAGATTTTTTAGTATTGATGAAAATAAAACAATTACTTTGTTTATAACCACGAATTTTATTTATTTAATTTTCTATAACCGACCAGTTTAGCTTAGTACAAGCATCCTACTGGATACCATTCAGCCTTTGAGGTGATTTTCTCACGAAAACGGCGCTATACTAATAATCCAATAATTATTTTTATTTATTATTATCCTCATGGAATAAAATAAAACTGAAACAGTTTAAGGCGATGCCTTACGTAGTAATTTAAAATCATGTGTTTTTGGTTTGAAAATTTGGTCGCCTAGAAATGTTTCAGATGTTTTGCTGGCCTTTGAAATAATCGAGTATTTTTAGATAAGTCTTTTTAGAAGCCCAGAAAAAAATAATGTACAGGCCAACATTTAAATATTTGTGCCTGAACATCCACAAAATAAAATAAAAGGCACTTTTTGGCCATGTTTTTTTCTTGCATAAATCAAAACAGGTGGATAGTGTGAAGAGGGAATTTAAGCCTTATCGCCATATAGGTAAGGTGTGTTATTGATAGCGGCTCGATTCAAAATATTACACGACGTAGTGCATCGCCTTAAGTTTAATAAACAGCTTAATTTTATACCTTGTATTAAGCGAAACCGGTCGGTTATAGAAAATTAGATACATAAAAATTCGTGGTTATAAACAAAGTGATTTTCATAGTGAGAATTTAATCAAAGTTTATATATGATGGATTTTTAAACGCCATTGCAACAGTAAGCTCTGGCGTCATTAAATTGGTATAACCTCTTCACCATAAAAATTGTATACAACATTAAATTTGAAAAAATGGGTGTTGAAACTTGGGCAAAGCCGTGTACTATCAACTAAATATGTCTATATTATAGTAAGTATATAAAAAAAAACATAAAATTATTGTTCAGCGTTTTTTATTTTTTTTATTGATTATGAGATTATGCGCATGCAGTTATCAGGTCAAGATGTTCCCTGGCCAGATATGTGAGTGATTGCTGAAGTATATAGTAGCATCTTTTGATAAGTACTGTATTTTTTTGTATAAATTTAATTAAAAATATTGAGCTTCACAATAATAAATAATAATTCGCTACGCCTTCTGTGTGTGCCAGTAGGTGTACCTACTCTATCAATCACACGCTGACATCACGAGAATTGAAATTCAAGTATTACAAACTCTATAAAAAAATATTTAATGATATTTTAATAAAGTTTTACAAATTACCGTTATACTAGTGAACATCGGAGTTCGATTAATGAATCGATTTAGCCAAAACGCATCTTTAAAAAAAGTAAAATGATTCAATTGGTACTGTAATAAAGAAATAATGACTACTATATTTACGTTTAAAATGTTGCTATTGTGTTTAGCAATCGTTGGAAGCCTTTTGTGTTGAAAAAACGCAAAAAACCTGAATGTGTCATAAATTCTAGATCATTTCCGATGCCCTTCAAAACTTTAGACTAAAAATCTTAAAATTCAGCAGACTTCCTCTCGGTGTCTGAACAAACATACCGAAAAAAGCAGTCATTAATCAAAATTGATTGAAAATTTAACATGCCAATTCTCGTCAGTCCTAATGATCATTCAAATCCATTATTTTAGACAAACTCAGGTAAGACAATAAAAAAAACCCACAAGAAATCATTTGTATTTTTTTTTGTTGGAGATTAAAAACTCAGATTTAACATTTTCCCTCATCACAATGTAGGAAATCTGAATCATTCAAGTCTTGAAGGCGAACTGGGGGCGTCAGCCATAATTAAATATAGATTTGTGTCGATTCCCATTTTTTGTACATTGCAACACTGTAATTGGCCGCCATTATCGGAGCCGTTCAATGGAGAAAACTTTACAATCTTCGTGTTATTTCTAAGGTTATTACGGATCATATATCTGAACTCCAATAAGACAGCCACAACGATCTGTGAGAAGCAATATAAGCCACCGAGGAGAAAGGATTAATTCTTGATTCTATAAAAAAACAAACAAACAAGGACATTATTATATTAGGTAGGTATGTTTTAAAGTGAAGACAATATGTAGAAATGTTGGCATTGTTTTCACAAGAAGTATATTTAAAAGCTACTCTTTTGTCAGCTTGTTATGATAAAAAAATCTTAAATCCTAAATGATTTTGGTGATCTTTGGATACATGCTAGATTCCTCGGAAACCCGTATAATTTGATTCTCAAAACATCCTACAATGTCAATCATCTGTAACGAAATTGTCGAATTATAATTCAATTACCAGACTACATTGTTGTAGCTAATCGGTCTTGTGACGCCAGCTCGAAAACAACCTAATAACATGATTATTATTCAATGAATCAAAATCAAACTAATTGGTAATGAAACAAGAGATATAAAAACTGGAATTCAAATGGTATTCATCTTAAATGTTCAATATGAGTCGTCTCACTGTCTTTATTGTAAACACGTGGTTTGGGTTTGGAGAAAACACAGAAGATTTTATAAGATAAATAAGTTTCGATGGAAGAAAGAGTCTAATTTGTGTGGTTTGTGGTTTCGACTTTAGTGGGAGGAACCGTTGCCCCAACAAAGTGGCATGCAAATCGAAGCAGAATGCTCCAATCGCGTAATCGGCCGATCAGATGGAGCGATCCGAAATCAAAGGTACTTGTTAGCTCGTTTGGTAGACAGAAGAGTCAGAGTACCGAAACGACACGGTAGTTTAGCCAATCCACTCAGCCGTGACGTAGGCAATTACACACCACCACGAGCTCACCTAACTTACACTACCGTGGAATTTAACCGAAGCCACCTATCTAGTCATTGAATTTAACCAAACTTGCCTGAGTATGGAATCTAACATTTAACCAATATTGCAAAGGTATTCGTGCGTTTATCTGAGCGATTAATGGAGTTCAAACAATTGCGAAGATAATCTCAATAAGGTGAACCAACTTTATCGCAAACGAAGAAAATGATAAAGACGAGAATTTTTGTTTTAGTGACCATAAAGAATACCTTTTTAGAGGATGTGGAATGCGAAAAAAAGAATAATCATATTGTGACCGCAAAAAAACACACAATTGATTATTATCATAAGTTAAAAGCTGTGTTTAGAAAATAACGTTACATTCAACTTTTGATGATACAAAAAGCTTTCAATTTCACGCTAAATTGAGCAGAAAGATAATATTTCACTTAAAAAACTATTAAATCGAAATGACTGTTTTTAGATGTTGGCCTACGCTTGATTTGTTATGAAGGCTAAGCTAGTTTACTTTTTCAACAAATCCCATAGTTACTTTTACTATTTTGGTATTTGGTATTTACAATACTCATACATGATCAACTTTTTTACGAAAACAAATTCGGAATCGAACCAGCCAACCATTGCCAGTGGCAGAAGAAAAAGGTTAATCAAATTACAACTAATCTCTATTGACTATCGGATCGAATTTGACATCGCATGCAGCAACTTTAATTGATCCTAAATATCAATCGTTGAAAATATTCACTAACACTGCTTCAGCGGGTTATTCAATATTACCAGAGATCTCCGCATCGCTACATTACTGTTTGAAGCCATCCGTCCCTATACGTCTTATGAGATTCGAGGGGTATCAGTTCAATATTAATTATGATTTTTCAAGATGGTTCCGTTACACATAACCTTAAAATTTAATATAACGAATCATTAATAGGACACATAAAATGATCTACGAGCAATCATTACTCGATAGCAACATTAAGGTCAATTAGAAGAGTCTAAAATAATTCCGACTACTTTTTAAACCTTCCAGTAGTTGTTAGATGATGACTGACCGCTGTTATGTAGTTATGGGTGATCGATTTTTTAAGGTTATTGAATTATCTCCGGGGCAGTTAATTATGGGGAATTCGCGTGTACGTTATTATCAATAGGGGGAATTAAAATTAGATTATCAGGTTGCTTATGAGTGCTATTAATTTGGAGTGTCCATTCAAGCCGTGTTCCTGGCTTCATTAATTATCGGCTGATGCAATATTTCATTGATGTTCTTTGAAAAGCCTACCATCTTTTGGTTGCTATATCTTGCTGGACTTTTTAGTTATTTTTCAAGCGTTAGATCGTCGATCAAAAGATTAAAAAGCATACCTACTACAATTAATTATGACACTTGAGATCAGGAGATTACTAGTTGGAGTTGTGCTAAGGTGATATAATAGGTAGTCGAATTGCTGATAAATTATTATACTCATTGTGGGAGAGACCTGCGGCCAAGGAATATAAACTTATTGTAATTGCTTTCTATTATTAGAGATTATCAGCATTAGGTCATAGACGGATATGTCAAGATAATAAGTTGTTTGGACTCACCTGTTGCCAGAACTGTGCCAGTAGATAGATGCGCTCCTTCTTGAAGAGCCAGTCCATGGAGTGAAGGGCGTGTGGCTCTAGGTCCTGCGCGGCAGGTAGCGCCGCTGCCCCCGTGGGGTGCATGCGGGGCTCTGCCTCCCCGCGGCCGCCCACCGCCACCTGTTTCTTAGCTAGGAATGCCGTCTTGAAAACGTTTGAAACCCCCAAATCCGTACTCGCAATTCTTCGTCTTGTTCGTTCAGTTCTTCACAAAGACCAATGTTCTTAACTTCATCGTATTAACAGAGCTCTAGAATATCTGAATCAAGATTTTCGTAACGCTGGCTTCTGTATATCTTTGCGTTTTACGTACAAATCAAAGGGGTTGAATAATTATTTCCACTATCGAATCAGAATCTTAGTTCCTTCAGTAATTCTTGACACAGTTGGCTTCCGTGACTGTAGTGTTCATTTGATGTTCGACCTGCGAAGAAAAGAAATGATGAAAAACGTATACATATTCGTGTACGACGGTGAAATATAGTAATGGCAATCAATAATGGGGGGTTAAATGATGTCGGATAGATTGGTGCCTGGGGTTAAGGGGTATATTCGGGGCTCCTGGGGAGGTTGGCTCGCGTGCCATCGTGGGCTTGTCATCGTGCCCCCCTCCCCTCGCGAGCTCAAGCCCAGAGGTGGTTGGGACGGCGCCTTAGGCAATACGCGATAATTTTGGTTCGATTATTAGCGTTTATACACGACGAAACACGTAACAGTTATTGTGGGTACAATGTACAACCCGTGTACCGCGTCAATTGGAATATCCATATTGTAAGTTTATTATGGTCAGTTTATTGCTTTCTGTACATTGCTGGGCTGGCGGCAGGCGATCAGAGAATGACTCATTTATACTTCTAATACTTATGACTTCGTATTATTTTATTAGCTAAAATAATTGATATTAGAATAATTGAGTGCCTTGAAGTCTAGACATATCAAATGAGAGCCTTCATTCGAGAACACTTCTCTAATTACACAAATAAAAATTCTTTGTTTAATAAAAACTTACCAATTATTAAAATCAATAAATTAATTCAAAATTAACATATCTTATATCTTAATGCTATCTTACGCTGGCGTAACCAGGAATGATGAAGACATTATTTAGGCTACTGATTTTCGTTCCCCAAAAGACCTTGCGTTTAGTTCTACACTACTTCAAGTCAATCACCAGTTCCACCCACAATAAATTTGTCTCTTCATCGCTATCAGGTTTCTTCGGTCCCGATGTAAAATAAGCCATAAATACACCCCTTCCTTAACCCAATCAACCTCCCCCATTTCTATATCGGGAATATAAAATATAGGAAAAAAGCTCCTCGACATTTATTGTGAAATATCGTGTTGGAAGTACAGTTTTATAAGGGACTCACGTCAAAGTGTATCGCCGATATCGCCGGTCACTGGCTCTTACGTAGGCAGGTACCTACTATTCAAATTCGAACTCCGTAGGGGTCGGAAACAACCCCACGACATATTTTTTTCACCTAACTACCCTATACCTGCTTTTTATTCCGGCTTATTCATACATCATGCTTCGTATAAAGTTCGATACCAGTATGATTCCAATGCCAAATTTGATACTAAGTTTGATTCCAAGTTTCAATGATGTTCATTCTTAGGAAGTTAACTGATAATCTTAATTAATTTGATATGCCAAAAATAGTGCAAAAAAATATACTTATTATAAAAATTTGTATAATTTATTTGAAACAGCAAATTTATTAACAAGCTGCTTCCGATGATTAAAAATCCATAGTGAGATGTATTCTTTTAATTAAGTGAAGGAATAATAATTACTTGATTGAATCAAAGTAAAACAAATAATTTGAATGAAAAATTTATACTGCAAATTACCCATTAGATTATTTTTAAAACGAATTCTTAATTTCAAATTTCTGACTGGAGCTGTCAATTTATATGACAGAACGGTTAATCTGGATTAAATTTAATCAGAGGCCGGATAACCGAGAGTTTAGGTGCTATTGTTAGGATGGTATAATTATGTACAAAATCGATTTTTTTTATATCTATGATTCGTTGACCATTGGTTGTCGGTAAAGAAATATTTCTCTGCGTTCGACGTAGGGCCAAAAAACCTCACCTGCCACGTTCTCTATCGTGATTCCGATCGAAGATAGGTTAGGTTAGACAATATAAAATATATGTTTGGCAATTTATTACCGCAGAAGTCTTAGCGGGGGTGACTTGGCCGTGTATAGGTTTGATTTGGACCTGTATTGGGGTGATTTAGACCGGTATTATTGGGGCTGATTGGGGAAGGGGTAGCCGCTTGCATGTGACGATCTGCGCTAATCAATGGAGCCATGATTAATGGAATTATTATTCCTAATTTGAATATTTTAAAAGTTTGAACATTTAAAACTCGAATGGAATGAAATAAAAACGTTTGGGTAAAGGTGGTTCAAAGGGGGTAATGTTTATAGAAACCATGTAAGGTAAGTACCTAATTCAGAGAAGAGGGAGGAGAAAGGCAAAATGAAGACTGAAAAGAACTTGGATGCTCAGATCTGGTCCCTAAACTAAGCTAAAGCCACTTCAAAGAACAATTTGTATCTGAATGTTGGGCTGTCTCCAGGAATCTACTAAGAGAACATTTCACTGTTCAACAAAATGAACTCAAATGCAGGGGTAAATAGAAAGGTATAACGTCAAAAAACACTCATTTGTTTGAACACACACACTCCTTGCTTTATTTACACCCATACATGTTCTTCTATTGGCATGATATACTAAGTATTAAAAATATATATATATATATATATCTGAGTACAGTACAAGAGTCATAAGTCACAACTGCTCACAACCGTCTAGCGCTAGTGAGACTATGGCATCCACAATTGGGAAAGGAAAGGAGATGGTGAAGTGTCTGACTGTTCAGCACTGGTCACCGATACGGCTAAAGCCATTTCAAGCATCGTTTCAATTCTAAATGGCGATCTTTCATCAGGGCTATGAGAATAACTTATTCTGGATGGTGCAAGGAGAAAAATGGTTCTGTTAAAAGAGCATGCCAATTTCCTGATAAAATATTAGTCATTTAGAATATATCGAGAACACGTGTTCTTTTCTAAATAAATATGATGACGGAATGCGACAAAATCAGTACGTCATTAACGATATCAATATTTGTATGAATACGTGTTCCTCAGTCCCAATAAAACATTCGCTATTAACTGATACTTTGCTCGAACTCGGTCAATTTATTCGTTAAAGACCTGCAGTCCCGTTTTTAACAGGAAAACCAATAATTTAACCTGATTTTAAATACATTAACAGTAATTTATATCAGTAAGTTTTCTCCGTGTGCCGCAAATATTTCAAACATGTATATTATAAATTAATAAAATACAATTATTATTTTTATGGTTAACTAATGTTTAAGACAAGATTTTTTATGCAAAGCACAAAGGGTAACAATTATTTTATAAGCAATAATTATTAGCCTGAAACACTCATCCACATTGAAAAATCTCCTGATAAAAGATACATAGATAAGATACGGGTTCAGGTCCCGTTGGCGTCATGTATCTTTTATCAGGAGATTTTTCAATGTGGATGAGTGTTTCAGGCTAATAATTATTGCTTATAAAATAATTGTTAAAACAAAATTAATTTGCACACGTCGGGATTAGAGCCCGCGACATACGTTGAAAAATCATATGCAAACAAAAAACATTGTTAATAATTAATAAACATCAATTAATAGGTAAGTAGGTACCTACCTAGTTTAAGATTAAGGTTTATTTTTGGTAAAGTTGTTTACTTTTTAGTAATAGGGTTGTCAAAATTAATTATGGAAACGTGTTCTTAACATATTTGTTGTATTTTCCGAAGATTACCATATTATATTTAAGTTCATATTCTGTTACAGATATAACACGGAGTTAATCCTCGGTTCCCCCAACGCGCTGTTAGGCAATTTATAGCACCCCAAGAACATTTCCAATGCAGCACAATATCATAATTCAACTAGATTTCTTAATAAGAATGGCTCCCCACCATTCGGGTGAAAAATAACTGTTACTGACGATTTTATTTATATTTATATTTTACTAACGAGATATAAAATAATAATAAAACTTATTTAAAAAAATAAATAAAATTGAACAAAAATAATTGAAAATTGCCATGGCCGAGAATCAAACCCTAATCAACTGTTTGGAAATCAAATTTTGGTATGGCCGAGAATCAAACCCTAATCAACTGTTTGGAAATCAAAAATTGCCATGGCCGAGAATCAAACCCTAATCAACTGTTTGGAAATCAAAAATTGCCATGGCCGAGAATCAAACCCTAATCAACTGTTTGGAAATCAAATTTTGCCATGGCCGAGAATCGAACCCTAATCAACTGTTTGGAAATCAAAAATTGCCATGGCCAAGAATCAAACCCTAATCAACTGTTTGGAAATCAAAAATTGCCATGGCCGAGAATCAAACCCTAATCAACTGTTTGGAAATCAAATTTTGTTAAACATTATTAAACCACCAACTATTATAAGAACGGCAGCATAAATTCATGATAATTAGGTACTGAAAATAAGAATGATGCAATTATTAATTTTACGTAGGTAAAACTACTCACACCACTTCCGAATTATATTGTATTGTTTAATATTTATTGATATCTTTTATTAGGTTGGTAGGTACCTACTTACTTAAGTACCTACCAGTTTTTTGATTTTGGATATGTCTGGCTTATTTTTATATTCTACATTAACAGTTAAATTGTGAATCCCAAGCGTCTTAGCTCACGATGAAAATAACGAGTTGAAAATAGTCAGTCAGATAAATTAATTTGGAAAGTTAGACAAATTCTCAAGAGTGGAAGAAAGTCGTTATTTTAATTTAAAAAAAAACTATTTGTATTATTAGGCTTCCATCTCTACCTCATTTTTATCTCCTTTTCCTAAAAAAAATAAATAATAATCGCACATAATCCGGATTCCAACTCAAACATCGTAACCACTACTCCACGGAGTTCGACGTATTATTAACTTCAATCATCAGTTCATTCTCAGAGTATCGTTTTTTCAGTCGTAATGATCCGAAAGATCACCACGTGTTCCGCGTTAGAACTTTTGTAGGGAAGTTCATATTCGATGTTAGACAGTCATCCATTCCACATGTGTCTTCGGCTTAAAAAAAACGCTTTTTATAACTCGTAAATTTCGTTCAGAAGTCATCTCTCCCCTAAGATGCTTTAAACACTGCGTTTTTTGTCCCTTTTTTATAAAGTCTGGATTCGATAATAAATTTGAATTTTAGAACACTGATGGTAAAGGCTTACTTAAAAATATTGTGAAAAATTAAGAAAGTACTTACTTATAGGGGGTACCTACCTACCTTAGTGGAGACATTTAATTACCTCGTAATATAAATTAGGTGGTGCCTAGTGATAAAAATAATAATTGGATATTTGTGTAAATATCACCGTAAGAGCGCTGTGCAATTTATTTTGAGTTCCTAGGCTCTATCTAATTTTATTATTTACAAACAGAAACAGAAAAACAAACTTACCTGGCAGGTCACTTCAAATAAACACACTTTTATAAGAAATTTGACAGGTTTCCTAACAAACTATGAGTAAAATACGAATGTGTTGTGGGGATCTAGAAAAACGTGTTAAAAAAAATTCTAATATTTTCGTATTTCGTCATTAAATTTATTACGATAAACGCAGCTGCATGAACACGTGTTCCGAAATATTATGAATATGCTAAAAGTTTGTTCCAAAATTAACAGTATTTTAATAAATCAGCCATTTATTAAACGATTAGTATGACAAAAGTAGAGATGATATTTTTGATGTATGGTAATAAGTTGGGTATTCAAGCGATAGATGGCACTAGTCATAAAGCTTACTCCAGAGTTCGACAGATGTCGCTAGAGTGTAGCGATTGCCTGTGGGATATTATTGACAGACAACATGCTTCTAGAAACAGAGAATTACAAACCCTCGGGTAATGAACAGTGTAGCTGAATATAAACACAATTATAGTAAAAGAATCTTTTACTTTATCAAAAAGTTCCCAACACAGAAATCTGTAAGTAAAGCAGAGACATAACAATATTTATTTATTTAAGACTGGAGAATTTAGGATCCTTCAGGACTAGAGAATTTGTATGAAATATCCTTAAAAAGCTTATAAATTCTTAGCTGTTTACATTTTGTACACATTTAGTTATTTACAATGTCGTACTGTGTAGGTGAAAGGTTTTTGACTTATTGGATATACTATCTAAAAAGGTGAGTTTTAAGTTTAGCTCTGAATTATTTTTTATCTTTAATCATTTGGCAGTCCATTCCTGGCTTTAGGTCCTAATAATCCGAAAGAACACTCACCGAACTTAGTATCTGGTGCTCACTTTGGTTCCTTCAACCTTACGATATGATACGACCTAAGGGTTGACTGACCTAAGGGTTGGGCCTACTTAGAAGAATTTCTTTATAAGTTTATACCCAATTTGTAGTTTTCTTGTGTATCGGCACACTTACTTAGTAGATAGGTAATATTTTGTGAGGAGGTACCTACCTACTTAATAGGGAGGTAGGTACTGACTTCGTTCCTAATTTTCACGTGTAAGTAGGTACTTATGTAGGAATATTTTTGTGTAGGTACATTTTTAAAATCGTGTTATCCATGCATCTTCGGTTAGAGAAATAACCTTTAAAAGTCAGTAAATAAATTGGGCGTGGAGTAATTATAAAACAATTAGCGGTCGTCACTCGGCCGGTGGCGCCAATACACTGTTCCCAATTCAAATAGGTGGACCGGCCCGTTGGGCGTTTGGAACGTTGTTCCTAATTTGAATTTTCGAACGTTCTTTCAAAAGGGCGGCGAAAGAAAGAAAAAACTCAGTTTTCAGTTTATATACAACGTAACGAAGTAAAACTTTACGAGAAGGCAGAGAGAATAAAATTTTAATTTAATGGATGCAGTCGGAGACACCCGAGAAACGTGGCATGATGATTCGATGTGTGAATGTGGATGAAGCAAGAAGTGCGTGCAAAAATAGACCTGGGCAACAGTTTCATCCTCTCTGCCTACTCCTGGGGGGAAACAGTGTGATGGTTAGGTAGTTTTGTAAATGGTACCTACCCTCCTGCTTATATTTAAATAAGATCTAAAAAGGTACAATTTTCTTTTGCACTTAATCGGATCCGATACAGACCGACATTTTTTAAGTGAGATTACCGCACAAGTCACAGGCGAGAGAAGGAGATTGGGGAGTGAAGGTTGGAATATATTTGGCTTTCACCAAACACGGCTAATTTCAAGCAAAATGTCAATTCTAAATAATAATAATGATTTTATAATAAAGGTCTATCTATCTGAATGATTCAATGAACTCTGATTTTTTTTGAATTTGTGTAAATTTCAAAATTGGAACTGATTGTATCAAAAATTCAGACAAGCGATTAAGTAGGTATTTATATACCTCTAATGTAATAATAATAAGAATTTCCCAATTGGAACCGATGTCTGAAAAACTGTTTAAGAATTCAGACTGTCCCGTGATTTTTAATGAAACTGCGCTAGTAACAAAACTAATAACACTTGAAATTTTGTTTTATTTTACTTCTTCTACAAAGTACCTTCGATTCTACAGTTTGTCTAAACCAAACCCTGAATGGGTCAGAATTCCATTTTTAAAGAATTTGGATTTAGAATTCTAACCTTTGCACCTCCTCCCAATTAAATTTCCAGGTTTTAAAAAATTCGAACGTTCTGTTTCAAATCCGAATATGAGCGTTTTTTTATTCCGAATTCAAATTTGAAATGGTCCCTTTGTGTCTGGTCGCTTCTATCTTCTTCTACCATCTTACATGGCCGGATCTCGGAGATATTCTCTTTGGTAGAGTTTGGTCCCAACAGGAAGTGCGCTTGTCGCCATTTTGTTTCGTCGGCCTTTTTTTAACGTTCCAGATTTAAATATCGTTCTGTTCCACGTTTAAATTGAGCGGGAAGTTTGACAGCCGTTAACTTTGTGGGAGGGAGTGGGACGTTTTGTTTTCATTTTAACACAAAAAGGAATTATTAACATAATAATTAATTAATAAAAAATATTAAATGGCCGGCAAAATTAAATAATAAATTTAAATCACTTGTTAGATACCTAAATATATATTTTTTAATCTTCCTGTATTAAAATACAATTAAATATGCCTGTTTAAAAGTAAAAAAACGAAGAAGTCATTGATTGACGAGTGGTAAATAGGTAGGTAACTACTCTCTGCTGCTTGAAATCACTTTATCCATGTTTGATGACCAGATCTCAATAGCCAGGTAGGTACTTCCCAACCTTCCTCTTTATCATCTTCTTCTTTTGCAATTTCTTTTCATCCTCAAAACATACATCCTCAAAACATACATCCTCAAAACATTGGGGATGCCACGGACTAATTGGAAACTTGAAGTGAAAAAATACTGCGCTATAAAAATGTATTTTATTGTTGTTTATTACCACCACCAGTTGGGAGCGGTTGGTACTCTTGTGCAGTATTCACATTAAAACAAACATTTTTTTTATTATTCTGTCTCTTTTCCTATTGGAAGTTGGCTATCATCGCGGCAATCATCGGGTACACTAGCTCATAATAATTAATTACCAAACAATTATAAAACTAGATTCTACTTTGAATCGAATTGCAAAATTACTATAGGTACACTGTACAGACAAATTTAGATATTTGTGCATACCGGTAGAATCGAAAGATTTAAAAAGTTTTAGTTCTAGTTGGGAACACCCGCCCGCAGTCCCCTCTTACCCCATAATTGCCCTAAGACACTGGGTCCGCAGCGACGTTTACCAATTCCATAATTTAGACTCGCTGTTCAATTCAACAATGTTATTTTTTTAATTCTTCAGCTTCCTAATAATAACGGAATTATTAATTAAATCTTCTTTTTATCCATTTGGTACACCACTATAAAGGCAAGGGTCTTTTAAAAATGATTTACCTGTAAGTGCCTACTTTCCTAATGTTTTTTTTAATCATTATAATATTGAAACATAATTCCTATAACAATAATATTATTTGTTCTTTGGTTTCTACAAAATGTACACTGCCATCTATTATCGAATGGAGTAAGCTTAAAGATCCCGAAGGAACATCTCATACAGAATATAAGTTATTTTTACCATCAAAACCAACTACACCGACAGTCACATAAAAATGCGATATGTGACGCATTACTTCGATTCTAAGTACCGACTAATTAATCAAAATTGGAGTTTCAATTTTATATGCGACACGTCTTATCAAAGCCTGGGACTGTCACCCTAATCTCAATCCCACGGTCCCGAATTTATTGCTATTATTTTAATTATGTTATTGTTTCGATTAAATACGATATCAGACATTAGAGAGTCAGATTCGATGTTTGAAGTAGCCTCGTGTGGGGAGAGACGGGCGAAATGGACCTGAGATAAATTGTAAAATTTTAACAAATATTTAAATTAATTTTAGTGTTTAGTTTATTACATTTTTATTTGTATTTTCCTTCCCCCGTTATCAATTTTAACTGTGTAGGAAGTTACCTACCGAACTAAGTATTGTAGTTACAAGTCATTTGACTACATTTTTTTTTAATTTTAGCTAACCTTATTTGAGGGGATATTATGTATAAATAATGACTAACATCAAAATATATTGATGAAGTATTATTAGGCATACACAACTAATGTAAAATTTACTAATTTTAGTAATTGATTATAAAGATAGTATACATATTTTGGTAGGTGTGCATATGGCATGCACACATCTACTTAATATTATCAATGCTAACAAATAATGTCTATAATATTCCTTAAAGAAAAAAGATGGTTACTTACTTTTTTTTGAGCAATTCAATATCTAGTATTTACGATTTTGAAACATATTTCCATTGAAATTAAAAAAAGGTATTTCTGATAAAATAAACGTAATTTTAGGAGAAAATTCATATATTCACTATAATTAACATTATTCAATTCCTAATATTGAATATTTCTAATTTACTAAGAAAATTTTCAAATTATTCGAAATCCGGTTAAAAAGGGGGTTGCAATTTACTAAGAGTTTATCGGAAAACGGCCTGCAATCCCATTTTTAACAGAATAACTAAAATGATAAATAAAAGTACAAACACTCGCTTGTACCTAGATTACATGAAATTAGTAATAGGTACGCAGATGTAGCGGATCTGTTTAACTGCACAGAAGTTAGGTACAAAAAATCTTTAATATCATATCTTTTAAATAATGGCCAATAAAATGTAAGTCTACTCATACTTACATAAAAATTCAAATAAATATGTATATAAAATGAACTGCCTGGGGCAACTGAGGAAACTTGGGTCAATAAAAATAGTCAATAAGGTGAACCAACAGCTTGATTGGCACTAAACTACTTTCAACCAAAACCTGAATATAAATGCATACATTTTAGCTATTGTAATATATTATATCATGTATCTATACTATCATATATTTCAATCAATACTAATCTAACCTAGTCTACCTATAAGTTTTACGTGTACTTGTATCTCTACATTTTTTTGTTTATGTTGATTGTATATTTTATGATGTCACTGTTTATAATTTACTGTATATGGTATATTTTATACCGTTGATATTAAAATAAATAACAAATAATGTGAAGAGTTTTATTTTAATAAATTAGTAATACTTATTTCGTGTAATCTTCAACACCGCGTCTCCCTTTTTATAATACATTAATATACAAACGACTCGTCTGATATCTGAAACCTTTCAATATTATTATTTGTCGTGCTCTGTGATAATAATCATAAACAATAATTAATTTCATTTAAAGAAGTACGAAATGATAATGATAGATCATTCGCAGTACTGAATTATAAATTGCACAAGTATTAATGTGGGAACCAAACCATTGATTCAACTGTCATTCTGTTTTCTTTTTCTCAATTGTTTATAGGTTGAATTGGTCAAAAGATTAAATTGTTTATAATAAAAAAAAAACCATATAAAAGTGTAAACCATGTTTATTCATACTAATCTAGGTAGGTACCTACTGTATACATTGCAAGTAACTTGTAAGTAAATAATGTATTCAAAATAAGCATTTTTAATTTGCTGATTATCATTTTTAATATCGAAACCTGTCTAAATATTTATTGCAAATGAAATGACATTGAAATTGAATTTATTTATTTATTATTGACTGGTCTGATAATGCGATTATTTTTAATTTCAGCGTTTTATGTCGATTTCCGCATTGCTTAATGTTTTTTTTATTGAAAGAAAATACTGCTTAATTTGCTTATAATTAATTACACTGCTCAATGTATTCACAATAAGTACACTAACCAATGTATAAATATTTTATTAAATTTAGAACTTTGTGGTGAACCTTATCAGATAGTTCATTTATATATTTTTTTATTATTTATTTAATATTAAAGTACGCTTGTTTCTAAAACAACAATTGTGCCTATTCAAGATTTCAGGAGAAGGTACAATTGTGTTTGAAGCAAGTTAGGTTACATTGTACTTACTCTTTAATACACTATACACAAATAGGTATATGGGTATGTTGTTTTGTTGTTTTTTACACGATTTTTTCACAGTTTTACTCAGGCACATTATGAAAATTGCTAACTCTTTGAATCCCGTTGTAATGTATATTACCATCTAAGAATGGAATAAAATATGTTATTATTATTGATCCATCAAATATCGCATTACTGCCTTTTGATAAACATTAATACTACGCCTTATCTAATCACTGTAATGTGAATACGCGTGTGAGAAATTGCAAATGAAAATGTGAAAAAGGTAATACGAATAAATTATGATTAATTCCTCCACTGAATACTAAATGCCTAGTTCATATGAACCAAGTTATTAATTTACAATAATAGGTTATATTATGTTGCTTTGTTTTTAATAGAGATGTGATACGAGATGTTTCTTATTGTGTGTTTTAATAGATTATCACGAATAGTAAGATGATAGGCAGATAATGTTAATGATTCTAGGAAGAAAAAAACTAGAATTGAATGCCTCAATCGTTCATCAGGCATAAGTTAGATTACAATGTATCACATTCAAATCCTTTGAACATAAGACGAAAATATTTCTCTTATTACACGGAGAGAACTTAATGATAAAATAAATTGCTAATTTCTTAAGAATCTTTTCAAATTATTCGTAATCCGGTTAAAAGGGGATGGCATGGTCTTAACGAATGAATTGATTGGTTTCCTGATAAACCTTTAGAAAAATAACAATGTATTGTCACGATGTCGGAACACGTGTTCATAAAAATCCTTAAATTTTCGCATTTCGTCAATATATATTATTAAGACAGTCCAGTTTTTAAAAAGATTACCAATCATTTGAAGATATTCTTAATAAATCAGCAATACTTATTTTTCTCAGTGTAGACGACGCAACAGAAAATTTTAAAGACTAAGTACCTATGTAAGAACAAAACTAAAATATTTCTTTTTGTTCTTACTAATTATTGGCCATTTGCTATAAAATTTCAAAGACAAGTATATAAGAACAAAACTAAAATATTTATTTTTGTTCTTACTAATTATTGGCTATTAGCTATACAATTCCAAGACTTTAAATATTTAAAAACAACAGTACAAACAAATTTGGTGCATTTTTGATTCAAAATATTATTATATCAATAATTTTATAGCAAATGGCCAATAATTAGATACTGGCAATGATTTTCAACTCTCAAGGATTTTGTGTCATTCAAATAATTAAACCACTTCCTGCATATAAGTAAGTACCTTTAAAAACGGATGTGCGTTAGATAAAAAATGTTGCATTTTTACTATTTTTATAAACATTTGACATTTAAACGAGAAAACAATAATTGCCAGTTATTATTATTTAAAGATTATGAAGTACAAAAATATGTTCGTAATGACTTTTTTAATGTTTAATTTTTTTATAGGATCTATCAGATAAAATCACACCAAGAACAGTGATAAATGAACTATCGGAATTATAAATTAAACAAACAAATCGCAGTAACACTTTAACAGTTCCACTTTACACTACGAAGTGTGTGCACGCCAAAAAATTGCTTAACTAAAATCTTTTAAATTCATAGTTTATAAATCGAAATAATCACAAAGATATCGATTAATATAAAAATGTAAAAGAGTAGTGTACTTTCAAGTAATTTAATCAATCTAAAACGCCCTCGAAATACTATTTTAAGTGATTTTAAAATCTGTGCAGTGATCAATGCTAGTTATTGTCGCAAAATAACTAACAGAATACCATACCTGTCAGTTTAAAAACTGGTAGCACTTAATATACGAACATTATCACGCTCGCTGATAAGTGGGCCGTAGCCTAGAGAATAGCGTCGATAGCGTCGCCCGTTCCGGTAGCGGTCACAGTTCTCAAGGAGCGGAGTTCGCTTCTCGGTGAAAACATTTATTATTATTTTTTATTAAATTATAGTAAGACGACCGACTCGCTAACTTTCAACGTATAACGCCATCTAGTGAGAAATGTGCACAGTACGTCCGATTTAATTCTACAAAACCGTGCAAACAAAAATACTACGATGACGGTAGCGAACTATATAGATGAACTTAAAAATGAAGTTTCCAAAATTCAAACAGTCAAGGATCAAAAAACAAAAAATACTATAGAACTCATAATAACGAAGTTGGAAGATGCAATTAAATCAGAAAATCTTTCATTACAAGACAAAATCATCAGATTACAAGAAAATATAATCAACAGTGACAGAAAATATATCAGTAATTTAGAAAACATTAAACATGATATTAGAAAAATAATCTTACCTGAAACCTATGCAGAAAAGGTAAAAAAACACGAACCAGTTGTTATCATAAAACCAAAAAAGAAGGATCAGGAAAATAATGAAACAAAGAATGAAATAAAAGACAATATTGACCCAGCAAATTTTGGAGTTACCGGCATGAGAAATTTTAAGGATGGAGGGGTTATAGTAGAATTTAAAAATGCCACAGATATTAACAAGGTTCATGATGAGGTGATAGCCAAACTAGGAGATAAATATGAGGTAAAGATTCCTCAAACAAAAAACCCATCCGTCAAAATTATTGGTTTATCTGAAAAATACAGTTTTGAAGAAATAGAGAGAAAAATAAAAACTCAAAATGAGACCATCTGTGAACAAAGCTCAAAAATAAAGGTGACATATATGAAAGAACTAAAAAACCAAAGAAATCAAACAACTTTTACTATATATGCCGACGTCGACGGAAAGACTTACGACAGAATGTTAAAAGCAGAAAAAATAAATATTGGATGGGACAGATGCAGGGTCTTTGACAATTTAAATATCATGAGATGTTTTAAATGTAATGGGTTCAACCACAAGGCTATAGATTGCAGAAACCTAAAATCTTGTCCAAAATGCGCAAAAAATCATGACGTTAAAGATTGCATGGATGAGGATATTCAGTGCATCAATTGTATAATGACAAGTAAAAGATTAGGACTGAAACTAAATTGTAGTCACTCAGCCATGAGTAAGGAATGCCCAATTTATAAAAGAAAACTTGAAGCAAAAATGAGCAGAATTTCTTTTTTATAAACAAAAGTTACGAGAAAGATGAAATTATATACTTGAACATACAAAGCATCATAGCACATTACGAAGAGGTCAAAATACTTTTAGAAGAGAAGAAACCTTTTATGCTTATGATGAGTGAAACACATGTGACTGAAGATATCCAAGATAGTGAAATTATATTTGATGATTATAATACCATCCGTTGTGACTCGCATAGCAGACATACAGGAGGAGTGATGATTCTCTTAAGTAATAAAGTTCCATATGAAGTGATATCAAATCACCAACATGAAAAACATTGTTGGATTTTAGCCATCAGCATTAAATCAGGAATCAAGAAAGGTGTATATACTGTTATTTATAGATCACCAAACACGAGTAAATGCGACTTCTTAACATATTTTCAAAGATGGAGCATGGAAAATTTGCAAGATGAAAATATTAACATCATAGTTGGAGATTTCAATATAAATGTTAAAGCAAATGCAGACATATACACAAAAAAACTGAAATCTATTATTCAAACTGCAGGTATGAAACAATTAGTTAAAGATTTCACACGAATTACTAATACCTCTAAAACATTGATTGATCTGGTTATCTCAAATAAATTTAACCTATGTGTTAATGTATTAGATAAACATAAAATTACCGACCATAATATGATTCAAATTCTATTAAATGACAGAGAAAACTACAACTCCAGTAAAGAAACACAAGTAATAACATTTAAAAATTACAAAAGATACAATAAAGAACTCTTCATTCAGACCTTAGAGACTATTGATTGGAATGAAATAAACCAAATGGAATATAACAAAAAAGCTGACCAGATGATATTAAACATTAAAAAATCCATTGATGAAGTAGTTCCAGAACAGAAGATACGTAAAGGAAACAATAATAAATGGTTCACAAAAGAACTACGCACAATGCAGCATGATAGAGATACATTTTACAAGAGAGCACGCCTTACTAATAATACTATGGATTGGAATAACTACAAAAAAATGAGAAATAAATACTCCAAAGACATAAAAAGAACGCATAATGAGTACATAAAAAATAAAATAAAATCGGAAGAAGGGGATCCCAAAAAAATTTGGAAAAGCATTAAAGAATTAGTACATGGCGATAACAAAAACGACATAAAAATAGTAAACTTCCCAAAAGATATAAACGAAGAAAACATGGCTAATAGCTTTAATAAATATTTTATAGAAAGCATCACTCAAATTAACAAATTAATACCTAACATTGTTTTCAACCCCACAAATGATAATAACAACTCAAACAAAAAATTATTGGTCTTCAGAAAAATAACTGCAGAATATTTATTTAACATTTTAAAGAAAATTAAATCAAAAAACAGTTCAGATGGATTAACTATTAGTGTGATAAAAGATGCTTTTCCAGTAATTGGATCTACTCTATTAAATATTATTAATCAGACAATTGAAGAGGGAAAATTTCCACAGTCATGGAAACTATCTACCATTATACCGGTCCCAAAGGTTAAAAATACCAGAAAATGTGAAGAATTTCGACCAATAAACACCTTACCGAAATACGAACAGATACTTGAAGTAATAATAAAAGAACAAATATTGCAATACTTAGATGAACACAATATTTTATACCAAGAACAATCGGGATTCAGATGTAATAATTCTTGTGAAACAGCGTTAAATGTAATCGTTGAAGAATGGAAAGAAGGAATGAATAGTAATAAATTTATCTTAGCAATATTCTTGGATTTTCAAAGGGCATTCGAAACCATAGATCGAGAAATATTGATAAGAAAGCTTAAAGAAATTGGTTTCTCAACTCTAGCCATTAAATTAATAAAAGAGTATTTGAAAGACCGAATACAGGTAACAAAAATTAATAATCAATTTTCAAAACCAATGGAAAATAAATTAGGAGTACCACAGGGATCAGTCCTTGGACCTCTATTGTTCATACTCTATATTAATGACATGGTGAAAATATTTTCAAAATGCAAAGTACGACTATTTGCCGATGATACACTTATATATATAATTGGAGAAAACTATGAAGAACTAATAAATATTTTAAATAATGAACTAGATAATGTATCAAGATGGCTAAAAATAAATAAGCTTAAATTAAATACAAAAAAAACAAAATGTATGGTAATTGGTTATAAGAAGACATCCAGTGAAAGCAAAATCAAAATTGATGGTGAAATTATTGAAAATGTTACCGATATAAAATACTTAGGAGTTATAATAGATTCCAAACTCAACTTTAACAAACATGCGGAATATACCCAAAAGAAAATTGGAAAAAAGATATCTTTCTTGGGAAGAATTCGCCAAAAACTGTCCGAAAAAACTGCAATCACCATTTATAACTCCATTATTGCTCCACATTTTAATTACTGCTCAACTATCCTTTTCCTGTGTAACGACCGAGAGCAAAATAAATTTCAAATTCTCCAAAATAGGGCAATGAGAACAATACTCAGACGAAATAGATATTCAAAAGTAAATAAAATGTTAAACGAACTAAATTGGCTAACGGTAAAACAGATGTTGACCTTGAACACGATGATATTTTTACACAAAATAGTAAACAACCTGCTACCCAAATATTTTTCGAATCAAATTGTATACAACAAGGACATACACCAACATAAAACTAGGACGTGCAATGAAATCAGGCTACCAAAGAAGGACAAAGCGAATACCCAGAATAGTATATTTTATAAAGGGATGAAATACTATAACGCGCTGCCGGAAAACCTTAAGTCTGCCCCAATTGAAAAGTTTAAGATGTTGTGTAGGAGCCATATCAAGAAAGAAAAAAAAAAAACATAGTATATTTAAATGTAATAATTAATTAGTCATTTGTAATCTTAAATGTACAAATTACTAAAATAAAATCAATAAATAAATAAAATAAAAGTAAGATTTTAAAGAATGCCGTCGCAATATTGTGCATGTCCTCAAATCATATTTTTAGCGAACTCTTGCATTGAGATGTAGGTTTTTTTCCTATACCATACAAGCGTAAATATTTCTAATAACTAAATAGATATGTACCTACTAATTTAGTTTTAGCTAATAATAATTTCAATTTTTTGTAATTTTTTTTTAAATATTGTACACGCAATAAAATAAATAAATGATCGGGTAAAAATATATATGCGTATGCAGGAAAGGTACCTACCAACTTCCTAAGGTATACCTCATTACTTTAGTAACACGGAAGTTATCTATTTAATTAGGTAAATAGTGTACCTTGACTTCATTATTTTAACCTGCCTAAAATTTTATTTTGATATTATTTTGAAATAATGACAAAAAATTACTACTTTGATATCCGGTAAATAACTTTGATAGGTTGGTAGGTATTTTTTCTTTTAAAAACTACAAAGTAAATTTTGAAAAAACAGGTAATGATTATATTTTAACTTGATGATTATATTTAATAAAACTAAAGAAATACAGAAATATATGTTTGTAAACATAACTTTAATTAGGGATATTTAAAAAAACTATTCAATCCAACATAATACTATTTTATCACAAATAATAACATGCGAAATGTATGCACGTTGTTTTGAACTAAAAAAGATCTCATTTAAAAATTGACAGGAATTTAGGTGACAGATAAATAAAAGATCCAATTTTGATTGAAAACAGCATAAAAAATTATAAAAAAATATTACCTGTAACTTCACATCAAAAAATAACTTTTAAATATATTTTAAACAGATTTAAAAAAAAATCTGATTATTTTTGTGGATTTCAAATGAATAACTTTCGATGAGCATAATTTTAATGAATAAGAACGAAGAATGCGAAATTCTAACCACCTAAAAAAACTTCAAAATTGTTAAGTAAGGGAAAAATAAAATCCTTTCTATACTACACGTCGTAAAATGTCCTAAAATCACCCTTATTTCGAGTTTGTTTGTTTATTGAAAACGCTGCCATAAAATAAGTTAAAGACACCACATCAATGCACAGGGGATGTAAAAAATTGACCCTTTAACATGGAAAGCACACATATGGTATGCATCCCCTATTTTTTTCAGTTTTGCTTCATTTTAGATTTTACGTGTTACTAGAAAATCTGCATACCAAACCCATTTAAAAAAATATTAAATCTTAGTGATCTGGTCATCGTCATAATAATGACATATGAATTGACTCTGATAATGATAAATTGAAATTTAAAAAACAATTTCTCCGATTGATTTTGCAATTTTTTTGTTTCAATGAAGCTGTAATACTATTGATAATTCAGCAGCTTATGTGTAAGATTTTTTATTCGAACATGAGTATATTTAATTATAAATATTTGAGATTGGTTTGTCAATGAAAAAATGTAAATAAACGGTACCCATCTCTTATTTCCTCCAGTTTCCTGAACTATGGAAAGACGGTAGAAAATTTTTTATACCTGTAATTTTTTTTTAATTTTGAAAAAAGTTGATAAACTGGTTTTTAAAATATGTGTCTGCTCTAGTTACTATGCACTATATGTGAATCTTATAAGAAAGTTAATAAAACTAACCTGGCACAACTTTACCGTTTCAGGCAGTTAGTAAACTCTCCCTTCTTGAAGAGGGGACGTTTTAACCCACGAAACGTCTTTTGAAAACAAACAGCTTTCTAAACCACACAAAACACTGAAAGTCGTTGAAGTAAAGAATCTTTTGCACTTTTTAGATAATTTTCGAAAAAAACAAAATATCAAACACAATTTGCAATTTCATCAAATTCAAATGTCACTCGCAAATAAAGACGGAAAACACTGTTTGGATTTTAGTAATGTTGATCGTGTAGCTTTGGAACGGTTCACTCACGGTGGGATTAAAAAAAATAAACACAAAATTGAAAAAAAAAAATAGTGCAACTTTTCGTTGCGATGATTGGGACAGTCTCGATTGACAAAAGTCGGATGTCTTGACACAATGTACGTTGGTTGCACTCGATGAAATAAAACAATGATTATAATTAGCAATTAGCACTCGTGTCGGATTTGTCCAGTCTTATGGAAATGTATATGTCACCGTCACCAGAGGGCAAAGGATGGTGGATGACCTCGCGATCGCACAGTATCACGGAAGAGATATTGTGTTATGTTGTTGTGTTATGCTGTTAGGGGATGACGCTGAGAACTCACGGCAGCGGTGCTCGCGATGCGGCGGCTACCCCGCGACTGATTCCCGAGCCGAGTTACCCCCTCTTTCCACCCCAAAAAGGACAATCCTCGCGAGATACGGGAGGCCCCGCCCCCCGGACCGTACACTAGCGCCGCGCCTCGAAAACGCCCGCAACTAGCCCGCCTCTCGCGTCCTCTTCCCTCTCGAGGGGCTGTCCCTCTCCGCCGCGTGTGTCCCTTTTTTTCAAGGTGGACCGCTCCGTCTCTTTTGTATTCCACTTTTAAAAACGGTGGGTCTTGCTCGCGCGGGCGTCTCTCGTCAGTAGCGCCGTCTCCCTCGGCTGGTACGGGTGGGAGGTGGGGGCCAGGCCAATCGGGTGATTTTATTCGAGACACCAGATGAGATATTAGTACGGAGGAAGTATTGCCGATAGGTACATGCGCTATCTGCTGCCGATGTGTGAGAGACCATATCTACTGCGGGGAGCATCCCGAATCATCTCCCATCCCACCCACCCCAACCACCCCGTCCTGCCAACTTTCAGCACGTCCTGAGGAGCTTGGCTACGGCAGAACGGATGTATTGGCGACATGGAAATTACACTCACGCTGGACTTTTTTACGGAACTCTTGCGTGGAAAGGTGTCTCGCAGACCTCGATTCGTCTCCACGTCTTTAGGCTGTAGGTTGTAGCACAGTTCATTTTGTTATCTAGGCACCTATCTAACTTTACTTGGTGTATTTCTGGCAATATTGCATTTGTCTATCATACCGCAACTCAAAGGTATTTGGACATTTTAAAATAATATGATTATGAAACGATGCGCCTTTGAGATGATTTTGCACAAAAACGGCGATATCTTATTTAGATAACACATACCTACCCAGTACGTATCTATGTAGACACTATTATTTTAAATGTCTAAATAAAGGTAAAAATGACGACAAATTAAATGGATAGAAAAAATTGTTCTTTAAGGTAAACGTATTTGCATCCCTTAATGGTGCCTGTAAAATTTCGGTCAACGACCCTTACACAAAAACAAATACCTTTAAATTTAATTTACTCTTATGCGTCAATAAATACATAATTTTTCCACGATGCCATCGGAATAAAGTTTGTGAAATTATAATAAATCATAATTAAACGCAAAATAAAACAAAAATTCATTAAATTTCAAAAATGTCTTTAGCTATATTTATTGACCAGAACTGATTATCCAGGTATACTAAGTTCTAAACATTTCTCTAACCGCATTTCACGTTCCCAATCAATCACCATCAAAACGTCTCCACATTGAGTACCATAGTTCCACTGGCTCTTGCCAGTTGAGATCCTTATCTTATATCACATAAAATAAATCTGGTAATATTCCTACCTATTGCAAAACACACCTCAACATATATTTTTTTAACAATCAAGAATACAAAAAGTAACAAACCATGGTAAACTATGCTTAAAAATTACGTCATAAAATGTATTTATTGAAGTAATATTTTCCATTCAAACTGTTTGATTTTCCTGAGAACTTAGAGCCATACAAAATATAATTCCACGCGGTTAGTAAGTTTTCCCCCCGCTAGATGGCAGTGCTGGTCGCTTTTCCTGATTTTCACCGAAGGAAATTCGGTGAAAATTATTCGTAGTCCACAGATAATATATGTTGGAATCATATAAAACATAGTTCAGTGCCGATAATAATACGATACATAATTTGTAATCGAGCATAATCTATTTTTACCTATGTATTAGTGGGTAAGTACCTTACTCTAAATTCCTACCTTGGATCTGTGCTTATGTGTATATCCCTGTTTGTTTTTTTTTATCTGTTCTACTTAACCACCCTTGTTCTATGTTTATACTGTTTTGTATGTGAAATTTATAATTTTGAAATAAAAATTGTACCTATTAACTCCTACCTATGTATTGTAAGTTCATCTCGTCCTACAGTGAGTTTTGTGACTATCGGAATTGCTCTAGCAAGAAATAAAAATAGTAAAAGATAAATAAAAAACAAATTTAATTTTCATACGAAAAATAGGTACCATAATTAATTTTGTGTATAATTTAAATTTACGCTTTACATGACCTACCTCACTAGGTGTATAAGTATACATGCATTTGCCTTGATGACGAAGAACGAAGAAATGCGAAAATATTATGATTTTTATGAACACGTGTTCCAACATTAAGTATGAGTTATCAGGAAACCTTTTAATTAATTCGTTAAGGGCCTGCAACATCGTTTTTAACCTGGTTACCATTAATTTGAAGAGATTCTTAATAAATTAGCAATACTCACTTAAGTTTTATATTTTCATAACGTCTTCGATTTTCTTGTGATATTTTCTCATAGTGTAATAATTGAATAATAATAATAATTTCTCATAAACATTATTAATACACAAACATTATTCCTAAATAGTTCCAATTTTATTTAATTACGATACTATCATGTGCACAAATAACTGATATAAAATACTGTTATTTTATTAAAAAGATATGGTCAAAATATTCGTTTTCTAGTTAAAAACAGGACTGCAGGCTGTTATGATATGATATTTATTAGGAAAAGAGCACGTGTTCTCGATATATTCTGAATGGCTAATATTTTATCAGGAAATGGGCATGCTATCACTTTTTTAACTGGATCTTTTTTCTCAGTGTACCTACATTCAAACGTGTGACTTTCAAAAATAATTTGTGTGTATAAATTGATGAAAGTGAATAATATTATTTAAATTGATGTTTTATTAATAAGAAAACAGGTATTACCAACCCATAAATTAATCAAAAATTAAATATTCTATGAGAACTTTAGCAGTCCTAGAGTTCATACACTCGAATTAAAATTTCAAAGTTAATCAATACATTTAATAAATACCAAGGGTAGTTTTTAGTATTTGAATTCTTCCTAATACAAAACTGGTTCCGTATTCTTAATTTGAAATTTGAATTTCACCCCTAATTATTCAAATAACCAGTTTTTAACAGTTTGGGTCATCTGATAAATTAAAAATACAAATTGGGTCCCCCCCAAACATGAACTCCTAATAAATCGATACAAACATCTTATGATAATTATAATTAATATTCACAAGGAGAAACCTAGTTCCTACCGAGTTTTTTTTATGTAAATTAAAAGTAGGTAGGTATGTACATATTAAATAGGTATATCTCCATAACTAGTAAAGTATATTTCGCCACTTTGCATTGAAGGAGGGTGAAAAATATGCTGTGGGAGAATAAAAATTGTTTTCATTTGTATTTACGTAGAACACAGTTTGTCAATATAATAATACCTATGTCGGTTAGTGGCTTAGTTGGTATCGCCTTTGGGTCTCATCCAGGCGTGGTGAATTTAAATCATCAGCTGTCTAATTTTTCCATCACGACAAAAGCAACATTTTCTGTTTACTGTGAAAGAGGTAGGAGATTTTCAAATATGGTCAGGTTATTTGTAAGTCGGGAATGTTTATCGTTCTTTTTAATTAGATAGACGGAGAAAACTTGCTGATATGAAATATTGTTAATTTATTAAGAATCTAGCCAAATTATTTGTTTTCTTGTTAAAAACGGGACTGCAGGCCTTTAACGAATGAATTGACAGAGTTACTAACAATCAGTTTAAAACGAATTTTTTATGTGAATTGCAGAACACGTGTTCATACAAATACTGATTTACACATATATTATTATTATTTTATTTTTTTTAAAATTATATTTATTCAAGAAAATTTTTTACAATGTGTGACATAGGTACATATATATATTTCAATAGTAATAAGATAAAAGATATTATGATATGATTAATATTTATTATTTTTCAATGTTCTCCCATAATAAGCAATTGCTTGTTTGTATGGGATGAGGTATTATTTGTTTAGATTCTTAGATTTATTTTATTTTCTAAATTTTAGTTTTTTTTCTTTTATTTATTTAAGTTTTTTTTTTAATTTAGTTTAGGTTTTCACTATATTTTTTTAATTGTATTTTGAATTCTTTGAAACAGTATATATAGGTATATATATATTTATAAATTTGGATTTACGCCCAGCCGGGCTTTTACGTGGAATTTATGAACAGAATATACCTAGTGAGCTATCGAAAATTTTACAATTTTTTTTAAAGTTTGATACAAAAGTAAACTGATAAACTGAATATAAAACATATGAGAAAAATTAGATATAAATTTTAAATAATTAACCAGAATCATCATTTAAAAAGGTTGATAAATCACTAAAATGGAAATCCAATAATCAGAAGATTTATTAATTTTTATCTGTTTTCATTGTATACCCACGTTATATTATTTTCATAGTAGGTATGTAAAATTGTACCCGCTCGGATTCATACTGTGAGTTTTATCCAGGTTTTGGTGGTGGAGACGTCAGCATGCTGCGTGGCTCTCCAGCCGGACTCTCTCGATCCAACTAACGCTTTGCACCTGAGTGGGAGGGATAGATTCATACGTCACCCCTGGACACACTGACCCTAGATTCCTACCCACCCCTTTTTCCTTCTGAGAACTTCCTCTCCTTCCTTATTCCCTCTACCCTCTAAACAATACCCTCTACACATCATCCCCAAAGATGACATAGGTCCCAAGGGAATTAATTTGTTTGAGGACCTATTGTGTGGAGTTCATGTAAAAAATTATAAATAAAAATCACAAAATTATAAATAATAGAAAATAATATCTAGGTATACATACTTAATAAAAAAACGGTTCCATGATAACTTAACACAGTGTCAATTCAATACACTTTTAAAAAGTGATATAAAGTCATTAGAAACGATGAAAAATTATTTTTTAACCTAACCTACATAATCCAGTTAATAAAGTTTTTGTTTCATCACTTTCCATGACTTTTTAAAGATGTGATGATATATCCGGTTACCAAAAGAAACACATGGAAGATTTTGATAAACGAATGAAGTAATTAATGATCTGATCTTCTGATCAGTACAATTCACAAACAGTAATCAAATAATATCCACGATAACACACATTATTTTATTATCTGTGCATACCTACTACGTAAATACCTAATACCTGAGGATGGGTTGTTTCAGAGAATTTGAATAATACATAAAATTTCAACGTTCATTTGCGAGTTCTGTGAATGTCCTATTCAAATTCTGATATTTTATAATTACATACAAGTTACTTAAAAGAACTTGAAAAAAACTTTGACGTAACTTGAAAATTAACTTTCAAATTTGAAGAATGGTTCGAATTCTCTGAAACAACCCGTCCTTAATATTTATTTTGCGCCTAATACGGATACCACGATGTTTGAATTATAAATACCCGTAGGTCCTACAACCATTAAGTATTGATAGGTTCCTACGTACCTGCGTAGTTAATTATGATTAGAATTATTTCGTTAACATAATTGAACTTCAGTAAAAATCAATATCAATATTGAAAATTTCAATGTATTATTCTCACGAACAAGCTTTGCAGGTCTGCCATATATCCATACCTGTTCTGAATTAATTTAATCTTAGGATAAAAACCCCATTAATTACACACAAAATCGACAGATGCGAATGAAAATCGCATAAAATCTCAATAAATAACAATTTAATCGTATTCTGATCGCGCTCGGGAATCGAATCCGGTTTCTTAGGATCGGCAGGACTTTAAAGCTGGACCAATTGATCTATGCCTCCGTGGGAATGCAGGGATGGAGGGGGAAATGTGATTTGCATGTTTCTGTTGTGCATTTCCGATATGCAAATGTACCCGCTAAAGGGTAGACACTAGACACTAGGAAGCTGAGAGCAAACTGCATACATTTTGACTACCTGTTCGGAAGCCACTTTCTTTGGGGGTTTTGATATTAAATTAAGGGATGAAAAATTAAGAACTTGCTTCGCGGAAGAATATTGTGTTGTGCTTTGTTCTTTGACTATTTTTTAAATTCTTCTCACAAAAAATTACACATACTCAGCCATTAAATATTTTAACAATCTCCCTAAAGAAATACAAGCAGAAAAAATAATTTTTTTGAGTCGAAACTTAAAATACACTTTACCTCAAACCAATTTGGTTGTGTGGTATAATATTGTATGCAATTGAAAAAAATATGTGTACGAAATACATGCATATATTATGTACACAAGGAAGTTTATATTTATTTAAATATTTTGTAAAAAAATTGTTTTAGTAATTTTTAAAATTTAATTTAGCAATAATTAGAGTTATGCATTAATTTGAATATCTATGTTTATGGTAGTGTTTCCGAAATTATTTAATAGTATACAACTCAAGATGATACTCCCTCCCTAAACCCGAGTTATTCTCAAATAGGGAGTATTGATTAACACCGAGAAACGTATATAAAACAAAACAAAATATAGATTTCCACGAATGTGAAATTTATTGGAAATATTAAAGCTTAAAAATGTAATTAAAAAAAATTCCAAATACGTAAAACAACCTTGATTCGCAGAAGAACTTCTAATTCAGCACATACTAAGCCTAGACACTGGTAACCATCTGGTTTATTATTATTAAAAACTATAACTCTTCTTACCTGTAAAGTAGATAGGTACCTATCTCGAAGTATTTTAATTTTTTAGTGGAAAAATTATAACAAAGGAACATCCCTAGCATGGCGGGAGTAATGATAATAAAAATGTTAAATAATCAGTAGGGGAGGGCGGGGTTGGTTTTAACGGAGGTAAGAATTAACAAGCTGATTCCCGCCAAACATGAAGTGTCAAAAATATGATACTCGGTTTAGAAACAGTATATACACAGCCAAACGTGTCCTGACTTGTCAGATGCCAACCGGCCGTCGCTTGTAGTGGTTGTGCGCAGTGACCTTAGATTGACAGGTAAGCGAACTTTTTGTTCTTTACAATAAATTGATTTAAGATTTATTCATTCGCTGAATCAAGTTATAGTTTTATCATGAATCGAGCTCTATTTTATTGACAGTAACACTATATTATTTGATTGTAATTATTTTAACTAGTTTGTTTTCTGTAAATTATGAAGTAAAAAAAGTGACCTTGGGGCTAAAATTAACAAATTGAGTGGGGTAAGTATTAACGTGTTAATACTTAACCCGTTCATGAAATTATTATTAACATGCCTGATATTTACATAAGTATTTCGGAGGTTATTGGTCAAATATCACGCGTACCATCAAATGAGCCGGAATTTTCAAACGAATCAAGACCATCTACTAATAACAAGCCCGGACCATCAAATGAGCCAGGACCTTCAAACGAGCCAGGACCTTCAAATTTGCCAGGACCATCAAATACAAAGCCTACAGAAAGTTTAATATTGAAAGCATACGACAGCTTCCAAAAGCATCACCACGTCTTGACTCCAAACGCAAACGTTCAAGAAAATCAACGATCCTCACCGATACTCCAGAAAAATTGGCCTTAGAGGATGATGCCAAATTAAAGTTAACCAAAAAGATAAAAAATAGTCAGATGGAAGCGAAAAAACAAAGTCAAAGGCAAAGGAAAGGGGAAAGGTAAAGGCAAAGAAACCCGGAGAACAGAAGTGAAAAAGGTAAAGAAACATATTCTGCAGGATGACAGTTACGAAGAAGCCTGCTTCTGCTTAGTTTGCGCTGAGTCTTATAACGAAGACACATCTGGACTTGACTGGATACAATGTATTTTATGCAAAAGATGGGCTCATATCACCTGTGTTAGACGTGACACCAGAAAATACATATGCCTCAATTGTTTCTCGGATGATGAGGGATCGTATTCCGAATAACTATTGCCTACCATAAAAATATACTATCAATGTTCCAAACATAGTTCCTATCATAAAAATTACTGTTTCATTTCAAATAAATATGTCTTTAATATGAATGACTTTTACTTAATTATTTCATAGAATTTTAGCTTCTGTTAATAATTGCCCCTTGCGTTAATACTTGCCCCAGCTCCGTTAATATTTACCCCAGATACGGGGTATGTATTAACAAATGATTTTATTGGTTTTGATGACTCTGTCTCTGAAAGGACTTACCTAACTGATGATTTTTATTACTAATATCATAGCTGAATAACCAAAGCATGCTATGAATAAAAAAAAAAAGTTCATTATCATTGAAAATATAAACAATATTACAAAATTTGTTAGTACCAGCCCCGCCCTCCCCTACAATTTTTTTTGTATGAAATAACAAAAATTACGTTTTTTTAAATAACGAAAAAATCAAAAACAAGAACAAATTCATAAGTTGGTAGGTGGATGAACTTCCATACCTAAATAAAAAGACATGCAATTAAATACAAAGTCTTTCACTATTAAGACTTTTGCTATCGAAACGAAACATCAAACCACAAAGTTTTTTATTTCACTCCTACAAAAAAGCTAGGTAGGTACACAACTGTAACATAATCATAAAAAATAAATTACACAAAATTTTATAGTTGGCTAGGTAACGGTAAAAATAAATTTAATAAAACTTTACAAAAAGATTATAAATGATTTACACTAGCAAATATCATAATATAGGTGCCTACATCATTAAGACAAATAAAACATTTGAAAAAATTTTTTTTGGCCATATATAATATCACCAGTCTAAATTTAATTTTTTTATTGTTCTTTAAAGTTTAATCCCGTCAAACTACAATTAAGCAGTTTGTCAACTCAATTACATAAATATTAAAAAAATCTTCCCAACACTTTCTTTGCATTTTTTCACACAACAATGTGTTATTTTACACTCGGTACAGCCATTATGCTAAACGTTTCGAGTTATTGTGCGGACATCACCGTCGGAGCAGCTTACGGTAAATTCGATGAAGCGACAGTGGATTAGCGATTGCGATTTCATGGTCGTAAACCTGACCTTTTACGAGGCGAATTAGAATAACCCTTCAAGGGCTTGTGAGTACACATTGCACATCGCACGGGCATGTGAATCTTGCGGTGCACTTTGTGAAGAGTAATGCTTTTATTTGGTACTAAACTGGATTATTATTTATTGGTACTTTGGTAAGGACGTTATGACGTACCAGTGATAGTTCCGATGTGACTTCTCCCCCTATATGTTCATCGTTTATCTACAGCGCAAGAGACAGTAAAGAGAGGTGACGCAAAAAATGCTATTATTTATTTTTTAAATAGTTTACTCGAGAATGTATCCTTTCGAATGCAATTTTTAATTATTTAAATTTAATTTTAATTTAAATTTTTGTTTTTAATCAATAAATGAATTAATTACTTATAAAATTGTATTTATATTGGGTTTCTACATTTTGAGAGATTTGAATACTACTCTTCCATAGAAATGTTAGCTTGTGTTTGGAAGAGGAGAGCACAGTAAATCAATGTAGTTATTTATAAGTACTTAATAATATGATAAGTATTACTTTTTATAGTAAGTACATTGCATTGAGAAAGTAAAAAAATAGTTGCATTATATGTTTGGTAGATGTGATATACAGGGTTTTCCAATAAGAGGTGTTATTTTGAATAGCCCGCTATTTCGGTAGATGTTTATTTTGAAGCTGTCATTTTTTGACATTTGACAAGAAGAAACTACGCCATTAATAAAAATGGAATGATACACGCTTCAACAACGCATTGAAATTATTAAAATTCACTTGAGTGTATCAAATGCAAATCATCTTCAGTGATGAGGCCCATTTCCACCTCGGTGGCTTCGTCAACAAGCAAAATTGTCGCATCTGGGGCTCGGAAAATCCAAGAGTTATTGTTGAAAAACCTTTCTATTCTTAACGTGTGACTGTTTGGTGCAGTTTATGGTCCGGCGGAGTCGTTGGACCTTACTTTTTCGAAAATGAGGCTGGAGCAACAGTTACGGTGAATGGATAACTATCGAGAGATGATTAATGATTAACTACAAGTATAAGGTTAAAATAAATAGAGCGAGAAAATATGTTACAGGAGGACAGGAGTTAGAGTTGTAAGCTAGTTGTAAGACATGAGGTAGAGTTGGGGGGAGGGGTATGGGATACGTGGGGAGAAATGGACCATTTGAAAATTGAACTTTTAGTTAATAATTTTTGTTTATTCGATAACATTAGATAGTTAGTATTTTTAATGCATTTAAACTAAAGGCGCAAGCATATAATTTTATTTCATATATTTTTTATGTAGAACATGCAAGCCGGTATTCCTATTAAAATAATTTTCAGTAGCTATTAATCAGGTGTTAAAAATTATTTGACGTATATAATTTGTTAAATCTAATAAAGTTGTTGAAAATAAAATAGCTTTTTAATTAAGTATAATTTTAAGCCACAAAGTGTTTTCTTTCTTCGATAACATAATAATATAATACCTATTAAATCCTGTACATAAATATACTTACATCTACAAATATATTATTTTAAGCAAAATTTCATCAAACATTTCACTCTCTTCAATACGTATTGATCTAATTACGAATTCCATAAAAATACTACACAATGGCAACCAGATTATACCTGCGTTATAGAAAGCCAAGGTGATCCAAAATAGAAGGAAAGGGTTGACGCATGTCTTAGGGTACCTTCCATCCCTTACATAATATTCAAATATCTTCAACCCTTAAGGTCTAGATTCTACTTTCATAGAACCGTTCAATGACAGATGCAGAACATATAAGACACGTAGAAAGCATCAAATTCCTGAATCTCATTATTTGGTCCATACAACTTATGCATCTCATTTGGTTTAGAAAGAATATTTAGTGAATTTTAGCTTACGGACTCCGAGATTACATGATTGTCACATTTAAGGATTTATGGTTTTTAATTCGTGATTTGTATGAGATTGTATTCGATTTTATATGCTAATTCGTCGGTGGGATATTGGACTTTGTATGGGCATTTCGACCAGCGATTATTTTGAATGTTGTATAGAATATTGATTTATTTTTTTATTTCAAGTAAATCGAAGTAGCTAACAGGATTTAGTTAGTATTTGTGGGAACGATTTATGGCAGGTAGTAGATTAGGAACGAAGTTAAGATCAATATGTGCTGTATATACACAAGTATACACAGAGTGATAAATACTCTCAGTGTCGCCCTGGTGTAAAACCACCATTAAGAAACCAATTGAAAGGTAATTAAATGACTTGAGACTTATTTGGTGACCTGACCTGAATTGCCAGGAACTTCTTAACCTTCATCTGACAGCCTCACACGGAGAAAAATGAGTATGGCCTTTTTATCAAGATACTATAAAAAATGCATGATCATTTCCCAATAAAATATTGGTCATTCAGAATATATCTGAACACGTGTTCACACAGGTGCCCTTGTCCGAATAAATATTATGTACGAATGCGAAACTATTATTTTGAAGAACACGTGTTTCGACTTCCTCATAACATATTCGTGCTTTGCTGATAGTTTGTTATAAAATTTGTCAAATAAATTTTTCAAGTTTAGCAGGAAAACGAATAATTTGATCAGATTTTTAATAAATTAACAATATTTCATATGAGAAAGTTTTCTTCGTGTATAATATAATTACAGCTATAAGCTGTTGGTACTCGTTTCCCCACAGGGGAAGGCAGAGCGAAGCGACCGCCAAAAACCTCTGTTTAAGCACACACTCCTTGTTTTAGTCACATTCATACATCGTCTCATACAAACCCTTCTGTTTTTTTGTCCTGATAAAAGATCACAGTTTTTTTCCTGAAATTACGTTATGTAAGTTAAGTGACCAGATCTGAAGAGTAAGGTTAACCGATCTATATCCTTCCTCTCCCCATTTTTGATTGTTTTGTGTCAAGGGATCAACGAATCTAATCTAATTAGACGATTACGTCACAAAAATATATTTGCGGGTGTCAAGTGAACAATGATTAAACAAAAAGGTCATTTATCAGATATATCAGATATCAACAAACTGAAACTCAAACTGAAATTATACTTGTCAGGAATAATTAACTAAATAATTGCCTGTTTTTCCCTTTCTTTATATGTATTATCAGTTCATATTCATCTCTACTTTATTTAGATGTTTTAAATTACTCTCTTAATCGCTCAATATTAGGTATGTAACAGAATCCTATATATGTACACCTACACATATAGATAATCCAGAAGTTTCAAATGTTCCTATTATATATAAATATTTACCTATTGCATAATGTTATTCTATTTTCCTTATAATTAGTGTAACTCGCTCACCAAGCACAAGAACCAGTTTCTTCTTTGGTGAGATTGCGATTATAAATATATTTTGTACCGATGTTTAATTTATAATTTATATAATTAAATTTATATTATCAGCATCGGTGCGATAACTATATATATAATCCGTAGAGAATCCTGACTGCTTCCTGTAAATATCTGTATGTAGGTTCTCCTGCAAGTCTCCCTCCAAATGTTTATGCCCAATGATACGATGGTGAATTCCACGCTCCGTTTAAGGTTAATTTAATATTTTGTAGGCTTTTTGTCTCAAGCCCGTTACAACATCGATCAGATAAGAGCTTTTAATTCAATTTTAAATATTTGAACGTATTTATGATAAAGTGAGTAAGTTTGTGTTTTTCTTTTTCTTAAACTGTGTCATATGATTGACCAATATTGAAAAAAAAGTTTATATGAGGTTGAGTCACTTGTTGACAGTTATAGCACAACGTGACTCAGCGGCTTTGGATGTTTCGTGACAAATACAGCACTGTGGCCCGAGTAGTTACAGTATTTTGGTGGTTGCTTTATCTCCCATTCGAACTGATGGCTCAAAAATCTGTAAAGATACAAAACACCTAACAATTATTGCATCCACACTGGTAGCTTTATATCCGATGAAATATGAAATGCATTTTAAATTAACATGACCTTTAAAAGGCTGTCAAATAATATCAAAAATCATCTCACACAGCCACAGATAGAAATCTTTAAAAAAACTGAGTGTTTTGTTATCTATGCAAATAATATAACCCATCTCCATTGTGGGACGAATCTGTGATATATTTTGATACGCCTTTCGGCGACGGATCGAATATCACGATGTATCACGCGGAGAAAGGCTCTATTCATATTTGGGGACATTCTGCACTTCCGGACATGTGCCACGGATATGCAAATCAGGCCGGAAGTACAAAGGATGTGAGGAGTCGACTCTCACTGGGCTCTCGGTTCTCTCGGCAGCAAAGGGTAAGAGATATGTTTAAATGAGAGGCTACAGGCATGAAATAAGGTAGATATAGATAGATGTAACAAAAAGCAAACAATTAAATTACCTGAAGATTCACTTCCAGGGCGAAGGGGTAAGTTTTGACTCCGGGCCTACAGTACAGGTTTTAGGTTTAAAACTTTTCTGAATAAATAAAAAAAAATATATATAAATAAATTTTATAAAAATGTTATATTTTCAAGTAGTTAAGTTAATAACGTGATCTTCAAGATAAAAAATAAAACGTTGAATGAAAAATAAATTGAAATTATCTAGTTTTTTAGTAATCTGTTATGTTTCTATTTTCGATACTGATAATTCGTGGTAAAATTCCATTATAATAATAAAGTAAACGGTTTTACAACTTTTTTCCACCATATTATATTTTTTACCTTAATCGTTTGATCCTGTTAAGCCCATCTTCACACTGATACAAATATTTCTTAATCTATGGCTTATATACATAATAGATTTGGGGGAAGAGGTAACAGGGGGTGTCATACAATAGGTTTATTCAAATTATTTGGATTTTCTTATCTTCCTTGTCGCAAATCTCGTTTTAACAGTATAACCAATAATTTGAAGAGATTCCTAATAAATTATCATACGATACTCATTTTTCTCCCTGCGAAGTAAGGTAAAAGTGAGCTTACTTGGGACACATGGACACACTCACACACACTTATAACCCCTTATCAAAAGCACTATTCTTTGTAGGTTTAAACATTATTATTTACAATGCACCCCTGCATTTCACCTCTGAAGTCATAGGTGCAGCTCAAATGGCAATTTGATTCCACTCAAAGAGAGGGGTCAGTGAATAGGTAACTTTTGTCCACGACTGTACACAGTGCAAAACGCAGAACGTTGATTTAACCCATTTCTTATGTGTCTATGTTACTCGTGTATTCATGACAGAATCTAATTCAATCCGCTAATATGGAAACTGATTTAATCAACATCTTTTCAGTAGGTAGTTTTGAGTAAATAACTAACCAACCACACCATCGCGCATATCTCTATCTTAGCACAAAGTTCTTGCATCATTAACATTCATATGCACAATATACCATTTTATTATTCTGACTTGACATGACACTTAGGTCGATAAATTGGTAGTAATTATTATGGTTTTAGAAAATCAGTTCAAAACATCATAATCGGAAAAGCAGCTAGCTATATGAAACTAATCACAAACTGAACAAAGACAGCTAGCTATTTGACGAAAATCATAAATTGAATAGAGGCAGCTAGCTATTTGACAAAAATAATAAATTGAACAGAGGCAGCTAGCTATTTGACAAAAATCATAAATTGAATTGAGGCAGCTAGCTATTTGACAAAAATCATAAATTGAACAGAGGCAGCTAGCTATTTGACAAAAATCATAAATTGAACAGAGGCAGCTAGCTATTTGACAAAAATCATAAATTGAATAGAGGCAGCTAGCTATTTGAAAAAAATCATAAATTGAATAGAGGCTGCTAGCTATTTGACAAAAATCATAAATTGAATTGAGGCAGCTAGCTATTTGACAAAAAACATAAATTGAATAGAGGCAGCTAGCTATCTGACAAAAAATCACAAATTGAATAAATTATGAGGAACCATTCTTTATATAATTCTGAACCCATCACAATAAAAAATATAATGAAATGTATTAATAATAATAGTAAATATTGTACTATCTTAATTTTTTAATAATTAACAAATATTGAAAACGATATCATCACTGGGATCGCACGTGCTGAGGATTTTATTTACATATTTAGTAAAAAAATGTAGTATGAATAAGATTAAGTAATTTTAAATATATTATGTAGTGTTTTTTCTGAAATAATTATAAATATATTATGTGGTGTTTTTTTCTGAAATAATTATGAATATATTATATGTTGTTTTTTCTGAAATAATTATAAATTAAATAATAACTCGGGCATGTGCCTAGCATGGTGGTCGAAAAATCCTAAATGCATGTAATAAATAATTTCAATGAATAAAGAAACATAAAAAAATAAATAAATTATGTGTTGTTTTTTTCTGAAATAATTATGAATATATTATGTGTTTTTTTTCTGAAATAATTATGAATATATTATGTGTTGTTTTTTCGGTAATAATTATGAATATATTATGTGTTGTTTTTTCTGAAATAATTATGAATATATTATGTGGTGTTTTTTTCGGAAATCGTTATGAATATATTATGTGTTGTTTTTTCTGAAATAATTATGAATTAATTATGTGGTGTTTTTTAGTGCAGTTGAATGGTTTCGATTTCAGTCTGCCTTTGGTGTCAGTAATACTAAGTTTATTTCAGTGCGAAAAAATAAGTCATACTGCTTATCATCTTTTTTGGGAAAAAGCAGTAGGTACCTACCTACGTTAAAAATTGAAATAAAGGTAATTTTTTACTATCGTTTAGATTTTATTTTTCCAAATTCTGGCACAGCGCGGCGTGCGCAAGTACACTTGATTTGGTCATTGTTTTGTTATTTTGAAATTTATTCTTTTAAAATGATACCTATATAGTATAACTGCGGCACTTTTCTGAGGAGTAGATACTTTCAGTATCGTCCTGATGAACGACCACCATCAGAATCAAAATGTTGCTTTAAATGTTCGATGTTCGGTGGCCAGATACTTTCAAACCCACTACCTTCAACCTAACAACTAACCCCAATTGGGAATGGCAAACCGATTGAAACGGAGAGGTAAACCACAAATTTACAGGCAGACGAAATGAAAAACAGCCGACTTAAAACAAGACTGCTACTCGCTACAGTCAATTAACTAATAACAAATAATTAACAGTCTTAATCTAAAGATTTCTCATAAAAGTTTTGCATTTTTACTTCAGCAATTAAATCGAGCCTCGTGTTGGCCATTTTATTATTAAACGATAAGTGTTTTTTTCTGTCCATAAAGACATAATACATTTCTGTCCATAAGGATATAAAACTATTAACGATTTTCCATTCTCCTACACAATGCAGATCCTCAAATCGGGGACTTAGGATCACAGGGGCCTAACTACAAAACTGGTGTTTGTAATGCCATAATCATATTTATTAGTGACACGAAGCTCTATCTCGCACACACAGCCGTTTAAGAAATACAGTTGGGCATATCAGTTTGGCGTACAGTTGGGAACATGAGCATGCAAATCTTTATTTACGTTTATCTCAAAAATGTGTTTTTAGATAGGCCCCTGTGGTCCTAAACCTCCGTAATTATTGATCTACCATTGACCCAAAAAAAACAATGTTCAACAAACCAACAATTGAAAGCATTCTTTGTCAAACAGACTTGCACCTATTTGAAAAACTTTCACTAACCTATATAAACAATTTTTTCACAAAAAAATTGATGGTGGTGTTACATAAATATGCATTGTACCTTTTCAAAATATTGTATTCCCCTGAGTTATAGATTAAATAATGGAGAAAGTCGAAGATGATAATGTATTATTTTGTAAGAAGACGTGTAATTTGATACTTGTCGGGTGTTCAATGTTGAATATAACTATTTGAATGGATCGTTTGAGAATAAAAAGGGACCAGGTGCGATGAAACGAAGGTGAAAGGGTTAAGTTTGATATTTTAACGATAAAAAATGATTGTATGAAAGTAAAACTGTGGTATGGACAAATAAAGTTAAGGTGATACATTTAAAATTCCGAAAAATGACATTTGTGATAATTTTTTTACCAGCACTTTTGTTGCACAATATTGAAGGTAATATAAATAAACATTTGAGCAAAAAAAACTCTTTTCTTAATAGGTAAGGAAACGAACTGGTGCAACATACCGATATTTTTTTTGTTATGGCGCACAGTAGTCTTAACTGCTCGGAGTCTATGGTATTCCTATTTCCCTTATGTTGAAAGACAAAAAATATACATTTTCTTTGACAGATGCGGTACTTTTACTCCAAAGAGGACGCCCTGAGGAAAATATTCCTCAGGGGCTACGTCTCTGGGGATACTGTGTGGAGGGTCTTTTTAGGAATGGGAGGAATTTTGGGAAGGAAAAAGGTTTGTGGGTTTGGTAGGAATCTCTGTAACACTGTGTAATTTTCCTAATTTCTGTGTGTAACACTATTTTTCTCTATTACTATTATTGAATGAAACACTTATTTCGTGGATAAGAGATAAGCCGCCATAGCTCAGTGGTCAGAGCTGTCGACCGGAAATCGAAAGGACACGGGTTCAAGTTCCGTTGGCGTCATGTATCTTTTATCAGGAGATTTTTCAATGTGGATGAGTGTTTCAGGCTAATAATTATTGCTTATAAAATAATTGTTACCCTTTGTGCTATACATAAAAAAAATCTTGTCTTAAACATTAGTTTACCAAAAAAATAATAATTACTAATTTTCTCATTTTATATATCTCTGAAACACAATTTTTTTGTTATTAAATTTAATTTGGGGAACTACATTTTAATTTTAAGTTTTTTGTACTTATGTTTGAAAATATTTTTTTATTGCTTTAATTATTCGTGAAGGTTTAATCACCTGCTGCCACTTCGTTTAAACAAAATGCACTTTTTCTAATTTTTCTGCATTACACAATTTTTTTCTCAAATTTTTTACTGTCTCTCGAAGATATTTGAATCCCATGCTACCACGATATTTAGCAGAGAAAAATAAAAGCTCATGCGTAACTGACCTAGTACCTTTTGGTTCTAGACCATTAAGCACGCGCTCTGTCTCTCTTGCACTTGCCTAACTAAAACTACGGCCCATTGGGTAGATATTGGATCACGAAACACGTCTACATGGCATTTCTTGTGTTCTTCTTTATCATATGGTTTCATCCATAATCATGCATGCATCAATTTCTAGCACATCTTTCTCGTCTTTATCAGTTTGCACATTCCATCTGTTATTAAAATATTGTTTAGTTCCAGTCTGCAGACATCTGATATTAGATAGGTAGTCGACACTATGCAACTCATCAATTGATATATAAACTTCCTTGTTAATAACAATTTTAATTGAACGCGATGCTGGCTTTGGAATGAAACACGATAGATTGAACATTGTTGAACTAAATTTTACTTCTTTATTGCGGGTAGTTTGGGACTCGAACTAAAGCAAATTCTGCGTTCAATTGTTGAAATAGTTTTCTCTGCTGACGGTCAAAACCGGAGTAAATACTAAAACATTAAAATATCACGTAATAAGGTACCTGAAGTCACTATTCGATGGCGTCTAGTTTGATAGATTCTCCTATGAGGTGATTGCAAGGCTACCCCATTCGTCGGGTAGAAATTTTTTCCTTGTTCTACCGCTATTTAAATGGATTATGCTCCCAAGAACTAAGGTTATTTACCCAATTGGCATCGATGCAGCGACCAAATTTCTACGTGGTTAACAGTCACATACCTGAGATGTTGAATGTTTAGCTGGCTTCCGTGTTTCCCCCCTACTACGACACGCGTCTCTTCAAGACCCAGGTAAACTCCTTACCTTTCTTATAAAGACCCTCCACAGAGCATCCTCAACTATGACACAGATGAAGTTCTAAATTCTTTCATTAGGGACTAATACAAATAATATATTCAATTGGAGTACCGCGAAATGAATCCCAATTGCTCAAAGTGAGACTAAGAATTACACGGAGAAAAACTAGTATTTATAAAAATCCTGTTAAAAACATTACATACAGTACATTCATAATACATCGAAACACGTCTTCATGCATCTGCATTTGTCCGAATAGTACACAATGATGAAATGCAGAATTTTTATGAACGCGTATTCCGACATCGTCATAACACATTAGTGTTTTACTGAAATGATTCGCTATAGGCCTTCAGTCCCGTTTTTACCGGAATACGAATAATTCAAATAGATTCTTAATAAATTAGCAATTACCTACTTAGCAACCTGACTATTCAGAGCTGGCCATTTCAAGCTACCTTTCGGTCATGTCACGAAGGCCATCTGACTAAAAACGACACCAAAAAGCATCATCATATGTCCTGTGAGGTCTCACCTAGTTTGTCACATTTCTCTGGACGTGTAGGAACTATTGTTTATTTAAAATTAACTCTTTTAACATACCCAGGCGCCGATGGTGGATTATTTTTATGGACTAATTTAACGAGAATATATTGCGATAATTACCAATGACGATGATGCATACGCCACTGACTAACCATTGTAAACAATGCCGCCATGTTCATTATTTGCTTATCAATTAAAACTCTAGAATATTTAAATTGTTTATTCATTGTTTCCGGGTTTTGGAGGGATTTAATAGAGGAATTAATGATGGTATCCTGCATATAATATTACTTTGTAAACAACTGATCTAGTTACAATGTATAAATATACGTAGATAATATCATTATTCCCACTAACTAAGCCTGTGACAGACCACGTTATATTTTCGTGGCTTGGTATATTTCAGCATATCGCTAGCCATACATTCCCATTGGGATTGTATGGCGAGTGTTATGTTGAAATAGGCCAAGCCCACAGACATAGGAATTAATATACGAGAAGATAATGGCGAGGGGTAAAATCAACTGTTGAAGAACGAAGGGAGTAAGGCTGACTGTGATTCGTCAATAAATCAATCTGACAGTAAATAGGCATCTCGCATTATAATATCACCATTTAGTTCTTAAAAGTAAAATCTGCTTTTGAATGAATAGACATTTCTACATGGGAGCGCAAATTACTCGCCACGTTATGAACTAATTTGCGAAGTCCAAATTCGGCAAAGTAAGGCAGCTTTTATTTTCAGAGTCGTAGTTAGTTTCAGAGTATTTAGTTAAGACACTTTTACAAATGTCTCATAATTTACTTACCCCAGTAAACAACGATGAGCACACTTGAGAATCGCTACATTGTGATGTGATAGTATATGTTTCTAAAACTGATCCATATAATACGGTGTGAATAAGCTTAAAATAAAGTAAAATAATGCTTACTTATGGAATGTAATACGACAATTGGGTTTATTCTCTTTTTCACATCTATTTTTACAAGTTTTCATATCACAAGTCAACATTTTGCCGTGTTATTTCGTAAAATGAACCGATGATGCCTCGACCATAGTTCGCACAAGAATGATGACGTCACGTTTTCAAATTTCACTTGAGGCCATATGCGAGCCCAGCCGGCTCAATGGAACCGGTATGGGGAGTGGGGATAATACGCTTTTAATCACTTAGGGCAGGTCTACTAATATTCATATGTCTATGGCCAAGCCATATTTCGTCAGCCCCATTAATGTGAATGACTATATTAAGGAAATGTTAAGTGGAAATACGTGATAGTTATGGAAACATTTCAATAAATTTTGTATTTGTTAAGTACGTTCCGTTTTGGGTTCAAGATGGTGGCCGTTTTAATAGTTCGTGAATTGTGTTTATTTGGAATTTCTTATTAGCATTTTTTTTAATATAATTTTAGGTAGGTACCCATGTGTCCTAATAAATTAAGAAAATGAATTATCATTTTTTTTTTATTTTGAAAAATAACATAAAACATAGCTACTATATTTTTTAATTAAGTAAGTAGATATTTAGGTACCTACTTTGAAATCTTGTGATTTAAGGGGAAATTTTTTGTTTTGTTTTATTAAATAAAAGAAAATTAGTAACACACTTTTTTGGATGCAAGGTCTTCTGTTCACAACACTCTAAGGACGGGTTGTTACACAGAATTCGAACAATGAATTTGAATTGATATTCAAGTTCTGTGAATGTTCTATTCATGTTCTATTATTATATAATTATTGACCAGCTGCTTCACAAAACTGAGAGTAACAGAACTTTGGTAGAACATTCACAGAACTTGAAAATCAACTTCATTAGTGAAAATAGGGCTAAACAGAATAAAGTACGGCAGTTCTGAAGGTTGTTGCAATTACTCAGTTGGTAGAGTACCGATACGTGTTTTTCAGGAATTTTCAGCGCTCATTATAATTGGAATTGTTAGGACGGGTTGTTTCGCAGAATTTGAACAATTCATAAAGTAATTTTCAAGTTATGTTAAGATATCATTATTGGCCAGTTGTTTCACGAAACTGAAATAATAACAGAACTTGAATAGAACTTTCACAGAACTGGAAAATTTTCTTCGAAATTTAATGAATTGTTAAAAATCTATGAAACAACCCATCATTAATTTATATTATTCGAATATTTCACATCACCACAGAACCTAGGTACAAGATACATGTATTGGAACACGAATAAAATTCTAATATTTCTCCGGCATAGAATGATAGGCTTCTAGATTTAAAAAAAGCTACTTTTAAAATTCGAACTCCCATAAATCTAAAATAAAATCAAACCGGCCAGTACAATGTAAAGCCTCCCACACACGTGGCTGTTGTAATTCCTTGTTTAGATAATATACGGCCGCATTGTCGTCCTGAGGTAGGTGCCCTTTGGCCACTCTTTGATTGGAAACCCTATAAATAATACAAATAATAAGGCTGGAGCTCCCTGGAAGGTAGCGGACCTCTGTGACGTCACAATGGATCTGACCTCTGTAAAAAAAGAAAACCAATGAAGCATTATTTAAAAGTTTTGTTGTAATTTACTCGAGTGAGAGAGCGGCGAAAAAGTCGCTGAACACAAAACCTATTTCCCCCAACCAAACATAAAATAATATAATTAGTTTTTAAATGATATAATTACATCACTATAAAAAATATATTACAATTATATAAATAAATTTGTATAATTTTCAAATAGCTACAATAATTAACATCTATTTTTCGTTTGTTTTATTCTCTGCTCGTCTCAATTGCTTAGTTAAGTTCACTTCCCGCAGAATCCTTTCTTTTGTTTTCTTCACATTGTTACTACATTTTCATACGTCATACGTTCGTCTCTCCTGGATACACTGATCCTTTTTCCTTACCAGAACATCCTTTCCTTAAAAAGACTCTACACACAGTATCCCCAAAGATGTCATAGGCCCTGAGGAAAATATTTTTTCTCAGGGCCTCCTGTGTGGGTTATTGTAAAAAAAAACTATAAAAAAAAATTTACTTAAAAAATTATCTAATAGATTTTAACACTTTATTTAACACCACATTGTAAATATATTGTTACCATGTCTACACAATATTATCATGTACATAAAAACTTCTACTCACCTAAAACAATAACAAAATATCTAAAACATGCGAACAACTCAGCACAGGTTCTCCTACTGAGGTGTTCGCAAAATATTAATACTTTAATACCATTTACATACAGTTACAGATTTTACATTCTAGTAGGTACCATGTTTTATAATATCAGAAAAACAGTTTTCGTATTATTTATTTATTTATACTGGGTTTTTACAGACGTTCTCACTTACTTGAGAACAATCCAGTTATAAAAACTCAGTTAACATACAAACACGTACAACAATTACCAAAATCTACTAAGCCATACACTCTTCTATATACTACAGGGTTTTCCAATAAGAGGTGTTATTTTAAATAGTCCGCTATTTCGGTAGATGTTACTTTTGAAGCTGTCATTTTTTGACATTTGACAAGTAGAAACTACGCCATTAATAAAAATGGAACGATACACGCTTCAACAAGCTGGAAGCTCTATTTGGAATCCACATTACTGCAAATATGAAAACATTGTAGAATCCATTAAAAAAAAATGCTAAGAATGTTATCCTTCAAATGTGGATTACATGACCATCATATGACGTACGTCGTGATCACTTCAAGATTGATACACTTAAAACTAGAAGGCTGATCTCATATGTTTACATAAAATTATTCACGGTCAACTTGATACTACATTATGTTTTAGCAATATTAAAATAAATGTCCCCAATTCGCATTGTTTAAGACGCCATAATATTTTTCACCTGAATACATTTATAAATAATATCGCCTACTTTAGCCCTCTGACCCAGATGTGTCGACTGTATAACAAGATAGAGTGTGCTGAAATAGATATTTTCGTCGATAATTTGTACGGATTCAGAAAAAAGTTCCTGGCGCTATTAAAAAATATTAGCTAATTCATTGTGTCAATTTTCTCTCTATGCATACCTCTCGTATTTCTTATGCCTCTTACAACTTGTAATAATGTATAATGTAATGTATAATGTAATGTGTTACTTGAGCGAGCTTGTATATGATTGTGTATTTTATTTTTATTTTTTTGATGTTTTTGTTTTCTAATTGTATGTATCTGTATTTAATTTTTTGTATCTTTATTTAATTGTAGATTTTTGTAATTGTACAATAACTGAGTTTTTATAAGTGGATTGTTCTCACGTAAGTGTGATCATCTGTAAAACCCAGTATAAATAAATAAATAAACAACGCATTGAAATTATTAAAATTCACTTGAATCAAATGCAAATCATCTTGAGTGATGAGGCCCATTTCCACCTTGGTGGCTTCGTCAACAAGCAAAATTGTCGCATCTGGGGCTCGGAAAACCCAAGAGTTATTGGTGAAAAGCTTCTCTATCCTCAACGTGTGACTGTTTGGTGTGGTTTATGGTCCGGCGGAGTCATTGGACCTTACTTTTTCGAAAATGAGGCTTTAGCAACAGTTACGGTGAATGGATTGCGCTATCGAGAGATGATTAATGATTTTTTATGGCCGGAATTGGATGGTATTGATCTGGACAACGTTTAATTTCAACAAGACGGAGCTACGTGCTACACAAGCAACGAAATCATTGATCTTTTACGATTGAATATCAAAATGACACCTCTTATTGGAAAACCCTATATATACCTGTCAACTGAATGCGCGGTGATAGAAATAAATACATGTTTATTTATGTGCTATACATATAAACATACTTTGTACATTAATATTTAACAGTGTTAGGATTTAAAAAAAATTATTGACTAAATTTGAGACTAAAAAAAAAACATAACTATATAATTAAAAACAATTCCAATAAAGTACATCTACTTAATTTATCCTTGTTTATACTTTGACGTGGAATGGGTATCAATAATATCAATAAGAGGAGGTGACATAAATGAAGTTGTTTAATTATGTAATAAGTATTCACTACCTTTAGACTCACAGCATAATCCAATTGGGGTTGCCATAGTCTCACTGGTTCCAGACGGTTAGGAGCAGTTGAGACTTTTGTGCGGTTTGACATAAAAAATAAAATAAATAAAAAAACATAAAACATAATATCCCATGAAGCCATAGAGCTATAAGATTAAAGGTGGTATTGCTTACTAATATCTCGTCGAAACGTGTTCCACAATTAGAATGCGGTGCGAGTAGACCGTATTCAGTAGTTTTTAATAGAGCGTTGGGAGTCAAATGAAGGTAAAAAGTGGAACTTATTTCTTAGCCTTACGTCTCATTTAAAAATAACACATCAATGATTTAAGCAGACTTTAAAATGATATTAAATGGTTTTGTTATTCAAGAATTGAAAGTAAATTCATAAATGGGAAAAAAATACCTGAATAATATATTTTTTTAAAAACGATAAGTAATCAAATTAATTTTATTTGTATGGAAAGAAATATAAGTGCCCAATATAAAATGATTTTAAGTATTTAATTATTTTAAAAAAAAATAATTTCAGATTACGATAGTAGAATTTTTTATCTATTTTACTTGCGTTAGGCGTAGTAATATACATTTTTCTTTAATTTTTAAATTTATTTTTATCATATTTTCATATCTTTAATAAAATACTAATTGTGTTATTCTTATCATAAATTTCTATATTTTCGTATAATATCTTTCCTATTCTATTCTATCTTTAATTTTCCTAGTGAGAAACGACAATTAGTTATTGGAAGATAAGTAAAATAAAGTATTCCATGGCATCATAAAGGGGTATTTTCATAAACTATAAATACCGTTAAAAATGTGTGGAAGATTTTATGTTATTTTTTCTGATTCTGATCATAGCATTAAGAATGCGTAATTTTAATATTTTCATTCATAATCATCGTTTTGAAAAAAAAACCGTACATTCTGAAACGGTTCCAACCGGCTACAACGTCATTATGACATAAAAACGCCACTGGTTGGTAAGACGGCTGTTGACCGGCGTCAGACGCCGAATTCACGAATAAAAACAAACATGCCGTTTTGGTGGCAATCGAAAATGGAAATCGCTATAGAAAATGTAGTCGTCAACAAAAAAAATAAAATAAATGTACCTACATTATCGTAAGTATTGTATAAATTTTTTTCGAGATTCAAAAACATAGCGAAAATTCCCTATTATTATTGTCTGATTTAGGTGGCAAAGACGAGAGGGGGAGGAACGGATAGAGTTGGGAGTACCTGGCTATTCAAAACGGGATAACTCCGAGTTACCTATTCTTAAACCTTTCTACTCATGGTTTCACCCAAACCTTCGTAATTTGAATTGACAGAAAGGGCTATTTTGATCCTACGTTTGAATCGTATTCATGCACCGTCAAGATCGATAAAATTATAAAAAAAAAAATTCTGTCACAGTTGCCTTTTGAATAAATTCTTTTTCGCCTTTGTATACGGTGAAAGCTAAAATCAATTTGAATAAATGTATTTCGTAGATTTTTTGATCTCTACGAAGATGAAAGTAATTTATAGAACTTGGTGTATTGTCAGAAAATTTAGATTTACAAGATTATAAATTAGATGCAGATTGTAGGTAGGTGCACTTTTAATCGTTTTTTTAAACCCTTTCTAATTGTAGGTATTTAGAAAAGTAATAACTTTTTAGACCTGCTATCAAGAAAAATAATTATAAGTACATCTTATAGTTCATCATGTTATTGAGATTAATGCCCATCTCTCGTCTGAAACCTCCAGGTACACATGGATGTATTATATTTAGATGAGACATGAAACGAATAAATAGGTTCTGCTTTTTTACCTCCAAGTGACCTCCAACTCTCCCAATGCTTTAACTAAAACTACCGAATCATGCACTGCTAATCGCGTTCTGATAGTAGAACAAGTTTTGACGAGAAATTAGTACACAGTAGCGCTTGTAATTATAACTCTATGCAGGTGCATGAGAAAATTTAAACACAGCTTGATATATCTGCAAGGATAATTTTTGTCCTCATCACTTTTGATACAACACAGGCTCTAAGGATTTTTCTATTAGGGTTACTGTAAAAATAAACTCTCCCTTCCTTACGAAATAAGCAATAAAAATATTTTTTCACATTTGGTGCATTCAGCATTTATTTATTTATTAATTTTCGGGAAATCGACAGTTTGCATTTAATCAGTTTGTACATACGTATTATATGGCCAAAATAAAACCAATTAAGAATTTCCTCCTTGTGACTTTACCTCTACTGAGACAGCATAATATGGAAGCAGTAAATTAAATTTGTAAGAAAGGAATATGAATTAAAAAATTTACACAAAACAAAATATTATATTAAACGAAAAATTTACAAAACAAAACATTTATAGCCATGAAAAGAGGTTGTAGAATGTAGATATAAATCAAATCATAATAAAGATATAAACAATAGAGTATAAAGGTTACAATTGAAGTGTTCTTTATTTATTTATTTATTTAATATCAACAGTATAAATATACCATAAACAATGATAACATGTCACAGTTAAAATCGTAAAAATATTTTTAAAAAAAAATTACAAATATATGTGGCATTTGATTGTGAAATGACATTAGAGAGTAAGTAAGTAAGTAAACAAAAGATACAAGTACATAAGTTACTATAGTGCAAATAAGGTAGAATTAGATTAAATTAATATTGATTGAAAAGATTTGATAGCATAATAGCCCTCTTGTACCTACCTTGCGTGCAGTTAAATAGATCTGCCACATCTGCGTATCTATTACTAACTTCATGCAACCTAGGTACAAGCGAGTGTTTGGAATACTCAGTCCTGATATTGTTACATTTAAACAAAATTTTAGAACGAGTAGCTCTCGTGGGTATATGAAATTCAATGAGGTTAATTAAATCGGGACTGTCTATACTACCATTTACAATTTTGAACATAAATATTAAGTCGGATATAATTCTTCGATCTGAGAGTTTTAATAAATTTAGATTTTTCATCAAGTAATTATAATTTATATTTTCAATGGGAATACCGAGTTTAAAATTAATGTGTCTTAGGAATTTATGTTGAATTTTTTCTATTGAATCTGAATGTAATTTGTAGTGGGGGGACCAGATCGAGGAGTTATATTCGACTTGACTACGAACCAGGGATGTATACAAAATTTTTAATGTTGAAATATTCTTGAAACCTCTGGAATTTCGAAGAATGAAGCCTAGCATTTTCATTCCTTTATTATTAATATTATTTATATGCGATATAAAGTTTAATTTAGAGTCGAAAGTTATCCCCAGGTCATTAATTTCTTCGACAGAGGTAAGGATTGAGTTATTGAGTTTATATGAATGAATAATTGGTTGATTTATTCTGTAAAATTTTATTGAATAACACTTATTTATGTTCAGATGAAGTTTGTTAAGAGAACACCAATTAATTAACCTGTTCAAATTATTTTGCAGACAGATACAATCTTCAGCGCTTTTGATTATTTTAAATATTTTTAAATCATCTGCGAAAAGTAACGCATTAATATCTTCATCAAATATATTTACAATATCATTTATAAACAGTAAAAATAATATTGGGCCTAAATGAGACCCCTGTGGTACACCACTGGTAGCTATAAATTGATTGGAAATGAACAAATTAATTTTTACAAGTAAAACTCTATCAGTTAGATAGCTAGCAAACCATTCTAAAAGTTTTCCGTCAATACCGAGCTTACGTAGTTTGATCAGGAGAATTTTATGGCATACTTTGTCAAAGGCCTTGATAAAGTCCGTATATATGGAATCGACTTGAGTTCTGTTAGCTAATGCGTTTGATATATAGTTTTCATATAACGAGAGATTTGTCAGAGTTGATCTACCCGACAAAAATCCGTGTTGATTCGGAACAATGAGATGGTTAATACATGGTGAAATTTTATCAAGTAATAGTTTTTCAAAAAGTTTAGGAATTACGGATAGCTTACATATTGGTCTATAGTTAGTAACATCACTTTTATTACCCTTTTTAAATATAGGAGTTAGATAACAACGTTTCCAAATATCAGGGAAGCACCCTGTGTCAAGGGATTGATTAAACAATAGAAAAATCGGCTCAGCCAGTGAAGTAATGCAATTTATCAGGATATTGGGATGTACATTATCAGGTCCAGCCTTTTTGTTTTTGTCTAGGGATTTGATTTTACTTATAACGTCGTTTTTATTGATGTGTATGGCAGGGATATGTATGCTCTCGTTAAGCGACGAAGGTGGTATATAATTGGCTGGGATATCTTCGTCATAGACGCTTTTAAAATAATCAGCAAAATAGTTAACTTTTACATTCATGTCAGTACTACTCTTTTCTTTGAAGTGCATTGAAAGGGGTAAACCTTGTTTGTTTTTTCTAAGAGAGTTAACGTGAGTGAAAAAGTTTTGTATATTAGAAGGTATAGAGTTTTCGATTCCATTTATATAATTGAAATATGAATTTCTTGATAGTTTTTTACATTGAGTTCTATAGTTGTGAAATATCTTGTAGTCGTTAAGAGAGTTCGATACTTTAAAGTTTTTGGGTGCAATTTTTTTACAGATAACTAGGTTAATTAGCTCGCCACTGAACCATTTTGGGAACTTCGCTTCTTTGAAGTGTGAAAGTGGTACAAAGCTTTCAATGGCCTTATTAATAATTTTGTAAAATAATTCAAGATTATAGTTAATAGTATTATTATGGTGAAGAAATGACCAGTCTTCATTTGCAAGATATTGATTCATGTTAGAATAGTCAGCTTTGGAGAAATTATAAGTTAGGTTAGGAAGAACAGTTGTGTCATCTGGTGAGTTATTAGTAGTGATGGTTATGCGTAGGTTAGTGTTACAATATTAGAAATAGTAAATACAGTGTTTTCCAATAAGAGGTGTTATTTTGATATTCAATCGTAAAAGATCAATGGTTTTGTTGCTTGTGTGGCACGTAGCGCCGTCTTGTTGAAAGTAAACGTTGTCCAGATCAATACCATCCAATTCCGGCCATAAAAAAATTATTAATCATCTCTCGATAGCGATCCATTCACCGTAACTGTTTCTCCACGTGTAGAATAGTACTGTATGATAATTATTATACTTGTAGAATAGAACTGTATGATAATTATTATACGTGTAGAATAGTACTGTATGATAATTATTATACTTGTAGAATAGAACTGTATGATAATTATTATACGTGTAGAATAGTACTGTATGATAATTATTCACAGGAATTCAGAAAAAAAAAACAATAACAGATGACTTTCTTTCACCTCATTTGACGTGATGTGTTGCACGTAGGTACATTCCACTACTTACGCGAATAATAATATATATTAATATTATTCTTCAAATAACCCAATGTTAACATGCTTTTCTAATGGTGGGTTATTCCGACTATTCCCCCTTGTATAAACAATTTAGGCCTGATTACCATATCGAATCCCATAGATTACCGAATAGAAAACCGCTTGGATGCGAACACAAATGAACGTAAATATCGCAGACCAAACTGTTCAATATCCAAATGTCAGTTTTGACATTTATGTCTCGAGGCTTTGTGCCATTTGACATATTCAAATTTTATGTGGCACAGCGGAGAATATTGGATGTACATAATGAATATAATGATTCAATCCATACTTGATATTTTAGCAATTTTGCGTTATTGTACAACACGTGCATTAATTTCGACTGAGAACCATCTTTTATTTATTTTAAAATCAATACATTGTTTTCGAGCCAACATGTCATCTTATAGCACATATATTTAATATTAAAATCTTTGGAAATTAATGTTCACACAGTATAGGTGTTCTTTGAATCATTATCTAATAGATACCTTCGCTATCAAACACGAGAAAAGCGTGTCAAATTTCTACATTATTTCTATTTTTCGCTAAAGAACCAACTATTATGACTCGTTATTGTTCCCAACAGTTTGGCTTCTAGAGCCCTTTTCATAAAAAATACCATCCACGAAACAAAACCAAAGATAACCAGTTTGGAGTTGCCATAATTTGGTGATTGTGTTCAAAATTACGGAAATCTGAAGAAAGAAGCAAGATTGGGAGTACCCTGCTTTTTAGAAGAAGTACACTGCTTTTCTAAACATGACTTCTCCGGGTTTAATTTTTATTTTGTGTGTGTTTATTTATAGTACAAGCAGGTACCTTTACAGTGACAAGTCAGTAATAAGTTATGCGTATTTTTTTAAAGTACTAAATTAACTATACTTTGTGCAAGGATGCACGGAGAAAAATGAGTATTGATAATTTATTAAGAATCTCTTCAAATGATTGGTAATCCGGTTAAAGAGTAGATTGCAGTCCTTAACGTGTTCGTGTATTTTCATTGATAAATACATCATGAAGAATTGCGAAAATATTCGGATTTTCATTAACACGTGTTCCGATACCGTGATAATATATTCATAATTTACTAAAAGTTTTTTATGAAAGATTTTTAATAAATTAGCAATACTCATTTTTATGTGTGGCAATCCTTTTTCAATACGAAACTGGTCCTTGGCAAACATATTGCCAGACATAACCTAACCTATGCAGTGCGCAGTGGTGGTGTGTGCTTGGTACAGTCCGCATTGTGTAACAACACTCTTTCTTTTGATAGGAAGGTACTCGCTCCTTTGTCAAGGGGATAAATAGGAAAAAAAAACATCATTATAGGTTGAGTCGATCGCAAGGATGCGAAGGAGGGGTGTTTGAAAAGTTTCTCAAAGATTCTTAAACGTCGTAGTTCGCACAAGAATGAATGAAGAAACTCATAGTTTAAGACATTGAGGCTGTTACAAATTAGATTATTGCACGCCAGTTCATCATTGGTGTGGTAAAGTCAGCATCGAGCCTGGTTTAAAACCGTTTGACCCAAACAAACGCCATGATAATAAGTCAAGTTTTTAACTTATCTGACCCTACGCGCCGCGTAATATTTACACCATGTTGTTTAGTAAGGTGCATTTTTAGGGAATAATAATATATATAGTTAAAATAGAATATTGAGGTTTAATTGAAACATGTTTGTCTGGGGTTTTATAAACATACTGCCGAAATCAATAAATCAAAAAAAAAATAACCATAAAAATAAAAGTTTCATTCATAACAAACACGAGTAATGACTAACATTGTAGAAATGTGAAAAATATGGGAAGACATTCTCAGTATGGACTTTGTGATATACCAAAGTTCAGATTCTAAAAGTTGCTAGAAAAACTTCATCCCCTGTTAATTACTAGATCTACCCATTTTCGTACATGTGATCAACAAATGCCCGCTCCATTCATTCCCCGGCGGGATTGATGAGGTCCACATGACAACGCTTGAGGCCCTAGACTGGCTCGCAGACCTAGATGTCCCCCTCTGACCACCCCACAATACGAAAGAAAAATCCCTTCTCGTTATCCTAATACATTTCTTCTGATTTAAAATTATTGCTAATATGGACTCAAAGTATGGACTATAAAAGTAGAAGCGAGATGTTTTTATGCAAATATTGATAAAATATTAACTGAGTAACACACAGTTTATTCCATTCTCAAGGCAGAAAGAGAACTCCATTATTGTAAAAATAACTCGGTTTTTATCGAACACCCCTCCGATCGCTATCCCCGGATATTTAAATATGTCAGATCTATTTGGGACAAACAATATATAGATCATGAAAGGTATTGTCAGTAGATACAGCGGATGGACCGCTTTTTCACATCATTCTTTTCTACTTTTATTATTTATATCTCGGCAATACATCATCGGCTGGAAATTTGAATATTATTTAAATTATATTGCCTGTCGCACGCAAGGGGCACTCTACTGTCAGGGGCGGATTTTGCCAACTAGACGATTTTGCCAAAATATACGCAAATCTGCCTGAAAAAAAGAATTATCTTGAATTAAGATAGTGTCTTTTCTGTGGACAAATTACTGAATTCCTTATTTGAAATAAAAAAAGATAAATATATATGGTTATAATTAAGTAGGTAGGTATTTAAGTACCTACGGTAAGTAGGTACTGTAAAATTGGAACATCCGTTTTGGTCGCGAAGTCTACTAGTACCTAATACAAAAATAAACAAAATGTAAGAAAATTAAACAACTTTGTGTCTACTATTATTGAAGTAACGTCCGGCGTACCTCAAGGAGCACATCTAGCACCGCTTCTTTTTAACTTGTTTATAAACGACATTATTAGTATTTTTTCTCATACACGCTTTCGGAAACTAAATGCCGATAAATGCAAAATTATATCCTTCTATAGATCAAAAAAAACGATTGTCTTCGAATACAAACTTAATAATATTTGCTTAACAGCTGTTACATCTATTAAAGACCTTGGTGTCTCTCTTGATAGCAAGCTTTCTTTTCGGGATCACATAACTGCAATCGTTAATAAATCCCTCAAACTACTTGGTTTCATCACTAGAATCACTAGAATCACTTCGGACTTCAAAAACGTAAATACCCTTAGAACTCTTTACTGCTCCTTGGTTCGCCCCCATCTTGAATATGCTTGTGTTATTTGGTCTCCTTTTTATGCTGTCCACATTCGACGCATTGAATCTATTCAACATCGGTTCTTAAGAGGGATTGCTAGGAGGCTAGGTTTAGAAAATGGCAAATACTCATATGATGAAATTGAACTAACTCTAAACCTCTCTCCTTTGGTAGTCCGTCGGGAAAGAAATGACCTCATTTGCTTCTTCAAAATTATAAATGGTATTATTGATTCACCTACTCTACTGCAACTCATTCCCTTCAATATCCCCTCGCAAAGACTCAGAAATAATGAACTGCTCTTCCTCAACCATCATTCGACAAATTATGGATATTATTCACCATTGTCTAGAATGTGGAGACTGGTCAACTCAAGTCAAAACCTTAACTTTTTTGGGATAAGTCTGAATGATTGTTGCCAGTCGCTAAACAAGTGACGGAATATTTAAGTGTCCTGTGGTCCTGACACACGGCGTAGTCTTGACTTGATTCGACTTGTCACTTTATTTTCTTATATTATATCTGCCTTATGTCTTTGCTTTCATGTACCTTTGTCTACTCCTGTATTTTTCTTTTTACTTTATTCGTGTTATTATTTTGTAATTTGGACGATGTCCGTTAATAAATAAATACAGAATTATTAAAATTTTCACATCTTCAAATATAGGAGTTCATATAAATTGTTAAATTGAAAGAGCCAAAAATAAATTTGAAAGGTGGGTTTAGGTACCGCCACCCCGGGAACCATTTGTTGGTTGATATAGCAAGGGTGCCCGGGTTCATCGGGTGAGGTGTGCTCAGGATGCGCCTGCCCACACCCTTTGAACTCTTCAACTGGTATCTCAACCCATCGTCTTGCGCTGCAGTGGGAGGGATATATTCATATGTTGTGTCACTTCTAGACACACTGATCCATAGATTTCTTCTCAACTCTTTTACTTTTTACCTTCCCCGAACTTCTTCTCCTTCCTTTCCTTAAAAATAACCCTGCACACGGGATCCCAAAAGATGACATAGAACCTTAGAGAAATTATTTTCCTCAGTGCATCGCGTTTGGTGTTGATATTAAAAAAAAAATAAAAGAAAACAAAACAATGTGTATATATTTTTTAATGCAACAGTTTTTGGTTTTCGTATTTTCTAAGACACGGAGTAAGGAAAAAAACCAATGTTAGCAGTTCAGCCCTAAGAGACGAGTGACTAGTGAGACTAGTCCGACCCTTATAAGGTATATAGTGATCGAACGCAGGAACTATTTGCTTTGTATCGAACAAAGAAATCCTTTCATTGAGCGGTACTCGACTGTTCGGGTTTGGCGCTCACCCATTATCCGCCCCTTCGAAGGTTCGATTAATTATTAAAGTAAGACGCGGTATTTAGACCATAAAAAGGATCACCTATTTATTTATCTATCATACAAGCTGACTTGTACCCGGCGTTGCTCGGGGTTATGAATGGTTTGGAGTTAAGTTTTGAGATGCATAGCATAAAAGATAAAAATTAATTATAAGCAATAATTAGTCGCCTGAAATATCAATACAAATTGAAAATATCTCCCGAGTACAAATAAATGCCGCCAACGGGAATTGAACCCTTGCCTTCTGATGTCCTGTCAGGTGCTCTGACACCACTGAGTAATGTCAACCCGCCAACTAATTCAATATGTACTAGCACCTCAATCAACAATTACTGCTTATTATATTTTTTCCACCTGTAAACAACCAACATTATTTTTGTAGCAAAGGCTTTGTTAGTGCTAAATTTCTCACTAGATGGCGTCGAGACATATTATATCTTAATTTGTTGGCGAAATATTTTTGACTTGTCAAATATTATTATTTTTACTCGGATAGATATTTTCAATTTGTATTGATATTTCGGGCGACTAATTATTGCTTATAATTATTTAAAAGATCACAATATATAATTATTTATGGAAAAAAACCCAATTCAGACAAGAGAGAAAACACATCGATTTACACCAAAGTATTTTGCACCTTTCACCAATGTATTGGTACCAAAATGTTTTGAATTCTACATGACCTTTTTTTTTTTAAAAGTGTCTAATGATTGGTTTGAAATATCGATTTATAATTCGCGTAAAAACTGTATCAAACGGTATCGTTAGGATTTGAAAGGAGCAAACAGGAGACGGAGAAATTGGCAGGAACAACGATTAGCGAATAAATGATCGTATTGATACCTACGTTATTGGAAGACAGGCGAAACCAATTTTACATGTTTAATCATAGGGTGGCTAAAATATTATACAACTTAAGCTGAAAAAATACAATTTTATTATTAACTCAACACTTTTCACTTTTTTCCAAGGAGGGATATAGTTAGAGTCTATGTCATCTTCGGGTATGCTGTATCGAGGGTCTTTTTTGAACGTTTGAATTGTACGTCATAATCATCACAATGGTAGGTACAATAAAAATTTTTACAAATCCGAAGTTATTTCCATCTATGGAGATTTGGAATATCATCGAAACTTGAAAAATTAGATATGATTTGAGATTTACACGGCCAAAACGTATTAGAGTGATTTATTTTTGTGGTATTATGCAGTGTTGCGCTACTTATATTTTAAGCCAAAGTTACAGGAGAGGTGTCTCAGCATCAGGGCAGATAACACATTTGCCCTGATGATGGATACTGTAATGGTCTCCGAAACGTTGGCTAAATAAGGAGGTAGCGCAACAAGGCAAAATATCCCCAAAATAAGTAAGCATAGTTAAAAAAATAGTTTATTCTCGAAAATATTTAATATTTTTTATTTTTCAGTTTGTTGATAATAATTTATAGTACATAACTAATAAATCGGCCTCTTGATATAAAATAATCACAGTAGTGGAATCTTTGATGTATTCTCATAGAAATTTAAAATATCCTGCCTTTTTTGTAATCACCCTTTAGTTCAATATAACCCTTCAATCTTTAGTTAACTCCATTTTAATTCGGTATCATTTATAAAAATATTTCATAGTCCAGTGGTTTTGTTCTTTGAAGCGTGGATCGTGGGTTCGAATCCTTTCGGATTCTGTTCTGTACAGATGATGATGTGTACCGCGATAATAGTCATCTGTCATTATTTGCATGGTAATTCAATGTCCTGGTGACGGTTGCAGAAAGGTGTGCAAAATGTAGCGAATGGTGCATGGAGGTATCGGATTCCATTTTTGGAATGACAATTTACAAATCAACCGGTAAAAAACAAAGTTTTTTTACAATAATACATCTGTTGTCTATTTTCAACCTAGTTGCAATCTCTTGGGCCGTGCTAGTAGCCAATTTCAATTTTTTGATTTTTGGTTTGACTAAGGATTGAACCTTCCTCCAAAGGGACTAGTTCATAAACATCTGTGAACTTAAAATGTTTTTTAAAACTTTAAAATATATGTTTTATTTGACTGAGAATTTAACGCACCTTTCCAGAGAGTCAATACCGTTAACATTAATTTTAATTTTATTTTTAAAAAGAAAGACAAACATTCCCGGGTTACGAATAACCTGACAATATTTGAAAATCTCCTACTACTACCACAGTAAGCTGAAAATGTTGCTTGTGTTGTGATGGAGCCAGCCGAGGAATTGAACACACTACGCCTGGGTGGGACCCAAACGCAATGTCAACTCGGCCACTGACCGGTCATTCTAAGCCAAATCCTAGTTGGATAGTACATTTTACAAACAAACACTTCCAATTTTGAAAAGGAAGCTTAAATTCAAAGTGAGAGTTCTAGAGTTCATTGAACTGAAGTTATACAGAGAGAGGCACTATTGTAATTAGTATTTTCAAAACGTATTTCGTGCATCACAAAATACATATTTGAATAAATGACATAATATTCTGAAAAGTTCTCAAATCTTTTAAGCTCTTTAAATTATATTATTATTATTCTGAATAATTTAATGGACCTAAAATAAGAACCAATGCATTATAATCTTCGGAGAATCGGAGACAAACAAAGACTAATGAAACGATTTGATCTATTTGCTAAGTGGATCTAATAATCTAATATATCATACCGTCCATTCCCCAGGACTCGGATAAGAGCCTCATTTTTAAAATGACGTGGTTGTTAAACTTTTTAAATTGGTCCTTCCTTCTTCTAAAAAGTAACACGAGGTATTTTCACAACCAATGAATACTGTTAAAAATGTGTGGAAGATTTAAAGTATATTTTCTAATTGTAATAAAAATGTGTAATTTTAAAATTTTCGTTCATAAATATTCATTTAAAAAACCGCACATTGCGAAATGGTTCCAACTGGCTACAACGTCATTATGACATAAAAACCTCCTCTGGCTGGTAAGACGGCTGTCACCAACATTGCCTGACGTGACGTCAACGCCGCTGAATTCACGAATATAAAGGAACGGTTCCATGATATCTCAACACAGTGACAATTCATCACACTTTTAAAAAGTGATATAAAGTCATTAGAAACGATAATTTTTTTTAACCTAACCTAACCTAACCTACTTAACCCAGTTAATAAAGTTTTTGTTTCATAACTTTTCATGACTTTATATAACTTTTTAAAGATATGATGATTAATCCGGTCACCGTGGTGACTTCATCTACAACATGTTACTCAGTATTTCCTCCTATTATTAGTTGGGTCGTTATGTATCTCTCGATGCTAATGAGCTTAGAAAGACCTAACCGACGAATTTATAGCGATTTAGCTAACTGGGTCGAATTATTGATACGCCAACCGATATCGGTATTACGAATCAATTTACGCTGGCAAAGCATGAACGTCAGACAGCTACGTAAAAGTAAAAAATACTAATTAATTGAAAATGTCGAATTTAAATAATAACTTTAATATACATTGGCAGTTCGCATGTAATTTTTGACACTAAAAATGAAGTTAATTAGTTCATGAGATCTTTAGATATGACTGACAACTTTTGTTCCTCGAACTTGGCACGGAATTGATTGATATACAGGTTTTCCAATAAGAAGTGTTATTTTGAATAACCCGCTATTTCGGTAGATGTTACTTTTGAAGCTGTTATTTTTTATTATTTAACAAGTAGAAACTACGCCATTGATTAAAATGGAATGACACACGCTTTAACAACGCATTGAAATTATTAAAATTCACTTAAGTGAATCAAATGCAAATCATCTTGAGTGATGAGGCCATTTTCACCTCGGTGGCTTCGTCAACAAGCAAAATTGTCGCATCTGGGGCTCGGAAAACCCAAGGGTTATTGTTGAAAAACCTCTCTATCCTCAACGTGTGACTATTTGGTGCGGTTTATGGTCCGGCGGAGTCATTGGACCTTATTTGACTGGAGCAACAGTTACGGTGAATGGATTGCGCTATCGAGAAATGATTAATGATTTTTTATGGCCGGAATTGGATGGTATTGATTTGGACAACGTTTACTTTCAACAAGACGGCGCTACGTGCCACACAAGCAAGAAACCATTGATTTTTTACGATTGAATATCAAAATAACACCACTTATTGGAAAACCCTCTAGTTTCGTTAATTATTATATAATTATTATTTGCTTTTGCTCTAAAACTATTCTTCGTGCGGCCGTAAGATGTAGATCAACAATGGCCTGGATAATTTTCTAGGTAATTCTGTCTACTGACTATAAGAACGCTTAGAATATTTCAAATTAACATACGTCGTGACAAAAATGACATTAAATTTCTTTTCAAAATTATGAATAACCATTTAGAATTTTCCTTCATGTCCACAGTCAAAATCAATATCAATCACTGTCTACGTGTCTACTAAGAAAACCCGAAACTTCCCATATTCCCCTCCAAAGAATAAACTTAACCTTGTCTCAACCTCTCCTCGAAAAGCCTAGAATATTTAAAATTAGAAACATTGCAATGACCGTCGTGAAAAAAAATTCAAATAACTTTTCAAAATTATAAATAACAATTTATAATCTTCCACAATGAAGATCAATCACCGTCTACTAAGAAACCCCGAAACTTTTCATATTCCCTTTCCTTTCGTGCGCATTTGTTGACTATTTAACATCTACTGTAGTGGCAAGATTCCAGGCATATTTAGCGATATCCGCCAGAACTTTACAACATTTATCGAATCTCTTGTTTTGACTTGACTTCACTTGATTCGACCTGTATTTTCTCTTGTTTTATGTTATTGTTTTAAGTACTTATTGGTTTATGTTTACATATTGTTGAACACCGTTATAGGACGGATGATATATATCCTTCCTTATTTCTTTGTACTCTTATTTATCTGAACTCTCTGTCTGTTGTGTACACAAATAAACTAAAATAAAAAAGGTAGAAACTTAGCTTGTCATATATTCAAAAGAAAATAGGGTATCTTCTGAAATATTGATAATAATTGTCTCTAAATCCCACAGTTTGAGGGATATTTCCCGAAGGGGTTAAGTCGGCGTCACACGACCCGGGCCTCTGGCATCGATCCGCGCCATATTTTATTAATGACATGTTTTTGAGAAAAGGGAAAATTTGAAATTCAAATTCGGCATCCATTAGCGCTGGCACTTAGCCGCGTATTAATATGGGAAAAATAATAATATTTTGTCAGTTTGGACATTTTCCGTGCCGCTTTATCCGCGGTGGCCGGCGCCCGAAAAACTGCGATCTTAATGTACGACATCAATCTTTTTATGTTTATTTATGTGCCACGGAGATATATTTATCCGTAAATGGTGGATTACTAACATATTGCGGACGTTGCGGCCACTTAGGGGAATATGTGGTAGATGGTTGTCGATTTACGTAAACTTAATTTAGAAAAGTATCAAAAGATTTATTTAATTATTTGGTAATTTTTTTATCTATCAGCTTTTTACGTTTCAGTAACATTTGGAATCGAGCCGCTAACATTAAAACTCCTTATGTAGTTGGCGACAAGGTTTAAATTCCCGCTTAACACCAGTTACTTGTTTTGATTTATGCAGGAAAAAAACATCGACGAAAGTGTGTTTTAAAATAGGTATAAATGTTAAAATAATTTACTATCATTTTGTAAAAAAAGTAATTTGCAACATCATAACCATCGCCAAAAACTGGTTCGCAAGTTGGAGATTTTGAACTATGTAGCAGTGTCTATATGCCTGATTCTTAATTTTTTTTGGGCTCATAAAAATATTAACTGAAAAATACTGGATTATTACAAGGGCCAAGATGTTTTCTAAAATATTTCTAAGCGATCTAATTTTCTAACCAAAAATACATTATTTGACATTACATCGCAGTGCTTCACCTTAACAGTAGATCTGGCCAAAATTATACACCTTATTAGATCATTTTACTTATGGGCGTGTCTGTTTGGCAAAAGCAAGTCTGATACAAAACAATAGATTTTTTCCGCATCGAACCAATGACGTTACAGTAGGTAAGTCTACTCGCTATTGTCTCTAGATTATGTGGCAAGTAAGAAAAAATCTTGTTTTCTGCAAATTCTTAAATCAAACATTGTTCACGTATGACAAAGATAGACATTCAAAGAATATGTGCGTATGAATGAAATAAACGATAGCTGGCAGCGTTTTCGTATTTGCGTCGAATACTATATTCTACATCACGGGTGTGACTGAGATGACAAGATACCCTTACTTTCGATACTGTACGAGAAGACCTACTGCTATTAGGTTATCCTTCTTATGCTTACAAACGAGGACATGTTTATCAATTTTTAAATGTAATTTACTTAGAGGTAGCATACAATCTTACGTGACGTGTGGCAGTTTATTATTAAATCTACGAAATCGAAAGCACTACAATTGATTTTGATATTTCTACAGCACGTCTGTATATAGGTATATATTTTAACAATTATTTTACAAGCAATAATTATTCACCTGAAACACTCATCCACATTGAAAAATCTCCTGATAAAAGATACATGACGCCAACGGGACTCGAACCCGTGTCCCTTAGATTTCCGGTCGACAGCTCTGACCACTCTTATCTTCTCTTATCCGCGAAATAATTCAATATATACTAGTGTTTCATTCAACAATTACTGCTTGTTACATATAATAATATATAATTTGATTGTTACCCTTTGTGCTATGCATAAAAAATCTTGTCTTAAACATTAGTTTACCAAAAAAAAAAAATATATATATTTTAACATCATTGCATCGAACAAATTTAGTGACAGTCTATGGACATTGGTCATTGGTGGAATCAAGAGTTGAAAAATTTGATATAATATGGAAAAAACAGAACGAAACCCGATAATAACTAGTAACCTGAAAATTTCCAAATTTTTTGGGTGAAATTCGCGTTATTTACAGGAAAAGCGGTGGTATTATGCAGCAAAGCGATTTTATATTCCTTTTTTAACGTTTTTAGTTTCGCGATATTTGCATTTAAATTGCGAATATCGCGTTAAAATGAAAAAAATCGTGTTTTTCGCATGAAAATGTTACATATTTTAAAATAGATATATGTTATGTTGTTGATTCCAAATATTTTTCTCGAAAAAAATTAAGTTTCCCAGTGTCGTTGATTCGAAATACAATGATTAAAACAATATCCATTCACTCGATTACAATTCAAAAACATATTGAAAAAAAACCGCCCATTCTTTTAGATTGAAAGTTCGACTAGACCCGGTGTTGCCATTATATTCCCCACGATGGTTAATCATTGATAAATCTATGTATTTCTGAATTAATTAAATAAATAATATGTAACTGGAGCGGCCTCACAATATTTCAGAAAGGAGGAGGGGGCAAGGGTCGGGGTACCTACTCCATAGAATTAACGCTCGGGTAGGTCCGCAAACAAAGCCGATTTAAAATATGCAGATCGGGGTATTTTTTTAACGACCCTGGCAACATTAAATAAAGGTGTTCCGAATTCGAAATTGATATTATTCAAATGATAGAGTAAATGTAGTGGAATTAAAAATTGACATTAGGCACATATCTGGCACGATAAATAACCTATATTAATCATTCGCCATTGTAGAACTTTTCTGATAAGCAAACAGAACTTTGATCATTAGAGCCATAGTACCTACATATCTAGGTACAGCGCAAATTTCTCGCTTTTACCAGACTTTGTTTTCTTCATTTGGCTCCCTCCCCATCGAAGATTCTTTTCATTTGTTTGTTTTATTGGAGTACCGCATAAGAGTTCCAACAGCTCCCAATAGTCTGGATCCAATGAGACTATGTTATTCCCAATTGGGGTTTGTTGTGAGGCTGAAGGTTATGGCGATGTGAAGGAGAGGAGGGAGAGGAAGGTGGGTAAGTAGCTATCTATTCAGATCTGGTCACCAAACACGACTAGAATCATTTCAAGCAACGTTTCGATTCTGAATAGTGGTCTCGAACTTTGCGAGCGCCAGGATTCGAACCCGCGACATCCGGATCCATAGCCAAGGATCGTAACCTCAGAGGCCATCTACTCCCCCTCCGTACTTTCTTCAGCTACATAGTGTACCTACCCAAATTGGGGGATGATATAATATTTCCAGATGCTTCGAGCGTTGGGAACTCTTATTCGGTATAATTATATTTAAAAAAATGTTTACAATATGTATATTTAAAAAAAATTACATAATATGTATATTAAAAAATGTATAATATACATAGTATGTAATTTTTTTTTAAATATACATATTGTAAACATTTTTTACAATATGTATATATTTTTTTAAATATACATATTGTAAAAAATGTTTACAATATGTATATTTAAAAAAAATTACCTACTATGTATATTAAAAAATGTATCTAATATTTATATTTAAAAAATATTAAAATATGATTATTAAAAAAATGTATTTAATATGTATATTTAAAAAAATTGTTAATAACATGTTTATTAAAAAAAAATGTATTTAATAAGGTTCCATAATAACTCAACACAGCGTTTTAAAAAGTGATATAAAGTCATTAGAAACGATGAAAAAAAATAAATTAAACCTTACCTAACCTAACCTAACCTAACCTACTTAACCCAGTTAATAAAGTTTTTGTTTCATCACTTTCCATGACTTTATATAACTCTTTAAAGATGTGATGAATTATCATTTTGATGAGTTATCCGGTCACCATTTAATATGCATGTGGTTATCTTGGTGTACTAAATTAAAGTCATAGTTTATTCAGTTAGGCTGAATGCATCTTACATTGGTCTCCTTTCGAAACATTCTAGTAGCCTCGATCGCTACATGTATATTGAAAAAAATTGTAATATTTGTACAATTTTTTTTTTTTAAATGTATATAACAAAAAAAGTGGTATCAACTTTTGTTAGCTGATGAATTGTATGTTTACTAGTAGTTCTGTAAACAGAAGACCTCACTTTAAAAATGAATTGTATATTTACTAGTAGTTCTGTAAACAGAAGACCTCACTTTAAAAATGAATTGTATGTTTACTAGTAGTTCTGTGAACAGAAGACCTCACTTTAAAAATATCTTTGCAATTTTATTTTATTTAATATCTTTTTTTTAATTTTTTTTTTTTTTATATTAACTCCACGCAGGAGGCCCTGAAGAAAATAATTTCCCTCAGGGCCTATGTCATCTTTGGGGATGCTGTGTGGAGGGTCTTTTTGTGGAGAGGAAGGAGTGAACATGGGTCTTGAAGAGTCCCATGTTGTAGGAGGGAGGAAACACAGAGGCCGGGAGTTCGTTCCACAGCCGAGCTGTTGAACTTAAGAACGAATCGTAGAAGCGACCCGTTCTCATGTGACAAATGTCAACTGTGTACAAATGTTGGGCGCGCGTTTGGCGTGTATCCCGACTACGCACCGGTGCCGAAGGGATCAATGACGCTAGTTCCTCAGAGCATCTTCCATTGTAATACCGATAGAACAAGGACAGCATACCTACCTGACGCCTGTGCTCTAAAGATTGCAGTCCGTTTGTTAAGATTGGGAAATCTATCAAACGGACCGCCCGTTTTTGCACAGAGTCAAGGGTTTTTTTCAGGTATTTAGGGGCTCCGGACCAGAGATGGCTGCCAAATTCGACAGTAATCGAAACAAAAATTTCCTCTGAAATTATAAGATTTATATGTAGGTACTTAAACCTACTTATGAACCATAAATATTTTAAAGACTTTTTCGTTATTTCAAGTAAGGAATAAAACATTCTGTCCAAAAAAATGTAACCATCTCAACGACAATCCTTTTTTCAATTTTTTTTCAGACCGGTAGTTACCATAGCATAGTTTGTTGTAGGAACCGCGATGATGATCTCTGGCGTGATAAAAAGATACTATCCAACAAGGTCACAATCATGAACCGAACCTTAACTAAGTAACAAATTTACAGATAGATGAAATGCCTAAAGGTCGAGATAAAACATAACAATAATACGACGATTAAAAACTCAAAAATCTAAATGTGTTATATGGGCATGAAACTATTGTAAGATCATGTAAGTTCCGAAGATTTGAATGAACTGGCCACGTGGTAAGAATGTTAGATGACATAACATCGAAAATCATGATAAAATGGGTGCCCTGGTGGAAGCGACCCAGAGGCTGACCAAGAGGAAGGTGGGTAGAATGCGAGGATGAAGTTTAGAGCAGGATGGCAAAAGGCAAGGCCTGAGAACTGGGGAAAAGTGATGAAAAAGATTTTTAACCCCACAGGAGGCCCCGAGGAAAATATTTTCCCCAGGGCCTATGTCATCTTTTAGGTTGCTGTGTGTGTGGGAAGGTAAAAGGTATGAGTGTTGGGTAGGAATCTATGTATCAGTTTGTCCAGGAGTGACGGAAATTTGAAAATATCCCTCCCACTGCGGCGCCAGCCGATGGTTCAAAAGATCTATTGGAGAGGTCAAAGGGTCTCCCCAAACCAACCTCTCCTGATTTGGCCCGCGACTCAGCTGGTGGGCAGGCGCTTCCTAAACACGCCTCATCTGATGAACCCGGGCACCCCTGCTAAATCACCAAACGTAGCGAAACCCTTGGGGTAACCTATGGCAGAATTGTTGGTTTTCTAATAAATATTCTATGACACAGTACTTGTTTTTAAAACGCATCGTATTTTGTACCTTGACGGACTCATTTTTTATGTGAAAGATTCGTCATGGGAAAAGCAACATGAGAAAATATAAAAGTACGAATATTTATTGAATATGCAAATATTCTGCAAAGAAATCGTGCACATTCGGCATGTGCACGAATAAATTAATCGAACAGAAAACACCAAACATCTTTTTCTAATGCCCCTTAATGGTGTCCTCAACCCTTTGGGGTGGCACAAAAGAATGTTAAGTAATATCAGTTTTTTATCATGTATTAGTCAGTGGTGCGGAAAGGGGAGGGGAATGTGAAAGATATGGGTAAGGAATCGATGGAAAGATTTCATGTGTGGTCTATGCGAGGGGGCGACACTTCCATTAAATTTAAGCAAACCTTTTGCTATGTTCGTTGGTTTTTAAAAAAACTCATTGTTGTTTAAAAAAACTCATGTTTATGAGACAAGGTTTTTATGCATAACATAATTATTAGTTTATCATTAAAACAATAATAATATTTGACAAGTCAAAATATTTCACGAACAAATGTAGATATAATATGTCTCGACGCCATCTAGTGGATAATTTAGCACTAACAATGCCTTTGCTACAAAATATAAAGTGTGTTGTTTACAGGTGGAAAAAAATATAATAAGCAGTAATTGTTGATTGAAGTACTAGTACATATTGAATTATTTGGAGTGTTGGAAATAAGCTTACGTGGCTCAGTGGTCCAGAGCGTCTGAACGGACATCAGAAGGCGCGGGTTCAATTCCCGTCGGCGACATTTGTTTTTACTCGGGAGATATTTTCAATTTGTATTGATATTACAGGAGACTAATTATTGATTATAATAATTTATGAACTATTTGAATCATTAATTTAATAATATTTTTTCCCTAATTTAGTTATTTATTTTTCAGTCTATATAAAACAATTGAAAACGAATATATTTCAGAGATTACACATGAAGTTACAGAAAATGAGATATGGTAAAAAAATATGAAACAATTTACAGATATTAAATATTTCAAGGGTACATATGATATGTTTCTTTGTAAAGTCTTATATGTTGTATGTATATTCAGTAATAACTGCGTGACGTATGTAGTGTATAAGTTTATGAGTGTGTGTATATATATATGCGCATTGAACAGATTATATTATTGACATGATGCTACTTTTAAATTTCGGCAGTGAATCCTAAAAAATGTCGATGTTAGAGTTTCGACAAATTTTATTGAATGTATGAAGAACACCGTTAATTGTGGAGTTAGATGCTGCATTTTTTTATAATTAAGAGTTTGGAATATCGCATTGTGTCGGCTAAATCTCAAATGTATATTAAAATTAATAAGAGCAGAAGTTTGGTATAGTCGTTGGTCGTTGCTATTGTTTAAAATTCTACGTATAAATGTTAAATCAGCTGGTAATCGCCTTTGCTGCAAAGATTGAAATGTATATTCACAGTTGTTGTTGAATCTGGAGGAAAGACATTTTATAAATTCTTTATCAGTAAATATATAAACAAGTCGTAGCAATAACAAATATAAAAAGTAAGCCTACATAACATGTGTATATAATGAATATGTATTAATATTTTGTTACATACGTCGAAATTTAGTTGCAAAACTGTTTGTAAATGACGTTGAAAAAAAAAAAATCAATGGTCAATGCAGCATTGTTAGCAGTTGAGTCAGCATTGTTAGTCAGTTTAAACATGTGTATGAGATGAGTGTACTCGAAGGTTAATTTCAGGCAAAACCGTATAGAAGGTAAGTAAACATTTATGTGATCTTTACCAATTTCTAAATAAATAAATGCAATTTTATTATATCACTTGAATTGAGGGAGTGGGAGATTTTTCCGCTGAAAAGAGTTCTAGTCCCATGTATTTCATAAAAAAAGTTAATTTTTCCATTAATTTCTAGCTCCCGCTTACCCAATTTCTAACGATTTATAACAATTTTTCCTTTGTCTTTAAGTTTTTAAGTTCCAAACAAAAATTGTTATTTTTGAAGATAATATCTATACATTTGTTATGCCGAAACGTTAATATATTAAATTCCCTCGATAGAAAAAAATCGCAAAGTAAGCTCCGAAAGATATTAAAAAACACGTTTTTGTTCTATGTATTACTTAATATGTTATAGGCATGAAAAAAATCACATTGTATCTTTAAGGCGATTGAGGCGCTATCAATAACAACCCTTACGTAAATGGCGATAAGGTTTAAATTCCCGCTTAACACCATCCATCCGCCTGTTTTGATTTATGCAAGAAAAAAACATTGCCAAAAAGTGCCTTTCATTTTATTTTGTGGATGTTCAGGCATAAATATTTTTTTTTTTTTCGATCATTTTATAAACAACTTAATTTGCCACATTATACAATAAAATCATAACCGAAAATGGGTTCGTAAGTAGGAGATTTTGAACTTTAAAGAAGTTTTCATAGGCCTTTACATTATTTTTTTGTGGGCTTATAAAAAGACTTATCTAAAAAATAGTCGACTATTTCAAAGACCAAGATGTATTTTACTTGCATTATTTAATTAAAGTATCTGTAACATTTCTAGGTGACCAAATTTTCAAACCAAAAACACATGATTTTGCATTACTACGTATGACATTGCCTTAAATAAAACTAAAGCTTTAGTCGAGAGATTTTTGCTCTATTTCAAACGAGTCGTGTTTTATTAAATATTTTCACCTTTTTCGCTTAATTGTTATATATTTTTAATATTGGCGCGTTACCTCTACGTACTCATTCGTATTTACATATCTCTCTTTCAAACCATCTTTGAACGCTTACTACGGGGCCTTAATATCACGTTGACGTCGTTTATTCAGTCTTGAAATAAAGCTCCCTTGACACGTCTCTTATAATTGCACATATTTATATTTATACTCGAAGTACGCAAGCATTACCTTATTATCTAGTATATTGCATTGGACGATGTATGAGTGTAAAATAAGATGTTCTGTATAAGATCAACATGAAAGGGGTCGAACTTATAAATAGGGGAAATGAATCGGAATGAAATAGGGTTATGAAGCTTGTTAACCTATTCAATAATAAATTATTCCAATTAGATGGATTTTGCATAGAAGATAAAAATTCAGATCCGAATAGCCAGGTGCTCCCCAAACATCACCCTTTTCTGGCGCTTTCTCCTTTTATAAATGATCTTCCAACAAACATGACGGCGATGAAGCTAAAACTGTTAAAAATATTAAATTTGTTGGCGAAATCAAATGATTGATTCTCATTCAAAGAATCTGCTTATCGATTCGGAGATTCAGTCTAGTGGGATTAATAGTGGGTGTAGATGATACATGGTTCTGTTAGTATATGGTAAAAGCCCGAGTAAGGCGTAAATAAATGAATTAATAACGATAAATAACCAGTTTGTGTCCTAGGTAAGCTGATGAGATAAATCCAATAGTCAATCGCATCGAGATATTGAATAGTTATTAACAATATCAGAATAGTCGGGTACACCCCTATTTACCTCTTCTCGCCACAAAGCTTTGGTGTCCTAGTGTCATTGGTTCCAGGCATTGCATACCCCAAAAAATACAAGAAAATATTTTTTACATAAAAAGCTAACCATAAGATTTCCATTTAAATAGAAAAATATGTCAAAAATAAGACGATGAAAGTATTTTCTCCGAGAGCATATTCCATTAGAGAAATCAAAATACATTAGCGCTGCGAACAATACCATTTGAGGAGGATATTGGGAGAAATAGGGATGCTAAGATGCTATTGAAGTTTTTTTATTCATCTATACAATGGGACAGTATGCTAATCTCATCCCCGAATCTATAGGGGTGGATTCAGAAAGTCTTTCCCCTTTTTTAGCCAAGGAGCTATTTTTTTATTAGAAACGGAAAGAAATTGGAAGTACAAAAAAAGAAAGGAATCAGTGGGATGCTGAGTACATTTAAGTATAAATGAGTCAAAAGCAATGTAAAGGTGAGCCGCTTTCTTGACCCTCAAAATATATTCAATATTCGTATTACCATTATATATTATTCAACTTGGACGGCTTCCAGAGATCCAACTGTCCAGAGTCAGTATTGTGTACCCCTTTGGGAAGCTTGGATAAAGTGAAGGAGGGAAATGGAAGAAATACGATGGAATAAAATAAAATTTTGAAAAAAAAATGTTCAATCGCCATAAATTAATGCATTTCTTTTATTAAACATATCGAAATTAACATGTCTTCTTCTTTTGTTGGAACATTAACAGATTTACAACACCGTTTGTCTGCTTTTAAATTCAATACGTTTCTTCTATCGAATCGGAATTAATGTTTCCCACCTGGGCAAAACTAAAGGGCCAATTGTTACACAGAATTTAAAAAAAATATCAAATTTCAAAGTAAATTTTCAAGATCTGTCAACTGATATAATAACAGAACTTGAATAGAACTATCATGGAGCTTTGAAATTTGATGAACTCTTATATTTTTGTGAAACAACCCATACTAAGAGATATAATAAATTATTTTTCAAAAATAAACACCCATATTTACAGAATTACAGTTTCAAAAGATGAAGCGTTGAAAAATAGGCAATGCAGTTACCTACCTGCTTCCTACCATTATCCACTTTTTGCCCTAGCTCCACCCCTGCCTCCTCAGATCGGAGATCCTTTGATAATTTGAATAATCCTGATTTATGTCCCGACTGGTACTGCGCGTATAAAGGCGAACATCGCCGCGAGATCGCAACCCCTTTCACGATATAATAAATTGAATGAATTTCTCCAAACCCGCAATGACATCGAATAATATTCTTTTGCTTTTTCATCCCTTTTTCGGTTTTATTGAATTGCCTTCTTTGTCTCATATTATTGTGCCGAGGGTAGGAATTAGGAATTAGGCAGATGAGAATATAGCCAGACTTTACAATAACAGATTTCAAAACTGTATTATTCTGTGGATTGAAGAGACGCTCTTTGAATAATTATTGTCAATGATGAGATTGATGACATCAAATGAAAACAATTAAAAAATATATATTATACAAAAACAAACAATTAAACCGAAAAAAGAAGAAGGTATGATACTCTTTCTTCAATGAATAATAAAGACGGTTTGCTTGCTTTTTCATAAATGGGAACTTTGTTACCTTTGTTAGTCTGTTTACTAACCCTTATAGGATATTTTCTGATAACCCTGATGTTTCAGTCTGAAACCAGTAGGACTACGGCATTCTCAATTGAGGTAAGTTGTGAGGCTGAAGGAAGTGGAGAAAGAAAGAGATGGATAGAGGAAGGTTAACCATTCAGATCTGAAAATCCATTACGTGCAACGTTTTAAATCCAAATAGTGGTTTTTCACCAGAGTAAAACTGAGAGTATCAACCACTCTGATAAATTATTATTTTTTTGGTAAACTAACGTTTAAGACAAGTTTAAGAAATCGAAGGGACACGGGTTCGAGTCCCGTTGGCGTCATGTATCTTTTATCAGGAGATTTTTCAATGTGGATGAGTGTTTCAGGCGAATAATTATTGCTTGTAAAATAATTGTTACTCTGATAAATGGTTGAAAATTTACCAAATTTGTGAATTGGGAAGAATTTCTTAGTAAATAAAAAAAATTTCATGTTTTTCTTTGCGATATAAACAATTTTTTTGATAAACAATAATAAAATAACTAAAATACTTGCAGAACTCAATAATATCATTATTAAATTTGATTTAGGTAGGTCATTTAAACTTAACAAAAATTAAATTTAATTCTTAGAATTAAATCCAATAAATAGATAAATGCTATGACTCTGTTTTTACAAAGAACCTCAAACGATGTGTGTGTTTTTGTTCGTACCTATAGATATTTTCATGTTTGATTTACGCAGTAATTAACTGTAAAGGGCTTAAAACATAATTACTCAAAGATAAAAGTAGTTTTAAGCCCTTTACAGTTAATTACTGATTTTCGCAGTAATTAACTGTAAAGGGCTTAAAACATAATTACTTAAAGATAAAAGTAATTATGTTTTAAGCCCTTTACAGTTAATTACTGATTTACGCAGTAAATAACTGTAAAGGGCTTAAAACACAATTACTTAAAGATAAAAGAAACGGAGCATACACTCTTGAAGAATAACAAAAAAGACTTATGACAATGATCATTATACAGCAGGTGCTGACAAAGGTCAGAGAACACACAAGAAACAAGGACACTTAGCTAAGGCCAGACCTTTTCTTGGGAATCGGTTGTTAATTAGAATATATATTTAACATTGAAGTCAATATTAACGACTCTCAAACGAAAAATGTGAAACAGAAAAACAGAAAAAAATTCATTCGCATCTGGAAAATGAACCCAGGAGTTTTGTTCTAAAAAATCTTTATCTGTTTCAATATTTCGTTTGAAAGTCGCTAATATTGTCGTCATTGATTAAAACAAAAAAAAAAATAGCCACATCTAGGAATTGAACCCATATTACTTGCCGGGAAAGTGCTCCGACTAATAAGCTAATTTGACTACATCAACTTCACAATTTGGGGTTTTACTCAAAACTATTTCTGCACTAAAAAATAAAGAATAAATATTGATAGTTTCGAGATATTTCGATAATAATTAAATTGAGAGGTAGATCCTCACTGTATTGATCTGGTAAAAAAAACAATAGTTCAGAAAATAAAAATCCCGTAAATATTAATAGAGACGATGGAGCTAAGCTCAATAGTTCTTGGTATCCGGTAATTGACCGATACACCAGAGCTAAACGAAGAAAATCACTATAAAAAATATATACTTTAATGTCAGCTCAGAGGGTTGGAGCTGGCAACACGGTATCACATCCTCATACATAAGCACACATTTCACAACAACCTCAAATAACTCATCTGCCCTGATGATGGACACTGCAATGCTGTCCGAAACGTTGGCTAAAGAAGGAGTTAGCGCAACACGGCATAACACCCCAAAAACAAATAACAAAAATAGTTCAGAAATACGTTTTACTTGCAATGTCTTTAGATATGTTGACCAGATCTGAAAATTTGTTTCCAAACCTTCTTGTTCACCATTCCCTCCAACCTCATAATATATCCCACTTGTTCTAGACAGTTGTAACTCACTATTAAATGTAATCAGTCCAAGAAAAAGACACCGTAATAAATAGATACCGTAGGAACTATAGAATAAGTAGGTAGGTACTATAATCTATTTTTATATTACATCGTATAACTATAGAAACGCTTTTTTTTTTACTCCCTTTTTGTTGACACCTGACGTTCATTTTTTTCAACGAAAAGGGTACAGCCATCTAAACACCACTACACAGTAGAATAATGAGCGGTTACACCTTTTGAGAAAGTGCCTATGGATTGATTATGCCGTTTTTTCTTGAATTCTTGAAAGCTGCAGGCTATCGATTGGCCGTTAGATCGTTGGCCTTTTGATGAAACTAATTGATTCGATGCCCGATTTTTATCAAATTAGAATTATGCAAATTGAACATTATATTTTAACGAACTTTTTACTTTTTAAGAATGTGTTTCGTTAGGTTAGGTCTGTTTTCATTGGACAAGATACTGTTGTTTTTCATGTGAACACTTTGGCCAAGGTTAGGTTTGCTTGAGAAGAATAAAAAAATATTTTTTAAATGAAATACGCCCATTTAATATTTGTTTAGAACTATGCACTTTAATGCAGAGAATAGTTATTCATCGAATTTGTTCATAAATAGAGTTTTTGATACTACATAGTCATAGCTGACTTTTGCTCGTAGAATATTTTTAATATATTTCAAATCAGTATACGCGCATTTTAAATTTCTAGTTTGTTTGCAAGGTAGTGAATAGTAAAAAAATGTATGAAAAACCAAAAAAAAAACAAAATAAAGTTATAATTAATTATTATTATTAGGTTATCAAATAACCGACATACTTAAATTTAAATCATCACTAAAAACATTTCTTTTAAACAAATGTCACTACACCTTAAATGAATACCTTATATAAATTAAATACATCTGTTTTTTATTTTTTATTTACATACATTTGTTAACATGTAATTGTTAGGTTATGTAATATATTGTGTATTTGTAGATTTAGCTGGAAGAAATAGGATGTAACCTTTAAACTATACCCGTTGTACTCTTGGTGCAAAGAATATTTTTTTAATTTTAACTTGAATGGATTTGCGTTTTCTTATTTATATTTTGGTTTCAATATCCGTACTTTACTGAACAACAGCATGTATTTGTGCTTTGTAGTTTATCGATAGACTTGTTGGTGTAGGTACCTAGCGATTATAACCTTGAAAACACAGCATTTCTACTTAATTTACATTGTTTAATACATATATTTACATCTTTGATAAAAAGTAATGATAAGATACAAGTCAGAATAACAGAACGGTGCCGTAAATGGGGTGACTTTGATCAATTTTTAACTTTCAAACTGAATAACTTTTTTTATAAAAAACGTTTTCGGAATATTTACTTCATATTTATCATTACACATCTTTAAACTACCGAGTAAAAATAACACGGTGATGAAAGTAACCTTTCGGAAGTGAACGACATTGATTTACCATTTTTATAAGCTCATTACATTCATTGTGCCTGTATACTGGTGTACTTCATTACATTCATTGTACCTGTATACTGGTGTACTTCATTTCATTCATTGTACCTGTATACTGGTGTACTTCATTACATTCATTGTTCCTGTATACTGGTGTACTTCATTACATTCATTGTACCTGTATACTGGTGTACTTCATTACATTCATTGTACCTGTATACTGGTGTACTTCATTCTGAATGGTGGTCTTACACCAGTACGATACTGAGAGTATTTTCCGCTCTGGAATGTTTCGCAAATATGATATATATTATTTTATGTGAGTAATTTGTGATATAACACAAATTAAACAAATCAAATTTACTTGCGCCGGAATTTAAACCGAGACCTCCAGTTTGCTAGTCAAGAGCGTTCCCACTCGACCACGGAGATCGTTTACCTTTATATGAATATGATTACAGCAAGAAGTGTAAGCCAAGACCGAGTTGTTTGGCGGTCTGTCCTCTCTGCCTACCCCCGCGGAAACCAGCGTGATGGCCAGTTAGTTAGATAAGATACTTGTATCGTAGAATATTTGAGAAAGGTGTGCGGTAGTATAAAAGGCCTTTCAACTTGAAACGCGTGGTATTTGATGAAACAGGTGGTTGACATGACAGTTGATAACTAACTGGGTCGGTCGAGGAACAAGGTGGGTTTCCCTACAGATACCGATCGAACGGTTGCGGTTAACTTCATAGAAGGTACACGGTGGTTCAAAATTAGTAATGAAAGAAAATGAAATTATTTGGCTCCAGTTTTCACAAAACTAGAAAAATTCATCAAATTAATAGTATGTTAATATTCGAGTCAGTTGTTTCACAGAATTTGAATAATAACAAAACTAGAATAAAACTTTCACACACAATTTTAACTTTGAAATTTGATGAACTGTTGAAGTTTTGTAAAACAACTGGTCCTTAGTTAAACTAAGTAACACTATTAGGACGGGTTGTTTCGGAGAATTTTAACAATTCATCAAATTTCAACGTTCATTTTCGGGTTCTGTCTTCTTCTTCTTCTTTCGTATGGTGGGGGGTCAGAGGGGGACATCTAGATCTGCGAGCCATTTTAGGGCCTCAGGCGTCGCCATGTGAACCTCATCAATCCCGCCGGGGAATGAATGGAGCGGGCATTCATTGACCACATGTTCGGTAGTCTGCACCGCACCACATTCACATATCGCCGACTCTTTAAGGCCCCATCTGTGCATCATGTGGGCACAGCGGCTATGGGAGCACCTTAGCCTATTGATGGCGGACCAGGTTTTGCGAGGCAGTGAGAACCCAGGCTGTCTCTCGGTGGGGTCCTGTATGAGATGGGCATTTCCCACGTTGGCCGTTTGCCACTCAAGTTTCCACCTATCTTCTGGGGTGAGAGGTAGTCGGAAGAGCCTCTCTCCTTCCGCCCAGAAGGGCTTTCGGGACTTCAAGCGGCATGCCGGGTGGGAGACGACATCTTCGTGTAGAGGTATTGCGCTTTTTTGCAGCGCCTTCTTGTATTCCCTCAGTGTTGCAATTTCTCGCCTGATGTTTGGCGGGGTTATGTTTGCAAGTACGGGGAGCCAAGGGAGAGGAGTAGATTTTAAAGTCCCGCTGATGGTTCGCATTGTGGCATTAAGCTGAACGTCTACCATGGAAGTGTGGGCGCTTCTAGCCCATACTGGAGCACAGTATTCAGCCGTTGAGAAAACCAGGGCAATGGATGCTGTTCTGAGCGTGTTGGCGTCGCATCCCCAGCTAGTTCCAGCTAGCTTATTAACTAAGTTAAGCCTTGTCCTGGTTTTTTTACCCACTGTTTCCATGTGTTGCCGGTAGTTCAAGCTCCTGTCCAAAGTAACTCCGAGATAGCGGGGGTGGGGGTCATGGTAAATATTTTTTCCATCAAACTGAACACAGAGTTTGGCATCCGCTTGTGAATTGCTAAGATGAAAAGCTGTCGCAACTGTTTTCGACCCATTTGGCTTTAGTCGCCAATTGAGGAAATATTCTTCCAAAGCCTTTAGGTCAGAATTGAGTATATCTTCTGCTGCTTTAAGGGTTTTGGCTTGAGCTGTGACGGCGATGTCATCTGCGTAAGCAAATTTTCTGCCTTCAGTGTGAGGGAGGTCTCGAGTGTAGATGTTAAATAGCGATGGGGCCTGTTCGGGTTCTGTGAAAGACTTATTCAAGTTCTGTTATTATATCATTGTAGGCTAGTTGCTTTACAAAACTGAAATAAAAACAGAACTTTCTTTCACAGAACTTGAAAATGAACATTGAAATTTGATGAATTGTTCAAATTCTCCGAAACAACCCGTCCTTAGTGTTTTTTTTTAAATTGTCTGAATGAACATGTTTAATTTGGAGCTATTTTTACACTATGAACGTTGACGGCAAAACATTTTTTTGCTTTTGTTTTGACACAAGTTCATTTAACGGTTTCTTTGATTTTTCACAAAAACGGCGCCTTACAAATTATCCAATTTCGTTATTATTATTACTGTTATGACAAAAAATATATTTTTTTGATTAATTAATAAGCAAGAATAACCCCTTTGCAATAAATAAGTTCCAAAAATAAAATCTTCACAGAGTCTTCTAAAATTATGCAACAGCCGGAAATTGGGGTTTTATGACTGAGTGTTTCTAAAGAAGGTTCGTTTCGAAAAGTTTATTCGTTTAACCATTAAATTATTCAATCAATATTCAAATATTAACTGATTGAAAAAATATATATTTTTTTATTTAATATTTGAAAAAATTTTTTTTTTTACATAGTTAAGTATCCAGGATATAAACAAGATATAAAACAATAGAAATTAAAGTAGCCTTTCCTCACCATAAAGAGACAATGCTCTTTTGTTTGGTGAGGGAATTCTAGTTCAATTATATATATGTTAGTAATTATTAAGAAACAACACAAGATTTAAACAATATTACTTCTAGATGTAAGTAGTGAACGTATTTTGGACTAATAATAGTTTAAGGTAATTTTTTTAATTTAAGGTAAAATTCCTATATATGATATCCATCTACATATTTCCGTGGCCATCTATAAACAAATATTTAGAATAAATATATCAAGCACCATAAAAAACACAACGTTTCCCATCACCATGTAGAGGCAATTCCTCGCACTCGTCGGGTTAAAAAAATGAAATAATAATAACCCAAGAACGACATGTCCATTGATGCGGGGATAATGATGACGTGTTCGTAGCGTGTACGGTACGCAGACCAGTGTTTAGTCACGGACGAACAGACAGACAGAGATACACACACCCAGTTGTACTTATAGTATACACACGTATTCTTACAATAGACAAGTCGAAGTACAGCGTCCTTGTATGAAGAGTTTGTTGTTCTGAAGATGTATAAAATTATAATACAAGCAAAAATATAGTCGTTGTGCTTGAACGCGTCATGTCGGAAGCCTTTGACTTGAAATGTTGTGGAGTCATATTTTACTATGCATTCTTTATGCGAAGATCTTCTTAGGATTCAACCATCAAATTGGCTTATTAAAATCATGCGTTTTTCTTAAGGACACGAAGGGAGACTTATATGGTACACGTATATATATTTTAAAATTTATATAACAGTGCATAATAGTTTACGCGAGGTTTGGTCTAAATGTAAAATACTATTTTTATGTAGTAATCCTATTTTACTTTTGTACCGCTGAAAAACGTGGAAGTATAACACTATTTAATTTTTAAATTTAATAAAAAAAATATCAACATGTTTCGAAGGGTTTCTTCGTTAGGATAAACGCACAGTGAAAATTAACAAATTTTAGACTAGACATCAATAGCGATGATTAATTAATTAATATTATTAAAATATATACAAAATTAAATCATCATAAAATAGGTAATTATTGCATTTATGTATACTACACAGAAAAAAACTTTTATAAACTAACACATTCATGTATACATCAAAAACTTTTATGAACCAACAAATTTATGTATACATCAATTTTTTTTAATTATTAACATAAAAGAATCAAGGTACTAATTTTTAAAATTATTTATTCATAATAAATGTATCAAATTGGAAATAAATATAAGAGTGAATTCTATTAATAATATTTGTTTATTAATAATATTTAATTGACAATGAATACTTTTTCTTGTCAAGCAAATCAGAGCTGTCTTTTGGTAGCTTGTCTGCAGGTATTTAAAAAAAAATATATATATATAAATTACAATAGCGCAGACCCGTTGAAATCACAGGGAATATATTTTTTTTAATTGCCAGTCGAACTCCGATCTACCGCTTGGAAGGCAATAGTACTGACCATTACACCACTAACTATTTTAAGAACGACAGCATAAATTCATTATATTTAATAGAAATAAGGAAAATCGAGTTTTTTTCAATAAGAATAAAATTAGAGAAAGAATATTGACGAAATTTGTTTCAATTTTTAATGCGAAATATATATGGATATGTACAATATACACACATATTGTAAAAATTGGATAAGATTTCATATTGTGATCCAATGATATTTTTTAATTGTTTACCAAAATTTTATATAACCACTTATTTGATTAGAACTAAAAATAATAATGTTATCTGACGGAAGAATAATTAAGGGAGACATAGATCCATAGTTTCGTCAATGGGATTGTGAAATGATGTAATACGAGGATGCCAAAAACAATAACAATTCGGGTCTTCAGTAGGCGGTAATGTTAATAATAACGACGGTTATACCCCTGGGAATGACCTCTCGATCAACTGCCCCGTTTTTATATCGAAGTCTGCAATTAAATCATCAATCACCGATGAAAAACTGTGCCCGTTCTTAGCACAGCACCAGCGCAGACCGCCGCGGCTCGACTCATTACCGCGCCGTTTTTGGTCATTAGACCGTTTCAATTCGTTGGTCAGGCGTAATGGTAATACAGCGATAGCTCGATTGAAGCAAGACACAATTTATAAGAAATATTGTAATGTATCAACGAAGAAAGAAGTGTAATGAGAATATATGACGATGAAGTGAATGGTAGGAGAACTCGGGGACGCCCAAGAAAGACTGCACGAGCAAGTGAAGCAAATACTTGTTGGGGTCATGTCAAGAGTCAGAATAACAGAAGGGTAAGTATGCGGATAAAGCTAATATTATGTGCCAAGACTCTTTACTAACCACAGAGGTTCCTGAGTCAGACTAAGACGGAGGACGAGTTGTTTCGGAGAATTCGAACAATTTCAATCAAATCTCAACTATCATTTTCGGGTTCTGTGAAAGTCCTATTCAAGTTCTGTTATAATATCATTATAGGCTAGTTAAGTGAAAGAACTGAAATAATAACAGAACTTGAAAAAATCTTTCACATAACTGAAAAATTAACTTTGAAATTTGATAAATTATTCAATTTCTCCGAAATAACTCGTCCTAATAGATAAACTTAGTTACGTTAAACAAAACGAGAGATGTCAGAGAGTAACTTGTGCGATATCTTCCAACTTTTCTTTAACTTGTGGCGTACCGCAGGCGTCTGTATTGTGTTCTCTTGTATTTAAATTTTTCACCACTGATCTGGAACCACTTTTTTCTTCACTTGGTTTAGTGAAAGTAAGGAAATCACCCTTTAAATTAATATGACAAGTTTATTATCATAGATATGCTGATGATTTCTTTTATTTAGAAATTTATGATCCTTGCAAAGTTAATGATTGTAGGTAATCTGCTGTACCCTGTATGGATTAGTCTTCATAACTGGATGTTTAAAAACGTTTAAGAATAGTTTCTTTTTATTTAAAGCAATTAATTTTTATTTGTTTTAGTTTCAAGGGAAAAGTTTGCACACGATGTATGTAAAAAAAAAAAATAATTATAAATTAAAAAATAACCACAGTCCTCCTCACCAGTGTTTCCTGTTCTGAGGCGGTCGGTAGTTTTTTTTAACTTTTGTATTTAGTTTCAAGTTTGTCTTTACATCGTCTTCATAATGTTTTGGTGTAATTTGATCATCACTTTGTTCTCTCAGTCATGTTTTTATTTTGGTTTTAAACGTAATATATAATTTTCTAGCATAGAACTTAATATTTCTCTGTCCAAAAGATGTATTAATTCGTAAAAAGGTTTCACCAAACAGATTGTGCCAATACTCAAACACTAGCACCTACTTCATCTTTGCTGTAGACTGTATATTTTTGTAATTTTCTGATCGAACTACCATAATAGTTTGTATTTAGGTCTGCCTAACGTTCATTCGAACAGCCCACAAGGAGTATTGAACACATCATCAGCAACTCGTCATTACAGTTTTTCGTTGCACCGCGTATTTATGCCACAGTACAGAAAGCACAAATGAGCCAATTTATTACTTCCTTACAACAGTACTTCATTAATCGTGCTATTACTGTGCCAACATAAAACTGCGCAATTTTTACAGAATTACATATGCATCTAAATAGCTAATTATATCGTATCGATAATGTATGCAAAGTGATACCGGAATATTACCACCAAAGTCTCTGGCTTCGGTGTACCGTTCCGCCCAAGCGCACTCACCTCGGCTCTGTGGGAACGATGACTCATGTTGATGATGATTTTGGATTCGTTAATTACTTCATCGTCATCAATGTGAGAATTTGTCTTGCAAATGCAGGATGATGGCCTCTTCTTCGTTGTTAGATATCCTTGAAATCATTTGGTAGAATCTATGGCTGTGATGATGCAGGAATAAAATTATTTGAGAAATTTAACAACTGAGCTTTGATGACATTATATTTATGAAAGTTATCAACTGTAACGGTATAACGAGATGCTCAATTATGATTCAGTTCCCCACTAAAATCAGTTAGTACAACAGATTTAGTCGTTTGACCAAGCTAGGTACTACGTTTGACCAAGATAGGTACTACGTTTGACCAATAATATAAAAACATAATTAAATATTGACGTCCTCTGAGGTCGATTAAATTTTAAATTATTATTTACTTTTTCATTTCATTTCACAATTTATTAATAAAAAATAATAATATAGTATCTTTACGACAAGTTCCAAAGTGGAATATTTAAGTATTGCCGTGGTCTAAGACCACCATTCAGAAGTGAAACGTTGCTTGAAATGGCTTTGGCCGTGTTTGGTGACCAGATCTGAATAGCCAGGTACTTCCCCACCATCCTCTTCCCCTACCCAGAACCAGCCTCACAACATACCTCGATTGGGGATGCCATAGTCTCACAGGCTGCAGGCGGTTGGGAGCTGTTGGGGCGGTTGGGAGCTGTTGGGCCTTGGGACTGTGTGTCTATTCATATAAAAAACAATTGTTGTTAAACATGGTCTGTACAAATCAATATTCGGAATAACTTTTTTAATATCATTCGAAGGTTATATCCATAAATGTAATACATAATTGAAGAAGAAGATACAAATAAATCTAAATGAAACATGATGCAGAACAAGACACATAAATATAAGAAATTGCAAATGTCACAACAAAAAAAATCGACACAAAGTTACAAATAAATTCTTTAGAACTTTGTAATTATAAAAATATAGCAGCCAAAAATATTGGAAAAATTAGTTGAAGATAAAAATGTTAATTCTGAATTTCAAATATATGACCGACAAAAATGACGAAAAGTAATTAGGTCCCAATGGCCTAGTAGTTAGAGGAGTCTTACCGGTAAGACTTATCCTGGGTTCAATTCCCAGTTTTGACCGTCACCTTTTTTACTTTGTTGTGCCTTGTTTTGTTTCATGTATCGTTTAGATTATTAGTAACATCTTCTTCTTCAATGATATTTATATATTTTGCTAAGATAGCACCAGAAAAAGGACAGCAATCAAAAACTGTACAGCAATGTATTCCATTGGTCGACATCAAATCGATTCGAATTCCAACAAAATATTTCAAATTCGTGGTATAGTTACAACACTATTAGCGGTATAACAGTATAAGAATATTAGGGTGGCATTGGTCGGAAGAGGGGACCCCTATAGTTTCGATATGTTTAAATTCCTCCCGTCCGAGATTCGAACCCGCGATAGCCACGCGCCAACGAGCCGAGGTTCACCTGAATTCATTTAGTGCTAATTAAAAAACCGACCGACGCCGGGTCTTCACGCCTCAATGCGGTCCTGTTCATGTTTTGGGATGGTACCTATGGTTAAGACCAGGTGCGGAGTGGACATAAATATTTTTTGTAGCCATACGATGATTATGTTAAATTTGTATTCACTTATTATTATGGTTTTATTATTTTTTTAACACAAATCCAAACCAGAGGAGGCCACGTGGAAAAAAAATCCATCTGGGCTTATGTCATCTTTGGGATTGCTGTGTGGAGGATCTTTTAAGGGAGAAGAAGTTCTGGGAAGGAAAAAGGTATGAGGGGTGTGTAGGAATCTGGTTGTCAATGTGTCCAGGAGTGACGGATGTGTGAATCTATCCCTCCCATGGGTCGAAAGAGTCCGGCTAGAGAGGTCAATGGGTCTCTGGATCCGGCCTACCTCGCAGTAGGTGGACAAACGCATTCGCCGCCAAGACCTAGACAAACCCCATAAATCCGGGCACCCCTGCTAAGCAACTAAACGTAGCAAACCGCTTGGGGTGAACTATGACAGGGGTGTTAGTTATCCAATAAATCGTTAAAAATCACGGGATAGTCATAGAAGCGCTATTGCGTAATATCTCGTCGATATGTACTCCAATATTATCACGCGAGTAGCAGTGCGCTGCGACAGGATTCGGTAGTTTCCGATTGTTCGACGTTAGAGTGTTGGGAGCGTTGGAGGTCGAATTGGACTAATGGGATGCAAAAAAAGTTGAACCAATTTTTTCGCATCGTGTCTCATCTAATAATACATCAGCGGGGATAGTCCAGTCTGAATTCTCGACCAATCATTTACAATTATATTTAAAATGGCAATAAAAAAATACAGTTATATTGAGAATGTTATTTAATTGCTTTTCTAAATTCTACAAATAAACTCTACAAATTTAGAAATCAATTTAAATTCAAAATTCATTGAACTAGAAAGACAGTCACAAAACCGAAATTAGTATTTTCGATAACGTAAATGAAGTGTTGTTTTTCCTTTTTAAAACTGGAACTTCTGGTGCTAAAAATTGCAAAGAAAATGTGTTTTCCTACACTGAATATTTATTTTTGTAAAGTTTTTCATCTGAATATTTGACTGAATTCCTAAAATGAAGAGGGTACAGATATACCATATCAGAATGCCAGCTACCCTTATTATCATCCTGTTGACAGACCAACTTTCCGATTCGTAAAATTTAAAATAGTTTTCAATATGCTTAATGACTAGATTTGAATATCAAGGTAGATACTTCCCAACCTTCTCTTAACCTTCCCTTAACCTTCTCTTAACCCTCACTTAACCTTCACTTAATCTTCACTTAACCTTCCCTTAACCCTCCCTTAACCTTCACTTAACCTTCACTTAACCTTCACTTAGATTAGATTTGAATATTCACGGGCTAGATTTGAATATCAAGGTAGATACTTCCCAACCTTTTCTTAACCTTCCCTTAACCTTCACTTAACCCTCACTCAACCTTCACTTAACCTTCCTTTAACCTTCGCTTAATCTTGTCTTAACCTTCCCTTAACCTTCCCTTAACCTTCAATTAACCTTTACTTAACCTTCACTTAACCTTCACTTAACCTTTCCTTAACCTTAACTTAATCTTAACTTAACCTTCCCTTAACCTTCCCTTAATGTTTAATTAATCTTCCCTTAACCTTCCCTTAACCTTCCCTTAACCTTCCTTTATCCTTCACTTAACCTTCCCTTAACTTTCACTTAACCTTCACTTAACCTTCCCTTAACCTTCACTTAACCTTCACTTAACCTTCACTTAACCTTCACTTAACCTTCCCTCACAATATTTGATAAAAAAACGCCAATTCCATGGTTCTACTAGCATCGATGGCAGTTAAAACTTTGTTCGGAATGAGATTTAAAATATTAACGAGTAGTTTCATTTGTGTACATCTGATTGGCGCTACAGACCACTAAATTTGGTTGAGCGGTTGTATAAATCTGGTTGATTTGAATGTAAAGTTGAACGGTGTGGAGATGCGTTGCATGCGATAAGTGGGCGTGGCTATAAAATTGAACGGTTGTACCGCTAGAGCATTCAACCACTCAAACGGCAACCAAGTTGAATCGTCTGTAGAATCATTGAGCCGTTGAACCAATTTTACCCAGTCTGCCTAGGGAGCCATCGTGCATAGTTGTTTGTTTGCGGACATTTAACGAATACAAATAAATAAAATTACAGGCATGGCTAATGATCGTGAAGTTCTTACGGATTTTTTTATAGTATGTTATAAGGATTTAACTTGCTTGTGGGATACTACAAAGAAGATATACTCTGATAGTAACAATTTGACGTTCCAAGCATACAGAAAATCTATGCCAAAAACATTTTGGTACAACACCTCAAAAATAATTCTCAGGAAAACACATTACATACTCATAAAACCAGAGCCAAACAAACAGAGATACTAACTATACCAAAGTGTAACTCTACCTTTGGACAAAGAAGCTCTGAATTTTTAGCAGTAAAGGTATATAACAAACTCCCACTTAGTATCAAACAAATCAAAACAAAAAACAACTGCATTAAGAACATTAAATCTTGGCTTAAGGAATTACCGGAAAAAGAACTTACTAGCATATTTAAAACATCGTCGTAGAAGTTTCTGGAAACCCTTACCCAAAACATGGAGTCATACCATAGAAGTCGCTGAATAACTTATCCAAAACCTAGTCCCCCTCAGCACAGAATCTCCTAGTGAGGAGGACTATGAATATAATCAACATCTATTTTTTATATATATATTCTTATAAAAATGTAAAAAAAATGTATAATATAGCTACTAGCTACTAATAGAGATACCAGGAACGAAGCTCTTCTGATCCTTTAAGAGCAGTTCAAATGTATTGAAAGGGATGCTAAGAATGAATACGTAGCATCTTACGACTGAATTATGTTTGTTCAATGGTCAATTTTTTTGCTCACAATGTTAACGACGCAACTTGAGCGATCGCAAATTTTGATTTTTTCATACAGTTGGATGAAAGCTGCGTCTGTTTCCCAGAGACTGATGAAATTGAACCAAACATCGTGTCGTCTGCACGCAACACTCAACGGTTGACACACAACGGTTGAACCAACCAACAGCGAGTGGTGTATGGGGGGCTTAAAGATAAGCTACTCTTAATCAAACTTTCGTTTTTTTTTTTTAATTGGCCTCTCTGGCCTGGAAATTTCTGGAAGCTGACCGTCTGGACAGTCCGGCCCTGGGCATACAGTGCTCGGGGGATCTGGTATGGGCTATAGAGTATAGTGTATAGTGCTTGATTGTCACGGTTGGATGGCCGGCATTGAAATGGTGGTATTTCGGGTTAATTCGCCCAATTATTGGATAGTGTTGATGAGGTAGCTTTCTGACCAACCTTATTCATATAAATATTACTAAACAATTTTTGATATACATAAGTAAACTCCAAAGTCTATAAAAATGTTTCATCAGCTTCGATGTCATACATGAGCATATTTTAAAGAGGGAATTAGACAAATAGGAGGAAATGCATTTTGGAAATAATTTGCTGATACAAACTAAGAAATGTCCTGAAACATCCTAATATCCAATACTATTTTCGGTTTTCTCATATTCATACTCATATTTTTTTGTGAATTTAAGTGTCATAGTTGTTTTGTATATTCAAAATGGTAGTAGGTTATAATATCGCGAGCTGAAAAAATGCATTGCATAGACACAAAAAGCTGTGCAAATTTCATGACGCCAGATCATTCAGGAGTTCTTGCTGCTTTAGTAAACCAGGCGACCTCTTTATATCTAACCATTTCATCAGTAAATTGCAACTGGCAGTGGTAGAAGATATTTGATGCTTGATAGAGGGTTATTCGAAATATTTTGGTGTTTTTTTTTTAAATTTATAAGTTATTACTGCCTGTAAGAACATTGGGTCTTAGAGAGTTTGTTTTAAATTAAATGACAAATTTTACATCAAGTACATAATATTTTACCAAAATAAAATAAAAATATCTACAAAAAAATAACATTGAAAATACGCCTTCAAAGACCGGGAGAAAAAATTCGGTCGAGAAATAGCGCACATAGCAAGTTACACTAGCAATTTTTATTCGCTTTTCTCGTACTCTACTAGAAAACAATCTAAAATTAATGTATTTTAAATTATACACACGGTCTGAAAGGGTTAAGATGAATTTGAGTCTTCTCTGTTCATTTATTGATTAAAAATAATATGTAGCATATTTGCGGTACTTTTCAGAGTGGAAGATACTCCAAGTAGGACCACCATTCAGAATTGAAAATTTGATTGAAATGGCTTTAGCCATATTTGCTGACCAAATCTGAATAGCGAGGTACTTCCCTACCTTATTCCCCATCTTCTTCCCCTCCCACAGCAGTTGGGACTCTTGTGAGGTATTCAAATTTTAAATAACCTAGGTAAGTTCAATTGTTTTTCTTTTTACCACCTGCAAAGCAAAGTATGTTAAGCTATAAGCAAGTTTGTATCAATTCTATTTAGTTTGTTAAGCCTATTATTTCCCTAACTGATTTCATCGAATTTCTAACACCTTCAGTTTAACGACACTTTAATATTGTTTAAACTATTGTTTGATCGTCTCTCCAAGCGGGACTCGAACTAGTGAACCATACCAACATTAACATTCAACATCCCGGTTAACTAACCACAATAAGTGCTTGTTCCTTGGCCTTCTTAATGGCACCAGTTTGTGGTATTAATTCGACACCTGCTCCGTCTTGCAAGCGAAAATCACCCATAATGCCATGCTCGTAAAGTCTAAATTACAGTAGTAAATTTTAGGACTGGTGCAAACGATTATAATCTTATTTATTATTGTGAATAAGGATCGTTTTAAGTTGCAAGACGCTTGATAGGGTGCACTTCTTAGGAAATATTATCAATGTTGTAGGTAGCTATCAACCGTATTTACTAAGGAGCTATGATTTGGTGGATAAAGCAATAAAGCGTCAATATTATTTTATACACAGGACCTAAGTAAAGTAATTTTCTAATTAACAAAATAAAATAATCAAGAAACTTACGTTTTATTAGAGTTAAAAGCTAAATAGTTTCGGGAGCTTCACCAAAATAATAATTTAGGTTTTGGATCTGTCTCGGTCAATGAATTCGGATTTACTTTGAATTTGAGTATCATTTGGGACAGATTGCGAGAAGAATTCAAACAAGCGAGAAAGACATTCTAATAATATATTCTTTTAACATAAAATAGTTTTAACTCTAGTCTTCAAAATTGAAACTAATGTGTCTAGAATAATTCAGATTATCCCGTGATTTTTAACGGGTTTGCGCTAGTAATACTTAAGTAGAACACAAAAATTAAAAAATTAAATAAATGGTTATGAATAAATTCTAATTAATGTTGGTTCAAATGTATGTATTATTACCATTACATCGAAAATTTTAAAAAACAAAAATTTATTAAATCCTTTCAAAAAATGTTTCTTAAAACGTATTTTATCATCAATATGGTGAGGTAAATAAAATTTTATGTCTACCTACGTAAGTAGTCTCAATTTTTCATAACCGCAGTTTGACTTGAACTGTCACAATAATAAAAATTAAAATACTAGCAGTACTTAAAATAATATTATTTATAAAAAAAAAAATAGTTTTCCTTATTGTCAATCACAGACATAGGATTCATATGTCTATGTTGTCAATGGTGCGAGCTGAAGCTAGTTGCATCGATCTACAAATTCCAGGCGATAAAGTTGTGCAAATTTCATGACGCTAGTCCTCAGCCTTCAGACAAAAATTCTTCCGAAAATTATAAAAAAATACACCTGGTTCTGTTATTTAACATGGAACGAAAAAAAATCACTTCTTTAAATGCTAATCACATTTGTAGACAGATTTTTTATAAATTTTAAATAAGTCATGCTCAATTATATATTTTCACTTACGCATATTAAAAACATTCGTTTTTCTAATATTAGCACATTCTCTCTAACTTTCGTATTTACGTATCTCCCGTTTAAACCATCTTCTTCTTCCTTTTGAACGCTACTACGGAGCCTTAAGGTTAGCCAATCTCCTTCTAACTTTCTTCATTCTTAACTAACCTGCAGCAATAATTATTGTTTTAAGCTTGGTTGAACATTTCGAGTCGTTGGTGTTTTTTTATTCTTTATTTCCCCTATTTGTAATAAATTATTGGGAAATATTTCAATTATGAAGTAAAAAATATGATAGTCTCGGTTGAATGCTCACCTGTACCCAGTGTGTGGCTAGTAGTAACTGCGATCCTGTATTGGGTATACTAAACTTGCATATATATTATTTTACAATACAATATGAGATCTTCGACAGTGGTTTTTGTTAGCTTAGTGTTAAATTTATTAGTTATATGCAATGTCGTTGCAATATTTGTAGACGCGCTGTAGAAATCTCAATATGTCAAGCGTCGCGTAAGGTCATGTGCTACCTCTGAATCAGAGGTTCCCAAACTTTTTTGCCTCGTAGACCACTTGCCAATTTTTTTTTCCGTAGAACCCCTGCCTGCCTTATATTGAATTTTCCTTAAACTATTAACGTCCCGTGTGATAATCATTTATTTTTTTAATAAAACTATTCCCTTCCCTTGCCTGCCCAACAACCGGGTGGCGTTATAGTTGCTCTGTCTTTACATTGTGCAGACAGAGGCACCCTTGTGAGGTATTACGCCAAATGAAAATGAAGCAGGATAAGCAACGGGAATTTCTTTCTGTAGTTAGCCTTACAGAACTGCCCCTTAAGTTCTTTGTCAGTGCTTATTCCGGTCAGTTCTTCTTGTCACATGATATCCGATTCTTCAACGTTGCATTTCCATTGTCAAAATGTCCTCAAACTTAGTTTTGAAGTCTGTGTGAAGTACATTTAAATGTTGAACGTCATTATTACCCTGGACGTTTTTCAAAAACAAGTTGGGGAACTAGGAAAATTCGCGGCTTCCAATGTGCAATGTTTTGGTTAAATATATTGATTCTGACGAGAAAAGGAACGTAGACTCTATTTATATACCTCAATTAACAACTTTACGAAATATAAAAATACAAGTATCAAATAAGTGATTTCTCAGTCTATTATATTTGTGTTAGGTCTATTGTCATTTACGGAACTCCTAAATGTTGACTTGAAGTAAATGGGGGTCCGCTCGTACGTACCCGCATTTGAATCTCGTGGACCCCCAAATTTTTTTCTCGCTGACTTAGACCCCCAGCATGCCGATATCGACCCCTGGGGGTCCATATAGACCACTTTGGGAACCTCTGCTCTAAATACATTGCCATAAAAAGGTGCGTTCTAAATAAATTACCTTAAAATGCCCTCGTGTTTAGTGAGAAAGTGTTTTAATTACCCGGCACTAGTAAATTCCAATTAATCTGCAAATTTTTAAAACATTTCATTTGTAAATACACGCAAAATACTTTCTATTATCGTTTAAGTCACTACTAAACTTAATAGTGTACACTAGTAAACTTCACTGTTTAAAATAGTCTTATTATACTGTTTATTTATAAACAACGAGTATTAACAATCGCCGCTATTATGGCACAGCATTGACTTGATCATTTTACACATATATTTTTTAAATGTCTATCTTTGTCATACATGCACAATGAATTAAGAATTAATTGGAAACTGGAGTGTTTCTTACTTGCCACATTTTATTTTAATTTTGTGAGGCAATAACAAGTCTCGATGTGTTGTAACGTCATTGTTATTTTTCATATTTGTTATTAAATATGTCATAACTTGTAACCCGCGACAAATCAAGAGACATACGTTAGCCAATATAGAAAATAAAAATTTCTTGAAAATGAAAAAATAGCGCAGACCCTTGAAAAATCACAAAATCTGACTTTACTTTGATGTGAAGATTAACCCTGAGATATATAAACAACGAAATACATGTTTTAAATATAGAACCGAAATAATTTTCTTGTAAATTTTTTTTTTAGGTACAGTTAGGTACCTTATCGCTTGTCTGAATTGACATATCATTTCTTATTTTGAAAATTACAATTAATATAATTTTCTTTTGAAATACTGCATTACAGGTAGGCACTTTATAGCTTGTATGAATTCTTGACACAATCAAGATTTTCTGTTTTGAGAATGATGCTTAAATTCAAAACAAATCAAACAAAACCAAGAGTTACAATAACAGACAGACCCACAACCGACATTTGAATTTTTGATGAACGTGAACCATGCCACGAAAGTAGAAGAAGTTGCGGTCGCTCAAGGAAGACATGGCACGATCAAGTGAATCAAAGACTTGAATCGGGCCATGTCAGGATTCATTATAACAGAAGAGTATGTATGAGACGATGTATGAATGTGAATGAAGCAAGGAAGGTGTGCCAAGACACAGTCGTGTGGCGGTTTATCCAGTAGGCTTAACCCTGCAAAGAAACGGCGTTAGTTTGTCAGTGGTTGGCGTTCTATATTTTTTCAACATTATTTATTTAGTTGAGGATGAGCGTAATTACTTTTGCTTCTTGACCTTTGATTACCAACGTACTAGAGAGTTCACCTGTCCACACACTTTATTGCTATTATGTAACCATTTACATGTAAAATAATGGCCTTTGAATCAACTAGAGAGACCCTCCACCAGAAAATAATTAACAGACGTTGTTGGATTTGTTCGTTTCGTTAAGTTTAAGCGAGTATTTGTCATATATATATATATAACTACGAAATTTGGCTGAAGCGGTTTTTAATAATACATCCGAAAACAAAAAATAAACGTAGAAAATACAACAAAATGATTTACGAAAGGAAGGTTCGAGAATGTTCCAAAGCGCGTCACGTAGGCAAAATAATTCTATCTCGATGTCGCGGTTGCTGGTACTGTACTGACCATTTCATTAACGTTTTCGCTTATCTAGGTGGAAAATAAAACATTCTCGAATATTCCAGTTGCTACAGAAACAAATATTAAAAAAATAAAAGAATATCCAAGAAGCTTTTTTGGAAACTTCTAGAATAACATACGAATCAAGTAGTGGCGTACCACTACATATATAACATTCTACAATAGTTAAATGGTGTGCATTTTTATTTTCTTGTTCCTGCATTTCTCTAACCGTTTGCGGCATCTATAAATCTACTAATAAAACGAACATATTTAAATGTATCTAAACTTATATTTTCGTATGTAAAATTCAACCCTTTTTCAGATAAGACGCTATATTCCTTAGTTAATTTTACGAATGTTTCGGCAAATACCATATTGTCTAAGTCGCTAGTTATGCAATATTGTGTTTTTTCCAATATAAAGCGACAGCAATAAGATACATTAAGATTAAATATATCTTATCTTTTTTTTTTTTAATTTCTGTATTCCCATTTGAAAAGACCACTAACCGCCATTAATAAAGAATATTTTTTAGATAATATATTTTTTTTAATTCCTTAAATGCTAGCCATTACTCGTTTGTTTTTCGAATCTTCTGATTCCCGAGAAATTGTATTTTACCACTTGCATCTTTTTGGCTGAAAAAAATACTTTCTCGGTGAAAACATTGTATCGAATAGTTTTCTATCCATGATTGTAGGTAGTGCACCAATGAGGAATGATACTATCTACCACCAGAACCAATCTATACAAAACACCCCAAATATCCCTCATTATGAACACGTCTAGTTCGCTTACTTTGCCATAGTACCCTAAGCCGCGGGGACAATATTGTTCCGCCATCCATCTTGCCGCCCGACGGGCATAAACGCTTCCCATTATAATATACGTCGCCGGGTCAATCTGACAATTTCTATTCACCAAGACGTAGTAAATAATCTTACCCCCAGCCTCCCGGCCATAACCCATTAAGGTTCTAATTGAAAATTGCATTAAGGCCGTAAATTTGCCCGACGCGACGCCGCGCCCGCCACTCCCCCCGCACTCTTTTGTCCGACACACTGGGTGGGTCGTACGCGGATAATATACTCAAATTCGCTTATAAACCATCGGCGGAGGTATTCTGTGCAGTGGCGCGGCGATCAGCGGACTAATTCTGTAATGGTATGGTTACATTGTTGTATGAAAAATTTAATAAGAGTTCGTTGTTAAGAATTATTTTGAGAAATGTTCATTTATTAAGGGTTAATATGTTAAGGGTTAATTTTGTTAAGATTTAATTGGTTATGTGTTATTTTTGTTAAGATTTAATTGGTTATGTGTTATTTTTGTTAAGATTTAATTTTTATGAGTTAATTTGTTAAGAGTTAGTTGTCAAGAGTTAAATGTCAATACACAGTTCATTTTCAAATAGATAGTTTCTTTAGAGTTAATTCGTTAAGCGTAAATAATTGCTTTCTTAAAGAGTTTCTGTATTAATCTTTTTTTCAAATGGTTAACTAGTTAGTTTAGTTAAGAGTAAACGCGTTGAATGTACTTAGTAAGAGAAAATCGTTGATTTTCTTCTTGTTAATGGTAAATTCAGAGTTCACTTGGAGATAACTCACTTAGATAAATGAGATAGTTGGTTTGAGCTGAAGAGTTTATTTTCGTAAAAGTAAATAAATGTACAAAATTGGCGAATCTTGTAAATAATTCAAGAATATTTTTTACAACTAAATAAAATAAAGTAAGACTCATATTATACACTTATTATCTCAATACTAAAGTTGTAACTATTAAAACAAGATCACAAAATTCACGTAAATGGATCCTTTGCCCTTTTTCTATTCCGATCAAGCGTTGCGCCCATGCATCACCCCTTCAACTATAAATCGTTTCCTCAGACAGTTAAACGCCGTTTTCGGATATCGTCACTTTAAAGGCGAATTTGGAAATTTATAGTTTCGAAAGGGTGGGTGACTTTTGCCTATGCGACACAAAATACTTTAAGTCCATAATTCTTGATAGAACATAGGGTAGATATGCACACTAAATATTAAGTTCAACATAAAAGTTATTTAGTTGAAACATAGGTAATTGGCAATTTGCTAACTTTATAAAGGAATTTGATGTTATTAGTTTTACGATGACTTTCACCAATTAAAACAATAAGCTTAAAATATAAAACAAAATAAAATAATAGTTATCTACCCTTAGCAATATACTATTCATAACACCAATTTTTTTTCTAAACGTTCGCCAAATGCGTTGTTAAAACTTAAAAGTAAGCTTAGCAATAATTAATCAGCAGATATTAAGGGCCATACCTAGTAGGTAGAAACTTATCGATAATAAATCATTTAGCATTTTTTAATTTTTATTCTGCCATTAGTTGAACCGAAAAATTATAATTGTTCAGATTTCCACTTTCCCCAACATTTAATAGTGGTTTTGTTTTCAAACTTGCCATTAAAAGGAAAATCTTCTAGCAAACATTTCTTTTATTAATTATTTTTATTGTATAATTTTTTTCGATACATACTGGTAAATATATAATTATTTAAAATATAAGACAGTAACAAAAAAATCCCACAAAGGCGAAGTCTGTGCGTGGGCATTATCCATGATGTATACAAAACAGTGGTGATTAAATAAATTTAAAAAAATATATAGTACCTATAGATAGATGTATGAGATTTTTCTAGAGTTTATGCAAATTTAATAAAAACAGTTAAAGTTGAAGTTGAAGTAAGTTTATTTTTTTTTAATGTAGACTGAAATGGAATATTTTAGGCATCATAGGCGAATTACAAATTATAGAAAAATGTTTCTCAATTCCAGATTTTTTCTTACCCAGTTTTTAACATTTATTTTAAACGTATTTAGGTTTTGGCACATGTTGATGGAATTCGGCAAGGAATTAAACAATTTTGGGCAAATAAAGATAATTTGTCTTTGGGCCAGCCTGGTTTTGCAGTGGGGCACTGTGTACATGTATATGTTGTGTCTCTGGATAGAATGATTTGGGTTTTTACACAAATTATAAGGACGAGTGTATATAAATTTAAGACATTCGGAAAAAAATTAAATTGGATATTAGTAGCCGGTCTGCGGGCTACCCCGATAGCTCCGTGGTTTATAGCAGTCGCCCAGTTAGTGTCAAGTAACATCTTAAAAAAATCACTAAAAAACACTACTAATAAATATCATGATTGTTTATTGAACTCCATAATCGTTCCACCTTTATTTGTAAAAGCCATTTTCGATATTAATAATTTGCCTTTATAGTCGATAATTCATTAAATTCCTCCCTTATCCCTCCCCATAACGGTAGCATCTTGCAGCTTCCTCGAGATGGTAGATAATGGCAAGACTAAATAACGCAAAGTTAATTATTTATTGTAAATATAAGGTGGCAACCCCCTCTAAACTACATCAAGGGTGACATCAAACACCAAAGTTTTTGATGTGGTGTGAAATGATAGAAATTTTATTTGTACATTGTACATTTAATATACAAAATAATCTTTATTTTTCGGAATAACTTTATTGAGTAAAACCTCAAATTGTAATATTTAAATATTGAAGACAATATTAGTGATTTCTAAACGAAAATCTGAAACAGAAAAATCAGAAAAGGAAACGGTCACATCTGGGACACGAACCCAGGACCCCTGTCTTTCCGGGACAGTGCTCTACCAACTGCGCTAATGGGACCCTATCCCCCTCGGTCACTTTTAACTGTATCTGTCCCAGATGTGACCGTTTCCTTTTCTGATTTTTCTGTTTCAGATTTTCGTTTAGAAATCACTAATATTGTCTTCAATATTTACAAAATAATCATTGGTTGCACTTTTAAGCCAAATAATGTAAACGTGGATATTGTATATAATATGCACATTGACAGATAATTGTATGGTACAATTTACGTCGAGAATAAGCTGCAGTAGGTACAGGCGTTTATATTACAGCCCAGTCAACATTCTTTTCTGACTAGGCACTGCCTTTTCTAAGAAACTAATCAAGACAATATTTTTGTTGTTTGATACGTATTATCATATAGAAAAGATTTAAAAAAATTGTATTATATTAATGTATTTGTGAAGGTAGTAACACTAAAGCCGAAGAGAAGAAAAAATGTGGGAAAAAATAAAATTTGGAGAGAAAAGAAATAAAAGTGAAGATGCAACTAGGCGCAGATGACATTTTTAAAATAATATTTCCTAATCTGTCTGCCTAAATCTTATAACTGTTTTGCTATTTTTGGATAAGATATTTATTTTATCTTTTCTTTATATATTATTTAAATTTTTAGGTAGACGATATTTTTGTCTCCGGCGACTTCTTTTTAAGCTCAAGTCTTTAAAAAAACAGTATGTTTTGGATAGTTAGGATTGGAGTAAGGAATAGGGCGGTCACTCAACTGAGTGAAAAAATGTAATAATCAAAATGTGAGATCAAAATTATGTTCACAATTTTACTTCAAAGAATGTCAGGAATCACTGGTTAAAGTAAGTCACGTACGTCTTTTAACATCCTATATAATATGTTGTTACTTTCAAAAACTTCAATGTTTCCTGAAGCTCATGTAGGTCCAATAATAATTATCAGATTTTTAATTCAGCATAATTAAAAAACGTTGACTACTTTTTACTTACCATCGTTGAATGCTGACATAGACTTTTTTTAATATTTTTTTTTCTGCTCAATACATCTACATTTTAAATCATTCTCATGTTGGACTATTTTGAAGATTAATAGGTAGGTAACTAATTTTAGATTCGTTTGTATCGACTAAATTATTCGCCAATAAAAAAAAAACTGATGAAGAAAATCGAGCTTAGCCTACGTCTATGAGAATGGAGTGTTTGATACAGATGACACTAACTGCGAATGGATGAAAATGGGCTAAATGGCGAAGAAATGAGAAAATTAAAGTGCATATATGGTTATAATGTATTACAAATAAGAGAATACGAAAATAACGCAAGGCCAATGTAAACATAAACGCCATCATTACGAATTTCTACCAATTTATGACATATATCCCTTATTAAATAAATGTTTATTTTTTAATCTGCCTAGACGAAAGAGTAATTATATAAAATCCCTTTGATAGAAAAAAATGCTAAGTACGCTCCGAAAATTATTAAAATCATATTTTGTTCTGTTATTTAACAAGTTATTGGTTTAAAAAAAGTCACAGTGTTTCTTCAAATCAACCGTCGAGAGATTTTTGCTCTATTACAAATAAGTCTTGCTTTATGAAATATTTTCACTTACGCCAAAAATTATAATAGTTTCTTAATAGCGCGCCCCATCTAATATTTGTATTTACATATCTCCTAATCAAATCATTTCCTTCTTATTTAACGCCTACTACCGAGCCTTAAAGAACAAGATTACAAAACAGCGCGTTATTTTGTTATTTTGCGCCAATACATTACCAGTTTAGACATTTTTAGATGTTTTCTGAAGAAACTGTGTTTGTTCATCCCTATCCCCTGGGCACGAATAATGTTAGCTATAACGCGTCGCATCGCTTAAGGGCGTCTGATGTAAGAACAATATCGATAGGGAGAACAAAGGAGCTAATACTAAATAAAAATAAAAGGGTTTTGTTTTAGGGGAGGTAGTTGGCGTTATTTTTAATTGGATTGCAACGGATGAATTATGACGCAATTGAAATTAAAAATGAATTAAGAAAAGTAAATAATTTTTCCGACTGCAAAAATTTAAAGAGTGCTTTTGATGGTGGATTTAACATCATATAAAAGCAATGCAAAGCTGAACATATTGTATAGGACTGTTCAATAGCGAACAAATGTCGACGTAATACAAGGATTTACGTCTAACAGTATTAATAATTGAATTCATTGGTGACTTCTGGAATGTTTCTCAAAAAGCTTGTCTAATCTGCTCGGTTTTGAGTTTCGGAGAGCAATAATTTTAGATAGTAATTTTAATAATTCTTGGTTGACAGGTAAATTATTACATCTACTTTCTTAATCTCGATGGTCATACAGTTCGTGTAGTGTTTTGACCTTCTTGATGATGCCATTTTACTTCTAATGATCCATTGATTTTTACTCCAGCAATCCTAACCTCCCAGCCTCTTTAGGTCGGCCAATATATTCTCCTTAAAACGTTGTCTTAGGACGGGTTGTTTCAGAGAATTTGAACAATTCATCAAATATCACAGTAAATTTTCAAGTTATGTGAAAGTCCTATTGAAGTTTGTTATTACATCGACATGGGCCAGTTGCTTCACAGAACTGAAATAATAACAAAACTTGAATAGAACTTTCACAGTCCTTGAAAATTAACTGTGAAATTTGATGAATTGTTCAAATTCTCTGAAACAACTCGTCCTTAGTCTGTTTAAATGCCAGATCGAGTAGCTTCCTACATTGTCAAAGCATTTATGACAAATAAATGCCAGTCATAAGTACTTTAAACTTTCATACATGTCCTTATACCTTATATTTATATTTTTTTACTCATATCGCAATATTGTTGATTTTCTGGTTCGTTGTCTATGATTTTGGCTTCAATTTGTTTATATCCCTGTTAGTGTCAGATTTTATTTTAACAGCTACTATACCTCACATTCGACGATGTACATGTATAAACAATTTACCATCTACTTGTCTATAAAACTGTACCAAATGTAAATAGTCGCTGCTCCCACAATCAATTATACAGTTCCGCGCTGTCACGGATTTTGGACACAAATTTCACACTCTTTTGTGCCCCCCGCTGAGAATAGGCGAGTATTGTTACCTGTACCTGTTACGTCACCTTTGATTCGATTATAATGGCCCCACAAACGTATTAAGTGATGTGTTCAGGTGCCTGGTTTTAACGGTTAAAATTATAAATGTGTCCACAGATTGAGCTCACTCTACTTTCTAGGTTCTTGAAGAATCTGACAAAACTGGTCAAGGAATTTTGATTTTAGCTCTTCTTCATTGGTAGACCTACCCACTCTTGAACACTTGCACAACACAACTTTAAACTTGGAGATGTTTTAAAAAATTTAGACATAAAAATCTTTATGCCAAGGACCTTATCGTCTTGCCCTTGAGGTATATTCATAAACATCCCGAAATGTTTGAAGAACATGGAAATCTTGGATATTGATTTATATGTACTTAGACGACCTCCATAGATTTTTAATATTTTTTTTTTCAAAAATAGTTTTACGGAATATGATTGTAGATTTGGCCAAAAGTATTACAGTGGTTGAACACGTGAACACCAAAATCATTTACAGTACCTACAAACCATCATTGTCACACATCATTATTTTTTTTTGTCTTTTCGGGGGGCCTTCATCTTCCTGATGTAAACGGCATGAAGAACCAAATAAATTAAAATAAATCCCATTTTTGTATGTTGCGCCGTTTTTTAATATACCTTCAAACCTGCGCTGTCTTTTTTTGCACTGTCTGTTTTGCTGCACCGCATAGGTGCTACCTCAAAAAATATCCGGCACTTGTAACAAAAAATAATACATGCATATATGTAAATAGATACCTACCGTTGCCGGTCAAATTCTTCTAGAACACATCGAAAATAAACCGAAATGCGCCTACATGAACATCTCAAACATCGAGGTCATCGAAGTTAGCATAATCTCGAGAGTCAAGAGTGAACCTGCAACGCAATACTTGTTCGAAAACATCAATTGAAATTGAATCACAGAACACTACATAAATTATCAATTTTTCACACAATACATCGTTAAACCACAATCATCGCATTACTCCGCCGTTGGTTGTTTCCGTCTTCCTTCGGACGCAATCCAAGCGTGGCCCAAACGATACGAAATTAAGTAGAAGATTGAATAATTGACTGTGGCGATGGCTATGGCGGTAATCGAACCGAAACTGCGGCAGACAATGGAGCCGCAATAATGGTAATAAAATCAAAAATCGTTGGACCCGTTGAGCGTCAAAGCATGAATGCGTCAAAGCCTCCAAAGCGTCGGAGCGGAGTGTGTTATTTGTGAGTTTGACGCCTCTCGTGCGTGAAGTCATCGAGGCTTGTCACTTCACAAATTGCCGATTGATTTATGTCTTATTTTATCATACGTGTATTCGATGTCATTTGTTGTCCCAATAATAACGTAGGAGATATTTGCCTTTTCATACCCACTCAACTTGCCTTTCCTGCGGTGGAAGCGAAATTTAGGACTCTTGTGCGTTCACATAAAAAATAAAAAATAAATTGACGAAATTAACACTATCGTGCGATGAAGTGATCTGACGAATAATTAATCGAATGCATGATTTGTATCCCAGACAAAAGTTTGGGCTTATTTCCAAAATTTTACATTTTATTACACTATATAGTTTACACACTTTTACAAATGTGCTATAATTTAGCGACCTTAATCAATTTTAGCGTCGTTACGCCATGCGATTCGTTTAAGAATGAATATTCAGATCCTGAGCAGAAAAGTACCCCAACGGACAGTGCTACAAACCTTTGCCTTACTTTTATTTTTGTCTGGTTATTTAAATGTGCCCACTTCGGTAATCAATGTACGAGTGGTGGCATTCTCGAACTCTCGTGGTGCCAAAAATATAGTCGCGTGGTTTACTCCAGCTCACCGAAATGATACCTAGATTTCATGTTAGGGCAAGTCCATTAATTTGGGTGTCCATGGCTATGATAGAGGATTTGCAGATTTTTAAACCGATAGGATTGGTGCAAAATCGAAGTTGTGAAGTGCAAAGTCAATTTAATGAATAAATTGCAGTTAATAACGCTGTCTAAAAGGAGAATTATGTCAGACCGTGTTGTATTACACAGATCCATTAAAAACTTAATTAACAGCCCTGCCATCGTCGCCACTATTAAATTCCATGTACCTACTAGATAAAATGTAATATTCTTCTGCTATACATACACAGCCAACTATCACAACTAGGCACACTCACTAACCAATAGGATGCATGATCTGAGCAACAAGTTTGGGGGTACTAGTGATATATTTATTGACTCCATTTATAGAATTAAGCATAATCTTTGTTGAAACCTACAAATTATAGTAGCGTTTTTGAAGCCTACATATTATAGTTGTGTATAATTTTAGATAGATCACAAGGTATATTCTATTCTTATAATCCATGCTAAAGCCCAGATGGGCGTAAAACTAAATAAAATAGAATATAATTAAATAAATTTGCCACAAGACGGTCAAAATGTGAGATTTCGCGAAAACGGAGCTGCAAACTCGTATGATGCCGAGTAGAAACAACTATGTAACACATTTTCGATTCTCAGAGGTGACAAAACAGCAGACCTAGCTTACCCAAAAATAGAACATTTAATGAATATTATCTACCCGTGCTTTTTCTACGTATTCCATCTTTGTTCACACGATATTTCACACGTTCGTCTAGTGTCTCATCAGGGTTTGAGTACTGAACGCGAGTAGTGAGTAGCGAGTAGCGAGTAGCGAGCTGAGGTACCTGTACACTGTACATTCCACTAGCGCCTGCACTAGCCCGTACTCAGACGTGAGAGCGTCTCACTCATTTGCAAAAGACAAAGAAGATGTTAGCTCTCCTCTCGTTAAAATAAGGACGATGTCAGTCTCGGGGCTTACGTGCCGCACCTAATGCTGACTTATTCACACGTGGATAATGAATTCTGGGAGCTTTTGGGGCGGCTATCATTAACATATTTATATTAGATTTAATTTTGTAACTGATGTTCGTAAAGACGCGAAATTTTTATGAATGGTTTCGCGCACGTACTGCAAAATCTTAGAGGGTGATATTTCATAATAACTGATCATTCGTGAAAGTACAAATAATTATTTTTTCAATGCAGATATAAAAATAAAAACTGACAACATATAAAAATATAGCCCTGCTAAGTATCGAACATCTTAGTGAGAAACTTTAAAACTATTTATTGGTTTTAGATACTGTGCCATATTTAGGACTGTAAAAAGCAAATGAAAAAATGCAGAAAACGAAAACAATTTTTTTACATCATTGTTTATTGTTTCTTTACATTGTTTTTTTTTACGTTAGGATTTTTAAGTGTTTTAGTATCAAAAATAATTGTAAGCAATAATTAGTCGCCTGAAATATCAAAACAAATTGAAAATATCTCCCGAGTAAAAATAAACCCGTGCCTTCTGATGTCCGGTCAGGTGCTCTGAAACCACTGAGCTATATCGGCTTATTTCCAACCCGCTAAATGATTCAATATGTACTATTACCTCAATCAACAATCACTGCTTATTATATTTTTTACAACTGTAAATAACCAACTTTATTTTTGTAGGAAAGGCTTTGTTAGTGCTAAATTTCTAACTAGATGACGTCGAGACATATTATATCTTCATTGGTTGGTGAAATATTTTTGACTTGTCAAATATAATTATTTTTTTTATGATAAACTAATGTTTATAAGACAAAGTTTTATGCATAGCATAAAGGATATTCGCCTGAAATATCTATACAAATTGAAAATATCTAAGAGTAAAAATAAACGACTAATTATTGCTTATAATTATTTGTTATTCTTTATGCTATGCATAGAACCTCAAAGTTTTTAAGTTAAAAAAAAAATTATGTTATTTTTTAAGATAATATTTGTCATGCCGAAACGTTAATTATATGAAATTACCTCGATAGAAAAAAAATGCAAAGTAAGCTCCGAAAATTATTAAAAACGCGTTTTATTCTGTTATTTAATATGTTATCGGCATGAAAAAATTCACAGTGTATCTTTAAATGCAACTAAATCATTTGTCGAGAGATGTTTGCTCTATTTCAAAGGAGTCGTGTTTTATTAAATATTTTCACCATTTTCGCTAAATGATTATCGCTTTTTTAATATTACCGCGCTCCCTCTAACATTCGTATTTACATATCTTCCTTTCAAACCATCTTTGAAAGCTTACTACGGGATTTTAATTACTAGGCAAACACTAGTAAAAGCCAATGAATTACATTTTATTTGTAAATACATGCAAATTACTAATTTTTTACAATTATTATAAGTAATATAGTTGTTATTGAGAAAATCCAAGGCCGACTAGACTTATTCACTTGACACCTTAAAATCCGTCAGGCGTCCAGGCTTGTAACTCTAGTCGGCCTTCGACGAAATTTTTGAATACGGAAATTCAAAAATCTCGTCGAAGGTCCTATAATTTATTTCGTCCATACGTATATATTTTTTGAATGTTTATCTTTGCCATCCATGAGCAACGTTTGAATTAAGAATTTACTGGCAAAAAATGAGTGTTTCTTACTTAGCATATATTATTTTATCTTAATTTTGTGAGGTAATAACAATTCTACATATATTGTAACGTTGGGTGTACACCAGGTAACACCAGATATATACCAGGTAAGCGAACAAATAAGTTAAGATATTTAACAATTTCCCCCCATTGTCAAAGTCAAGGATGCATTTTTTAAATACTACTTTTAGTAGGGTTGTTTTCCACTGAAGTCTCAAAAATAGGCAATTGTATTTATTCAACGTTAATTAACAGGGTTAGTCTCAATTAGGGTGGTATTAATAACTAACATTAGAATCATACATTATTATATATTTACCCCGTTTTTTTTACCATAATACTAGCTTAATAAATATTTCTGTTCCAAGTAGCCCAAGTGGGCCACTAATAATATTAAAAAAAATGCTAACATGATCTTCAATAATTAAATATATACATTATCGTTATTATTTTAATAAGTTTTAAGAAAAACAAAATATTTTTCTGATGTATATAATAAACTGCACAAAGTAAAATAAATAATAAAATAAAATTAATAAACACATTTTTAACGTAAAAAAATGATTTTGATAGAAGCAAAATAAAAGTAAGGTTATAAAACCATTTACAAAATTATCTCATAATTATGTTAGAATACTATAGTCTTTAAAATAAAAATAAAATTTTATAATTAAAAAAAAATTCTCCAAATGACTACAAAATTTCAAATGTGGTTAACATGATCATCGTAAATTAACACTTCAAGATTAATACACTTAGGACGGGTTGTTTCGGAGAATTTGAACAATTCATCGAATTTCAACGTTCATTTTCAAGTTCTGTGAAAGATTTTTTCAAGTTCTGTTTTTATTTCAGTTTGGTCAAGTAACTAGCCTACAATGATATAATAACAGCACTTGAATAGGACTTTCACAAAACCCGAAAATGAACGTTGAAATTTGATGAATTGTTCAAATTCTCCGAAACAACCCGTCCTTAAAATTAGAAGGTAATTGACGGATCTGACATGTTTACATAAAATAATTCACGGTCATCTTGTTATTACATTATTTCTTAGCAATACTGAAATAAATGTTCTCAATTCCTTTTGTTTAAGACACCATAACACGTTTCACCTGAATACTAAAAAAATATCGTCTATTTTATCCCTTTGACCCAAATGTGTCGACTGTAGATTAAATATAAAGTGTGCTGAGGTAGACATTTTCTTAGATACTTTGGGCGGATTCAGAACGAGTTCTGCTATTTGTCTCTCTTTATGTGTCTCTCGCCTCTCTTTATGTTATTTTTTATTCGAGTTAACTTTCACATAATTTTATATTTATGTAGATAATATTATATGTTCTTTAACTGTGTAGGTTTTTTGTAATTTTATGTGCCTATTTGAATATGAATTGAATTAAATTATAAATTAACTGGATTAACATCTCTAAAACATAGTTTAAATAAATAAAACAAAGTGTTGTGTCGTATGTAAATATGATTTTGTCTACCCGTCATTAAATTAGTCTACATCCAGAACAAACAATTCTGTCTATCTTGATTTTAAGCCTACTTGCATTCTAGTTGCAGCCATATAGGATATAGGTAAAGGGAGAACGTAGAGGAGACGGGTAAGGGAAACGTAAGAGATGTAGGATGTAAGGTTGCCCCCTAAATTCGAGTGGCCAGGAGACGACTGATTGCATGTCGAGTGTGTTGCTGCCTTCCACTGGTATTGTACATTGTAGATGATGAGATAGGGGGAGTTAGAAAGGTAATATTATGTTTTATTGATATTAATTTAAAAGGAACGACTGCGCTGCCCTTTTCATACAAGACTTGAGGCCAAAATACTAACTAAAATGAATGAACTTTTTTCATATAAAACATAGAACATAACAAGGACTCTTGCGTAGCGAGCCTGGCATGACAGGACGACGCTCTTTTACTGAACGAAGAAGCTTTATTCAGAGAGTCATGTAATTTTGTCAGCTCTTTCCAACCGGCCACCAAAACTCTGTGCGGTATATTTGCTTCTATTCTCACTAAAATTGGAAATGGATCTATTCTAACTTTTTTTTGATGATGATGAATTTTTATTCTGTAATATGTTTATTCGTGTGCATTACATCAAAAAGATTGTTATGTTCATCTCGTAGTTTTCAACTATGATAATTTGCTAAAGTGATTCCGTTTTTTTTCGTTAGCTCTTATTATCCATGTACTAAACGTTCATATCAATTGACAAATTTTTAACATTTTTTGTCCGGAAACACGTGGTACAAGCGTGAAGCTGGTGAATATACGTCACAGGAGTAGAGTCTATTATTTTATTGATTTGAGTCAAATTTAAATACAAAAACTGTTATGGAATATGGGGTAGCTATGAACTATTAATTTATTTTCTTTTAAAATGCGCCAAAAGTCAGTCAAAAATAGTTTCTCAACCCTAAAATTTCTGAAAAAAAAGTTTGATAAAACTCACGTTAATCGATTTTTTATGGTTCACATAAAAAATCTCTGTGACATAAATTCCCCAGTTTTCCGTTTTTACCACTCGTTTTCGGACACTATGTATTATATCCCTACACTTTTTTTACCTTAGGGCCTTTGTCATCTTCGGAGATGCTGTGTTAATCGACTTTTCAAATAGTTTATTTGAAGTTTTTGTTGATATTTCATTATCCCTCAATCTGAGTGATAGGTACACAATTACGTTTTGCTGCCAGGCTGATTAGTTACTAATTTGTAAAGTTGTTTATTTTGTAAAACCGTTTTCGTTGAACATTTTTCAACTTTCTATTTCGTTGAATGATGATCGTATTCTTCTATGTACAGACGATTTAAGAACCAAACTAAACCCACACAAAAATATAAGAAACATTTCACCACGTCCCCTACATACAAATAACATATCCACATTATTTTTACCTTTGAATCTTCCACGTCACTCGTGCGGAGTGCATTGTTTGAAGATTTGTAAAGTGCAGGCATAAAGTGTACGGGCAGGGGGGGCTGGAGGAGGGGTTGGAGGTTTCCTCCTACCCCACCCCTCGAATGCACACAGTATCCACATGCACCCCCACCCGCATACACTCCACAGTGCCAAGGAAAGAGGGAATTTTTGATAGAATGCAATTGTCTCTTTTGTACCTGTGCTGTCATATTCCTGGGAAGGGTGTTTCAAACGATTTTGATTTTCTACATAATCAATCCTCATTTTCCTTATTGAAAAATAGAAATATGTGGAATAAACCAATTGAAGCCTTGTCTTTAATTTTCAAACTTTCAAAATAATTTTGGCTTATGACGGAACTTTGTATTCATAGCTAGAGCCACTTGACAATCTACTAAATCCACGGCTGCTCTGAAAAAATGAACAAGAATTACAGTATAATTCAGGTAGCACCGTATAGCAGTGATAAAGAGTAGCATATCCATAATAGGCGACTTGAGGTTGCATCGCAGTCGCGTATCTTGTGAATATCTCCGTGTGCAATGGGCCTTACGTACACCAAGTAGAATAATCTGAATAAGTTAAGACTCCGTAGTAAGCATTCAAAAAGATGAAGAAGATGTTTTGAAAGAGATAAATGTGAATACAAAAGTTAGAGGGAGCGAGCTGGTATTAAAAATCGATTTTAATTAAAAATATATATTTAATGAAGCATGACTTATTTAAAATAAAACAAAAATCTTTCGACAATTGATTTAAAGAAACACTGTGAATTTTTTCAATCCTACGAAATATGATTTTAATAATTTACTTTCCAATTTCTTTCTTTTCAAAATAGAGCAAAAACCTCTCTACAAAAAGCTCTCTAAAGTAGCATTTAAAGAAACACTGTGAATTTTTTCATACATATATTATGTTAAACAACAGAACAACATGTGTTTTTTTAATAATTTACGGAAAATTATTTGCGATTTTTCTAGATTATGTACATGAGAAATTATCCATAAAAGTAACATATATTTTTGTAACAGCTTTAATGTATGCAAGGGAAGTAGATGATAAGTCTTAATAGGTTAATCAATCGGCCGAACCGTCGGGGGATTAGGTATAAATATAGACCTGACAATGTTAGGTTACCACATTTTTAACTGTCTAATTTCCTGACATTTCCATGAAAACGATTGTCTCATCCCTCCACCCTGTATCCCAGGAACAGAGGGGTTGGTAGGACGCAGGTAGCTTCCATCACTATTGCTACCTGCTACCTGGTACCCACTTGCAGCGGAGCTGAGCGGTACTTTTGGCCGGGACTGTACTAATGAGACACCCCGGAGCAAAGAACAAATGCATTCAACGTATCACATCACATGTATTGTGCCTCATCTTCAGATATTTCTCATTTTAAGGCGTAAGGGATGATTTTTTAAATTATTGCGTATTTGACGATGTTGCAGAGTCAATAAACAACAATTTTGTTTTTACCGTTTGGAATAAGGTAGTATTTATGCTATTTCTTTAAGTTTCATTAGGTTTTACAATAGCAATATCAGCTCCCCTTAATTTAATATTGTTTTTTTCGTAGTATTCATAAGATGATACTATTTAACACAGTTATAAATAACTGATGAAATAAAGTTACATACACCACATACGACATAGGACCTAAGGGAAGTTATTTTCTTCAGGGCACCTTATGTGGAGTTTCTAAACAAAGACGCAGTCACCATTCCCCATCCCGCTAAATAATAAATAATATGTCCAATTATTTCTGATAACTTGAACTTCCACTCACTATTTTCTTTGAAATGCCCTCCACATAGCATCCACAAATATAACATAGGCCCTAAGGTAAGCTATTTTCCTTGGGAAACCTAGGAGTGGAGTTAATGTAAACAAATACGCAGTCACCATCCTGCAAAATAATAAATAATTTATTCATTTAGTTGATGACTTCGATCTTGAATTTTGAAATTTTTGAAAAACACTTATTATGTTCACAAAAGTTGATTGATCATACCACTGCATAGATAACTCTTTATTCCAAGGGTCCTACTTACATTACTATCTCTATACCTTTACTTACTTTCCCATAAATAATAAATAAATAATGTAAATTAATCTACTGTCTACGCATTCGATTTTTTTATTGTCTGATGGGTACTTATTACTCTGTAATTAATTTAACCATCCATCTCTTCGTACTTGCAATTATCACATAACGTATGCAATCTCGTAATACATGGTGTCCGGGTGTAAAGTGCACAAACTTCAAGAGGTGATTCTACACGGTGGTAGAAGTAAAAAGATAAACAACTTTTTCGAAATTCTATGGTTTTTTCAGGTACAAAAATATTTTTCCATTGAAGAATATATTTTTTTTATTTATACAAAATCAATCTTTGCACCTCAAAACGTGGAATATTCGAAAAAAATTTATTTGAATTTCTTACTTGAACTATCACGTAGAATTACCCTCCGAAGTTTGTGTACTTTATCCTCAGACACCCTGTAAATAGAACATTCGTTTTCAGCGGTCAAAAGGTGAAAACGTAGTATTTTCGACAAATTTTAAAAGCAAAATGCACGCGTAAGGTATTTTTTTACATAAAACTAGCATTTTTATTTTTATTTCGTAATTTTCGAAGACACTATATATACTCCATAGATTATGCCAATTATCAATGCCACTTTCTGTAAGGTACCCAATAAAATGAATGTTAAATTAACCAACACGTACTCAAACATTCTTGTAAAATCTTGTATCTTTCAAACACATCGATTAATGACCGTAGATTTTTTTTTATTTCCACTTTTAAAGAGTCCATTGTTATTAAATCGTGTTCATAATAAAAGTATACTATTCAATACACAATGGAGAGTATTGCCTTACATGCGGAAGTCATCAAGCGATCAAATAATAATAGTACATCGTGTCTCACAAGAAGTTTTGCTCAGTAAAATCCGAATCACAATCGGACTTGGAATTGAGTCAAAATACACAAGATTGGCTTTTATTTCCGTCAATGAACAACCTATGGTCAAGCTATTCGATGCAACTCATTCGAAGTGTTCGCATTATCTCTTAAGTTTTTAAGTATGTGGGTAGTTTTAGGTTAAGGAAATGAAAGGTGTGGGTAGTAGGTATCATGTAGACAGTATTGGTGTATGAATTACGATGGGATTCATATCATGTAGGTCACATCACGTCGGGATGTGGATCTGTGCTCAACGCCATGCGGGCGGAGGCTTATGATGAAATATTGGTCAGCTGGTGGTGAAGACCACGGATCTTCCTTATCCTCCAGTGACACCACGGGTGGTAGAGATAAATGGATGACGATTTTCTCCAGCATGATATTTGACACCGTGGATGGTGGAGATGAACGGTGACGAAAATTCGGGAAGCTGAGGGTGGACTGGTGCGCTTCGCCGTGACTCTCGGAGTAGTTGGATATCTACCTGAACTTCGAAAACCTATTCGTCAGAGATCTGTGTATATTTTGGTTGTTAAAAAAGGGCTTGAAGACTTATATAAGTCTGGTAAAGACCAAGTTATTATTGTCACTTTGGAGGCGACAATGATATCTCCATCACATTCTCATAATCCACACAGAGTGTAGTTGATTCTTGCGGTTCACACTTTTTACTCCCAGAATAGATGTGTCATTTCAAGTATTTTAAACATTATTCGACTTTTTAAAATTTCATAAAATTTTGTGTTTTTGCTACATACAAGGATGGTTTTGGCTTAGATACCTATGCTAGCCAGATTAGACCAAACCATTAGAACTCATTCATTCTTATTGTATCTTAATGTATCTAAAAATGTAGTTTTGTGATAGTTCCTAGTAAATCGACTTTGATTACAAAAGTAAGACAGTAGTATCTAAGATTGAGTCAACAATAAATAGTAGTCTAGGTTCGATTCTCAGATGACTCGCCATCTTCATAGTCAATCTAGTATATTCCGCGCCAATGGAATCAGACCAAATGGCATCCATTCGAAATGAATTGAAACACAATAGACGGTACCATCCATTATTGTATGAATGTGTAGTAAAATTTCCAGAAAATTCGAAGAGTCTCTAATAACGGCAGGTCGCCGTCGCCGCAAATTGCTGTCATGGTTCGTATGTAATGCATGATGACTCTACCTCAACCTTCTCTTTGTGCCCTGGGAATTTTCTATTCATTTTTACGAAATGTCGTTTTAATGTGCGAGTTATTGGACCCCGTTTAATGGACGTATTGTATAGATATAGAGGAGTATGGGAAATAGTGGGATTGTGTGTAGCGAATTTAAATTATATAGGTATCTCCGATGGCATAAAAAGTTTTTTTTAATTTTTTTATTTTAGTACGGCGCTAGATTCTTCTCTATGGAACTATGGCATCGCCATTTGGGGTATGTTTTGAGACTGAAAGTAGTAGGGAGAAAAAAAGGAAAGTTAGGAAGTAACTTTCTATTAATTTATTCTGATTTGCTATTCAAATTTGGTCTCGAAGCACGGCTAAAGGCATTTTAAGCAACTGATTCTGAATAGTGGTTTTTCACTAGGGCGATACTGAAAGTATCTACAACTCTGAAACGTACCAAAAAGATACTAAATATCATTTTAAATCAATAAATATTGCATAATAACACAGATTACTCAAATAAAATTTTCTTATAATATAATAAACAATTTAGGACAAATAAATAAGTGACACAAATGATTTTATAAATAAATTGATGTATTGTGGATGAATTGAGTTAAAAACAATGGAAAAAGTGACAAATTCATACTGGATTAATTAATTAGAAGGCAGAAATTTAATAATTGATTACTAACCCATAACTAAAATTATCCTAATCTAATTGAAAAACACCTTTCCATGTCGGGAAGCAAATGGAATCGAAGAATCAGAGAGATTATAATTTCAACGTAATTGCGGTGTTACATACTGTAATAATAAAGTGTTTTATGAGTAATTTTTATTAAAAACCACGAATCAAATTCAAGAAACCAAAATTAATATCTCTTACAACTAACAACATAAAATATGAACTTTCATCTTGTAATTTCAACTATTGCATTGGAAGCATTTCAAAGATAATTGCGAATGAGGTGATGAAGTAATATAGGGTTTTAAGGGGTTTTTATTGAATTGTTCTATGTTTATTCGTCTAAAACAAACTATTTCATTAATTCTAAGACAATGTAGGCTTGGAAATAAATTCCGTTTCGTTGATATTTTCATTTATTCCATACTAAGATTTGGTTTCGCTAACGTTGTTACGAGTATATTATATATATATTTTTTTTATTTTTTTTATAGTGAATACCTCACAAGAGTCCCAACTGCTCCCGTCTGGAGCCAGTGAGACTATGGCATCCCCAATTGGGGGATGTTGTGAGGCTGAAGGTAAGTGGGGAAGGGAAAGAGGAAGGTGGGGAAGTACCTGGCTATTCAGATCTAGTCACTAAACACGGCTAAAGCCATTTGGAGCAACGTTTCAATTCTGAATGGTGGTCTTACACCAGGGCGATACTGGTAGTATCTTCCACTCTGGAACGTGCCGCAAATATACTATATATTATTTTAATTAATTAATTGTGAAATAACACAAATTAATCAAATAAAATTTATTTGCGCACGCCGGGTTCGAACCCGCGACCTTCGGAATGGCAGTCCAATGCGTTACCACTGGACTATGCCGGCCGTCAATATAATATATATATAATCTGTAAATGTAAATATTATTTACTCCAGACAGTTATCAATACCTTCTTTCTCGCCTTTGTTATTTTTAATATTTGTTGTACTTACGTCCATTACATTGATTCATTTTATTCCTGTTTTATTTGAAGTGAAACTTCTTTACGCGCGTCATGCATTTTTGAGGACCGGAGTTAAACCGGCTCATGACCGTCACGAAAAACCGTGATCATTTGGTGGTGGGGGTACGGGACCCCACCACCGCTCACCGTTCACTGTCGCTCTCTCACCGTAGTCGCTTACTGAGGTGAGGGAGCCACTGACGAACGTTCTCTCTCTCTCTTCTCTCTTTTCCTCTCTCTCTAGCCAACGATGCCACGCCAGGCATCAGCTGCTTGCTTCGTGTACTGCGCGGTGAGTGTAATACGAGTGAAATAAGTAATTGATTGTGGTTTATTCGATTTTGAACAGAGTTTTAGTGTCAAAAATGAGTAGTGACGAGATAGAAGTGAGAAAAAAGAGAGAATGAAATGAAAAGAGAGAGAGAAGAATACTAAAAGTTTCACTTCCGTCGTGCGTAGGCTTGCCACACACTGTATTTTTTTTATTTATATTCAAGTGTTGCCATAGCGCCAATATGGATAAATTCATTTGCAAATCCTTTTCATACAGCTGGGAATATAAAAATTATTATTATTGTAATTTGAATGCACTGTATAATGTAATTAATTTATACTCGTTTTGTGTAAAAAACGGCGGAAATTAATAAATAAAATAATTAATTTAGTACTCATTTTTGGTAAATTGAATCTTGTGATTGATTTTAACCGGTTCAGTGCCAATCACTCTCATGTAATTTTAATGGTAACAAAAGCTGACAGCGAATGTGTTAAAGTTTTATGATAACCTAAGTTGAAAAATTAATTTAACCAATGATTCCTCTCTTCCTCTTTTCCGCGAGTTGACGATTGTCCAAATAAAAATTAGCACTCCGCAATCGTGAGAAAGAAATAATTCAGAATTGTATTAAACATTAAATTATAATATTTAAGATATCGTTTTGTTAGCTTTTATTATAAAGATAATGCAAGAAAATAAAGATAAATTTCAATATTTAAAACAAACTAATCCTATTTTAGTATTTTTTTTATTATATTGATACAATTGTTTTGTGGCTCCGTTGATAAAACTTCTCACGAACATAAAAAAGAAGACGTTAGAGAAAAAATGCCCAGTGATATAAATGATAAAAGATCTCAATGACATAAATTTATTTATTTTGTATTGTTCACATTTACCATTGTTATTTGCGAAAGTAAAACAGTTTATTTATTTTGCAACCACAAGAATAATTAAATGAAATTCGTTTTGAAGAATTATATAAAAAAACGAAAAGACAATTTATCGAGAATTAATTTATATGCAATGCTATTTAAACAAATTCACCTTGTGGTGTTATTTTAATTAAATATAAATAAATATATGTTAATTATATGTGGCAACACAATGATTCAACCAGGGCAATAAGCCAAAACACCCTGGTAATTCCCAATTTCAATACATATTTTGTATAGAGAAATATAAAATTTCATGCTGCAAAACTATAATAACCTCCTAAATCAAACAAAAAACATATATTCATAAATTTAAAACTAAAGTCAAAACTATTATTTTTTAATGATAAACTAAGGTTAATAAGACAAGGTTTTTTATGCATAGCACAAAGGATATCAAATTATTATAATCATTAATTGGTCGCCTGAAAAATCCATACAAATTGAACATATCTCCCGAGGAAAAATAAATGCCGCTGACGGGAATTGAACCCGCACCCTCTGTTATCCGGTTAGGTGTTCTGGACCACTAAGCTACTTCGGCTTATTCCCAACCCGCCAAATAATTCAATATGTATATTACTTAGTACTAGTGCTTATTAGTTACTGCTTATTATATTTTTTCACCTATAAACAAACAACTTTATTTTTGTAGGAAAGGCTTTGTTATTGCTAAATTTCCCACTAGGTGGCATCGAGGCATATTATATCTACATTTATTGGTGAAATATTTTGACTTGTCAAATATTATTAAATTTTAATGATAAACTAATGTTTATAAGACAAGTTTTTTTATGCATAGCACAAAGGATAACAAACTATTATAGACAATAATTAGTCGCCTGAAATATCCGTACAAATTGAAAATATCTCCTAGAGTGCAAATAAATGATGTAGATATAAGATATCTAGATTCTCAATACAAAATTTAAAAAGATTACATTAAAATAGGGGCCACCTCAGAACAATGAATGCAATAGTGAGGAATGCGAATATGTGACGTTATTCTTATGTTTAAGATTTCTTGTATGGAAATTGTTAATTCCATTCCGTGACCATATTTTTAACGCCCTTTTTTGGGGCTTTTGCATATAATACGAATTTATGTAAATGAAAATGTTCGTTTATTCAAAATCTTAAATCTCCGAAAGTTCTTCACTGATGGCTTTGAAATTTATATATTATATACATGTTGCCTGCGATAGGTGAAAACAGCGCCATCTTTTGGACGTAAAAGCAACAGTACTATTGTTTCTCTATCTGCACAGACGGACTGAGCTACAGCAATGTGTGGCGGGGTAAAGATAGTAGTTTATAATATTTTAAACAAATAATACTAAACTGTTTGAATTCTTTTCGTTTTTAAATTATTTTTTGTTCTCAACTGACTACCAGTCTTTCGTATTTTATTATAAATAATAATTATTGAAATTAATTAATAGAAATAATTATTGCTTTGTGTTACGGATTAAAAACCTTGTCTAAAAACATTAGTTTATCATTAAACTAAAATAACTAACTTATTTTTAAAGTGATACACTGAACGTTTCGACTGAAGAATCCACTTATAACCCTCCATTAGTATTCTGGGCAGTGAGAAGTACATATTATGGTAGTTAACCCCAGAAATTTTGCTCTGAAAAAAAAAAGAACTTCAAGTAATGTGGTATTGTGGAAACTTAAAAATAAAACAATGGAAAACGAGAAAGACACTTTAGCAAAAATTATCACATTATCAAATTTTCTTAAATAGAAACTTCAAGAATAGATCAATTTGTGAGGATGTGTGGGTACCGCCGCCCCGGGAACGATTTATTGGATATCAAACATCTCTGCCATATGCCACCCCAAGTGTTTTACTACGTTTTGTGACTCATCAGTGGTTCCCGGGTTCATCGGATGAGGTGTGTTCAGATCTTGGCGGCGGATGCACCTGTCCACCAGCTGCGTTCGGACCGTATCGGTAGACGCCGGTTTTGGGACACCCTTTGACATCTCTAGCTGATATTTCTCAACCCATCGTCTTGCATCGCTGCGGGAGGGATGCATTCATACGTCCGTCACACCTGGAAACACTGACCCCTAGATTCTTACCTACCCCTCGTATATTTTTCTTTTCAAGAATTTTCTCACTTTCCTTCCACTTAAAAAAAGACTCTCCACACAGCAACTTTAAAGATGACGAAGGCCCCGAGGGAAATATCTTAAACATCGAGTCAGTAATCACCGCATACTATGGATACGAATACTCAATGATAAAATACGGAAAAGTTTTTTGGGGCAACTCAGTAAACGCCAAAGATGTTTTTATCATCCAAAAGAGGTGCCTACGAAAAATTACAAACTCTGATCATGGGGATTCATGTTGACCAATTTTAAAAAATCTCAAACTTCTGATAGTGACGGACATATATATAATGGAGTTATGCCTGTTAGTTTGATCATCTTCAGAAAAGTTCCCACAAAAAAACACAACACATAAACACGCCACAAGGTTCACAGAAAACTTATTAATCCCAAAAGCAAACAAAACTATATTTCAAAAAAGACCACACTACATGGCCATTAAAGTATATAACAACCTTCCACGTAGAATCAAACAAATAACCGACATATTTAAATTTAAATCAACACTAGAAACATTTCTTTTAAACAAATGTCACTACACCTTAAATGAATACCTTACATAAATTAAATACCTCTGTTTTTATTTTTTATTTACATACATTTGTTTACATGTAATTGTTGGGTTATGTAATATAATGTGTATTTGTTGGGTTAGCTGGAAGAAATAGGATGTAACCTATAAGCTATACCCTTTGTACTCTTTTTGTGCAATAAATATTTTTTTTGAATTATTTTTTTCAGGGTCTGGTATATGTGATAAAAAATATCTAATCGAAAAGTCGAGTAATTCAAATAATCGTAATTACAACACATTCCATCCCTCGATTCAATAAAGTCAGAATTCAACGTTTGAATCTCCAAAGTTATCAGATTTCTATGGAACGGCAGAGTTGTACGATGGACGGGATAATAAAATTAACAACTTTACGATTGCGTTAAATATCGGAACTTTTCCGACCAGACGTTAGAGAATGCATGCCATAAAGTTCAGGGGTAGGGTTAGTTGGGGCCGGTGGGGTGAGGCAGGGCGGTGTCTGGTCAATTTAATATTGCTACGCCACTGGGTGGTGGGAGGTGGTATTTGGAAGAGATGTAAGGGTTGAATTACGCGAAACCACAATCTTTAAAATAAAATAATGTAAAAAAAAAACTTTACTCAATATTTTGGAAGTTAGCACTGAATGGACTACGAACCGATAGAAGTCTGTTCTGGGTTTGTCCGCGTGCCAGTAATACCGAACTAAATTTTTCACTCTTTTGGTGTAATTGATCAAATAGTTTTCACTAATATGTAATGCATTATAATTATACATTCTTATTTAGTTGTCTGTGCGTTAGTTAGTCCTGCGTAGAATTTGGTTCAATGAGTGTTATTTTTAAAATAAGAACTGCTTATGTGAATTAATAATAAGTAATTAATTTGTGATAATTTATTAAAAATCTCTTCTAATGATTCGTAATCCGGTTAAAAACGGGATTGCAGGCCTTTAACGAATGAATTGACAGTTTTCCTATAAAACTTTCAGTAAAACAGGAATGTGCTATGGCGACGTCGGAACACGTGTTGATAAAAAAATCATTATTTTCGCATTTTATAATAACAGAACAAACGCAGGTGCATGAACATGTGTTCCAATATGTTATAAATGTACTAAAAATTTATTGAAAAACGGCCTGCAGTCCCGTTTCTCCTTGTACCTCTCATAAATATAATATTTTAACAGAAAATTATTTTAATTATCTTTTATTAAAATTGGAATTATAATATCCCGTGATTTATCACGGGTGTGCCCTAATACATAATTAAACAAATTAATTTAGGTGATCTGAGTGTGAAATGTGAAAATTTCCCGAGTGAAATCTGTTCTCTTTCAATGAACTGAATTTTCTTTGAATTTAAGTGTTATTTTCAAAATTGGAACCGCTTGTGTGAAGAATAATTCAGACAAGCGATAAAATAGGTACCTACCTGTTTTATAATACTATAATAGAATATTATTTTAATTGATTTTTTTTTCAAAATTGGAGTTATATAATCTCGTAATTAATAACGGGTCTGCGCTATTATTATGTAATAAGGGCATTTCCTTACCCTTGTGGCAGAATTTTGATAATTCTTGTTTAAATTTTGCCTTCATAGCTGATCTAGAGTGTAAAAATTATTAAAAAAAACTGTCATCAGTATTCTGAGTATATTTCACCATGAGTAATCATACTCAAAAACTTCTCATTTAAAAATAATGACTGCAAATATGCAAGCAGAAGCGCATAAATTTCTCCAATAAAGAAAAAAATGTGGAGAAATAGAACGAACAATTGGCAAATGACAACGCGAAAAATGACATGAAAATATTCTTAATTCGAGTCATTTGGCAAATGAATCGTTTAAAATATAATGCTAAGCGCGTTTACGTTGTTTATAAATGCTTTGCAAAAGAAATTATTAATAAAAATGGTCAGCAGAATGCTTTGAATTCCTTATATTATTAAATGTACAAGACATTACTACCCCAAAGCATTAGCATGCCATTATTTTCTTTAATAAAGTGGGAAAGTTGTATGACACTTAACTCGTGGCGTTTCTTTCTGATAATGTCTGAGGGTTATTTAGATAGGTAGTTAACCAATTATAAAGGTAAAAAAAAACTTTTGAAACCGGATCAAGGATTCGACGCAAAGTAACATTGGATGACTATCAATCATGTTGCATGGAGAAAACGTAACATTGGATGACTATCAATCATGTTGCATGGAGAAAACGTAACATTGGATGACTATCAATCATGTTGCATGGAGAAAACGTAACATTGGATGTCTATCAATCATGTTGCAGGGAGAAAACGTAAAATTGGATGACTATCAATCATGTTGCAAGGAAAAAACGTAACATTGGATGACTATCAATCATGTTGCAGGGAGAAAACGTAAAATTGGATGATTATCAATCATGTTGCAAGGAAAAAACATACTGATATGAAATACTGTTTATTAAAAATCTTGTCAAATTATTGCTTTTCCTTTTAAAAATGGGGCTGAAGGCCTATAACGAAAGAGTTCCTAACAAAACATCGAAGGAAAGAGGACGGCAGAACACGTGTTCATACAAATACTGATATTGATATTGACATCCTGATATTGTCGCATTCGTTGTGATATGTATTAGAAAAAGAACAGGTGTTCTTGATATATTCTGATTGACTAATATTTTATCAGGAACTTGGCATGCTGTCACTTTTTTCGGAACACACGGAGAAAAATTATCCAACACGGTGTATGTAATTATATTATGGTGGAATTGATTGAGCAGGTTAAAAGATAAACTATTGAGACATTAGCCTCCTAGTGAACGATTTTTTTCAAATTTGTCCTAAAAAAGAATGTGTAGAATATCACTAGTTTTCCGCTTGGACTACGTGTGTCCGAACACCGTGTAGATATTTTTGATGAATTAACTAAAAATTAATTAATTAAAAATTGTACCTAGTTATGTATTGTGTTGCATATTTGATTTAAAAAAGGGGATCAGGGACCACCCGATGCGTATAAAACAATATCTCTTTTCCTAGGCAAAGTGAGTAAGAGTTGGCCCGTAATAAATAACAAACTTTTACCGAACAGGGAACATTGCCAACCATTTGCCTACTATAAATACAACCCATACATAATTGTATTATTATATTTTCAACTTTTCCGCACACAAAATTTAATTTTTCTCAAATTCCTTCACATATCTACTGACACTTCATTAAAAAGTTCCCTACGTCAAAACGAACAAAATAAAACAATATCAAATAGTTATCTTTTTCTACGCTGAACTTATTCATACTCTATTTTGAATCTCATCGGGATGAGAAATCTTTACGTCTGGATTCACAATAAAATTTCAAGTAAATTATTCACACGTAAAAAAGTTTTCTTATCTGTTCTCTCTATTTTTCTGTCTCAGTACTATTGGTTTAGCCCTTCATACTCATGTAATATTTTTACTCTTCAATATGTTGAATTTGTCGTCGATTGCATCTACTTGGCAATATCGGCTGATAGGATCGTCTGCGCTCTTCTATCGCATGGGAGTTGTATGATTTTATAGGGGATGTTTCGAGGGGGAGGGAGATAGATGTTGCGCTAAAGCTTCGGTTCTTGACCGCTCCAATTTTAAACTGGACAGTTGTGGGAAGCGCGTCTCGTGGATACACTAGTAATCGCATTTTGAAAATTAAGAAAACAACAAATTTAAAAATAATATGCGAACAATTTTTTTATAACTCAACTAATTTTTGTGTTAATTCATCCATTTGAAATCCCATAATTCAGAATCGAAAAGTCGTGTCAGTTGAAATTGCTTTAGATGTGTTTAGTGACCAGATCTGAATAATCATGCACTTCCCAGACTTCCTTCCCTATTTCATTGATGAAGACATCATTTTCATTACCTTACCCGTTTTCTTTATCTTCACAACATACCCAATTTGGGGATACCATAGTTCCACTGGTCGCGCAATTAAAACTCTAGCACGTTAATCACATAAAAAAGCATTAGTATCTAAACGTTTTAAGTAATTTCATCAAAACGCTAAACTTACATTTCAAAAAATTTTATTTATAAAATAATATTTTTTAATTAATGTATCCATAGAACCAACTGAACAGATAATACACACTAGAAATGAATTCCATTTAGATTTGAATGGAAACCAATGTTGTCATGTTACATTTTGGTTCTAGCCCATTTAGCACGCGCACTGCTGTTTCTCATTACTAGCTTAATAACGAAATTTTCATAATGATGAAAAAACACATAAGAAATTTAAGCTAAGAATGGTCAGACTTTTGGATCACGAAACACGACAACAACGCATTTCTTTTGTTCTTTTTAGTCCCCGGAGTTGCCGGGTTTACACTGTGTTTTTGTTGAAATCGGTTGTACACAATAATTTTTCTCTCATTTTGAAAATCAAGTATGCAAAATTTCATCAATATCGGAATGAAGCTGTAGATTTGTATAAACATCGAATTCGCGCCGCCCAGCCACCACTCACTAATCTATGAATAAATTAATATAAATAAATGTTTTAATAAATCTATGAAATAATAAAAGTACCTACGCCACTGCCCTTGAGCTAAAGTACGACATTTGCATTCAAATGACCAAGTCTATTTTATTAAATGACCCGAAAAACAAAACGAATAGTAATACTCCTTACATTCTTTATGCGGAGGGTTCGAAACCAGGAACGGCCGCATTATTAACCCACCCCCCTCTCTTACTCCCCATATTATATAATATAATAATATTTTTGTATATTTATGATGCGATTAAGTACCTACCGGATAATGGATAGAAAAATAGAAATATTCAAATTGAGCGTAATAAATTTTATAGAATCATAATATTAAACAAGGATGGAAGAAAGGTAATGGATGGTTCCTTTAGCACGTTTAAAGACAGATACCTAAGTTGGATGTCGCATTTGGTCCTGCATTGTAAAGGATATTATTGTTGTCATAGTTTTGCCATTCGACTCTTTTTAGTACATGTTTTGTTTAATATGTATTATGCACACATTTGCTCACATATTTGCACTATAGCACATTTATTCTATAGTATTAGATACTCTAGAAGACCATCATTCCGAATCTTAATGTTTGCTTAGTATTAGCCGTATTTAGTGACTCCTCAACTATTCTCTGCCCCGAGTCTTAACCCCATCCATTCCATGTAATAACAACATACCCAAAAGTGAGGTTACTTTAGTCCCAATGAATCCGAGCAGATGGTACTATAGTGCCGTAAATTAATAAATTAATAAAATAAAGCTCCAGACTTCCGCACAGAACGCGTATTCGAAGAATTCAAAGTTCCTACATTTAAACACTTATTTGTGAAAAATTCAATTATTCAAATTATAAAAGAAAAAGATAAATACTCATTCATAGCTGAAAATCGAACCAGACTTAAATATATATTTGCATGCCCTAAACTACACACTTCTTTTGCCCAGCACTATTATACCCAACAAGGAAAACATTTCTTTAATAAATGACCAGAAGAAATTACAAGCAGTAATGATAAAAAATTTATATAGAACTATATAAAAAAAATATTTTAGAGAAATCGTTAACAAAAAAACTGATTCCCCTAGTTTCACTTAAAAATCTCACAAATTATCATACTATACTCTATTTATCCTCCAAAATATTTTTTTTTTCTTCCTTCCAAATACAATAATTTGTGGAGATATTAATTTTGTAATTTTTTTTACTTTGTTACCTAGTTATATTATTTTTTCGCAAATGTACACTCCTCTTCCATCCACAAGCAAATGCCTTTAATGGAAGTGTAGTATAAATTAAAACAGTATGACTTGTAAACATTGTATATTTATTGTAAAAAAAAAAAATAATAAACAAAAAAAAATAATAAAATAATAAAACACTGATCAGTTTCCTTCTCCCTTTCACATATGTTTCTGCATTCCTACACCTTTCCCTTTTTGACAGTGTGGATTAGCTACATACCTACATTATTAACACTGCAATAATTTATTGTACATTACCAGTCTGTTAAGAAAACCTGTGCAATGAACATGTTAAGTGCTCTCTCAGTGCGTTTAATTCGAGTCTATTACGGAACCCTGTTCAGCGATTACCAGCATTGTTCCTCACGGCCATAGTATCAATAGAAAAAATACCAAAGGTGGGTCAAAATCTCTTTACAATTAATAATAACTGTAAACCACAGCTCCCCAATAGTTGTGTCAAATATTCATTATAGTCCACTATAAAACCACAAACTGATTCGCGTTCAATATTTGCAAATCCAGCCATCTAGAAACGAAAGTTTGCAAATTGCGGTGATTTTTGTCGACACTCATTGTTACTGCAGATTTGTGTGTTGTTTTACCTCAAGCATATTAAATAAACTAGACTATTTTAAACAGTGAAGTTTACTTAGAGACAGCACTGATTTGGTAATTTGGCGGCGCCCAGGCTTGCACTCTAGTCGGCCATGATTCTGAATGAATGTCGTTATATAAGGGTCCGAAAAGCAAAGAAAATCTTTAAAACACTTTCAGCTTCCTAGTATACAGTATCTTTCTATAGTCTTCACTCAAATAGAATTACGAGAATCGTCTATCTTGGAGACGTTTAACCCCTGGAGCCTCTGATATTTTGCAATTTATTTATCTTAAGTGAACTATCAAAATGCTGATTGCGCGGAAAACATTTTCGCATTATTGTTTTTTTTGGAAATAAAATAGTGTTTTTGAAAGCAGATAAACGACTTTTACAAATTTTAGTTTTACAACTCGACATTAATATGCAATTAAAAATATTACAATTTTGAACAACGCGGATAAAGTTTTTAAAGTTGCTTACCAATCATTTTTATCGAGTAAACTGTAATAACCATTTTTCACAAAAACGCATTTAATTGGACAAAGGTATTATAAAAAATATTTTCACTTCACTTTTTTGCGTTTCATATAAAAATATTAACTTAATAAACCTTAAAAAATATTTTTCAGGTAAATGTTGTTTCATATTATTTTTTCTGGAGTGAAAGTGGGATTTCTCTCTTTCTAACACTGTTTAAAAAATGTACTCGTATCTCACCTTACTATAAAATGAGATAGCGATAAGCAAAATGAGATCATGAATTGTATAAGTTCGCATTAGGCTAGAAGAAATTTCTCCCAAAACAACTACATGTTTCTGATATTTTGGAGAAATTTCTGCCAAAATTACTCAAAGGGTTAAGAAAAATTTGAATATAATGTTAAAGAGGAGAGATTTCCAGGAAATCGTAGCGCCTTAGTTATATATGACAATCATAAGGTTAGTTTCCATCGTATTGCCAAAATAAAGTAAAAAGGCTATTGTTATGTCGTAGGTTAAGTGCTGGAATATGACTTCATTATTTAGGGGTTGAATACGATAGAAACTCACATATAAGGGTTGCTTTATTGTCTTACAGATTTATGTAAAAACACAGAGAGATATTTCTCGTTCAAATTGCAAGTAATCTCTTTCGCCGTCATATAAACCGCCCCTTTTCAACCATGATTTTTAGTGACTGGATCTGAATAGCAAAGTATAAATATTATTTCCACTTTCCCCAACTAATTCCACTTTTTTTCTTAAACTACTTCAGAACACGGGATATAACGTTACTTTTGTGGAAACCACCTCCAGAAAGGCACACAGTTTTATTTCTCTCTCCAACACGTCATTACCATCATCGACCGGCAAAGATGAACGCTCTGCGTAAAGTTGAATGTGCTCAGTAGAAGATTCCGGCTTTGCAGCCCACATATAAGAAGAATGCTGTTCGTTCCGTTTCATAGGTACATCCTTTTATAGATGCAAGCTTTGGGTCAACTTTAGGAAGAGGAGCATGGAAAGGCTCACCGAAGGGAGAGTGCCAGGTTTTGCAGCCCTCATAAGAGTCCGGGTAGCAGGTTTAAGGGAGAGACCAAACAGAATCCCGCAGGAGTCCAGATTGAAGCATGGCAGTACACTGGAGAAAGGTGTAAGCCCTGTGAATCTAATGCTTAACTTCGTTATAAAATATGTTATTATTATTCTGTATAATCGTTATATAAATGTTAAATAATTGTATATGTTTTATGGGATGTGTGGGATTGCACAAACCTTCTACATTCCGGAATTAACTCTTTACTATTAATATTTCCCTCTAAGGGTAAAAAAGGAGGATGAAGCCAACTCAAAAACATTTTTGAGCATATATTATTTGCTTAATCCTTTATTAATAAACTAGCACAGACCCCCGAAGATCACGGGATATTATCTCAGTAAATATAATTAATTAATAAATAACGCTTTCTTGAAAATCACGAAATCTGACAAAACACATTTCAAAAATAGAATTAAAAGTATTTTCTGATAAATTACACAACTTTTCCAATTTATAAAAAACAATTTAAATAATTTTCAGTAAAAAAAAAATATTTCTTATAGCTTGTATGAATTCATGACATAATCAGTTCCATTTTTAATGAGAATTCCGTTTAAATTTACATAGATCCGAATTCATTGAACCAGAGATACAATCACTTATAGACATACTCACAATATAGTATGTTTGATTATAATTGCTTAGTATTTTTCCGACTCACATGATTTAATTGGAGTTTTAATTTTAATAACTTTTCTTGATCCCGTTATGGCTGCCAAGGACGTCGTTGGTTTCTTCATTCATTCACTTGTACGTCATAATTTTCCTGCTCATCCACTCTTCCTTCTTTCATCTTCACCCCATCTAAGCGTATTTTTCTTGTATGATATTAGCACAGACAGACGCACACTAAGGGATATCATTTCCATTGCATCTTTTTTCTTTAATTCCATCAGTGATGTCAGAAGTTATCAAAACTCCATTGCAGTCTATTAGCGGCTAAAAATTTCAGTTCTGATGTCATTAGTTAAGCTTTTTGCATTCACCATTATTTCATCTCATTTCTACCGCATTCAATATACTTGCATAACTATTTAAACATTAAATTCGATTCCGAAAACATGTATAAGATGATTTTTCGAAGCGAAGAGCTTTGAGCTTCGCCGCGAATTTTACGGATGATATTTTACGAGCATTACGGCAAATATTTCCTTACGAAACTTTTAATTAATTAAAACATTTCCATATTCCTTCCTGGGATTATCTTCAGAGGCGAAAATATTCAACCAAACATATAAATATGAATACATAACACTCGTATGAACCACACAACTACTATAATAAACATACACACACAACTTTAGCAGGGCGTCAATATCTCCGGGAATCGTTTCACATACTTTCCGTCCGATATTCCTACGCAGCCTCGGTGTGGGGATTCCATATAAAAGCTTCCGATATGGGATGCGACCTCTTCTCCCTTCTGCCCCCCGCTTCTCTTTCTCCTGATACTACTCCTTCTATATTCTATACCACCCCCTTCTTCTTATTCCACCCATTCCACCCGTCCACCCGCTCTCCACCCCCTACGCCCGCCGAACCCCCCTAATAGCCCGGGCGATATATGAATGTCCCCGGCCCGCATGCGCGAGCTATCGGCTATAACGTGCCATGCGAGATGTGGCCAATATTTATGTGCGATAAATAAAAGAGAAGATTATTTAAATATTAAAAATGTTTGGATTTCTAACCTCTCTGTGTAGCCGTTACCATACATATACCACAGCTTGGTGGTATCAAGTATCAATTCAACATCTGTTGTATACGGTCATGTGGGAGTGTTGCGTTCGTTTTACCGGTAATTCAATGGAAATAACTCGAGAGATCCAAATGTCATCGTATCCTTCAGCGCTGTACCTAGCTGAATGCATCTCAAACATTATTCCATGATCGACCATTTCGTTTTGTGCTGAACAGGTTAAGATTTTTCAGTATTCGCGCTTCCTCCCTACATGGTCTCTATATTTTTTTTATTTTTTAATTTATTTATTTAATATTAAATTCACAATTACATGTTTTTACATTACATTAAGTTTGTTTTCTTTTTAATACATTACAGTACATCGTGATACACCTTTTTTAGAGTAAATGCTCGTGTTAAAAAGGCGGAGAAACGCGTGTAAATAATAATTTAACATATTTTTTCAGAGAGTGTAAAGATCATGAAAAGAATTTTTATTTTTTTTCATACAATATATATATATACCAAAATTATATCAAATAGAAAAGAGAAAAGGATGTAAAAGAAGGAAAGAGATAAGAATAAGAAATAAGAGAAAAGGATTTCAATATAATAATAATTGAGAGATTATATTGTATTTTTAAGTATAAGAGCTTTTGAATTTTTTATAATTTATTTCCAATCTTAAGTTAAGAGGTAATTGGTTAAACCATTTGACACCAAAATATTTATAAAATTGTTGGGCTGTGGTGGTGTTACAGCGCGGGATAGTTATAGAGCCAAGAATACTTTGTCTATTGCTGTTCGAAAAAGTTATTAAGTTGTCATTGTTGAAACAATCTTTATGCATTTGAAAAAGAGTTATTTTTTTATAAATAATATGAAGTGAAGGGACTTTAAATTCTTGAAATAATCTAATTGTGGGGTAATCATACGGTTTTTTCAGAATTATTTTTATTAATATTCTTTGGATGATTTCTAAAGGTAAGAGAGAAGTTTTGAATGCTCCACCCCAACCAACAATTCCGTATTGTAATACAGATTGAATTAGTGAAAAATAGATGGTTCTTAATAATTTAAAATTTAGTATGTTTCGTATTCTAAGAAAAATGTACAATAATTTTCTTAACCTTTCTACTATTGCATTGATTTGTAATTTCCACTTTATGTTACTATCTATAATTACACCTAGATATTTTACATTAGTTTTAACAGTAAGTACAGAGCAGTCAGGTTAACATAAATTTGAAATTCTACTACAATTATATGAGTGTATACTTATCTTTAAATTATCAGGGAATGAATTTTTATTAATGGTGAAAGATTTTTTCAGTATTAAGTGTTAACAAATTTTTATCGAACCATTTTTTTAGTATCTGTCTAACTCTGCTGTTCTTTGGGTTTCATTCCAAGTTAATTCCTCAGTTAAAATTGCTGTGTCGTCAGCGTATGAAATAAGTTTAGACATAATTGAGAGTTTAAAAATATCGTTGACATAAATGATGAAAAGAATTGGACCTAGAACAGTTCCCTGCGGGATGCCGAAATGTGAGGTCTGCGAATCACTCAGAGAGCCATTTAACTTTACAAATTCTTACTCAGGTTAACGCTGTTCTCTCCTTAAAATACCCTTTACACAGCTTTCCGAAAGATGACACAGGTCTTAAGAGAAAAGACGTGAGAAATAAATATTAGAAAGATTGTTAGTGATTGATTCCCACATGCTTTTGCAAATATAACTCCTATTTCCTATTTTTGCTTTCAATTATGGTTTATCAAAGACGGGCTCTTTCACAGAATTTGAACAATTCATAAAATTTCAAAGTTAATATTCAAGTTCTGTGAAAGTCATATTCAAGTTATGTTACTATATAATAACTGTATAATAACCGGGAAACTATGAAATAATAGTAGAACATGAATAGAACTTTTACAGAACTTGAATTTTATCATTGAAATTAGATGAATTGTTCTAAATTCTGTAAAACAACCCGTCCTAGAAATAAGTTAATCATGACGTCAGAAAACTAGACTATTTGAATTAATCTATTGATCGTACCGCTCTTAGATTTGTGGTATTTAGAAGTATATTTTTTCTTAAACCCGTATATAGTAGTACCAATTTATTTACTAGCCTTAACTTGGTATGAAAAGTAAATCAGTTGGAACGCACTGTGCAATTCTAAATTACTTTCTTCAATTACCTGTCGATCGTCCTACCCACCGGGCTATCGAACGCCTTCATAATGCCTCACGTAACGAAATATTTTTTAATATAAATATGTCTCGCGTGAAAATATCACTAAACTGACGAAACAACCATAAAATACGAACATTACTTAATAACATTATAAGTCGAGCTTTCCTCTCTGGAAAAGCCTGAGCAATATCTTGCCTTTTGTACGAGGAACGTTGAAAAAGTCTTCATTCTTTATTCAACCCAATAAATAAAATCTCCCATATAATCACACATACGACTCGGGCCGTATAAGTTCAGGCAGACTCTCTCTATCGGGTATCCAATATATCTCCAGCTTCCCACGCTCCCCGGTCTCCTCCCCATCTACCCCCTGCCCCTGTGAAGCCTGATACACCCCCCAAAGCCTCCACATGGGAAATTTTAACCCCCTTTCGTTCGTTTTCAACCCACTCCCAACCCAAACACCAAACCCTGCATCCCTAGAACGAGAGAGGGAGTACGATGAATCGACTGGCGTTAATACTACTTTCATACTTTGATTCTTCAGTTCATAATCACTAGCAAGTCCCCATCCTACATTTAAAATGTAAACATGTCATAATAATACGTAACTAGATCTTTGAAAATGCATTGATCTTGAAATAACATCGTATAAGGACTTATTTTATTAACGTCCGGTACAAAGCAACCCTAGTTTCCAGAATATTGAAAAATGCGACGGAGGTAAATCCTTCAGGATTTTATGCTTACGGATAAACCGCCCTTAAATTAAATGACCGCCGCCTCAAATAGCCCCGAAAAGAAGCCTCCCCTAAACCGCCCTCCCCTAGCCGCAGTCTTATAGCCGCAAAACCGATACAGCCTCCTACAAAGTATAAATAATTCCTTTCAAGTGAAAAAACCCCATTTCGGGGAAATTAATAGGTATTTTTATTAAAATGGATAAAGAAAAATATGTCAGTTTTTTCCGATACCTGATTGTTAATGCCATATTTTACGGTTCTATTACTTCACTTCTTTCTACGTATTTTCGTTACATGAAGAAATTAAGTACGTTGTTGATGATTACACAACGAAGTCTTTTCAATGGTGAGATAATTATAATAATGGCAAAGCATAAAAGGTTATTCTTTGATCTATTCATTTATATCTTTAGCGATTTTTAAAAATTAAGAGAGAATGGTTAGTCGAGCATTGCAATAATATTATAAACATATCAAGTAAGTGCTGAACTTTGGCTTTTTGTGAGAAATTATTATTCATACTTGAAAGAAAATATGTGTGATTTAAAGTTTATAAGGTTTTTCAAATCATGAAATTCACTAACGATCCTTCGGTATACACGAAATCCTATACAATATTTGGCATAATTTAAAATTAATCTTACTCGGAATCATTTTATACAAATTACTAGTAAAGCCATGCCTACGTGAGATATTTACTTCAAATCAACTCAGTGCTTTAATTTGACCCTACATAAAAGAAGAATGTTTTAAATATTGACGATAATTGAAAATCAATCATATTCTCATCCATTTTCTACTGATACATAAGCATTAAAGAGTCCTGTTTCCGTCTCCCTTTATCTCGTCCCATTTTTTATCCCCCTCCCACCCCCCCGGTTGGCCCCTAGCTTACCGATCGAAGGCTCCACTCTATACGGGTAGAGAGGTAGCAAGTTTCGTGGAGGGGGTTCGGTTTCCGGTTCCGATATCGGAATTCCCGCGGGCGGATGCGGAAGTGGGCGGCGCCCTTCGGGGGTGAACTCCGTGGGAAATTTTCCCACGCCCGGAAAGTGTGTCAAATAGAAAAGGGGAGGGTGGAGTTTATCGATGGGTATTTTATGTGAAGTTTGCTAGTTGCGGACAAGACTCATTGGCCAACCTTTTAGATTTGTGTGTTACGTAACCACATTGAATTTAAAATAGAGACAATAGCGTAGTTGCATGTTACATATTGCTTATGGGAATTTATTTTGAACTTTACGCCCAGCTGAGCTTTGTTTATTCAAATTCAAATTCAAAAAATATTTATTGCACAAAAATACAGAATACAAAGGTTATAGCTTATAGGTTACATCCTATTTCTTCTAGCTAACCCAACAAATACACACTATATTACATAACCCAACAATTACATGTTAACAAATGTATGTAAATAAAAAATAAAATAAAACCGACATATTTAATTTATGTAAGGTATTCATTTAAGGTGTAGTGACATTTGTTTAAGAGAAATGTTTTTAGTGATGATTTAAATTTAAGTATGTCAGTTGTTTGTTTGATGCTACGTGTATTATTTTTTTTAACTCAAAGATCATCTAATTGAGTGAAGCATCCCTAAAACAAAATACTCCACCACGCTATATAGAAAAAGTTGATTGGGAATAGAACAAAAAAATAAATTAAATAAGTCGAAGCAGAACCAGCCAGTTTGTTTAATTAGCTTTGTTCTGTTTTCCGATATAAAATCTACTAAGACCCGTTCATGTTTATTGATTGATACGTTTAAAAATGTCAACAACTTTCCTTATTTCCTTACCTAAATTCTGTTTACGGCAAACGGGAGTATACAATTGTGATTCCGTGTTGGAGTTGTCACAATAACATGGTAGATATTTCCTCGGTGGTGCTTTGCGAGGAAAGAAATCGAGTATAATAATAATTCAGGGCTGTCAATTGATGAATGTACGATTTTATATAAACATGTTAAGCAATTTACTATTCTATGTTCGGAAAATTTTAATAAATTTAGTAGACACAGCAGATAATCATTATTGATACATTTCCATCTAATACCCACTCTGTAGTTAATACATCTTAAGAATTTATTTTGAATTCTTTCTATTGTGAGTGAATAACACATTGTTTAGTAGTACTCGATTAGACTCCTAACTAATGACAGATACAATTTTTATATGGTTTGAACCTTTTTATTCTTTTTATATAACCCAAAAATTTCAAATTTCAAAGGTTTATTTGATGAAATTTCAGCACGATTAAAAAAAATTATTTTATGATTAAAGTATACGAGAAAACTCTAATAAAAAATATTGATAATTTATCGGAGTTGAAAGCTATTATGTACATTGGCGATGTCTGTTTTCTTTCATTTCAGTATATTTCATGTGACGATATTTTTTTAATTAATCGTCATATTTATAATACATTAAAAGTTTTTTGGGCTTGAATAATTTTTTCGAATATAATTTACCCAAGAATATCATAACATCACCCACGCACCGAAAACCGAAATTAGGATGTTACGAATAAAAATGACTAATATTGAATATTCTTATTTTATTAATAAACTCTTCAAATTATTCGTAATTCGGTTAAAAACGGGATTGCAGTATTTAAAAATAAATATATATCACTCACATGAGACGATTAGAAATTTCAAATTTTAACACCGTTAGTAAATTTGAAAATTACGCCATTAGTCAAAAACATGGACAAAATAAATTTACATTTAAAATTAAGAATAACTTTTTCAATTAATATAATAAAATAAAACAATTTACGTAGGTTCTTTATCGCTTGTCTGAATTTTTGTTGTTCGTCACAGTTGTTTCCAATTTTGAAAATGACACTTAAATTCAAAGAAAATCCACGTTCTAGAGTTCATTAAACCAGATTTGCAGACATACAGGCAGCATCAAAATGGAAAATAGAATGTTTTAACATTATAACGTTTTGCATTTCGTCTATTTGTAATTATATTTGTGCGTTCCGTTTCCGTTTGAAGATGGTGGCGGTTTTAATGATTCAGTTTAGACTAAAGATTCTTTAGTTTAGACTTTCAAATTTGCATTTGTATTATATTATGGTACTTACCGGCCTGAAAAAAGTTTGAAAAATTGGTATTGAGATAGTGACGTTTCATTGGTTAAAATGTGTAATTCCTTATTTAAAAAGAAAAAATGTCACTCAATTAAGTATGGAAGTATTTAAGTACCTATCCACTTAACAAACTTAAGATTTCAGAGAAAATTTTGGTTTTGATTTATTGAATAAGAGAAAATCAGATAAAAGTTTTCGAATGAGAGTTGAACTGTTCCCAGAGCTACTAGTATATTATTGACTAATAATAGTACTGGAGTAACCTATAACCTCTAATATTGTAATACCTTTAAATGTGATATAAGATATGTTTTTTGAATGATCCAGAGTAAGGAATGAATGAGATGAGAAGCAGAAAGGGAAGAAGTCTCGAACGTCACCTCGATGCATTAGGGATGAAATTCGTTTAGGCGATCTTCTTAGGAGTCTGCTCGGTCGGGGGTTGGGGGTGGGTGTGGTGGGTGGGTTTCACTCCCATGTTGGTATAAAGAGAATGTATGTGATAAGGCTTTGCAGGAATAGGGAACGGGAAGGCTGCTGTATTGTAGATTGCATAGAATTTTCAGACGAGAATACTACCCCCCAGTCTTTCAGAGGCGTGAATGTCTAAGGTATTTTATTACTTTTATGCCAAAGGAAGTTATCTCACAATTTAATTGGATAGATCCTTTACGGGAGATGAGAGCGGATACTGGTTTACAGGCAAGACCCAGGTACTAGTGTAAAGGTGCAATTCGAGTAGTTTGCTCTTGTAATAAATTAAAGAATTTAATTTGAGATTAGTTGAATCTAAATGTTATTTTTTTTAAAATTAAATGTGCCTTCCAAAGAGATACAAAACTATTTATTTTAATATCAACGGTATAAAATATACCATATACAGTAAATTATAAACAGTGACATCAGAAAACATACAATTAACAGAAACTCTAGATGGATATAAAAAGTTAGAGATACAAGTACATGCAAAACTTATAGGTAGACTACGTTAGATTATTATTGATTGAAATATATGATAGTATAGATACATGGTATAATATATTATAATAGCTAAAATGTATGCATTTATTTTCAGGTTTTGGTTGAAAGTAGGTAAGTGCCAATCAAGCTGTTGGTTCACTGTATTGAATATTATTATTGACCCAAGTTTCCTCAGTTGCCCCAGGCAGTTCATTTTATACACATATTTATTTGACTTTTTACGTAAGTATGAGTAGACTTACATTTTATTGGTCATGATTTAAAAGATATGATGTTATACTATGATATGTGTACTATGGGCGTGTTCGTCACCAATTTCACGTAATTTAATTATCCTATCTGGTACCTAGGAGTCGAAAGCACTTGTGCCAATTGGCTATGTCAGTTTTCTTTCATTTCGGGGTAGATCACTTTCTAGGGAGCCCTTTAGTGAATAGGTTTGATAATACTTTTAAAAAATTTAATTGTGATTTTTATAAAAAAATAATTAAAGTTCATCTATTATCCATGCACCGAAAAACAAAATGAGTATGTTTAATTTTTATCGCGTTTTGCTGGTTTGTGTATTGATTTTGTGAAAACACGGAGAAAAATGAATAATATTGAATATTGTTATTTTATTAAGAATCTCTTCAAAATATTCGCAATCCGGTTAAAACAGAAATTTAGGCGCTTAGCGACTGAATTGACAGGTTTCCTAGTAAAATTTCGGTAACATATGAATGTATTATCACGATGTATTAAGAATTTACCAAAATATTATCAGGAAACAGCCTGCAATCCCATTTTTAATGAGATTACCAATACTTTGATGAGATTCTTAATAAATTAGCAATACTCGTTTTTCTCCGTGAAGGTTTTCAGTTTGCAGGTGGAATCCGTTATCAATTAAATGAACTAAACAAAACAAAAAAAAAAAAAAAAAATTGGTGTCTTTTCAGTGGCTAGTGAGGTTTATTTAATCAGGATTATTGACGGTGTTTCGAATTCTTCACTTTTGTTTGACTCAAAAACATCTCCCGGGCATGCTTATTTTTCAGACCCGAAAACAATGGAATAGAAAACAAAAAAAATATGTAAAAACATCGAAAAAATTCAAAGTAACTAGTTAAAGTACAATTTTATCGGTAAAGGTAGGTACGGAGGTTGCAACGCCACACAACCCTTTCTTGGTCATGAACTCAAGTCTGAAGTCGAATGTTGAATGTTGATGGTTGATGTCTTGGGACGGGTTGTATCACAGCATGTGAAAAATTCATCAAAGTTAATTTTAAAGTTCTGAGAAGGTTCCATTCAAGTTCTGTTATTATATCAGTATTGGCCAGTTGTTTCACAAAACTGAAATAATAACAAAACCTTTAAACTTGAAAATCATCTTTGAAGTTTGATGAATTGTTCAAATTCTATGATACAACTCGTTCTTTGGTACCTTAAAACACTTTTTTACCGCCTTAAGGATCACATTTATATCCTGCTCAATTTACCTAGTCCTTCCCATATTAGTCTCAATTATTCACCAGTACATCAGGGTTGGCATCAAAACGCCACAATGAAAACCTATCAAAATTCAAAATCAATGGTAAATTGGTTTCTGCATTCACCAAAGTCAATGTCAATAAATAAAAAATCTGCAAATTATTTATTTCACTTCAAATAATATTTATATATTTTTTTTAATAACTTAATGAGTAAAACTTTAAATTGCAATATTTAATCATTCTCGTAAGACAATATTAGCGATTTTCGATTTCTGATTTTTCACCCCGGCAAGGCTAAGGTCCAGGGTTCAATTCCTAAATACAACCGTATCTTTTTCTGATTTTTGGTTTCATATTTTCATTTGAGAATCGCTTTGTCTTGAATTATTAAATAATATATTTATCACTTTTTAAGATCTTTTACCATTCGACCGATTTTTGGAATTTAATCGAAAACGTTTTGATCGAACCCTTGCCTTAATATGTCAAATTTGGTAACCGGATAAATCATCACAATGATAATTCATCACATCTTTAAAAAGTTATATAAAGTCACGGAAAGTGATGAAACAAAAACTTTATTAACTGGGTTATGTAGGTAAGGTTAGGTTAGGTTAAATAAAATTTCATTGTTTCTAATGACTTTATATCACTTTTTCAAATTTTTGAATTGTCACTGTGTTGAGTTATCATGGAACCGTCAAATTTATAGAACCAAAAAAATATAGAATAAACGGAGAAATCTAGCATTAATTGGCAAGCTATTTATTTCATATAAATATTATGAGAAATGGTATTATTTAAATAATATGATAAATTTACATATTGCTGGAGGGTTTAAGGCCCCGTAGTAAGCGTTGAAAGATGGTTTGAAAGAGAGATAGGTAAATACTAATGTTAGAGGGAGCGCGCTAATATTGAAAAAGATAGTAAGTACGCGAAAATGGTGAAAATATTTAATAAAACACGACTCGTTTTAAATAGAACAAAAATCTCTCGACGCTTATGTTGCATTTAAAGTAACACTGTGATTTTTTTTCATGAACATTACATATTAAATAACCGAACAAAACGTCTTTTTAATAATTTTTTGAAGTGAAACTTCTTTACGCGCGTTATGCAATTTCGAGGACCGGAGTAAAACCAACTCATGACCGTCATGAAAAACCGTGATCATTTCGCTATAGGAGCCTAGCCAATATTAAATACCTACTTTAGGTCACTCTCCAAACTCAGCTTCGCGGTCTAGAGGCAGAGAGCCCGATTGTCGTCGTGAAGAACCGAGGTTCGATCCCCTCTTTAACTATTTTTTTTTTTCTTTTTGTGATTTTTTTAATAATAATTTTTTTACAAGTGATAAAATGCTCTCGTGCTGCGACTTTTAGATATTTTGACTATATGATATTTTGGTCGAATACGTAATAACCGCGGTCTAGAGGCAGAGCGTTCGACACTCGTTATGCAGGACCCGGGTTCGAATCCCATATTTTTATAACTTTTAATTTTTTTTTATCATATGCTACTTATAAATATGTCAATAGACAGAAAAAAAGAGAGAATGAAATGAAAAGAGAAAGAGAAAGAGAAGAATAATAAAAGTTTCACTTCCGTCGTGCGTAGGCTTGCCACACACTGTATTTTTTTTATTATTAACTGGTTTTCATATAATTAACGTTTTGGCATAAAAATGTATAGATATTATCTTCAAAAATAAAATATTCATTTTTTGCAACTTAAAAACTTAAGGAGTTAACGAGAAACTTGTTAAAAATCGGTAGAAATTGGGTATGCTGGGACTTAAAAGGCATTTATGAATAAGGAATCGTCGCTTAAGGTACTCGAAAATCGTCACAAACAACGCGATTATGTTACCTGATGCGTACCGTACAGCCCGCCTACCCCAAAGTATTAATCTTTTAAATATTCGTACAAATTTCGTATGATAATGCGAGTTCGTGTAGGATACATTTTCCCACTCCGCGCTACTCTGATGATTTTAATATCAAACACATCTCGTCGTGCATCAAATTCTTTTGATCAAAGAAGGCTTAGCTATCAAAAAGGCTCTCTTTGCCCGTCAAAGGCGTCAAAACCCTCCGTGTCTTTTTACCTGGGCGGAATCCGTTTTTGCAAAATTAAACCCTCGAAGGTGGTATATAGGCAAACGTATTACCCGGAGTGAAACACCATGAAAGATATAAAACAATATTTTCATTAATATTTAGATCACATGTACATTAATTTTGATTGTTATACCTATTATGGTGTGATGAATAAAATATTACTTGATGAGCTAACGTTTGTTTATTTAACTGACCGAATTTTAAAATAAGATTTAACATGAGTACTTTTATGGGAGTAACAATTACTGATAGCAAATTATTTTAGAGCCTATCAAAGTAAGTGAGAATTTAGAAATAAGATGTTTGAATTCTACGGATGATGGGTACCTACCTATTACAGAAATATAAGAAAGTCTATACAAAAGGGTTCGTATTTTTTGCTATAAATCATATAATAAAACAACATAAAAATTATAATAAAAAAAAACACTTGGATCAGTTATAATCATTTTCAAATATTGAAATTTCATATTGAAGACAGATGATGAATTAATGCATATTTTTGTTGCTTACGACGGAAACTTCAAAGGACCATACATTGTTATTAAAACGATTGTTACGTTAGCCTAAAAATATGCTGCAAAATGGTCTCCAAAAGTTTAACTCGCTAGTTTTTGGGGAAACGGATAAATTCAAAAGGGAAACAAATTTAAAGTATTTATAGTATAGACACCTAACCGGTGTATAAAATTAATTTTATTAGTGGTTTCCATATTTTATTTAAAGTGTCAAAACGCATTAAAAGTAGGTCGATACGATTAAAGCTTTTGATTTTTATTTTTATTATTATAGATTGTTTAATACTGTCCACCACGCTAGAAATTCACAAAAGATAATTTAAATATACTTATAGGACTTTAAGGATACTATACATACAACAATTCGTAATCTGCTCTTTCATAGATGAGATTAATTTAATTATTTTAGAAAAAAACAATTAAAAATATTAAGTACTCCTATATGAACACGAATACATATTTTTGTCCGTATGCAAACTAAATTCATTCAAGAAAGGCTTACAAATATAATGTCCGATTAAATCATTAAAATCACTGTTGAATTTGTATGCCTTTCTTGAAATAATTTAGTTTTTATGCGGACAAAACTACTTATTCATATTTATATTACGTATTTACGGGCGCAAACAAATAATTCATCTTAATAATTTAAAGTATAACTGGCAAAAAGCGGTTTTCTGAGCTGATTATGAATTCTTTTAAGTAAGTTTTAGCCAATAAGAATATAAAAAAAATAAAATCAACTATTTTTAAATTATGTTCTTAGTATCGAAGTCGGGAGAGAGATTATGATTGGCCTTATGATGGTCAATCCCCGATAGGAAAGAACACAAGGAGAAAGAGATTCGATGGCCTCTGTGACCTATGCTACGAATCCGAAGGTCGCGGGTTCGAATTCCAACGTGCGCAATTAATTTATTTGTTTCACAATTTAATAACTTTGCAAGTATATTTTGGGTATTTTCAACATAATCAGTATTTAGTATATTTGAAGTACTACTATAGAAAATCGAAAAGTTTCTTGAAATGACTTTAATGAAGTGTTTGGTATCCAGAACTGAATAGTTAATTAGCTTCCTAACCTTTCTCTTTCCCATCTCCTTCCCCTCCCCAATACTTTCAGCCACACAACACACCCCAATTGGGGATGCCATAGTCTCACTGGCACAGACTGTTGGGAAAAGTTGGGACCTTTGTGCGGTACTCACGTAAAAAAATAAATACTGACTTCTACTACAAAATCTCTTCAAATTATTTGTAATTCCGGCTAAAAACGGAATTGCAGGCCTTACGAATAAATCAACAGGTTTCCTGATTAGCTTTTAGTAAATTACAAATATATTATCATGATGTCGATTCGGATTTTATTAAAAATTTGTAACAACAAGTCATTATTCTCCGTGTATAAAAGAGCGAGAAGAAATTAATATAATAATGTTAACGGTTATCCAATATCTCTTTCTTATCAACTGTTACTTGAGATGATAAAATAAGGACTAAATAGTATCAAACAAAATCGCAAGAAAGTTTAATATATCTTCCGCAGTGTTTGAATCCATACATTATTCCTGTAGGTATATGACATATAATATATAAATGTATGGGAAATCACGCGGGGTGGGTAGGGTTGGTGGGGTGGGTGTGTTGGCCACCCGCAGTACCGGGAGGGTTAACATTTACATATATGTCAGTATGAGAATATTGGACCTTTCATGAATAAACTTAACCCCTTCGCGATGAGATGTGTGTTTTTGGATTTCGAATATTCGCGATGGCGTGAAATCATCTTGGCGAATTTATAAATTTATTATGGTGTAAATATTCACATTGACAAACATTGAAGCTCTCCGATTGGCCATGCAGAGAGAAAAAGGAGATGAAATAATTCGAGACCGCATAATATCTGTAAGTTTTTACAAACATCGATAACACTAATTTCGGTTGTGGGTTTGTTTTTAACTTTCGATGATCGCACTGATAAACTACTTGCTACAACACGTCGCAAGCTACCGTAGTAAGTAGGGAGATATAATTTAAGATAGAATTTAAGTGTCATTTTCATTATTTGAACTTCTTGTAATAAAATGAAAAACCGTAAAAATCTTCTTTATAATATTAGGTATATTTTTATCAAAAAAATGTTTTTGTTGCCATTTTCAAAATTGGAACTGATTTTTCGAGAATTTCGACTGTTTAATTTTAATGATAAAACTTTTTAATGAACTATTGAAAAATTTTGTCTTGTCTCATTTTTTACAGCATCTAACCATATTGAATGTTTCAAATCTTCGTAGCTCATGATGGAAATTAAGTTGCAAGCTAGGAAGAAAAGCGTTGATCTAGACATGTCAGAAAAAACCGCTTATTTAATGATGTCATTACTCACAGGCACATCGAGACCTTTCGTTGCTTTTGATAACATATTTATTATTTTACAAGCAATAATTATTCGCCTGAAACACTCATCCACATTGAAAAATCTCCTGATAAAAGATACATGACGCCAACGGGACATGAACCCGTGTCCCTTCGTTTTCCGGGTCTGCTTTATGGTAATGAATATATTATTTAAGACGTCCGCAGGGAAGCGGCTTACGCAATAGACTTTGAGTTCGGTGGTTGTGGGTTCGACTCCCACAGATTAAATAATATATTTAGGTTTGTACAGAAAAAAAATTCTAGGGTTTTTTTTGTTGAAATACTCTACAACAACAACTAAAAAAGTTTTTACTATCATTGTTTTGGCAAAATTATAATAATGGGAGTTAATTCCATTTTACGGCATAAAAAAGAATTTCATTTCAATTAAAATTACTTTTCAATTAACTACTTCACTTTTAACTTTACCCGTTTCGAAACGAAATGCCATCTACATATCGTAATTAGCAAAGATAAAATTTATTTAATTTTTATCATGTGTGTTATCGAGGCTTCTGATGCACACAACTTTGTCATTTAAATGAAAAAAAAGTTAACTATTCGAATATGAAGGAAAAAATCAATAATTATTAATCTATTATTAATGTATATTTCAGATCCAAACTTATAAAGCAAGGAGCCATACTGCACACAGATAGTAATAATAATAATATGTGGAACGGTTCAGGTCCCCGCTGAAGCACGTCCCGAACCAAACGGCCGGATATCTTTGCGGAGGTATTTGCCGCAAAGAATTCCTAAGCAGACTCTGGATGTGCCGTGACGCAGAATATACTATGTGGATGGCAGAACGGAGGTTTGGAAGAACCTTGTATGTTGTGATTAGTAAATAAAATAATCATTTTTAATCTATGATTAATGTAGATTTCAGATCCACTCTTATAAAGCTGATGTTAATAAAATCAATAATTTGTGAAATGGTTCGGGTCCCCGTCGAAGCACGTCCCGTACCAATCGGACGGATATCTTTGCGAAGGTTTTTGCCGCAAAGAATTCCTAAGTAGACTCTGGATGTGTCGTGACTCAGAATATACTGTGGTGCAATTTAAAATGAAAGACATTTCGGTTTAAAAATATGAAGTTTATTGAAATGATTGTGGTTTGTGGGATTCCATTATCTTTTTCAATCAATCAATCTTTTTATTGAAAAAGGTCGATTGTTCGCTCGGTAATAGCCCACATAATGAATCAGTATTACAATATTTGTTTTCTTACTAGCTTGACTAAACACCCTTGCAAGAGATTTGATTTTTTGTCAAAGACATTTTTGACTTTGCAGCTGTTGGCATCGAGCTCTGTGAATTTCCTTACGTATTTAGTGGAACGCTCCTCTTAAATAAACTTTTAGCAAAATACATAAAATCACTAAGTTTATTTATTTATTTATTTAAAACATTATAAGGATTTACATACTTAATAAGGTCCTACTAAGCCAGACGTAAGGGATTTCGGCAGGTGCCCATGAATTATTAGTTACGTATTATTTTTAAGCAATAATTATTAGCCTTAAACACCTACATAAATTGAAATGTATTCCCTAAGCTCTGTGACAATAAATCACTATAGTAAAGTTCTTGGGTAATTTTTTAGATTTTTATAAGGTAGTTGAAATTGAGGATTTGAACGTACGATTGTTACAATAAAAAATTGCAACATTTTTCTCTGATTACCGCTTACATGGTTCTGTGTATTCCCTTTTATTTGCAACATCCTTCCTTTGCGCATTGCCCTGACAAAATATCGAAGCTAAGGGTTCTGGAATATTTTAGGCGACTCCTTTATGTGAACATACGCAGCCAGTCAGTATTCGTTCATTTCGTTCATCCCCTGTCTATAACATACAAAAAAACAACTACCGCGGGAACCAAACCGTGATACAGTAGGTACTATCGATGATCGACTATTTATTTATATGTATGTTTATTTTGCGAATCTATTTATTTATTTTTTGTATGAAAAATCTTATATCTTTCACTTGTCTTACACTTTAAAAATAATTTTATCATATATGGTTAATTAAATTGCACAATCACCCTGAAGGCGCTGTAAAAATATAACTTCCTGTGCTCTGTCAAAATCACCCCGAATGCGCTGTACAAATATAACTCCCTATGCTCTGCCAAAACCACCTCGAAGAAGTTGTACAGATATGACTCCCTATGCTCTGCCAAAATCACCTCGAAGGCATTGTATAGACATATGACTTCGTGTGCTCTGCCAAAATCACCTCGAAGGCGCTGTACATAAATATAATATAAATGTAAATATATATATAGAAAAGAAAGTACAATATTATAAAAGACTTTCAGACTTTTTACATGATTTTGCATGGCTTTGCGCTAATTGGCAATACTATTTTATGACTGTTTAATGGTAATTTACGAGTATGTACGTAAACTCTAATCTATTTTTCTCCAGTCTTCCAAATATTGTTGTAGCAAAATTGGGGTTGGTATTTTCTCAAAGAAGAAGATTTTACTCAACATATTTTGTCTATAAATCAAATGCAAGGATTTTCTTTGTCAGGTGGATTATAAGTGATTAAATACGTTTTGGTTTGGATGGTATGAATGGTAAAGTTAGAGAGTTGTGATAGGTTGATATATTTAAAGTAAAAATAAACCCGCGTGGAAGTTACTCTCAGTATCGCCCTGGAGAAAGACCACACTTCAGAATCAAAACGTTGCTTGAAATGGTTTTAGCCGAGCTTGATGACCATATTGGAATAGTCAAGTACTTCTTCACCTTCCTCTTTCACATCTCCATCCCCTCTTGACTTTCCTCAACATCACAGAATACGGCAATTGGGGATGCCGTAGTCTCTCACTGGCTTCATACGGTTGGGAGCAGATGGGACTGTTGTGCTGTTTTCACATAAAGAAGTGTATGTTTAACATCAAACTCCTTTTCAGATATTTTTATACTTTTCGAGTTTTCCTCCAGGGTATCGATTCTCCAATCCAGGCCGCTCGCAATCGCCTTCCAAAGTACATACATTGGTCGACATTCTTATTATTGAGCTCGTCGAAGGTACATAATTATATACGCCAAACGTCAAAAGTTATTCCACTCAAACAGCGAGCGGGTCAAACCACTCGTTGTTCGAGTGGAACGACTTCGTCGAGAATCGATGTCCAGGGATCCTGTTATTTTTCGGGATGCTGTGCGGAATTCTGTTTTAGCGAAGGAAGGAGTGAAACCGAGTCTAAAAGACGATCATGTTGAAGGAGGTAGGAAATACACAAGCCAGCAAGTAATTGCCCGTAAGTGTAAAAAATTGAGACGACGCACATATTGGTCCTGACCTACAATCCTTGTTTCATCCACATTCATACAATTTCTCAAACGTATCTACCCGTCCTAAGGACGGTTTGTTTGCTGGATCCAAGGAATGATTGACTGAGGGTATCGGATTCTTATTTTAAGTCCACTGTTTTTGTAAATATGTTTTTACGTTCCGTTTCCGTTTCATAATCGTTGCCATTTTAAGGGCTCAGTGAAGATTCTTTTTTCAAATGTGAAATTGTCGTGTATATTTGAACTTTCTAATTCGCATTTTTTCAAGAATGTTTGAAAAAAAGAACAACTTGAATAGTCAGGATTTTTTGGACAAATTTGCATAATTTATTATTTGAAATAAAAAAAAAAATGTTGTACGAAATATACATATAATATATATTGTACCAACATACAAATTTTGTGATTTCTGAGGAAATTTAGGTTATCATATATTAGGTAAGTGAAAATTAGAAACACAATAATAGTCTACTGTCCACAGAACTACTAGTTCATTGTATAATAAGAACAACTTGATATGACATATCAAAACATTACCCACCAGTTGACCAACAAACGGGGAGCGAATGACCTATATTGTTTATGTTTTTCAGTAAAATTTTCAAATCAACACGTGCACTTAGTAAGAAAGAACATAAAAAAAAAACAGCCAAGAAAATATATTAATTCTTCAGATGAATAATTCGTCTTTTCATCATCGCATGTTCCGATGGCTGTTTCCTTTCCAACCGTCGACGTATAGATTTTCTTTAGCCTCTAGTGGGAGCATCGGGTGGTTGGGTTGGGGGTGGCGGGTGGAATAAGAAGAAGAAGAAGAAGTGGAGATGGGTGGAGAAGGTTATGGAGTGGGTGGGTGATGGGGGGCGGGTGGAGGTCGTCAGACTGCGGGGGCGGGGAGAGGAAAGAAAAGCAGAAGAAATGTTTGACACTACTACAGATGCGGGCATCGACATATCGGTGTGTTTGGAGGTGGGACGCTGCTATACTGCGCTACTGCGACAAAGTATTAAATTTAGAAACTAATTAATTTAATACTTCAATATTTTAAATGTAACATCTTTATCTTGCTGTGCGGTGACATGACAAAGCGTTACGCCGGGAATGTGAAACGCAGGGCATTATTTATACGAGTTTCCTTTTATTAAATTTACAACAGTTTTCGTTAATAATATGTAGTAATGTGGTAAATTGAGGGGTTATTTAACATTCATAAGAAATTTTGTTTACAAACTTAATTAAATTAAATTGTAGGTATCTCAGTAGAGTAAGTAAACCCTTTTCGGGGTTCGTTTTCTTGTAGAACAATTTAAAATTTTGCAACAATTAATATTGTTAAGCGCCATTGCTCATGATTAAAATGAAATAATAATAATATTGTGAAAATGAGTTGAAAATTGATTTCTGATCTAGAAATCCAACTAATCTAGATAAAAAGTTAGTGAAAATTGTGTGATCCAAACGATGCCACCGATTGAAATTTTATTTGTGTGCCAACAGCAGACGTTTGGTAATTATTGAGTCTGTAAACAAAAAAATCCACATCTTTTTAATGCCATTTGAAGATATTTTTGTATCTTTGGGATAATTCATTAACACCGTGTATATTTGAGTCAAATATACACGGTGTCCGGAAACCGTAGTACAAGCGGAAAACTGGTGAATCTACAATATACATCACACATGGTGTCGATTTGTGTACAACATTTTTGATTTTAGTTTTCGTTTCGAGTAAATTGAGTACAGGAACTTTTTAGATCAAATATTTTTTTTAAATCAGTCGTTAGGGGGTTAATATATAAGCTATTGAATGTATATTAAAATGCGTCGAAGCGTTGACCTGGCTCGAAGAGTTTATTAAACTTTTTATTGTCGAAAAAGATAGAAGTTCAATTAAAGATTCGAAAAGTCACGTAGAAACATGTATAAAATACAATATATAGACTCATTAAGATAAGTGAGAACACTGATGAGATATTTTTTAAGATATAATATTAATATTAACTTTTAAGATATTTTTTTTATTTTTAGAAATTAATTTGAACTTGTTTCAACAACATTCTCGAGCACCGATCGAAATTTATATAAAAGAGTTGACTTTTTCTCCTTTGCCCGTCTCAGAACTGAAGTTGTTTTCATTTTTTCTCCCTCCCCACCTCCTCCCCGTGTTCCATCCCTCTCACACCCCTACATTCTCCGAGTTTTCTTTTATGGCAGCGTTCGATCTCTTGCTAGCGCCATCTTTTCTTATTTCTTTCTTCATCTCATTTCTTGCGCTCTCTCTAACCCCTTTGTGCTCGGACCCTAGAGGAGGACGGCAAGATTATTTATTTATTTTTTATGTCAATGTTGTAAATGATTTTATGGGAAATTAATTCAAATGAGATTGAAGTGTTTTTATGTGGGCTCTGAGCTCTGAGTGACCAGGATATTTTCAACGTTCTAATTTTCCATGTCATCAACTGTCATTGTTGTACTCGAGAAGCTGATTCGATTGTTTTGTTTTTCCTTTATGATATACTATATACCATATGTACATATATATCTCATATATACATATATATCTCCTCCTGTCCTTCTTTCATTCTATCGTTTTGCATTTTAAATTTGTTTGTACGTTCTATTTCCGTTTTAAGGGTTCAGTAAAGATTATTTTTTGAAATGTCAAATCGTGGTGTTTATTTGGACGTTCTTACTAGCATTTTTCAATATCATGGTACCCACTTGCGCAAAGAATGTTTGAAAAACGATTTGTCATTGAAATAGTGACGTCTCTTTGGACAAATTGTATAATTCCTTAAAAATTTTCATAAAATATTTTAATTTATAATTATTAATTAAAAAGTTATGTATTTAAGGGAAACCGGATTTTTTAATTTATAATTATTAATTAAAAAGTTGTGTATTTAAGGGTAACCGGATTTTTTAATTTATAATTATTAATTAAAAAGTTATGTATTTAAGGGTAACCGGATAAAGAGTTTAAGGGTAACCGGATCATCACAATGATAATTCATCACATCTTTAAAAAGTTATATAAAGTCATGGAAAGTGATGAAACAAAAACTTTATTAACTGGGTTATGTAGGTTAGGTTAGGTTTATCGTTTCTAATGACTTTATATCACTTTTTAAAAGTGTGTTGAATTGTCACTGTGTTGAGTTATCATGGAACCGTATTTAAGTATCTACCTTCATATGAATCTAATGATTTCAAAAGAAAGTGTTTCTTTGATTTATTTATTCAAACGCCATATAATGGCTTTTACAATACAGTGATAATCGAATTACAAGCGTACAGTTATAAACAGGATAAAAATAGCAATAAATTAAAGAACAATTAATGTGTAATTAAAAACAATATTGCAAATGATGCAGTTATTAATATAAGTGCTGTAAGACAATGCATAATTCAAAAGAAATATATGCCAGTGTAACAATAGTTGAACTACTTTCTACTAGGTTTATATAAGACCTGTCATAAGTCGAATTATATACCTACTATGATAATAGTCAGTAGTGAGTTTTTTGTTACTCACAAAATTAATTGTACTTGGAATAGTGATTACATCATCAAGTATTAAAATGAAAAGCAATTTTTGGAAACAAGGTCTACTAACAAGGTAAGCTAAGGTCACAGAACGACTAGTATATAGTTTCGAGCGCTATATAATTGTACGCTCTTTAGCTCTGCAATCATACATAGAATAAAACACGACAAAGTTTTAACTTGTTATAGAGTGGCAGATGCTGTCCTGGTTTTAGAATAAAATTGTTGCTTGAAATGGCTTTAGCTATGTTTTATAAGCAGATCTAAAAACCTGGTTTTTCAAAGTTTATTTCCTGCTTTTACCTATTTCCTTTGCCTAGTAGGTATATAAAATAATTTGTATTTTTATAAGATTCAACTGACGACGGACTTTGTAACTGTATGGCGGAATTCTTAAAACTTTTTCAGTCTAAAAGTCTAAAAGTTGTAAAAGAACAACGTACGAAAAACTTTAAAACATTTGTCCATCTTACTAATTTTGATCAAACTAACAAAATAAGAACCGTAACATTATTTCACTAAACGAATAGGCAGAGTGGATATAACGCCATATCTTCAAGACACACACTCCATTTACGCACATTCAATTGTGCAGTGTTCCAGTCGGTGGTTCCCAGTGTCCTCCTAATATGCAAGTACGGAATATTAAAAACATTGTAAAATAATTCACTTGTATCCCTTAAAAAAACATTTTTTTTTAAATGCACACAAGAGGTCCGGAGGAAAATAATTTCTCTCGCGACCTATGTCATCTTCAGAGATGCTGTGTTCAGGGTCTTTTTAATTAAAGGAATGACAGGAAGTTAGTAGTTGAGGGGTGGGTAGGAATGTGGGGGTCAGTGTATCCGGGAGTGACGTATGAATTCATTTCTCCCATCGCTGTCCAAGGCATTGGGTCGAGAGAGTCCGTCTGGAAAGGTCAAAGGGTGTCCCTCTACCGGCCTCTCCGATCCTACCGGCCAGATGGTAGGCAGTCGCATTGCCTAGATTATATTGGATTATCTAGAGTAGAAGATACTATCAGTATCGCCCTGGTGTAAAACAATCATTCAGAATTGAAATGTTGCTTGAAAGGGCTTAAGCTGTGTTTGGTGACTAGATCTGATTAGCCGGTTATTTTCCCACCTCCTACTTCCCCATCTCCTTCCTTCCACCCCAATACCTTCAGCCTCACAACATACCCCAATTGGGAATGCCATAGTCTCACTGGCTCTAGACGGTTGGAAGCAGGTGGGACCCTTGTGAGTTATATACATTAAAAAAAATCCACCACAAAACTGGTCTTGTTGACGTCACACTGGCCAACGTCGGTGACAGCCATCTTACCTGCCAGCAGCCTTTTACACCCCATAATAATGTTGTAGCCAATTGGAAACTAATATTTTATCATGGGTAATGTTGTAGACACATAGAGAATTAGTTGACAACAAATATTGGAGCGATACACATCTGAAATACGTGGAAACATTGTTACTGCTTGTTTGACCAATTTCCGGTCAGTTGATTTATTAGTAAAATGCTTTTCCTCCAAGTAATTGATCACGAAGTATATAATGTGATCCTTTTGGTTTTCAGATAATAAATTCTTATCTAAGTCACAGGTCATGTTTTAAGGTGCCTCATTATTTCGAAACATTGTGTATCGTATAGAAAGACAGAGCTACATCTGATATTTCGTTATTTCACATAATAGGTCATCTGTACAAGGATTACTATCTATAAATAATAATTAATTAATTATTCATACGTGCTGTTTTCTTATCATAGTTTATGAAAATACCCCATTGTACAAGCCTAGTAAATTTTGTGTACGTATGCCATAAAATTTCCAGCAACCAAAGTGTATATTGAAATTGGACTACTTATCTTACACCATATTATCTCCGCCGATAACATTGACTCCATCGGCAGTTTACAAGTTGGTTGGCAATCATAAGAGCGGTTCGCTAATTCCTCAATACCGCTTGCCATCATCTTTCTTGCCATTGGGATCCTTTGTCAGCGGATTGAAGGCACTTTACTAGTTGTTAAGTTTGATGCCGTCGTTTCGGCTTCTGGCGGAAAGCCAGCCGAAAGCCAAAACGTCTGGAAACACGACCGCACCGCAACCAAAATACCAGGCAAAGTCTTACGTTTAAGAAAACTGCTTGTCTCTTTCTTGTGCGTATGTTAGCATATTATCTTATTCGTCTGATTGGTAGTAACATGGGTTAGTAATTATAAGGTCTTTGAATCGTACTTTGAAGGTTTGTTTGAGTGGTGTATACTATGTGATAATGTTGTCTCAAAATGTATTTATGTTGATTTGAAATAGTTGTTTTCTAATGTTTAAATATGTGTACGTTACACTCTATTTAAATAAGACAAAAATATTAATCGTATTTTGTTATCATTATGATAAAATACTACCTACTACTTCACTTTAGCTGTATTTAGTGACTATATCTGAATAGCCAGGTACATTCCTCCCCGTCTTCTTAATCCTTCAACTTTTTTTACAATTTAATACCGCACAAGAGTCTCAACTGCTTTTTGATAACTGGAGCCAGTGAGACTATTTTATTTATTTTTTTATATATCGTTTCTTTACATTGTATCTTTTTTTAAGTTAGAATTTTTAACCTCACTAGGACAAGCTTGTGTTGAGGTTAATAATTTTACAAAATAATAAAAAAAAATACAGTTTGTGGCAAGCCTACGCACGACGGAAGTGAAACTTTTATTATTCTTCTCTCTCTCTTTTCATTTCATTCTCTCTTTTTTTCTGTCTATTGACATATTTATAAGTAGCATAAGATAAAAAAAATTAAAAGTTATAAAAATATGGGATTCGAAACCGGGTCCTGCATAACGAGTGTCGAACGCTCTGCCTCTAGACCGCGGTTATTACGTATTCGACCAAAATATCATATAGTCAAAATATCTAAAAGTCTTTTATCACTTTTAAAAAAAGCATTTTATCACTTTAAAAAAAATTATTATTAAAAAAATCACAAAAAGAAAAAAAATAGTTTAAGCGGGGATCGAACCTCGGTTCTTCACGACGAGAGTCGCGCGCTCTGCCTCTAGACCGCGAAGCTGAGTTTGGAGAGTGACCTAAAGTATGTATATAATATTGGCTAGGCTCCTATAGCGAAATGATCACGGTTTTTCATGACGGTCATGAGTTGGTTTTACTCCTGTCCTCGAAATTGCATAACGCGCGTAAAGAAGTTTCACTTCAAAAATAGCACAAAGATTATATATTAAGATAACAATATTGTTACATTGACGTTTCTACGAATTGGATACCTACATGGTACCTATTCATTACAGCATAATTTTGTAAACATGTAGGGTGACCATGATATCCACTATGGCATCCCAAATTGGGCTATGTTATGAGGCTAAAGGTTATGGGATGGGAATGATAATACATAAATAAAGCTAGAACACGTCTTCCATAAAAGATAGATGCCCTTCCATCTCATTGATTACCCGTCCAAAAATGACGGTATGGTTATTTCGTTTTTAGATCTCTAATTCAAGGTGGGCAAAAGTAACGTCATAATGTGAATGTGCCATAATTTTTGCAAATGGCGTCAAATGTCATTGTGCTTTGACTTTATGTTGTAGACACATAGAGAATTAGTTGCCAACAAGCATTGGAGCGATAGAGATCTCTAGAACGCGGAATTATTGTTACTGCTTGTTTGACCAATTTCCGGTTAGTTGATTTATGAGTAAAATGCTTTTTCTCCAAGTAATTGATCACAAAGTATATAATGTGATCCTTTTGGTTTTCAGATAATTAATTCTTATCTAAGTCACAGGTAATGTTTTAAGGTGCCTTATTATTTCGAAACATTGTGTACCGTATAGAGAGACATGGAGCTACATCTGATATTTCATCATATCATATAATAGGTCATCTGTACAAGGATTACTATCTATAAATAATAATTAATTAATTATTCATACGTGCTCTTTTCTTATTTCGACACATGGCATAAAATTATTCAATAAATTGGTCATCCAATGTCTTCCATCCACTTTCGAGTCATATTGTACAGTTTTTTATGTAATTAAAATTTAATGCCGCGAGGTGCGAGCATTGGTTTGAAAGAGCGAAGTATCAGTTTCTTCAAAATAGTTACATAAGTTTGCAGAAAATGGTCAACAGAATGTAAGAAATGATTTGATACCGACGGTATGTTCGTTTAGATTTTTTATAAATGCGCAAGTTATTGCTTGGCTCATGAATATATATATATATATATATATATATATATATATATATATATATATATATATATATATATATATATATATATATATATATATTAATATTAACGCAGATCGGTATTTCAAACGGAAATAATAACAATAATACCATTATAGAAAACTAAAAGGGCTAATACCTTCACGGGAAGGCCCAAACACACTATAATAGTCACATAATTGATTATTTGTTACATTTTAAATAGCCAGCTATTTCGGTAGATGTTACTTTTGAAGCTGTCATTTTTTGACATTTGACAAGTAAAAACTACGCCATTAATAAAAATGGAACGATACACGCTTCAACAACGCATTGAAATTATTAAAATTCACTTGAGTGAATCAAATGCAAATCATCTTGAGTGATGAGGCCCATTTCCACCTCGGTGGCTTAGTCAACAAGCAAAATTGTCGCATCTGGGGCTCAGAAAACCCAACAATTATTGTTGAAAAGCCTCTTTATTCTCAACGTGTGACTGTTTGGTGCGGTTTATGGTCCGGCGGAGTCATTGGACCTTACTTTTTCGAAAATGAGGCTGGAGCAACAGTTGCGGTGAATGGATTGCGCTATCGGGAAATGATTAATGATTTTTTATGGCCGGAATTGGATGGTATTGATCTGGACAACGTTTGCTTTCAAAAAGACCGCGCTACATGCCACACAAGCAATGAAACTATTGATCTTTTACGATTGAATATCAAAATGACACCTCTTATTGGATAACCCTGTAGTATCAGCTAGGTGCGATGTGCGGCCTATTTATAGTTTTGTAGCCAATGAAGAAAGCATGTGTGTGATTAAAAAATTTAAGATTACAATCATTTCACCTTCTTACTTTTAACATCAACCCCACTCAGGAGGCATTTAGGAAAATATTTTTCCCTCAGGACCTATGTCATCTTTGGTGATGCTGTATGGAGGGTCTTTTTAATGAAAAGTCGGAGAAGAAATTTAGGGAATGAAAAAGGTATGTGGGGTGGGTAGGAATCTAGGGAACAGTTTGTCCAGGAGTAACGGACGAATGATATATCCCTCCCACTGCGGCGCAAGGCGATGAGTCAAGAGAGACCAGTTGGAGAGGTCAAAGAGTCTCCCCAAACCAGCCTCTCCCGATCTGGCACTCCAGACAGCTGGTGGGCAGGCGCACACTACTACACTACGTCAGAGGTGTTATCCAATAAATGGTTCCCAGGGCGGCTGTACCTAAACCGCCTCAAAAATTGGAATCTATTCTACATATCCAAACTATCAACGCGTCCCTTTCCTTCTTAATAAGGAAGTTGAGTTAAAAATATTTTGACTTATGAAAAATATGTTCATCTACCTAGATCAAAAAATATCGATTCTAAATATATAAATATATTTCTATATTATTGTTCTTAGAATTAGTTAAATGTTCTTGAAAAAGCATTCAATAGCAATAGACTGTATACGCTCCACGATTGGTCGAAAGAATTCTGACGTCACATGTGTCGTGACTTGTACGTACAACGGATCACCTATGGTGCATCTCTTTCTATTACATGAGAGATGGTCGGTTTAGATGAGAGAGGTGTATAGGCCAAACGTTTATTTGGGTTTGTCAAATATATGTACGTATTTGTTGTTATTATTATATGAAATGGATTTCTAAAGATACATATTCGTATAGTGCTTTATAATAATATGTTGTTTATTGCATAACTAAGAAGTTTTTATTATTATACATGTCACATAACATGTGATACACTTCAGGCCGCCGGCCGCCCAGAAAAGTCTCATAGTGAACTGGGCTGTAAACCGTTATTTTACTTTTGGTCTTTACTTTTCTGTGCGGTGGTCTTGAATTCGCGCGGGGCACGTCAACAAATAGCGACGGAAATACCGTACCGGGCGGGAAAAGCAAATATTCTAACTTAAAATATTAATTTAACTATGAAATCTTAATCAATTTTCTTTTTTTTTAATAACATCAATTCTAATAGACGGTTTACATTGGTAAAAAAATTACTGGAATTCCTTGTTGAAGAATTAAATTTTTTTCCATACAAAATGCTTAAGCGACGTGGTTTTCACAGTTCGAATGACGTCACACCCACACCCCGCCTCTTACCGCTCGGATTCCGCTCGTTTTGGCGGGCTTAAAAAAAATTAAACTTTGAGAATTAATTTAATTATGGAAACAAACTTTGAAAAAAAAAAATATCAGTATTTAAGTTTGAATGCGAACATTGATAAAAAAAAATTAAAAAAATGGACTCAACTTCCTTATTACGTTTTACCACGCAGGAATCTAAAATCTACATTCATCGATTCTCTCTAAGTTCCACTGCCTTCGTTTCAACGGGTTCGTTTTAATGTATTCAATACAAACCAAATACATTATTTTAAGTGTTCCGAACAATAACTATCGGCAGAGTGATTTGAATAACTATAAGTGATATGAAATTAAAACATCCACCCGAAATTGCTTTTAGTATTTACGAAATGAATGTGGTAAACTTCCCTTAGTAATCGCCACAGTCATATTGTATGAAAATTCTCCGGTTCATATTCTCCAGTATGTAGCTTGAGTAAAATAAGTGTTGGTAAAAATTCAAGAAACCCAATACTCAGATAACACTATTAATATTGTAATAATAATACTACATGGAGAAAACTTATTGAAAGAATAATTGCTAATTTATTAAGAATCTCTTCAAATTATTCGTAATCCAGTTAAAAACGGGATTTCATGACATTAACGAATGAATTGATAGGTACTCCGATAGCTTTTTAGTATAATACCCACGATTTGTCAAGATGACGGAACACGTGTTCATAAAAAAATAATTTTCGCATTTCGTCATTAGGTATATATTATTGAGACAAACGCAGATGCATGAACACGTGATCCAATGTGATAATCCCGTTTTTAATCGTATTACCAATAATTTGTTGTTTGATTAGTCAGAGTTACAATTTTTTCTCCGTGTGTTTGAAATGGCCTCAGCCGTTTTTGGTGACCATATCTGAATAGACCTACTTTCCAAACATAAGCTTCTCCATCTGCTTCTCTTCTCCGCTTCCTTTAACTTCACATTCCCTAATAGGGGATGCCATAGTACCACAGGCTCCGGAGAGTTGGGACTATTGTACGGTGTTCACAAAGCATAATATATATATATATATATATATATTTATTCTATATTTAGGGAATATACCCACATGAACTGTTTTACATGATTTATTGCTAACTAATATTATATATTGAGTTGCCGACATAATATCACAAATGTATGCTATGTTTCTTAATCAAGTTCAAAATATTCAAATAATGCTGTATATGTGTTGTACTATTTACTTACATAAACTGTTCAATTTATTTGCGAATACATATTTTATATTGGCAGCACACTCATATAGCTTAACCACGTTATATAATATTAAATTAAAGTATCTTAGTATGATAAAGTACGCGTGTGTGAGTAAGTATCCGAAAACCTAAACACACACTCTTAAAATCCGTTCGATTTGTTGATATTTCGGCCCATCCCAGTTCGTATCTAGAGACTCACACATACATGCAGAGGGCTACGACACACCAACACATACAAGACACACACACGGCCTCTACGAGATACTACATCTCCCATCTCCCCACGTAGATGCTCGTGTGTGGAGCTACGGCGTAGAGCTCGTTGGACTACGGTATTGATTTTTTGTAGCGGCCCGTTATTAGAGAGTCAGAGGGGATAAATAATTGAGATAAGATGATATTGATTGATTTAAAATTAAAAAAAAAAAAACAAAAATATTTCTAATTGAATTAACAGCAGTAATGCCTATTATTGGCAAGAATATATGACTTATTGTTTAAAAAAATAATTTAGTTTTTAAAGAACTTCGGTTACAGGGAGATTTAATTTTTAAGCATGAAATTTCTTTTTTATATGAACACCGTACATGCTCCCAACTGACCGGAGGCAGTGAGACTATAGCATTTCCAATTGAGGTGTGTTGTTAGGCTGTAGGCATCGAGGAATGGACGGAGATACGTGAGAGGAGGGTTGGAAAAAACCTGGCTTATCGGATCTGGTCACCAAACCATATTAAAGTTCTTTCAAGCGACGTTACTATTTTGAGTGGTGGGCTTTGGCCAGGGCAATACTGAGAGTATTTACCACTCCAAAATGTAAGCAGTGATCAACCAAAAGGGCCACCATTCACTTGCGTTTACTGGTATTAAGCAGGTTAAGTGACTAGATCTGTAAATAATTAGATAATTTAATTTAATTTTTTCCCCCACCACCGCTTTTTTCAATTTCACAACATTTGCATAAAAGTAGGGGTGACAAAGTATCGCTGGCTCCGGGCAGTTTAACCAAAATGATCACAAAACTTTTTTTGATTACTTTTGAATAAGGTGCTTACATGACTTTAGATCCCTTACAAAATATATTTTACGTAATTGTAGCAAAGAAAAACTCCAATAAAATCCGTTTGTATCTGTTCACCCCTACAGTAAAGTCCTCTATTTCCGCCTCACGCTTAATATGCAAAAAAAAACATTTGGTCTCAACTTAATTACTAAAAGAAACAACTGTTTATGTCGTAGGTGATGGTAAAAGATACATAGTAATTCCATTCTATACCAAACAAAGTTAATTAATAATACATTAGTAATTAAGTTGAAATCAAGTGTTATTATTATTTTAAACTGCGCAAATGAGGAGTAATTTGGCGAAATCACCAAATTATGTTTATCAATAAATAATACATAAAGAGGTAGGAATGTTTCTTAACTTTTTGCTATGCATAAAAAACTATTTTTTTTATCTGCCCTAACGAAGTGTTTCTAAAAGTGTTTCTAAACGTGTATTGTTCTCAAATAAGATATGCTCACATAGTTGAAGATAATCCACCAAAGAGAAGGTAACTAATTTACAAAATAAAATAAAAAATATTGTCATAAGTAAAATAGACAATAATTGAAAATGTCGCCCGCACACTAACTTGTGCCGCGCGTTCACAAATCGAGTGATTTTGTTCATCTTTCTAGAAACACGTTTACGTGTACGTTGCGATGCACTACCACTAAGGTAGCGAGAGGCTTTGCGCACCCCGACTACCTTATCTGGCTCTAGCCGGTCGCAGGAGCAGCTCGTAGATTCTACGGCGAGTCTACGGAGTGCAAAGATACAGTGCAATACAGCCTGATTCAGCGCGGAACCTGCAACATAGATCTTAAAACGTTAAAATGTAGAGTTTGCAGAGTCAGTGAGAGAATTAACTGCAGAATCGAACGTCATTATTGTCATTCATTTCTACACTGGTAAATAATCAATTTCTATTTAAGATCGATGAGGTAGGTGTCTTAGGAAAACTTGACATTAACCCACATTGTTAGGATGCAATACGATTCTATTTTTATGAGCATTACTTACTTGTGTTAAGAAATATTGGAAGAATGACATTGTCATTTTACTAAATCATCGACATGATTGTTCCAATTTTAGTCAAGTCTGAAATCAAGACGATAGATTTTATTTTGATGAGCCAGTCACCAAATATTGATTTTCTGTACCAATTCAAGTTCAATCTTGTTTTAACAACTTCGTCCAGGTACCTCCAGGTAATTCAGGGTGAAAAATACGTTCAGGATCACCCTCCTGAAATGCCACCACTCAGAATCGAAAGTTAAGTAAAAAAAATAATTATTTAGTTGAAGAACGAGATCTGAATATCCATGTTATCTTTAAGTGTCATGTTACCTTCGACGCCGTCTTCTATAATCAAAGATGCCAATAGCTCACACTCAATGGTATAATTTACGGAGAGGTTATAGAAAATTTACTGAATTAATTAAACGATAAAACATTAAATTTACAAAAAATATGTACAATAGTTGTAAAAATAAATCCCTGTTGGTATAACCTGTATGGGCCTGTTATTGTTTATAAGTTAATGACATTTTTAAAGAAAACCTCAGTGGAAGCGTAATTTCAAACGCTGACAACACGTTCATCATAGTGAAGGATCTGAACTGGAATATTATAAAGGTAAATGAAAATAATGACATGCAAATCCTAAAATACTGGTTCGAAACTCTAAAGTGATAACAATTAAAAAAAACCCCTATAAAATTCATTCTCTTGATTTTAACATCCATTAAAAAAATATGCTTTTCCTTTACAGTGATTCCAATATATTAAGGCAGCAATGTAAAATCGTCTTCATTTTAACTTCCATTTATAATAATATGCTTTCCCTTTACAGTGATTCAAATATATTAAGACAGCAATTTAATATCATCTTGATTTTTATTTCCATTTATATTAAAATGCTTTCTCTTCACAATGATTCCAATATATTAAGGTCGCAATGTAATGTGATCTTGATTTTTATTTCCATTTATAATAACATGCTTTCCCTTCACAATGATTCCAATATATTAAGGCCCCAATGAAATGTTATCTTGATTTTTATTTTCATTTATAATAATAACATGCTTTCCCTTCACAATGATTCCAATATATTAAGGCAGCAATGTAATATCATGTTCTATTCTAGAATGGTTCTTTCATCATTTGATCCAACACAGAGCCTTTAACGTGGGAGATACTATTTACTATGAGCAGGAATGTTAATGTACGGAGATTATAATAATGTATACGCTACAGTAACTACTGAGCATTATTCAGGAAAATGAGCATGTCTCGTATGGGAATGGTCTGTGAATTGAATAAAGTTTTGCAATGTCAAAAGAACGGAATGAAATATCAATCTCTGCACAAAACTTAAATTTTTTCCACACATTTAGTTATAGTCCTTTTGCAATTATGTTAAATAACGATGCAAACAATGGATTAAGTTGTCTTGAATTGTTTAGTATTTAGATCTGACTAATCCCTTTAACCCCTTCCTTTAGACTTACAACATTCTCAAAATAATATCATGGTTTTCACTGCACGATTAACCAAACAATTGCTGTTTATGACAGAAATAGTTTTTATAACCTTTAACAAAGTTCTAATTCATTATTTCCAGTGGGAAAATGGCCTGCAGTTAATCACTGCCTTATCATCATGTCAATCAATATGCGAATACTAGCGCAAACACTTGAAGAATTACGGGATATTATAATTGTAGGGAAGCAGAACATTTATTTTTAAAAAATTGCTTAAGGATTTCATCAGAAATTTACCTTTCGAATGAACAGAATTACATCTGTCAGAAATTTAAACCAAAATATACACATTTAAAATGTAGTATTTTTATTGATAATTTAATTAAAATAAAATAATATTGGAACCTACTTCATCGATTGTCTGAACTGTTCCCAAAACCAGTTTCAATTTTAAAACTGACCCATACATTCAAAATAAATCCTTGTTCCTTGAACCAGAAAAAGTTCTGGAGTTCATTAAACCAGAGTCCAGAGTTACAGACAAAACGACAACCGAAATAAGTATTTTTAAAGTATAATCGTGTTTTATTTTTGGGGTGTTGAGCCTACTCCTTCTATGGCCAACTTATCGAATAGTGTTAAATTACACATCTGCCCTGGTGATTGACACTAATACTGTCCAATTCGACGAACAAACCACAAAAACTACTACGAAAATAAATCAAGATAAAAATAATCCATTTAGATGCATCCGAGCATTTTGATTTGACCTAATTATGCCCATCGGATCACACCAGTACAAAAAACGAATCGATAGGTATAATATTCAAAGGGTACGTATTATATACGACCCAAGCAACGTAGACCCAAGGCTGTATATACGTCATATACAACCTTGATATCGGTTAAACTGTCCGCTACATATCGGTTCGAGTCTGCGCACTGCAGTTAACCGATCAGCCAATAGCGTGGAACCAATCAACCAATGGGAGGCGCGCATACAGTCTCCGATACGTTACGTTCGATAGCCTATTGGTTCACGCACCTCCTCCACGTAGCAAAGACTCGTAGCTACCCTCTACGAGGCTACGGGCTACAGGCTACGGGGTGTTTTTTGCTCGGCGTAGAGTTACGGTGTGGGTGAGGCTTCTATGTATGTGTACGTGATAAAAAGGACGAATTCTATCGACGTGGCCCACCCACTCGCTGCTTCGGAAAGGGGTGGACAGGGGGATAAATTTGAGATACGTGTACGTTGCGCGTTTACGTGTATGGGTAATATGGTATCGTTGAAATAGGACAGATAAGATTGGCTTCAGAATTTCGATACCGAAAAGTTCCATAATTCCACTCAGTTCTAGTCAGATAACTACAACAGAACTGTGAACAATTACAGCATGGATTTTCAAAATTCTGCATATATTATCATATTTTCCATTTAAAAAAATAAATAAATTGCCACTGCCGAGAATCGAATCCTGATCAACTGCTCCGAATGCAACAATGCTGAAGATCACACGGCACACTTTTTTTAAATGTGAATACCGCACAAAAGCCAGCTACGGCATCCCCAGTTGGGGTATGTTATGAGGCTGAAGGAAGTGGGGAGGAGAAGGAGATGGGGAAGAACCTGGCTATTTAAATCTGGTCACCAAACACGGCTAAAGCCATTTAAAGCAATGTTTTGAGTATTTTTAACTGTGGAACGTGCCGCAAGCACGTATACTATGTATTATTATGATACATAGTATTTACTATATTTATAACATTTTTCACTCACATTCCTGATAGGGGATGTCATAGCACCAAATTGCAATAGGTGACAGATGTGTGACCCTACCTTAACTGTCAGATACTTTCCAACCTTCATCCTCCCCACTTCATTTGCCCTCTATAGTTCCAGATACATCATGAGAGTGAAGGGAGTAGAGTAAAGAATATAATCGAAATATAGGAGGGAAAGAGATAGGGAAAAGGAAGGTTGAGAAGTAACTGGTTATTCAGATCTTGTCACCAAACACGACTAAAGAGAATTCAAGCAACATTTCGATCATTTATTATGATCTTTCACCAGGGCAATAGTAAGAGGTTTTTCCAGTCCGAATGTATTCAGGGGTAGTGCAATGCAATACATTTAATATTTTAAAATAATAGACAAATATTAAGAATACGTAGATAGGCAGAAAAAATACCGAATAGAAGGGTAAAATACCGAGTATGTAGTACTTTCCAGAGGGCCATCAGTGAGGATTTCATCCAGTCTGCGTCATAAGCACTCGTCCCTCCAGGAACATTTCTGTAGCGCTGCAGTATCCCGGTAGGCGAAATAGTTTGCGATAAGCATTATTGTAAGCGACTAAACTAACGTATTAAAGTAAAACATTAATACGTTATGAGGAAGTTGGAACACGTGTTTTTCAAAATAATAATGGTTTCGCATTTCCACAATTATATTTATTCGGACAAGGGCAACTGCGTAAACACGTGTTCAGATATATTCTGAATGACTAATATTTTATTGGGACATTTTAATAGCATCTTCATAAAAAAGCCTTACTCATTTTTCATCAAGTTTATATGGGTATGGGAAGTAACTAATCCAGAAATACAGTTATTTATTTATTGATTTATTGTGAAAAACAGTATAAGCCATTTACATTTCAGCCAATCTAGCAAGTCCCATATCAATGCTATGTACGTACAGACTTTTCGCAGAACCTTAACGGTTTGCGACCGTAAAATAAACGTAATAGTGATTGCCGCGGTATTTTGTATTTCCTACTACGTTATTCCCGCTACGAATATAAATATATTCTACATTACGTACATACCTCTACGGAGAAGGCATCAATGTTATGGACTGATGAATAAAATATCGGGTTTGAAGTGAATTCTTTGTGTTCCGTACATATGTGTAGAACTTCTGTTAAACATTTTTTGAATAAAGGCTCTCAATGAGAAGGTTCTTGGTGGGAGCAAATGGTATGAATTGAATATTAAATTAGGTTGAAAAGTCAGAAATAATTTAAGGTGTAGCAAGAAATCAATAAATTTTGTAACTGGAGGTATTTAAACCCGTATTTTATAATCATGTACTGCTTATGATTGACGAAAGCTTAACAAATATATTTTCACTCTTTAGGTGGTTGGTGATAGATTAACCCATAAGGCTTTTCGAAATTTAGTCTAGTTTGCAATATCTCCGATGTATTTAAAATGTGCTATATATTCCTTATTTTTTAATTGTTTGTAATAAGTTTTAGAAACACGTTAAAAACTTTTAGGTGTACGTATATATTAAACATAAACATATTTATAAATAATAATCTTTGAATATCTTTCAAACATGCATGCTATACAGGGTGTAACAGCACGTACCGACGATATATTTTCAAATAAATAAAAAAAATACCATCAACTTCAACACTAGTTAATTTGGTCAAGTGATACGCACTCGCACTCCGTCTAGTTCCGCCAGCATAGTAACTAACAGTCGAGAAAAAGATATTTTATTTGAAAGATTTTTTAAATGAAAAAAAAATCACCAAATATATTCAAGAATAGCCATGTATATAGACTTATACGATACAATTGTAATGCTGTGCTGGACCAGCACTCCCGTTCTGCCATGTGAAATATATTAGGTCGTGGTGTCGATCCTTGTAGAAGGTTAATGCTGTTACCGACAAGCTCTCATTCCTGTTAGATTGGAAACTTTAATTCTGCGCGCGTACTCAGTACTCACCCACCATGCATTTTCATGTAGAGATTTCCTAGAAATTTATATTATCTTCCAAATAAAAAATATATATTCATAGATATTAGTTATAAATAGTTAAAAACACTGAATAAACATAATACACAATCTACGTAGAAAATATTATAATTCTTCTAGTGTTCTCTCCTATCGGAGATTGGCCATCGTCAGGAAATTATTCATCCTACCAATTGTTCTTATCCCAAATTCAAACAAGAGATTCCAAATCACACGACACTTAATTTAATACAGGAATAGTCAAATAGGGTGGACGGCAACATATCACTGATTTTACATGCAATCCTTTCTTAATTCACATTTATATATTGCTCGTGTCATGTCTTCCATGCGCTTCTATATTCTCAAATATTAACTGGTTTATTCGTTTTTTTATCCATCCGAAGATGGTGTCTCTGTAGCAATCTTATCTCTATTTGCTTTGAATTTTATTTTAATGTTTTCAATAATTTCTTTGTTATAGTATGTTTAATAACTGAAGACACACTCAAACGAAAAAAAATGGTACAGAAAAGAGTGAACATGCCTTGCCGGCGCATTGCTTTAACCACTGAGATAATTAAACCTTTATTACATTTTAACTGTATAAACTACATACTAACTTTAATAAAAACCTAAGAACAAAATTCATAATAAATTACCAAAAATATAAGATTCAGTAAAATAGCTTTAAATAATTCAAAATACAATTAAAAAAATATACTGAAAACATAACAGAAACATAAAAAAAACACAATTAAATGAAAAAAATAATTAAAAAATTAAACGATGAAACTACAACTGTAATGAAAATCTTCTTCATAACTATGTAGCTATTGAGAGGATTTTTAAATAACACTTTCCTTCCATACACGCAAACATAGTTTTTTACGGGAGAGCATCTAAAAAGTACTCCGATATTAATTGTTTATTTATTCATTTTCGGGAAATCGACAGTTTATCATAATCAGTTTGTACATAAGTATTAAATAGCAAAATAAAACAAATTATGGATTTCCTCATGTGTCTTTAACTGATACAGCATAATATTAAATAATTTATTTAAATTTGTGAGAAAGGAATAAGAATTAAAAAATTTATACATAACAAAAGATTATATAAAACGAAAAATTTACAAAACAATACATTTATAGCCATGGAGAGAGGTTGTAGATATAAATCAAATCATAATAGAGATATAAACAATAGAGACATAAAAATTATTCACAAAGCATCAGAGAAATATTCTTTTATGGACCTCTTGTATTTGGTAAGTTCGCAAATGAAAATATCAACCTTGGATTATACGCTATTGTAATGATTGCATAGTCTGTTCAGGAAGGATTTTTCTTAGAGTTCGTTTTGCTTTGATCGACCCTGAACAGGACACAAGAGCATGTTGAACGCGCAGGTACATTGAATGGAATCTTGTTTAGCAACTCTGGGCATTGAATATTATTTTTAACTACTTTATACAGGAATGTTTACATATTATAAATCAATAATACCCTCGACAAAGATCTACCAGCATTATCCTAATTTTCTTAACCCATATAAAATAACTCAGTAATTACTCGCGCACAACTTACACCCACTACGAAAAATTACTAGACTTAGACATCTTTCATGATTCCTTTCTAACATACAAAACTAACTTATTAAATTTCTTAGCGAGACATATTTCAAAAACACTTTCAGGTAATTTTTCAAAACTTCTATGTATTAACAGTCAATTAAAATTCGTGAGCATATTATAATTCTCGATTTCAATTTTTTTTTTCTCTCCATTCACTTTCTTCCTTTTATAACTATTTTCTACCCATACATAAATTTAAACATAAATTCATTGATTTTAACTTAAAATCATTAGTTTTCAGAACAATGATTTTTTATGGACATACGTAATAGGCACAAAAACTATGTAATTTTTTTTTTATTTTTTTTTTATTTTTAGGTTTGTCAACAGTGATTCATATCATAGCTCTCGAAATTCAATTACACAATTTAAACTTGGTTGATACTATCACTAATTACAGACAAACACAACATTGATGAGCACAAAACTATAAGTAAAGAATAATGTACATGTATGCACCTACATGCATACATGTATACACAAATACATACACTTACATATACATTTCATAACAGCAATAGTAATTACTTTATAGATAAACACGATAGGTAGCTTTAAGTCTTGTTTACGTTTGATTTGAAAGTGGCCAGTGATGACATTGACAAATCAATGGGATGACTTTTATATGTCTCGTTAAAATAACGGCACATTCTTGGTAAAGGTGAGTCATACCCCAGCTTAGTTTTATATTTTTTAATATGTAACGGAATATAATGTATGAGTCGGGAACCAATTCTAGGAACGTTGAACATAATTTTATAGAGTAAAAAAGGGCAGTTTATTAGAGCATTAACAATTTTGAAAAGAAAATTTAAATCGATATTTAGTCTTCTCTGTTCAAGGGTGCGTACATTGTAGAAATTTAGTCTATCGGTGTAATGAGGAAGTGATCGAGCTCGCTTATCACAATACGCTAGGTGGTACATAAAATGTTTTTGAACCCGCTCTATTCGCTGAATATGAACTTTGTAGGTTGGACTCCATATAGAACTTGCGTACTCCAACACGTTGCGGGTCAAGGAATTGTATAGCGTTATTTTTGATTTGGGATTCTGAAAATTTTTACTATTTCGTTTGATAAATCCTAGCATTTTTAGGGATCTAGAAATAATGCTGTCGATATGAGGTGTGAAAGTTAGTTTTTTATCGAATATTACGCCTAGGTCCCGAATGGTTGTGACTTCCTGGAGTTTAGTACCGTCGATAAAATATTGAGTTGAGATTGAGTTGCGTTTACGTGTAAAAGTTATGTGGACACATTTTAAAGAATTCAGAAACATTCTATTGTCAGTGCACCACTTAGAAACTCTGTTGATATCATTTTGAAGGAGTATTGAATCAAGTAATGTGTGGATAATTTTAAAAATCTTACAATCATCGGCGAACAATAAAATTTTAGAATCCAAAATAACATCGCACAAGTCATTTATAAAAACAAGGAACAAGATCGGGCCCAAATGGGACCCTTGAGGTACTCCAGACGGTACATCTAATCCTCTTGATTCATAACCATCAAATACTACCCTTTGTTCACGGTCAGTTAGATAGGAGTGAAACCAGTTTAGCAAGGTACCATGAACACCCATGCGTTTTAGTTTATGTATTAATAATCTGTGATTTACCTTATCAAAGGCCTTGCTAAAGTCAGTGTAGATGCTGTCTATCTGTTGACCTTTATCGACAGCTTCGGTTAAGGTAGTGACATAGCAAAGTAAATTGGAGGATGTTGATTTCTGGGAGAGAAATCCATGCTGTTTTGGAGTAATAAGATTTTTGAGATGATAATTCAGACTTGGACAAATTATTTTTTCGAAAATTTTAGCAAATGATCAGAGAATGGAGATGGGTCTATAGTTTGTGACGTCGTGAAGGTCGCCACTTTTAGGTATAGGTACAATATTTGCTTGTTTCCATCTTGTTGGGAAAACGGATGAAGACAACGATTTCCTGTAAATGATAGTCAGAGGGAGTGCGAGACTGTGTGCACACTTTTTAATTAGGATAGGTGGAATTTTGTCGGGACCCGGACCTTTGCTCTGGTCGAGGTTAAGCATTGCTATTTTTACATCGTGCACACTAATATTTACTGTGTGCAGAACGCCATTTGATTGATCAATTGAAACGGGATGAGGTTGAGTCTCTTCGTTGCCTCTTATGTTATCTTTCTCATATACTGATGAAAAGTGTTGGGCAAATAGTTCACTGCTTTCCTCGCCATTGGATGACTTTTTTTCTCCATACGTCATATTTTGGGGGATAGTACTGTTATTTTTTTTCTTTTGTTTGATAAATCTCCAAAAAGTTTTAACGCTATTATGATTAACCAGACACGATTCGATTTGTTGAATATATTTAAAGTAGCAATTACTAATGAGTTTGGAACAACGGGTGCGTAAGAGTTCGTAAGAATTTCTATCACGAGGATTTTTATATTTTTTATAGAGAATTCGAAATTTATTTTTTTCCTTAATAAGTTTAACTAAGTCTGGTGAGTACCAGTGGGGATACTGCTTATTACAATTTACAATTTTGGTTACGCATTTCTCAATTATACGATTCAGATGAGTGTAAAATATAGAAACCATATTGTCTACCGACATGAATTCAGGTAAGAGTAATGCCCAATCTTGTTCTTGTAATTCCCTATTGAATTGAATGTAATCATTTTTATTAAAATCATATTTAAGTAAGGTTTTATTTTTTAGCATTTTTGTTAATTTGAAATCAAAACTATAATCAATCTCTAAGGGTGGATGATGTACATCAATGCGACTTAAGATATCGGTACTTTGCCTGACTTGTAGTACATGTGAATTGGATAAAACGAGATCTAAGATTCTGCCGTTACTGTTTACAATGTCATTGAATTGATTGAGGTTATTTAGGGCAAGAAAGTTCACAAGATGGTTGCCGATGTCATTATTATAATTTTCTGGAGATAAGAAATGAGTCTGGTTAGGCTCATTGCGGGTCCAACGAATACCTGCCAGGTTGAAATCTCCTATAATTAACAAATTTGATTCACCAACGCCTTCCATAACATTGCTAATTTTTTTAAAAAGGTATTCAAAATTATCAACAAGCAACGGGGGGGGTATATAAATAGCACAGATATAGAGACATCTCGTTAATTTGTTCTGGCTGAATTTAATAGTCACCCATACGTCTTCCAAGATACTTTCCCAATGCTTGCAGCGGTTAGTTTGGTACTCTTGTAAAACGGCTATCAATACACCCCCTCCGTCACTTTTATGGTTAGAAGAACTGTTACGGTCCCTTCTGAAAACATTATAACGCGAGTCAAAAATTTCTGCATCAGATATAGAGTCGTTCAACCATGTTTCAGTTAGAATAATAATATCAAACTTGTTATTAAGTATTTCTAGATAAACTTCATTAAGTTTAGTTCTTAAACCCCTGCAATTCTGGTAGTAAATTCTTAGGTTGTCCATGTCAGTATACATAATTCACAGATAATATACCAATTGAAATTAAACAAAATACGGTAGGAATCAGGCAAGCGAAGCTAACGAGTCCTGGTTGCGAATCACAACTACATGCGCTGAGTTTTCATCTTTACGTACAAATATTTTACCATTACGGATCCACACGAATTTATAATTAAGTTCTTTCGCTTTAATCCTCGTGGCTGCATGCAGGGCCTTGTTTGCTGGTTTGAGGTGTTCGCTGACGTATACCGGTGATTTGATGCCGTCGATGCCTAGATGTGTTGAGTTTAGCTTGGAGTTCATGTAATAACGAAATATATGACGAAATATATAACGAATATGTAATAACGAAAAATATCCTTAACTGTATCATGTGTATGTCTTAATAAATAAATAAATGAAGGAAGATGATATGGTCGAAATAGCTCAGTGGTGAGAGCAATTTTTGTTTGAGATTGGTTAATATTCTCTCTAATGATTAAATATTACAATTTGAGGTTTTACTCAATAAATTATTCGATTATAATAATTGACTATATTTATTTATTTATTTATTTATTGACGCCCTATTGGGCTTTTAAGTATATAACAATTACAAATTTCATTTTTAACAACAGTATAAAACAAACAATAGAAAATCGAAATAAATATTATGATTTCTCATACATTATTTACATTTAAAAAGTGGTGGACTAATTTGGCTTTAAATGTATTGAAGTTTAAATTAAATATGTCAGTGATGGCAGTTCATTGCCCAACCTATGTATTCTTTCTAACACAGAATTCGTAGCGAAGTTATTGTTGTAGAATAAAATATCCCGTCTAGTATATTTTTGAGGTATATGTAAAGATAGCAAGTTTATAGTGTCAGGGCAGTCTAACCTTGAATGAACAATTTTATATAATAAAAGGAGATCAAATATTTTTCGCCTTTCAGATAATTTCGATAAGTTAATTTTACTGCGTAAATTGACATAATTGATTTCAATAATAGAAATACGAATTTTGAAATTAATAAAACGTAAAAAATTATTTTGAATTTTTTCAATTTGTAAACAATGAGAGTTGAAATGAGGACACCAAATGGTTGAATTGTATTCAACCTGACTTCTAACCAGAGACGTGTATAGTAATTTTATAGTTTTTATGTTATTAAAGTCTTTAGCAAAGTCTATTAAAATCTAAAGTCTATTAAGTAGGTATCTCTTTATGAGAGTCCTATTACCGTCCCAATCCTATAACTACCGATTAAGTTAATCTAACTTTGAATCAGCATTCCTTGGGGATTATTGCATCCGTCTGCAGCGATAAATAGTGCTAAATATATTATTAGACACTAAAACAATAAAGTATGGCCAACTGTTCCGGACACCTAGACGCTTTAATTTTATTTATCCTCTGTAGATGGCGTTTTGTGCTCGGTTTGCGGGAAGAAGGTTTTTGAGAGGATCTCAAATGCAACTAAAGAAATTGTAGATTTGAGAAATGGAGAAAAATAATTAAAATACAAATATTTTTTAAATGTGTTTATTAAAAAAAATGTAATATATGCAATGAACACAGTAATCATTTTACATAATGTTGTATAAAAGTTAAATGATTACTATGTTATAGCATATGTTGCAATGTATTTCACATCATGTTTTATATATAAGAGAAATAATTATTATGTACATTGCAACATATGCAATGAACATAGTAATAATTTCACAAAATGTTATATATAAGTAAACAGATAATTATTTTCATTGCATATGTTGCAATGTATATTAATACATAAGATATACAACCATAATAATGCAAGGCTTATGTATATGGGGAATGTTTTATTCTGCTCGTTATTTATTATGTTGAAGTATTTAGTTTTCATTTTGAGTGTGTTTTTTGAAATGAAATTTAAAATCTTTTTTGATATTGATATTTCACATATCGCTCTTAAGATGGTAGCCATTTTTGATCTGATATTTTTCTTCAACAGTGTCAAATTTGTTAGTTGGTTCTCGTATACCTTACTTTTTAGGAATTCCCATAAAATAATCCTGCGGACTGAGGTCAGGGCTTCTGGATGGCCAGATAATGATGCATCTACGAGAAATAACTTTATTCGGGATTTATACGTTCACAGCTTCAATACTTGATTGGTGCTTGGTCTTGTTAGCACCATGTTTTTGAATTAAAGTCTTGAAATTCTTGGACCTATTGGTCAAAAAGATTCTTAAAATTTCGCAATAACGGTTATTGTTCAAAGTGAGTGCTCGCTTTCATCGATCTTCATGAAAATATGGACCAATAATGCCTTTAGCAGATATTGCAGCCCTGGGTACGAAGTGGTCGTTGATGTTTTCGCTTAGGATTCTCCTCTGCCCAGTAGCGGCAATTTTTCCAGAACGGAAAAGACAGCTATTAAAGTGCGATGTGTTAACGCGTTGTTGCCATTCAAGCTTAAAGGAGTGCCATCAGTGCGAAAGACGGCATCTGGACAACATAATATTTTCGTAATTCATTTTCAGATCAGTGTCAGAACAAAGAATACACGACTATTTTAATATGATTCATTCACCCTATTCCCAAGAAAGGTGACCGCTCCAACCCGGCCAACTACCGCCCCATAGCGATCACATCAGTTCTGTCCAAAGTGATGGAACGTGTGATCAACGACAAACTGCTCACATACCTCGAGAAGAACAAAATTATCAACGACCGTCAATACGGATTCCGGCGGAACCGCTCGTGCGGTGATCTTCTCGCGTATGTGTCGCATGTTTGGGGGCGGTGCCTGGAACGTCACGGTGAGACCCAAACGGTCGCACTAGACATATCCAAGGCCTTTGACCGGGTCTGGCACCGAGGACTTGTCAACAAATTGCCTTCTTACGGACTTCCCGCATCCCTGTGTACGTGGATTGCTGACTTTTTAAGGGATAGGTCGATTCAGGCAGTTGCTGACGGTTTCACCTCATCCTCACACTCTATAAATGCTGGCGTCCCACAGGGATCGGTTCTGTCTCCGACTTTGTTTTTGTTGCACATCAATGACCTTTTGACATGTGCACCGATTCATTGTTACGCGGATGACAGTACAGTTCATGATAGCTTTTTGTTTGACAAGCCCCCAAAGGGCACACAAACTCCAACGGCTCGGAGGGCTTTGAAGCAGAGAATGGACGGTTATCTCGAGAGTATTTCCTCCTGGGGTAAAAGTAATCTCGTCGAATTTAATGTTTTAAAGACCCAATCCTGTCTGATTACGTCTAAAATGGATCTAAATGATAATCTAGTCTCCTTCAACGGAAGCAATCTTCCGAACAGGCCTTCCATTGATATGCTTGGTGTAACTATAAGTGACCAGCTCAGGTATGGGGGCTCCATCGAAGCCAGAGTAAAGCTGGCCCCTCAGAAGCTGGGCGTACTGTACTGAGCCCGCAGATACTTTAATAGTACACAACTGCTGACCCTATACAAATCGCAAGTGCGCCCTACTGTAGAATTTGGCAGCCATCTCTGGTCCGGAGCCCCTAAATACCTGAAAAAAACCCTTGACTCTGTGCAAAAACGGGCGGTCCGTTTGACAGATTCCCCAATCTTAACAAACGGACTGCAATCTTTAGAGCACAGGCGTCAGGTAGGTATGCTGTCCTTGTTCTATCGGTATTACAATGGAAGATGCTCTGAGGAACTAGCGTCATTGATCCCTTCGGCACCGGTGCGTAGTCGGGATACACGCCAAACGCGTGCCCAACATTTGTACACGGTTGACACTTGTCACATGAGAACGGGTCGCTTCTACGATTCGTTCTTAAGTTCAACAGCTCGGCTGTGGAACGAACTGCCGGCCTCTGTGTTTCCTCCCTCCTACAACATGGGACTCTTCAAGACCCATGTTCACTCCTTCCTCTCCACACAGCATCCCCAAAGATGAAATAGGCCCTGAGGGAAATTATTTTCTTCAGGGCCTCCTGTGTGGAGTTAATATAAAAAAAATAAAATAAAAAAAAAAAGATTTTTTTAATTTTTATCCAACTACCCGACACGCTTTTTGGACATCCTGTATTATTGATTGGCATAATGCAAAGTATGTCATTCCAAGCCGAGCCTTATTCAAGATATGTCTCAGATACTAAAGATATATGTTAGATTCCTCACTCTGTCTTTGAGTTTGTTTATGTGTGGACCATTTGAAACATCGGTCTACTGTAATGCCTAGGTATGTTATTTCGTTTTTACTTTCTATCACTAAACACGAGATATTACATGAGAATTTACAGGAATACTGTACATATTTCTGAAATTCTAAACACAATCACTAATTTATTTGTTATTAAAATTCATATTTAGATGCTAAATCAATTTTCAAATACACACATGCGTAACTCAAGAGGGTTCATTTTTATAATTTATGAAAAATGGTTTATAAACTTAAGTCTCACCGATGTATGCCTTTCAACATTGAACAGTAAAGTCTTCGTTGCTAAAATTTTTTTACCATTTTTACCAATTCAAATAGTACTGATTAAAACAAAGCGCTATTATCGTGTCACCAAAAATAATACAGAAATACGAATGGACGAAATAATTTAATAAGCCTTAATAGAAACTTGATACGCCGCTTACTATACTATATTTTTATTTGCATAAGAAAGAGTTAAGTTCGAAAACCTTGTCATCCTCGGCGTGCTTTTCAGAAACTTCAATAAAAGTCAATTAATTTTATATTTAAATTTTTTTCACAAGCTTCATAAAAGCTCGTTAATTTTATATTTTAGCTTTTTCTAAACCTTTAATAAAAATCAATTATTTTTGTATTTTAAACCTTTTCACAATCTTCAATAAAAGTCCATTAATTTAATATTTGAACTCTTTTTATAAGCTTCAATAAAAGCCCATAAATTATTATTTTTTTCTTTTATTTAATAAAAATCTATTAATTTATATTTGAACTGTTTTCACAAGCTTCAATAAAAGTCCAATAATTTTATATTTTAACTCTCCATCTTTTGCCTTGCGAGACGTGTAACTACTTTTTAGTATTTAACTAAGGTTCCATTTTACTCATCTCCCGTATCCTTTTTTTAATTAAGAGGGTAAATTATATTTACCTCCAATATAACGTGGGCATTGGATTCTTACTATGATCAACAATCCTATTTCGAGAGGAGAGGTTAGCTTTGTTATAGGATTAATTGAATACAATAAGCGATGATTTCCAACACTCCTCTGCCATAAATCAGCAGTTCTAGGATCACAATCCTGCGTGTAAAACCCCGCGAAACTGCATTAAATTTCCTATTTCAATCTGTGACACATAATGACAGATAATCTCGCGCCAAAAGCGTGGCTCACCTTTGCGCGCGCGATTTGCAACGCTATGGAAGTTATACCGTGCAATTAATCAGGCGATATTCTGCTGCACGCGTGACTGTGATTTTTGGCCAATAAGACGAAGACGAAAGACAGATATCTTATGCTATTATTATTAGTATCGAACCATTGAGATATAATGTGATAGATAGGTATACCATACATAACATGTTTAAAACATAAAAATTACATTTACTTCTGACTGAGATCACCCTCTAAGTTTGAAAATTTACACTCACTCGCGTAGAAATAGAGAATATGTAATATATTTTTTTAACATGTCATTATATTGCATATAGCAGGTATCATACTGATTATTGTGGGTAAATGTTACGAAAAAAGCGCCGTTATAGCGATTACTAAATGAAAAAAAACATTGGTTTTTGTAACATGTCGATTATTTTGATTAATATTTAATCGGTTCGTTATTTTTTTTTAATTTAAAATATGCCACAAAAAGTAATTTGCGATTATTGAAGGAGTAAAAAACTTACAAAAATACAAATCTTACAAAAAAATATATTATAAAATAAAAAAATAATCGTCATTTACATACAATTTTATTGAGAATAGAAGCAAATATAACGCACCGAGTTTTGGCGGCTGGGCGGAAAGGCTGGCCGAATAAAGCGTCGTTCCGTGAAAGAGCGTCTTCCCATCTTGTGACGCTTGCTACGCAAGAACCGGTTTTGCCCCCCACCCCCCCTAGGTGCGCAAAAAGACGTTTGACATCAAAAAGTATTTAAAATAATTTTGGTAGAAATGAGAAATAAGCTAGCCGAATTTCTCCAATCTTACAAAAAATTGTTAGAATTTTTAATGACACCCGCTAATCATGTGATTATTTTAACCGAAGTTAAAAAAATATTAACAAAATGTTTATTTTGTATTTTTTATAAATCACGAAAAAAAACAGTGGCTAAATACGACAGGAAGGTCTTAGGATATTGATCACATGAAAATAAATTAACAGAAAACAGAGACAATTGAAATATTGAAAGATATGATATATGGAAAGATAATATATATTTTGATGGCCCCTGTGGTTGAGGGGTAAGGCTCTCGGGTTCAAATCCTTTATATTATTTTACAGCTTAATCATTTAGTAATAATATAAGGGGTATTTCCGGCATGTTCCAGAGAGGAAGATATTCTCAGTGGTGTTAGACCACCATTCAATTGAAAATTTGCTTGAAATGGCTTGAGCCGTGTTTGAATAGCTAGGCACTTCCCCACCATCATCTTCCCTATCTTCTCCCCATCCCCACTACCTCCAGCCTTACGAAATACCGCAATTGGGGATGCCATGGTCTCACTGGCTGCAGATGGTTGGGAGTAGTTGGGACTCTTGTACTGCAAAAAAACTGGGAACAAACATTACCTAAATTAGATCATATTAAAATCATTATTATTATTTGGGAGGCGGGTATGCGTACGGTCGCCCTGGGATTCATTTATTGGATAACCCAAAGTGGTTCGCTACGTTTGGTGACGTAGCAGGGGTGTCCGGGTTCATGGGGTGAGGTTTCTCTAGTTCTATGCGGTGGATGCGCGTGGCCGGTCGGATCGGGAGAGGATGGTTGAGGGTGACCTTTTGACCAACCCAGCAACAATCTCTCGACCGAGGGATGGATTCATACATCCGGCACTCCTGGACAAATCCTTTATCCTTTCCACACAGCATCCCCAAAGATGGAATTTGCACTGACGTTTTTTTTTTCCCCAGCGATCCTTGCGTGAAAAAATAAAAAATGAGGTGAAATTTTTTTTTCTGTTCGTCACAATGATATTCAATTCCCTTCTAGAATAGCTTTCTAATTTACTTTTGATTAAGCTCTTTCCCAGAAGTGATATATCAATCCAATTAAACCAACCGATGACCGATTCGATTAGGATTCCGTCTGGTTCAGCCAACGATCCCTCATACGTAGCTACAGAAGTGCAGCGCTGCAGATTTTTCTTATTTGATTTGCATCTAGTATCATAAACCTATCACATGAAAGGCCAGGCGCGCTGCATTATAATTTAAACCCAATAAATATGCCGATGAAGTATTTAGACGGTCATTCTTTGGTCGCACGTCTATGAGTAAGGAGTATGGTTTGAGAAGATGACAGAAGATCTATAGAGAATGTGATGCTTGTGAAAATCAACCAAAGAATTTTTTTTCATATCTCATCTAAATAGTGTAAAATAAAGTCGCTATCCGCGTCTGTCTGTTTGTGCGATTAGTTCTTCTAAACTTCGGAACGGATTTTGATAAGGTTTTCATTATCATTTAGAGAATTTTTTCCGGAAGATTCACATATATAATACATGCATAATGTATTTATAGACAGTAGAGAAAAGTCGATGTTTTAAAATTAAGTCGTAAAAATATATTTTCGGGCACGACATTGTTAACGCTGGCTAAACCTTATGAGATACGTCAAAATAATGTACTACGGAATTATATATCTTAAAAAGGCCTACAGAAAAGTTTCCTATGGTATTTTTATCTCTTAAGAATAACCCCCAGCAACGCCGGGTACACGTCAGCTAGTACTAAAATAAAGCCGCCATCCGCGACTGTCTGTTTGTGATCCAAACGTGGATCGCATAGGTCCAACATTTCCTTCGTTTATTAATTTCTTTAATGTCGTCCAATTTGAAAGAAATGCGTATATAACTACGTGTGTATACGTGATTGCTACATATATAGAATGCATTGTCATCGACAACGAGCCGATTTGTCGAGTTTCAACTAAAATAAATTGAAAATACTACAGACATACTCAATTCGCAAATGACCGACAAGTAGACTTGAAGTTTTTTTTATTTTTTTTATATTAACTCCACACAGGAGGCCCTGAAGAAAATAATTTCCCTCAGGGCCTATATATCTTTGGGGATGCTGTGTGGAGGGTCTTTTTGTGGAGAGGAAGGAGTGAACATGGGTCTTGAAGAGTCCCATGTTGTAGGAGGGAGGAAACACAGAGGCCGGCAGTTCGTTCCACAGCCGAGCTGTTGAACTTAGAACGAATCGTAGAAGCGACCCGTTCTCATGTGACAAGTGTCAACTGTGTACAAATGTTGAGCACGCGTTTGGCGTGTATCAAGTAGTAGTAGTAGATGGTAAAATATATATTTTGGGTCCAAAGGTGAAAACGAATTCGTAAAAGTACAGACAATTACAAGTTTATGATTACAAACGTAAACAAAGAAAAATTCGTATTGCTGATTTATTAAAAATCTATTATTAAATATTGGTAATCCGATTAAGAACGCCTCTGTAGGCGGCTTCCTGACAAACGTTTAGTAAATCGAAAGAGTTTGAGATGTTTATAGACGAAATGCAAGAATGATTATTTTGAACACTTGTTAACACATCGTAACAATTCATTGATATTTTACTAAAAGTTTATCAGGAAACTTATCAATTCATTCGTTAAGAGCCTGCAATCCCGTTTTTTACTGAATGACGATTAATTTGAAAAGATTCTCAATACATTAGCTTTTTTATTACTAAGTTTTTTTCGTGTAAGCAACTGATGCACTGGTTCTCAGAATAAAACACACACTATATTGTCATTAGAACCATAGACATCATGATTGGTCTGCATCCTGATCAATTCTTCAAAGAAAGGTATCAGGCGGGCATAATGAATGCGATGGTTATTTCTGATAGCTAATATTGGCACACTGGGGGACGCTCAGTATAGCTAATATCGCACTTGTACTTACGAATCAAAATTTGAATAATTAGCAGTACGCTATTAACAGTTATGACTCATTGAATGGACAGTTTGATCTTAAAGACTTGATAGTGCATCCGCATAGTTCAGACTGAATTAAGAGAGATTTTCTAATGGACCATATCTAGATGTTACTTTTGTTTATTATTAAGGCGATCCATTTCGGCGTGTATCATTTGGAATCGGGCAGAATCACGCACTTCTTATTCAGATGGACAAAAAGTCGGAATTTCTTTTAACCCTTTCAGTTTTTTTACCGTGTGTATATTTGAAAATACACAGAATCAAGAATTTTTTCCCCATTATCTAGAGCTAATAAAAAATGGCGGTTTTAGTTTTCCGATTGCAGGTATAAATGGCTTCGCGTAATATTTTTTGGTTAATACAATTTTAGCTTCTATTTCAGACGGAAGCCATTTTTACATTATGTAAGATTATTTTTGTCTACCGGAATTTTTATGTGATGTTAGTTGTGGAAGTATTTTTTCAGTAATTTTAGTTATTTCTTTTTGGGGTATTGTGTTGTGTTGTGCTACTTTCTTCTTCAGACAACGTTTCGGATAGCATTACAGTGTTTATCATCAGGGCAGATGTGTAAAGTGATGATGGAAACTATAATGCTGTTCGAAACATTTGCTAAGGAAGGAGGTAGTGCAATACCGCATAATATCTCAAAAATAAATCACCATCATACTTTTGGCCGTGAAACCTTAAATCGAATTTATTCAATGTTATTTTATTTTTAAATTTAACAAAATCTTAAAAATATTTTTTGGTAGCAAAAACTTCTGAACCATTAAAAAAACATTTTTCAAATAATTCCACCAATTTTAATAAAAAAAATGGGGTACCATTTCTTTTTTTTATAAATTAATGGAAAAAGTACATATAAGTAATAAGTTTTACAATTACAATAAAAATATTTAATACTACTTTTCCTTGTGGTTGGAAGAGGAGTGTACATTATATCACTGTATTTAATATTTTTAAAATCATTGTCAATTTTAATTCAGGTGTGAAAAGGTTTTAACACCGGTCACTTGTTCAGATTTACGCAAAAAAGTCGTCACCAAAATGCATGTTTTATTTTATTGTGTGAACTTTAGGCACAAATATTATAAAGCTTTCCGATCATAATCCAAAGAATTTAATTTTTCACATTGTATAATTTTATTATTTATGCTGGGTTCTTACAGATGTTTTCACTTCCGCGAGAACAATCCTGTAATAAAAACTCTGTTAATATTCAAATAGGTACACAAGATTACGAAAGCCTACTAAGTCAAACGTTACAAAATATTTACATAAAGATACAACATCTTGGAAAAACTCACTCAAATGACAAATAATACAAAGAAAGGCAAGAAACACAAGATACACAGAGAGAGACCCAAGAGAAACATAATATAAGTAGCTTAACAATTGTTATATATTTTTGAGCGACAGCAGGATATTTTTTCTGAATCTGTACAATAAAACCATATCAGAAAATGGGATTTGTGTGTGGGATATTTCGCACTTTAAAGCATTTTTATAAGCTTATACTATCTTAGTAATGCTTATAAAAAAAACTTGTCAAAAAACCGCTTTATTGAACTAAAAACACAATAAATAATATCGTTTTCAGTTTCTAGATATTTTGCGACAGGACACCATTTTTCGTAAGTACAATAAACAACCTATAATGATTCAACGAAGCTCTTCCTAACCTCTGGAATGATTAAAGTGGATAATAAATTAACGTTGTGTCTTACTAACTTAACCTATTTTGTTGAAGAGGAAGATAATACTAATAAATCTAAGCGAAACATCAAACAGAAGAAGACACAGAAAAATAAAAACTTAACTGTCTCAACTGGGAATCGAACCCAGGATCTCTGTATTACGTGGATATCCATAGACAGTATCTAGGTTACAAATTATAATTGTTAATTCTGAATTTCAAATATGAGATCGACAAAAATTTAAATAATATAGGGTAAAGTTCCTAGATCCTGGGTTCGATTCCCACTTGAGACCGTTACCTTTTTATTATGAGTGTCTTGTTCTGTTTCATAATTAATTTAGATATATTGGTATTATTTCCTTCTTTCATCATATGTAACATTGATGGATATAACCTTCGTAAGTGATATCAATAAAATTGGTAAATTTAGATTTAACTCCGAGTTCAACCAGACTAGCACCCATTGTTATAGGCAGCTATTCAAAATACATAACTATTTCAAATTTATACACAAACTACTTATCGCACAACGCGTCTAATGCACGTATACTTAAATAATAAAATATTGTATTTGTAAAATTAGGTACTAAATTCAAATAAAAAGCAGAAAAAAATATTTTAGTTATAAAAAGATTATATAATTGATTAAGTTTTAAAAAAATACCCTTGAAAATTGCAATATACCCCCCATAACATAAATCAAACCAAGTCAACTATAAGAACTTTAAGAAAAACACAATGTATGTAATATAATTTATCACTTTTTGTACTCCTTGAAGGTATCTTACAATATTCTTCAACATTACACATTCGTGTAGTATTTAAAAACAAAATTTAACGTGAAACTGAACAAGAGTCCTAACTGCTCCCAACCGTCTGAAGACATAGGATACTGATAGTATCTGTCAAATATAATATATTATTTGAATACCGTAATGTAACAATATAATAAAATAAAATTTACTTGCGCACGCCGGGTTTTGAATCCGCGACCTGCAACTTGCTAGTCGAGAGCTTTACCCGTCGACCACGAAGGCCACCGTTCTTTTTCAGAAACGTAAAATAAGATAAAATAGTTAGTAAAGTAAAAGATAATACACAATTCAAAATTGATTACTGCTACCCTTTTATGAAAGAGTATGTAACAAGCATTTATCTTTTCTAACAAATATATCCTTGATCAATACTTAAAACACATCGGTGAAAAATATTTAACTAAGGATCCCTGGCGTTGCCTGGACTTTAAGCTTTTTGAAAAAGTTATGGACAGTAATTTCCTCTTATTTCGAAAGTACAGTGTGCAAAATTTCATCAATTAAACAAAATAAAACTGTACTGTATTTGAATTAAAAAAACAAACTTACTGTATTTGAATTAAAAATATATAGTGGAAGTCCCCTGCGTTTCCCGGACTTTACGGAGAGTTTTTCGAAATTTCGTGGAGATAGTGATATTTCTCTTGGTTTGAAGGTCAAGTGTTTAAAAGCTCGTTAATCTCGGAACAAAACTGTGATTTTTTTTATACAAATACGAATCTATGCCGAACGGGGAAAAATGATCCGGTTAAAAAAGTGAAAGCATGCCAAGTTCGTAATAAATTATTATTTTCTTAATAAATATCATGATCATCATATTCTTAATGAATATCAGTATATTAATATCAATATTTCACGTGTTCCGTCGTCCTAATAGTATTTTATGTCAATAAGAATTTTCCATTCGCTTGCCCGCCTACCATACACGCACTTTTTTACACAAATAGAGAGATAGAAAAAGTACAGATATTGTAACAACTAATTTACGGATAAAACAAATTTTACTCTCTTTATTATCCAGACGTGGAGACAACACATGTTTTTGTGTATATTACTTCTCCTTCTAATATATTGGTTGAACCAAGTGCGATATTATTATGAACGACAGATTTCACAAGTTCGATCAAGCCGACAGTCATAATTCACTACAATGTATCCACCAATACCGATGTAGAGGCATCTTCCGAACGTCGTTGGCGACATGCGATTAATACGCAATAATAACTCGCGCACCTGCCCCTCGATAACTCATCACAGAATAGCTTATAGAGATCTGCTGATGCTGCATCGAGAGGACCAGGATATCAGACGATATATAATACAGACTGACGGAAAGGTCAGGAATTAGTTCGATGAGTGTTATTGCAGATGTTTGAGATGTTTATTGCTGTGATAAAATAGCTAGAAGGTAGGTATTCTGTTTCAACATCGGTGTCCTATATTGAAAAAAACTGTAATTGAAAGAGTGCAAGTCTTGGAAAATTAGATGTTGTAATATAAAAATAAGTTTTTAGTTTTCTTTCTCCTCTCTTTATCTGATGTAAATTCAATATGTTGTCATTGAATTTAATTTAGTTAGCACAAAAAAAAATACTATACTGTTAACCCTTAATTATTAGGAGACCAAATGTGGCCCCAAACATCATACGAATTTGGGTTCCTGATATTTAAAGGGTTAAGAAGAGACGTATTACAAAAACATCCAATGTTTCTAAAAAGAACCTTACGGATGTGAGTTATTTATATTTTAAATTAATAAACAGGACTTTAACATTAAAATATTTTATGTAAAACGGTTTGACAATTGGATTAAATGTTTTTCACTGTATAATTAGCGGAATGCACCAGATTTTATTAATCTTAACGATGAATAAGTAACTTACCGAAGGATTCCTCTAGAAAAAATTGTGATTTTAGTAATACGTTTATCAGAAATAATTAAAATAAACCCCACGGAAAGATCGATTTTCAAGGTCTGCCAGGGCAAAGTCGACCGTAGGTCCGTCCATTACGCCCGGTAAAGATTCCCACTTTATTTTAGAGATTTGATAGGGCAAATTCAACCGCAGGACTGTCCAATACGCCAGAACCCGCGTCGTATATTTTTGTGCACGGCTGCTTCACTTACGTCATTAAGATTCTGGCTTTATTTTATGGTAATGTATCGTTATGTTATAACTCTTTAACATGCTCCGTCAGTTAGGACTCTTGGAGGTATTGATATAGCACAGGATTTGTCTTGGCTGATGATAATGATTCATTTCCACACTACCTTGACAAATTAACTTATTTATGTAAGCATCAATCGTTTTAAAACTTAAAATATGAAAATAAATTCACGAATGTTTTTACAAAATGTATATTAATTAATGAAGCGGTACCGTCTGACGGATGAGTTGCACATCAGTGACACTAGCGACATCTGTAAGACACCAGGGAGGTCTGGAAAGAAATATTTTCTGATTACTTAGTTAATCTTGCGAAGCTCTGAACGCATTATGAAAACACAGGCAAGAATAATATCACTTGAATTATAAGAGCTTTGAGCTAACCTCCATGAAAGCGTTTCGATTTTAAGTGACACGCTTGTCTTTAAATAAATTAGTTGATACATATTCAACATGAAGGTATGCGTTATCTTTCCTGTTATTTTGATGATTTTTTTTTATTTTTACGCGATATTGTAAGTATATCGAATTGTTACAGCAAAAGTAGGTCATGACATAAGTTACTTAAAACTCGATTTAAAACTTTACGAAACGTTGGCTAAAGAAGGAGCAAGCACTACACGGCATAATAATCCAAAAACGAATAACGATAATTTTTTTGGTCGTGAAAATCTTATATAACAAAAAGTTTAATGTTTAAAAGATACTGAAAATGATTCAGAATAACAATAATAAACTTTTGCTTTTAAAATGAATTTTGTAATTTATTTATTTTTACTGGTTTTTTACAAACTATCTCACTTACGTGAGAACAATCCAGTTATAAAAACACAGTTAATACATATATGTGCAACAGTTACGTAAATCCACTCAAACGTAAGAGACATTAATTTCACATACATTAAAATAAATATTAAAAAATAAAATAAAATACAATAATATTATATTCTATGAAAGCTCACTCAAATGATAGTACAAAAAAAAGACACGAATAGAGACACAAGCGATACAAATAGTGACACAAGATAAAAAATGGAGACACAAAATACACAAATGGAGACACAAGATACACAAATGGAGTCGCAAGTAATACATAAGATAATTTAGCAACAGCAGAACATTTTTTCTGAATTCGTATAAATTATCGACGAAATTGTCGACTTCGGCACACACTATCTTATTATATATTCGACAAACTCAGAGGGCTAAAATAGGCGATAATATTATAATATAATATATATTTTCTAAAATTAATTGCTACAAATTTATTAATTCACATGATTCATCTGTTCCGTTTAAACAGCCCATCATCTCCACGATTAAACTTACCGTTCCAACTATAAATGTGTTATACTTTTAAGAAAAAGTTTGACTAACGTATAAATAGCAGATTTATCTTTGGCCTTAGCTTATTCCTTCCGGATACAGATGATCAAGATTTCGTCGAGAATCGAGTCTGTATCTCCTGTATCCGATAACAAGCACCCAGCCATGAGATGTGGGGGGCCTTTTGACTTTGAAGTCAGTAAACATAATTATAGTCTAAATCAGTCATCGAGAGGGACGAATAAAAATTTATTATTGACATCAATGGCTCATTTACCGGGGAACGGAAAGCTAGAAATAGACTAGGATTTATAAGACTGCATCCTTACACATTGATTGTTTATTATTTTATAGATATGTTATTCGCGCATAACCGTAACATAAATTATTATGATAATTGTCTTGAAATAATTAAAAAATATTGTTGTTTCTGTTTTCATTGGAGTTTTTTAAAGCTATTTTCGTCCGAATATTTTAATTTAGGAAAGGTTTTTGATGTTTTTATGTGACTGGCATTGCCAAATGGGGAATGTTGTGAAGCTGCTGAATTTAGTAGAGAGGGAAGGAGATGTGTAAGAGGAAGGTAAGGCTAATCAGATCTTGTCACCGGGGACGGCCCGATGCGGGCGCAATTAGAGCAGAAGCCAAATTTTCAAGGCGCTGATAATACCAAACTTTTCATAAGAATCGCGCTTCAAAAATATACAAATCAACCAAATATTATTGATTATTGTGATAAGTATACATAGCTAATTTATTAAGAATCATGCAAATTATTGGGAATCTGGTTAAAACGGTATTGCAGGCCTTTAACGAATGAATTAACAGGTTTCCTAAAAAATAATTAGTAAATATTATCATGATGTTGGAACACGGGGTCTAATAAGTCGAGACAATACCCTAAAATATAGCCAAAATCTTAACGACGTAAGTGAAGAAGCCGTGCACAAAACTATGCGACGCGCGGCCCTTATGTATTGGACAGACCTACGGTTGAATTTGCCCTATCAAATCTCTAAAATAAAGTTGAAATCTTAACGACATAAATAATCAAGTCGCGTAAAACAATATTCGGCGCGCAGCCCGGCGTAATGGACGGACATACGGTCGACTTTTCCCTAGCAGGCTTAGAATATCGATATTTCCGTGGGGTTTATTTAAATTATTTCTGATGAAAAGAGGAATCCCTCAGGAAGTTACTAATTCATTGTCTAGAAATATCAAATCTGGTACTCAACGCTAGTTTTATAGTTGAAAAATGTTTTATAAAATTTTCAAACCGTTGTACATAAAATATTTTAATGGTCAGTTCCTATTTTTTGTTAATCTTAAATATAAATAACTTGCATCTGTAGGGATCCCTCTTGAAACATTAGAGCTTTTAATGATAAGTTCCTCAGAAATAATTAAATTTTGATCGTCGCCTTAACCGAATCACCAATAATTTCACAGATTCTTGATAAATTAGCAATTCTCGTTTTCTCCGTGAATACGCACGCTCTCTTATACACACACACCTATACACTACACACGTCATTACTAAATATACATACCACGCATGAGACATAACAAGAAAACATATTATAGGTACCGACCGTGAAATTTTTAAAATCTAGAAATTGTTCTATAATATTAAATTAATAAATAAAATAATGCAGACGGTTTTGTGACTTGTGGCATCAAAACAAAATTACTGATATTTCTATTGATAAAATATATCTTAAAATTTCCATATTTCGTATTTTGCCATATCATTAAATTAACACGTGTTTTCCCGTGTTACAATTCTTCTTTAAACAATGACTTTTCTCAAGGCGTTAACATCCAGTATGATGATCACTACTTTGCGATTTTTTATTAAAAACCTAATAGTAAATCATGCCTTCGTTTTCTTCTTACCTATATAATTAGATACATAATTAAAATACTTTATCATCGCGCATCAACGCAAACACTTCTCATACACATTACATCGGAGATGGTATTTTTATACCTGTCATTAATTTAGCATTTATTGTTTGGTATTTCAATCAGAAATTGTGAGAATATTCTGTTTGTTAATTTTAAAATAATCAAAAAGTGTAACAGATTCAAGGGACAAACCTGAAAACACAGAAAAAAATATAAAAACCTAAAACTTTACACTAAAAAATACTTTTACCGCTAAACATTGTCTTTGTATCATGCATTAAATCGTGTATAATATAAAACCTCGTAGAAGCCTGTCAGGGAGTATATAAATAAATAATGAAATATATTATCGTGTTTATTAAAAATCGTTTAAATGCAAATTCTATTTATCCAAGCTCCTGGATTTAATCAATCTTACGTGTGCAAGTAAACGAACAACTAGACGGACAACAAATAATTATAAGCAATAATTAGTCGCCCGAAATACTAATACAAATTGAAAATATCTCCCGAGTAAAAATAAATGCCGCCAACGGGAATTGAACCCGTGCCTTCTGATGTCCGGTCAGGTGCTTTGTAACCACTGAGCTATGTCGGCTTATTTCCAATCCGCCAAATGATTCAATATGTTCTAGTACCTCAATCAACAATTACTGCTTATTATATTTTTTCCACTTGTAAACAACCAACTTTATTTTTGTAGGAAAGGCTTTATTATTGCTTTTTATTATTTGTTATCCTTTATGCTATGCATAAAACCTAGTCTTATTCATTAGTTTATGATTAAATATAATTATTTGTTATCCTTTATGCTATGCATAAAACCTAGTCTTATTCATTAGTTTATGCTTTGTAACCACTGAGCTATGTCGGCTTATTTCCAATCCGCCAAATGATTCAATATGTTCTAGTACCTCAATCAACAATTACTGCTTATTATATTTTTTCCACTTGCAAACAACCAACTTTATTTTTGTAGGAAAGGCTTTATTATTGCTTATAATTATTTGTTATCCTTTATGCTATGCATAAAACCTAGTCTTATTCATTAGTTTATGATTAAAAAATAATAACTAGACGGACATTTACAGTAAACATATATAATGTATCACTCATTCTAATTATCGGTGTTCACTCCCCAATACAACGTTTAGAGTCACGTGGGGTAACCGTACGCGGAGTGTAAGTGTTCGCAGTGATGTTTCCGACAAGATTGTGCCTGTTAAGCGCCCGCGCGTTCCTCAATTCATTAGCGTTCTGGATCGCGCCGAAGCAGGACATGTGTACAGTGGATGCTGATTTGTCAATAAAAAATGGTAGGTAAATTACTTTTTTTCGTGCTTTTCTTAAATTTTTCATCTCCGTTACCGATGTGTGCTATTGTGTATCCAGCTGTGTCAGAGCGACGTGGTCTACGATATTTTTTAGTGAAATATTGTTAGTAAGACGGGTGCAAAGTGATAATTCTAATAAATATAACCACTAATCTGATTTTTAAAGTTTATTGAATTTTGGTGTGATGGGGTAAGTGTGCTGGGGTAAGCGTTCGCAGTTGGACGAGTGCGAACACTTACCCCAATAGATGAAATTGATTTTATAGCATAATATTAAAACTCTCGTTATTTTTTACAGTGAAATATGCCACGTGCGTACGTGAGAAACCTGCATTCATTTTCCCACGTAAACGACTGAAGGGAGAACTAATGGACGATGGACCGGCTGGTTGCATTGGAATGGTTTCCGATTCCGGATTTATAAATGCTAATTTGTATCTAAACTGGTTACAGCATTTTAAAGACAATGTGGGGGCAAGTCCCAACAACCCTGTCCTTTTGATTATTGATAATCATTCATCTCATATCAGTCTTGAAGCAACCACATTTTGTAGGGACCACGGAATAGTAGTCCTGACATTACCGCCTCGTAGTGGCCATAAAATGCAGCCACTAGACAGGGCATTTTTCAGTCCTCTTAAAGGTCAATACGCAGTGGAATGCAAAAGATGGATGGGTCAGCATCCTGGGAGAGCAATCAACCAATTCCAAGTTATCTCGATTTTCGATAAAGCCTTCAAGAAAGTTGTAACTGTGGGGAATGCGGTATCAGGTAAGCGGAATACATCCTTTAGACAGTGAACTCTTCGCCGAAGCTGATTTTGTAGCTGCTTCTGTTACTGATATGTTCGAGCCCCAACCTGACGTATCCATTGTCTCTCCGTTAGCTAATCAAGAGCAAAGTGACATAGGATCAATAATTAGCACAGATATTTTGAACAATCAGATCTCTTGCTATGCCGAAATACATGCGGCACCGAGCAGCCTACAAACGTCTGTCAGACCTAATAAAAATATTATTCGTCAGCTTCTTACTACTCCGATTGAAGATGTAATTGAAGTTCAGGCCAGCTCCCCACCACAAGATGCAACATCAGTCCTTCACGTCCCAATATTTGTTATAAGTCCTCTGCCAAAAGCAACACATACACAAAAACGACGAAAAAATGCTTGCAAGTCTGAAATAATTACCTCAAGTCCCTATAAAAAGAAACTTCAGCAGAAGCAGAGAGATGCAGATGCAAAAATGGTCCGAAAACCAATAATTAAAACCATGGAAATCGGACGACCACCTCTTTTCAAGAAAGTCACACCACAAAGAATCACCACAAAGCGTAAGGCGGGAGATTCCAGCGTGCATAACTGTTTAAAGAGAGCACAAAAACAGGCTTTTATGGACTATTTTTGCCTACAATGCAAGGAGAAATATCGAGATCCACCAACAGAAGATTGGATAGAATGTATTGTGTGTAAAGCATGGTGGCATGAGAACTGCACATACTACGATAAGGGGCAATTTAAGTGCGATAATTGCAATGGGGGGTAACTCTTCGCGGTGCGAACACTTACCCTACGGTATGCGTATACTTACCCCGCACACGGGGTAAGTGTACGCAATCGACATGCATGTAAACTTTTTTTTATAACTGTTTGATTTATGAACCATATGAGGTTTTTATGGTTGTTTGAGATGCCTTAATAATCGATCATATTAATAAACAAAAAAAATGAGTAAAATACCTAAAGCTTTTTAATACAAAAATCCCAATGTAAAAATTGCGCACGGTTACCCCACGTGACTCTACACAGTTTTTCTAACTAAAATTTAAAATAATTTGTTCGACGATGTTTTAAACTTTGAAAAGTTCAAAGGCTGTATGTGCGAACTGTTCTAATTATTTTATGAATTCATTTATTTTTAATTTTTTAGATAAAGTTATTTTACAGGTGTTTTTCGGTATCTGTCTCACTAGGATACACCTGTGTCGAGACCTACGTATTGGATACATAAATGAGTATTTACATATTATTTGATACATGCATAACTATAACTAAAATGTAAATTACAAAGTTGTATACATTTTAAACCGTGAAGACATAATAAAGAGTGTACGTTATCCTACAGGGATAACAATATTATAAATGTATATGGAAATGTACAGATAAAATAGTTAATGAAATATTAAATGGAAGTTAATATAAACATTATAACCTAAGATAACAATATTTCATTACATTAAATGACAGAGATCAATCAGTATCTAGTTGGAGTACATACTTATAAAGGGGTTTTTATAATTTTTTGATCTTTGATCTGTCTTGGCTGATGATCCAAGACTTGGTGTCTGTTTTATATTAAAAAAAAAATGTGTTCAGTAAAATGTATAGTTAACGATAGCTTTAAATATAACAGTCCTTAATATTATTGATTGTTTTTCGTAAATAATGGTGGTCTATTTTTACGTTACATATTTATATTTTTGTGTTGCAATTTTACTATTATTTTTACTGTAATTTCTTAGAGAAATATCTACTAAATAGTATGTAATAGAGCTCTGGGCGTTTAAAATAAAATGTTAAGAAATTAAGTCGTATATTTAAGTAGGTACGCAGTAAACTGTTGTCGGATGAAAAGTCGGATGAAATGTCAGAATCTTATAGAACGCCACTGTTGCCTAAGCACCAGGCACATTCTACCTGTTAACTATCTGATTTTATTTTAATAATAAAATGATTAAAAATCTTTTGTTTTAGTTATCGCCTGAAGATGAGGAGTGTTGATGATTCCCGACTCGCTCTATTGCGTTTCCCGCGTCAGGCATGGCTGACCAAGAATATATTATGAAATCATTATTTTTTGGCCGAAATTAATATTATGTATGGAAAATCCACAAGACGGGTTCAATGGAATGGCTTTCGTGTAATTTATTGGGTGCTAAAAAACCAAAATCGGATCGCTTCCTGTGTAATTGACTGTCAAGTGAAAAAGGTGTTATAGTCTCAAAACGTTACATTTTGGGTTTTATCAGACTTTTTTTAAATGTATATTTATTTACTTTTAATTTTTCATTTTGTGTGTAGCGTTTACCTATTCTAAAACTACTATTACAATATTCTAATACCTACGTACTAACATTTGAACTTCACAACACTAATACCTACGTACTAACATTTGAACTTCACAACACTAATACCTACGTACTAACATTTGAACTTCACAACACTAATACCTACGTACTAACATTTGAACTTCACAACACTGAGACGTATCCCGCGATAAACTGTAAGCTTCCTTGAGGAGTTCATTGTACAAAAAAATTTTTGAGGAGTTCATTGAACAATTTTATAACCATTTTTTACATTAGCTTCATAAAGGAGGCTACGAGGAAAGTAAATATTCCAAGAGCTATCGAAACAATTATTCGGAAAAGTTTTTTTTTTAATATTTTGTATTTCCCTCAGGATCTGTGTCATCTTTGGGGATGTGGAGGGTTCGAGGAGAGGAAGGAGTGAACATGGGTCTCGAAGAGATGCATATTGTAGTAGTGAGAAAACACCGAGGCCGGCAAATCGTTCCACAGCCGAGTTGTCGAACTCAAGATTCTCGTAGGATAGCCATGAATTGTACCTACTATTAATACTAACACATTTTAACTTATAAATAAATTCAAGGGCATTATAAACTAACCGTTGCCACACACTTAGAATATTGAGTTGGCGTTGCTTGATCTTGATCTTGATCTTACTGATATCTTAAAAAAGTAAATAATTAAATTAAAAGTGAATCAAGAAGTTGTTTGACATATTTATGGATTGCGACGATAGTTCTAATATAGATAGACTAATGAAAAAAAAAGTCGATTCCGTACAGTAATGAATAATTGTACAGTATTGATTTTTTTTCATTAGTGCCAAAATACAAAATTTATGATAAGAAATTTATCATACATTTTGTATTTTGGCACTAATGAAAAAAAAAGTCAATACTTTACAATAATGAATAATAATTACTAAAGTTTCGTCGTATGAGCCTAAACACGGTGTATAGTATTTGCAACATAGAGAAAAGAAAAACTATTAATGGCAACGAAAATACGTTAAATTAAATGGTCATTGGTGGTATTTTCGACGTTGGGTAATGGAAAAAAAACACTCAAAAAATCAACTCGTAAAACAAAGTTTTTTTTCTATCAGGCATCAATTTTTAATAGTGAAGTGTATTTAAAAATACATTTTTTTGGTTTGACTGAGGATTGAACAGGAAGGTTTGATAGAGGAAGGTGTATTGATATTGACATCGAGTATATCTGCCAAGTTTCAGCTCGATCGGATGTCAGGAAGTGAGTTAATATCCACTTCCAAGATTCCTCTTCATTAATATATTCGTTCAAGAAAGCAAATATGAAATTCAAATACGTGTATTTAAAAAGGTCAACATTTTCTTCAAGGTGTTTTGTTAAAATTTTTTGTTTTTTAAAACGTTGGCGCATCTCAAATATGAATAACAAAGGTTTATTTGTTTCTGAAACATTAAAATGTCTTGAACGGTGAAATTTGACCTTAAAATTATCCACATCTGCTTTCGTTATACAAATATGGTTGCAAAGGGGCATTTTGCACGAACGGCTAAAACTATTCCATCACTTTTGATGCGTGAAAATTTGTCGAATAAAAACAGGTAATTGAATGAATTTGTTCATATTATGAAAGTATAGATATTCTAACGATGTGGTTCGCTTTTGAGACTACACAACAAAAATTGCAAAATTTTATTGTACGGTTATTGGAAACATGCAATAAATCATACTCTTAATTTCGCGAATTTAATGAGAAATGTTGTTAATTAATAATACAACGTTCCCATTTAGTTCAGTTAATCTGATCTCATATGTGATGCCGTAATTAGGCGAATATGCTTTGAAAAGAGAGCAAATAATATTAACGAATCCCCATAAACAAACCTCTTTACTTGTAAATTTTGATGGTGCCTTTTTATGCCAACCATTTTATTTATGATTTTTAAAACAGTGACTGACATCTCTTGAAAATTGTATCTTTTCCATGTATAGTAATATATCTTTACCTTAAAAATCATAGGTACCGTATTTTTGATATAATTTTAAGATTCTCAGTACCACTGATAATATGTTTGATTTGAAAAGTCACGGGACATTAGATTTGTAGAATTTGTGAAATTGAAAGTATTTATAAACAAAATAATTGTCTGATGATCATTGCCTTTCAAAAGACGATACGATTTTTGCTTTTGGAATTTCAGTGAACTTACGACATCTGTTATAAATTTAAACAAAAGAATAAAAGATTTCAAAAATTGAATTATTAATCAATAAAATGTTTTGGTACCTACTTTCTTGCTTGTCCGAATCGTCAATCACGATCAGTTCAAATTTAGAAAATAAAGGCAAATCCCAGTTCTAGAGGTCATGAACCGGAGTTACACAGAGACTCTCAACCGAAATTATTATTTTTAATTACTTTTGCGATACTTTTTTTTTTTTTTTGCATTTCATTAAATTGTTATTGTATCGATATATTTATATAGCAGTTGGTGACTCTATACTTTATACAGATCTCAAAGTCAAATTGGGTGGTCACCTCTAGGCTGGAGCCTCTACGACTCTAAATATTGATAAACATATTGTTTGATTCTGTGTAGAGGAGGATTGAATCACTGACAATACTGTTTGCGGAGTCGGTTTTACAAGTATAACATTGTACCGTTAAGTGAATTTTACAATTAATTAGTTCTTATATTCATCCGAGTCAAATTCAAAGCGAATAGTGTATGGTTAAGTTAAGTTAAGAATTTCAAGATATTATCAATCGTAGAGGCGATGGTTTCAAATCAAATGTTGGCTCGACGCTCAGATTTTCATTATTTCTGATGAAAGTTTTACTAAAATATCAAATGTTTCTAAAGGGATCCCTATGGATGAAAGTTATATATATTTAAGATTAATAAAAAAAGGACCTTACCATTAAAATATTTTAGAAACGTTGCTCAACCATAAAATTAACGGTAAACACCAGATTTTATTTTTTTAGACGATGAATTAGTAACTTATCGAGGGATCCTTCTAAAAAAATGAGATTTTTGTAATGCGTTCATCAGTAATAATTAAATTAAGCCCCAAGAATGGATCACTTTTCTAGGCTTGCTAGGGCAAAGTCGACCGTAGGTCTGTCCATTTCGCCGGGCCGCGCGTCGAATATTGTTTTTACACGACTTCATCACTTATGTCGTTAAGATTCCCACTTCATTTCAGAGATTTCATAGTGGAAATTCAAATATTTTTTTATTTTTTATTTCTTTTTATTTAGGAAGCAAACAGTCGTACAGTAAAAAATTATAACAATAAACATTCATATGTTCTAGACCAATTAAGTTCCATTAAATTAAATGTAGATTTAGTATTTTTTACCTACACAACATATTAAATGGCAAAAAATAAACATAATAAAGAAATACATAAAATTAAAAACAAAAAGAAAAAATACAACTTTTCGCATAGCTATACTATTCACTACGGGTGATAATAATGTACTTTTCACAACAAAAAAATCGAATAAAATAAAAGTATTTTAATTTATTAATTTATTAAGCTGAATTTTATAATATAACCACCAGTCGTTAAGATTCTGGCTTTATTTTAGGGTAATGTCTGATCGACAAAAATGATTGAAAGTAAATAGGTTTCAGTAGCTTAATCATTATTGATGGAGTGTTGCTTCCGGTTAGGCTAGAGGATCTAGGTTCAAGTCCTAGTTGCAGCCGTTACCTTTTTTCAGTTTCTGTTTCATATGTCTCCGAGAGCGGTAAATATTATATTCTTCATTGATTAAATAACCTAATACAATATCACGCAGGGAGTCACGGATGGCAGAACAGAAACAAAGTATTATAATTGCTGTCGCGGTTAAGAAGGTGTTCAAACATTACCACGCCCCTCTCTCACTGCGTGCTTTCGCCGGGACCTCGCTCACCCATTCGCCGAGTCACTCATCCGCGCACTGTCACCGCCAGCGCATAACCCGATGGTCACAGATCGGTGGACCGAAGAAAAAAATACGATATTACGTCAAAAAATCCAACGGCAAAAGAATCTTCGTTACTAGTGATAATGGACAGTAATAATTATTTTGTACGAGTACACTACATAACAGTTTAACAAATGTAGCTTTGTCACGTTTTTAAAAGGTAGAGGGTAGTTTGAGAACTTCCGTTTAAACAAACATCTCTTTTTTTCGAAGGAAGCAATTTCTTTGGGGCATAACATAATACAGGGTTTTCCAATAAGAGGTGTTATTTTGAATAGCCCGCTATTTCGGTAGATGTTACTTTTGAAGCTATCATTTTTTGACATTTGACAAGTAAAAACTACGCTATTAATAAAAATGGAACGATACACGCTTCAACAACGCATTGCAATTATTAAAATTCACTTGAGTGAATCAAATGCAAATCATCTTGAGTGATGAGGCCCATTTCCACCTCGGTGGCTTCGTCAACAAGCAACATTGTCTCATCTGGGGCTCAGAAAACCCAAGAGTTATTGTTGAAAAGCCTGTCTATCCTCAACGTGTGACTGTTTGGTGCGGTTTATGGTCCGGCGGAGTCATTGGACCTTACTTTTTCGAAAATGAGGCCGGAGCAACAGTTACGGTGAATGGATTGCGCTATCGATTAATGATTTTTCATGGCCGGGATTGGATGGTATTGATCTGGACAACGTTTACTTTCAACAAGACGGCGCTATGTGCCACACAAGCAACGAAACCATTGATCTTTTACGATTGAATATCAAAATAACACCTCTTATTGGAAAATCCTGCATATCAAATGATAAAAAAACACACTTTGTATTACACAACCATTATTGAACTAATAAATTACAGGCAAACAGGTTTTGCTTCGTCAGTGTTTGTATATTAACTAATCGTTATTACATACAGACATTCATGTATAAGAAAATATTGCAATGAAAAAAAGATATACAAATAGAAAAGATGAAGACACCTTATTGGTGATAGAAAGATATTATTTGCTACTGTATTCGAAAATACCATATTCCAGATGTTAGGGTACGTACTTGACTTATACCCTGTACAGGGTGTTAAGGGACGTACTTGCCTTTTTTTAACTAAGGATTCCTGACATTATTTTGAGTAAAAAATGCAAATGAAATCTGTGACTTTTTCATTTTTTTTTCAAAACAAAGCCAAAAAATTTCGTCACTGATCACTCAGTCTAGTAATCGACCAACTCCTCAAACCGTTCCTAACTGTCCAGTAGGTACTGATTTTTCATTTAAATATAAAAAAAAATTTTCGATGTCGCCGGATTCCAAAATTTCATGTAAATTTTTTACTCCAAATAATATCAGGAATCATTGTTTAAATTAATTTAAAGTACGTCCCTTAACATCATATAGGATAGTTTTGTTTTTCAGTATTAACCTCCTAAAGCCCCTACTCCTTTGCAGTTCTAAATATGAAAATGGGTTCAGACCCAAAGAATTATTTTATTAATTTATCTCCGGAGGTCCTTCTCAAATACCCATCAATTATTTTATTGTCTTCACACAAGTAAAAATAGAATAACCGACTTGCTTAATACGGACTCAGTCATTTTTGTAGGTTAACAGATACATATTTTTTATAGATTTAATTTTTTTTTTGATTTTATTGATTCTTATTTTCCATGAAGTGGTCACAGTGGTAAACGGTAGTTGAAAAATTCTTTCTTAGAACTTGAAAATTAACTTTGAAATTTGAAGAATTGTTAAAATTCTCCGAAACAACCCGTCCTTAAATTTACTGAATTTAAAGTTAAAGTTCTTTATACTAATAGAACTGCGTCATTGCGACTCATAATTTTTACCTCATATGGGTGTTTAAAATGTTACCTGGCTATTATACGTAGACTTAGAGGACTTGTATTTTTAACTTAAAAAGTTTAAAAAGTTACCTGAAAACATACTAAAATAAATTTCATCCAAAAAGATTGGCTTGCCTCCATTGATGTATTATATTTAGATGAGACATGAAGCGAATAAATAGGTTCCGATTTTTGACCTCCAAACGACCTCCAACTCTCCCAACGCTCTAACTAAAACTACCGAATAGGGTCTACGTGCAACGCTTGTCGCGTTTTAATAGTGGATCAAGTTTTGGCGATAAATTTGTACGCAGTAGCGCTTCTAATTATAGCTCTATGCTTGCCTCTAAGTTAAAAATTGCACACTTCATCTGATTCTGAAGGCATTGTTTTATTATGTGGCTTTTATAAAGTATTGTGGGTATTCGTAAGTCAATTTAAAAACAATGAGTCTTAGTATGATAAAATAAATCAAAATTCACAATATTATTTTCATCTAATGGCAAAATCAGACGTCCTCCTACTATTGTTTTAATGAGGGGACTATATTTGCGTCGCTTGAAGTGGCTTTAACCATCCTTTTTAATCAAATCCGAATATCGAGGTACATACTATTCCCCTAATTCTATACCTAACTCAAACTTTTTCTCATTGATTGGCATTTCGCGAAGGCAAAGTAAAAAAAACAGTGTAAAGAAGTTTAGTCAATTAAGTCATTTGTTTACTTAGTTTTTTTGTTTTGTTGAGGAGGACTAAGAAAAACATAGTTTTATACATTGGTAAGTAAGTTTAGACACCATTTTTTGTATTTTCTCATTTTTAATTATAATAAAAATAAAACGGGACGCCTGGTAGTTGTGAAACATCAAAAATGAATTTTATTTAAGGATTTTAACGTAATAAGTAAGATTAAGAAAGGGACGCTAAGATGGTTTGGGCATGTAGAGCGAATTAGCGCAGAAAGGAGTGTAAGAAGCAAGATATACGACGCAAATGTGAATGGTAGCTGATGTCGGGGACGCCCGAGGAAGACATGGCATGATCAAGTGAATCAGATACTTGAGTCGGGCCATGTCAAGAGTCAGAAAAATAGAATAGTATGTACGAGACGATGTATGAATGTGAATGACGCAAGAAGTGTGTGTCAAGACCGAGTTGTTTGGCGGTCCGTCCTCTCTGCCTACCCCTGCGGGGAAACAGCGTGATGGTTAATTAGTTAATAAGTTACTTAAAATGTAAGTAAACAACTTTTTTTTTTTTTTGTATTAATATTAAACTCGAATATATAACAAATTAAAAACTCGCCATCATTTAGAATAGAAACATTGCCAATTTTAGTGAGAACAGAAGCAAATATACAGCAATACTTTTGGCAGCCGACAAGTCACGAGGCTGGCCGAATGAAGCGTAGTCCCGTCTTGCCACGCTTGCCAAGCAAGAGTCGGTTTTACCCCTCTAGGCGCGCCAAAACATGTTATACATCAAAATAAATATACATATTCCGCATTTAAAAACACACATTTTACGAAATCCATGTGTAAACTCATAATTGTTTAACACATTCAAGTGTTGTAAATTGTTAACTAAATTGACTCGGCATCAAAATATCCCAACTAAGGCGTGTTAAGTCGACGTCTGGCCGCTCTTATGAAATTACTTATATCCTTATTAAGTATGTTAATTCCTCCGCGATCCGTCTGTTCCTATGTTACCCTGGTACTCTTTTCCTCACTTCTGTCCCTCCGTTCCCCCTATGTCCCTCAGCTGCCCGGCTTTGCCCGGCTCGGCTCTGGCGTTATGGTAAAGTACTATTAATTCTAATCTGTCGCACATCCGAATTGAGCGTCCAATCACAATCAAGCGATGGTATCAAACACCTCTGAACGATTGTTACTCTTCATCAATTTCAGGGGTCTGCAACCCAGGAACAAAGAAAATAAAATAAGCAGGCACCTTTTGAAAATTTATTCCGATTGTCGGTGCATGCGTGATGGGAAATATTCCTACCTATTCAAGTTCAATAAACTGTTAATTTTCAAAATTGAGAGACAGGTTAGGGAGACCCTTCGATCTCTCAAGCCGGACTATCCCTAGACCCATCGTCATGCACCACAGTGGGAGGGATGTATTCATTCGTCCGCTGATACTGCTGATTTATTAAAATCCCGGTAAAAACGCGATGGCACGCCATTTCCCAAAAATATGTCACTGAATTCAGAATGTTCTTGCACCTGCGCCTATCCTAATAGTATAACGATGAAATCCGAAAATATTTTATTTTTTATGAACCTCTGTTCCGACATCCTCAAAACACATTCGTGTTTTCGCTGAGAGTTTTTTACGAAATCTATCAATTCATTCGTTACAGGCCTCCAGTCCCGTTATCAACAGTAATACGAATATTTTAACCAGATTCATAGTAAATAAACAATATTAGTAAATTTTGTCCGTGTGATATTAAATAACTTTTCATTTTTCCTTCCCAGAACTTGCTCTCCTTCCTTTCCCTAAAAAGACCGTCCACACAGCATCCCCAAGATGATATATGCACTGAGGGAAATTTATTTCCACATGAATAATTGTAACAAGGTACCGCTGCCGTGCATTGTCAATCCATGTAGTTTAAATGAATTTAAATGTTTATTCTCGCTGACGCCCGCTGTCATTGCTGACGAGATGACATCAGCCATTGAAACTGATGATCCAATTCGCATATTGAGCAAATTGATCGGAATTTCACTGAAAACTCGAAGGCGGGGGTACCTACTGCCTACTGCTGCCTGTAATCTGTAACCTCCGGTGTCTGATGATCCACTGTGGACCAAATACAATCAGACATCATTGAAATTGCCTGTGGCCGTTTGTAGTGCGCGTGCCGAGACGCCGATCTGACTGACCTGTTATGATTATTGTTGTTACAGTTAAGACACACCATATTTTATTAGGGTATGTTCTAGCTCCATCTCTTGGGTAAAAATTGTAATTACGGCGTCACATTTCAGGATAGATTTTGAGCATAAAAAACGTTTGTAAACATTCCGTCAAACTTCCACCTTCCATCAGCCAAAATAAACATGTTTTACCAAGGTCGCTTTTCACTCCTTTTTTAGAATCCAGTTTAAGAAGTTACATTTGTTGCTCTTAACATGTGTTTAAGGTGTGCGGTTTTTCTGAATCCTTCATCATCATCAGGGTGTTACTTACCTTGGCCTTGCCCTCCACCATGATTGTTTTCATCTGTTACGGTTTCTTGCCGTTCGTATCTAGTCCTTGGGCTTTCCTATCCTGCTCCAATCTTACAGTCAGTTCACCATTCCTTGGTCTGCCTCTGGGTCATTTCTACTGAGAGGTTTCATGTTTTCCTCTTTTTTTTCAATTTTCCCCTGGATTCTCAGAAATGTAAATGTAAAAGATGTAAAAAATAATGGGATGGTAACTTTCGTATTTTTGTGGTCCATGTTAATAATTCGATGTTTTCCGTGGTGGAAAAATATTATTTTTGTCTTGAACTTGTAAGATATTCCATCCATGTTGATTTTACCACTCTGCTGATGTTTAGAAGGTTCTTTTTCAGCATTCTGGCAAATATCTAGAAAATGGACGAAGGTATCAATTTCATCATTTAGTCAAGTGCAAACAGTTCGAATATTCTGTGTATGTAGCTACCCACCCAAAAATTGATCATTTAAATCGTCTGTCATAAATAATTTTAATTCAGTGATGCACTTCTTGAAGGCAATTCTATATTATTATTTGTCGGGATTATCTGAGTAATTCACAAGTAGTGACTCATAACATAAGAAAAGTGATGAAGACGAATCACCGGAGATGAAAGAAGCGGTCTTTTTTTGTCATTGGCGAATTGTCAATGATGTCGCCAGCCAAAACGTTGAGAACTTTTAATGTCCGGCAATATGAAATATGTGTTCTCGTTCGTCGAATGAATTATTGAAATTCATAATATGATTGTTTGTATGCAAGTACATTACACGATAGTGGATACGAATAAAATGTTAATTTTATACTTAATTTTAACTAGGATAATAAAAGGGCATAAGGGCATAATAAAAGGGCCTCGATAAGTTTTCGGTAATTTTACCGCAAAATTTTTTTCTTAAAATTCCAATCTTTAAAACACGAAAACGAAATAAATAAATTATAGGCAGTCTTCCCATGTAGTTCCGGTTTAAAGATTTATTGGAAATAAATCAATGGAATTATTATTATTTTTAAAATAAGGGAAAAACTTTTTACTAACCAATTAATTGAGCCGAAAAATTATAAAAAAAAGATTATGTGCGGAATGAATCAATCATGTAAAGGAATTATGTTTATTCCAACAATGTAATAGAAATAATTTATTAAATAAATTAAAAAAATATTTGTATTTTATACATAATCCGATCAACATTAAAAAAGGTATCCAGGTTACACCTTAACTCATAATTTACGACAGCAATTTGAAACTGAAATTGAATTCAGCAAAGTACATGTTTATTTAAAATAACCTCATATCACAGAATAATTTTTTTACAAAAATGTCTGGCATTCTGAAATTGTTTTAGCTACGCCACTGCATTTTTCAATACTGTCGATGTGTTATTGTCATAGACACCGTTTGTCCACACATCCACTTCATACAAAATATGTCCAGTGGTGGCGTGTGGGCGGAGAGGAATTATTCATGATGTAAATCTAGGGCGGCGCAAAGCAAACCTTGCAGTGACTAGACAAAAGACACTTGAACAATGATTAGAAGTAGTTTTTATAATTCCCCGTATATTTGTTTGTTTACATGGTGTCATGTCATCTGTGCTAATTGAGAAAACAAAGCATTAGTGAATTTCTGCTGTTTTTTTAATTCACGAAAAAATTTCGATACTGAAGGAATTTAAATATTATTTATTTGTTGACGAATAAATTTACTAAACTATTTAAAATATGCAAATTTTGATGTTGGTGATAGCCATCCTAACAACCATTAGCGTTTTCTATTCCATAATACCGTTGTAGCCAGTTGGACTGATTTCTTAATGTGCTATTTTAGATCGTTTTTAAAATGAATGAAAATTTTTAAAGTTCCCACCTTGGTGCAGTGAAAAGAATCATAAAAAAATAAGAAAATGCACAGATTTACTATAAAAAGATAGATTAGACTATAAAAATATTACCATTTGTTATTTCGGCTACTTGCATTATACCTAGCTCTCTAATTCAAAATTTAGGCGTATTAGATCTGTAAAAGAATTTATACATAAAAATGCAAAAATCAGTCATTTTAAATACATGTACGATTACAAAAGATTTTTTAAATATTTATATTGAGGGATCAGTAGGATTTATAGGTCCAATTAGAAGTTCTAACGAGTCAAACCCTCTGAAATGAAAATATCTGGAGTCAGTGAATTATTTTCCCATTTGATCTCTGGTGATTTGACGTGTTGTTTTTGTATTATTTTGTATTTATTATGCTTATATAATGCACTTGCATAATGTGGATTGACTAGATGATAATTTGTGGAAAAGTGTGTGGAAGGGTTTAGTTTTCTGTTGGAAAGATTTAATCCGTACATAAAGTCGGAAAATATATAATGGTATTCATACTTTGTGAAAATATTCTATTAGTAAAATTAATAAAAACAAAATATTTTGGAATTTCTTCATTGAGTATTATTAGGACAACCGCAGGTGCATGAAATCGTGTTTCGATGTATTACAAATGTACTAAAAGTTTATTAGGATACGGCATGCTATCCTGCTTTTAACTACCAGCCAAACAAAGGTAAGACGCCATTTTACTAGAGTAAGTAAAAGTACCTAGAATTTAATCGTAAATACATTTGTAGTTTTTGCAACCAATCCCGTCGCCGAGGGGTTAGACTAGCATTATCGCCACTATAAGCCAGTAAATTGGTTGTTTAACAGAAAGGATATGATTCACACAGTAGGTACCCCTGCTTACAGGGCCGGATTCAGACCAAAAATATTTATGTAACGGCCACAATCAATACATTCACTACTGAATTAACACACCAGACATCTTTCACCTTACTACCATTGCGGATTTGGAAGCAGGTACTGCATACTAAACATACCTACTCACACGGATAAAAATGAGCTGATTTATTAAAATCCTGTTAAAATCGTGATAGCATGCCGTTTCCTAATAAACATTTAGCACATTCATAATTCATCGAAATACTTGTTAATCCACCTGTATTTGTCCTGATAATACACAATGACGAAATGCGAAAATATTCGAATTTTTCAAGAACATGCGTTCCGACATCACCATACATATTCATGTCTTACTGACTTTAGATTCGTTAAAGGCCTGCCGTCCCGTTTTTAACTGGAATACGATTTTATACATATTTTTTGTTTAATATCAGTAAGTTTTCTCCGTGCACAACGGTGGTTGGTGCGAGTGATGTTCGTATTGCGCAAACTAAATGAAATACATATTTTGTATGCTGAAATCAATTTCGAACATTGAGGGATCAAGTTTCAAGACCTCCTTGTGAGGAGTTCATCATCAAAAAATATGACAAGTACTAAAATAACCACATTTTCTGCCTGATTGACATCACCAACGACCACGAACCTAAAAAGTCCTGGACAGAGCATTAGTGCGATTTCGGATGAATAACATTAAAGCCAAATCTTGGGTGGGAAGATATTTCCCGGCAGCCATCTTGTGTGTCAAACCTTTGAAATGATTTGCATGCAAAATGGTATAAGATGAACTATTTTAATTTGATTTTTATATTATTATTTGCGCAGTTTAAAAAGTGGCATCATTTCAATAATATTATAAATTGTTCAATGAGCAATGAGCATATATATAATTAAAGTTGACTTAATAATTTCTCCATGAATTTCCTACTAAACAAAACAAAAACAAAAACGCCACAGCTAGTTTCTCATAAAAATGGTTCTTTTTAAATTAACTTCAAACTGAAAGTTTGATTGACGCTGTAGTATTCTTAGGACGGGTTGTTTCGGAAAATGTGAACAATTTTTCAAATTTCAAAGTTAATTTTCAAGTTCTGTGAAAGATTTTATCAAATTCTGTTATTATTTCAGTTCTGTTAAGGAACTAGCCGATAATGATATAATAACAGAACTTGAATAGGACTTTCGCAGAACCCGAAAATGAACGTTGAAATTTGATGAATTGTTCACATTTTCCGAAACAACCCGTCATTGTAAATTATAAGCACACGAGGAAATTCAAAGTAATCTCTTGACCATGAACAGTTAAATTACCGAAGGGCTAACTAACAACTTTGCCTTGACACACAATTTCATACTCTTTTATTATGCTGACTATTAACACGAATCAATGACGAATTTAAATCACTTGATAGTGCCATATCTTCCTGGGACACCCTTGACGTCTTCCATCAGCTTAATACTCCTTTCTCTGTTAATCTGACATGAAAATTTTACTCATTATGTTATTCAAGTCCCAAATACATCCCTGTGGGACGCCATTCCGGGTAAATAATTTAAACTCATTTAAAATTAGACCGATAAAGAGTGAATTTCGGTTAATGGCAATTGTTTGTTCGTGGCACTGTTAATAGATGACTGCAGGATATACCGAGTGCCAGTACTTGCCTGCATCGGTCTGTATTGCCTGTATTTGTCGGTATTTGCATGAATTTGTATAGGCGAGGGAAGCACAAACTTGTCTGAAAGTGCAACATCGAAATTGTACCATTGAATTGTATAATTTTCTACTTCATACAGAGAGATAGGCCAAGGCTCTGGGTGAAGGGTCGCGAATTATACATCCGATGAAGGCAAATATAAATACATTAAAAATCAAATTACATTTGTTTCCTCGTCAGAGAGCAGATAACATTATCTGCATTGCTCAGACGACAATTTATAATCGAAACGTTGTTGTTTGAAATACAGGGTTTTCCAATAAGAGGTGTTATTTTGATATTCAATCGTAAAAGATCAATGGTTTCGTTGCTTGTATGGCACGTAGCGCCGTTTTGTTGAAAGCAAAAGTTGTCCAGATTAATACCATCCAATTCCGGCCATAAAAAATCATTAATCATCTCTCGATAGCGCAATCCATTCACCGTAACTGTTGCTCCAGCCTCATTTTCAAAAAAGTAAGGTCCAATGACTCCGCTGGACCATAAACTGCACCAAACTGTAACACGTTGAGGATAGAGAGACTTTTCAACAATAACTCTTGGGTTTTCCGAGCCCCAGATGCGACAATTTTGCTTGTTGACGAAGCCACCGAGGTGGAAATGGGCCTCATCACTCAAGATGATTTGCATTTGATTCACTCAAGTGAATTCTAATAATTTCAATGCGTTGTTGAAGCGTGTATCGTGCCATTTTTATTAATGGCGTAGTTTCTACTTGTCAAAGGTCAAAAAATGACAGCTTTAAATGAAACATCTACCGAAATAGCGGGCTATTCAAAATAACACCTCTTATTAGAAAACCCTGTAGTTATAGCCAGGTATTTCACATTCATTATTTAATTTTTCTTTTCCTCTTTTCCTACTTCTTCAGCATTATAAAAAATCCCCAAACTAGGGGTTTCCAGCAATCATAAAAAATGATTTACTATCTTCTATTTCGTTATAATAAGAGATAATGATTTCCTCTTTGGGATCTCCTGTACCGAGAATTTCATAATGTCAGTAAAATTGATTTGCCGAAGTTAAACACAACTATTTTAAGCACGTCAAGTCACAGAAATTGACTTTGATGAAATAGTGTTTTGAAGAAGAAATCCGGAAAATACCATTAAAAATCGGCCGAAACCGGGTAGTAACAATCAACAACAAACATCTAGTTAGAATATGGTATTAACTTTATGATGGAAAACATAGATTAACAATATCAATATTTTTGTCAAACTCATTTAACGATCAATATCGCACTCTTGTCTTCCTTTCTAAAATCGAAATATATTTCTACATTCTCTTCACTATACTTTCACTGCAAATAATTTTAAAAAAATACGTGATTACAAACGCCCGACTAACTAAATGATTTTTTGCTCGCATACCATTCATTACCTCACCCTTTTATAGACGATACCAGTATATAGCTCGTCCGCCAGCCGATGAAACAATAATGAATAAATTAATTACAATAATTAACACCGCCGTTATTGTGTGACCGGCCGTCACCGCTATCGGTTTGGTCCTTCGAGCATTTGTCAATAGGCAACGTAATGCCAAACAATACCCGAACAATGTACATTTTACATACTACGTTTTTCACTTTTTCAGTGTCTATCGGGCGATGTTGATCACAGCGCGGCCGAATGGAATGACCGAGATGGACCGATAGCCTAGATTAATGAATTTGGCCATTAGACCGTGGATGAATTATTGTAATTATATATTTAAATGCCAGGTGACAGGTAGGTGGCCGAAGTACAATGGTGGCATACATAATTAAGTGGAAAGTGCGGAAATAAGTGTTATAAATAATCAATAAACAGGCTCTAAGACAGATATCCTGAAAACAGTAAGAATTGATATAGTAAGAATTGATATAGCCAACAAAATAAACATGACAATAACTTCATAGTTTTCTGTTCGAGCACTGAATTGACTTGAAATCTCATTGTAAAGGAGATTGCTAAATATTATAGGTCTCACTAAAAAAGTAGGTTTAAATTTTATTCATTTGATAAACGACCGTGTATGTGAAAATCTTACTAATTGATTCGTAAAATAGTAGCTGACATAAAATAGTTCTTGGAAAAATACATATAAGCTGTATACTTTTATTTTATTTTCACTCTTCTTCCAACCACAAGCTAATGCTTCTCTGGAAGAGTAGTATTAAATATATTATTGTAGAAAGCAATCAATTTGTGGTTTGACATATTTAATAAAATACTTTTTGTTTTAAAACCACGAGTTTCAATATTTTTTAGAACCGACCGGTTTCGATTTACTCAAGAATCTGCAGGGTACAAATTATAATTATAATATAATATAATTGTAATAATTTTAGTACAGTAATAATTTGTACCCTGAAGATGCTTGAGTAAAGCGAAACCGGTCGGTTCTAAAAATTAATAAAAACTCGTGGTTTTAAAACAAAAAGTATTTTATTTTATTTTATTAAGTATTAAATATTGTCACTGTAAATTGTAAACCTTATTACTTATATATACTTTGCCTTTAATAATACATTGCTTATTCAGTCAATGGGGGATGTTAATCTGTTGTATAAACTTGAAATAATAATAATTTCTCATCGAATTTCGGAATTTTTCCAAAGTATTTTAAATGTTCTATATGCTTCTTCATTTTAAAGATGTCTTAAAAAATTACTATTTTAGAAATTAGATAAAATTATCAATTAAATTTCTAATATTTAATATTTTTTAATGTTTAAAAGTTGTAAATATTTTAATTTCAAACACTAAAAAAAGTTTGAAAAAAAAACTTTTTAATCAAATCATCGAAAAATATCAGAGAAATAAGAAATCCAAGAACACAGTCTTTTTATTTCAAGATTTTGCAAGTCACTTCACTTTTTATCTCGTTCATACAATGAAAAATGATAAAAAGATATTATAATAATTCCCAGAGAATAGCAAAAAAATCATACATTTTGGATATATTTTGTCATTAATAAAAACGCTGATTTTTCAAACTTTTTATTTATGGGAGCAACAAGTTATAAATTTTTCATTGCATTATTGATTATCAAAGAAGGTTTATTGGTCATGTTTGAGGAACGAGAGTTTCATGGCTAAGTTAAAGCACAACTGAAGAGGTTCCTTAATCATTAGCCAACTTTAAGTGAATCGGCTCTCTTTGGAGCTTAATTTGGCTATATTTGTGAATTTATGGACAAGGATAGCATCTCTTACAACATTTAGTGTTCACGACGGTTATTAAAATTGGCTTTTTGAAAAATTAGCTTTTAGACAATCGACTATGTCCTTTCTGCTAAGCCCAAAAATTCATTTTGTAGCGACGCTACAAGAATATTCTGGAACGCTCGCCAATGCAAAACGCATTGTAGCGGGAACACTCTAGACACAATGCGAGCTTTCGGCGTTCCTACCTACAGTTCTGAGATATTCTCGTGCATCTGGAAGGCTATAATAATGTACTTAGTCAGTCAGTCACTTAGTGACTCGAACTTGATCTTTAATATTATGAATGTGTTTGATGTTCGGCAGATATACGCAAAAACAATACTCACCCACCTTTACACAAATAAACATACATACTACGAAAAAAGATCTAATACTCGCTGTACTCGAAGCAATAACAAAGACTTACTTCAAATTCCTGTAACGCACACTACTTTTGGACAACGAAATTTTAGATATCTTGCGACTAGACTTTATAACATTCTTCCTGATAAAATAAAAACATGTCATTCACAAAAAAATTTCAAAGATAGCGTAAAAATTTGGATTAAAAGTAATGATAGGGCCTTTACCGGTGCACTCATCCAAATTCGCAGTCATTGATGCAACCTAATTATTGTATGTATTTTCATATAATTGTAGGTATATTATTAGGACTAGAATCGAACTTGGTATATGATGTATTGATATTGATGCTACCTAACTATTGAGTGTTCATATTTTGATATAATTGTAGGTACGTTATAGTACTATAAATAAACTTGGTAGATAGCTGCCTCAACACAGGCTAAGCCTAGTGAGGCGGGCTATGATAAACCTTAACATATAACTACATTAACATTTCTATTATTTACATTTATTTTACCTACTGTTTATATTTTAATTTCCATTAATAAAATTATATACTCTTCTAATTTATAAACCAATGTACACAAAACAGTCTTACATGTATTTCTATAGTTATAGTTTGAAAATTTGTCACAATAAAGATATTTATTATTATTATTATTATTATTAATTAGCAGTTTTACGAGTGACCAACAAGCGAGCGCTGCGACTGCTTGCTACGTACTGAGGAGTCGGCCGGTATGGCCGGTTCCCCCCGCGTCGCGCCCCGCTGTTTCTTCACCGCGCCACTACAGGACCATCACCTATACCTCTACACGGACTACAATTTATTATGGACTCCTCGGGATCACATCAGCACCCTGACCTCGGCTATAATCCTGGCCAGCGCTGACCTCACGCGCCTAGACCCTACGACACCTCACCGGTCTGCGCCTCCGCCTCGTGGCATTGTCATCGGCCTGAATCTCCCGTAGAGCTACCGACCAGGTCCCGAAAGACTCCACGTCTTCAATAGTGCTGAACACATCCACGAGTCCGATCTCCAACAACGCGGTGTCGACTCGCTGACTACCGCCTCGACCTTTCCATCGCCGTCGTGGCCGTCTACACCTGGTATCAGCCTCATCGGTCCAGAGTCATCTCCCAACAGCGCAATTCTACTTACTTAGAATAAACGCTGTGACACAATACAACTATCATCTTTCATTGTCTCCTTACCAGATCCCCAAAAATTAAATAATTTTGTTAGTTTTTAAAAAAATTACAAAAAGCTTACGCCATTTAAATTCTGCTTCATTGATGTGAAATATATTATTGCAATATTCGAATAGCTTTCCCCACCGGCTTGACCATTGTCAAGTTAGTCTCGCATGCTGAGAAATTAAACAGTGTATGCTCTCGACGACGGAGGTAATCATCGGGAGCATAGCAATGCTCTCTATGATGATCGAGTTTTCAAACCATCCACTTCTCTTCCTTTCTGACGCGTAAATGGTTCATTCCAAGCATATCCAAGAATATATATTTATATATATATATATATATATATATATATATTTAAATATATTTTTTTTATATTAACTCCACACAGGAGGCCCTGAAGAAAATAATTTCCCTCAGGGCCTATGTCATCTTTGGGGATGCTGTGTGGAGGGTCTTTTTGTGGAGAGGAAGGAGTGAACATGGGTCTTGAAGAGTCCCATGTTGTAGGAGGGAGGAAACACAGAGGCCGGCAGTTCGTTCCACAGCCGAGCTGTTGAACTTAAGAACGAATCGTAGAAGCGACCCGTTCTCATGTGACAAGTGTCAACTGTGTACAAATGTTGGGCACGCGTTTGGCGTGTATCCCGACTACGCACCGGTGCCGAAGGGATCAATGACGCTAGTTCCTCAGAGCATCTTCCATTATAATACCGATAGAACAAGGACAGCATACCTACCTGACGCCTGTGCTCTAAAGATTACAGTCCGTTTGTTAAGATTGGGGAATCTATCAAACGGACCGCCCGTTTTTGCACAGAGTCTAGGGTTTTTTTCAGGTATTTAGGGGCTCCGGACCAGAGATGGCTGCCAAATTCGACAGTAGGGCGCACTTGCGATTTGTACAGGGTCAGCAGTTGTGCATTATTAAAGTATCTGCGGGCCCTGTACAGTACGCCCAACTTCTGAGAGGCCAACTATACTCTGGCTTCGATGGAGCCCCCGTACCTGAGCTGGTCACTTATAGTTATACCAAGCATATCAATGGAAGGCCTGTTCGGAAGATTGCTTCCGTTGAAGGAGACTAGATTATCATTTGGATCCCTTTTAGACGTAATCAGACAGGATTGGGTCTTTGAAACATTAAATTCGACGAGATTATTTTTACCCCAGGAGGAAATACTCTCGAGATAACCGTCCATTCTCTGCTTCAAAGCCTTCCGAGCCGTTGGAGTTTGTGTGCCCTTTGGGGGCTTGTCAAACAAAAAGCAATCATGAACTGTACTGTCATCCGCGTAACAATGAATCGGTGCACATGTCAAAAGGTCATTGATGTGCAACAAAAACAAAGTCGGAGACAGAACCGATCCCTGTGGGACGCCAGCATTTATAGAGTGCGAGGAAGAGGTGAAACCGTCAGCAACCGCTTGAATCGACCTATCCCTTAAAAAGTCAGCAATCCACGTACACAGGGATGCAGGAAGTCCGTAAGAATGCAATTTGTTGACAAGTCCTCGGTGCCAGACCCGGTCAAAGGCCTTGGATATGTCTAGTGCGATCGTTTGGGTCTCACCGTGACGTTCCAGGCACCGCCCCCAAACATGCGTCACATACGCGAGAAGATCACCGCACGAGCGGTTCCGCCGGAATCCGTATTGACGGTCGTTGATAATTTTGTTCTTCTCAAGGTATGTGAGCAGTTTGTCGTTGATCACACGTTCCATCACTTTGGACAGAACTGATGTGATCGCTATGGGGCGGTAGTTGGCCGGGTTGGAGCGGTCACCTTTCTTGGGAATAGGGTGAATGACCGCTTTTTTCCAACCAGAGGGCACAGTGCCACACTTCAGGGACATTTTGAAGAGCTTTGTCAAAACTGGAACTATTTCCGCAGCACACCTCTGCAATACCAGGGCAGGTATTCCATCAGGTCCACTAGCTTTGTTAACATCGAGCCCCCGTATGACGTGGAGTACATCCCGATGCCGGATCCTCAGCTTTTTCATATAGAAGCCGCAGTGAGGAACCGACGGCGGAACAGCACCTCCGTCGTCGAGGGTCGAGTTTTCCGCAAACATTTTCCCTAATAGGTTAGCCTTTTCGGTGGCGGTGTTTGCTAGTAATGTATGGGTAGGAGCCATACTCCCGCAGGGAGAGGAATCTCAGAAATTTCTTTTGAGCCTTCGCCAACACGAGAAGTTACTTCTTATTCCCTAAAGCCTTTGACATTTTGCAATGTATTTCTCATATGAGAACTGTCAGAATGAAGATTACGTGAAAAACATTATCGCATAACATTCGATTTAAATCGATATTCTTGAACTTATTTCAAAATATAATACAGTTCTTGAAAGCAGATGAAAAATTCTTTCAGATTTTTTACTTGCATACGGTATGAGGTACGCTATTCAAAAAATTAAAATTTTGAAGAAAAAGTTTTTATAGTTGCTTACCGATGGTTTTTATCGTGTAAACTCGTGTATATCACTAGGTACGTTAAACTAAACTAAATAAACATGTTTATTTTATGGAATAACTTTAGTGAGTAAAACCTAAAAGTGTAATATTTAATTATGGAAGACAATATTAGCGATTTCTAAACGAAAATCTGAAACAGAAACATCAGAAAAGGATACGGTCACATCTAGGACTCGAACCCAGGACCCTTGACTTGCCGGGGCACTGCTGCACCACTGAGCTCATGGGACCCTTTCCCCTTCGGTCACATTTAACTGTATCATACTTCGAATAAGTATCGTATCCTTTTCTAATTTTTCTGTTTCAGATTTTCGTTTAGAAATCACTAATATTGTCTTCAATAATTATAAAAACATGATTATTTAAAACTAAGGTATTAAAAAGTTATTGTCACTTCACTTTTTGTCACTTTGTTTCACGTAAAAATATTTATTAAAAAAATTGCAAACCTCCTAAAAATTATCTTGTAATGGGTTGTACTCAGGTCCTGTCTGACCTCTGCCTTTAGTTAGATGGGCATAGCATTCATAATTTCAATACCATAGTTAATAATCCTATGCAAAGTAATATGTATTTTAAAAATACAATTTTTGAAAGTTATCTAAGTAGGTACCCACTAACACAGATGTCTAGTGTTGTCAAAAGTCTAGGTTCAAACAACATCAAAATAAACAAAAACGCCTCCATCAGCGCACATCGGCTGCATTGTCGAAAAACGAACCGTCACTAAAGAATTACAGATAATGACGCGTGAATATGGAATCATTATTATTGTAAGTATCTTTAAACACCGAAGAGGAGAAGTGGGACCGCCGCGAACCATGACTGCGCTTCCTATTGTCGTAACAGGTGAGCTGAACAATGAGAGAATTATCGGTGATTTGGAGGCAGGTACTAGAATGCGAGTGCCAAGTCTGACTAGAACAACAACAGATGTTTTAAAAGAAAACACAATCATTTAGTTAGTAAAAACACTTAATGACAGACACTGACCAAACATTCAATATGTTACGTACTATTGAATTGATGAACGTAATATTGAATATTGAATTAATTATACATAAAAAACACTACTAAACAACATCTTTGACCAAAAAAATCAATTCCATCAAACGCAAACTGTCATTAATAGAATAGTTAGGCAAGCTTAAAAAAACATGAAAATTCTGACAGCAAACATAAGCTTTGGACAAAGACACCACAGATGCCTGGCAATAAAGACATTCAAAAATCTTTCATTCGATTCAACAAAAAAACATTCAGATAGATAAACATTAATTAATAAAACATATATACGTTATACACAATACAATACACACTTCATTATATGCAACCGTATTGTATTTGCCGTTTTTTTTCATTACCTCTTTTATTACTGAATTTTATTTTATTTCAAACTTATTATATCATGTTATCTTCTTTTCGAATTACGTTACGTAATTAAATTATGCTAACTTTCAACTTTTTCATCTTCTTTCTCTCCCCTCCTCCTTCAGCATCAGAACACTTCCCATTTACAGATGCCATAGTCTCACTGGCTTCAAGCTTTTTTATTGTGTTCACAACAATATGCATTTAAGGCATCAAGGTCATACCTAAGACTTGATTTATGATCTAGCCCGTAGCACCTATTTTAAAGATGGGTACGTGTGTGAGAAATGTCTTAATTCTTGCCATTTGTGTCACAAGTCTGTACATTTAAGAAGCCCCCGATAAATGTGCGTCGAAATTTTATGTTTATTCCAATAGCCGTTTCCAATGTAAGTATTTTAATGGAGTTTTTAATTAGTAATACTGTATTTTTGGTCCTTGAATAGCTCCCTCGAAATATAAATTATATAGTTTTAAATGTTTGGACAAATATTATTACTCGTAGTACCGCAGACTTGTGAAAAATCACGGGATAATATAAAAGCATGATTTGAGAAGCTGATATTATTCATAAAAAAATGCTTCAGGATCATTGTCTTTCACATGAAATTGAATGGAAATAAACTTGAAAAATTACGACATCTGTCAAAAAATAAAACAAATGAAATACACATTTCAAATAAATACATAATTATTAATTATTAATAAAATATTTTTTGTACCTACTTTATCGTTTGTCTGAATCGTCAATCACAAAGAGTTCCAATTTTGAAAATTAAATAAAATCCAAGTTTTAGAGTTCATCGAACCGGAGTTTCACAGAGACACACCACCGAAATTATTGTATAAAAATACATTTTTATAATAATTGATAAATGCTATGGAGAAATTATTCGTACAATAGAGTGGGTCAATTTTCTATGGAAATGGTTGTCAGAAAATCTATCAATAATAATGGAAGATCCACACCATTTCTGCTTGCTGATGTATATACCATGAATATCCGGACACCCTCGATGGTGGCCATTATTGTTATTATGAGATATCTGAAGAATTCTGCGTTTTCGCGACACTCGAGCGGTCGCGTAATTATCAGAAGATGGGAAGCATAAGGATGTGAGAACATAATGGATGACAATAATAATTGCAATACGTTTCAAGGAGCCAGTGATGCTCATCGAACCCTTATCGTACATCCGGGGATCGTAGTTTCGAGGAAACGTTAAATCAAAGTTCATGCTGTAAAAATTTCGCAAAAAAAATAATTTAGCATTCAAATGTAAATATCATTTTGAATTATATTTATAGTTTTTTTCCCGGCTTTGTCCGACATTTAAAACACCGAAACAACGAAGATTTAAAACACACAAGTCCGGGGCGCTGCCCGTATTGCATTTTTTTTCCAAATCAGATGTAGTGACAAAATTTCATTAAGTAGTATAAAATTCTGCTTTAAGCAGAGGGAAAGGGGATGGGATGGTTTTTTGAAAGCTCATGGACCTTCCTCTTGTTTTGAAGGTCAATTGTGCAAAATTTCATCAACCTTGGAACAAAACCTTAGATGTGTATAAAAATCAAGTGCCCGCCCGCCAAACACTTCTTTTTATATAAATAAATCATAGGTAGATGATAATATGACATGGCCATTTTTACACTAACGTAGCTTCAAGCTTCATAGCTCATGATGGAAATGATGTCACGAGCTGGAAATTTTGCGTTGACCTCGAAAATGAAGACAGAAAAGTCTACAAATACCATGACGCCAAGATTTTAGTGTTCACACTGAAATGGACTCTTCATGGCTTATAAAAAAAAATGTCTAGAGCCATAGAGCTACATTTAGAGGTGCTATTTCGTACGCGAGAACGTGATAAGCGGTGCGCGTAGAACGGATACGGTAGTTTTAGTAGAACGTTGGGAGAGTTGCAGGTCAGTTGGAGGTAAAAAAGCTGAATATGTTTTTTCATTATATTCGTACACACTAATCTCCGAAACCACTAAACCGATTTCAATGAAATTTTGTGAATGTGTATGGTTTGTCCCAACTTGAAATGAAAGATAGTTTTGGACCCAAAAAAACATTTTTTATCGGTTTTCTCATCCAAAAATAAATATAACCATAAATTTGAACTTCCCTACATAGAAGGAGGTGTGTGGCAGGACAACGTCTTGTATTATAAAATGCATTCCAAATGGTTGAGTTAAAATCTAACTGGTTTCTAATTTTATTACATTTAATACAACAATTTAGAATGGGCATGTGCTCGCAAAACTCGAAAAGTAGTCGACCGATATTACTGAAAATTTCAAAGATTGTTTTTATTAGTGCCAGAAGTTTTTAGGGATGTTTAAATGGTAGAAGAAGTAGGGTACGCTCGAGCAATACTTAACGCAACATCTCTGCACCGTAATGAGATAAGGAGTCGAATTAAAGTCAATACAAAGTAGTTTTTTTAACAGTAACATTGTGGTATATTAAATAGTATAAAAGTAACATTGTGGTATATGAAATAGTATAAAAGTAATTTTGTGGTATATAACATAGTATAAAAGTAACACTGTGGTATATAAAATAGTATACAAGTAACATTGTGGTGTATAAAATAGTATACAAGTAACATTGTGGTGTATAAAATAGTATAAAAGTAACTTTGTGGTATATAACATAGAATAAAAGTAACATTGTGGTATTATAAAAAGGATTACTAGGATTACTAGGATTAGAAAAAGGCAAATACTCATATGATGAAATTGAACTATCTCTAAACTCTCTCCTTTGGAAGTCCGTCGGGAAAGAAATGACCTCATTTGCTTCTTCAAAATTATAAATGGTATTTTTGATTCACCAACTCTACTGCAACTCATTCCCTTCAATATCCCCTCGCACAGATTCAGAAATAATGAACTGCTCTTCCTCAACCATCATTCGACAAATTATGGATATTATTCACCATTGTCCAGAATGTGTAGACTGGTCAACTCAAGTAAAAACCTTAACTTTTTTGGGATAAGTCTGAATTGTTTTTGCCGGTCGCTAAACAAGTGACGGAATATTATAAGTGTCCCGTGGTCCTGACCCACGGCATAGTCTTGACTTGATTCGACTTGTCACTTTATTTTCTTATATTGTATCTGCCTTATGTCTTTGCTTTCATGTACCTTTGTCTACTCCTGTATTTTTCATTGTACTGTATTCGTGTTATTATTCAGTAATTTGTACGATGTCCGTTAATAAATAAATATCAAATAGTATAAAAGTAACATTGCGGTATGTAGTAGTGACTAGTGGTAGAATTCGGAAGTGACCGAAAAAAACATTCTTCTTCTTTTTTATGTGCCGTATCAGGTCCCCCCGACGTTGGCGATCACTCTGGAAAATGTCTCTTTGTCTTGCGCTGCCCGGAATAGCTCCTCCACACTTCTAATGCCGGTCCACTCTCGTATATTTCGCAGCCAAGACATTTGTCTCCTACCAGGCCCTCTGCGACCCTTTATCTTGCCTTTCAATATTAACTGGAGCAAGTGATAAAAAAGACATTAGCAACAGCGAAGTATTGCGGGGGATCCACTAGTCTAACTTGGAACGTTTTAAATATGGAATAAAAAATTTTTTTTCCAAGATTTCCTCATATAAAAAGTTAGTTATTATTTGCCAATCAATTTCGTCATCATCTCCTTGTCTCCATGGAATCTGTTCTTCAAGACGGCACATAAAAAAATTCCGTTGTAGCAAATTTGATTTTTATCATTTTTATGGGACATTGTGCCGCACGTCAAGTGGTGGTGGTGGTAACGTCGTCTCGCTTCACAGCGTGTGCTAATTGCGAGGTCCAATGCGACAGAGCTACCTACCGAGCTGGCTTGATCTGTCATTATGACGAGCGTTGAATAATGCTCGACATTATGTAATAATTGAGCGACACGTTCGTGATGGCTGAAGAATTCTAGGAGTTAGCATGGGTTATGGGATGATACAAAGTTATATACCATCGATTATGTGAAGTCTCTATCCAGTTTCTTCAAGACCAGGGATTAATTCTTCACCTCTCTACAATGACCTTAGATACAAAATGTTGAGGAAATGCTTTAGGATTTCCAGTGTATTAAGTTAAATTATGAAGCAGGTACAGTGAATGGATGTATAAAGGGGAGTCAATAGAATAATACTAGCTTGGATCCGTGAAAATCACGGGATATTATAATTTGTACGATTTATAAAATAAGTTTTGACGCCCTCCGTGGACGAGTGGTCAGGCTCTCTACTAGCAAGCTATAGGTCGCGGATTTTAATCCCGGCGTGGGCCAGTAATTTTTATTTGGTTATTTTGTTTTATTTCACAAATTACTCATTTCAAATAGTATATATTGTATATTAGTGGAAGATACTCTCAGTGTCGCCCTGGTGTAAGACCACCATTCAGAATTGAAACATTACTTTTTTAATTTTTTTTTTGGCTGTGTTTGGTGACTAGATTTGAATAGCTAGGCAATTCTTTACCTTTCGTATTCCCCATCTTCTTACTCTCCCCACTACCTTTAGCCTCACAACATACCCCAATCGGGGATGCCATAGTTTCACTGGCTCCAAACGGTTGGTAGCTGTTGGGACTTTTGTGCGCTTTCACATAAAAAAATAAAAAATCGTCTCAGGATAACATCTGCTTTCAAAGCAAATACATGCACATGCCAATTTTATTCATAAAATAATTTTTGTTGTTGACAAATTAGAGAGATATAATAAATTAACCTTTTGAGTGAATATCGTCATTAAACTATTAAAAAGAATATAATTTTTTTAAATTTAATAAAACTTTCAATTTTCTACTAAAAGTACTGCGTGTATCAAAAAGTAGGTCAGAATCCTTCAGGTTTTGATTTTGGTTAAACAATTCGCACATTCTGTTTGGATCCCTGACACCAGCATTTTATTTTTTTTTTAAATAAAGACAAATATTCCCGGGTTACGAATAACCTGACAATATTTGAAAATATCCTACTACCACCACAGTAAGCTGAAAATGTTGCTTGTGTTGTGATGGAGGACTTAGCCAGCCGAGGAATTGAACATACTATGCCTGGGTGGGACCCAAACGCGATGTCAACTCGGCCACTATTATTATTTTTTTAATCAAGATAGACCTTAATCCCATCTTGTCTTTACCACTATCGTTCTATTCTCCTTCAACTCGAACGTGTATAAGAATGACTATAACAATCTATGTGAAGTTTAAAAATAAATAAAAATGGCAACCCTAAAAAAATGGAAGGTTAAGAAATTGTTCTTCCGTTCATAAAGAAAGACACTTCAAATGTGCAGAATTCACACTCGGCGGATCTGTCGGCCGAGCAAATCCGCTGACGGCAATACACACGCGGACATTTGAGCGTCGAGCACCACATAAATCTAGCAAATATTTAAATTTTAGTTCTGTAGTCCGAATTCTCAAGCCAATCTTGGGAAATTTTGTGATATTCTAGGGAATTCTGAAAACTTTGAAAATCAGCTCATATAAACTCATTATAAATTTACCATCACTGAATGACGTCATGCTCATTGTCAGCAAATGAGGTCATGGTCGGCGAGCCGATCCGTTGCGTACATTCACACAAGGATCGGGTCGTGACGGACAAACGGACAGCGGACCGATGGAGCCGATCCGTGTGTGAATTCTACGCATTAGTAACTTACGCACATTATCCAACATGCTCCATTCATGCTCTAGGCTAGTAAGTATCTGTAATCTATAACTAACTAGTAGCCTAAGATTCAACAATTAACCATAACCTGCAATCAATGAGCAATTATTAATTATATTCGTAGTATAACTGATTGATGACTGACACGCCATATCCAGGAAGGGCACAGATCACAGCACAGAACTCCTGAACACGGATACCGCTGATAGATCCGTGGTAACGTCTCACTCATTCTAATTGACACATTGTAACAGCAAGTCAGGATAAAACCTATTATTGGTAGGGGAGGGATGTAAATCTGAAAAAAACTATAGATGGCACTGTTTTCTATATAATATAAAAACATACGCGTATTCGAATGCAACACTGTGTCAAAATTTCAAAGCAATCGGTGAAGAACTTTCGGAGATTTAAGATTTTGAACAAATATTCATATAGATTTACTAAAGGAAACCTGTTCATTCATTCGTGGGACATGCAATCCAATTTTTAACCGGAATTACCAGTAATTTGAAGAGATTTGTAATAAATTAGAGATGGTCCAGGAATGACACTCGAAGCAGGTAGCAATCCATTGATTATATTGATTTGGTAGTTTCTGTGTGTCCGCTATAACTTGCAGGTAAAAAAATATAATTCATCAATGTATCTTGATAATATTATGTTTACTCAATCTTCTCCCGATATAAAGTTGTTTAATTTTGTACTTGCCTTTAGATTTTAGCACGATTTTGCATGTTTTGAATTTTTTGAAATTTTTTTTATCAACAGCCAATATATAATAATTGCTACTTTGGTTGTAACTTTAATTGTATCTATAATAATAAATTAATGATTTAATTAAGGCTGCAATCAATGTAACCTGGAATTTTATTTGTAACTTGGTGTAAGAATGGTAGCATGTAGTAGAATACGCATTGTTGAAAACCGGTCCAAGAAAATTGAGACAGTAATAACATATGCAGGAAATGATAGTAATAATATATCAACTACGTGAAGCTCGAATCTTGTATCGTGTATGACACGGTCGGAGTTATAATTGCGAGTCGCAAAGCAGTCATTGGAACGACTTCGAGGTATCGAGGGACTGGGAAGTGATGGAAGTCACAGATGAATGTTTTCGCATGTGAATTGTAATAATGCTATATATCAAACTGTCTGACAGCTCTCCCAACGCTATTTTTTAGTGAATATCATTACGAGGAGTTTAAATTTTGAATAAATTCGTTTTTCAGCCAATGTGATTACTTTCATTTCGATTTGTGTCGGAAAACCCCCTTTCCTCAGACACTTTGATGTTGTACTCTTTCATTTAGAAGTTTTAAAATATTTTTAAACGTGTAAGAGTGCCAACAGCTTCCAGCCGTCTGGAGGCAGTAAGACTATGGCATCCCCAATTGGGGTATGTTGTGAGGCTGACAGTATTGAGGAAGGGAAGGAGATGGGGGAGAGGAGGGTTGGGAAATTATTTGGCTATTCAGATCTGGTCACCAAACACGGCTAAGCTATTTCTGAACTGCTTGATTTCTTTCCACATAACTTGCAAAATAACATCGAGGCTAAATCTATCGGATTATTGCGACAACTCCAATACGGAATCACAATTGCATACTCTTGTTCGCGATAAACTTAATTTGGGTAATGATGATAAAGATGTTGTTGACATATTTCTAGGCAGCAATTACTAAATATAAACTTGTCTTAGAAGAATTTACATCGGCAAGCAGAACAACAAATCTAATTAAACAAACAAATTAATTTCTAATTTAGCTCAGATTCGACTTATTTCATTTATTTATTGTACTATTCCCAATTTACCATTTTTTAGTATTTTGTTTTTGTGATTTAGATATTCTTTTGTATAAAGAAATACACATGGAAAAAAATATTAAAAATAAATATAAATTTTTAAATATTTAACCATTCGATGTACCCCTGAATTAGACACCCTATCATTCCAGGATATTTCATGGATGCGCCTTTAGAACCACTTTTAAAAAGCTTTCAGCATAAACACATTCAGTGTCCAGGGTCTCTAGATTTCCAGGCAATACCTCAAACACCAAAAGCTTTTTAAAACTGAAATATCGCGCAGACTCTATAAAAATATTTTCCCATCTAATTTCATTTACACTCACCATCCACTGTTAAATGAAGGTCTCCTTAAAGAGTTTTCATCTTCATCTGTTCCAAGCTTTGCACTGCCACCTAATTCAGCAAACTTCCTTTTTTCGTCAGCGGCTCTAAGAGGTCCTTGGCTTCTATTGGGTACATAATTGAATGGCGGGTGCCCACCTCATTTATTCTATGCTCTATTTCATAGGACGAAAGTTGCAGTCAATCCATCTTTGGTCTATAATGTGCGTAAATAACGAAAAAACTTTGTTCTCACTGATCTGTTCCATAGAATCTATGAAATAGATCATTTAATACAATCTCATCACTTTATTCATTTTAAGAACATTACAAAATAAAAATCAGTTAGTTTTAAAAGACACATAAATTTCGTTTTGCTTTTTTAAAACCCTTATTTGAATTTCGATTTCGTTATCTTAATTGAATGAATAAATAAAGGAAATGGAATCTTGGAAGTGGAAATCAACCCACTTCCTGACATCCGATCGAGCTGAAACTTGGCAGATAGACTCGCTGTTGATGACAATGCACTCTATCAACTTTTAGTGGCATTTACCTACACACGCGTGCGCACATACGCATTTCTCTGAAATTGGATGACATCTTAAAAATTTACAGCAGTTAATATCAGAAATAAATTTCGGTACTATCCAATTAGGATTTGGCTTAAGTGATAGCGCAGTTCTATTAATTTAGTAAGACATTCTGGGGAGGAAGGTTCAAACCACATTCAAGCCATACATTGACTAAATACAATACATCAATGAAGCCGTGTTTAAATAAAAAATGATGTTTCATACTTAAAATAAAATGCGCCCAGTTTAACTCATGTACCAGTTAATATTACTATAATGACTTCCTAGATTCCCATTGCACCTGTTCCAGCCCTAATAATAATACTAATAGTCATACAGGTAGACAAGCAGTAATGCTATACGAGTTCTACCGCAGTTGACGATGCGTTACGGAATAATTGCTTCAAGATGTGTATCGGCAAATTAATGACGTCCATGCGTAGTGCCTGCGAAGGTTTCTGTAGTGTTCAGTGCCTACCCGCCAAGTAACCGCTGATCATGTGACTGGATCGTCTGGTTTTGATATTTGTTTGTGGTTACTTTGTAAGAAGGTGCCGGAACCATATTACGTGCTTACGAACAAGACTAAAGTCTTCAACATTATTTACCGTGACTTTTATGGTTTAGTGATATATTGTAACACTGACTTTTTATTTTTATTATTTTTATGTGAATACCGCATAAGAATCCCAACTGCTCTCAACCGTCTGAATCCAGTGAGACTATGGCATCCCCAATTGGGGTTATATTGCAAGGCTGAAGGTAGTCGAGAGGGGAAGGTGGTGGAGTACCTGGCTCTTCACAAACACAAATGCATGACCTTCGAATTGCTAGTCGAGAGCCTTAATCCTCAAAAATTGACTCTTCTTGAATTTACGAAAGCTTTTGCTCTTTCGAAGTAAAATGACTAGTTCTGTGAACAGTTAGTACATCTCGCCTAAAAAATAATTAAAACCAAAATTTTCTCTGAAACAATTAGATTTGTGAGTAGGTAACTAATAATTTTCTTTTTAATTATGTGCCATATTTATTTTACATATCATTTTTTAAATATTTCATATAAGGAATTTTACAGATGGTCTTCTCTTTTCAAACTTACTTCAGGTAGGTAGGTCTTATATTATTGATTGTTCCTATTTGACAGTTCATAGGATCCATGATTTGCGGACAAACCTGCAAATTTATAGACAGTTTATATGCCAAACGGTTGAGTTAAAACAGGACTTCCCTATGTACGCTTAGTCAATAAACTCATAAATGCTTAATTGATTCCGGCCAATTCTAGACTAAAAATTACCAGGAACGATAAATGCAAGATTACCTAAACTGATACAGTCTAGGGAGAGATTGATGTACAGGGTTTTCCAATAAGAGGTGTAATTTTGATATTCAATCGTAAAAGATCAATGATTTCGTTGCTTGTGTGGCACGTAGCGCCGTCTTGTTGAAAGTAAAAGATAACTAGTCAAAATTTATTTATATTTTACTAAACAAACAATCTGTTTGCCTGTTTTACATACACATAGAATCCAAAATTCACGTAACATTTTTGGAGTAATAACAGATAATTGTTTTCATAATTTTTTTTTTTTTTTTAAACTTAAGCACCTTCGACATTTTGATAGGTATAATTAATGGCAACTGTATTTCATCGAAAATATCATTACATAGTTACACACACCAGTAAATTTTGATTATATTATAATAACGTTAATTACAGTTTTTGGAATAGATAAACATCATTGTTTATTCAGAACAACCGGAAAATTACTGTTAGGTGAAAAGTGATGAATTTCGCGCGATATTGTGAAATAATGACTTTCTTGAAGGAACGAATCAACAAGCTTGTACTGATGATGAAATAACTAAAAATATTTGCGTGGCAATTTACTAAAAAAACATAAACTGACCGATACAGACCAAATTTTCAACAGCTGTGACGTACTAGATATACGCCAATTATACGTTAAAACACTACTAAACTACATTTTTAACAAAAAAAATAAATTTCATCATACACAAAATAACACTAACAGACCAGTTAGACAAGCGTACAAAGAAAACATTAAAACTCCAACAGTAAATTCAACCTTTGGACAAAGACACTACCAATACCATGCTATAAAAGCTTTCAACAGTCTAAAAATTGAAATTAAAATAGAGGAAAATAAAAATAAATTCATACACAAAATTACAAAATGGATTAAACAACAAAAAAGACAATATTACCAAAATATCATAGCATAAAATAAAAATAAAACCTACACGTAACACATAAAACCAACATAAACACACATCACTCACAAACACACAAGATTATTTTCATTGTATTATTTTTTAATTTTAAATGTATTATTATGTATTTTTATTTTTAATTTTAAATTTTTTATTTTCTTTTCAAATTTACTATCTTCTCTTTAAATGTAATATGTAGATTAGATTTTCATATTATAAAATGAAGGCCTCAGCACGGGCAAGCCACCCAGTGATTTACTGGAAAACATAAATTGTAACAAAATAATGTACCAAATAATAAAATAATAAAAAAAAGGTAAAGTTAAAAAAATGACAATGATTCTTTTTTAATTTTATTTTAGTAATTTCAATAATTTTTCTGCGGTTTACCAAGAATGGAACAAAATGCGGCGAAGTGAACCATTTTTTTAATGATATTCCATGTTGAAAGTTGAATTAAATGCATGAGGAAATCATTTTTAAGCATATATTAAAAACATATATTATGTTCAATAATCACAAATTCTAATGTAAATCTATTTTATGCTCGTTTTCACAGTTAAAAAATAATATGTTTTTAATTGCAAATTACTATTTTATAATCACTTTTGAATTTTTGAAAACTTTTAAAAATGACTCTTTAAGTTGCTGACCAGTTCTGATAGAACGAATTCCTTATTATTTTTCTGATGATTCATAAGACATGAGTTTTCCCATTTTTTTTTATTTTTCTCGCAGTTCGTTACATGAGAGACTTCTTTAGTTATTATTAACTTAATTTCGGAACAACTATAGCCATCTCCTTTTAACATACGTTCCTGCATTTCTTCACCCAATTAACTGTCTCCTAATTATCTGTCCCTGTCTGACAGTGTGGAGTAGGTACTTACATTCAGTAACATTGCAATCATTTATTTATACATTGTCAGTCTGTAAAGAAAACCGGTGCAGTAAACAATGTAGTGTCCCCGAAGATCATAAGATCGATCGAAAAGACCGAGGGAACGTCAGAATCCTATTCCGATTCAAATTGTTAACCTCAGCTACCCCACTAGTTGTGTCAAATATTAATTATAGTCCACAATAAAACCACAAACTGATTCGCGTACAATATTGATATTTTTATTGTCATTGTTATTATGCTATCACACGTATTAAACTCCTTTCACCTATTTCTTGTAATTTGTTATCGCTTTTGCAATATATCAACTCTAACCGTATTGTAAAAAAAATCTGTTTGGTTGTTCTAAAAAAACCAGCACATTACTTGTTTCTCTACAGCTTTTGTGAACTGAGTGTCTGTAGGTATTTTTTTCATTCTGCATCCCTAACAGTTACAATATCTAAAACTAGATCATTATAATATGTGCCTCCATATTACGGCTTCAGATGTACCATGTTGAAAGTTAAATTATATGTATGCAACATTGTTCATATGTTTTTTTGGAAGTAATACAATAAAACTATCATGCCGAATCAGTCCGTCTCACGGCTGACAGTTATGTATTCGTCGAAAATATATACAGTGTATTTTGTAGAAAACCATGCTCGCAAATTTCGCGATGAGAGGGTGGTTCAATATCAACCATTTTTAAAGCACATGTAATATTTACATAGTAATATGTTAGAAAAAACCCCTTTTACAAATCCACAAAAATTGTATCAACAGAAAAATCTTAACAATTTTTTCGAACAGCAATAGACCAATTTAATATTCTTGGGTTTATAACTATCCCATGAACACCACAGTCCAATAATTCAACAATTACATTGTTGTGAAATGGTTAAAATCAATTACCGGTTAATATAATGTTGTAAACACAAATATAAAATTCAAAATACAATAAAAAAATCTTTCCCAAATATATAAAGTTATATAATATTTCTCAATAAAAATATTAAATTAACATTATTCTCTTTTCTTTATTTATTTTTTGGAATAACTTATTGAGTAAAATCTCAAAATGTAATATTTAATTATTGAAGACAAAATTAGCGATTCCTAAACGAAAATCTGAAACACAAAAATCATAAAAAGATACGGTCACATCTAGGACTCGAACCCAGGACCCTTTCCTTGCCGGGGCACCGCTCTACCAACTGAGCTAGTGGGACCCTATCTCGTTCGGTCATATTTAACTGTATCCTTCGAATGAGAATATGCACAATATAGGCGTGAATAAATAAATAAATAAAAACATGTAAATTGAAGACATTTAGGAAAGCATTCACACGTTTATAAATTTGTGAATTAAATGCAGAAAGACTTACCTGTGCAAACAGTCAATACATAAATTAACTATAATAAACCAACTTTTTCCCTCATCAGTAACCTGGATAATATCTGCAGTAGAGACGCTCCAATCTGCATGTCTGATTTTATAAATCTGTAGGTACTTAATATAAAAGTTAGTAAGTAGGCATTTAATATTTTGAAAGCTAGCAGGTGAAAATTTCAAACTTAGGAACTATTATATTTGTTTGTTGTTACTTTGTTATTTTTTTATTAATTTGTTAAATTATTTTTAGTTCTATATTTATTTAGACAAATACGTGTTGTTTATTTAAAAAAATGTGCACGTGTGAGTTTATAACATTTTTGCTAAATAAGTCATTTAAAATTAAAAGGTAAAGTTAATAAGATCAAAGAATGCACACCGCCGGTGATTGCGACCTTGAGATAATTAAAAAAAAAAAACATCTAAAAAATATATACCAATAATAATAAAAGGCAAGTGATTGAAAATTTTTTTGAGAAAATGATACATAGTATAATTTTCAAGAAATTCAAAGTCAATAACTATGCTTTTAAATTATAATTTAGTTTTACAAGTCAACCAAAAATTTCAGTTAAATGACGTTAAGAAACATAATCTTATAATAAAAAGGTAGAACTTGAACACCTTTCCATGTTCAACCGGAAAATACGAAATAATGACTGCTAATACGTCCCTAGTGCAAATTGTGTTCTATAATGCGAACCTGTATGAGGGAACACACACACATATCTACAATGCACACACACTCTCACATCATAGAATTCAACATAATACAACATTGAATTATTGTATACTTACATTATATTATAGGTGTAGGAACATTTAAAATTTGTTCATAATATAATGTAACTCTCCTAGAAACAGGTATTTTACTATCGAGATGTATTGATGAAAGATCTTCATAGAGAAAATGTTTTTTTACTCTCTGAACTCTAAACTAGTAAATAAATGTACATTAAGAAGGTTGATATGTAACTAGTTGAATATTGATTATTCAAATTGTGTCTTCCAAGATGCTATAAAGCACACTGTTATCTGGCTACATGTTCTATCTTACTTTCCCTCGCTTTTAAACAACCGTTTGAAGCAATACATCGACCTCACCCGATGGTTAAACTACGAAATAAATACTATCTGTACATATTTCGCGGTAGAAGCATTAACAAATCACTATAGATTTGTCAATCGTTTCAATTTGGAATGTAAAAATCACGTAAAACTAACAATAATGGTAATCTCAAAACTAATCATTTTATTTTAAAATTAAAATAAAACAATAAATTAGAAAACAGGACTGTCATAATTTGGATGAATTAGCTTACATACTTTGTACAAAAAAAGTGAAAAAAGGAAAAAAGAGAAGGAATTATTAAAAAACAAAAAATTTTAAAACTAAATAATTAAATATTAAAATTTGACGTCGAAACATCAAAATTTATTTTTTATTACGTTTAATGTTTTTATTTTTTAGTGTAACGGTTCCCTTTAAATTACTTAAATAGATTGTGAACATTTGATAAGTACAACATAACCATCATGCTTAATAGCTAATCACAATTTGAACAAATACGGAAACGGACCTATAATTGACGCTTAAATAGAACCGTTCATGTAAAATATGTTGAATGTAGATTTATCTCATAAAATGAGGCCAAAGTTTGAATCACCACAATCTAAGATGAATAAATGAAAAAAAACGGTTCAACAACCAGACAAAATGATTGTTGGAAAAGCAGAAACAAAAATGTTCAAAGTATTTAATTTGTTCCAATAATGGCTTCTTCGTTAATGCTGCGCTGTTTTCTCTACCTTTATGTAATCTATCAAATACAAAGACTGGTATAGTATGAAATATATTACAATTCTCACGACAATGCGATTTGTTACGGTATTTGATGATTTTGGTATTGTTTAAAAAAAAATGCAGGTCAGTGCACCGCGCACCGGGCAGACATTTATTTTGAGGAAGAATATTTAGACAGTTCGGGTGATTAATTCATATTTATTTATTTAGTATAAACCTTAAGAGGAACGGCTGCGCGGCTTCTTCATACAAAACATAAATTTTGCTTTGCGGTAAAAATACTTGACCAAACTGAATAATTATTTTGAAAAAAATTCAAAACGTAAATATCTTGTACTGATATGTGCTGCTTTATTTATTTGTGTTTTAAATTAGAATCTTTCCCAACCTACTGCGTAAATATAATGAAATATAAATTTAAAAAGTGAAAAACAGTAAAAAGGCGTTTTTTTATCAGAATTTAAAAAATTACATACTACAAATTTGTAATCATCAAAAAAGTTTTTTTTTAATTATTCATATGTTTTATTTTATATTTCATTATATTTTCATAGTAATAAGAGAAGATATTTTATTAGAAATAAACATTGAAACACAAATAATTGCCATGCATTTTCGCCAAAACCTTTGATTAAAAAAGAACTATTCAGTTGGGTTTAATATTATGGTTCAAAATCAAAATTTTAGTTTTGTATTAAAAAGGCCTCGTAACGGTTCCATACCTTACCCAATTTCTACCGATTTATAACAAGTTTCTCGTAAGTTTTTAAGTACAAAAAAAGGTCACTTTTGCAGAAACGTTAATTATATAAAATTCCCTCGATAGGAAAAAAATTTCAAAGTAAGCTACACAAATTATTAAAAACACGTTTTATTCTGTTATTTAATATTTTAAAGGCATGAAAAAAGTGGATCTTTAAATGCAACTAAATCATTGGTTGAGAAACTTGCTATATTTCAAACGATTCGAATTTTATTAAATATTTTCGCTTAATTATTATGTTTTTTTTTTAATATTAGGGCGCTCCCTCTAATATTCGTATTTACATATCTCCCTTTCGAGCCATCTTTGAACGCATACTAAGGAGGCCTTAAGTCTGATTGCATTATGATCAGCGCTAATAAATATAATAGATGCTCTTATATTTTCTGGAACTTGTTAATGGTTGTATCTGAAGCGAGTTGGCTTTAAACTCTAATGAAGTCTCGTACTTAAGTATTTAATGATCTGTATATGTGCTTGTTCAAGGCCGTGTGTCCGCTTATATAGGCCGTCCGTGGTATATTATTCGGTAAAAAGCGGGAGGGCGAGCCACTAATTAGTAAACTGTGAGTTGCATGTCCAATATGAGATCTATGATGACCTCAGTTTGTAGATAAAGATGCCGTATTAGGTGAGAGAAATAAACATAATAAAATAGAAGTGACAAGCCAAGTCAAGACCTCGCTAAAAGTAATAAAAATTATAATATTCTTCGTTTGAATAGTGACAGAAAAAAAATCGTTCAGATTCCCTAAAAATTGCGTATTTGCTGTGTCACCCCGGAGGAACAAAAGTTCCTCTCCGCACCTCAAGAGCACCAAATACGAACTCTGGCGATCATCGACACCTGGTCGACCAGCTAGGAAAGCTATACACGCAATATCGCGCACGAAACATACAACGGGCTCTCAGCCCGAATCGTAATTCTATCATTCTACGGAATGTCACACGCAAAACGCCTATCGTCGAGTACGACTAAGATATCGCGATTTTGGACAGTTCTTAAAAAAAAAATCCCAAAATAAAATTTTTAAACAACCCGCAACCTTTGGCTTGCTATCCGAGAGCCTCACCTCTCGACAGTCGGCAGTTTAAAAGTTTAATGTTACCTAAAGCTTAACTCAATTTAACACCAGATAATATATAACATTTCAAATTTACTTAGGTGTTATCATTAGTAAGTGTTTTGTACTTAATTCAGGAAACAGACTTTGACTGATTTGTCTACGGTGTCTCCACGGCCAAACAATCACACATTGTTCACGCGGAATAAAGCAATAATGCACAAAAGATTTCGTTATTTGGTGTTTTTTCTGGTTTATAGGTCGTACTCGTTTCTGCTTAATTTCCGGTTCAAATCCCGGCGTGCGCAAGTAAATTTTATTTGATTACTTTGTGTTATTTCACAATTTACTAATTAAAAATAATATATAGTATATTTGCGGAACGTTGAAATGGAAGATACTCTCCGTATCGCCCTGGTGTAAGACCACCATTTAGAATTGATGCCTTGCTTGAAATGTCTTTGGCCGTGTTTGTTGACCAGGTCTGAATAGCCAAGTACTTTCCCACCTTCATCTTACCATCTCCTTCCCCTCCCCACTACCTTCAGCCTCACAACTACCCCAATAGGGGATGTCATAGTCTCACTGGCAGATGGGAGGAGTTGGGACTCTTGAGCGGAATTGAAACAAATCATTGTCATGAAAGAAGTATTGTGTAGTACCTAATTTTGGAAGACTTATCAAACCTACAGTGAAAATCAGTATGCTTGTTTATCTTTATAAAAGGTAATTTTAGTATAGGTATGTGTGCCCTATACATAGACTCAAAAACCCGATTTCGCTAAATATTTCAAAGTGATTCTTGTTAGTGCCAGGAGTATTTAGACCGTTTTTTTTTTACATTAACTCCACACAAGACGCCCTGAGGAAAATAATATCCTTATCAATATGTTATCATTGGGGATGATGTGTACAGGGTCTTTTTGAGGAGAAGGAAGAGTGCAGATGGGTCTTAGAGAGACACAAGAGGAAGGAAACACAGAAGTGGGCAAACCGTTTCATAGCCGAGCTGTTGAACTCAAGAACGAATCGTAGAAAAGACCCGTTCTCTTGTCACAAATAATCTAGTCTCCTTCAACGGAAGCAATCTTCCGAACAGGCCTTCCATTGATATGCTTGGTATAACTATAAGTGACCAGCTCAGGTACGGGGGCTCCATCGAAGCCAGAGTAAAGTTGGCCTCTCAGAAGCTGGGCGTACTGTACAGGTCCCGCAGATACTTTAATAATACACAACTGCTGACCCTGTACAAATCGCTAGTGCGCCCTACTGTCGAATTTGGCAGCCATCTCTGGTCCGGAGCCCCTAAATACCTGAAAAAAACCCTAGACTCTGTGCAAAAACGGGCGGTCCGTTTGATAGATTCCCCAATCTTAACAAACGGACTGCAATCTTTAGAGCACAGGCGTCAGGTAGGTATGCTGTCCTTGTTCTATCGGTATTACAATGGAAGATGCTCTGAGGAACTAGCGTCATTGATCCCTTCGGCACCGGTGCGTAGTCGGGATACACGCCAAACGCGTGCCCAACATTTGTACACAGTTGACACTTGTCACATGAGAACGGGTCGCTTCTACGATTCGTTCTTAAGTTCAACAGCTCGGCTGTGGAACGAACTGTCGGCCTCTGTGTTTCCTCCCTCCTACAACATGGGACTCTTCAAGACCCATGTTCACTCCTTCCTCTCCACAAAAAGACCCTCCACACAGCATCCCCAAAGATGACATAGGCCCTGAGGGAAATTATTTTCTTCAGGGCCTCCTGTGTGGAGTTAATATAAAAATAAAAAAAATGTCAATCGTGAACAAATGTTTTCCCGACACTAGTTCTTCGGAGCATCTTTCTCTGGAATACCGGTTGAACAAGGACAGCATTCCCACCTTATTGCATTTCTCTAAAGATTGCAATTCGTTTATTAAGATGGGGGAATCTATTATTATATAGTCAAGGATTTTGTTTGGTATTGAACTGTAGAAGAAGTCGTAAAAGACATGATATTTCCAAAAATTAACTAGTTCTCAGTTACAAACCTATGCAAATAAATAAAAAGATTTAGGTCCGATTACAAAACACAATAATTCGTTATATTATTGTGGTTTTTAGCGTTTAGTTTTGGTGTAGCCGTTTAGTACCTATATAAACAAACACTTCACAACACTCTACACATTTGCCCTCATAATAGGCACTGTAACGCTGCCCGAAAGGTTTATTTAAGAAGGAGGAAGCGCAACACTGCATGATACCCAAAACATTTATTTTGCCATGAAAACCTAAGCAACGCAACATATTACTAATCTCAATGTTGACTTACACCAAAACTTAACTAATTATGTTAGTAAAAGTACACATTAATATAATTTATCCGAGGTAGAATTCAAGAACTTAGAGAGGTACGTACAAGTAAAAACTACAAATAAGTTTATAAAATGAAAAAATTTTCTAGTAAAAAAGTTAAAAGTCCATAGTTTTGTATGGAAACAAATGTAATGAATAATATCTTTGTGTGAAAAAAAACAATGGAATGTACATGGTTTTCCAATAAGAGGTGTTATTTTGATAATAAATCGTAAAAGATCAATGGTTTCGTTGCTTGTGTGGCACGTAGCGCCGTCTTGTTGAAAGTAAACGTTCTCCAGATCAATACTATCCAATTCCGGCCATAAAAAAATATTAATCATCTCTCGATAGCACAATCCATTCACCGTAACTGTTGCTCCAGCCTCATTTTCAAAAAATGTAAAGTCCAATGACTCCACTGGACCATAAACCGCACCAAACAGTCACACGTTGAAGATAAAGAGGCTTTTCAACAATAACTCTTGGGTTTTCCGAGCCCCAGATGCGACAATTTTGCTTTTTGATGAAGCCACCGAGGTGGAAATGGGCCTCATCACTCATGATGAATTGCATTTTATTCACTCAAGTGAACTTGAATAATTTCAATGCGTTGTTGAAGCGTGTATAGTTCCATTTTTATTATTGGCATAGTTTCTACTTGTCAAATGTCAAAAAATGACAGCTTCAAAAGTAACATCTACCGAAATAGCGGGCTATTCAAAATAACACCTCTTATTGGAAAACTCTGTATAAAAAGGTTATTTATATTTTAAACTTCTACGTTGTGTAGAACAAGCTCACAAAGTTAGTGCACTTTACCCCCGGACAATCCTGTATATAATTTTGAAACATTGATAAATCCAAGTATTTAAAATTGCTGCCTCATCAATTTAAGCAAAATCAAGATACTAGCACTAAAACGTGAACAAAACACAGAACATCAAATAAAACAATTTTCCCATGGTAATTATAATTTTTTAATCCAAATCATAAAGCATTATTCGTAGGTACAATACAATTACGTTTGATTTAATTATTGAACTCGGAGGAGCAAAGACATCAAATACACTGGAAACTAATTATTTGCAGAAAATGTTTTTGCTGTACTTCACAGATCTACATATTTTCGTTCGGCATTTATCGATGGATGGATGCAGCAAAATGGAGATTTAAAACCTCGAGGAAAAATTTAAACACAACATGCCATATACAATATATACACGGTGTTTTGAAATTGGTAGTATAAACGGCAAACTGTTGAATCTACATATTTCACGATCAAATTTTGATCTGAGAATTCCCATTTTTTCGGCAACTAAAGGATTTAAAAAAAAAATAAAGCTAGATCAACGCTACAACGCATTTCAAAATAAACAAAAGCTAATATTAACCCCCTAGCAAGCGAATAAAAAAAAATTATACCACAAAAATCTCTCTCTCTGGTTTCAATCCTGGGATTGGTTTGCAGCAATTTCATCTAATCTCCTCTTCCATTCTTCCTTGTCTTGTGCGGCTCTTTTGACTTCTGCATATGATGAGCAGCGCACGTCCACCAGCAAGTCCTCCAGGTACTCTCGGCGTGGGCGTCCCCTAGAGTTGGTCCCCTCGGTCATACCCTCCATTATGACATGCAAGAGGCCTTCTTGTCGTATAACATGGCCGATCCATCTTGCACGCCTTTCGGACAAGGTCCTGAGCAGGTGCCTTCCTCCTTCGATTCTTTGGAGAACCTCCTCATTTGTAATATGGTCTCTCCAGGAAATTCCTAACAGTCTTCTATAGGACCACATGTCAAAAGCCTCTAGTCTCCGTTTATCTCTTTCGGATAGGCACCATGTTTCGCAGCCGTACATCAAGATACTCCATACATAGGTCTTGATGTGGAGTATTCTCAGTTTTAGGTCTATATTATTTGATTCTATTATTTATATTATATTGTCTATATTATTTCACAAAAATATACGACATCAAATGTGCTATAGGATCAGCAGTTTCCCGCTTGTACTATGAGTTTTCAGACACGGTGTATTTTTTCAAATTATTTATTTGTTACCAAACAGAGTACTAATATTCATGTAGGACTTTTGTGTAAAGATAACACAAAACCTATCAAATATTTGTTTTATTCTCAGGGTGTGAACAGGCAATCTCCGGGTACAACAACAAGCATCTTACAACCTTAGAAGTAATATTTTGGCTTTTTGCACACTCTTCTAGAATGTTGGCTCAACTCAGAGTATGAATGATCCATCACGTGCAGTCACAACAACCAACAAAATACACCCCACTCGCCCACAAAGCCAGTCACAGTTTAACCGACAATTAAAAATTCTCCATACTATATACCTAATTGCAAACTAAAATTAATTAAAACTGAATTTATCTTGCCAGTGTAGCGCAAACAAAATCATTTAGAATAAATTTATATTCAAGTAGGGTGACCGTGAAGCTATTGCCAATATGTGTCTAAAGCATTCACCAAAAAAAAGAAGAAAAAAAATTAATTTACGTGTTCATTTTAATTGCGGTCATTATGGATGATTGGGTATTTATTGTCCTTTACATAATTATTGCTTTACAGCTGTCGCAAGAACCTTCTAAAACATGTTAGTAACTACCAGTGCTAGGTTGTGGTTTATTTCATCGGGGGTCAATCGGAGATAAAAAGAGGGAGAAAAAAATTAAATCAGATATTTGAACAAACCCTATGTTGGTCTTTTGATGTTATATATATTTTTTCTCTAGATCTAAAGGAATCTCATCATATCAATATACCAGAGATTAGCAACCAAGCAATAACATAAAATTCGGCGATGCAACGTCTGTGGCTAAAGAATAGATTGTCGTAGATAACAAAAATAGTCTTAAATATCAGAATCACAATTTACACTAGAAAATGATTTTTTTATATAAAATAGTAACGTCTTCTGAATTGACTTATTTAATAACTACATAAAACAGGATGGTCACAGAAAAAATCTGTTGAAAACTCGCAAAATTTAATCCAATTTATCTCAATCGCAGCGCACACGGTGACCTACTAAAAACGCAAGGTTTGGTTTATGTCGATCATTACAACAAAGGTCCCTTAGTAGCTGAAATTCATGGGATTCACGCACAAAAATAAGATTCATTTGAAATTTTATGAACTGTTCAAATTCTGTGAAACCACTGCCTCTTGGTGTCCAAAGTACCGGTTTGATTAAAAAAAATCAGTGTGAACCAAATATATTATAATACAAGGTGTGAACATATTTGTACTGAATTCAAATTCAGACTAACTGACTCTGACTACTTCGTAATGAAGGCCATTACCGAACAGGTGATAGTACAAGCAAGTATCCACCTCAGCACTTGAAGCTTTCGCGCCAATAGATCATCAATAAAAATATGAACTTTAAAAATTTAAAGAATATTTAGATTTAGGAGACTGAAAACTTTGGATCTCTGGGATTAAAACGTGCGAAACATTACAAAACGACCCGAATTGTAAATAACCCTCGCTTTGGAACATTGGATGGATTGAAAGCGATTATCGTAATTTTAACATGTCTATTACTAACTTGGTATCTGATGACATTTTTATTTTTAAAATCATCAATTCCCTCATTGACAGCCTGCATTCTAGTAATTGATTTCATTTCATGTTCCTAATAAACGATCTGAAAATATGTTTCACTGACTCAGTAACGTCAATAAAAATTCGTCTATAAACTCCCTTATACCATTCATACACAGCTTAGGTAACCAATAAGAAAGAAGCAGCAGATATTTTAAATAACGCCGATAGAACTTAAAAAACAAGCATTTAACATGTTTTTTGAAAAGAGTTATTTGTTAACATTTTGTTTGCTGTAGCCCGATTGTAAAATTTAGCTATCATATTAGTATGTTTACACTGTTTAATTGTTCTGTAATCCTTTTTTTGAAAAAAAAAATTTAAATTATTCTGTTAATAAAGTTTTTTGCACCCTAAATCATTATCTATATTTTTTAAATTTGTTTAGTTTAATTCATTATTTTAATATTACATTTAATTACAGTAATGACGGATAGCCCATCTCACTTGGTAATGGCAATTTACAGAGTGGTTGTAAGCCAAGTTTTTGTTTACACAATATTATGAAAATTACAGATAAAATAAAAACTTTTTTTTTAAATTTAAAATTCGAGTATGAATGCAGAAGATTAAGAAGAAGCGAATATAATTTGTATAAATAAAAATGTCAAAGTTCGTTTGTTCAAAATCTTATATACGAATACGATTGTGTTTTTATATACAGATGTCACACAAACGCCACCTGTGTGTGTGTAAAAACATGTTTTTTTTAAAACAGCGTCATCTGTTGGACATAAAAGCAATACTCGCTATTGTTTCTCTATCTGCACAGACACACTGAGCCACAGCAAGGCGTGTCTGGATATAGCTAATAAATAAATAAACTTTAAAATATTAAAATTCCCAAGTATTTCTTACTACACATGGTCACCCACCAAATCAGTCTAATTTGTATTTTAACTTAGTTTTGTACAAAAGAATATATTGTAAGGTGAATTCGGACTTCTAGCTCTAGTTAAACAACGTTCATTGTTCTTCATCTTGCCCCTTAACCATCAATTAGCCGAGTCTACTGGGCATGGGGTCTTTGTTCGAGCCAGTGGGTGGTAGGATGCTATTATTTTATCGCTTTTTGGTTGATTCAGTGAGTTTGACCGGTTATTCTTACTTTTTTTATATGTGTGTAGTAATAGGTATACTCCCATGTAAGTTTAAATTAGCAGTTTTAATAATTAAGTTATGCGAAATTTGCTTAGGTACGTTAAAAGCCTATTTGTTTTGAGCGTAATAAAGTATGTTCGGTCCAGTAGCGTAACGACAAACTCTTGGGCTTTCGGGCTAATTTGTGGACGACTTATTTTTGTAGTTTTGACGTGTTATATCGCACATCTGTGAGTCAACATAATACGTAAAACTGGGATAAAAGACTTAAATTTTTTTGCATGTTTACTGTGATATGTGTTTTAAACAATGACGTTATGAATATCTAACACAGGCCCGTTAAAAATCAAGTGATATTCTGATTTCTTGAGAATATTTTTTGCTAAAAGTTTTAAAGGAAGGTTTTACTTCATCGCTTGTATGAATTCTTTACACAATCAGTTCCAAGTTTGAAAATTATACTTACATTCGAATTAAATGCAAGTTCCAGAGTTAACTGAACAAGAGTAAAAAACCGAAATTAGTATTTTTGATAAAGTTATTTAGTATTTAGAGCTGTGCCTACCGCCATGACATTTTAAATGAATTCAAGCAAATTAATTAAGTGCGACTGAAAAGACTTTTAGGACGGGTTGTTTCACAGAATTTGAACAATAAAATCATCAGATTTCAAGGTACACATTCATGTTCTGCGAAAGTCTTATTCAAGTTCTGTTACTTTCCAAGTACTGTGAAATAATCATCCCATTATTAAATAATATCAGAACTTGAATTGAGCTTTCACAGAGCTTGAATTATAACTTTGAAATTTAATGAATTTTTCAAATTCTTCGCCCTTCTCAAAAAAAAATTGTGTGATTCAAATACTTGTTGGGATTTTTTTTAATGTTCTTTAGTGGCACCCAAAAAACTCAGGCCTCTGAGAAGATGCTTACTGCCCGAGTGATCGAAACGCCACTCGTTTGTAATAAGTTATAGTTTTGAAGACCGTGTGAATTATAAAAGAGCAATGACTACTACGTCCAGTATTAGGTACCTACTCCTTGACTTATTCTCTAGAAAATTTTCGTTTGGTTAAGCATCATTACGGTTTGTTACCGTCATTTAATAAAGTTCAGATTGGAAGTCGTTGTCGCCAACGGAAAACATGGCAAGATCAAAATAATCAAGTACCTTAGAGTCAGAATAAAATAATTTTACGTAAATATGAAACGATATAGTATGATAAAGATATTAAAAGAAAAGTTATTCATATTAAAAAAAATAAAAATAATCTGGGCACGCCGTAATTTGAACCTGTGACCTCCAGATTCCTAGTCGAAAGTCTTTTCTGTTTGTGTTTAATTAAGCCTTTAATGTTTATTTTTGGTTCCCTAATGCATATTATAAAATTATTTCGCTGAAAATTTCAAAGTTTGTTCTTATTAGTGCCAGAAATATTTAGATAGTAGTTTGAACTGTAGAAGACGACGGAGACGCCCGAGGAAGACTTTATTAGAACCGCTAGAAGTGGACGTGTCTGTGCGCCCGAGGAAGGCCCAATTTTTCCTTTATGGGTTATTTTCACGAACTATGAATACCGTTAAAAATGTGTTTAAGGTTTAAAGCATTTCTTTCTTATTATGATCATTGTACTAAATATGTGTAACTTTTTAAGCATTGTTTCATAAATAAATCAGAAGAGTATGCATGGGACGATGTGTGTATGTGAAAGAAGCAAACAGTGTGTGCGAGTTGTTTGGCGGTCCATCATCTCTGCCCACACATGTGTGGAAACGGCGTGAAGGTTAGGTATTTAGTTGATGTAGATACATTCGACAGAGACATTATTTCCTTCTTTATAGTTAAGCATTTATCAAAATATATTGTTGACCGGGATTTAGTTGGAAACGCATCAATTAGTTAGTTCAATATCTCGGTTGGATAATTCTCACATGGTTATTCAAATTCAAAAAAAATATTTATTGCACAAGAGTACAAAGGGTTTAGCTTAGAGGTTACATCCTATTTCTTCCAGCTAACCCAATGTAAAATTTATTATGGAATATTTTTAACCAATGTTTAAAGGAGGGTTGGATGTCCTTAGATTGGAAAAGGGCTATGATCATGCCGTTATACAAAGGTAAATGGTCACGAATGGAATGTGGGAATATAGGGCTATTGATCTGCTAAGCTCAGTTGGCAAGCTCCATCGCGATTGTCGGCTTCATCACGATACAAACAACATTTTCCGCTTATTGTGACAGGAGTAGGAGATTTTCAAAGATTGGCACGTTATTCGTAATCAGGTAATATTAGTCTTTTTCATAAAAAAAAATAAAAAGTGTCAATGGGAGATTCTTTTTTTCCAACAGTAATGCATTATTTTAATAACATAAGTATGGGAAAAAGATAACATTTTCCTATGACAATTTAAATACCTTTACCATCAGAAAGGCTTGTAAAAACATCATTAACGTACATTAAAAATTAATTGAAACGACGACTTCACGCGATAAAGTTATTTTTATAACTTCATTCGAATCAAAGGGCAGAGGCCGATGAAATTTATCCGTTCTACAAAAAGCCAGATGATATTATCTCTTGGGAATCCTGATGATTAAGGATTATTAAGTGTCGAACGTAACCATCGGGCCACAGATCGATTGATATCAAAATGAAAAAGCGTGTAATAATGTTAGAGGATTGTAACCACACTCGTATTAAACAAGTTTTTTCACTTTATTAATCACATAAAAGTTTATTCTTCAAACAAATACAATTTTTTTTATGACCATTGAAGGCAGATTTCTCCACAATGTTAAAACATATTTTAATTTCTTTTTAGTTATAGATTATTAAGGTAAGTATATTTGAAAGTCTTCATCAGAAGGTTGTTACTCATAAGTATAACATATTATAATTTCGCTGTGCCGAATCCCTATAAACCTTTACAAAATTCCACTCTCATTCAAAACAAAAACAATAATATAACGGTTGAATCTCAAATGAAAAGCTGGAAACACAACATAGGGAGATCAGAAAATAGAAAATATACTGACACCAAATACAGACTGAAACCGAAATCATTCCACTGCACCAAAAAACAACATATAATTTCAAAGTTTATAATTTTTCAGAAAAGCACAACATAATATAATTATAATTTCTTCATAATATTATCCATACTACTAAATTTCAATAATATGTCTATTAATTCATCACCATAGGAGATCCCAGTGAGGAAAGCATTCCCTATATTTGGTACTAAAAAGGGAAGATAATAAAACATTCATTATTTATTAAAAAAAAAAACAAATATAAGATTCAGGCATTGCCAGACTTTTACTAAAACTATTCATTTTTACTACAAATTACAACCAACCATGACGTGAGGTGTCCTTTATGAAGCATAATGATGCGACAGTTACGTATGGGCGTTTTTTAAATTATTAAACAGTGGTCTCACTGGGGCGACAATATAATTAAAATAAAAACTACAATTTCGAAAATTTTCCTCCACGACACCGGCTAACTTCTAGTGAATATGACAATATCATGGGTGGGCAATCAGAAGTCACTAACTCAAAAATCCAGTTCTGAGATAATCACCGTTTTGTGTTTTTTTTTGTGAGCTTAAATAGGTATAAAATCTTAATTTTTGGAGATTTTTATTTTATTTTTAACTAGCTGTACCCTGTCGCGCGTTTCTGTGCCTCAGTCTATCTGTACAGATAGAGAAACAATAGAGGTTGTTTTTACGTCCAACAGATGGTATTTAAAAAGAAAGCATGGTATATAAAAAACCATCGCGTATTCGTAAAAAAAAAAAAAAAATAGAAAAAAAAAAAATAAATAAAAAAAAAACTTTGTATATAAATGGCACTTGTGCCGTAAATTCTAAATAAATAACTAAATATCAGCAGAACTTACGGAGATTTAAGATCTAAAAAAAGCGAACATTTACATTTTTATTTATACAGATTTTGCATCTAAAACTTAATAAAGTAATAAAGTTATTTTTTTTTATTTAACAAAACAAAAAGATTATTTTAACAAATATTTTCTATTACTATTTGGAAAGTAAATAGAGTTTGTGATAGCTTGCAGGCAAGAAGTAAAATTTATATAAAATTACCTTGATCTCCCTAAGTGAAGTTTGTTTGTCAAAGATGTCACTAAATATTGGTTAGGTTAGATTTTAAAATGACATTCATATCCCAATTTTTGTCGAAAATAAAGTGTGATTTCTGCTTACAGGCATAATTAAATAAGAGTTTGAGAATAATTTGTCAGCGTTGGGTTTTGAACACATGATTACTGGATCTAGTGCAAAAGATCGTAATGCTCTGAAATGAAATTCATGACTATGATATGATGCTTTATTAACCATTATTGCTGACTCTATGAATATATTTTGTTTGTAATTTTTATAGTTTCTTCACAAACAACATTCTGCAATAGAGGGGCTGCCATTTCTAATCTTGAAAAAAAATAATTTCTAAAATAAAAAAAGTTATATCTACAACCCATTTAAATTAAACACGCGTAACTGTAATGTACTATTTAATTATCTTTTTAGTAAGTAATACACATAACATCAGGAATATTCTTTGGTTCGTCAAAGATTACAAGTACTTTATTATCATAAGATTACTACAATATATGTCTTGCAGGACATACGTCCGTTTTGTCAGAGACTCTCAGTTATTCTAACGAGTAAAGTAACTGTAGGTGAGCTGGCTACCCAGGGATTGGCTAGCATCGGCTGTACTCGTAACCATTTGGGTACAACCGACATGCTATCACTGTCAGATGGCTTTAGTAAAACCATCTATGGAAATACCTTAAAACTACACAAACGGGATACTAATAACATAGATCTATACACTCTACCAACAACTGGTAGCAGTATCGAAAATAGAACCAAATAACAACACTACACACAACATAACACTTTAACAGGTAAAATAGGAAACAAACATCTGTGTTATAATACGACAAGACAATAAAATTAAAACAGTGTTCGTTACCTTATAAATAGTCGCCTCCTTTCCGATAATGAGTCATATATCTTTCTTTACAAAGTACAAACAGATGTGTCTACACCACGATAAAATCGTTCAGAAGGGGTAGCCTGTGGGGTAGCGCGGAAGCCTTTGGGCCGGGGTGTAAATTACAGGGTGGGAGGGGGTGCATTAGGAAGTCAGGGGGTGGTTTCTTGCTTGTTTAATGTTTACACTAGACTTAAGAATTTGAAGGTAGTTGCCTATCTACTACATGTATTGAAAATTGGAACTGAGGTAGAAAACCATGTTAATTTTTTTTTAAATACAATTTTTGTATCCCAACTGCTCCCAACTTTAGGAGTTAGTAGGGCTATGGTATCTTTATTTGGGTATGTTGTGTGGTTGAAAGGAATGGGGAGGAGACGGAGTTGGGGAAGAGAAAGGCTGAAAAGTACCTTCCTTGTTCTTTAGATCTGGTCAACAAACACGCAACATTTCCACTCTGAATGGTGGTCTTTCACTGCATGTTAATTTGTTTTTATTTTTATATTAATTTTTTTGAATAACTCAATGAGTACAACCCTAAATTGTACAACCTCAAAAATCAGGAAACGGCCTCTGTGGTCGAGGGATAATGCTCTCGAGCAAATCGAAGGTCGCGGGTTCAAATTGCGGCGTGCGCAAGTGCGGCACCTTTATTTGATAAATTTTAGTTATTTCACAATTAATTAATTAAAAGAAATACAGACTATAATTTCTGCACGTTCCAGAGTGGAAGATACTCTCAGTATCGCCCTGGTGTAAGACCACCATTCATAATTGAAACGTTGCTTGAAATGGCTTTAGCCGTGTTTGGTGACCAGATCTGAATATCCAGGTACTCCCCCACCTTTCAATTCTTCCCTATCGCCTTCACCTCCCCACATTACCTTCTGCCTCACAACATACCAAAATTGGGGATGCCATAGTCTCACTGGCTCCAGACAGCTTTGAACAATTGGGACTCTTGGGCGGAATTCACATAAAACAAAAACAAACAGATTCGATCGCGTTGGAATTGAACCCAGGACTTCAACCTTGTCAGGGCTTTGCTCGCTAATGTTTTCTTCAATGATTATTTTTTTCTATTTGATTTTTTTTATTCACAGCCGAGATCTTAAACGTTCAGCGATCTTCAAATGTGACAATTGGCAATGGGGTACCTTCCTACTTAAAAATGAATAGTTACTACACTTATTACAAAAAGCTAGTCTAAACTTTATCACCTGCTGCCATTGCCATAGCAATATTTTTGTTTGCTCTCATTAGGCTTAGCTCAGCGGCGTAGTAACAAGCAGCAAACGATGCGACATTTTCTTGCATAGCATCGCGCGATAGTTCAGTATAGTATAGTATAGTGCCAGTGGCGTACTGCATTTCCCCTTTCCACGGGGCGGGGGTGCTTAAGCACCGGTACGCCCCTGTGTGCTTAAGATAAAGGTTATTTAATGTATTGAAAGGCACACGGCGGCATTAAGGGATCAGAAAATAGTTGTATGGTGTAAGAATGTTATACAAATATGTTTATTGGAGACTGTGAATATGGCGGATGAGGAAACAGGAACTAAGTGAAAGCCTTCGCTAAAACTATTTTTTGTTCGCAGTGTTTGTCAAAAATTATGCAAATTCTATAGTAGTATTTTTAAGATGACGGCCTTTAAGATGGGTGTTCAAATCACAGCGTGCACAGTAAATTTTATTTGAGTAATTAGTTTCATTTCACAATTTATTAATGGAAAATAAAATATAGTGTATTTGCGGAACGTTCCAGAGTAGTAGATACTTTCGTATCGTCCTGGAGAAAGATCACCATTCAGATGTGGCTTTAGAAGTGTTTAGTAACCAGAGTTGAATAGCCATACTTTCCCACCTTCTTCTTTCCCATCATCTTTCCCTCCACATTAACTTCATTCTCACAACATACCCCAAGCGAGGATGATATAGTCTCACTGATTCCAGTCGGTTGGACTCAGTTAGGACTCTTTCGCGATATTCGCATTCAAACAATAATGTTTTCATCTTTTTTTATGTGAATACCGCACAATTGTCTCAATCGGACGGAGGCAATGGAATTAAGGCATCATCAATTGGCGTATGTTGTGGGACTGAATGGAGAGCGAAGAGAAGTAAATTGCTATCAAAAATTCATAAGAGAAACCAAAAGGCATCGAACCTATGCCTCAACCCGTTATAGTGTATGTTAATTAAACCCCAATATAAAAAAAATTATTGTTTCAAAATTCTTCCAGTGTCTGAATCATTTTTGTTTCAGCTACAAATTAACATTTACCATCAGTTCACTAAGATCTCCGTGCATCCCAGACTGGGGACTGGGGGCTGGGGTATCTAGTACCCTCCCCTAGTGGCAGGAATTCATTGTTCAAGATTCGCGATGTTAACCCTAAAGGAGATAAATCTTCCAAACGGAAACCATTTGGCGCCCTTTCGCCGAAGGGCGGGAGGGATGATCAGCTCCCGCGCAACTAAAGGGTTGAATTATTATAGAATAATAATTATTGCAAAAAAAATGTCTTCGCTGTGAATTCGATACGGCGTATATCGTATAACTAAGTAACTAACCGTCACGCAGCCAGGGGTAGGCAGAAATGATTGTCTGCCTCACATCTCTGTTTTTGTACACGCCCTTGCATTATTCACATTCATACACCCTCTTATATTATTCTGACACTTGCACGGTCCGACTTAAGTTATTGATCGGTAGTCCACGATTTCTTCTGCCATTCACTTCCACGTCATGCATTCTCCTTACGCGTGTTTCTTTGTGCTTTCACATACCCAAATGAACTTCCATTTAGTAATACTATCCACTACGGTCACTACTATATCACGGTCGGAGGTTTTACCAAACATACGCCTCGAAGATTTCATTTCTACAGTAAGCAGTCATTCTGTTGGCTAAATAAAGACTAAGCGTACGAAGACATAATAAACCAAAAACGAATCACGATAATTTTCGATCGTATTATAGTAGTGAAATTTTATATTTTTATAAGTTAGATAGTTTACATTGGTAATGTGGCCAAGATATTAGAGCTTTATTTATTTTATTTCTATGAACATTTAGTTCGAACTATTAATCAAGCGATATACGCTTTGAGGATGTGCCCAAAGATTCACAGAATTGGAAGAGTACCATAATGACTTTTTCAATTTAAGATGATTTAGGTATATTGCTTACCTACAACTTACAATGTAAATTACCCGCAAACTTCGCTCAACATGAAACTATTAATATGTATAACTAACCAGATTACATTAAGCCACGGCCTCGATTCTCAACGAAGTCATTCCACTCGAACAACGAGTGGTTCGACCCACTCGTTGTTCGAGTGGAATGTCTTGTGACGGTTGGCGCATGTAATTATGTACCTTCGACGAGACTCAAGAATAAGAATGCCGACCATTATAATGTACTTTCAACGGCGATTGCGAGCAGTCTTTATTGGAGAATCGATACCCTGATTATCCTACCCCTATTCAATCTGACAAAGTTGTCTCTTATAATATGTAATTTCAAGTAATAAAATGCTAAGACTAGTGGAGATTTGCATGGTTTTATACTATATTCATAAATTACCCGATATTTTAGTCAGTGAAAGATCTCAGGTGAATTGCTTCATACATATCTACATATTAAGAACTGCTTGAATAACTGATAAATACAGATACCTTAGTATAATGGTAGTTCTTCCTACGTACTATCTGTTGAAGTAATTCCTAATTTCAACGCTAAAATCACCCCCACCAATAAATTAGACACAATACACGCTCATATTGTAAATACTAAAATACAAAGCAACATTGCACAGTGCCCATTAAAAACAATAGTACATACTACACAAGGAATCACAAATCACCACCGACCCCTTTCTCATTCCCCATCTGCCTAATGCACCTCCTTACAACCTACAGCCTCCATATCCCCGCCCCAACAACCCCCAGTCTTCCTTGTTCCACCGTATGCTAATATCGGAAATATTTGGGGGAGGGTCATGGTTAATGGTTGATCAGTTTTTGGAAAAATTAAAAATACAATATCCTTCTATAATTGGCACACACGTTTAATAACTGATTTGATCAATGAGTAAAAATCTGTTTGTTTGACAGATATAGGTAAAGAAAAAACTCACACCGCGAGCTCTATATCATTTGCACAGCTTTTTATTTATTTATTAACGCCCTAATGGGCTTTTACAAAAATAGGTAACAAATAATACAGTTGTGTTAGGTAGATAGTTTACAATAAATAATGATTTATGATTATGTTACAGTAAATTAAAATTAATAGTGTGGATTACGGAAAGCAAAATAGGTATTAAGAAACATAGAAATATAAAAATAAAAGTGTATTCACTACGGAATCGTGAATTCATACATCTCAGTAAAGTAATTAAAATGATTTCGTTTTATAACTAATACGGAATCTTTAAAAATGCTTACAATATTCCCAAATTTATTGCCAAAATGATGTAGTCTATTTATAGGTGTACGAGCCTCATAGTTGGTTTTAAAGTTGTCACAGAAAAATGTTGCACTTTGCCTCGTATTTCTAGTCGGTACGGAAAATTTTATTTTGTCAAATTTCAGGGTTGTCAATGCAATTATTAATAATTTTATTTAATAGTACAAGGTCAGAGATGATCCGCCGATCTGACAGCGTTATTAGGTTAAGTTGTTTCATCAAAAGGTCATAGTTAATATTTTGAATTGGAATATTCAGTTTAAAGTTAATAAATCTTAGAAATTTGTGCTGCACCCTTTCAATATTGTCAGAATGCGTTTTATACAATGGGGACCAAATAGGCGAATTATACTCTACCTGGCATCTTACTAAAGAAGTGTACAATGTTTTCAAACATTCAAGTGACTTGAAATCACTCGCCGTTCTGCATATGAAACCAAGCATTTTTATAGCTCTCTTTGTTATATCATTTACATGCAGAGTGAATGTTAACTTTTCATCAAATATAACACCTAGTTCCACCAAGTCCCTGATCTGAGCGACTGATGTCAATAGTACATTATTTAAAGAGTATTCATAAGTAACATGACTTTGGATTTTACGAAAACGAATAACTTTGCACTTTTGAATATTAAGAAATAATGAGTTGATCACACACCAATGATACAATTTATCCAAATTAGATTGTAAAATATGGTAATCCTCTATACTACGTATCATTCTATATATTTTCAAATCATCAGTGAAGAGCAGAACTTGTACATCTATATACACTAACAATGTCATTTTTGTAACAAATAATTTCTAAGAAGGTGTTGTGCAAATATTCTGGTACGAAAATTAACCTTGGGCGAGTTTTTAGTGAATATTTACTCATCTTTAGAGTTTTTAGGTCCACTAAAAATCATCTTTGGCATTCCATAATGATTGTCCAGAGAATGTCTCCGATAACCTTTAATTTCAGGGGAACTGTTTGGATGTAGAAATTGTTCATTCATAGTCGTTTGCGATGTTTATTTTACGTCTAGTATGTAAAAACTAGCGCAGATCCGTAAAAAATTACGGGATATTACAATGGGGTTTGTGAATCTGGAATCATTTCCTTTCAGAATAATAAATAAACCTTTAAATTTTTAGTATACTTGAAAAATTGCAACATCTATCATATGATATTTTAAAATACAAGACACGTTATATTTATACTAATAATACAAACAAATTAGGGACCGCCATTATGAAAAGGATAGCCATTCGAAGAATATGTATTTAAATGGAGTGCTAAAGTATGTTGTTTGGTCTAGGTTCAGTTAATCCGCGAGCATTGCCTCAGAAACATATCTCCACTCTTTTAATTCATGTAAGCATCTGTTAAGCATTTGAAAAAAATAAATACTTATTTCGAATAAAAAATAATTATGTCACCTTTTTTTAGTTAGTTATTTATTAAGTTAAAAGAAATACATATTTCGCTTTGTTAACTTAAGTGAACATTGATTAAAACAAAAATAATATATATATTAATAATTATGGATTACTACCTAAGTAACATATTTTTCTTAAGTAAGAGCATTTTGGTTTTGCTCATTGATCTTGAGGGCAAACAGTTTTTTCTTAAAAATATTTATTCTATTTACGGTTGTCAGGCCATCAGGAAGGAGATTATATATGTGTACACCCTCATGGCCTATGTTTCTTTTACCACACTCTGTCTTTGCTGAATTTGTGTATAATTTATTATGTTGTCTTGTGTGGTGGTCATGTACTTGTGATGTTTTCATAAATGAAGTATTTATGTGTATGAGGCCATTTTGGATTTTGTGAATTAATAGGCATATGTTGTATTCGTACAGTTTTCTAATTTTAAGTAAGTTAGTTTCTTGGTATACTCTTTTGGTGGGGGTATCTGGTCTATAGTTAAAAAGTTTTTTTATAATTTTATTTTGTATTATTTGAATTTCGTTTAGATATGTGATGTTTGTGTTTCACCATATTTCTATGAGATAATTTAGATGGGATTTAATTAAACTAAAGTATAATCCCCTCTTTACTTGTATTGGTAGAAGATGGGCTATTCTACCAAATACACCAATAAGTGGGATAATTTTTTCTTTTACTTTTTGTATGTGGTGTTTAAAAGATAAGTGTTTATCGATATGAAGTCCCAGGTATTTTTCACTATATGAAATTTGTAGGTTATTAACCTATTTTATCGCTTGTGAGAACTTGAATAATGTTACGTATTACGCAGGAATATTTCACATTACTTACTTACGCATGCACTAAAAACCGAAATTAGTATGGTTGGTAAATATTTACGTGCACTTCTGAAATAGATCGACACGTCGCCAAGTATCGTATACACGGAAAAACATGAGTACCTATTGCTAATATTTATTAAAAAATCACTTCAAATTATTGGTAATCCGGTCAAAGATTTATGCCGTTTCGAAAGTGTGTTAATGCACCTGCAATTTGCTTTGTTAATATGCATTGACAAAATGCTGTAATATTAGGTTTTTATGAACACGTGTTCAGACATCGTGATAATGCGTTCGTATTTTACTTAGCAGTTTATTAAGAAGACTATATATCCAGTTTTATTTATATATTTATTTATTCATTTTCGGGAAATCGACAGTTTACATTTAATCAGTTTGTACATAAGTATTATATATTAAAATAAAACCAATTATGAATTTCCTCCTTGTGACTTTACCTCTACCGAGCATAATATAGAATAAATAAATTGAATTAAAAAATGTATACAAAACAAATGATTATATAAAACGAAAAATTTACAAAACAATACATTTATAGCCATGGAGAGAGGTTATTGATATAAATCAAATCATAATAGAGATATAAACAATAGAGACATAAACATTATTCACAAACCATCGGAGAAATATTCTTTTATGGACCTCTTGTATTTAGTAAATTCGCAACTGAAAATAGAAGATTTGTAGAAATGAGGTACCTAGACATTTTTGGTATATTTTTTAATGTCTTTTTCTCAAACATATATAATTAAAAACAAGAAGAATATATTTTAAATTGTACAAGTTATACCTAGTTTACTTAAAAATACAAACAAAAGTATGGAATACTTCGTTTCAAAAATATTATACAACTTCAAACTGATAACAATGTAATTTTTGCACGCTTAACTAATAATTTGGCCACCTACCCTATCTTTGAGTTTATTATGTCATTGACGTTATTGTTCGTGTATACAATAATATCGTCTACTAAGTGTCAAGTGTCTCACAATACCTTGCATATGTGTAAGTGCGTAATATCGTAAATGTATTTGTTTGTACCGAATCCAGGCGCGCCATATCCTCGTGTGCGATATGAACAGCGCACACGGGCGGCAGAAATGAGTGGTCTCTTAAATTTGTGTCTCTCCTGTTAATCGATTTGGAGTTCTTTATGACTATTTAGTACAAGAAAAAAATTAGAAGTTTTATTTATTTATTTATTTATTTATTTATTGGTAAAGGTAAGAGACAAACAGCTTATACATAAAAAATAAATATAAATATATACATGTTAAATACAGTCAAGCCAAAAAAGATAATATAATCTTGATAACATAATATAAATTAGATCCTTGAGGCGAATAATTGACTAGAGCATTACGTATAACCGAATTACAGACGAGGACGTTCTGCGTGAACAGTATAAAAACTGGGCAGGTATCGTTGACATTAGGATGTCTATTTAAAAAAAAAATTACACAAAATAATTTTACATATTTTAAAACATTATTTAATAATGTGTGGCCTCTCTGGCCATCATTACATTTTATGAAATAAAATACAATAGTAAAAGAAGAATTAAAAAAAATAAGAAAAATCGGCAAACATTATGATGTACGGTTGTATAGTATAATGAAGTGCGTATTGTAATGGTTCGTACACATCTTTTATTTTGGGTTAATTTTTTTTTAATATTGCCTATTTTGTTCTTTAATCTTGAAATGTTTTTTGTTTCCCTTATTATTTGTATCAAGTGAAGATTTTTAAATGCTTTTATTGTCTGGTATTTGTGGTGTCTTTGTCCAAAGCCCTTGATTCATCTGAAGGTATAGGATACGCATATGGTCTCCATGGTCGAGGGGTAAGGATCACGACTAGCAAGCTGGGTATTGTGGGTTCAAATCCCGACGTGAGCAAGTAAATTTTATTGGAGTTATTTGTATTATTTCACCATTTACTCATTATAGTATATATAGTTCCAGAATGGACGATCCTCTCATTATTGCCCTGGTGTAAGACCACCTTTTAGAATTGAAACGTTGCTTGAAATGGATATGGCCGTGTTTAGTGATCAGACCTAGTAGTCAGGTACTTCCCCACCTTCCTCTTAACAATAAACTTCCCTCCCTAATTCCTTCAGCCTCACAGCATTCCCCAATTGGGGATGTTATATTCTTACTGCCTCCAGACGTTTGGGAGCAGTTGAGACTCTTATGCGGTTTCACTTAAAAAAGACCATAAATATATATTTTATAAGTAGGCTTTTTCTAACTGAGACCCCTATTGGCGCCCCTGGCAGTATTCGAGTATTATATTCGTGAGGCTTGCGAGACTTGTAAGTTACGCCGTGTGACTCTTGTAATGGTAACTGCAATTGCGCAGAGATAAAACCGAAGAAATGACATTTTAATGAGCACCATCCGCCCGAAGCCTTGTCGCACCAGATTTTGACGTTTGATGCCAGTTATTAGAATCAATTTTGGCTTCTCATCGATTCGTGGACTGAATTGTCGCCTCCAATATAACGATCCAAAGGAATTTGTGAATGGTGCTCAACGACTTCTGATTTGAACAACGGATATTTTAAAGACAGAATAAACAAAATTGATTATTTATTCTTGTCGCGAGCAAATTAAAACAACACCAGTCATACGTACACGCTTGTCAGACGAGGTGTCTAACCTAAAACAAGATCAGTCATACCTTCACGCTTGTCAGACGTGGTGTATAATCTAAAACACGACCAGTCATACCTTCACGCTTGTCAGACGTGGTGTCTAACCTAGAAGAAGACCAGTCATACCTACACGCCTTTCAGACGTGGTGTCTAACCTAAAACGAAAGAAAAAATATTTTGGACCTGAATTAAAATGAAACATACATTGTAAAATCTATATTTATTGTTGTCAAGTTTAATTTGTAAAACTCAATTTTAATTATAATTTTTTCATTTATGTGTGCAATAACACTATTGTTAAAAAAAAGTTTTTTAAAAACAAGTTCTGCAGCGTAATTATTATTAGACGTGACAACTGTTTCGCTTTCTGAGTCTTTATCAAACTGTGGTAAAGCCACTTACAGACGATATATGTATATTATTTCCAAGAGGTACATAAAATGAAAAACAAATTTGCTTCTGTTTTTATTACATGTGCCCCTATTGATTTCCGGGTACAATGTCAGAAATCATTCTATCAAGGTTATTAATTACCCTTTAATCCCCACTTCAGAAGGTGAAACAGCTGTATCACGTAGTAACAATTATTACACATCAGAACTTGTTTATAAATAAACTTTTTTTTCTTGTTTATTCCAGATCTCGGGAGATAAATTGAATAGTAAAATTATTGAATATGTGAAAGAAAAACCTAAAAACTCTGAATTCTGATTGAACATGAAACCATTACAGGATTCGAATGGTTTTAAAGACTTCTTTTCATATTAAAAGTATGCCATATGACCGTGATGCCATAAGAGGACAGGATAGACAGTATGGAAGCAGGAATGGAAGGTCTGAGGACTGGAAACTAATCGCGAGGGGCAGCCAGTGGAGAGCTTTTGTAAATCCCACCCTGGGATTTAGCACACGCCCCGTGGTGATGAAAAACGTGTACCGTCGTGAAATTTCCTCAGAAAAAAATCATTGGCTTATAGTTTTGATTTGTTTGCATAACAGATGTATTGTCAAAGAACTCGAAGATTGACAACTTCTAGTCGCAGGTTGTTCTGGAAAACAATTTCCATTGTGACTTCGGATAAGATCTCTGTTCACGGTTCGTGCTGATAATGATACACAATTTTAAATAATGATTCTCGAAGATCTGTTCATCTAGAGTTCTAGAATTATGTAATTTAGATAGTTTTTCACGCAATACCTGCAATTATTAGACTTTAATCAACTTTGACAAATAAGTATGCACAATGGTTTTTATTTAAAAAATTCTAACAGCATTTATAAAGACGCTGTATTTACGGACGATACATTTGACATCCATTGGAAATCGTCGGGCTGTGAATCCGGAACATTACTACCTTGCCAATAGCTCACTACTAGCAAATAAGCTACTTTGCACATATATAATCCAGTCTAATTAAAAAATCATGTTAATTCACATTTGTACGCGTCGTCTCAAATGTCCTGATTTAAGTATTCCATTCACTAGACGTCCCTTGTCACTTGTTCTTGGGCGTCCATTACGTCATATTTATTATTTTTAAATGTTCACCCATAATAAGCAATTGCTTGTGTGTATGGGATGAGGTATTATTTGTTTAGTTTCTTATATTTATTATATTTTTAAAAATTTTATTTTTCTTTTATTTATTTACTTTTTTTTTATTTAGTTTAGGTTTTCAGTATATTTTTTAATTGTGTTTTGAATTCTTTGAAACTATCATTGAGTGATCTTATATTTTCTGGCAATTTATTGAAGAAATTTGTTCCTAAGTATTTGTAGTTTTGCTGATGCAAAAACAAAAAAAACAAACTTTTTATGCGTCGTTTATTCCCCTGAAACGCCTTAATCACTCCATCCGCTCTTCATTCCGAACCATATATACTCCTAAATAGTATAAGTTCGGACATACAACAATTTAGTGCAGATAAGCCTCAGGGTTTTTATTTCTACTAAATGTAATCCAAAAAACCCAAAATATTAAAAATTATCTTTTATGAACGGAAGCGAAAAATGTTGCATCTATCTTGATGGAGGACTTAGCCATCCGAGGAATTGAGGTGACGCCGCCTGGGTGGAACCCAGCCGATATGCCAACTCACTCAAAATATTCAGAAAGAACAGATATTCAAAATATTCTAAATAAATAACATTTCATACAATTTCTCACAAAATTATATAATATTCAAATAAAACAAATGCGAGAAACTGCAATTTTGCAATACTAATTATCATGTAACCGCTATATCTATATTCAATTGTCACAAAATTTAATTTTACTTTTATCTATGTTACATAGGCAATCTTCTCATGGAATGTAACTAATAAAAAATAAAAAAATAAAAAAAATAGTATGTATGTAAATATTTAATATACCACCACATAATTGTATCTTTTTGTCTTTTTACATACATATATATATATATTTTTTTAAATACATACATTTCTTTTGGAACAAATATAATATGTGATTTACCCGCCTCGGAACAGACTTTGTCTAGTGAGGCGGGTAAAAGAAAAGAAAACAATGTAAACAACAATAAAATTAAATAAACGCCCGGGTTGCCGGCACTGAAACTGAAACTGAACTCACTGACCTAATATGTATATTTAATGAATACTTATTTATTCATGTTCTCCATAAAACGGTTATGCACCAATATATTACAGAGAAGATAACAAATTTGAGGAACATTTAAGTATAAAAGGTTCTGGAAGCAATTTTACTATTTTGTGACATGCGTCAAAATATAGTTGCTAAACTGTTTGTAAGTGACGTTAAAATGTCGATAGTCAATGTAGAATCGTTAAGCAGTTGATAAGCAGGTGAACAATTGTTCCCAGAAAGTTAAAAATCACCAAAAAATGTATTTGAGTTACTAATTGTATGTAGTTTTATTCTAATACTATATAATGGAGGTACCATGTGTTGTATTTTAAAATTAATTTTGCGAACAACCATATTATTTCAAATTTTGAAAGTTTTTTTGTGAATTTTGGAAACCAGAAAGTTTTTACCTGAAAATAATACGAAAACCTTTATTTATTCCAAAAATCCAATCTTACGGCCCACACAACGATACAAATTTTCGCCTCATAACACTAAACAACAATACTTTGTATAAAATATCAATGTATAAATGAGCCATCCCTTATTGTAAGACAACAGCAAAAAACCGACAAACTTCAACGCAACATTCCTTCTACCCCGATGGAAAATAGGGGAGGAACTCTTGAACGTGCGTCTGGTATTTGTGTGGCTTTGTTGTCATTGTGTTCCACCGACAGAGAAAATATCGAAGGGGTGCAATAAACAGTCATAAATGTCAAAAGATTTCTTTTAAGTTTCAAACCACCAGAAGGTAATAAATATTTCTTACGAGCTTACAAAATAAAATAGCAATTTTGGTGCAGTTTATAGAGCATAAAGGTTTCGATTCTTTTTGAGGTATTTTGATGCGAATATTTTTCTTGTATCTTTTAATCTTAATTAATTTCGATCAATCATAATTTTTGTTTTTGTTTTTTTTTATTATTAAATATTACACACTTTACAAATATAAGGAAAAAAAGTCCCGATAAACTACTTTTTAACAATTTGTCTAACGGGTTCTTTACATTATTAATCTAGTTTATAGTGAGTTTACAGTTACATTTTATCAAGTATATGTATAAAACAAAAAAAATAAAAAATTTACAGAAATATAGCAACAAAAAAAAATTATGAAAAACATAAATAACAATTTTAAAAGTCTTTAGAATAATATGTCATTGTAAGCTAATACAAATTAATTCTTTCAGTAAGACAAGTCTTCAGTAAGTTCACCAATTGTTTGTTTTGGGCACAGTTTTTAATTTCAGCAGGTAAAATATTAAAACAACTGGGAATCATATAGTTTAACGTTATTTGTCCATATTTATTTTATGCTTAGGTACAATAAGTCCTTCATTAAAGTTAAAACGAGTGTTATGATTCTGCCCTATATATAAAGATTTATTTGAAAGAATATTGAGACTGAGAGAACTATAGAATATTATGCCTTTTTTGTATAAATTTATTTCAGCTAATAATTTAATCAATGAAATTTGCATGGATTGAACATTGTCGATATTAGTTTTACAGGAAAATTAATTATTAAATTAATTATTAGATTACTTATTAAACTTACTAATTTCGGCTGTCGGTTATGTGAAATATTCTTGCGTAATGTACTCAAAATTACCTTAAATTTTTCGATATTGGAACTGACGATTATGTGAATTTTGACAAGCGATAAAGTAGGTGTAAAAAAGATGTAAGAAATCAACTCGAGACAAAGATTTTTTTCCTATTTTACATCTATTTAAAAGAAAAATACTTAATGTAATTGTTAACTATTTTACTATAATTTTATTTTATTTTATTTTTAAATAATAAAAAAATAATCACTTTTCACTACAGTATTTATATCTAATTGTACCTACTTATTTGCCTATCCTTGTCTATTTTTAAATTCGTTTATTTTTCATTATTCTGTCGAAGAAGCCATTGAATTTGAAACATATAGATAATTATTGATTAAAAGTGGTGTAAACAAACTATTTCATTTATGTATAATGAAAATGGCGACACAAAGTAATTTTTCATCTATTGTAGAAGTTAAAAAACTTATATTGGATTCATTAAGTAGCCAGGAAGATAATGATATCATACTTACAAATATGATATTATGTCTTCAATAAACTTAATTCAAAGTCAGAAACCAATTACATCAATAAAATAATTTTGTGTAGACGAACGCGCTGCGCAGTCGGTCCTGCGCAGCGGTCTTAAATTCCGTATTAACGTGGAATTATGACACACTTAACTTTTATTGGAATTGGCTTTCTTCGGCTGCCTTGGTCGACCTCTATATTTCTCGTATTTATGATATTTTCATAAAAAATGACAACTTAATGGTCACCCGACTGGGGACTGGGGTTTGTGTGGGTTGACCACAGTTTAATCATTCAAGAATGTAATTAAAATAATAAAATTAAATGCTTGGACATTCGATTTCGTCTCATGTTACATTCACATGGCTAATTCGGAAGCACTTAATGTGTTGTCGTAGGACGTTTACTTTTTTAAAAGTAAATTATGGTTAAATTTACATTACGATTGGTATTTTTCGATAACGTATAAAATACCCAAAAACATTTTCTCGTTTAATCGCTCTCCTAAAACAGATGATTATAATTCATTTTAATTTTGGATAAATTGAACGACATTTATGTCGAACGATATTTATATATACTGGCGCATGTCTGCGAAAAATTACGTACAGCTGTCGACGAAAAATAAATTCATTTATATTTTACAAATTTCTTTATAAAAGCATTTGAAAAACGGATATTTTTGTTAATTAAGTTAACACGAAAATTTATTCAAATTTAAAGCAAAAAAAATAATATGTCATGGCCAAGAATCGAACCCCGATCAACTGATTGGAAGGCATCTGTGCTGACCATACTAAACCACAAACTACCGTAAGAACGGCTGTATAAATTGATTATTATGGACTGCAAATAGAAATAAGTTTTTTTTTAAATTGTATGTATAGTAATATCTTAAGAATCTTGAAAATCTTGATATTTTGCGAAATGTGTTTTTCTAGTCACAAAAAGTTTTTTTTTTTTTTTTAAAGAATGACAAACATTCCTGGGTTACGAATAACCTGACAATATTTGAAAATCTCCTACCACCACCACAGTATGCGGAAAATATTGCTTGTGTTATGATGGAGGACTTATCCAGCCGAGGAATTGAACACACTACGCCTGGGTGGGACCCAAGCGCGATGTTAACTCAGCCACCGACCGATAAAATTCATCTGAAGATATTCAAAGCCAATGAAAAATTGATGAAAATAAAATATGAAAAATCGCATCAAACGTTGAAGTGAACGATAAAACTACAGATAAAAAAAAACTGTGTCGAAGCCAGATAAGAAAGCTAAAAAAAATCGAGCAAAAATTGTCTTCAAGTGGTTTCTGACTCAATTAAGCCCGTCGTCCCACGGATCGATAAGATCCGAGGACCCTGCGCATAAAAGTTCCCCACTGAACTGTGCTGCAGACCGTTTAACATTACCATAGCGCACATAATTTTCTGCGCTGGGTCTTGCAGCATTCGGTTTATGTCGATTGCTTACCGACCCGTGGGACGACGTGCTTAGTCAGTTAGAAATCATTTACTTTACTAGAGCTTACAATATACACAGACTGGCTTAATATAAACGAAATTAAACTAATTAAAATTCTTCATTTTCGATTCCTCTTCAGAATTCCATTCTGATTACACGATCAGAGTCCAATAACGATCAGAAAATCTCATTAATTCAACCTTTAATTCTTTTCAAATCCACCCTTCCCTTTCCCTTATACCATAACCTCTTCCAATCCCGTACAACGATATTATCATGCCCATAACATAAACATCCCCATAAGAAAAAATGTCCATAACCGTAAAGAACGTGCTTTTAAACAAAAAGTTGAGATCGTTTTTAATAAAAACGTATGGACGGATAAATAATAATCATAAAATAAAGATATCCGAGCAGTTTACAACTTTGTGGTCGTTTGTAACAAGGCGTTTATGGGCATTCATTTCATTGGGTAGGGCTTAGGGCCGCAACTTGTTACTAGGTCATTTCAAATTATAATCATGAAATCGATGGCCTACGGTTAAATTATTGTATCTCCATGAATCATATACAGGCTTTTAAAGGACGTACTTGACTTACTTTAACCAGTTATTCCTGGCATTAGAGTAAAAAAAATGATTGGTTACTTGACTGAGTTACCAGTGATAACATGTCGAAAAGACAAAAATATGTTTTTGAAAAAAAAAAATTCTTATAAACCAAAAAAATGTCAACGGGGACCAACATTTAATTTACATTTTTTACTCAAAATAATGGCAGAAATCATTTGGAAAAGTAAGTCAAGTATGTCCCTTAACTCTCTGTATATATTAAAATAACTGAAATGGAAAGTTGGCCAAAATTCGAAAATTACATTTTGTTATATAAAAAAAGTTTTTAGTTTCATTAATTAATTTATGTAACTGATATAAATAAAATGGACATTTATTTTTATGTGACAATTTATAAGAGCGTCCCTGTCTGCACGGTGTAAAGACAGGGGAACTATGTCGCCACCTGGTTGGGCAGCATTGTGAGGCGGGTTAAAAAGATAAATTAAATTTTTTAGGATATAAAATATATGTGCTCATAAATATTGCCTTGTAGATTTACAATTCATTTTCATATGTTTATATTTTTAAATGCGGTTGCCATAATCTCACTGGCTCTAGACGTTTGGGAGCAGTTAAGACACATAAAAAAGTAATCGTCAAAAATACAAAAATCAATGAAATTTGCTAGAATACAAACATGTTATAAGTAAAGGTGATTTATTTTATAAAACATATAAGTTTAAAATAAACTAAAAAGCTCGTTTTCACAAAAAGCTTTTATTGAAGCAAACTTATCAGAGAAATAACTTCTTGTTTGAGTTGGAGAGGAAAGCTATTACTGCTTAAAAAGTATGGAAATACGAAGTTATTATGTGGACAAAAAAATAAATAAATATAATTATTAGTATCCTAATGCCACTAATTACAAAAGCCATTAAGTTCAGAACCGCTGAAAATGCATCAGAGCAACTTATTATTTAACAGACATTTCTAGCGGCCGCAAAGATGTCATTAATATAAACAATGTAGGGAGGTACCTCGGCCATATTATCCCTCTTAAATTATTTCAAATTATCATTATTTTTAATTAATAATAACACGAAGGTTGGAGGGAGATGACGCTTCAAGAAACAATCCCGAAATTAATTGAATATGATATAGTAATGGTGTGAATATGACAAAAGGAAAACAAATTAATTGCAAGTATCGTCATTTAGGAAAAAAATATTTAATTAATAAATAAATTATCAAAATGAACGACAATATTATTTTATCGTGATTTTTTTATCTTTATCACACCATGTGGGTGTTCGGGGGTAGAGTGCGCTAACTTCGGGAAGAGATTCTTTATGATGGTAGAAGTAAAAACGAAAAATAACTTATTTAGAAATTCCAATGTTAATTTTCCTATACAAAAATAGTTTTCCATAGAAGAATATGAATTTTCCCATAAATTAATTCAAATTTTTTAACTTAGGCGATGCACTACGTCGTGTAATATTTTGAATCGAGCCGCTATCAATAACACACCTTACGTAGATGGCGATAAGGCTTAAATTCCCGCTTCACACCATCCACATGTTTTGATTTATGCAAGAAAAAAGCATGGCCAAAAAGTGCCTTTTATTTTATTTTGTGGATGTTCAGGCACAAATATTTTAAATGTTTTTCGATCATTTTAAAAATAACTTAATTTGCCACATTATACAATAAAACCATAACCGAAGATGGGTTCGTAAGTAGGAGATTTTGAACTTCAAAACTCATAGGCCTATACATTATTTTTTTCTGGGCTTATGAAAAGACTCATCTAAAAAATACTCGATTATTTCAAAGGCCAGGGTGTATTCTCATCTGAAACATTTCTAGGCGACCAAATTTTCAAACCAAAAACCCATGATTTTAAATTACTACGTAGTGCATCGCCTTAACTATCTTAAAACGTTTGATACTAGTTCATTTTTTTTTTTACACAGCAGAACTTGTTTAAGAATAAAATGTTTTTATAAACCCAATAACGATATTATTGAATATATAAAAAAATAAAATGGAGTTCTACAAATTAAACTAAGGACGGGTTGTTTCGGAGAACTTGAACAATTCTTCAAATTTCAAAGTTAATTTTCAAGTTCTGTGAAAGATATTTTTAAGTTCTGTTTTTATTTCAGTTCTGTCAAGCAACTAGCCTATAATGATATAATAACAGAATTCGAATAGGACTTTCACAGAACCCGTAAATGAACGTTGAAATTTGATGAATTGTTCAAATTCTCCGAAACAACCCGTCCTTAGTAACAATAAATAAATACTAGATCATATTTGACAACGCTATGCTCTTCAATATTATTTATTCAAAGAATTGACATATATATTAAAGAAATAATTATAAACTAATTTTTACTTTGCGTTACAGATGGAATCCGCCAAAGAATGAATTTTATTTTATTATGAGCTTTATGATACCACAAAAAAATTGTATTAAAAAAATAATTAAGTATGTAAGAATTAAGTATATTAATTACGTTTATTTTACAAATTATTAATTATTATGCTTATTTTTTTATAAGGATTTGCCAATTAGGAAGCCTTAACGATGGAGAGAAAAATCAATCAACTTTCACAATGGGTGCATTTTTGTAATGTGGCGTGAATTAGTTCCCCGTCGCTGGGAAGATTTCTGTAATAATTTGGAACGAGATGGATATATTGTACTGGTCGATGACGGCTTCCGTGGTCTAGGGGTAGAGGCTTTCGACTATCAAGCTGGAGGTCGAGGGTTCAAATCCTAGCGTGCGTATTGCATGTAGAGAAAAAAGAGCATTGCGAATCTCTTTAAATTATTGGTATTCCAGTTAAAAACAGGATTGCAGGCCGTTTCGTGACAAAATTTTAGCAAATTCTTAATATATCGGCATCCATGTTAATGCGTGTGCATTTGCTTTGATAATATGTAATTTATTTAATTATTTAGGACCAACAGATTTTTTAACATCTACAATTAATAAACTTACAAACAATACAAATAAAATCTATTGATATATTTTCACATAAACATCAAATTATAACAAAAAACTAATGTAATGACTAAGTAAGGAAGAAATGCGAAAATATTCGGATTTTCATAAACACGTGTTCCGTCGTGATAATATATTCGTAATTTACCAAAAGTTTATCAGGAAACCTATTATGTATATAATAAATTGTTAAGCCTTGAAACCCCGTTCTTAACCGGATTAGGAATCATTTGAAGGGATTCTTAATAAATTTGCAATACTCATTTTTATCCGTGTTTGAAAAAAAAGGTTTTATTCTAATATATATATATATTAATTTGGTAAACGGATAAATCATCACAATGATAATTCATCACATCTTTAAAAAGCTATATAAAGTCATGGAAAGTGATGATGAAACAAAAACTTTATTAACTGGGTTATGCAGGTTAGGTTAGGTTAGGTTAAAAAAAAAAATTTCATCGTTTCTAATAACTTTATATCACTTTTTAAAAGTGTGTTGAATTGTCACTGTGTTGAGTTATCATGGAACAATATATTTAAAGGTATTTTTATTGTAAATAAATAATGAACATTGAAATAATCAACACTTGCGTTAATTTGGCCACTGACGCAGTTCGCACCGAGCAATTTGGATTGTTTAATTCCATTCAAGTGGCAGAAGGGCAGATGCAACTGTGAATAATCGCTGTGGGTACGTCCGTGGCTTTAATGCTAATGTTATGGGTTCGAACAAGGCACTAATAAATTTAATATCCTTGAACGAATGACTGTTTGTGATCGAATCGTGTTTATGGTGATTTGCGTTGTAATTATTGAGTACTATACTCTTTGTAATATTTACCTCATTTTCATAATGTTTTGGATGTAATAAATACATTTTAGGTGCGATTGCTTACCGATGTGTGACTTGTGTTAAGTTCGAGCTTCAGCTTTTTGTAGTTCGAGCTTCAGTATTACTCAGTAGCAATAATCAAGCATATTAATTTAATATTGGTGTTTACTTTGTAAACACCAATATTCAATTAAAAATGATCAACATGATTCAAAACCAATGGTTTCTTCGTTTATTTTTTTCAAAACCATTGGTTTTGAAACATGTCGATCATTTTCGATAAAGTAATATTATATTATTGTACTTTTTATTGTAATTTTTATATAAAACAAAATAAACATGCAATATTTAGTATTAACAATGACAGACGACATATAATATGTCAAATAATATCCGCCATCTTGAAATGTTTGAAAATCTGTGCCAAAATTATCGAACGCGTCCTTTTTTCATCCCGAACCCAAATGAAAAAACGGTACCTACGTATGGAAATTGGACCAAAAAGAAGATGAATGAACCTATAAGGCCCGGACTCAAACTGATAGTCATTGCCTATAATATTACAAGCGCAGACACGTGAAAAATCACGGGATAGTTCGAGTTCTTGACAAATCAGATCGAAAACGTTAATTCAAATTATTTTCTGTTTTAATATTATAGGTAGTTTCAATTTTAAAAATGACACTTAAATTGAAAACGTATCCGACTTCATTGAATCAGAGTTACAGTTTTTTTAGTCTGTCTCACAAAGAGACCCTCAACTGAAATAAAAATTCTCAATATTATTGAAGAAACTATAATGTGTTTGTTAGTGATTGTGAACATGTATATACTGTTTGATATTGTGAATTTCACATGCATTTTAAAAGATTTTTTGATGGAAACTACAAGGGAAAATAATGACAGACGATTTCATGTAATCTATGGTTATATTCAAGTGGTTGCCATTTTTGTACGGTAACGCTCCAAATATGATTTCTTCTATAATTGCAAATATCTGTGCACATATAATAGTTAGTAAGTGAATAATGATCGTAAATAAAATTGCCACAGTGTCTATGTCATCTTTGGGATGCTGTGTGGAAGGTATTTCAATGGAAAGATCTGGGAAGGAAAAAGGTATGAAGGGTGGTTAGGAATCTGGGAATCAAAGAGTCCAAGAGGGACGTATGAATCCATCTCTCTCACTGCAGTATAAGGCGAAGGGTCGAAAGAGTCCGGCTGGAGAGGTCAAATGGTCTCCCTCAACCAGTCTATAACAAGAGCTAGACAAACCTCACCCAATGAAACCGGGCACCCCTGTTTAGTCACCAAACGTAGCGAACCACTTAGGGTAACTAAGGCAGGGGTGTTGATTATCCAGTAAATGGTTCCCCGGGCGGCGGTACCCATACCCGCCTACCAAATTAGGTAAATATATACAAGTGAACATTTTTCATTGTCAATTTATAAGGAAGTTATATTAGGTTAGGTTGATTGTTTGCTGCCAATAAATATCTTACACAAGCAAACTACTATACAAAAACTAATATCACAAGTTTCACGACATGATATAGTGTCAGCATGATCACTCCATTGATTGTAATAGTTCATTAAGCTAATTAATACCACAGTACTTGGTAGTGTTGATGCGTTTTGCATCCAACGGCTGCGTATTGGATCGCCGGCCTTAATTACTCAAGTCGATATGGACAAATATCGCCATTAATAACCGTCACCCATTAGTGGGGTCTTCATTAAAGAGGCGCTGTCAGTGCATTATGGATATTTATATGAATTGGACTTGTTTTCAATGGTTGATAATGGTTTTTTGTGCTTCGTGGACATTATTAATTAATATTCTAAATACTAGGAACAGGTTGAGAGTATGAGCCTAGTTATTCATATTTGTCAACATAGTTTTTTTAATAATTTAACCATTTAAAATACTTAATTATTTAAATGGCAAAATTAAGGGTCAAATATAAACGTTATGTCAGTATAAGCTTTTACTTGGGCGTTTAAGACACATCAGAAGTTGACTTTATTAGTTCTTAGATACATTGATACGAGTAAATTTTATCACGCAATTAAAAAATAGGTAGCTAAATAAAAAAATATTTCTTAACTAACTCCTCCTTCAATTCATTTGCCAATTTGGGTTTGCCTCTCTAACTCTTCTCCCAATATTAATATATATTTAACTTTAGTACACGTCTCATCCTTAAAGAGAACATTGTTCTAGAAACAAACAGATAAAGTTAGTGGTGTAAACAAAGTAATTTGACTATATAATATTGGAATATCAATATTAATTATCCTCTAGGAAAATGTTGACTCAATTAATAGGGAACCTTAGCCAATTATTTCTCCACAAAACGGCATGGATCTGAAGAAAAGTCTATTTCTTGTGGCGCCTTATTCTATCGAAGATTGGCTCATTTCGACAAAAATGTTCTTGTTTCGACATCTAAATATTCAATCTCGACGAAATTTCATTTCGTATCACGAAGTACAACGTCTCCCTCTTCCAGTTCTTCCACATCAATTTTCATTGGAAAATCAGTAGGACATTCTTGTATCGATACGCCTATTGATCATATATTATATCATCTTCTCTTCGTGTATCTGCTGTAGGACAAAGGTGTATCATCTTTGTCAAGTGTCCAGTTAAGAGCGTAAATTTATGACTTCTTCTCCAAAAGCCTTCTGGCTTCCAGCTCTGGACATGACCTTCCTCAAGTTTTATCAACAATTTTAAGACTATCTGAAATAAATTAAGAAGTTCTCTAAAGCAACCCCATGATGAAATAATTATATTAAAAAGAATTCTGATTTCACTGTGCGCACATTGCTGTGGAATCATCAACGATCTCTTGGTAAGAGTCCAAGAGGTGAGATTCTAAGAGCCTCGAAATGAATGAGGAAGTATCAAATTCCTTGTGCACCCTGCGCCTGCCTGCAATACTTCGATACATATTAACAGTCATTAGACAAATTAAAGCGGTACCATGAACCAGACTTTACACGACAGGGTGATTAGAAAGCTACTGTTCTGTTACGGATTTTTAATATAATTTTTTTTATTATTTGTTCATGTTCTCCATAAAACGGTTATGCACCAATATTTTAAGGAGAAGATCACAAATTTTAGGCGTATGTAAGTACAAAAGGTCTTGAGGGCAGTTTTACTATTTTGTGACATTTGTCAAAAGATAGTTGCTGAACTGTAGATGTCTCAAAAATAATTAGTTGGTAAATTAAAATTGCTCCTGATGATGAGAACATTGTTCATGAAACATGTAGAGGTTATATATATTAAAGTGATGTAAACAAAGTTATTTGTGTATTATTCTAATAAATAATGACATCACAAAGTGATAAGCTTTCAGAAGTAATTTTCTTCGAAAAATTATTTTAATGATTGAAATTGCAAAATCATTTTTTTTGTAAACATTAAGAAAAAATTAAATATATGAATACATGTATTAATTAAAGCGCTAAGTGCCAAAAACTAGAACTGCTTGCTGTAACAAAATACTGATTTGTCTAATAAAATTATATATGGCCTACGCTTTGTAAAAATGTTTCTTAGTAGTATAGAACAATCTCGACGGCTTCCATAATTTAAAAGCATAAATTAATTTTGCATTTCTACAAAATAAAAGTTTAAAACGGACAACGACGGTTACGGTGAAGCTCCACAATAAGAATTTTATTTAATGCTCTAAGTGCCAACTCAGGGGCTCTGGCAGATCTAAGTGCACAACCTTCACATGGGGAATAGGGATGTGCATATAAATAAAACAAATCACTTATTTGTTTAATTTAATAAAAAAATATTCTGATGTATAAGTACATATTTATTTAAATGATTCAAACATAATAAAAAGTGTCGGTGTGTGAAAATTAAACATAGGAATATAACTTTTCATAAAACCAATGAACATATTTTAAAAGGAATATAGTGTTTCAAAAGTAGGTACCGCTCTACCAAACAAAATTCAAATTATAATAAACATTTTAAGAAAATAATACAATACCTACCTACCAAAATGTATGGAATAAGCATAGATAATTTTGTATTTGACATTTGGTTGACACTCTTCACCGATGGCGACATCTACAATTAGCTTTGCGTGGCCAACACCATTATGTATTGTGAAAGCATACATTTTGATTAATTAATGTTCGGAGGTAATATCATTAAATGCATGTTTTTATTAATATTATTGTTATCAACATCACGAAAGACCAATATATCATTGAAAACGGCTTTATGAAACATAACGACACTAAAAAACTTAATTATTATTTTCCACGAAATAAGTACATATAATAAATTAAAAGTTACGAGTACATAAGAAAAACAGTGGAATTAAACGAATTATCTGTTTACAAAATGATTGGATTCGAAATTAATATTTACAATATGAATGAATAATATTATTACGACAGGCATGCACATCACTAGCGCGTCAGTACCAAAACTAACAAAATGTACAGAAAAATAATATTATACACATACCTCAGAATTTGGTGGTTTTTTGGAAGGAATAACTCTATTATTTAGTGTGGAATACTCTTGGCCACTGGTTTTTAGTTTTTTTTTCGCATTTTGCACACATCCTTTACCTTTTTGATGGCGGTTTACAAGCAAGCTCGCGACTGTCAACACACCATCGCCGGCCATTTTATATGGAATGTCAATGAACACTGTTGTGGCACTTAAACCATTTTAAAACATAACATACCAATGGAGTTACAGCGATGCCAGACTTCATCAATTTTTTGTATTTTTTTGAACTGCCTGAGGCACTTGGATCCTATTTAGGGTTATTGGCATCGGGACATAGAAAACATTTCTGTAAAAACATCGTTTTCGATTTTTTGGGCACTTAGCGCCTTAATTAATACACGTATTCATATGTTGTTAACAAAATAAAAAAAGCGTTAGGTATAAATAATTATGTGATAATAAACCCAACATATATTTTCTTCTTTGTTGTGTGCAGTTAGTCAATTACTTTCTGAGCGCCCAGTAAATTAGCACGTGTGCTTGTGGGTGTGCGTGACGCGCATGTCTGCGAGTGAGAGTGTGATACTCTGTGTGTATGAGTGTGCCTGTGACCAATTAACTTAGGAATATATCTTTATTAAGTAATCTATCGCTCTGAATAATTAATATTCGTTGTTTTTAATCAATTTTATGGACCCGGCGTGTTCCGACACGTCACGCCTTGAATGGCTGAATGCTACGGAGGGTATAGCACTGTCAGAGAGATATGGCTTCAATTAATAATTTATCGAAATATGACGTTTTTTATATGAACTTTAAACCATAAGTTTAATAGTATAAACAATTACACTAAACGTAGATTGAAAAAATATATTCTCGTTTGTACTGTATCGTTTCTCCTTGTTTATGGAGGGTTTTTTCATATTATTTGTGGTATTTTAAGTGGGTCCATGATAACTCAACATAGACAATTCAACAAAGTGAACTAAAGTCTTCAAAAGTGACGAAAAAAGAAAATATTTACTAACCTTACTCACGTAATCTATTTTACTTAGGTTTTGTTTCACCACTTATCATGACTTTATTTAACTTTTTAGAGGTGTTTTGAATTGTCATTTTGATGAGTTATACGGTCATCGTTTTCGGTTCCGTGATAACTGAACACAATGACAATTCAACAAAACTTTAGAAAGTGGTATAAAGTTATTAAAAGTGATGAAAAAACTTAATATCACTTTTGAAAGGTGTATTGAATTGTCATATTGTTGAGCTATCCGGTCACCGGTTTCGATAATATGGCAGCCGTGAAGCAACTTCAAGTTGTATTATAATATTATATATTCCACATTTCAACTCTCATTGTTTACAAATTGAAAAAATTCAAAATATTTTTTTACGTTTTATTATTTTCAAAATTGGTATTCCAATTATTGAAATCAATTATATCAATTTACACAGTAAACTTAACTTATTGAAATTATCTGAAAGGCGAAAAATATTTGATCTCCTTTTATTATATAAAATTGTTCATTCAAGGTTGGACTGCCCTGACACTATAAATTTGTTTTCTTTACATATACCTCCAAAACATACTAGACGGAATATTTTATTCTTATTTAACACCTCAGTACAGGTTCTCCTAGTGAGGTGTTCACAAAACACGTGAACACCTTAGCACAGGTTCTCCTAATGAGGTGTTCACAAAACACATGAACACCTCAGAACAGGTTCTCCTAGTGAGGTGTTCACAAAAGACTATAATATCTTAGTTGCTTACAGTAGGTACATATATCATTTTAAAATAACACTGCCTACCATTATTTACACATTAGATATGGATTCTTTAATAAAAAGTGAAAAAGCTATTCCAAATTTAAAAAAAAAACTATTAATTGTTACATTTTTATCCAAAAACAAAAGACTGATTGATTTTTGACCGATGGTTTTCAGATATATTCTTTGGTTATTTCTGCGGCTATTTTCTATATATTTTTACTGATTAATTTATTGTACAACATATATAATATAAGAGCTTCTTATTTATTATTTATAATTGCAAACAAATAATAATAATTAATAATTATTATTTGTTAATTAATTATTTTTTTTATTAATTTATAATAATTGTAATAGCTCACCAGTTAGACCCGAGAATATGTTTCTACTAACTGGGTAATTAAATTACTGACTTAGAACATATAAATAATTTGTACTCTAACTGAATAACTAACTAACCATCACGTCGTTTCCACGCAGGGGTAGGCAGAGAGGACGGACCGCCAAACTAATCGGTCTTCACACACACACCTCACCTCATTCACATTCATACATCGTCTCATACACACTATTCTATTAGTATGACTCTTGACATGGGTCGACTCAAGTATCTGATTCGCTTGATCGTGCCATGTCTTTCTCGGGTGTCCTCATCATATATTCTCCTCATACTCCTCTAACTCTTTCCTTATAATTTCGATAAAAAAGTAAATATCTACAATAATCAAATATTATTATTAGAATTTATATTATAATTGCATTAATAAAACTATAAAATAAATAGAAATATATAAATAAAGTTATTTCACAAGAGTTTATTTTATATTCAATGCTTCGTTATTAATGTTTACTTCAATTGCACTGATTTTTCAAATGTTATTTTATTAATTTTTATGTGACGCCGTACAAGAGTCTCAACTGCTCCCAACCGTCTAAAGCCAGTGAGAATTTGTCATCCCCAATTGGGGTGGCTTGTGAGGCTGAAGGTAGTGGAGAGGGGAAATACGAGTAGATGGAGGAAAAGGAAGTCTCGAATGTTGCCAGGGTCGCAAGAGGGGTCTGAATTAAAAATAGCCTACTTATAAAATATATATTTATGATATTATAGTGATTTGTTTTTGGGGTATTACGCCGTGTTGCGCTACTTACTTCTTTAGCCAACGTTTCGGACAGCATTGCAGTGTCTATCATCAGGGCAGATGTGTAATTTAAGGTTGTGGTGAAATGTGTGCTTATGTATGAAGATGTGATACCGTGTTGCCAGCTCCAACCCTCTAAGAGCTGACAGTAAAGTATAATTTTAAAGTGGTTTTCTGCGTTTCTGCTTTTCTTTAGTTCTGGTGTAGCCGTCAATTACCGGATACCAAGAACTACTAAGCTTAGCTCCATCGTCTCATTAATATTTTCGGGATTTTTGTGAATTTCAATAGCCTCCCTAATCAGCCGTGGGTCTCCGCTGGACTTCAGGAACAAATCCAAAATAATGCTCGGTTTCAATCAAATGCTCGGCAATCGCCGATTTGTCAGGGTGGCCGAGTTTACAAGCTCTGAAGTGTTCAGATATCCTCTTTGAGATTGTCCGTTATGTCTGACCGACATAAACCTTGTCACTTCCGGAACAGCTGAGTTTGTACACTCCATCTGTTTCGAGAGGAAACATAGTTTTTGCAGGCCTTATTAAGTGCTGTATTTTAGTTGTGGTTCCGAATACAGTCTTGATGTTTTTTTTCCTCAGTATCTTGGCGATTCTGTCTATCACATTATGAACATAAGGTAAGAAAGCGCAACCTTTTGACTCTTGTTCAATCCTGTCTTCGTTTCGTGTAGATTTGGCACTTATGATTTGCCTAATCTGTTTTGCGGGGTAGCCGTTACGCTCTAGTGCATCTACTAACTTTATAAGTTCTGATCCGATTTTTGGCTCTTCACATATTTTAGTTGCTCGGGTCACCAACGTGTGGATAAGTCCTCTCTTCTGTGCTGGGCGGTGATGCGATTCTGCGTGTAAATACTGGTTCGTATGAGTTGGTTTTCTATACAAGGTGTGCCCTAGACTACCATCTCCTTTTCGCATCACCTCCACATCTATAAATCTATACCTGCACTTGAGTGCAACCCTAATCGAAGAAGATTGGAAGAAAGTTGACAAAATCACTTACCAACAAGCCCAAAGATTTAAACAGTCAACAGATGCAAGACTCAAGCAAAAGTTCGAGAGTCTCAACCGAGACAAAAAAATGTGATCGAAAACAACTTGATCAAAACAAAGTTGTCATAAACATTTCGAGCCTTGAGTTGAGTCCTGACGCGACTTCTGTGCGTGCTAAGGGAATGAACTACGCGGTGGCCCCAAAAAAGATACCCGTGGAATACGTCCACGTACACCAAAATTTTGCTCTTAATAAAATCAATTAGCTTCCTTCCGATGACTTTACTTTCAAGCATCGTTGCTTAGGCTGGCCGCATACATACGTTTTTCGTATTCGATTTCCGAATTCGTTTTCCGTATTCGGACATCCGAATGCACGGAATCAGTAGAAAATACATTAACTGCCGCACACGTTCGTTTTAGTTCCGAACGGAACAAATTCCGTACGCACGTTCCGAATGCGAGCCGGCGCATTCGGAGAAACCGAATGGAAAAAACCTAATGACGTCATGTGGAACGCAGCTATTGCATACAGTTTGTTTGTGCCGACGCAAACGCACGGAAATTTCCGTTCGTAATTCAGTGTTGCCAACGGATCTTGACCTAATATCGCCGTTTCTCATACATAAGGTAGCGTAAAGTAGCCGAATTTGCTGTTAGGTGGGAGATGTTTAAAATTGATGTTTTTACGTGAAAATAAAAATTTCGTGGGGAGGGGGGGGTGGCTAGAGAATTTCAAAAAGATAAAATTTGTCCCCAGAAAATAAAAAAAAATGGGGAGGGTGGGTAGAGAGTTTCAAGAAAATATAAAATTTGTCCCCAGAAAAATAAATTTCATGGGGGGGGTGGGCTAGAGAATTTCGGGACATGTTTAAAATTGATGTTTTTGAAGTAGCTTAATTGGCGACCAGTCGCCTTTTAGATTTTTTCGGCGCCGATTCTCGCTCTGAGTAGCCTAAATGGCGATATATCGCCCTTGTTGGCAACACTGGTACTGACGTTTATACATTCCGAATGGAGAAAAACGAACGTTTGCGCTAGTCTCACGGAATTCCGAATACGGAAAACGAATTCGAAAATCGAATACGGAAAACGTATGTATGCGGCCAGCCTTATAACTCCACCACAGATATTAGATCTTATTACAATGAATGCATTGTAAAAACAGACATCTAAGAGTATCATGGATTCGACCAAACGCGCCCATAAATATGCAGTAGTGCAAGATACAAATATTATGATGATTACGAACGTTTATTTATGTTTAACGTTTTATAACCATGTTTTACGGGGTTTCCATCTTTTCTGTATCAATTACGCGTGTACACAGATCGCTTGAATATTCATTAATGAGATGGTTTTGATTCGAATCGTTCTTGGAAATATGAATCTAATTGAATCAATGAAATAAAGTTGATTTGTAGCAGCTGTGTAGGTGTTTACATTTTGAACTATTTCTCTTCTTAAGGCCAAGTTTAATGGTGAATCACTATTTTGGTTAATCTTTATAACGAATTGGTGTACATTATGAATACCAAAAAATATGTATTTTTCGGAATAACTTTATTGAGTAAAACCTCAAATTGTAATATTTAAATATTGAAGACAATATTAGTGATTTCTAAACGAAAATCTGAAACAGAAAAATCAGAAAAGGAAACGGTCACATCTGGGACTCGAACCCAGGACCCTTGTCTTTCCGGGACAGTGCTCTACCAACTGAGCTAATGGGACCCTATTCCCCTCGGTCACTTTTAAATGTTATGATACATTTTTTAAAAGAAAATCTGAAACAGAAAAATCTGAAAAGGAAACGGTCACATCTGGGACTCGATCTAAAAAGACACTGTCTGGATTGCATTTAGTTCGGGTTGAATCTTGCGATCATACATAAAGATAGTTGCCAATAAAAATGTGCGGTGAAAAAATGAAGACAATGTTAGTAGTTCTTATTCGAAGTATGAAACAGTTAAAAGTGACCGAGGGGAATAGGGTCCCATTAGCTCAGTTGGTAGAGCACTGTCCCGGAAAGACAAGGGTCCTTGGTTCGAGTCCCAGAAGTGACCGTTTCCTTTTCTGATTTTTCTGTTTCAGATTTTCGTTTAGAAATCACTAATATTGTCTTCAATATCCAAAAAATATGCTTTAGATAAATTGAAGGATTTCCTATCGTTTCGCTGGAGTAGAATACAAATAAGAAAATAAATTACTCAATACATATAAATGTAAACTACTAAAAAAAATATTTTTTCGAAAGAAATGTATGAACGCGTTCAGGAAACAACTTGAAAAAAACACTATTTTTTTGCTTTCTTATAAAATTATTTACAAAATAAATAAAAACCAGTTTTGTACTTGAAATCAAACGTTTCTAAACTACGTTTGTCAAGCGATTTTAATGCCTATACATAAGGTATACCAAGAATATACACATTTTTGTAGTTTCCTCTTAATAAGCTTTCTGAAGTCCAGCTATGGACGTAGGCCACCCTCAAAAAAATTGTTCTCATCAATCCTAAGTTGGCAGTTCTTTTTATATTGTCAGTGGTTAGTATGGGCCGTATGATATTAGAATTCTAACGGTATGTACTTATGCCACCTGCTCAGCATCATTTCAATGCATAGCAAAATCTCTTTGAAAGTATACAGATAAGTAAATTCATGTTCTCTTATAAAAATGTTTTCGGTGAAATTTTGCCAATGACACATTATTTTCTTATTCTATAGCCTCCATATATCTTCTTGATTTATTCGATGTAAATCGAATGCGTAACAAATAAAACATTTTTATATTTAAAACTTTTTAAGAACAAAATTAAATTTGTTACATAGGTACTATTTTCTTGCCTTAAAAATATTTCAGATGCTTTGATGAAATAGGGCAAGTAGAACACATCTGAAATATTAAAGCATTTTTACTATCCCAGAAAAAAATAAAGTATTATGCCTATAAAAAACTTCCTTAAACTTAAAAATTCTCCTACTTTTATGTGCAAATTAAGTTCTCAAAAAAATTCTCTTAAATTTTTTTAATGTTTGTGCCTGAACTTCGCAAAATAAAATATTTTTAAAATATAATTTTTTCTTCGAAAATCGAAACAGGCGGCTGGTGTTAAGCGGGAATCACGCACTCCTTATTACAATTTGCGTAAAGAGTGAGTGATTTCACCACCTGTCCAATACACCAGATGGATCCCTACCCTAAAATAAAGTCAGAATCTTAACGACGTAAGTGAAGAAGTCATGGACAAAAATATGCGACGCGCGGTCCTAGTGTATTGGACCGACCTACAGTTGAATTTTCCTTAGCAAATCTCGGAAATAAAGTGGGAATCTTAACGACATAAGTGAAGAAGTCGTGTCAAAAATATTCGGCATTCGGCCCGGCACGGCGTAGTGTAAATGGTATAGAAAATTGATCTTGGATTTATTTGAATTATCTGATGAAAATATTACAAAAATTTCAGATATTTCTAGAGGAATACCTCGGGAAGTTACTGATTCGTCACCTAGAAAAATCAAATCTCGTGCTCACCGCAAATTTTATAAATGATAAACGTCATACTTGTTTTACTTACATCCGTAGGTATCGGTCTATATATATATATATACGAATTCGTCGTAATCAATTAAAATGTGAGCTTCGAGAAAACCCCCGTTATTACGTTTAATTTTGATACGTTACATAACACGTAGTAGACAAACTCGTACTCCTCTCACATCTGAAATAACAGTATTCAGTGGTTATGTTAAACTTAAATTCATCAGGTTAATTAACGGCAAATGGGGTTTAAAAGTTAAACTGCCTAATCTGTCTGATGTCGGTATCGTTAGAATAATAACGGTCGTTAACACGCGATCGGTAACGCATTCGTTAAGTCGAGTAGCAAAAAATAACGAAAAATTAATGGTGACTAACAACAGATCAAAATGTTGATGACTCGCTTCAAAATGCAAGAATGTTATATTTATGTATGCATAGGGGTGGGCAGAGAAAAAAATGTATTAATTAAGTGAATATGATAGTCATTGTTGTCGTTGTTGGTCGTTACTTATAATATAGTTTTGTAGAATTGAAGATACTCTCAGCTATGGGAGAATAACGAATCCATTGAAAAAATTTGAACGTTTAAAATCAAACAACATGTTAATTATTTCGGTTGTTGGTCTGCTTGTTAGTAATTGTAATTCAATTGTAATTGTGGGTTCAATGAACTCGGATTTATTTTGAATTTAAGAGTAATTTTCAAAATTGGATTATCTGATAAGAGATCAGAAAACAAATAAAGAAGGTAGGTACCTACTTATATATTATTTTTTTAAATAAAAAATGAATTTAATTTTATAAATTCCTGAATTGTTTATATTTTATTTTGGGATAATTTATCAATTAATAAAGAACAACAAACAAAGATGATAAATACCATTTACGGTTATTCATATAAGAACAAATCAATTTCGAAAACGAAAAGATCCAAAGGCTTCGGTTTGGCTTTGTCGTCATCTTATCCGCCATCGTGGAGAGATAATTAATCCTATGATATCGTATGAACCTGATTCCACTAAATTCATCAAATTCACTCTCGTAAGAGCATGTTACAGCCAATAAGCGACCGTATAAATTGCGGTGTAGATATACTGGTTGCACTTTAGCTTAGTGTCCCCGTTCCATGCAAACGTCCCATACTTTACGAGGGCCAGTGCCGAGGTAGAGACTGCTGCCCGTATGCCATACGGGGTGCGGTTTTCCCCGGTCTGTGATTGGTCACTGCGGACGGGCTGAAAGACGACGCAACAGACGAATGATTTTCAAATGTATTTTCCTGCGGCGCATAGCGCATAGGCTGAAGTGCGGGGTATCTCAGGGATTGAAGTAGTGCCCAGCACTTAGGAGGTAACCAAACAAATTGATAAAATATACTTTTATAACATTAATATGCACAATTTTTGTATTTTCATAAATAAAGGGTTGTGATATTCTGTTCCATGTCAGAATTTCAAGGGTCAAAATATTCCCGGTCAAAATGTTCCCAGTTATAGTGTCCCTCGCTAAATGTTCCTAATCAAACCTTACCTAACATTTTAATAAATTTATTTATTGTTATTGTGTTATTGTTCCCAGTAAAAATGTCCCCAGTTATAGTGTCCATTCTAAAATGTTCCTAATCAAACTTAACCTAACATTTTAACAAATTTATTTATTTTTATTGTGTTAATGTTCCCAGATAAAATGTCCCCAGTTATAGTGTCCCTTGCTAAAATGTTCTTAATCAAACCTTACCTAACCTTTTAATAAATGTATTTATTGTTATTGTGTTAATGCTCTCAGCAAAAATGTCCCCGTTTAAAATGTTCCCAGTTATAGTGTCTCTTACTAAAAAGTTCCTAATCAAACCTTACTTTGAATAAATTTATTTATTGTTATTGTGTTAATTTTCAAAGTGAAAATGTCCCCGGTTAAAAATGTCCAATGTTCCTTGTCAACATTGAACATTATGTTTGAAAGTCTATGAGCGATCCCGAGGCAAATATTTTATAAATACTTTCAACTTCACAAAACAGTGATTTTCAGAAAACCGAAAATATAAATATGTAGCATAAAAATAAATAATCTGCCAATGTCCACCAAATCAACGTTAATAAAAAATACATAAAATTGTTGTTTTTTAGCAATAATTTATAAACTAGATAGAAATATTATAGTGATTTATTTTAGGGTATTATACCGTGTTACGCTATCTCCTTCTGTAGCCAACGTTTTGGACTGTATGATACCCCAAAAATAAATCACTGTAGTATATTTGGCCGTGAAAATCTCAAATCATATCCAGGTAGAAATAGTTCGCACATGCGGCTTTTGAAATTTGCTAGATTTAAATTATAATTATATTTAAGTTTTTTTCAACCAAGACTCTGTAAACATTGTTTTGGGGAATGCGACCCATATTGTTTGATTTAATTTCAAAATATTCAATAAAAATACCTGTTGCTCTATCATGATTCATGAGTCCATTATTAATGACCAGGATCGGCGACATAATTCATCATTGATCAATAAAATTGAAATAAAAATCATTTAAAATGTATTTTGACCTTCTTTGATATATTCAAAATCCACACACAACCTCGGAGGTCCACAAATAACATCGCACATGCTAATCCAAATGATGTATTACTTTCAACCGTGGTAATTAATCGTCCGACACCTTTTGAAGGATTCGAGGTATCTAGAAACATCGGCATTCCCCATCCAACATTGGACATTGCACATTGAACACTGGACAAGGGACAAGTTTCTTTTAGGCACGTCCCGATAAGGCCCTTTAGGCCCAGAGCCGCGATAATCGAACATTTTGGGCCAATCTTCTGTCAACGTTTATAAATTGAGTCTGATTGAAAATACATGCGAATGTTTATGGCAAGCGGAATCACAATATATTATTTTTCTTCTTTTTTTTTTTGGTTTTCAATTCCTATACCATTTTTTTTAACGCCCGTAACGTCTTTTATGACACCAAAATATTTATCATTAATAACACATTCATTCGAAATGGCTACATCTTTGGCTATAAAAAACAATGACTAATCGCATATTTCAGATTGGAGGATAATCTCCTATCGTTCTGGTGTATACCTACCATTCAGAATTGAAACTTTGCTTGAAATGGCTTTGGCTGTATTTGGTGTCCAGATATGAATAGTCAGGTACTCCCTCATCATCTTTTCAACATCTCCTTTCCCTCCCCCATACTTTCAGCCTCCAACGTACCCGAATTGGGGATGCAATAGTCTGACTGGCTCCAGACAGTTGGGATCCAGTGAGACCATGGCATCCCCAATTGGGGGTAATGGGGAAAAGAAGGAGATGGGGGAGATGAATGTTGGGTTTAGGAAGTACCTTGCTATTCAGATCTGGTGTCCACACGGTCAAAGTCATTTCAAGCAACGTTTCAATTCTGAATGGTGGTCTTACACCAGGGCTATACTGAGAATAACTTCACTAGCCGCAAGTACACTATACATTTTTTTAAATAAAAAAATTGTAATAACACAAATTAATCAAATAAAATTTACTGGCGCACGCCGGGATTTGAACCCGCGACGTTCAGCTTTGCTAGTCGAGAGCTTTAATAAATACTATCAGTTTCACTAACTCTACAATATAATATCCCGTGATTTTCTCGGCTCCCCGCTAGTGTAATACAAATTGAAATATATCATAGGTAATATTTCAAATTAAATAAATCAACTGTGCTAATTTAGTAGATAATTTCTAACTTCTTCGGTTGTTGAGTTGAACCCGATTTATGAAGGCTTATTATATTTACGATGCTAATAGATGAATTTTCTTTCGCCATTTCGGTCCTCTGCAGCATCTGTCGTACCAATTAATCTCTATTATCAGAAACTAATTCTGATGAATAGCAATAAGGACCTGCATTATAACGGCAATGCATCTCCGTGCACAATTGCACCCATAAACTTTAACATCAACATCATAAATATTGCCAATGACATTTCCTGCTGCTTTGGGTTTAGTTAAACGATGGGCAGAATCAATTAAAATATCAATCAATTAAAATGTTCAATCAATTATCAAGTATAATTTCTTATGATCATACTGAACGATGCGCACCATTCATTGAAGTAGGTGACCTGAGTGTGCAAGACCAGATGATGTGAGGCATTAGGTAGGGTTTACATGAAGCTACGAATGGCTCAGTCATTGAAACGTTTCATTATCTTGCTGACCGAGGAACTTATGAACTTACTGACCATTAATTTTATGTTGTTATGACGTGTTGCTTTTCCTCCTTCTTTAGTTGACGTTTCGGAGAGTGTTACATTTTACATTGTCAGGGCAGATGTGTCGATTGCGATGAAGCGTGTATTTATCTTTATACAATGTGAGTGTAAGTGTGTGTTTATGTGTGGAGGAAGAGCAACACGGCACAATAACCCAAATCATATAGGTATGTTTGTGGAACGTAATAGATAAGTAGATTTTTTCAGTATCGCCTTGGTGAAAGACCACCATTCATAATAAAAATGTTGCTTTAGCCGTGTTTGGTGATCATACCTGAATAGCAAGGTACTTCCCCATCTTTCTTTTCCCCTCTATTTTGAGTTAGAATGGTAGTACTTCACAAGAGCATCTTCCACCCTGAATCGACACTATGTAAATTAGTTGATTTAAATATTATTCGTGAAAACCCAACAAGACCCAAGAATATCAAAAAGTTATGTTTCATTTTCACAAGCCTGAATTTTAGCTCTCATCCTCTGGTTCAATTAGCTACGGATATCTCCCTTTACTTTTCTCATTGAATTTAGCTACAAATAATATCACCAAATAATTAAATCCTTTTTGCAATAAGTAAGGATTATTCCCTTACCATTTCAGTCGATACCTAACCTCGTGGCTAGGTAGAACATAGCCACGCCATGCGTCACGCAACATATCCCCACACTGTGTGGCAGACGATCTGTGTGGTTGGATGTCTGTGTGGCTGGGTGCATTACCTCAATCTCCCGTACCTACGTACAACGTACGCTGTACAGCGATTGTACGTGGCCGGGTACAGAGGATGTTCTACCACTTTACCTGGTCCACAGTTGTATCTTTCCGAATTGATCAATTACTCCGGCCGTGTGATTTGTGGGTCTGCCGGTGGATATGGGCCGGAATTTATCGTCTCCGGCAGTGGCGAATCCAAAGGTGTTGCAGTAAAACATAACTCGATAAACTAATGTGAAGTTTATAATGTATTGTGGGAGGCTGGACGTAGGATTGTAGCATAAGGCCGATATAACTGCATATTGCAAAATATAATACGAACACCCACTAAAATAATATATTCAAGGAGTGCGAAGACAGCCAGAAACTGGGGAATCTAAATAACATAATACTTTTTGTCTTCTTCTTTCAAATCTTTGAATTTTTTAATTAAGGCGATGCCATACGTAGTAATGCAAAATCATGTGTTTTTGGTTTGAAAATTTGGTCGCCTAGAAATGTTTCAGATGCTTTGATTAAATACTGCGAATACATCTTGACCTTTGAAATAATCGAATATTGAAAACTGCTTTAAAGTTCAAAATCTCCTACTTACGAACCCATTTTCGGTTATGATTTTATTGTATAATGTGAAAAAATAATTTATTTATTAAATGATCGGAAAAAAATAAATATTTATGCCTGAACACCCACAAAATAAAATAAAAGGCTCTTTTTGGCCATGTTTTTTTCTTGCATAAATCAAAACAGGCGGATGGTGTTAAGCGGGAATTTAAACCTTATCGCCATCTACGTAAGGGTTGTTATTGATAGCGGCTCAATTTAAAATATCACACGTCGTAGTGCATCGCCTTAAAATAAACTATCGGCAATTGAAGGATGTAAAAAACTTTTGGAGTCAGACCTTCTTACGCTTCAACGCATTTTAAAATAAATTTCACTGCTAGAAGCCGATTTTTTCGATTTATTCAAAAACGAAAGCACAATCCAAATCGATTCTCCAGTTTACCACTTGTAAATTTGAGTTTACGAAAACCGTGTACAATATTAAGAATCCTCTACAGATTTTCCTTCAGTGATTAAAAACGTTGTTGGTCACTTATGTTATTGCCAAAGAAAATGATTCAGATTATTTTTTTAATTACTTTTAATGCTTTAATACTTTTTTCACAGTGTTATTTTCGGTTTATTAAAAAAAATTGCACCAATTTTTTTAATCAAATCAGCATCAAAATTTCATCCGAAAAAGTATTAAATTACATCGAATCGTGGAATTTAGTCAATTGGTAGACAGAACAGGATTTTTTGTGATTACTACACAAGAGTCCCATCTGCTCCCATGATGTATTGTTATTTTATTAAGAAACTTTCCAAATTATTGGTAATACGGTTAAAACAGGATTTCAGGTCGTTTTACGATAAACTCTTAGTTAATTCCTAATACCTATATCGAAACACGTACTTATGCGTATGCATTTGTCTTGTTAATATATATTGACGAAATGTTCAAATATTAGAAATTTTATCAACACGTGTTTCGATATCGTGGTAATACATTCATATTTTACTACAACTTTAATAGGTAACTTATCGATTCATTCGTTAAGGACCTGCAATCCCGTTTCTTACCGTATTTCGAATAATTTGAAGAAATTAAAATAACGATGTTCACCCACAATTAATGAGGTATGTTTTTAGGCAGAATGTAGTCAGGAGGGGAAGGAGATCAGGAAGATGAAGGTGAGGAAGAGGATCTTGCTATTAAGATAAATTTAGAGCAAAGTTTTGATGCTGAATGGTGATCTTTTACCAGGGGATTTTAAGGAGGGTTATTTCACGGAATTTTGACAATTCATCAAATTTGAACGTTCACTTTCGGGTTCTGTGAAAGTCCTATTCTAGTTCTGTTATTATATCATTACAGGCTAGTTGCTTGACAGAACTGAAATAATCAGAGAACTTGAAAAAATCTTTCACAGAACTTGAAAATTAACTTTGAAATTTGAAGAATCGTTCAAATTGAAACCCGTCCTTAGAGACCACAATAAGAAGAACACCCAGATCTGGCCGCTCTTTTAGGACGGGTTGTTTAACAGAATTTGAACAATTCATCAAAATTTCAATGTTAAATTTTAAGTTCTGTGAAAGTCCTATTCAAGTTCTATTACTATCCAAGTATTGTGAAACAACCGGTCCACGATGAAATAAGAACAGAACTTTAATAATATCTTATTCTAAATGAAAAAAAAATCATGTTTTATGGCGTTGCGAATCAAATTAAAATTCACAAACTTATGCGCTGCTGCGATCGTCAGACATACTTTCAAAAACGTACGCATGTGTTAATTACATCGACAAATATGATCTTAAACCGCTTTTGAGTTTCCCCAAAGCCATTGATTTCTTCAATATCCAGGGTCACTTATTTCTCTCTCGCAAAGATTACACGATACAAAAAAAAAATTAATGGAAAACAGGCAAAATTTTCGCCTATCTAATCTGTCCATGAGTAGATTAAGTCACTAGTCCCAGCCAAATCTAGCAACATCCCTCTAGTCAACAGATTGGTAGACCAGCAATGTCCTGGCCGCGTTCCGTGGCAATAACTGCACGCGCTTTACCACACGACTCCGAGGCATGCAGTGCAATGCAGGCACCAGATAGGTACTGTAAATCCAGCGGGAGTATGTTGGGAATGGAGATAAGAACGGCACCGGGGACACTGGACACTAGGAGAAATGGTGAATGCATTTGGGCACTAGGTTATGTGGATTTAAATGTATGATTTATGTTTAGGAAAGTAGATGAATCAATTATATTGTTATTATAATTGCTTTGATTTAGTTCGGTTTAATAAAATTTTAGTTTGAAAAATATTTTCAGGTAACGTTTTTGTACCGTAAATAAGGAACTCATTAATTTATTTACTAATATATAATTGAATACTAGGAGAAATATAACAATACAGGATAATTAAAAAAAATCAGCTATGACAATAATAGGGAACAAAAACAGTAAGGATATTGTTAAGTCAAGACAGGAAGAAGGTTTTGATTAAGTTCACGGATTCTGACACATCAATACAAAATATTTCTTACGTAATGATCATTAAAGCTTACACCAAAATAATATTAAAAATCAATATAAATAAATAATTACTATTTTTAATGATAAACTAATGTTTACGAAATAATATTTTTATGCATAGCACATAGGATAACATATTATTTTAAGCATAAATTATTAGTCTGAAATACCCAAATAATTTTAAAAAATCTTTCGAGAAAAAATGCAGGCCGAAAAATTTGTACAGCACCTGACCGGCAATCAGAAGGCTGCGGGTTCAATTCCCGTCCACGGCAAGTATTTTTTCTCAGAAGATTTTTTCAATTTATATAGGTGTTTCAGGCTTAAAAATAAGTAAATAATTGCTTATCTGATATATAAAAATGAGACATTAAATATCTGGTTCATAATGAAGCATGTAGGTAAGTACCTACCTACAAAACATTTTGATTTCAGAGGGAATTATGGTTTTCATTATTAAAAAAATTCACATACTTATTTTGACGCAAGGTCAACAGTTTGTAAAACTACCAGTAATATATCTACTAACATTACTATATTAAGTAGACAATGTTACCTACATATGTATTCTGTGGGGTAATGATGACGTTTTGTTCCCGAAACTCGCCCTATGCAATATGTAAAGCCATGTTCGTAAATGACACTGTTCGATTTTAGTTTATTTTTGTACTAGACTCATAGCCAATGTTGACATGTTAACACCTATCCATAGTGTTCCTGACTGCAAAACACAGCATCCATACATCCTCATGGAAAGCTCAATTAATATAAGTTCATATATTCCCCATCGACCTGTAATCACTTAGTCATCTGACCAGGCCGTCCGATAAACACGACGGTACTAATTCAGCGGTGATGCATCGGACCATCGCTGAGTATTATTGCTTGCTATAATGTCGCGTGTTTGAAATATTGCCACGGCGCTCGATATCGGAATTCCAATAAATTACTTGGTAAGGCTTCGCGGCCGGACCGCCTACGATTCCACTTTTGTATGGGACCGGTGTATCCAGAGTTTAACGATGTCTACTATAGAAAATGTGGAAAAACTAACGCACAAGCACCAAAAATCCAATCTGATTTATCCTTCGTCTTTCTATTCCATTTGGCAACATAATTCATAACGTTGAGTCAGTGAAACTACTTTATTTTTCCATTGTGAGATAGCAGCTAAAACAATATGCATATCCTTTCTGGTCTCCTATTTATACTTGTAACTTAAGCCATTTGGAGAAAGTACAAACCCGGAGAACTATTAATGATATTCTTATGTCTTCATAGACTACCCTCAAATGTTTTAGTTAAGTTTTAGAGAACTGCCAATATATAGTCTTTTTCCGTATATTTAAAACCTCTATAATACTTTTGTTGCATTACGATGTATCACTCGTTCACATTTTGGAATACACCAACGAATTTAAAAACTTATTCAATTTTCTGAGGAGTGAGCATCGTCGCTGAAGCACCCTCTCTTTGGCCATTCGTCAACACAGTTCGCAAGCTCTTAGCGATGATCCCACAAATCGATATCTTTCATGGCAAATGATCTGTCCCCTGTTACAAACGGTTTTTAGATAGTGAACCTACCCGACTGAGAAGGTTAAATAAATGATAAAAGCGATACCAATAATAAACAAAGTACCTTGGAAAAAGTTTCATCGTTTATTGGGAAGATCAAATAGTTTTAATAAATACTACTTATATATATACCTGTTTTTTAATTACTACTACTTATACCGACCTGATTTTCAATGACTACAACTTATACCTACCTGATTTTTAAAGAACACTACTTATACCTACCTAATTTTTAATGTAGACTGCTTATATCTACCTGATTTTTCTAATAGAATTTTACTTTCTCAAACTAATGTTATCGCCTTGTAAAGTAAAACGTAAAACGGTAACCCAAAAGTCAGTTAAAAATAAGCCGATACCACACAAATTTCCGTTTGTCTCAATGACTCCTTGGAATTAGGATAATTTATTTACCTCTAAAACAAGTTGCAAATATGACACATTTCATTAAATATTGGAACATACGTTTATTATGCAGGGTGTCCGGAGGTAAAGAGCACAGACTTCGGGATGTGATTCTACATGATAGTAGAAGTAAAAAAGATAAATACATTTTTTTTGAAATTACATTTATACCCATGAAAAATATTTTCCATTGAAGAATATTATTGTTTCAAAAGAAACAATTTTTTTCCTGAAAATCAACTTAAAACGTTTAAATTTCAAAATAAGTCATTTATCTTTTTTACTTTTAATATCATGTAGAATCACCTCCCGATTATTGAGCAGCTAACCCCAGAACACAGTGTATTACTAACGAATATTTTTAGTATTTATTGTACTGATATGTATTATGTGATATGATATTTATATGTAATGTTTGTAAATTTTCAACATCTACGATGTTTATAAATGGCCTATATATGTTAAATAAATAAATAATAATTTACAAAAAAATAAACTACTGACTCGATATGGACTGGTGATCTTTCAGTTTAAAATATTTTCTAAAAAATCTCATGTCCATACGAATAATAAAAATTGCAGTTCCGTGGTTTTAAATATGTTTTCTCCACGGTTCCGATAAGAAAAGCGGATGAAACAATTTTAGTGAAAATGTGATTAATACTGGTTACTTGAACTTGCCAAATTTATAAGCATTCAATTATTTGATAATTATTACAGTGTTTACATCAAAAATCACTATAGACTCGATTCTTATTACCTGTATTAATTGTGATTATGTCTAATTTGTAGAAATTAAAGTAAATCAAATTCAATAAAGTTATTATTAAGGCCTACAAGAATTTTAGTTTTGATTATTGTGACAGGCTGTTTCGCCTCTTTTTTTGAAAAATGGCCTTGAAAGCCGAAACACCGATCACAAGAGTAAAAACTTAAATACTTCCAGAACTTAATAAAATTATTGAATTTGATTTATTAAAAAAAAAGATTCTTATTAATAACTTTGTACACCTTTTCCTTAAAAATCGTTTTGACTTGAATTGAATATCAAAGCATGTCAAACAAACAGTGACAGATATCCGATGTGTGAGAATCGGATTCAGAGAAAACTATGAAAGTAGCTTATTTGTAGAAATATTTTTTTTCAACCATGTAGTGATAGTTCTAATGGTACTGTTACGCTGCACTATAAATATACATCAAGCGTTTTTTAGGCTTGGCCTATATCACCATGTCTATTCATCTCGCCATTCAATCCCATCCAGACCCGTCACACCACATATATAATGCGTTACACGCGGGACGTGGCGATGACGATATGCCTTGATCTGCTAACCAGGCAATATTTGAAAATGATCATTTAGGCAGCTGCCGTGGTCATGCGGCTTTCAACTGTCCGATAGATCCCATACAAATAAATGATATTCCGCGGCAGCTCACCAATTGATCCGACCCCCTCTCATGCCATAAGGGTAGCTTCGTGTGGCACAACAACATATAATCTGTAAAGGCCAAGCCCAAAAATGCTTGATGCCTATAGCGTGGTCTCACACGCGCATAATAGTGACAAACTATGAGATATTTCAGCAAAATTTGAGTATCTTTATCATTTGAGGTAATGTTATGATTTGTCATTATTTTATGACAAATCATAATATTACCTCTCGAAAACTCTATCTAGTACTTTTAACAAAGCCCCAAATATCTTTTTTTTTCACAGACTAAGTTATTAATAATATAATATTTATATCATAATGTCCCTTATTTATATAACTACCACCCGTTAGGTTGCCTGTACTATCAGAAATGAATGGTTGCAAGTGTATTGACTGCATAAAGAATCGCTGTGCATTTGCGGTCTTGTCGCTTAGGTTTGCTATCTGCTGAAATTTGTAAGGGAATTTGTCACCGTAGGCCGCTATCGAACGTGAGAAGGCGAAGCGCTCCACTCCGAACGGCAAATACTCGTAGCATGTTTGTGCTTGGACATCATACTAGTAAGTATATGGGTTTAAAGATAAATAATGTGAGTAAATTAAAGTGAAATGTTTAAAATCCTAGTACAATATGATTTTTCGTGTCAATTTGGTTTTGAGTCGAAAATTGTGGGCTAAAGGGATTTTTAATAAATTTTTTGAAAATGAAAAAAAATATATTACTGCGAGGGAAAAAATGTCGATGTGCATTCGATTTTATATTTAAAAAAAAAAACAAAAATGATGAGGTGGTTTTCCTAACTTTTTTATTTCAGACCCTTGCCATCTTTCGCGATGCTGAATGAGGGACGTTTGAGTGATAACTAAAGGTAGCTTTAACTTTCATTCAAATTAATAGACTTGCCCTACCGTGAAATTTGTCTATTATTTCTATGGGCTGGAGGCATACCACATGACCATATTTTTGGCACGAGAAGGCTTCGAGTATGATTTGATTTAACTAAGACATCAGTCGTACATTGACCGCTGAAGAGCGCACATTGAAATTAAAGTAAAGTTCGCTAACTTAAGGTAAAGGTTTGCAGCGCTGTCCACCGCGGGACTTTTCTGTGCAGGATCTGAATAATCGTTCTTATACGAATCGCCCGACTTAGCGATGCTAAAATTGATCGAGTTGGCTAAATTATAACACATTTGTAAAGCGTCAAACTAAACAGTGTAAGAAAATGTTCAGTGTAGTTTTTTTACGCAGCTAGCAATATGTTCACCATTGTAAAAAGGACTATTCATTTGGATGTTTATGGTAGCTATCTAAATATTTATCATTTTCTTATCTGTATTTGATCAGTCCCTCATTGCTGAAGATAATGAATAATTTCCACCACTCTAATTTTCTTGATGGATAAGGCTTTACATTCCTTACGGTTCTGAGCTGCGTGGAAAGCCAAGGATACCGACACCGACGGACCGGAGGCCAGTGATACTTAGTCACTCCAACGCATTGGTGACCTTCCTCTGCTTCTCTTGCCAAACACTTTGCCAGTGACTATCAGTTTCTTCTCGTTGACAGTTGAAGTCCTCAGCTTTTCGAACAACGTGTTCATGTCCTTGTTCGGCGCCTATCCGCTTTCTTTTGCAGGCTCTAAGTTTCCATGTTTCCACACCATCAGGCAAAAATATTTCGTTTATCCTGAGCATATTGACGTTTCAATTTTTACCGTCAAATCACTTTCGTTACCATTTGTTTCCTAGTGCCTTTTTTCTAATGTTTTCTTTAACTATTGATCTAGTTGTCGTTAAAACTGATTAAACTAACATATTAAGTGAAAAGGACCAATTTTCAAGCATTAATTTTATTGGTGCCCTAAGATTTTACGTCAGTTGACTTCGTAGTAGTCAATCTCGCCGGAATTAGATGACGCCGCTCGAGGCGTCTAGATATGTCGATTTTTTATGAAATTTTAATAAAAATCAACCATATTACAAAACAAAAAAACACTGACTGGGAACATAAGGAATGCTACAAGCAGTCAATATCTTATAAAGGTTTAATTTTGACAATATTTTTGACTCGAATACTTTCACTCGCATTGCATTGAACGAGACAAAGTTTTATTAAACCGTTATGCTTAAATTGTGTACTTCCTTGTACAATTGTACACGATAGTCATCTAGAAACATCCGTTAAAAAGCACGGGATATTATAAATTTAGGATTTTCGGACGTAAAGAGTATTATAAAACATTTGCCTTTCAAAAATAAATTGGCTGACAATTTCCTTTTTTTTTGCTGACAAATTAGATAGATGTCAAAAATGTATCTCTCGAATTAAACGTTAGTGGTAAATATTAAAAATCAAACAAAAGAAAAAACATATTTCAAATAGAGAATGATCAATTAAATAATTTTCTGATCATGGCTGGGTAAGTACCTACTTTATCGCTTGTCTGAATTCAAACAATCATCAGTTCCAAGTGTGAAATTTGAATTCGTTGAACGTGAGGAATATTTTCCTTCACACACACCATCACAGACAATCGAAATTAGTACATTTGTTTGTATTGCAGGATAACCATTGATGTATTATACTAGATTAGCCCTGTCTAGTTAAATTCATTTTAAAAATAACGCCACGTAGCGTACGTCACAAATATGGAGATGAACTTAACAACCCAACTCTGTTTAAACTCCTTGTACAAGCTTTCAAACTCGTAAGCGAAACCACGGAGAATTTGTTGTCAGAGGTGTTGTAATATGGACATAATTCAAATTTAAATATTTGGAACTCGGTTATTTTTGTGATTGAAAAAATGAACTTGCCCAGCATAGCTGAGAAGCAAAATAGACCAACAAAAGGTAAAACGCAATGCACAGTGCCCATTTCGCATTGCGACATAATGCGTGGGCCTTTTCATAAATGTGAATGTGAACCAAACCAAAATTGTGTTGGGGTTATTTTTAAATGAATATGCCGTGTCTAGTCTAATTTAGTCTATGAGGATAACTCAACTCAATGATAATTAAATTTAACTTTAAAACTGACATATAGTCATTAAAACCGATGAAGAGAATAACGTATAAACCTAACATATTTAACCTTGTTTTTGTTTCAGCACGTTTCATGACTTTAGATCATTTTAGTTTTCCGGTCATCGTTTGTTTGATTAGTTCAAAATTCGACCTACCTCATTCAAAACATAACTCCATCACAACTTTAATAAATTAAAATCTACCGCATTAGTTATTTCACACGCGTGGTATGGATGCATCGGGCAGGCAGGTACGTAAGTGTGCTATAACCAGGTAGTAGCTATAACCAGCGCGGGTCCATCTCCAAGGAAATATGACGTCAGATCCGATAAGTCTTTGTTTACTACCCAGTGGTGGCCGCGCGCAGGCACAAGGTGGTCAACCTTTATTCTGTTAGGGTGGCAGTGAGTTATTTGTTATTGGGAATATTTTTTAAATTAATTAATTCGGTACCCTAATATGGCAGTCTTCAAGTTTTTAAAAGTTGGCTATCACTGTCATTATTGTGGGCTATCACTATGAACAAATGAGCAACAACTGTTATTTGTATTACAATGGAAGATACTTCGAGGAACTAGCGTCATTGATCCATTCGACACCGGTGCATTGTCTACAAGTTTTTTTTATAACACTTTTAAAATTTGGCTATCACTGTCATTATCGTGGGCTATCACTAAGAACAAATGAGCAATAACTGTTATTTGTATTACAATGGAAGATAGTCCGAGGAACTAGCGTCATTGATGCGTTCGACGGGTAGTGGGTTACTTTTAAATCGGGGACGACATTGATCATCGCTGATATCTGCAAAAATTCTCACTGCCACTCAGAAATTACCAACTTCTGTTAAACGTTTTTTTTTTGCTTCGAAAATATGTGTCAAATTTGTTGGTTTTTAGTTTTATTCAAACACATTATCGGTTGAATTGTGAAGCTGTGTTTAATATTTTATTGAAATTGTTGTACGACGGATTAATAATACATTCAAATAACACTTGAGTTGACGGGTAGGTACACAAAAAATTTGAAGTTTATTTAAAGATCAATGAAATAAATCGATCGTTTTTGAAATTTTATCCAATGGCATCATTCCTTTTGCCATGCTATGCTGTGCTAGAACATCTGTTCTGTCGTGTTGTATCTTGAACGAGTCGTGGTGACAACTACGGCTTAAGCTTTCAGGCACGTATAAGGTATAGCATTCCTTTTCATCTTTAGGACAACACTATCTGGTGATAATCTGGCTTGTAAATAGCTCAGACCATCATGGAATATTTTAATTCCCTATGAAAAAAATGGATTGATTATTGAATTCACTCTGCAGGAGAAGCAACAACTTATAAACCAGCCACCAAAATACATATAAACAGAAAGACTCACCAGAGAATACCACTCGCAATGAGTTCCGCTCCTTGATCTTCAAATTCGGCAACAGACGGCAAATCAGCACAATAATATATTTGAATTCGCACTATGAGATTATAATATGTCAACCAGCTCTCAAGAGAGTAGAATTAATAATAATAATAATAATATTTGGCTAATTTATATAGCACCGTTTTCGTGAGAAATCACCTCAAGGGCGCTGTACAAATATATTTCTTAAATAGTTAATACTATACATTAATAATGATAAATTAGCACATTTGTAATTTCACACGTACTGCCACATTATTGTGACAAAAAATATTTTAATCATTTTAGTCTTAAATAGACCTCTTTTGACAAACGATACAATACGGATGAATCCATCTGATCAATGCAAAGGTGACTGTAATTCGTTATCACTCACCTGCAGAGCAAAATCTATCCAAAACTGACCAGAGATGTCTCTTTCGTCCATTATTTTTAATTTATATTTTAAACATTAATTCACACAAATTTTAAATCGACTGCTTCTCCACTATCGTTTCCCACTTCCAATAAAAGCGCGGTCACCCCATGAAACCAATCCGAGGTGTTCGGCCACTGTTGGGCGCCGGTGTATTTTTTGTCCGCAGTTATTCATAACTTCGCGACACCCTGTATACCTCTTACCCACAGAGTATAAGCTGGCGTCCTGTATTCGTTCATTGGACTTTATTGTTGTATCGAGTTTTATTCGATTAAAATAAATAAATTAACAAAAGATATCTTTATGTTTTAATTCTCGAGCCGTCATAACTTTGCGGCGCGGCCGTGTCGTGTCGTGCGGCGACTAAAAATTAATTGAGACGTTGTTGTAAACGAGTTTTTATGTTTTTTTTCTTGTGATTGGCAAATGTTTTTGTCACTGCATTTTATATGGAGTTCACACTTGTGATTTTATTTGGTATAGCGTGTGAAATTTTTAGTGAAAGCGATCGCATACCAAAGATAAAGATTTTTGAATATGTTTATGTAAACTTCGAAATTTTGTTAATTTACTTGTAGATTATGCTGTGTGAAGTGGTATCGCCTTCACTGGAGCTTTATCAGGGATTAATATCAAAACCATTGTTTTGAAAACAAGAGGCTATATATAAAGTAATTTTATTGTTTTTACTAAGCAAAAAATTCATCAGCCCACAGCCAGTCGAATTACGGCATTCAACAATGTGAATTGCAATTAACTGGAGCAACTTAAGAAGTTTTCAGATATACATGTTTAAGGTGACATAAGGCTCTGTTAACGAGGGTTTGCTGGACGCTCACTTCTTTAAATATTTCTGTTGTTATTATTTTCAAATATATTCATTATTATTTCTGCGAACCGCCTTACACAAAAAACGAGTCAGTGAAAGGAACTGTTTTCCTGAAGCCGACATCAACTACTCTGAACGTATCTGTCAAATCACAGGGTATCAATGCTGCCACCTTCTTTGAGCAGTCTCGATTGAAATACCTGTTGAATAGACTCATAATTCCAGCACAGTGGATCAATGCTGCCAGCTTCTTCGAGCAGTCTCCATTGAAATACCTGTAAAACAGACTCATCATGGAATCAAAGGGGATCAACGCTGCCAGCTTCTTCGAGCAGTCTCCATTGAAATACCCGTAGAATAGACTAATCATGCCTGTGCATTGGAGATGTAAATCGGTCTAGTAACGACAGATTGTCAATCAGAAGGACCGTCTCATTTGCAGATAATCAAGTAGGTTTATCAGGTATTTTGATCCTGAGGGGTCCATCAATCGATAAATGATTTGATCAATTATAAATCGACAAGAAAAATGAATGCTCATACATAAATTGAGAATCTCAATAATGAATCAAAGATGCAGCGTTAAAAATGTCCTGCATCCGAATAGTATATGGCCATAATTCTAAATCCCGATAATAATAATACAAGACGATTGATAATATCTTGGGCAGAAGACGGATCGCGGGTTCGAGTCCAGTCCCGGCTATAGATTAATCCCTACATCTGTAGCCTTTTTGTTAAGTGACGCACCTAATAAATTTCTAACTATGGTGGTCCCTTATAAATAAATTCTCAGAGGTATGCAAACACGGTTGGTATTGTTGGCAGAGAGGGGTGGTTCAGAATAAACGTGCTTTAATTTACTTTTGTTTGGCTGCCCTAAAACGAGAAAAACTTCTCAGTTGGACAGTTATAACATTACTTTAAAATTTTGTAATTTTTTTCGGTGCTAAAAACTTTTTTTTAGTGTATTATAAAACAAACAATTTATCGCTCAATTTAGTCAACATTTTTTATCTTAGCTCCACACAGAAAGTCTTATGGAAAATAATTTCCCTCAGGGTCGCGGAAACGACCGATTTCATCAATCGGAACCATTTATTGGATAACCAACACCTCTTCAATAGGTCATCGATTGGAACGCTACGTTTGGTGACTTTTAAGGGGTGCTCGGGTTTTTGTCAGATCGGGAGAGACGGAGATCTTTTGACCGCCCTCTGCAATATGCCTTTCTCGGAACATTGTCTTGGCCCGCAGTGGGTGTGTTGAATTCATATATCTGACATACTGACCATCGGATTCCTACAAAAAATTTCTTTTTTTCATAACACAGGCGCTAATATTTTACATACAAACGGACATGGTAACAGACTCAATAATCTTGAAGCACTGGAAATAAAAAAAGCTGTAAAAACCAAAAGTCCTATTCTTAATAATCAATTAGATATATCAAGTAGTCCAATATTAAGTTTGTTTCCAATAAACCATTAAAAAATGTCCAAGTTCTCCTTATCACCATGTCAGTTGATGCTTTGTTTCTCCATATATATTATTATAATCCATTAGTCTACATAATTATCTGTCGCTTTTTCCCATGTCTTTTGTACTTGTGTAAATGTATTGTATGATTTCTCTGTGTTTGTTATGTTTATATTTATATCATGTTGTCTCCCTCAAATTTTTTTTTTATTTATAAGCTCACACTTTGTACTTCTTGTCTAGTAATAATTTGTACCCTGAAGATGCTTGAGTAAAGCGAAACCGGTCAGTTATAAAAATTATTAAAAACTCGTGGTTTTAAAACAAAAAGTATTTTATTAAATATGTCAAACCACAAAGTGATTGCTTTCTACAATAATAAAGTTTTTTTTTGTTTTTTATTATTGTGGCAGGTATTTTGGGGTTCAAAGCCAACGCCAGTTTGAAAAGCTTTGATTGCCAAAAAATCAAATAATAAGTTATAATAACATTATTAAATTTGATTTAGCATGCAAACTCCAAAAAATAGTTTTCTCACTAGATAATAATTTCATTATGATTTTTTGAGCTACGACACAGATTATTCTAGTGAAGTAGATCATAGAGGTTATAGAGATAGTATATAGGTTCACTCCTCCATGGTTGGTACCAAGCTATCAAAGTACGGGAAGCTGTGAGGTTTCGAGAAGCAGATATATTTTTGTAGCTTAATAAAGAGATCGTTGGCCTCCTGGCCATCCCACACGCTCTTTCTGATTATAAAAGTTTTTAGTTTAAATACAGACATAGTATTTTGTTATGAAAATGAAGTTATTATCTCAAGAATCTACAAAAAATATACAATAAAGTGGAGCAGCCGGTATGGTCCCAAAGAGAGAAAAAAAATCCAACTAATTTAACCATTTGAAAAGAATAATTTTGATCCACCCTAATCTTAAGGCTGCATACATTTATAATATTGGGTTACTGGCGGTCTAAGGTTTAAATAGATGAGCCACGTACTAAACGCCTTGTAAGTTCAGGAGGTCCTCAATATTTCTACTTGTTTCGTTCCTCTAACCACCTATTGACTGTAGCTATTGGCTATTATTTTAATGTAATTGTTTATTTGGATACATTAAACTGAGCGATTCAAACTGTATTAATCGGAGCAATTGAAGATCTTGTGTAGATAATTATTTTATAGTTCATAAAGGAATTCGATGCATTTTTCTCACATTAACAACTCAATAAGGAATGTGCGTTGGCTTGATCAGTTAGCCCTGAGCTAAGAATACAGATTATTATGATTTAAGCCGAACTGACAGAACAATTAATAATGTGTTATTTTTTCAGTCCAAATAATATTTCACCATCGTATTGATCAACAAAATGTGTTGAATTTGTCAGCTACCCCAGGCATTAGGGGTTCCTAGATACCAAAAAAAAAATCACGAAATTGTGCAAAAAAACGCGCTGTCCATTGATGTATCTCATTTTCAAGGACAAATGGCAATTTTTAGACCATTGATAATGTGTTTGTTCAAACTCCAAAAAACTACCGCTGATGATCTCTATAACATCAGTGTGCAACCGAGAAACGCATTCCCAAATTCTTTTACACAGTTCAACGTTATTCAAGAAAAATGTCATTTTTAGGACTTTTTTCTTGGGTTTTTGCGTATTCACCTTTTTAAAGCACAAGTCTCTTTTAGACTCACTTTCACTTATTCTATTTTATCCTTAAAGCACGATTTTTTATAAGTGAACATATATCCTAGATATGCAACATTTAGTATGCGTGTGAAACGTCTACGTCACACACCATCGACGAGGATAGAGAAAACTCAAAAAGGCGAAACCATAGACAGTATAATTTTTAATCATTAGCCTAAAAATATTAAAAATAATGTTTGAAATGTTAAATGTTTTGATGCATTGAATTTTTATATTTCTCTTCTGGTAACAGAAAAATCAAAAACTCCGTTACATGTTAATTATTATTTTTTATTTCAGCAAGAAAATAAATTAAAGGTACATAATAGGTTAAATCATTAATGTATTAGAACGATGGAATTAAAACTTGCAAGATATAATTACGATCCAATACGGCATCACAATATGCACAATCCTGGCAGGAATAAGGAAACATGATGAGCTGGAGTAGTGGTTTAGTTCGAAGAAGTCGTAGGTCCCTATTTTCTGCTTGAATACTGCGGGGTAGTCGCTTTCCTCAGAGAAAATTGGATGACCGTACCACCCTGCCTAGAATTTTTTTATTAAGCATAAAACACTAAAATCCTTGTAACAAAAAATATATTACACGATCATGAAATGAAATCAATGAAAAATTAAAAACCTTTTACTCATTCCCACTATTCCTGAAAACATTAAAACAGTGGGTTAATGTATTTGTTGGTTGTGCCTAAATTTTCGTTTCAGTTGATAATACATAACACTTTTTCAACACAGGCATTTGGCCGGTGACATTGTAGATGAATTACAGGTGAAATAAAAAGTCTTCTCTTCTACTAACCATTTTGCGTTGCCCTGAATACATGGTCGTAAAGATGGTAGATCCTGGCGTGGTATTCGATCAGAGTATGGGCTCACAAGTAGTCAGCAATACATAGGAAATTACCAGAAATTATTCATACATGATAAGTTCACAAAGATTTGTATTTTATTTTCACGGCATAAGATTCTTGTCATTGAACGTTTTTGTTGATTTTTTTAGTGGAGAAATTCTATGCAGGAGCATTTTCAGCACATCCACCGCCATATCCTTGCTGGCATACTACGGGAGGTTTGTTAAAAGTCAACTACTTTTTGACTCCAAATGGGCTGAAATCAAACCAAGCGTAATCTGCGTATTTTATTTTTCGATCAGCGGATTCGGCCACCCTCCACTATCTTGTAGCGGTTGTAGAAGATCTCAGTGGTACAAAGTAACACATCTGTTTTTTTGGTTTCGAACACCGGGTCCTATTTTGTGTTCGAGTTGTCAATTATTCAAGACCTTGACGAGATGTCAAGATTATACGTTGGCAACGCGTAATTTCTTAATACACTACTCGGCCTTTTGCTTCCGATTGAGAACTTTGATCCTCAAAGTGTCAGACATCTCGCTAATATCAGATAAACTATATATTCAAATCTACCTAAACTCTACAACAGACCAGAGAGATTACCGAGATATAGGTACCCCCCTGATTCAAATCATCCTCCTAGGCCGCTCGTCAAAGACTGAAGTCATGGATAATGTCCTGTTCTCACCAATGTTGGCTGCTGTTTGCTCGATATTCATTGCGCATCGGAATTATTGCTATGAATACCGGAGCTTAACATTCCAATTCGTTACAATCTTAGTAAATAGTTCCAAACAAATAAAATAAAATCAAATAGCCATTATTATTATAAAGATTCGTCATCATGATTTTTCAAACCACAATAATTAAAAAATACCGTAACATTACGTGGTGTCTTTACTTAATTAGTATTAAAAAGTGCATGTTGTTAAAATCAATTAAGCCACAAATTATCTGAACAATTAAAATAGATTCTTCTAGTTGATCTTGATTGCATTAATACGTATCTAAAGTACAAAGGAGTGGTATCGTCAGAGCCAACTATTATTATCATAATATTATGATATAAACGAGTGGGTTTTGGATGATATTCGTTGGTCTGTGAAGGTTTTGTTGGAAATAGACAATTAAAAACGGTTAACGATCCCATTCTAAACTATTAATGACCGACAAACGTAAATATATTTTGGTTCATTTCTAAGAAAAGAAAGAGCCAGTTTTTAGTAAAATCAAATTGTACCCGGAGAAAAATGACTAGGTAATTTATTGAGAATCTCTACAAATTATTGGTAATTCCGGTTAAAAACAGGATTCCAGAAATTACAATTGAATTAACAGGTTTTCTGATAAAATTTTCTTATTTGTTCTGACTTCATGATAATATATCGTTGGATTAATGCAAAAAGTTGGTAAATAAATTTTTTGGTTTTGTAACAGTTTATTCCAGAATGTATGCAAGAGTAGTGCAAATGCAATACATTTCGTATTTAAAATAACAAACAAATAATAAGAATACATAGATAGGCACAAAAATGCGGAATAGAAGTGAAAAATTTGTACAGGCTTCTTTTATGGAGGATATTTGAACATCTTCTGTCTCCAGAGGTCCGTCAGGAAGGACTCCATTCCACTCTAGAACGAGCCGCAAACGAAGATTATTGTATGAAGCAAGAACAAAATCTAAAATGAAGAGTTCTGTCTTCTTGAAATTTGCACGGTTTAGTCTGATTAATGCAATACCCCTTGCTTGTAATTGAAATTCGGAATTTTCAGGTTAATGACCAGAATTTTCGGTTTTTTCATGCGATTTCAGATTTTTAGCTGTTTGTTATTTTTTTTTTAAAACAAAAAGCGTCTAAATGAGCTTAACTTCACAAAAAACAAGATATTTCACCATGCAAGCTGAAAATAATAGTAGATTAGGCAGTTTATTTAATTAGATTTTTTATTCATCTTTCCGATGTAAATTCTGTTTATATTTAGTGATTGATACGTTAAATATGTCAATACGATCCTTATAATCACTACTCAAATTCTGTTTCCGGAAAAGGGGGATATAAAACTGTGATTTCGTGTTGGATTTGTCGCAATATTACTCTAGAAATTGCCTCGATGTTGGTTTGCGAGGTATATGGAAATAAATCAAGTTTAATGTTCAGGGTTGTCAATGATTGAATTTATGATTTTATATAAACAAGTTAAGTCGCTATCTAATCATTTCACGTTCGGATAATTTTAATAGATGTAGTTGGCACAGTAGATAATTATAATAAAAATTATTGATACTGATTAATATGGTAAATTATTGTTTCATACTAATTGCGCTTAAAAGTAATTAACAAAATGACCCCTCATCACACAAAAACATAAATACTCTAGTCGAACTCCCAGTGACTCGGTAAACCGCTGAAGCCTGACGTCTATCGCCGGATCTCATGATAATAATAACGAAGAGTCCAGGGTTCGATGCCGGCAAGAGATAAAGCTATAAGTGGGGGATTAGTACTATTACGCTTTCATCTAAAAATACTTCAGTTTTGGCTACATAAGTAATATGCTGGGAAAAAGTCATACATTAATTTAATCATTGAAAACAATATTTGTGACTCTCAAACGAAAATTTGAAATGGAAAAATCAGAAGAAGATACGGTCGCAACTAGGAATTAATCTCAGGACCTTATCCTTGGCAGGGATTTGCTCTAACCACTGAGCTGATTCGACCCAATTCCCTTCGGTAATATTTAACTGTGTTCGACTAAGAACTACCAACAATATCTTTAATTTATAATCTTATATTTTTACTGACTGCAACTTTATATACGATTGCAAGATTCTTCCCGAACTAAATGCAATGTAGAAAGTGTCTTGGATAAACAATTTTTATTTTAATGTGAGACATCTATTGACTTTTCTGTAAGTCTAGGTTGAGTATTTTATTTTTAATAACTTATTGAGTAAAACCTCAAATTTTAATATTTAATTACGGGAACATTTTGAAATTTCACGAATCGATCATGTAATCTAAAATATAGTTTTTGCAATGAAAGTTTTTGAAATGTTTCAAATTATGTAGGTATAACTAGCGCAGTCCTGTATTTATATATTTGCTTAGTAAATATTGTATTTTTTCTTAATAATATAATTACATTTTTTTGATTACAAATCAGAGTGGATCAGAAATTTGCCTTTCGCATGAACACCGTTAGTAAACTTGAAAACCAAAAAATGTGTCAAAAAAAAATTATGTGAAAACGAGTCCTAACTGCTTCCAACCGAAACACACATTTTTCATATAGAATTATTATAATCGATTAAATTAAATTGGTTTTCTGATTATAGGTACGTTTATCCAATTATTTTTTGAACTGAAAATGACACTTAAATTAAAAACAAATTTGAGTTCATTGAATGTGAATAATTTCACGCAGGAATAAAGCGCTACTCAGAAAACCGAAATTAGAATTTTTGATGATTGATGAGTCGTAGTGGATGCAAAAGAAATTTATGTGAATTACATTTTAATGTTTTCATATTCAATGTTTTCTTTGTCATTCATATATTACATCGATGGGTACAATTTTCGAAACAAGTTAAATTAAAACTTGTTCAAATAAAAATTAAATAGATGTATTAAAAAATGAATAATTTATAATCAATTTTCAGCCGTCGGTCGGGCAGATCAACCATGATCATAACGTTTTTGATTCGACAGTATAATGGGAAAATTTTCAACTTTAATGAAATATCTTCCTTTGAAAGTTCGATTGCGCCAAAACATTGCAAGAACCGGAAAGTAACCAGTAATCACTTTGGTGCATTTCGCGCTCGTCAAATTGATGCCGATTTTAATTATTCTTTGAACAATGGCGTCAACGGCGTTGGTGGTTTTTACATGCGCTTCCCCCCGTAATTATAATTGCTTAAGGGCCTGAAGTTAGGTGGTCAATGTTTCATGTCCGATATTCGGCACACCTGCCTCTTGGCAGGACCGGATTTTCTTCCTTCTTTAATATTTTTCGGAAAGCCCAAATATTAAGAAAAATTCAGGGCATGACTTATTTAAAAAAAAGAGCTTTTTAACACAAATATTGATGTATACAAAGGAAGTTAAAGAAAATAAAGCCAAAAAAGTTTATTTTCCACTCGAGCGATTTTTGAAATATTATGCCAAATTTCAAAGTTTTTAAACCAATGTGTCAAATTTATAAAACCTTAAATATGGGATAAGAGGTGAAATTTAGATGGATTTATTGGCTTTAAGCCGCAGTAAGCAGTTTTACATGTGTCCATATTAATATTTTAAGTACAAATGGTATTTATAAAATAATATGGTAAATGTATATACAGATGACGCCAATCGCTCTAGTTGTTGCTACACGGAAAAAGAATTGTATTTGCTAATTTATTAAGAAAAGATTATTTGTAATCCGGTTAAAACGAATGAATTAATAAGTTTCCTGATTAACTTTCAATAAATTATCTCGATGCCGTCATTATATATTATCAATACAAATGCAGGTGCATGAACACGTGGTCCGATATATTAGGATTTTTCTAAAAGAATACCAAGAAACGGCCTGTAATCCCGTTTTTAACCTGATTAGCAATAATTTAAAGAAATTCGCGATACTCATTTTTCTCCGTTTAATGTTGGATAGAGATAAGTTTTATTTTGCATCGAATTGAAAAGTAGGTACAGGGAGAGGAAGATAGGATGAGGATAGGAGGTACTCTCGATACATTCTATACTCGAGCATTAATATTATTTTTCATCGTACTTCGGTTCGATATTTCTGAAGGTTATTGTTAAAAATATCGATATTTTACACAGTGCTCACGTTTCTACGAGGATTTTATTCGAAGGTTAGTTCTACAAAATTCAGTTTGTCGGGTTGGTCTTGATGGTATGTGGATTTGTTTAAAGTAGTGTTTTAAGTAGTTTCCAGGCCATTGTTCAGATTTTTTTAGTTAAACTGCTTCTACAATAGTTCTATAAATTGCAAAAAAATCTTCATCTTCGTTATAAATTTTATCAATCGGAATTAAAACTATGTTCTAACACCAAGTTCTATGAATCCAGCTCCTTCACTTTAAAACTCCCATTCTTCTCACTATAAACCAATATCGAAGACAGTATGTGTCATATTCCCACCAGCTCCAAACAACAGTTCAACCATTTTTGTGGCCATCGAGTAAAGAGGTTACCCTTTCCCGGCCCTGCCCCTCGATTACAGGATTATTAAGATTGGCATGTTGATAAAGGAGCCGCTTCCGTTGTTTCGTTAACCGAAACTTGGTTAGAAATGCGTTTAATAGATGTCATTCAATATCCATTCCTTATTATTTTATCCCCCTTTCGTTGGACAAACTGAGTTAAGGTAGAAAGAAAGGAAAACGATTACCTAATTAATTCTGAAATAAGTAGGAATGAATTGCAATTCCTTTTAAATAATATGCTATAATTTTTCGTATAAAAAGTACGTGCCTATGCATTATAAATGATTAAGAACGTCAAATGTTAAAAATGTCACGAAGTGTAGTTTTATGCTACTAAATTTGAAACATTATTACATTATCCTCGCTGGAAGGTCTGAATAGTATCAATATTATTATTTTACCACCGGTGGCATTAGTAGCGAAATCCTTTCTTTTTCTTCTTTTCCTCCACAATCTTTTTTCCTCAAAAATTCCTCACCTGGTGTGCAATATTCCTACAGTCTCCATGCAGAGATAATCTCGTCTTAATTTACATAAAATTCACAGTGAATATGAACTAAATTTCGGAAACAGCTTTATATGAAAACGATGAAGTAATATTTTTTTAAATATAAACGTTTACTTTCCTGTCTTTCACGTCCAGGTTGTGTGAATGCTGTATTTGTTTCAGAAATATTTCAACAAAAGTCGGTCAGAATTACTGCAGCCATTATTGACTTCTTAGATACAGGCCAAGGTGCACTATCGGCAAAATACGACAAACATACATTTGTGCATAAGATTGCATTGTTTTTACTTATCATTATTGTACATCTCGGAAATGTAACGACTTAAAAGCTTTTGTGCTTTCTCCTTTTCTATACACAGATTTCTTTTTTCAGATTAACTTCTTATTTTTAAAACCCTCAACCAGCATTCCGAATATTTTTTTTACAAATACTGCAACACATTTTGCTGTTAGTAAGTTATTAAAAAGGTAGATATAAAATTATAGTTGTTATTAATTATCGTAGACCGCGGCAACCCCTGTAATCCCAAATAAAATATCCACACGTGTTCAAGAATTTAACAAAAGCACTTTTTTCCAAAATTCCGAATATTCATTTCAAAACCAAATCGATTAAACGCCGAAAAATCAACAAAACATCAAACAAATTGTTATCATCGTTCGAAATCAAGATGATGATTCTGTTTGTCATTGGTGACGTTAAACCGTGAACAATCTTTTATTATCTTCTGTTATCCTGGTAGATCGAATTTATATATCTTGTATAAAGCCGCTGATAGATCTGTTGTAACCTCTTCCTCTTTCTTATAATCGAGACATGTAACTGAAAGAGAGGTGACGATGGTGTTCTAATCAGCAGGACTCTCTGCCTCTTCTTAGCAATGTCTCTCTCTCATTCTTATAAACGATGCTTGTATCAGAAAGAGAGGCTACGATGGAGCTCTTTGCGGTAGGACAATAGTAGCAGTTTCTTATGCCTGTGTTCGTGGTAGCCCAGCGGTAACCCTTCTGCCACTGTTCTATTGCACCCCGCTAGGAGCGGTACGATCAAGTCGATTTGTATCGTTTGACGGTTGCCGCGATTAAAGGGTAAGTCTGCAATCCATCTATACAGGTACTCAACGCATTCAGAGGTTTTCTCTGTTTTATATGACCAAGGGTATAAACTTACCAAGAATAATAAATTTACCTGCTGTCCCCGGCGTGGCCCGGGCTTTACGTTTTTTGAAATTAGATATAGGCAGTGACCTTTCTCTTGTTTTGAAGGTCAAGTGTAAAAACTTTCATCCAAAGATATTAGAAGAACGAGATATGCTATGTTGGCCGCCGGACCGTAGGCGGAGTACTACCTAATTAGGGTACTTTGAACGGTATCGGGACGTGTACGCACAGAAATCTGTTCTATGTATTAGTGCGGATACCTTAGCGTAAGCGAAGGTGTGCAGTAGTATTGGTGAACAAAACCGGCGACACTCGGCAAAACAATTCCACACAGTATGAACTGCTCATAGCACATCTTGTTCTTCTAATATCTTTGCTTTCATCAATCTCGGAATAAAACTGTAGATTTGTATAAAAAAAAACAAATCCACGCTACCTACCACGGTGTCAACACGCGGCCTCCTACCACAGACATTCTTATTTATATAAATAGATTAATGATTGGTTCACACGTTTATGATCGTCTACATTTATTTATTACATCAATAATGTTGTTTTCGCGAATCGAAATTCTTTTTCTCTATTCCAAAACAAGTACATTTGTTATTCAGTAGGTATTTGGCATAACATAAGTAAGTAAAAAATCTTTCGTTTTATTTTATGTTCTTACTAGCTAGTTGTAGGATTTGTGATGCTGAAAGTATTTTTATGAAAAATATTTGCGTCGGGATCATTGCCTTTCAAAAGACGATCGGAAATTTATATTTCGAATTAATATCGTTAGTGATCTAGAAAACTTACGACATATGTCAATAATTTAAAAAAAAAATACACATTACTTTGGTACCTAGTTTATCGCTTTTTGAATCGTTTCCACGTTCAATTACAATTTTTAAAATCGTTTGATGGATATGTAAACGTGTTTTTTTCAGGTTATTTATAAATTACAATTACAAAAAATTAAAGCAGAAAGACTAATTTATTTTACATAAAAAGAGACGATGAGAGAAGAAGATGAAGCTAAAGATAAGATTTGAGATTTTCATGGCCAAAATTATTGACGTCATTTATTTTTGGGGTATTATGCCATGTTGACTGCTGTTTGACGGCCTCCGTGGTCGACCACCGGTAAGGCTCTCGAATAGCAAGCCGGTTCAATTACTGGCGTGCGTACAATTTGTGTTATTTAATAATATACTCATTTGAAATTATATATAGTATATGTGTGGCACGTTCCATAGTGGAAGATACTCTCAGTATCGCCCTGATGTAAGACCACCATTCTAAATTGAAACTTTGATTGAAATGGCTTTGGCCGTATTTGGTAAACAAATCTGAATAGTCAGGTACTTCCTAGTACCTCTACCTCATCTCCTCCTCCTCCCCAATTCAGGATGCCATAAACTCACGGATTCCAGACGGTTGGGAGTAGTTAGGAATCTTATGCGGTTTCATGTTTTAGACACTGTAATACTGTCCTGAATGTTGGCTAAAGAAGGAGGTAGCGCCACACGGCATAATAACCCCAAAAATAAATCAGGATGAAGTTAAAGTTTATTTAGTGTAAATAAAATAGCTTTATCATCGTCAAAAAGGACATTGACACAAAAATCACTACTTTCACACTATTTGTTACATTACAAAACGCTCACAATAAATTTGTAACACAAACCAACCAGAAAAAATGGTTTAATTCTACTAGCAATCGAAGAGACCCATAACCATGGAACCCCAATTCTACCCCAAATCGACAATTTCTACGGCCATCCACACCTTTCTTATATATTGGACTCGGCATTCACACATCGATCTATTGAAATCGATATATCCATCACAACACGCGGAACATTCTCAATATAAAGAAAATAATATAATATAATGACTTCAGAAGACTCCTTTCAGCGGCTGTACCGGTGGTCCAAAAGTAATGTTCCCAAATTGATTTCGATCTGATAAACTACAGGGGGGCCAAATACTCTTCGGAAATTGTAAAGAAGTACCTCGACGCATTCAATATTTAATTTAACTACTGTATGCTGTATGGATATTAATTTTAATTTAAAATCGAAGTGTGATTAGGTATCGAAGTAAGCACTTTTTGCTGGTGTTAATTTTAATGATATTTTATAGGCATGATGGTGTTAAAATCGTTAGGTTTATTTTTAATCAATCTCCCCTACATACCTATTACATAAGTACCTTCTCACCTATATTGACTGATGTGGTCTTTCTTGTAATTAAAAAAAATGTTGTTCCCAAGATTGGCTTATTTTGAAAGTCTTCAAACTTCCTTCCTCTTTCCTCTTCTTCTCGCCAATTTTTCCCTTCTCATAAGATTATCTAATTGATTTTACTACCGCTGTCCCACAGGCGTGTTCAAAATTGTTTAGCAGTCTGAAGCAACAATGATAAAGTTGACAAATATGAACAAAATGAAACTTTTCTTTATAATATGTTGTAATTTTTTTTTATTGTGGTTAATCGTATTACTTTAAATGTTTATAATTTATCCAAATACTTAAAAATATGCATATGAATATGAAAAAAATCACGAACAAACAATTACGCATTATAATAACAGCAACGCAAACAGTGTTTTCCAAACTGAACAATTTTACGTTGATGGATGTCGGCGGACGGCGAACAGACGGCGTTGGAAAAGTCTACCGAATTATTGCGGAATGAACTCCGAATCCTCGTAGCGCGGCGCATCTTTTAAAAAAGATAAAATTAGTTTAATTTTGACATTTTTACATTTATTATCGACTCCAGATGGGATTTTGTCCCAAAATAACGGAATGGTGTCCTACCACCAAAGTAAATTAGTATAAGTCTTATTTAAATTTGGTTTCTATTCCTTGGGTTTTGAACCCGGGCACCCCTGCTAAGTCACCAAACGTAGCGAAACACTTGATGATCTATAGTAGAGGTGTTGGTTATTAGAAAAATAGTTCCAGAGATGGCGGTACCCGAACCCGCCTCTCAAATTGAACTCATAAATATACCTATCAGTTTTTTATAATTTTTATTTTATTAATTTAAATAATATAGATTAAGAAATAGTTTCTTAAGTTAAATTTCTTAATCAATTTGACACCTATTATTTATTCATGAATATTATTTTTAGTTTAAAAAATTACTATTCAATTTATTGTATTGACTTATCGTAGCTTATAAACATCATCGTATAATGTTATCATAGATGAATATAATATTAACCAATCCCGATGAAACATGAAACAGAAAACGACACAGAAAATAAAAAAGGTCCCAGATCCTCTCTCTTACCGGGACTAATAATACAAAGTTTTGCTAGAACATATCTTTGTAACCTAGATAATATCTAGGATAAACCTTTAAACTTTTTTTTGTTCATTTATGAACATGGAACATCAATTAAATTTTCAATTAGCATGTAATGTATTTATATTACATTTACTTAAGATGAATATTACTTTCATTTATCTACTTAACTGTTAGTATTTACCTAATTTTATTAAAATGTATTTATTGTTAATAATTATTCACACTATCCTGTAATTTTTAATATGGTCACCCTATTATTGTGGCTGATAAGCCAACACAGGTACTTTGTTATACATTTAGTATGTAGAATGTTAATGTTACTAACGTTAAAAGTACTGCCCAAATGTAATTTTAGTTTGAGTAACTGTAGCATTAATTTTTGTAGGTTTAAATTTTCAATATTATAAGTACGTTTACATTTTTTTTATTTACTCTAATTGAAAAGCTGCATATCGTCACCTTAAAGCAATAGTGGGATATCTTGAAAAATGCTGTTCTGAGATAATAGGACTTTTAGGTTTGCGTGAGCTCTAGTAGCATCAAATTAACTAATCTTGCAGATTAATGATATGGTATAAGAGAGGTAAATTATTTAACATCAACACAAAATTATAATAATAGAAAAATAATTAATTTTTTCATACTAATTTTGACAAAGTATACGTAAATCTGGAAATATCTCACTGTTGCGTGGAGTGTTTGGTAATTATCTCAAATTATCTCAGTGTAGCATAGTAATAATATTACGAGTTTAGATGGATAAATGAATTAATAATTGTTCCTCGGGAGATTTTTTCAATATGGACGACTGTTTCAGGCTAATAATTGCTTAAAATAATTAATAATTGCTTAAAATAATTAATAATTCTTATTTCTGCATGTTTTTCCATGATGTTTTTAATCATAAATACATTTTCAACAGTACACACCCACTCACTCCTATAGTTTGTCAATACGACAATTGACGATAGTAAGGTGGAATAAAAATGAAAAAAATATATTTGTGCTTATAAATTTATTTATGAGAAGCGTGATATAATGTATGTAACAAAAATAACAGAAAAACCTTAAGAATAAAAGTATGTAACAAAATTAACAGAAAACCAAGAATAAAAAGTAGGTATGTATCAAAAATAACAGAAAACCTTTAGAATAAAAAGTATGTAATTTATTTTTCAGAAAACTTTAAGAACAAAAAAATAAAACAAATATGTGTTGATTCCCTGGAAACCTACAATGAACCTTCATCGTTATTTTCTTCTTGTACATCGCAGTCTGTATTAGCAGTATTAATTAATTCAAAACAAATTATGAGGTTTTTTTGGTATAACACTACTTTCTCCATTTTTATTCGGTGGAATTGTATGTGGAACTGTATAAGCTGGTCCTAGAATTATACTATTCTCATTCCGAACATTCTTTAGTCGCTCTCTCACATTAATACTCTGATTACATGGATCCTCGGTGTAGGTACTTTTGTATTTGATAACTGACGGTTCATCTTTAGTGATCTGTAAAATCTTAACTTTATTCCAAATACATTTATTTTTGTCCATGTTTATTGAGAAATTTTTTCCAGTCTTCTCACATACCTTCTTCCAGTCAATGAAGTCCGTTGTTTCCATTTCTGTTAACTTATAACGAGGTTCATTCTTCTTGGAACACTTTATGATCATCGCTAACTCCGTTGGAATAAATATTAAGCCTTGTTTTAAAACCCTGACCTTTTCTCTGTCGATGCAATAATGAATGGAGTCTCCTTTGTTCTCTGAGTGCCCAACAATTAGGTATATATGGGTAATGATTTGAATATCAAGTGTTCATAGTGCATGCAGGTACATAGAAAATAAATAAAATTGTTTTTATTCTGTGCCACACAGTTATCAAAATAAAAGATCACTTCCCGTTTCCCTTGGCAAAGGTCTTTTAAAAATGTGTACACGCAGGTAGACATTTCAATTGCGCATCTTTTAGCTACACCCTCATGCCGCATGTAACAATGGCCCTGTAGTGTTTGGTATTGTAAATACAGAAGTTATAACGTTTAACTTGCTCTTAAACGATAAAATAATAGATATATTGCCATTTGGCAACGGCATAACAGCTTGAAAGTCATAAATGGCAACTACAGTATCATCAGTGGTCTTGGTAATGTTTTTATCTTTTTCTTGTCGAGATAGCTTTACATTATGAATGTGTTCAGAATATTATTATTTTTTCTAATATCTCATTTGCAGTACTACAGTTGTATATATATATACACAAAATGCGCAAAGGTTCTTTTTTGGTTTAAAAAAATATATATTGAATTTGGTATTGAATATTTTCCTGTATGTAGAGTGTGTAACATAGAGATTACCTACCGAGACACACTTCTATTTGTACAAATTGTACATCTTTTGGATATTTGGAGTTCCGAGATGATCCTGCACGACAATAGTGCGATTCCACTTTACTAAAGCTGTTGATGTGATTCATAACACCATCAACTAAATCATCCTTTTGCAGGAAGCTGTCTGTTTTCTTTTTTAATGCAGTGCTTATATCTAAGGTTGCTTATATCTTGTAGGTATTGTTGCTTATATCTAAGGTTGCCATAAAAAAATCTTACACATACGTATGTTATGTCCATCTCTCTCAAAATAATACCCACTATTAGCTAGCATTCATGGAATCATAAATATTAAAATATTTTAATCCATCAACTTCCAAAACAGATTCAGAACATTTGTATTTACAATTAGTACACAGTACAGGCTTAATTTGTTTTGCTCTACGTATCTTTCCTGACTTTGCTACATACTCCTGACCAGTATTCACCTTCAGTTTCTTTATGTTTCTCTTCCAAGATCACCCAACTTGTTGAAAACTATAGAGCTACAGTGAGACAATAAATTTATTTCAGTATTTTAAACGACCTTTTGAAAGCAACAGTGGGACAACATCAATATCTCAGTGTTGCTCTGAGTGACCGAACATTTCAATACTGAGATTTTACTTGTAACACTGGCAATTTTTTTTTTACAAAATATCCCAGTAATGCATCATGTAGAGCTCAAAATTTTACATCGAACTGCATACTTATCTCAAAAGTGTATTTTTCGAAGATATCCCACTATTGCTTTAAGGTGACGATATCTCGATACAGAAATTCTCTAGTGAGATGAACTACTGGTGATTTTATTATAATATACTATTTTTGGAAAATATAAATAAATATTCAGATTATTGGAACGACATATTGAACAATATTGACAACAATGTTTATTTTCTTGTTCAATGACAAAATTTATTTGGAATAATGTTTGTGCTGCGAGGAAAATGAACGCGTAATCTCCGACCTCAAAGTCTAACCTCTGAACGAAATACCTGGTATCATAGGAGACAATTCACTAAACAACAATGTCTTACTTTCGGAATTGTACGCTATAATAATGTTAATTTCATCAAGACAGTACCGCGAGTATACCCAATCAATCAATAACGAATCTAATTATCTATGTATATGTAAGTTTCATTCAACAGTACCATCCCTTTTGTCATGTTGTGCTATTCTAAAACATTTGTTCTACCGTGTGGTATCTTATAAAAGTTGTGGTGACGACTACGGTTGAAATTCAGGCACGTATAAGCCATAGCATTCCACGAGTACTAGACTTCCAATCGAGTTATGCATGATTTTTGATTTCGTGATGGAAGATGTTGAATATCCATGCGGGAATTGATATATGCTGTTTTCAAATCACCAAAAGGTTAAATCTACCGTCTCAATCAGAATCTCAATATATTTTCCAAATAAATTATTCGAAATCACAATTAAATGACCTGAAGACAGGATATTGAGCCGAAGGATACGGGTTTGAACTCATCATTGACTGCGCTTTTTCCATTAAGCCAGTGAGGCTGTAATGCGGTAATTACGAGTCCAGGTCCGGCAGCTACCGCGGCTTCTGAACGTTTAATATTACGGCTTCGTAAGGGGAAGATGGGAACAAACGGAACATTGTATTTTCACAAACAACTATGGATACCGTTAAAATGTGTGGAACATATAAAGTTTATTTTTCTGATTTTGTTCAAATCAAATATAATATATATATTTTTTTGGTAAACTAATGTTTAAGACAAGATTTTTTATATCAGGAGATTTTTCAATGTGGATGAGTGTTTCAGGCGAATAATTATTATTGCTTGTAAAATAATTGTTACCCTTTATGCTATGCATAAAAAATCTTGTCTTAAACATTAGTTTACCAAAAAAAAAAAATTAATATTTGACAAGTTCTAGTATTTCACCTAAAAATGTAGACAATTTGTGTCGACGCCATCTAGTGAGAGAGTTAGCACTTACAATGCCATTCTCATATAAAATAAAGTTGGTTGTTTTCAGGTGAAAAAATGTAACAAGCAGTAATTGTTGAATGAAACACTAGTATATATTGAATTATTTCGCGGATAAGAGATAAGCCGCCATAGCTCAGTGGTCAGAGCTGTCGACCGGAAATCGAAGGGACACGGGTTCGAGTCCCGTTGGCGTCATGTATCTTTTATCAGGAGATTTTTCAATGTGGATGAGTGTTTCAGGCGAATAATTATTGCTTGTCAAATATAATAGATATAAGATATAGATAGATATAGATTTTTAAATCAAACATTCCTAAACGGTTCGAACTGGCTACAACGTCATTATGATGTAGATAACAGCTTTCGACGACAACAAGTGCTTAGGCACATATAAGCCATAGTAATCTACGAGGAATAGGCTATCAAAGAGTTATGTTTGTGTTTTTTTGTTTAATGGTGGATGATGATAAATATCCTTGCTGCAATTGACTTTAGCTAAGTTATCAACCGGTACGGAGAAATATGAGAATGGGATTCGAGAGTCTTACCCCTCGTCAGTTTTACTGATAGTTTGTTTGGAAATCTGTCAATTCATTAGTGAAAAGCTCGTGTTTAAAAGGAATACGAAAAATTTTCACAGATTTTCAATAGATTAGTAATATTTTACCTCACTAAGTTTTCTCCATTTGATCTGAGGTCATAATCAGGAATTTAAGGAGGAATATAATAACTCAAAAACAAAACAAAAAACTAACCACAGAATCCAGATATCACCAGATTTATTGAAGAAAAAGTTATTCTTACCCCATTACTGAACCCTGTCTTCCCCTATTAAAATTGGTAAATTATTTGATTATCAAACATTACCCACGTATCGCTCCTGTGCCGACTGTACGCGTTGAATCGATTCCGTGAGCGATAGTGCCATAACTCAATTAAATAATTTTTAACATGTTGTTCGAAATTCAACGGCATATTGAAGATGTGATATTATTTGGGATTTTCTCGACCAAAAGTAAAATCGTGTTTCTTTTTTGGGTATTATTGTATATCATATATTTATACATATTTCGAAAGTTACATATGCATATTTCAAATTAGTAATGACTTTACCACCTAAAACTGATTCCATTTACCTTGGAGCTGCTGATAAAAAAAAAATACGAAAAGACATCAAGAACTCATCAATTTAATACCTTTTTTTATTTGGGTCTTGCTAGTACCAGGTTACTTTTGTGAGCATCATCGCATGTAACCTTAAGACGGGATAATAGCCTAAAATAAAGTCAGAATCTTCATGACGTAAGTTTAAGTACTTAAGCCATGCATTCTTCCTTTCCTTCTGCGCAACGTTGTACACGTGCGAACTATGGGCAAACTACAAAAAGAGTAGTATAGAAAGACTACGGGTCCAATACAACAACGCCTACCGCACAATGTTTTGTCTCCCCAAATACTGCAGCGCTTCACGTATGTTCACGGAGGGGCGAGTTCCCGGATATGCAGCTCTTATTAGATCCAGGGTAGCAGGAATGAGGGAAAGGATAAGAAGCTCTGGAAATATCCTCACTATGGAAGCCCGTCTCAGTCCATCCTCCAGCATTGACGCACACTGGAGAAAAATACTAGCGCCTTATATAGTCACGGCTCCCTAAAAGCTTCAACTTTCTATTATTCTATTAATTTTATCATTTTATTCTATTTTTTTTTTTTTTTTTTTCTTTGTTTTTCTGTTCAATTTTTTTTTGTTTTTGATCATATATTTTTTGTATCTCTATATTGAATGTGTGGGACTGCACTAACCTCCCCACATACCGGAATAAACACTTTTATTATTATTTTATTATTATTATAATTATAATTATTAAAATATGCGACGAGCGGTTCTGGTGTATTGGACAGACCTACGGTTGAATTTTTCTAAAAAAAAGTGAGAATATTAACGACATAAGTGAAGAAGACGTGTAAAAATTATTAGGCGTGTGACCCGGCGTAATGGACGGACCTACGGTCGAATTTTCCCTAGCATGCATAGAAAAATGATCTATTGTTTATTTGAATTATTTCTGCTGAACGTATTATTAAAACTCAGATGTTTATAGATAAAGAGTTCGTCGGAATTAATTAAAATATCAGCCTCGAGCAAACCCAAGTTATTAGAGTCTTGTGTCACATAGTAAATGAAACGTAGTGTTAAACATCAGTTTTTTGAAAAATTAAAAAAAAAACACTAACTTTTTTTAAATAGTGAATATAGTTTAAACAATTTATTTTAGATTCTCAAGAATTTTGGCGGTATGAGAAATAAAGCTATATCTTCACTCCACCCTATGAGCGACCCACCTCCCAGAACACAATTGCAATACCAATAAAAATAATCATAGTACCTTGAAAAAAATGGCTCCTTTGATGCCCTTTCGATTTGTAAATGGAATAATGAAATCGAATCCGACTGTGCTCGACCAATAACAATGGAGCGCGGGACTTTTAAAAAGAGAACACTTGATGGAACGCCGATTCAAATTATTCGAAAAGCATACTACGCATTCCACTTTTATTCGAATCCTTCCGTTTTTTTCAAAAAGGACTTTCTTTTATTTTGTTACGTCATCCCTTGATTTCCGTAACAAGAGGAACTTATTTTGTAATTTTATTTTGTATGATTTAACCATGAATGAATAAATGTTAGTAGGTTGAATGTTGGTACTTCCACCCTGGAACATGTCGCAAAAACACTTTGAATTATTTGTGAAGTAACACAAATTAATTAAATAAAATTTCATTTTAATATGTAACGCTTGAATTATTTTTTACTATAAATAAAGGGGAAATTTTTTAAAAAGTGTCGTATTGAAATCTGGCTACTTAAATCTATTTAATAAATTATAGTTAAGTATGTCGTGTTTATATTCTGGATCGACACAAAAAAATTAACTCCTAACTATGTACCTACACAGTGCTATCACTAAACGATACATCCTCATGAAACTCGTTCTATCTCATTTTTTTATATGGTCAGATGTAGTGTAAATATATTTAAAAAGAGAAGACACCAAGCTTTCTCTTTGCATTTAAAAGTTTACCATAGACGGTGCAGTATAATTTTAAACAATTCTTCAAAACCACCAAACATTTCACCTAGTCAATTGATTTGAAAATAACATTTATCATACGTTTATTTAATTAAATGTTGAGAAAAAAAAACCATCGATTCATAATCGATTTTAGAATCTTTATTTTTTTTTGCTTTTAACAATCTAATTTATTTAATTGCATGTAATATTATATCCGTTTGTCTAAATCATTTTTGGCACCCTCGGTGATCGACGAGTAAGTACTCTTGACTAGAATGCTAGAGGTCGCATGTTAAAATTCCGGCGTGCGTAAGAAAATTGCATTTGATTCATTTGTGTTATTTCGCGATTTACTAATATAAAATAATAAACAGCATATTTGCGTCACCTTCAGGAATAGAAAATACTCTCAGTATCGCCATGGTGTAAGACCACCATTCAAAATTAAAACGTTCCTTGAAATGGCATCGGCCGTGTTTAGTGACCAGATCTGAATAGCCAGGTACTTCCCCACCTTACTCTTCCCTGTCACCCTCCTCTCCACACTACCTTCAGCCTCACAACATTGAGTATGCAATAGTATCACCGGTTCCGGACAGTTGGGAGCAGACTCTTGTACGGTTTTAAAACAGTGGTATTATTATTACGAAATTAATGTCAAGCGGGAGTATTTTGATGAAAAGATTTTTTCTTGCCTAGGCCCGAGGTGTTAACACTAGAACGACCGGGTACTACTCCATACCTATAAAGATCGCGGCCGTCATATTGACGGCCGATTACATGTGTAATATTACAATGCGTAATGAAATTGATTACACTATTTAATTAGGTACACATTTGGTAAAATATAATATACAAAAACACAAACGAAATGAATATTCGGCGACTTATGTCATAATCAATGTACAGATCGAGTTCAAATGATATGCGATAACGAAATAAATAGACAGATTCGAACTATCATTTTGCAAGGTGGAATGGGTTGTACCATAGTCGTTAAATCTTAATCTTTTTAATGACAATTTCTTGGAGGTTAGCGCTAAAAAGAGGCAATTACTAATACCACTGTTTTTATGAACTCGAAGTAAAATTAAATCTAGAAAAACGTAGATAGGATTTTGATCTCATCTGCATTTTCAAAATTATTATCAGTATGATTGACTCACCTAATTTGTTGAAACTCACCCCTTTCAATATCCCTTTCCGTAGACTCAAAAATAATTATTTGCTTATCACTCCACAGATTATCGATACCATTCACCAATGTCCAGAATGGCTGGACTTGTCAACTCAAGTCAGGACCTTGAATTTTTTGGTGTAAGCTTAAATGATTATGCAAGTAATATTTTGTATTAATATTGCTAAAGTTGTGAACTTTATCAAAACCTTGATCCTGTCTTGACTTGACATTATCTCTATTGTTTATGTGCCCTATTTTTGTCTTAGCATATTTTATTGTAACATTTTTCCTTGTATTATTTTGGGTAGTATGTAATGTGTTTATTGGACTTTGAGTAAATAAATAAAAAATCTTGAAAAGTAAAAAAAAAACAAAATTTTACATTAAACTTTAAGCAAAATCTCATCACATTACATCGGGCAGCCGTCAAAATGACGACTACGGTATATGTAGTGTTAAGTTACTGCATAAATAATCTACTTAAATCTACCTAATGTAGGTAGGAAAAAATCGCAAATTCCAAAATAAAACTTTTTAAATTTCCGCTTATTTTATTTAAAGTCGAAACAAACCTCGACTAAAGTTAAACGTTCTGAATGCCCCGTCGTGGCACAAAACACAGTAAGTCGGGAGCCATCTGTATCTTCATGCAATCTCCCAACGGTTCACACTTCCTCCCGGAGAAATTAAGGGAAGGGAATTAATTAAAAGTTAAAATCGTGATTTACGTTTCAATTTTTAGTGGCCGTAACTCTTTCGGGGTGGCGGCGCCAGTTTATCGATGCAAAAATGCGTCACGAGCCACCCCGTAATGGGTGCCTTTACCCGTTCACCCGTTCAACCCCCCTTTAGGGCGATTAATTCACTTTCTTGAAAAGTCGAGCTTAATGATTCGCGAAAAAAATATTTTATTAAACAAGTGGATTATCAGTCATTGAGATGTTATCAGTGGGAGGTTTGCAATATTTATTTGGTAAGGAAATTAAGATGCTGTTTTGATATAGGTATCTGTAAGACAATATTTTCTAGATGAATTATTTAATAAATATCTATCACGGAGAAGATAAGTGTAAATTAAAACCATCGAAATGTTATGGGAAAAATTTAATTTTCATAAGAAATTAGCTGACATATACCCGGTGTTGCTTGGGGACGTAAAGTTTTGAGGTTGTAAATTAGTGTTCCTACCTGAAAACTTAGTGCATTTTTAAGGTGAACAAATTCACGGCCGCGAATCATATTTTTTTTGTCAATTGGACAGTATTTTGTCCATATTTATGGCGTAATGATTTTTTTCAAGAACATTGGTTCAAAGCTCACGAAAAACAATGTTGCTGCTAAAAATAATAGTTTGATCAAGAAAACTTAGACAATTTCATGCACAGTTCACCATCTGCGAGCTTTTAGAAAGACATACAAATTATATTACCTAGAAAACTAGGTACTGCTTGATTTCAGCCATATCATCCTACCTGAATATTTTGTTTGCAGATATAAAAAAAATATATATATTAACAAACATTCCCGGGTAACGAAACCTGTCTATAATATAAATATCATTTTCGAAAATCTACTACTACCTCTAATAAAAGCGGAAGATGTTGCTTGTGCTTAGCCAGCCGAGGAATTGTGTGGAGCAAAATTTTTTCATATGTTCCGATATAATTTACATACGGGGATCGATTGGTCTGAAAATCAAGCGTCAAAAGCAAGCAAGTGAAAAACCTTTGACATTGATTTGTGTTTGATAATTTTTGTTGCTCTAAATCCAGTAAAAAATATTTTTAAATGGCTATAATAATAATATTGACTTCAGCTGTCTCAATCAAGTTGATTGTGTCCTCCAGCCTCTCAGCCTCTCCTTGAGCTGTGAGGGTTCTTCAACGTGTCCTTCAACGCCGAGATGAGGAGAAAAAGAGGAAGGGAAGGGTTGAAGGACGCGAAGGGAGCACGTTGTTGATTTTAAATTGGCAGCAGCCTGAATCGAAGCCTGTCTCGGCTTTGTACGGTAGTTGTTATGTTTGTTTCGTTGTTGGCTTGTTTGTATTGTCGCTTGTCTGTCATAAAAAAGAACTGTCTAGATAGGTCCCTTGTTCGTAGGTAGTAGCAATCTAAACAAATTGAGCACACTTATTATATTTTACACTTTTGAATTTAAAAAAATATATTGCCGGTAACTGCCGGCGTTTATTGGCATTTTGTTTTGAAAAAAAAAACTTAAGGCGATGCACTACGTCGTGTAATATTTTAAATTGAGCCGCTATCAATAATAATCCTTACGTAGATGGCGATAAGGTTTAAATTCCCGCTTAACACCATCCGCCTGTTTTGATTTATGCAAGAAAAAAACATGGCCAAAAAGTGCCTTTTATTTTATTTTGTGGATGTTCAGGCATAAATATTTATTTTTTTTTGATCATTTTATAAATATCTTAATTTGCCACATTAAACAATAAAATCACAACCGAAAATGGGTTCGTAAGTAGGAGATTTTGAACTTTAAAGCAGTTTTCATAGGCCTTATACATAATTTTTTTCTGGGCTTATAAAAAGACTTATCTAAAAATACTCGATTATTTCAAAGGCCAAGATGTATTCTACTCGCAGTATTTAATTTAAGCATCTGAAACATTTCTAGGCGACCAAATTTTCAAACCAAAAACACATGATTTTGCATTACTATGTATGGAATCGCCTTAATGAGTCTCCCACAACCGGCCTACCACCTTACCCCACGAGCACGCGAACCACTGCTAAGTCACCAATCGTAACGAACAAAACTGTAATGATAACAACAATTAAATAGTTACAACATTCCGATGTGATTTTTGGAGGTATTCAATACAGTTCGTGAGATCGGGTGGTTCTGTATTGTTTGTCGTTAGGTGCAGATGAAATTTAATTTCCGAAACTTAATTAAAACATCTTAACTCCAGTACTTATGACTAGTAACTAGTTCAGATAATATCTTCGATAAACTTATCTGCCATGATAGACACCTTCTTAAAAAGTGTCAGATGTTCTCCAAAAAAACCACCTAGATCCTTTTTTGCCTCTGTCCGGAGTCAATAACAATCGTCTCGCTTTATTAGATCGAATTTCCGATAAGGACTGGATTTTTCAGAAAAAAATCATATGTAGTAGGTACTGTTGTATAGTGGCCATTCAGTGCCATTTTATTTTTTCGACAGTTGAAAGGTCCACTTTGGTCCTATTCAACTTTTAAACAAATTGTGACTAGCTCAAGAGGACAACTATCGTGTTATTGAACCTGTAAGCTTATTACAATTTAAAAACGCACCTAGAGGAGAACCTTCCAAATGTCCAAAAAAAAACAAAATGGCCCTGAATAGCCATTTGATTATTTTCTCGAAATAACTAGGCCTACGTATTTCTATACATTTCAAATAAATTCGCTTAAGAATTTTAAACGTATCACAATATTTACTTTAGAATCTAGATTTTTTTCATTGCTCAAATTACATGAAAAAGTTGCGAAGAAAAAATATTTCAATAGAAGCAATATTATACATACGTCAATTTTTTTCCACTAGGTGAGTACTTTATACCTATTTAACTGATTCAATCATTCCCTAGTATGTGGCAACACTATGGGTGCTTAATGAGCCCATCTTGATAAATTTCTGCCATTGAAATATTTAAATAAATACAAAATATTATGTTTTTTCACGCCCAGCTGGGATTTTACATGTTTATTTTTTTATACAAAGAACATCTAAACGAGCACTTCAACGTTAAAAAAGTTCTCTACAATGCAAGATGGAAAAATAGTTTATTAGGAATAATACAGTAAATGAATTGTCGAAACAGAGCTAGGCAGTTTGTTGTTCTCATTGCCGATACAAATTCCACTAAAACCTTTTTCTACTTGATTGATGCATCAAATATGTCAATATATCATTCGCAGAATCTACTTTACCATATGGAATAACCACATGGGACACTCTAGCAAAATTAATTTAAATTGCCTACAATTAGTACAAAATTCTATGATTAAATTACTAGTTCCAAACAAATATTTTCACAGAGGCGAAACGCGATGTCAAATGTGAAATCGCGCTTGGGTCCCACTCAGACGTAGTGTGTTCAATTCCTCGGCTGGCTAAGTCCTCCATCATAACTCAAGCAACATTTTCAGCTTACTGTGGTGGTAGTAGGAGATTTTTAAATATTGTCAGGTTATTCGTAACCCGGGAATGTTTGATTTCTTCTTTAAAAAAAAAATATATCATTGTTGTATCGGAACTTGACTGTCTTGCCGGTACAGGCCTTATTATGGCACAAAATATTGATTCAGCATATATCTGACTCCGAATATAAGAGGAAAGTGGAACATGAACACAGTAAGGTTCACAAAAAATGAAGAAATGCTTGTACCAAAATATAACAATAAATTTGGACAGCGAACCCTGGAATACAACGTGCCCAAAATATTCAACATGTTAACAAACAATATTAAAAAATTGCGAATTACCTAAGAGATTCAGATATATGCTAACAACATGGCTACTAAGCAGTACTCTGTATTAGTAGTACTTCTGATTATGACAGTGGTTAGTGATAAACATTATGTTTAAGTTGTATTGTAATTAGTAATGATATTATGTACACATGTTATATTATAATTTAACATGAACATCCTGTTGACAAACTGCTTAATTGCTGTTTAACGGGATCGTACATTGAAAAATAACAAAAAAAAATAACATCCTTATCAATACTACCCAAATGCTGTTTACAGCGAAGCGGAAAATGCGATTCCGTGTTGGAGTTAACGCAATAATACGGTAATTGTGAAGTATAGTATATCAGGAGAGCCAATGAAATCAATAATTTTTAATTGTAAGTTGGTCTTGGTGGAGACATAAAAATCATATTAGGAGAGGTATTATTGTATTATTTTTTAGATAAATTTTATGTTTATTTACCTTCTAGAGCATATTCTGTAGTATTTGGAACTTAGATAAAGGTTGAACGAAACTAATTGTAAATATTTTAAATTTAAAAATAAAACAATACAGTATTGGGAGTGTACGGGACGTGTTTGCCTGCACAAGAAAAGACTGTAAATAATAATCACCGGCACACATCAGCCCTCAACCTGGGTAATGATTTAAGTAAAACACCGTGAGGTGCTCTATCCAAACCATCATAAAAGAAAGAAGATTTAAATCAAATTCACATTTTAGTTAGATGTATTGTACTGGTATACATAACGTACAAAGGGGTGTAGCTTATAAGTACTTCTTATTTTTTACAGCCAACCCAATTCACAAGAAATAGTTACATGTATTTCAATACAACTGTGTTTTAATACATAGATAAAAACTGAGACAATCGAAATTCTTTCCGCGATAATTTCAGATTGGAGCACATTGTGCATCATCGCGCCATACGATATAGAAAATGGCGCAGGCAACTGCTGCAGCAGTTTTTGCAGTGTTCAATTGATAGCCAGGAAGAATTGGACAGCCTCTAGGTTGTCAGCATCAGTTGCTAATTCAGTCGGTAGCCAGGAGGAATTGGCCAGCCTCTAGGTTGTCAACATCAGTGGCTAATTCAGTCAGTAGCCAGGAGGAATTGGCCAGCCTCTAGGTTGTCAGCATCAATGACCAGCAGTCGGCAGCAGCAGGGATTGGCCAGCCTCTAGGTGATCAGCAGCACTGGTTAATTCAGTCGGTAGCCAGCAGGTATTCGTCAGCCTTTAGGTTGTCAGCATCTGTGGCTGGTTCAGTCGCAGGAATTCAGCGGCGGCATAGTCATTTGATTATAAGGGCCGGCACACGGAGACGCTGACATAATATGTTGATGACAGATGCGTTTGGCTCAGCTGATAGAGTGCCGGCAGTAAACAGCTCGTTGCACATAGTTGTAATCTTTAAAATGATTGTGCCGTGATTGAGGAACAGAAGCGAATACAGATTTCAGTTGACACTCAGAAATTGTAAGAACAGATCGCGTTGTTACTGACGTAGTTTTAAAACTTGCATCCATCAATATTTTGTTTTAATGGGCTATTTATAATATCTCCTACAAGCGTTTGTGTGAGGTCAGCTTGCAAAAACATGTTTACGTTTTCAAACTGCAGGTATTGTGGTGCGAATAATATTTCGCCCAGCAACAGCTTTTGGCTTTGTCAATATTTTAATTTCGTTTTAGAAAATAGGGTTATCGAACTGTTTCTTGTTCGATCCAGTCATTTTGCCGCCTGGTAACAGATTGATGCATTTTTCAACTGGTAAATATTATGATTTGGAAAAAGAGGTCATCAAACTTGTGGTGTGCAACTTTACTCGCAATTGATATTAAATGCAATACTATCATTTTTCATGTTCGATACAGGGAGACAACCATTGAGACAAACCGGTTAAAATATATTTCACCATCTCCCTCATTTCAGCTTGAACCGAATTGTCAATTAAATAATGATCGTGCTGTCCATGAATTAAAATCCATTATTAATAAAAATTCTTGTACCCTTTCGTTTGTAAAAAAACCCTTTCGCGAGCATTCGTACGAAATGGCTAACAATTATTATCAAATAATAACTTTCAAAGTCGGTCTGAAATTATTTCATTTGCTAGCCTTAATTAAATTGAAAAAAAAATCCGGCAAAAATCACAAGATGGTATCCGAAACCCTTTGATAATGGCAAAAAAGTTTTGTATAAATAATAATTCCGAAGCAAATTTGTCATTTGGAAATGTCACCGAGTTCACCACCCCAACCCCACTAACGGTCTCCCGCCCTCCGGGGTAAAAAAATATAATTAAAGACAAACAATCCATTTGTAGGCGCCCTTCCAAGAATCGGGAAATATGTTTCTCTACGATTAATAATTAAAAAATAATAAGAAAAAATGATGTCGTAAAATACAACCCCTTCTCTTTGTAAACCCTTCCATTCTTGTAGGCGGTAGTCTATAGCCTGTAGCCACCCCAAATATCATAACTCACCCCATTATGCTATTTGATTTCGCATGAATTTCTATTTTTAATAATTGCTCAACAGTCTCATTTTTTGAAACGTTTGTTATTTATTTAACTGGTCAGTACACAATACTAAATTCATTTTAAATATCTCAAACTCCTCCGTGACAATTTTAACATAAAGCTGATGTGTTTTTTTACTAATAAGATTACCACATCGTAAATCCAATGGTTTCATGTCAGCTCAAGCTGGAAAACGAGTGTAGCAAAAGTGCCTCAATAGTTTTAATTTCTGTAGGTACTTGACACAATTCTATTCTGAATGGTCAGAAAAGCACAATTCAACTTCTGCCAAGCTTTACGAAAACATATTTTTAATGTCAAAGTCTTTTAAGTTTTATAACATTTTTATTTAAAAGACTTACAAATTTAAAAAATATATTCACTATCAGAATTTAAAAGTAAGGCTAGTTAACGTTTAGAGAGGCTCCATTGGCTAAGGTTAGGTTATTAATGCGGTCGAAAGGCAGAATATGTAAATTTATTATTTTTTTACTTTAATTTTAAATAACAGGTGTGATGAAATTCCTAATAATTATTCATTTAATTATTAAAGACAATATTAGGGATTCATAAAAAGAAAGGGTCGCGTCTAGGACTTGAATCCAGGATCTACGCCTTGTCGGGGCGCCGATATCTAATTATCTACCACAATTACATGCCAGAGAGGGCCCCTTATACACTCGGGCCCCCAGGCGACTTTCCAAACTATTCTTGCAGACGTTTTGCCACTTTTGTGCCTACTATGGTATCACATCTAATCAAAGACCAAACATCAAACATTTTTCATACAAATACATTGGTGAATTCTATACAAAACAAGTATAAGTCGGTACAAAGAGTCGATAAATAGACACACAGACTCACAATGGTGGCCATTTTTATTTAACCCTTTCCCATTGTGAGCGGCGAATAATGAGAAAATAAATTATTTAAAATTGGAGTTTGCCAAAGGGGGTGGAAAGGGGGTCAGCGGAAGGGGGAGGATTCCAAAGAAAAAAAGGGAACTGAAAAAAGTGAAGATCGCTTTAGGTGACACAGGGACGGACTAGGCAATAACTGAAGAGCGTTTTATATTCGACATGATAAATAAAAGTGTTATTTTTTCAATAAGTTCGCATGTATCTATTGCCAACCACAATAATGCTTTGTTAAAAAAGATAAATATACAAATAGTGATAGCAAAACTAATTTGCAAAATTAACGGAAAAAATCTTTTTGGTCTCCGAAGTAAAAATTGTTTATGGTGATTTTGGTAAATATACACATAAACGGCACACGGTCAATAAAGATATTTAAAAAAAAACACTTTGTATTAGAAGAAAAACAACAATTTCAGTCACAGGAATAAATGCATTTAATAGCGATTTGATTGAAATTTAATTGTTTGTTTTACTTAATTAGGGGGGAGGTCATTGTTATTTTGTTTTTAACTTCTCTTATTAAACCCAAATCACGAACCTAAGTTCTAGATATAGGTTCTTAGTTTGTGTTTCGCAAAAAAATGTGGAAAAAACTACACAGCCCAAAACGCTATTTTAATATTATTATGTCAAAAAAAATTATCCGTATGTTTAACGAAATAGCTATTAAAATGCAGTTTCGAAAAAGTTATCAGAAATCGTTCTCATTGTTACCCAACTGCTACGAAGTGCCTCGGGTGTCTGTATCTATATTTATTATTATTTTACATATTATCAAGTATTGTCATCCTCTACACATTATTACATATTATGTCGGGGCTTTTCTTTCTTTTTAATTTGACATTTTTTTGTTAGGTGTAAATATATTCTATATATTCTCAAGAACCTTCAATCCGATGAACTAATAACGCATATTTTATGATTTTATCAAGATTTATTTTTTAATTCTTATGCATTAAAGATAAATATAGCGGTTTTCTTAACTTACTATTTTCTTCGTAGTACCTGCATTAAGCCTAGTGGATTTAAAAAATAAAATAAATGAGAAGATTCAGTTCCACCCTGTTGATGCGGAGCAAATATCACAAGGGGCCTAACAGCGGAGAAGTGAAAGAAAAAATAAAATAAAAGACAAATAAATTAATATTCCGTCATTCTTAGAAATGGAAAATTACAATTGGGCGCAGAATAAACACCCACCGCACCTACCTACCCCCACCCACATTGCACCCCTTCCTCAGCTCCCGGCGGGGGTAAGCAGAGAGTGGGAGATTTCCTGCTTCATTGTTTTATAGCCATTTTATGGATTGCTTGTTTTTAATAACGATATAATGTCTACGTTGACTTGAACATTGAATTGAAGGATTCTGCCAAATTTCGTTAAGTATTTGATATGTTTCATGTTATTTTTGGATGGTGGCCAGAGATTACAATTTTGAAATAATCTTTATGTCCTGCTCATATAAAGCTCCGTTGTAACTTATATTTTTGCTAACATGCGACATCTATGAGAAAAGGCGGAGGTATTTGTATTTTTTTATAGTATTAATACTATACAAAAAAACCAACCGTCTGGAGCCAGTGAGACTATTACATCCCCATGTGGAGTATGTTGTGGGGCTGAAGGTAGTGGGGAGGGAGAGGAGATAGACAAGAGGAAGGTAACGTAATACCTGGCTATTTAGATATGGTCACCAAACACGGCTAAAGAAATTTCAAGCAACGTTTCAATTCTGAATGGTGATCTTACACCAGGGCGATACTGAGAAAACGTCAACTCTGCAACGTGCCACAAGTACACTAGATATTATTTTTAATTAATACATTGCGAAATAACACAAATTGATCAAATTAAATTTAATTTTGAACCGGTATTTGAAATCATGACCTTTAAGTTGTTAGTCGAGAGCCTTGCCACTCGTGCTTACATTTCTTGCTGACAAAATATATGTAATTCGTTAACCACATTTCCAATGAAATACTCGCAACGTAAACATTGAACATAATGAACATATAACAAGATGTCAATATGAGTTATCAAATTTTATTTTTATTAGTTGAAGAAATATGCACATATTGATTTCTTACTACATAATATAAAGTTATTATCATGTATATAATATAAAATATAACAGCAATAATACAAAAATAACTTATCGTAAAAAAATTCCACATTACAGTACATTATAATTTTGTTCACTTTTCAAATTTAACAGACTTAAAAAAAGATATTGAATCGATTCTCTGTTTTCAGGCTATCGGGAAGGAGATTGTAAATGGGTTTACCCTCATGGCCTATGCTTCACTTTAAGTCTTTACTGTATTTGTGTACAATTTATTATGTTGTCTTGTACAGTATTTCTTGTACTTGTGGCGTTTTTATAAACATCCAAGCAGATACCCAAAACAAACAAATTTTTCTTCTAAAAAGAACGAATCAAAGTATACAATTGCCGAACATAAAACACAAGGCACTTAAATGATTCCATCAAATTTAATGCATCATTAAAACATAATTCCGAGTACTTACGGAATAAATGTTACAGTATCTTCCTCAGCGAGTTCTGTGGTACTTATCACAAACACAACAAATAATAGAAGTCCCATATTTCGTAGCCCTCTTCTTGGGCTTATTATATGCTGTGATGTACAATTGGGTTGTAGTGTATTTATTAGCCTTCCATTGATATACATGGTGTAACTCTAAGTGACCAGCTTAGGCACGGAGGCTCCATCGATGTCAGTGTCAAGTTAGCCTCACAAAACCTGGGTGTTCTGTGCATGGCCCGCAGATACTTTAATAGGTACATAACTGCTGACCCTGTGTAAATTGCAAGTGCGCCCCACTGTTGAATTTGACAGCCACCTCTGGTCTGGAGCCCCAAAATACCTGAAAAAACCCATATCTTAACAAGCGGATTGCAATCTATATGTATGCTGTCCTTGTTCTACCGGAATTATAATGGAAAATGCTCCGAGGAACTAGCGTCATTGATCTCTTTGGCATCGGTGCATTATCAGGAAATAAGATAAACGTGCGCTTAACATGTGTACACGGTTGATATTGATCACATAAGAACAGATCCTACTAAAATATTTAACAGTTTCTTCAAATAAACAAAAAAAGATTCAACTCAACGCAAATCTAGCAGGTTTATTTAAGCAAGCCCTACAGTTTAACAACGGCGTATGTTAACAATAGTACTTAGCTCCTAATCCTTGAATTCCAGTCTTATAAGGGAGGCTCTCCCCTTACACCCTTATAGACACTTGTCCAAACTAAATCGCAACCCTTTTTAATTTTTTTTCTTTCCTTGTTAATATGTTTGGTTGCCTTTGAGAACAGTGGCGGAAGTGTTTGACTGTTTTCTTTTTTATTTTAACTAGTGTTTGACGTTCTTATATAAATCGTTGTTTTGGAAACGGTCTGCACAACTCCCATCGATTATGCACATTATGTTACCTCCCATTACGTCATATCATATTTTCTTTGACTGCAGGTCAGTATTTTAGTGAAGTGCATATGGTGGTTATTCATTGGGTATATGACAATGTCTCTTATTCTACCACGAAAATTCTCAGATATCTGAACCTTCTTCTCATAAAGACAGTACTTTCCACTACCAACTTCTCCACCTGCGTGTCTCTCTCAGGTGAGAGTATCCTATTACTAGTCCTGCTTTTTTTATTCAGAGATTATTTTATCTTATTAAGTATATATATTTCTCCAGAAGGCTCTTGTGGAAGACATATTGATTTTTACGGAGTTCAAATTATATGACTGAGTTTCTTATTTTAATGTCATTGAGGACAAAATAAAATATTTGAAACGAATGGTGCCAAGGTAGTGAAGATCCTTCGTCAAAAATCAACCCTTTATTTAAAAAATGTAAGTAATAAAAAGAACCTGCTTTAATCCTTGGACAGATAAGGCGTCAGGAGTCCCCCAGAGCCTTTAGGGGGGTGGGGGGTGGCTCCAATAAAGGGGTGTTGGGTGGACTTTAAGCCTCAATAAATACGATTACGCACTCGTGTTACATTAATAACCCCGATAGGAAGGAAGGGGTTAAACTCCCATTGAAGATAAGGGAGGTTTTGGAAGGAGTGGTAAAAAGAATTCAACGTTAGGACTCATGAATTATTACTGTAGCTACCATGGTTTATGTATATTTTGGTAGCAACACATTTTATTAATAAGGGAGAAAAATTATTGGATGCAACTGAAAAAATGCTGGTTTAGTAATGCTTGTTTATTCTTGGGGTAAGTGATATCTACATACTTCTGTGTATTTTACACGTCTTTGTTGCGTAACGGTTTTCTTTATTATACAAGAGATGTTTAATCTTTACCCTTAATGCATTTATTGTCGTATAGCTTTGCTCTGTTTTTATTGATCTAATGAGAGGAGCATAATAAGAATGATATGGAACTATTTTTTTCATAGATTTTTCACGTAAGTTATCCTTAATTATGCGATGAAGCACTTGCTCGCAGTATCCTGGAACAAAGTTCCATTATTTAGCCCCCTTATGGACAAAACCGTATCAAAGAAAAAGAAAAAACACAAAAGAGATTTATGCATTTCCCGTACATGAGGTAATATACATACTATCCATTCATGTATTCATCCTTGTTCTTAACGTGGATACTTGATGTCAACCCCTTAGGAGCATGCCGAAAAATAATTTTAGGTAAACATTTTTTTGAGATAATCTCTGGAACTATACTAAATCCGCCTATGTTGAAAGAGGTTAACTTATATGTGCTAACAAGTATACTCATGGAAGATCGCGGAAGGCGTCAATCAATAGAGCGACTCAATTGTAACGATTCTGCACTGACCATCAACATTTTAACGTCTCTTGGCAATTGTCTTTTGAATTAATCTTCAAATTATTTGCATTAATCCAAAGTTGATTTTTTCTGCAGACATGGAACCAAAGATATTAATATCTTTGCATGGAACCAGGAAATCCAATTATAGTAAAGTAAAAGACACTGTAAAAAACACTACTTCATGTTTATACTATAATGTAATTTAAGTATGCGTAAGATTATTGTACATCTCCACATGATAATGGTGAGAACTGGATAAATCAATTTATTAGAACTATCAAGAAATCAAACCTGGAGCAAAAATCAATAAACTAATTTCAACTTAACAGATATAAAAAAAATATGAAAATGAAATATTTTTAATACAATACTTTTAAATAATAATAATCTACATGTTTCAAAGCCAATGGTTTCTTCTCAAGATAGTGAAAATTAACCAATTTAAAAATAGACAAATAAGTACATATAGAAAAAAAAACATATAATGGGAAGTGATTAGTTAGTTAAATTCGAAATGTACTGATTTTTCTATACTTATCTATTTTTAAATTCGTTAATTTTCATTGTCCTGACGAAGAAGCTATTTATTGGCTTTTAAACATGTAAATAATTATTATTAAAAAGCGGTGTATTCAAAGTATTTCATTTTCATATAATTAAAAAGGATGTCACAAAGTAATTTTGCAAGTATTGAAAAAGAGATATTAAAGAGACCATTTTTTAATCGTTGAAGGAAAACTGTTGAAAATGCAACAATCCGGACTAAATCCACCAATGTACCTGCCAATTTTGCCTTCCCCATAATTTCCACTGAACAAAGTCCAGACAGGTTTGTGTTCAGGGATGGTGGACGGACATTAGAAGGAAAAAATAAATTACAAGGGAAGTTTTTAATCCGCAAGCCTTAACACCCCCGCCCTTTGTTTGCAGTGCGTTATTTAAGGATTATTTATTTGGAGAGGTTGGGGAGGAAGGATCATTTTTTACAGTAATAGATTGGACGTGCAAACACGTCCACGTTTCGGAGATCTTTTAATGGTTTATTTTGTTAATTTTGGAGATTCTAGTGTATCATCTCAACTAAATCAACATAATTGATGTAAACATAAACCTTAGAAAGTCCTGATTGTCTCCGGGAAATACATCTACCCCTTTCCAGTCTCTAAACACGTCTGCATTTTTGCGATCTTGGAGTGTATTTTTTGTTAATTTTAGAGATTCTAGTTTATCATCTCAACTAAACCAACATCATTGATGAAATACCTAACCTTGGAAAGTCCTAATTGTCTATAAGAAATACATCTACATCTTTCAAGTCTCCAAACATGAAAACATAGAGATTAGAGATTTTTAATCTTTTGTTAATTTTAGAGAATCTAGCTTATCATCTCAACTAAATCAATCAAACTTTGCTTCTGAAAATGTACATAAATTTTATAAAAATAGAAAGTATAATTTCCGCTGAAAGATTCCTTGCCAAAGTTCCCGACGGTACATCATATCCGCTAGGTTCATATTAAATTCATCATGCTAATTTCCAGGTTAAAAGCACATGAGAATAACCCTTTCAATGCTAAAACAAATAATTTGATTTGGACAACGTTCATAAAAGTATTAATTAATTTCATTTCACGTAGATGCATGTACCTTATCTTCATAAAATAATATTTATGTAAATGTTAATAACAGAAAACTTTGGTATTTATATTCTATTCTGTGAGCAATTAATTCAATCATTTTTATCAAGAAAAATAAACTGTAAAAGTGGTAAAAATTTAATGAAAATCACATTTTTCTTGCAGAAATTTGTAAAACACCTGAAAACGAACTAGATACTAATTAATGCAGGTAGTTACAATGTTATACATCATTAAATAATGCAAAAATATATCTTCGATAAATAAGTACTTAATTAACAATGCGCTCATGTGGTGGTTTATTTTAACTAAAACGGCATTAAATTAGTTATATTAAATTATATTAGCACATATTGCTCTCAGTATTGGTGTGTGAATTGATCACTACAACCAGGCAAAAAAAATTAAAATTAGATTAATATTAATGAATTCACATTTATTTCAGGAAGATTAGTATTTGCACGCATCTTAACAAAGTGATTGCAATATTTAGAACACAGGCGTCAAGTGGGAATTCTTTCCTTGTTCCACCGGTATATCAATGGAAAATGCTTCCAGGAATTAGCACCATTGATCCCATAACATTTGTTCAAGGTGGTCAGTTTTCAATTGAGAACCGGTCATTTCTACGACTCATTCCTGAGTTAAAAAGCTCGGCTGTGGGATGATCTCCAGCCTCTGTGTTTTCTCTCTCCTACAGACAGATCTCTTCAAGACCCATGTTCACTCCATCCTCTCCCCTGATGACTTAGTTCCTAAGAGATTATTTTCTTCAGGGCGTTCCAGTGGATAGATCTAAAAAAAAAAAAGAAAAGTTTCTCGTATTTATTATTAAATAGTTTAATTATTGCATAAAGCGCAGAAAAGGTTAAGAAAGCAATGCAATATGTAATAAAATTCTTGGAACATCTTTACCGTACCCACAGTTGAATTGAATTACAAATTACGTATACCAGTTTTAAAACACAGAACGTACCACGAGATTTTTATGCGTTGATTATAACAATACGTGAATACATTTCATATGAAAGATCTGATTTTTTAGTACCAGAACTCAGACTTATTTTGATTTCTAGATCGTACGTGATGATATTTTTAAACATCGTCATTTTAATAATTGGGATATTCTTTGGCGCCATCTTTAAAATGATGATAGCTGGGTGGTCCTTACGGTTCCATGATAACTCAACACAGTGACAATTCAACACACTTTTAAAAAGTGATATAAAGTCATTAGAAACAATGATAAAAAAAATTAAACCTAACCTAACCTAACCTACTTAACCCAGTTAATAAAGTTATTGTTTCATCATTTTCCATGACTTTATATAACTTTTTAAAGATGTGATGAATTATCATTTTGATGATTTATCCGGTTACCGGTCCTTACAAATTAAAGTATATATTTATGCATATCTTATCTATAAAGCTGTAATCTGTTTGTGTGATATTTAAAACAACAAACACACTCGAATGGTGAGCTCTGGCGTAGTGTTAATATGAATATGATATGTAGATATATAAAAAAAAATTGAAACGAAAAAATTCCCGAATTACAAATACGAACATGTTTTAATTTGCAATTATGGGTAGTAATTTACGATTTGTGATCAGAGGTTGTGCCAACATTTGCCCTTTGCCCTTCTTTTTTTCTCACTTTTTTCTGCCTCTCAACTTCATTTAATGGAGATGCAATAGCTCTACTGGCTCCGGGCAGTTAGAACTCATGTGCGATTATTATTATCAAAAATACTAATTTCTGTCTTGCGTTTGTTTGTTTGTGCGTAACTCTAGTTTGATGAACTAAGAACTCGAGTTTTGTATAAATTCTTAAATTCTTAAATTAAAACCGATTGTATGGAGAATTCAGGCAACCGATATAGTACCTACCCATAATATAATATTTTAACAGAAAATGATGTTAATTAGATTGTTACTTACTACAGGGTTTTCCAATAAGAGGTGTTATTTTGAATAGAACGCTATTTCAGTAGATGTTACTTTTGAAGCTGTCATTTTTTGACATTTGACAAGTAGAAACTACGCCATTAATAAAAATGGAACGATACACGCTTCAACAACGCATTGAAATTATTAAAATTCACTTGAGTGAATCAAATGCAAATCATCTTGAGTGATGAGGCCCATTTCCACCTCGGTGGCTTCGTCAACAAGCAAAATTGTCGCATCTGGGGCTCGGAAAAACCAAGAATTATTGTTGAAAAGCCTCTCTATCCTCAACGTGTGACTGTTTAGTGCGGTTTATGGTCCGGCGGAGTCATTGGATCTTACTTTTTCGAAAATGAGGCTTAGCAACAGTTACGGTGAATGGATTGCGCTATCGAGAGATGATAAATGATTAATTTTTAATGCCGGAATTGGATGGTATTGATCTGGACAACGTTTACTTTCAACAAAATGGCGCTACGTGCCACACAAGCAACGAAACCATTGATCTTTTACGATTGAATATCAAAATAACACCTCTTATTGGAAAACCCTGTATTATTACTTGTTATTATTATTATTTTTTTAAATTTATTTCATATATATCCCGTTAAACTACAGTTAAGTAGTTTGTCAAACATGATTTTTATTACAACTTTTTACAGATAACAACATAGACCTTAATTTATACAATAACAATAAACTTAAACATTAAATCGCCTAATACAAATTATTTCTACCTAGTAGCCATGTTTTCAGCAAATATCTGACTCTATTTGGAAATTCGCATTTCTTAATATTACCAGGTAGCATATTATATATTTTAGGCACATTATACTCAAGGGTTCGCTGTGCGTATTTATTATTATGTTTAGGTACAAGCATGCCTTCATTATTTGTGAACCTAGTATTGTGCCCATGTTCAACTTTCCTCTTATACTCAGAGTCAGATATGTGCTGAATCAATATTTTATACCACAATTATGGCCTGCACCGGCAAAACTGTTAAATTTTGATACAAAAGTGAAATGTTTCGTCTCTGCGAAAAAATATTTTTTTAAACTAGTAATTTAACGATTGAATTTTGTATTGATTGTGCGTAATTTAAATTTGTTTTGCAAGAATGTCCCCAAGTGGTTATTCCATATCATAGAGTTGATTCTTATTAGAATTAGATAATATTAGAAACTGCTCTATTATTGTAACATTAGTTTTTCAACAATGTCATTGTTACTAACTTACATAAAGGTATTTTACTTACTAAAGATATATTATATTTTCTGTAATTTTTTTGATGAAATAAATAAATTTAAAAAAAAAGTCATTTTCAAAATTGGAACTGATTTGTCAAGAATGCAGACTATCCCGTGATTTTTACGGGTCTGCGTCAGTACAAATAAACAAAAATACATAATTCTTATATTCGGTAAATTTAATGTATTTACGCAGCCGTTTTTAAAATAGTTGGTAGTGTAATAATGGTCAGCATAGTTATATCCCAAGCAGTTGATCAAGATTCGATTCTTGGTCGTGGCAATGTTTTTTTTTTTTATTGAAAAATGCGATTTTTCAAGGATCCTGTGTTTTTGTTTAAAATACAAACCTCTAAATGCTGATATTCTGTATTTTCTAAATACCTACTAAATATCGTGGACTTTGAATAACATTCTTATATTCAAAATAGACAGATATTACGCCTCTTTGCTTTTGCTCTCAAACCAAAAATATGAAAAAAAAACTTTGTCCACTCCATTAAAATATAATATAATTCAGATAGACCACCCAGTTTAAACAATACCAACTTTCATCATTAACATACTTATCTAAAAATATTTATCTAATTAATTATCACCATGAAAAGGGAAGCTTGTTTGTTTACAAACCCTTCATACGTAGCTTCCTCATTTTAAAATGCATCTTAATAATATACAGATGTCCCGTGATATCACAAAATTCTTTTTTGCTTTATAAAAAAGCTCAATAAAGCGCCGTTTATACGTGCACGGTTGTAAGTTAAGCACCGTGTTTATGTGCATTTTGACATGGTTCTCTCTACGAAGATGAAATCATAATACCGTAAAGATTTGAAAAAGTTATGAATCGTATAAATATGTGTAGTGCCTGTGTAAAGATGGCGGGTTGTCACTAATATCTAGTGAGACGTGAGATTTTGTATGAATTGTTTTTCTTTTAGATGATAATCGGTCTATCCACCCGAAGACCATCGGGTAATGCAGATGGATGTTAATTTTAAATGAATTTAAAATGAAACGCATTTTTGGTGGATGATCTGTTAAAGCGCAAACAGACTAAATTTCAATAGTTCAAAACAGTCTTACTAATATAAAAAAATACTTTCCAACCGTTAAACGGTGTCTTAGTAACACATTGAATAAAGACTGTGAAAATTCAATTTGATAATTACTAATAAAAAATTTCTTTAACTTGACTTCAATTGCTGGCAACGTTGCACGTCAGCAGACTGACGCGTGAAATTTTCAAATTGATGTTGTTTTGTATATATTATTTTTAATTGATTTTTACGGCTTTAATTTAATAAGAATTCCATGAAAATTATGTTTTTAAATGAAAAATGTTTTATGCATGTGTGATAAATATAAATCCTAGAAATCAACGTTTATAATGTTCTAATAATGAATCCAAAATGTTAACCAAACAACGGATAAACCACCTTCTTTGCCTGTATAAACAATTTAACTATTTTATGTAAGTTTCTATTATTAAGGTTTTTACTTACACTGTTGTTTATCAAATATCTCGACGTTAAGACTGATGATATTTTGTTCAAATTCGATAGTGAAAACTAGTTGTGTTTAAACGAAATTGTTGAGCGTTAAAAAATGTCATGAAGAAATAAATAACGCCTTCTTCGCAACAAAACACTTCTTTATTTAGACTAGATACTCTCATAATCGGAAATTATCGTGTAGGACAGTCTGAAGGCCAACTTCCTCTCTATTATACTCTCGAAATCTGTTGTTAAAAACCTAACTGCTAGTTCACATTGGTGCTGGAGGGGCGAACTTGTATAATAGAGACATCTCTTGTAGAACTCTATGAACTCTATCAGCAACTAGCACTGAAACACAAACGGAAAACAAAACTAGAGTGTTGCTAATTTATTAAGAATCTCTTCAAATTATTGCCAATCTGGTTAAAAACGTGATTGAACGAATTAATTCATAGGTTTCCTGATAAACTTTAAGTAAGTGACGATATACGATGTCGGAACACGTGTTCATAAAAATCCTAATATTTTTGCACGAGCATTAACATGTGTTCCGATATATTAGGAATTGACTAAAAGTTTATCAGGAAACGGCCTGCAATCCAGTTTTTAACCGGCTTATCAATAATAATATTTTTTCCGTGCATTATCGCTACCCCCTGAATAGAGTTTCAAAGCCTTATACGTGACTGCTACCCCAAATTAGGGAAACACCAAATCAAACCACATTCACTCGATAATTTTGAAAATCAGTTAATTCTACTTCTACTAAAATCACGGAGAAAACTTGAATACAAATGAATTTACACATATATACATAATTCAAGCATCTTCATGTACACGGCGCTTCCTAGAAACCCGATGACTGCATCTTCAGAGCAATGACACTGGCACTAGCAGTTTATCTGGCCGATCTACTGAGGCTACAGCCTACAGCCTCCCGCGGACATGCCTCCTCGATGGAGTATGGAGGCTTCTGAGAATGTGCCCGGGACCGAACCCTGACCCTGGAGAGCGACACGTACGCGCGTCCGTCAGCACAATCGTCCCCGAAGATCTGGATACTGGAGGAGGCGGTGCGGGATGGAAGTTGAAATCATACTTGTGGTAATAAGATGACTTGTGCGAAATGTTAACAATGTTTTGTTGCAGGTAATTATTTTTGATGGCTTATGATAGTTTTAAGGTTTTTATCGTGCCTTCAATATAAAACCTTCATTACAATACAACATTTTTTTACGTTGCTTTTTACTAAGTCATTAGTACATAAATAGTGGATGCTACGTATATCATGTAAATCTGTAATAGGATATCTAAATATATATAAATATAATCCTTGTTTAAAAAAATTGTAAATAATAATTACCATCCGTTCAACTTATGAAGAAAAAAACAAGTATCCGTGTAAAACAACACCAAAGAATCAGAGACTATAAAGTTTGAGTCATGTGAAGTGAACTAAATACAACAAATTCAAGAATTTTTTGTAAGTTTGTAGGAGCGACCAGTAAATATGTTCGATATCTTGCCATTACAGTGGATTTTATAATATGGTCTATAGAGGTCGAGAGAAGGATATGTTCGTTATTTGAAAAGGAATATTAGGGTAAATTTCGGTAGATTTTAATAGACGGTGATTGATATTGACTTTGATTGTAGTCTAAAGGGAAGATTTTACATGATTATTTTCAATTTTGAAAAGAATTTTTTTGATTTTAAATATTCTTTGACAAGCAGTGTGAGCAATCGGTTCTATGGAATAATGCCTAATAATTAGGCCAAATAATGTACACATGAATATTGCATAATGATTTATAATAATATGACAAGTACAATGTGCGACGAGGATAAGCAATACAGGCGTGAATACATTCTGGCCTTGTCTACATTTGTTTATTACTATGACCATGCCTGTTGTAAGAAGCTAATAATGACATCAATTTTTGTTGTTTGGTACGTAATATCAAATTGTGAAATTTTTAAAATTTTTAAAAAGAACCAATTTGGATGGATGGAACTTCCTTGGATGTCTCGGTCTTCGTATTTAATCGACTTATTTATTCGAAAATGTTTTCTTACTTCATACAGATAAGACTGTGTCAATTTCATTACACCAAAGTTCGCCGTTGGAGTTTTTTTTCTTATTTGTTGTTCAATAGTGAATAGTAGAGTGGATGTAGAGTAAAAGCTGCATCAATCAGGGGAATATAAAAATGAACATTTTAATATTAATATTTTAATATCAACGGTATAAAATATACCATAAACAGTAAATTAAAAAGAGTGACATCAGAAAATATACAATTAACAGAAACTCTAGATGGATATAAAAAGTTAGAGATACAAGTACATGCAAAACTTATAGGTAGACTAGGTTAGATTAGTATTGATTGAAATATATGATAGTATAGATACATGATATAATATATTACAATAGCTAAAATGAATGCATTTATTTTCATGTTTTGGTTGAAAGTAGGTAAGTGCCAATCAAGCTGTTGGTTCACCGAATTGAATATTATTACTGACCCAAGTTTCCTCAGTTGCCCCAGGCAGTTCATTTTATATACATATTTATTTGACTTTTTACGTAAGTATGAGTAGACTTACATTTTATTGGTTATGATTTAAAAGATATGATATTAAAGCCTTTTTGTAGCTAGCTTCTGTGCAGTTAAACAGATCCGCTACATCTGCGTACCTATTGCTAATTTCATGTAATCTAGGTACAAGCGAATGTTTGAAATGTTCAGTGGAATTGATGTGGAAGAATAGTAGGAACGCCTCAGGAAGACAACTAGTGATTTTTTAATTATATAAAGAGTCGGTAAAACAGACTAATATGTATGAAAAACGTGAAGACATATGCATGTGAATGAAGCAAGTAAAATTGTGTTGCGTTTTATGCATTAAGGATAATTTGATTTTTTATAATATAAAACGCCAAATAATCTAACTAAAAATAATTTAAAAATTAAACTTAATTCATAATTTATCGAGCTTATTTCATTGATGTATTATATTTAGATGAGTCACAAAGCGAAACAATAGGTTTCACTTTATTACCTCTAATAATTGACCTCCAACTCTCCAAACGCTTTAACGCCGAACACCCGAAACTACCGAATCTGGTCTTATCGCAATAGTGAAACACATTTCGACGAGATATTAGTAGCTGCGCAATAGTGCCTCTAATTTTAGAGCTCTATGACATTTTTACACTCCAGGTAGTCTAGTAGGTACCCAGGTTAATACATTTATACAACATAATCGCTCTAAATTATCGTCGAAAAATAATTTTATACAATCGTTTTATCAGAATCTTACATTTATTGGGCAGCAAACAAAGGAAATATTTGGAAATAAATTATGAAACAAGAATTCAACGCACTTGGCTTTTTCAACGCACATTTATAATCTCGTGTTTTAATTCTTCACCATCGCTAGCTAGAACAATGAAATAATTAACATACTAATATGGTGCCAGTCTATAATAGTAAATATTTCATTACCTAGAGTTTTTTCATTATTATACGTTTTTTAGAGTTATGACGCAATGTTCAGGAGTTCTAGCACAGACGGTTGGTAAAGCCCTATGTCAATACGAAATTATCGAAATACGTCATCTATAGTCTTTTAGCGGTATTTGCGAGCACGGGCAGAATATGATTCCGACAGTCGGTTGAAAAAAACCGCTACTTTTAGCGACAGCTTATCCAAGTTGTCGGATAAGCTGTCAATAAGCACGACTTTTTGGATAGTAAATTAATAAACTTTTTGTATAGTTGTGCAAAATACCTGGATTATTGATGAATTGGAATGAACTAACAAAGCTCTTAGAACTGAAAGAAATCGTAAACACGATCCATAGACTTTATAAATTCACCTAAGACGCGATCAATTGATCCCGTTACATCTTCTAGATACAAAGTTCTTAGTTATTATTAATTTTAATAATTTGCTTCATTTTTAGTGTCAAAAAGTACATGCCGACTGGCAATGTATATTAAAGTTAATATTTCAATTCTAAATTGTTAATTTACTATTATTTTTAATTTTTACGTGGCCATATGACGTTTCGGAATGTAAATTCATATAGAGATGCGTCAGTATTGCCAGTGAATATAGATTCTGATTTATTGCGTTACCAATGGCGTTTTGCATATCGATCACCGCGATCATAATCGGAAGATCGGTATAAAATCATCGATCGGATATCGGAAAGTTATCGATATCACTGTGCTAGACACCCTAATAGATATTTGTTCATATGAACAGAAAGTAAAGTTTTTTCTTTTAAATTTCATTAATAGTATTACTAAGCATAAATTATTTAAATCTTTCTGGCTCCCTCGAATAAAGCACTTCTTCCGCAAAGGCACGGGTGTTTCTATTACAGACAAATAAACTATTAGTGCCCTCGTGCCCTGCCTCGGGTACTCTTGTGCCCTAGTCAAAGACCACCATTCACACGGAGAAAAATGAGTATGGCTGATTTATTAAAATCCGATTAAAAACGGGATTGCAGGCCGTCTCCTATTAAACTTTTAGTACATTCCTAATATATCGAAACACATATTCATGTATCTGCATTTATCCTGATAATATACCATGGTCAAAGGCGAAAATATAATAATTTTTATGAACCCGTGTTCCGACATTGCGACCACAAATTTGTATTTCACTGTCATTTAAGTTATTCGTTAAAGGCCTGCAATCCCCTTTATAACCGAATTACGAATAATTTGAAGATTCTTAATAAGTAAGCAATATTTTATATCAATAAGCTTTCTCCGTTGTTTGAAATGGCTTTAGCCGTATTTAGTTACCAGATCTGAACAGTAGTACTACCAAATTTGAATACTGATACGGTACTACCCTACCTTCATCCTCAACATATCCTTCCCCTCTCCACAACATTCAATCACACAACATACCCAATTTTTTTTTTCTTCATTCATAAAATATATTTGAATACAGTTTTTTACATGCTTTTTGACTACCACACTAGACACATGTCCATATTATGGTAGTCGAAATTTGTGTATAATTATATAAATGTAATACATGATTCATTTGTTAATATCTTATTTGGTGAAATGCAATGTATTTGTAAAATAGGTATAGGTTTCATAGGTTTAACTAAAAATAAGAAAGAGATGAAAATAAAGATAAATTAATTATTATTTTTTGGTAAACTAATGTTTTTTAAGACAAGATTTTTTATGCATAGCACAAAGGGTAACAATTATTTTACAAGCAATAATTATTCACCTAAAAACAACCAACTTTATTTTATAAAATGTAACAAGCAGTAATTGTTGAATGAAACACTAGTATATATTGAATTATTTCGCAGATAAGAGATAAGCCGCCATAGCTCAGTGGTCAGAGCTGTCGACCGGAAATCGAAGGGACACGGGTTCGAGTCCCGTTGGCGTCATGTATCTTTTATCAGGAGATTTTTCAATGTGGATGAGTGTTTCAGGCGAATAATTATTGCTTGTAAGATAAATTAATAAATTATTTTAAAAATAAATTTTTAACAGAATTGAAATGAAAAAAAGAATAATAAATCAAATGAACTTAATTTAATGATGTCTGGCATTCTTTAAAATAGTTCCTTCCCTTCATAAATAATCAACTCTGAATATATAATATTAGGTAGATGATCACATACAGGAAAGGAGTTGAAGTAGGTGAATCTTGTAAAAATAAAGATAAAAATAAAAATAAGGTAAGATACAAATAAAAATAATAGATAATGTTAGGGATAATAGAAATAAAAATAAGAATAATCGCATCAGCCTCATATAGAGTTTTTAAAAAAAGGCTCCAGATGGTTGAGACTTTTATGCGGTATTCGCAAAAAAATGGCAAAACATCAAACTGTATTCGAGAGAGGATAAAATTTTCAGTGAAATTAATTTACATCGAAGATATAGGTACCTACCTAAATTACAAAATCATTTTAATAATTCACTATCATAAGGTTTGAAGATATTTAAAAAAATCTTAACACTTACTAAGTTATGAATCTGCAAAAATCACGGCTCAACCTTTCGGATAATCTTCAGTTATCATCTTCAGGCCTTTAGTGTGCGCGATTCATTATAAAAAAATTACAAATATGTTTGATTTACAGTCCATAAAAGTTCCGCGAAATCCAAAGGAATCGTTTTCAACATCAGATAAATAAAATGTTTTAATTTTTAAGAACTGGAATATCTTGTAGGTCATTTGTGTATATAAAGTGGTTCTTATAAAACAGCGAAATTTAACCCTTTAGTACTTTCAACATATTTGTTAAGTTTGCAATATTTTCTGTGTATTTCTTAATTTATTTAATTATCTTAATTTTTTAATTTTCCTTAAAAACAAATACTGTTTTAGAAAAATAGATAAAATTATCTTAAAAAATAAATATTACTGTTTAAAAAAAATAAAATTTTAAAATAAAACGTGAAAAATGTTGTCAAAAGCGCTTACCACATTTTAACAAAATTTTTTGCTCCTATCGTAGAAAAATTGACAGAACTCCATATTTCGAAAACACATTCGTTTTTTTGAGGAATTTGTAAGAAAACTGTAACGTCAATTTTATATCTTTCATATAATAGAAAATAATTTTTAAAGTTAAACCGATTGTAACGATCGTAACGTATCGTTAACGATGGCGGAGCGAAATATGAATTAATAGTTTTGGCTATTTTTCGGATTGTATTAATGACATCCAGTATAACTATTTGAAGCAAACTAGAAAGAATTATTATTTATCTTTCTAAGGTCAAAAAATTACGTATTTCCATATGATAGACAAAATATAAAAATACTTTTATAAAATATGGACGCCCTGTCATATATGACCCTAAAACGCTGGAAGGGTTAACACTTTAAATTGATAAACCGATACCCATAATTGATAAAGTGATACCCATAATTGATAAAGTGATACCCATAATTGATGCTCTTTAAATAACTATGTTCTTTGAGTTGAGTAATTAAAAAACATAAAATAGGTGAAAAATATTAGAACCACTAAAACGCATTTCCCCAAAAATAATTTCTTTTGGTGATATCAATAGAATTGTAATTCTTTTGATTGTTTTTCCGTAGTACCTAATTACAAAAAAAATATCATTTTTCTTTGGTGCTATCTACTTTATACTTTTTTACGCACTTGAAATTCACACATAATTCTTCCGCAGACACGTTAAAATTCCAATTTTGAAAACGACAATAAACTAATTTTCTATTAAAATTATTATTATATCATAGGTAAGTTCCTATTATATAGCTTGTCTGAATTATTATTCGAACAATCAGTTCCAATTTTGAAAATGACACTTAAATTCAAAGCAAATTTGAGTTCACTGTATATTGAGAATTGATATTTCCGCGGGGTTTATTTTAATTATCTCTTGTAAACGGATTACTAAAATGTCACATGTTTCAAAATGAATACTTCGGGAAGTTAATAATTCAACATCTGGAAAAAACCGGGTGATTATCGCCAATTTTACATGGTATACATATATTTTTAATCATAAATATAAATAGCTTATATCCGTAGGTACCGGTCTGAAAAAAAAAAAGATTAATTTTACGAATTCACCGGCATTAATTAAAATATGAGCCTCAAGCAATCGTCCGTTATAAGAGTATTTAGATGGACCATTAGTATTTAAGATCATTTCAGGTCCTTTCATGCTTTGTGATGTCTTTAAAATAAAATATAACACAAATAAATATGGTATCATATTTCACGACACTAAATCATTAACCCCATCACCAAATCACGAATCATGTTGCAACACTACAATAAACCATCAAGAAAACTTGATCACGTAAATCTAAAGTCATATTTATTCAAAACGTATCAGACTTCATACGGCAAAGGCGAAAGATTGGTATCTTTACAAGGAATAAGACGAGACTATTGTGGTAAAAAAGGACAATATTATATTATCTGTGTAGTCTGTGCTGGGGAAAAGCAATAAAAATATAGTTTAGTGAGCAGCAACACGCCACCAGGGCCAATTATCAGGTTCTAAGTATTAATTTTATTTGTTTTACTATTTTTCTGGCTATCTTTTATTGTCTTTTTAGATGTCGCTGAAGATGGCCGGGTGGCACAGGAAAATATTGTATTTAAACTTCTTGTTTACGGTGTCCTATTTTTAAAGTAATAATAATCTGTCACCGTCGCAGCAACCTTCTTACACATCTTCTCTCTTCTCTTGTGGGGCTTTTACACGATGCTTTTTTTCACACCGATCCCATATCGATGGTGATCTGGCAATATGTGCAATGAAACATTATGTGCAACACCAAAGTAAATACAACGATATTATATAACTGCCTAAAATCTTATTCATCTCTTAAGCACATTATTATTTCGAAAGATTTAGGTTTAAGGTTTGATACGTACCTAACATTTCATGTCCACTTAGAAACGATATGCAGCAAAGCTTTGAGAGTGCTGGGATTTGTGGTAAGCAACTCCAGCAATTTTTGCAGCTCAGTCGCGATTCGTGTGCTTATACTAGCAAACATAGCATATTGGCAAGCGGCTCAATAATATGGGGACCAGTGGAATTTACTTACTCTAAAAATGGTAGAGGAAGCACAAAAGAAGTTTCTGACTTCAGGTTTTATCCCTGGTTATATCCATCAGCCTTTCTGTCCGGTATGCTGGGTTTTATCCCTAATTATATCCATCAGCCTTTCTGTCCAGTATGCTGGGTATATCCCAAGTTATATCCATCAGCCTTTCTGTCCGATATGCTGGCTATAAATAGCCTCACCTCACCATAGAAAGAAAACTGTTTTACTGATAACAACACATAATCTTATGAACGGTCATGATATCACTGATATCATACAAAGATTTGAGTTTTATTCTCTCGACAAGTTTACAAGAGCGAGCAGGCACAGGACTTTTGTTATTCCGATATACAGAACTAACCTACCATTGGTAATGCCGTTATATTATTTAACGCCGGAAAAATGATTCTGAAAATAAGTATTGCTGATTTATTAAAATCCAGTGAAAAACTTGATAGCATTCCATTTCCTTACACACTATTAGTACTTTCATAATAACACGTGTTCATGCAGCGTCGTTTTTGATATTATTATACAGGGTTTTCCAATAAGAGGTGTTATTTTGATATTCAATGGTAAAAGATCAATGGTTTTGTTGCTTGTGTGGCACGTAGCGCCGTCTTGTTGAAAGTAAACGTTGTCAAGATCAATACCATCCAATTTCGACAATAAAAAATCATTAATCATCTCTCGATAGCGATCCATTCCCCGTATCTGTTGCTCCAGCCTCATTTTCAAAAAAGTAAGGTCCAATGACTCCGCCGGACCATAAACCGCACTAAACAGTCACACGTTGAGGATAGAGAGGCTTTTCAACAATAATTCTTGGGTTTTCCGAGCCCCAGATGCGACAATTTTGCTTGTTGACGAAGCCACCGAAGTGGAAATGGGCCTCATCACTCAAGATGATTTGCATTTGATTCACTCAAGTGAATTTTAATAATTTCAATGTAATCTACCGAAATAGCGGGCTATTTAAAATAACACCTCTTATTGGAAAATCCTGTATAATGACGAAATTCGAAAATATTAGAATTTTAAGGAACAAGTGTTCCCACATCGATATATCAAATTCTTGTTTTTCTGATAGTTTATTAAGAAATCTCTGAATTCATTTTTTAAAGGCCTGTAGTCCCGTTTTTAACAGGAATACTAATTATTTGAAGAGAGATTTCTCCGTGTGCTATTAAATAACTTTTGCCCTGAAATAGATTTTATAAATTAATTTTAAAGTATTGTTATTACTTAACTAAACATAATGTGTATTTATTATTGGTTATATTAACTGTAAATATAATTTTTTTTTAAATATGTGTTCTATCTTATTTTTCCCCATTTGCCAGCCCTTTGAAGCAATACGTTGACCTCACCCGTAGTAGATAGTAAATTTTTTCACTACGAAATAAATAATACCAATACATGTTTTGTAATGGACATTGTGTACTATCTCTGGCGACATCAGTTTCAAATTGCCGTTAAAAAAATGCAAAAAAATTAAATGGGACATTTCGCCAGATAACAATCGATATGGAAACTATATCGGACCCATATGAAAAATTAAATGGGACATATTGCCAGATAACAATCGATATGGAAACTATATCGGACCCATATGAAAAATTAAATGGGACATATTGCCAGATAACAATCGATATGGAAACTATATCGGACCCATTTGAAAAATTAAATGGAACATATTGCCAGATTACAATCGATATGGAAACTATATAGGACCAATATGAAAAATTAAATGGAACATATTGCCAGATAAAAATCAATATGGAAACTATATGGGACCCATATGAAAAATTAAATGGAACATATTGCCAGATAACAATCGATATGGAAACTATATCGGACCCATATGAAAATTAAATAGGACATATTGTCAGATTAAAATCGATATGGAAACTATATCGGACCCATATGAAAAAAATTAAATGGGACATATTGACAGATAACAATCGAAATGGAAACTGTGCTAAAAATGCTATCAATTACATAGAAACCGCACAGAAAACGATCTTAAAGGTAATACTAAAAAAAAACATAGACTGACTGATACAGACCAAATATTCAACAACTGTGACGTACTAGATATACGCCAATTATACGTTAAAACACTACTAAACTACATATTTGACAAAAAAAATAAATTTCAACATACACAAAATAACACTAACAGACCAGTTAGACAAGCGTACAAAGAAAACATAAGAACTCCGACAGTAAATTCAAGCTTTGTACAAAGACACTACCAATACCATGCTAAAAAAGCTTTCAACAGTGTAAAACTTGAAATTAAAATTGAGGAAAATAAAAATAAATTCACACACAAAATTACAAAATGGATTAAAGAACAAAAAAGACAATATTACCAAAATTTCGTAGCATAAAATAAAAATAAAACCTACACATAACACACAAAACCAATATAAACACACATAACTCACAAACACACAAGATTATATTTTAAATGTATTATTTTCTCTATAAATGTATTATGTAGATTATATTTTCATATTATAAAATGAAGGCCTCAGCACGGGCAAGCCACCCAGTGAGGGCAACATTACTGGAAAACTTTGAAATGTAAAAAATATTGTCCCAAATAAAAAAATAAAAAAAATAAAAAACTATATCGGACCCATATGAATAAAAATTAAATGGGACATATTGCCAGATAACAATCGATATGGAAACAATATAGGACCCATATGAATAAAATTAAATGGGACATATTGCCAGATAACAATCGATAAGGAAACAATATAGGACCCATAAGAAAAAAAAATGGCACTTATTGCCAGATAACAATCGATATGCAAACTATATCGGACCCATATGAAAAATCGTTGCTTTGAAGATCAAGTCTCAAGAACATTATTTTCATACTACAGATTGGTAGTAAGAAAAATTAACATTTTTTAAATTGTAAAAAAATTAACATAATAACAATATTAATCATTCAGAATATTTCTGAACATGTGTTCACGCAGGTGCCCTTGTCCGAATGAATATAATGGACGAGATGCGAAACTATTACTTATTGCTTTACTTATAGTTTGTTATGGAATTTTTCAAATCATTCGTTATGGGTTTCCAGTCCCATTTTTAACAGGAAAACGAAAAATTTGACCAGTTTTTTTTAATAAATTAACAATATTTCACATCAGTAATTTTTCCCCGTGTATAACAAAATAAAATGAAAGCATGTTTTCTGCATATGTTAAGCCTGGTATTTCGCCACGGCAATACTGAGAGTATCTTCCACTTTGGAACGTGCCGCAAATTCTATTTTCATTGAATTAAGTAGGAAACAATATTAATAAAATTAATCAAGTTACATTTACTTGCGCACGTCGGAAATTGAACCCGCGAACTCCGGATTCATAGTCAAGATCCTTACGCCCTTAGGTCACGGAGTCTTCGGAGTCGGAGTCTAAAATACACAAAAATAATTTTTAATATGAATAAGTAAATAAATGAACGAATGAATGAAATGGAATCTTGGAAATGGTAATTAACTCACTTCCCAACATCCGATTAAGCTGAAACTCGGCAGATAGACTCGTTGTGAATGGCAATGCATTTTATCAAATTTTCGTGGAAATCGCGTACACACACGCGATTGGATGACATTACAGCAGTTAATATACGAAATAAATCTCGATTTTACCCAATCGCAATTTGGCGCAGTTGTCAGCGCGGTTGACTTCAGTGCCTGGAGAGGAAGGTTCAATCCTTAGTGGGACCATTTTTTTTTAGTTTTAAAATGCATTTTCCCACAGTATAATAACCATCACCTGGGCATGAGGTTCAATCCTAGGTCATATAAAGAAAAATGTCTTTGAAATTGTCTACTAGCCGGCCCAAGAGATGGCGAAACTAAAAATTTAAAATAGATCAATTATAGTAAAAAAAATCTGAAATCTTCAATATTTAATGCACTAAAATCTTCGTTTCCTTAGCAATATTCATATTTTTTTATGCACCACCCATGACATTAATTATTCACCATGTTGGCCGTAAGTTAAAGCGCGTCTTGACTCAACTCTCTGAAAAGAGGGCGGCGGTAAGAACAAAGAAATTATTAAATTGCCAGTATAAAAACCGTTTTATGTTCATTTCCATATTGCCTGAATTCAATTAATTTACTGCGGAATCATTGACAATGACTTATTGCGAGAGACTCCGACGCCTTTATAAGTGTCCAATAAAAATAATGATTATCCTCCAACAGATATACTATAAAAGTAATTGACGAGATCATGAGAAATTACATTACGTTTCGTATTTAACCTTGCGTATTTTAATGAAAATTAAAAACTTTTCTTGGTAATAATGTTCTTAGTCTTTCATAGGACACACATGTCAAGGAGACCTATTCAGTTTCCGGTATACTTCCAATCATAGTCCTTCCCAAACATGAAATTACGACCATCATCCTACAAATTACCCAACAATCAACCTACACTAACATCAAGCTACTTTACAATCAAAAAATCCACAGCCACAATACTCGTAATAGCAATAAAATCCGCATTTATCTAACGCACACTACAAAATATGGAATAAAATCTCTTAACCATATTGCCTACACACTATATAACTCTCTACCAGATATGTTTAAAAATAGCAAGCATATAAAAAACTTCAAAATGCTTTAAAAGAATATTTTTTAAAAACATGTAAAAACGAATATATGTAATCTTGTCGCGTTGTGTTTTGTCTTGTTTCTTTCTCTCTCCTTTTCTATCCCATGTATTGGTAATCGAGCAAAATCTATTTTTACCAATGTATAATGTCTAATGTAAGTATCTTTTTGTAAATTTTTACCTTGGCTTTTTACTTATGTATACATCCCTGTATCTTTCGTTTTTTGTTTTTTCTTGTTTGTTCCAGTCTCCCTTTATCTATTTTTGTACTGTTTTTTTGTATGTGAAACTTTTGATTACTTTTTTTATTTTTGTACTGTTTCGTATAAAACTTATAATTTTTAAATCAAAATACAAACGTAAAATTGTACCTATTAACTCCCACCTTTCTACTGTAAATTCTTCCCGCCCTACGAGTTTTATAACTAGAATGTATTGCTCAAGCAAGAAATAAAAAAAAAAACTTTCTATACAACACTATTTAATAAAAATAATTGACGTGTTTCGAAACTTACGGTTTCTTCATCAGTATAAACGTATAATGAAAATTAGACAAACAAGCATAAACAAAATAAGTACCTACGTATACACAAAAATAATACAATGAGCGGTTATTATTATAAAATAACAATAACGTAAAATAAATATTTTTTTTATAAAATTGGTAATAATTGCATTTATGTACAGTAATTAACACAAAAATCAAGGAATGACTAAGATGTCTAATTTACAAAAAAAATATTTTTTTTAAGTATTATAAAAAAATTGTGAAAACCAATTGAGAGTTCGCTAATAAAAAACAAAATTTTACTAAATAATATTTAATTGACTAATGACACCTTTTAAAAGCACCCAAATTTTTAATTCTTTATTTATAACAAAATAATAACATGTTTCGAAAATGTGGTTGGCAAATTCACAATAATTATTATTATTCAATTAGCTTAAGTGTTCCTTAATCCTAGTATTAAAATTTAAAGAAGTCTTGCCTAGCAACCTTCCTCGACTTCTTCTACCATTCTCTTCTACACCCCTATTTACACCCCTTCATTCGTTCACATGTCCATATTCATACGACACATCACACAATCATTAGATTTATTTTGTTGTGCCATGTCTTCTTATTGGATTGAATGAAGGTAAATTGAAAAATGAATTTAAAAAAAGGTGTCAATAAATGTACTGTCACTTCAATTTGTTATATTTAATATTTAAAAAAATATAGAAAAAATTACAAACTAAACGAATTATTTCGTTATTATTATGTTAAGCGAATTTTGAACTGGTACTACGTTATGGGAGTCTTACATCTGCTTTCAAAAAAAGTATTATATTTTGGGATACGATCGAAAATCTTTGAATCTATTTGAAATTGATTGTCAAGCGGGAATATTTGATCACACGATTTTTTTTTGTTTATACCCGAGTGGTTAAAAATCAAAACAAAAAATTCTTTTTGTGTTTATGAGGCCCATGCAAAAGAACAAATTATTATCCCGATTACCTTGTAACTTCATTCAAATGTATCATCAGATTAAAATCTACCCCATTACAATGAACCAAATACCCATCAAATCATTCCTGTCCTATCACCGACCGTCTCGAAGTATGCCGAACCTGCAACTATAGAATCGATCCAGTGGCGTTTTTTTTAAATAATTTTATTTGAATTTTGTTTTCTTGATTGAATGAATAAATTAATTAATGAAACAATGAGATGAAAACTTGAAAGTGGAAATTCACCCACTTCCCGACATCCGATCGCGTTGACACTTGGAAGATTGACAATTTATTCTATCAATGTGATACTCACGCACACACACGCATTTTTCTGAATTTGTGTGACATCAAAATTTACAGCAGTTAATGTCCGAGATAAATCTCGATACCATCCCATATTGATTTGAATTAAGTGATAGCGCAGTTCACTCATTTTAGTCAGTCAGATGAAGGTATAATCCCCAGTCAAACCAAAAAAATATTTATGTAATTTTTTACAGTTGTCTTTGGATGTCCTAGGAAATGAACCTACATATCAAAATGAACTATTTTAAAGTAAACGTATAAAAATATTTTGTAAATAAAAATCGACCTGTAAAAAACAAAGTTTTTTCTCTATAATACATCTATTTGAAATTTTTGACCTAGTTGCACATATATACTGGCTAATATACCCAAATTTCATCATATTTTTTTATTTTACTGTAGATTGAACCTTTCTTCACAGGGACTTGAGTTAACCGCGCAAATTACCTCGCTAAACGCCGATCGGGAAGGAACCCCGATAATGTCATATAGTAAGTGCTGTAACGTCATCCAATTTCAGAAAAATGCGTATATGTCCGCGTGGTTATATGCGTATATGGACGCGTATACGCGTGTACGTGATTGCTACCAAAAGTTGGAAGAATGATTGTCATTGACAATACATCTATGACAATAAAAAACAAGAAACAATCAAGTTTGCGTCAAGTGAAGTAAAGTGAAAACAAGAGATTCGAGAAATTTAGTCAAATTCTGGGGGCTAACGCAGAATCTTGCCAATATAGTGAATGTTAATGATAACAGTTTTGTTTTATAATTAGAATGAGGTTTTTTAAATATATTAGTCGAAACATTCTCACAAGAGGTTTGTTTCGTCCTTTTGAAAGGAATATGGAAAGTTTCAGGGTTTCTTTGTAGATGGTGGTAGATATTGATTTTGATATGTGGCCAAGAGGGAAGATTCTACATGGTTTTTTATAATTTTGAAAAAAAAATTGTTGTCAATTTCGACACGAGGTTTATTTAAAATTTTTTATTTGAAACATTTTACACGTTTAAGCAGTGTGGACAACCAGATAGAGTTGGGCATATTCTGAATATTCTAACACTTCCTAAACTTATCCATCTCCTCCCCTCCACTTTATCGAACCTCTAACGTTCCTTAAAGAGGGAAGAGAACCACAGACTCCAGAGAGTTTTATGTAGGTCTGATCCTGATATCGCTGAACTCTTCATTGTTTTTGGTTTTTATAATCGCTAAAATCATAATAGGCTCCACTGGATTCATCACTAGTCAGTGGTGTGCGAGAATGCAATCATGGCTGCAGTCGCGGCAGGGGTAGACAGACAATTTACTACAACACTTCCCGAGTAAATAAGGCCTATCTTCGAAGCGGATCTGCCTTCGAGTCATGGAACACCGCAAGTTTGACGAGGGGTAGGTGAAAGTAAAAATGTCACTAAACTGTTAAATACAATCAACTTATTTTTACTTCTATTCAATTCCATTCAATTCAAGGTTACTAACTACGTCTCAGAGATCATTTATTAAATTTGAAAAAAATATTATTTTAAGGAATTTTTTTGAGGAAAATTGATAAATTTGACAAAATAAATAAATAAAAGAATTTTCAACGCTTAAGCATAATGTTATTTAATTGGATGTAAAATTGGTTTATTTTACAGTACTTGCTACTTACACATGTTTAATTAAGTACTTTAAGTTTTTCATGATGTGATGACATTTCATGAAAAGTGAGATGTTGAAGATTTTATGGATCAATTGTTTTATGATACGAAATTGAATATTTTTTACATCTAAATGTGGTTCATTTATGATAAGGTTTTGTTTTATTATTAGAAGGAGGTTTTTAAATATCATGATTGAATAAGAAATATTGGAATCTTGTCATCTTTTCCCGAGCTTTCTGCAGAATTTGAAAGCAAAAGCAAGCATCACCGTTCCCATATAACATGCAGTAGACAGTATGTACCTACGTCATCCTTCCCTGAACATGAGAATATTTAATATTCACGCAGCGTCCAAAAGATTTATTTTTTGTCCTCTCAAGTAAAACCTACTTGTGGTTACAACAAAGAGGCCGATCGCGCGTGTAAACGATATTTTCTTTATTATTAATACCGTAAAATACAAAATATGTACAATAAAAACAAACACGGATTCGTCTTAAATAATAATCATTTTAAAGAACAGATAAAATTTTCAACAGTTAATTTTGTTATGTGTACCTACGTAAACACATACCTTTCTAGGTATCTGTTACGTGTACCTAAGTAAACACATACCTAGGTATAACCTAACAGGTACCTATTACGTGTACCTATGTAAACACATACCTAGGTATAATATAACAGGTACCTATTACGTGAACCTACGTAAACACATAACTACCTCGTTACCTGTTATACTACATAGGTACTTGTTATGTGTTTCTACGTAAACACATACCTTTCTAGGTATCTGTAACGTGTACCTAAGTAAACACATACCTAAGTATAACCTAACAGGTACCCATTACGTGTACCTACGTAAACGCATACCTACCTCGTTACCTATTATACTACATAGGTACTTGTTATGTGTTCCTACGTAAACACATACCTACCTCGTTACCTGTTATACTACCTAGGTTCTTGTTATGTGTACCTACGTAAACACATACCTACCTAGTTACCTGTTACGTGTACCTACGTAAACACATACCTAGGTATAATATAACAGGTACCTATTACTTGAACCTACGTAAACACATACCTACCTCGTTACCTGTTATACTACCTAGGTACTTGTTATGTGTACCTACGTAAACACATACCTACCTACGTACCTGTTACGTGTACCTGCGTAAACACATACCTAGGTGTAACACTACAGGTACCTATTACGTGTACCTACGTAAACACATACCTAGGTATAACATTACAGGTACCTATTACGTGTACCTAAGTAAACACATACCTAGGCATAACATTACAGGTACCTATTACGTGTTCCTACGTAAACACATACCTAGGAGGTATAACATTACAGGTACTTATTACGTGTACCTATGTAAACACATACCTAGGTATAACATTACAGGTACCTATTACGTGTTCCTACGTAAACACATACCTACCTCGTGAAAAAACATTGGTATTTTACTTGAGCTTAATTGATCTTGATGAATGCCATTATTATGGTTGATGCTGTCAATTATTACTGAAAAATTTATTTAAATCAGTTGATCTGGTTCAGTAAAGGTTAGATTAGATCCAATTATTAATATAGAAACAATCATTCATATTTTTAAATTGTTAATGTATAAAGTGTCTGCGGTACTTTTCTAGTTTGCTTCCTGTGAACTATGATTTAAAACTTTTAAAGCACAATGCTCCATTCAGATTGTCGTCTTCATGTAAACGGTAATGGCCTTCGTGCATTCTACTAAATATGATCTGAAGGGATTTTAAAACATTCCCGGATCACTCAATGGACCAGAACCTTTGAGGAATTCCTGATGGATTGGCCAGAATTAAAACGACATCTATGGACTTTAATCAAACGGGTTTGATTCGAAGATTGTTGGATCTTTTGTTATTTTTTATTGTATTATTCAAGCTCATAAAAAATGCCCTAACAATCAGAGAATAATAGATATTAATGTTGTAAAACGCTCCCAAAGAGTGTATAAAACATACATTGCCTAACTTAACCCAAACCTAATTTAACCTATCATTTAACTTAACATAAACTAACCTAATCTAACAAAATCTTACCTTTCCTATGATATATTTATTCTTGCGACACAGTTTCTTAAAAAAATAACAATATATTTTATTAGTAACCTGTTAAAGGAAGAATGCGAGATCAGGATATCGTGACACTTTTAATTTTCCCAGTGGGGCATCGGGCATCATTATCTCTCATCGGGGCAAAATTTACACTGCAAATTTCAACCCGAACGAGCTAGAGTGACTAGAAGCTAATTTTTAAAGCGAGTATCGGTACCGTCACCCCGTGAACCTTTCATTGGATAGCCCATACTTCTGCCATAGTCACCCCAAATCGCAAAGTTTGGTGATTTATCGGAGCTGACTGGTTCATGCGAGGTGAGGCTTATCCAGATCTTGGCGGTGGATGCGTCCGCTCACCAGCTGCGTGGCGGACCGGGCAGTGAGAGGCCGGTTGACGAAGACTCTTCGACCTCTCCAGCCAGATTTTCTCGGCCCATAGCCTTGCACCACAGTGGGAGGGATGGATTCATATAGCCTCTGTCACCCTGAAAACATTGACTTGTGATAATAACAATCTAATAATTGTATATTTTCCGATGTCACGGCCCGTCAATGGATGCAGATTTGCAGGACGAACTGTCAACAGTTTAAGTGAAGGTTTAAAAAAATAAAAAATTGTATGGCTAGCCCCGAAAACAGCAAAAAGGGTTTCAGTTTCATTGTTATGATTATACGTATATACTTTTGCCGCTGGAAATCACTCAAAGGCTAGTAATAATTTTTTTAATAAAACAACAATCAAATTACCCAACCTCACAACTTTTTCAAGACGTTCAAGTCCCACCACTAAAAAATACATACACAAAAAATACGCTGCTTAAAATCCACAAAGATGTCTATAAGAAGTCACACCATGCCATGATTTGTGTTGAGAGCATTAGGCAAAATAAAATGGGTAGCTTATGCACTCCATCAGTTTTGAACAACATTACAACACTTACACTGGAGTTGTGTGGTTTAATCAACTAGCGACAAAGCTGAGTTTAGAACCGGATTATAATATTTTTAAAAATAAAATAAACTGTACTATCTTAAATAATTTTGCTAATTACCTCATTATATTATTTTATACATTATTGTATAAAAAAAAACAAAAAATCTCTTTACTTTATATATATTTTTTAAATTCTTCTATATGTTAAGTTTAATTTTTTTTCCCGTTTACACACGAGTGTTAGGACTCTCGAAAAGGTTATATGTTTAATCATAATTTAAAATATGTTCTAACTATGTAAATTTAAATAATTATATGTGTTATAAAATAATATATATATATATTGTTATGACATCCCAAAAGGTTTTCAGTATCGCTCTGAATTCTGTATAGTATTTTATCCGATTTATATGACTTTCTTAATTTCCAGAATTTAGCTGAATTTAAATGGGCTTTAAAAACAAAATTATTTAAAAATTCTTACCATTCATAAATCTTACTTCTTTTCAATATTTTATAATAAGCCATATTCTCAAACTTTCCGTAACTGTTTGGTTTCGGTTGCCTCCTTATTGTACCTTTTTAAAATGTCTGCTCAGAAGATTATCATTTCTGAGCAAAAACTGCCTCCTGTTTTATATTATGTTTTAGTTTTAATATTCTTGTTTTGTCCTGTCCTGCTGTTATTGTTATTCTAAGTTTTGTCATCACTTTGTATAAACAGTATATTAAGTGTTATAATATTAGATCTGTATTGGGTAAGGCACACTGTAAGAATAATTTTAAAAACATGACTACTAATACTAAATTACCGTTTTTAAGTTTGTTATAGTAAAGCGCACTTGAAGTGAAATGACACTAAACTGCGCTTTATTACTATTATTATTTTCTTAGTTTAGGGTGTGATACTCCAAAAAAACTCTACCTGCAAATTATTTTGCAAGATACAAATTTTCGTTATGTAATTCAGCTGGCAGCTGTTACTAATCAATAGACAACAATTTATAAAATACATTTCAATATTTCATATTATCTTTGATTGATAGCTCACACGTCATCGATACTAACCAGTTTTATAGCAGTGTTAAAAGCTTTCGCGGGAGGCATCTCTTAGCACTGCAATAAATAGCTTACTACTGCACAGCTAAAAGGTATTATCAATAGTTTTGGATAATTGGTAAGACCGGAAAGAACACCTGTGCAGGAGCGCAAGTCACTATCGGCAAATACTATTGTTCAAAATCTATGCCCACTTTGTTGTGAAATTTATCAAAAGCACACTGAGAAAATTACTGATATAAAATACTTTATCAAAAAAATTATCAATTAATAACGAATGTTTTATGAGGACGGCGGAACACGTGTTCATAAAAAATATTGATATTGATATTGACATACTGATATTGTCGATGATCATTCCATCGTGATATTTATTAGGAAAATAACAAGTGCTCACGATATATTATGGGGGTATTTCACTATCTCTGATTATGTTCTGACTAAGCACTAATCCGCGGATTAGTCATTTTTTCGTTTTCACTATATCCGAATAACGCTAACGCTCGGGTTAAAGTTCGATTTGACTAATCAGTGCTCGAACCTCACGTTAGGCGCTATTCCTCGAATCAAAGATGGCGTCAAAACATTCCGAGTTTGACAGCGGAGAAGTGAGTCGAATTTTGTTGAATGAATTTGAATGCTTGTATGATCCATCCTGAATTATTTGATTGTGTTCAAAATAAGAAACAATGTATTAATTCGACACGAATCTATCTAAAATGACCTGATAATCAACATAACATAACCAAAAAATGCACACTTTGCGGTGTGCGGACTGTGACGCATGACAGCCGTGGCAGTAGATGGGGTAACTGCGATGCTGCCAGACTATTTCGAGTGTTATCTATCCGGAAGCTCGGCAACAATGGTGAAACGGTCGCCGTTGAATAACGAAGTTATTCTGATCTTTAAAGTCAGCCAACGGATAGCTAGTCAGATATTTAGCCCGACATAGTGAAATACCCCCTATGATTGACTAATATTTTATCAGAAAAATGTCATGTTATCACTTCAACAGGATCATTTTTCTCCGTGTATTAATTATAAACCTCATGGTTGTGGGCTAGCGTGTGTATTCATTTGTATTTCAAACTCGGAAGAAAGAAAGGAAATGGAATAAGAAGCAACTATTTTTACATTTAAATTACTCATATGTAAGGTGGCTTAGCTTCGAACTACCTACCAGGTAGTACCTACTCGAATGATGAATGTCTACCAAATAATAATAAAAACAAAAAAAAAAAAAAAAAAATAAAATAAAGACAAAATTAACGAAAGATTTTTAAAATATTTATGTTGAGGGATCAGTAGGATTTATAGGCCCTGTTAGGAGTTCTACCGAGCCGAACCCTCTGATATGAAAATATCTGGAGTCGGTGAATTATTTTCCTATTTGATCTCTGGTGAGTTGACGTGTTGTTCTTGTATTGTTTTGTATGTATTTTGCTTATATAATGCACTTGCATAATGTTGATTGACTAGATGATCATTTGTGGAAAAGTGGGTGGAAGGATTAAGTTTTTCCTATGGGGAAGATTTAACCCGGACACAAAATCGGAAAATATGACCTTATAAAAATACTATGTGATGAAAAGGGAATATTTCAATATGGATATCTGTCGAACATGTGACTTATTTGGTCATTGTAAATCTATCTTCGATCTCAAGTATTAATGTGACCATGTTAATGCGAGAAGATGCTAATAACGGGGGTTGGCTCGACGCTCACATTTTAATTACTTCCGATGGACGTATTACTAAAATCTCAAATATTTCTAGAGCAATCCCTAGGGATGCAAGTAATTTATATTTGATATTAATAAAAACGGGACCTTACGAATAAAATATTTTATTTTCAAATACGAAATATGTTTATCACAAATAAATAAAACAAATCCCATGGAAAGATCAATTGTCTAGGTCTACTAGGGCAAAGTCAACCGTAGGTCCATCCATTACGCCGGGCCCTGCGCCGAATTTTATTTTCACTCGAGTTCGCACTTATGTCGTTAAGATTCTCACTCTATTTCAGAGATTTGATAGGGCAAATTCAACCGCAGGTCTGTCTAAAACACAGGGCCTCGCATCGTATATTTTTTTTGCACGACTGCTTCACTTACGTCGTTTAGATTCTGGGTTTATTTTAGGGTATTGTCTTGTCACAACACTTTTTTATCACTTTTCAACACGTATTTATACAATACCATTGTACTCCCACTTGTTTCCTTGTTAAAGATATTGATTCCAACTAACCTTTTTTAATATAAATACCGCACTAGAGACCCAACTAATCCCAACCATCTGGAGCCAGTGAAACTATGCCATCCCCAATTGGGGTATGTTTTGACGTTGAATGTAATGGGGAGGGGTAAGAGATGGTGGGGAAGTACCTGGCTATTCAGTTCTTGTCACCAAACACGACTAAAGCCATTTTAAGCAATTCGGAATGGTGATCTTACGCCAGAGTGATACTGAGAGTATCACTCTGGAACGTGCCGAAAATATACCGTATATTATTTAAATGATTAAATTGAGAAAACCTTTAAAAAAATACTCCAACTTTTCAACATTTACGCCAGCATGTTTTTCTCCACCAGAATGGCAGTGGCTAGCTTCATTAACATATAACCTAACCTAATCTAATCTCACTTAACCTAACCTCACCTAACCAAACCTAAGCCAACCTTGACCTTACCTACTATATACAAATCTAACCTGATTTAGAAAGTAGCACCCACTTATTAACAAATAAATAATATCTCTGAAACATTTGCTATTGTTTTGATCCATGGCAAGCGGTTCTAAGCGCAGGGCCACACGGCCAAACGAAAGCCTGGGACGAGTTTTAAAAGCACGCTTGTTTAAAAGAGATAAAAAACAAAATGAATTCAACAGAAGCATGGCTACTATTCTTTATTGAATTATGATCCGGTGACCAGGGGCGTCTCATGAAATAACTTTACTGATTCCGACTGAAAAAAATACATTTACAACAAAAAAAATTTTAAGATGGTTTTTGTCATAAAAATACGATGACAAGTTTTTCCATTTGAAAAAAACACGATTTCAACGGTTTAAGATGGAACAGCCAAATTAAGTCTAAGTTCGTCAGTTAATCGGTAAGTCTGTTGACTGTAGGTGTTAAATTATTTTTCGTCACATAGAAATTAAAGCTAAAGATGACTCAGTGTAGTTATCCGGTCACCCAAAATAACAATAGAACTTTGTTTAAATATAAATACAGCACAAGAGTTCTAACTGCTCCCAACCGTCTGAAACCAGTGAGACTATTGCATCACCAATTGGTGCATGTTGTGAGGCTGAAGGTAGTGGGAAGGGGAATGAGATGGGGATAAACAAACGAGGGAGTACTAGATCTGGTCATCAAATACGGTTAAGTCAATTCAAGCAACGTTTTGTTTCAATAGGGCGCTACTGAATGTATCTACCGCTCTGGAACTAATTATTTTCAATAATTACATTGTGACAATTTGTCTCGACGCCACCTAGTGAGAGAGTTAGCACTTACAATGCCTTTCTCATATAAAATAAAGTTTGTTGTTTTCAGGTGAAAAAATGTAATAAGCAGTAATAGTTGAATGAAACACTAGTATATATTGAATTATTTCGCCGATAAAAGATAAGCCGCCATAGCTCAGTGGTCAGAGCTGTCGACCGGAAATCGAAAGGACACGGGTTCAAGTCCCGTTGGCGTCATGTATCTTTTATCAGGAGATTTTTCAATGTGGATGAGTGTTTCAGGCTAATAATTATTGCTTATAAAAATAAAAATAAATACATTGTGAAATAACACAAATTCACCATTAATAAAATCTACTTGTGCATGCCGAGATTTGAACCCGCGACCTCCGGATTAGTAGCCAAATATCCTTACCACTCAACTATGGAGGCAGTCAACATAAATTGACAAAATTAATTATACAGATACCTACGCGAGTACGTCATAAATTTTAAAATTAAAAAAACCTAGTTTGGTTGATCATCTAAGAAAGAGATATTAACCTAAGAAGTTTAATATTTCCACGGACTACCACTGCCTTAAGCATCCATTGATTAATGACCGTCGAACCATATCCCGGGGAACTATCGTTCCAAACCCAATCCTGTCCCGTCGAGGTGTTGCCCGAACACGCCATCCCAAATCTGACAACCATCAATAAGTCATCTGACTGTCCAGCTCCGATCACTGAGATACCATCAGATTTCCAGATAAGGTCCGCGAGGCCCGGTACATCATCTGATATCTGATCAAATATCGAGACACTGAATTATTGGATTAATGGGACGTGTTTATAATAACTTATTGATGGTTTTTTTGTTTTGTTTTTACTGTACGACTATTTTTTAAGTAGAAGATTAGTATAAGATTTGACATATTCAAATAATGGCAAAATGTGGTAACAGATTAATTCGAATGCTCTCAAAATGTGAGACCAGAAACGATATTTCAATATTACACCATATTCGAATACTAGAGTCTTTAAAACGTTTAACAAACATGCTGTTTGTAACTGTAAATATATTATTTTCTATCGGAATATTTATTCATTTGTAACAGTCGGAAACGAAACACCAAAACACTACGGTTAGATATTTTTACACAATGGTTTCATGCAATAATTACTTACATTACAATGGTTTACAATTAAATTAAATACAATAAAATCACAAAATTATCATACATAATGAACAAATTGCTTAGGTTTTTTTTATTTATTGATGTGACACCTCACAAGAGTACCCCTTACTGTACAGTGTAAAGGCAGTGGAGCTATGCCGCCACCCGGTTGGGCAGCGTTGTGAGGCGGGTAAAGAGAGGTATGTCTTAAACAGTGTATTGAACACAGTAGGTAAGGCGCTGGCCCAGTCATGAATATGCATTTTTAAATAGATGCATTTGAAATTCACTTTTGTTTTCGGGAATGAATGAATGAATGAATGCAAATCTTGGAAACGGATATTAATCCACTTCCTGACATCCGATCGAGCTGAAACTTAGCAGATAGATTCGTTGTTAATGACAATGCAATCTACTAGTAGCAATAACGTACATACCAGCGGACATACACACATTTCTCTGAAATCGGATGACATTACAGCAGTTAATATACGAACTAAATGTCGTTCTTACCCGATCGACATTCAGCGAGGTGTGTAGAGTTGCCGGCTCCAGTTCGTGGGTAGGAAGCTTCAATACTCAATCAAAACTTTTTCTTAATGTTTAAAAAAAATAGATCGATTATTATTTTACGTGTTGAATTTTTAGTTATCATTAGACTTTATTAAATTATATAAAAGTAAATTTATATGGATCAACTACATCGTCACTCTACATGATAAGAGATCATCCATACAACATTTACATTTGATGTTGCTAATTATCAAATCATTGGGATTTGCACCTCCGATAATTGTATTTGAAAGCAGATGATTACGACTTTTTTTTTTTTTTTTTTTTTTATTGTGAATACCTCACAAGAGTCCCAACTGCTCCCGTCTGGAGCCAGTGAGACTATGGCATCCCCAATTGGGGGATGTTGTGAGGCTGAAGGTAAGTGGGGAAGGGAAAGAGGAAGGTGGGGAAGTACCTGGCTATTCAGATCTAGTCACTAAACACGGCTAAAGCCATTTGGAGCAACGTTTCAATTCTGAATGGTGGTCTTACACCAGGGCGATACTGGTAGTATCTTCCACTCTGGAATTTAAATCACTCAAAAGAACGACTACCCAACGCAGGGAATTATTTTACGAACTTAATGTTTGCAAAAATACCTACACTGCACTAAGGCAGGTAGCGGGTACTCCTACCATGAAAGACAAATATGGCATTGATATATTTAATCGTAATAAAACATCTGCTCTTTGTTATTATTCAGATGCATTAAAATATTAACTAGATTATGATAGCCGGGTTTATCCTGTTTTGGTCAAACTTACCTCCATGCATAGAGATGACTGAAATTTAAATCAGATTGTAAATATTTTTTGTTAACTAACAGGCGTAGGCAGAGAGGACGAACCGCCAAACAATTCGGTCTTGGCACACACTTCTTGCCTCATTCACATTCATATATCGACTCATACATACTCTTCTATTATTCTGACTCTTGACATGGCTTGACTCAAGTATCTGATTCACTTGATCGTGCCATGTCTTCCTCGGGCATCCCCGACTTCTGCTACCATATTTTATTATGGTTTAAATATGAATACAAGCCTTAGTATTGTTTTAAGAAATAGGATTCAAATTTTAGTCAACTAATCGATAAAATCACGAGATGTAACTTGACTTATAATTATTATTATTATTTACTGGACAATTTGTATAGCGCCGCTTTTGTGAGATATCACCTCAGGGGCGCTTTACAGTTGATGCAGGTATTACAAAAAATATAAATATTAAAAAAATAAACTAAATTTAAGTTAAGTAAAATGAAGTACAGAAACAGGTGACACGAAGATAGAAGATGGAGACTCTGCAACAAGAATCTTTGGTGGTGAAGAAACTGGACCAGCTGCTGCAGCGAGAGAGTTGTAATGATCTGCACTTTTTCAAACTTTTCCTTCTCTTCTTTCTACGATAAATTTTCTTTAAGTCCTATAGGTAACTTTTCCATAAGGCTTTGGTTATGTATATATCCGGGGTAGGAATATCCTCCCTGCCGTCTTTACAAGCCTTTGCCCCTCTCTTTATTACACACTCCTTCAAGTGTGTGCACCCTAGTTTGTCTACGTGTTTTACGACCTTGAACGTAATTATTTCACGTGACGGTTCAGTATAAAAAGGTTTCACCGAACGTTGTGTTGGTTTTTTTGTTTCTCGGTATAGAAACCTAGTTATCTTTGTATGTGTGTGGTTCTTTTGAGATAGAGTGAGTTGAATCCATTTCCGCTGTGTTTTAAAGCCATTTCATAAACCTTATTTTTCTGAGTCGCCTGCTCTTCAACTAGCTACGTGATTCTACCTGTCATAGGGTAATGTGAGTATAATAAAGTGTTAGATTTTATATATGTGATAAACATACGATAAATTTATGGTGTTAGTTGTCGGAGCCATCCATGTATATATTTTGGGAGGGAAGGGAGAGGAACGGGAATGAATTTGTTCAAGCTAAAGTTGGCTCCTCCTCTTTACCAAACAAAACCGATGGATGATAATTTGAACAAGGCGATCGATATCTGCGTGTCTGGATATCCGAACCGGCCGGGTCTCCCCTTGTTCCAAATTGGCAACCGTCACGCCAGAATAAAGAAAACCAGGTCTCCTCACCAATTTCAGAAATGCCCCAACCTCAATGCACCTCCAGGAAAATCTACTATACTGAATGTAGAAGGGGAAAACCATGACATCCCTTGTCACGAATCTAGTCGCGAAAATGTGACACGTAAGGTCCTAAGTTACATGCCACCTCTAGAAAACGCTGTAAATTCCTCGTCGTCGGGAATTTACATCCCTTTCTAGGTCAATAACATAGATAACACACGACGATCTTGTCGACATTTAGCCCGCTTCTATCGATAGGTTGTGTGCCTATCCATTCAGCCAATTATCATGTGAGATATATGTAAGGTTTACTCGAAATGCCAAATTTAGGATGAGGACTATCTGTATTTTAATATTTGGTTCCAGTAATTATTTCATGAGGATACTAGCATCCTCGTGTATTAGGTATGGGTAACTTCTATTGAATACCTATCCTCTCAGGTAGGTATAAACGGATAATTGGTTTGATTTTGGCATTTAATTTTATGAGGCTGCCTATCTCTCGAAAGGGACCTGTTGAGAAAAGTTGTTCGGTTGGTAGTTTTATTTTGGAGATTACCATCTCCCCCTTTGACCCTGGATTTGTTCTTGTGTATTGCAATTTTGTAAATTAGAAAGTCAAACAATAGATGAAAAGTATCAAATTAGAAAGTCAAATAACAGAAGAAAAGTATTCATTTTTGTTCTGTCTGGTTGCATCCGATCGCTTTCTATTCGGGCGGTCATACGCTAGCAAAACTTCCCCTTCGACTGACTGTATCTGCGGGCTGTAAACTTGGTTTCTGTTGTTCTGTTGCATCCGTCCTTTTTTAAAGGGTCCTCTGGAATTTAATAAATAATATAAAAAACTCACCCAGTTAGCCATCTCCCACTCTCAGCGTGAAGTCTACCTGGTTACACACTAAATAGCTAAATCAGTTTAGTTTTACGGTCTCCTCCCTACCGGAATTCCATCCTCCTTTTAGCGAAATCCTTGCAATTTGTTCAATTTTGGTCCCCTCTTTACGCCTATAAAAGGGTAATTAAATAATTCTGTAAATACAATTGTACCTCCCTAATCTCTGTCAGGATTCGAACCCGAGTTTTATGACTTGTTTGATTCTCTGGTTTACGGTCTCCGTGGATAGAACGCCATCTCGCCAATCGTTAATTCCTCCCTAATCCGATCAAACACTCCCTGCCTTTAAATACGTTCACTCTGTTTTAAACGCAATCATTATCATTATTATTTCCATGTTTTTAAGACAAGCAATCTAGTTCGAACTGTATACGAAATCACGCTTAAATCAACACAACTTTATAACACAATCGCGATCGCACAACACCTTGCGCCCCTGAGGTGGTTTTTTCACAAAACGGCGTTCTACAAATTATCCAATTATTTCTATCCTCATTGAGTACAACCACTTTCACTTCACACAAACACCGGTTCAATAATATTTCACTTTAATTCAATATTCAACAAAGCTTTCTAACACCATCTGAATTCACTAATTAACTGTAATTTCACACAACACTTCTGATTTGTATCGATTTCTCGGAGTTGTCAACGTACCCAAGTTCAAAAACCGACTGTCCCTGCGATCTCTGTTTCCTTCCCGTGGGAACGTGTTTACTTCAAGGCCCGCCTGTCAATAAATCTTATGTCGTTAGTCTAAACAAAAATTTTTTTTGGAGTACATTCATTTCGTTTATTTTATGTGAGTATTCAAATCATCACAGAGTCCACCGCATCCACCAACAGAGCCAGCACGAGGTTCGTCATCCATCCAGGTGTGAGTCTGCTGCTAATAAAGCGCTGATATAGATAGATAAGAGACCCTGGCAGCACTGCTGTGACGTTCGGCTAGTCCATCATTCATCTCCATGTAATCCTGTTCCTGGTGATTGCTGAAGTGGTGCATTTTGCCCGCAATAAAAAGCGACGGGATAATAAATTACCCTGGACTTAGCAAAACACTTGCCTTCAGAGTTTCCGAGAATTCCGTTGAAAACATCTGGGGTGCATTTACCGATCGACGTTCGTTTCGAATATCGAATATTTTTGAGCAAAATTTCCGAATATTCCCTTTTAAAACACTGCACTCAAATCACATATTATAAAGTTCTAATAACTGGTTGTTAAGTTTATTTTTATTTAAGTTAAAATTTTATTTGATTGATTTTAAAAATAAGGGAAAGTATAATTTAAAGGATTTTGCCTCATTTCCCTTGAAAATACAAAAAAAAAACACAAAGCGGTTTGAGGACGCGTTGGGAAGCGTCCTGCTGCCACGAAGGGCGCTATACATAATAATTAATAACTTATGATAAAAATTAAATATATAAATAAAATAAAAATTCAAATTTAGAATTCAAATAATCGCATAATAGAATAAATTTCATTTAAGTATTTGTTTAGAAAAAGCAGTTTCCATGTCTTGTAGATAATTCTTAAGAAATAGTAGTTTCCATGTCTTGTAGGTAATTGTTTAGAAGTAGCAGTTTCCATGTCTTGTAGATAATTCTTAAGAAATAGCAGTTTCCATGTCTTGTAGATAATTCTTAAGAAATAGCAGTTTCCATGTCTTGTAGGTAATTGTTTAGAAATAGCAGTTTCCATGTCTTGTAGATAATTCTTTAGAAATAGCAGTTTCCATGTCTTGTAGGTAATTGTTTAGAAATAGCAGTTTCCATGTATTGTAGGTAATTGTTTAGAAATATAAGTTTGTAGGCTTAATTTATTATTGCTTAGAGTAAATATAATAACAATTCCCATTCTCTCAGTTAGGAGAGCAGAGCCTCGACAATGTCCCGGGTTCAAGTCCTAGATGCGGACGTATCTCCTCATATATCTCTTTTAAATTTTAGTTTAAGTATCGCCAATATTGTCTTCAACAATTAAATATTACATTTAATGCAAGTTTTCCAAAAATAAATAAATGAACTCGCTTTTTATGGTTTTTTTTCGTTTTATTCTTGAAAGTGGAAATTAATTCCTGACGTCAAATCGAGCTGAAACTCGGCGGATAGACTTGTTCCTGATGACAATGCTTTCTATAAAGTTTTGAAACATATTTCAAAAGTTAAGAGCCAGTCCTTGGGAGGAAAGTTCAATCGTCAATCCAACCAAAATATACATATGTATATTTAAATACATTTACAAATGAAAAATTATTGTTTTTTCTTTTCTTATTTAATTTACTTTGGTACATTATAAACGATACCCAGCTCAAAAAATATGCACCGACAATTCCTTCCCTTCTTCAAACTTCTGAGAAATCGCATTTCGATACAATGAACAATTGCACGTTCTTATTCTAAATAAATTTGCATATCAGAAATTATAAAACGATCATTCGAGGTAGGTAACCACTTGCAATGGTAGATAGGTACTTGTAATGCGAGTTGAACACGGTGCATACATTTCCAGATGCGAGCCGAAGATCTCAAATTATTCCATTGTGTAGGGATTCTGCAATGTTTTGGAAGGTGGGCTTTGTTCGGAGATGATTTTGTGTCAGAGTATGGAAAAGTTTGTTTTAGTAGGGCTGGAGATCTATTACATGTGCAAGTTGGGGTGTTTTATGGGTGCTGAGAATATAGAAGCAATTGAAGGAGATTTTTTTCAAGATTTAGGACGGTTTGTTCCACAGAATTTCCTATGATAGTTCTGTTATTATTTCATCATAGGCCAGTTGTGTTCGTAATTCTTCCACAGTTCTGGAAGTATACAGCGATTTGCAGAATACGTTGAATAGTATTCTTTTCACGTTTGTGCTTCAATAGTGAAAACGCTTTGACAGCATACCCGCTTTAACGGATATCGATCTTCTCTGCTTATCCATATTCTCGATTTATTTAAGGTCATCTGTGATAATCATGTCCCAGGTATTTTAGTCCATTTTCTTCTGTCTAGCCATAGTGATTAAAAAAACCCTTTCTGAACCATAAATAATACATGAATAGGTTGGTACAAACTTACTAAAAGTAACAGAAAAGACATATGATTCCATCGTCAAAGTTTTCCAGACATTATAACGTAACCCATATCTCCACTAATGCTTTAAAAACAACCAACCAAAAAAAACAAAATAAAAACACCAAATGATTTCAAAGTTGAGCATTCGTCTGTCAATTTATCATCTTAACACTTCGTCAGTCAGTTCCTACCGTGGAGTCTTTTTCATTGAGCCTTCTAGTATCTCCCTGTCAATGGGCAACCTTCTTTTTGTATCGGCGCCCATTCATATCCAATCAAATCGATCCATTTGGAATGTTTTGAATGAGCGTTCTGTTGGAAGTTTGAATAAGATTTGAATGATAAACGAGCGGAAGGAATCATTTCCACGACTACTGTAATGTTTGTATGGAGGAAGGATTAAATTGATTTTATTGAAAGGTTTCGAGTTTTATTTTTTACGCGTTCAAAGAACTGATGTTTTTTTTTGAAAGACGGAATGGGCGCTGGAGGATAATGATTGTAGATTCATTTAAGATGCGTGGGTATCGAAAAAGCGAATCAGAATGTCATTGAAATTTGAAATGACCTCACAAATCAGTATTTCATCATCGATTTACAAAAAAATAAGGTCTCCATGGGTGTAAGTCTGGATGAAGTGGATTTGATAATAGTCATCTAATATAATATAAATAAAGTATTAATACATTTAATTTTTGGAATAACTTAGTGAATTAAACCTCAAATTGTAATATTTAATTGTTGAAGACAATATTAGCGATTCCTAAACGAAAATCTGATACAGAAAAATCAGAAAAAAGATACGGTCACATCTAGGACTCGAACCCAGGACCCTTACCTTGCCCCGGTAGGAATTAGGAATCGCTAATATTGTCTTCAATAATTAAACATTAAAACATTGATGCATGAATATCAATAAAGCAAATAAGAGTTGAGTATTGAAATAACGTGGCAATTCGGAATTCCCATTACAGATTGTAATCTTTTAAATACATTTTTTGTTTAAAATCCGCAAAAGTGACAAAATGCTACCAAACGTCGGGAGCCAATAAGACTATGATATCCCCGATCGGGGTACGTTTTAAGGCTAAAGGTAGCGGTGAGGGGAAGAAGATGGGGAAGAGGAAGGTGGGGAAGAACCTGGCTGATGCAACTATAATGGTGGTCTTTACTTCTACTCGATACTTCTACTCTGGGACGTGCTGCAAGTGTTGGTACTATATTATTTTTAATTAATAGTTGTGAAGCAACAAAAAATAGATAAATAAAATTTACTTGGGCACTTCAAGATTTGAACCCGCAATCTACAACAAAATACGTCTCCGTGGGTATCGTTCTGCACCTTTGACTTCAAGTCACCGAGTTACGGGTTCGATTACTGCCATAGATCAAGATTATTCATTTTAGTTAGGGACACATTTCTCTATATTTATTGTTATTTATTTATTGCATCTCACTATACATAAATCAATATGTTTTTTCTCATGAAAATCAACCTGACTAAGACTAAGCCTGTATCGAGGTCAACAATTTACATTTGAGTAAAGCAAACATAGAGTAATCACAAACATAAAGTAATACTACACATAAAAACAAAATATTTCATAAAGAAGTATGTATTAGATGAGTTACCAGATGGGTAATTTGACAGTAAATTGTAACAATATTTCAACCATAACTACTTATTAATCATTATTCCCAAAAAGAAACAAAGATAATTAATTTCGGTTTATTAATTATAGATTATATTAGTTTTATTGGATCTCGTGGTAGTTTAAAAATATCAGTGTCATGGGAAAAGAAAGTTAGAGAAACTCTGTTATCAAAGTTTTTTTTTTTTTTTTAAAGTAAGACAAACATTCCCGGGTTACGAATAACCTGACAATATTTGAAAATCTACTACTACCACCACAGTAAGCGGAAAAATGTTGCTTGTGTTGTGATGGAGTACTTAGCCGGCCGAGGAATTGAACACACTACGCCTGGGTGAGACCCAAGCGCGATGTCATCTCGGCCACCGACCGGTCTAACAATTATTAACAAGTTATCATGCCTCAGCACGGGCAAGCTACCCAGTGAGGCCAACATTACTGAAAAACTTTGAAATGTAAAAAATATTGTACCAAATAAAAAAAATATTTTCGTAGAAAGCAATCACTTTGTGGTTTAACATTTTAATGAAATAAAAACAATATTTTTTGTTTAAAACCACGAATTTTTATTAATTTTAAGACCGACCGGTTTCGCTACACTCGAGCATCGTCAGGGTACAAAATTAAACTAATCAATAATACAAAATGTGTCATTATATATACATACAGAGGGAGATAGAAAGTAAAACCAAAATGAAACAACAATATATTAAAAGAAAACAATTAGTGTATATAAATATTATAATAATAGAGAATAGGCATTAATAATAATAATTGTAAGGTGATTAAGGGATACTGGGAATTTTACAGTTTACAGGGAATATTCCCAGTATTGGGCTTTTTGACAAATCTAATTGATTAATCAATTAGATTTGATTAATTAATTAATTAATTACTATTAGATTATTATTTATTATTAATTTATTATTAATTAATTATTATTGAGAAACCAGTGATATATATTTTTTAAATTTTTTATTTTAGAAACAAATAATATATAGATGATACACTCCTGAAACTTTCAACTCACTGATCATTTTTTTAAATTTATTTATTTTGAAAAGATACATTACATATATGAAAGGAAGCTTTTGACTGTCCAACTAGGAAGGTTTCCCTTCCAGACAGTTGATACCAGGATAGATTGATACCAGGAAAACCAAAACAGATCATCTTTTTGCCATAAGTGTTCAGAATTGGTAATTTTTAAGGGAAGAAATTTTAAAGATTGCTTCAGATAGTGAAAATAAGTTAATTTGCTGCATTATTGATTTTTTTCACTACTTAATCTTAATTTAAAAAATATATACTAATTCTAATCTATTTTTCCATTCTTGCTACAAGTAAAGTTATTTATTTATTTTAATTTAGCGAAATTTTCGTATAAACCAACCTTATTGTTTACAATAAAGTTGGTCTATACATGTGCAACTTGTTTGACCGGGAGTCTAATTATTGATCTCCTCATTATAACAATACATTGTATTTAACAAAACAGTATATTTAAAAAGTGTATTACATTACATGTAATTATACACACAAATTTTGACTGTTATAATACGGGCATGTGCCTAGTGTGCTAGTCAAAAAGTATTTAAAAACTGTGTACAGTATTTTATATTACGAATAAGGAAAAATAATGGTAAAACAATTGATTCTGGATTTCAGTGTGGGGTTGCGCTCTTCTTTAGCCAAAGTTTCGGACAGCATTACAGTTTTTCTTAATAGTAATGCAGTGGTACGTTGGCTACAGAAGGAAAAAGCACAACACGGCATAACACCCTAAAAATATATCACTATAAGACTCCGTATGTCATTGCAGTACAGAGATAATGCGTGAAGTCTTCGTCGGACTTATTCTACAATTCAAACCACTTTATAAACACTCCTGATACTTAAACGAACAAACTAAATTTTCAGCGACATTGGTCCCGTAGTTTTGGGTCTCCAGAACAAACAAAGAAACATAAAATATTATATCTATATATTTAGATTTGAATGGATTTTAAGGCTTGTACTCTAACCAAAACGACCAACTATATTGAGAAAAGCTCATGGTGGGAACGAAACTCTAAAAATTAAAAATACTTGTTGACTTCTTAATATTCAATTTCAAGTTCAAAATGAACCCTGTATCCAATATTGGCCAGATTCCTTAGAATCAACGGACAGGATGTTACAAAAATGACATGAAAAAAATCCTTTATAATCTTTCCAAATGATTCTTCGATCCGGCCTCCCTCGGACTAATGATGATTTAGTATTGAATAAAGGGATTAAATAAATTTCCAATTCGATCCCAAGGCCCTTGAGGCCACAAGGAGCAAAATCCAAGGCTCACCCTGTATGAGGCTGATGCATTGAACTAATAAATAATTGGAGGGCCCATCATCAATATTTGTCATCGTTTGAAATTGGGCTCATTCTTTGATGATTTTGTGTGTTTGTTGACTGAGAAAATTGAGTATTGCTGATATCTTTTAAATCACTTCAAATTATTGGTAATCCGATCAAAAACGAGACTGCAGATCACTTCCGGACAAACTTTTAGTAAATTGGTAAAATATCGGAACAAGTGCTCATCTTAATAATATTAAACGATAAAATTCTAATAGAATTTCGGGACAATTCAACGGTATTTTACCAATAGCTTATCAGGAAACCTATAAATTCATTTTTTAAGGGCCAGCAATACCGTTTTTAACAAGATAACGAATAATTTGAAGAGATTCTTAATAAATTAGCAATATTATAAATAAGTTTTCTCCATGTGGCGAAGTTCTGTTTTAACTCGACAGTTATGCATTTCGTCTGTTCTTTTCTATGTCCCGTTTCCTGTTCATGCCGTGCCATGATCATTACTGACTTTAATCACGCCAGACTTCGAATGAGCGTGGATCTTTCTACAAGCTGTAAAATAGGAATAATGAAAAATATTATGGTACCTACCTACCAGAAGCATGTTTGAAAAAATAAGTGTCATTGAGACAGTTACGTTTTTTCGGATAAATTGTGTAATTCCTTATTGCATATAAAAAAAAAAATATTTATATATATTAAGATTGATAGTAAAATTTTCAGTTTTGATAGCAGTTGAAATTATAGTAGGTACTATTTCTAAAATTTGTGAACAAACAAATTAATAAAAAAGATAATAAAATTTGTAGAAATATAATAATATTTTTCAGGTGAATGATGGTGTAAAGAGTATAAGTGTTTGGGTACAGGGGTTTAAAAATATCTATTTGACTATCATGAAATAGGGTAAGACAAGCCAAATATATATTGAAATAGGTTAATACAAGCCCAATGTATATTGAAATAGGGTAAGACAAGCCCAATATATATTGAAATAGGGTAAGACAAGCTTAACATATATTGTTCGTGTCAGGTGAAAAGACATTTCATGAAATCCATCAGTTTTCTTTATTAATTTTGCCTTATTATTATTATTACTATCCATATGACGGGTGTGGTTTAAATATATCGAATAACCAAACTCAAACCAGTCGAACTGTACGTAAACTAGGACCAATCTTGTGTATCTGAAATCAATGGTATGAGGTTATTATTGAATTACGCATCCGTAAGGTCTGTCGTATATCTTTCGATTGGTCATTTTCGAAATCGGAACGATATATCTGCCACTAGTCACTTGTGGCACTGAAGCCTGATTTCAACGGTGGTGTATACTTTCCTGTTTTGTTAGATTTGTTTAATGTAATAAATGCATTGAATAATGTATTGGTATGATTACTTACGAAGCTGTGGGTTATATTATCGAAAATATATTTTTTTATAATTTTAAAGATGTAGTGCAAATATTATACTTGAAAGATTCATAAAATAACTATATTCATTTTGTGCGTTTTAAGGCGAAAGATATCTCAGCTATCAGAATTTAAACGGGCTTTAAAAACAAAATTATTTAAAAAATCTTACCATTCATAAATCTTAACTTCTTTTCAATAGTTTAAAATGAGCCATGTTCTAAAACTTCTGGTAATTGTTTGGTTTCGGTTGTCTCCTTATTGTACCTTTTTAAAATGTCTGCTCAGAAAATTCTCATTTCTGAGCACAAAATGCCTCCTATTTCATATTATGTTTTAGTTTTAATATTCTTGTTTTGTCCTGTCCTGCTGTTATTGTTATTCTAAGTTTTGTCATCATTTTGTATAAACAGTGTATTTAGTGTTATAATATTAGATCTGTATTGGGTAAGGCACACTGTAGGAATACTGGCAAGACTGGCAAGGTACTTTCGATCTATCCCAAAGATATTAGAAGAACGAGATATGCTATGTTGGCCGCCGGACCGTAGGCGGAGTACTACCTAATTAGGGTACTTCGAATACTATCGGGACGTGTACGCACAGAAATCTGTTCTATGTATTAGTGCGGATACCTTAGCGTAAGCGAAGGTGTGCAGTAGTATTGGTGAACAAAACCGGCGACACTCGGCAAAACAATTCCACACAGTATGAACTGCTCATAGCACATCTCGTTCTTCTAATATCTTTGATCTATCCCCTTCTACTTCTTACATATCCTTTAGATTAACATTCTTCGAATAGGGGTGAGACAGCCTCACTGGCTACAGTCACTTGAAAATCTTGGGCGGTAATCATGCAAGAAACATAGATCCCCTGAAAAAACGAATATGGCCGATATTATTTAAATTTTTGAATCGGAAAACGTCTTGAAACGAGCTAACCGCATTATACATTTTTTTTTACATTAGCTCCACACATCATGCCCGAGGAAAATAATTTCCCCTCAGAGCTTAGATCATCAATAAGGACGAACGCTTAATTCCATCCCTCCCACTGCGACGCAATCAGATGGGTTGAAAGAGTCCTGCTGGCGAAGTCAGAAGATTTCTCTCATCCGGCCCGCCAAACAGCAGGTGGGCAGACACATCCCCCGACAAGACCTTGACAATCCTCACCCAATGAACCCGGGCTCTTCTGCTAAGTACCAAACGTAGGTTATCACCCACTACCTATGGCAGAGATGTTGGTTCAATGTATGTATTGTATTTGAAATGCCTGGTCCCTACGTAATGACGCAAAAACAACGTTTAGTCAACCTTCTACTTTCTGCCCATCCCTATGCTGCACTCATGCACTCATGCCCCACAGAATGCAGCCGCAATAAACCTGCAATAAAATCATTGAATTCCCTGACAAATAGGCAGATGGAATCGCATTGGCATAGTGCAATAGCAATTTATACCTACCCGGCTACCGTGCACATTATTGCGGCATTGATTGCAATTTCGATAAATTCCTTCTCAGAAGTGCATTCAATACTCGTGCAGCGGGTACAGCGGGTGCGGGCGGCGAATCATGATGAAGGCGAGCCTTTGTTTGAGTTTGGTACTCGCTACTGCACTTTCAGCCTGAAGATGCAGTTTTGAACTTGGATGTTATGGATGTTCGATATCTGAATACACTCATGAGAGGGATGTTTGTTTCTTCGCATTTATATATGCATTAACAAAAATACCCGTACATTAAATACTCTCAATATCATTTACGTGTAACACCACCATTCAGAATTGAAACGTTTTTGAAATTGGTTTAGCCGTATTTAGTGAATAGATCTGAATAGATAGTTACTTTAATAATAATAATAATAATAATTGGATGAATTGTATAGCGCCGTTTTTGTGCAAAATCACCTCAAGGGCGCTGTACAAACTTATAATACATTTCTACAGTGATCTATGTTATTACTTAACTATTTATAGAGAAAATATACAGTACAATACTTACCTGGTACTTACCCCATCTTCATCCCCTACACATAACCTTCAGCCTCACAATATATATAAATTGGGGGCGCCAGAAAAATAAAACATTTTCACTTGAGGCGATTCACTACGTCGTGTAATATTTTAAATTGAGCCGCTATCAATAACAACCCTTACGTAGATGGCAATAAGGTTTAAATTCCCGCTTAACACCATCCGCCTGTTTTAATTTATGCAAGAAAAAAACATTGCCTAAAAGTGCCTTTTGTTTTGAGGATGTTCATGCATAAATTCGTATTAAATTTTTTCCTATCATTTTATAAATAACTTAATTTGCCACATTATACATTAAAATCATAACCGAAAATGGGTTCGTAAGTAGCAGATTTTGAACTTTAAAGCAGTTTTCATAGGCCTTTACATTATTTTTTTCTGGGCTTATAAAAAGACTTTTAAAATTCTACTCGCAGTATTTAATTAAAGCAACTGAAACATTTCTAGGCGACCAAATTTTCAAACCAAAAACACGTGATTTTGCATTACTACGTATGGCATCGCCTTAAGATTTTAATTTCTTAGAGCAACTACATCTATGTAAAACGGGAGGTACCTATTTATTAGTACCTACTACAGTTTTGGCACGAATGCAGGTTCGTATTTGAGGAGAGGGGTGTTTGTTTTTACTTATGTTGCAATCAAATATTTTTACTATATTACTAATTGAATACTAGACAAGAGACACTATGTTTAGAACAACAAGATCATGGTGGGCAATACATTGCAGTTTTGGCCGGATGATACAGTTTTAACCATGCACATTATGGACGTTCAAACTCGGATGCGCTTTTGGGAGATTTATTAATTTCTATGTATTGAAATGCAAGCTTATATTTTATTTGAATTTAGTCCTATTTTGCAGTTAGTTAGTCAGCATTACCCAGTGGGTAAAAAAACACAGTTTTTAGCCCTCACACATAATTATTAAGAGCACATTTTTTCTACATAAACTCCACACAGGAGGCATTAAGGAATCAATGTTGTAGGATAGAGGAAACACAGTGGCTAGCAAATACTACCACAGCCAAGCTGTTGAACTCAAGAACGAGCCGTAGAAAGACCCGTTCTCACGTGAAAAATGTCAACTGTATATTGGGGCTGTTTGTTTCTTATTAATGTTAACTGTGCTATTCTAAATGCTTGTGCTGATAAAAAAATACGATTCCACAACCGCTCATTAAAGAAAACCTCCACTGGAACTGATGGCTATTATTTGATTACATATGGATATTTAATAATGATTTATGTATGGTTTGTAAGATACATTTATTGGTTTTGGTAAGAAAATGTTCACAACAATTTTATAATTTCAATGAACTGTTTTTGTACAAAATTTTAATATTAATTTTACCTAAATAAAATTTAAAATAACGAAAATAGGAGCTTTAAAACAATATCCTGTAACAAGCGTGTGATTATTATATGACTTATAATGCAATTTAAAACTTACAACAACTAATAATTTCCATCTTATTACTGTTCACGCCAAATTGTGTACTAAAATATAACATTTGGTCTTGTAGCCATATATCCTCCGCACCAGAAAATATTTTTAAAAGAATTAATCAACAGGCGAGTTCTGTTTTTAAAAATCTGCTTTCGTTGCCTTGAAAAAATAATTGAATGAAAAAAAAATTCGGAAAAAAAAAATCTGCTTTTAACAAAAGTTGTAACAAAAAAATAAAATAAAACAAGTCAGTTTGTACATTCAAGAAACGCATAATTCACACATGACAGAGCGAGATGAATAATATGCCAAAACACGCGGTAGAAGAGGACATAAATAAACGACTAATAAGTGAACTCGTAAATTCTAAGAATGTGTGTAGCGAATTAATTTAACTTGTGGTCACAGCATGCAAGACGTCCAAATATCGGAACGTGAAAACTTTTTTGTGTGTGTGTTTTTTTTTTAATTCAAAATTTTTTGAGTAGGCATTTCACCAACGAAATTTTGCAGTAGCTTATAAAATTTTATTTGTATCGTGAATATTAAAAAATATTTTTTAAAGAATTCACCTTTTCACCTTTGGAACATGCATAACTGTAGGTATTTTTTTAATGTACCTACCTACTCAACAGAAATGATATAATCGTACTTTTTTAAATAATAAATAACTTTTAAAACTAAACTTATAACATAAATCTTAGAAGTCAGAATGTGAGTTGGAATACGAAAAGATTAAATAATAAGCATGTCTTTAATATATTTTCTTATAAGATGACAATCATAAATTGCGGACATTTAAAATGACATTCTTGTGCAAATTTACACAAAGCCACATAAAAAATCTAATTACTCATGAAAAAAGTACATGTGTTTATGTTTTCAGTACGAAATTCTTTGCCAATAAATTATTTAATTTCATGAAGAATGCACATAGGAAGTACTGTATTTTTCTCTTTCTGATTTGTGATTCAGTCAAATCAGATTTAATTTTAAACTAGCTGTACCCCGCCATGCATTGCTGTGGCTCAGTCTGTCTGTGCAGATAAAGAAACATGTTTTTAAAAGCAAAAGTTAAGAATGCAACTTTGTGACAAAATTAAAAAATAATCGGTGAAGAACTTTCGGAGATTTAAGATTTTGAATAAACGAAAATTTACATTTTTATTTTTATATGCAATTCTTTAGTTCGCCAATAATCCTAGATTGATATACAATAATCCCTGATGATAAAAATAACGTTAGGTCTCAGAAGATGTGTTTCAAATAAAATGACAAATCGTATACTGTATACCAAAAATATAACAGTAAATTAAATTTTAAAAAAAATTGCATAAAATTAAACATTGAAAAAATACTTAAGAACTTATGTTTATAAAAATGGTTAGAATCAATTCGAATTTAAGCACAAACATCAATCCTTATTCAAAATATAAAAATGGCTCGAGCCTGAACTGGCTAAAATTTATTGGTGTAAAATACTGTTAATTTATCTAAAATCTGATCAAATATTCGTTTCCTGTTTGCAGGCCTTCAACGAATGAATTATTTTAATTTATTTTATTTGAGTACATAAAACAGGCATAGTGCCCAAAAATTTATATACATGGATGTTTAAATACATAGTAATTACAAAATGATAGCTGAATATGCAGAAGTAAATGACAAATAATAATGGGTAAAAGGTAAATACAAATATGTTCATAAACGAGTTGTTATTGTCACGCTTGATAATTGACAGAATTCCTAACAAAGTATCAGTTAAAAGCGAATTATTTTTGCGGACCGCGGAACACGTGTTCTTACAAATACTAATATTGATGTTGCCGTACTAATATTGTCGCATTACATCATGATATTTATTACGAAAAGAACACGTATTCTCGATATATTCCGAATGACTTATATTTTATCAGGAAATTTGCTTGCTATCATTTTTTAACAGGATCATTTTTCTTCGTGTAATAAAGCGGTGAGCCAGTTAGACAAGCAATTGGAAAATCAAAACCGCCCAATTTTATTCCCTTCATTGAGTCAATTATTACACTGTCGGGAAACAAATCTGAAATCTACGTGTCTTCAAATATACACACGGTCTGAAAGGAAAACTACTGAATTACTTGTTAAATTGTTCTACCAGCTAGGAACAATGGAAATATTAATTACGCATAAATCAATTTTAGGTCCCAAAGTCGTCGACGGGATGGAAATTTAGAAATAAAGCTTGATGACAGGACACCATAGGTCATGACCAAACAATGATGGATAGCTTGGTAGAAAATTTAAATAAGTAAACCGAAGAACAGGTGAGCTGATTGTATGGAAGAAAAATGTGGAAGGATAGGAAGGCACATTATGGCATCTAACATCGAGTTGTGCAGCATTGGTGTACACAACTGATACAGATAACCCTATTCAACCATGTGCTTTTCTGTTTGAACCTGTCCAGTATCCAGTGTCAAAATTCACACGAGGTAAGCATAAAAACGAATATCAGTAATATAAAAAAAAACTATTATAATTAATTGGCGTAAAATAGAGCATAAAACTCTTTGCAAATGTCTTAATTCGCATTTAAAGAAACGCTGTCAATTATTTAATACATGTAACATATTAACAGAACCAGATGTTTCTTTGTAATTTTCGGAGTATACTTCCTGATTTTTTTCTATCGAGGGAATTTCATTCAATTTTCAGAAATAATGTACAAAAATATCAATACGTGTCAAAAAGTGTCCCAGTAAAGCATCTTATAAATCAGTATAAATTCCGAATGCTGGGTTATTTAATTAAGTGTATCTGTATGTTTAATATTGCTAGTGTCCTTTAATTCTTATTTCAATATAAAATGTGTAATATACTTAAATTATAATATATTTAATAATCCCTTCTTTCCACACTCTCTCATACATTTATTTTAAATACGAGCTATTTTGGATGTGTTCATTGCTTTAGTACGGTTATGGATGGCGACTGGTGACATTGTACCATGTTAATGCGCGTTCAATGTGCAATACGTGCATACAAAAGTGCACTCGACCACGATAAGTTAGCTGTCCAATTATGCATTACAATAAACATGTCAAACTTTGCAATTAATTTCTTACATTTTTTTAAGGTGACGCGACAAAACGGCTTATGGAATTTGGTCTTGAACTTCTCGACAGAAGAGCTTTATTGCAATGTGGATATTTCCCTCTATAGTAAATAGCGAGGATGTAACGTTGTCTTACGCACTCCTTCAAAAGAAAATGCAATTAATAATAAAAATGTAGTAATGTATGTATGTAATTCATAATAAATTAGACATTTTTAAACTTGGATAAAATTAATTCTATTTTTTATTATCTTTTTTTTCAATCTTTTCATGTACAATTTTAGTTTATTTTTTAATCTTTCCATGCCTTTCTGGATAGAAATCTTTTCCATCCTATTGCAAGGATTTGTGTATTTTGTTTTTGCATGAAACAATGTAAACTTTGTCTTTAATTCCTACCTCGTTTCTATGATTAAGTACCAGGATAAAAACCTACGAGTATTTCAACTTGTAGATCTCCGTATATTTAAAAAAGGTTTGCAATTAGAAATACTAATTTGTGTAATGTTATTAGTTCTGATACTTTTAAGTTTTTCATAATGAAGAAATCTGTTTCGCCCATTGAAAGCCATCATCAAATTGATATATCTACACAAAACTAGCTTTTCTTTTCAGCTGTTTTGTCGAGTCCGTTTTGTACCAAGCCATTTTGTTTGAACGCACTCCAATGTGTGTATTAAATATTTAAGTTGAATCGAAATAAACTCTTTCACATTCATACATCATTTCCTTGTGTGCGCGTACCGCAATCATGCACGAATGTTGCTGAAAATAATACATATCTCCTGACCGCGCCAGCTTTGAACAAGGCAAAATATTGCTCATTAGTTTTGTTAAGTCGGCTAAAATACGAACACTTTGTAAAATATGACCGAAATGTAATATTAATGGTTTTGTTTGATATTTCAGTTGAATGAAACTGTTTACGAGGGACCTCTTGCTAGATTTATGTACTTGCGTGCGTTATATCTGAGAATTTGCAGATTTTAAATGCTGTTTTATGAAAAGGAAGCGGACTTTTGAATTTTTTGCTACGCTACAAAATAAGGGCATTGAACAGGGTCAGGGTTCTACTCTGCTTGGTCAAATTAGTTTGGTTTTAGAGATAAGAGTGAGAAAATACCCAAGGATTTGCAATCTGACACCTAAATATTGAGATGTGATAATGCTTAGATAGAATCAGAGAGAATTTTAGTTGAGGATATTTGTTCCAACAAAACCCCTTTTACAAAGAAATGTATTGTATATTTTAATTTGAAGTGGAAAATCGAAAACGTTGATTCTTATATATTCAGGAGAACGAAGACACTTTAGAACTTTTTTTAGACCAGTAATTCTGTAAAAATTTGGTCTCGCTTCTAAAAAGTTTCTAATAGTCTTGTATTTAATAAATCAAAACCAAAATTTCCTCAAAAATCCAAAGATTTCTAAGTAGGTACTTTAACACCCACCTTATTAAATAATAAACAATATAATTAAATTTAAAAAATAATCAAATATAGAATTATATGATTTGTCCCCTTGGACAAATATTGGAATGATATTATATTTTGATTAATATTTAATAGTATTTTTTTTTTATTTGAATAAGAAAATTGAAATAAGTTAAAAATTAAAGTCACCATCACCAACGTCACTATCTCAGTAAAAAATATTATTTCAAACTTTTTTCGTGCAAGTGGGTAGTTACCTACCATAATATTGAAAACATACGAAAGAGAAAGTGCAAATAAAGACGACCATTATTGAACCATTAAAACGGCCACCATCTTGAACCGGTAATGGAACGTACACAAAAAAATATGCAAAACATCCACCTAAAACACATCTTCGCTGTGTTCAGTAAATAAATAATTTGAAAATAGGTAATTATTAGTATTGGTTTCTTTTATTCTTACTCGTAACCATAATAAATATAATTATCTTGACAATACATACGAACCTACATAAAATCGGGATACAGAACAGTTTTCAAAAAATAGCATAAGATTGTTTAATAAACAAATTGTTTAAGACAGTGATCGGGAGTTCCATCTTTGTATTTACCCATAGAAAACACGGGTTCATGGTACCTACTCATATTTGCTGAAATAAAATAAAAAAAATGCTAAACAAATTAATGTAACGTCCGTAAGTTAAATTATTGTATCAACAGATAATTTTTCACCACTGTCAAATAGCAGGAAGACGACATTAGTATGTCTGAACATTTTGATTTACGCTTGTAAGCAATATGATTTAAAGTGACAATATTTTTTTCAAAAATATTAAATATTTTGTTTGTCTGAACCAGAAGCGATGACCGTTGTAGTTGTGGGGTGAAATATTTGAATCTGAAGGAGAAGATACAATGAACGATGAAGTAAAATAAATAAAACGTTGAAAGAAAATTAACCCTTAAGAGTTTTTTTTAAAATATAATAGATCCATTTTAAAATTGAATTTGCGACGAATTGAATTCAGGATTGAACCTTCCTTCCCGGGAACTGGAGTAGCTGAAGTAACTGAGCCGAATTCCGCTTGGGAAACCATTCTCTCGATGAAGCTCCTTCCAGCTCATTTTGTTTTGCTATTTCGATGTCCTCAGTACGTTCAATCTCTACTAGCATCATGAGAAAAATGTCCTACTAGACTTATCTAGGATTCCTCGTGTAATAGCCAGAATTTGATGCCAATGGCTTTTCATAGGGTTTAGGCTCCAAATCTGAAGTGGCGCGTTCGAAACCTGGCCTTTGCTGCTAAAATAATTTCTACCAACATATTATAATATGCTTTCCATGAAGACTTCAAGTTCTCAAAAACATACATGTTAATTTGGAAGACATTCTTTTAACATTAAGATATTTATGAAATTCTTTTGACAGAAAAAAAAAATCGCACTACGCTCCAAAAAATTATAAAAACACACATCTGGTTCTTTTATTGAACATGTTACAAGTATGAACAAAATCATCGTGTTTCTTTAAACGCTAATTAACTCAGAGTGTTGTTATTAAATATAATATTAAATCATTCATCTTTACATTTCTCCTTTTCAAACCATCTGCAGTATTCTTCTGATTTTTTTTTTGAAACCTTTTAAGGATCCTTAAATGGGCTATTTTACAAATATAAATATATCATCGGTTTTGTTTTGATGAGTGATCACCATTCAGAATTTAAAGAAAAAATACTTAAAATATCTTAGCTACCTCAAGTAACCACAACTGAAGATTCAGAATTTTCTTATCGTCAATACTTCATATGCACTTATTTGCATGTTGTAATACATTAACAAAAAAAACCTTTCTTCCGACCACCACACCGGGCCCCAAAAAAATCGACCCACATTTAAAAAAATGACCACTCAGAATAATATTGAAATAATTCTGAGTGCCGTAAATTGGCACCCGCGCGATAATGACAGGCAATCGTCGCTTCTCTATCCCTTTTTTTACTACTGTCACTTTGACAGGAGTGAAAATTGAATATACATTAGCTAATCAAACGCTTCCACGTCATCGCTAGTCAAAATCCATTTGCTACCGGATGAGCAACATTTTGACATATGGGATGATAAGTGAATTAAAATGAACTCGGGGCTAAAAAAATGCGTTTAATACAGAACATCTGGTTGTTTTGCATTTACGTTTATTTAGTTTGTTATTTGACCATTTGTTTTGTTTTATATGTGCGTAGGTATTTAATATAGATATTTTTTAATGCATATAAATATATATATATATATTTTTTACAACTGTTGAAAATAATGTGACCTTACTGTGGTACCCCGTTCAAAGCTCACATTGAACATGGTTATTTGAATAAATTATTAATTTGGTCAAGTTTTTTTAGTATGTAAATTTTTTTAAGTAATTTTTGTAAACCAGCCAAAATATAATAAAACGTAAATTATAAAGTGAAATAATATAAGATAAACTTAACATTGTACATGAAAAATATATAGTGGAAAAACATACAGAAAAAAAAAACATATACCAACTTAACATCAGCGTTGGTGATTTTGCACAAAAACGGCGCTATACAAATCAGCCAAATATTATTATTATTATTATTAAATTACATACAACCCAATAGAATACACATGCAAAATACAAACATTATTTCGATATTGATGAAATTTGGCACACTTGTCCTTCAAAACAAGCGGAAGTCACTATCTACTTGAGATTTTGAAAATAAAGAATAATAATCAATAATTAGTCGCCTGAAATATCACTACAAATTGAAAATCGGGAATTGAACCCGCACCTTCTGATGTCCGGTCAGGTGCTCTGAACCACTGAGCTATGTCGGCTTATATCCAACCCGCAAAATAATTCAATATATACTAGTACCTCAATCAACAATTACTGCTTATTATATTTTTCTCCTAATATTACTAATTATTGATTATAGTTGTTTGTTATCATTTATGCTATGCATAAAACCTTGTCTTATAAACATTAGTTTATCATTAAAAATAATAATAATAAATAAAGTTATAATTTATGTTTCCTAGTTTTGTATTTAGTCCTTGAAGTTAAATGGTGCTAAAAAGTTAATTAATTTGATATCATAAATTATTGCTATACAAATTAACTAAACGTAAATTAATCATTAATAGTACAATACATTATCTGAATTTAGGTATATGATACTATATTATTATTTGAAATCAATATCAAGCCAGTATTAGAATCTATTAAAGCAACCGAACGAAACTGATATAATCATTATAAATTAACAGTATTTTGATCATGTGAAGTTTAATGTATCAGTTTTCCCACATATTAGATTAAATGTATTAATGCGTGAAAACTACCTGCATTGTATTTAAAATTACCTTCTTAACAAATCAATGACCCAGTATCTCAAATCAGTCGTTATGACAACTTAAATTATGCACTCAAATTAAATTAAACAAGTATACACAGGGTTAAGATTTAATTTAATGCAAGTAGTTTTAACCCTTAGCGGGAATACATTAATAACTGGTTTAATTTACTTATTCGAAGTTAGTATTGATTTCTTCATTGATGATATTATGCTCTTATAATTTATGTTAGATTACAAAAAGGGTTGAACCGAATCAATATGCAAATAAATTCGTTTACCCTTTTCAATATGGGGTAAATAAGATTCTACGATTTTAATGTATTCCAAGAGATCCCTTGAATTGAAGGATTTATCATATAAGGGGTTGAGACTACAACTACATAGAAAATCACGTTTAGAAATTTAGTCATTAAGATTTTCTTAAATCTATATCAATACCTACTAGCGTATTTGACTAAGTCTATCGCTTATGATGCGTTAACTTTATGTTTATTATGTATACGTCAATAGTTTTTTTGACGTTTCAAAAATATATAGGTTATGATACAATTGCGTGTTGAAAGAATCAGTTGCATTTTCATTCAAAAAATAGTTTAGTTTTAAGTAATAGTTTGAAAGTTTTTTCTGTTTCAGAAATATACTTTTGTTTATAGAAAATACATCAACTTGGCGTCAACAAGTTCGTAAAATTTTATGCTGGTTGATTTAGTAGTTCGTATATTAATTAGCATAAGGATGGGTTGCTTCACAGAATTTTAACAGTTCATCAAAATTCAAAGTTAAAATTCAAGTTTTGTTTTAATTTAATTATGAACCGTTTGTTTCACAGTACTAGGTTACTAACAGAACTTGAATATCAACTTAGAAATTTTGACAAATTGTTAAAATTCTATGAAACAACCCGTCTTTAGTAAAGTAATAATTTTAAATCATTGAAGAAGATAATAACAATAACACTCAGTAAAAATACAAAACAGAAAGACACAAAAAAGGTAACGGTTGCAATTGGGACTTGAACCAGAAAACTCTGGTCTTACCGGTTCTATCACCTGACTTATTGCCAATAATTGCCGTCTAATTAGGTACCTACATCTCGTCACTTTTTCAAATATTTTTGGCTGTCATCTTTTTTGGTGTGATTGCAAAGTTCTACATAGAATATACATATCCGATTGTATTTATATAGGACATCTATTCACCTTTTCAATGTGTTAGTTTAGAATGAACATTGAATTTTATAAGGAATAACTTATTCAAGCACCTAAACTAAGACAGAAAATGAAAACGTCATGATTGCAATCAGAGTCAGTCGTTGATAATATTTCAGTCAAAGATGAAATATAACAACAATTTTTAATTTTGTTCCTATTGGAATAAAATCGATTCCCAACAATGTCAACCACATAATAAGAAATACTCAAATCTTGTTTTAATTTCAAGGTATTTTTTTGACCCCTTGAATGAATAATCGATCCTGTTTGAAAATACTGAAGGATTGAACCAGGTCTATTTATTGAATATGGGGTTGTTATTGATCCTTCAAAATACCTGTTCTATTATTTTTAATAAGGGTTGGTGCTCAAAATGAAAATTAACATATTTATTTTGTGTAATCAATTACTTATAATTTTAAGTTGTTTCCTTCGTGAGACCTTTTAAAGATTTAAAAACCAGTCCGTCGTGAATGCAAAATTTAATGCAAACAATGTGCATTAATGAAAATATTCAAAATCACCCCTAAGAGTTGGTACCTATGTTATTATTGATTTGTTGGTTGATTGATCGATTTATTAACTAATATTTTTATCAATTGCTTTGGGGTAATATATATAATAAAACGTATTTTGTTAAGAATGCATTTCGATCAGTTAGTTACCATTCACTGATGATTTTTAACTTTGGGAACCTATAATATTTAGTCGATAAAGTAGATGTAAGTTATATGCCTAGCAATCATTCAGAGATGCCATCAACAATGTGGAATATTAAAATATTATCCCGTAGGAGATTCAATTATACATCTATTTTAAAACATTTTTTGGTTTGACTGAAGATTGAACACTCCTTCTCACGAAGCGAAGTCAACCACACTACCATCCTTTCCAGAATGCGATCGGGTAAGAACGACATTTATTTTGTATATTAACTGCTATAATGTCAGAGAAATACGTATTTATCCACGTGCGTGTACGTGATTGACACAAACAAGTCTATCTGCCGAGTTTCAGCTCAATCGGATGTCGGGAAGTGGGTTAACTTCAGCTCCCAAGATTATCATTGTACCGAAAACAAATGTGAAATTTAAATATTTAGAGGTGGATATTTAAAAAATTTCACAATTAATTTACATGAATTTATTTAAAATGACTTTAAAAATTTAAATATGTTTCAGTAGTTTCAAAGGTTGGTTGGTTTCGGTAAGACTATAGAGGATCAGGGTTTGATTGCCAGTTATAACAATTTTTTTTATTTATTTTCAATGTCTTTTATTTTCGTATTTTCTTAGAGAGTTTATAATATTGTTTTCATTGAATTGATAAACTATTACGTTTGATTTATTAAATTTCTGACAAATCAAAAAAAAGGTGGTAAAATAATATAGATATATTACATTACATATGTACGTTCTAAAGCAGCATCACGTTCATTGGTCAAATACATTGTACATATGGTTTTTTATTCGTGATCGACAAATCGGTCTGTTAACCATAAATTGATAATAGTTTGTCTAGTCTATTGTTAGTAATAAGATAGAGCATTGTAGAAATACATTATTTATTTGAACAGCGCCCTTGGGGTGATCTTTCACAAAAACGGCGATACACAAATCATGCAAATCTATTATATAATTTTTGGTTGGAAGTTCGATTCTACTAAGAAAATATGATTAATATTTTTCTTCATGCATTTCAAATAGTTACCTAAAGAACGCTAATATAACTTCTAAAAAAGAAGTTTGATAGGTGTTTTTCAACTTTAATATTTTTTTGTCGAATTCATCTTTTTTGTCATTACATCGAGATTTTTGTTTAAAATTAGACTTGCGATTTTATGCACTGTACGCAGGTAAATACAGGAAGAAAACTTACCGATACAAACTATTGCTATTTTGGGACAAACTATTATGGGACTACGGGCGTCTAACAAATAAATTTTCATGTTTCCTAATAAACGCGAATGTGTTATGGCGATGTTGGAACAAGTGTTCAAAATAGTTTTCGCATTTCGTCATTGTGTACTATCAGGACAAACACAGGTGGATGAACACGTGCTCCGATATATCATGAATTCATTAAATGTTTATTAGGAAATGACAGGCTATCCCATTTAAACAGGATTTTAATAAATCTGCAATACTCAGCATTTGCTCCGTGTAGGTACTATTTAATATTATAAAAATGACAACGAACAATTCCGCCCGAAAAATAATTTTATATTACTTCGTTTTGTGAAAAAAATCAAGACAATTTTTTTTTTAGTGAAAGGGTTACCGGGCAACATTACCCAGTTACGAATAACCTGACAATGTTTGAAAAACTTTTTCTACCACCACAGTAAGCGAAAAATGTTGCTTGTGTTGTTATGGAGGACTTAGCTAGCCGAGGAATTGAACACACTACGCCTGGGTGGGACCCAAACGCGATTTCAACTCCACCGACCGGTCAATTGCAAATTATTTGAAAAAATCTCGATTAATACATATTAAGCACCTAGCTTACCTAATTTTTTTACTGGTTTACGTAGATATGATATCTTCACGAAATTAGCTAATCAATTAAGTAATTACAATGCAAGTCAAAGAGTGATGAAATAAAAACAATTCTGTAATAAAACAATTCTGTAATAAAACCATTATGTACTAATTAATATAATAAAAATGACTACGCGCAATTCCGACTGAAAAATAATTTTATATTACTTCGTTTTTGAAAAAAATTAAGACAATTTTTTTTTAGTGAAAGGATTACCGGGCAACATTACCGAGTTACGAATAACCTGACAATGTTTGAAAAACTTTTTCTATCACCACAGTAAGCGAAAAATGTTGCTTGTGTTGTTATGGAGGACTTAGCTAGCCGAGGAATAGAACACACTACGCCTGGGTGGGACCCAAACGCGATTTCAACTCAGCCACCGACCGGTCAAATGCAAATTATTTGAAAAAATCTCGATTAATACATATTAAGCACCTAGCTTACCTATTTTTTTTACTAGTTTACGTAGATATGATATCTTCACGAAATTAGCTAATCAATTAAGTAATTACAATGCAAGTCAAAGAGTGATGAAATAAAAACAATTCTGTAATAAAACAATTCTGTAATAAAAACAATACTGTAATAAACACAATTCTGTAATAAAAAAATCTTAAATAAATCGTAATTATTCCCAATCATTTTAATTATTGATTATAAACCAAACAGCTACCGTCTGAACCGCGCAGTGCGCACCGTGCATCGCGCACCGTGCGACCGTTGGTTGGTTGCGCCAATCGGCGCTATTACCAGCATTGGCTTCTTGCGATTTTTTGCACCGACCCGACCGCGAAATGATGACGCAAAGAATAAGAAGGCATTAGTCGGAAGTCGAACCCGAGACGCCTCCCAGCCCTGTAATCTGCAGATTGAACCGACGGGACTGCGAGCAAGACTACCGGTGGCGCAGTGGACTAAAATAATCTTTTTATTTATTTATTAAATTTATTTTAGACATTTGTGTATCGAAGTTTACAAATTTATTATTAATTGAGGACATATATTTTAACATTTTTTAATATTTATTGCATTTCATTTTTATTAATATGGCTCCCATAATCCAGCTTGAATCTATCAATTGGTGCAGACTTCATGGCAGTGCAATTTTATAATATTTTATTCCTGTTGTCAATAGTAAATTATTTTGTGTATTAGCCTAATCCTTTTTTAGTAGCCTAATTTCGTTGTTTGTATAACAGATGGTTTCACTATAAAACAGAGCAGCGACAATTACAACATTGAAGATAAGCGAAAAGAAAAACCTAACCTTACCTCACTGTCCTATTTTATCAAGTAACAAAGATACATATCCTCTACCGAAATTTGCACCTTTTTGTATAAATATGGGTTTCTACTTATACACTGAAAGTCTGGTAACCGGTCGACTCAGGGCAGTGGCAATTCAACGCACTTCGACACGCTCTTGGAAAGTGATATATATATTGATGAAAAGTGACGAAAATAACTAGGTTAAATAGTTTACTTTAGGTTAAGTGTAATGTATTTATTCCTTTAATTCATATTTTTTTTAAAAGTGTGTTGAATTGCCATTATCCTGAGTTGCCATGGAACCGAACTTTTATGTACCTCCCTATTATGCTATGTAATGCGACGTTATTAAAGTATTATACTCATGCTGGTATAACGTATTGCGTAAATGTAGCATTTGACTAAATAAACTAGTAAGTGAAGTTCCTCAAGGACGTACTTTGGAACCATCGTTATTTCGCTTCTTATTCATAAATTTAATACCCTTCATTTGAAAAGAAAAATAATTTGATTGCCTATATAAGGTGTAGAAAAAATTATAATGTACATGAAACCAAAATTGTCACCAGCTTACGGATCAATCAATTATGATTTCATAATTTGATAGTTTCTGAAAAACATTTAACACACGAAGTAAGCTTTTATTTAACTCTATAATGAAAACTTGAATGCAAAAATCTTTCAGGCAGTACCTTTCAAATCAAAAATGATATTTATTTTATTATTATTTTTTAAGGTGTATTATTAAGATAATATTTTTTAAGAATAAATCAATACTATTTTTAATCATCAGGAATGTGGCGTGATGATCACAAAGAAAATGTTTCCTCCTGAATCGAATGGATACATTTCTGAAATTCAGAGACAAATTCCACTCGCCGTAAATCGGCATTTTTGCGAATATTCTCGGCACTTAGTAAAAAGATTAGAAGTATCGAAGTTTTAACTATAAAATACTTTGGTATTTTTTGTTTAGTGCCATGTAATTTCATTGATTTGTGTGGTCGATTGCATCTAAATACGATATAGTATGTACAGAAACACATCATCGAGTAAGTAGGTTGATACTTATTTGGTTTGATGAATTAATGGCGTTAATGCAATTATTTTTTTATCAAACAGAAGCCGAAAACAAATGGTATATATGATTCGGTAGCAGGTAGGCAAGTGTTTATTATTATTTGTTTGTTTTCTATCCTCTGATATTTTACACTTCCATCTGGGATTCATAGAGGTTACAACAACTCGCTACTTATTAGTACAAATCGGAAAGTAATTGGTACGTTTTTATGTCCTGTCAAAAATTTTAACCTTTGAGGGGAAGAGCGGTAAGATATTTAACATTGAGATCGCGGATGAATTTGGCAGCCACCTCTGATCTGGAGCCTCAAAATACTTTTAAAAATCCCTAAATTCTGTGCAGAAATGGGCAATAAATTGATTCACCTGTATTAGCAAATTAATTGCAATCTTTAGAACATAGGTGCTGAGAGGTGTGAGAATGCTGTCCTTGCTCTACCGGTATTTATTTGAAGGATGCTATGAGGAACAGCGTCATTGATCCCTTTGTCACCGCCAAAGTGTGTTTCCTCCCTCCTACTCCAAGGGTCTCATAAGACCCGTGTTAATTTCTCTCTTCAATAAGACCTTCCACACAGTATCCCCGAAGACGACATTATTTCATTTAATGTAAAAAAAATATGTATTTTAGGTATAACACCGTATTTTTTACATTCTTTGAGGCTTTGAGAGCAGTTAGGTACTTTCACTAATGCCCCGTTCTACCTGTTTGTCTAGTAGTTTCGATTAGTAATCAACTTCCAAACCATTTCCTTCGTATTCCCTTCCAATATCTTCTATTTTTGTCTCTTAACATCCTGCTATATTGGAGGCACCATAGTCCCACTAGCTCCGGGCAGGTGTATTAATGTGAAGTAATAATGTTAAACAAAAAATTAATCGTTGGTGTTGAAAACAATCATTTCACTCTGAACCACATTTAAGTAGAAAACATGAAACCTTTATTATAGTTTTTATTTTGATACTTACCCAGATTTGTAATTTGCACGGCTTGAAAGAATAATTACTTACTCATTGCTATAAATCAAATATGATTTTGGGTAATTCTGATTTGTAAACATTATTAATTTTTAATGCCAAAACTAGGTAGATACCTGTCTGGATTTATTTTTGGGGTATTATTCCTTGTTACGTTTCCTCGGTCTTTAGCCAACGTGTCGGACAACTTTACGTTTTTATTAAATAAATTCATTATTCAGGTAATACATCAATTTTTACTGTCATCTGCCCTGGTTATGGACACTGTAACGCTGTAAGAAACGTTGGCTAAAGACGGAGGAAGCGCAATATAGCTTAATACCCAAAAATAAACCAAGATTATCTACCTAGTTTCGGCATTAAAAATAAATTAAGTTCACAAAGCAGAATTACCCAATATCATATTTGACTTATGGCAATGAGTAAGTAATTATTTATAAATACGAATTTATAACGGGATTACAAAAAAAAACTTTTTTTATTATTTTTCTGGTAAAGTAATATTTTTCACAAATCTTCTCTTAAATTTCATATTGATAAAAATCCATATTGTTCGTTTTTAAGTTTTGCGGCAAATCGTGTACAAGTCTAAAATCATGAGAAAATACCTGTAGGGGAGGGGATTGGAAAGGGGAAATGTATTAAACGGAGGGGTGAGCAAATTGTTTGTTGATTGATGCAACGTGTCGTTCACCTGTCTTCGCAATAAGCGAAGATGCAATGCAATTGTTCATTGACGTGCCTCTGAATGTGACTTTGAAATGTTGAACATGAAAATTATTGATTTTGTTGTTGTTTTATCTTTTATGTTCTGTATAAATAAAAATGTAAATGTTCGTTCGTTCAAAATCTTTAATCTCCGAAAGTTATTCACCGATTGCTTTCAAATTTTGGCACAACGTTGCATTCGAATACGCATTTGGTTTCATATACCTTCATTATAAATATGTCACCTGTGATAGGTAAAAACATAAACGTAATATCAGCACGAGCTATTTTTTCTCTATACTGAGCCACAGCAATGCAAAGCGGGGTATACCTAGTGAATTAATAATTATTTTATTTCTTCATATGAAGCGGTTACTTTGTGATGTGACATTATAATTTAAAATTAAACAATAACTTTGTAAACATCACTTATAGGTAAATACTTAATGCCGACCGGGTTTCGCTACAACCGTAGCTTCATCAGGGCAGTATAATACTAAAATCTAAAATTTAGATTAAAATGTGTTGATATCCGGTAAGTGGACAGTCTGAGCTACAGTGGAAGAGGTAGGGATAGGTGGGAGATTGAGAGGCGAGTGCTCTTTGTCAATAGGGAACAATCTGAGTATAGGACTTTTATTTAGGTTTATTTGGTTGTTGATGACTTTGCTATTGACGTTTTTGGCTTTCCTTAACTCTAGCGCCTCTAAGTTATCTAACCTAAGACCTATTTCGTTTTTATGTAATAGACTGACGCCAGTATTTTTGTCAAACGTATGGTTGGTTGCTATGATTAAGTATTTACCTATAAGTGATGTTTACAAAGTTATTGTTTAATTTTAAATAATAATAATTTTAATTACTTATAACATATTGATGGCTGTACCATTGATTTTGTATTTCCTTGCCATAGAACTTGATAAAAAAATCTTGTACAGTTTTGAATATTATATTTTAATTTTTTTTTTCAAATTGAAATATACCTACATAACTGGATAGCTTCGTCGTACCCAACGCACTCCACCGAATCGCTGTTATTCACAGCTGTTTTATTTTTTATTAATAACTAATAAAATGCGTAGTTATTATTAATAAAATATTAGTAGGTATATTCACAGTCCTTTGTATTTCACAGTTGTTGTGTTGGTGTTAGTTTACTACTTACTCATCTTCATGGTTATAGACTTCATCTTCATGCTTGTTTATTTCTTCATCTTCATATTGTTGACTGTGTTTGTTGGTTTCCTCATCCTTATGTTAGCCAACTTTATTTTCATGTTGGCCGATTTCTTTATCTTCATGTTTTTTGACTGCAGGTTGTAGGCATAACATATTTTTTTTATATGATTGCTCATCTTCATGTTTACTTAGCACTTACCCATATTCTGATCTAGTTACACAGTTAGATACTATATTATTATAAAATTGTTTTGCCAAAGCGACAGTTTTTTATAAATATTAGAGTGGTTTAGACTTATTTTTACTACTAATTGATAAACCTATTTATTCTCTATAAACCTATGCATTTCAAGATAGTACATAAACAAATGAGGCATTTAAAAAATATATAAATTTGTTTGTATTTAGTAGGTATATTGACATCAGGTAGGGGGCAATTCAAAATATTTCAATATCAAAATAACGAAGGGATTGATTAATTCCATTTACAAAGTGTACGGGGGTAAAGTGATTCTACATGATAGTGCGAGTAAAAAAAGATAAATTAATTTGTCAAATTCCAACGGTTTAAGGTAGTTTTTAGGCAAGAAAGTTGAATTGTTTGTTTGTAAAAATAAATCTTCTTTTACAGAAAAATAATTTTGTGTGGGAAAATAAACATTGAAATTTCGAAAAAAGTTATTCATTTTTTACTTCTACCATCATGTATAATGACCTCCCGAAGTTAGCGCAATTTACCCCTGGGTACGCTATATATTATGTTTCAACAATACAGATTAGACATTATAATTACTGTTAAAAATATTTTATTGAAAATCAGCAAAATTACCTGCAGGATTTGTAAAGTAAAGTGTGTCTTAGTACCAAATGTAAGTTTGCTCCATTATAAAACGAAACGTGTAGGTACCTTAATTAAAATGATGGTTTTTTTTTCTACGTACCGGCAGTGAATCAAATCAGTGCTTCAACTTTCTTGCGTAATTCAGTGGCAACCGTCATTTGTCTTGTTCTTTCTGTGATGCGCTATTCAGGCAAGCAAGTGCATTCGCTATGCAGACTACAACTACAAGTAGGTACCTACTCACTACTCAACAAGAATTATTGTGAGTGCCGAGTAGCCACTACTTCTGATATTAAATTAATTGTATTATTTGCTAGTAGCTACTTACCGGTTCGCCCGAGTACCAATACAATTTTTAAAATCTGTTTTATTATTGAACTAGCGCAGACCCATGAAAAATCACGGGATATTGTAGGATTTGTGCATCTGAAAGTGCTTATAAAATGTAATGCAACTATTTGAATTCCACGCAGATTTTTAAATAATTTTTTAATATTGACATTCACTTTTGTCTTGTTTTGAAGCTCGAAAAAAATGTAGATTTGTATACAAATAAAATCCGCCCGCTACAAACACTATCCTTTATATATATATTAGAAGAAGAAAAGAAGATTTGATTTATTTGTTGACAAATAAGACGACAAAAATTTGCTTTTATCTTTAGTAAACTTGAAAAATCATCCGTCAATAATTTTAACAATACCTACACACTTTTCAAATATAGAATTATTAATTAATAAATTTATTGTCACATAAATTGCAATCAGCTCAATTTTGAAAATTAAAAGATCATTGAACGTCAATAATTTCACACGGGAATATTTCACATCACTTCACGCATGCACCGACCGAAATAAGTATTTTTAATACCTTCCTGAAACATATGAATAAATCAATTTATAGATTTTTTAAGGTTAAATGCACATGTTAAAAGTCATAATGGGACAGTCGTTGAGAGCTGAAAAGAGTGGCGATGATGTAGAAAAAAATTGTTCAAATTTCAAGATGCCATAACTAATTCATTAAGATTTGTTTAATGGGAGAAGGAAACATACCTATATTCTGATTTCACAGTTAAGGCGAAGCTTAATGCCAAATCACTATTTTGATTAATCTTTATAACAAATTGGTGTAAATTATGAAAACAAAGAAATATGCTTTAGTGAAATTGAAGGTTTTCCTATCGCTTCGCTTGAGTAGAATACAAATAAAAAAAATTTCTCAAAATATATAAATGCAAACTGCTACAAAAAATATTTTTTCAATAGAAATGTATGAACGCTTAAAGGAAACAACTTTTAAAAAATACAGTTTTATAGCTGAGATTATCTGTGACAGTTTCACTTGATTAACTTTTTTGCTTTCTTATAAAATTATTTACAAAATAAGTTAAAACCAGTCTGGAACCAGTGATACTATAGCATCCCCAGTTGGGATGTTGTGAGCACGAAGATGGCGGGGAGGGGAAAATATGAGAAAGATGAAGGTGGGGAAATGCCTGACTCTTTAGATCTAACCACCAAAGACGGCTAATGAATATCATTTCAAGCAACCCATATATTTTGAATGGTGGTATTTCACCATAGCGAAATAGAGAATGTAATAAAATAAAATTTTCTTGCGCACGACGTGATTTGAACCCGGGTAGTCAAGAGCCTTACCCCTTGACTTCGGAGGCAGGACGTCAGGCGCTAGTAAATACCTCAAGGACGCTGTATTAGGTATTAACAGCGCCTTGCCAAGTCACCGCCCCGAGCAGACTGCTCCAAATGCGTTTACACAGGACCGGCCCAGCACGGAGGCCATCAAATAATACAAAGTAAATGACATCAGGATAGTACACTGTCACTCAGATACAGTATTTGAATTATTGTTCGGCGTGGAATCATTTCTAATGACCTGAAGATTAATTGATTTTGCGAAGGAATCCACAAAAATCATGTCACAAAATTATTTATATTCCGATTTGATTAAACGAGTAAAACACACCGCCTAATCTTTATTGCAATGCTAACCACAACCATTGCAGTTCTGCAATGATAACTTATGCATGTAATAGCCGGTATGCCGTGTCTTACAACACAATTACCGGGTAATGAGTAGTGGTCCGAGGTCCCGGCTCCCGCGCTGGGACCACGGAGGATGGAGAGAGATGACTGGTGATGCGGTGAGATCATTAAGAAAAATTAACCGGGATGCTGGAAGAGGGAAGGGGATGATGGCTGATGGGTGTGGGTCGAAGTGTCGAAATTCAAAATATGAGAACCACGAAATTAAGCTATTTTTCAGATGCAATATTTTTTTGAGTCTTCATTTTTTAGAATTCTCACGTTCAAAAACATATTCGAATAATCGTTTGAGATTTTTTATTTAAGTTTTAATCCACTAGGACTAGAAAAGCAGTGCAATCCCAGTCTACCATATTACATGTATATACAAGAGACTCGTATTTTCTGTGATATTGCTTTTGTCACTACCCTAATTACTTCGTGTGTTTTTTTTTTATGAAATCGACGAAACTTTTAATAACCTCACTGAAAAAAATGAGATGCACAATCAAACTATTTTTAATGTGAATATTTCTGAGTCCCAAAATAAAATTAAAATAACTTTTATGTTTATTGACTGTTAGTTTTGTTGATGTTACTTAACAATTTTAATAACTTCCGCATCTTCATGTTTAGTTGGTCATATTTTGATATCGTTTTTAAAGTTTTTTTAAAATTCTTGTAACACTTTAATATTTGATATCAGTAATTATTATTATTATAGTCGCGTATAAAGTAAAGTTTTGTAGGTTTAACAGAGTTAAGGAATGCTTTGTTTTGATTTTTGTGTCTAAAAATATACATAAATCAATAATATTCAATACGTGAAAGACTTCTGTTAAATCATGCTAAAGGTATCATGGATCAAAGATAAAATTTTCATCTAAATTTGCACAATGTTTTTAAATTGTTTTTAACCAAAAAGCTGTAAAAATTTATACCCGTGTAACGATATCTACACGGAGAAAAATGAGGCTCCAAAATCTTTTCAAATTATTTGTAATCCTGTTAAAAACGAGATTGCAGGCCGTTTCCTGATAAACTTTTAGTAAATTCATAATATATCGGAACATGTGTTAATGCCTTGAAAATATATTGATTTTCATGGACACATGTTCCGACATCCCGATAATATATTCGTCATTTACTATTCGTATTAATTCATTAGTTAGGGCCTGCAATCTGTTTTTAACCGGATTACAAATAATATTAAGAGATTCTTAATAAATTAGAAATACTCTTTTTTTACGTGTTGAACGAAAAAAAAACAAAATTCCTATAAAATTGAGCTGACATTACTACTAAGAAATATGTAAAAATGTAATTTCAAGAATTGGCATTTGAGTCCTTTCCATCCCAGAATCCGACCAACTCATCATTGAGTAAGAAACTAATTGAAAGAAGACAGCAAAATACCTGTGCGAGCAAAATGTCGAGTGTGAGAGGGAGACGGACATATGGCGCCTGGTAGTAAATTGAAAATCGAATAAGTGTTTATTGCATTGTGGATGTACCTGTACTTACCTATATGAATGTAAGTACTTACCTGAGTTAATTTGTTCCATTTTCCTTACTTTTGTCGAGTGGGTAAAAACACCAAATAACATATTTGCTGATAAATATTTTTGAACTATAAGATTTGCAAAACTTGCTCTGAAATTTTTAGAAAATAATCACCAAAAATTGTTTTGAAAACTTTGAATATCTTTTACGCAAAAAATCAAATAAATGTACATTATAGTGATTTATTATGTCGTGTTGAGCTACCTCTTTCTTGGGTTTTATGCCGTGTTGCGTATTGTATCTTGGGTATTGTCAATCACTATAATACTTTTGGCTGTGAAAATCTCGAAAATTTAGCGAAAAATACAATCTTTCGCTAATTACGGGATCGTTTATGGTAAACTTTCAAATGCAAAAAGAAAGGTTGGTGTTCTCTCTTTCTAAATCAATTTATATCATATGTCTGACCATAGTAGAAAATGAGATAGAACGAGTTTTATGAGGACGTGTCATTAGGTGACAGCCCTAGTGGTTCAAAGTTTTGTGGCGAGATCCCAATAACTAGGTACCTCCTCTTTTCCTTCCACTACTTCTCTTATTTCAGCTTAACAACATTCCCCAAATAGGTATGCCAAAGCTCCTATACAGTTGGAACTTAAATGTCAATCTAAAGTGACGTTAGCTATGTTAAATAACCAAATATGAACAGCTCCAAAATAATAAATCTAGTAAGATCTTTGCCTGCTCTGCGCTATTCCCGAAATGCGGATTTCATAGTTTTACATTTAAGTGTATTTATATTATACTGGTTCCACTGAAAAATCGGTCAATAATAACGGTAGAATGCGAAATATAAGTAACATAACTGGCACACCTTTTACATATTCATTAGCATTTAAATATGTCTTCCCAAGAAGTCCTATTTTAATATTACACAAACAAACTAAAACTTTATCTAATTGCTATTATCAAATATACATAACGAAGGAATCCACACAAAAATGAATAAACTTCAATTTGTTTCTTCAGAATTCTGAAAATGTCGTCCAAATCAACATTCTCGATTTGTATCGCTCAAAATAATCAAATAATTTAAATTTCGAACATTAACCCATTGAATTCCTTGAAATCAGTAATATTTCGTATAAAACATGTTAATTTTCGGCCTGAAAGGGTTTCCTGCTCAGAAGGGCCGATTTTATTGTCCTCGTAAAAATTGACGATGGTTTTTTGTAATAAATACGAGTTTTATCTCGCATTTGCATCAATACCCAAACGTTATTAATGTCTTAACAATGTTTAATGCTTAAGTAAACTTACATATTTTTTCTTCTGTTTGATATAAGCATAAATTTATTGAATCAAATCATTTTTATAAATCGTGGTGTAAAAAACATCTGAAAAGAATATAAATATATACATATATATATATTTTTTTAAAATTCTTATTCATACTTACAGAAGCTTATTGCCCAAACACCAAGCAATATTCTACTTATTTATTACAGTTTAAATTCAAGTTCTGTGATAGTTCTGTTATTTTTACATCACTAATAGAACTTTCGAATAGGACTTTCACAGAACTTCAATATTGACTTTGAAAGTTTTGAACAACTCATCGAATTTCGAAGTTGATTTTAACGTTCTGTGAAGGTTTTATTCATATAATTATTGGCCAGTTGTTTCACAAAACGGAAATATTAACAGAACTTGAATTGATTTATATTTATACTATACAAATTTTTACTTTATGAAAAAATCTGATCATATGATATCTGATACACCAAAATCTCAAAATGACAAAGCTCTAGTACATTTAAGTCGCGTTAATGTTTTTTTCCCCGTTAAAAAGTTTCCCATATTGCCTTCTGACGTCATTCGACATTTTCAGTGAATTTGTTTAAGGTTAAACGCGGCGTTTTACGTGTTCATAGATGGCGTTAATTTAATTATTTAAATACGCTTTTAATTAAATACGCTTTTTCTAAATTATGTTGTTCAGGGTTGATCAAAGCAAAACGAATTGTAAGCAGAATTCTTGCCTGAACAGACTAAGCAATAATTACAATAGCGTATTAGCCAAGGTTGATATTTTCAGTTGCGAACTTACCAAATACAAGAGGTCCATAAAAGAATATTTCTCTGATGGTTTGTTAATAATGTTTATGTCTCTATTGTTTATATCTCTATTATGATTTGATTTATATCTACAACCTCTCTCCATGGCTATAAATGTATAGTTTTGTAAATGTTTCGTTTTATATAATCTTTTGTTTTGTATAATTTTTTGAATTCATTTTACTTTCTTACAAATTTAATTTACTTATTCCATATTATGCTGTCTCAGTAGAGGTAAATTCACAAGGAGGAAATCCATAGTTGGTTTTATTTTGGCTATATAATACTTATGTACAAACTGATTAAATGTAAACTATCGAGATCCCGAAAATTAATAAATTAGGGCCGTCTGTTTCAACAGAATGCTAAATCGTGAGCTAAGTTAAAAATTTAACTGTCAGTTAAAGTAACAAGGATGTTAAATCGGACCGCGCGCTGTTTCAAGTGCCTTTATGCAAAAGTAACAGTTACTAGTGTGGCCAGTCTAAAAAGCAGAATATTCCTCGAAATTACGTGGAAAAACGCACGGCATTATTTTTTGGTACGGCCACACCGAAGATTAAATATGATCTCTGGTTAAGTGACTGTCAAAATCAGTCAAAATACAGAAGTTTGCTGTGCGTCATTATAACCTCTTCTGACTTCTTGTTTATTATTGTGTTCGAATATTTTATTTCAGAATTTAATTTTTACTTACATGATGAAGATCGATTTATCTATTGCCATGCAAGATTATAACGAACTTCGCGTTTAATCTAACGCTCATCTTTCAACTATCATCTTAATTTACATCAAGAGTACTCCAGAGACTCATACGTAGCCGGGAACATAGATAAATTCACAGGTTCTAGTTTTAAAAATGATTTTAATAATCTTTCTTTTTCTGGCAAAACTAATCAAGATTCATCAGAAATACGTCCATTATGAGATATTTATGTTTAATATTGAAAGGGCCAGTTTCCACTGAGGTGGCTATTAGATATTTCATCCGTATCTCGCCTTGGTGATCGAATGAACCCACATAAAAATAATGAATGACTTCATTTCAATAGTGGACCTTTAGTTTTGATTCTGCCCTTTTTTGTTCGTCGTGTTTATTGGGACGTGTTAGCGTTTTCTCCGTTTTAACAAACAGGAGAAGGTAAAAAATATGAGAATATAAAATATATGCTGGCACTGTTGGTGGACGCGGTGGACTCTCTCCAGTTTCTTCACCACCTAGGATTCTTGCTGCAGAGTCTCCGTTTTCTATCTTCATCGAACGTTACAGCGGTGCTGCCAAGGTATGTTATCTATGTGAGGATATTGTGTCAGCGCTTTATTAGCAGCAGACACTTACCTGAACGGATGACGAACCTCGTGCTGGCACTGTTGGTGGGCACGGTAGTCTCTATCGCTGCAGCAGCTGGTCCAGTTTCTTAACCAATTAATTTAATTTCAGTTTCTTAAGTTATAAGAAGACATCCAGTGAAAGCAAAATCAAAATTGATGGTGAAATTATTGAAAATGTTACCGATATAAAATACTTAGGAGTTATAATAGATTCCAAACTCAACTTTACCAAACATGCGGAATATACCCAAAAGAAAATTGGAAAAAAGATATCTTTTTTGGAAGAATTCGCCAAAAACTGTCCGAAAAAACTGCAATCACCATTTATAACTCCATTATTGCTCCACATTTTAATTACTGCTCAACTATCCTTTTCCTGTGTAACGACCGAGAGCAAAATAAATTTCAAATTCTCCAAAATAGGGCAATGAGAACAATACTCAGACGAAATAGATATTCAAAAGTAAATAAAATGTTAAACGAACTAAATTGGCTAACGGTGAAACAGATGTTGACCTTGAACACGATGATATTTTTACACAAAATAGTAAACAACCTGCTACCCAAATATTTTTCGAATAAAATTGTATACAACAAGGACATACACCAACATAAAACTAGGACGTGCAATGAAATCAGGCTACCAAAGAAGGACAAAGCGAATACCCAGAATAGTATATTTTATAAAGGGATGAAATACTATAACGCGCTGCCGGAAAACCTTAAGTCTGCCCCAATTGAAAAGTTTAAGATGTTGTGTAGGAGCCATATCAAGAAAGAAAAAAAAATAGTATATTTAAATGTAATAATTAATTAGTCATTTGTAATCTTAAATGTACAAATTACTAAAATAAAATCAATAAATAAAATAAAATAAACCACCTAGGATTCTTGCTGCAGAGTCTCCATCTTCTATCTTCATGTCACCTGTTCCTGTTCTTCATTTTACTTTTCTTAACTTCACTTTATTTTGGTAATATTTATAATTTTGTGATTGTGATAACTCACAAAAGCGGCGCTATAAAGATTGTCCAATATTATTATTATTATTATTCATATTTCTAAAGAACACAGTAGAGTTTTATATCGTACATTGCATCAATAATACCGAACACGGTATAGGTTGAAGAAAAACTGGGTAAAAATATTTCCTAAGCATGTTTTTGTAAAAAAAATGGGTGTAACTTTTTAGGTAACTTTTTGGACTTAAAATATTCTTTAAAACCCCACTTAGGATTTTCTCTAAGTGGGGTTTTAAAGAATTAAGTGAAACCGCAGAAGAGTCCCAATAGCTCCCAACCGTCTGGAGCAAGTGATAGTATGACCTCCCTAATTGGGGTATGTGGCGAAGCTGAAGGTAGTAGGGAGGGGAAGGAGATAGAGAAGAATAAGGTACCAGGTTAAGTACCTGGATATTCAGATCTGGTTACCATATACGGCCAAAGCCATTTCAAGCAACAATCAATTCTAAATGGTGGTTTTACACCAGGGTGATACTGAGAGTATCTATTTGACGTATAATATAATAGCTGCTAAGTTTTTTGTTGTGTAGAGACAACTTAGGACCGGTATTTCAGTTGATAAGTTGCTATAAAGCTTGATTTGAGAGATACTTACCTAAGTCTGTCAAGTTGCTCTCTGGTAGGAACAAAATCTAATCCGACTAATAAAATAACCCAATCTGAGTATACCTCAATATTCCTTACTGACGTGATAATATAAAAAAAACTCAAGCGCTTGAACTTTAGACGAAAGGTTCTGTGTCCGCCACTCTGTATTTTTTGTTGATTATTACCATTTTTTGTCATGTCTACGGTCTATTGACATTCCCCAGTCGTGTATGGAATATCCCCCGTTATTTATCTGGGGAAGGCACAAGGCAGTAGTCGGGTTATTTATCGGCGGTCTCTGCCTTTGAATATTGTGGGAAGATTGGATAAATTATAATATAAACAAATCGGCGAGAATCAGCGGAGAATAAACGTGGATCGAATCGCAAGTGTTTGCATTTTATTCAAATCGAACTGTATTAGATTGATCGACCTTGTATTGCAATGAATTATTAAACACATTGCTTACGATTTAAGTTCGAACATAAAACGTGTAATGTACGCATGCTGTATCATAGTTTATTGGTTTCGGCACAGGGAACGAGTAGGTATTACAATACGCTGATACAAAAACAAAAACCAATGCTTTTTCGTATAAGGTGTACCTATTTTTTAAAATTAAACAAAAGACAACACGATTCGGGTTCAAAATTTATTGCACTATCCGGTAAGAATATTTTTCTTTTAGTGGTATCCTTGAAGAATTTGCTGACACAGAACGACCGTAAAGTTAAATCATTTTAAAGAGAAGATTTTATGTGTATATGTGTACTGGATATAAACAATATGTTATTGTTGAGCTGAAGCACAGACATAATATTCATATGTCTATGAGCTGAAGAATCAATCAAAAAATAACATTTTATTATAAAAAGACGGCACGTAGCTACGCATCCAGTCCTTCGGGAATAAGCTGGTTAAGAGGGGACTGTAGGCTGGTGTTCCGTACTAGATAGAAAAAACTTATTTGGTGTGCAAAAATATATTCAAAAGTGTCTTCTTTAAAATTATTTGATCTAACTGTAGTGAGCAAATGGACAGTTGATTTTGAAGGGGACATGTTAGGCGGATGAAGGAACAAAACATCGTCTAGAGAATATTTTTTAACGCATTGCAATAAAATTACATTATTAGCATTATTAAAAAAAATACATATTTCACAACTCCAGAACATACAGACAATAGTTTTTGGTGCTTCTTATACTGAGCTATGATTTTTGAATTTAAAAAAAAAAGTATTTATTAAATAGATTGAATGGCATGTTTAAATCATTTTCAAACCCTTATAAATTGTAAGTTGACTTTGGGAACATTTATTAGTGGGGTATTTCACCACACCTGGGTAGATCGTAGATAAGTGCTAATCGTCGAGTAGCGAATATTATCTGTTTCATCAACGGTGAGTAACGCTATCAGTCAAGTAAAAATTCATAGTATAGATTTTACAGCGTTGTTAAAATCCAATGATTTAAGTTTCTTGACGAGTCGTTCAAGATTTATTGACTGAGCGTTGCGAAGTCCTATTTTGACTCGCCCGTTTTGCATTTGATCTGTCTGTAAATTTGTTTGTCATTCCACTCAGAGAAGATTATTTTTTCAAATGTGAGATCGTCGTTATTTTTGGGCTTCCTTATTCGCAATTTTTTACAATTTGTTTGTTAAAAATGATAACTGCTAATTTATTAAAAATCTCTTCAAATGATTGGTAATCCGGTTAAAACAGGATTACAGGTTTCTTGTTAAGCTTTTAGTATATTAATTTTGAATACGTTATCACGATGTCGGAATACGTGTTCGTACATGTTTAAATAATACTCATTTTTCTCCGTGTGTCTGAAAATAATTTAAAAAAAGAATTTTCATTAAGACAGTGACATTTCCTTGGATTTTTTTTTATATTTCCTTATATTAACAAACGTTACGTAAAACATATGGTTTATAATTACGTATTAAGGACATACTTACAAATCTTATGATTTCGGAGGTAATGTTGGTTTTGATTTAACAAGTAACAGAAAAGAATCATATTTGACTTGAGGTCTACTAACTGTTCACAAAATCACTAGTGTATTGTTAATAAGGGATTTGCCAGTTGTAAAAATGTTTTTTATTTGATGAACCCCTTAAAGTGCAAAGATTTTACTATCAACAGGTAAGAAAACATTTATTTTGAATTTTGCCACCACTAAGTTAATAGAAATGTATCCTTACTTGTTGCCTGTAATATCGGCAAAACCTGCTGAAGAAGATTTAAAAATTATTATGCAGAAACTAGAATCATTCATTTCCAAGAAATTAACTGGTACTTGAATGACGGTGAATCATTCGAAAATCAAAGAGATTCGCCGAAGAAATTAATGGCAGTAATGAATTATTTTTAATTTGTTTAATTTTCTGTTTTGTCGCTTGAGTTCAATGATTCATGTTTAAAATAAGATATCAGAAAGTTTATTACATTTCTTATAGTTTTATTATCATTTATAAACGAAATATTTATAAGCGCGTGCTGATGTTTCGTTGATAATAATGACTCAATACGAACAGTGTTGTATTCTTGTCCATTTTAAGAATCATGAGAGTTCCAAGAATTGATTTTTCTGTAAAAATAATTTCGTATTTATGTTGGTTTTTTCAATTTATTTTTTATTCTATACATTGAGTGAATTGACATATTGCATACTTCCCAAATTTGGCAAAATATTGGGAAGAACATTAACAATTGAAATTAGTTAGTGGGTTGAGAAAGCGCTACTGCTAATTAAAATACTTTGTAAAGGAAATTTGATTATTATTACTATACCGAAAAAAATTCCGAAATTCATTCTATGATTACTAGAAGTCCCGACTTCAAATATCCTTTATTTGATTTTTTTATTTCAGTTCTGCAATGGACGGGTCACGAGTAAGAGTCGATATAACATGAGTGTAACCCAAAAGCCCCTTCCAAGATAAAATAATATATTACTACAGACAAAACTGCCGTAAGTATGTATGACATAAATTAACACCCATTTTTTAAGATTTGGAATGTGTCACTTTGGCTGGTTCCAGGTAGATAGATTGGTGTTTTACCTGTTTTGAAAGAACCTTTTTCTGAATATTGATTTGTGCTTCGTTTTTTACGGTCATATCGATGGTAAATAATTGATTTGAATCGATAGTTTTATTATTTAAAAATAATATTTTATCTCCCAATGAATCAGTTGGATAAATTATTATTTTTCTTCCCGATAATGTGACTAAAATATTAATTAAGTTTCACCATTATTTATCATTTTATGAAACACCTTTAATGATATCCCAGTTTATTTTAGAATGAGCCCGTAGTGTATTAACACATTTTTAAAGCTTCTATCTTCCGTGCCAATACTTGGTGTAGTGTCCAGATTTTTAAAGCTTCTATCTTCCGTGCCAATACTTGGTGTAGTGTCCAGATTTTTAAAGCTTCTATCTTCCGTGCCAATACTTGGTGTAGTGTCCATATTTTTAAAGCTTCTATCTTCCGTGCCAATACTTGGTGTAGTGTCCATATTTTTAAAGCTTCTATCTTCCGTGCCAATACTTGGTGTAGTGTCCAGATTTTTAAAGCTTCTATCTTCCGTGCCAATACTTGGTGTAGTGTCCAGATTTTTAAAGCTTCTATCTTCCGTGCCAATACTTGGTGTACTGTCCAGATTTTTAAAGCTTCTATCTTCCGTGCCAATACTTAGTATAGTGTTCATGTTTTTGTGCCATCTAACGTACTCATTTCGGTTGTCGGTGCATGGGTGCGTGATTTAATATTGTATTCCTGCGTAGTACCTAAAATTATTCAGTTCAATTAGCGTTTTCATAATTGGAACTGATAAGTAGAAATTATATCTGACAAGCGATAAAGTAGGTACAAATACTACTTTATTCATTAAAAGTTCTTTATTTTATATGTGTATTGTTATTTTGAATGTTTGATGATTTTTTTCAAGTTTACTGACTTTCAAAATGCAATTTGGGAAATATTTAAATATATAGTATATAGTATACGAAGAACTTGGTCGAGACCCCTTATATATAATATATTACCTTACCTTACCTTATACATAAAATAGTTTAAATAGCAATTGTTGACGTAACGGACCGTTACCCTAGCTACCAAAATCTTAATGGAGTAACTATCTTGATTGGTGGGAACCTGATGATATTGCCAATTCGGCTTCTAACTGGTATGATGTTGGTTTTTTTTAAAATCACAAAGATTGCGTTTTATGGTATTATAGGTATTTGCTTTCCATCAGGAATTATTTACCTTTTAAATGAACACCGTAAACTTGATAAATTACGACACCTGTCAAAAAATTAAACAAAAGAATTACAAATTTCAAATACAGAAGATAAATTTACTAATTATTTTTGGTACTTACTTTATCGCTTGTCAAAATCGTTCCCACAATCAATTCCAATTTTGAAAATCAAAACAAATCCTAGTTTTAGAGTTCGTTAAACCTGAGTTACACACCACCGAAATCATTATTTTATATTTCATATTGAAAAAATTCTTCATCTAGATGACTACACAATTTAACCACGATGTAGTTTTATTTATTTATTTTATTTATTTATTTATTAATCTTAAGTTAGCTCACATCTTCGTGTGTGCTAATAGTTTTATAAACATATAAACATGTACATTGTTTGGCAAACATAATCTTTCTTTAAATATTTCAATAAAGTCACAAAAAAAGAAACATTAATAATTGAGATAGACATATTTTCTTAATTCATTTTTGAACTTATTAATATTTTCTATCACAGCAATTTCCTTCGGGATTTTGTTATAGAGTTGAACGGCCTGGTACATCAGAGATTTTTCCAATAGCGGTTAAAAACAACAATAAATTTTCTCCCATTAAAATCTGCATAAACGCTCGCATTTCAGAGCCATGCTGAAATAAGTCTAAAAAGACACTTCAGTGTACTTTTCGCAGAAAACTTCATGTCCGAATCATTATAATCCGGCCAGGAAATATTTTTCCGTGAAATACAAAGAAATTTATGCATAACAGAGGAAATATCATTATTCTCTGAGAACAGAGGCATTACGCGAAAAGTCATAAGAATTTTAAAATACTTTGGTCCATTATTCAAGTCAGTCAGGCATTTTTGTGCATTTTTCATAGCTATTTTTCGTGTAAGCCGCGAATGTATTTATACGATGGTGATATTTGATAGGACGTGCAGAGACAATCGGACTTACTGTCCGATGACGGCTTAAATACCCGCCACAATAGTAACTAAATCCTTTTAAAATGATCCTGTTAAAAAAGTGACAACATGCCAACTACCAGAAAAAAATATTATGTTTTCATAATGCACTATAATCGTATGTCAATATCAATACCAGTATTTATATGAACACGTGTGCTGTCATCTTCATAAAACATTCTCTTTTGACTGATATTTTGTTAGGAACTCTTTCATTTCATTCGTTGCCTGCGGTCCCATTTTTAACAGGAAAATGAATAATTTACCCAGATTTTTAATAAATTAACAGTATTTTATATCAGTAAGTTTTCTCGGTGCAGTATCGCTGATTCTAAATGCTGCGTATAAGCAGGAGAAAAAAGCGTGAGCTAAACCATAAATAATTAGTGGTTCGGTTCGCGATTTTTTTGTACTCTTTATACGCAGCACAAGATATAATCAATGATCTGTAAATTGCATCAAATCGAAAAAGATTTTCTATTAAAGTAACACATTGGTACACTTTGCTTTCGATTTTTATGTGTTAATTACTGATAAAAATTTGCTCAACTTCCACAGACCTGTGAAAAATCAGTGGAACTATAATTATTGTCGGATTGATAATAATTGCACGTTAGCGCAAAAATGCAGAACGTAAAAAATCTTGAAATCTCACTGTAATTGTCAGGATAAACCCTAAGAAAAAAATAAAATAAATACACATTTCAAATGGAGAAATTTTTTTATTTTTATTTTAGTTAGGTATTTAATCACTTGTCTTTTAATCTTCTTGACAGTTTCAGTTTTAAAAATGACAATTAATGTGATTTTCTTTTAAATTATTATATTATTAGGTACCTACTTTATCGCTTCTGCGAATTCTTGACGAGGCAGACGGAAATTCTAAGATTAATTTATTTATTAAGGCGATGCACTACGTCGTGTAATATTTTGAATCGAGTCGCTATCAATATCAGTCCTTACGTAGATGGCGATAAGGCTTAAATTCCCGCTTCACACCATCCAACTCTTTCGATTTGAAGAGCAAGAAAAAAGCATGGCCAAAAAGTGCCTTTTATTTTATTTTGTGGATGTTCAGGCACAAATATTTAAATGTTTTTCGAAAATTTTATAAATAACTTAATTCGCCACATCATACAATAAAACCATAACCGAAAATGGGTTCGTAAGTAGGAGATTTTGAACTTTAAAGCAGTTTTCATAGGCCTTATACAATATTTTTTTCTGGGCTTATAAAAAGACTTATATAAAAAATAGTCGATTATTTCAAAGGCCAGAATGTAGTCTACTCGCAGTGTTTAATTAAAGCACCTGAAAGATTTCTAGGCGACCAAATTTTTAAACCAAAAACACATGATTTTAAATTACTACGTAGTGCATCGCCTTAATTCATTGAACATCCTTAGAGCTTTTACAAACATAATACGAAATGTCGAAAATCTGCAAACATTATACATAAAATTATATAAACAGTTTTTGGATTAAATCCGTACGTAAGTAAAAATTATATGAGAAATTTGGTTTATCACAATCCATTTTTTTTTTTTTTTTTTTTAATTTATTTAATATTTGTATGTTTTTTACAATAAATATACAATTTATACATATTATACAGTGTTATAAAGGTAAATAATAATAGCTTTTCCTCACCATAAAGAGACGAGGCTCTTGTGTTTGGTGAGTGAATCCTAGCTCAATTATATGTAATCATGTAAGTAAGTAAATAATATATTTGCAAAACCAAAGGGATAAGTAAAAAATAGGCAAGATTTATCAATAATACAGTTTCAAGATTTGAAGGAAATAATAATAAGAGTAAGATATGGATTTTTATAGTAGTTTTAGGTAATTTTTTAATTTTATTTTAAATTCCTGAATATCTTCAATATTATTAATTTAAAACAATGTATAGTTTACCCGTGGAACGTTCCAGAGTAGCAGATACTCAAAGAATCACACTGGTGTAAGACTATGATTGAAAATTTAGAAAAGTTGCTTGAAATGGCATTAGCCGTGTTTGGAGACAAGATTTGTATAATCAGGTTCTCCTCCATCTTTCACTTCCTCTTCCCCACTATATTCAGCCTCACAATATACCTCAATTGAGGAAGCCATAGTCTCACAGGATTCTGACAGTAGGGAGCAGTTGAGACTTTTGTGCGGTATTCATATGACATTCGGAATAATTAAAAAAATATATATATAATGTATATAAATATATCCACAAACATAAAACAAGGACGTGCAATGAAAATAGGCTACCAAAAAAGGACAAGGCGAATACTCAGAATAGTGTACAATATAAAGGGATGAAGTACTATAATGCGCTGCCGGAAAACTTAAAGTCTGCACCAATTGGAAGGTTCAAGATGCTGTGCAGGAGTCACATCAAGCAGGAAAAAATATAGCATATTCACATGTCACAATTAATTAGTAATTTGTAACGTTCAATCTAATTACTAAAATAAAATTAATAAATATATATAAATTAGATATAATTAAAGCAAATTGATTAAAAATGTGTATTTGTTACACCAGCGGTGATGCAGTTTTTAAAAAATATATACAGAAAATCGTGATACCTACATAACTGCAATCAAGATTTCTGTAGCCATTTAAAATGAATAGGTTATTATTTATAATATGGTTATGCACATCGATGTTATCGGTCATTGTGTGCTTTAATTTCCAACTGCATTTGAACAATTTGAAAAATATGTTTTTTCGCCTCCAAAACCTTTAAAAAATCTCAAAAATTAGAAAAATAGTCAGGCATTGATCAAATCATTTATTATTTACGTGAATATTCCGTGTTCTTAAAGATCTTATCATGTCACAAATGTGGTGACCGCTTTTCCATTTTAACATCAATTTGTATGCGGTGGAAGTCGCGGAGAAAAAAAAATCATACGTTACAGAAATACACTGAGTCACGTTTGACATGTGGCACGGTCGGTACCACATGGCCATAATTCAAAAACAAACAATAAGTATTTAAAAATAACATTTCAGATTTTAAGAAAAAAATTCAGGTCTCTTCATAATATGAATTTTTAACAAAACAAATTACGGTCGGTGTTCGTTTTAAAATAGATTTTTATTTATTTATTTATTTAATGCCCAGAGGGCTTTTACATGTGGGTGGTACAAATTTAATGACAGTTTTGAAACATAAGAAAGAAAAGAAAGAAATAATAAAAATAAAATTACATAAGTATATGCGAGAAACAAAATTAAAAATAACAAGAACATAAATTAAATTGTATATTTTTAGATGTATTATATATTTTTTTTAAATTTTTTTTACGAGTTGCTTTTTAAAAAATGTATTTCTACCTCGATGTACATGTATTTTTGTTCGTAAATTGTAATAAAGTAAGTCTAAATAACTTTACTTATTACAAGTTAAATAAATAGAACGTAAGCATCATAACAAATTCTAATTTCTAGGGGACTTAAAAGCTTCATAGTTGCACATTTAATTTAGTAGTAGGACTAGTAGCCATCCACATTTTAAATTTAATTTAAAAGAACTTGTAAAATCTTTGAATTATTAGGTTGAAACATCATTTACTTTATTTTTATTTTTCAAATATTATGTCTTTTGCCGTCCAGATCCGTTAATTATATAGCATGTACTACCACTATCCGTTAATTATATATAACAAACTTCAACAAAAAGAAAAAAAAAACAAAATTAGAAAACTAACTCAATTTGTTTGCTTAATAAAGTAAAGAAAATGATAAAATCTATAAATGTCATAATTTTACTAACCTTAAAAAATGAGCGGAAAGAGAAAAAAAGGTAAGTTTGTCAAATTCCGCTGCATGCACAAGGCTCTTTAAGAAAATAACACTTGATATAAAGTTGTGTATATAATGTTTGCAATTTATGTCAGGGCCCGTTCCCACTTCCGTTTTCAAATCGGAGGCGGGTCCCGTTTTAAAAACGGATGGCCAATGGCCCTGTTCACACTACCGTTTTAAAAACGGACCATACTCTACGAAAAAAAATAATTGTCGATTCAACAAAAACATGTTATTTGCTCATTCTTCAGTAATGGTGCGCAATGGACGACGATGAAGCTCTTGTTGTCATGTTGTACTTATTAAAAAGAAGGAAAAAAGTGAAAAGAAAATTTTGGGTACACCCAATCATAGCCGAATGATTTTCTGTAGGAATTTTCCAAGTGTTAATTGGTGAGTTGAGAAGTGATGAACTAAAGTTCTTTAATTATTTTAGAATAATAATGATTGGATTATTTATATAGCGCCGTTTTCACCATGAAAAATCACCTCAAGGGCGCTTAATGGCTTAAGAGAATGTCTATCACTTCCTTTAACCATCTACTGGAATGAGTTTCAGAGAGCTTAACATATCAAAATACAAAATTGAGAAAGTGCATTTGTCCTGAAGAAAGGCTATCGATATTTTAAAGTAAGAAAACAATAAACATTCAAATATTTTTTATTATGTGTTTATTTAACTAATACGCTCTTCCGTGCATCTCATTAAAGATTTAAAATTTTAAAAAAGTAAACTTAAAAAAATTAAAATTAAAATTTTGATGTACAAAAGTTGTGTACACCAAGTGTTTTGTTTTTATTTAGTTAAAGATAAAATATTACCATACTCTTTCTTCGACCAGTGGTATTAAATTTTCTGGATTTATTTCCTTATCCATTATTGTAGTTTTGATTTATTTACTTAACAAAATAACCAAATACAAGCACGCATCGTGCCTGCTTCCTTGCGACTGGGAGCGGGCGGGGGGGGGTCGGGGTTTGGCGGGGACTCTGCCGGAACGACTGGACGACAAGTGTGAACAGCTCCATACAACACTATGAGCGAGCGTGTTCCGACACGATTTGAAAACGGACGCGCTGCGTAGGCGAGCCATCCGACAAAAAATGTCGGATCCGTTTTCAAATCGTGTCGGACAAGTGTGAACAGCTCCATACATCCACTACAGCCACTAGGGCATCCGTTTTTAAAACGGGACCCGCCTCCGATTTGAAAACGGAAGTGGGAACGGGCCCTCAGGGGTTTAAGCCCCGCATTTCCAATTTATACCAATTTCTAACAAGTTTCTCTTTGACTATTTAAGTTTTTAAGTTCCAAAAATGATATATGTTATTTTTGAAGATGGAGACATTTGTTTTGCCGAATCTTAAATTATATTAAATTCCTTCGATAGAAAAAAAAATACAAAGTAAGCTCCGAAAATGATTAAAAACACGCTTTGTTCTGTTATTTAATATGTTATAGGCATGAAAAAAATCAAAGTTTGTCATTAAATGCAACTAAAGTATTTGTCGAGAGATTTACTCTATTTCAAACAAGTCATACTTTTTTAAAAATATTTTCACAATTTTCATTGAATTATTATTGTTGTTTTTTTTTTAATATTAGCACGATCCCTTATTCCATATATTTACACAATCTCCCTTTCAAACCATCGGTTTAGGGTTAAGTTAACGGTTTTTAGGGATTAATTAGGTCCCAAAAATGATATATCTAACTATCGACCAATTAGTCTATTACCTACACTATCGAAAATATTGGAAAAAGTATTAAAAAAAAACAAATGGTCAAATTTTTGGATGAAAATAAAATATTATCAACGACGCAATACGGTTTTAGGGAAAACCTGGGTACTGGTGATGCTATAGCTAAAGTAACAAATACAATTATAAAAAAACTGGATGAAGGTAAAAAATTCTTGGCAGTTTTTATTGACCTACAAAAAGCTTTTGATACAATTGACCATGAAACACTATTTTTTAAATTAAAAAAAATGGAATAACACAAAACTCTAATTAAAATTAAATTAATTAAAAAAACTCTAATGAAAAGATACTTAACTGGAAGAGAGCAGTATGTACAAATTGGTAAAAAAAGTAGCAAAACTCTATCAATCAAGTACGGTGTCCCTCAAGGAAGCGTATTGGGTCCAATACTATTTCTCATTTATATTAATGACCTTATGAGTCTTCCCATTGAAGGAGACATAATGAGCTTTGCAGATGACACTGTCATTATATTCTATGAACAAAATTGGACAAGCACACATAAAAAAGGGGAGCAAGGTCTGACTGTACTCCAAAACTGGTTAAAAGCAAACTCCCTTACTTTAAATGTGAGTAAAACTAAATATCTAACATTCTCTAAAAACAAAAGAGGTCAACCAACGAATGAGCATACACTCAAATTACATGAATGTCTAAACAAATATCCGCCAAGTTCTTGCCCGCATATAGTCCAAACTAAAACAATTAAATATCTTGGGATCGTAATTGACGACAAACTTCATTGGGATGCACACATCGAAGGAACCTCAAAAAATCTAACAAAACTCAGCTATTTCTTCAAAAAATTACGAAATATCTTGTCAACTACAGATCTAAAGAGAGTATATTATGCTCTATGGCACTCTCTATTGGAATATGGAATAATAGGATGGGGCTCAGCATCATCAAACCATCTTAAAAAACTAAAGAAAACTCAAAATTGGATCATACAGACCATATTAAAGCTCCCCGTAAGGACGCCAACTACTGATATTTTTAATCTGTTTGATGTTCCAAGTTTCCAAAAAATCTATGCTAAAAATATTCTAGTTCATCACTTAAAAATAAACCAGAGGCAAACCCCTCTCACGATCATAAAACCAGAGCTAAGCAAACAGACATGCTAAATATTCCTAAATGTAATTCTACCTTTGGACAAACTTGAAACTCTGAATTTTTAGCAATAAAATTATATAATAAACTCCCTCTCAACATCAAACAAAGGAAAACGAAAAATAACTACATTAAGGACATAAAATCTTGGCTTAAGGAAATATCGGAAGAAGAACTAGCTAATATATTAAAAACATCATCTTAGTCGCTGAAAACGTGTACTAACATATATAGTCCTCCTTAGCGAAGGATCTCCTAGTGAGGAGGACTTCAATGATCTGTTTTAATTTTGTTTTTCATGTGCCATACAAAAGTGTACCTAATTATTTAAAAAAGTAACTAATAAAAAAAAAAATAAAAAAATCGGGTTATTTTATTTATTTATTTCCTAACATGAGAACTTTACTTTTATTGAGGAAAAAAAGGGAACTTTAATGCATCTTTTACCTCCCTTTTATCTCCCACCACATAAATAGTTATTTCTTAGTAGGAATTAAGTTGAAACCATGTGCTTTTTGTATATTTTTTTGCGGATTTTTCAGTTTATCAAAAAAATTATTTTCACACTTAATTAAGTCCAAAAAAAAGTAAACATAGAGTATTTTTTAAATATATAAAAATTTTGTGACCAAGCGCTGTGGCTCTATTATCCTATTCCTGCGTATAAAAATAAATAGATGTATGTGTGTGTTTGGCCGTATGCGATAGCGGGCACGATTAATCTCGGAGGAGAGGTAATAATTTTATGACTTCTTCGGAAAACGAAGCGATTAGGCCAAAATAAAATGTTTTACAATTTTTATTGACTCTGTTTTGGGAACGTGTCGGGCTCGGGCACTTGTCAAACCTTGATGAGCTTTCGGGTCGGTTTTTTACCGAACCTCAAATTCAACAGAAAAAAATACAAAATGTTAGCTTTTTTTCGATTTTCTTGTTAAATATTTTATACTTGAAACATGAATGATAAAATGGTTTATTTTGTTATCCACATCTAATTTCACTTTATTTGCGTATTTTATCCAAATGAAGTAGGATAATTTTTAATTTTTTTTTGTATTTTTCCATTTTTTTTTCAGTTTAATTTTATACACTGAAGATGCTTGTACTAAGCGAAACCGGTCAGTTATTGAAAATTAAATAAACAAAATTTCGTGGTTTTAAACAAAGTAATTGTTTTATTTTCATCAATTCTTTTTAAGTTTGTGATAACCTAAAAGCGGGTCTCCTGCGAAAATATTCCCGTAAATTATGAAAATACGAAACATTGGAGCAGGGCCACTTGTTTTTGTTTTCCGTGGCCAATAGAAAACAAAAATATGTGTGGCCCCGACCAAATGTTTTGTTTTTTTCCTATGTTACGACTTAAGGCAGGATTAAGAGCTTCTTACCAAAATATGAATATTGTATACAAATACAGATATGGTTCAAGAAAAATATTAATATACTAGCGCAGACCCGTGAAAATCATGGGATATTAAAATTGCAAGGTTTGTGAAGCTGAAAGAATTTATTAAATAAAGTTTGCTTCAGAGTTACCTTTCAAAAACAAACTTTGTCAATTTTAAAGACGATCAGATATATTTACCTTTCCAATTAACACTATCAGTGATCTTGAAAATTGAAACAAAATAAATATACGTTTTAAATATAGAATAAATAATTAATTAACAAAAAAATGTTTTCTTTTGTAAGTGTTCAAAGCAAACCAAGTTCTGGAGTTCATTGAACTGAAGTTACTGGGTCACGACCTAAATTAGTATTTTTTTAACGGAAATTAACGTAAAATGGCTTTACCGTTCATTTTATACAAAGCAAAATATATAGGTACCTAACTAAATACTCAGAAAGCTTTAATATATATGCGATTCACTGATAATACGAGAAATTAAAAAAATACATTTTGCAACCACGAGGAAAATAAATAGCGACAATAATTTGGTTATTTACATTTTCAAATAAAGCGAACGCGTTAATGAATACATTATACAATTTACTTTTATTCCATGGATGTAGTTGCAGTTAAATGTACAATCAGTATCGCTCTGGTGAAAAAACACCATACAGAATTAAAACGTTGCTTGAAATGGCTTTATTCGTGTTTGGTGACCAGATCTGACACTTCACTGTCTTTCCTTTCTTCCCCATCTTCTTCCTTTCCCATTACTAATATTGGGGAAGCCATAGTCTCACTGGCTCCATACGCTTAAGAGCAGTTGAGATTCTTCTGCGGTATTCAAATAAATTAATGTAAATTAAATAAAGAAAACATATATTTTAAAATAATATTTGAGAATCACTGTGAAGAGGACATGTTTTGATGATTTTAACTGTGCGGGATTGGCTGCCGTGTGTGCATTGTTTCTGACTTGAAAATAATCTGTGGTAAGTAATCTGAAAATAACACTAACCTTTTTTGTATCGTTTCAAGAGATCATTTACACCGCGAAGAAAATTGTAGATCATTGTTTTTGAAAACGTGTTTGAGATGCAAATGGTATAAGAAGCTTGAAATATATTATGTAGAAGTCGTTTGTTTTATTATCTACAAGTTTTTTTGTCGTGACGGTATTTTATTTATAGTTTATGTATTTAAATATTCCCTCCACACTGTATCCCCAAAGATGACATACGAAGGTTACGAGAGAAACCTCATGGCCAAATTTGGTTCGAGGTTACCACAGGGTTCATCAATGAGTACAGTTTTTTATGTAGAATATCACAGATAAACGGTACCTTACTGTTTGTACTGTAGACTAAAAATTAATTAATTTTATCAAATTAAACAAAATAACTTAAACCATTATATTTTTAAATGCCAACCGGTTTCTCTCTCTCCTTTTATCTCCTCCTCCCACTTTATTACCTAATAAAATATATGTTCATCCATATTTTTGCTATGTTTGTTTGTATTTTTCCCTGAAAGAACGGTTGTTACGAAACCGGTCGGCATTTAAAATATGTTAAGTGGTTTCAAAAAATGTATTTATTATGGATAGTCAGAAAGTGATAGATACATTAAATTTTATAACCACGAAACATTTGTGCTATCAATATTGAGGGATATGCCACATGTACGTGTTAGTTATAATAATTATCAAGGTTATAATAATACGTCATTCACAGATGGCGTTCATCAAATTATTATAAGAAAATATTTTTTTTGCAAGCAAAGCTTTAAAATATTAAGGCAAATATGCAATATGAATATAAATAATTTTGTCCCTATAAAAACTCATTTTTTTCAAGAAAGACAATTCAAATATAATACGGTATCGGTGATTTAATCTAATATTGTATTTGTTTGCCTTTCTTGGAAGAATTGAGTTTTTATAAGCACAATACTATGTATTCGTATTCATATTGCGTATGTACGGGCGCAAATAAATAATTCGACTTAATCTTCAAAAGCATAACTTGAAAAACGTGTATTTAAATAAAATAATTAAATTAGCGCCATCTATGAAATATCAGATTATGATTTCTTTTATGTTTACCCTTAAGTCATGAGGTGTATAAAAGTATTTATTTATTGACTAGCCGTCTTTAAGAATATTTATAGAACTGTGTCGGATCTGCTGGGCAAAAATTACAGCAAGACTCTGAGAGACCACTTTATAATAATCCTGCAGAACAAAGAAGTCCTGGGAGGCCTTATCACTAATGGCCAGATACTAGTAGTTTACAAGCGACCACTGCATCATTGGAAATGAGGAAATGGAGGGAGACAGCAGAAAACACGCATGAGTAAAGAGGAGATTTCTTTTGGCGAAGGGTTGTAGTGCAGCCGACGATCAAGTTGCTTTAATGAAAAATGTTACTTACTTTTATTTTAAGTCTAATAATTGAATAAAAAAACTACTTGGATTAAACGATTTAGAGTGCAAAAATCTGTAGCCAGTGGGATCACGATATCCATTGATTTTGGCTATATATGTGGTGGAAATATAGAAACACAGAAAGCGGAATGTTGGTGAAAGCTTTATTAAATTCGTGTGTCCGCCAATCTTTCGCGATTTTTTTCTTTAGATATACTGCCTCTGGGAGAAGATGTGATATTCGTAACATCTTTGGTACATCAATTTTCGGGCCGCATACATGAATATCTCATTCTACCAATTAAAACTTCCTCTCCCGTTACAATTCTTTTGTTTGATCAAAAAACTTTGTTAAAAAGTGAACCGTATTACCTAATACTTTATGGAACTCTCTCTCTCTCGCATCGCCCTAAGAGTCACGGGGAAATAATAGAGTTGGATAAAACACATGTCTATTTGCATACTTTATAGGAAGTGACAGAACAATTACATGCTGGTGACATCTGTGATTTAAGTTTGAAAAAACTTTGCTAGAGTTCTCGGGTTAACAACTTGGTTGATGAAATTCATTAAAAGTTTGACATATTATTGTGATTTTTTAAATATTTTCTTTGAAAATAATAGCGGTGCTGTAAAAACAAATGGAATTATGTAAGTTATAGCTTATTTATTTGTTTTATAACTTCTTACGCTTGCATTTGGAAGTTTGTTCATCTCGTTTCTTTTAAAAGGATTTAAAATAAGCTAAGCAATACGAGGGAAATAGATTTTTTTTGAAGAAATAATATGACTTCTTCGGTAATTTCATTATGCGTTTGACTTTGAATTGATTTTTTGCTGTCGCGATTTACAAACAGGATTTACAACTTGCATTTTATTATATACTTACCAGCTACTGAAAAACTATTTCACTAACAAAGATTAGGAAAGAGATCCATTACATGTTAATAATAATAATTGGATATTTTGGTAAGTGCCTTTTTTATATAAAATCACCTAAAGGCTGCCATAAAAATATTAGATACTAGAGGTTTTCTGATTATCGAAAAAACGGTATTATTTTTCAGGAAAAGCGGAGGTATTTTGCAACAAAAGTAAAATTATGTTAATTTTTTACAATTTTGCCATACAAGCTTGTTAACACAGTAGACAAAGAAATATTTAGAATATATTACTACATTCTTATTGTAATGAAATATATGAAAATTCGCGTTATTCGCCCGAAAATTGGAAATTTAGCGTTATTCTCGTGAAAATGGAAAATTGACGCTTTAATATAAAAATTAAATTTAAAATTTTAATATAATAATTAAACTTTAATAAATTTATTTTTATCTCTCTCGTCTCTACACATAGAAAACGTACTGATTAAAAGTATTGTTAATTTTGTAAGAATCTCTCAAAATTATTCGTTATCCGGTTAAAAACGGGATTGCAGGCCATCAACGGATCATTTGATAGGTATCCCGATATTTTTTTATAAAATATCAATGTTTTGTCACAATTTCGGAACTCGTGTTCATAAAAATCCTAAAATTTTCGTATTTCGTCATTACAATTATAATTTTAATTTTTAAGACAAATGCATGTCTAATGCAATGCAATGCATATTATTACTAATTTACATAAAGTCTATCAGGAAGCGGCCTGTAGTCCCGTTCTTAACCGTATTACCAATAATTTGAAGAGATTCTCATTTTTTCCGTGTCCCTATCACCGATAAAGTAATAACTACATTGGGAATCACAGATTCTTTCTGAGTGAAGCCTCCTCGAATAAGGGAGCGCCATTAGCCTCCACCAGCCGCTGTCCCCACTCCCCACGCCATTCGGGACCTAATTTTCAGATGTACTGCCTTTAGAAGGTAATACCTACTTACCGGCGGACAGCGACCCGGCTAGGGTAACTATACGCTAATCAAAATAAGTACACATATTTCTTTTTTAATTTGTTGTATCATTTTAAATCTTCTCACAGTTTCTCAATTCAGAAATCTTGAAGATTTTGCTGGCTTATATTTCATATGTAATCATGATAATAGTGATAAAAAATAGGTATAAAGGAGGTGTTAGTAAAGGTCCAAATACTGACGCAATACCTACATCTGTAAAGGGGGAGTAAAGTGCCCTAATTGTTACTTGACCTGCGTTAACAAGTGATTCCTGACTTTATTTGGAGTAAAAAATGTATTTGATATTTGTGTCCGGTGACACTGTTGATGTTTTTTTAACAAAAATACTAGGCTGAGTTTTTTTGAAAAAAAAGTTTAAAAATATTGAAAAAAATGTTTGAAGAGTCACCGGAGACCAAAATTTACAACAACAGTTTTTACTCCAAATAACGTCAAGAATCATTGGTTATGAAAGCCAAGTTCGTCTCTTAACGTCCTGTATATGAAAGTATAAGTTTAAAGTTTGAAAACATTTTTTGAATTACAACGAATAAAGGCAATTTCAAAATTGACTTGAATTGTTTGAATGAAAAAAAAATACTCTACGATAAGATATTTTTGTACAGAAGAAATGTAATTTTGAAAACAACATTATTTTTACTTTTAAAATCGTCTAGAATCACTTCCCGATGTAAACGAACTTTACCACTGTATAATAAAAAAGTTTTCATAAGAAACATTCCTTCCAATCAAACACAATTATAATAAAACAGTTAAGCTAGTCTCACACGAGCGCTATACTCTCATAATAGGTGTGGGGGTACCCTAGTTGACCATACAGAACAGGCCGAATAGTGAAACATTCCAAGCCCATGAGTATGTTATGATTGTAAAGTACTCGTGTGAGACTAAGATAAATAGCAAGGTTACAGAACTGATTTTCTATCTTCTCCACATTGCCTATATATAATATTTAGTAGATTCATAATTGATATGGGTTTGTTTATTGAATCAATTCGTTTGCAAACTGGTTATTGGCATCAAAACATTAAAACATTGTTTTATGTCGAATTTTTAAAACGAATTCCGAGTTTAAGTTGAGTTAGTTCTCTATTTTCTTGATTTTTAAATACATCCATGAGTATTGGAAATTTGTTTTTTTTTTCTCGAATTAATGCATAAATGGATGAATGACATGGAATCTTTGAATTGGTAACCAACCCACTTTCCGATATCCGATTAGGCTGAAACTCGGCAGATAGACTCGTTATCAATGACAATACATTCTATCAACTTTTGGTGGTGCTCACGCACACACGACCACACACACGCATTTCTCTGAAATCGGACCACGTTATAAAAAATTACAACAGTTATTTTAGTTAGTCCACGGGTAGAAAGGTTCAATCCTCGGACACACAATTTTCTTTTTAGTTTAAAAAGACATTTTAAAACTTTATAGCAGTTAAGAGCCTGTCCCTGGGAAGGAAGGTTTAATTCACAGTAAAAACAAAGAAAAAATACATCTATTAATAAAACTAGATGTTTCATAGTAAACACTTTTGATTTTTACTGTTTGATTTTTATTCCATTTTGGTAGATTTTATGATATTATATTGCCCTATTTTTACCTTTCTGCATCTGGTGACCCAACTCCAAACACAATGGGACCTCCCACGCTATTTGTAATCAAAATATGAATACAGGAACCAAGTGGGTAGGTGGTGCTAATGCAAATATACTATCACTGTGTACAAGATGCAATTGGTTCGATATGTTTTTTGTCCCCTTTTGGGGAAGTTTTTGGAATAATACTATTATCAAAATTATGCAGGAATAAATTTAGACCAGAAACTTATTTTTTTTACCAACTAAGATGTGCTTAACATTGAACCCATACCACTCTTATAGATAAGTCGATCCTATATTAGAGAACCTACTAAATAAATACAACATGATGCTCCGTGCTTAATTTAAAATAATTGCTTCATGCGCTAATTTTATGAGCAAGTTTTGTTCTTATAAATTGCATCATAAGGGGAGGAAAACTATCTCTGTAGACATATTTGATGTTAATTACATTGCTTTCTTTAAAAATCAATCATTCGTGCAGATATGAAGTAATTCTTGATTGTATCATCGTTATGATTATTTTTTAATAATATGGATGAAAACACAGACATATGAATATTAATAGACTAGAAATTAAGGATGAGGGGTAACATCAACTGTTGAAGAACAAAGAGGGTAAAGCTGACTGTGATTCGTCAATAAATCAATCTGATAGTATATAGGCATCTCGCCTTATAATATCACCATTTAGTTCTTAAAAGTAAAATCTGCTTTTGAATGAATAGACATTTTTACATGGGAGCGCAAATTACTCGCCACGTTATGAACAAATTTGCGAAGTCCAAATTCGGCAAAATAAATTTCTTCTATTTTTAGAGTCGAATATTTCGTTTTTGTATTTAGTTAAGACACTTTTATAAATGTTCATAATTTACTTCCCAGCAACCAAACAGCTTTGTGTTTCACGTCCAGACGTGTCTCGATGTGATAGTATATGTTTCTACAACTGATCCATATTATACGATGTGAATATGCTTAAAATAAAGTAAAATAATGCTTATATATGGAATGTAATACGACAATTGGGTTTATTCTCTTTTTCACATCTATTTTTACAAGTTTTCATAGCACAAGTCACCATTTTGCCGTGTTATTTCGTAAAATGAACCGATGATGCCTCGACCATAGTTCGCACAAGAATGATGACGTCACGTTTTCTAACTTCACTTGAGGCCATACGCGAGCACAGCCGGCTCCAATGGAACCGGTATGGGGAGTGGGGAATAATACGCTTTTAATCACTTAGGGCAGGTCTACTAATATTCATATGTCTATGGATGAAAATAATGATTTATTTCAGATGGTGTACAAATTGCAGGGGTAGTGTAATTCAATGCATTCCACAATTCACAGCAAAATAAACAACAATACTTTGCAATCAAGACATCCACAATCTTGGAATAAGAATAAAATCCGCATTCCTCTAACACACCCTACGAAATATATAGCAAAATCTCTTAACTATATTGCCTACACACTCTATAACTATCTTCCAGATATGTATAAAAAAAGCCAGCAAAATCCAAAAATTCAAAGTAAGGCTTTAAAATAATATTTTTTTAAAACATAAAAAAACGAAAATACGTAATTCTTGTCGGGTTAAACATTGTTTTGTTTCTTTCTCTCTCCCTTTCTATCCCCTGTATTTGTAATCGAACATAATCTATTAGTGGTAAGTCTAAGTAACCTTCTTCTAAATTCCTACCTTGGCTCTGTGTTTATGTGTATATCCCAATCTGTTTCATTTTTTGTTTCTTCTTGTTTGTTCTACTTAACCTCCATTTTCTATTTGATTACTGTTTTGTATGTGAAACTTATAGTTATGATATTTTTCTATTTTGGTACTGTTTTGTATCTGTTATATCTGTAATTGTACCTATTAACTCCCATCTATGTATTGTAAGTTCCTCTCATCCTACAATGAGTTTTGTAACGTCCTACAATGAGTTTTGGATTGCTCTAGAAAGAAATAAAAATAATAATTCTAAGCAAATATATTTAAAAAAAACAAAAATAAAGTTAAAAAAATATTACTTCTCAATAATCGCTAATTCACTTTGTGGCGTCATTTTAATTCAATGGAAATAAATAACTATGAAACGTTTATACGTATATCCTGACGATGAAACTATTTGTTTCGAAACAACTACTTTGAATAAATAGGTATTTATTTAGATTAAAAGGAAAACATTAATATGAAATTATTCAATAGTCGTTTCTGAAGGATATTTGACCGTCTGCCGTCTCGAAGGGCCGCCAGGACGATTCCATCCAGTCAGCCATCGAAGGAATGCTATGAAATAGTGCATCTTGGTAGGCGGAAGAGTTCGTGGTATGCATTATTGTATGTGACTTTTACTTATGCCATTTGGGAAGCTGTGTAATCCCTTCACAGTTCAGACGTACATAATGAAGTGCAGAATACGTTGAACACAGACCCTCGACAGCTTGCCTGCTCTAACGGATATCGTTCTTTTTGGTCTCTTCTTATCCTCAATGTCCTTGATAATATGTCACAAGTATTTCACGCTACGACCATAATCCATTTTTTCTTTCATACGGTTATTATGATTATAAGAATAATAATACTTATGTGTGGGTAGGTACAACTGTGTTTTACCATTTTTTTATATATTTATATGTAAAATCTCTATAAGCATCTACATAAACCGGCTTAGTCATAAAATACTGGCAGAATTACACTTTAAGAATGAATATATCTCGAGGTACGAACGCTAGTCGCTTTATATTGGTCAAAGCAATCGAGATCAATAAAAGCCGTACCCTTATAAACTTAAAACAATAAACCGTTCAGCTATTGATAGCTTTGCAATAATGTATACTTATGTAATTTAGCAATTTATATGGAATAAATGCATCTGTTCACAATAATAGGGTTCCCGGAGCAATCGTGGTGCATGTATTGATACTAAGGGATAAGCAATTATGCGTTTGATAGGTTTAATATAACGATGGTTTTACGATGTCTCCAATAAACCGATTAAATGAAACAGAAAAATCATTTTAATGATGAATAGTCGAGATGCATCTCGAGATATATATCGATAAATTGCAGAATGCAGGACTAGTAAACATCTCGGATATTATAATTTCAAGGATGATTAATACATTTCAAGGTAAATTGGAAACATTTTTTTTAGGATTACAATAATAGTAAATCTAAATGAAACGTGAAACAGAACAAGACCCACAAAAAAAGGTAAGTGTCTCAATTTGATCCAGGATCTCCGTCTTATTGTGGTCGAGTAGTGAGGCTCTCGACCAGCAAGCTAAAGGTTGCTTCGAGTTCGATTCCAAGCGTGCGCAAGTAAATTTTTTTATTAATCATCTTTGTTATTTCAAAATTAACTTATTTGAAATAATATGTAATATATTTGCGGCACGTTCCAGAGTGGATATATAGTGGAAGTTAGTATCGCCCTTGCTGTACCACCATCATTCAGAATTAAAACATTGCTTGAAATGGCTTTGGCCGTGTTTTTGGTGACAAGATCTGAATCGCCAGGTACTTCTCCACCTTCCTCTTCCCCATCAGCTTCTACTCCTACACTATTTTCAGCCTCACAATATACCCTAATTGGGGATGCCATAGTCTCACTGGCTACCGATTCCCAGTTGAGACTGTTTTTTTTATGTCTTGTTCTGTTTCATGTTTCGTGTATATATATATATTGTTATGATCTTATTCTTCAATCATGTATTACATTGATAGGTTAACATAAAGAAAAGAAAAGTTAATCCAATAAATATTAAAATTATTTTTAGGTTGCTGCTTGTATATTTTTAAAGCCAAGGATTTTTTCTATTATAAAAATTTACCAGTCTGAAGATGGCCCTAACAGGCTGAAACCGGTCACGGTCAAATAAAAACAAGTGGAAACAAGTTTAAAATTGTGTTCTTTATATAGATTTTTTCTATGTTTACCATGTTGGGTTGCAATACGAAATTTCCCAAATTACTCTTATTAAATCATTTAATATGCAGTCAACATTTAAAAAATCTTAAATAGCATATTTTTATAGCATAAGTTTTATAAACTTACCTTTAGAGTTTAAAATAGTTGTTTTGACACAGATAATCTCATGACTTACATCATACGACACAGTGGTTAGAGGAGAAACAGGCGGGGAAGAGTAAGGTAGGGAAGTCTTACACCAGGGCGATACTGAGAGTATCTTCCACTCTCGAACATGCCGCAAATATATTATATATTATTTTTAACGAGTAATTTGTGAAGCAATACAAATTTATGATTTGAACCCGAGACCTCCAGCAAAATAATTTATAAATGGCGATTTTGGTTGAATTTCACCCCAGAACGTAAATATACTAAGTGGTTAAATAAATGCGCTGATGGTACGTCACCTGTTTAACCCAATCTACATTTCGAATGACTTATATATTCAAATATTATGAATCGAAATTTTTGTACATCGGTAAAAAATGTCAATTTGTCATTCCATCTCTTCGGGTATAAGTTACGCGGTATTCGTTAATTTGAAAGCACACTATTAGTCAACGTCGTGTCATTAACACGTCACATCGGGCACAAACTATGACATTGAAAATGTCAACTTAGGACGGACGTCTCAATTTATAAGGCTCTATTTCAACATATTATGTACAAATTGGGTAGGTACGAACAGTAGCGTGGCGATGTCTGGACAACTGGGCAGCTGCTTGGGGAGAAGTTTATAGAAAGATTAACTTGGTCAATCGGAAAAAAACATTAAGTCATATATTTTTGTGACACTATATACTAATGAAACGTAGTAAATTTCTAGGAGCTAAGGGAGTCTGGTTGGTAACCTTACTGTTTTACCTAGGTATTTCAGTGTATTTATTCGAAAATGTTGTTTTTCACGATAGCGAGTTTTTTTATGCTCAAAAAAAAATAACAATAATGTGGTATTTTTATGTTTACGAAAAAAAATCTATAGCCATTTAAAATGTGCCACTTGCGATTTGCCGCCAAAATGACATGTTTGTTTTTATTCGCGAATTCGGCGGCGTCGACGTCTCGCCGGGCGATGCACGTGATGTCACGTGTCAGATTATAAAATGAACCAAGTTCTCTGTGTAACAGTGAATAAAATTTAACTGTCACATAATATAAGCATACGAGTATATAAGCAATATAAATAAAATAATATAAGGAAAATTATGTAAGTAACATAAAGACAAGTAATTGATGTCATCCAACGTTCGATAGGAGAGGGCGGCAGATCATATCATGGTAGGGCGGAGAAGCATGGTTTACAACTTAACCTAGGGTTTGACATTATCTTCATACGCCACTGCAATCCCAAGATCGATGTAATTTCCTACGCACCATTAGCTATCGGAATTCTAAAGGGCTATTTTTTAAAAATCCACTTCAATGCAAGACGGATTTGTACGTTTTAAGGTCTCAATAGTGAATTTCTGAGGTTCCTAAATCATCGTTCTGCGCGATGAAAAGCGAACAACAGATGGTTGGGGTACCCAATCTTCGAGACCTTTGAAAAGTGAGGCACAATGCTACAGCGCAAGAAAGTCAGGCGACAGGGAATTAATTTCAATTGCTACAGGTGTTCAGAAAGTGAAGTATTTCCATATTATGGGTAATTTTTTCAAATTATGACGTATCTGAACATACACATTTATTTTATTTCGCCAGCATTTTTGAATGACATATTTAACAAAATTATTGTAAAATTACAAAATGTGAAACAAACAATACGATGTCTTTTCTATATTTCAAAAGTCCAGAAGTTGACCTGGAAAAAATCAACTTTTTATATATGTCCACGTAAATTCGATCAGGAGCTGCAGACTTTCTATATTTCAAAAGTCTGCAGCTCCTGATCGAATTTACGTGGACATATATAAAAAGTTGATTTGACATGGAAAAAATCAACTTTTTATATATGTCCACGTTGCTTTGACCTGGTAAAACCACGTTAGATGCTAGAGCTCACCTTAGAAGAGATCTACAGATGTGCATGCTTATCTGTGCAGGACATGGTACACCATTTAAAAGATTATTCTGTACTTAGTTCACGTGTCTCTGTGTGGACTAGTAAAACTAGTCGCTAGAAAAATAGTCACTTATATTCTTAATTATTTGTGACAGTGTACGAAGTTTCAATAAGTTACAAGTGTACCTATCCTTTTTTCGTCTCATATCACATATTTTCATAACACAATATTCTCCAATATTCGGAGAGTCATAGTTTCACAGGCTCTTAAATCTTGTGTGGTCTCAACAGTCACAATAACACATGTAATCAGTATCGCATTGGCGCAACTTTCGTTCGCCTGTTGCTTTGGTGTGATTTGTTTATAACTTATAAGCAATAGGTGTGAAGTTATAGATCACGTTGGTTGGTTGCATAGAATTAAAAAGGCTGAATGCGGCCATTGTCGCCCGATTCACCTTTTGTACGACACTTTTTATCCTCAAACTCTCAGTGGCTGTCAAAGTTTTATTTAATCAAAAAAACTAAAAAACGTTACAAATTAACAAAAAAGTGAATACGTTTATTTGTTAATTTGTTTACATTTCTACACTATCTAAATATTATTAAAAACGATTTTTTAGAGAAATTTGGAACCAAAATTTAGAAGTTTATCTCTGGAGAGAACCTGTTTTCAAAGTGTCATTTCTTCTTGGCAAAATGTGTGGTGCTTAAATAATTTGTTTGTAATAGTATAATATTTGTGTAGAAAGATCTTTTTTATACATAAGATAAACACATGGACGATGTCTAAGGAAATGAAAGGAAAAATAAATTACAATCACTATACGGCCGACGTGGTCGGCGGCCGGCGTGGTCTAGTGGTATACGCTTTTGACTACAGATCCGAAGGTCGCGGGTTCGAACCCGGCGTGCGCAAATAAATTTTCTTTGATTAATTTGTGTTATTTCACAATTAATTCATTTAAAATAATATATAGTATATTTGCGGCACGTTCCAGAGTGGAAGATACTCTCAGTATCGCCCTGGTGTAAGACCACCATTCAGAATTGAAACGTTGCTTGAAATGGCTTTAGCCGTGTTTGGTGACCAGATCTGAATAGCCAGGTACTTCCCCACCTTCCTCTTCCCCATCTCCCTCCCCACCCCAATACCCTCAGCCTCACAACATACCCCAATTGGGGATGCCATAGTCTCACTGGCTCCAGACGGGAGCAGTTGGGACTCTTGTGCGGTATTACTGTAAAAAAAAAAAAAAAAAAATACACACGGACGACAAATGCAAAGCAAATTACATTGCACACAAGGAAGAAATCAAACACCCAGTTTCCGACGTACCAGGTCGTACTTTACAACAAAATCCAAAATTAAAATATTGAGATTAAAAATGTGATTCATTTTGAAAAAGAATTCAAAAAGTATATACACACATCAAATATTATTGTTGTGTATGTGATTAAATGTGTATTTTTTCTTCTTTTTTCTAAAATTGTTAACACACATGACGATATGAGCTCACTTTAGATTAATATAGAAAATAAATAAGAAACCAATAAATACAGTACTTTTGGCAAGTATGTAAACCAATTGATTTAACACATTGTAAGGAAATTCCATTTTGCATCTAATTGAATAAATGCTACACTACATAGGTTTTTCAACCGAACCTATCGTAAATGAAGTTATGCTTAATTGGTAATTTAAATCCTTATATTGGGGGGGGGAGTAGATTAAGCAGTCTAACTCAGAGTTATAATATGTTTATAAAATTGACACATTTTACAATGATACAGACTTGATATATGAAGTACACCTAACCTTTCAAGCGTATCACTAGAACAGCAATGATGATGTCTTGAAAACGTTGCGCACACAATACATAAGCGCAATCTATAATAATATTTGGTTTTTGTGCAAAATCACCTCAAGGGCGCTGTTCAAATATGTAATACGTTTCTATAATGATTTATGTTATTACTAACTATAGACTAGTCAAACTATTATCAATTGATGGCTAACAGATTGTATCCACCGGTTCGTCGATCACTAATACAAAGCTATATTTACAATGCATTTGATTGTTGAACGTGAAGCTAGAATGTACATATGTTATTATTCTAATTTATTTACATATATTTTGTATAGGCAGATAATATACAGTCTCATACATGGTACTAGTAGGTCACTTGAGATTAACACTCGTGTAATATATACATTGAAATTAACGTATCCCTCAAAAGTCGTTTTAGTCAGTTTTATTGGCAAATAGATAAAAAAACAATGAAATTTAAAAAATGCACAGCCAACAATTTTCATGAATGCAGAAACTATATTAAAAAAAATACTATTTAAGATTTCGACAGACAAACTCATTGATTTTAGAATGTCTTTCTAAACATATAAGATTCTGGCCACCTTCACTGCCGCCAATCTCCTGATGTATTACTAATAATAAATTTTTCCCCTCCAAACCATCTAGTCAATCAGATCATCATAATCAATCGAGATAATCCAGGCAACCTGAAAACTTACACACGTTTTTAACGATATTCATAGTTTGTGATAATATCCCATTCGGAGAAACAAAACCTCATGCAGCAAGCTTGTAACAAAATATTTATCTATTCATTCATAGTTATGTAAGCATTTCACATAGTAAAAATTATTGGAATATATTTCAGGACGCGCACCACACATTGACTTTCCCCAAAAAATCGTATCGCACGCTTCGATTTTTATTTGTGACAAAACACACCATCGAGGGTCCTATACATACATCGTTGTGTTGCATTACTTGTGTGTGTGGGTGAGTGCTCTATGTGTGTGTGTCACTTTAGTTATCCCTCCTGGTCCAGGATTTGTATAGACTGATCTCCACACAATGTCGGGATAGGACGCCCACACCTTCCGCGACCCCCGCTAGAGGTCACGCACCATTGATTTTAAAATTAGAACAAAACAGCGTATTTAAAAAAAATTTAAAAATTCCCCACTTTGGGGAATGTTGTTGTTTGTATCTGGAAATAGAAGATGCTTGTGTTGCCCGGGGTGGAAAAAAAGAATGGAGGTGGTAATTCTAAATCTTGTGAAGACTCACCTTTCTTTTGTGTTGAAGATTAAGTCTGCGAAATTTCATCAATCTCGGAATTAGACTATAGATTTGTATAATAATCATATCAACTCCAGCTACCCTTCCCGCACACTATTGTTTAATAAATGGATCAAGTTTATTATGTTCCCTAAACATAGTATAGCCATATTTTCAGTAGTCTCTCATCAGGACGATAATGCTGGTAGGTAGGTAGTAGTTGTACATTTTCATCTTGTGTCTGATTTGACTTTTATTTTTAAATTTTGTTAATGATATTATAGACAGCCCTGATTTACTAAGCCTAGTTACCTTCCATATACCAACTACAAATACTCGGTTAAAATTTATTTTTAATTACAAGAACACCATCAGGACGGAGTCATTTGGAAACTTGCTTGTACGTAGATTGTATCCAATTGGTAATACTTTCTCAAAATATATTATCTGTGTTCAACTGCTTGGAATTTAGTTACAAGAAGGCTATAATAGCATACCTCATAAAGAAATGTTAATGTTAGCTTTTATTATTCTCTTGTATGTGTTTTATTTTATAATTTGTTGTACTACTTTAATAATGTTTCAATAAAGTATTATTTAAATATCATATATTTGTGCAAAAATACATAGGTACCTATATTTATTAAATCTAAAGTAACATGATGTTAATGCCGCTGTTGTTTTTAAGATAAAAGGAAAAAAAAGTAAGGAAGTAAGCACAAATTCAATCTCATTTTTGTGGGCAATTAATGTATTCTTTTACCAACACTATTATTTAAAATGATTTTTAATTGTACAAAAAGAATGTGTTTTCTAAATATCGAAGTCATTTTTAGGTTTCATACTAAATTTGGTATTATTTAGAATTTTTTTAATTTTAAATACAAAAATCTGAACGATGAGTTATTATTAATATCTAATTTATAAAGTGGGACTTGTACGTAAAAAAATTAAAAGCCTTAAGGTTAAAGGTTTTGTTTGACCAAATGTTCCAAACCCCTGCTTCCTAACATCCTGCCCGTCGAACATATATCATTTTGTTTCTGGCATTATTTAAACTTGTGTATTTAAATTCAAAAAAGTCCCAACATATGACACATTTACCTGTCGCATTCAGAGAGACCCTACCCTTATTTTAAACCCTCGGAACCTCCTTACTAAACCGGCATTAAGTCCAGGTTTTGGAACTAACCCGAAGTTTTGTGAAATCAATTTGAATATAAGGACACGTAAAACCGGATTGGTTTTTTTGTTGTAATAAATAAAGTTTGTTTGATACATTGTCTCGCGCTAAATGGAGTCTGAGACGCGTATTGAATTTAGGAATTGATTTATTATTGAATTTAATTTAAGCTGCTCGAATATCCGAAAGATGGCACTCGTTTGTCATATTCGGTATCGGATTTCATGTTGTTTTATATGAAATATTTCATCTGGACATTGTGGTCAAAGAAAATGGATACAAACATTGACATTTTTTCATCACCTGGTCGCGTTATTTGGCCTAGTTCAAATGGATAGGTGAAAATAATGATATATTATATAGTTTCATACATGAAAAATAATAATTTTATAAATTATATGTATCGCCTCAGTTTAAGACCACCATTCAGAATTGAACCGTTGCTTCAAATGGCTTTGGCCGTGTTTGGTGACCAGATCTAAATAAACAGGTACCTCCCAACCGTTCTCTTCCACATCTCCTTCCCCTCCTCCATTACTTTAAGCCTCACAATATACCCCTACTGTGACTTTTGTGTGGTTTCGCATAAAAAAAAATAGTTACATATAAGAAGTAATACTTCCTCTCGGTAACAGCCATTCCGAATCGAAACATTGCCTGAAATGACTTTAGCCGTGTTTGGTGACCAGTTGATGACAGCCTTACACTTTCCAACATATATCTTCCTCACTTCCTTCATCTATTCACATTATTGTTTTAAATTATTTTTACGAATAAGTTTTATTTTAAAACAGACTTAAAGTTGATAATGCTACGAAAGTTTTCACTTAGAAAAACTTGAATATAAAAATAAGTGTCTAAGTCTGGTATTAGTTGTTAGTTTCGACCTCGACCCGTCCGACGTCTAGTCGAGCGTCCTAACATATAAGATTATCGACTACATCTTACTTGTTGATGAGTATTATAAATAAATTAAATGTGGCAATGAGATCTGTTAAAAATGTACGAACCATTAAATCATTGCCAAATACTACAGTCAAATATTAGTAAGTTTAGAGATTGGTGCGTTCAAAATAATTTATTTTTAAATGTAGTAAAGTGTAAAACCTTGACTTTCTTCAGAAACAAAAAACCTGTTTTATTCGAATATTCCATTAATAACATAACTTTAGAAAAAGTCACGGAAATGAGAGATCTTGGAATTATTTTGGACGAAAAACTAAGTTTCACCAATCATATCCATCAAATTGTGAACAAAGGTATGAAAACACTAGGCTTCGTATTAAGAACAACTAAAAACATTAATTCTTTACAAGCCATTAAACTATTATACGTATCTCTAGTAAGAAGTCTAATTGAATATAACTCAGTAGTTTAGTCTCCATCTTACAAAATTCACATTAACAACATTGAGCGAATACAAAAAAAATTTCTACGTTTTATAAATTTTAAATTAAATATCCAAAAAATGTGTCAGTGTAGAATTGTGTGGCGATAACAAAAACAAAATACATTGTCCTAAGACAAGCCTTGTAAATAATAAGACCACTATTCAGAACTGAAACGTTGCTTGAAATGGCTTTGTCAATGTTTGGTGAACAGATCTGAATAGCCAGGTACACCTTCCTCTTCCCGATCTCTTTCACCTCCCCACTACTTTCAACCTCCCAACATACTCAAATTGGGGATGCCAATTGCTTTTTAGTTGGGACTATTGTGCGGTATTCATGTACAAAAAAAATACAGTGTGTGGCAAGCCTACGTACGACGGAAGTGAAACTTTTAGTATTCTTCTCTCTCTCTTTTCATTTCAAATAAAATATTCTTCTTTCTCTCTTTTCATTTCGAATAAACCACAATCAAATACGTATTTCACTCGTATTACACTCACCGGGCAGTACACGAAGCAAGCAGCTGATGCCTGGCGTGGCGTCGTTGGCTAGAGAGAGAGGAAAAGAGAGAAGAGAGAGAGAGAACGTTCGTCAGTGGCTCCCTCACCTCAGTAAGCGACTACGGTGAGAGAGCGACAGTGAACGGTGAGCGGTGGTGGGGGTCCCGTACCCCCACCACCAAATGATCACGGTTTTTCGTGACGGTCATGAGTCGGTTTTACTCCGGTCCTCGAAAATGCATAACGCGCGTAAAGAAGTTTCACTTCAAAAATGTGTCATGGCAGAATTGTGTGGCGATAACAAAAACAAGATACATTGTAAATAATAAGAAATAAAATACTAATTTCAGATCTGCCTCTGTCTGTAATTCCGGTTCAACAAACTAGAACTATGAAACTCTAGAAATTTTGATTTCATTAAGAATCATTTTTATCATGATGAGCACTTCGACTATGCCCATTAGAAGAATCACGGTGCGAAATAATTTGTTCCATTTTTTAACCTCCAATCAGTCCAATTTGACCACCAACACCGAACGACCGGAAACTACCGTATTCGGTCCTGATCGCTAATTCGCATGATAATAGTGGGACACTTTTTGACGATATGTTAGTACCCATCTATGACTATCCCGTGATGTTTCACGGGCCTGCGCTTGTAAGATTAATAAATATCTCCTCTGTCAAAATCAAATGTCTTCTAGCGGTACAGGTACTTAAATTAAACATAAACAAAAAATAGTCGATGACATATTGTGATTCCAATCGACACGGAAGATTTATACAAACATATCCATATACAATTTATCCAGTGGCTAAATACTTGTTAAAAAAAACACCATAGCCAAGTAGCTGAGATCCCATGGCCTATCGCATCCTCGACAATTTATTACCGCCCACACAATCACGACACAATATTATTTTTCTTAATACTCCGAACGTTTACAAACATTAATTTGTCCAAACTATTAGTCCTCTTGGAGAAGAGATATGATTAATCACCGAAAAGCAGACACAGATAGATAAAAAACAAATACATTGACTTAAGACAAATTGTCGCAGGTTTGAAAAGTTTTATACAAATGTGACATGGAGGAATGCACTATAGCATCCTTTTTTACTCCTACACGGTGTTTCAGTGAATAGATCTATTAAATTGAGCAGTATGTATCGTGTAATGGCAGGACAAGTATGTACGGTTTTCTATCCTCACTCTATACCTCTCCACACAGGCATTTGTATACAATATCCATATTTATATGTTATTATTCCTGTAAGATTTTTATCACAAGACATTCTGATGCTTTTGATGTAACAGTGGTAAATACACATTTCGTAAGTAACTAACCTTACTGCTGAAGTCATTAAATGTGCATATAGGATGATTTATTTTGCGAAACATTACTAAGAAATGATTGGTACATTTTAAAGCGATTAGCATTAATTTTTCATCCTTGTCCTTTATTTTTTTAATTGAATTGATTTTTATATGGACAAAACAATTTATTAATATATTGGCGCAAACAAATAATTCATTATAATATTTTAGAGCAAAACTTATAAAACGTTTATTTAAGGCGAAGCTTAATGCCAAAGCACTATTTTGATTAATCTTTACAACGAATCGGTGTACATTATGAATACCAAAAAATATGCTGTAGATAAATTGAAGGTTTGCCTATCGTTTGAGTAGAATACAAATAAAAAAATAAATTACTCAGTAAGATATATAAATGCAAAATACTAAAAAAATATCAAATAAATAAAAACCATTTTTGTGCTTGAAATCGAACGTTTCTAGACTCCGTTTGTCAAGCGATTTTAATGTTTATTACTTACAATATAAGGTATACAAAGAATATACACATTATTGGTTGTGGCTTCCTCTTAGGTGAAAAAATAAATTAGCGCCAACTATAAAATAGCAAATTATGAATTCTTTTAAGCTTACCCTTAACTGCTGTGACCTTTCAAATGTCTTTTAAAAACTAAAAAAGTAATAACTGCTATACATACTAAATATAATAATTTATAAAATAATTTTTGCACAACACACAGCTCTAGTAATCTCTATCTTAGCAATGAAGGCAGCTAAAAAGCATAAAATAAGCAGTTTTGAGTATTATTTGAATTATTGTCTTCCCATGGTGTCACAATTCATCGTAATCAGCTGTTGCATAAACAAACAATAGGGTGCGGGAGGTAGGTGACAACATGTTAAATTATTTCTTGCAAGACTACTTTTTTGTTTGTAATTTAGTACAAACGAGTTGAACAATGTGACAAGGATCACGAACTGCCTATTATAAATGCAGGTACGTAACGAATAGACGCGTGTGCATAAAATTACTTATTTATCGTCCTTTAAATGTTTTCCATCTTTGCTTATCGGCAGATTTTAAAGATCGGCAGAAGATTTTAAATATTAGGAAATTTAGAAATGTAAAAATGAGGTTATGGTCAAAATATTCACACGCAACTAGAATCCCTTGAGAGAACAATTTATTTAGAATCTCTCCTCGGTGATGCGATCGTAACGCACTGCCTGAAATTTTCTAGATGGACTGCCTGAAATCTGTTTTGGCACATCTCCTTGCTACATTTATGTTTATAAATCGGAGGCTTAGGATAACGAGGACCACATTTTAATTACTTCTGATGTTTCTCAAATGTTTCTAGAGGGATCAAGATTAATAAAAACAGGACCGTACCATTAAAATATTTTATGTAAAACTGTTTGAATTTTATAAAACGTTCTTCAACTGTAAAATTAGCTGTAAGCTTCAGATGTTATTTTTCTAGTCGATGGATTTGTAACTTCCCGAGGGATTCGGACTTCTCTAGAAACATTGGAGATTTTAGTAATACGTTCAACATAAATAATTAAAATAAACCCCTCGGAAAGATCGATTTTCTAGACCTGCTAGGGCAAAGTCGACCATAGGTCCGGCCATTATGCCGGGTGCACGCAAATCTCGTTATGATTCAAACTTTATTTTAGAGATTTGATAGGGAAAATTCAACCGGAGGTCTGTCCAATACACCAGGGCCGCGCGTCGCATATTTTTGTGCACGGCTGCTTCAGTTACGTCGTTAAGCTTCTGGCTTTATTTTAGAGTATTGTCTTATCTTGTTTTAGCTTGGTTTCGGTAATACCACAATCATATTTACTAGTGACGCAAAGCTCTAACTCTGCTTATCAATTGGGCATACAGGTAGGCATATGACCACTCCAATCTTTATTTGCATTTATCTCAAAACTATGTTTTGTACATAGGCCCCTGTGATCCTAAACTCTCGAAATCGTCTTATGCATACGTTTCTTTTTTTTGTTATTGTTACAGCTGTTTCGGCTTTCAAGGCCATTTTCAAACTGTGGTTTAGCCACGTTTAGACGACTTAATAATATGATTCTATTTTACCCCCTCCCAAATTTTAAATGATTTATTACCGGTTAAACCAATTTACTGATAAAAATAATTGTGACAATAGATTTCATATTCTGTGGGGGTATTTTGAAGTCTGTTTTCCTTACATTAATGTTTTCTTAATTGTTCTTTTTAATTTATTTAAATGTGTTATATTGTTTAGGTTTTGTGAACATACTTAGAAGCGGGGAATAAATAATTTTTCTTACTTTATTAATTAATGTTATATTAGGGTCATTGGTTATTTTATTGATTTCTAATTGTTTAAGTAAATTTAATCTAAGAATTTAATCTTGACATGGAAAGATGAACAAATATTCCATGGTTATCTACATACAACCAGAAAACGTTTGAATTTCTCTAATTTCAATTTCTCATTTTCGATGGAGGACTTAGCTATTAGTTTAGGAATTGTTATACTTATTAGCTGGAATCCGACGCATTTGCCCACCCAGCTACTGACCGGTGATAGCTTTGATTCACTTGAAAGTGCTAAGTCCTTATCGGACGTCCTGGACTGTGTTCATCTCTAAAGAGAGATCTTTAAAGAAATGTTAGAAATATCCAATTTGATAATAAATAATTCATTCACGATTAATTTCAATATTCTTTTCATAAACCTCACAAAGGAGGCTCTAAGGAAAATAATTTCACTCAGGGCCTATGTCATCTTTGTGGATGCTGTGTGGAGGCTCTTTTTAAGGAAAGGAAGGATAGGAAGTACTGGGAAGGAAAAAGATATGAAGTGTGGGTAGGAATCTAGGGATAAGTGTGTCCAGTAGTGACGGACTTATGAATCCATCCCTCCCGCTGCGGTGCAAGACGATGGGTCAAGAGAGACCAGCTGGAGAGGTCAAAAGGCCTCCCCAAATCGGCCTCTCCCATCTCCGGAGATCCGGAGAGAACCTGAGATCTGAACAGACCTCACCCGATGAACCCAGGCACCCCTGCTAAGTCACCTAACTTAGCAAACCACTTAGGGTGACTTATGGCAGACGTGTTTGTTATCCAGTAAATGGTTTCCGAGGCGGCGGTACCCATACCTGCCTCCCAAATTACAAATTCTTACCTGTGACTAACATTTAAGTGAAAACCTATAGATATATGTATTGATTTCCATGCTCGTAATATTGTATAAACTACAACCAAATGTACTCATAATAACACATATAGATCCATAAGCACCACACCACCACAGATTGGCAAATCCATGTGGGTGTTGCAAGTTAACAAATCGCCTAATTACCTTTATTAATTAACTTAAAATCGGCTCGCTTTGCAGTTGCGGTAGGTAGGCACTGTAGGCAGGCACCGGGGCCCTTATGGCTCGGGTTATCGATCAGGGGACCGGACATTCGTCTTGCAAGGGGCCGACCGCGGGGCGATTAGTCACCCCGTATCGAACAGTTACTGTTTAACCCTCTAGTGCAGCGCTGGCGGGGGATTTTATGGAATTAAATATTGCTATTATATTACCTATTGTGTCCACTACGCATAGATCCATAGAGATCTTAGATATTATTTTCTACAACCTGTAAATGATATCTGCTAGAAAACATTAAAGTCTTACCTATAACTTCTGCTACTTTCTACCAGAGAACGAATAATGATACCTATTTATATACTTTTTAAATGACTGAATAACTTTTCTTTATAGACTAGTTTTAACTGTTAAGTATTATAAATACCATTGTACATGGTAAATCTAATCAAATTCACTACCTTTCCCACTGTGACAACCATAATGCAAACTGTTCATATAAGTGACCACTAGCACGTTTTCATCGAACTGCCATTTGCCTTTCGACATATTCAAAATCTTTCCGTCATGCATCAAAGCAGAAATAATTAGTTTTTCATTAATCTAACACGTATTTCTTTAATGTTGTGTTTCTACTATTATTTTTGTTATGTTTAAAACTGACTTTTTGTACCTACTTCAGTTTTACCTTATAGAATATAGCTCTGTGTGTATTGTTACGTTCATAAGTGCTCTATGGGCGCTCAATAAATAGAAGAAAAAATAAAATTTTCTTTAAATATTAATCAACCCTAGTAAAGTTTCCAAAAAGGTAGATATCATCTGTTTACTCTAGTTGGTAGACCACAAATCAGAATAAGAACGTTGCTTTAGGTAGATCTGAATAATCAGGTATTTTCCAAGCCTCCGCTCTGCAAATTTCTTCAACAATCAACATTCACGTCTCACTGTCTCCAGACGGTTGGGAGCATTCAGTTTTCTTGTGCAATACTCACATATAAGAATAATAAAACAATTGGCATAGTTTCACTGGATCCGGGCAGTTTGGTATGAGATATTAATCAATGTATGAACTACTTGGTCTATGGCGATATCACATAAAATAAACAGTGTTTAAATTTTTGAAGTGAAACTTCTTTACACGCGCTACTTTTATATCTACTTTTATCACATGCTACTTATAAATATGTCAAGAGACAGAAAAAAAGAGAGAATGAAATGAAAAGAGAGAGAGAAGAATACTAAAAGTTTCACTTCCGTCGTGCGTAGGCTTGCCACACACTGTATTTTTTTTTTAAATGGTACATTGTAGATATTACATAAATAAGTGAATTCAAAAGGTAAATCCCCTTTGAAGACGATTTCGATAGTATGCGTATTATAAATATCCCAATTATTTAAATGTCCAAAATTAGTCGAACAGAAAAGATTGTTTCGATTTTTGCACTGCAAGCTGGTCTCGTTTCAGCAGAATCAAAATAAGCCTTCAAATATGACTTATCATAAACCACTGCTCCAAGAGCGGGTACGGTATTAAAGATATTAACTAAAATAGGCTTTTGAGCAAAGAATAACTACAACAGAAACACAGCAACTTTATTGAAAGCAGATATAAATGAGGATACATTATTTATGATTGACGAAAGTGCATCCTTTATTTGGTATCATTCCAAATTTAAAAACGTTATTGAAAGCTGATATTATAAATTCAATTATTTCTGATATCCAATATTTCTTTTCGATACAGGAATCCGAATCCGTGAATAATTGACATTTATCATCCGAGTCTCATTCGATTTGTAAAAAAGCCAAAACAAAAGTCCGGAGATAAAATGCCAATGGTTTGGTCCTGCATAATAGCATCCCCGCGGAGTGGCCGGATTGGGAAGGCCGATGTGAAAAATTGAGAAATTCGACATGAACAATTATTTATACAAAACCTAAAGATAGGTATTGTACGTACCTACTACATTTTATATTATTAAAAGCACTCGAGAAATAAAGTTATTTATTTTATTTTTGGTGACTACAGGAAATTAATTTAATAAAATGGTGAGATTCAGATTTGTAAGATATTGTCATTTGTTTGAATCCTACCCGGTATAAAAGGGAAATGTTGACACAAGAGACACAACTGCTCCCAACCTTCTATGGCATCCCCAATTAGGGTATGTTGTGAGGCTGAAGGTAGTGGGGAGGAGGAAGGTGGGGAAGTTCCTGGCAATTCAGATCTGGTCACCAAACGCGGCTGCAGCCACTTCAAGCAACTTTTCAAAACTGGTGGTAAGATCACCAAGGCGATAATGAGAGTATCTTCCACTCTGGAAAGTGCCTGAAATACACCTTGTATTTTATTTTTACCATTTTATTTTAAATGATTTAATCAAATAATTACACGCGCACGCCTGGATTTAAACCCGCTATCTCTGCATTGCCATTCGAGAGCTTTACCACTCGACTATGGAGACCTACTTCGGTCATACAGAATTAAAAGACACCAGTCGCTATTGAATGAAGTTTTAATAGTCGTTAATTTTTATTGAGATGTTTGGTTACAGAGGTAAAATATGAAACCAAAAGAGTAAAGTTATTGATTTATATATACTAAATAACATATAAACTAGTTCCATAAACGGGAAGGTAGAGAGGAAGAAAAATTTCACCATTCCACTTCGGTACACGTTTATTGCTCTATCCAGATTCACATATCACCTCATGCACTTGACATGAACCGGCTTAATCATTTTATTGTTCATCTGATCCGCCTCAGACTTCTTCCTCCGTTCATCATCTCAAACAATCGAAGCTTTAATTTATTCGCTTTAAATAACACATTAAAAAAGCGCAATTTTGCTATGTATTTTTTTATGTTTTGTTCAAGATTTGATTCAGTCGAGTTTCCATCACATCTTACTGAGTGATCGAACAATGACTTATTCCAATAAGATTAATGTCTAAAATATCCGGAACAAAATAATAACCAGTTGTACCAATTCTTACCAAACCTTTACCATTAGTTTCGTATAATATTTCAATCCGCAGGTAAATTGACAGCAATCAATATTCAATGTAGTCGATGAGATGTGGCATTGTGTTCAAATTGAGTTATTCCGGTGAAATATTGGGAACATTATGTTTGTCATGTCGAGAGATCCATTTGGATACACGAGGAGAAGAATGGATCATTCAATTCTCTGATGGAACCCTCGGAATTATGATATATTCCCAAGAATAGGCACTTGTTGACTTACGTTTTACGTAATATCTATCTATCTATATATGTTTACGCACGTTGTATGGTTAGGTATACTTTCCATAGATTAAAATAAATTCCGTCCTTTCTCTGTATTTAACTTAATACTTGCCAAAAAGACAGAAATTGCCAATTCCTTTTCTACATATTTTAGCAAGCGATTAGACAAATGATAACACGGAGAAATACGATTTTTGCAATTTTTTTTAAGAATCTCTTCAAATTATTGGTAATCCGGTTAAAAATGGGATTGCATGCCGTCTCCTGAAAATTCGTATCAATTGGAACACGTGTGCATGCACCTGTGTTTGTCTAGATAATGTATAATGTTGAGATTATTTTGAATACGTGTTCCGATATCGTCACAATACATTGGAATCAGGAAACCTATTAATTAATTCGTTAAGGGCCTGCATTCCCGTTTTTAATCGAATTGCGAATAATTTTAAGATAATCCTTATAAATTAGCAATATTTATCCGTGCATAATTTGATGTTTTTTATAAAAACAACTAAAAAAAAATCGTATCAAAATATAATATATGATAGATTTGTAAACAATTTCTCAACCATTATAATGTAAGTAATTATTGTTTGTAACAATTGTTTATTACTTACACTTGTACAACAAATTATAACCATTTCATGTACCCAAGGTAAAAATACCCTTTGTGCGTATAAAAGGAGGAAGGATAAAAACAAAAAACTTATTTCTAAATAAAAAATAATAATTATTTTTATAAGCAATAATTATCAGCCTGAAACACTCATCCACATTGAAAAATCTCCTGATAAAAGATACATGACGCCAACGGGACTTGAACCCGTGTCCTTTCGATTTCCGGTCGACAGCTCTGACCACTGAGCTATGGCGGCTTATCTCTTATCCGCGAAATAATTCAATATTTACTAGTGTTTCATTCAACAATTACTGCTTATTACATTTTTTCACCTGAAAACAACCAACTTTATTTTATATGAGAAAGGCATTGTAAGTGCTATCTCTCTCACTAGATGGCGTCGAGACAAATTGTCTACATTTTTTTGGTGAAGATACTTGAACTTGTCAAATAATAAAAAATAATAAATTGACCATACCGATAGGATTTAATGTTAGCTAATATTATGTTACCTACCGATGTCGATTTTTGAACCATCATCTTTTGGGTTCAATGAACTTACCACTCTGCCAAGGAGTACTTTGGATGACTTCCAGTGGATTAATTTGCTGTTTTTAGTCATTTGACGGCCTACATGGTCGAGGGATAAGGCTCTTGATTAACAATCCGATGGTCGCGGGTTCTAATCCCGGCGTGCGCAAGTAAATTTTATTTGACGAATTTATGTCTAATTCACAATTTTATTAATTAAAAATAATATTTAGTTTACTTGTAGCACGTTCCAAAGTTGAATATATTCTTAGTATCGCCCTGGCTGTAAGATCACCATTCAGAATTGGAACATTGCTTGAAATGGCTTTAGCCGTGTTTGGTGACCAGATCTGAATAGCCAGGTTCCTCTCCTTCCTCTTTCCCATCTTCTTCGCATGCCCTAATTTGTTAAGCCATAGTCTCACTGGCTCCATACGGTTGGGAGCAGTTGGGACTCTTGTGTAGTATTCACATAAAAAAATTATATTCTACTGATTGTATTTAGTATTTTTTGCATAGGTCCTAGTGTACTAATTCATCGCATATTAAATAATTTGTAACAAAATTACGATTGGGAAGCCTCATGATTGAAGTAAGTTTTTAAAAAAATAACAATGTGGATTTGTTTAGCTCATCGCTGGGATAAAAACCCGCAACTTTCCGAGTCAAAACGACATGACCATTATTTTATTGAGACCTACAATGTACCTTCTTAGTTTGACATAATAGATGAAAACAGGTGATAGTAGCTTGTCATGAATCAATGCATCGTCCTTTCAAGGATCTCCCATATATCCGATTTGCAATAATTGAAAGTCCTGCCAAACCTGTCAGTTATCTATTACGATCCGATACAGCGCCGAGCATATTGCACGCATCTAGCCCACTGCCGCAAAGGTTTGAGCGCCACTGGTGTAAATTAATTAACCCTATAAATTAACAATAACCGAATCGTAGCGTCGCAACAGCTATTTAATCAATAGTAACAAATGTTCGGTTCACAACAATGGGCACACAAGATAAATCATAATTATTACATTGTCTGTATAACGTTTAGCATCACGTGATCAGTGGTGTACTGATTTATAGGCGGGCACTTGGGCAAGGGGTGGACGGGTCGTAGGGGGGCTGAAGGGGGGCCGATCCCGCAGGGATAACAGCAGGAAATCTGTTACACATCCCCCGCGTCAAGGAGCTGAACTCCTCGGGTACCGCACTGCATTACGGAATTAGGGAAATTGATTTTGACAAAGGTATTTTTATTTAAAGCGTGTTTATTAATAATATCAGAGCATAGCACAACTGTGGGCACCTATACTACATTGTAGGCAGACTAATGGGACCAAAGCGCAAGCCAAATACTAAGTTTGGTGATCGCGCTTTCGGAGCATCTGAGCCGAAGGCTTGGAATGAACTCCCCCTTGAACTAAGGTGCATAACAAGTTCAACAGAATTCAGGTCAACTCAATCTCTTAAGTGTGTGGCAACGATTAGTTTACAATACCTTAGTGTTTATTTATAAGTTCAAAAATAAAATGTGACCAGACTATATGTTAAAGAATGTAAGAATTAATAGTACAGTTCATTTATATCCTACGAGAAACTGCAACAATTTTAGGCTTCCAAATTTATCAGGAACACAAAACAATATTTTTTAAAAAGGTTTTAAAATGTTCAATGAACTCCCGGTAATTGTTAAGGAAGCTAAAAGTTGCAGTTTTTCGTGGATTATATCGCAATATTGTGAAGTCCAATTTTTAGTATGTAAATAATAAATAATATTATAGTAGTCCTAGAAAAGAATATATTAGATATAACATGTAAAATTTTATAACTAAATAAAGTATACTTTTAAAAAAAGGGTCTAAGCAAAAACTTACCTCTTTAAGCTCACATACCCTTTAATTTAATATACCTGCCTGAGAGTAGCATTCCTGTATTGCCTATAATACATCCTAATCACATTTTTCTTATTGGATTTACATTATTCGAAATCTGTCCAATACCGAGGGACGAATCACGTTTAGGAAGATGAATTCTGATCAAAACCATGTATTGTAGTACCGCTCAGAATAAAATTTGTATTTCCTTTCCTAAACACGCTCATTAAAAAAAATAAATACATATCATTCAAATAAATGCCGGAAAATCCAATTATATCCAGTGCATGCGAACCGTATCTAAATTACTCTAATGAACAATAAACAGTGTTAATCTCAAGTGGCCTACCAGGTAAGTATGGTACTATATATTATCTGCCTGTACAAAATATAAATAAATAAGAATAATAAAATACGTACATTTGTAGAAATGTATTATATATTTGTACAGCGCTCTTGAGTTGATTTTGCACAAAAACGGCGCTATATAAATCATCCCAATTTTATTATTATTAATAATAGTGTTCGCGCTTAGAAGCTGCAGATACGTATTTATATAAGCTCCCAGATTTTAATTCTATAAGGGTATTTCTTATACTAGTGTTCTTTTTATACTAGGGTAAGGCGCATTGTGGGAATAATTTTAAGAACATGACCACAATACTAAATTAATATTTTTAAGTTTGTTATAATAAAGCGCACTTGAAGTGAAATAACACTAAACTGCGCTATATAAATGCCGTGTTATTATTATAATATATATTTACAGTTATGAATAAATAGGTATTTGTACCTGAATTTAATTAATAATTAATGGTTTCTAATATTTCAAAAGCTAAGTACTTAGAAGATAAAAAAATATGAAAGACAGCTTATTTAGAACAATTTATTTGAATACTCATTTAGTCGTGTGTACAAGATCGTCAGGAATGACCATGGGAATGACAGAACGACATTAAAATTATAATATATACCTACATTTATTAATTGCTTCTGTTATTCTAAACCATGTTATTTCAATAAGGAGCTTGTAGATTATATTATACTGCATTTTGAATTGCAGTTAACTAACTAAATACCTTCTAAATATCTATATTTACATAGGTACATTATAATGTTTTTTTTTTTTTTGTATTAGGCAATTCACAATGTTAACGAGGAACTTATTAATAGCGCCAAAACAAAGGTGTGATGTTCGTTGGTACCATAGACAAAATATTTATTATAAAACATTGAAATTACTAGAATTTTAATAATAACAAAACAACAGAAAAGTAGTCACGCTGTGCTGCAAAAAGTTAGAATGTCTGCAAGTTGTACCATTTTTCTTTTATTTAATAAACATAACAAATAATCATTTTATTGGTAAATTTTGCCAAATTTAATTTCACCACAATGTCAATCTGTAATGATCTAGTCTCTTCTTTAGTAGCTGCTAGCAGTTTCCTTTATCATTTTTCCAGTATTTATGTCCCCTGGATGATAATTTTTTTTCAGTTTCTCTGTCTTGCCTTTATTTGTTAATTAAGATTTTACCTAGCACTTCATGCTTTCTTAAATGCGTTACCTTCACGACCACCGGTTCTGATAGAGGAAAAGTGTGGTTTCATCAAATCACTTGGAGTGTTTAGCCGCTGTCTTTGACTGTAATGCAAAAATATATCATAGGAAGTTATTAAGTCCGATAACCATTATAATAATGGTAGTTATGACAACTAAACGTTATTCGATTTAAATGCACAATTATTACAGCTGTAGAACAAAGGAGTCTGAGGCACGGTGTGTAAAGTTTAATAAGCGGAAGTTTAAATCAAATAATAATAAAAATTAAAACCAATTGACGGGAGGATTAGATATCCAGCCGCCTTGTTTAATAATCACTCTAATAAGGGAACGCGACAGTCTGGCTTCTGATTTGGAATGGTCCATGTGTATTTTGATTACAATATTTTAAATTAAATATACGCATACCGCCGATAGGTCTGTTGTAACCATTTTTATGTCATAAATGGCTCTTACATCAGAAAAATAGTAACATCGGAACTCTCAGCGGCCGAGATCAACATTATATAATGTTGAATATTTTAATTTTTTTTAATTTAAATTGGACAGCTTCTCATTGGCCACTCCTTACGATTATACTGCTTATTCACGGACAAAACTTATCATCATGAAATACTGTTAATTTATTATAAATCTAGTCATACTATTCGTTTCCTATTAAAAACAGGACTGCAGGCCTAAAACGAATTTGAATTTGACCGGTCAGTGGCTGAGTTGGCATCGCGTTTGAGTCCCCCCCAGGTATAGTGTGTTCGATTCCTCGGCTGGCTAAGTACTCCATACCAACACAAGCAACATTTACCGCTTACTGTGATGGTAGTAGGAGATTTTCAAATATTATCAGGTTATTCGTAACCTGTATTTCTTTTTAACACGTCATAAAAATAATGATATTGATATTGAGACGAAGATAAGAGCACGCGCTTTCGATATATTCTAAATGACTATATTTTATCAGGAAGTTGGCATTCTGTCACTTTTTTAACAGGATAATTTTACTCCGTTTTCCATTGATTAACTATACCTTTCACTCATTCTTTACTATGGTGGACATGTACTTCAGATAAATAATATTATGTAACTGTATCATTATTTGTATTATTTTGTACTTTACAGATTTATGAAATGTGATTATTTAGGTACCTAAAAATTCAGAAGAGCTGCAATAACAAGGTATATTTGCTGTCCTCTTGAAGAGGTATTGTATATTATTCTCCACTAGATAATGTTTTTCCACTTTCATTTAGAAAATTTCTACAGGAAGGTAAACATATATATAATACATGCATATTATATTTATAGAAATTAGAGAAAATACGAGAAACGTTAGGTTACAAGTAACATTCTAAAATACGAGCAACGTTAGGTTACAAGTAACATTCTAAAATGCATAATTTTCAGTACCTATATATTATAACGAATGTACACGTAGTGTATATTAAAAGTTAATTAAAATTCTCTCATATATTTCCTAACCTTTCTTGGTTTTGGTTAAGTTGTAAACTATTTTACATTTATTCACTGCAATAAACATTCAATTGTTACTGTGTTTTAACAACGATTTCATTGATTCGAGTTAAAGTTAACCTGTGTTTAAAATAGCAGGTAAAACTTTTTCGATTTTTCTCTTTTAGTTATATTAATCCAAAATGGTACATTACAAAATTACATTTTATCATATTTTCTTTGTACTTGTAATTTGGTTTAACACAGTAAATTAGTGTGAGTCCAATTATCTTTAAACCTAACAAAATAGGTATATTTAATAAGCATATTCTTTAAACATTTAAAAAAAGATTTATTTTTCGTTCATAAATTACCCATAGCACACACCAATTTTAAAATGTTATCACACGTGTGCCCACAGAGTTAGAATTGATAGACACCATCCAACACTCCTAAACACTGATCTCCTACCAGCTATTAACAACTTAGCCGCCGGTCTCATCCCGAGGAAGTGTCAATTAAAGAACTTTATGTCATTAGGCACTTCTTCGTGTATTCAATGTGTAGTTTACTGTTAGCTACTGGATACTAGTTATCAGTTACTACTAACTAGGAACTAACCGGTGATTGTTACCACTTGCGTCAGAGATAAAAGTAAACCGTTGATTAAAAGAAACGCATACGGTTACTTTTCCTTCCAAATATTTGATGAAAGGTCAGGCAAACGAAAATATAACTAATGATTTTGTTGACAATGTTTGTAATATTTTCAGAAATATGAATGCAGGGTTTGAACCAGAGGAGATGACTCAAAGCATGTATCTACAAAGGGCAAAAATTGCTGATATAGAAAGGATTTTTAAGCACCTTAAAATACTTTGTTCTTCTCCTGGAATTGAGAATATCAGAAAGAGTGATATTAAAAAAAAACACACAAATTAACATTTGGTCTAATTTACTTTTATTTTTTTTAAAGAAAGACAAACATTCCCGGGTTACGAATAACCTGACAATATTTGAAAATCTCCTACTACCACCACAGTAAGCAATTATAACCCATTTTGAAAATAGAATCTTATTTGAAGCAAAAAATCCAGATGGCTTAAAATGTAGTATTATAAGACCCATTTAAAAAAGGAGGTAATCATACTTTATTGGGTGGATTGCAGATCGATTAGTATTTTGCCATCACTCGAAAAATTTGCTGAAAAATACATACACTGTCATCTAAGATGAAACTATCTGCCGAACTGAATCAGATGTTGGGAAGAAGGTTTATTTTCTCTTCCAAGATTTGCATTCACTCGTTGACGGAAAAAAAAATCGATATTCTACTAGATGTATCATTGAAGAAGATTAAATAAAACAAGACACAGACAAATATGAAAATAACAGTCACAAATAAAAATTGAACCCACGATCTCTTAAATATGATTAATAGGTCCCAATGGTCGAGTCGTTTAAGACGCCTGCACCGGTAAGGCAAGAGCTGGGTTCAATTCCTAGTTGTGACCGTTATCTCTTTTATTTTTTTGTGCCTTGTTTTGTTTCATGTTTCGTTAAGCTTTATTAGTATTATCCCCTTCTTCAATCCTATATTACATTGATTGGTATAACGTTAAAAAATAAGTAAAAAACACAAAGCTGTTCCTCAAATAGATGTACTTAAAAATATATGTATACTTGTAATACACATAATTTATTTATTGATATATTGTCATATTTATGCGTTATTATTTATTTTGCTATAGTTTATTGTTACATTGCTATCTGTTTACCTTATTATTTGGTTTATGTCCTCTAACGTTTTTATTACATTCACATTACACACTTAGGACGGGTTGTTTCGGAGAATTTGAACAATTCATCAAATTTCAACGTTCAATTCCGGGTTCTGTGAAAGACTTATTCAAGTTCTGTTTTTGTATCATTGTAGGCTAGTTGCTTGACAAAACTGAAATAAAAACAGAACTTGAAAAAATCTTTCACAGAACTTGAAAATGAACGTTGAAATTTGATGAATTGTTCAGATTCTCCGAAACAACCCGTCCTTAAATTAAAATTTTAATGACACTTCTCCCCATCCCAAACAATAATTGATCACAATAATTTAATTTCTCAATACAATTTATTGATATATTGTCATATTTATGCCTTATTTTATTTATTTTGCTATAGTTTATTGTTACATTGTGATCTGTTTACCTTATTATTTGGTTTATATCTTATAAAGTTATTATGACATTCATGTTAAACACTTAATATAAAATTTTAATGAAACATCTCCCCATCTCAAACACAATAATTAAATTTCTCATCTGAGATGGGTAGTATTGTTTAAATCAAAAAGCAGCTCGTAACCATTGTATGATGTTCCAAATAAATAAATAGCATATATATTAAAAAAAAAAAAAAAAAAAAAAAACAAATAAAATTATGCAAATGCATAACAAAATATGTGTTATAATATTTTGTCATCAAATGCATCCCTCATGCCACTTTCAAATTCAATATATGCGAATGACAACGTACAAGAAAACTTTAATAATCAGAATCAATCCTCGTTGCCTACATAATATGTATATTTTTTTACTGGAGTCACTTTTTTTACTTTAGACTTTATTCTCAGAATCTTCATTAGTCAAGATGTAACTGTATTGTCTTATTTCTGATATCACGCCATTCTCATTTATCAATATTTTATTTATTATTTAATTGTTTCGGGCGTTATTGCCGTGCGTTTTTTACCATTCTTAACAATGCCCTTTTTGATATTCCCACTCTTGGTTTTAATGCTTTTATGACCGCTAATGATCGAACGAGAGTAAAAAATCCATCAAAGGGACCATCCTCATTCACAGACGCTCATGAACCTCGGATTAACGCCGGATTAAAAAAATATATACCACAATACTACGGTTTTATATTTGTGATATTTTGTCTGTGAATAAGGACGCATCTTCGGATCAATAATGACCCAATCACGTGACAGATGTAATTTGTGAAATAATGCGAGATGATTTTTCTGAGAATTTTAGTTCATTTTACTCTCCTGATGATCATCGACCTTCCATTACCTATGTTGGACATCACGCTATATCTCCGCGATGGTAGGCAGTGATGATGCAGGGTCCATTCTCTCGTTTCTGGCCAAGTATCCAAGTAATGATGACGGTAATCAAAGTTTTTTAAAAAGACATTGATTGGCTTGGGGTGAGAAGAGGTGCCGATTTGTAGTATTCTATCTACTTTGTTGGTGGCAATTTTAAGCCCCAATCAGACGGGTCTAAAAGATTTCGTGTGATAGATTTTCAAACCAGAACTCAGATGATGCGTTTTTTGCAACATTCTTGCTCTTAGTTTAACAGTTTAGTATGTACGACACTTGAGTTCGTACAAAGAAAAGCCTTTTGAAGAAGAGTTCTTCGATTAGTATCATCATCGGCTATTGGGAGACTGATGGAACCTTGGCGTAAACCAAATACTAAGTTTGGAAATCTTTCGGAGTATCAGGGCCTAAAGCTTGGAATAACTGATCCTTCCGGAACTAGGTAGCATAACAAGCCTAAACAGTCCAAACTAAAAACTTACCTTATCTGACTTGAACATTCTTCAATTCAGGATAACTACCAAATACTAATCGAGTACAAGGCGAAAACGATAACGATAATGCGAATACCATTCTTGTATTGCCTTACACACAGACAAAACTTACTGAGCTAAAATATTGCTAAGTTATTAAAATATGGTCCAATTATTCGTATTCTTATTAAGGATTGCAGGCCTTCAACGAATGTATTGACAGTTTTCCTAACAAAGTATAAGTAAAACGCGAATGTGTTATGAGGACAGCGACACACGTGTTGGTAAAAATTCTAATATTATAGTATTTCGTCATAATATTTAGCAGAAAAATGACACCTTCATGAACACGTGTTCCGGTATACTTTGAATGATCTGATATTTTATCTGGAAATGGATTGCAATTACGTTTTTAACAGGATTTCAATAAATTAGCCATACTCGCTTTTCTCCATGCAATATTCGAAGTCCTTACACTATTTTAAAAAAAATTATATTTGTATTTCTTACAATTAATGTACATTTTTTACATGTTATTCAGTGTTATTTAGGAAAATAAAAATAACCCTTCCTCACTTAAAGAGAAAGGCTCTTGACTGTGGTGAGGGAATTCAAGCCCAAATATATAAAATCTTGTAAGTAATTAATAAATTATTGTTAACATTATCAAAGAGATAAGCAAGGAAAACTTTTGTTGCTTATAAGGGGCGAATCAAAATTTAATTTTTTTAAATGTGATTCTATTTTTTTATGCAACAAATACAAAAAATATCATGTCTTTCCAATGTTTGTTCATAAATAATTTTGTATTATTTATCTATGAACTGGTGTATGCAATCTGTAAGCCATAAGTTGTTATAATGGATTATACATCGTTGGTAATAAAACTATTAAGATGAGCATTGTAAAAAATAAATATTTTTACAATGTCGTTGAGATGACTTTTCACAAAAACGGCGCTATACAAATCATTAAAATATTATTATTATTTAATACAAAATACAAATGCCACATTCAAAATAACAGTTAGGTCATACATCACATTAAACGGCGCCTAAATATACTCATGTTTTTTTTTATTGAACTGTCAATTATTATGATTAGATTCGTTATCGACAGAGTGAGGAATTTGTGATTCAACAGAACGTAAGTGGCGAATAAGGACTTCTTGCAGGGTTGACACAAATAATATATTAAATTATTGAAGACAATATTAGCAATTCCTAAACGAATATTTGAAACAGAAAAATGAGAAAATGATACGGTCACATCTAGGACTCGACCCTATCTCCTTCGGTCATTTAACTGTATCATACTTCGAATAAGAACTAACGACATTGCCTTCAGTTTTCTCACCGCACATTTTGTCCTGGTTTGTCCTTTGTCACATCTGGTCCTGGGCTCAAGTCCTAGATGTGACCGTATCTTTTTCTGATTTTTCTGTTTCAAAATTCGTTTGAGAATTGCTAATATTGTCTTCAATAATTTAATATTACAATTTGAGGTTTCACTCATTAAGTTATTCTAAAAATAAAATAATATATTCAATAATTTATTATAATTATATGCTTATTGTAATTTTTTTACTTTAGCTCTACAAAGGAGGCCTTGAGGGGAATAATTTCCTTCAGGGCATATGCTATCTTTGGGAATGCTGTGTGGAGGGTATTCTTCTGTGAGGCTAGGAGTAACGGACGCATGAACGTCTCGGCAAGAGAGGTCCAAATATATCTCAACCAGCTCACTCTATTCGGCCCGCCCGCGCCACCCAGTAGATGGGCAGATGCACTCGTCGCCAAGACCTAGTCAAACATGAACACGGGCACCACTTTTAGAATTATTGAAAAATACCTGTTTATAAACATGGTTGTTATCAATAATGTTAATATGTTTTCAATCGTGCTGAATCGAATGAAACCACTCCCATGTCGATAGTATTAATATTTGTTAAGGCAAGACAGGTTTTTAGTAAAGAAACATGAAAATAACAAGGATTCACCTCTTCCGAGGAGCGTTCTATCACATTATTTTGGGCTGACCATTCAGATTTTAATTTCCACTGTAAGACGAATGTATGACCAAAGTTTCAAAAAAGCACGATTTTCGTCATTTATTTTGTGAATTTTGAGACTATTTCACCAGTACTCTCAAGACATTTAAGACTACACGACTTGAATACGTAGATTGTGATTTCCTAAGTTTAAGCACTTGGTTCTATGAAATTATGTATTTTATAATGATTTTGTTTGACTGCACAATGCCCATTTTTTTCGAAAACCCTATCCACTTGCACGAGTTGATGATCATAAGTTCACGAACTATTTTCAAACGCCTTTGCATTTACCTCACGAAAGCAATTATTTCAATGGACCCAACACCGTGGCAATATATTATGGACACAACCCTGTCCGATCAAGGACTCAATGACTTTTATAAGGATGAAATATTATTTCTGATTGTCACCGTTGGTGATTGGTTCACAGTCCGAGGATTCTCCTGAACGGTTTGCTGTATTGTGTGATTGTCACTCAATCAACTTACGGTGAGATATGGATTTAATGTTATTATTTGAAATCAGGAGTGCTTTGATAATTATTGTTTATTTTTTAAAATATATATATAAGTACAGCGTTCGATTCTTATCGATGCATCTTGAGACCTAAAATGTTGGTAGGAGGTTTGTATTAAATCATTAATTCGTTTGGGTGTTCTAAGATCAAAATAACATGTCAAAATCAAACATGGATATAAAATATCTTTTTATTTTGATTTATACAGGTACGAGATGAAAAATTTATAAATGTTATTAGACAGTAAAATGTCGGATGTGATGTTGGTACATCTCCATCTATTCTCTATTATACTATAAACAAAAATGTAATTGTTCGTTTGTTCAAAATATTAAATCTCCGAAAGTTCTTCACCGATGCCTTTGAAATTTTGACACAACGTCGCATTCGAATACGCATGTGTTTTTAAATACCTATATTATTATTTATTTATTTTTATTATTTTTTTTTTTTATTATCAATATAAAGTTTTTTTACAGGTTTTTTTTCGATGTCTGTCTCACTAGGATAAACCTGTGTCGAGACAGACGTATTTGATACATGAATTAATGTTTACATATTTTTTGATACATAAAATATTTCATTACATTCAATGACATTGTAAAAAAGATAAAAAATAATAATTAATAATAATAAATGATAAATTTGTTAATCAGCATCTAGTTGGAGTACATACTTATGTAGGGATTTTTATAAAATTTTTGATCATGGATCTGTCTTGGCTGATGATCCAAGACTTGATGTCTGTTTTATATTTTAAAAAAAATTCGTTCAGTCTAATGGCTAGTGGGAGAGCATTATATAGCCTTGTTGCAAAGTATCTAAAATTTCTCTGGCCAAAAGTTGTTTTAGCGAAAGGGATTTGTAAGAAATTATGTCCTTTGGTTCTAGTATCACGAGCAGTTTGGATATTGTCAAAAGTAGTTTTGTGTTTGAAGAGGTATGTTAGTATGTTTTTGGCATAAAGTTGCCTAATGTCCATAACACAGATTTTCCTAAAGATTTCATCCGAACTGCTTGTGATTGGTAGTTTGAGGATAATCTTTATTATAAGTTTCTGAGCTTTAGATATTGGATCAATGGCGGCAGCGTTTGCTCCTCCCCATGCTATGATACCATATTCTATTAAAGATTGACAAAGTGCATAGTAGATTGTTTTGAGCTGGCTTAGGTTGAGAAAGTTGCGAGTTTGTCTAAAAAAGTAAATGAATTTTCTAAGTTTGTTTGCTGTAGTGGTAATATGTTGTTTCCACTTTAAATTGCTGTCAAAAATAATACCTAAGTATTTAATTTTAGTTACCTGTTCTAAATAAGGGCAATCACATATTATCGTATTTGTCAGGTTGCAAGCACATATTTTAATTTGATTTTCTGGGTTTCTTAAGGAAGGATTAATACTAAATTCAATGTATTTAGTTTTGGTCACATTCATTGTTAGTGTATTATTGTTTAACCATCTTTTAACCACAGTTATGCCCTTGTTAGCTTTTATGTATACATCATTCCAATTGCTTGATTTGAATAGGAGAATCGTATCATCAGCGAAACTTACAATTTTGGCATCTATTTGAAGATTACATAATTCATTTATGTATATTAAGAACAGGGTAGGACCTAAAACACTTCCTTGAGGCACGCCGTAGCTAATTGGTAATTGATTGCTATTGCAGTTGTTGATTTTCACACTTTGCTTTCGGTTTGACAGGAAATCGCTAATAATAGTAAGTTCATCACCATTTATACCAATATTAGATAGTTTTTGTAAAAGTTTAGAGTGAGAGATAGTATCGAATGCTTTGCACAGGTCTAAGAATATTGATATGCATTTTGATCCCTTGTCTAAGTTTTCATTTAGAAAATCGGTAACTGTTGCCAGGGCTTCGGAGGTGCCTTTATTTTTCCTGAATCCAAACTGGTTGAGTGATAGTATGTTATTTTGTTCAAGGTATTCGATTAGTTGATTATTAATAGTTTTTTCAAAGACTTTAGATAGTGAATTTAGTAATGTAATTGGACGATAGTTAGTTATGTCCGCTCTAGAGCCTCCTTTATGTATTGGGATTATGATTCCGTGTTTTAGTTTGTCAGGGAATCGGCCTTTTAGGATGCTTAGGTTAATAAGATATGTTAAGGGAGTGGTTATTTCTGATACAAGTTTTTTTAAGGCAATATTTGATATATCGTCCAAGCCAGTTGAAGACGAGTTTTTTAATGAGTTTATGATCAATCTAGTATTTTCATTTGAAATTTGTTTTAGACTAAAATGCAAGTTGTTGGGCAAATTTGTATTACAGCTTAGTGAACTGGAGTTGGTATGGTTTACATCGATATTTTTTGCGAGTTGTTCACCTATTTTTGAGAAGTATTTATTTGCATGATTAACAATAATATCGGGATTACTAGAAAAACTAAATATTTTATCATTTACTTTTAGTTGTTTTAAGTCATTCGTAGGATTAGGTTGAGAGTGGGTGGCTTCTTTAAGTGTTTTCCAAAGTTTTTTAGGATCATTATTACAGTTTTCTATTTTCTGTTTGTAATATATCTCTTTAGCCTTTCTTATTATTTGGGTACAAATGTTTCTATATCTTTTATAAAAGTTTCGAAGTTGTATATCATAAGGATTGTTAATAACGTTTTTGTGGAGTTTGTTACGTTTACGGATAGATTTAATAATAGTGTGGTTAATCCATGGCTTAATTGGTAAAATATTATTTGGTATATGTTTTATAATTATGTTTGTATGTTCGTTAATGGTAGTCTGTAAGTGATTGATAAAGTACGTGCAGGCGTCTTCTGGATTTATGATGTTAAGTAATTCTGACCACGATTTACTCATCAGAGATTGACGAACACAATCATAATTGATTTGAATGATTTTTTTCTTGTTTGTTGTGTTTTTATGTTTGTCTTTTCTGTTGCATGTTTGTATGGAAAGAATAGTGGTGTAGTGGTCGGTAAGTGTAGATTCATATACAATAGATATTACTGGGCAGTTGGATTTGACCATGATGTGGTCAATGCATGAAATGGAGTCTAATGTAGCACGTGTAGGAGTGTTTATGGTGCTTTGGAATCCATGGTATGTGAGCGTATTTAAGTATTCTTGGCACTGAGAATGTTCGTTTGTGGGCAGAATATTTATGTTGAGGTCACCAGCAATAATACAATTTTTAATATTACATAATTCAGTTAAACAGTTATTAATTGATTTTAGGAATGGTGAAATATTATAAGAGGATGGAGAACGGTATATTGCTAAGATACATGTGTCATTATTGAGAGTTATTTGCAAACAGTTTGCACCGCTAACTTGGATTTCCTTGACAGATAAACCAATCAGGTCAGTTCTGGTATAGACAACAACTCCATCATTTTGTTTAGTATGTATTGAAGTGCTGTAATGATCATACCCTTTCAAGATTTTAGGAGCATAATTTTTTGGTATCCAGCATTCAGTAAGAATAATTATATGAAAAGAAGTTCCAATATTATCAAGTTGTAGCAAGAATTCGTCAAAATTCTTGGAAATTAATCTAATATTTTGCTGTAAGATTTGAAGAGAGGATGAGTGTGTTTGTAGTACATTTTTACAGAATTTAGTTTAATTTAATTTATGTAGATAATAATAATAAGAACAATTGGATAACATACAGCGTATAGCGCCGATTTTTTAAAAAATTACCGCAAGGTCGCTGAAATGAGATGACAGGTAAAAAATATGCTTTTTTTAACAGAGCCTGTTGGATGTAAAAGCAACACGTTTCACAACATTGTTTCCCTATCTGCACAGACAGACTGAGACACAGTATCGCGTGGCGGGGTACAACTAGTACTTAAATAAAGTCACAAGTCTGTTTGTTTGTGCGCTTAGTTCTTCTAAACTACGCAACGGATTTTGGTAGGATTTTCACTATCATTTAGAGAATTTTTTCCGGAAGGTTAACATATATAATACACGCAAATTATATTTATAGAAATTAGAGAAAATACGAACAACGCTGGGTACATATCAATTAGTAACATTTTAAAATACATAATTTGTTTTCAGTTCCTATATATTATAATGAATTAATGCCGCCGTTCTTATGATAGTTGGCAGTATAATGGTTACCATAGTTGTCTTCCAAACAGTTGACCCAAAATCTCCTAAGTAGATCACAGGTTTGAAAACTGGTGAATCTACATTATTTGCAGTCGATTTTGTTGTGAAAATTTTTTTATGTGTATGCGCTTATACCTACACAATAATTTTTGTTGTCGGTGATGTAATATATTCTGCGTAAAGCGTGAATTTGTAAATTTCACAATTGGAACTCGTTAATCTGTGAGAAATAGTTAGGATGCAGGCGAATTCTCCAATTAATGTTTTTGAATGTATTGTTTATTACTGTCTATATCTGTGTTTTCTCCAATAAAACCAACTTATTGTAACTTATTATTTCAGACAAACGATAAAGAATGTATCAAAACATATTTATTTATTAAATTTATTCAAAATATCTATTTATTTTGTTCAAACGGTTGAAAGATGCTTTGATTTAGTAAATAATAACAATACGCGACGCATAATATTTACATCGCGAAAAAAAAGGGAATATGTATGTTTATCTAGTTACAGAAATGTAAAAACAAGATGCCTGAATTCAATAACGGATAAATACAGGGTAGATTAAATGTAATATTAAAAAAATATATGCTTATGTAATGATTCTGTAAATATTATAAATTGGGTTGACTGGGGTCTTGAAAACATCTAATACTTTTGAAAGTCGGCTGATATTCATGGAACTGCACGAAAAACTGTTTTATTACTTCTACATTATTTTTTCACATGTAGCAAACACCTTGTGTTTAATAGATAATTATAATAATTAAAATAAAATAATTTCGTTTGAATACCACTTATATATTTCTAACCAACCGGTTTCATTTCAACACAAACCTTCATCAGGGTTTATAAAAACATACTAAGTATTTTTATTTTTTTTATTATATATTACACACTTTACAAATATAAGGCAAAAAAGTCCCGATAAACTGCTTTTTAGCAGTTTGTCTAACGGGTTCATTACATTATAAATCTTATTATAGTGAGTTTACAGTTACAGTTTTACAAGTATATGTTATAAAACAAAAAAAAAAATTAACAGAAATATAGCAAAACAAAAATTATGAAAAACATAAATAACAGTTTTAAATGTCTTTCGAATTGTAAGCTAATACAAATTAATTCTTTCAGTAAGCCAAGTCTTTAGTAAGTTCACCAATTGTTTGTGTTGGGCACAGTTTTTAATTTCAGCAGGTAAAATATTAAAACAACTGGGAATCATATAGTTTAACGTTCTTTGTCCTTATTTATTTGTATGCTTTGGTACAATAAGTCCTTCATTAAAGTTAAAACGAGTATTATGATTGTGTGTACTAAATTAATTACAGAGGTGTATGAGTACTTATAGTACCTATACACCTCTGTAATTAATTGAGTATGTTTTTATAAACCCTGATGAATTTTCGGGTTGAACTGAAACCGGTTGGTTAGAAATATATATAATAAAGTGGTATTCAAACAAAGTTATTTTATTATAATTATTATAACTTCTACGTTAACCTGAATATCCACCATACACGAATTAAAACAATCAAAATGTGTTTACAAAGAATCAACGACCTTTATACTACTTTGAAAACTCAAACATTGTCATTTTCGCGACGCCAAAATTTTGACATTCACAGACAGATTATTTTGTTAGCCATCATAGAGATAATCAAGAGATGAAAATTAGAAGCAGTCACGCTTTTATTTATTATTGATTTTATTTATTTATACTGGGTTTTTACAGACGATATTCACGTGAAAAAAATCCATTTATAAAGTTCAGTCAATACACGAATAGGTAGGTACAACGATAACAAAAATCTGCTCAGAAATTTTGACTACTGCATAGTATTCAAAGCATACAAGTTAAAATCGCATCCGTAAAAAATCCTGCATGGATGGTATTAAAGCTTGCACACGTGAATGAAAAACAGTCAACTGTGGTTTTCAAAATGATTGTAAAATGGGAAATAAACAGAAGAACACACTAAAAAAAGCAAGAACAACCGCGATGTAAAATACAGTTAATTAACAAAGTGTTACTGCCGGCTTTCTCAGAAATAATTTAACAATTACGCCACTGAGGTGGTGATAGTAATATCACATAAGCTTCTGGCTCCTAATCATGGTATTGACAGTCGAATAGTCAGAGGCGTACCCCGGGAGCTAGTTTTGATTTTTATTAACACAAAAAAACCGTGAGAAGGTCGAGAAACTCCAATATCTAATAACTTTCTTAACTTTGTAAATATATGGAAAGTAATATGAAAAAAATTCAAATAGTGAGATCTAACGTAATGCAATTATATTCATTTTTTTAAAAGGTGCTTTCAATTCGCAACGTCATTTCCACAATGAATTAGGAGCTTTGAAAGATATAAAATTGTAAAAAATAGACAAAACGCTTTATGTTTGCTAGTAGGGGAGGGTGGGGCGTGTTGAGACGGGGGCGTGTTGAGACATCGCGTTTAAAATTCCCGCTAGTTGACTTAGCTGCGCGCGCATCGCGCCGTTTCGTGTGAACCCCGTACCGCCAGTTTCTGTCAAAACGGTGGTGCCGTGTGGTCGATAGAATTAAAGTTATACGACAAAGTAAGATTTTAAAGTGCGAAACGAACTTTTCCAAGAAATTTTCGAAGTCGTCTGCCAACCTTCTAACACTCGGTAAGTCGTTATATGTTTTTTTATCCACAAACTGTATCTTTTGACTGTGTTATTAGTTATAAATGAAATGCGTACGTCAAGTATGTTTACTTGCATGGCCATTTTTATGTAAAATCGTCGGGTGGGGCGAGTTGTTACATCAAGGCGGGGGCGAGTTGAGGCAGACATAACTCGCCGCTAGAATTTAGTTTTTTTTACGTTTATATAAAATATGCATTAATACAATATGTGTTAAGTAAACAGGCGTATTTTTTTAACATATTATGATTGTATATATGTACCATTATTACCTAGATACATTTCCTTTTTGTGCCTATTTGTAATTTATTTTTTTTCAGTCTTGCAAAATGGTCCGAAAATATAAAAAAAAGACGAATAGAGGGGAAAATAAGAAGAAATTTAGAAGGCCTCAGCACGGGCAAGCCACCCAGTGAGGCCTACATTACTGAAAACCTTGAATTGTAAAAAAATATTGTACCTAATAAAAATAAAAAAATTCCAGAAAACGTTTATGAACAAGCTGCAGCTGAAATCATTACTACAAACGTGTTACTTCGAAAAGCTGCAGTCTCTTTTGGAATTAATCATATGACACTAAAGCGGTTCATAGAAAGGAAAAAAGCTAGTCCTCTTACAAATTGTAAGGTGGGATTTTCCAATCCTGGTCAAGTTTTTACTCATGCACAGGAAAAAGAACTTGCAGATTACATCGCAAAATGCAGCAAAATTTATTATGGGCTTAATACAACTGATGCAAAAGGGCTTGCGTATGAGTATAAGTTCCAAAATGTAACGAAAATTCCGGAAAATTGGAAGAAAACTCAAAGCGCTACAAAAGATTGGTTAATCAGCTTTATGAAAAGGAATGCGAATTTGTCTATCCGTGCACCAGAAGCCACGAGTTTGAGTCATGCCACTAGCTTTAATAAGCACAATGTGGGTTTGTTTTATGATAACCTATCTAATATTCTTGATAGTTTTAAGTTTGAATGCCAAGATATTTGGAATCTTGACGAAACAGGTGTAACGACAGTGCAGTAGCCAACAAAAATATTAGCTGTGAAAGGGGCACGGCAAGTTGGAGCAGTAACATCAGCAGAAAGAGGCACGCTCATTACGATGCTGATTGCAGTTAGTGCTAGTGGAAATTCTGTTCCACCACTCTTAGTATTTCCACAAAAGTATTTTAAAAATCAGTTCATTACTGATGGACCACCTGGATTTATTGGAGCTGCTCATCCAAGTGGTTGGATAACAGAGGAGAGCTTTTTACTTTTCATCCAGCACTTTACAAAGCAAATTCGATGTACCAAAGAAAAGCCCGTTTTGCTACTTCTTGACAACCATTCAACCCATTTATCGATAGCAGTATTAAACTACTGCAAAGACAATGGTGTACATCTATTATCATTCCCACCTCACACAACGCACAAGTTGCAGCCCCTAGACAGGTCGGTCTATGGACCTTTTAAACGATACTTTAATAATGGTGCGGATGGTTGGATGAAAGAACATCCACGGCGGACCATGACAATATATGATCTGCCTGGCATTATCAAAAAAACTCTTCCGCTTGCTATCACGCCAAATAATATAATGACAGGATTTAATTCAAGTGGAATTTTCCCGTTTGATAGGGATATGTTCACAGATGAAGACTTTCTTCCATCGGAAGTTACAAATCGTGCTGAGGTGCCTTTGACAGACTCCTCTGCTGCTGATCTCACAAGAACACCATTGCAAGACCTAACGAATGCAGAAATTGAAGAAAAATTGTTGGAGCCTCTACCATCAACTAGCGGAACCATTAAACCTGTGTTCATTACCCAAAGCTCAACCAAGAAAGAACTTTCCAAATCGTAAAAAACTTACGAGCGCAATTTTAACGGACACCCCTACAAAGAAAAAAATAGAATTAGAAGACAAACTAAGAAAGGAAAAGAAAGAGAAAAAAAATAAAAAAGCGTATATACAAAACTAACTAAAAAAAAACAAGCACCCAATAAAACAAAGGTGGTGTCAAAAACAGAACTACATAAAAAAATATTTTAGACGAAAAAAAACGAATTTTGGTGTCCACATCATCCAGTGAAACTGAAGAGGAGCTACCACTTATGGAAACTGACGACAGCGATGCAAACGAAGAAGAGCAATGTATATTTTGTCGTAACCCCTATTCTAATGATATTTCTGGTGAAAGATGGGTGAGGTGCATAAAAAGTCATAAATGGTGTCATGAGTTATGTGCCGGAGTGGATGAATACATTCCTGACTTCATCTGCGACTTTTGCTTGACTGACTGAGATTTATTTTAAATGTTTTTATTTTTTTTTATTACATTGGAGGTATACTAAAACCACTTTTATTTAACTGATAATAATATATTATCGGGACTTTCGTTTTTTATTTCGTATTTTTTTATTTAACGAATTTTATTTCGTACCTACCTAATGCTTTTACTTAATTATTTGTTCGTCTCAACACGCCCCACCCCCGTCTCAACTAGCCCCACGGGTGGGGCGTGTTGAGCCAATTCCCATATTTTGTAAAATAATATTTTGTCACTTATTGGTATGTTAACAAGGTTAATAATACCAAAATAATGTAGCCAAAGAGTTATTTGTTTCCATTAAAATGTCAAACCTTTGATTTCATTAAAGATTTTTCTACTACACTCAGTTTTGTAATTTAGTCACAACACGCCCCACCCTCCCCTAAGTAAATTGTTGAATTAGAAAATTAGTTGAAAAATGAATGAATTATCTAGCGATTCCTGTTAGTAATACTAGAAAAGAACAATAAAAAAAGAGTGTTTTTAATTTATTAAGAATCTCTTAAAATTTTATTGGTAAACCTGTTAAAAACGGGATATTAGCCCCTTAATGAATGAATTAATAGGTTTTAGGTTAAGCTTTTATATTATCACAATTTCGGAACACTTGTTCATAAAAATCCTAATATTTTCGCATTACGTCATTATATATTATCAAGGCAATTGCAGGTGTATGAGAGTGTGTTCCGATGTATTAGGAATTTACTAAAAGTTTATCAAGAAACGACCTGTAATCCAATTTTTTCCCGGATTACCAATAATTTAAAGAAATTCTTAATAAATTAGCAATTCTCATTTTTCTCCGTTTAGTTAATAAAAACAATTAACATTTTTAAAAAATCATCATCTTCAGGTAGGTACTTTAAACTATCTTTTGTGTTCTGGCGTCACGAAAAACCCAGTATTTTATCTTCTTATTTTCTGTTCGCGACGTCATTTCCAACAAAACGAGACAATAACCCAACCTCCCCCATATTGCTTATTCCACATGTAATAACTGCTCATAAAAAAAAAAAACGTTTCGTCAAAAGAATTTTTGGCCGCAGTAAATTAGAAAGTCGCGTTAAAATCCACTGCATTCTCTACATTGGGGCAACTCTCATAAAATACAGTTTTATTAGTTAACAATTTGTGTAAATAACAACTGCAGACAATACACACACAATGTATAGATACACATACACAATACACATCAACAATATTTACCTCTACCACACAGAACATGAATCGGAGAACTGGCTTACCACCGATGGTTCCATCGTAACATCTTTATCTTTCTTATAACCATCGAATGTAGCAGAAAGAGAGATTACAATGGAACTCTCAGTAGCGGGACAATATACAGAATGGTCTGATTGCAACAATGACGATTGATTGATGGATGACCGTGCGGTTTCGGAGACGCCCGCAAGAGAAGTGCATTTTGAGTTTCTGGTCAAACTATGGGAAAGTGCACGCCCCTTTAACCAGGTGAGAACGCTATGGGATATTTTGTTCGAACACCATGTATCGTTAATTTCAGCGAAGAGTAACATTTTTTCCAAATAGTGTTTGTTTAACAATATTTGTTCCATAATAGAATTGTTGTGGTAGAAAGGACTCACAATTTAAATTAATACCTATTGACGGCGTGCAAAATATTTGTTAGGAATCGCTAATATTGTCTTCAATAATTAAATACTACAATTTGAGGTTTTACTCACTAAGTTATTCCAAAAAAATAAATGTACATTTTTAATATTCTTTTGTAAGAGCCCCTAAAAAGGGCGTTGATAATTAATTAAAGAAATTAAAAAAATATTTTAAATATGTTAAACGTGGCGGACGGCCGCGTGGCCGACACCGGGCGGGCGGCGTGGATTTGATTTACTCGTATATTGAAATCTGCAGTTTGATAAATTTGTCAAGTTGAGATTGATGAAATTTTGCACACTTGACCTTCAAAACAATAAGACGGTTACTAAATATCCACTTCTCAGCAACGCCTGGGACTTCAATTAGTATTATGATAATAAACTGAAATCAGTGGTAATTTCTTTGCACTTAGGTACCTACTGACAGAGCCGATTAAAGTCATAAATCTGTTGAATATTTTAACCTCCAACAAAATGACTAAGTTCCTGCACTTAAAAAAAAAACTGGATTCTTATCCGTAAGTTCTGCCGAAAAATATATTAATTATCAAAGAAAAAAAATAACATCGCAATTGTTGAAGAAGAATTATGTTGCTAATTTGTGTGTAAGTAATGTATGGAGTAGTTTCCCCTCGAGCTGTGAGATGTAGTGCATTAAAATTATGCATTGGATTTTTGTCTTGAAATGCAAATACATATTTTCAAAACGCTATGACAACATAAGCCATAACTATGTAGCTAAGAAATATCCACTCGTCAAAAATAAGATGAGATAATAAATGATTCTGATTTTTACACGAGAAAAACATTTATCATTTAAGGTCGGGTAGTTCAGCGAATAATCCGTAAATATAATATCCAGCCCTCTAACCAGTGTTATCCTATCAATGGTGAGGGTATTCCAATTTGATTAGCTACCGGCGAAACAGACAATAGACGTGTGGTAAGTACCTGTACCAATAGTTACTTCACTAGATTGGTATGAGTATTGTGTAGGTAGGAACCTACCTGATATTCGGACTGGGTTACCCAGACGCACAAATGACCAAAAGTGGGTGTGTTTCAGACACTAATCATACGTAGGTACTGCGTGATGACACAGGCCGATGCCTAACAAGGTTTACTTAGGTAGGTAGACCCAAGGCACCAAGACACCTACCAAAGATGATTTTTTATAAAATTGTATAAATAATCAAAGATACAAATTTCGGTTGTATGTGTGTGGTTATCCCAGTGAAATATTCCTGATTAGATTCGCTTTGAATTTATTTGTCATTTTAAAAATCCTAACTGCTTGTTTGAAGAATAATTCAGACAATCAATAAAGTGGGTACCCACCCATAAAAGATATGATATTTTAACAGAAAATTATTTTAATTGCCTTTTTAAAAAATGTTTTGAATTATAATAACCAGGGATTTCTCACGGATCTGTTCTAGTATTATCATGTAAAAAAATAAACTTCCCTTTAGAGCACATACGTGTCGTTAATGATTGTTTTAAATGTTCCAACTTTAGAAAGCAGATAAAAAATAATAAAAAACCTTACATTTTTATTAAAATTGTTATACTTTAAAATCGATTGTTGTGAACTCCTGCATTTAATTAATCTACATGTACCTATACGAACAACTAGACAAACACGAACATTTTATCTGAACATATTTATCCACGATAAAAACTACACCTAGAAATGAACTTAAAAAAAGTTATAAAATTGAATGAATATAGCATATGCCTTTTAATCCACAAAATACAAAATGGATTTATACACACCAACACAACATTTATAAAAACTTCAAAAGTACACGAAAACTATACAAGACAGCATAATCAATTTAACGTACACTGACAGTAAAGATTGAAACTTGTAAAGTGGTATTGTTATGCATGTTAATATTATATAGCTTATATTAAAAAGACAAAACAGTTATAAATTGAAATACTTTAACTATATGTAATAACAAATGCAGCATCTAATTCGACAATTAACCGAGCTCTTCTTACTCTAAATAATATTTGTCTTAACTCTTACATTGACATTCTTTCGGATTCACTGCCCAAATTCAAACGTGGCAACATGTCAATAATTTAAACTATTCAATGCGCATACATACAGACACACACACACACACAAACACTCACACATACATTACACACGTCACAAACACCTATAAACTACAAAAGTCACCTGGTAATTAAGGAATAAACATACCACTTAGCAGACATTACAAGGAAACATATCATAGGTACACAACATGAAGTATCTTATTCCTATATATTGCTTCAACTCTGTAAATCATTTACTGTTTGTTTCTATAATATAAAATAAAATAAAAATAAATAAGAAAAAAATGTATATTACATACCTAGATCTCATTCCAACTATTGCTTGTATTCTCAGATACAACTTTTATGTAGTTTTGGTAACAAATATTGATAATTTGGATGTATTTGTCAACAATTATTTTCATAAACACGAGCTCCTGGAGCTCATCTCATGGAGTAGTACAATAATTAGGAAAAAATATCATGCTCATTTTATAATCTGTTATAATTTGAAATCTTAAAATTATTTTGTAATAAATAAATTAAAATAATAATTTGAATTTGGCAAACTGCAAACTATGTGCGAACTATTTCTACCTAGTTTATAAATTATTACTAACAATAATTTTGTACATATTTATTTATAATATTGTTGGTTTGCAGAAAATTGCAGAATATCTATTTTTATATGAGTTTCTTGTTTATATTTTTGTGTTTTCTCTTTTGCATTTTTATTACTATATATAACTGCGAATATATTAAATATAAACTTTTAGTAATGATAATATATTCGAAATTTACTAAAAGTTTATCAAGAAACCTGTTGATTACCATTTGAAGAGACTCGTAATAAATAAGCATTTCTAATTTTTTAGCTTCTCAAACACATCTTCACCCTCATCTCCAATAAAGGATTTATACTGAGAAGAAATTTGATTAATTAATTACCATTTTTGTTGAAAATAATTATCAGTAATTATATATAAAGGGATTTTAATAACTGTCTTTAAACTAACCAAAGTATATTATATATATTATTCGGGTTCTGGACGCATTCTACAAACCATAACATTACAAAAGAATATAGAATCATTAGACCCAGGATTACAGAAAACGAAGGAGGTAATTCATTTGTTATTTTTGATTGAATGATGATCCAGAAGTCCCTACTTCAAATTATTTGATTAATTATATGAGATTTGTAGTAAGTAAACGACATGATGTACTGAATACGAGCTCCTATAATTCGTAGAATTGCCTACAATTAAAACACAATTTTATTTCGATTATCGTATTCAGGATTCAGTATTTTTAATCGTCGAACTGCATAAGATTTTGGAAGGTGGTATTTAAAACTAACGCAACCATTTAAATGCAATGCACCTTGATGATTGACATTACCATGATTTCGAAACACATTATTTGTGTGATACCGTATAAGAATTCCAACTGCTTGAGATTATTAGAAAAAACACCATATCCTTCAAACTTTATATTTTGCTACTGACAGCACAGGTCGAATTAATCATAACATGTTGTAAGGGTATATCATATATGTGTTAGTTGTAAGTCTCTAGTTTTATATCATAGTTGTAAGTCATATAGCAGTATTGCATATCCAGATGAAACAATACCCTTAAATAACGCCGGAATCTTAACGACGTAAGTGAAGAAGCCATGCACAGAAATATGCGATGCGCGGCCCAGCTGTATTGGACAGACCTACGGTTGGATCTCTAAAATAATGTGGGAATCTTAACAACACAAGTGATGTAGCCGTGTAAAACTATTTAACGACTTAAATGATGAAGTCGCGGAAGACAATATTCGGCGCGCGGCCCGGCGTAATAGACAGGCCTACGGTCGAATTTGCTCTAGCAGGCCTAGAAAATTGATCTATCCGTGGGGTTAATTTCAATTATTTAAATTTATTTTAATTATTTACGAAAATCTCAGATGTTTTCTCGGGAAGTTACGAAATCATCGGATAGAAAAATAAAAATATCGCTAATTTTATAGTGGAAAAACGTTTCATAAATTTTTAAACCGTTTTACAAAACATATTATAATGGTTATGTAATGTTTTTATTAATCTAAAATAAAAATAACTTACATCTTTAGGGATCGCTCTAAAAGTATATTTACAGGGTGTCCGGGGGTAAATTGCGATAACTTCGGGGGGTAATTCTACATGATAGTACAAGTAAAAAAGATAAATAACTTTTTTCGAAATTCCAACGTTTTAAGTTTGTAGTTAAAAAAGTTGAATTGTTTATGTGGGAAAATAAATATTCTTTTATCGAAAAATATTTTTTTATGCGAAAATAAACATTGGAATTTCGAAAAAAGTTATTTATCTTTTTTTAAATTTTATCATCATAGAATCACCTCTCGAAGTTAGCGTACTTTACCCCAGAACTATTATCGTTACAAATTCGTCGGAATTAATTAAAATGTAAGCCTTGAGCAAACCCCCGTTAATTAAAGTCTTGTTTCGCCTTAAGAGTATTGCGACTCACGCTTAGCATTTTGCATGAATTTGAAGTTATTGGATAAGGATACGGCTATGATTTCTAGTTCGTGAAACCCTAATGCTTCAGTGATTTGAGATGTGTGATTGATGCACTTTAAATAATAATGGTTACGATATATTGCAGGGCTATACTGGACCGCGAATCGTTAATCGTGAGGATGATGGTATTTACTTAGGTAAATGGTAGTCAGGTCCGGACTTACCTTAGAGTTAAAGGGGTTATAGCACAGGGCCTTCAAATTCTTAAACGTTCAGGGATCCAGTTTAATAAAATCCCATATAAACCTTTTACATGGATTTTCTAAAGGATTTTTTTTGTCAATAAAGTTGTATTTCGTGAGAAAATAAAAGAAAGAAGATTGGCGTTAAACTTCTTTTATTTTGTAAATATGTTTACTTTATTAACTATTTTGCAAATAATCAGCGAGGAAGGAGAATTTTAAGAACATTTTAATAGAATTATATTTATTTTCACCATTATGAATTACATAATGGTCCCCTTCAATAGTAAATCTGACCCTGGTCAAAGATGTAGCAGTTTATCAAACTAATCGACGATGCTGGTTGCCTTGATGATGTGATATTGCTGTAAATAAGTTTAAAATAATCGAGGATACTGTTCAGAGTGTTTTGTATCTTTCTGACAGTACGTTCCACTCAAACTTACAAACGTACAATAGTGAATTAATTTACAATAAGTAAATATTAACTAAATCGAAACTGTACAAATCATCAATCTGTGAAATTCACCCGCCAAAACACAGGGGCATCCCTAGTATGGAGGTTGAAATAAAATTCAAAATGTATCATCCAATGTAAATTTTCTTTGAAATAAAATAAATAATGTGGATAAATTCTCCTCCGAAAACTAGTCGTTCTGACTCTAAAACAGATACAATTAAATCAAAAAAATCCAGATTTTTTCATAAACTTTCTTTGCATAAAATCACCACTTCACTTTCTTTGCAAAAATGGCATTAACATCTCGGTATTTTATGGCAAGGCCTCAGGCAAAACTCGTGATATATTTGAATAATCAACTCCTATGCACATCACCTGCCCTTTTGATTGATTGGTATTTAATAACACGTTCCTTTCGAAGATTCCCTGATTCGTATTAATGGTACCTCCCTTTCCGTGAGTGCCCCCAGGTGTCATTAGGAATCGGGACTTAGATTGATTGCTCTTAATAATATCGGAGGTCTTCAAATAAACAACATTTTTGAGGGCGTGGCACTGTTCGCTGTAGCTACATACAGTCGCTGGACAAAAGATAATACTTTGATTGTATTTGGAAAAAAAAGGTTTATAGAAAATTATTCGAAATTTGTTGTAAACATTTTATATTACTAGTTTATTATTAATAAACTCACGTGCCAAAGCAGGTATTCATGAATACGATGGTGTAATCTGGCTGAATTTGTGCATTTGTGTATGTTCCCAAGATACTGGATGCCTTAGCTTAGAGTTTAGAGGAAAGGATACGCGGCCTTTTTCATACAAAACTTATCTAGGATTTTTTAGGTCCCAACTGCTCCCAATAAAATTATTATTAATCATATAAAATTTACTTACGCAAGTTGGGATTTGAAACCGCGATCTCCAGCTTGCTAGTCGAGAGTTACCCCTTGACCATGGAGGCCGTCATTTGAGGCCAGAATACCCCAATGAAATGAACAGTAAAAGAAGTACTATTTAGGCACAGAAAATATCTGATATGGATGTGACCAATTAAGTAATTTATGTTTTAAGATACAAAATATGTAATACGATTTTTCATGAATTTAGATGCAACTCCGGAATTTTTTGTGTATTAAATATATTTAACTAATTTTGAAATGTGTAAAGTATCGTAGTATTGAGAAAAACTGCGTTTTTTGGGGGGAAATATTCCAACGCAAATAGTAGTTTACATTTAATACCACCAAAACGCTTTTCACATTTTTATTTGAAAAATATATGTCACTAACCTAAAAATAATTTGCAAAATTACCTCTTAAATCTTTAAAAATTCAAATTATTTAATGGCTGTCACGTCTGATGAGCATGGACCCTTGTCAATCACCAGGGCTATGATGGGGCTAAAGCAAGAAGGCATAATGTGTAAAAGCATTGAAGAACCTTGATCATGTGGTCACGTCTGAAGGTGTTTTGAGAGTCCGCCAGTGGTGAGAAGATTGCGCCGGGTAGAGATTCGTGGGATGGAGTGCGAAAGAGTGCGCGAGGCCATCCTCAATCAATCAGCATCCATTAAACATTTAATGCGACAATGATGCTTCATCTTTGCGTCACCTCGACAGCATGCTTGGCAATCCAGTGCAGTCTCCAAGGAATTACCCCTCAAAACCACTCACAAATAAAACCATTTTTATTTTCAAACAACCGATTGTATATTTTCATCTCTTCAAGCCACAACACTCGAACAGCACAGGCCGATCTCATACAGGAGTCGAAACGTTGGTTTTATGTTTTGTAAATTTAAACGGAAAGTCTCCGAAGGATAAGTTCAAGGTATCCGCGCGATCTTTTTCATTATTTTCAATATCACTTCTTTCTCGCCAAAAACCACGCGCACCGCGGAATCGTCGTCCCTCGTATTGTTCCCCAATCTACCTACCCGCGTTAGTTTTGCCCGCTCCTCCAACCGATCGCAGGGCAGCCACCCGAAAAAACCCTCTACAAAACAATAATCAGGCACTACCCTGGCAATCCAAACTTGCACAATTCTTTGACGTATACATGGCCTATATTTGATATTTGCTCTACCTTTTGATTATGACAAGAGACCATACTGCTCCCAATATTGGGCATATTTTGAAGATGAAAATAGTGGAAAGAGGAAGGTGGGGAAGTACCTGGCTTTTCAGATCTGGTCAAAAATGCAAAAACCAAAAATTTCAAGCGACGTCTAATGTCTGAATGGTAATCTACCAGGACATACTGTTAGCATACTTCAACTCTGTAACGTGCATCAAATATATTATTTTGATATTATTTTCATTGTCTTAATTGTGAAAAACAATAGTTTAATTAAATAAAATTTACCTGCCCACGCAGAAATTTGCCCAGCCCAGACTACGGTGGCAGTTGGTTACCTAAATTATCATTTTTTTAGTAAACTACGTGCACAGTGATTTCATGTGTACGTTGAAAACCGATCCCAGAAAAAAATGCGATAAATTTTTTATTCCACTATTTTTTCAGTCCAGACGTATCTATAACAAAATGTTAAACGTTATGCTATTTTTCCCCGGTGCTGTACTGCGTGGAATGCTGTGTGTATATTTTAGATTGACAGGTAGAGACTCGCCCGACCTCCTCTAGGTGTCTGAATCCAGTAATTAAAATTGAATTAAGGATTCTACATCGGTGCGTCAGGATAATGCTCTGAAGGTGTACATAGCTTAACGGTCCGAACTCCGAACATAAAGGATACACATTTTTGTAAAGATAGACAAACGTTCACGAGTTACACATAATCTGACAATATTATAAAATCTCTTACTACCACGCGTTGCTAATCTTGCTTGTGTCGGGATGTAGGACTTAGCCAGCCGAGGAATTGAACTCACGATACCTGGGAACACTGAAACACGATGCCAACTCATACACTGATCGTTCAGATGTATCTTTTATCATAATAATATTCAATAGAGGCTTCCATCATGTTAAGTTTTTTTATCAATCTCATCTCCTTCATACAATAAATATTGACAAAAAAAACAGTTATAACCTGATTCCTTACCACTTAAAGACGTTATTGATTTGCAAATATTTTAACACGTGTTTAATTTATATTTAATAAATCTTTTAGTCTGAATAAAATAAATACTGGCGTCATAAACATAAAGACAGCTGGATGCTTCATCATATTTTCATCATCTCATAGTGGCAAAACATTATCGAACACTTTGCCATTCTAATTAGAATACGAGAGGCCTTATGAAAACAAATAATTTTATATTTAGATCAAGTGTAAGATTTGTGTATTTCTTTTTACAACCCAGTAGCTTACATAATATTATTTTAAATAAGTAATAGTGAACTTAACTAATCGATTGAGTTGAATTCTGCAGGAATGCTCCGTAATCGAGGTATCTCTAATTATGTATCTCCATGTTTCAGGTTTATTCGTGGGAAGGACAAAAACATCCAAGATAAGAAATGGTACACTGATCGGATCCAGGAGAAGGAAAGAGAGAGAGAGAAGAAACAGAATAATAAAAGACAAAAAGGAATAAATATTATTTGGTCTGGTTAATATTTTAGATGGAAATATTTTTAAATTCTCACTCATTTTAGTAAGGATCTTAGATAATAAAGTCGCTAAACTAAGTATTTTGGTGTTGGAGTGAGACGGTAATGGATCGTATTTTAAATACAGTACTATATCAAGATCTCCTCCAAAGTTAGTTCACAAACATCAACATAATAAATACATTTCTTTTCTCATGTATGTTTCAAAGCAACAATTTAGTGGTAAGAATTTTATATAATATTGAAGAAATTGTCTTTTCAACATAATTAAGTCGAGGGCTAGCAATTATTTTACCGAATTTACAGATTAACAAATCAAAATAACTTCCACTCGGATTTTTCTCACTTTAAAACCCCTAAATTCGTCCGTTCGAAAACCGTCAGCGCACAATAGGGAAGAATCAATTTAATCGAGAAAAAAATCACACCCTTAAAAAGGCAAATTCATCGGATTTTCCGGTCGATTACCCGCCACCTGTTGGCGCGAACCGAAGCTCGCTTCCCGCGCGAATTCCCAATAGCGGGAAGCGGAAGCGCCGTCACGTAGGCGGCAATGGAGGTGCAACAGTTCATTTCCGGTGGCCCGTTCGATTGGAAAATTCAAACGGGGATCGCTATTATGCAGGTACTCGTGGTAGGGCGATGCTGACGCAGGTACAAGGGAGGTTCTAAGCAGGTACTAGGGGTACTGACGCAAAGTGAACTACGTTAGGGGATTCCAATCCGTTTGATATTGGAAGTGCCGGTTTTGACGCCGAACATTTTGTCACGTGAATCTGTCTATAAGTAATAGAGTTGTACAGAAAGTAAACATTTTGGAAATTGAGTATGGGATCTTCTTTGCAGTAACATTTTTTTTTTTAGCTTTGTGGACAATTCGTTCCTGCAAACTTAGACTAAGACATATGTAAAAAAAAGGCATTCTGATAAATTCGAATTCAAAGCTTTAATTACGGGAAAAGAAGGAGTTTGAGATTTTTTCTCTTCAAATTTTGTATAGTTCGTTTATAGATATGGTAGTTTTTGTGAAGGTATTTATTTAATAACGTTTTCAATATAAAGAAATGCAAATTTTTGAGTTGTCGTAGTCTAAAACTAGGGGTGCAAATTACCAGACAGTATAAAAACGTCACTTAATATGTCTTCGCTATGTTTTGAGAATGAGTTTTTGTATCAGTGATCGTAACATTTCTTAGTGCAGTTATTTTTTCTAATTTTAACTGGGACACTATAACACAAAGAGGCCTTGAAAAAAAATGGCTGGCGATTTACTAATTGTGACTTATAACGTTAATGATAAATTTTGACTTGATCTAAGTATTAAGACAATATTTTTTGTTGTTTTCCAAATACTTGGAGACAGTTTATTGTCTCCTATTTTAGTACAAATGGTTCGTATTCTAATAACAGGGTTAGTCATACATACTAGCGCATGACTCCATATTGACAAGTTAATCTGTATCACATTAAATAAGTCTGCCGAAGCTTGAGTATTTAAACATTATCTGATTTTTGTACGGGTCCATTGCAAAGATAGCCTCAGTATTTCAGCATCATAGCAATTACATTTACATGTAATAATTAAGAGAGTCATACTCGTAGCAAATTATGAAAGCTACATATGTCGAAAATGAGTTCATATTATGATGCTAACCTACTACCTTGGTAGAAAACTAAATATGTGTAGTGATCTCAACTGCGTCAACTTTTAGTTGGCTTTGGTACATTTTTGCATTGTTTGGTTTGTTTTATGAATATTTTTTTAGATAAATGCACATTTTTTCATACATCCAGTAGAAAAATATAAAAAATACAAGTAGTGTGTTTTTCTGATAGGGTTTCAGAGAATGATCATTGAGTAATACAGGACAGGTAGGCGTATTAATACAGAGTATCGGTACAATATTTACACTGTTTATTGCTGCACTACTGCACTATTTACTTGAAGGAAGCTTACTGATAAAAATACATAATATTATAGCAGACATACCCATTTATACGTGCCACCATAATCATCTCTTTCATACATGAATTTCTCATTCATACATTTGTTACAATATGTAAAGTTTAAATAAATAAAATAAGACTATAGTGGGCGATTCACAGTACAGAAATGCATTTAAATGAGTATCATTTGAAATAAAATTCTTCAAAACCATTAAAATCGTTCCCGCACTCCAGAAATATAAACTTCTCATATCCACGTAATTTGCTCCTACATTGTACCTGTCAATTACCTCCCACCTCAATATCTATGCACCTTGTTAGGCGCGTTCTATGGTATTAAATGCCATAAAAACATGGGCCACCCCCTTACTCCCATTAATGCCACCCCCTCCCCTGCATTAGCTCCCACTGGCTGCTACTGGGGGATGATTAGCGATTCTCTTTCATTTCCTCGGAGGCTGTAGTATGCAGCAGCCTATAGTGTTTCCGGGGGTGGATTTTAATATTATCTGAGCAGATATTTTGGGGATGAATTATGTGACCAAGATTTGGAGAGAATATACTTTGATTAGAAAATGTTGTCATGGAATCATACACCAACTACCTACAATGTATTCGATGTTTCTAAAGCACCAATATACGCACGTATTATATTAAAACGTAAAGTATGTTAAGACATTTCAGTATGATAGTATAAATTTGAAGAAAATGGTTTTATATGGATGATGTGTAATGTTGAGTGATAATCTTTGACGAGTAATTTCAAATCTCCGTAGAATGAATAATATCATTTTGAGAGCTGACAATAGTTGACTTAGTAGTTAGACTTGACTTATAAATTAAAGATAACTAAGCCAATTTCGTGAAGCTGGTTCACACCGCAGGGGAGGTTTTTCTGCTTAAAAACCATATAAACAAATTATAACCCCGTAATACTCTATAATATTTATAAATCTTTCATGAAAAGAATAGTGTCCCGGTGTAGGTTTGTGACTTTGATTTTTAAACAATTAGATAGTTTTATTCCGAGATTGATGAAAAATTGCACAATTGACATTAAAAACGTGCAAAATCAAATTGTCTACGTGAGATTTCGTAAATGTACCCCCACCCACTTTTCTTACCTCTTAAATCAGAATTTTGATACTTCTTGACGAAATTTTGCATACTTGATGTTCAAAATAAGAGAAATATTACTCTCTGCATCTGATTTCGTACACTAAAGCGTAAAGCACGGGCAACGCTGGAAAATTCAGTTAGTATGTTATACTGATCAGTTTGGACCCAATAGTTTGCACACTTACCCAACCTAACATATACATTATTAAATACAAGTGTCTATCGCATTGTTTCTCGGTAAATAGATTTCGTAGACAAAAATAATGTGAGTACGTACATTGTATATTGGATATATAGGCTCATACAGTATGTCGCTAAGATAACAGAAAAATAATCAGATACAAAGAGATTCCAACTAATCTTTATGATTATTAGAGTTGATCTTCTTCTTCTGTTGCATCACACTTCACCCCCAACTTCCCCACCCCTCTGGTAGGTAATCACCCTCCACAGATTTATATTTGATACCCGGGAGTACCCGGGTGTGATTAAGTGCCCCCGGATAGGTCATTAAATCTTTATATTATTTATGGCTTTGTTTTATGGCGTGGAGTGACATCTTCGGGATTATTATGGCATTATGAATGGGAGATGGAAGACAAAGACTTGTATTAAAAATAATATATTAAGTAAAAAATCAAGGTATAAAAGCAAGATTAACTATGTATTTACCTAATACTTTCATTTCTTTAAACTTATTATGATAATCTTTGCCTAGAAGTTGTATTGGAACCTAGAAGTATTCAAGTCTCGCGTACGTTGTTTATTCACAAATGAGTGATAAAAAAAAATTCCACCTTAAATTTGACATAATATTTAATTTCTTTGTGGTAGTCATTTATTACATATCAGTCAAACAGATTTAGATTAAGAATGAATGAAGAAAATAGCGTATGGAGAGCATATGACGCGAAAGTGAATGGTACAAGTTGGAGACGCCCGAGGAAGACTTGGCACTATCAAATGAACCAGATAATTGAGTCAGGCCATGCTAAGTGTCAGAAATACAGAAGAGTATATATAAGATGATGTATTAATGTAAATGTGGCAAGAAGTGTATGCCAAGACCGAGTTGTTTGGCGGTCGGTTCTCTATGCCTACCCTGGGGGGGAGACTGCGAGATGGTTAATTAATTAGTTAGACCGTACTTAACTTATTATTTAGAGAAAACATTCGCGTACATTTTATTTAATGCAAACGCATTCATTTGATCTTGATTTCAAATGGTATTTTTAATATGAATCCAATTTCCAGCTCGTATATATAGAAAAAATATCCAAATTTGAAGTCACAACTGAACAGTATGAGGTCTGAAGATTCGAAAAACCTAAAAAAAAACCTTCGGGAAAGTGTAGAAAATATGTTATTAAATCCATTTCGACTTCTAAAGAATTTTCAAAACCATGTTAAAAATTTTTTAAGGCTAGTTATCCTTAATATTATTAGAATCCCTCCCGTAACCTTAATCATTCCAAAACCTGATTAATCAAATCCAGTATATTCTAGTCAGATGTTTAGAAATTCAGATTTAAATTCTTTGATGTTTTCGATTTGCAAACATCTCCGAATCTTCCATCGTTTTAATTAATGTATGCATATCTTATTAGGTAATTTGTTTCGGGTCGAATCTCCAATCTCCTCTGCATAGGTTCATTAATATTCTATGGATCGGGAGGTATGTATCTGTCGGGGAGCATTTCGGGGGTGGTGGGAGAAATGGGAGGTGCAAAATTGGGTGGGATGGGGAACATTTGAGCCCGTTTCGAACCATTTTGGGGGCATCTTCGGCGCGCCCGATGGGTGTTCGTAATTTTGGAGTAGTAATTGCAAAGTAAAGCTAGCATAAATAAAGTTACCGTTCGGAATTATAGGGTGGTTGTGGTTGCATTAATACTTCAAAACTATCTTGTGAGACACAAATATTATTTTTGATTAAAAACCTGTTTTGTTTTCAAGGAAGATGATAATTTGTCTCAGTGCTTTATTATTTAAAATTCAATGCTCTTATACTTTTGGCCGTGAAAATTTTAAATCATATCCTTTGTTTACATTCTAATTTTTTTACTGTTATTTGTCTCGCCAGGGATATCATGTGGTAAGACAGGGAAAATATTTTTGTATATTATTAATATAACTAAAGTCGCATTTTTCATAAAATACACTATGTTATCCTTCTTTGAGAGGCTAAATTAATGGGTAGAGAAATGAGTTTTGCTAGCTATAGGTTGGGAAGACTTAATTATTCAGTTCTAGTAATTAATCATCAGAAATAGTAAAAGTAAAACCAAGCAACGTTTAATTTCCAAATGGTCATCTTTAAAATGATAGTTTTTCAAGTTGCGGAATGAAAAGCCGTGGACACGAAAACTATACACTCAGTAATATATTTTTTAAATGTTTATGGTACCATATACATTACTACTTAGGTTATCCCAACCTTTCTCTTTCTAACCTCCCTCTCTTATCTTCACTCCTTCGTTACACTTGGTACACACATCTTCCATTATTGAGAGTGCCATAGCTTCAAAGCTCTTAACAGTTGGGATTAATTTGTGGTTTACACAAAAAAAATTTCAACGTGCCAGTTAAAAGGCTATCTCAAAATATTCTTCAGTTTTTCTGAAATCAATTTTGCTCCAAAAATCACATTCCTGATCATCGTGCAAATACTTTGTCAGAAAGAGACATCGCTCTACATCGCGTATCGAGTCTTCTCCCTCTCCCGTGATACCGGGCTACCGTGATTGCGTGAAACATTAATGAATCGAAAGGTAATGGAATAAATTAATTTGTAAAAGCAATATTTCCTGCCGGGGAGGGGGTTCAAATATCAAACTCCGATACATGCATAAGTTCATTAACACTTCGGGGGGTTATCTTCCACCCGAAGGGGTATGCAGAAATGTATAAATCGTCATACACACATACAGCCTATGTAGAGGAGTGGTTTATGATTTTGTTTAGCGGTTGCGGGTTTGATTTTTGGCCATTTCTTGGTGTTTTGAATAGTTGTGAATGAGGAATACCTGGAGCACATTGATGAGTTTGTGCATTTGGAAAGTATGTTTACGAGAGATGGAAAGGCTGACAGATATATTGAAAGAAGGGTAAATACAGGTAACTCCATTAATGGAGGACTGAACGCAGTTGGCGCTAACAAAAAAATGTTCAAAGAAGCGAAGTTAGCAGTCTACAATGGAGTGCCGATACCTACCCTGATACTGGCAAAGAAAGGATGAAATGAGATCCCTTAGGCGTTTATGTGTTAAAACCATGTATGATCGTGTTAGAAATGTGGATATCCGCAAAGTGTGCAAGGGTGATGTAAGCGTAATGAGTAAGATTAGGAAACGGACGTTTAGATGGTTTGGGCATGTAGAGCGAATGAGCGAAGAAAGGAGTGTATGAAGAATATATGATGCGTATGCGAATGGTAGCAGAAGTCGGGGACGAGCAAGACGAGGAAGACATGGCACGATCTAGTTAATCAGATACCCGAGTGGGGCCATGTCAAGAGTCAGAATAATAGAATAGTATGTATGAGACGATGTATGAATGTGAATGAGGCAAGAAGTGTGTGCCACGACGGAGTTTTTTTTGGCGGTCCGCCTTCCCCTGCGGGTAAACGGCGTGATGGTTAGTTAGTGAGATATTCTGGATACCTACTTTATTGAAGTCTTCTGTGGCAGAGCGGAGAACTTCTCAGTTCAGGAATTAACAGTGGACAATTAATAAAACAAATATTTTATTTAAAAAATGGTGAAAGTTATTTGAGTTTGATACTTATAAAAGGTCACTATTCAGAATAATCACTTTGCTTAAAATATTGGTTTAAGCTATCTTTAGTGACGATATCTGAATAGCCAGGCTTTTCCTAAATATCCTTTTTCACTTCTCATTCAGAATTGAAACGTTGCTAAAAATAGTATTTTCTGTGTTTGGTGACCAGGTATGAATAGCCAGGTACTGCCCCACCTTCATCTTTCACGTCTCTTTCCCTTCCCCGCTTCCTCCAGCTTCAAAACATACCACGATTATTGAGGATGCCATTCTATGGGATATATTCTATTCTCAGTAGCTCCAGACCGTTGGGAACAGTTGAGATTGCTTGAGACTTGCTGTTATCACAAAAAGGCAACTTTTTTGAAGCCTAGGTACCAAACAACCCCAATTATTGAGGATGCCATATTCTCACTAGGTCCAGACCATTGGGAGCAGTTGAGACTACCAGAGAGTTACTGTACTCACGTAAAAAAGTTACCTTTTTAAAGCTAAGGTACCAAACGGCACTTCATTATGGCGAAGGTAGTTGCAAATACATTACCACCTCGAACAAAACACCTGTCAAGTAAAACAAGGGAGGATTTGGTAGCAATTCCCAAGGGGTAGTTGACGAATGCTTTTGCATTGGAACCAATTCCGAACGCTAACGAATTGAACCGATTCCAGTGTATTAGGCACCAGTATAGGCTTCTGTATTCAACCACCCACAAGCGGTTTAGGGAGGTAATTGGCTGTTTATTTAGACTCGCGAAACAAGGGTTGTAATTTAAATCGAATATTTCCCCACACGTGTCGTTAGGGGTTGATTTGATTTGATTTTTTATTTGTTAATGTTCATTTGCAAAATGGTACATTTGTTACCATCAAGGGATTGACATGCTTTTTTACTGATTTTCTAAATTTTTAAAAAGAAATGTTTTAAAAAGCAACAAATTTATTTTTCAGATTTTTCAAAGTATTTTTTTTTTATCTTCTACTAAAGCTATACATCCGTTTTCTAAGATGTATGTCAATCTTAGAGAGTAGAAGAAAACACACTATGTAATGTATGTATTGACGAGCAATCCATCTGATCAATTAACATATTCTGATCGAATAAAAAATGTTGGAATGAAAATATTCCGTGTTTCTTTTTCATTTATTTTTCCAATACGCAGTCTCTCCATTATCTAGGTTGATTTCTGCCGCTTAAGGGCCTGTTGTTACACAGAACTTGAAGAATTCATTAATTTTATAATTTAATATTCAAGTTCTTTGAAAGCTTTCTTCAAGTTCTGCAAGTTAAGTACAACTGGCCCATAATGGAAAATTTTTTTTAATTTTTTTATTTGAATTCCCCACATACTCCCAAAGAGTCCCAAATACTCCAAACCGGAGACAGTGAGACGAAGGTATCTCCATTTAAGGCCTGTTGTGAGGCTGAAAACAGTGGGGAGAAGTACCTAGATCCTACTTAAAAAAAACATTGGTACCTACTTAACCTATGTTTTAATTTTTAAATTAATTCTTCAATAAACACCGATTTATCGGTACTGAAACTAAACTAGAAACGTACCTGCCCAACTCTTTAGATTTGGTCGCTAAACAAGGCAATTGCCTTTTCAGACAACATTTTGATTTTGACGGGTAAGATTGGAAGATACTCTCAGTATCGCCCTGATATAATACCACCATTCAGAATCGAAACGTTGCTTGAAATAGCTTTAGCCGTGTTTGGTGACCAGATCTGAATAACCAGGTCCCCCACCTTCTTCTGCCTCATCTCCTTCCTCTTCCCTCTACCTTCAGCCTCACAAAACCCCAATTGGGAATGCCATAGACTCAATGACTCCAGACGGTTGGGAGCATTTGAAACCACAAGGGCTATACTGAGATCAATGATCTATGGAGATGATTTACGATTATGGTCTTCAAATGTCTAGGATACGGCATACGTTTTAGTTCAGAGTAAATTTGACGTAACCTATAATAAATTTGTTATTTTCGCCTATAACTTATCTGAAGACAAAAAGTACAGTTCCGACCACTTATTTTCGTCCAATCACCGCCAAGATTTATAGGCTAAAGTAAGCATTATTGCCATTAAACATACGCCTCGTTATGGCATTTTCAGTTACGCGGCAAATCTTCTTTTACGATCAAAAACTATTAAATACAGAACAATTGGGGAGTTCTGATTTCACGGAGATCTCCCAACAAAGGAATTTCTTCTTTGAAATACTCGAAGAAGAAAAATATTCGTTGAGTTACAAAAGCAACGCAGAGCAGCGCCCCGATAAGGTTAAGGTCCTGGGTTCAATTTATATATGCGACTGAATTTATTTCTGTTTCAAATTTTCGTTTGAGAAGCGCTGTCTTCAATGGTCATATTATTTTTTTTGGGACATTATGTTATAAACCCATTACGTGTTTTAGTTACACAATAAATAAATACTATTCAAGCTCACTGACCGGTCAGTGGCTGAGTTGGCATCGCCTTTGAGTCCCACCCAGGCGTCGTGTGTTCAATTCCTTGGCACATCTTCTTCCTTCATCACAACACAAGGCATCATATATGATGCTTTTTTTATTCACATTTTTAATGTTCACATTTTCCGCTTACTGTTGTAGTAGTAGGTGATTTTAAAATATTGTCGGATTATTCGTAATTCGTAATCTTTAAGAAATGCTTTGTTTTGAATTCTTACAACAGGGTTTTCCAATAAAAGGTGTTATTTTGAATAGCCCGCTATTTCGGTAGATGTTACTTTTGAAGCTGTCATTTTTGACATTTGACAAGTAAAAATTACGTTTTTAATAAAAATGGAACGATACATGCTTCAACAACGCATTGAAATTATTAATATTCACTTGAGTGAATCAAATGCAAATCATCTTGAGTGATGAGGCCAATTTCCACCTCGGTGGCTTCGTCAACAAGCAAAATTGTCGCATCTGGGGCTCGGAAAACCCAAGAGTTATTGTTGAAAAGCCTCTCTATCCTCAATGTGTGACTGTTTGGTACGGTTTATGGTCCGGCGGAGTCATTGGACCTTACTTTTTAGAAAATGAGGCTGGAGCAACAGTTACGGTGAATGGATTGCGCTATCGAGAGATTATTAATGATTTTTTATGGCCGGAATTGGATGGTATTGATTTGGAGAACGTTTAATTTCAACAAGACAGCGCTACGTTTCACACAAGCAACAAAATCATTTATCTTTTACGATTGAATATCAAAATAACACCTCTTATTGGAAAACCCTGTAGTAAAAAATGTCTTTAACTGAGCTGGCAACGTCGCATTTTGGCAGACTGACATGTTATAATTTGATTGACTGCTACCCCGTGAATTTATGAATCCTTCGGTGAAAGTGGTGTTTTAACATATATGGTTACACATGTTTGGAAATATAAATCAAAGAAATCAACATTATATACAATGTATCCAAAATGTTATTATTTAAAAATATATTCTACAGATAAGATATAAAGTAACAAGGTAGATAAAGATAAAGTATAAAGGTTTAAATGCAGATTCCCTTAGTAAAATATATGCGTTTTCTAAATTTTGTATTTTTACAGCTGTTTTGCAAAAACAATGTTTTTTTTTTTTGTTTTTTCAAATTTGAAATATGAATATTCCAATTTATAAATAATGAAGTATATTTCAAGAGAAAAAAACATTTTTAAATTGGTATTTGTTTTTATGATATCTTCAAAATTAAGATTTTTTTTTTTAAAGAAAAACAAATATTTCCGGGTTACGAATAACCTGACAATATTTAAAAATCTCACACTACCACCACAGTAAGCGGAAAAGGTGCTTGTGTTGTGATGGAGGACTTAGTCAGCCGAGGAATTGAACGCACTACTCCTGGGTGGGACCCAAACGCGATGCCAACTCAACCAGTGACCGGTCATATATACAGCACATTTAAAGTACCTTGGAAATATTTCGAAATACGATGAGAAATTTCAAGTTTATAAAACAGATAAACAACCCTCTTTGGCTGTATAGTCCATGGATATATCTTTCCATGAACTATTTTGTGGCTTTTCAATGTTGTTTATATTTTACGTTTTTAGCAGTAAGGTTTTTACAAACACGGTTGTTTGTCAATTGTATAAAATATTTACCACTATATCAGAAAGAACGAAGACAAAAGATACTAAATACTTCTAGGATTCATGTAACAGTTTTTTGCACTTGGCAAAACTCATATTGAAAACAGAAAATATCCCAAAGGCCCTGACCTCCTGTGTGGTTATCAAAAAAAAAGTTGCGTTGGTGATGATTGTCATCCAATCCCTTTCTATTATCCACAAGTGCCTACACATTATATTTACAGTCTTTGTCTGCAAAGTGCAATGGCTGTTATAATTTTTATTTAAAACACCTCAGAACAAAGGAACAACGATATCAAATAACGGCTATTTGAGACGACAGACAGTTAATTTTAATTAATATTACTTTTAAAAACACAACCGCATAAGTGGGAAAAGGGCAGGTACATAAAAATTCTTCATTCGTTACAAATAAACGTAGGTACATAGTATATTATAATTCATTCATTACAATAATTGGTAGGTACATAGTTTATTATAATTCATTTGTTACAATAATAGGTAGGTACATAGTATATTATAATTAATTTATTATTATTATTATTATTATTGTTATTATTATGTAATGAACAGGCAGCATTCTGCTGATGCGCTCATATCCGGTTTCACAACAAGTTTGACAGCAATTGAGTGTTTTAAGTTTGAACTAAGTCCTTTCTTCTCTCCAAATGTGAATCCAATAGAGCTTTGTTAATTTGTTACGACTTTTTAAAAAAAAATTTTGATTGAATAGTTAATACATATCAACAAACAAGTCCTGCTAATTATTTTACAAGCAATAATTATTCGCCTGAAACACTCATCCACATTGAAAAATCTCCTGATAATTGTTGAATGAAACACTAGTATATATTGAATTATTTCGCGGATAAGAGATAAGCCGCCATAGCTCAGTGGTCAGAGCTGTCGACCGGAAATCGAAGTACACGGGTTCGAGTCGTCCGTTGGTGTCATGTATCTTTTATCAGGAGATTTTTCAACGTGGATGAGTATTTCAGGCGAATAATTATTGCTTGTAAAATAATTGTTTCCCTTTGTGCTATGCATAAAAAATCTTGTCTTAAACATTAGTTTACCAAAAAAAATAATAAGTCCTGCTAAGCCAATTGAATTGGCTTGTCAACAGGTGCTTAAAGTTTAGTTACATATACATTTTAGAAGTTATAATTTACATCTTATATCTACAGATTCAACATTTTTTCATACAATTTTTCATATATATTAAAGGAAATATTTTTTTCCGATAGCCAATTTTTCACCATATATTTAACCATATTCATAGACTTACATTGCTTTATAGTGTCAGGTAATAAATTTAATATCTTCTGTATGTTGTATTCAAACGGTATCTGTCCGTAGTCATTATAGTCATTGCGCGTGAATGTAGTTGTATTTATGTTCTAATTTCTCTGAATATATGCTGAATTATAATTTTTTGCCATAGTATAGCCTTAACAGGTAAAATTTTGGCACTCTGAAACAACAACGGTGTTTTATGTCTCTGTTTGAAAATATTAGGACGACTAGTAATTTGATATAATATGTTTAATAAAAATAAATAAAAAATATTCATGTTCTCCATAAAACGGTTATGCTCTAATATAGTATACGGAAAAAATAAAAAACATGAAATTATTATCTTTTTTGCTATTTAAAAGTCCAGTTTAATATTATCATCAATTCCACAGGATTTCCCAATAAGAGGTGTTATTTTGAATAGCACGCTATTTCGGTAGATCTTACTTTTGAAGCTGTCATTTTTTGACATTTGACAAGTAGAAACTACGTTATTAATAAAAATGGAACGATACACGCTTCAATAACGCATTGAAATTATAAAAAATTACTTGAGTGAATCAAATGCAAATCATCTTGAGTGATGAGGCCCATTTCCACCTCGGTTTACTTTCAACAAGACGGCGCTACGTGCCACACAAGCAACGAAACCATTAATATTTTACGATTGAAAATCAAAATAACACCTCTTATTGGAAAACCCTGTACTATTAACGCTAGAATTTCATCTACTGTCCAATATCGTCCACCTATTTTTTTACGAACTATGCAGTCTCTGAAAATTTTCTTATTCCGTTCGAATATATCAAATTTATTTATCTGTTTATATTTCAAGTCGTTCATTTTGAAATGTATATTTTACGGAAAGAGCGAGATGACTATACACAAACCGTTACCACTTTTTCTTCAAATAAGTATTTAAACATAATATTATAAATGCGATAATCTGTTAGGGATAGGGACATTTTATTAAATAATAATAAAACAGAACACTTCCCAACCGTTAAAGAGTGTTTTAGTTACTCATTGATTAAAGATTGTACAAGCTCAATTTAGAATTATTTTTGGTAAAAAAATGTCTTTAACAGGCTGCGAAAGAGCTGGCAATGTCGTATTTTAAGAGACTGACGCACTAGAGTTTCCGTTTTGAAAAAGTTAGGTTATTTCTGACATGTTATTTTTAAATCAACTGTTACCGCGTGAATTTAACACGAAATCCATGAAAGTGACGTTCTGAAACATAAATGTCTTTCGCTTGAGCAGGTAAATGTCGATCCTAGAAAACAATGTTTATATGCATCAAACAAGTGATTACGCCAACAATGAATCCAAAATGTAATTTTTTGGTTATTCTCTGGGAATTATTACTATACATTTTTTTACTGTATTAGCAAGATAAAAAGTGAAGTGACAGTTTTCATACAGATTCGCTAAATAAAAGGGATACGTTTTGATGTGTGTTTTTTTTCAACCATTTACGTGTTGGAAATAAAAATATTCCAATTTATAAATATTAAATTATATTTCAAACACAAAAATCTAAAAGGAAATATTATCTACTTTCAAAAAATGATATTTGTTTTGACGATACCTATATAAATGAATATATATTCAGCACTTTTAAAATCACTGAGAATTTGTATAAAACAGATTAAAAATCCTCTTTGGCTGTTAAATGTCAGTTTTGATTAGTACGGTTTTAACAATCACAGTTGTTTATCAATTGAATAAAACATTCACCACGTTTATTAGTAAGGCTGTATGTTACTAAGTTACAACATAATAACAAACGAATAATATCATAACTTGATTTTTGGAGTCAACCCCATTTTTTTGGTAAATTTATTTTTCCAAATGATTTCAGCTTTTTTTTCCAAAACCTATTCCAGATTCCTCACTCCTCAAAAGGGATACTCTAAACTCAATTTTCAATTTGTTCATTATTTATTATTCCCTTTGTCCACAAAACAAGAATACCCACCATCTGATCTAACAACAAACGAATAATATCGTTACTCTTTTCAAAACATTTTTTCACATATCTCGATAGGTGTGTTCCAAAACCAATTTTTAATTTATTTTTTATTTCATATTCTTTTTGTCCACCAAAAAGAATACGATCTGATCTAATCAGCGTGCCCAGCGCGCAGTGCGCATAAGGGGCAGCCATGCGTGCGCGTCGACGCCATTAAGCGATCGTCCCATTCTCTATGGCTTGCCTAAGCACCATCGTTTACCGCCATCTTGGTATTATTATTATTGAAATGACCGAAAATGTTAATTACGTCTGCTATCGCGGATCACGGATCGAATAATTCTTATTTTATTACAAGTTCACATAGTAATTGTGCCGTGGTGAAATTTTTCCCAAATTCTACACGCTCCGTGGGTCTGGTTGAATATGTTCCATGGTACATTTTCCTTTTCTAAGTATCTTGTTAAGATGACGAATAAAACCCACCATTCAAATTTTGTTCATTAGTTCTTCAATACTGTTTCCCCTTCGCTACGATTTTAGTCTTCTTAAAGGGGGTACGATTAGCGCTACGATTTTAGTCTTCTTAAAAATTAGGAAAATTTCATATCTGGGTCATGTACTTCGAGGGGAGAAGTATCACTTGCTCCAGTTAATATTGAAAGGCAAGATAGAGGATCGCAGAAGGCCTGGTAGGAGACAAATGTCTTGGCTGCGAAATATACGAGAGTGGACCGGCATTAGAAGTGTGGAAGAGCTATTCCGGGCAGCGCAAGACAAAGAGACATTTTCCAGAATGATCGCCAACGTCGGGGGGACCTGATACGGCACATAAAGAAGAAGAAAGGGGGTGAAAGATTACGCTATAAATTCAAATCATTCTATATAACTACATTTTGCTCGCCGTACAATCCCTCTCCTACTTACGGCAGGAAAAGAGGTAAGAACAATTTACGGAGTGCCGTAATAACGCAGCGGTCATCTGTCTAAGTGACAGATCCCATACAAAGAAAAGATATTCGACGGCAGTTTTCAAATTGATCTGACCCCTTCTCGCGAGTAAGATTATAGCGTAGAGTGTCACCCCAACATGTAATACGTATATGCCAATATAGCATTATGTGTCTAAGCTTTATACCAGAAGAAATGTCTGTTATTAACGTATGATAACATGATTAAGCCGAGTTGTATTAATGGGTAGGTCTTCTTTTGTTTTATGTCTTATTACTTGTAGTTTCCTTCTAAGTAACATGTACCAGTAGTGCGAGAATAAACGTGTAAATAGTGTACCTACTCCCCAGTATAATTATTGTAAAGCTGTCCATTATTGTTTTATACGATATCATCCACTGATCTCTCCAGAAAAATAGACAAAGTATTGTACAAAGGGAATCCTGTCCGTTACTAAGTAACCCAGTCAAAAGTCACAAATTAGTGTAGTCGATATACTACTATTAAGGAGTTCAATTTTTTTGATTATCGGTTGATGAAATGGTTTTTCTATTGTTCTGTAATGAAAACCTGAGCATACACTAGTTACTTTTAAATTATGGATCAAGAGGTAAATTCTCAAAATATTTGTAACTAATGAAAAGGCAGTTATTTGATGATGTTCATTTGGTTAAATTTAGAGACGCCAATTTACCGAAGTAATCAATGAAAAACAAGATTCTTCCCTTGGATATTATAACTCCGTCAATATATATTTAAATTGTTTCGTATTTTTCTTTTTTCATCTGTTACTTTTTACAAGTTGGTAGTTTAAGATCAATTGACGTACTTATAAATGCATCAAAATATATAAGAAAAAATATTCTCGGATCGTTTGTGTTGGGCCCTTTAGTCAAACGTATTTATGATTGTGTAAGCTTGACATCTGCTGACAAGCTGCTTGCAGTGAATTCCGTATTTTTGTGTAAATAAAATGTGTACAATAACATCATAAGCATCAAGCAAAATCATTTAATTAAACAAAGATCTTTTATTAAATCAAAAAGCAAAAAGTTCAACTTTTAATTATTTATTACCACAAAACAAATTTGAATTGAGAATCTTTTTGAGGCAACCATTAATAACTTTTTATTGAAATAGAAAAAAATTGACATGGAATATCTCAATTCTTACGCGCGCGCCACTTCAAACATATTTTGTATAAAACTTTTCTCAGTTATGACAGAAGTTTGACGCTATCACTCGACCATCTCTTGATTAGCCGAAACTGTACCATCTTCATATTATTATCCGAGCCATAAGTGATTCCACGCGATTATGAGAACACGAAATTGATAAATTATGTATTTATGTAAAAACTAGGTACCTGTCCAAAATTTGGATTATAGAATGTTCTGATTCTGTTGAGAGCGCAGCGGCAAGATGAGGATTTTTTTATTCATGTGAGAGTTAGGAAGGGATGTAATTTTTAATGTTTAAATTGAGACATTTGTCAGCAATGTAAGTTTAATAGAATACTTGCATTGGGTTTATTGAATTCTTAGAGTTTATTAATCCATATTATCGCCCTGCTGAAGGGCCACCATCTAGAATCGAAAAGTTGCTTGAAATTGCCTTAGTCATGTTTAGTGACCAAATCTGTATAGCCAGGTATTTCCCAACCTTCCTCTATCACATCTCTTTCTTTTTTCCACTCTTTTCATCCTCACGTAAGGAATAAATGTTTCCTAAATAATAAATCTAAATATATTTTTTATTAAAGGAAAAAATACGTTTACAAGGCAAGGTTTTTTATGCAAAGCACAAAGGATAAAAACTTATTAAAAGCAATAATTAATGGCTTGAAACACAAATGTAAATAGAAAAAATCTTACGAGAAAAAATAGATGCCGTCGACGGGAAGGGCATTTAGGGCGAATTAATTATTCTAATAATTATTGCTTATAATAATTTGAAATCTAAATATTGAACTACGTAACACAAATTAATCCGTAAAAACAATTGGGAACATCACACTCTTCCTAGCTCCGGGAAGTTAAGACTCTTGTTCATATATTTCACATATCAAAACGTTCTTAAAGTTATTTGATTGTATGCCTGAATATATCACAGGGTTTAGTGGTAAAGTTAGCCTATGTTTCAAATTTCTGATTTTCCACTACAGTATCTCTTGAAGCCATTGGGACATTGAAAACCTCAATTCATGGTCTATTGAAGCAAATAGAGAGTGGAAGGACAATAGAATTTAGGTCCAACCAAACCTAACCTAGCCTGTCTCTTCTCAGGATATGGTGATTCAGGCGAAATAAAAATATCTGTAAACCATATCTATATAGATAAATAATTAATAATAAATATTTTTATTTTGGAATAACTTAACCCTTCAGTACATTCATCACTTTTGTTCAGTTTGCAATGTTTTCTGTGTATTTCAAATTCGCTATATAGATCTTGTTTTTTTTATTTAATTTTCCGTAAAAACAAATACTGTTTTTAAAAAAAGATAAAATTATCTTTCCTGTGTATGCATTTAAAATAAACATTACTATTTCTAAATAATAAAATTTTAATATCTAACATGTATATTGCTGTCAAAAACGCTAACCACATTTTTAATTAAATTTTTACCCCAATCGTAAAAAAATTGAGAGAACTCGATATTTCGAAAACACGTTCGTTATTTTTTTGTAATTTTGTAATTTGTAAAAAAACTGTACTTTCACTTTTATCTCGTTCATATAATAAATAAAAAAAAGTGAAATTCAACCGATTTTTACGCTAGCGGCGCGAAATATGAATTATTCATTTTGGCTATTATTAACATTTTATTAATGGATTCCATTATAAATATTTGAGGCCAACGGGAAAGAATTTTTGTTTTACTTACTAATGTCAAAAAAAATAATTATTTCCGAATGATAGAAAAAATATAAGATATAAATACTTTATAAAATATGGACGCCCGGTCATATATGACCCTAAAACGGTGGAGGGGTTAATGAGTAAAACCTTAAATTATTGAAATGATTAATTATTGGAGACAATATTATCCTTGAGTTGCAGAAAATTGAATAGATGATGCACATGGAAATATTAGCATTAAAATCGGGTAGATTATTGCGATCATACATAAAGATAGCAGCCAGTAAAAATATGCAATAAAAAATGAAAACACATTTTTATTTGAGAGTCGTTAATATTATCTTTAATGACTTAATAAGTTAATAAATAAGGGTGAGAAAGTACCTTCCCTGCCTCGCTACTTCAATGTCCTCTTTAGTTATGTTACCATTGTTTAAAGTGCCGCTTGTAACGGCGGTCGAGTTTGGGAATGTTTATTTACAATTTTTTAAACCCGCTTTAATTTTTTGATTGTTAAAAAAATGGTTAATTATCGAATCAGTGGGTTTCCCCAGCGAAGCGTGGATGCCTCAAATTGAAACTTTTCCACTAATTATTTTTAAAGTATGTGCATATAGACGGATAGATAATAGAGTTTATTAAGACTTAAAACCATACATTTACACGATAATATTTAATAGTCTACATTAATTGATTTTTTAGTTAATGTGAAGGTAAATGTAGGTGATCAACATGATAATATTTCTCATTCGCTCAAAATTTAACTTTATTTTTTTAAGGCCCATAGTAAGCGATCAAAGATGTTTTAAAAGGAAGATATATAAATACGAATGTTAGAGGGAGCGCGGTAATATTAAAAAAAAAATAATCAAGCGAAAACGGAGAAAATATTTAATAAAACACGACTCGTTTGAAATAGAGTAAGAATCTCTTGATAAATGCATAAATTGCATTTAAACATACACTGTGATATTTTTTCGTGCCTATGACATATTAAATAATAGTTTTCGGAGTTTACTTTGCCATTTTTTCAATCGAGGGAATTTCAAATAATTAAGGTTTCGGCATAGCAATTTAAAGAATCTTCAAAAATAACTTTTTTTTTTTGGAACTTAAAAACGAGTTAACGAGAAACTTGTTATAAATCGGTGGAAATTGGGTATGCATGGGCTTAATGTTTGGTTAGCAGTGGCGGTTCAATATGAAGTTCAATCAAAGGTTAAAAAATGACAGAACAAAACTTCTCTCAGATATTAGAAAACATCCTATGTTGGTATTTTATTTATTTATTTATTTATTACACGCCCTAGTGGGCTTTTCTTTAAAAAAAATATAAGCTATTTGTGTCAAAGTAAATACTTGAAAACTGATACAATAAAGAAAAATGTAAAGACAATGACAAAAAAGGTTGCAAAAAAAACACAGAAAAAAATACATATGAACAATGAAAAACACATCAGAATATTGGCAAAAAAGGTTGCAAAAAAAACAGAAAAAAAAATAAAGTTAAAAATCTGAACAGTAACTAAGAATCCTCACGCATATAATTGAATTTAAAAGGTTCAACATAACAAAATAGTAAAAGCGGAGAAGTTATATGGGTACATAGGTCTATTTGTGTCTAGAAGAATAAAAGTGATAGAATATACAACATTTATACTGATTAATTTTAAGATGAAATATACCACCCAGATCAGAATATTTGTTTCCGAGACAGTGAAGTCTCGGAATCGGAGAATTTTGGTAAGCTAGTGCCCTGGTGTTATTGAAGTAAAAATGTAAGAAATGTCGACATGATTTTTTGGGAACATGGATATTGATAAATTGAAGTAATTCGGGACAGTCAATTTTAAAATGTAGTATTCTCTGTAACAGTACCAAATCTGTGCTTATTCTTCTTTCTGAAAGTTTCAATAGAGTCATTTTATCCAGGAGGTAATTTTAATCAATGTTTCGTATAGGAATATGCAAATTATAGTTTGTAAACCTTTTTTAAAATTTTTTATTTAATTTTTTATTTTTTTTTTAAAGTAATACAAACATTCCCGGGTTACGAATAACCTGACAATATTTGAAAATCTCCTACTACCACCACAGTAAGCTGAAAATGTTGCTTGTGTTGTGATGGAGGACTTAGCCAGCCGAGGAATTGAACACACTACGCCTGAGTGGGACCCAAGCGCGATGTCAACTCGGCCACCGACCTTAGAACACTCCGTTGAATCTTTTCAATGTTATCTGAATGAATATTGAAAAATGGAGACCATATTTAGAATACTCAAGTTGGCATCTGACAAGGGTTTTATATAACATAATAAATGTTCATAAATTATTGAAATCTTTTGCAGCTCTCAAAACAAAGCCAAGAGAAAAATAAAATATCTAGGAAATTAAAAGTCAATTTTTTTATTTTTAAAATTACTTTAAATATTCCAAAAATTATACCAAAAAATCAACCAATTATAGATTTATTCCTTATGCTAAGAAATGAACAGAATTTGGAAGACTTTCTTATGTTTTTGGATAAAATAAAATCTCATGTACTTTAATTAATATTCACTGAATGCAGTGATTCCTATATCGCCAAACAAATTTCAGACCAAAATGAATACCACCCATCAATCAAAATAGTGGCGTGGTAGTTTATCTCGACAACTGTTCGTTTTTCATGCTTTTCTTTCAATTTTATTTTGTTATATTAATTAAATATATAAATTAATACAAAACATATTTTTTTAAATTAACAATTTGTTATTAGGTACTTATAAATCAACAAAAATTAAAGTCATAATTTCATAGAACAGGAACTGCCTAGTTAGAAACTACTGTTGACTGGGCCATGATGTATTCATGTCTTCTTATCCTCGATGCAGTTGTACTTATTTTATTATATGTCTTTGTGCACATATCCAATATCCTATTACATTATTTGCCCTAATTTATTACTAATAAATTTTCTGTATCAATTGTGCAAAAATAAATAAATATTATTGTTTTATCATTACAACGTCTGTGACTAAAGAATATAATATCGTAGATTACAAAATTTTAAATACGAAAATCATAATTTACGCAAGGAACAAACTGTTGGTTACTTACAAATAATGCTCAAATTTGGTGTTAGTGTTCTCATAGCCGCTGCGCACGAAGACAGATAAAGTAGTCCTAGGGAGAGCTCGCACGTTCGCCGTCGACGATCATCCTTTTTACACGTCTTTTTAAACAAAAAAAAGGTTGAAGATAATAGAACATTGACGTTATGTACGACCTCTCTCTGAGATAAGTATAGTAGATTCTCAAGGTATGCAGGTCCACCGCTCCGGCGCCACTAATATATGTTTTATAAGCACCTAAGAAATAATATGTCATAAGATTCCATATGTGCTGATATACATAACGCACGTATTGATATACACTTCGAATTTGCTCTTTGGCCAATGGGAGTATCATTTAGACGGGTGGATTTTGTAGAACGATATTTGAATGGCGCACTGTTTAAAGTGTGGCCAAATTATAAAACGAATCACATTGACTTTCATATTTATGTAAGTTCACTTGCAGAAACGCATTTTGAAAAAGCCTTTTGGTTAGAAAGGATGGATGAAGCAGTTTATTAAAAATTGGTAAAATTATTCGTTTTCATGTTAAAAATGGGACTGGAGGCCTATATATCAGTAAATCACCAATATTTTTTTTTATTTACAAACGGACCTCATCCAATTAAGACATTCCATATTACACAAAGTGAATACAAGGAGAAATGTTACAGTAAAAGATGCTATGTCAAAAGTAGGGCACAAAAACAATAGAGATAATGTCAAGTCATGACAGGATCAAGGTTTTGACGGAGTTCACGACTTCTGATACATCAATAAAAAATATTACTTATATACATAATGACTGACACAAACCGTTTAGGCTCACACCAAAAAAATCAAAGTTCTGACTTGAGTTGACAAGTCTGGCCATTCTGGACATTGGTGAATGGTATCTATAATTTGTTGATTGTTGATTGAGGAAAAGCAAATAATTACTTCTGAGTCTACGGGAACTAATGAGTCAACTAATATATTGTGAGGAAGTCGGAACACGTGTTCATCAAAATAATAATAATTTCGCATCTCGTCCATTATATTTATTCGGACAAGGGCACCAGCGTGAACACGTGTTCAGATATATTCTGAATGACTAATATTTTACTGGAAAATGATCATTCAGTCACATTTTTAATAGTCTCTTTATAAAAAAGCCTTAATCATTTTTCTCTGTGTACATTTTTAAAAATTAACTTACAGAATACCGTACAGGAGTCCCGACTGTGCAAAGCCAAAGGAACTATGGCATCCCCAATTGAGGTAATTTGTGAGGTTGAAGATTATGGGGAAGGGAAGAAGATTGGGAAGAGGAAGGCTTGGAAGTACCCGAATCTTCAGATATTTTTGGTTTTTCTCAAGTTTAAGATAAAATCTTATTCAAATTCAGACAACCATAAAATATGATGTAACGCTTTATAACTCTTTAAAACGATAAATGTCTACATTAAAATTTTATGTACCAATTAGAAATAAGTAAAAAATAACAGTAGAATCAGAAATAATAAGTGAATTGCGCCAAAAATAAAAATCAAAATGTTTTTAATCTAATTGTTGTTAACATAAAAAAGTATTTTGGAAATCCTTTTTGTATTAAGTTTGTCAGCATTTCGTCTTTTTTATAGATAATAAATTGATATTTCTGAAATGGCGTTTCCCGAAAATACAACTAGTATCGAATTTTCCTTAAGTCTTACAACATTATCGAAACTTTATATCAAAGTAACACTGCGTTACCCTCAAATCACAAAATCTCAACCTGCAGTCCAACAAAGCATAAAAAATTCCGTTAATTGAACTTAGTTACAATAACTCTTAATCAATTCCTGCAAAGTAGGTCTCCTCTGTTTCGTGAAAAGCCTCTTCAATCTTGATCTTCCGGTCCAAATTTACCCATTTCGCCTTTATCTCTGATGAACCTGTCATGTAATACCCGAACAAGGCACCTCTTACAGTTTCCACTGCCTTCCCGGCTGCGGCACTAAAATTTTAATTATTCTGTCATGTGTAGCAATTGGCGAATGTTTTCCGTTAGCCGCGGTGATTTTATTGTGTCCGCTGTTATTATTATTCTCAGGGCCAGCTTTGTGCTAAAAAATGCCATCCTTAATTATTATTAAAATACACATGATGCAAGTATCAAATGCAACATGATTATGACTGCTGTGGCGATATTTTAAGGTTAGATAACCGATAACCTACCCTTTTTCGGAATAATTGAAAAAACAATACGTAGTGTCCGGATAATTTAGAGGTTAGGTTAGGTTAGGTTAGATGGCAAGTTTACTCAAAATTATATAAGATGTTTTTGAAAACTGATCTAATCCTAATCAAACAAAATCAAACGTAATCTAAATACGTTATTACCGAGATACAAAGAGATACATATTTGAACTAGAAATTTTGTTATATTTTTATTTTTCCATATTTATTTTATATTTGAAATCAATAAATTGTTTGGTGTAAGGCAAGAATGATGTACAGATGTAAAAAAATATATAGTGTTTCGTGAACCTCATTAGGGACTAAACTTCAATAATGGTAATAACTGCATAAAAACCGCACAGGGATGTAAATAATATAATGGTTTAAAATAATAATTTTTACAAGATATCGCCATCAGTTTGGAAAGCAAACTTGTCGATAAGAATTTATCTGAGATTAATATTGTTGAATCAGCAATAGAGAGATAAGTTAAAGAGGTATTCCTTCAGTTGGGACGCCCCAGTGCGCCATACACATTGGACACCATGATGTGGCGCCCCTGATAATCCTTATTATGAGGCATTTGATTTGACTCAAGAACAAAGAGTTGTGCTTTGTTGATAAGATCGCATCCGCTATTAGGTAGCTATACCGACATACTTTACATGTTTCTGACATCGGTGCCTATGTGTTGTCTATGATCCAAGACATCTGATTGGATAGTTGATTGTCTTTGTTTGAAATCATTTTTCACGATGGTTTATTTGCCGTGTTCTTTGTCCATAGTTGCCCTGGTAATTATTTTGATATTATGATAAATTCCCCATGAAAAACCGCGAAATAGTTTAAAAGCCCTTACAAACACATCATCATAAATATATCATCTTTCCTCGATTTCTTTCTCATCTCTTGAACGCCTAATCCAGTTCAATTTCCAAAATCTTCACTCCATCCCATATTATCAATTGAGTAGTTGGCGGAAGAGAAATATGATGATTTCTCTGGGAGGTGAAATTTGTTTGTCGATAACCGTTTTTTAAATAAAAATAAAGTAATACGCATTCAACAGAATTCCCATTATATCTATGTCAATATTTCTCCAAAGAAAGTAAGTTGGATTATGATAAAAATTTTCGTCTCCCATGAACTGTCAGCAATCTCCAAAAAAATGTTTATCCGACACTTCAGACTATCAACATTTTTGTTCTCACGACTTCTTTAAACCAAGTTCCCTTTACATTACAACCAAATTAAAATATCCTGTCTCTAAACCAGTAGATTTACAATATCTTTCAATCTCTGCAAAAGCCTTACCCTCTGGACTAACAAGCTGGTGGTTGCGGGTTCAAATCCCACATGCGCAAGTAAATTTTATTTGATTAATTTGTATTAATTCACATAATAGACATTTAAAATTATATATAGCATACTTGCGGCACGTTTCAAAGTCGAAGAAACTCTCAGTATCGCCCTGTTGTTAGATCACCATTCAGCATTAGAACGTTGCTTGAAATGGCTTTGTTTGGTGACCAGATCTAAATAGTCAGGTACTTCCCAACCTTCTTATTTTTCTTCTCCATCTCAAACAAACAAAATCTTTCAAATATTCTTTGTCTATCTTAATCTTTTAAGCTATGGGGTAAGAAAAACTTGTGCCACTCGAGTATTCTTTGGTGATATTTAACAAACTTAATTGTCTTACCATTCACTTTGTATTTATTTTTGGTATTCTCTTTGTGTGTAGTGATGGTCAGAAAACACAAAAATTGTATCGAACTTGATACTTATAACAAAACTTAGGCAACCTATAGCATTTTCCAACACACTTTCTTTGTACAACGTTCTTGCACAGTCAATGTTATTCCAACAGTTGTTTGTTGTTTGATTACAGTGTACTTGAGACGCCCTTACATGAACCATTTGACAGTGTATCACTTCCAAATCAACACCAATGTCTTCCGATTCTTCCATCATCAGGTCATCGCACCGTTCCACGCAGCTAGTTAGCTCTTCCATCGCGCAGTCCACAATCAGGCTGGCTGTCATTCACGAGTTGCACTTCCAATCCAAAATCCGGATTCTCTTCACAGTCCAGTGCGCCCCACACAAAGGTGTTATTAATTATTTAGAATTTTCGTTTCAGATTATTGTAAAACTCTATCAGTGGGTAAATTCTTTGCTAGATCAACTGATTTTGCCTAATGACAGACCGCACCGGGCATTAGCCTAATTAAAACAATGGAAATTACTGATGGTTTTATTAGAATATTGTTTGAACGCATTCGACTGTTTCTCAACTTATTTATAATCACTCTGTGATAAAAAATAACTGATAGTATTGTCATTTATTTTCGTTTATATTTGGGTCTTTGGAGAATTTAAAAAGTATATTGCTGTAGCATAAAAATATTAGGAACTAAAACAAAAATATAATAAGCAGTAATTGTTGATTGAAGTACTAGTACACATCGAATTATTTGGCGGGTTATATCGCGGGCGACTAATTATTGCTTATAATAATTTATAATCCTTTGTGCTATGCATTAAAACCTTATATTATAAACATAAGTGTATCATTAAAAAAAAAAACTATGTCACCAATGTATTACTCTACCGAGAATAAATGACTAATTTTTTTGAACTTACACCTTTCTACCCATTCATTGGGTAACTCCGAAGGTGATTGGAACTGGTAAATGATTTTTTCGGAATTTAATTATACGAAAGAATCGAAACGTTGTTTGAAATGACTTGTCTAAACTTTTATTCTTGAACACAAGAACAGGTTTAAAGACCTATCTGGGGCGTAGGGGTCTCATCGTTTTCATACTATGACCTTTTGTTCCTATGAACTAGAGTTAAAATCCACTGGAGTAATCGGTTACTATTATAAATGTTTGCCACGTGTTAATTTGCAACGTTACATTATTACTAGTCATTCTTCTTCTTAAAGAGCCATCGAAAGTTATCGACTTTTTCGTTGTCATCCAAGTTTTTATTTTAAGGTTAAAAACATTTTTTAAACGCAACATACATTATAATCTACGCGTTCATATATGGCGTTAATTATATTATTTAATTAATTTAAAGTTTTTGCAAATTGTGCTTTAAAATATTATCAAACAATTCTTTCAAGAGCGGCATACAAATACAATATTGGATTGAATCATCGATAACATATTGAATTTGTATGATTTTCTTGAAAGAATTGAGTTTTTAGACGTACGAAACTATTTTTTTATTTATATGAAAATTACGCCACAAAGTAATTTTGCAACTATTTATTTATTTTCATATTGCGTATGTACGGGCGCAAATAAACAATTCTTCTTAATATTTTAAAATCATAACTTGCGAAAGCATATTTGTAAGTTATTTAGATTATAAACGTAGATTGTAACGTAAAATCGTTTGACAAACGAAGTCTTCAATTGTACAATTTAAGCGCAAAAAAAAATTTTGTCCAACAGATGGCGCTATTTTTTTTATTCAAAAAACATTTTTATACCTGTCACAGGTGACATCTATATTATATAGGTATATAAAAAACATACGCGAATTCAAATGCAACCTTGTGTCAAAATTTCAAAGCAATCGGTAAAGAAATTTCAGAGATTTAAAATTTTGAAAGAAAGGCAAAGTTAATCAAGGAAAACTGTCACAAATAACTTTAAATGCGTCTATAATTTTGTATTAAACAATTAAATTTTTAGTGCTATACGCTTACATTTTTTTAAGTCTACTCAAGTGAAATGATAAAAAAAGTTTAAATTTTTTCCTTAATGCATTGAATTCATAATGTAAACCGATTCATAGTTAAGATTAATCAATATTTTAATGATAGCTTCGCATTGTGGAAACGTAATCTCCTAACTGTTGTCTATCTTAGATTCAGAATATTGTTAATCTAATGTGCCAAGTTCTTCCGATTATTGCTCCGATGGCAATATTATTAATATGTTGTATAAAGTTTTGGAAGCTTAGCACGTTTATTAGAATGATATCAAAACAAGCTACATTGTGATTATTGCCGTAATTAATTTCATAGGTACACCTCCATCGACTTACAAACGGGAATTATAAAACAAAACAAAATTATACACTCCACCGAAAACATATCCGAATTCTGATATAAAATTATAAAAATAATTAATGCGGATTACCATAAAAAGACCATTATTTAGAAAAAATTCTCGAGTGTGTTTGGTGCCCGCATTAAAGTCAATACTTTTTTATCATTAATTAGAAGGATGAAGTACCTACGTGAGTACGAATACACATTCACAATTGGATACAATTTATTACCTTAGTTCAGTGGTTCTCAAAGTTTGTCGGCCGCGAACCACTTTTATAGAATAACACATTTTCACAACCTACGTAGTTAGGTCTGACTGATGAGGTAAGGTTATCGTCTAGAAATACGAAGTAAATTATATTTGATAAATTTGTATTATTACACAATTTTTTAATTTTAAAATAATGTATAGTATTCTTGCGGCACGTTCCAGAGTGTCATCCTGGTGTAAGCCCACAATTCAGAATTGATACATTGATTGAAATGATTTTATCCGTGTTTGGTGATCAGACCTGAATAGCCAGGTAATCGCCCGCAATCTTCTTCCCCGTGTACTTCCCTTCCCCACTACTTTCACCATCAAAACAAACCCCAAATGAGGATGCCATAGTCTCACTGGCTCCAGACGGTTCCTGGGCTCTCTCATATAGGAGGTTGGCCATCCGGTAAATTTCACTATGCAGATTGCAGTCGGCCTGCGAACGAATTTATCAGTGTTTTAGTAATAATATAAGAAAAATATTTTTGCTAAAATCAAATCCATTTTTCTCGTGTTCTTCTTAATTCTCTATGTTCACAGACCATTAAACGTACTCATGGTACGTACTTCGGTTGTCGGTGCATGGGGGCGTGATTTGAAATTGTAATGCGTATTGCGTATAATATGTACGGCATAATGCATTAAATTATATAACCTCATTTTATTTAAAATTTAGAATTGGAAAACATATCAGACAAGCGATAAAGTAAGTACCAAATACATTATAATAATTAATGATTCTCAATCGATATGTGTATTTCAGTTGTTAAAAATGTTTGACAGTTGCTTACATGAATAAATAGAATGAATATGCTTTAATGAAACAACACCCGTGGTTTCACTGAACTAGGTCCGGTGGACATACTATAATGAATTAATGTTTATCCATTTCATCAGCGGTGCAACATTTTATATTATTAGAATGAATATGACATATCTTGCATTTCTTACTAATAATCGAAAGGTAAATTTGTTCTTTTGAAATACAATGATCTCATGACAAATATTATTTTTATAAATACTTCATAAATCTTAAGTTTATAATATCCCGTGATTTTTCACCGGTCTACTAGTAAATGAATTTAAAAGAGATTATTAATTTTTTTATAAATTTACAACTTTTAGTACAACTGATATTTCCCTGTGACCCGAAGTTTTGGATCTCTGCATCGGGTAATTGATTTAGACTTGTGAAATTATAACTTCGGAAACGCTCAGGTTTCATCTAGTTTTTTTTTTATCTAGTCATTGATTTAGATAAGTTTAATTATTATCATGTATATGAATACGTGCCTACTTGCAGTATCTATCAATCACATTTGACCATTTGCACAGGTAAAATGACTTTAAAGACACCGTGCTTCTAAAGTAATCTAAATGATTTCTGTGTACTTGGGTAAGGATTTTTAATTAAGTATTCAATTCAAGCATACAGTAGCCAATACTTATAGAGAATGTCGCTCGGAGACGTCAATAAATCGTTTTTTAACCTCTGTAAACACACTTAAATTATTACTGAAACAGCACATGGCCAAAATTAAAAGCAAAAAGACAATGTCTGTCTGTAAGCATATCACGATTAGGGTTGCCAAATTTTATTAGAATTTTTTATTGAAAAATAAATGTGGGTAAATTTATAAAAAAAACTCACTACATATTCATTTCGTTCCATGAGAAAACTTTTTTTTTTAAAATCTGTAGTTAAGTATCGAGCAGTGATCAACTTTTTAGAAGGTAATGATGATGACCATATACCACCAAACTATTGTAAGAACGGCGTTATGTAGATACTGAAAATAATAAGAATTACATATTTCTTAAATTTTAAAAAGTTCAAATATCCATATATGGATTTTATATTGTTGAATTATGTTTCAAATTTTAGCGGAGATTCAATACTTAAGCTATATACTTTGTTAGTATAAAAAAAAACTGAACTAGATATCTACCCACAATTTTTTTTTGGAATAGTTCAGCTGAAGTGCAAAGCAATTAAGTGCTCTGTTCATTTATGTGGATTCATAAGATGAATTTGAATTGCTAGGCAACATGTTTATTTTATAACTGTTTTTTCGACATAACATTTTATATATACGCAACTTATATAAAAATGTAAAGTCCTAACTAGATATGTAACCAGTTCCAAGGAATTAATATATTTTTTTAATGATAAACTATTATTTTAGAACAAGGTTTTTATGCATAGCACAAAGGATAACAAATTATTATAAGCAATAACTATTCACCTGAAATACCCACACAATTTGGAGAAAAATTCAGAGAAAGAATAAATGTGTTCAACGGGAATCGAACCCGCAGCATACTGTTTGCCGGTCAGCTGCTCTGACCACACAGCTACGTTGGCTTATAACAAACCGTCTTTCTATTCTATCCTATTCTTATCCTATGTGCTATGCATAAAAAACTTTTCTTAAAATATTATTTTATCATAAAAAATAATAATATTTGACAAGTAAAAATATTTCTACAATAAAAGGATATATAGTATATCTCGACGCCATCTAGTGGAGAATTCAATTTCCTACAAAAATAAAGATGGATGTTTTCAGATGAATAAATTGAATAAGCAACTATCGTTGAATGCTTAGTACGAGTAAGTATTGAATTATTTGGCTTGTTTAAAGGGTTAGAGTAGCTGACCGGTAGTCAGAAAGCTGCGGGTTCAATTCCCGTTGGCGACTTTTATTCTTTCTCGGAAGATTTTTTCAATTTGTTTGGGTATTTCAGGTGAATAATTAATTATGATTTTGGTCGGTATCAAAACAGATTATTTTATTTCAAGTGATTTTTTTCATTCTTTGGGAGCGGAGGGTCTATTTAATGAGAGGGAATTGTGAAGCTGAGTCTTGAAGTGACTCGTGTTGTGGATCTTAAACGAACAAGTAATATAACCGCAATGGTTTTCAAAAGCGACCCGTACATTATCAAACGATTAGCATGCGTTTGACCGCGCACCAGTTATAGCACTTCCAATATAAATATCATTAGAACAAACTACATTCATTATTGTCATTTTACATTATTTATGTGAATACAAAAATGAACACCAAATGAAATGCCAAAAATCCTAGAAAAATTAAGGATTTGAAATGAATCTGCCTACAATATCTGTAATGTGCTAACCCTGTTGTGTCGGTGGAATCAATTCCCTTCTAAAAACGTGTCGGTGTGTCTTTTGATGTTTGATTGAAGTCTGTGAACAAGTCCTTTTGCAGAGCGGTAAAGGGGGCCATACACGCTGATAAAAAGTGAAATCTTTCTCGATATATTAATCTATTTAATATCCATTTTTTTTCATCTACTAAAAATTAAATAGGTGACATACGAAAATGGTCACGGTTTTAGTTTAAGACCAGTTGCAAGTAGCGAGGGGTTGGTGACATGAAATGTAAGTATCAAAGGCCGACTAGAATACAGACCTGGGCGCAAGACGGATTTTGAAGTGCCACGTGGTCAAGTCAGTGCCATCGAGCAACGACAGGAATATCATTTTATTTATTTATTTGAAAGGTTTAACAAATAGGTATATTTGTATTTTTAATGGAGTCAACAAATAAATCAATAACACCCCCATACTTGTTGCCCAGATCATGCATTCTATTGGTCAGTGAGTATGTCTGATAGTTAGTCGTATATGTATTGCAGAAGAATGTTATATTTTGTCTTGTATTCTTAGTTGGCACATTAAATTTAATAGTGGCAACGATGGCAGGACTATCAATTAAGTAGTTCATGACTCTGTGTAACACAACCAGGTCTGAAAAATTCTCCTGTCCGACAGTGTTATTAGATGCAATCGATTCATCAAACTGACATAATTAATGTAATCAATAGGAATTCTGAGCTTAAAATTTACGTACTTAAGAAATTTGTGCTGAACTCTTTCAATATTATTGGAGTGAACTTTATATAAAGGGGACCAAATAGGTGAATTGTACTACAATATATAGTATGAATATGTGCTATTTAAATTATTTTGATTTAAATTATAAAATATGGGCCAATAAACAATGCAATTTTTCATGATTTTAAAGGTAACTTTAGCAATTATTGGCTTTTACATGATAATTATTCAAAAACAAATAATTATACCATTCGCGCACCAGTTCCTCTAAAATAAATATAAATTGAACTGTATTGAACTGAAGAATCTAGTCACCATTCGAGAAACGTTACGCACACGAGCATAATATAGACAAATCACGGTTAATTATATTTATAAAAATGTCTCCCCGTGCGTGGCGCCCTTTACGGCCAGTTTTTTAATCATTTTTTGCCAGTCGTCCCTCGGCCCGGTTAAATGATCCATACACTATTCCCGTAATTTCCCTCTTACCACTGCGGGGGCCAGACGGTATCATCAACATCTCTACCACCAGTCACCAAGCACCAGTACACAGTCGGCGAATCGGCAAAGCTGTATGGTTTTATGTTAGAGGATGTGGTAGTATTATGCATTGTTCTTCATCAATACCACCATTGCATCATTATCAGCCACTTTAGATTAAGATACAGGCCTACCAAATATGATGATAATTAACCTGGCTACGGGTTTTCACCGCCATTTTAGCAACATTCTCGCATAATAATTTTGTCTTCAGAATCAAGCAATCCAACCAGCCCAGGACGTATTTTAACAAAACCTGTACCATTTCTGTAAAGGTTGACTGTAAGTAGAGTAGCTTTTTTTTCAGTCACATTGACGGCTGTAATAGAGTAGCTTTTTTTTATTCAAAATCATTTACAGGGCATTACCAATACCATTTTAGTCACGGGGAAGACTGTAATAGAGTAGCTTTTGTTTATGCAAACTAATTTACAAAAGCTTTAATAATGCCATTTCAGTCACGGTGACGACAGTAATAGAGTAGCTTTTGCTTGTGCAAAATTGTTTACAAAACCTGTCCCATTTCAGTCCAAAAATTCAATTCAATTAATGTGATTGGAAGATACATTATGATAGCAAATACTAGTCTAGTCTAGTGCTGTCTATGGGTAAGGTTATGTAAATTAGGTAAACTTTTCACAGACGCTGGATATATGAAAATTAATCTGTCTTCAACTTAACACAATCTCAAGCTCGTCATTCTACTTATATTTCAAAGGAAGGTATTCCAAAGAACTTTGGTGACTGATCATTCCAGTGCAAAGCAAGACCAATGGGTAATGTATACATTTTACATGATTGACACTCAACATGTCAACTTCTATATTGATCTCTTCAAGACCTTATATTTTTAAATAATATTTTTCATTTTCAAAGGCCATTCCACACAACATCCCCGAGATAACTTTTGTTTGGTGATGTGTCCACATAATCTATTAGTCCTGAATGCTTCTGCGGTGACCTCTTTAGCACTCTGAAAAGAGTATGGCCATAATTTTAAAATTGAAACATTCAACGTAGCACTGTTTAGTAATAGAATAAAACCGAAAGCGTTGAACATATTTTCTTGTTGTCCTTTGACCACAACAAATTTCTTTGGACTGCCATCAATAATTGTTTCCGCACGATGTCTAAAATATTGAAATTATTCAAGAACTTAGCTAAGGTGTAAGTAAATCACATTTTACTTCATTCATATGATAAATCAAGTTGGTATTCATATTCAAGTTTAAAAAATTAAGTAACGTAGTATCATAATATTATAATTTAACACCACATTATCTTTTAGTATCATAGTATCTTAGTAGCATAATTACATTTAGTTTCATATTATCATTTAGTATCACTGTATCATTAATATCATGGCATCATTTAGTATATTTGTATAAATTAGTATTCTAGAAGGTATCATTTAGAATCATAGTATCATTTAGTATCGTGGTATCATTTAGTATCATATTATCACTTAGTATCATAGTATCATTTAGTAACTTAATATCACATTAACATTAAGTATCATAGTTAATATGTAAATGTAGTATAATAGTACCTATTTTTATTATCATAGTATCATTTAGTATCATAGTATAATTTAGTATCATAGTAACATTTAGTATCATAGTATCATTTTGTATCTTAATATTTTTTCTAAAAACAGCATAATGACACAACCTCCATAAATACACCGTCATCATCAGCAGAATGGTACGCGGTATGAGTGGATGGATGTATTTGCAAGTTATCAGGCAAATTCATCGCCAACGGCATCCAAGCCATCTACAGCCATCCACAGAGCCAATTAAAAAAACAAATGTGTAGCCGTGCGTTTGAATGATTTTTTTTTAATGACGGACGTTTTTTCACTCTACTTTGCACAAGAATTTTATAAAATAAAATATTGAGTATTTCAAGTAAACGCACAGTGGAAAGAATCAACTTACTACGTGTGGTGTTTGGAGATGTATGTATTTGACTTATTATGTGCTGTTATTTGATGAAATTGTCGATCGCCCCGTTAACACAAGTTCAGCTGACAAACAAATACAAGGCATCAAATTTCAGGCATTGGAAAAAATATAATCACAATTTTTGGAAAACTCTTATTTTTTTCAAATCACTGAAATTTTTACCCAAACAATATTGCAACGTACATTATTTTTTTTTAACATTATGAATATTTACGGCTTCAAAAGGTCATGATGGAAATGACGCTTCGAGCGAAAAGTTCTAGTCAATACAATTTTCGTTAATTCTATAAATAAGCATTGTAATAATATTAATAATAATTTGAAAATTTGAATCCGGCCGTTTTTGTTAAGGGCGCTATAATGTAATGCTAAAAAATAGCTTTATCGTATATTTCTAGAATATGAATTTCACAAGATTTGAACAAGCGGGTTCTCTCAAATAGTTAAACATAGCCCCTTTATCCTTTTTTAACTTAGGATTTAAATTTTTTTTTTAATCAATGGGGCGTTTTATGAATTTAATATGCATGTAATAACTGCATCTAATAAATTTTAATGCACCGGTGTTGTCGTGTGGGATTTCTCATCTTGTATGTACATGTATTATCTCACTCGGTCTTCGAGTAGAATTTAACGAATATTTGTGTATATTAAAAATTAGAGATACAAATAAAATAAAATAACGTGCTAAATAAAATTAATTTCTGTGTACCTTTGAGAGGGTGAAGTCAAAGAAACCGCAGCGGCGGCCGGAAGGGTTGGGGATGGTTGGTGGAATTTTCTAGTTTCATAAAAGAATGGATTTTTATAAGGGGGTGCTTAGCAAATTTTTTTTTAAAACGAAACATTTATTAAAAAGTTTGGAAGTAATTTTATGTTGAGGTTCCATACAGGGTGATGTAAAATTCGCATCATAAATAACGATGTCAAATTAATTATTTAGTCCTTTGCGAATAGTGACAGTAGCACAATTCTGATGGATAAGTGATTTTTTTTTTTTTTTTTTTTTTTTTTTTTTTTTTTTTTTTTTTTTTTTTTATGTGACACCTCACAAGAGTGTCCCTGCCTGTGCAGTGCACAGACAGGGAAACTATGTCACCACCCGGTTGGGCGGCGTTGTGAGGCGGAGTAAGGTAGGGGCTGTAGGAAGGGATTTGTTAATGCGGGCCTTGAAGAGGCTCGGATTATAGGAGGGAGGAAAAACAGATGCCGGTAGCTCGTTCCACATACGAGCCGACTTACACAAAAACGAGTCGTAAAAACGGCCCGTTCTCATGAAGCCAACGTCAACCGTGAACGGGTGTTCAGTTCGTGTCCGTCGAGTTTCGCGCACGTGCACCGGTGCATCAGGAATCAATGCTGCTAGCTCCTTGGAGCAGGCTCCATTGAAATACCTGTAGAACAGACACAGCATGCCTACATTGCGTCTATGCATCAGAGAAGGCAATCGGTCTGTTAACAACGGATTGTCAATCAGACGGATCGCTCTCCTTTGCACAGACTCAAGCAGGTTTATCAAGTATTTTGGGGCACCAGCCCAAAGGTGGCTCCCAAATTCAATAGTTGGGCGGACTTGAGACTTGTACAGGGTCAGCAGCTGGTCACTGTTGAAGAATCTTCATGATGATGTTTAATATTGAAACAGTTTTGTGACTATTTAAATATTGTCATCTCCCTTCATTGTCCAAACATTCCTTAAAATCTTACGCCAGTGATATTCAGTTATTATTGTAACACACTTCTCATTTGTTTTCATTCGTAATATTTTCGTCGTTAAAAGTGCATCTGGTCTTGCTAATCAGATCATAATACTGGTAAAAATGCCATTAAATCGTGTAAATTACATCCCCAAATTCAATATAGTTGTTTGTGAAATATAACATTACCTGTGATTAAATGAGGGGTACACTTATGAATTTTAAGTGATCCATTCGGTGTAATTTACAAGAAATTAAACCAATAGCACAGTGAGGCTTTTCTATCTCTTCTCGTATTTCCAGGTAATTTTAACCCGATCCAATGAAACTTCTATTTTTATTTAGAGTCCATTTTCAATACAAAGCTGATTTAAATTTTTATTTTTTTGATTCCAGTTTCTCCTAGATTTAAGCCGGGTTGATTCACCCTTTCACCAAATTTATACATAGACAACATTACAAAAATTCTAACGATAATTAACTAGGCATGGGTTTAACAGTTCAAAAGAAAGCGTTTATATGATAGAACGGGGATTTAACAATGAAGTTTGTTTAAATACAAATTGATTTAAACATTCCGATCTGGTAATCATTAGCATTGCGTTGTATTTTTTAAACCTGTAATGACTAGAAAAAGAATTTGTGAAGAATCTTTGCACTACACATACGCTTTGTAAATTTATTTACGACATTTTTTAAAAACTTTTTCCTTTAACTCATAATTTACCTAATTAGAATTATTTTGTTGTTAAGTGTCGAATTGGAAGTTATTTTAATTAAAAAGTTTACTTGACCACATTTAACATTTTGTGAAATTTTAAAAATTAGTTTATACTCACTATGTACACCCTGTTTTTTTTTACGAAACACATATTTAGCGAATCTACTGTAGAAATGATACTAAAGTACCCCAGTGGTGTAACTTATTATTTGATGCGATTTAATGAAAATTTTGTAGAAATTCTTTTTTTCTCATAACTTTTCTTTAATTCCGCGAAAAAAGCAACCCTTCGGAAAGTGGTTAGCGTAGGTAGACACTTTTAAGAAATTCTAAAAATTTTTCCGAAAAATGAACCCTTGAATTTTTAAATACACACTCGGATCAAATGATAAAGTATTTGTGAAATGCCCTTTGATGTAATTATTTGGGGAAATTTGAAAATATTTTTTTAAGCCACTAAGAGTTGGCAGATACTTTCAGAAATGCCTTGGAAAAATACTTTCAGTCGAAATGGTGTATACTATATTTACTGACGATATATTTTGTCATGTAATTTGTGACGGTTAGAGAAATGAATTTTTTATAAAAAAATTTAAAAGGAGATATTGCATAATAGTCATCAATACAATTCAGTTCAACCATGAAACTTTTCACCGGTTATTGAAGTATCTAAGTTGACGCCTGAGTTACAACTAAGGCGTCATGGGTTCAATTCCTCGACTAGTTTTAAGCCATCCATCATTGCACAAGCAACAATTTCCATGAGTTATGATGATAGTGGAAGTTTTTTATAATATCATAACGTTATTCGTAACCTGGGATTATTATTTATTTTTCTTTAAAAATAAATAAATTAATAAAAAATACCAGTGATAGTTTAAGTTTCAAGACACGGATGACTATAGGTTATTATAGAACTTAGAGGTTACAGACTTATCCGACAGTTGTCGTTAGTACATAAATATATAGGTTTGCCCCTCCATTTTCAGAAACGATGTGGGCTAGTGCACGGAGAAAACTTACTGATAAAAAATATTGCTAATTTATTCAGATCTCTTCAAATTATTCGTAGTCCGGCTAAAAAATGAGATTGCAGGCCTTTAACGAATGAATTGATAGGTGGTGATGATCTGGCTTGTAAGTCACACAGACCATCAGGGAATAATTGATTCCCTATGAAAAAAAATGGGTTGATTACAAAATTCACTCTGCAGGAAAAGTAATTAATTATAATCCAGCCACCAAATTCATAAAAACAGAAGACTCACCGAAAATATCACTTGCATTGAGTTTTGCAGCGATTCCTTAATCTCAAAATTCGGCAGCGGACTGCAATCGGCACAATAATACTTGCATTCGCACCATGAAATTATAATCTGTCACGACCAGCTCTCAAGAGAGTAGAATTTTGAATAAAAAAGAATTAACACATTGTAATTCTAAAGTAATGTCACTTTATTGTGACAAAAATATTTTTAATCCTTTAGTCTTAAATCGACCAAACAGGAATAGTTGTGCCCTATTTTGTCAAATAATATAATTCGGATGAATCCAGCTGATTAATGCATAGATGACTGTAATTCATTATCACTTTACCTGCAGAGCAAAATCTATGCGAGAATTCCCAGATAGGTCTATCCTATCCACTATTTTTAATTTTAAGTTTAAAATTTTAAGTTAACTATGTTTTAGTTTACTGCTTCTCCAATAGGTTTCCTAAAAAACTTTCAGTAAAATACGAATGTGTTATCGCGACGTCGGAACACGTGTTCATGAAAATTGTTATATTTTCACATTTCGTCATTGTATATTATCAGGACAACCGTAGGTGCATTAACACGTGTTCTGATATATAATGAATGTACTAAAAGTTTATTATGAAACGGCGTGCAATCCCGTTTTTTAACAGTATGATAATAAATCAGCAATACTCATTTTTCTCCGTGTAGTTACTAGCGACATAGAGATTTTGTAAGCCTAATAGAGATGGTGTTTGCCATTCTACATCTCATTCTTAATTATTAGTCCAAATTATGATAAATTGGTTTGCTGTGAAGAAGGCCGTATTATTTACAAGAATCATTCACAACGTATATATATATTTTAATTCAATACTTTTGGAGAAAACACACTACTTACACTAGGCAATGCGTCCTGCTGTCTGCTTCCAGTTACTTATGCTTAACGATGTCATCAGAATACTGCTTTCATGCATCCATTGACATGCATACTGTACCTAATATTTGTGAAATACTTTCAGGTATGTTTAAGTATGTATTTCATCTCGACTCTAAATATCATTTACCATACAAAAATATGGAAATCGATTGCAATAAAAATGGATGCTTTAAAAAGATCGGTTGATCTCCGGGTCAAACCGCTTACAATAATGCCATATATACTCAAATTACAAAGTCAAATATAATATCCGATTGTCCTCCCTTTATAGGACCCTGTGCCGTGTAAGCAGCAAGCAGCTTACAGCAAGCAGTTGTTGCAATGCGCTTGTCTGGTGTCCATGTCCTGTATCGAAACTTATTCATAATCAATAAAATATTGCGCTGGTTCTGACTTGCTTCTTTTCAGCTCTCGAATCCGATTTTTTGTTGTTTTTTAGTATTTTGAATATTTGTACATCCATTGTATATCTGCTATTATACGGTGTCTTCAACGATTTTGGATTAAAAAGTGAACAGGAACAACTTTTCCTGAATAACTTATTAACTTATTCTGAAGTTTATACCCAAGATTCGTAGAAAATGTATTTAAAAAGGTTGGCTCATACCGGCACTTTGAAATGGTCTGGCGAGTTTTCCAACCCATTTTATTTGAAAAGTGGCCTAAGGCAAGGAGGAAGTATGTCTCCAGCACTCTTTAATATATATACTGATGAACTAATTCAAAGACTTAATAACAGTAAGATAGGTTGCCATGTTCAAGGAGTATGTGTAAACAATATTAACTACGCTGATGATATGGTTCTTCTAGCACCGTCACTTAGCGCACTGATAAAACTACTCCAAATATTTGAAGATTTTGCAAAAAATCATAACCTTGTATATAATACTTCCAAATCAATAGTTATGGTTTTCAAATGCAAAAATGAAAACATGCTAACACCTTCAGTATGGCTAGATGGAAGGAAAATGGATGTTAGTCGTACCGTCAAATACCTGGGACATGTTATCACAGACGACCTGAAAGACATCGAGGATATGGAAAGGCAAAGAAGAGCGATATCCGTTAGAGCAGGTATGCTGTCAAGGCGTTTTTACTTTTACAGTACAAACGTGAAAAATATACTTTTCAACGCATTTTGCACTTCGTTGTACACGTCAGAACTGTGGGTGGATGGCATAAGCTAAAAGTCACTTACAATAATGCTCATCGCCAACTATTCCGCCTACCGAGATACTGCAGCGCCACGGAAATGTCCCTGGAGGGACGAGTACACTCTTTCAGATCGCTTCTCCGCTATCACATGGGAAGCTTATGGCACAGACTACGCCAATCAAGTAACAAAATCATCACTGCCATGGTTGCCTGGATGGAGTCCCCTCTGATGGCCCTCTGGATATGTAAATATCTCCCATAAACGGCTGTTCACACTCATTTTTGTGTTTATATTTTATCTTTTTTCATTTAAATTCCGCTTTTTTGTGCCTGTCGAAATCACCTATGTCATTACCTACCTTATTATTATTTGTATTACTTATTTTGTATATTATTTCAAATATGGAATGTATGGCATTGCACTACCCCTGCTTACATTCTGGAATAATTCTTATTATTATTATTATTTACGCTCACAAGCTTGTGACGTAGATCGAAGACCAGTAGAAGACCGAAAGGAACAATCTCCATCATGTTTCACAAAGTATATAGAATTATTTTTTGATAAATTTAAGGTAATTTCCTTGTTCTTTTTTAACAGTAAAAAATGTGGTAATGCTAACGCATTATCTCTGCACTGAAAGGATATACGGAGTCGAATTCAATTCGATATAATGTATTTTTTAACAGTATGGTGCACACTAGGGTGGTTACAAAAAATCAATGTTGGAATTTTTTGTGCTGACCCCCCTAAATGCTGCCAATTGGCTAAAAAATGAGATTGGTGAAGTTTCAGCTCAATTGGATAAGGTTAACCCGTGCCTCATCAAGGTTGAAGTTTAACTTTCTATAATATTTTTTTTTTTTTAATAAAATACCTAACAATATTGCAAGATTTAATTGCATGTGCTGTCCAGATTTTGCTTTATTTATTTTCTCAATTGGTACATAAAAAAGGGTATAGTTAAAACTGTTTTCAAAGTAAATACAGCACAATCCAAATTGAAAATGATGGATTTACGAGAAAAGAAATGCAAAAAGGTATAAAAAACAAGAAGAAATAATGTTCAAAGTATTATTTAAAATATACACAAGAAAGCCTTATGAAAAAAAGAAGTTATTATTGTTATTATTTACATTTACAATTAATTATCAGATTAAGGTGGTAATGGCTTATATAACGTGGCTTTTGAAGAGTCAGAAAAAAATTTTCGACATTCCGATACAACTTGTAATAGAAACTGTCGTGGTTCTTCGACTTTTGTCAAACAGGAATTGAAGTCTAGGATTAATTTTACCCCTCTTTCAGCTGTGTCATTGACAACCTTGAAACCGTTCACTATTCTTTTTTGCTTTTAAATAATGTGCATTTTTACACCATATATCAGGATCCATATTTAAAAATTCTGTATCAATTTTAAATCTTTTGAAAAAATTTAGAGTTTGATGAGAAACAAAAAAAAATCGATATCTTTGTCCAATAAATTATCCACTTGATGGAGACTGAGTTTTGCTTTCACATCCCTATCACATGTTTGTTCTTCAATTGGAATTAATTGTAGACATTTTACAGCCATGCTTGTTTTGACACTTTTTTCTAAATTTTCATCGAAGAAAGAAAATGTGACTTGCTCAGAATTGAGGTACCACAGATGATTTATCATTTTAGACAGTGCCTTGTCTGCAAGTTCTTTATCGATTTTTCTATATTTTACAGGAGATTTTAAAAATTGTAGGTCTTGGTTGGGGCCAAAGTGGGTTTGGGTGCGTTAAACCACGCTTTTACATAAATGTTTATTAAAAATAAACAAATGTCAGTGATAGCTTTTTTTTCTAAATTTGTTAATGTAAATTGATCCTTGAAAAGATATATTTTGATACAATAAATGCCCTTTGCCATCCATCTAGCGTGATGAATGGCACCAGGAACTTTGAAAAAAGTATCTTTTGGGGGAGTACGTCCTAACACAACTAACGAAAGTTGAATTAATTCTTTGTAATCATCCCTTGGCTGTTGATAAAAATTGATATTTCATCTGAATTCCATATTTTATGTCTAATATTTTTATCTTCAATAGCAGTTTTGTATTTTTTCTTGTCTAGCTTCGACCACCCAGTCTGAAAGTTTAAAAAAATATTTGAGTGGGGTCCAGTAGTTGTGCACATTTTTAAATCAAAAACCGATTTGAGAATAATTTCTAAAATATGGTGGCGAACGCAGGTTCCGTTGAAGCGACCAGTATTTAACGCAGTGGTATCAAAACACATTGCCTGGATTTTCTCAACTGCTTCCAACTCTTCAACTGCTTCCAACTCTTCAACTGCTTCCAACTCTTCAACTGCTGAAAATACATCTTTTGCCTGGAACTCCTATCGACTGTTCTTCATCCCCACAACTAATCAATACCGCTACCCTTTCTACATTTTCTTTACTCAAAATATCTGGGAGTAATTTTCCGTCCCAGTGCACAGCAGCTCCTTCTAAATCGGAATTTTTGAATCTATGTTTGATAAGCTCATAACTATAAGCTAGATAATAACCATTAACTTGCAATTCCTAAAAACATTTATAAAGTTGAAAAAAATGTTTGTTTAACGTTTTATTATATATTATATTATTTTATTTAATATGATGTTGTTTTTTATATTGTTTGTACTGGACGGGAGTCCGCACAAGACTGTAGATTTAGGCGCCGGGTCCAAACCGTGTCTTCAACCGATGAGATGCTCCTTTACGGCCGATGATGATGATTGTAGTTGATATTGTGATGAAATCTGCCTCCCGCACCCAGGCTTGGTGAATGTTGGGCCCTGGGTGTGCTGTTGTCTCTGCTCGCTTCTGGTGTTGGCGGTTTTCCAGAGGAGGGCCGGCTTGTCTTGAAGAGGTAACACCAGAAGATCTTGGAGCAGAGGACTTGGCGGGGTGAGGCAGATGTTGGGCAGGAGTCACTTGTAGATAAATAAAACGCTTGGTTTCGGTGGTAAAGATGAACTAATTTATTTTCAATTTTGTGGCTGCTTATATTTAATTAGCCTGACTCGCACCCGACATTGGGTTTTGAGTCCAAAAGTGGTGGGGGATTGTACCCGCGCCAGATATGTGTTTATATGCCCCGGAAAAATGTCGCATATTCATTTTGCCGGTAGCACACTTGAAGGCAGTCGCTTAAATTTGAGAGTTAGAAAAGATTTTGAGCGCTTACATGAATGATAATTACATAGTTTAAATGCATAGTAGTTATAGGAATGTGTATCTTGACAACTAGATTTTTTGTTTGTCAAGATACGACAAAAAATAAGAAATGTTTGTAAAATAAATGTGTAAAAATGATCTCAAGCGATCAAATTTGTAAAACATGTTAAGTTAGTATTTTTCCGAGGTCCCCCGTAACATAGCGCTCAGAAAGAGATAAGATTCACTATGCTACGAGGTTCCTGGATTTTTGTACACGCAAAAAGGGTAAAAAATATTGTTCAAAAATGGGTTTACATATGGGTGAAAAACAGCTTTTTTAATATCTCCTCAGCGGTAGTATATCGAAAATAGTGTTTATTTGACTACCGCCGAGGGGATGAACAAGTAAAATATACATATTTGCAATGTTTAAAAATTGATTTTTCTATGTAAAATTTACATAGAAAAAATGCTGGACATTGATCCACGCGGCAGGTAAGCCGGCGATGTGGTATCGAAGCCATTCGGAGTCAAAGTTTTCAAGCCGCTTGGGCCGAAAATTGGACAAAATGACCAGTGGCGGGGAGTGGTGATTTTGCCAGTGGCGTGGAGTAGGGACATTTTATAAAAGTAAACAATTTTTATGAAATTAAATAATATGGTCAACTACGTCCGTTACACTCCCCCCGTTTAGCTATGCTGAACTAAAAAATAGGACGTTTGTTGGTACGGCGCAGTCCGCGGCGGCCAGTCTCTCTGGGATGGTGCTGGGCTGGTGGTACTGTTGATGTTGCATCGGTAGGCGGGGCCGGCAGGATTACAGCGAGCTTCACATCGGGGTGGACGTAAAATCCGGTGCTCGTCTGGATCCTGGCGGTCGTCACTCGGCCGTCTGCAGCAGGGGTGAATGGAGGAACATGGTGGGCTAGCCTTGATGGCGGCAAGGGCCCCATCAGAGGGGGGGCTGGCTTGCTCCTGCGCATCTTGCAGGTGGGGCAGTTGTGGGCGATCTTGCGAATATTTGTTCGTAGTCGCAGCACATGGTAGCTGCCTTGCACCTCAGCCATTGTTCTCTCATTATTTGGGTGATCGGCTTCCTGGTGATGACGTCTCACCAGAAGTCGTGCATATGCATGATCACCATCCAAAATTATTGGTGTCCGCACTGCTTGGGGCACGTTACTGAGGGCTCGTATTCTTGAGTTCATCCTCAGTAGGCCGTCAGGTCCAAGGAAGGGGCTCAAGGCTTTGAGCCGACTGTCACTTGGTAGTGGATCTCCTTTCTGGAGCGCATTTATGTCATGATAAAATGTCTCTTCTTGACATTTTCTTGCCCATCGGGCCTCTGCTTCCTTGATTTCATCGGTTCTTAAATGATTATCAGGTTGTTCGTGGCTTTTTCCACGACACCTTTTAATAGAACGATGTATCCGGCAGGTAGTTTGAATAAGATGATTGAATGAGGAAAATTTCTTGATGTCGGGCAGTGTCTCTGCCACAGTTGAAGAAAGGCCAACGTTTTGGCGCCTTACTTCAATGTGCCTGGGAGACCCTTTCGCGGGGCCGACTGATCCTCTCGTACCATTTGCAGGCACAGATCCAGCTGGTACTCCTCGTACGGCCGCCTGTATCAGAGGTGCTCGCGGTACGGGGCCAGATGGTCCATGGGGCATGGTAGAATGCCACCGGGCATGGTGCCTGGGTGGTCTTCTCTGCAAAGATGCTGGCACAGATCCAGCTGGTACTCCTCGTACGGCCGCCTGTATCAGAGGTGCTCGCGGTACGGGTCCAGATGGTCCATGGGGCATGGTAGAATGCCACCGGGCATGGTGCCTGGGTGGTCTTCTCTGCAAAGATGCTGGCACAGATCCAGCTGGTACTCCTCGTACGGCCGCCTGTATCAGAGGTGCTCGCGGTACGGGGCCAGATGGTCCATGGTGCACTGTATAATGCCTCCCGGCAGTGCGCCTGGGTGACAGTGTGGCTCGTATGGCCAATGTGGTAGCTTCATCCACATGTTCAGAGGTCCCTCCGCCATGGGTGGTCCACCCCAACGCCGTTCGTGATAATATTCGCGTAGAATCACGAACGTCGCGCACTTCCCTCGAGACAATAAGGTGAGCATTGTCTTGCCCGATGAGAAGTGTGGGGGTGATGTAGCGACCGTGGTATCTCTGTACAGGAAGGCTGAGCTGCTTGATGGTGTTTGCTCTGATGATAAACTCATCAGCAATTCCGGCGCCGCGTAGAGTGATTGGCACGCGGCGGGACGTTATGTCTGTTGAGCACATATTTTTTGCTCCGTGTAGTCGTAGCTCACGGGTAGGTCCAGTTGTGCCGATTTTCTGTGCTGTGGTGGCGTCAATAAGGGTGACAGTGGAGCCTTCGTCCAGAAGCGCAAAGGTTTTGATCTGCCGCTTGGGGCCCGACAATATGACCCCCACCACTTTTAACACCGCACTTTCGGTGTGGCGTCACATATTGTGAACGTCTGCCACTGTATTGGTATTTTCACGATAGTTCGGGTTGTGAAGAAGTCGGTGGTGGGGGTATCTGCACTCCCCCACGCCGCACCATTCACTAACTTTGCACTGTTTTGTATAATGTTTGCCATTGAGGCACAATCGGCACAAACCGGCGTCGTTCACTGTTTCAAAACGATATTTTAAGTCTTTCGCGGCGAAAGTGCGACATTCGCTAAGTTGGTGGCCATTTTCACCGCACTGGACACACCCGGCGCGGTTGTCGAACTCGCGAACTTCACTGTAACTGTTTTGCACTTTTTCCCCGCTTCGATTATTTTCTCGATTATTACCAGACAAAATTTGGGGCATTCGATTATTACCAGACAAAATTTGGGGCTTTCGATTAATTTTTGCGAACTGTTGTTTTTCACTAGAATTGTTGTTATAAACATTGTTTTCCCGCGATAAAAACCGTTCTGACGCGGCAGACGTGTTTAAACTGCTGTCACAAGTGTCACTTTTGTTCGAATTGTTTTTTCGCGAAAACTTTTCTGTCTCGGCAGACGTATTTATGAAACTTTCACAGGTATCACGTTTTTTAGCACCGTTTTTGCGCGAAAACTGTTCCGTTGTGGCGAGCGTATGTTCACGGCGTGGGCGGGACCTCGCGGGGTCAACCAAACCGGACTTTGGGATGGCGTTCGCGACGGTTTTCAGGAAGGCGGCAAACTGGCAAATGGTAGCGGAGGCCTCGTAGTGCCGCACTTCCATCAGCCACGCCAACCGCAAGGTGGGCGGCATCTTCCCCGCGATGTCACTGAGCAGCGCTGGATTCGTCAGATAGCCATCATTGTTGAGGGAGCGGAGTGATGCCACCAGGTTTTGAACAGTGCCAGAGAAGTCTGCGATATCCTCCAGAGAGGCTTCAATTGTGAGGTGGGGCAGCTTCTTGACTTTGTCCAGCATCAGAGCAGCGAGTGAAGTAGTCCCTCCAAATCTCTGCTCCAGGACTGCCAGGATCTCCGGAACCTGAGCAGGGTCCATCAGAAGGGGGCCGACGGCTTCTCGGGCTTTCCCCTTGAGGGCCCGCTGTAGGCGGATCAAGTTTTCGCTGGTGGTCATCCGACATGTGGAGGTGGACTGGGTAAACTGTGCCCTCCAGGTGGGCCACTCCAGTGGATCTCCAGAGAATGGAGGCAGGTCCTTGGCCATTGATTGTCTGGCAATAAGGGCCGCCATTCGTGGATCGTCCTCGATTGTGGGACGGGGGCTGTCCTGAGCCCTTGAAGCTCTGATGGCTTCTGTCAGGGCGGAGGCCAGCTGAGCCATGGGACTGCCATCATGCTGAACCCAGGCTCTGGTATGTTGGGCCGTTTCATCCGCCGTAGGTTGGGGCGGGAATCTCGGCATGGAGCTGGTACTGGCTGTGGGCGGGCCATCTGGCCGTGCCGGCACGCCATACTCCTGTTCGCGCAGTGGTACGGGCGGCACATGTCCAGATGGTCCAGATGGTCCAGGTGGTCCAGGCTGTGTCCATGGCACGTCCCACTGCTCCAGCAGTCCGGCAGGTGATCCTGGCGTCGGCGCTGGGTACCCCGGGTGGGGCAGAGGTACGGGCAGCACAGGGCCATGAGGTCCAGGCTGCATCAGTACTGGGCATCCCTGAATGATCCAGGGTGCTGGTTGCGCAGGGCCTGCTGGCTCTTGCTGCGCACGTGATGCGTACCTCTGGTCCAAGAGAGGTACAGGTCCGGCTGGCACTTCACGTACGGCTTGCCTCTGTTCTATCAGAGGGGCGGGCGGTACGGGGCCAGAGGGTCCAGGCTGCATTATGTTTGGGCATCCCTGAATGGTCCAGGGTGCTGGTTGCGCAGGGCCTGCTGGCTCTTGCTGCGCATGTGATGCGTACCTCTGGTCCACCAGAGGTACAGGTCCGGCTGGCACTTCAGGTACGGCTTGCCTCTGTTCTATCAGAGGGGCGGGCGGTACGGGGCCAGAGGGTCCAGGCTGCATCATGTTTGGCCACCCTGCATTGGGCCAGGGTGGCGAGGGCGGGGGACCGGCTGGCCTTGGCTGCGCCGCTGCTGAGTACCTCTGGTCCACCAGAGGCACTGGGCTCGGTTGGCCGGGCTGCACCCATCCAGGGCTGTACCCTTGGAAGCGCCAGGGTCCTCCTTGAGCAGGGTACCCTTCCAGGAGTACGGGTCCAGATCGGGCAGGCACTGCTGCTGCTGGTTCCTCGTACCTCTGGTCCACCAGAGGCACCGGGCTCGATTGGCCGGGCTGCGTCCATGCTGGTGGTGACCTCTCCAGGAGCTTCGAAGGTCCAGGAGGGGCAGGGGCTGCTGCTGTTGGAGCTGATTGAAGAGCTGCTTTGAGTCTCTCAATGTGCTCGGTTTGACTGCGAAGCTGTTGTCGCAATGACTCCATCGCATCCTCTTGAGATATGGAGGGCGGTGAGTCATGATCTGCAGGTGGTGCCATGTCAGGAGTAGTGCTGGGCGTGGGCATGGGGGTTACGTCAGGCGTGACGTGAACCACAGCCGTGGCCTGAGACCCAGCGTCCAGGGCATCTGCAGATGGTGTTGAGGATCCATCGTCTTGGATCCGGCTCGACCGTAAAGTTGGAGACATCCTGGTTGAAGGCGTGTGAGAATCCCGGCTCGAAGGACCACTTGTACTGGACGGGAGTCCGCACAAGACTGTAGATTTAGGCGCCGGGTCCAAACCGTGTCTTCAACCGATGAGATGCTCCTTTACGGCCGATGATGATGATTGTAGTTGATATTGTGATGAAATCTGCCTCCCGCACCCAGGCTTGGTGAATGTTGGGCCCTGGGTGTGCTGTTGTCTCTGCTCGCTTCTGGTGTTGGCGGTTTTCCAGAGGAGGGCCGGCTTGTCTTGAAGAGGTAACACCAGAAGATCTTGGAGCAGAGGACTTGGCGGGGTGAGGCAGATGTTGGGCAGGAGTCACTTGTAGATAAATAAAACGCTTGGTTTCGGTGGTAAAGATGAACTAATTTATTTTCAATTTTGTGGCTGCTTATATTTAATTAGCCTGACTCGCACCCGACATTGGGTTTTGAGTCCAAAAGTGGTGGGGGATTGTACCCGCGCCAGATATGTGTTTATATGCCCCGGAAAAATGTCGCATATTCATTTTGCCGGTAGCACACTTGAAGGCAGTCGCTTAAATTTGAGAGTTAGAAAAGATTTTGAGCGCTTACATGAATGATAATTACATAGTTTAAATGCATAGTAGTTATAGGAATGTGTATCTTGACAACTAGATTTTTTGTTTGTCAAGATACGACAAAAAATAAGAAATGTTTGTAAAATAAATGTGTAAAAATGATCTCAAGCGATCAAATTTGTAAAACATGTTAAGTTAGTATTTTTCCGAGGTCCCCCGTAACATAGCGCTCAGAAAGAGATAAGATTCACTATGCTACGAGGTTCCTGGATTTTTGTACACGCAAAAAGGGTAAAAAATATTGTTCAAAAATGGGTTTACATATGGGTGAAAAACAGCTTTTTTAATATCTCCTCAGCGGTAGTATATCGAAAATAGTGTTTATTTGACTACCGCCGAGGGGATGAACAAGTAAAATATACATATTTGCAATGTTTAAAAATTGATTTTTCTATGTAAAATTTACATAGAAAAAATGCTGGACATTGATCCACGCGGCAGGTAAGCCGGCGATGTGGTATCGAAGCCATTCGGAGTCAAAGTTTTCAAGCCGCTTGGGCCGAAAATTGGACAAAATGACCAGTGGCGGGGAGTGGTGATTTTGCCAGTGGCGTGGAGTAGGGACATTTTATAAAAGTAAACAATTTTTATGAAATTAAATAATATGGTCAACTACGTCCGTTACATTGTTTAATAATGTATAATGTTCAAAGGAAACAAAATTTGATCAAAAGTGATTAAATTAAGTATTTTTTTTGTGCAAAAAATCGTTTTTTCATATTTAATGTCGATGAGGCACGGGTTAACATTATCCAATTGAGCTAAAACTTTCCAAATCTTATTTTCTAGACAAATGGCAAATATAAGGGGGGTCAGGCCGGCATTAGGACGAAAATATTTTTTCACCTTATACCTTGTAACCACCCTAGTGTACACTGTACAGTAGTGATAGGTATAAGAATTCAGGAACGCCCGAGGAATACTTGAAGAGAAACAAACACTGATGTATGACAAAATTGGGCGTATTTAATGACCGAAGAAAGGGGTGTGAGGAGAATGTACGAAGTGGAAGTGAATGGTAGACGACGTCGAGGACACCTGAGGAAGAAATAAAAAAGGAAAAAAACTTTTGTATTTCTTAAAAATAATATTATATTCATAACCGGGTATACGTCAGCTATTAAATATAATTTTTGGTATTTTATTTTAATACATCAACATTACATACATTTAACCACCGTTGATTGCCATTGACCATTGGCAGCCACCTCTGGTCTGGAGCCCCAAAATACTTGAAAAAAACCCTTGAGTTTTTGACTTTTGTTTATTGAGCTCACGAGGACAGGTCATTTCTACGAGTCGAGAGACTTCCGTGTTTCCTCCCTCTTGCAACATAAGTTTCTTTAAGACATATTTTCACAATTTCATCTTCTTAAAAGACTCAAAGACGACATACCCAGAGGAATTTATTTTTCTCGAGTCCTCCTGTGTGGAGTTGATATTAAAAACATTATTGTTAGAATTACATGTTGAATATAATTATGTTGTATTACAAATATATGTTGTATTAATACGGTATAATTTATGTTGTATTACAAATAAATTGTATTATTCTATTTAGCTGAGATGAAAAGAGATGAAAAGAGGGCTCTTTTTGTATGGGAAGGAGAAGGAAATGGGGATACCGAGACGATACTGGGAGTATCTTCCACCATGTGCGAATAGTTGTATAAATACAATTATTCTTAACACTTTCTTTGTTATGATAGTTTGATTAAACGAGACTTTCAATTTGAAAATTTGAATGTCTTTAAAGGCAATACCTATGTACAGGGGGCTATTAAATAACCTTGATTCTGCATCATCAATGCCTAAGTTAAACTGTCAATATTCTTAGGTTTTTTCCCTTTTATTAATATTATATAATATTAATATTATATAACAAAAGAATTATAAACAAATCGTTCGAGATGCATTCTGAGTCTCTTGAAGCTACTTGTATTACAGTAAATTCAAATCTCCCTGAAAATGGACTTCTATCTACTTCACGATTTTCTAGCCAATCACCGCTCTACCCCCTCGATGAGCTAACCTTGTTAAATACGTTTCTTACGAACTTTGGGTTATACCCATCAATGTAATATATCATTTACAGCTAAAGCCTTTGACTCTATCTACCAAAATTCACCTTTTAAAAAATTAGAAAACATGGGTATCAAAGGCAAAGAACTCCAACTATTAAAAAGTTATATGAGTAACAGAACACAACAAGTCAAAATTAACAACCATACTAGTAAACCACTACCTATTACATTTGGAGTTCCACAAGGAAGCATACTAGGGCCCGTTCTTTTTACTATTTACAAAAATTAACTTTGCAGCATGAAAATAGACGGTGAAATAGTTAGTTATGCTGACGACACAATTTACTCTTCAAATCTAAGGATTGGAATAATGTATATAACATAGCGAATTTGGGAATCTGGCAAGTGAAAACATGGCTAAACTCAAACATACTTACACTTAACATATCTAAGACAAAATTCACAACATACAGTAAAAATAGCACGGGACATCCAAAAAACAACAAAAACACCATAAAAATACACGAATGTTTAAACACCAACATCTGCGATTGCACTCCTCTAGAAAAAAACATAACAAATAAAGTATCTAGGAATCGTAATTGACCATTACCTTAGATGGATACCTCACATCAAACAAATCACAAATAAACTTCTCAAAACAATAAGCATTTTCCTAAACATAAAAAAACATATGTAAAATAAAAAAAAATGAAAACAATATATTTTGCACTCTGCCAATCAATAATAGAATATGGAATTATTACTTGGGGAGGAGCAACAAACTCGGCTATCAATTACATAGAAACCGCACAGAAAACGATCTTAAAGGTAATACTAAAAAAACATAAACTGACTGGTACAGACCAAATATTCAACAGCTGTGACGTACTAGATATACGCCAATTATACGTTAAAACACTACTGAACTACATTTTTTACATGAAATAATAAAATTATCACTAACAGACCAGTTAGACAAGCGTACAAAGAAAACATTAAAACTCCGACAGTAAATTCAAGCTTCGGACAAAGACACTACCAACACCATGCTACAAAAGCATTCAACAGTGTAAAACTTGAAATTAAAATTGAGGAAAATAAAAATAAATTCAAACACAAAATTACAAAATGGATTAAAGAACAAAATAGACAATATTACCAAAATGTCATAGCATAAAATAAAAAAAAAACTAACACACAAAACCAATATAAACATACATCACTCACAAACACACAAGATTATATTTCAAATGTATTATTTTCACTTTAAATGTATTATGTAGATTATATTTTCATATTAAATAATGAAGGCCTCAGCACGGGAAAGCCACCCAGTGAGGCCAACATTACTGGAAAATTTTAAAATGTAAAATTTTGTACCAAATAAAAAAATATATATATCATTGAAGAATAAGTTTATACTAATATATCTAACCGTCACATGAAACAGTACAAGAAACAGAAAAATAAAAAAAGATAACGGTCACAACTAGGATTAGAACCCAGGATATCTCGTCTTACCGGGACAGGCGTCTTAACCAACTTGACGATTGGGACCTATTTGTTAAACATCATATTTGTCGATCTTACATTTCAACTTCAGAATTAAGAATATCATCTTGCAATTAATTTTTCTCATTTTTTTTCATCTACCTTTTAAATGAAAACAAAGTTTTATTCTATTTTAAAGATTATAAGGATAATAACTATTTCTTGCCGGAAAGTTACTTCCGTTAATATTTCAGTATTGTCGGTCCAGATTGCGCAATATTGGCGTGAATTTCCCTGTCTCGATGGAGAGTTCAATTGGCTATCGATATTATGTACAATATATTATACATTTTAGCCGGACCAAATATATTTTCTTCTCGCTTTTCTCACGTGCGTCTCTGTGCACCACCTACCCACTACCAAAATTTCTAAAGCAATTAATACTAATAAATTAATTAGCCTTTTTTTTTGAGGTTGTTCAAGTTTGGTGGAGTTATTGCAGGAGATTGTTTTTTTATGTTTTGAATTTATCTCATGCATTACGGAAATCTTGACGGAATACGACCAATATTGACATACGACACCTCGTCCTGCAAGATTATTGACAACCAAGATAAAATTTCCCGTGATTCCGGGAATTTAAATTCTTTTCCGTGATAAAACTGAACACACGTTTTCTTCAGTCCATTCCCTTTGCCACTTGACCACGGATCACCGAGGTCAAAATCATTATGATTGTTATTACGTACTATTGAAGCTCCTTTTGAACGAGAGCGCCTGAATCGGCCGAGGTGCTTGCTGGAAGCCTATATTAATATGTAAAAATTCCAAAGACAAATTTATCGTAACCACTGAACAATGGCTGGGCCAGTGATACTTAATCCCTGATTTGAATAAAGTCGAACGGGGCAACATTGCATCGGCTGTATGGACAGCACGGTGGAGTTTACAATAAGGAGGCAAGTGGGGAAACTTTAATCACAGGGTTAGAGCGAACTTTTGATCAAATATTACATTATGTGTGTAGAAACAGTCCAGCTGTAGATGATATAAAAAAATTATGTAGAATTTATAACCAAATCATTATTTTTGAAATACATACAATTTTAGTAGCCGAACGGTAAAAATTTTCATTCTATATCCAGGTGCAGAGTTATGAGAAAATATATTTTAAATTTGTAATGATTGTTTCAGTAATATAATCAAAATAAATCAACTCTTATGTTTACATCTTGTTTTAGAGGTCACAAAAGTCTCGTCTTATCGCGGTTGTGCGGGAGTATTAAAACGTTGTTGCTTGAATTGGACTTAGCTTTGATTACAAATATATAAGTATAGTCATGTACTTTCTAATCTCCTTTTTTTCTACTTTTCATCCCCCTCTTCATTAATATTCACAAAATTCTCCAAAAAGGAATGACATAATTCAAGGTCTCAAGCACGTGTAACTAAATAGATTTTATTTTAAAATCGCCCTTCATTTACTATAATTTATAGATGCGTCTGTATAAGTAAATGTAAATTATTTTAAATAGACCATTGCTTATTAGTGGTTTATCAGATGGATGAAAATAAATTTAATTAAATAATGGTTTTATTCTTGCTGGGAAGCTGAAGAATGAACCAAAAAAAATATTTTAATTGGTACAATTCCGAATATATACGCGAGTCTAAACTTAAATTTAAACAGAATTGATCAAAGTCGCTATGCACCCAGTATCTTCAATGCAGGGTAAGAAGGGTGATGTTCCAAAATAATATTATTTTTGTCGCTGGGCATAAATAGATTGGAACATGTTTTCTTTAATGATTTGACTGTACGTGATATTAAATTATACGGTCACCTTTTGCGGGTGTTTTATACAACACTTTTTTGTTATTGTGGAAAACAAACATAGAAGCAACCTTACAATTGATTACTCATATTCGCGGCCCTTCCACCAATAGCAGAAAGCGCCCAAATTCTCAGAAGTAGTCAGCAGCGATTCATTCTGTTCCGGATTGCCGACAATACGACAGCTCGCGAAGTGCTTTTGTCCTCGCTACCCACCTTCTCTTTAAAATAAACTTGTAAGTAACCTTATAAGCGTTCTTTTTTATTTATAAGCAGCTCTAGACACACCATACTGATATTTCTTATATACGAGCACTAATACGGGAACGCTGTGCACGATAATGTATTTTTTTTTTTAAATACGTTTTTTTTTTACTATAATGTCTGTACTGGACACTCACTCACGCCAGTGACATCAACTTTAAATGCTAGCTTCCTTTTGGGAGTACCTTTAATAAGGATTTACAAATGAAACACAGACTTCATGAATGTCTTCGGACAACTGACGGATTGGGCCAGTTGTATCTCTATTTTTTGGTCTAATATTAGTAGCAGTTTCTACACCTCTTTTTTTTTTTTTTTGAAAGCAGAGACGGTTTACACGTAGTGAGAATTTAGGCCATAGGCCCATTGTGTTATCTACTATTTTACCTCAATCCTTTAACAACAACCCGGTCCCTTTAATAAAGTTCACCAGGGTTGTCATTGGGTATGTGGCTATACCTTCTGGTTCTACTGTATGTCTCCCCGGGTATCTGAGCCTAGTTCCCACCAGGGCAGGACATTGGCATCATAGGTGAATTGGAGTATCTTTATCCTCTTCACGTTTCCTGCATCTATTGGTGTTTTCCACTCCCAATATCTGCAAGTGTCTCCTGAGATGGCAGTGTTCCGTTAGTAGTTTTATCAGTTCCCTCAGCGAGTTTCTGTCCATATCGAGTAGTTTCTTGTTTCGTCTAGGGCAAGGCTGCCCAACCCCAGGCCCGCGTGAACTATTTTCAAAAAACCCGCCAATCCGCCAATTTGAAAAAGTGTCGCGGGGAATCTTGTAGCCACCCCCCCCCCCCATGGTATTCAAAAATTGTTTTTGTGGGGAGCACTCATTTTGAATTTTTTTTGTGGGGAATTATGTTTTATAGAAATTCTCTAATAACCCCCCCACCCCATGGAAATAGGAACCGTCAGGTATTCAGTGGCCCGCCAGTGATTAAAAATCGTCAATTTCGCCCAACTGTTAAAAAGGTTGGGCAGCCTTGGTCTAGGGTCTGGTCCATTTATGAGTACTTTGGATTGTCTCATTCTATTCTACACTGTTGATGTGGAGCAATTATTCTTATCTTGGCAATTACATATTTAATTACTACGGTTAAATCCCATTTGACACATGATACCGTTCCGGTGATAAACCTCATAAAGGATTCATCATCGTAAAATATGTGATAATAGATAAATATTAATTATTTCAATTATTATTAAGGCACATCCATCTGCTGTCCGATACAATGCCAACATTTAAAAAAATATAATAATCATTTAAAAAGTGAGTATATTTACCCTCGTCTCCTTCAGTTTTCTGTTCCCCAGACAAAGTGCGACAGAACGTTTCTGTTGCACTGCCTATTTCGTAATGTGAATAATAAATATTGGAAGAAAATTTATTGGGCGGCTTATCCAACCGAACTATAACTGTTGCGTTGGTATTATTGGTCGGCGATCAGTAACCACACTTATAAGATATACACGGTTGGTACTTGATATGAGTGACTTAATGCGGAATGAAAATAGGATCGGAAGTTAAATGGAGTGTTTTGATTCTGTGAGATTTATGGAATCAGCCTTCAATAAGAATTGTTAAAAATCATTCACTCAGTGCAAGTTCGAAGAGATGTTTTTTGAGGAATGGTCCAATGCTCTATACGCGCCCACTGCTGTGTAAACTTTGCGCCTCTAGAATAATTTTAGATTTCAACCATGTGAAAGCACTATGCTTTAGAAATTCTGTGCAGGGGTAGGCAGATAAGACATCTCACAGCGGGATTGATGAGTTTCACATGGCGACGCCTGAGGCCCTAGAATGGGTCGCAAGCCTAGATGTCCCCCTCTGATCCCCCACCACACGAAAGAAGAAGAAGAAGAACATTGTCTATGGCTTAACATTACAAACGAGTATAACTTACCATAATATTTAATAAATGTCTGAGCGATGGGGTTTTTCCTGGCAGGTGGAAGCTGGCCTACATTATACCGGTCCACAAGGGTGATTCGCGTCAATGAGTGGAAAACTAATATCCAATAAGGCCAATATCCATTATCTCGGTGATCCCTAAACTGTTGGAAAGACTTGTCCATACTAATATATATATCCCCAGCTTGCTGCCAAAATTACAGACCAACAACACGGGTTTGTCAAAGGTAAATCTACTGTGAGTAATTTACTTATTTACTCTAATTTCTTGTTTACTAGCATGGATCGAGGTTATCAGGTAGATGCAATTTACTGCGATTTCAAAAAAGCTTTAGACAAGGTTGATCACAGTATTCTTATTAAAAAATATATGTATAACGGAATTAGGGGAAACTTATTACGTTGGTTCATCTCATATTTAACAAAAAGACAGCAAGCTGTATCGTTACGAGGACATACTTCCGTATGGGAACCAGTTACTTCTGGCGTACCACAGGGATCAATCCTAGGACCGCTGTTATTTATACTTTTTATTAATACTGTTTCTGAATGTTTCATGCATTGTTTATTTCTCTTATACGCCGATGACATAAAAAATATTTGCCATTGTTAGGAATTTAAATGATTGTCTGCTCATCCAACGAGACTTAGTAAGGCTCGAAGCGTTTTGCAATGAAAATTTTTTTTACCTAAGTTACAACAAATGTAAACAAATAAGCTTCACTAAAAATCATAGCGCTATTATACACAATTATTATATAGGCAACTATTCACTAGATCGTGTATACTGTATAATGGATCTTGGCGTACTTTTTGATTCCAAACTTTATTTCGATGCGCGCATTAAAAACATTGTGAATAAAGCTTACTGCATGCTAGTCTTTGTTATCAGAAACAGCCGCGTATTTCAAAAACCTGAAACCTACCTTCTGCTTTACTATACGATGGTCCGTTCTCAACTTGAATACTGCACCTCCATATGGACTCCACTTTACGATATCTATAAATAAAATATTGAAAGTATCCAGGAGAAATTTCTGCGTTACCTCAACCACAGAATGAGCGCACCTAAACGGGGATACAAAAATATGCTCCCGAAATATAACGTCTCCACTCTTACTAACCGGCGAACTTACCTTGACCTAATGACCTTGTACAAAATCTATAACAACTTTATCGACTGTCCTGGCTTACTCAATCTAATAATCTTTAAAATACCACCCAGAACGACGAGGCTTAACGACTTATTCCATATTAATCGGACGCGCACAAACGCTGGTGTCAGGGATCTAATCAGAAGAATGTGCGAATTGTATAATAAAAACCTAAACCTGAAGGATTCCGATATATTTTTTGATACATATAGTACTTTTGGTAGGAAATCGAAGTCTATTTTCATATAAAAAAAGAAAATGTGTACTTACTTCATTCACTATACTCTTTAAGTACTTTTTTATGATTTATCTCTAAACTTTTTAAAAATATTTGTACACTTTTATTTGACACTGAGCATTATCTACATATATATAAAATAATTTTCTTTTATACTTTTTCCCTATTTACATGTAAAAACATATTTAAAATTGTTATCTACCAGTCAATCTGTGAGAAATAGTTAAGACGCAGATGAATTCTCAAGTTATTGTTTTACAAAATTATCTTTTAATTACTGTCTGTATCTTTGTTTTCTCCTTAAATAAATACATAAATAAAACATGAGCTCTTATAAAACCGTATAATTACTAGCAGGTAGGTACAATATTACTCATCGTTCAAAGTACAATTGACTTGTTCACAATCATATCTATATATAATACTAGCGCAGACTCGTCAAAAATCACGGGATAGTCATGAAGACGCTTTGCGTACTAATATCTCTCCGTGTTCTACTATTATCGCTTCGCTTGTCTGAATTTCCGAAAAACTCAAATTTGAAAATGAACTTATTCAAAGCAAAAAAAAAAGAATTCAGTAAACCGGGATTACAGACAGAAACCCAACGGAAATTATTATTATAATTGATGTTATGGTCTCATTCATTCGCCGTTGTTATGTCGACTCTTATCACGACCTACCTAAGTATCTATTTAATAAACTTGTTTGTCTCTCTTTTTTGGCTACCCCATTTTTTTATTCAATAAATTTAGTTCTGTATACCAAAACTCTTTCCTTCTGCCCATTTCATATTTATACCAGCTATGTTTATTTATTTTGTGAAAAGATTTACCAATATCTTTTTAATTTTTAAATATTTGTGTTTTTTACAGTAAATATACTATGTTTTCGTGTCATACAGCATAATAATGTAAAACAAAAATGGTTCTCCTCACCACAAAGAGTTCTTGTGTTTGGTGAGTGAAATATAGCTCAAATATAAATAACATCATATAAGTAATTAATAAAATATTGTAAATAATAACAAAAAGATAAGTAAGAATAGCGCAAAATTAACCAATAATAGATTTCAAGACTATTTAAAAAAACAGATATGTGGATTCTTATAGTAGTCAAGTTAATTTTTCAATTTTAACTGAAATTTATGATTATTTTGATAATTTTTAGATTTGAAGGAAGTTTGCTAAAGTTAATATTATACCTAGATAGGTATTTTTAATGTGTTTGGTTTGGTATTACATTTTGGGATTTTAATATTATTCTGATATCTTTCTCTTAAATTGAATTGCAAGTTATTTAACTGCTTTTTCTTAAAAGTTTTGTGGATTCAATATTTTTTTATAGATTTTTTCTATAGTGAGTATATTATATATCGAAAAGAGAATTTCGGTAGAAAATATATATGGTTTTTCAAGATTGGTTTTTTTCTGTGTTTAAAGACAGGAGATTTGTATTAAAACAGTTTTTCAAATATTAATATCTGTAATCGCTAGAGTTCCAACCAAAGATATTAGAAGAACGAGATGTGCTATGAGCAGGTCATACTGTGTCGAATTGATTTGCCGAGTGTCGCCGGTTTTGTTCACCAATACTACTGCACACCTTCGCTTACGCTAAGGTATCCGCACTAATACATTGAACAGATTTCTGTGCGTACACGTCCCGATACCGTTCAAAGTACCCTAATTAGGTAGTACTCCGCCTACGGTCCGGCGGCCAACATAGCATATCTCGTTCTTCTAATATCTTTGGTTCCAACTGTTCCCATCCGTCTGGAGCCTGTGAGACTATGGCATCCCCAATTGGGGTATGATGTGAGGCTGAAGGTTGTGGGTAGGTAAAAAGGAAGGTGGGAGGGTACCTGGCTATTCGGATCTGGTCATCAAACACGGCTGAAGCCATTTCAAGCATCTTTTCAATTCTGAATGGTGATCTTACACCAGGGCAATACTGAGAGTATCTTCCACTCTGCTTGCACCTTGTTGCTTCTAATAGCCTCTTCTTGGTTCTTCCAGCTTCAACATACTTCTTCATGATTCTCTTTGCTTCTTTTGTGTATCAACATAAGAAATAATAAATTACAATTTAATTTAGAAATATTTTTAAAACAGAACAGAATGCCTCGCCGCCAAGCCATAATTTATCCAATAGTTTTTTTTATATATATCCACGTCAAATTGTGCATAAAGTGCATTCTTCAATCGCGATTCAACAATAATAATCCGAAGCCAATTTCAACAAAAGATTGAACCTTCCCTTTGCCTTTGTTGACCGTTCTATCGGAAACGGCGTTTTTGCCTTAAAGTCATTGATACGGATATTTATCAAACATGTCTTTCTGTTTTTACTTTCCTAAGACGAAAGCTTTGAAGAAAGACAAAAAATAAAACATTTTAATTTGTAATATATATTTATAAAATTAAAATATATATATTTTAATTTTGAGAATCAACCAATATACCTAAGATCGTTGATAATAAAAAGTTTGAAGTGAATATTTTTGATTGAGTGAAGCCAAGTCCTGTTCTAACTCGACAGTTTTGCATTTCATCTGTCTATAAGTTAGTTTGTACGTTCTGTTTCCGTTTCAAAATGGTGGCCGTTTTGTGGTTCAATAAAGATTTATTCTTCAAATGTGAATTAGCCGTCTTATTTCAGATTTTCTTATTCTCATTTTTTCAATATTATGGTAGCTACCTACCTGCATGAATAAACTTTAAAAAAAAAATCATTGAGATAGTAATGTTTCTTTGGACAAATTGTATAATTATATTTGTAATAAAAAAATGTTACATAAAATATATGATGTATAATTCAGTAGGAATGTATTTACGTACTAACTTACAAAACTTATGATTTCAGAGGAACTTTTGGTTTTGATTTATTAAATAAGAGAAAAATAGAAACATTATTTTCTGGACACCAGGTCTGTTGTTCGTAGAACATTATTTTCTGGACGCCAGGTCTGCTCTTCATAGAACATTATTTTCTGGACACGAGGTCTGCTGTTCAAAGAACATCTGGTATTTTTGTTATTATTGAATAAGTTTTTTTTCGAGAAAGCTTGTTTTATCCACTCCAACTTTAAGACACTTTTTTATCTTGATTCGAAATATTCCCACACACATCTTATGTGATGACATTTTTTTCTAACAATTGAAGGCTTTAAGATTTTGGCGGGACAAGTAGGTACTTACCTGAAAGATATTTTAATCCCGGTAAGATATAAAACAGTTAATGCAGGTGAGAATGTAGTTTTAGTTAGGTAAGGTTTACAGGACAATTTTTTTTACAACTTTTCAAAAGCATATTGAATTGCCACTGTCTTGAGTTGCCATGGAACCTCTTCACTATCCTAGCTTCGAAGCGAGCAATAATAATAACATAACATTTATATAGCGCAGTTTTGTTTTTTTACAATATAATACACTTAAAAAATAATAACTGTTCTTAACATTTTTTTTTATTTTTTTTTTTTTTATTTTTTATTTGGTACATTATTTTGTTACAATTTATGTTTTCCAGTAATGTAGGCCTCACTGGGTGGCTTGCCCGTGCTGAGGCCTTCATTTTATAATATGAAAATCTAAGATAGTAAATTTGAAAAGAAAATAATAAATTTAAAATTAAAAATAAAAATACATAATAATACATTTAAAATTAAAAAATAATACAATGAAAATAATCTTGTGTGTTTGTGAGTGATGTGTGTTTATGTTGGTTTTGTGTGTTACGTGTAGGTTTTATTTTTATTTTATGCTATGACATTTTGGTAATATTGTCTTTTTTGTTGTTTAATCCATTTTGTAATTTTGTGTTTGAATTTATTTTTATTTTCCTCAATTTTAATTTCAATTTTTAGACTGTTGAAAGCTTTTATTGCATGGTATTGGTAGTGTCTTTGTCCAAAGGTTGAATTTACTGTTGGAGTTTTAATGTTTTCTTTGTACGCTTGTCTAACTGGTCTGTTAGTGTTATTTTGTGTGTGTTGAAATTTATTTTTTTTGTTAAAAATGTAGTTTAGTAGTGTTTTAATGTATAATTGGCGTATATCTAGTACGTCACAGCTGTTGAATATTTGGTCTGTATCGGTCAGTCTATGTTTTTTTAGTATTACCTTTAAGATCGTTTTCTGTGCGGTTTCTATGTAATTGATAGCCGAGTTTGTTGCTCCTCCCCAAGCAATAATTCAGAATAAATTAAAAAAATTACTTCTACAGTGTGCCTCACCTAATATAGATCAAATAATATCACGCATAAATGTACAGTATATACAAAGCGATGACAAGAGAACAAAAAAATAACATAGGACAGGACAGTAATAACTAACATGACATAAAAATGTAATGTACACACAAAGCGATGATAAGAGAAACAAAAATAGTGCCATATCACAGGACAACACAAGAACATTAAAACTAAAACATAATATAAAACTGGGGGCAGTTTGTTCTAAGAAATGAGAACATTCTGAGCAGACATTAAACATGTGCAAGAAGAAGAAAACCGAAACCAAACAATTACCGGAAGTTTGAGAATATGGCTTATTATAAAACATTGAAAAGAAATTAAGATTTATGAATATTGGATTTTTATAAATAATTTTAGTTTTTTAATAATAAGGTACGTTTAAATTCAGCCAAATATATATTTATAAGTTAAATGCCGGGGCCATTCCTTGCAGTTCTTTGAAGATCATTAAGCAAATCTTGAACTCTATTCTTTCAGGACATCGAAGTCAGTGAAGGCGATCCTTTAGAAGTGGGGTTATACGACAATACTTAGATTTATTAAAAATCATTCTCGCCGCAGCATTAAAAACTGACTGGATTCTATTGAATTGTTTCTGAGGCAAGCCGGCATATGCACTATTACAGTAGTCCATAAGTGAGACCCCGAATGAATTTATAAGTGACTTTGCTCCATCAGAGGGTGTACCATATATCGCAGTATAAAATATATAACTTATCTATTATATTTATATTATTCTACCGACAGTAAATTTACTACCCATCGGCACTCGCGATACTAGAAGCAAAGGCCATTATCTCTCATTTATCCCTTTCACTAAAACAAATTTTGGTCAAATAATTTGTAGATAATAAGAATTTGCAACAAAGCTATACAATCTACTTCCACTGGCCATTAGACAGAATAAAAATTATTTTAATTTATATATATTAGACATCATGTCATGGATCATCAGCCTGGAGATATTAAACACCAACGATTCCATTGGTACGATGCTTATTGTCTTTATTGTAAACGAATTATTGTTTCAGAATTTTTTTTATTTTTCTTAGAAATTTCTTATATTATAAAATACTGCGTCTGCCCTCAAGGTTTTCCTAGTGAGACAGGCACAATACCTCACCAATGTATTGTAAGAAAAAAGGTCAACATTATCCTGTGTACATTTACCCTATTATTTAATTAACATCATTCCACAAAATATTTATATGAAAACATATGAAACTACTCACTATTGCTTAAAGTCAATGAATATACCTAGATTTCACCGTTAATCCCATATTATTAGGTACTAAAAAACTCGGCACATTTTGGCAGAACATTTGTATTTGTATAAAATGCCAAAAAGCGCTCGAGTGTTTAAAGATCTCTTAAAATTATTCAAAATCCGGTTAAGAACGGGTAATGTATTATTATGTCGGAACACGTGTTGATGAAAATCATAACATTTTTCCCAATTACGTCATTATATATTATCATAGCAAATTCCGGTGCTTGAACACGTGTTTTGATATATTCGGACTGTACTAAAAGTTCAACAGGAAACGGCCTGCAATTTCGCTCCTAACCGGATTTTAATAAATCAGCAATACTATTTTTTCTCCGTGTAGTAACAATGATAATATGAGCAATTATTCTGCTGCTTCTTGTGATTACATAATGCGATATTTATTTAACCTTGGGAGTTAGTGAAGTCAATTTTAAATCTTTTCTATCCTTGGGGAGGTGCTCTGTAAATTGTCTTTATTTCTGTCTAGTGTCGCATTTATGAGTCGGGTGTTGTTTCCACGGAGATATTGAAGAGACCGCACAAAATACATCGGAATATTTTTATTTTATTAATCCGTTGATAATCAAGAATCAAGAGCATTATTTGAGATGCAGGTTCGCCCAGCCTCTTCTCAGAGAGGTTCTGTCAGTGGTGGGCAGGTGATTGACACACAGGTATTTATTAATTATTGTTTAGGTATTATCATGTATTAATACCCACGGATGGATATTATATGGGTTTGATCGGCGTGCGATGGAATGGACTATACTTTATGTCAAATCGATGATACAGGGTTGTGGGAAGATTGAATTATGATTTGTTTGGAGTAGGTGTGGGAGTAGGTGTGGCTATTAAATATGTATTAGTGGTTATTTCAACAATAAATTCGCGTCCAAAAAGAGCATTTTTCCAATTTTCTCTTATTTAATAAACCAAAACCTAAAAGTTTCTTCTGAAAAGTAGGATTTGTGTTATACGCCATATATTTTATGCAACATTTTTTAAATTATTTTAAATAAGAAATTGTACACTATAAAATTTACACGTTTTTTATGGCAGGTAGGTCTTGTGGGTCCTACGATTTTACATTTAATTATTTTTTTAGTGAACTTTGGCGATGTTAGCCACCTAGTCAAAGTAAGGCTTTCTTGAATAATAAAGTTCATTTAGTTGATTTTCGTCAATAGAAAAGGAACTCACATACACAAACGGTTTAGTTAAAACAGGACTTCGCTATGCTACTCAAAAAGATGGAAACTCCTGTATCTTGGAAATTGTACACATGACAAGGAGCAATCAATACATTTTTACCCAACTGGTAATCTAGGGAAAGATTAATCGAAAAGTTCTAGAGAGGGACGCCGCACTTGGTGACTTCGAAACCGAGGTGACTGCCACAAGTGAGGATTCACTAAGATATTTCGTGCTGCAGTTATTAGAATGAAGTTTGTCCTGATGGTAGCCAACCTCCAATATGAGACGACACCAGAAGAAGAACAAAAATCATCTATTCTTAGTATTATGAGGTGATTCTTATCATTTCCTTAAATCGTTAAGCGATTCTTATGAGTCTGAAAGAAGTAGAGAGAAGAATGCGAATAGAAAAAGTGAAAGCCTGGTCATCAGATCGGGTTACTAAACATAACTTAACACATTTCAAGCCTCTGAATGGTAGTATTCCATCACAGCTATCTTGTTTGTAGGAATGTAGGGTAGGTATCAGAAGTTAAAATATAGTACATAATAAAATTCTAACGTAAAATAAAGAAACAATAAATAAATAAAATAAATTATTTTATTAAATTCTAAGGAAAACTAAATTGCATACGCCAAGAACCTTGCCACTCAAATCTAATGTTTCACAATAATAAAACCAAACAAATCTTACAAATATTCGTAGTCAAAAATCAATACAAAACTTTTCAAATTTCACTCTCACATCATAGTAAGAAATTAACAGCTCTAAGAAGCTCTTGACATAAGAGGCATAAAAAGCGCCCTGTTCGTCGGAAAGAAGCAATGAGGGCCAATAATGGTGAATGCAGGTAGCTGTTGTAGCATTAGTATTGTCACCAGGCACCGTCGTCAGGTGAGGCGCAACTCTTTACTGGGCCGAGGACAGGGGTCTAAGGCAATCCAAATATAACACAAGTAGGTAGAAGAATTTATTTGGATTAGGGACCCTATTTGCCAGGTGTATGGGGCTCGCAGGAGAAAGAGGACAACCCAATATTGTACATTTTCAAATAGTTATACCGTTATAAGGTAAATGCTGGATGTTAATCTAACACTAAATTTTAAATCGTATTTTGAATCGTGGTATCCGGGTGCTAAAACAGCATAGACTTCTGAACAGTGAGCCCTGCCACCGTGAAATTTGCGCACATTTTTCATCATGTAATTTGCAAGGTTTATATGGTTGTCAGCTTGCTATTTTAATCACGAGCTATAGATTTTTGGAATCAATCAATATTCGTCAAAACGTAAAAAAACTTATGTATAGTCTTTTTTGTTGTTTGTTTTTGGGGTGTTATGCCGTGTTGCGCTAACTCCTTCTTTAGCCGACGTTTCGGACAGCGTTGCAGTGTCCATCATCAGGGCAGATCCGGTAGATCCGAAGATCACATCTTCGGATCTACCGGATCTGCCCTGATGATGGACACTGCAACGCTGTCCGAAACGTCGGCTAAAGAAGGAGTTAGCGCAACACGGCATAACACCCCAAAAACAAACAACAAAAATGCTTTTGGCCGTGAGAATCTAAAAACTTACCTTATGTATAGTCTGTCCTTAAAATCTCTCTAACGGAGATCTCAGCATTAAAAAAAATTTAAAGGCTTTTTTTTGGAATATCTAGGCAAACGCAACTTTTTTCACAACTCAAATCATTTACATCATGAGCTGTAGAGCTTTCGAGAAAGTATTAATTTCTCTGTACAAATATAAGAAAAACCCAAAATGTTAGGTTCTTCTCTTCCAATTTTTAAAAAGAAAAAAAAATCATGGAAATTGTTTAAATTTAAGCGAAACCGGTCGGTACCTACGAGAAAATAATATCATATTAAATAAAAACAATTATGATGCAAGACAATTATATTGTTTAATCTTTTTTATCTTTTTTCAATTACTTTGTTCTTCCTCTAGGAAGTGGCCTTAAAAATTACAACAAAAGTGTGGGTGAACGAATAAATAAGGGACTTAAATCATTTTCACAATAAACTCGATTGAAAATAAAAAAAGTCTTAATGTTGAAAAAAAATCAATGTGTCTCCCTCAACCTTTGTTGTCGATGGAGAGCTATTATTGTTTGATGTAAGAACGGTTCGAATCCAACGAAACCCCGAGCTTTCGAAGTTTTCGAAACTTTGATACTTCAACTCTTAATTCGATTCGATCTGGGGATATTGAATCGAAAGGACATTGTTTATTGTTTGATATCGAACGGAAGGTACGACAGTTTTCGGCGGTTTTATAATCATGTACATAAGTTTGGAAACTATAAAATTAGTCAGTAAAACTAATATACCTAAAATTTTCACTGATTGATGTTTCACCTTATATGTTAATGTTTTCTATTTTAAATTATGCTACATTTGCATTACGAAGTCGACTCTGCGTTAAGAGTTTGACATTATCAAACAATTTTAACATCTAAAACATTAATAGTAAAATCTTCAAAATTACTGCATCAATGTGAAGAAATTTAAGAATCGAATAGATCGGTACTTGCCTAGTAACTACATACATTTATAACGTTTATTAGTGTACTAAAATTAGATTTTATTATTTTTTAACAAAAATAAGTCATTTTGTGAAAATCATTAATTAAAAACAAAAAAAATTATATTAACGCTATGGAATGCCGCCTCAAGTATATAAAAAAATAATATATAACGTATTTAAATTATGTCAAAAAATACAATACTAAATAGTGAAAAGGTTTACAAATAAAATCAAAATAATATTGACAAAATTTTTCATGAAAGAAAAAATATTAAAAGCGCTAAACAACTCTATAAGTAAGAATGGATGCTACCGGCGTGCTATGAATTGATACGAACTTTGTTTCGCAAAAAGCTGAGCAAGCATGATGTTATTATAAATAATGTACTTGCAGAGAGAATGCGACAAACAAGTTCATGCAACGGTTACGATTAATATTGTATTAAGCTCTCTTTTAAGTGATGAGATAACGATGAATGTAAGTAAGTGTAAAGTCATGGTTTGAAAGAGAGATTACGAAAAAAGTATGCAATACGGTTGTGACTGATGAATACTTGGATCCAGTGGATGAGTGTGTCTATTTGGGAAGTATGTTTACGAGAGATGCCTGATATCAAAAGAAGGGTCAATTCAGGAAACTCCATGAATGGAGGACTAAACACGGTTGGCGCTCACAAAAAAATGGCGCTAACGTAATGGAGTGCTGGTACCTACCCTGATGTATGGCAGTGAGGCATAGAACTAGCAGAGGAAGGTCGAAAGCAGACTGAATGCTATAAAAGTGAGATTCCTGATGCGTATGTGTGGTAATACCTTGTATGATCGTACGAGAAACGTGGAGATTAGTAAGGCTGATGTACACTTAATGAGTAAGATTAAGAAAGGGATGCTTAGATGGTATGGGCATGTTGAGCGAATGAACGAAGATAGGAGTGTAAAAAAAATCGGAGACGCCCAAGGAAGACACAGCAGGATCAAGTAAACCAGATATTCGAGTCGGGCCATGTCAAGAGTCAGAAAAATAGTCCAGATAAGTATAAGACGATAAATGAATGTGAATGAGGCAAGGAGTATGTGCCAAGACCGAATTGTTTGGCGATCCGTCCTTTAGTTAGTTAGTTACTTCTCTCACAAGTCGTATTTCCAGACTTACGAACACCTCTATATAAGACATTTTTTTCTTGATATGGCACCTCGATAAAAAAATGTCCGTGGAAATAATCTAAGATTTATTTGCCTCAAAGGAGAATCTGAATCGACGGAATTCGGGCTGAGAATTTATTTATTTTTTGAGGCTTTTGTGTACGTTTTGATGTCGATCCGAATTAAGAGAAGCAAGCTCTTGTGAATTTGAATAAATGACGATATCTCTGGTTTATTTTCTTGTTCCACACAACGATACACCTCACAGCTTGACGTACTTAACTTTGCAGTAGGCCAAAAGAGAAACTAACGAACTATTTAAAAAACTTGTAGATATAAAAAAATTATTTGTACATACTTATTCTAATTTTAAATAAATCTAATTTAATCATTTTAAAATACATAAATTTCTGCAAAATTTCTTTTTATTATTATTATGTATTTTTGTAATGGCTGTTACTGCGTTCAAATCCATTGTCAAACTGTAACAAATTTGACTAATCTTAAATAATATATATATATTGCTTTTAAATAATGATGTTCTACGAATCAAAAACTGAAGACGGGTTGTTTTACAGATTTTAACTAAATCACCAAATTTAGAGTTATTCTTAATAAGTGTTGTGGTTGTGGGTGTGATTGTAGTTGTGGTTATGGTTGTGGTTGTGGTTGTGGTTGTGGTTGTGGTTGTGGTTGTGGTTGTGGTTGTGGTTGTGGTTGTGGTTGTGGTTGTGGTTGTGTTTGTGGTTGTGGTTGTGGTTGTGGTTGTGGTTGTGGTTGTGGTTGTGGTTGTAGTTTTGGTTTTTATGGTTTTTGCTATTGAGATTGTTTAAATCTAAATTTATATTTGGAAATAATGATAAAATTTAATCCCCACCATCGGGCGCAACAGGCAAAACGCTAGTTATATTAAAACAAAAAAAAAATACTACTTATCATATAGACACGCGTTGTTCAATATAAGGTTGAACATCGATTTATTAAGATAAAATTCTTCACTAATATAGCTAATTACGTTTAACATGAAGTAAAGCTAAATGAAGATCACAAATTTTCGTTACACCACTATTTAATAGAAATTGTCAACATGTTCCAAAAAGACTGGTTTTTTAAAACATTTATTAAATACAGGAGAATAAAAGTTTGTAATTTTCATTGAATTAATATTAGTTATGTTAGTTAATTAAGAAGCTCCTCATTAATAGTTCCAAATCAGCCAGCCAGTAGCACAATTGCTATCTTATGCAGATTTCAATTTTGATTTTGCTTCAGGCCATTCTCAGTAGGATTCCAAAATTTCATTCCGTTTGGCGCAATAGAGCCTAAGAAAACGACTGTCAAAGTTCAAACCAAAGTCTTGCATTTGTGCCCGGAATGATAATTTTTTTCACAAATGCTACTTTATGCAGATTTTGATATTGATTTCGCTTCAGACCATGATTCTTGATGATGATTTTTCAACAGATGTTACTTTATGGTCTAAAACTAAATGGAACCAAAACTGAAATGATTATTTCACTACACTTCTTATGTAGGTACCTATTTCAATAATGAATATTGGTATTCAGTGCACGCTCATCCAGCGATTTGCCCCAAGTCGGTTTATTCGTTTTTTTATTGACATACTCGTATATTAAATTGCAAGGGCGGTTTTATTATTTAGGAATAATTTTCCGCATAATATTAGCCATTAAATGATTTCCAGTATAGCTGCAGGATCAATATTGCAAATATTTTCAAGTCCATTAAGTTTCAATTATTCACCCCTTAATGGACTTCTGCACGGTAGAAAAGCTTAAAGGTCAAAAAACAAAGATTTAAAAAATCGTGCACAAACCAATTTTTACAAACTAGAAATGGCGAAAGTAAAAATAATAATTTCGGCCGTGTCTTTGTGTAACTCTGGTTCAATGACCCTAATGAATTTGCTTCTTTTTTCAAAATTGGAACTGATTGTCGACACGATTCAGACAAGCGATAAAATAGGTACAAAATTTATTCTATTGGTTAATAATTCTATATTTGAAATGTGCATTTCTTTTGTTTAAATTTAAACAGATGTCGTAATTGTGCAAGGTTACTAAAGATGTTGATGAAAATGAAATTTCTGATCGTCTTCTGAAAGGCGACGCGCGTAAGAATAAAATATTATAAATTCTTTCTGCTTCATACATACTCTATTTTATCAGAGGTCTGCGCAAGTTTATAATATATTTTAAATTGTTAAATTATGAAGCGTTAGATACTGTATTTGAATTTTCTTTTTACATGCACATATTTTTAATTTAGGAGGCGGGTTTGGGTGTCGCCGCCCCAGGAACCATTTATTGGATAACCAACACTTCTGCCACAGGTCACCCCAAGTGGTTCGCTACGTTTGGTGACTTGAGCAGTGCTGCCCGGGTTCATCGGGTGAGGTGTGTTCAGGATGCGCCTGTCCACCACGTGCGTGGCGTGCCAGATCGGGAGAGGCTGCTTTGGGGAGACTCTTTGACCTCTTTAACTGGTATCTCTTGACCCATCGCCTTGCAGCGCAGTGAGAGGGATGGATTCATACGTCCGTCACTCTTGAACATGTTGACCCCCAGATTTCCACCCACACCAAACTAACTAACTAACTAACCATCACGCCGTTTCCCCGCAGAGGTAGGCAGAGAAGACGGACCGCCAAACAACTCGGTCTTGGCATACACTTCTTGCCTCATTCACATTCATACATCGTCTCATACATACTCTTCTATTATTCTGACTCCTGACATGGCGCGACTCGAGCATCTGATTCACTTGATCGTGCCGTGTCTTCCTCGGGCGTCCCCGACTTCTACTACCATTCGCATTTGAATAATATATCCTCCTTACACTTCTTTCTTCGCTCATTCGCTCTACACGCCCAAACCATCTAAGTGTCCCTTTCTTAATCATACCTTTTATCTCCTTCCATTCTCTGAGAAGATGACTTAGGCCCTGAGGGATTTTTTTTCTTCAGGGCCTCCTGTATAGGATCTATGTAAAAAAAGTTATGAAATTTTCAATTTAAACATTGCCAGTAATAATGATAATATTACTTGACTTTTTACTATAATCGCCATTTTTATGTAATTTATTTCTAAGGACTCTTAACAAAGATAAAAACTGTGTTAAAAATAAAATTAAAATTATCGATTATTCATATTTAGGTATGTACATGGTGTAAGGTATTCAAGAATTTGTAAGTTTGCATTCCATTACCTTTGTTTACACCTTTCAGAGTGTGCGTGTTCTTGTTTTATTTTCACGTCAATGCATGGGCATGGGTGGTACAAATCATAAATATAACAGTCAGTGCCATCTGTTTGTACTTCTATTAATTAGTAAAACTTTTGCGGTCAGGCTTACGACTGATAATCCAAAGGTCGCGGGTTCAAATCCCGGTAGTAAATTTTATTTAATGAATTTGTGTTATTTCACAATTTATTAATTTAAATTTCAAATACTTGCGGCACGTTCCACAGTGGAATACACTCTCAGTATCGTCCTGGTGTAAATCCACCATTCAAAATTGAAACTCTGCTTGAAATGGCTTTAGCCGTATTTCAGATCTGATTAGCCACTCTCCTACCTCCTTCTTCTCCATCTCCCACCCCACAACCTTCAGCTTCTTAACTGCTCCCTACCTCAAACCCGAGAATGCATTTCTTAACCTCAGTTAATATAGTTGAGTAGTAACACTGTTAAAAATGTGTATGTATATATTTGTTGTTGTTGTAAATAATATACATTGGGGATGCCACAGTCTCAGTGGCTTCAGACGTTTGGGAGCAGTTGGGACTCTTGTGCGGTATTCACATTTAAGGCGAAGCTTAATGCTAAATCACCATTTTGATCAATTAATTATATTATGAATACCAAAAATATGCTTTAGATAAATTGAAGGTTTTCCTGTTGTTTCGCTTGAGTAGAATACTAATAAAATAATAAATGACTCAATAAAAATATAAATGTAAACTACTAAAAAAAACATTTTTTCAATAGAAATGTATGAAAGCGTAAACAACTCTAAAAAAATACAGTACTAAAGCTAAGATTATCTGTGACAGTTTCAGTTGATTAACTTTTTTTCTTTCTTATAAAATTATTTACAAAATAAATAAAAACCAGTTTTGTGCTTGAAATCGAACGTTTCTAGACTCCGTTTGTCAAGCGATTTCAATGCCTATTACCTACAATACAAGGTATACCAAGAATATACACATTTTTGTCTTGTAGCTTCCTCTTAAAATAATCACTTTAGTAACTAATTAATTATCATATTATGTTGGTTTTCTTTTTTGCAATTTTGCATGCACGCCACTGCATACATCATGACTGCATCATTACAACATGCAATTATTATGATTACAATTCGATGGCGGAATTTTTATTACAAATGTGGCGCTTCGGGCGTACTTCATCGTAATTTAAATCAAATGTTAACAACACGCAAAGGATAGAACACCAAACTTTTATTTCATCAAAGTGGCAAGTAGCTAGTGTTTGTTTATGTAAACATAATTCTAGGTTGAAATGAAAACGCACTATTTGTTGGGGATTTTAGCGAAATACCTAAAGGGAAATTGCGTTTTTTTCAGGAACTTGAGGCAGAACGCAAAAGTAAATTTAATTATCTGAAATTTTCCGATCAATTCAACTATTTTCAGCTCTGCAACCGCAGTTGCATTTAAGCCTTGGAGCTTTAAATTGATCTTTACGTTGACTAAGGAATTTGGGACGAAATTGTGCAAATTTTATTACAACTTAAGTTCTTATTTAAATTCTTCTGTATCTATTTTAAATATTGTGATTTCTCGCTTTTTTTATGCTTTGATAATATATTATGTTGAACTGACCTGCTGACAAACTGCTTCAGCAGTTTAGCGGGTATAAATAATAATAAAAAATAAAAAAATAAATAAAATAAAATAAAACTGCGGTTCTGGAGATTTTGCTGCTGCCATTGGTGCAGACAAAAAGATGTTCTGCCTGTTCTGCCACCTATTTTTAATTTGAAATGTAATTTTGCCTTCTAATTCTGCACCAATTTCGTGACCACAGAGCTTACTTTTACTAGTTAGCTGGTTCAAAACCCGGCGTGGGCAACTAAATTATATTTGATTAATTTGTATTATATCACAATTTATCATTTAAAATAATATATACTGCTCTATTATAATCTAGTATTTATATATGCACATTCCGGAGCGGGAACTTTAAAATTCTCAAATTGGAGTAATTACAACTACACACATTTCGCTTTACAGATGTCCAATGAAGAAGCTAACGGACGAGAGAACTACTTTTAAATCAAGAGATTTTTTATATGCAAAAACATTTTTGCTACAACATTTTTGAAACTACAGAGATGAGTGTGCAAAGATTTTATTGCATAAATATCTTAAGGCGATGCCATACGTAGTAATGCAAAATCAGTGTTTTTGGTTTGAAAATTAGGTCGCCTAGAAATGTTTCAGATGCTTTAATTAAATACTGCGAGTAGAATACATCTTGGCCTTTAAAATAATGGAGTATTTTTTAGATAAGTCTTTTTATAAGCCCAGAAAAAAATAATGTAAAGGCCTATGAAAACTGCTTTAAAGTTAAGAAACTCCTACTTACGAACCCATTTTCGGTTATGATTTTATTGTGTGATGCGGCAAATTAAGTTATTTATTAAATGATCGAAAAAATATTAAATAATTATGCTTGAACATCCACAAAATAAAATAAAAGGCACTTTTTGGCCATGTTTTTTCTTGCATAAATCAAAACAGGCGGATGGTGTTAAGCGGGAATTTAAACCTTATCGCCATCTACGTAAGGGTTGTTATTGATAGCGGCTCAATTTAAAATATTACACGACGTAGTGCATCGCATTAAAGTAATATTCGGGTGGTCAACACTCACATTTTGAATATTAGCAACAGACATTTTTAATAATAAGTAATTATCCAATCAACCGTTTGATTCGAATCGTCGATCAAACCCCAGTTGAAGGCATTAATTATTTAATAAGCGGGATCAATTTCAGATGCAACAGCGTTCAACGTCACATTACAAAAAAGGGAATAAGTCTAAAAAATGTAAAAAAAATCGTATGGTGGTATACCAAAGTATTTATCTAACTGTCAGGGATGCTTCTAAATGCCAATCACGGGTTAGTTCAGCACCGCTTGAATTTTGAATGCGTTTACTGTGGAAATAAGTCATGCATTATACCTTTTAGAGACTGGGCTTATAATATGAAATTCGTAATTCATTTAAATTGATAAGGGAGGTGATTGTTGATATTTAGCAGATGAATTGGCTCTACGCAATTAACGCTTACGGAATTTTCTGTGGCAGTTAAACCTGAATATTTAATTTGCAATTTTAATTTTACTAAATTACTCTAATTTTTAAAAATGCATATAAGAATCTGATCATAGTAAGATAATAAATAATCGTACATTATTTATTATGTTACCGAAGGAAAACATGGCACGATCAAGTAAATCAAAAAACTTTAGTTAAGCCATGTCAAGAGTTTAACCTCTGGAAAAACGTTCGTGCATCAGTGACTAGAATTTTTTCCCGCCGACAAATCGTTCATGCGCTGCTGACATTAAAATTTTGCCCTAGCTGAAATATTTTAATATGCGAATTAAACCTTTATGCCGTGAAAAAGTGCATATAATTTTTTAACAGAATCGCTTGCACTTGAAACATTTTAGAGTTCATTTTTGATTTTCCTCAAAAAGAGTCTGGTATTCCAAAGTCAAAATATTAAATTGTATAATGAGAAGAATTGTGAATGTGAATGAATCAAGTAATTTGTGCCAAGACAGAATTGTGTGGTGGTCAAATTTCCAATCCTATCGCTGTAGTGAAACGGTGCGGCGTGATGTTTGTTAGTTAGTAAGTTAGTTATTTATCATATGTTTTACAATATTTGAGTGTAGTTACTACATGATTACCAAAATAAACTTTGATTTGTTACTTACATATTATGTTTTTAACTTATATTTTATTTTAATTTTATTGTCAATACACAGTTTTACAATTTTATTCAAAATTATTACATTTTACATGTTGCATTAACCAGTGAAGTTTCCACAAAAAATACTCAGTACAGTTTTGTTCAATGAAAATATAGTATTTTTTGATATTCCAATATTGTATTGCTTAAACACGACCCGTCTTTGCTTTGTTATTTACAGATTTTCTTAACTTCGGTTTACTATCCTTTATTATTTTACATACTTATAAGGGCTATTTATTACTTACGCAATTTCTCATGCTATAGTTTATGTCTGATACTATGTTAAAGAAAAAAGTGTTCATAAAACAAATAAATAAGTAAAACACAAAAAACATACATGAAAAGACAATATTTTCTCTGCACCGTCTTCAAATTGTATAACGTTCTCCGAGTGAATTCCCAACTGTTTCCGATTATTTTTGTTTCGTTCGGGTATTTTTTGTTTGGATATATATTATTATTGTCTGTTTGTGATTTTTTTGTTGATATGGGTAACATATCTGCCGGTGGTTTAGCCGCCAACTTCATAAACACCGAATCTGTGGTTTCAGATTTGATTTTGAATTTTGACGGGGATATTAATTTCAGGGCTGCCCCCAAATTTTACTTTATATACTAATATAAAGCAAATAAGATTTTTTGTCAGATGAAGCTCTCAACAGATATTAAGTTTTTAAACACAAAATCAATTAAAAAATATATTTTATTGTGTTTTTTCTGAAACGCAAACCTTTTGAAAACTGGGTCACCGGATGAAATTAAAATAATCTGACTTTAATTAATTAATTGATGTTATAACCGTCTTATTTTTATAATATGATTGTTATTATGTCATAATATGACATCTTCGTTTACTACCAGAATAAGCTCCATAAAATAGATGTTTTTTCTTACGTCACGTCAAGAAAATTCTTATAAACTTTATAAGTTCTCTTATCAGAAGTAAAGAAGAATTGGTTTTGTTTTTAATGTATAGTACTAGTATATAAATTGATAAAAGGAATTTTGTCGATTTTTCGAAAATGAATAAATAATTAAATAAATAAAGTTATGATTTTTTGGAATTGCTCCAGGTAGGTAGGTACTCATTTGTATTATAAGTTCCGTTAGATTTTTTTGAATTTCCTCTTGTAAGTAGGTGCTCATTGTATTATCAATTCGTTTTTATTTTTCGAATTACCACGTGTAAGTAGGTACTCATTTGTGTTAACAGTTTCTTTAATTATTTTATTAAGTAGGTATATAAACGCAAATCTAAATTTAAAAAAATGGTTTGCTTTAAAAACTTTTGAGCGGTGAGCTCTGGCGTCATGAAATCGGCAGGCTATTTGACATTTTGGACCTTATTGGCAATCTTATTGGAAATTTTTTCTTTGATTCATTAAGAATTAAAAAAATGGAAATTTAAACTGAAATTGGGTAGTAAGACTAGTCAAAAGTATAGTAATAATAATATAATAATTTGTTTGTGCCGTTTTTATGAAAAATCACCTCAAGAGCGCTGAAATATGACCATTTTTTGTGGTTCGCTTTGTTTTATAATAAATCATTATTCTTCTTCGAAGGTAGAGGATAATCATCGAAGGTTATTCAGGTATTGGGAGTCATTGGTTCAGCTCAGATGTGCCTCCAGGAAACTAACGATAGTGACATTCTTTAACGATTAATTATGATGTTTTAATTTGCCGTCACTCTCACGATCATTTCGGCGCCATTTTTGTGTAAAATAAAATACTGTTTAGCGGCCTCGGTGGTCGAGGGGTATGGCTCCCGACTACCAGGACAATCAGGAACGTTAGTTGCAATTTATTTATTTACTAACGGACTATGACAGAAATAGGGCACATGATAAATAAAGATAAAGGTTTTGATGGAGTTTACGACTTTAGCCACATCAATATAAAATATTAATTGAGTATCGACTGACAAAAATCATTCAGGCTTACGTCAAAAAATTCACGGTCCTGACTTGAGTTGACAAGTCTTTTCATTCTGGACATTGGTGAATTGTATCCATAATTTGTGGAGTATTGATTGAGGAAAAGCAAATCATTATTTCTGAGTCTACGCGAAGAGAAATGGCTTTAGCCATGTTTGGTTACCAGATCTGAAGAGCTGGGTAATTCCTCACCTTTCTCTTCCTTAATTCATTCCAATCTCCACTACCTTCAGCCTCACAACATACTGTATTTACATAAAAAGCGGACAATTTATGTGTCGCGTTGTGTTAAATTCCCCTGCCTCCGCTTATAATGCTAATACTTTAAATTTTTCAAATATTTTATTAAGTGATTCGAAACCTAGAAAAATATGTCTTGCCTTAAAAAAATTATTTATGAACGCAAAATTTAATTTATTTTATTCAGTGACAACCCTGCCACGACTGTTCAATGACGAAAAAGGATTTTTAATAAAAATATTTTTTGTATTGTTTAGTGTTTTTAATTTCTGTATCACGCTGGCCTGTCAACTTTGTAAAGGTTACGGGTTTGATGTTTGGATATTGTATCCGAAGCGATGGACGGAATTATCGTTATTATAATTTCAACTAGTACATTAATTTTGAAATCTAAGTCAATGTTAATTGTGTGGGATGAAGGAAATTTTTTAAAACATGTTTAGAAAACAGAAGTTTTGAAAATGAGAAGTAAAAAGGATGGACGAGTGTTGAAAGACGCTAGTGATAAGAGAGAACATTTTTTTTATACTTATATTTCTTACTTCTTAATACTTACTACTTGAAATTTTTTTACAATCAAGCCTGGCTAGTGGCAGTTATGACCCCTTAGTACTAAAAATTACATTACAAGCAGAGAAATACATTTCCTCATGACCATAAAAAAATACTACAATGTGTATAAATAGCGATCAAAGTGGCAAATACTCTCAGTATCACCCTCGTGAGAGACCGCAATTTAGAATAGAAATGTTGTTTAAAATGACTTTAGCCATTTTTGGCCTTCCAGATCTCATTTCCTGGGTACTTCCCAACTAGCCTCTTTCCCATCTTCTTTCCTTCCATGCTTCCTTCATCCTCATAATATACCCCAATTGGGGATGTTATTTTCCGACTGGCTTCAGATATGAGGATATTCAGGGAATGAGTAAGGAATCATGGGACTTTTGTCACAGAAAAATAAAACATTTTTTTAATGTGAATACCGCAAAAGAGTGCCAACTGCTCCCAACCGCTTGGAGTCAGTGAGACTATGTCATTCCCGATTGGGGTATGTTGAGATGCTGAACGTAGTGAGGAGAAGAACGAGATAGATAAGAAGAAGGCGAAGGAGTACCTGGGAATTCAGAACTGTTCACTAAACACGGCTTAAGGCATTTCAAGGACCGTTTCAATTCGGAATGGTGGTCTTACACCAGGGCGATACTGAGAGTATATTCGACTCTGGAACGTATCGCAAGTATATTATATATAATTTTTAAATGAATAAATTGTGAAACAACACAAATTAATCATTTCAAATGTATTTGCGCACGCCGGGATTTGAACCCGTGAACTCCAGCTTGCTAGTCGAGAGCTTTATCCCCCGACCACGGAGGCCTACTGAGAACTGAAAAGAAATTTGATTAATAAATTACTGTTTTCTGTCTTTAGTAGATTATTTTTCGGGTTCTGCACGCATTCTACAAACCATAATATTATACGGGATACTCAGAAGGAAAAAAAAATCCACAGGGCTTATGTCACATTTGAGGATGCTATCAGGTCTTTACGGGGAAAAGAAGGAGAGGAAGATCTGTACGAAGGGTGAGTAGAAATTTGGAGGTTAAAGTGCCTTATGAATCCATCCCTACCAGTGCAGTGCAAAGCCGGAGAAGTTAAAAAGTCATCTTTAAACAATATCTCGTGATCCAACCCGCCACGTAGTAGGTGACCAAATTCATCCACTACCAAGACCTAGACAATCCGCACCCCATGAAACCGGGCACCCCTGCAAAGTCACCAAACTTAGCGAACCACTTGGAGTTACCTATGTCATGTGTGTTGGTTATTTAAAAAATGATTCCCGGAGTGGCGGTACCCATAGTGACCTTGAAAATAATATAAACAGGTTTCAATTATTGACGCAAACAATTGAAATTTTGAAAATATCATTGAACCAGAGTTACAATCTCTAACAGACAGAATCATCACCGAAATTAACATTACTTTGATAATGTATGCCGTTTTTCAAACAAATAGTAACTAGTAACTAGTTATAAAAAAATACTGCTAACCTTTTTCGTAGATCGGTAAAAATTATGAACTAAGTGTTGATAAATTCGCGAGCGAAATCGACGGCTCCCGATGTTTCAGAGCTTTTCAGATGTTCCCATAATTAATGCACGCTAAAGGTCACCAAACCCGACGGACCGAAGCAATGCAATCATTGTGTATTATTTTGTATTGATAGTGTCAGATGTGCGTGGGACCACCCGGTATTCCTAAGCGCTGGAACACTGCGCCGAAAGTAAATAAATATTCATATAATATAATATCAATTTATGAAAAGAAGAGGGTCTGTGGCGAACATACTGGTGCGCGGCAATATTAAATCTTGAAATCTCTAAATATGAAATTTTGCACATTTGACATTAAAAAAACGGTTACTTTTTACATATGATTTATAAAAACTCTGCATGAAGCCCGGGCAACGCCGGAGACTTCAGCTTGTTAAAGATAAAAGTTAGGTAAATCATTTTTTGAGGTGTATCAAAGCAACACTGTGTTAAAATTGGTCATAGTCTTCTGATGGTTAATTGAAACGAATAGAAAAATTTTCATCCCAGCAATCAGATTAATTGTCAACGATATTTTAAAAAGGTCACATAACACGATTTATTCACGTCTTTCGTTGAAACGTATCTTTAGAACTCGTTGGTTTTTTTTTAAATATGTTTTAATGACCCTGGGAGGGGTCTTGTTCTGTCGGGAGGGTCGCGCCGTTTTCAGTCGTTACCATGGTTTGATCCGGACAACACTGGGGCTTCGCCATCCGCATGTTTATTGAAAATGGCTGTTCTTTTTTCGTCACCGATTCAATTTGCTACATCTTCCTGTGGGGCTACCTGAAGGAAAATGTTTTTAAACATCGGTTTCACACCTAAGAAGAACTTAGGATCGAATTCGGGAGTAAATCCCTGCTATACCCGTCGAGATGTGCCCAAATGGGGCCAAAAACTTCATTAATTGCCTTCATCAATGTATTGCTGCTGGGGCCATCATCTTTCAGGACATAAAATTAACACAATTTCTGTAAGTTGCGCCCTTTTTATAATAGCTCTTCAAAACTGCTGACTGTTTTGCTGCACACTGCACTACATTAATGCTATTAGTATGTTCTTACACTGCACTTTAAAAAGGTAGTAGCTTTATGTTTGACACTTACTAGTTCACTTTATTCCTCGTAAACTTTGAAGTATTCCCCTAAGTTATAACACCTACTGTTATATTTCTATACGCAGATGACACTGCAATATTTTACTTCGGAAAAAACTTAGAAACTCTATTAGAACAATCTCAAAAGGATCTTAATATTCTAAACAGCTGGCTGGTAAAAAATATATTAACAATAAATATTAATAAAATAGGCTACATGATCCTAAGCTCACCTAAAATAATAATACCGTCGCATAAACCTTTACAAATAGAAGGAAGGGACCTGCTTATTCTAGACAGCAAAAATACCTTGGCTTACACATTGATACAGTATATTGTACGAATACAACATATGCCTCCTAATCTACAAAATCCAAAATGGACTTACACACAAACACAACATTTAAACAAACGTCATAAGTACACGAACATTATACTTGGCAACATAACAAATTGTACACAAATATTGTAAGGACTGTGGCAAAAAGGCATTGGCCACGAGGGTGTACAAATATACAATCTCCTTCCAGATAACCTTAAAACGGAGAGTATAAATGTATTTAAAAAAAAACTTTTGAATCTTAAGTTATCTGAATAAAATTAGAAAACTAATTGTATGTACTTATTGAAGTTAAGAAAGTGAAAAGTAAAATTTCTTTTAACTTGATAAATCAGTAAAAAAAAAACTTCATTTGACTTGATAAAATGAGATGCATAAAATGCGATGTATGGCGACTAAATAATGATTGATGCATTTAATAAAAATTACAAAACCTTCTGCTCTTACAGTACTTTTTCACTCTTCTATTCTTACAAATGAACATTTGTTTATGCATTATTAGTATTCATTGAATGAAATATTACCGTAGATAAAGTAAAATAATTGTTATTTCGGCGCACATTCCGCCAACCAGTAGTCCCGCATTATTCACCCAATAATATCGTGGATTCAAGCATAACCCGCGACATTGGACATTGGACAGTGGACACAGAACACTGGTACTCCCAAAGCGGCGACGGAACACCGTACGGCCTCGGATCCGTCCCGTGGGCTCATGATCCGTCTTCGTACCGGTCTGTTATTAATTGGTGCTTCGGTTTTATCAACCTTCCGATTATTGATGGGACGGACCGCAGTAGGACTGACCTCGGGAAAAATGTATTAGTGGAGTGGCTCTTTGGGATATTGGATTTTACAGGGCAGAAGTGGAAAAATGCTTTTTTGGGCCTTTTATACAAAAATTTAAGTATGAGTGCTTATAAAATAATATTTTTGACAATTGCTGGATTCTAGCCATGTACCAATATATATTTTATCACGATTGTGTGCAAAAATTTGTGAACAAATATTTTTAATTATTTATCCATAAAACTGTTTCCACGTGAATTAATGATTAAAAATAACTTATATCTCACTCATTTTCCAAAAGTGACAATTTTTTTTCCAAATATATACAAATCATGTTTTATTATTATTTGCATTTATATCACATTTACGTAATACATGTACCTAACATATTATTAAATACTTATAAATAACTGCAATAATGTACTGTATGTAAGCTAACGCTTCCATGTAAGAGTAGTATTCAAATCTCATAATATGTATATTATGGTTCCATGATAACTCAACACAGTGACAATTCAACACACCTTCAAAAATTGATATGAAGTCATTAGAAACAATGAAAAAATTTTTTTTAATCTAAACTAACCTAACCTAACCTACATAACCTAGTTAATATTTTTTTTTTGTTTCATCACTCTCCATGACTTTTTTATAACTTTTTAAAGATGTGATAAATTATCATTTTGATGATTTATCCGGTCACCGTATTTTATATATCGTGATAATACTGCAAAATATAATTAAATTATATTTAAAGTATTCTAGCAGGGACCCTAAAAAATCACAGGGTGTTATAATAATTATAAGATTTGTGAAACTTATAGTATTCATAAAATATTTGCTTCAGAAAATTGCCTATCAAAAACAAATATTATCAATTTCTTTACAACATATTTGTATTTTTTTGTTGACAAACCTGCAGTAAGTTTTAAAAACCATAAGTGATTCAGATTAAGACTGTCGATTTTCGACTGATCTGTTGACAGTGTACACAAAAGAAATACATAATTCAAATACAGAATTATTTTTAAAATTAAATTATTTGGAACCTACTTTATCGTTTGTCTGAATTGATCAGATCCAATTTTGAAAATTATTAGGGTTATCACGCAGGAAAATTTCACATCACGCACTTATAACTGAATTTAGTATATTGGAAAAATTTCCTTTTTAAATTATTAAGCAAAATTTTCAGGCTTTCAGGCATCTTGTCATTCATTTTCAGTATACAATAGTAAAATAATATGGGAATCAAATTTAATGGTTTTGCTTGGAAATCTCAACACAAAAATAACAACTTTACTCAAAATTCTCTGGACAGATACAGTAACTCTTTTGGAGATGAAACTTCTCTATCACCATCACGATTTTTCTCTACAGTGGTAGAAAGAGAGGATAAACCGTCATTAAACACCGTTTTGGTACACACTCCTTGCTTCAGTCACATTCATACATCTTCTTCTGTTGTACAGACTTGACCCTTTTCTAGCATCAATCCTCGGACTTTCCCAAATTCTTCTTCAATTCAACTCCTGATATTCTTTTCACTGTGACGTATTTTGGACGTTCTTAAAAAAAAGCTTCAATTCAAAACATACTGGCGACTACCGCCATACACCTGCGCGGAGGTTCGTACACACGTTGGCACACGTCGACGACATTTTGTAAACTGTCGGCGATGCCAGGCTAGGTTGTTCCCTTTCATGTCGTCGAGATTTTAGACATAGCGTCACTCGTGTCAGACAATGTTGAAACAATGTGTGTATTTTAGGTCAATGCTAGAAAAAAAAACAGTCAACAAAGTAAGAATGAGACAATATAAAAATGACAGCAACAGTCGTTGGTTATTATTTGGTTGTGAGTTGTGGGTTATTTGATTGTGAGTGAGGTTATGAAAGCATTCTAGCTTTGATGTTTCAAGAATTCAACAATCATAACGACGTGTACGGACTGTGCGCGACAAGTTGTTTGCGACGTGAGTACACAACGCGAGTACCCCGAGCTTGCGTATCCCCCTAGAAGAAGGGCCTTAAATGAGAAAACAAATGGAAAATTGTTGTATGATATAGAAGATAAAGTAGTCGCACTTAATAGCTTTGAACTTATATGAAAGACACGATTGCACTCAGTTTCTCTGAGTGAAAACTGTCCAGGTGAAAACCAACTTCCAAAACGAGAGGATATCAGAAGAAGTAAAGATATTGACTTCCATTGATTATTTTCTTTCAGCCACTTCAATACAAATTGATAAAATTCTATCTCCCGGATCCATCTTAGAATCCAAGCATGATCAGTGATCACGCTCTGTCATATTAAAGGGATTATACATTACTAATAGACAGTCAGTGTGGCTACTGCTCCGGTCATACAACATGTGAAATGTTTGTAAGCCTGTTATATATCGGTAGCATCCATCATGGAGATTGAACAAATCAACTGTGGCGCGTGATAGATAATTTGTGTTTGGTATTATATTTGTACCAGTCTGAAGATGACCGTAACAGACTGAAACCAGTAAGGTTGTTTGTAGTTGCGTCCTACGATACTCTGGCTCAATAAACTCAAATTTGCTTTAAAATTAATGGCCAGTCGATTCACAGATTTAGAAAAATTCGCCACAGTTCTATTCTTGTTATTTTACTATATCACTATTGGCCAATTGTTTAACATGACTGGAGTAATAACAGAACTTAAATAGAACTTTCACAGAACTTGTAAACATCTTTGAAATTTAATGAATCGTTTCATTTTTAAAATTGATCTATATTAGAAATGAGTTTTTATTTTCTCTAATATTTCTAGTTAATCCTGACAAGTAAAGTCAGATTTCGTTATGTTTACTAAGGGTCTACCCTTTTTAAATTTTCAAGAAAGCGAAATTTACGGTATTTAAGGTAACTAACTAAACCAGATCTACTAAAACATTCATTCGTAAGGTAAATTTCTGATCGTATCTCTAATTTGTCAACAAAAGGTTATAACTATGGTATAAAGAAAAATGACAATATATGATTTTAAAAGGCATAGATCCTAAGGCAAATATTGCATAGCTTCACAAATCCTACAATAATTATAATATACTGTAACTTTTCACGTGTCTTTGCTAGTTGTTTTATAAAAATCAATCAATTTTATGAAAACAGTGATAATTGGAACAGGTATTTTAAACTCTTTTTTGTTGACTTTTTTAATTAAACAATTTAAAGACAATATTGATGATTTCTTTATCTATTTGATTTCAATATGCTGTTTCTTTTAATAACAATAATAATAATGATTATTCAGCTGAACAGAGCGGTGAGTTGTATGATAATAAAATAAATAAAAAATAATAAAATAAAATGGTAAACATATTTAGCACTTGTACTACGGTGGCTTGAGGGAAATTCTCCATCTATTGTATCTGCCAATGGGCGACGGCCTGGATAAGATTGTTTTCCTCTCTCCGGTAGCGCTGACTCGCCCGGCTACTCTGTGGTGCATCAAGGCAGCGAACCCATACACCCTTCCTTCTGAGAACTTCTGTGATTCAATAGTTTGCTAGTATAAAAGCTAATGCAGCATGCAGAGTCAAGTAGCTTATACTACTGATATTCCTACTGATGCAGCTTAAATAGCCCATCCCATAAAAAAAACATTTTTTCTATAGCAGATCAGTTATCACAAAGTACATTATAAAAAAGTTTAAGAAGCTCTTGTAGACAGACATCAATTACGCTACGATATAATAACGCTTCATCTATCTTTGAATTTAACTCATTATGTCACTTCTGATTTTCCGATAGGCCTTTTAAATAAATTTAATATAAAGACAGGGTCGAATATTGGACACTAAATTATTAAATTCTCCTTCTAACATTGATTTATTTAAGCTCGATTGTTGAAATTATTAGACATCCAATACGAGATAATGTAAAAACGTGCCTCTTGGGGGAATGCATTTAGAATTTTGTGTGAGAGAAATAAAAACAAAAAAGTTTTTTCACATATTTATTAAGTGTATTTAAATTAAGTCTTTCTTTTTTTCGTCTTTTGGGTTCCACCCAGGCGTCGTGTGTTCAATTCCTCGACTAGCTTCATCACAATCTAAGCAAAATTTTCCGCTTACTGAGATGGTAGTAGGAGATTTTCAAATATTGTCAGGTTATTCGTAACACGGGAATGTTTGAGATTCATTAAAAAAAATTTACCTACTTGATATCTCACTAGCAACAATAATTTTCGGAATCGAAATGATGCCATGCTGTTTACATAATCTTGAGGTGGTATGGGAGGTATACAACCTAATTAATTTCTAACAACTATGGACCTAAAAAGCCCTGGACAAAGCATTAGTGCTATTTTGTATGAATGGCATTGAAGCCAAATATAGGGTGAGGGGAAATTGCCGGGCAGCCATCTTGTATGACTACTTTTGAACTGATTTGTATGCAAAGTGGTGCATAATTATTTTATTTTTGTGTTGTTAATATAGTTATAACGGCTTATGATTTTTGGGATATTTGATGAGACAAGGAATGGGATACGTCATTAATAAAAATAAGTAGGTTTTGGCATATTCCATACATCTTCCCCCTAATCCCGCAGCTTCAAATTGTTCTCGAATTGCTCCGTTCAGGGCACTTTAGGTCCATGCTTCTAACAAACTACTTGACTAACTATCCTTATTTTTCTTCCGCGTCACAACTAACAACACTTCCCAAAATCATAATGCAATTTTATTGGCTCATCGATACCAAGCTGATGAAAAGCAGGTTCAGTATTCACTATAAAAATTAGACATTCAAAAATTCGGCTACCATAATACATACCGTAATTTTTCTGGATTTCCTAGAATGTTGTTTGACACCCTGTAGGGTGTTCGGAAACTAGTGGCGCAAGCCTAGAATGGTGAATTTGTAGATTTTCTACTAGAAAATCTACAAATTCACCACATTTGGAGCCGATTGCGTTGTATAACATTTTTGATTTGAGCTTTGATTTTCTAGTAAATCGAGTTCGAAGTAGGAATTTTTTGATAAACTTTGAAGTAATTGGTGACTACGGGATTACTATCAGCTGTTCATCTATATTCTATCAATCTACAGTTTTATTCCGAGATTGATGAAATTTTGCACACATTACTTTTAAAACAAGAGAAAAGAGATTTCGAAAAACCATCCTCTTTCCTTTTTCTAATTTCCATTAAAGCGGAATTTTGATATTTCTTGACAAAATTTAGTACACTTCACGTTCAGAATAAGAGGAAAATAACTATTTAAATCTGTAAAATTCTGTGAAAAATGCCCTGGTAAAACCGGGGAATTCAACCAGTTAAGAGATTTCTAAAAAAAGGAATAGAAAAAAATCTATACTCCTGGTAAATTTGCCAGCTTCTCGCCTACGTTTACTGCTAGTTTCCAAGCAATGAATCTATGACTTCATTTGTGAATGAAAAACTCGTTAAATAAATATAATAATAATATCAACAACAAAGATATTTTTATGGTTGGTATTATTATAAAAATAAATTTATTGTTGATATTTTTATGGTTGGTATAAAAATAATGATAATAAATAGTAGTTTAATACAGCCCAACAGATAAATATATTAATTCATTACTATTAAATAATGTGTGAAAAAGTTATGAATCCATTCAGTATAATAAAAAATTAACTCATTTCATATGCACATTGTCGAAATAATTTTTATCAGTTTTTTGACGGCTTACAATAAGTTCTAGTTGTCACAAATAAGCCCACAAAAGAAGAAATCTGAAGTGTCCAATTTCTTCAGAATGAAATTTATTCATAAACATCATAGAAAATCTGTTTTCATCTCAATATGACAAAAAATAACAGACGTTCAAAAAATTCTCGTTTCTGTTCGGCACAAAACGTAAAATATACAAACCTCAGCCCGGCTTCACAAGTCTTAGTCAGATGACTCGCTCTCGTCTGCAATTTCTGATATTACAATTTTCAATCATAACTAATGAATGTCACCCTGTTTCTACGTTTAACCCTCCCGTATCTATTCACCCCCTTTCTCTTCTCGTTCACTTAGTTCTTCACTTTTTCTATGAATGTTTGTCCTTTTCTTTCTGTAGACGGTTCTGTGCGATTTTTGGCTTTTCTTGGGGTGTTTTATTTGATGCTACCAGTTTGTTAGTATTTGTTTTATTATTCTTACTGATTTATTAATTAGGTCACATAATAATTATTTTAAACAGCCAAAGTTCGTAAATAAAATATAAAAAATGTACAGTTGTAGCCACCCGACCGATTTTTGGCATACCATGCCATGTTTGCAAAAACGTTCTGAGCAATCGCTTCCCATAATGTGCCAAATTTGTAAAGTCTAAAAATAAAAAAATAAACGTTAAAATCAAGGTGCATTCATTGAGTTTAAAGCACCGTAAGCAGTTTTATATGTTTCCATATCAATATTTAGAGGAATTTTTTTGATTAAATAATATGGTAAGTGTATATATGTAAATGATACCAATCGCTCAAATAGTTTAATTGTACATGTTATTTAGTATTAAAACTGAATATTAAATTTTCTATATTTCCCAGTCGTCTATCCCTCATACTACATATTTCTGCCTCGAAATGCTTTATAAAAAGAGGTTGCCTTAGTTGTACTAGCTTCGGGCGGTTGAATCATCGTAAGGAGATTCTTGCTTGTGTAGTAAGAGGGGACTATGGCCAGGTGTTTCAAACTATTTCGAACCAATTTGAACCACTGTTGACGTGCACAAATACATTCTTAGCAGCGCTCCTTAAAATGATTTGTCTATACTAAAAAAATTCATGAATATTCTTACCTTTCGCTCTGGAATAAGCTTGAGCCTGAAGGTTCCTGTAACCAAAACTCTTACCGTTCTGCCACATTTAATACCAACATAAATATGTTTTTGTCTTTTTTAACATCTTCAAAGATCTGATCTTTCAAAATCCTCCAAAGACAAAACCCTTAAAAACGCAACCCTTAATCCACCTCAAAATTCCAATCCCATTAAGTTTCGGCAATAAGAGAAACGCCAACAAAAATAAAAATGATATCTTAAAATATTGGCTCTTGTCGTAAAGTGTTCCACCCCCCTCCACCCCTTGAACCTCCTTCCAGCCCTTACGATGACGGGGCACATTCCTCTAAGAGCACTCACCTATAATTTGGCTTTCCAATATTTTTCTATTCAAAAATACCGGTGTGTAAATCAATGTAGTCTTGTACAGTTCGGGGGGTAAACAAGGGTTGTTTTCTCAGTTTATTTACTATTTGCATTTTTTTCTTTGTATTTCTTGTATGAAGAATTCATAACCACAACAAGGCTTCTTTTCCAGACGGGTTGTTGGGATCATTATTAGTATTTTGATTCTTTTTTCTGCCAGTTTCAGAAGACATTCATGTAATCTTTCTAATGAAAATATTAGTTGACCCACATCCTTTTAAGATCAGTACCAACTAATATTTAAAATGAAATCTCTTCTAAGAAGCTTTAAGTGAACAAACGATATGCGTGCATCAGAAATAATTACAATCATCTCTATTTTTAATTGCGCTGTATTATTAAACCAATCATAACAAATAAACAAAATTAAAAAAATTTTCTAAAAAACTTACATAAAAAAAATATATAAATTTTATTTCATACGTAACATATTATAATATGGATCCAAAGTAAAAATGGTTGCTCGTTTATCAGGCCCAAGGGTTCCTCTTTTCTGAAAAGGTATACGAGATCAACCATACTTACACCATATAATATATATTATATACAATATAACTCATATTCTTTATATTACAATAAAAAAATTGTAATTAAATATTACAAAAAATATATTACATTGCAAGTAGTTCAAAGGTAATACACAATATTTTTATTAATGTCAATTTTTATAACTGTCCTAATTATGGTACGGAGTTACCAAAACCGGAAGACAGTATAATTTATCAATAAAGTGACCTTAAACCAAGTATTTTCATTTCATTTATTTATAATGTCAAGTCACAATGTGTTTGCTTCTTTTGAAAAAATATATAAATATTAATATTTTTACTGATGTATTTTATATATTTCATCTTAGTTTAATTTTATTTTAATTCATATCTTTTCATTGAATTTTATTATATTATAAATATTGGCCTCAGCATGGACATGGTAGGTACCCGGTGAGGCCCACATTATCATAATATCATGTTTGAAATTTCGTAATATTAGTGTATCAATAAAAAAAAAACAGCAGTATTGTGTAAATACCTACTCGGTAATAAAAATATGTGTAGTTTTAAGTAATTAGTTATAAGTCTAAATTGTAGGTAACTATCTATTAATCATTGTTATAAGCCACTAGTTTTAAGAATTAGTTGTAAGTCATACATATAAGTATTGTGTAAATACCTACTCGGTAGTAAAATATATATAGTTTTAAGTCATTAGTTACAAGTCTTAATTGTAAGCTAATGATATCAGTTATTAGCCACTAGTTATAAAACTTAGTTGCAAGTCACTAGTAGTATTCGACGTTATGCGTCTAAGTGAAAGGGAATAGGTTAAATGTATAAATTAATTTTTTGGTGATTTTCTCACGAAAACGGTGCTACAAAAAGGATCCAACCATCATCATCATCAATAATTTAATAGTAGGTACCTATGCCATTTAACTGTAGTTACTGTGACTGGTTCATCAATACGATGTCTCCTTACTAATTTTTTGAAAATACATAACTTTATTGTATCAATAAAAAAATAATCAATACAATAATTTTAAAGTAGGTAGGTACCTACGCTAATTAACCATAATTACTGTGACTGGTTCATCAACACGATGTCTGCATACTCTTCTTGATAAGAGGTAAGCGGTTAAAAACATAAATATGCATGTTATATAAAATATGTTTTTAAATAATATTTAGAAAACCATAAACAGTTCCACTGTACCCATCCAATTGGTACCACAGTGCATATCATCCGGCATTGCTATTATAGAGATTGTCTTTTGTCTCGTTCAAAACAGCCCCCTCCGGATTCACAGGATTCTTTTTGCGCCTCCTCTCCCTTGCCCTCCCTGGTTGTCTTGAGTAGCGAGCCACCCCAAATAACCACCTCTTTTACCCCCAGTCTGACATTAGTCTCCCCTTTTCCCCATTTGGTGATTCTTGTTATTATTTGCATGCGACTTTTATTATTGGTGATGTTATGTCATGTTGGTGGACAGGTAGGTACTATTGAGTTTTGTCAGCGGTATTTTTGATTATAATACAAGCTTTTCATGCAGATTCTTGTCATAATCCTACATGAATTGATGGCCTCTGTCTTCATAGGGGTTCTTAGAATCTTCTCCAATTCACTTACGTATCTATTTGTTCTGCATGTTCAAAGAAATGTAATGGTGACTTAGTTTAAGTTTGACTGAGTAATTCTTGTTTTTTAAGGTTATGTATTGTACATACATTTTATTGGTAGGTACATATTATTACCACAAGTACATTTTATGGATATGGTAGTGCCCGACAGGGGTCGCAGGTACGTTATTCACGATCGTCCTTCTCATAATCACACGTATGAAAACGAAAAAGACAGGACACGCTAGAACGATGATTTCACGTTAGATCTCTCTCAGCGACTACTAAATCATTTCAACTGCAGTCAAAAAAAAAGAAGACGATGTTGGTAGTTCTTATTCGAAGTCTGAAGTCTGACAGTTAAATGTGACCGAAGGGGATATGGTCCCATTAGTTCAGTGGTAGAGCGGTGCCCCGGCAAGCCAAGGGTCCTGGATTCGTGTCCTAGATGTGACCGTATCCTTTTCTGATTTTTCTGTTTCAGATTTTCGTTTAGAAATCGCTAATATTGTCTTCAATAATTAAATATTACAATTTGAGGTTTTACTCAATAAAGTTATTCCAAAAAATAAATAATAATGTTTGTTTAATTCAACTGAACTTAGCGGTGAGTGCAATACCCTGTCTACAATATAAAACCGTACATATTCAAAATTGAATTCGGTATAAATAAAATTAAATAATTAACACATAGCACTTGGACTACGGTGGCTTGGTGGAACTTCTAAACTTATTGTGTAGGGACGTGCCCTGCCACTGGGCGATGGCCTGGACGAGAGTGTTTTGCGATTTTCGATAACGCTGACTGTTCCCGGCTACTCTATGGAGAATCAATTAGAAGAGAAGAGTTTTATTTTTTATTTTTATTACCATTTGTATAATGATATATGTACGATATATCTTCCTCAGGCATCCTCGACTTCTTCAACCATTTACATGTGAGTCATATATTCTCCTTCACTTCTTTCCTCGTTCATTTGCTCCACGTGCCCAAACCAACTGAGCGTTTCACTTAATCTCACTCATTACGCTTCCACCAGCCTTGAATTTTTTGCGGATCTCCACATTTCTCAAACGATCATACATGGTTTTACCACACATGGATCTCATTTCTACATTTCTGCATTCAGCCTACTTTCATCCTAAATTTAGTTATTCTTGAAAATCTATTTCGCCTAGTCTTTCAGTCATGAAAATCTTTTACGAGAAAGAGTACGAAACTTTAACATAGCTGTTAGCAATAAATATGTCTATAGTAATACATACATGATTCCAAAGCCAAAGCTTTTTTCAATCTGCATTTCCAATCTATCAAACCGTTTGGGATCGGTTTTGTGCCGCAGGCATTCCAGCACTGCCAGTGAGAAAGGCTTTGGCAGTAATCTCAGCGAAATGTCACCATTGGGAGAACCTTTCATCTCTCAGTTATGGTCGGAATAGTGGCGAATAATTGCAGGCGGATTTTGATTTTGATTCTAGAGATGGAATGTGGGATATCAAATAATGTAATAAATCATACTTCACACTTATGAAGTATGTATTATATGTTGTACGCGAGAAGAAATTTTAAAACAATGTCAATTAAATAATCATTCGGATTGCAAATTTCTACAGTATGGCTATTTTAATGTGAGCTCCTTCTAACAAAATTGTAAGTTTGGTAATAGTGTGCATAATTTTTAAATAACCTATTTGAATTTCGATATCGTTTTCTTAAATGAATGAATAAATATATGAACGAATTAATTAATAAATAGAATCTTGGAAACAGAAATTAACCCATTTCCCGACATCTCGGCTGAAAACCGGCAGATAGATTCTTTGTCCATGACAATGCATTCTGTCAACTATGACAGAATGCATTGTCTTATGCCCATATGAATTTCTTTGAAATCGGTTCAAATTATTCAAATTTACCCAGTTAATATACGAAATAAATCTCGGTACCATCCTATCAGAATTTGGCTTAAGTGATAGCACAGCTCATTCATTTTAGTACCTTTAATCCTTGCCATCGACAATGAGTGTATCAGCTGATTTTCAGCTCGTTCGGAGTATTTCTATAAAAAATATGTTCTACTTATACTGATGCATGACATACTTAAGCTTACTGTTTAATTTCCACTACTAAGGTTCAATTTCATTAATTCATTCATTAATTTGTTCATTTTATAACAAAAACAAAATCTAAATTCATATATATATATATATGCATTTAAAAGACAAACTAATGTTGAACCAAAAGCTTTTATAACATTTTAGTTGTAGTTTATCTAAAATTACAATTGTTCAATAATAAGGCGACTAGCGCCATCTTTTGTCAGTTGGTCAACTTATATTTTAATATCCTAAGAAGAATTGAAGTATTGAAATACTAATAACAGCATTTTCCTTCCTTATTATGGATTGTAAATTTATTACATATCCGTGTAATCATTGTTTTCTTTGAAAGTTATTGCTTTTCCAATATATATCTTACCCCACAAAGATGGTAATAAATAAATTGAAAAGTTATTTATGACAGCTGCAGCCATTTTATTTTTAAAAAATACTGCAGTACTAATATTGACCCCTCAAGACTCTGGCATATTTACCGTTATATTTATTAAAGATTTTGTCAAAAGGTCGGAGAACTTATAAAAATCAGTCGAAAATTTATTAATGTATCCAAAAAATAAGAAATGTTTTTGATAGGTGATGAAATAAGCTTAAAAATTTTATTATTAAAAATAAACATATAATTTTTGAAATAATAAAATTTTGAAGACAAAGATAAAAAAGTTTAAGAAATGGCTCGCCTTGCGTTACCAATCTACACACTAAAATTACTGAAAATAATAATGAAATAAAAATAAATTTTATAAAACAATTGTATTATAACCATTACTGTTTTCTCACTTTTTGTCGTTTTATACGTAAATAATTTATAAAAAATTCACAAATTTCATATTTTTTTCTCAAACTTTCCAAACAATCCTTGGGTTTCAGAGAGGTGCACATTTTAATTCTTCTAGATTTGTCTATAAAGCGTGGTGTTTTCTCTTTTGAACACCGTTTAAATCGTATTTTTCACCATGACAGTTTTTGAGCTGGTCTCAAACACATTGATTCTACGGGTAGTATCTGTTTGCAAACGGAACAAATTAGCCTGGTAGAATAAAGAAAATAACCAAGTACCTACGTCATCAGTGGGTATATATTTGAATTACATTAAAGGTCACAACCTCTCGAATAACATGTAAGCATCTGTGCAAAGGAGGCCGTGTTGTTAATACATACCTTTTCACCTACACAACTAGATACTTGTTCTTTAAGAATAAATCCCATTAAATTAAGAAATCAATACTTAAAACGTCATTACCCCAACGTGCAATCACCGAAGTGCATCTCATAATGACTATAAAATTAACCTGTAATGTCTTGTTAGAAATTCCGAAAATGATTACTTGCACCCAAGGCATAATATTTCGTAATGATGCATTTTACTAATGATAAGTATTTATTTATTGGATAATTTGTATAGCGCTGCTTTTGTGAGATATCACCTCAGGGGCGCTTTACAGTTGATGCAGGTATTACAAAATATAAATATTACAAAAATAAGTGAAATTAAGTTAAATAAAATGAAGTACATGAACAGGTGATGAAGTGAAAGGAACATGTGATACGAATATAGAAGATGGAGACTATGCAGCAAGAATCCTAGGTGGTGAGGAAACTGGACCAGCTGCTGCAGCGAGAGAGTGCACCGCGTCCACCAACAGTGCCAGCACGAGGTTTGTCATCTGTCCAGGTATGTGTCTGCTGCTAATAGAGCGCTGGCACAATATCCTCTCATAGATAACAGACCTTGGCAGCACCGCTGTGACGTTCGGCTAAGATAGAGGATGGAGACTCTGCAGCAAGAATCCTAGATGGTGAAGAAAAGATAGTAGATATAATACTACGCTTGCAATTTTCAGAATGAATATTTTTCTGGATTATGAAAGTTTTGTACCGGGAAAGCGCTGACGTCCATTGAACGAAATAAGTAATAATTACAAATAACATTATTTATGTTCTGCTAGGTGTGATTATTTGTAAGTGTGACAGCTGTTTCACCTTTGTAAGACATTGCGAAACTGTTGCTTATCCGTTTGGAACTAACCACCAAAAGAAAAACTATAATTATGTCCAAGATTGTGAAAGAAATAAAAAAAAGTATGTGAAAAGGGTGAAGATAAATGATACGGATTAAAAATCTTATATTCTTTATAAATAAAAAAGCGTCCTCTTAAAACTATCATAACAACACTAAGAAAACAAACAAATTTGTTGTTATCATGGATACCTATTTAATGCAGTTAAACTCTGCACGTGAACACTACCTTAAAACGTTGAAATTTCGAAAAGTTTTTTTAGCTGTACAATCATGTAGAATCACCTCCTCAAGTCTGTTTACTTTACCTACGGATACTTAAACGTTGGAAATTAAACGTTGTCTAGATCAATACCATCCAATTTCGGCCATAAAAAATCATTAATCATCTCTCGATAGCGCAATCCATTCACAGTAACTGTTGCTCCAGCCTCATTTTCGAAAAAGTAAGGTCCAATGACTCCGCCGGATCATAAACCTCACCAAACAATCACACGTTGAGGATAGAGAGGCTTTTCAACAATAACTCTTGGGTTTTCCGAGCCCCAGATGCGACAATTTTGCTTGTTGACGAAGCCACCGAGGTGGAAATGGGCCTCATCACTCAAGATGATTTGCATTTGATTCACTCAAGTGAATTTTAATAATTTCAATGCATTGTTGAAGCGTGTATCGTTCTATTTTTATTAATGACGTAGTTTCTACTTATCAAATGTCAAAATGACAGCTTCGAAAGTAAGATCTACCGAAATAGCGGGCTGTTCAAAATAACACCTCTTATTGGAAAACCCTGTATAAATAATTAACAAGGATATCGATGATCTATAACTGGCCAATGAAGAAAAACTTGTTATTACTTATAAGTATGGTAAAAAATGTTTTTTTTTTTATTATCAATTCTCAAAGCCAACTTTACGAGACAAAATAAACCAAATCAAAGCCACTGCAGACAGAAAAAAAAATTGACACACTCAACGGCTGTGCGAAATGATTTGATTCGAATTTAGAATTTTATGATGGGATCCAAATGAATGGCGTAATGACAGTTTAATAACTGGCCGAGATCGCGCTGGACCGCGTATCGGCGGCAAAGATTAACAGGGGAGGACTTTCAATTGACGTTTATTTTTTGGTTAAATGATTTTTATCATTCTTAGAGAATAAATGTACGTTATATCACTTCAGTATGATATTAGAATATGATGGTAAAAACTATAATTTACCGCGTTTAACGACGTCAGTGGTAGAAATAGTTTGCAGTTTTCACATTCTTGTTGTAAATGCTGCCAAAAATTAATATCAAAGCTATTTTCAACGATTAATAACTTTTACACCGCAATGACGCTTGCATCCGTGATGCTAGTTAATAAATACATCGAAAGTTCTCGGACAGGAACTTAGTACATAGTTTATAACGATAATATCAACGCCCTTGTGGTGATTTTTTACGAAAACGGGGCTGTATAAATTATACCATTAATATTATTATTTTATTGAAGAAAAATATAATACTACTAAATCTAAATGAAACGTGAAATAGAACAAGACAGATATTAAAAGACAAGAGTCACAACTTGGAATTGATCCTAGGGTCTTTTGATTTACCTGGACAGCGTCTTAACCACACGACCGTTGGGACCTAGTTATTAAACGTCATATTTGTCGGTCTCTTATTTCAATATTATTACTTTTGCGGTTAAAATATTAATGAATACAGCGAATTTTATTACCATCGTGTGCATGTTGTGAATTAAGAAATTTAATTTATATTTCTTGTTTTTATAGCTAGCGAAACCATGAAAGTTATATAATTCAAAATAAATGTATGTGTGCAAAATTTACATAGGAATATGACTTAAGACAATCAACATTCTAGTATCTTCTGTGTTTTTGATTTTCATACGAGACCTGTGAGAAGGACGCTTTTTATGAATGTCCTAAAGAACTATAGTTATAAAATTTTGGAGTGTTATGCCGTGTTGCGTTCCCTCTTTCTATAGCCAACATTTCTAGCAGATTGGATCGAGATGAGATTCCATCATCAAGACAGATGTTTAATCTTTTAGGATGATCGTCGATTGTATTTGTGCCTTTTTATTTTTTTTTTATTTCTGAAATTTATCGAAAAATTCGACGATATCAGACACGGGCATCTTAAAGTGGTGGCCACTGGGACAGTCCGTGCCTGGTCAACGGTGAATAGGTGTGGAAGAAGCGGAGAGGGAGACAGCCTATGATAAAGGGTGTACCTCCATAATGACGCCTGATTGGTCGAGCCCAACACAGGGTGTTTGGTATTTCTGACAGGTGCCCTGTGATGCCGGTAAATTAAACGTCATTTGGGTTTGATGAGATTAGACGATAGGATGTTTTAATGATAATATCGAGTACCTACTTTTAAAATATGAAATTCTTATAGAAAAAAACACCATACAATAGTAGGTAGTTAACCATGCGTTTAAATTAATTTTAAATAATCAAATCAAATGAGTATTTAGGTTAAAAATTATAATTTTATTCCACCTCTATCCACAATTTTGCAGATGTTTTCTATTAAATTTATTCTTTATTATTTATTTATTTTATTATTTATTTATTTAACCCATCATCTCTCAAGGGGTTTTTCAGTATTTTTCCAATCAAGGGATCTCTTTTCTTTCAGGTGATGAGATTACCCTTTAAAACTCCACCCAATTTTCGACCCACATGCTTTCGTTGAATATTGTATTGAAAGGTAAAAAAATCGTCACTCTGCAAAAGCTTAAAAATAATCTAATAAATTAAAACAATTCTTTAACAAAGCAGAATTGAATACCTGTATAAAAATAATTATAGCCATAACTCCGGGATGTCTGGCAGATGTGAAACATCGAAAATGATTTTTATTGAACGGAGTGAAAATGAAAGTAGACAAGTCTTTATATTTTTGATATAAAAACAATTATTTTATTATTAAAAAGGAATATTTTTTTAATCGTCATCATTTAGAATACATCTATTACCCATTTAAGTGTGAGATAAGTAAGGTAATATATCGCACAGAGTTTTAGCGGCCACGCAGAAAGAGCCAACGAGTCACGAGGCAGGCCGAATAAATCGTCGTTCCAAAAGATGTTTAATATTCTGATTATGTTGTATACAGACGATTAACTTTTGTAATTAAAAAAAAAATCTACTTCAAATAACTATTTTCAGCTTGCAAAGTTTTATTGACTGAGCATAGCGAAGTCCTGTTTTAATAGGACTGTTTTGAATTCCGTCTGCCTGTAAAAATTTTTGTACGTTCCGTTTCGGTTTCAAGATGGTGGCCATCATAATGGTTCAATAAAGATTATTTTAATGTGAAATCGTCGTGTTTATTCAGACTTTCTTATTTATTTTTTTTCAATACCTAATTGGATAAAATATTTAATTCCTTATTTGAAATAATTTTTTTAATTTTTATTTATGTCGGTGGGTATTTAAATATCCACGCATTTAAAAACCTTTCGCCTTGGCGGCTATCTTACAAGGCCGTCCCTCCGAGCCACCATAATTTAAGCCTAACGAAAAAATGTTTATTTTTACGTAAATTGTAGTATGCATTACCATCTCACGTCATTCTTATTTTAAAAACTAATTTAATTTTTTTTAAATTAATAAAATTTTTTTTATTAAATAAATACAAAAACAAAAAGTAATGATATTCTTACTGTTGTTGCTATGGTAAAAGTGCACCAAGAAAACAACCCCCTGTGTGTTGGGATTTTTGCGGACAGGCGTATGATTTGAAGATCCAAAGCATCGAGCTCTCTTTGTATTAATATCCACAGGGCGTTTTATTTTCACAAACAACTGAATTAATTCGATCGGGATGCTAATTTTATTCCACGGCAAAAATTATATTCGGATTAGAGAACCGGCTATCAATGTGTGCAAGTCTGGAAAATAAACCTCTGGTCAAAGAATAATAAAACCATTGAAGAAATTGCATTTGCAAGGTGTATTTTAAATATTAAGCACAATGAATTTTAGTATGTATACTAGCGCAGACCCGCGAAAAATCACGGGATGTTATAATTGTAGGATTTGTGAAGCTCAAAGTATTTATTAAAAATATATTTGCCTTTTTTTTAGTGTAAGGATAAAACAGTGGTGTTTAAAATATTTTTTTTTAAACTTGTTAAAAGTATCTATAGAGATCAATGTGATTGTTTTTTTTTACAGAAACACACACACACACACAAACACACACACACACACACACACCCACACACACACACATAAAACATAGATGCATGTATATTTCTTTGATTTACAGAAATTAATCTTTAATTTACAGAAAGACATGTGGTATTTTAGTTATTTAGAAACAGATAGCTTAAATTATAGAAAAAAGTTACTCGCTTCAAAATTATTTATTATCCAACTTTTAACATTTTTCTTATATAAGTTCAGGTTTTGACACATGTTGGAATTGGGTAAAGAATTGAACAATTTTGGGGCAATATAGTTGATGTGCCTTTGGCCCAGCCTAGTTTTGCAGTGAGGAACTGTGAACACGCATGTGGTATGTCTCTGGCTCGAGCGATTTGTGTTTTTGGTGAAATTGATAGGACGTGTAAATATAAATTTGAGACATTGAATACAATAGATCCGTCTTAGTTCCATAATTTCAGTTTCTTGAAATAACTGGTTGGTGGGATATGTCTTGGTCCTTTGGTACATTATTTTAATGATGGACTTCTGAGCGATTTCTAAGGGTTTTACGTGGTTATTGTAAGTAGGATTATTATTATTATATTGCCTTAGGATTATTCATTGCAGAAAACAAACATCGAAAATTGTAGAGGAGATCAGAAATTACCACATCATCTGTCAAAATTATATTCAATAAAATTACGTATAACCATTACATTTGGCCCACCTGCGTTAAAACAACAGATCGGAAATTGGTCAAATAAGCAGTAACAATAATTCCGCTTTCTTAAAGTGTATATCGCTTCGTTTTTTTTTCTCGAGTTACGAATATCCTGACAATATTTGAAAATCTCCTACTACCGTCACAGTAAGCGGAAAATGTTACTTGTGTTGTGATGGAGGATTTAGCCAGCCGAGGAATTGAACGTGCTACGCCTGAGTGGGACCCAAATGCGTTGTCAACTCAGCCACCGACCGGTCGAGTCACTTGTAGTCAACTAATTCTCGATCAACATAAAAAAGCACACCGAATTTTGACGCCATTTGCAAAAATTCACATTAACATTAAGACATTACTTTTGCTCAACCTTCTATATGACACTAATTGTTCGAGTGGAATGTGATTGTTGACTATCAAATTTGTCTCGTCAATAACGATTGCAAAATTCTCCAATGGCGTTTCTTTATATTTGAGTATTTTTTTATGTGAATACCGCGCAAGAGTCCCAACTGCTTCCAACCATCTGGAGCCTGAAATACTATGGCATCCACAGTCGGGGTATGTTATGAGGCTGAAATTGACGGGGAGAGGAAATATTATGGGAGAGAGGAAGGTAGGATACTACCTGGGTATTCAAATCTGGTCACCAAACACATCTTAAGCCATTTCAACCAATCTGAATGGTGGTACTTCAGTATCTTCCAATCTGGAATATTGTGTTATAAATGGATAAATCAGGAAATAACACAATTGAACCCGCGTCCTTCAGATTGCTAGTCGAAAGCCTTATATCTAGACCACGAAGGCCATCAGAATAAATGCTGCGATCAATAATTCACAATGCAATATGATATTCAAAACATTTTGAAAAAAAAAACACGTTAATGCATCAATTGCAAGCGTAAAACCTCGCTTTCTGCAGAGAAATGAATTATGACCAAACCCGGAGAGAAAGTGAAAATGAAAACAGCACCCCTTTATGGCTCGCGAAAACTCAAAAAGCGTGGAAGAAAATCGGCGGCGGTAGCAATTCCTCACGCAACTTTCGCGTTCCGAACGATTTTATTGGAAGAAATATCGTTCTTTATATCCAATATATATTTTTTACGAGCCCCGATGCTGGCATCCACCGCCGCACGCCACTGCGGGGTGCATTGTATATGTGACGTCATAATCAAAGGACGATTTATTTTTACTTTCCAGGGGTAATGAATGGATGCTCCAAGGGAAGATCTAAGAAAATGGGTAGATAACGATATCGTTCACGGATGAATCTATTCTCAATGAAAACTAGAAGACGTTTGGATAGCAAATTGATATATGCCTCCGTGGTCAAGAGGTAAGGCTCTCGACTAGTGATTCAGAGGTCGCGGGTTCAAATCCAGGACTGATTTTATTTTATTTATTTAAAAATGTAATATTTTATAATAATGTACAGTATATTTGCAGAACGTTCTATAGTAGAAGATACTCTCAGTATTGCCCTGGTGTAAGACCACCAATCATAATTGAAACGTTGCTTGAAATAGCCTTAGCCATGTTTGGTAACCAGATCTGAATATTATATATATTTTTAATAATATTTATCTCATTAGCCCCAGGCGGTTGGGAGCAGTTGGGACTCTTGTGCGTTATTCACATATTTTAAAAAAATTATTGAGTTGATGGTGAAAACTCAGGCTGTCTTATACATTAGATATCTTAGATGTGAAATTACGAAAAAAATAAACATAATATAAAAAATGTATATAGAAAAATAGGTGAAAATTAAAAAAAATATAATAACTCATCATAAAATAATTTCGAATACATTATATCGTCTTTATTTTAGAAAAAAATCTCTAGTTTTACTTAGAGATTGATGAAATTATCAACAATTGATCTTAAAAAGTGGAGAGAGGTCACTATATATATATGATATTTTTAACCTCCCCCTCTATTCCCTCCCCTTATCCAGTTGACAGTCCAGTTGTGGTGACATCCGTGACCTGAGAAAAAATGACACACCGAAAAATCGTAGATATTTTTTCCATACAGTTAGAAAAGCTGCATACATCAAATAAAAATAATTTTCTAAAGCAATATTTAGGGCAGGCTATTCTGAACTTATTCTTAATATAGTTTATTTATAAGAAACAGTATAAATAATAAGTTCATATAATAACTTCATCCTATGAGGGTTAATTCTAATTACCTTCCATATACCTATAAGAACTAGTCGATCGAAAATTATTTTTAATGCAACAAAAATATCAGGACTGAGTCATCTAAATACTCGCTTATACCTGAATTGCATGCAGTTGTCAATGTTTTCTCAGAAGTGGTAGATGTGTTCAACTGCATGGAATATAGTTATAAGAAGGCTATAATAATATACCTCAAACACAATAATCAATGTCAGGAATGATAATATTCTTCTGCATGGCTCCTATTTTACTACATCTAAACTATTTCCTTCAGATATCTTATAGTGTTAGCTACGATATGTATTATTTTATTAAAAATTATTATTTCTTATCCATAAGTATCATTGAATCGCTGACAGCCCTGAATTGTTAATGCCAAGTTGCGATGCTTACTCAGCTATTCCAAGTACAATTAATTTTGTGCGTAAAAATAAACTCACTACTGATTATTATCATAGACACCTCATAAATGACAGGTCTTATACAAGCCTAGTATAAATTAGTTCAACTATTGTTACACTGGCATATATTTATTTTGAATTATGCATTGTCTTACAGCACTTATATTGATAACTGCATCACTTGCAATAGTGTTTTTGTGTACACATTAATTATTATTTAGTTTATTGCTATTATATCATGTTAAATAATGTACGCTTGTAACTCGATTATCACTGTATTGTAAAAGCCATTTTATTGCGTTTGAATAAATAAATAAATAAATAAAATGGCTTAGAAAAATTTCATTCATTTTGTATGGAGGACACCGGTATCCCATCCACAATTGACAGGTTAAAGCAGAAATTTAATACTTCTTGATAGAATTTTATAACATGAATTAAAAAAAAATAAAAGTCAAATGCTATCTCCATCTGACATTCGAAAAATTCTGTTTAAAACTTGGGAACCCTGGGGATTTAGCTAGAAACATAATTATGTGCGATGTTTCCACGACTACTAGTTCGATGTTGATAGTAAAGTTTAATAAAATTCCCAGGAGTTAATTTACAGTTGTCGTGATGAACAATGATAAAAATAAATAAATAATGAAATGTTATAGTTAAAACGGTTTACATAAACAATATGTTCGCACGAAATGTTTCCCAACCCTGACTACAATCTTAGCGGGATGCCTCATAAAATCATCCCTAGAAAGTTATGCATCGATGGAGATGCCGATTTTCGTTAGGGGTGCTTTTTTACCTAACCCGTTTGTCGATCTGAGAAAGCTAACAAAGAAACTCAGTTTTCTTGCAAAACATTTAACATTTTACAGTTTTTTCAAATTGCTTTATCTACTTTGTAATGTTCTTTATAATTCTAAACTATTTCCTAACTAACGGTGAGCTGGGGACATTAAATTTACATTTCTTTATTTTTGCGAATTTCAATGAATGCAGCATTTTAAAGCTTGGAACGTCATATCTATCATGCACTATATAACTTTCTATGACAAATTTAGTAACCGACTGAAACAACAGTTATATATTTACCTGAGCCGGGATAGATTTTTCCACAGTATTAGGTTCTCGTAAATATTTAGGATATTATTGAAAATAAATAAATAATTCCCAACAATCACAGAAAAATTTGTTAAATCAATTTTATAATATATTTGTAAAAAAAAAATATATTCTAAATAAAAGTGTACGAAGAAAATTTTTTCCGTTAAAAAATTAATAGCATGCTACTTTCCTTATAAAATATCGGTCATTGCGACAAATGCGACAATATCATGTCAATATCAATATCAGTATTTATTTATTTGCAAAAACAGTATAAACCAGTACATTGCAATATCGGTAGTTAAAAATTACAAAAAAGTGAATAACAAGTACATTTACAAGTGGGGCAAAAAAAAAGAAGTTTACAATGTTTAGTCTTGAATAATAATATTTCACTATTTTATTATTAGTATTTGTATAAGCACGTGTTCCGCCGTTTGTAAAACACACGCTTTTAACTGATACTTTATTATGAACTCTGTCAAGTCATTCATTAAAGACCTGCAGTCCTGTTTTAAACAGGAAAATTAATAATTTGACCAGATTGTTAATAAATTAACACTATTTTATAGCAGTGTGTTTTCTCCTTGCAGTAGAAAATACAGTATCAAATAGGCTATTTTAAAAGATACTTGTCGATATACTGCAAGAAACCACCCTTGTAAGGAAAAACACCCTAGTTCATAAATCTTCCTATTTGCCACTGCGCCGTATGACAAGTGGTGGTCTCAGATAACCCCTTACGCCACGCATAACAAAGGCATAAAGTATGTTACGGCCTTTTCTTTACGGGTCATTTGTGAACTAACCTCAACCCCTCATGCACAGCGATATATGAGTATTGGATGTAAAAATATGGAGAAATAATAGATTACTTGAAGAAATAATTTTGTGAATTTTTTGGTAGGTCTGTTTAAAATAATAACTAAATATAATTATTTATTTATTTATTAAACTAAAGTCCCTGCTGAGCTCAAGACCGATAGGGAGAAGGAGCCTGGGAAGGCCAAGGTTAAGATGGAGCGACAACGTCCTCAAAGATTTGTCTGCCTTGGAGCTTCGAAACTGGAGAGAGCTGGCGCGGAACCGAGATGAGTGGAGGAAGACTCTTGAGGAGGCCAAGACCCACCAGGGGTTGTAGAGCCAAAAGTGATGATGACGATGATGATTTATTTATTAACGGACATCGTCCAAATTACAAAATAATAACACGAATACAGTAAAATGAAAAATACAGGAGTAGACAAAGGTACATGAAAGCAAAGACATAAGGCAGATAAGAAAATAAAGTGACAGAGTCGAATCAAGTCAAGACTACCCCGTGGATCAGGACCACAGGACACTTATAATATTCCGTCACATGTTTAGCGACTGGCAAAAATCATTCAGACTTATCCCAAAAAAAAGGTTTTGACTTGAGTTGATCAGTCTACACATGAACTAAGACAATGATTAGTGCACTCATTTTCATGCGGAGTATCGAATTAGTGTATTATATAAACACATAGAAATTACTTGATGAAAAAAATGAAAACAAACTAAATGATTAAATTTTTTCATTAAAATTAATTGTTATTCTTCAGAACTGTATTTTATAATTTCCGATATTTTTCATGTTTGCTATTTTTTAATTCAATTTTGTTAGTGTGCCTCTTGAATATGGTATTATCAGCTGGGGTAGTGCCACACATAGTTGCCTGGAGCCTTTAGCAAAAATTAAAAAAAAAAAATTTTGAAGGTTATTCTAAAAGTCCCGTTAGAAACACACAAAACAAAACTTTCTTTACTGACATTAGAAACACACAAACCAAAACTTTCTTTAAAAGTAAAATCATTGATTACCTCCAATAAACATGTACATTAGAAGTATTTCTTAACATATTAAAAAATTGTGCCTAGTGTGTATATATATGTATACTATGCCTTTTGGTCAAGCTGAAATTTTATTAACTAATTACTTTAAATTATTCTCGCTTCGTCTTCATCTTCTACATTCATCCTTGAATTGTATAGTTTATAAATTAAATAAAATACTGATTTTATTTAATCTGCATTTTAATAATATTGTGTAAACAAAAACCTAGTTAACAACACTTTGTAAATTACCATCTCAACACAGGCGTTACACATTTAGTGAGATGGGCAACACGTCATTATTCTAATTAAATGTAATATTCAAATAATAAAATAAAATAAAATTAAAATAAAAAAAATGGCATCCAATTTCAGAAAAGTGCGTCTGCCGCCAAAATTGTATCAAATGCATTATTGTCGACTATGAGGCCATCCACTGAGTTTCTGCTCGATCGGATGTCAGGTAGTGGCCTTATTTTCACTTCCAAGATTCCATTTCATTCATCCATGTATTCATTCAATCGAGAAAACAAAATCAAAATTCGTATAAATGTTTTTAAAAAAAAATATCGTTTTTTATGCTCATTTATTCAGTTGGCCACAACACTTAGCGGAAGATGATAATAAAGTGGTAATTTTCAAATATACAGTGAACAATATATTGTTCATACCTGGAGTCAAGCAATGCAGACCATTGATACATAGTTATATTTAAATAAATTTTACGCCCTTCCTTCAGAGATTCGGAAAGAGATATTATTTTTATCTAACCTATTTTAATGTTGTAAAAAATTCAAATAAAAAAGCGATCAAATTACTTATATTAAAAAATGCAAGACTTTTCGAAAATAAATTATAATGAAACGTACTATTAAGTACTATGTAATATTATGAAGCCGATAAGGTAATTTCGCTTCCATTTGATATAATTTTTCAGCGTGGTTTTCTGTTATGACTCCAAAATGATACTTTTATATTTCCTAAAATTATAAGATCACACGTTTTTTAAGAATCTTCAGTTACCTGCGTCTCTAACAAATGAAATCTTGTTACAGTTTGGCACACTGATCTTCGCAGGCAACCAAATGAATGAACGGTTGTTTAAAATAGTACATTTTTTACATCCTGAAAATCAACAAGCAAAAAGTAAAGCTAAACACTGAGTAAAGTACAGGGAAATATAAGAGAAACTGTACAAATCGTTAGATATTTACTCAAGAAGTCCGTTCAATATGTTCGTACAATATGGCCAATCAGCTATACAATTCGTGCAATCTGGCAAATCAACTATACAAAATTTCGAAAAGACGCCCCAAAAATATGCACTGATTAAATTGAGAAAAATTGACTGCATTACCCTTACAGATTCTACTAACACAACCCTCTTGAAATCGAACGCAATAAAACTATATGTTATTATTTAGGGAAAAAAAAATTTTAACCCCAAGGGAAATTTTCTAAAGTATATTATCGAAATGGTATAGAAAAAAAAATAAACAATTTACTATACGTAAGGAACGTATCGTGATTGAATAGGTTATTGTGCTAAAGAATCAAATCAATCGAATTATCAAGAAACTTCATTTTATGCGAAAACTGTAATTAAACTATGATTTAGTTTTAAATTTATAAAATGTTAATTAAATTATAATTTAATTACCATTTAAAAGGATAAATATCAAAATGAGCTCCGATATTAAAAGGGGGTGTAATTTTAGATCCGATTACTCTAATTTCACGCCATAAATAGAATTTTTTCACAAAAAAAAACAAATCTTTACTTCTTTCATTTTTGTGTGGAATTAATCTATCTTAATAATTAAACTATTACGTCATTCCCCCGATGTGATAGACAGAGAGGATGGACTGCCTTGGAACACACTACTTGCTTCATTTATTGTCTTGCTTGCTTTATTCTAGACATGACCGGACTAAACTATATGACTCTCTTGATCATTCCATTCTTCCCCAGGTGTCCCGACATCTAAAATTCTATTTAATAATATAATTAAGCCCCTTTTTTGTTCATACGTTCTACATGTCCAAACTATCTAATATCCCCTTCTTTATTGCATTCATTATATTTCAAGTTTTTTATTATTTCTGGGATTCCAAATGTGTAGCTTCCGTGATTTTAACACAAACATATAATTTCTCCTCCACCGATATATTCATTATAGACTCTAACTGGACAGCAAAAAATCAAACTAGATCTAAATAAAATAATAGAATTTTACAACAAAATTTCACATATCAATAGAAAAGTTGGTACAAAACCAGTTAATTTTACGTTTGGCTTGGTCATACTAGAATCTCTGAAAAAACCTCAAATTTACATAAATAATGCATGCGAAATTCCTTCGTGCGTACAAAGAGCACCCCTCGACATTTTGGATTTGAACGAGTACCATTTTTCTGGACATAAATTTCCGCCCCTATGTTTTATCATTTTATATTTTATGTCTTGACAAATTTATGATATTTTATTACCTCCCATTTCACGAGTAGTGACCGCATCGACATTTTTATGACGTTTTATTTATTTTTATTAATACTTTAGTGGAGTATTGACTGGTGATGTACATAATAAAAAGCGTTCAAATTTTTTATGCTGGGGATCTTTTATTAATAAAATATATGATCAAAAAAATGGTATTTGTGGCAGCCTAAGTAGTACATCTTTAGGAAGATATTAAGATGTTGGAGGTCGCAATTATGGTGATATGGCGATAACTATGGTGATTTAAAAAAATCATAACGTAGGATTACAAATTTCCATTGCTTTATCACCCTTTTACTAACCGATGCTCTTAAAAGTCAATAAACAAGGAAAATCATTATATTAATTCAAACATTGAAGTAGACCAAACATGGTCTCCACACATAAACATACTCAAAGACGAAGTGAGGAAACTAACATACATCTTTAGATGTCTAAAACATATCCTAAACAAAGATTTACTCAGAATGGCGTATTTTGCCTTGTGCCAATCAATAATCAATTAATTAAAAACAATTCTACTTAAACCATATACATATTCATTTCCTGTTTAAAGAATAAAAAGTAAAAAAAACAAATGCATTATACTTCTACCATGCAACATTATAATTTTACAAATATAATATTCTAAATAAAACTAAATGCATAATACTTCTGCCATGCAATATTACAATTTTACAAAGATAATATTGTAAATAAAAATAAATGCATCATACTTTTACCATGCAACATTACAATTTTACAAAGATAATATTCTAAATACCACTAAATGCATTTCTATTACGGAGCATTAGAATTTTACAAATATATTATTCTAAAGTGCACGGAGAAAAATGCTCTCTTAAAAAAAGTGATTGCACGCTACTTTCATTATAAAATATTATTGTCATTCAGAATATATCCAGAACACGTGTTCTTTTCCTAATAAATGTCATTACGGAATGCGGTATGTCAATATCAATATATATTTGTATGAACACATTTTCCGCCGTCCTGTTACGAACTCTGTGAATTCATTCGTTGAAGGCCTGTAGACCCGATTTAACACGAAAACGAATAATTTGACCAGATTTTTCATAAATTAATAGTATTTCGTATCAGTAAGTAATCTTCAAGTGAACTATATAAAAAAAATAGAAAACTCAGACAAACATCAATTCTGACAACTCCGAAATGTAAAAAAAAAACAATTCGGCAATTCAACTACGAAAAGTATATCTTGGAATAAAGTTTTTTAATTCCATACCAGAAAGCATTGGAAAAATAAATAACATTAAAGATTTGAAATTTCATCTTAAAAAACATAGACAAAAAATATGAACTGAATACTTTAATATTTAAATAAATAAAAATAACGAACATAACATCACATCCCCTATAAACTCTAGCTTAGCTTTATTATTGTATGTATTATTATCATATAAACATTACATAACATGTTTATAATTACTTCATAAATATCATTATCTCTATTTGTTACAAAAAAGAAATATAATAAAACATTTATTATTATCATTATAATATTTAATTTACGTGAATAACCGTAACAATGTATTGGAAGTCTGTAAAAATACACCTTTGCAATAACAAATCCTCGCAAATAATTTATCTGCTTACCCCGCCCGTACGGAACACACTGACGTCACATACATCCGGCATATTATCGCTTTGACTATACGATATTATAGCTAATATTATTCTATATCACTGTTTCCCAAACTGTTATACCTACGCGATAGGTTTGAAGATGTAGTCACAGGATTTGTCAAACCGAAAAATTTATGTCACAACTCCCAGACAATCACGGAGGTCATCAATTCCAATCACTAAGGGTTTATTCACTATATCTGAGTGACTAATAACTCGTATTTAAAGATAGGGTTAACCTGGCAGCAAAACAGGCCTTACTTGACGGATAGTTACTCAGCGGTGGTGAAAAAGATAAAATATAGATTTTTACTCCGGGCTAGTGAAATACACTTATACTAGTAGTTATGATCGTAAATCATATTCTAAAAATCTTCAAGATTTATAATAATAAATCAACCCCAAAAAAACACTTCTTACTAGATATAATACACCTACTTTAAAATGTCTTTTAAAACATAAAAAAGAAAGTGGTTTAGCTTAGGATTGAACGTTTCTTCACAGGGACCGGACTCAACTGCGTTACTGACCTTGCCAGCTGCCGATCGTTTATGACTGACATTTATTTCGTATATTAACTGCTGTAATTACGTCCGATTTCAGAAAAATGTGTATGCGATTGACACAAAAAAATAGAATGCATTGTCATCAACAGCGAGTCTATCTGCCGAGTTTCAGCTCGATCGGCTGTCGAGAATTTCGATAAATTTTTCTTCCGAGATTTTAATTTATCCATTACCGAAAACAAAGGTGTAATTCAATTAGATGTATTTAAAAAAGGTTTTCAAGTACCTACATACAATCTTTTCTAGCCGATTTTTTTTTTTAAATTACACAGAGTGGTTTCAAATTACGTTCTATCTCATTTCTAGTTGAAAAATGAAAAAAATAATCTAACGATTTGGAGAAATAATTATCTCATCAATGGCACCGCTGTAACATAATGAAATTGACTTTGTGAGATGAAAATATTTGCTTTGGTCCAAAAAAATTTGATATTAATAGTTGTGCAAAATTTTATGGTGCCAAGATTCACCATTCGACAATTTTTAGTCGGACACATACCTAAACTTATTTGATTTGTAGTGATGATAAACATTGTTTTGTAGTTAGGTAGGAAAGTTGATGTCAAAAGTGAAACTGGTTCAATGTATATAAAATATTCTTGGATAAAATATATGAGAAACTTGTCTAAAATTTATGTAACAGATACTTAAGAAAAATATGTGAGATAATTACGTAAGATGTATATAAAAGATACTCGATCATGCGGTATAGGTAGAGTCGTAGAAATGAAATGGCTTTAAGCGAACTTTCCCACATCCTTCGCCCTGAAAAAATGCCACAAAAAACAAAGACGTAGTTCCACTTGATCCGGATAGTTGAGATTCTCGTGTGGTATTCACTAAAATTTAAAAAAAAAAATGGTACGTGTGGGAAACACTGTCATATCCTGCAGTAGATACAGTAGCAACCCGGTATAGTGGCATAACATCTGAACAATAACTCAATACGGAGTGGCGGTTGATTAACGGCTCCGGGAAGGCACCATTCACCCAGAATATCTGAATGGTGAGTTATGGTATGGGAAAGCAGTGCGGTCATTTCGAAAACGTGACATTTTTAGTGAAATAATACAAGAAAAATGTTTTTTTTTTTTTTTAACCGTGTTAATAAAAAATATTCAGGAAAAATTTCAAGATTGATAAAAATACTATTTTGTATACCAATTTGGAAGGCAATAACAATCTAAAAAAATCACCCAATTACAGCACCGCACCTAGCAAGACGAACGTTTAAAATAATATGGAGAAATTGTTGCAATTATTTGTTTGTACGAGATATGTTTTTACTCTCGGAACTCAGAACCCTTCACATTTTAACTTCTTCTTCTTTCGTATGGTGGAGGGTCCGAGAGGAATATCTAGGTCAGTGAGTCAGTCTAGGGCCTTAGTCAATCCCGCTGGGGAATGAATGCAGCAGGTATTCTTTGACCACATATGGTCTGTACCGTACCGCATTCACACATCGCCGCCGTTTTAAGGCCCCACCTGTGCATTATGTAGGCACTGCTATGGGAGGACCTTATCCTATTGATGACGGACCAATGTTTACGAGGCAGTGAAAATACAGACTGTCTCTCAGTGGGGCCGTGCGCAAGATGGCATATCTCACATTGGCCGATTGCCACTCAAGTTTACACCTATGTTCTGGAGTGAGAGGTAATCTGAGGAGTTTTCGGGACTTCAAGCGGCATGCAGGGTGAAAGTGGACAACATCGTTCAAACTTTTTTGCAGCGACTTCTAACTTATAACTGATCCTTTTTTGGCACACATTTCGAAGCTCCAAAATTCATGATAGAAATAACAAGTTTGAAAATAGTTTGAAATTCCAGACTTACAAGGTTATCCATTTTTTAAAGCCACGTTCTTTTATTTATTTCATTTTATATAAAACTCAGATTTATCACATTTCAGCTCACATCTCTTACGAATATAACTAACAGTGGCGCCTCGCGTCCCTACCGATCTAACAAACCTGTACACATACCGGAATATTCAAACCGGTATAATATAGATTGTATATTGTATATGTCACAGGCATAGAGAGGCGGCGGCGGCAGTCAGGGCTGCCACATAACTCTCTGTAACGGTCCTGGCCGCACCGGTAACGGACACAATTGTATCGGTAATTGCATTGATTGATTTGATTTATACGCGTTACGCCCGCGACGGCTGCCGGAGGATGCTAGGAGCAGGGCTGGGCAAATTCATATTAGAATATTACGATAATTTTTTTTGTTTTCTAGAATTATTTTTGTAGACCATTACTTCATTTCATCAATGCTTTCAATATGGTGACAATATTATTGTTACATCCATATTAGCATCATGTCAATTATTAATATCCCAACAATTTTTGAAACTTTGTCATGATTTTGTTGCCGGTAAAAGAAACGAGCACCCGTCGCAGAGGTCGCAGATTCACAACAAGTAAATTTTATTTGACTAATTTTTATTTCACAATTTATTAATTTCAAGTAATATATACCTAGTATATTAACGTTACGTGCCAGCATATTCTCAGTGCCGCGCCCTGGTGTAAGATCACCATTCAGAATTGAAACGTTGCCTGAAATGGCTTTAGTCGTATTTGGTGAACAGATCTGAATAACCAAGTACTTCCTTTCAATCTTCCTCCCTTAAAAATACCTTCAGCCGCACAACATACTCCCAATGGGTGATGTTATAGTCTCACTGGCTCCAAAACGATTGGGAACAGTTAAGACTCTTGTGGGGTAAAAAAGTGTTTTCTTACAAAAACCCATTTCTTGGAAACCCCTACATTTGTATAAACATCTGAAGGAAATACTGATAAGGCCAATAAATTGCCATTATGATGCCACTACACAACTTGGAATGATCAAGTCGATTAAAATGATCGCCTCTGACGGCCCACGCGACACCGTCACTCTCGACTCTCGAGTAGCAGCATGTTCATGAAGTTGATATGTAGCCGGCGATCTCGACTGAATCGGTATGTCTACTGAGTTGGGAATTATCAGTTCATGTGGGTGGTTGGCATCTCAGGGGAAAACATATAACCTACCCTAACCTTGGCTGACCTAGTACAACCTAACCTAACCTATCCTAATAATTGTAAATATTGACCGGTCGGTGGCCGAGTTGACATCGCGCTTGGGTCTCACTCGGGCGTAGTGTGTTCAATTCCTCGGCTGGCTAAGTCCTCCATCACAACACAAGCAAAATTTTCAGCTTACTGTGGTGGTAGTAGGAGATTTTCAAATATTGTCAGGTTATTCGTAACCCGGGAATGTTTGTCTTTCTTTAAAAAAAAAACAAAAAAAATTTTTACAACCTTCCATATTATTATTTTCTGGTTGTTTTTGATTCTTTATTTAGATGAATGCTAGATTTTTTGAAAAAAATAATTTCAATTTCACCATTGATTTCAATAATGAATGCAAATCTTAGAAGTGGAAACTAGCCCACTTCCCGACATCCGATCGAGCTGAAACTCGGCAGATAGACTCGTTATCGATGACAATGCATTCATCGTGGTGTCATGATGTCATCACAGTGGTAATCACGCATACACACGCAGAAATATTCGCATTTCTCTGATTGTTGGACGTTACAGCAGTTAATATACGAAATAAATGTCGGTCCTCGCGATCACGATTTGTCGCAGTTGTGAGCGCGGTTGATTCTAGTCCATGGCTGTTAGTGCGGTTTAGTCTTCCTGGGGAGGAAGGTTCAGTCCTCAAGCAAACAGGTATATTTTTTTAAGTTTTAAAAGACATCTTTTTGTGGTTGATTTTTTCAAACATCTTTAGGGTTTTCCAATAAGAGGTGTTATTTTGAATAGCTCTCTATTTCGGTAGATGTTAATTTTAAAGCTGTCATTTTTGACATTTGACAATAAGAAACTACGCCATTAATAAAAATGGAACGATACACACTTCAACAACGCATTGAAATTATTAAAATTCACTTGAGTGAATCAAATGCAAATCATCATGAGTGATGAGGGCCATTTCCAAATCGGTGGCTTCGTCAACAAGCAAAATTGTCGCATCTAGGGCTCGGAAAACCCAAGAGTTATTGTTGAAAAGCCTCTTTATCCTCAACGTGTGACTGTTTGGTGCGGTTTATGGTCCGGCGGAGTCATTGGACCTTATTTTTTTGAAAATGAGGCTGGAGCAACAGTTACGGTGAATGGATTGCGCTATCGAGAGATGATTAATGATTTTTTATGGCCGGAATTGGATGGTATTGATCTGGACAACGTTTATTTTTAACAAAACGGCGCTACGTGTCACACAAGTAACGAAACCATTGATCTTTTACGATTGAATATCAAAATAACACCTCTTATTGAAAAGCCTGTAGTATGAAAAAAAAAATACAATATAAAACTAAAGAAATCCACTTTAAGAAATTTTTTTTAATTGGTGTAAAAGTATCACATATTGCATATATCCTAAGAAAAGTGCCAAAACCTGTGCTTTTGGTACGCTATCATAAAGTTTTGGTCCACGCTGTTTTGTGTGCACACAAGTTTAGTTTTGTGATAATTGTGAATATTTTTTAACATTAATTCAAGACATTTAGGAAGCATTTTGAAGTGAAACTTCTTTACGCGCGTCATGCGATTTCGAGGACCGGAGTAAAACCGACTCATGACCGTCACGAAAAACCGTGATCATTTCGCTATAGGAGCCTAGCTAATATTATAAACCTAGTTTAGGTCACCCTCCAAACTCAGCTTCGCGGTCTAGACTCTCGTCGTGAAGAACCGAGGTTCGATCCCCGCTTAAACTATTTTTTTTTCTTTTTGTGATTTTTTTAATACGAGGAAAAGTGATAAAATGCTGTCGTGCTGTGACTTTTAGATATTTTGACTATATGATATTTTGGTCGAATACGTAATAACTGCGGTCTAGAGGCAGAGCGTTCGACACTCGTTATGCAGGACCCGGGTTCGAATCACATATTTTTATAACTTTAAATTTTTTTTATCAACGATTTGTAATAATGTAGTAAAAAATTACATAAATTTGTTAATTTACCTTTACTTTACTTTACGGTACCTATATAAAATTTTGGTCGAAATATAGCTTACAAATCGAGCCGGTAGAGTCGCTCGGTATTTTGATTAATTATTTTTATTTATCAACGATTTGTAATAATGTAGTAAAAAATTACATAAATTTGTTAATTTACCTTTACTTTAATTTGCGCGAGATACCTCTCCTCGCGGTCTAGAGGCAGAGCGTTCGACACTCGTTATGCAGGACCCGGGTTCGAATCCCATATTTTTATAACTTTTAATTTTTTTTTATCACATGCTACTTATAAATATGTCAATAGACAGAAAAAAAAGAGAATGAAATGAAAAGAGAGAGAGAATAATACTAAAAGTTTCACTTCCGTCGTGCGTAGGCTTGCCACACACTGTATTTTTTTTATTTTAAAGCTTATAAATCATTGCCAAATGAAACAAAGGGTTTGTGCTAAGATATAGTAAAGTCCATGTTCTCTTCCAATCCTTTGGAAAATGGCGGGATTTTTTTAAGAACAGCAAAAGAGTTCCAATTTTCCATCCAGTAGAACTACGGCATCCACAATATGAGGAACGTTGTGCGGCTGATGGAAGTTAGGAAGGGACGATGATGAGGAGAGGAAGGTTGGGAAAACTTGGTTATTCAGAACTGGTCAGATACCTTTTCAAGCAACTTTTCGAATGGTAACAATTATTTTACAAGAAATAATTATTCGCCTGAAACACTCATCCACATTGAAAAATCTCCTGATAAAAGATACATGACGCCAACGGGACTCGAACCCGTGTCCCTTCGATTTCCGGTCGACAGCCTTTTATCAGGAGATTTTTCAATGTGGATGAGTGTTTCAGGCGAATAATTATTTCTTGTAAAATAATTGTTACCCTTTGTGCTATGCATAAAAAATCTTGTCTTAAACATTAGTTTACCAAAAAAATAATAATCAACTTTTCGAATTTGATTGGCGGTCTCTCATCGGTGCGATACTAAGGACGGGTTGTTTCGGAGAATTTGAACAATTCATCAAATTTCAACGTTCATTTACGGGTTCTTTGAAAGTCCTATTCAAATTCTGTTATTATATCATTATAGGCTAGTTGCTTGACAGAACTGAAATAAAAACAGAACTTAAAAATATCTTTCACAGATCTTGAAAATTAACTTTGAAATTTGAAGAATTGTTCAAGTTCTCCGAAACAACCCGTCCTAAGAGTACCAACCGCACTGGAACACGATCCGTATTAATTTACTGAAAATAAATATGCAAATAAAAATATTTTTCATTTGCTCACGCCGGGTTCGTTCCTTTTGGGTCCGGAGTCAAGGAGCTTGCCACTCTGTCACGAAGTTCATCGCAAGTCATCAAGTCATCATAAATAGACAGAAAAATAAATGATAGAATAGAAAAATGTAAGTACTTATGTTTTTCAGTGCTGTTGATGTAGTTATATTATTAACTGTTTTGCATTTTTTTGTTTTTTTAATTTTTTATCAGTTACAAATACTAATATGTTTACAAATGTTTCGTCTGTTTAATTCGATTTCGGAACAATATATGTCTTACCATTAAACGTGTTATAAATTTTAAACAAACATTAAGTTTTTTAGTAAAGGGGTAGGGGGTCAATGGATGCTAATATTTCTACCGTAATAATAATAATCTTTGGGTATGTTATGTAGCTATTGGTTCGGGGTATTTTATTTTTATTAGGGTATAATAATGTTGTACTGTTTAGTATGTTTAATCAAAAATCAAAATATGGTCTATATAAAATATGATAAATTATAAAATTTAGACATTCAAATTTCTTCAGTCTTGTTTAATTGCTTAACAATATCGCAGAATTTCATCAGGGCTAAGGCATCATAAATTAGAGAGAGTTGAAAAAAAACATAACTGCATGAAGCATCACATTGAAACAAATATGTTGTGTTCGCACAAACAGGTCTCAGACTCGTCTTGGAAAGAGTTTATAAATAAATGGTTCTTTTAGATTAATCAGGGATTTATTAATACTCTACTTATTATAATGGTGACTCGATAGTCGACCTAACTAGAAACTGGCTAATTGGAATCTGAAACAGTGAGTTTCTCTGTGAGAGTTCCCACTGGCCCTGGCGACTACTGGCCACTGGCTCCATCTTGCAGACTTCCACGCAAGCTCTATGCACTGCCATCTGTACGTGCATCTATGAAGCTCTTACTTCCCAACAAAATATTATATAAAAAGGTAGTTCTGGGAAGGAAAAAGGTATGATGGGTGGGTAGGAGTCTGGGGGTCAATGTGTCCAGGGATGATGAACTTATAAATCCATCCCTCCCACCACTGTGGTGCAAAGCGATGGATAGAAAGTCTGGCTGGAGAAGTCAAACGGTCTCCCTCAACCAGTCTCTCCCAATCCGGCCGCAATGCAGTAGGTGGGCGAACGCATATGCTGCAAAAACCTAAACAAAACTCATCCCTATGAACCCAGACACCCCTGCTAAGTCACCAAACGTAGCAAACACCCTATGACAGGGCTGGGGTGTTGGTTATCCAATAAATTGTTCCCGGGGCGGCGGTTCCAATACCCGCCTTCCAAATTTTAACCTACTCGTCAATAAAAAAAAGTTTTAAGTGCTATCAGAATTCGAACTCGGGATTTTCGTTTGCTTGACGAATATCTTTACAAAAATACCATGCAATAAATTTTCAAAATTACAAAAAAAATTTCACTACGTTTTTCGTGATATCAATAAATTCATTTTAACTTCTTTTAAACAATTCTTCTATTTCAAACATAAGATTTCACTGCCATTTCACAGCATTCTCACTGAACTGTGACGTGTTCCAAATGCCCAATAACCTCCACGCCACTGCGCGCGATGTTTACTAGACGATCGTCCAATATGCCATCAATTCAATATGTATTAATGAATTATCGCCCCAGTGCCAGTGGCGGCTCGCGACACAATGAGCGGGTGGGCCGTATAATATATTTACGGGTGAAATCAATTTATAGTTAGATTTACGAGGGTATCAAATGGGCTGGAACGTGTTGTTTGTCGCTTGTGACATTGCGTCGCTGGATTAATTTGAATTTTGAACCCGGCGACCTTGTGGTCACGGGGTTAGAGTGATCGGCAGCGTGTCAAATATTGATATCAAATAATGTGGATATTTTTTATGGAAATGTTTAATTTAAAAATATTGATGTCAGTGTTCAGTTAATGATTTTGATAGGGACGCTTGAATAGTTTGGACATGCAGGTTGTAGATAGGTACAGCAGAGATTGGAGTGCCTAGTGTGCAGTGCATAGAGTGATCATTACAGAAAACCCAAAGAATTTTTTATTTCGATCTGAGAAAAAAAATTTTTTTTTCGGCAATTTAAGGTTTAAAAAAAACTTTTGAAGACGGGGGTATGCTACAACGCATATTGAAAGATATTAAACAATTAATATTAACCCCCAAGCGACCGTTTTTTATACAAATCAACAATTTTATTTCGAGATGAAATTTTGCACTCTTGACCTATAAACCAAGAGGAATATCGCTGTCTACAAGATATTGCAAAATGCCACATTTTCCACACCCCTTAAATCAGAACTTTGGTAGTTGATGAAATTTTGCACACTTGACAAAATTTACACACTACAAAATAAGAGGAAAATTACTGTCTTCATCTTTACGAAAAATTCTCCGTAAAGCCTAAGCCTGCAACTAGTTTAAAAGTATGCAAAAGGTTTATCTTATAAATGTTATTTTTTCTTACCAATTTCAAATTGTGCATATGATATACATAAACGCGTACAGTAATTAACACGTAGGTATATTCAAAATAGAGTTACCTGAATTATTGTGTAATGTTGTAATTAAGGCGAAGATTAATGCTAAATCACTATTTTGATTAATCTTGAATTATGAATTGGTGTACATTATTAATACCAAATATGCTTTAGATAAATTGAAGGTTTTCCTATCGTTTCGCTTGAGTAGAATACAAATAAAAAAATAAATTACTCATTAAAAAAAATAAATGTAAACTACTTAAAATAATATTTTATGAACTCGTAAAGGAAACAACTTTAAAAATATGCACTATTATAGCTAAGGTTATCTGTGACAGTTTCACTTCATTAACTTTTTTGCTTTCTTATAAAATTATTAACAAAATAACTGAAAACCAGTTTTGTGCATGAAATCGAACGTTTCTAGTCACCGTTTGTCAAGTGCAAATTGTGTGTCAATCAAGTGTCAATTTCATGCTCATATTGAGGCGGCATGTAGCACTTCACTTAGAATTCTGGGTTTTGTTCTACGCACTGCAAGGAATTTTAGAGATAACCGGGTGCTTATAGTTTTATTTAATTCCTAGTAAGGAGTAGACTTGAAAGTGGGTCGGTGATTTGGAGTCCACACCAGGTAAAGTATTTTCTCATGTTGGAGAGAGTTCAGAAGAAATTCTTGAGATTTCTCTACATGAGGGAGTATGGCTACTACCCGTGGCTCTATCCCACTGACTTTCTTTTGGGTATGCTCGGAATGAACTATCTACGGGTCAGGAGAGATGTGCGCATTGCTACACATTTCTTTAGACTGATTCGTGGATGGTTTGAAAACTCGGTCATCATGGAGAGCATTCATTTCTATGTTCCCGATGGTTATCTACGTCACCGACAACATTTTATCTCCCGGCCTGCAGAACTAACTTGCCAATGGTCATGCCTGTGGGGAGAGCAATCTTGCTGTTGAACAGAATCAATTCGGATATCGAAATGTTTGCCATCAATGAAGCTTCCTTTAAAAGGCAAGCTCTATTATCACTAGTATAGTTGATATACACACTTTGAAATGAACAATTTTGTAATGTTTTTGAAATTAATAAACAAATTGAATTGAAATTGAATTAAATTGAAAGTGATTTTAATGCCTATTACCTACAATATAATGTATACCAAGAATCTATATATTTTTTGCATGTAGCTTCCTCTTAAGCTAACTTACCAATTTTTATCTTCTATAATATTATCTACTAAAGTATATCGTTTGGTGTGATTTTGGCTTTATTGTTGTATTATTTTACAGGTCACGTAAATGATGGGCGTAACAGCATAACGTAGATTTTCCCTTACCTTTTCCGAACACAGAAACTTTATCATCTAATTTATACAAAAAATACACAAATTCATTTAATTTTCACTATGAATATTATTTAACCCCGTGAGAAACCAACTGCAACAGTAGAACAGTGTCACTGACAGCGCAGCTCACGCAGTGACCGAACGTACCGGCTAGAACCGTACCTACATTACGCTCAATATCCCGTGATGTAAACACGATGGTGTCTTCATGCCAGCGCTCGGTCCGACCGCGATGTACTAATCACTACTTGCAATGGACATCGGACATAACCGTATCGGGAAATTAACATGGCCGGTTTGACAAGAGCATTAGGGGGTACGACCGGACGTACGAACATACCTGTCCGTTATTAATCTGTCCGGGGTTATTTGTGGTCGGATTCTATGTTTAATTATTATATTATATTGTGTTGTGTTATGCTGAAATTAGGCGATGTCGTAAATATGTCGGTCAGTATCTAGTTGGGGAGGACGTCTTTGAGTACTTAGCTGTTGCGTTGGTTTAGATTGGTTCATATTGATATTAGTTCATTATGATATAGACAGTCTCAAGACGTTAACAAACCCAAATGGTGGCATATCTAACTAGTAAGAATTTTATATCCAGAACATGTAACTGCTTTGTACATTTGGCAAAAAAGAACGCATTTGAAAAATAAAAATATTTTTTAAATTTTTTTATGAATTTATTACACATGTTTACTTTCTAACTTAATATAACTTTTAACCTGAAATTAATCTCTGAAAAATATATTTTTACAATACATTGACCGGTCGTTGGCCGAGTTGACATCGCTCTTGGGTCCCACTCAGACGTAGTGTGTTCAATTCCTCGGCTGGCTAAGTCCTCCATCACAACACAAGCAACATTTTCAGCTTACTGTGGTGGTAGTAGGAGATTTTCAAATATTGTCAGGTTAATCGTAACCCAGGATTGTTTATGTTTCTTTTAAAAAAAATAAATTATTATTATAATGTTAATTTTTAATCTTTTTACAGTAGATAAAATTATGGTTACTGCACCCATAACTCACGAGCTGAAATAAAATAAATTAAAAAAAAACATATTGTTTGTGTGTATTAAATGGATGTGTTATTACAAACTACTTTCAATTAGTGTTAATTTTAAACCACTCAAAATGACTTTTTAAAACATTTTAAACTAGTGAGAATTGTAACAGACTATCAAAACTGTCAACAATGTTGTCATTAGTCTCATTGCCAAAACTTTGATACACTAGGCAACATTTGAATATTCTCTGATCCGTAATAGCCACGGTGCTACCCTTACGCTTAAAATCGAACGCAAACCCAATATGCAAATCGAACCACATACTACATATTCCTCCCCTTACAAATACTGGTGGCTTAGCGGTCGTAATGCAAACAGACGTAGACACGGTGTGACCCTTTTTACAGTATTCTGGAATGAGTTGAAATAAAAGAAAATATCAATCTTATTTTGCAGAAATAAGATTGTTATTTTCTAATGTACATTGGGTTTTAATATCAAACAATAACCCAAAATAATCACCTCTCCTTTCTTGTTTACCGAAACGTAATCCAAAAATGTTATTGTTTGGATAAATTTTGCCCTGCTCCAAAACCATATGGTTGACGTTTGTATGCTTTTAAATAAACTCATCAATATGGTAATACCGTTAAAAATGTGTAGAAGATTTAAATATTATTTTTCTAATTATGATTTTCGTATTAAAGGTACGTAACTTTAATATTTTCATCGCAAATTCTGAAATGGTTCCAACTGGCTACAACGTCGTTATTACATAGAAACCGCCAATATCCGGTAAGACGGCTGTCATCGACGTTGCTCGGCGTGACGTCAATGCCGCCGAATAAAAACCAATGTGTTGATTTGGCGTCAAATCGAAAATGGCACATTCGAATTGTTTTCATTTTTTAATCTGAAGTCACACAATAGACAGAACTGCTCACAACCGTCTGGAGCAAGTGAGACTATGGCTTCTTCAATTGGGATAGGTAGTGAGGCTGAATGTGGTAGGGAGGGAAAGGAGATGGGAAGAGGAAGGTGTGAAATTTCCTGGCTAATCAGATATGTTAACTAAACACAGCCAAAGCCATTTCAAGCAACGTTTTAATTCTGTATGGTGGTCTTACGCTAAGGATATACTGATAGTATCTTCTACTCTAGAACGTGCCGTAAATAAACTATATATATATATTTATTTCAAGTGAGTAATTTGTGAAATAACATAAATCAATCAATCAAATAAAATTTACTTGCGCACCCAGCGATTTGTAATTAATAAAATAAAAACACCTTCACCATGGTAAATTTTACCACATTTTTTTCGAAAATAAAAAAATAAAAAGTAAATATACCCTACCAGCATAACATGCTTTTTAAACAATTAATGCTGTTAGTACACGTTGGGCCAATGTTGGCCAACGTGTACTAACTACATTACGTTTACTTAACATTACTTTCCTCAATTATATTCCCTAATTTAAAAAAAAATCTTCTTTAAAATGATTAGGGGCTTTGTACTAGCCTTACGAACATAGTCGTATGAAAAATAAAATTTATTATTTTACAAATTTTTAAGTAATGAATTCTATCTCACCTCTCGTTGACAAAATTATAGCGAATCAGGGTGTTCGATGCTCTCGCAAAGCCGTCGGGTTAGGTGTCGACCCGCCGCTCTACGCGAAACAGAATATTATATCAAAGCTGCGAGTAGCAACACTAACAGTAAGCAGTAGCATAGGTGGATAGGACGCGGGACGTGACTCCACCGCACCGGGATCCGATGCAAATTTGTCATTCGATTGTGCGATTATTGTAGCCGTACTGTTTGGGGTGGGTGCAAATGGCAAATGTCATTGCGAAGTGAGGGGCGGTTGCGGGATACGGTAACGGTTTTTAAAATCTCTGCACACGGAATAATAAATACGTATTATATGAATTTTCAATTTTCACACTCTCGCTCAATTATTGTTTGGATCGAAATGTAAAAAAATGTTTTCTGGGGATTGGTGTCTGATTTTTGTAGCAATTTATTTGATACTTTTTATGTTCATATGTCACTAACCTAGCGTAGTGTATTCGTACGAGTGCACGGAGAAAACATACGATATGTATTCTGTTAACCTTTTTTTAGTGAGACAGGAATGTCTTTTTGCGTTGTCGTAACAGGTGTTCATAAATATAAAAATATTTTCGCAGTTAGTCATCATGCAGGTGCATGAACACGTGTTCCAATATATTGGGAATGCACTAAAAAAATAATAGGAAGCGGCCTGCAATCCCATTTTTAACCCCGAATTTACAAAAATTGAATATTTAAATAGTTTCTGGGAATGTTATTTTCAGAGTGTTTTTCGTCAATTTTCAAATAATTCAATATTTTTTCTTAGATTGATCGAAGTGTAAAGTATCAATGAGTGAATCTGTTTTAGATGTTATTATTTAATCCTCAGATCGTTTCATAAAACTGTTAGATAGGTAATGTAAGCGGTTTTTTTGTTCCTCACAAACTTTGGTTCTATATTTCTATGAACATCAAAATTTAAGTTATTTGCCTGATTTCTAGTGGCATTTTATTAAAAATCCCCAAATGTGATTTTCACAGGATTTTTCCTGGTAGGTAAATTTGCTACATGAAAGCTTATCCCGTTTTTAATACATTTATTTGAATCTCGATTTTGTTGTTGTGATCGAATGCATGTAAAATTTGAATGTGAAAATCAACTTATTTGTCGACATCCAATCGGCAGAGGAAGTTTCAATCCTCAGTCAAACAAGTAAAGAATTATATATTTTTTAATACATTTATTAATAAAAAAAATTTTTGTTACTTGTTGATTTTTTCTCAGTCCCGGACGCTCTTTCTTCGTCTCGCTTATAAAATGTGTAGGAACTACTTCCTATTCCAACCCTTGCCAATTTACAAATCTTCACATTATCATAATACAATTAATAATTCAATATCCCAAATTACAATCGTTGGGAATCTATCGCCTCGCATCAGCGCACACAGTATCGATATGCATTAGTGCCTATTGTACTGTCTCCCAACAATGCTAATAATTCATCAAACACCTGCAAATCAAAGCGAATAGTAAATTCAAATTAGCCACCCTGTCACCTGTTCGGTGCATGCGGCAGTCTACGGCCTTCCACCCACACACCCTCACCCACCCGTTCTCTGCCTACCCCGTCAGTTCTCCCGCAGGGGGTGGTGGTGGGTAGGTTATTGGCGGGATTCCATAATTCAATGCCGCGTATGAATATTGAAACTGCTGTATTAGATTGCCGGTATAAGGGATGATGTGGAATGCTTGTGCAGAATTATGTGTTTAAGTAAATTAACGTATTTTGCTTTGTTGAGTAGTCCATTTTTTTTTTCATTGAAGTAGGTCTGATGAATAGAACGCCAGGCATATCTGTTCCACCTTTCGCATGTAACAAATTTGATATAACAATGATACGAAATAAAAAAAACAATGAAAAAAAACTTACAAAGTAACGGAAGAATTAAATTAATAGTCACTACGTTGATTTGGTTAAAAAAGAGTGAGAGGACGATAGGTGAACCTAATTGCATCATACCATACACACAATTGATCAATATCCATTTGCCAACATTAATGAAAAAGTTTTACCTTACAATAAAACTTATATTATGTACTTAGCTTTATTTAAAACCTATAAAGTGAGATAAACATTACCATTTTGCAGCCAAATCGACGTTTCTTACCAATTTCGTGTGTAATTCTTAGTTTAAATCTCCCGCCAATGTCACCTGCTAGTTCCAAATGCATCCTTGAGGCGGCGCCAGTAGTGGGACGCCACTAGTGACGCTATAATTTCAAGCTTCATTAGATCTCATCAGGCAGCCCTTGCCTAGGTTTTAAATAAAGCTAAGTACATAATATAAGTTTTATTGTAAGGTAAAACTTTTTCATTATGTAGCATAGGCTTTATTTAAAACCTATAAAGTGAGATATTGTTTGTTATCGCCTGGTGACATTATGCTAATGTGAATCAAATATAATATTTAAATTTATTTGCTAAAAAGAAAATAGGGGCAAGATTTCCAGAAATCAGCTAACCAGTTACAGAGGTTGAAAAAGGTCAGCAACAGATGGGTCGGTGTTGACTCGGCCAGCCGATTCTGCAATTTCCCTTCTATAGAACTTGGCAAAGGTATTGGGACTTCTCCAGTTACCACGCGACAGTATATCGTCCAGCTTATATTTCTGCAGCCAGTTCAGAGATGCCACTGCTGAACGGATGCTGCCAGGTGGATCCTCTACACCAGCATCCCTGAGGACTGCCCTAATCCAACCTGCAATTACTGCCCTGGAGGCCGCTTTCACTGTCCCACAAGTTGTAATAAATAGGCTAGGTAGTATCGCCTGCGCTCTCCGTTCCTTAGACAGTTCTATGACCTTCTCCGTCCAATAGACAGGGTCTATGTTCCTAGACTCCGAGCGAGCCAGTCTCCACCCTGATTGTTGCCAGTCTGCCGAATCTGTCTTGCCACCAAACACTGGCCAAATGGAGATGCCTTCACTGTCCACTGACAATCTTTCAGCTGTGCAATGGAGCAATGTGAGATCGTGGACTCGGCGCCCTGATGCCAAAAGCAGGATGGTGGCTGCTCTCCTTGATGCTTCAAAGAGAGTAATATTTTGAGGCAAATTCTTCTCCAGCCATGATGATACAACCCTCGGGTCCCAAATGGGGGGTTTTGAAGGCCTTAGTCTAGCTAAAGATATCCCTTTTAATATCTTCTTCACTATCGGATTGGAGCTCAGCTCTCTATTGTCTTCGGGAGAGCCTAAGGTACACACCACTGACTTGTGAACTAAAATGGTACTCAGCGATAGCTTTTCTCTGATGTGTAGATCGGCTAGGAACCTGGCTAAGTCTTCAGCTTTGGGACGCGTGGCATCAAGCTGATTCTCTGACGCCCAGCGCTGCCACCTCCGCCATGCCGGAGCATAAGTGCGAAGGGTAGAACTTCTCCACCCGGATCTAAGAAGTTCCTTCTGCTGACTTGACCATCTTGTTAGGTTTTTGTCCCACCCCCACAAAGCCAAATCTCCAGAGTGAAGGACTCTACTTGAGGAGGGGGTTTGTTGGTCCTGGTGTCTATCAGTGCTTCTCCTAGATTGTGAATCGTAAGAGGTGGACCCAAGGCCCGACACTTCAGATCCGCTCTCCAAAATGCCCTTTCCCAACGAGGAGCCACTACCAAGTATAATCCCCTTGCTCTGTTCAGGTGGCAAAGAACCCTCGGCATGAGGCACGGGGGAGGGAAGATCCAAGCCAGCTGATGGTCCCAGTCCCTGCTCCAAGCATTGTGGTAGTCTGCCTCGTCGTCCTGAAAATCAAGAGAAACATACCTTTGAACCACATGCGCTGTCCTAGAGCCAAATAGGTCTATTTCGGGTCGTCCCCATTTCCTGAATGCTACCTCTGTGAACGAGGGTAGCAAGTGCCATTCGGGTATAGCACGATGACGAGATAGACAGTCCGCTACTTCATTGAAACGACCGGGTAAGTATTGTGCTGTCATGGAGACACAGTGTTTATCCAAAACATCTAGCACTAGTCGAGTACAGCTCAGGAGTTGAGTTGATCTGGTACCACCCTCCTTGCGGAGATAAGATACGACAGACCTGTTATCCGACTGGATCAGAAGACCCGAGCCAGATAGCTCAAGCACGTGAGGAGACAAGGCAGCCAACACGGCGAGCATCTCCTTTACATTGGAGTGAAGATTCAGCTGGTCATCAGCCCACACACCGCTGAGAAGCTTTTCGTCCAGCTGGGCACCCCAACCCTGATCAGAGGCATCGGTTGTTAGGTAATGCTCAAACAGCGGCAGATGTATAGGTGACGTCAGGGTGAGCGATCGAACCCACCATCTCAATTCCCGAGCGGTAGCTGCCGGAATTGGTGATGACTCCCAAGGGTGGTAGTGTCTGAGTCCTAAGCACCCTTTCTGTATGTGCCGGCTGTTGAGCCTGCCTCTTGGAACTGCAAAACTAGCAAAGTTTAAAGAGCCCAAGAGGCTGCGCCCCTTATCTAGTGACCACCTACCTGTCTGAATAAAACCCTTTAACAAATAAGATAGGGCTGAAACCTTGTTCTGAGGGAGAGACTTTTCATTAGTTAGAGTATTCCAGCTGATACCAAGAAATTGAACTTGTTGTGATGGTTCTAATATTGACTTATCAAATTGTATATGCCATCCCAAGCCTTGCAAAAACTCCACCATTTCAATAGCCTGCTGTTTTAAAGTAGGCAGGCATTGGTTTACTAATAAAAAATCATCCAGATACACTAGAATTCTCATCCCTCTCTTCCGCAGTTCCTGCGCTACCCAGTTAGTGAAGGTTGCGAATGCCTTAGGTGCGGTGGCCAAGCCAAAGGGGAGGGATGTCATCTGCAAGAGTTCATTCCTATAGATAAGTCTAAGGAAACATCTATGCTGCTCACTCACAGGTACATGAAAGTAAGCATGTGTGAGGTCCACTTTAACCATCCAGTCATTCGGTTGTAGAAAAGTAGGAACTCGATAAACGTTTACCAGACGAAATTTACTGACAGTCAGAAAATTGTTTAAATACTTTAAGTTAAAGACCGGCCTCTTTGAGCCATCTGATTTGGGGACCAGAAACATGTTAGAAATAAATGAGGGAGTGGCAGGTGCCGACTCTAAAACCTTAAGGGCTTTGAGTTTTTCTATTTGTTCTGTCATTGCCACAGAAGTCTTAGTGGTGAAAGGGGAGTTAAATAAATCAATATTATTATTTAGTGGAGGTTTTGATGAAAATGGAATTCGGTAGCCATCTAACATCTTAAGGATGATAGTAGGGGCGCCAAGGTTCCTCCACTTACCTGCGAATGAGCGCAACTGACCCCCTTGAAAAGAGGGCCCACTGTTAAAACCTCTTACGGTCTGGCTTCCCTGCTCTTTCCTTGGGCCGGAACCTACCTCGGGGAGGGAAAGCTTTAGCGGCTCTACGGGCTGGTTCCGGACCTCGACTCTCAGGGTGCTCCCTTCTCGCGATGGTTCTTCCCTGCTGTACTCTAGGACGAAAGGGCTGCGAGCTCTGCACAGTCACAGGTTTAACGGGTGGAGCTGGTCGCGACGTGCTAGGCTGAGGAGCGAGGCACTTCTTCACTCCCCCCAACTTATCCAGCTGGGCCGACAGGAGGTTCGGGTCAAAGAGATATTCCGATGTGGGCGGAATCTTCCGTAAGGCATCTCGGACGTATCCGTCACTGATGCCTCGCAATGCCCCCTCTCGTCGATACTCAATGTGGCTAGCCCGTTTTCCGCAGACCATCTGCATGATGTCTTTGGACACCTTCTGGGACTCAGACCCCGCCGCGAAGAGAGACTGCACCTTCTCGAAGAGAGTGGAAGTGCTCAGCTTCGTGCCCGGTTCCGCACTCCAGTTGACCAGCTCCTGCAAGGAGGCCTTCAGGAGATCAGCCTGCAGGGAAAGAGCATTGGTCAGGGAGCCGCAGAAGGAGTCCGTTGACGTACTGGCCGATTCCTCCTGAGCTAGGCGCTTCAATTCAGGGTTCAATGCCAACATTGAGAAGAGAGGGGTTGCGGCATACGACTTCTGGATCTCGAGGTAGCGGACATTGTTCCAGTTGGCCGTCCCCAGATGCTGAAGGAGCTCCACTTTTTTTCACCCTCCCTGGGTCGGCCGATGGTATCTTCGGCTGCTTTAGTCGCCGTAGACCCTCGGACGCTTCCCCCGCGTGTCCGTGTGAATCACCTTCATGACTTCCGCCCTCGAAAATTCGGCTTCCCCGCTCTCGGAACGTTCGGAATCCGACATAATCACGAAAATACAAAAAACACTAAACAAAAACACACGAAACTCTATAAATCGCAATTTTACGGAGTTCGAACAGTCACACTGTTAATAACCTCGAAAAAAATATGTAAATTTTGCGCAAATACTGAAAAACAGGTTATTTTACGGTATTTGATGTTTGTAAACAAACCAAACGTGTTTGACCTTCGCAAAATAAATGCTAATGAAGCTTGAAATTATAGCGTCACTAGTGGCGTCCCACTACTGGCGCCGCCTCAAGGATGCATTTGGAACTAGCAGGTGACATTGGCGGGAGATTTAAACTAAGAATTACACACGAAATTGGTAAGAAACGTCGATTTGGCTGCAAAATGGTAATGTTTATCTCACTTTATAGGTTTTAAATAAAGCCTATGCTACATAATAGTTATTTCACTTCAAGTGCGCTATTCCGTGTTATCACTCACTACCCGCTCCTTGTACGACATCATTAAACTGCTTATAGTCTACATACTTTTACCATATCTGTACTAATCAATCATATCTGAAACACTTTTTTTCTCATCGTCAGTGAGGTGTTTCTAGGTCACATGTCGTCTCCACAATAATTATTGATACACCCCTAGAAATGTTATTATTTTCATATAGGAGGCTCTCACGGTTTTTGTCATCTCAGGGGATGGTGAGCGGATAGTATTTTTTTATGGAAAGTCAAGAATAACAGAGAGTACCTCGATTTAAACACTTTCTCGTTTCATCAGATGGAAACACGAAAGCAGAAATTTCTCATAAGAAATAAATTAAGAAATAGTGCATACAATTTTCAGAAATTGATTTATCTATTTTTTAAATGCAACACCACTTATTAACCGCTCGGGCCACATAGTAATTTATTTGCCACGAAATATCAAAGGCCATTGAGTCAAGTTGTGCTAAATCTGTCACCAACGGATACACCATCATAAAACTCGATCTATCTTCTCTTCTAGTATGATCAGACATATTATACAAACAGTTTTAGAAAGAGAGAACACCGAACACTAAAGCTGAAATGTCTTTTGAGAAATACATTTAAAAATAGAACATATCATTTTCAGAAATTGATTTATCATCTATTTTTTAAATGCAACACCACTCATTAACCATTCGGGTCACGTAGTGCTTTATTTGCCACGAAATATCAAAAGCCATTGAGTCACGTTGTGATAAATCTGTCACCAACTGACACATCATCATAAAATTCGATATATCTTCTCTTCTAGTATGGTCAGATATATTATGAAAACAGTTTTAGAAAGAGAGAACACCATACTTTAACTTTTCCTTTAAAAGTTTACCATTTAATAATACCTACATTCAAAAATTTAAATTTGAATATCTAGCGAAAATATTTCGAAATCAATCTTTAATCTGACAGAATTAGTAATTAGGATTATATTATATTTTTATCCAGACCCGAGGGGGAATAACTATCTGAAAACTCTGCACTAGTTACGAACATCGAAATTTGTTCATACGACTAGTTTAGTATTCTTCCCCACAGGAATATCGACTACCTCCAAATTTAGCTGCAGGTAGCAAATTAATGTGAAACAAGTGAAAAATAAACAATCCCCCTCTATAGAATCAAAACGAACAGTTCCTAAACTATCCGCGCCTTAAACAATGGGCAATTCCATCACATCAGACGTATTGGGTGATTCCACGTTCACAGCGCTCGACTACCAACACCCACGAGCAGAAACGGGCATAGACAGACAATAATTAGTGAAACATTCTGACTACATTACCTAAATGTCGCATCCTTTATTACCTTTGCTGGGGCTGATAATTGGTCCTATTGCAATTGGAGCGGTGCGGTAGTTGGCTGACTACAGTTATAGCGAAATTCAGGGACACATGGAAAGATATTTTAGAAAGCTTTAAGTAAGTTTAGTAGATAGACGACGTCCGTGGTTGAGTGGTTAGGATCCTTGGCTACGAATCTAGAAGTCGAGGGTTCAAAACCGGAGAAACCAATAATATTTTATTTGATTAATTTTAGTTATTTTTTTACGTGCTTATTCTAGACAGCGAAAAATACATTGGATTGATTATTAATAAACATCTGACATTTAAACAACACATAGAAAAATTAAAAGCAAAAATCATCCCACTAATTGATGTATTTGGTAGAATTGCCCATCTTCTACCAACAAAGGTAAAGAGGGGCTTATACTTTAGTTTAATCCAGTCCCATCTAAATTATTTAATAGAAATATAGGGAAACACATACATTAAATACCTAAATGATTTATAAACAATACAGAACAAAGTTAAAAAAAACACTTCAATTATAACCCGAACACCCCCACAAAAAAACTATATCAAGAAATGAAACTCTTGAAAATAAGAAAATTGTACGAATACAATATATGCCTCCTAATCTACAAAATCCAAAATGGATACATACAAACACAACATTTAAACAAACGTCACAAGTACACGAACATTATACTAGGCAACATAACAAATTGTTTATTTATTTATTTATATATTTATACGCCTAAAAAGGCTTTTACATAGAAGTGATACATGATGCAGTACAATAAGAGAATATGTATTATACAGGAGATATTGACAGTAAATAGATGTAATCCATTTTAAAGAAGGAAAAAAAATTACATAAAGTAAAATAGAAATTACAACAACATTACATATAAAACAAATCATTAAAACTAATTTACCAAAGCTACTCTAATTTGTAGGATTCAACAAAGTGTTGATGTAGATTATGCTTAATTCTATATATGGAGTCAATAAATAAATCAATAACACCCCCATACTTGTTGCCCAGATCATGCATCCTATTGGTCAGTGATTGTGTCTGATAGTTGGTCGAGTATGTATTACAGAAGAATGTTATATTTTGCCTTGTATTCCTAGTCGGCACATGTAGTTTAATAGTGGCAAGGATGGCAGGACTATCAATTAAGTTGTTAATGCCTCTGTGTAACACAACCAGGTCTGAAATAATTCACCTGTCAGACAGTGTTATTAGATGCAATTGATTCATCAAACTGACATAATTAATGTAATCAATAGGAATTCCGAGCTTAAAATTTACGTACTTAAGAAATTTGTGCTGAACTCTTTCTATATTATTGGAGTGAACTTTATATAAAGGGGACCAAATAGGTGAATTATACTCCAATTGACTTCTGACTAATGAAGTATAGAGGGTTCTCATACAATCTATGGACTTAAAATCGGTTAAAGTTCTGCAAAGGAAGCCAAGCATCTTTAAAGCCTTATTAGTTATATAGTTGATGTGTTCAATGAATGACAAGTTTTCAACGAATATTACACCCAAGTCACGAATATGTGATACTGGTATTAATTTAATATTATTTAATATATGTAATATGTTATAACGAGTTTTGGAAAATCGTATTACTTGACATTTCTGAATGTTCAAAAATAAAGCATTTTGTTCACACCATTGATGAAGTTGTTCTAAATTACTCTGTAAAATTTGACAATCGGATACATTTCGTATTCTTTTATATATTTTTAAGTCGTCAGCAAATAGCAGAACTTCTACATCATTAAATTGGTCAACAATGTCATTGATGAATAATAAGAAAAATATTGGCCGGTGGGACCCTTGAGGAACCCCACTTGTGGCCTCGAATATATAAGATTGTACAGAATTAATCTTAACACTAAGCACCCTATGGCTAAGATAACTAACAATCCAACTCAATAATTTACCTTTGATGCCCAACGATCGAAGTTTATAAATAAGTATGTGATGTCGAACCTTATCAAAAGCTTTACTAAAGTCAGTGTATATACTGTCCACTTGTTGTTTGAGACCCAGAGATTCAGATATGTAATTTTCATAAATCATTAAATTACTTAAGGTAGAACGACCTGTGATGAAGCCATGTTGGTTAGGAACAATAATGTTGTTGATAGGTTTTACAATGATATCTAGGACTAATTTCTCAAAAACTTTCGGTAAAGCAGACATTATACAAATTGGTCTATAGTTTGATATATCGCTTTTATCTCCTTTTTTATGAATAGGGGTTAAATAACTCTTTTTCCACTGAGCTGGAAAAGAACCAGAACTTAAAGAATTGTTAAAGAGTTTATAAAGAGGATATATCAGACTACTAACACAGGTTTTGAAAAATATCGGAGGAATACCATCCGGTCCAGCAGATTTATTGCTATCTAATTCTTTTATGACTTTTTCTATAGATTCTTTTTTGATGAAACATTGGCTTAGATTTAATACCTCTTCCACTGAAATATCGGGAATCGTATTGACACGAATATTTGTGTCGTAAACACTTTTAAATGAATCAGCAAATAGATTAACTATACCTTCGATACTGTCGGCACATTTTTCTTTTAAGTACATGTTATTGGGAAATCCACAATAATTTTTTTGTTGACTTTTAGAAAAACTCCATAATTTTTTAACATTTTGGTGTACCTCTTTTTCAATTAGGCTTACATAATCACTATAGCATTTTATTGATAATTCTTTACACTGCTTACGTAATTTAGTAAAAGTTATGTAATCATTAGGATTTCTGGTATGTTTATATATTCTATGGATATGTTTTTTATAATTAATATGTTTTTTTAATTCCCTCGTAAACCATTTGGGATAGTTAGATGGTGTGAAGTTGACCCTAGGAACAAAGCGCTCTATCGAGGTATTTAAAATTGAGTAAAATTGTTCTAATTGATTATTTAAATTATTTTCGTTGTCTAAAAATGACCAATCTACCGAGGTAAGGTACTCATTAATATTATGGTATTCGGCTTTGGAGAAATTATACGATGTGGTAGTTAGGTTTGGAGATCTTCCAGACATATTTGTTATGATAATATGTAATGGTGGATGGTGTTTATCTAGAGGCAATAATAATTCGTCAGATTTCTCAACCACTATTTTTGAATCACTTGAAAACACTAAATCTAACATTCGATTATTAGAATTAGACACATTGTTTGATTGAGTTAGTCCTAGGAATATGGACATATCACGAATTTCACTGGATTTAGCGCACTGTACACAAATACTGTAAGGACTGAAAGTGGCAAAATAGGCACTGGCCACAAGGGTGTACAAATATACAATCTCCTTCCAGATAACCTTAAAACGGAGAGTATAAATGTATTTAAAAAAAAACTTTTTAATCTTAAGTTATCAGAACAAAATTAGAAAACTACTTGTATGTACTAATTTAAGTTAAGAAAGTGAAATGTAAAATTTATTTTAACTTAATAAATAAATAAGTATTTCCATATTATACTATACTTGCTGTACGTTCCAGAGCGGTAGATTATTTTAGTATCGTATTGATGAATGACCAACATTTAGAATCGAAACGTTGTTGAAATAGCTTTGGTCATGTTTGGTCACCAAATCTGAATAGCCAAGTTCTTCCCCACCATCTCGTTCCCCTCCCCACTACCGTTAGCCTCAAAACATACCTCAATTGATGATGCAAGTCTCACTGGCTTCGGACATTTGAAAGCGGTCTTATCATTAAAACCGCACACTATTTCTTATGCAGTGATGGAGGACTTGAATGCGCTACACACGGATGAGACCCCGATGATTTGGACCACCCGGCTACCAAAATGACAAATATTTTGACAGTATTTTTTTTATTATTTTTTGGTAAACTAATGTTTTAAGACAAGATTTTTTATGCATCGCACAAAGGGTAACAATATATTGAATTATTTCGCGGATAAGAGATAAGCCGCCATAGCTCAGTGGTCAGAGCTGTCGACCGGAAATCGAAAGGACACGGGTTCAAGTCCCGTTGGCGTAATGTATCTTTTATCAGGAGATTTTTCAATGTGGATGAGTGTTTCAGGCTAATAATTATTGCTTATAAAAATAATTGTTAGTATTTTTTTAATTTCTTTCTGACTTTCCGGAATCCGGCGCGGTACTGCAATTACATATTATATTTTTTATGCGTCATTTATAACATGCATGACATATCAAAATCAGGGTCGTCCCTGTGCGGGCGCAATAGGAGCAGACCGCTCCGGGCGCCGTATTGACAATGCACTTAGACGCTGATAATACCTAAAACCTAACAGCCCTAACTCATCACTCTTGAGACTATTTTTCATGAAAGCGGCGCTACTCGAAAATACAAACCATCAAAATATTATTCCTTACAGTGTTTACCTAACTAGGTTTCTACTGGCTTTGACAAATTTTTACTTGCGCCATACCCCGTTGAGCTTAGGGCCGGCCCTTTTCAAAATATTACCCGCAATATAGAATCTAATATCGCTGCATCCATTTGCTACAACAAACCGACATTAATAATTTAAAACATTTCATTTATGATTCAATCAATCACATGTTGTGTTGCGGTGTATTCAAATATCCCAATCTCCCCTTTCCGCTGGCGGAATCCTAATGGGGTAAGTCGCGTACTCTGGATTTGCCTATGAAAAGGGGAGGGGCGGGCATCACGAGCATCAATAATATTTTACGATATGAATTTTTTTTGAAGAACGGATTCCTTTGTTGACGGATGACAGATACGAGCGTGTAGATAAGGGGATACTGCTGATAGATCCGTTTTAGCTTTTCTTCTTTTCGCATAAACGGTGTATATAATAGACGGAGAGGTTACGATGGAGTTGTCAGTGGCTGGAGCAGTATTTGATGTGTATTGCACTGTCGTATGAGGTTTTTGATGTCTTTATGCAAAACGTTTGGATTTGGATAAAAAGGATGCATACTGAATTTGATTAAGCTATTTCTCCAGAATGTAATAACATAACTTCTATATAGGTAGGTAAAATAGGATTATTAATTTACTATTTAATCATTTTTTTACTGTTATGAAGTATTATCCCGTTAAACTACACTTAAGAATTTTCTCAACATGATGTACATGTTCAATTGATAATGCCAAAAAGTCACAACAAGTGCGCAACACTAGATTGGGTTCTTCTTTAATGTATCAGCTGGCGAATACCAGAAAATCTTTGGACAAATATTTTTCTTATAGAAAATGGTCGAAAATTCCATACTAGCTGAGAGTGATGATTTTGGATTACCCATAGCTTATGTCATAAATTATCTTAGAAACCCCATGTTTGATATAATTCATCCATGAATCAATCCATTTGATTAAATACAATTGTAAAGCTTCTCATCTCGACACAGGAATTCCCTAGTAAGATAAGCAGCGGAGAAAAATTACAATGTAAATATGTATACATAATATTATTTCTTAATTATAAATTAACTTAATTATTGTTACAACTTATAAGATATTTAGCACACGTAATCTAAAATAACACTAAATCTACAAGCTAATAAATAATAACTAGGTATTGATTTATAATGATGACTAGTATAGAGTATTTCTACTTATGAGCTATTTTTTCAGTATATATCCGAATATATTTGGGAATTTACATTATTTATGTTACTTGGCAACATTTTGAACATTTTGGGCATTCTTGTACGTTATATTCTAGGGTTCGATGTCAGTATTTGTTGATATATTTTGGAAAAAGCATGCCTTCATTCTTTGTGAACCTATTTTTGTCAGATATATGCTTAATCAATATTTTGTCCCATGTAAAGCATGCACAGGCAAATCTTAATCTCGTGACGTCAAAACTCAAAATCAAAGTGAAAGTGAGGGTGAATAAAGTTATATTTATTATATTATTTTAGAAAGCAATCACTTTTTCGTTTGACGTATTTAATAAAATAAAACAATTGTTTTGTTTTAAACCACATTTTAAATTTAAAAAAAAATATTATTGACCGACCGGTTTCGTTTATTACATATTTGCATTATTTATTTGCACCCTGATGATATTTGACTTAAACGAAACCGGTACATCAATATTTTTTTTTTTTTTTAATCGTGGTTTAAAACAATATAATTGTTTTATTTTATTAAATTTATTATTGTGACAGAATGGAAGATTCAAGATAAATTACCATTTTAAACCGTATATTACTTATGTTACGTTTGATACCTACATAACGTATTAGATTGTATGAGAGAAGAACATTTGATTGACACGTTCATTTGGGTCAGAATATTTCTTAATCTTCCTACTCCGCTGTTTTCTTTCTTCTATCACAGTTCCAACTGCTCTCAGCCGTCTGGAACAAGTGAGATTATGCCATCCCCAATCGGGATTTGCTGTGAGGGTAGTGGAAAGGGGAGAGTGGGGAAGTACCTGGCTATTCAGATCTGGTCACCATGCATGGCTAAAGCCATTTATAGAATCGTTTCTGAAATCTGCATTACTGAAAGCATAAACGTCTCGCAAATATACTTAATACCTTTTTTGTTGTTTGTTTTTGGGGTGTTATGCCGTGTTGCGCTAACTCCTTCTTTAGCCGACGTTTCGGACATCGTTGCAGTGTCCATCATCAGGGCAGATCCGGTAGATCCGAAGATGTGCCCTGATGATGGACACTGCAACGATGTCCGAAACGTCGGCTAAAGAAGGAGTTAGCGCAACACGGCATAACACCCCAAAAACAAACAACAAAAATGCTTTTGGCCGTGAAAATCTAACAACTTACCTACTTAATACCTGTATTGTATTATTTTTGAATGAATAAATAAATCAAATAAAATCAGGTTTCAATGGCTGAGTAGTTAAAAACATTGTCCCGGTAAGACAGAGACCCTGGCTTCGATTCACATTTCCGACTGACACCTTTTTGTTTCTGTGTCTTGCTCTGTTTCACGTTTCATTAAGATTTATTGTTATTATCTTCTTCTTCAATAATGAAATTAAATTTATTTACGCAAGCCCAGATTTGAACTTGCGGCTTCAGGATTCGTAGCCAAGAATCATAACAACTCAACAACCTGGTTTTTATTTTTTAAATTTAATCAGGATGCTCCTCTAAAGAACTTTAAAAATATGAAAATATCGTCCTTCGAAAAGCATTTTTTCAAAGCGTTTTTCTTCTTTTTTTTTTTTCTTTTTTTTTATTTATTTGTACAATATTTTATCTTATTTAAATCCTACAAAACTGATCAATCAGTTTGATTGTAAGAAATCTCTCACTTTTCTGATTTATTTGCTTAAAATAATATATTTAAATCTCAACTTCATATCTTGATGCGTGATACATAATATTTACTTAATAGTATTTATATAATATAAAAATACTTACTAATTATTATAATGCTTATGATCATAATGTACGATAGTAATTGTTTTATTTTTAATAATGGTTAACAGTTCTAGGTATTTTTTACAATATTATTTGTTTTTGATATTATTTGGTTTTCACGGATCTAGATATTTATCCTCAATATTATTTGTTTTCATGTTTCACAGAGGTAGAACGATCTAATTTTCGTTTTTTCTGTAAAACTGACTTGTTTACTTCGGCCAAATTTTGTAATATTACAAAGTAATAAAAAGTTCTACGAATTATACCCAAAACCATCATGGTAAATTTGACTTACAGTAGTTATATTCCCTAAAAAATCTATTCTGTTTTCCGTATTGCCAAACATATACAATAATATACATATATTAACATCCTCTGGTTTGCATGTGTGTGTTGTGGGGTGGCGGGTGGGTATACCGACCTACCATGTACCACTATCAGGCAGCCATTTATCCGTTGGCGGAATGCTTGGGTGCATATTGTCATCCATTTCATGTCACTTCAAGTAGGTGCTCGGGATACTTTGCCGGGATATCCAAATGGGTTCGGCAGAAATGCGGGACACACTTAGAAGGAGGGGGGTTCAGATTTATGCCAAAATAAATAAATACCTCAAAAAACTTAAAATTAATCTACACAGGAGATTCAGACGAACATAATTTTACCCTGACTTATGTCATCTTTGTGGATGCTGTACTGAAGATCTTTTTGAGGAAATTATCTCAAATCATTCCACAGCCGAGAAAATGAACACATAAAGACTTGTTCCCTTGTGGCAAATTATTGTCTATCGGTGCAAATATTAGACCTGCGTTTGGCGTGTGTCCCGACTGTGCACCGGAGCCAAAGGGATCAATTTCGTTAGTTCCTAAGAGCATCTTCAATTGAAATACAGAACTGAATTCGAAAGAATACAATTCCGAGGAAATGTTTTCACTAGCGTATTTTGTATATATCGTTCTGTATAATGAAAATTCTTTGATAATTTTTATAACGATATTTATCACTATGAGCACCGGCCAAATTCACATAAAACTAACCCTGTGCCGGACGATTTTTGTGAAATTTCATGTTTTGTGAAAGGTTTCTTGTTGAAGTGTTATAATTATGAAAATACTGGGTTAATCAATTGAAACTTCTCGTATATATTTAAAAACACTTTGATATATCATTTTTGTATGGTATTATGCCAACATCGGCCTTTATGGAGAGCCACATTGCAATATTTGCACATATACCGGGTCTCATTTCTTTGCACACACCTTGCAGGTTCGACAGGGTATTGCACAAAAGATGACAGCTTTAGAATGGGTCCATAAGTTGATACCTATTTATAGAAAAACGAAAGAGTTATAATAGAAGTCACCAGATGCCACTAAAATTCACATTTTAGATTGCTGGTCAATCACGTAAAAACACGGGACTGGGATACAACGCAAGGTTATACAATCACGTGCTTACCCGGCTCCGGTGTACAACGTGTCAAGCGCGCTGAACTAAGAAGGAGCAGAAAACAAACATTTAGTAAAATAGAAGCAGCGATACAAAGGGGTTGACACATTTCTCAAGAATATGTAATGTTGAAGAAAAACATACAAAAAAACCTTCCTACAAAATATTATTAAAAATATAAAGGTGTGATATTCTGTTAATAAATCTATTTAGTTAACAATCAGATCAAAAATTTCACAGTTACAATCACAGACAGCCCCACAGCCAAAAATATTATTTTTTGATTAAATGTGTGGGTTTATTTTAATTCTCCAATATTCTGAACCTCCCTTTATCTACTGCGAATTTTGATACCCCGCTTTCGAATATTGTTCGGCGGGTTATATTTCCATATTTCATATTGAATAAGTGTTTTCCTTTGCATATCAGAATACCGAATGGTAAATTCGGCATCCAGTGGCGTCCTGAATTGTTATTTACTGTTTTAGGGCTGGGGCGCTCGATATTAAGAAATCCATTTATTATGTTTATTTCCTCTCCCTGAGAAAGAAAAGAAGAACGAGGCATCAATTCTGTAAAAAAAATATTCGAAGCTAATAAATAAAAAAAGAAAATGAAGAATTTTATATTTTTCACATTTCAACTCAGTGAAATCCTTCTTTTTTCCTGCGATTTTTCTTACGGTACGTGAAGTAAATTGCCATTTTTTATGATATTTAGTTGAGAAATAATATTTTATTTTATAAAAAACCGTTTAGCTACTTTTGAATTTCTTAATTAAAAGCTGAGATTTACACTTCACGTAATGCAAATTTTCCTGTGGACAAATTAGAAATACAAACCTGATGCATCACACCACAGTGAAGAAGTATCAAATTCCTCCAAAAAAAGATTCGAATTTATATCTAATGTAAAAATTATTGTCAAATAAACGTTTTTATTATTATTATTATTATTACCTACATATATCGTCGCCATAGTACGTAATTGTCTAAACGCCCAATTGGTAAATTGTTAAATCTCCCTTTTAAAAATATAAATAGATACCAAAAATTATAATTTGTCACTTTACTAAGAATGACTTCAGCTAATGTAACCTTTGTCTTTGCGAATATAGCTTCATCATAAACATCTATTATAATGTTTCATTAAAATCAAGAAAGAAAACCTCATCTGCTGTAAAATTTCCTGATTGATCATTTGGACAATTAATAATCGAGGCAACGATATGTCTATAATTTTTTTTTCTGACGTCTTAAATTATTTTAACACGTATTGGAGAAATGTGTACTTAATTTTTATTTATTTTTAAGTTACATATTAGGCCAAAGAATGATACATGTATATTGGATATATGCACGATGATGGTGACAGGATAAATCATCACAATGATAATTCATCACATCTTTAAAAAGTTATATAAAGTCATGGAAAGTGATGAAACAAAAACTTTTTTAACTTTGTTAAGTAGGTTAGGTTAGGTTTTTTTTTTCATCGTTTCTAATGACTTTATATCACTTTAGGCGTGTTGAATTGTCACTGTGTTGAACGCACAATGATATTGACAAGTAAAATGTATGTCGAGGAAAAGCTGCAATACCGGCGTGAATACATTATGACCCAGTTAATAAAGCAATCAACATTAGTTTCTATATAGACAGTGCCTGTTCTAGTACCTAGAAATATTATTTTTCAATCAAATTCATATCAATAAACACAAAAATCTCTTAAGCCGCTTATTGAAAGCAGTGACTCTTCTCTAGTAAGTATGTAATATCAATATGAAAATCACAATATTACGAACCTTTCACTTTGATTATTGAAAAATAATTGACAAAGGAAAAAAAAACAATAATAATAACTGAAGAATCTTTTTAAATTCGTGATTTAAAACCGCGGGATGCTGTACCTACGATGGTACAGAAGCGACATTATAGACTGCAGAAGTTATCGGTGAAAGCATTTTTAATATTGCAAATGGGCTCCAAGTTAAGGGCGGCTTCACATTTCCATGCCGCATAAGGATCTTTTGTTAATCTAACTACCCTTTCTGTTCGCGTGGTATCAATATTGTCATCGTAAGAGGATTGCGAAACTGTGGGTGGTGTTTTGTTAAGGTAACTGGTATATTTTGGAAGATACTCTCAGAATGACACTGGTAATATTTATCAAGAATACTCACAATGACACACATCCAAAATATTGGCACAAATTTTTTTATATGGATTGGACAATTTAATAATTTATTGTCTGATATTAACGGTGTCCGGAAGCTCGTGGTACAAGCGGGTAACTTAAGGGTTAAATAAAACTTTTTGGGCAGAGTCTACATTTCAACGCATTTTAAAAGACATCAAACGGTTAATGTATGCAAGTCTTAGCGACAAATTTTTAAATCGAATCCAAAAACAATGTAGACTTACAAGTTTCCCGCTTGTACTACGATTTTCTAAACACCGTGTATTTGAAGAATAATTATTTATTAAATATTCGATTACATCAGCTATATCATGGCCAAGATTACATATATTTTTGGTTACAAAAACAATCGTTTTACCCGTGGGATGTATTTTTTATAGTTAAATCAATTAAAAACTCAATAACTCATGATAGTAGGTACCCAATAGAAAGGGTTGAGTTGACCTACATATGCCATAATTTATGAACAAAAGTTCAAATACACATGAAGTCAGAGCACACTCTTCATTAGTTTTGTTACTTATTATTTTCTGTTTTGGTCGACAAATATTAATACGGCACAATATTCTAACGTTCTCAAATTGTACATATCTATTTAGGTAAATTTTGAGTATCGCTGACTTTACGAAATTCGCGGGAGTATAGCGGAATAATGTTGGGTGGCTGGTGGGGTTGGGGGGAATTCCAAAAAGCGCGCGAAAGGAAGGCTTAACGTCGCAATATCCGCTTCCGGGAGGGATGGCCCATAAAATACCACCCGCGGACACTGCATTATCCACTGTTCACAGCCCTAAAGCGACAGCGTTCTAACTCCAATATGTTTTGAATGCAAAAGAACACGTAAACACTTACCGACGTCAATGCTTGGATGGTGATCGCAAAGGTGCTTTTGAAATGTATTCTGACATACCTACCCTTGGCCTTTTCAATAGATATTATGGCCTTGATAGACACTGCTGGTCATCACTGCAGAGGTTTCCATAATAGACTCTAATTAAACGCACTAAATGAACATGTTCACTGCACCGGTTTTATTAACAAACTGGTAATGTATAAAACATTGTTTTAATGCCACTCGTGTAGGTATGTTGGTCCTCCACACCGTCAGACAGGGACAGGTAAATGGGTAATAAGTGATTGAGTTGAGGATGCTGGAACATATGTTAAAAGGAGTTGCGTCACCACCACATAACTTCGCTTTCTCTACCTCCGTTACTTACAGTAAGGCTCAAGGACCGATCGAAAAATCATTTTTTTTGTTCAAAACATGGCTTATTATAATATTTGTACAAGTATAATAATAAAGGTGTTACTCAGAAGGTACAGAGAACAAATAGTGAGGTGTTTATTTGTCAACACACTCATATAATTTATTCGCATTTACAGTACCTCATTCACACGCTTGCTTCATACTCCACACCACTTATTGTACTAATATACTTGTTGTACGAGTAGTAAGCAATTTTAGAATATTTATCTACGAAGATATTATGTATTTTTAATTAGTACTATTTTTCGATCAACTACTATTTTATGTTGATATATTAATTTTGTTTCAGCCCCTCACGCCTAGCATATTGACGGTTATATTTCGGCCATCGGAGGATTTGTGTGTATTTCATTTTCAATAAAATCCAAATAAATATTTTAGAACGCATTCGAAAACTTAAAAGTGTTCTTAAAAGATGATGAAATATGCTTTCAAATTTTATTATTAGAAATAAACATATTATTTTTAACAAAAAAAAGAACACATTTTTTCAGACAAATGTATTATAAATTTTACTGTCATCTGACTTTTCTATCGTTTCATATGAAAATAATTAATAAAAACTTCACGAAGCTTTATAAATTCTTTTCAAATTGTGGTCGGAAACTTTGGTATCATAAAGGTGTGCATTTTCTTATATAGTTAAGAAAGCGTAGTGTTTTGTCTAACACCGTTTAGACCATATTTCTCACCATGACAGTAGGGAGATACAACGATTTCTATGAGATCATATGAGCTGCTCCCAAAAGTAAACAAATTGTGTCTACGGGTAATAGCTGTTTGTTCGCGAAACCGAAGAAATTAGACCGAGAGGTTAGTAATATTAAAATAATTTCCTTCATTTTAAAAATAATTAAAATATACAATAAAAAATTCCAATTAAATGGAATATTAATTATTGAACCACTTTTTCAATAGTTAAGGTTAAACGCGATGATTGTCATATTTGTTGGGTTCGTAGATGGCGTTAATTAAATTATTTTATTAAAATACGCTTTTTGCAAGGTATTGCTTTCCAATATTAAGACAAATTATTTATTTGCGCGCGTACGCATTATGAATATGAATAATTAGTTTTGTTCGTTTAAAAACTCAATTCATTCGAGAATTGTATTTGTATGCCTTTCTTGAAAGAATTGAATTTTGTTTATTCATTTTCATATTGAAAGTGCTTCGCGTTTAACCTTAACTCAAAATATATTTTGTAGGTAAATGAAAGATCGTCATAATTTATCAGTACATTGCACCGACGTCCAGTTAAGAAATTTAATATTTGTTTATATTGTCGATTATTGGAACCCTGTAATATTGAATTTCTGAACTTATTATTATTCCAAAACCTCTCCACGTGAATAAAGTGAATATTGAGAGGGCGCCAATACTTGAAAATATTACTTACATTATGGGGGAAGGGGTAGTGGCGGGTAGTTAACCACCCTCCTTAATATTCATATTGTATTCCACACTCAAAAAAATATACATATCTGTAGATAACTACCTAATTTTTAGTATCTCCAAGGAGATCTATGCAGTGACGTAATATCTCAATCTCGGATGACTCGTGAAAATTCAATAATTTAGATTAGAAATATGTTCTCCTACACGGAAAAAAAATACTAATATTGAATATTGCTTATTTATTAAGAATCTCTTTAAATTATTAATAATCCGGTTAAAAACTGAATTGCAGGCCCTTAACGAATGAATTGATAGGTTTCCCGATAAACTTTTTAGTAAAATACGAAAGTGTTATCACGATGTCAGAACACGTGTTCATAAAAATCCTATTTTTTGGCATTTAATCAAGGAAAATGCAGGTGCATGAAGACGTGTTTTGATGTATTAGGAATTTACTAAAAGTTTACCAGTAAACGGCCTAATCCCGTTTTTCACCTAATTACCTATATTTTTAAGAATTTTCAATAAATTAGCAATACTTATTTTTCTCCTTGTATTTTTGACAGTTAAATGAACGTTTTAGAGCTTCATATCTCATAATGGAAATGAAGTTGGCCGAAAAGCTGAAAATTTCTAAGTTGACCTAAAAAGTCTGGACAAACAAGCAGTATAAAGATCGTAACACCAGAGTTACGCGAATTTTCTGATTTACAGAATAGATTTTTGTTTGAACTATTATTTGCAGCACTATTTATATTTCTCTCATGACACGGGTAGGTACTCGCACTGACTGATAATATTTATTACCTTGTGTTTAGGTACGTACCCATTTTTTGATCTGTGAAAACCAATCTTACTCCTCCAAAGATAAAACTTGTCTGGAGAATGAAAAAATCTTATTTTGGTAAAAAGCAGTCATTTTGTGGTTTGACATATTATTAAATAAAAAAACACATTGTTTAAAAACCACAAATTATTGTACATTTTATTAATACCGACCGGTTTCGCTTCGTAGAAGCATCTTCAGAATTAAAAATTTAATTAATCAAAAATACAATTTACAGAAAAACGGACATGGCAACAGATATTATAATTTAGAATCCCTCGAAATAAAGAACGCCATTAAAACCAATACCCAAATTATCAGTTAAATGTGTCTAATAAAGTGTTTTATTTTTATTTAAAAAAAAACTCTTGCTTCGATTTGATAGGTCCTTACAATTGGGATATTTCTTTTCTGAAGATAAAAAGACTGGGCAATCACGGATCTTTGATATCAAACATCTCAATACGGAGTATAAAAGCTCCGAATTCATAATGTAACCCCCCTGCGAGGAATTGCCTTTGATTTTATGGGTAGTTTGAGGCAGATTATCGCCAATCAGAAGCCGTATTGTGTGCAGAGCACGGTTCAGTATCACTATTGTAGAAAATTGATGTATTTTTCAGATAATAAAACTAAAAAAGTAGGCATACAATATAAGATGCAATAGAAGTAGGACATATATATATATACTCATATAAGTTTTGTTTTTATTAATTTCAAATTCACTTTGTGACGTCATTTTAATCTAAATAAAATGAATTACTTTGTATACAACACCATTTAATCAAAAGGATAGACATAATGAAAAACCAATGAATACTTTAAAATAAAAAATAATTAAGTATTCTATAATTTTCATTGCACGTTTATCATGATGAAGAAACCATTGATTTTGAAACACGTCGATCGTTTTTGATTATTTTATTTAATTAGTATAGATTTGTGTGATTCTTTATAGGTATCCTAATTTTATATGATGCATTATTTTGAATTGTAAATCCAATTTGGATATGTCGAATAAAATTTACTAGTACTGTAGGTAATTATGGTATGCTCGTTTTGATATGGACTTTTTTTTTGAGGATGTAATATGTATCAGGAAGACGTGACATCTGTGTTATTACCTTAAATAATATTATCTCTTATCGACGGTCTTTTCCGAAATGCCAAATAAGGTATGCTATAGTATCGATGTGGCGTATTTCTTGCTATAATGGACAAACCGATGGGAAGTAAATTTCAAATACAGCACTACATATGTTTCATCACTGTGAAATTTTAATTTCGATCAAATGGTGTCAGGCAGAGCAAGAAAGACAAAGCGCTTGCTAAATGGGATTGAATCAAAAGATGGTACAAGTCAGTAGCGACATCATAGAGGGAATTTCTAGTGTGAATTATATGTTCAGTGTTTGTGACCAACACAAATAAATGCCGGGTAGCACTGGTAGGATAGCTTTTGAATAATCAGATTTACATCAATATTTGTCACATCGAACTGCGAAATATAATTTTTCTATCGACACCAACTAGTCCAACTATCCTGCAGATAATGCGATGCATACTATTTAAAAATTGGAAAAGAATTGGTAAAATAGCTAAACATAAAAATTGATGTCTTGAAATATACGACGCGACCAGTTTTTGGAACAAACAAAGCCGCAAACCTACGTATGAGCGAAATTCATAATGAAAAAGCTGTTTTTTTAACATTTTCTTTCGTGTTTGATGTTCTGAAAGTCTTACTAACTATTTCCTTAAAAAATGACTCATAGATCTATACAGTAATAAATATATAATTATTCGACCGATGTACGTAAAATCGTATTATAAATTTAAACATTTAAACCTGAAGCGATGTCACAATTCCTTCAAAGCCTTATGCTATTAATATCACCGGATCAAAGCCGATAATTCGCCGCAGATACAATATCTGTGTTCTCCTTTGCCGCCTGAAAAAGCCCACCCTTTGTAAAAAAAATGGCAAATTAATTCATTGCCCAATTTGGGGGCGGAAAAATCACTCCGATCAACATCGACTCAAACGTTTTGCTGCTTAGAGCGACTTCAAAGGAATATAGCTTTCGCGAGGTATGCACAGTATTTTTTTCGTGAAAGTAAAATATTAATAAATAATCGACGCCAGAAAACGCTTTTTTTACGTCAATATGTGGAGCCAGTGGGACAATGGCATCCCCAATTGAGTTATGTTGTGAAGCTAAAGGTATCGGGCGATGAAAAAGATGGGGAAGAGAAACGTGGCGAAGTACTTGCCCATTCAGATCTGGCTTAAGCCATTTCAAAACCAATTAGATTCAATCAATCAAGGTTACAATATCTTAGAATCGTTAACATGACTTTATTAATACGCCCTTAAAAAAGTATATTATTGAATTTAATTTCTTAGCATCAATAATTTGAAACAGTTGATTCACCTTTTAACTCCGATGTTAGCAAACCTCCAATAGGTTAGGCACCGGAAGAAAAAGTAGCGTCACAACTGTCATTAGAGATATACAACTAAAGTAAAATATTTTTAGGCAAGTTTCAGATTTACGGAGATATTTTTAGATTCACCTAGATTAAAAATCACGAATTAAGCATAGGAATGTTTGAAAGATTAAAGGTCTGAGGGTATTATATTTAGTGATTGGATTGAAGCGTAAAAATGGCTACAATAATCAGAGATAAAAATAACTTAATAAATGACATCAAGAAACTGATAATCCATGTACTGAAGTAGCCAAATATGTAATATTGCTCTATCTGACAGGAATTTATAAGTTAACGCAACTTTTGTCAGTTTGCAATGTCATTTCCATAATGAATTAATCTATATATATATATAAAAAATGTAAATATTCGTTTGTTCAAAATCTTAAATCTCCGAAAGTTCTTCACCGATTGAAATTTCGACTTAACGTTGCATTCGAATACGCATGTGTTTTTATAAACCTATATTATATGATTATATATATGTCACCTGTGACAGGTAAAATAATGTTTTTTAAACAGCGCCATCTATTGGACGTAAAATCAACAAGCGCTATTGTTTCTCTATCTGTGCAGACAGACTGAGCCACATCAATGCATGGCGGGGTATAGCTAGTCAATTAATATAATTGAGCAATGAAGATGTATGAGGTTCTACCTAGTTAAGAATTTTTCCTGGTAAAACAAATTAATGTTAAAATCAGTATTGTATACACAACCATCAGATAGTAATAGTAATAAGGCCAAATGATTCGCAGTACTAGTTAGTTAGACACACGAAAGAGTTTTGTTATAAGCCCTAGCTAGTTAGAGGATTATGAAAGAATCCTTGAAATAAAAAAAATAATAATTTGTATTCAATAAAAAAAACCATAATTCAAATCACAAGGGCAGCCAGCTAATACAAGAAGTTCTTAAACTTGTATTAGAAAGTCCTGTAACAGCCACAACAAAGATATTCTGCGATATCCCATAACCACCGTTTCGCAGTTTCCATCGGCTGAAATTGAATAATGAAAAAATCGCTGCAAAGTTTCGGGCGAAGCTATGAAAATTTGATTAAAAAATTCACGATATTATGATATTTACCCCTCGCTTCTTCTTTGATACCCTCCCCAACCTATTGTTCCCACCCTTTCTATGGCAGGGGGTGGGTTTCGGTACATTTTACAATAAAATCATAAAACGATGTCTTCCATTGTGTTATATTATTGTGTTTTGGCTTGTAAACACAAATCATTGATTGTTTTAAATACAATGCTATTTATTTTTTGGTGGAAATAATTTATTTTGGCTATTCAACCCGTTTTTAGGCACTAGGGAGAAATGTACCTACATACATACCGGAAGAAGTAAATTTTTAATACATGTTTTTCATTTGAAAAAATCACACTTATAATTTTAAAAGAGAAATATTTGCAATTCCTAGATATCTCAATTTAATACCATTTATGTGCGCTTTTCTAAATTCTTTGAAATAGATACGATTTAGATTATAAATTGGAATATGTGGTTTGCATAGTCGAGGGTAAGGCTCTCGACTAGCAATCCGGAGGTTGCGGGTTCAAATCCCGGCGTGCGCAAGTGAGTTTTTTTTCCAAAGGAAGCAATTACTTTGGGGTGCGATATTACTTGTAAAAATTACACTTTGTAATACATATATTAACTTAGTTAAATATAAAAGCTCCGATAAAACTTGACATCAGCGAAACCTGGTTGGCTGTCATTTATTAATTCATTAAAGTATTGTATTTCAAAGTAGGTTTATTAATTGATAATGTAGTGTATTACAAAGTGAGTTTATTAATGCATTAAAGTGGTGTATTAAAAAGTGTGTTTATTAATTCATTAAAATGGTGTATTACAAAGTCACATGCGTTAAAGTGGTGTATTACAAAGTATGCTTATTAATTAATTAAAGTGGTGTTTTAAAAAGTGGGTTTATTAATTCAATTAGTGTTATTTCATAGTTTATTAATTAAAACTAATATATAGTATATTTGCGCCACGTGCCAGAGTGATACTCGCAGTGTCGCCCTGGTGTAAGACCACCAATCAGATTTGAAACGTTTGCCGTATTTGGTGACCAGATCTGATTAGCCAGGTACTTTTCCACTTTCCTCTTCCCCATATCCTTCCCCTTTCCACTACCTTCAGACTCACAACATATCTCTATTGAGGATGCCGTAGTCTCACTGGCTCCAGACAGTTGGATACAATTTTTAAATTACGTGCCTTAAATATTTACGCTGTATTCATTTAATTTGATATGAATACTGCATCTAATTTAATTTCATATATTTTTTTGAAAATCTTTTCAAATAACTCACATATAATAATAAGATTGGAATCTATTCCGATTATGAATTTTCTGCAGATATTAAATTTTATATATAAGTAATGATATTTTATTACAAGATTGGTTAAGGGTGGTCGGAGGGCAGGGGGGGGGGGGGTATAGGCTTAGAATAAAGAGACGGAGGACGGGAATAGATGGAAAGGTAAATTGAGTGGTCTAGTTATATAAAGGTGACCAGATAAAGGAATTATATTCAAGAACGCTTTTATTGATCTGATTTATTTATATCATATTTTCTCCAGCTTGCTTTATTCAAACGTGCTAACATTTCTCTTCGTATATTCTTGTTTTGTGTTCTCGGATTAATGCACGAAACAAATCAGAGTTTACGACATTGTCGGCTTGCAATATAATCATTCATCGACGATCCGCGGAAGTTGGACAAAGTTTGATGAAGTTTAACCACCCTTCCTCTTTCTCCTCTCCCCCTCCCGGCTCGTGTATCCGCGTGGTATTGTTTATCGGCAAAACTTACTTCACCCGCTTTGGGTGAAACGGATATAATTCATATTTATATTGTAGTATGTATTTGTATCAGCGGGGGTTTGGTATCATAATATTATGTGTTTTGCTGTAATATTAAGGATATTGTAAGTATATGATTTGATAATACAAATAGTAAAGGTGTTTAAAGTACGATTGGGTTGTGGATAATTTATTAATATTGGATGTTACAGAATAGTGGAAAACATGTAATTAAATTATATTTAAGGTTATTCTCTTCATCAAACAGTCGATCATTTATGTATTATATTTACTTTTTTTCCAGAATGCAATCCAGTCTTTTAGCGGGTACCAGATATCAATATTTGGGGAAGCAGTTACGGTTAAGGTTCTCAACTAGCAATCCGGGGGTCGTAGAAAATTTTATTCTAACATTGAAGAACAGGATAATATATCCAATAAACCAAATATATCCCAAATTGGAAATTACCCGATTACCGACGACATTGATATCAGCGGCGATTTGCAAAGAACTTTTTAATCATTAAAGAAGAAGATAATTTTAAATAAATCTAAACAGAAACAGAACAAGACACAGATAAATCAAAAGATAACGGTAACAACTAGCAATTGAACCCAGGATCTCTTGTTTAACCGGGACATGCGTTTTAAACCACTTGACTATTGGGAGCTATTTATTAAGCGTCAAATTTGGCGATATCATATTTGTCGATATCTTATTTGTCGATATCGTATTTGTCAATATCATATTTGTCGATATCACATTTAACGATATCAAATTTGTCAATTTCATATTTGTCGATATCATATTTGTCGATATCATATTTATCGATATCATATTTATCGATATCATATTTATCGATATCATATTTGTCTATATCATATTTGTCGATATCATATTTGTCGATACCATATTTGTCAATATCATATTTGTCGATTTCATATTTGTCGATATCATATTTGTCAATATCATATTTGTCGATAACATATTAAACGATATCATATTTGTCAATATCATATTTGTCGATATCATATTTAACGATATCATATTTGTCAATATCATATTTGTCGATATCATATTTAACAATATCATATTTGTCAATATCATATTTGTCGATATCAGATTTGTCGATATCAGATTTGTCGATATAATATTTCAAAACTCAGAATGAAAAATATCACCCCGCAACTAATTTTATTAAAATCTCATTTATAAATGATATTTCACAATTTATTAATTCGAAATACTCTCAGTATTTCTCTCGTGTAAGACCATTATTCAGAATTGAAACGTTGCTTGAAATGGCCTAAGTCGTTATTCTTTTTTCCTCTCTGTTTTCCCTCCTCACTACCTTCAGCCTCACAATATACCCCAATCGAGAATACTATAGCCTAACTGGCTCCAGGCGGTTGGGATCAATGGGACTCTTGTGCGGTATTTACGGTAATTTTTTTAAACTTCAAGATGAATGATCAAAATTCTTTGATCTTCTCTCAGGATTCAAATCTCATAAAATTTTGAGTTTATTAGTAGATCCAAAAATACTCCCTTCACCGTTAAAGTGAAAAACAAAAAACGCTCTTTAATTATTTACTATGACCAATGCTTCTACAGACCAAAACCTCGTAATACAATATCTGGATATAGCTTTTACTTACCTACGAATATAGATATAGGATATAACTTCCCAGCATCCCCCGCCAGATCTAATAAGTAATCACAATAAATAATAGCTAGTAATGTAGTAAAATAACGAGTTATAAATTATGTTATTAGCGGAAAATATGGCAATGGGGTTTGTCTTGGGCCGGAGTGGATATTTCTGTATTGTATTCTCTTAGCTAAGGGTAGCGGAGGTACTTCATAAAGGGTATACCACTTCAAAATCTATCTTAATATAATAATTTTTGGTGATGATTTTTTAAAGTCAATTTTTATTTCTCTTGTCATGTTAGACAATTAATGTCACTTTCTCTGTTCGTATGGGAAATGCAAACAAATCAACATTTTTTAAGATTTCAAACATTCTTAATAAGTTATCAGATATATAGACGGATCCTTAAAAACTCTATTTCTCTTTTGGAAATTTATGATGTTTTATTTATTTATGTATTCTGTGAAACCCTTTTAGACTAGTTTATCGTATAAATTAGCCTACAAAACATACCAAATAAAAAAGGTAGATCCCGAAATAAAGTCTTGTATTTTTTTATTTGGTTTTACGTCCAGCTGGGCTTTTACATGGACTATAGGAACATAATATACCTAGTGAGCTATCGAAAATTATACACAAAGTTTTGAAAGCATGAAATACCATTAATCTTATAAATTAAATAATATGAAACAATGTAACAGAGACATAAAATAAAATAGAACAATACAACATAAAAGATAAATTACTAAAACTACATCACCACCCCTACTACAATTTGAAAAGTGACGATATAAAACGAAGTGATGATATAGATTACGCTTAATGTGGTAAATGGTGTCAGTAAATACTCTCACACTTGTTGCTTAGATCATGCATTATATTGGTTAGTGAGTATATCATAGACAAACATAAAGGCTTTCGTTAATTATGCGAGGAAAGTATTTTTTCCAACGTACACAATAACATAATCCTCCAGTTTTTTACTGATCACCAACGTATGAACTCACCTAGTAAACATTTTGTTTTTAGTTTTTTTTAAAGAAAGAAAAACATTTCCGGGTTTTAAATAACCTGACAATATTTGAAAATCTCCTAACACCATCACAGTAAGCGGAAAATGTTTCTTGCGTCTTGATGGAGGACTAAGCCAGCTGATGAATTGAACTTACGACGCGATGCCTAGATGCGAACTCTTTATGGAGAGTTTTGACTCCGAGTAAGTGAGAGTAGGGGATATAAAGCTTCAAGTCAACGTACACAAAAATAAACATTTTCATGTTTTGTGAAAGGGTTGAACTACAGACTTACATATACAAACATTACCAGATTTTCTCAACATATTGATGTACACATAAAATTTATGTCTGCTGTAGTGTTGCACCCTATTTGGTAGGAGTAGATACTCCTGATATCGGTTTATCACAGGGCCAGAGGGTGGCGGGTAGTGTTTATTGGTCGTTAAGAGTTTTGTTAATTATTGTTGATGGCGGATGTCGGTACCGAATGGAGGACAAATAGAGTGCGGCTTATAAGGGTCATTTTAAAATAAAACTTATTTCTAAAATTATTATTTTAAAAGGATATTTTACTCAGTGGTATTATCTTATAAGCGTGATTCAGGCATCATTAAAATTTTGGGGTTAAAACCCTTGGAGAGTCTCTAGAAAATGCTTACACCCCACACTAACAGTTTTTTACTTCCCTCGGAACACGCTTGTTGCCAAAGATTGCAGTGTTCACAATCCTTATAATTCAACACACAAAATAATTGATCTCTAAGCACCTTATCCTCGTACACTTAACCTAGAATTTGCTGGTTCGACGATAGACAAAATGGATCATGAACCATTCGTAGATATATCGCCACATTTATTTTGCCAATCGATTTCTGATGATTCTTTGCAATTTTTCTCTGCAATCCTCTCATTTTAGCTTGTCTAAGGTAAGCATTTTATCGTCGAAGCACCGTTTTGATCTCAAACCGAATAATCTGACATCGTACATCGTCTTAATAGTTGCATTGAAACATTATGAAATTCTTACTCCTAATTGATAATGACGGGAAAATAAACAGTTTGGCAACACAAATGCAATAACAATCGAGAAGGAAAAATATACAAATATTTCTCAATTATTTTACAAGCAATAATTATTCGCCTGAAACACTCATCCACATTGAAAAATCTCCTCATAAAAGATACATGACGCCAACGGGACTCGAACCCGTGTCCCTTCGATTTCCGGTCGACAGCTCTGACCACTGAGCTATGGCGGCTTATCTCTTATCCGCGAAATAATTCAATATATACTAGTGTTTCATTCAACAATTACTGCTTGTTACATTTTTTCACCTGAAAACAACCAACTTTATTTTATATGAGAAAGGCATTGTAAGTGCTAACTCTCTCACTAATCCGGAAATCGAAGGGACACGGGTTCGAGTCCCGTTGGCGTCATGTATCTTTTATCAGGAGATTTTTCAATGTGGATGAGTGTTTCAGGCGAATAATTAATGCTTGTAAAATAATTGATATCCTTTGTGCTATGCATAAAAAATCTTGTCTTAAACATTAGTTTACCAAAAAAAATAATAATAAATATATCTCAGGTTGTCTCATACTATGGAATTACCAAAGAAGGGCCACCAGAGTGTTGAGAAGCGAGACGTATCGCAATCATCGATATTTATAATAATATGAGCTAGTCTAATATTAAAACAGGTAAAAATAATATCAATGCTTACCGGTGCCTTTTGAAGTGTTTATCTATGGACCTAAGAAGCCATGGACAGAGAGTACTATTTTGAATGAATGGCATTAAAACTAAATCCACGCTGCGCGGAATTTGCCTGGTAACCATCTTGTATACCAAATTGTTGAAATGATTTGTATGACTTTTATAACTTTATTTTTGTGTTGTTAATGCAGTCATAAAAATGAAAGAAGGTTTTGACAATTTTCATTGATCTTCCCCCTCACCCCGTGGCTTCAAATTGTTCTCGAATAACTCAGTCCAGGGATTTTTAGGTACATATGTTTATCCTTCTGGGAGCTTGAAAAATATAAACCAATCACCCATGCTTTCGCGTGCAAAAAAATATAGCAAAAACTGTAAACACCAACAAAGCGTGCGATCACTTCAGTGATAATATAAATAAACGGTATATAACATTAAAACTGCATGGTTCAGTATCCGATTCACCCCTGAAAAATATGTATAAGAAAATATCAGTCCTTATACTTTGCGGACCGGGAAAAAACATTTGGTAATGGGCATCCCACCCCGGCTGTTAATGGACATGTCTGGACAGTGTTCTTCTCCCTTCTACACCCTTCCTCTTTTCTTCCCTTCTTATCCCCAACCCAAGTTCATCCCTTCACTTTCTAATTCATTCCTCCACCCTTAACACACTTCTACCTCGACGGGGCTATTTTGTGGGGATTGTTGGACTATTTATGAATTTATTTACAGTTTATTTTATTGATAATTTAAAAATTTATATCAAATTAATATTTACTACTCGGTTTCCTCCGTGACATCAACATTTTTTTTAATATATAAAAATAAATAAAAATATATTCAACCATTTATGTCAGCCCCAAAATAATTGACAGTATTATAAAGATGAGACGCAGCGGTTTTGTATATTACCACATATTCATTCTGTTTACTTATAGGTAGAGATGGCAAAATTTAGCATTAATTTTCAGATTTTTTAGCATTAACAATTGGAAATTTAGCGTTTTATAGCATTTTGAGGCATAATTTAGCGTTTGGTAGCAAAATAGAAAAAAATGTATTTCCTGAATGTTTTTACCGCATATTTTAAGTATTTTTGGTAAAATATATGTTTAACCTTCATTTGCAAGTATTTCCATGTGAAAGATTATAAATAATTAATTTTAATATTAAATGAATATGGAAGGAAACTCTAAGTACGGGTCGAACACAAACACAACAAATGCAGATTGCGATTAACATCAATAGGCGTCATTTATTTCGCACAATTTGTGTAATGTCAAAAGGCAACGACTGACGGAATGCGGCGATGAGCCAGCGAGAAAGTAATGAAAACCCGAGCTTACGCACACAGTCGGGGGAGCGCGAGCTGAAGTTAGAGATGATTTTTAATCACTTATTTCCGCTGATAAATATCGATTTTTTGAAATTCTCACATATTATTTTAATACCCGGTATTTTCGGGAAATTCGCGCCTATTTCGCTAAATAGAATAATTCAACTGAAATACGGCCAAAATCACGTTTTTCGCGTTAATTCGCGAAATTGAAATCACTGGAAACACTTTCAAATGCCTTGAAACGCAAAGAAAACTTATAAATGCCCTATTTTCGAACCATAAATATTTTTTCGCGTTTTTAGTTAAAACGAAATTTTGCCAACTCTACTTATAGGGTCATTATTCCGTGTTGCGCTTCCTCCGTCTTTAACCGACATATTGGACATAGGTAAATTATGGTAAAGGCTGTAGGAGGAAGCGCAACACGGCATAATAACCCAAAAAATAATTTTAGTAATAAGTTGCTACCAAATTTTTGCGGTTAAAATATCAAATCAAATGTATTGTAGCACTGTTATTTATTTAATTTTCTAACATTTAAAAAAAATATTTTTTTATTACCTTGATTTTAACAGAACCAAAACTACGGAAGATAAACATATTATTATGAACTACATCCATTAAAATAATCTGAAACAAGTACTTAAATAACTTTGTATTTTTCAAAATTTAACCAAAATCATGTCTTTATTTGTGTTATTAATATTTTAGTTTAATACGTTATTCAGAAAAGTGATATTGATAAAATGCGCCATAAAACGATTTTCTTATAAGATTGAGGTAAAAGGTGTATCTCAATTGGTAACCGGATAAATCATCACAATGATAATTCATCACATCTTTAAGAAGTTATATAAAGTCGTGGAAAGTGATGAAACAAAAACTTTATTAACTGGGCCATGTAGATTAGGTTAGGTTAGATTAAAAAAAAAAAATTTTCATCGTTTTTAATGACTTTACATCACCTTTTAAAAGTGTGTTGAATTGTCACTGTGTTGAGTTATCATGAAACCATCTCAATTTATGCATATTTAAGGTTAAACGCAACGCTCGTTATATTCTACGTTCTCCTAGATGGCGTTAATTAATCTATTTTATTTAAATAAACTTTTTGCAATGTATTAAATTACAATATTAAGAAAAAAATATTTCTTTGCGTTCCTACATACGCAATGTGAACATTTATAAATAGTTTTGTCCGTTTAAAAAATCAATTAATTTGAGAAAGGCATAAAAATACAATATTGTTCCGATGATTCAATCGAATATTAATTTTGTATGCCTTTCTCAAACGAATTCAGTTTTTTAGGGGATAAAAATGTTTATTCGTATTAATATTGCGTGTGTAAGAACGCAAACACATAATTTTTATTATTATTGTAAAGCAATACCTTGCAAAAGACGTATTTTAATAAAATAAATTAATTAACGCCATCTATGAACACATGGAATATAACAAGCGTTGCGTTTAACCTTGAGATTAAACGCAACGTTCGTTATAATCTACAGGTTCCCAAATGGTGGTAATTTAATTATTTAATTTATAATAAAATTTTAAGAAGAATTATTGCTTACACCCGGTACATACGCACAATGAATAAGAATAAATAGTTTTGTTCGTTTATAAAGTCAATTCTTTCGAGAATAGCATACAAACACAATATTGTACGAATGATTCAATCTAATATTGTATTTGTATGTATTTCTTTAAAGAATAGTGTTTATACGGACAAAATTATTTATTAAGATTCATATTGCGTATGTACGGGCGCAAACAAATAATTATTTATAATATCATAACTTGCATTAACCGTAATTTAATAAAATAATTCAATTAACGCCACCTATGAACGCGTAGATTATAAGTTTGCTAGGCTTAACCTTAAATACATACTATTTATCTATTCGAATTTCAATTTTTTGGGGGATTGAACGAGTGCAAGACTTGAAAGCGGAAATTAATCCACTTTTCGACATCCGATCGAGATGAAACTTGGCAGAGAGACTCGTTGTCGATGACAATGCATTCTATTATTAGTGGTAATCACGTATACATATACGCGGACATATACGAATTTCTCTAAAATCGGTGACATTACAGCAGTTAATATGCGAAATAAATGTCGGTCTTACCCGATCGGCACTTGGCGAGATTAGTGGAGTTGTTGACTCCGATTTCTGGGTAGGAAGATTTAAACCTTAATCAAATTTTAAAAATATATATGTACATTTTTTAAAACTTCTAAAAAGATGATTTATATTAAAAATATGTTTTATATTTTGAGAATCGTATGGACAAATTATACATAACAGAAAATATCTATTATCTGTGGGTTGAACGTTCGCACGCTGTGGCGTAAAAAAAATACTCATATGTAAAAATGGTAAGCAGGAAGGACGGACCATCAAAAAACTCGGTCTTGGCACACACTCCTTGCCTCATTCACATTCACACATCGTCTCTTATATACTTAACTATTATTCTGACTCACGACATGGCCCGACTCAAGTATCTGATTCACGTCATCGTTTCATGTGTTTCTCGGACGTCCCTGACTTCTTGTACCATTCACATTACTTGTTACACTCCAATATTGTAAGTGTATTGAAATTGCACTCAACATAGTTTCTGTACAACATCATCAAAACGTAGATAGCATAGTGTCATCTTTGCAAGGTTCATTTAATTAGTAATCAATGCAATGTACCCAAGAATTTACATAACATTATGATAATGATCATGATATCATCTTACAATGTCGGTAAGTAGATGTCTAGTATGTAGGTTAAGTTGTTTGATTATTTTGTCGAGTGCATCACGAGCCTCTGTGGCCTAATGGATAAGGCATCGGCCTCCTAAGCCGGGGATTGTGGGTTCGAGTCCCACCAGAGGTAATATTTTTTAAATATTGTATTTATTAAAACTAATTTTTATTTATATAGAATTTTATTTATATAGAATAATCATAATTAAAATGATTGCATTATTTGTATAGCGCCGTTTTGGTGAGAAAATCACCTCAAGGGCGCGAACAACGTAAGATAAAAAAGTATTACAGATTTGACTAAATCTAATTTTTCAATGTTTTCCAAAAATATTTTACAAAAAATATTTTCTAAATATATCACTAAAATATTTAACTAAAAATGACTCAAATATATATTTTTTAAATGTATGATTAATTATTAAAAATTAAATTTAATAAAAATTATTAACTAAATTTGATAATAAAAAGAATATATATTTTTAAACTTTTAAACTAGACGGATAAGGCTCTCGACTATGAATAGGGTGGTCGTGGATTCAAATCCCGGGGTGCGTAAATAATTTTTATTGAATTAATTTGTGTTGTTTCACTATTAATTAATTTAAAATTATTAAATATTACGTACTAATTTTTGCGGTACTTTCCAGAGCTGAGATACTCTCAGTATCGCCATGATGAAATACCACAATACAGAATTGAAATGGCTTTAACCATGTTTGTTGATCTTAATAGCGAGATTCTCTTCCACCTTCCTCTCCCCCTCTCTTCCCTCCCGTCCTCACTACCTCAAGACTGAAAACATACTCCAATTGAAAGCGCCATATTTTCACAATCTCTAGACGGTTGGAAGCAATTGAAACTCTTGTGCGGTATTCATATAAAAACGTAGGGTAAGTAACTAGGTAATGTTATTTAAGAAAATTAATAAATACCTAAGATATGTATTTTTAATACCTTCCCTTATAATTTTATAAAATAATTTGAAAAATAAATTTTATAAATACCGTATTTTTTGACATATTATGCAGTTTACTGATTTTTTAAAAAAATTTCTAATTTCTTCAAATCATTGTCAAACTATACAATAATTACAATAGCGTATTATCCAAGGTTGATATTTTCAGTTGCGAATTTACCAAATACAAGAGGTCCATAAAAGAATATTTCTCTGATGGTTTGTGAATAATGTTTATGTCTCTATTTTTTATACCCCTTTTATGATTTGATTTATATCTATAACCTCTCTCCATCGCTATAAATGTATTGCTTTGTAAATTTTTTCTTTTATATAATCTTTTGTTTTGTATATTTTTATTTAATTCATATTCGTTTCTTACAAATTTAATTTACTTATTCCATATTATTACTGTCTCAGTAGAGGTAAAGTCACAGGGAGGAAATCCATAATTGGTTTTATTTTGGCCATATATTACTTTTATTCAAAAACTGATTAAATTTAAACTGTCGATTTCCTGAAAATTAATAAAAAAACGACTTGAACCAAAAAAAAAAGATTTTATAAAGTAAAATAAAAAAAAAAAACTATATAATTGGCACACATTTTTGCGAAAGTATCTTTTTGCTTTTATTACAACGAAAAGGTTCCAAAAATATTCTTCTCCAATACAAAGTTTTTCCGAAAAGCCGAGATAGCTCTGGCCGTATTGCATTCACCCGTATCTTCACCGCATCCCTTCTGTTTTTATCTAATAATGTATCTTCCCAGTTCTCTAATAACCCGTGAAATATTATTGCCATATTTTATTGCCCTTTCGTGTTTCTGGCGCATTAATATACCCTTATATTATTATTTACTGGCCTTGCCTGCTGTAGTAGCCATCTTCTTTATTATCGAATATTACATATTATAGATTGATGCGGTAGATTATTTTAAATGTATTTGTTTCGTGTTATTGTATTCGTTTATTAGTATTATTGACTGTAGTAAAAATAATGCTAATATACCATGTTTCTTTAAGTAATGATGGTAATATTTGTTGTTCCTCCGGGTTTGTCTCACAACTCTTTATTGACTGTAGTAAAAATAATGCCAATATATTATGTTTCTTCGCGTTATGATGATAATAATTGTTGTTCTTCCGGTTGTACCTCCGGGTTTGTGTCACAACTCTTTATTGACTGTATTAAAAATAATGCTAATGTATCAGGTTTCTTCGCGTAATGATGCTAATGATTTTTGTTCCTCCGGGTTTGTCTCACAACTCTTTATTGACTGTAGGAAAAATAATGCTTATGTACCATGTTTCTTCGCGTAATGATGCTTATAATTTTTGTACTTCCGTTTTGTCTCACAACTCTTTATTGAGTGTAGTAACAATAATGCTAAATACCATGTTTCTTCCAGTAATGGTGCTAATAACCCTCAGGGTTTGTCTCACAACTCTTTAAATAAAACTCTGAGTTCAAAAAACACTTTGGACTTTATTGTGATAGATACAATGAGCTCCGATGGCTTCAAGAATTATTCTGGACCTCGACCTTAAGGTTGCAATAGTTTTACTATAGTCTCAGCCAATTCCTGCATTATCGACAGCTATGTGTCATCTATGAGTAACTTTTTAAACTAATTTATAGTTCCATTTTTGAGTAACCTTTTAAACTACTCTCTATATCAGTGTTCCGTAAAGCGGTGTACCGTGGTCATCAGTTTGTGTGCCGCCGAAAAAAATCAATGTATTGTGAAGATAATAAGAAACCAAATGGAAGCAGATGAGAGATAATATCAGTCACTTCTGTTTCGTATAGAAGTACGATGGCTTTCTCGTGGAAAAGTGCTATTTCGGATTTACGAGCTAAAAAATGAGTTCCAGACGTTTTTAGAAGCCCAGGGTTGAGATTTTGCTTCTATGTTTAAAAAAGAAGAATGGGTAGTAAAACTTGCATATCTGGCGGACATATTCGCTCATTTAAATGAGCTCAACAGAAAAATGTAAGACAAGAATTCTTGTATTTTAACGTCTTCGGACAAAATTGAAATCTTTCGCGCTAAGTTGGTATTATGGATCAGCCACGCTGTCAATGGTAGTAATGAATTGTGTCCAAATGTCATGGCTGCCGATTCAGAAACAAAGTGCAGGCTTTGATAGTGAAACACTTGGAGCTATTAGCAGAAAAAATGAACTGTTATTTTCCTAAGTGTGACCTACAACTTATGGACTGGGTACGAAATCCACTCTCGGATAATATTTCCCTTGGACACTTAACGATAAACAAGCAGGAAGAATTCATATAGTTAAAAACTGATCGCACATTAAAACTGAAATTTTCCAAAGTAGAGCTAGAACATTTTTGGCTTCTGTTAAAAATATATTACCGTTTGCCACAACCTACTTATGTGAATTGGGATTTTCAACTCTCACTATTATTAAATAAATAAAAAAGAGAACGCCTGAGGACGATCAATGAAGAGATGAGAGCAGCCTTATTAACGATTGCTCCAAATTTTGATCGCCTGTGCTCAGTTAAACAGGCTCACTTTTCTCACTAAACATCTTTTCATATTAGGTATATTGATTTGAGTGATAAATAAATATTAAATACACATTGCTTTTTTCTTTGGTGTACCTCTAAAATTTCTTGATTTAATAGGTGTACCTTGAACACAAAAAGTTTGCGGAACACTGCTCTATATGATATCACAATGATTCTTTAAAAACTGTTCATATATCACATTCTGTTGTTTCCTTGGTATTATTATTCTCATTGTGATTAGGAATAGACATCTACCCTGTTTTTCAAAAGTGTTTAAAGGGTATTTCAAATCTCTCAATATTTTGAAATCATCTAATTTTTATGCCAGAAGTCCCATTTCACCAGTTGCACCAACAATATTTTGTCCTTGCGGCGTGACCTAGCCATTTCCAATATTTGAGTAATCTCTTTTAGTAGGAACGGTCCTTCATTCGCATACCGATTTTCCATCGAATATAAGTGACGAAAGTTACGTGAAAAAATCAATGGCTGAGTGGTTAAAAGCGTTGTCTCGGTAAGATAGAGATCCCGGATTTTATTCCCAATTGTGTAAGTTTCTATTTTGTTTTACTGTGTCTTCTTGTGTTTAATGTTTTTTAGTTGTATTAAAATGTTAGTCTTAAACAAATAAAGGATTTGAAGCAATTTCAGCTGGCCGTTTTAGCTCGTAAATAATATATTGAACACATTTATAAGTACAGAAATCTCAAAAGTCAATTAAAATAATAATTATATTTTATTCATATTTATAGCGCGGTTATTGTAAAAAAATCATCTCAAGAACGATGTGTAATATTTTTTGTTTCTCGGGAACTTTGACAAATTACAACTTACTCATAGTGTACAGTTATCAAGGTTTCTGAAATATGTTTTCTATTAAAACCATGAAAAATCTTAATTCCGTTACATGTGAAAATTGTTGGAAAGACTGCATTATTTGCTCTCGTTTTGTATATAACGTGTGCAAGATGAGATAGTTGCGCCATGAAATTGTAGGGAAGATAAAATTATAAGTGACAAAATAATGGGATATAAGTTTTCAAACTTATTGTTATTACGTTAATTGTTTCATACATAAGATCATTTTAAAATCGTGAGATGAAAACAATTTGTAGGCTGCACAGCCTGTTAAAATATCTGAAAAATATTCGTATCAATAGCTTGTCAGAATATTTGAAGAATTACCATCCTAAACTCCCCGATCAAACGCTTCCGTCAGTTTATTTAACATTCAAGTCAGATTGAAATTCATTGACCCATAAAACACCAAATTACCAAAATTCAATGTTCAAAATGTCATCCTTAAAAAATTCACCCCTCGAATTTTTCCAAACTCTCAAATTGTAATATCACCAATCGTTTCCTTGCTTCCTTTTTCCGATCGCTCCATTTACCGGTACGGGACTTTAAAAGGGAATAGTTATCAAAAGGGTATTTTTTTCTAACCTATAAATATTGATGAAAATGGTAAAATGATCTGCTACTTTTTACTCCAGGGTCTATACGTGACTACTTGCTTTGGGGTGAAGGGTAGGGGGCTAAGTCACCCCAAATACACCTTGGTGTAGAGTACTTAGTGGAAGCCTGCCCGGGACAGTGAATGTAGTAGGACTATTCGAAAAAAAACACTTTTTGAGAAAGTTGTATTTTTGAGAAGTTTGACTCGTATCGTAAAATGAAGTATTGTATGTTAAGGTGTGGGTTTCATCAGCATGATTACAATATTTTAAAAAATCGGTTGTGGCTCTGTCTGTAACTCTGGTTCAAAGAACTCTAGAACTTTTGCATTAAAATCATTTGCCATTTACAAAAATTGTAACTGATTAGTCGAGAATTCACACTTTCTCGTTTAGATGAGAAACGAAGCAAAAAAATGGTAACACTATTTTACTTCCAATTGGTCGAATTTGACCTCCAGCGCTCCCAATGCTCTAACGCCGAACTAGCGAAATAACTAAACTACCGAATCTTGGCCCGCACACTGCTATTCGAGTGATAAATAGTGGAACACGTTTCGGCAAGATTAAAAAAAATGCAATAACGCCTATCCCGTGATATTTCACGGGTTTCCGTTAGTATAATATTATAATAATAAAATGCTATTATGTATACAATATTTGTGTTTTTTTTTTAAATAAATAAATAAAAAATTAAGCTAACGACTTGTAAGTAATAATATTAGCATACTGTAAGTAGCCGAAGCTAGAAAAGTAATTTTGTATTGCAAATGAACACTATAAGCATATTTATATTAAAAAAAAACTTGAATGTAGAGCACTTACAATCGATACGTTAACTGTTCAACCGATACCGGGACGATTGGCAATACTTGAACGATGCGATAGATTCCTTCCCTCTTCCGCTCATGTATTTAATGGCTCATGTCCTATACCCATCTCCTTCCCACTTGCACTTCCAATAGAGAATGCAACAGGTGCTCGATTGAAAGGGGGGCTCTACTATTTTCTTTTTTATGTTTTTTACTTTTGTATTATATTATTTTTACAACCTTTGACTACCTATCAGGGATTTTTTACAGAAGTCGGTTTTCCGATACTGCTGCCACGTTAAGCCCACATAAAAATAAAAGAAAATATAAGAGAAATAAAAAAAATTCTAGGGGGACTGCAGTGTGAAATGAGGTTAGGTTTTCTTTTTTGCTCTGTCCATAAAGTGACGTTTATTTGCAACGCTTCGAACGTTTTGCATTTTTTGTTGATTTTTTAGGTTTTTGTACGTAGATGCAATCTGAATAGTGATTTTATGCCCTATTCTTGAATTAGATGCCTTTTTGATTGAATCCAATATTGTATTTGTATGTCTTTCTTGAAATAATTGAGATTTTAAACGTACACAACTATTTATTCATATTTAAATAATTCAAATACTTATTACTTATACCATAATATTTTCGCATTTCGTCATTGTATATTATCAGGATAAATGCAGGTGCATGAACACGTGTTTCGATACAATACGAATATACTAAAAGTTTAACAGAAAATTGCTTGAAATCCCGTTTTTGGCCGAATTTTAATAAATCAGCAATACTCGTTTTTCTCCGTGTAGCTCAGTTATATAAAGTCATGTAAGTAAGGAATAATAAAATATTGCAAATAAATAACAAAAAGATTCAATGAAAAACGCAAGTTTTGCAAATAACAGAGAAGAAGGTTTAAAAACTAAAAAAAGATTTGCACTCAGATAGTTGTTTTAGGAAATTTTTCAAATGAAGCCGAAAATCATGAAATTTTCGATAATTTTTTAGATTTAAATGTAGATTGTTAAAATGAAGTTATTCCTAGAAAGTAAAGATATTTTTTATAACATTACATTACCCCACATAGGTATTATATTATAACAATTATTTTACAAGCAATAATTATTCGCCTGAAACACTCATCCACATTGAAAAATCTCCTGCTAAAAGATACATGATGCCAACGGGACTTTTAGCAGGAGATTTTTCAATATGGATGAGTGAGATAAGCCGCCATAGCTCAGTGGTCAGAGCTGTCGACCGGAAATCGAAGGGACACGGGTTCGAGTCCCGTTGGCGTCATGTATCTTTTAGCAGGAGATTTTTCAATGTGGATGAGTGTTTCAGGCGAATAATTATTGCTTGTAAAATAATTGTTACCCTTTGTGCTATGCATAAAAAATCTTTTCTTAAACGTTAGTTTACCAAAAAAATAATAATTATTATATTTTACTCCAATATACAGGGTTTTCCAATAAGAGGTGTTATTTTGATATTGAGTCGTAAAAGATGGTTTAACAATGGTTTCGTTGCTTGTGTGGCACGTAGCGCCATCTTGTTGAAAGTGAACGTTGTCCAAATTAATACCATCCAATTCCAGCCATAAAAAATCATTAATTATCTCTCAATAGCGCAATCCATTCACCGTAACTGTTGCTCCAGCCTCATTTTCGAAAAAGTAAGGTCCACTGACTCCGTCGGACCATAAACCGCACCAAACAGGCACACGTTGAGAATAAAGAGGCTTTTCAACAATAACTCTTGGGTTTTTCGAGCCCCAGATGCGACAATTTTGCTTGTTGACGAAGCCACCGAGGTGGAAATAGGCCTCATCACTCAAGATGACTTGCATTTGATTCACTCAAGTGAATTTTAATCATTTCAATGCATTGTTGAAGCAAGTATCGATCCATTTTTATTAACGGCGTAGTTTGTACTTGTCAAATGTCAAAAAATATCAGTTTTAAAAGTAACATATACCGAAATAGCGGGCTATTCAAAATAACACCTCTTATTGGAAAACCCTGTATTATGTAACACCACAAGGCCATTAGGCCCCGAGGAAAAAAATTTCCTTCATGGCCTATGTCATCTTTTGGGATACTGTGTGGAGGGTCTTTTTTAAGGAAAGGAAGGAGAGGAGATTCTGAGAAGGTAAAATGTATGAGGGTTGGGTAAGGAATCTAGGGATCAGTGCGTCCAGCCTCTCCCGATCTGACACATCATACAGCTGGTGGGGAGGTGAATCCTGAATACACCTCACCCGATGAACCTGGGCAGCCCTGCTAAACCATCAAACGTAGCCAACCACTTGGGGTGATCTACGGCAGAGGTGTTGGTTATCCAATAAATGTTCCATTTTGGGTTCTTATACTATTCTGATCTTTAAAAATTTATTAATCTTGCTCATTACGTTATAACATTTGGATGATTTATATAGCGCGGTTTTTGTGCATCTCCAAAATTCTCACACGATCATACGTGGTTTTACACGCTTCAGCTATCTCATTTCTATAGCATTTTTTGTTATTAATAAAAAAAATTGGATTACAAGTTGTTGCAAAAAAGATATGGCTCGCACAACAATAAATGCAAGTTACCTGGCAATTGAGATTTAGCCGCCAAACGTAGCATTATCCAGAAATATATTGATCCTGCACGGGCGATACTGGGAGTATTCTCCGGTATCTACTACGCATTATTTGCATTAGTTCCATCGTCAATGCGTTCCCTTTCAAGATTGCAGGGATTAGTGATCGGCCCTATAGTCTATAGTTCTGTACCCTTCAACCTATGATTACGGTGCGGTGTTTCGCAATGCAATTTACTCGACTGAGGTGTCCATAAGAGGAGGAAGACTTTCTTAGACCTCCCGCATCGGAGAAAATACCTTTCATAAATAATATATTTAAAAATTAGACGGCTTTAGCATTTTTCCGTAAAAATTAATAGTTCCACTTTTGTAAGATATTGAAAATTTAGTTATTTTTTTAACTAGTTATTTTAGAACTTGTTTGTGGCGTACCCATGAGAATGTTGCGAGACTGGGGGAAAAAGGGGAAAGGCAATGTACAAGATGAAAGCTGACGAGTACCCACCCGGCTGTTCAAATCCAGTAAAATGTGAAATTCATGAAACATGCTTGTTTACAAAAATAGTTGTATTAATTTGGGTTTTCGTTTTTTTAAATTTTGGGTAAAACGTATTTAAAATATATGTTTTATATCGCGGTTGACATAACATAACATAACAAAACATAATGTTACCTAGCATACTATACCATGACATGACATGACATGACATGACATGACATGACATGACATGACATGACATGACATGACAAGACAAGACATGACATGGCATGGCTTGACATGACATGACATGACATGACATGACATGACATGACATGACATGACATGACATGACATGACATAACATAACATAACATAACATAACATAACATAACATAACATAACATAACGTAACGTAACATACCAAACCATGACATACAGAGCTTGGAATAGTAAGTAATTATTAAATAGGAACCTGAGTACAATAATAGTGAGCGTATTTCATTATTTGAAAAAAAAAGATTTTTCCAAAATTATTTACTTTTTTTTTTTAAACTAAACTATGAAATAATCAAACTTATTTATAGTTGATAATAAGTACAAATATTATAATAATAACATAATTCAAAATTTAAAATAATACAAAGGGTATAGCCTTTTACAGCTAACCCAACATTAACACATTATATTACATAACCCAACAATTACATGTTAATAAATGCATGTAAATAAAAAGTAAAACACAGAGGTATTTAATTTATGTATAAATCAAATAAATATAATTCAAAAAAATATTTACTGCACAAAAATACCGAGTACAAAGGGTATAGCTTTTTACAGCTAACCCAAAATTAACACATTATATTACATAACCCAACAATTACATTTTAATAAATGTATGTAAATAAAAAGTAAAACACAGAGGTATTTAATTTATGTATAATTCAAAATTCAAAAACATATTTACTGCACAAAAATACAGCGTACAAAGGGTATAGCTTATAGGTTGCATCCTATTTCTTCCAGCTAACCCAACAAATACACATTATATTACATAACCCAACAATTGCTAACATGCAATTATTGTAAATAAAAAATAAAAAAACGGAGGTATTTGATTTGTGTAAGGTATTCATTTAAGGTGTAGTGACATTTGTTTGAAAGAAATGTTTTTAGTGATGATTTAAATTTAAGTATGTCGGTTATTTGTTTGATGCTACGTGGAAGGTTGTTATATACTTTAATGGCCATGTAGTGGTCGTTTTTGAAATATAGTTTTGTTTGCTTTTGAGATTAATAAGTTTTTTGTGAACCTTGTAGCGTGTTTATGTGTCGAGTTTTTTTTTTTTGAACTTTAAAACTTTTTTTTGAACTAACATTTAAATGTTTTACGATCATTTTCTAAAAAACTTAATTTTCCCCATTATGCAATAAAACCATAACCGAAAATTGGCTCTAGGCTCTGGGCATAAAGAGAAGATTTTGAACTTTAAAACAGTTTTTATAGGCGTGATACTTCATTTTTATCTCGGCTTATAAAAATACTGAAAAAGCTCGAATATATCAAGGTCAAGATGTTTTCTAGTTGCAATATTTAATTAAAGCAAATATTTTCAAGCGATCAAATTTTCCAACCAAAAACATATGATTATATTACTATATGGTGCTTCGCCTTGAGAAGGGTTGATTCAAAATAATTCATCAAATTTAAAATTTTAGTTCCGTGAAAGTTCTGTTATTATTTCATGATTTGCCGGTTATTTCACACTTTTTTTAATAATAACAGAACTTGATTGTTATCTTTTTAAATTTTATGGATTGTTCAAATTCTGTAAAACAAAGTTTTATTAGCAACAAAGTGAACTTAAGCGTGTTATAAATTGACTGCAATATCTATTGTGTAAAAAAGCCACATAACCTAAGATCTCTGAAATAGTATGTGTAGTCATGTTATTTTGTTAATAAATAAATAAATAAAAAATCACCGATTCAACTTTTTTGTACTAATAGTGTCTTCCAATACTAAACAAGCTGCAAGTGTTCTATATGTTTTTAGTAGGTAACCATTCGAACAAATGCATAATTAGGTTATTGAAGAAGACCGTTACCATTTTGTTTTTCTGTGTCTTGTTCTATTTCACGTTTCGTTTAGGTATATAAGTAATATCTGCTTCTTCAATTATATATTACATTGATGGGCATAACTTTCAAACGTTATTAAAAGAAAAGTTATTCGAATAAAAATTAAATATGCATATTTATTTGCCTCTTGTGGACTTACCTTTGGGTCAAGAGCCAAAGAGCTTACCCCTCATCATCACTATTTTTTTAGTTACTCCCATATTTCCTCCAATTCCTTACTACCCATACATAAGTGATATTTCAGTGTTTTTTGTATTTAGATTAAGAAATAGTTACCGCAACTAAAGTCTCTGTTATGCGCATTCAATTTGAAGACGGCGAATGCGACTAAACAGTTGACGCAACTAAAGTCTCTCATCTGCAGGCTGCCTTAGAGTAACAGTACACATTTGCAACAATTTACAATGCACCAAATATTTTGAATCACGATATTACAACTTTTTTATATCTACATCTGCAAATATAACAAACACACGTTTCCAAAGTGTTAATCAAAACATTATCTAACAGCATCAATGTCCGAATACAGCATTATCAGCCTAACCCTTTCACCGCCTCGGCATCGGAATTACCGATTAGCGACGGCCGCATCAATTATTATCGAGAGCGCACTCGAACGCTGATCGATCATTATTCAATCTTCCTATCAGTTACGTCGTTGTACCATTGGCGACTCGTGAAAACAATGCCATATAACCTTTAACATTATTTATTTTTTCGTTAGAATGTCTTAAATTTTTTTTGACGTATTGTGGTGTTTCACTAGTAGATAATTAATGTGGGTATTGCTATGATTTGAGGTTTTCACGGCCAAAAGTATTACAGTGATTTGTTTTTGGGGTATTATGCCGTGTTGCGCCACCTCCTTCTTTAGCCAACGTTTGTAAGATGTTTAACCACATTACACATCTGCCCTGATGATGGACACTGCAATGCTGTCCGAAATGTTGGCTATAGAAGGAGGTAGCGCAACACGGCTTAATACCCCAAAAACAAATCACTGTAAATGTGGGTATTATTTATGTCAGTGTGAAATTGAAAATTGAAAGAAATTAGAAGTCAGAAGTTATAAAATAATATATTAAATTTTTTACCCCATCTTAAAATACTTAATTTCCACTCTAAACCGAAATTCTATGCAAACTTGAATTTATTTTTATCCTTGAAAAATAATTTACCTGTGTTACCTACTTCTAGTACTTAAGGTAATTGAATTATTTATTTTAGTTATCTCTAACAGTTTTAAAGGTAACTATGTATGTTGGTAATGAAGAAACTTACGATTAATCGTTCCTTATCCTAAATTGACTGAATTTGTATTTCTGAAAAATTATTTGTGTGTTCCGTGTCCGGTCAATCCTGCCAAGATGGTAGCCGTGTTGGATAGTGCCTTTTTAACCCACCAAGTTCGCACGAGTCTTGCAAGCCATGAATTTGGATTAATCAACATTACGAGAGGTGTACTGTTCACAGAACTACTAAATAGAAATACCAACGTTTCAAATAAAAATTCAATATTTAACTAACTAAAATGTTAAGGGAATTAAATTAACTAACAGTGAAACAGATGCTGACCTTGTTATACCTATACAACATGTTACCAACATACTTTTCAAATAAATTTCTATACAACAAGGACTTTCGCAGACATCAACAAGGCAATAAAACCAGGTTACCAAAAAAAGCAGAGCGAATTCGCAAATAGTTAAGTATAAAAAGAGATGAAGTATTATAATACGCACCGGAAAACATTAAAATCTGCACCAATTAATAGATTCAAAGCGTATTATAAGAACCACATTAAGCATTAGAAAATATTGTTTACAGATATATGAGATATTTTAAATTTTTCTGCATAGGTATAACGTAATATTTTAAATGTTATGAACACCACTGCCTTACCACCTAGTGTTTCCATTGCAAATCAATAATTTTAGTCATGATGCAACGCAGTTATTTAAATTTCTCAATACCGCTCTCCGATCTTTATTGGATCAATTCCTGGTTAGTAATAATGCTAAAAAAAATCTAAAACAATGATTTTTCGGCATTTCCAATTTTAATAGAAAGTTAAAGCGATAAAATAAAGTTTTCTGTTGAATTAATGAATATAATGCTGCAGTGGTACCATCCACATATTTATTGTCGAGCAAGCGGTACATATTTTTCACGAACTCACCCGTGGAGAGAGCAACGTACTTCCTAACAGAAGGGTTTTGAAATTTTTTCTTTATTCAGTGAAATGGTTATTACAGTAGATCAAAAGATCGATATGTTTTTCATGTCCTACAACACACTTACAAGGTTAATGGCTCTGCAAATACATTGAATAAACTGCAAATACATTGAAAATAACGACCTAGACCCTAATCTGTAATGTTATAATAAATTGTACAAATTGAATTAAATAAATATTAATAACAGTGGAATCAGGAAATAAAAACATAACTAAATATATAAATAATATTTCTTTATTTTTTTAGTACACATCATATTAATTTACATGTTTTATCTCGCCAAAGCTAATCTTTGAAGTTACATAAGTGATCAATATAATTTTTTTCCTCTGCTCGTACATACGGTTTACAGGTAAATGGTTGACAATTGCTAGTAATACAAAACATGTTTCTAACATATAAAAATGATAGTAAGAAGTAAAATAATCAGTATAAACTACAATATGTAAAATAATGGTTAAGAATATTAAAACAATAAAACACGGTAAACAAACCCTTTTTTGGGTCAAAATTTAAAAATTACCTACGACATAAGTGTTCCAATGGTCGTTTGAATTTTAAATTTAAGCCTGTAAAAATGCATTTTTAATTTGTTTATATTTCATTAAATTTATGTAGTAGGCAGGACTATTTACAAACATTTTCCAAAATTGACTCCAAAATCATGAAAAAAATTATTTAATGGCTCCACTTTATAATTTGAAACACAAATAAATAGAGTAGCACATATCCGTACTAGATATTTGTTACACCCTTGATTAAAAAAATTATGTTCAGTTTGGTAATTTGGCCTCAAATCCAAATATTCCTAATGTTCCTCTTAGTAGCAATATTTTGTGAACACCTCCTGTGCTGAGGTGTTTACGTGTTTTATATAAAGTGCTATTGAATATAAGTTAGTAGCAGTCAAAGTACATCATAATAATGTGTATACAAAGTAACAATGTAGTGTCGAGAAAAGGATAATACTAAATATGAAGAATATATTCGTAAGAAGGTGACGACGTTTAGTTATGTTAAGAGTTACAATAATCACTTTTGTATTTTGACTGCACCATATTTCATACTGAAGATAAAGGATTAACGATTTTTATTTTCTTTACCCAAACTAAGATTCCAGCAGTTTTTTTACCTGCACGTATTCGCGACAAGCTTAGCGCATTATTTCATTCCGTAATTTCAGGTGGAAATGGGGTGGCGTAAAGCGTAAAATTTACGAAAACTGAAAGAATTTGCCTTTAGCCTGAAAATGTTCGCCATCGAAAAATGGCAGGTAGTCGGGCGGGGGCTCGGGAGCCGAAAAAAGTTTTCGCCATACGGAGCTCGCTTTGTAGCGAAAATGTAATGCCAAAGCTCAGAAGGCATAAAAGCTTGCATATTGGCTTTCAGTTTGTTACGAATTTGCAAACAAACGTAGCATTCGTAGCATGTAAGCACGTTTGTTTGGTAACCTTTGTTAATTTTTCGGTATTGATCGGTGATTTAAATTTCTGTATTTTGACAAACTTTTTGGTGATGTGATGAGGTTTTGGTTATGGGAACAAGCGTCGTTAAATTAAATCCTAGAGATGCGAAAACGCGAAAAGTACAGAGAACAGACGTTTTAACTCCATTTGTTGCACGTCATTCTCAATCGGACGAAAAATCCATCCATTATAGGCAACCATTTCTATTTTTTTATTGCTTTCAAGTTAATTATTATTAATAATAATAATTTGTAATCTCCATTTCAATTTTTGGTTTTTCTTTTATATATTCAATAATATTATTATTAAATTTACAAAATCAAACAGTTTATTTATTAAGAAAAATTCTGATTAAAGTGAGAATTAAAGAATTAAAATTAAAGTGGTCTAAAACAAATTTATATCTTTTATTGTAAATTATGACGAGCCACAAAGTAAATGTTTATTACAAATATGAAAAATTCTGATGTTTATTATTATTAGGCGTGAGCTGTTTCACCCCCTAAAGGCATCATAAAACTGTGGTAAAGCCACTTATATACACACACTTTACATGTCAACACTATAACATACAATTAAACACCATACATACTCACTATGGCAAGCAATTCATTGGTTACGAGGGGGGCAACATATATAATTGCCTTCCAGACAACATTAAAAATGAAAAGCTTACAGGTACATTTAAAAAAAATTATATTCATGCTCAACCAACAAAATACTGAAAGTGAATAATATTGTTATTCTATATATTTATGTGTAATGTAATTTAAAAAGGTATTTATTTCTAGTTACATAAGTGATACTGTAATTTTCTTTTATCTGGAATAACAAACTTTAAAAAAACAGATAATATATTTATATTATATCGATATACGTAACGAATAGATATAATTTTTATTACCTACGCCATTGTTGGTTTCCGAGTAAATATCGGAAAATATGAATGGTTATCACGAGCAATTATAAGTAGCATTAGAGACAGAGAAAAGTTCGTTCGTATCACAGTTCGTTATTTCAATTACTTGGAAAACAATATTATTCTTATCTTCCTTTACCAATTTACTGACACCGACAAAATTCGAATATTTCCCGTGAAAGAAAACATGTTTTTTCATTTCCATTAAACTTCGTAATACCGACGTTATTTTTCTGAACAAAGGCAGGAATAATTTCAAAGTTTTGATCGCAAATTACACAAAAATTATTTCCAATAGACCCACAAAGAGAAAGCTGCGATAAAGGGAAGAATAGACAGTAAAGGGTTGGGACACTCTTAAAATACAACCCTTTTTCTATGACAAGAGCCTTTGATTATGGCTTTCAGTTGTATTTGTTTGCATTGTTCTAGGGGAGGTTCTATGACCGGAAAGGGAGGAATCGATATTGTACAAATAATTTACATATAAAGAAAGAAAAAATAAAATCATATATTTATTGCTTTCATATTTAGGTACTATGTAGATAAAGTATTAAAAAAATATCGTTAGAGCTCAAACGCAAAGCTCTCTACTCGCTCATCAATAATGGTGAAAGCATCAAGTTCGTAAAAATAAATAAAAACCTGACAAACATACTCGTATAAGAATAGAATGTATATTATTTTATAATTTCAGTTTAAGATTTTTAAAATTTTTAAAACTATGTATCTATAGTAATATGCACCGATAGTACTATGTACCTATAGCACTATGTACCTATAGTACTGTGTATCTATAGTACTATGTATCTATAGTACTATGTATCAATAATACTATGTATCTACAGTACTATATACCTATAGTACTATGTACCTTAGTACCATGTACCTATAGTACTATTTATCTATAGTACTATGTACCTATAGTATTATAGTAAGACCTTGTGGGGGTTTGATATGCCTAATATTTATTTTGTCAAAATGCGGATGGATAATCTCGCACTAAATCAATAAGTTGTCCCTTAATTTTACATGTACGTAAAAAAATATTTGTATTTCGTTTCTAGTATTAAATTTCAATAGATTAGACATGATTTGATTTCAATTGATGAATTTGAAATAATTGTCTTATCCGACCTTCGTTATTTTATAGACATGATATAAGAGAAATTACTTAACTTGCATCTTCAACAGGCCACCACTTTAATTTATTATACAGGGTGTTAAGGGACGAACTTGATTTCCTTTAACCAGTGATTCCTGACATTATTTGTAGCTTGTTTTATGTTTTTTTTGTGATTAAAATTCACAGAAGATCAAATTTTCAATAACATGTTTTAATCCAAAAATATCAGAAATCACTGGTTAAAGTTAGTCAAGGACATCCCTTAACACCCTATATAATGCAGCGGTCAATTTTCTTAGGCATTCAAAACAAAGTGGCATGAATTAAGTAAAGGTTGATAAAAAGTACATAAGAATAGTAATTTTCACAAAAATGTATATTTTAGGCAAACTATCTGGAATGTGTGGGTTTTACTAAATCTTTTTCTACAAAAGTGATAAGAAAAAATCCCTTCGCTTGTCACAATCATAGAATAAAGAAGAATCCTAGAAGTGTCTTCCGTATAAATTTGAATGGATGTGCTACTGACTAAGGACGGGTTGTTTCGGAGAATTTGAACAATTCATCAAATTTCAACGTTCATTTTCGGGTTCTGTGAAAGACTTATTCAAGTTCTGTTATTATATCATTGTAGGCTAGTTGCTTGACAAAACTGAAATAAAAACAGAACTTGAAAAAATCTTTCACAGACCTTGAAAATGAACGTTGAAATTTGATGAATTGTTCCAATTCTCCGAAACAACCCGTCCTTAGTATATGTTGGTTCTAGACCATTTAGCACGCGTCGCTAAACATACTTGCGTGAAATTGTACATCTTCATCCCATTTGAATTTTGTAATCATAATGAAATACATGTTTTGTATGGAAATAAAAGCCCAAATTGGGCTTATATTTGGATCACGAAATACACCCACAAGGCACTTCTTTTGTTATTATTTATTCTATGATCACAATCGTTATAGGTAAAACTTAACTTAGATAGTACTTATACTATTCAAAGGTAGAAAATCAGCAGGTATCTTCTCAGCAATTTACAGCTCAAAGTAACGGTCAACTCTACGTTCTGTCGAATTCCGCTGTGACCGCGCCGACATCCCCACAGGGCAGAGGGTCAAACGATTCGGAGGTTAAAGTTCACCATACTGTGACATACTTTGGCTTGATTATTTATTATTATCAGCCGGTATCAAGGGTACAAGCTACTCCTGAAAGTGCTCGGCTTTCTGCAAGCCGAGGGATAGATTTTCCTACAGATGATACAACATATCTCGACTAAGGGAAAATACGAGGAAGGTAATGAATACTGAATGTATGCAGCAACTTGGTAATTTGGTGTAACAGTGCAGTGCAAACTAATATTATTTTCATTAATTACTATTGCATTCTTGCATACTCTCAGATACTTGTAATGTACAACATTCTCAGATACTCTTGTAACAGTAACAATTGCTGCAAGGTAAACACATCTCGCTGGTCGCAAGTGCAACTTGCCGTTACGGTAGCCACATCTGCACCCACTCTACTTAACTGAAAAAACTCTTAAATTAAGTATTATGTTTTCGTATCTTAACTTTAGAATTTAGAACATGAACCTCAAGTTATCTCAAATGTTCGGGAGTAAAAGTTGTCTAAAGAAGGCAATTACACAAATATTAATCATCTCAGACCTCTGATGACATATCTTGCTAATTTATTAAGAATCTCTTTAAATTTTTGGTAATCCTGTTAAAAACGGGATTGCAGGCCGTTTTTCTTAAATTCGTAACATATCGGAACACGTATTAATGCACTTGTGTTTGGCTTAATAATATACAATGACGAAATGCGAAAATTTTTAATTTTTTTGAACACATATTCTGACATTCTAATAATAGATTGGAATTTTATCAAGTTTACCAGGAAACCTATCAATTCATTCGTTTAGGACCTGCAATCCCGTTTTTAAACGGATTACGATTAATTTAAAGAGATTCTTAATAAATTATTAATACTCTCTTTTCACCACGCATGTATCCACAAATTTGAAGTGATCCTTAATTAATTTAGACCGCTTAACTTCAAAACACATAGGAACTACGGTATCGTAAATAATTTACCTAGCAATATATTCAAATTTATTTGTTTCCATTTACATAATTTTCTGGTCGATGTTTTTATTTTATTATTAATACATTTATATAATTGTTGTAGAAAGCAATCACTTTGTGGTTTGACATATTTAAAATGTCTCTGTGATTTGAGGTTTGTGCTCTGTGGTTTGACATATTTGAATGAAACTCGTGGTTTTATATATAACTTTATGGGTACACGATAACATCGCAAAAACATAAATTGGCCAAATTAATTTTAGATGCTTTGCAAAAAAGCTATACTATGCACTGGCCATTGGACAGAACAATTCAAAATAATATTTATTGCACAAAAAGAGTACAAAGGGTATAGCTTATAGGTTACATCCTATTTCTTCCAGGTAACCCAACAAATACACATTATATTACATAACCCAACAATTACGTGTTAATAAATGCATGTAAATAAAAAATAAAAAAACATAGGTATTTAATTTATGTAAGGTATTCATTTAAGGTGTAGTGACATTTGTTAAAAAGAAATGTTTTTAGTGTTGATTTAAATTTAAGTATGTCGGGTATTTGTTTGATGCTACGTGGAAGGTTGTTACGAGTATATACTTTAAATTACTTAAATATACGTGACACCCAGTCTTGGATCACCATCCAAGACCAAAGATATTAGAAGAACGAGATGTGCTATGCGCAGTTCGTACTGAGTGGAATTGTTTTGCCGAGTGTCGCCGGTTTTGTTCACCAATACTACTGCACACCTTCGCTTACGCTAAGGCATCGCTAAAGTATCCGCACTAATACATAGAACAGATTTCTGTGCGTACACGTCCCGATACCGTTCAAAGTACCCTAATTAGGTAGTACTCCGGCTACGGTCCGGCGGCCAACATAGCATATCTCGTTCTTCTAATATCTTTGGCCAAGACAGATCAAACAAGATTTAAAAAGAAATGTTATGTTTATTGTAAAATTATTTAAAGTTACAAAATGATATATTATCTTGTTTACATTAGTTCAATAAATAATAAAAAAAATCGACGATTTCAAACGAAAAATTTAAGTTTGGTACGATATTTTTTGATTTTTATTTTTATTGTAATATTATTCTGTAAACTGCGATTGTGTTGTAAACAAGATATACTTTTTTTAATTTAGAATGAAAATCGATTGTTTTGTAATCTGTGCCAGCTCTTAACTCAGGATTTCCTAGCGAGATGGCCACAACTGTACATCACCCATGTACTAATTTATTTATATATAGTCAAAATTTGAAAAAAAAATTAAATACATTTAATTTAAGAAAAATATAATTGTATTATGTGACAAAATCCGTCAAAGATTTCCGGTATAAAACGGGTTTTCATATCTACATAACTTCCACTGGTTTCCACCTAATTTAAAAACGAAAACCGTTAAAATATTTTAACTAATCAAATCACTTTCAGATCAGAAATGAAAGCCTTCTGATGTTAAGTGAGCCACAATCCTTCACTTTGTTCCCTTTTTCGGAAAAGTCATTTTATTTTTCAAAGGCTATAAATCACTTCAGCAAATTAAAAATGGATTTTGATTCCTTAATTGTCAAAGCGAAATCAAAGTCCGTCCTCAGATCACATTAGAAAGTTTTCCTTTGTCGAATAAAAGAAATTACTGTGCGTTTCGGAAATGCTTGGAAATAATAATAAAAAAAATAATAATTATTATAACTGTCTCAAACCTAGAGATCAATTTCAAAAATATATATGTACCCGATAGTGAATAAAATGTACGTAACATATGGAGAAAAATCTTACAAGAGAATCTGTACAAATTTGTTTTATACTATAGATAAGAAACAAATCAATTTCGAACAAATTTTAATTTCTGTACCGTTATCTTTCACTTTGGTGATACCATATGTATCTACCGCTATGGACAACGGGGAATTTTTAATCTGAATACCGCACAAGAGTCCCAACTGCCTGGAGCCAGTGAGACTATGGCATCCCCGATTGGGGTATGTTGTAAGGCTGAAGGTAGTGGGGAGAGAAAGGAGATGTGGGAGAGGATGGTGTGGAAGTACCTGGTAAGTAAGTTGCACCTGTATAAATCAACCACCTTATAAACTGTTGATTTCCCTAATATAAAATATTTTTTTAAAAAGAATATTGACAGAAGATTAAAGGAAGAATATCAAGTTGTTCCGATGTAAGAAAAAATTGATATAACGATCTAACCTATCCCAACCTATAATGGATGAGGTTATAGATGAAAAACAGTTATATTTTGTTGCAACTTTCCCTATAAATCGTAGATATTTAGAATCACCGTGTACATAATCAGCAACCCTTCGCAATATTGCTGTGAAATAGACCTACCTGCACAAAAATGTAAAAAAATCGACTTATTATTTCGCATCCGCATCGACTGCTTGTATAAAAAATAAAGGTAAAGAGTACGGCGGGTAGAACGGAGTCTGGGGGCAACTTACAATAACAAAGTTCCGGGGAAGTCGGGGGAAACCGGTGGTATGAGGTAAAACGGCCATTTTTCTGTAATTTCGTATTCTTCGGTTCGTTTGAATCCCATTTTTTGTGTGATGAACATTACCCCGCCCCGAATTTTCTTGTTTTTTTTCTTCCCCTTTCTCCCAATTTCGCGGCAAGGCGGGGGAATCGGTTTCTTTGGCAATCCTTTGGAAGGGGTAATTCGATTAAGAACTGATGGGGCTATCAAAGAATTATGAAAGAGAATAAAATGGAAGTGTTTTTTTTTCTCTGCGGTTCAAAATGGGTTTTATCTGTTTGCAGGATTTGCGGGCAATTTATCTTGACGCTGAAAGGAAGATCATTTCAAAGGAAAATAAAGGGTTTAAAAGAAATTCATGTATTGGCTTGCTAGCAGGCATTATTTACGGTGGATAATAGAATTTATGAACTTTCTTGTAGGTAAATGTTTAATGAGAAAATATTTATTTTAATGTTCAAAACATTGGTATTTTGAATTATCTTCACAAGGTCCTGACCATTTAGCGTATTAATATTTTAGCATATGTAATAATTGTAAAAACAATTGGAATAATACAGCTTTCAAGATTTCCGCACTGGCTTAGTAGTTAGGGCAGTCTTCAAGATAGCGGTAGATCTCGTCGATCAGATTCGGTTCCAGGAAAAAAAGAAGCTTATACCCACATTTCGATTTACAGAAATGTTTTTATAATGCGGACCCGTGATTAATTCAGTATTTTATCTTGATGAGATTGTCTTTATGAAATTTCAAAAAACCATCCACGTTTTTTTTCCCACCCCGTAAAACCGAATGTTGATACTTCTTGATGAAACTTTGTACAATTGACATTCAAAATAAGAGGAAAATTACAGTCTACATTGGATTTCAACAAAAACTCTGTATTAAGTGTGGGCAACCCCGGGGACTAAATGCATAACTAACCAGTACACAATACATTTTTCATTGTGTTTTAAACAAAGTTATCTAATTATATCATTGAAGGTGAATATAATACTATAAATCTGAACGAAACATAAAATGGAATAAGACATAGAAATATAAAAAAATATCCGTCTTAACTAGGAATTGAACCCAAGATCTCTGTGTTACCAAGACAACGTCTTTAGCCACTCGACTGGGTTCGATTCCCAGTAAAGACCGTTTAATTTTTATTATTCTGTATTATGTTTAATTTAGATTTATTAGTATTATATTATTAGAATTATATTATTGATAATTAATTTTTTTTTTTTTTTTTTTTCTTTATTCATGAAATATTAATGTGTACAGTTTTTACATGCTTTTCGACTACCACACTAGACACATGCCCGTATTAGTATTATTATTAATTATTTTCAATTAATGTAATAAATTGTTTGTAGTTAAGCTTGACACCCGAATTATTGAATGCTCTCCTCCCAAAGGTCGTGGTTCAACTTCAGTTCCAGGTAGCAGACACAGCTAGCAGTATCTAACCGAGATCGCGACAGAGGGAGCGGATCAAAGGTGAAATATTTGACATTTTCACCGGCATAGGCATGTCTTTGGCCTAGCCTGCCTGCATTAGTCTATAGTATAATAGGGGTGTGCGTTTAAAAGGGCGGATGGGAGGGGGGGGGGGGGTGCAATGCTTTGGATATACTATGCTGAACATTAAAATAACAGGTTATAAGATGAATGACTGATGTTGATCTTAATTTTGCAATTGTTTTTTTTCAAATTGAAATTACTGTTGTAAAAAACAATAAACAATTCGACAGTAGGTACCGAATTATGTGTGGTATTTTAACGCAAAAAACTTTATTCAAAATGCTCCCATACTAAAATCCCACCATATTTGGCGATGTGGCGATTGTTGTCGCTTACTTTTTAAATATATCTCGTGGCCCAAGGGTTGTGGCGCCGAGTGGCATTATTCTAAAAAATAGACTATTTTCCGTTGCTTGTTAGTGCGCTTACGTAATCGAGTGAGGAGCGGGTTAAATAAGAACCTCAAAATGCACTCTGTCCGACCAAAAAATCAGCAATAACTCCGCAACGGAAAGGTAACCCTTGAATTATGAGTCATTCGTGCGTTTTCGCGTAGATTTTGAGGTTCTCTACAAAGGTAGAGTTTTGTTCTCAGTTCTGTTGAGCAACTGGCCCATAATGATATAATAATAGAACTTGAAAATTAACTATGAAATTGATGAATTGTCCAAATTCTGTGAAGTAACTCATCTTTAGATATAGTTCTTTTCCTTGTTTTGTCATAGTACGACAACACAGGGTGCTAACATAGTAAAATACAGAAAATGCCCATAACTACAACGTTTCTTACAATCGAGTTCTTGAAAATAAATTAAAAAACGAAATAATAAAGTACGTACTAAAAAAGCCACGGACTCTGTGGTAAAGCATGTAGTGTTAATGTTTGTATTAAATTTATTAATAATTTTAAGATACCATAAGATCAAATAAACCGACGATGAATTTTGTGATATTTAACATTAAGCTCTCAGGGGTGGATCGGGTTAGACTGGGGAGACGGGTAGGAAGGATCAACCCTTGTATTCCGAATTTGTGGTTCGTTTTTAACCCTTTATATCGGCGGTCTAACAAAGCCTTTCCCATACGTAGAGTATTCCCCACCGCATGAGGAACCTATAAGTTCAGAGATGCAAAATATAAATTCGTATGTTAATGTCCAAATGGAAATTGAGGTTATAATAGGAAATACCTTTGTTTGATAAATGATATAATATTTAAAGGTAAGTGGGTGGATTGTGCCTGCCCATAAAATGTTGTGGGTTGGTTTTACTTTGGGCTTGGATTTAAACTGATCTGCGGTTTTTACTAACAGATATTTACGTGAATATGGATGGAATTCCTTTTAATTCCCACTGGTTAGGAGATGGAAAGGAATGAATTTGGTTTATTCTTTCTATAATTTTAGAAATATTACTCAAAATCATATATAAAACAGTGCATTTAAAAGAGGAAAGAATACGAATAGATATTCGGTTTTCAAGAGTTATTCCGAAAGTTACCTAATAAGCACAATTAACAAAAAATCACTAACCTCTTTTTTTACTATCTCAATCACTGGATTGTCTAAATTCTTGACCAATCAGTTCCAATTTTGAAAATGACAATAATTGTAATATTTTTTTAATTATTGAAGTCAAAAGTAATGACTCTCAGACGAAAAACGAGAAAGAAACAGAAAAAGATTCAGTCCCGTCTATGAATTGAACCCCAGTTGCGGGGAAGTGCTCTGACTACTAAGCTAATTTGACCATATCTACTTACGTCATTTTTAACTGTATCATACTTGGACTGAGGGCTACCAACATTATCTTCATTTTTCTCAACGCGTATTTGTATCTTTATGTATGATTGCAAGATTCTACCCTAACTAAATTCAATCTAGATAGTGTCTTAGATAACTTCATCATTTTTTTCTGTGCGACATCTGTTGAATTTTTTGCAAGTCAACATTCCAAAAATGATTGACATATTCACGTAAAAAAAATTAAAACAACAATCGTCTATAGCTTCGTCTAGACACTCCAGAGAACGCCGTTCCAAACTATTAAATAAAAATTAAGCTTACAAAAGGGCAAAATAAAGTCCATGAAATCAATTGTGACTTCAATCACGAATTCGAGAGTTCCTATCAGTGTTCAATTATTTATTAATTTTACTTGCTAGTTGTGTGGGTGGACTGTCTCGATGAAGCTCATATTTCTGACTATATTACTGTGTATGTATGTTCGCAAAGGAAACGTAGTTTTACGTCAGGGAAAGTATTTATATAACATCTTATATACTTGAGAACATAATTATATGTATACCTTAATATATTATTTTCTGATACTATTAGTCGGATCAACTGTAACCAACTACTACAGTAGTGTGTATAGTCTGTACGCTATCTCCCGGCCACTGCTTTCGGCACGAGTGTGTGAGGAGCGAATTAAGCCGCCCAAACTACAACAGCAGTCACATGAGCGTTAGCATGTCATTACATCCACATGACTTGGTCTCGGCGGTCCGGCGGAAAGGTCGGACTGCTAGAACTGGACACAAATTACCTCTTCAAGTGGGCGCGCGGTACTTTTGATGTCTTTCATTGTGCAAATTATTGATAATTAATGGTATTGATATCAAAAAAACTAGATAGCTACACAAATATACCAAATTGGCGTGTCCCGTTAAATGTATAACTATGTGCTTGGTTCATTATCATTAATATGATTTTACTTGATCGCTTCATGTTTTCCTAGTGTGTTGTGAATCGAACATGAAACTTTCTAATTTGCCAATTGAGGGATGCATATGTATATTATACAAACGATAGTCATACGGGCGGTATTGCACACTATTATCTCGTCGAAACGTGTTCCACTAATACGATATACATTTTCATGCGAATAGCCGTGCTTGGGGACCAGTTTCGGTAGTTTCAGGTTATTCGGCGATAATTGGAGAACACAAAAAGTACAAACAAAGTTTTCGGTTCGTTTTTCATCTAAATGAGATGTTCTGAATTCTTAACAAATGGATTACAATTTTTAAAATGGCGAGTAATGTAATTTTTTGAAATAATATTATTATTTCAGGTAGGTACTTGAACGCTCGTCTCAATTCTGTAATCGAACGCTTCTGATTTTGAAAATGAAACCTAAAATCAAACAAAAGTTCTAAAGTTCATTAAACTGAGTTACAGATAGAGGCATAACTGAAAATGGTATGTTTAAAACTCTACGAAGGCCATTCTTAAGACGAAATACATAATACCACATAACTGCATAGAGACGCTGCACGGTAAAAACATACCAAGTTACAATCATTTAATTTTAACTCAACTTGTAGTCATGTTACATTTCTTGTATTTTATCACACCCGCCAAATTTGGTATAACATCCGTAGTTCGTCTTTTCTGTCCTAGTTTGCCGAGAGAATCAAAGCACAGACAAAACTGAGTTATTTCAGCCAAAGTGATTTTATATCCAATTTTGCTTCGGTCTCAATAGTTCTATACGGAAGCTAGGGCTTCGCAAACTACCTACACTACCTATTGTATTAAACTTTAATTTAAAAGTTTAATTTAGTTTCCTGAAAAATACGCGTTTGCGATAATGGGAAAATACGCATATTAAGAATAATAAAGAAAAACGAGTACTTAAACTACTAGGTAATATAAACATTAATAGATTAATCAAGAAATTTTTATTCGATTTAAATGTTAGTTAGATTCCCCTAGCAGCCAAAAAAAACCCTATTATAGTCGAAGGACTGATTGGTGGCTGAGTTGACATCGCGTTTGTTGAGTCGTGTTCAATTCCTCGGCTAGCTAAGTCCTTCATCAAAACCATTATGTGGTGTTAGTAGGAGAATTAAAAATATTATCTGGTTATTCGTAACCCGGAAACATAAACAAAAATAGAAGTTTTTTCTTAATTTTCAATGATTAGACATCGAATAAAATACATTTGCATATTTGCATCTGCATAATGTATATTTGAGCCCATTTTCGTAATTATTGCATATTTCAGCCAATTATTTTTTTTCTTTGGGAGAAAGAACCATCCAACAGACTTATTTCTCTTTTAATCTTTATTAGGCTTGCATTTTTAGAGCATATTTCGGCATTTTTAGTGCATGTTTCGGCTGCGTTAGTGCGTATTTTGGCTTTGTTAGTTCATATTTTGGCATTGTTAGTGCGTATTTCTGCTTTGTTAGTGTGTATTTTGCCATTGTTAGTTATTAGTGCATATTCGAATGCACATTTTGCAATTTTGATAGTTCATGTAATCCGATGTCTATCAATGATGAATGTCTTTACAATAGTTTCTTGGCTGTCGTTGATAAATTTGACATTTTTAAATAAACTATGAAAAATAATTTTACTTTTGTGTATTTTTTCGAAGAAATGACAGAAGCAACACGTTTTAAAAAAACCGCTTTACAACGTTTTTATTTGCGTGGTATGGTATTTTTCTAATTATAAAACTTTATATTATGAACAAAATGGTATTTAAAAAATATTTTAATATGCATAATAAGTATATTACACTTCTGTTTGCGAGCAAGTCTGAATGAGTTGGCGTTTATGAAACTGTCTAATCCTGAATATTTTTTAGTTCACTACATTTCAGAAACTGTAAGTTGGTTTCAAGCTGTCAGAACGTTTAAAAACAGTGAAAAGTTTGAACATTGGAATTATCATTTAAAAATAATGAATCTGCATATAAAGTCATTTGTTTTATCTTTTAAATTCATACGTAAAAATGCCGCAAAGTTTTTTTTTTCAAATATTATTTTTTCTCAATTCGTAACGTGATGTAGTAACAAATAAAATAGTTTCAACCCTTGCACGCCCGCAGGTACATTTATTAAGTCATTATTGTATTGTGACCGTCTATAATGGGGTATGCAAACCCTTTTCGGCTTTCGGCCATAGCACCGCCTTCAGTAGAGCCTTCAAAGAAAAGCCTGGGGTAGTTCGGACGTTGGAGGAAGAGGGAGGGAATGGGGGTGGATAATGGGGATGGAATCGAGAGATCGCAGGGGGTACGGCTTACAATAGGCGGAACCTTAATTTAGCTATCTTTAAGTCCTGGATGTTATGATTGCAAATGTACGATTGAATATTGGACATGTCTGGAGGCGAATTGTAATTTTGAGCAGGATTTGTATAAGGGGTGTTGGTTTGTTCATATTAATAAGGTACCTGAAAAATTAATTACCTCGATAAATGTGGGGAAGTTAGTGCAATAAAATATGATCCAATCCTCTATTTACTCAAATTAAGTCTTCCAAAATAAATCTTTTAATAACAATAATAATAAGTATCGGATTATTTGTTTAGCTTATCTTTTTTATTATTAAACCTATACAGCATTTGAGGGCCATATATGACCGGGCGTCCAAATTTATTTATTTATATTGTATAAAAGTAATTTTATCTTTTTTTCTATCATACGGAATCACGTAATTTTTTTGATGTTAGAAAGACAAAAAATAATTCTTTCCAGTTTGACTCAAATAACTGGATGCTATTAATAAAATCCTAAGAATAGAAAAAAATGAATATTTCATATTTCGCGTCGCTATTGTAATAATCGGTTTAACTTTAAAAATTATTTATTATTTGAACAAAATAAAAGTGAAGTTACGATTTTTTTACAAATTCCATAAAGAAAACGAATGTGTTTTCGAAATATCGAGTTATCTGAATTTTTCTACGATTAGAGTAAAAAATTAAGTTAAAAATGTTGTTAGCGTTTTTGACAATTTTTTTCACTTTGATAATAAAAATTTATTATTGAGAAAAAAAAAAGTTTATTTCAAAAGCATACACTGGAAAGATTTTATTTAGTTTTTGAAACAGTTTTTGTTTTTACTGAAAATTAAAAATAAGATGTATATAGGGCATTTGAAATACACGGAAAACATTTCAAACTGAAAAAAGTGATTAGTGAAGTACCGAATGTTTATTTTATTATTTATTTTTCTCACTTTCATACTAATACGTTTATTTTTTCTTATTTTATTTATATTTATAAATTTCCGCTTATTATATTATGATGTTTGATTTTTATTTAACCTTATCTATTTACCTATACTGTAAATGTGTTTTTATAAGTGTTTCTCAGAAACTACAGGGTTTTCCAATAAGAGGTCTTATTTTGATATTCAATCGTAAAAGAACAATGGTTTCATTGCTTGTGCGGCACGTAGCGCCGTCTTGTTGAAAATATACGTTGTCCAAATCAATACCATCCAATTCCGGCCGTAAAAAATCATTAATCATCTCTCGATAGCGCAATCCATTCACCATGTTGCTCCAGCCTCATTTTCAAAGAAGTAAGGTCCAATGACTCCACCGGACTATAAACCGCACCAAACAGTCACACGTTGAGGATAAAGAGGCTTTTCAACCATAACTCTTGGGTTTTCCGATCAGACGAAGCCACCGAGGTGGAAATGGGCCTCATCACTCAAGACGATTTGCATTTGATTCACTCAAGTGAATTTTAATAATTTCAATGCACTGTTGAAGCGTGTATCGTTCCATTTTTATTAATGGCCAAGTTTCTACTTGTCAAATGTCAAAAAATGACAGCTTCAAAAGTAACATCTACCGAAATAGCGGGCTATTCAAAATAACACCTCTTATTGGAAAACTCTATATTTAATAGGCAATTAATTTATATCTTTTTTAAATTTCACTATCGATTTTTTTATTTTTTACATTTCATCATTTTTACATTTCCTTTCTGTTAAAATGTGTATGTGTATGTTTTCCCAAAAAAATCCCTTCGATATCTTTTGAACGACGAGTGGTTAAACTGATAATCGGAATAGTCGAATAGTAAACTTAGGAAATCACACCACTTCGCTACTTTAGAGATGTTTCGGGAATTAAATGTAGCATCTATCACAGAATTGAATAAAAGTTACGCCATATATCAAATTTATATACTCCTTAGATATCATAAGCGATAGATTCAAAACAAAAGGCTTAGTAACCGTCCCTCGGCTAAAAAGACCACGGCTCACCACCACTATTTGAACTTAGGTGTGAAATGGTACAATATATTATTGTCGAACAACAAAATTGATGTAACCGAATCTTTGAAATATGAACAATTCTAGAAGCAAATGAACTCAATGAAATTGGATAATGATTTATTGTATCCTTAATGTAAGTTTACTTAATCTATACTATCTAGCATTTCAAAAAACTTTGGCTATTGTTATTATATTTCTAAAACTAACCATCTAAAATTGTGTATATTGCATTACGTTTCTAGTTATTTAATAGGTCTTTGAATATTGTTTACGAGTATTTTAAGAACAAATTTCTTTTTGTATGTACATACTACTCCCACAAACACGAACTACTGGGGCTTACGTTACGGAGTAGAAGAATAATTAGGAGAAAAAATAGTATTCGTAATCTGTCACACAAGTACATTTTGCTCTGAATCTGGATTTTTAAAAGAAATTTGTGTACACCTAATGTCCAGCCTTCTATTTTGGGTTTAGGGTCAAGATACTTACCACTCTTTCTGTTAGGTCGTATTTCCATCTGACTTGTAGGTACTAAACCAGTTTATGATTTTGACCAATACACCCTGTGTTTTTGCAATATAAGGAATTATAATAATGAGGAGTAAGGGTAAAATTAACCCCGTTTTCGGTCCGCCGGACACATTGTCGCATCCTCGCCGGGTTAAGCGGAGTGGATTTTGAGATAATAGTTTTAGCCAGGGCAGAATTATTGGTTTTTAATTGAATGGTGGTTTCATTGAGTGGATTAAGTTATGGTGTTTGTTGCCGAAGCGTTATAAGGGTAGGAAGTAGGAAGGTTTCAGATATCAGACTAAAGGGGTGATTTATCGGGGGATGAAATACAAAGTTCAAATCCAACGGATTCGGTACTATCCACTTTCCCGTATCCAGTGAATTCGCTTCTATTTCACACAAATAACGATAAATTTGAAATTTATGTTCGCATGTTACATTGATAAATTGTGTATAAGCGTAAGTTCTAAGTTATATAAGTATCTTATATAAAAGGTACCTAAATATATTTTATATTACATAATATTTTTTTATCTAAACGTTAAGAACTCATGTTGTCATTATATATCACATTAAAGCCATTAATAATAAAATTTTTAATTTTTAAATAATCGCCAATGAATTATGTTTTAAAAACCTTGAATGTACAAATAAAACGGTAACATTGTGTTTCATGATCTTAATAAAATATAAAATAATGTTTTTTGTCTTTGTTTAATTATCGGTTAATATTATATTATCGGTTATTGTATTGCTTGAAATTTAAGAAATCAATAATATCGTCCCTCGCAGTGGCGTACAGTTCATAATGGCTGAGTAGCTGTGCGTACCCTAAACAATCAAATCATACAATTTATCAAACAAGATACCTAATAGATTGTTGCTGAAGCAAACTTCCAATCAAAGTGTATTTTTCTGTGAATTTAGTAAACTACGCACGCTTATTTATTTACTTATCAAAAATAATCAGTGGAAAATGAAAATAGAACGACGTTTTTCAAATATTCGTTGGCATTTCATACATGAACTTGGAATATACACCGTACCAATTATCAAGTATTGCTCTGATTACAGACCGATGTTCAGAGTAAATATTTTTTGCGTTATCTTATACCGTGTTTGTAAATGACTTTAGTTATGGTGAACACGTCAGTACATTATCTTCTTCAACACCCTCTCCACACATTCTTCAAACACTTCCCAAAAATGGCAGATGGTCGTAGAACAGAATATAAAAACCAACGATGTACAGATTTCAATGTAAATTAAAAATATATTTCTCTACCTACATCTTCTCCAATGTCCTTTTAACAACTTCTTTCAAGCTCACAACTTTTCCCAAATAAGATTTGTTCGTGGAACAAAATTTCAAAAACAACCAAAACATAGATTTTTTTCAATATTGTTTTTCAAAAGTTATCAAAAACGTTTTACTACCAAAAGTCATTTGATTAAGTCTCCATTTGTTATTTGTTAATTTGAACTAGTAATCAAAAGTTATATGGATCATTATGCAAAGAATAATTGGCCAAATATATCAATATACCTGTTAAAGATATTTACCGTCACGCACTTGTTTTGCCATTTAAGATGGTTCCTAGCTTTGAGATAACAAACACCATTTTAAATATTATTCAGTGTAACACCCACACAAATATAAAACTGAACTATAACAACGATGTTCACCAATATAATACACGACAACACAACAAACTACATATATCAAAAATACACTCAACAAAGTTCGGACTGAAATCATTAGAATATATTGCCTACACTAACAATAACAAATTGCCTGAAGAATTAAGACAGGTATACGCCTCTAACAAATCTCGAAACGATATACTGAAATCCTATTTTTTCAAATGTTATTTGGAAAACGAGTCATAAGTAGGTACAAACTCTGTTCTGATAGCCGTCCTAATTATCTCCAAATACCAAACTTTGTACATCCAGAGATGTATGGGCTTTTTTAATCTTTTCATGTATTTCGAATGTAAAACATCTTGTTTTAGGTCTGTTTATTTTTGAGCCCGTACTTTTTAATGTATTTTCCTGATTTTGTTTTAATGCATTTCTATAGTCCATCATTGAGGATACTTTTTTAACTTTTTGACACCAACAGTACATAAATCAAATGAGTGATTATAATAATTCATAAAGTCTTATAAGACAATTTTTTTTGTGACATATCTATAAAGTGATTCTTCATATGTTGTGTCTGTATGTTGCTTCTGTAAAATGTTTTGTAAATGTTTTCTTCATACATTGTGTCTGCACATTGGGTTGGGTTGGGTCTAATTTATCTGTACAAAACTCTTTTTTTATTTTTTTACTCTTCTATTTCAAAACTACCAATTGGCGATCCCTAAATGAGTTTGATAACTCATGGGAGTGCAACATTGTTTGTTGTATGTTTAAAAAAAAAAAAATACTGCATTTTAAAATGCATCATAAAGGATAGCCAACTAAAGATCATTATTTTATTCGTTAATCTAAATAATAATTCCAATTTAAAAATGCAGCCGGCTACACAAAAGCGAGTAATAGTGTCAAACGCAGATACCTCATCTACATCTTCATCTACCATGTACCATTTCTTCCTTCCCTTCCTCTCTATTAACGTCTACGCCCTATGGGAGTTTTACAGGATGCTTTTTTTCATACCGATCCCCTTGTAGATACTAAATGTGGACAACATATGAAAAATCTTTGCTTTACACGTTCATTATTTTCACACTTACAATTTCATACGGATAGTTGCCGTTAGAGAAGAAATAACATTTTGCAACGAGGCTAATTCTCTAAAAAATGGAAACACCTTTAACATAACCATCTGTTATTTTTTTAATGATAAACTAATGTTTATAAGACAAGGTTTTTTATGTATAACACAAATTATTATTTAAATATTGAAGACAATATTAGTGATTTCTAAACGAAAATCTGAAACAGAAAAATCAGAAAAGGAAACGGTCACATCTGGGACTCGAACCCAGGACCCCTGTCTTTCCGGGACAGTGCTCTACCAACTGCGCTAATGGGACCCTATTCTCCTCGGTCACTTTTAACTGTATCATACTTCGAATAAGAACTACTAACATTGTCTTCAGTTCTTATTCGAAGTATGATACAGTTAAAAGTGACCGAGGAGAATAGGGTCCCATTAGCGCAGTTGGTAGAGCACTGTCCCGGAAAGACAGGGGTCCTGGGTTCGAGTCCCAGATGTGACCGTTTCCTTTTCTGATTTTTCTGTTTCAGATTTTCGTTTAGAAATCACTAATATTGTCTTCAATATTTAAATATTACAATTTGAGGTTTTACTCAATAAAGTTATTCCGAAAAATAAATTATTATTTATTTATTTATTTTATTTATTGGTAAAGGTAAGAGATAAACAGCTTATACATAAAATATAAATATAAATACAGTCAAGCCAAAAAAGTTTCCTATATTAAAATTGATAGGAGATGGAGTTTTATTGCATAAAAAAAATATATATATATATTTTAGGTGAGGAGGGGAGGAATAGGAATTTAGGATGAGGATAGGAGATGCTCTGGACTTAATTTGTTTAATATATTATAAGCAATAATTGTTGATTGAAGTACTAGTACTCAGCCGACGTAGCTCAGTGGTCCCGAGCACCTGATCGGATATCAGAAGGTGCGGGTTCAATTCTCGTCGGCGGCATTCATTTTTACCCGGGAGATATTTTCAATTTGCATTGATATTTCAGGCGACGAATTATTGCTTATAATAATTTGATAACCATCTGTCATTTACCTTTGGTTACATCTATCATTTACTTTTGCCATTTCCTTTAACAAATCATTAAGAAGTATACATGAAATTCACAATACAGAACAATAACACACGTTTACAAGTAGAAATAAACATATATTGCAGTCTTCTTATCAATATTCAAAATACAAAATTAAATAAATATGCGACAGTTTCACATAATTTGTCAATCACTTTTATCTGCTGTGTCAACTGAATTTATTAAAATTATCCAAATGTAGAATAGTTATTGACTTATTGAATTCAACTTATTGTGACAACTTGGAATCGTTGTATACTCGGAAATCATTGTTCGCCTTATATAAAATGTAAGTATTGGTTATTAAGGATATTTTTGACATATTTAACGTATTAATCACTTAAATATAAACAGGTCTTAGTAGAATTTACATTTGAGCGCAGAACAACAAATCTAATTAAACACATAGCCTATCTCTGCTTCGATTTTTTTCAGTGATTTATTGTACTATTCCCAATCTACTATTTTTTTCCATCTTGCATAGTGGATTATTTGTTTTTTTTTATGTTATGCTCATTTAGACGTTTGCTCAACAGACCAAAAATATATCAAATAATGTCCGCCATCTTAAACATTACGAAAATCGGTATCAAAATTAAATGTCATTTTTTGCATCCTTAATCCAAACAAAGATATTAAATTATGTCCCCTACCTTAAACTGTATGGTGATCGGTACCAAAAGAACAAATATTTTTTTCCATATCGAATCCAGACAAAGATATCAAATAATGTTCGCCATCTTAAACAGTATGGTACAAATAGAAAGTGTTATTTTTTCTATCCCGAATCCAGACGAAAATATCAAATAATGTCCGCCATCTTAAACTGTGTGAAAATCGGTACCAAATGAAAAGGGAATTTTTTCCGTCCCCAACCTTTAATATGAAAAGATGGCGGATGGAAAGAAGAAGAAAAAAAAAGACAACGTATGGATACTGGACGGAAAAAATACATCGTGTAAAACGCCCATTATCTACCATCAACGTGTAGGTAATCTCCACATAGGTACAACTTACCCTCTTGTGTTTGCCTGTCTCCCTCAGTCTGTGTCTCTCAGTTACTGCTTGACTGGGCATAATCTTAATTATTGTTAGCAACAGTCGGAGATACTTCCAGTATTGCCTTTGCACGTTAACACCAATTCATAGGATGTGTAATTTGTCTAAACTTTGATTGTTTTAAATTTGTAGCTCACAACCGAACCGTATTTTTTTGTAATGACCGTTTCTTATAGTGAAATGGATCGAATATTTTTTAATTTATACAAAAATCATTTTTGGAACAGATTACCAATTTTATTGGCCTGTCTAGGGCCTAGGAGACAAAAGGTCCTACGTGAACCGGAAATCCCAGTTTTTTTTTAAATTGTCCTTAACTAACTTTTGGAGATTATCAGTGCCCAAACCTTTTTAAATAAAGTATGTAATTCTAAGCAGTAATAAAAAATCTTTCTTTTCGTATTTAAAAGCAGACACTTACTTACCAAAATTATTTATCAAATATTTTGGTATCAACATGGTTTTCATTTAGCCACAAAATAATTGAAAACATCTTTAAATTATTCACAATACAATAAATGCATTCATTATTCCTTCTGAAAACTTACAACAAATTTTAGTAACTACTTGAAATTATTTGTAGGTACATGAAAATGCTAACAAAAATTTTCCGCAAGAAAAAAATTAGTTATATAATTAATATTGCTAATTCAATAAAAAGCTGTTAAAATTATTTTTAATCCGGTTAAAAACGGGATTTCAGGCCCTTAATGAACGAATTGATAGGTTTCTTTTAATAAAATAAAAATGTATTTCATTAAAAAAATCATAATATTTTTGCATTTCGTCATTATATATTCGTTATTAGTGTTCCGATAAACTAGGATTTTTCTAAAAGTTTATCAGGAAATGGCCTGCAAATCCCGTTTTTAACCGGACTACGAATAATTTGAAGAGATATTGAATAAATTAGCAATACTTATGTTTCTCGTGTAACGTGTTGAATGATTCGTCACTCCCTCTTTTAAAAAACTGTACTTTTGGAAGAAAAATTGATAAATATTTTTAGTATAATAAAAAGAAAACTGTTTAAAAAATACACACTTTTAAAAGTTGCCGGTTGAATCCTCGCTTCCTCACGCTGATACGACGTCTAAGGGTAGTAAAGGGAGGTTGGGGTAAAATGGCACCCCTAGAGTAGCATCCGCGATAGGGTGGCTACCTGGGAAAGAATAACGAAATAAATTGTGTGCTTTTTAAAAATCAGGCTTATAAATTGGACGCGATGCTCCGTGTCCTCTTTCGGGCGAGTTCCGTTCTGTCCCTCCCTCCCCTCACCCTACCTTCTGCGAGGAAGCAGTCAAAAGTTACCTTATTAGAAAACAATTTGTTTTGGCGTGTTGTTTTAGTGTCATGACTATAAGGCGGAAAATTTTTGTGATAAATGCAGTGAAAATTCTCGAATCTTTAATTTGATCATGAGCTATGAGCTTTGAGCTTTATATCAATGTTTTGTTATGTGAGAATTTTTGTTAATAACTCTACGTGGGAGGCATATATAGATTTTAAAACTTATCCTAAGTTTGCCTTTTTGCAAGCTTTTATTTCTACATAATCTTTTGAAAATTCCTTATTTTTTGTTTTTGTTCTTACTGAGGGCTGAAACTTCATCCCCAGGGACTGAAGCAAACCGCGCTAACAACTAAGCCGAATCCCAATTGGGTAGGACAGACATTTATTTCGTATATTAATTGCTGTAATGTCATCTAATTTCAGAGAAATGGGTACATGTCCGCTTGTGTATTCATGATTGCCACAAAAAGTTGAGAGAATCGATTTTTTATTTATGTTAACCTCACACAGGAGGCCCTGAGAAAAATAATTTCCTTCAGGACATGTCACCTTCTGGGAAGCTGTTTTCTAGGGTATTTTTTAAGGAAAGGGAGTAGAGGAATTGAAATCTCTGAAGGAAAATCCTGGGATCAGTGTTTCCGGGAGTGACGGATATATGAATATATCCCTCCCACTGCGGCGCAAGGAGCTATGGGTCGAGAGACCATTTGGAGAGGTCAAAGGGTCTCCTCAAACTAGCCTCTCCCCATTTGACACACCATGCAACTGGTGGGCAGGCACATCCTGAATCCAGGCACCACTTGGGATGACCTATGGCAGAGGTGTTGGTAATCCCATAAATGGTTCCTGGGGCGGCGGTTGTCATCGAAAACAAACCTATGTGCTGAGTTTCAGCTCGATCGGGAAGTAGGTAAATTTCCGTTTACAAGATTAAACTCCATTCATTAATTCCATCAATCAATAAAAAATATCGAAATTAAAATAGCTGCTTTTCAAAAATCATATCAAGCAGAAAATGCGGTGAAGCCATTTATTTAAAAATACGCTATATTAAGTACCAAATCGGTGTGTAATCAGCACAAATTCAAACTGCCAATAATGTAAAAAAAAATGCTTTGAAACCTTTTACCCATTTAAATTGTTAGTTATTTACCTAGTTAGCTAATTGCGGTTGGTATTATCAATTAATGGTACCACTCTTTAAGTATTCACGTAAGTATGTGAGTTTTGTGGCTTCCTTCAAGTTTTATTTACCCAGATAAATATAATAAAGTAGTAAATAAGTTTAATGAAGATTTTTAAAAAATTGCATGATTTTATGATTTTAGATCGCACCTCACGTTTCAATCCGCCCATCCCCGTAGGTCTTAATGCCGACAAGACAAATAATAAAGAATAAAAAGCGACAAATACACAACACAACACATACACAGCAGCTACACGGGGACAGAAGCAAGAGCAGCTGAAAACTGAAAGACGGACTGAAAAATAATTTAAACAAGTACGGGATTAGTCCAGGATTTGAAATTGCCTTTTTTTAAGGATTCGGGGGCATTAACATCTTGCTAGGGGTGGGTACTGGGCAGGGGGAGTTGTGTCAAACAGGTGTAAAATCTTAAATCAGGGGGAGTTTAGGTGGTGTTAAGTTTATTCATCGAAAATAAACTTGTTTGTTAAAAGCTCTTATGTTGTCACATTATATGTAAAAAAATCACAGCTTATTAGAATCGTAGGATATGTTGAACTGAAAGTATTTGTAAATTATTTGCCTCAGGATCATTGGCTTTCAAAAACATGTTTTTTTTTTAAGAAATTCAAACATTCCTGGGATATGAATAACCTGACAATATAAGAAAATCTCCCACTACTGTGTGTTAGAGGACTTAGCCAGCCGAGAAATTGAACACACTACGTCTGGGTGGGACCCAAACACGATGCCAACTCATCCACTGACCGGAAAAGGTGTCGTCATTTTTTTCTTAATAAAGTACCTTATTATACATTTTTTTGACAAATTAGAGATTCGTCAGAAATTTACCTTTCGAATGAACATCGTTATTAAACTTAAGAAAGTAACGAAATCAAAATAGAATTATTGTAAACATATATTAATTTTGTTATCCATTTTACGACTTGTCTGAATTGATCCGTCAATCAGTTCCAATTTACATAATCAAAAAAAAATTGAAAGTGAATAATTTTACACTAGGAACATATCACATCACGCATATAATCACAGACATCCGAAATAAGTGTAATAACAAATTAAAATGAATACTTAATTTATTACAAATAAATATAATAATAATTTTTGTTGTTTGTTTTTGGGGTATATATAATAATAATTGTCATTATTTATTTTATTCCGGAACATGGGTAGTTTGGTGCAAATCCCACACATCCCTTTGGTATATACACACATGTTCGATAGCGGAAAGATGATAAAAATGTTTTTATGAAACTAAAAATACGGTAAGGTTCTGCAGCATTATTCGAGATTGATGAGGCCAAAAATTTTCTCCAGTGTTCAATTATGTAATCTTTACTCTGGCATTGATAGAACGGACTCTGGCTAGATTCTATAATGAGGACATTTCCAGAGTTGTGTCTCTTAATCCTGCCACCTGGGTTCTAATGAAATATTTGTAAACTGTTAACTGATTTTAGAATGACTTTACCCTTGTCAAGATAAAAATTGAACCATTGTTTTACACGGAGAAATACGATCCGGTTAAAAACGTGATACCATGCCAATTTCCTTATAAAATATTAGTCATTCAGAATATATCGAGAACACGTGTTCTTTTCCTAATAAATATCATGAAAGAATGCGACATTATCAGTATGTCAATATCAATCAGTATTTGTATGAATACGTGTTGCGCCGTCCTCATAAAAAAATTTACTGATACTGATTGGAACTCTGTCAATTCATTCATTAAAGGCCTGCAGTCCCGTTTTTAACAGGAAACTGAATAATTACCACTTTATCATTAGCCAATGAAACTATAGCATCCCATCCCTTCATGTTGCGAGGCGAAGAAGGGAGGATATTGGAATATGAACGTTAGTTATTCTTATATGTATAATTTATAACAAATAACAATAATTATCTTTACTCTAAAAAATATGCAACTTTAAATAAAAGTTTATGTTATATTTGAACATGGTATATTTGTTTAAAAATTTCGTAATTAAATAAAATTAACAATAAAAAATAATAATATGTAAAGAGAAGGTAGTATGTAACAAATACAAATTTATACTTATAATTTGAGGTTTCTCATAACCTACTTCACTAATCTAGTGTGTGCTTATATTATTATTAACCAATAAAAATGATAAAAGTTTTGCTCTCATGTATTCCGGAATTTTTATCTGATTTTACTATAAGATTTTATTTGAATATTTTTTAAATAATATTCACAATAATTTTCTTCATAGTTAAATTACTCAAATCATCCCTTTCTCATGCCTCCCCAGTCTTCTCCCTTAACTACCCCCTGCGGAGTTTAGCGATTGCAAAATAATGCAATTAAAACAAACAATCTTAGAAAACTGAGTGCTCTAGCTGAATACAATAACTTTGTAGTTATAACCTTATGACTGTCTTATTTTTATGTCAAATATTCTATAATATAGTTCAGAAATGCATATTGCATAACTAATACAACATTTATATAATAAAAACATTTTCTCAATTATTAAATTTATAGTACACATTCTTCTTAATCGATCTTGACAATTTGGACGACCTCGGTAGCAGAGCGGCAAACTAACCTATAAATAATAGATCACGGGTTCAACAGAAGCCTTTTTAAAATTGTAAATTCTCTATAATAATTCCCACTACTCCCAACCGTCTGAAGCGAGAGAGACTATAACATCTTCAATTGGGGTATGTTGTGAGGCTGAAGGTAGTGGGGAGATGGGGAAAAGATGGGTAAGAGGAAGGTGAATAAGTACCTGACTTTCATTTCAAGCAACGATACAATTTTAAATGGCGGTCTTTCAACAGAGTGATGCTGATAGTATCTTCCACTCTGAAACGTGCCGCAAATATAGTTTTACATTAGTTTTAATGAGTTAATTTTCGAAATAACACAAATTATTTAAATAAAAATTTCTCACGCACGTCAGAATTTGAACCCTCGACCGATTTGTTTAATTTTTTTTTCTTCGTCTGGTGACCTCTCAATCATTGGATTTGCACTCATACCAGTCGCATAGGTTTCGAATCTGCGAAAGAGTTATCTGTGTGATAATTTTGATTTTTTTGCTCCTTGTAATGTGACTAAGAATTTTCAAGTTTATCATAAAACACGTATTATTTTCAGATCGTTCCGGAATCGAAGATAATTTCAATTGTCATGGAGAGAGGTCAACTTTCAGATGTATACATTTTTCATGTACATTATTTATTTCATATTAGTATACTACAGGGTTTTCCAATAAGATGTGTTATTTTGAATAGTCCGCTATTTCGGTAGATGTTACTTCTAAAGCTGTCATTTTTTGACATTTGACAAGTAAAAACTACGCCATTAATAAAAATGGAACGATACACGCTTTGAAAAGCTGCAACAACGCATTGAAATTATTAAAATTCACTTGAGTGAATCAAATGCAAATCATCTTAAGTGATGAGGCCCATCTCCACCTCAGTGGCTTCGTCAACAAGCAAAATTGTCGCATCTGGGGCTCGGAAAACCCAAGAATTATTGTTGAAAAGCATCTTTATTCTCAACATGTGACTGTTTGGTGCGGTTTATGGTCCGGCGGAGTCATTGGACCTTACTTTTTCGAAAATGAGGCTGGAGCAACAGTTACGGTAAATGGATTACGCCATCGAGAGATGATTAATGATTATTTATGGCAGGAATTAGATGGTATTGATCTGGACAACGTTTACTTTCAACAAGACGGCGCTACGTGCCATACAAGCAACGAAACCATTGATCTTTTACGATTGAATATCAAAATAACACCTCTTATTGGAAAATCCTGTATAATAAAAGTTTTTTATATTTCCTCCTCACAGTAAGAGAGTTAAGACGGACTGTAAGTTGTAGTATTGGTGTTAAACTGATAATCCATGGGTTCATAGATGGCGCTAATTTAAATAATTTTGGAAAAAACACTTTTTGAAAGTTATGCTTTAAAGTATTCAGATGAATTATTTGTTTGTTTTATATCCTATAAAATAGTAAAAACTAAAATAATTGCAGAGCAATAAACATTATTGAATTTGTATTACATAAAATTTAAAAAAAAAATTGTAATTCTAAAAAATAGACACAATCCCAATATTCATTTTTATGTTGTTTTTGAACTTGTAGGATAATATATTGTTTCTTTAATTTTCTTACGAAATATTTAGTGACAAGATCTCAATAGTCAAACACCTCACAACTTGATACCAGATACATTATTGGAGAACTTTTAAGTATTTATGTTTATTATATTAAGTATGTATTCATATTTAGCCGTCCTACCCAAATGTGTGGATTATTTAATAAGATATAGTGTGCTGAAGTAGACATTTTCGTCGATAATTTATATGAATGTTTTTCTATTGCTAAAACATACGTTGCGCTGATTATATTAAGTATTACTTGCATGTCTTTTTGTTTCTCTTGTGTCTCTTACTTTTTGTACTATTTTTAATTTGAATGAACTTTTACATATTTTTGTTATTTGTTTTTGGGGCGTTATGCCGTGTTGCGCTAACTCCTTCTTTAGCCAACGTTTCGGACAGCATTGCAGTGTCCATCATCAGGGCAGATGTGTTATATATAACTTTTATATAATTTAGTATTTTTATTTGTTTTATATTTTAATCTTTATTCAAATGTATGAAAATTAATTCATCCTATGTCTGAGTAGATTTTTGTAATTGTTGAACCTATTTTTCATTTATTTGCGTTATAAACAGTCATCATACATTCATATTTTTCAATCATGTTGTAGCAACTTTTCATTAACTTTTGAAGGTTATCCTATTATATGTAGAAGACCGTTGTCTTTACATTTTCTGTGGCTTATTCCATAAGATATTTAGTTTAGATTTGTTGGTATTACCTCCCTTTTCAACGATATATTGAATTGATGGATAATTGAATATTAGTTTTACAAAAGGTCAATAGGTATCCCATATAAATAATAATCGGATATATTTATCCGAGACACTATCTAGGTTGCAAACCAATTTTTTTTAGAAATTTGTGATCATTCAAAAAGATGGCTGCCAAAATACAGGAAAAAATAGTTGTAAAATAATATTAGTAATTCTGAATTCGTAATATGAGATACAATAATTAAGTCCCAATAGTCAAGTGAATAAAGAAATTGTCCCGGTAAGACAGAGAGCGTTATTTTTTTTGTATTCTCTGTCTTGTTCTGTTTCATATTTCGTTAATATTTGTTAGTATTATTTTCTTCTTTAATGGTAATAATATTATTTGTGTAAGGAACTGGGCTAATAAACTTTAACTTATTGACGCGATAACTGAAACTGGCTAGTTTTTTTCGCGAAATAAGCATTGATAATACGTAAGCATGTATTGCATTATTTGAAAACAATAGCAATCAAATACCAACTTGAAAACATCTCTCAGTCGTCTTATCTTGGGAAATTTGCAGTATTTGTTGGCAGTCGAATGCAGTTAAATCTACATGGTACGTACAATAAGTATGTAGATAGTTGTCTTGAACTTTTCCCAGAATTGAAACGCTTCCCGATAGAGGATGGAATAAGACAAAAGCGATCCGGGGCTTCTTGCTTTTAATTAAAATTTTCATATCTTGTCTGCAGAATGGAATGCATAAGATTAGCGTTTGAACATTGAAGAAGAATATAATGGCTGTGGGAACATTTAAACCAAGTACTATTATAATACTGACTAAAAAGGTATTCCATATAAATAAAAATCGGACATGTTTTCCGAGACACTATCTAGGTTACAAACCAATTTCATTAGAAACTTTGCTTTCGTTAAAATGTTAGATGCCAAAAATTTTAAATCAGAAATATGACGTTTAAAAATAAGTCCCAATGGTCAAGTTGGTTAAGAAGCTTGTCCCGGTAAAACGAAAGATCCTGTGTTCGATTCCTAGTTGTGACCGTTATCTTTTGATTTTTCTGTGTCTTGTTCTGTTTCATGTTTGGTTTGGATTTATTAGTATTATCTTCTTCTTCAATGATTAAAAAGTTATTCGCAAATCGCCGCTGATATCAATGTCGTCTGTAATCGGGTAATTTCCAATTTGGGAGGCACCGCCACGACTAACGTTGTTTGGATAACCAACACCTCTGCCATTGGTCACTCCCCCATGATTCGCTACGTTTGGTGACTTAGCAGGGGTAACCATCTCTTGACTAATCGCCTTGTACCGCAGTGGGAGGGATGAATTTAAACTTCGGTCCTGGACACACTTACCCCTAGATTCCTGCCCGCCACCCATACTCTTTTCCTTCCCAGATCCTCCTCTAATAATAATAAAAATAAATATTTATGTAGCGCAGTTTTGTGTTATTTTACTTCAAGTGCGCCTCTCTTCCCTGTTCTTAAAACAAAACCCTTCAAACATCATTCCTAAAGATGGAAAATTATTATTTTCCTCAGGGCCCCCTGCAAGGAGCTATCGTTTATCCGGTGACCGGGTATATCTTCAAAATGACAGTTCAACACATCTACAAAAAGTGATATAAAGTCATGGAAAGTGATGAAACAAACACAAGGTTAAATAGGTAACATTGGTAACTATTTATGATGAAATCATCTCATCCTTGATCATTTTGATGAAATATCATGGAACCATTGCATTATACATCACATTTTAAGTACCTACCTGCAAAATAGTGCGCTGATATTGTTTTAGAATTTTAAATAAATAATAATATGTACCCTAGCACGCTGCCTAGGGTATATGGCAAAATTAAAATACAGATCGCAGCCTTTACCGCCATCTACCGCCGTTTGTCAGAAACAATTCTCTTCGCCTGCGCTTCAGAAAAACATTATGTTCTTTTATTTGTTTCATTATATTATTGAATATCATTTTGAAGGTTTAATTAAATACAATATCACGACATTAATGTCCCTCTGTCTTGATAAAAACATACTGTTTTATTTTAAAATCAATCAAACAGCGATACACAACCTGTTAAAAAACAAGTCCTCAGGTAAGTAATCAATTCAATAATTATAAAATGTTTAATAGATGGCTTCGATATTTAAAAAATAATAGGATTCCACGTTTTTCGCTAGTTCGACTTCACAATGAATAATTTCATGGCACATTAAAGGTATTCGTAGCTGGCAAAAAAATCTAGAGAATATCATTCAATTTATGTAATAAAAGCAATAAATCTAATAATAATAATAAGTAAAATCATTCAAAAATATATCTCGGGAATGTTCTATTGACATTTTGTTTCCACTTGATAAAAAAATTATCTGCTATGTAGATACTTACAATATCTGGTTATGAATGTAAGTGAAATTCTGATATAGCTGCATGCTACCGCGGATTCAGTTCAGTTCAGTTGAAACGTAGAAAATACCACTTCTATTTTTTAAACTTTATACCGACCTAATTAATTACTAAGTTATCGTTTTATTTTCAATTATAATGTCACATCACAGAGTATCAGGTTCAATTGAACAAATGTGATTTTATATTTTCATACAAAAAACATAATATTGGTAGGTAGCATAAGAAATTTTATGAATAATTTTATTGTGTTCTTCGCACTACCTACCTCACCAGGTGTAACATGTTCTGAGTTAGGTGGCATGAATGAACAATAACATTATTTCGTTGCAATTTTATTGACAGATTAAATTTTGATAAATATTTGAAGGAGAAGAATTAAAAAAGTATATGTAGTGTGTAAAAGGAGAAGAAAAATAGTAAATTTTAAGTTAAAATACAGGACAGTACTATTAGCAATGCGTAAGGGTACGTATACATTTGCGAATCGAAACGCGAACCATACCACGAATAACGGGAAAGGAACGAAGCCACTGCAAGAGGCGTTTCGCGCCATTTGCGGTTGATTCAATTCTTTCCTATAAGTTGAGGTTCAGTTCGGCAGTTTGGCTCGCAGATGTATACGTAACATAAAGAATAACAATTTCCACGAGTTCATTATTCTTGTGATCTTTTCTTATTAGCCATTTAGTGATGTTTTTGTAGAAGAAAAAAAAATTTTTTCGAAGGACGTAAATACTTTGGGATGTGATATTATTTTATTTATGAAACAAACAGTCGTACATTTAAGCATAAACACTAATTAATCATATTTTCTAGACCAATTTAGACATTAAATTTAGTTATTGATTTAGTATTTGTACCTACAGAATGCATTTATAAATGACAAAGAAATACAAAAATAAATAAACATTGTAAGGAATTACAAAATATTATAAAACAATTAAAGACAATTTAATATGTTTTCAAGTAACAGTTGAAAATGTGTACATCTCTAGAGGCATTGTGAGTTTTACAGATACGTCCTATTAAAGAGTTTTGCGCATATTTGGCTTTACAGTGTGGTGTTCTGAATAAGGCTTCGATCTGGTGTTGTGTTCAGGGCAACGAAATAAAATCTTGATGATTGTATATCGTTGCCCTGATACATACGCTGATACAACGGATATGATGAATCAAAAAGATTGTTCACGATTCTGTATAAGAATAGGGCATATGATAGGTGTTAAATACATTTGTATTGGATATTTGCAATACGATCAATGTATGTTTGATATTGAGGATTCCAAATGACTGAGGAAAACTCAAGTTGTGACCTTACATATCACATATATAGCAAAATTAGTTTGTGTGCTACAGTAAAAGTCTTTGCAATGCTTGTAATAAAGCGCAATTGTTTATAAGCTTTTTCTAAAACATTTTCAAAATGGTCCTTAATTAACATTTTAGAATCTAGCAGTACCTACTCCGTTTCAACTTGTTATAGGGGTACATGGTTTAATTTGTAAGTATAATTATATATTAACTATAAAAAAACACACTAGATAGTTATAATAATATCCTTCACGAAGATTGAGATAAGCTAAACCTGGTTGGATATCATTTGTTAATTCAATTAAAAAGTGTATTACAAGTTACAAAGTGTGTTTTTTCTTTAATACATATTAGTTATTGCTATGGTCTATCATTATGTATTTAAAGTGTATACTTTACATTCTCTATCTAAATCTCAAAAAACGAGGTACAAAGTACACAGTACATAAACACATACAAATAAATCCAGTTTCCACGTAAAGTAGGTACCGATTTTATGGCAATTTTTACAACCAATTTATACCTTGGTGGTTTAGTGGTTATTTTATGGGTGGCGTATTACGTGTTCCAAGTTTCCCCGCAACTCGGCAAATATTATTAAGGGCGCTAAATATTGTCGCTTCCGTTTTAACGTATCGGAATCTGGCAACGGGGAGGGAAAAACACATTTATTTTTTTATTTTTTCACGTGACCGCAATAAGGCATTATAATGATTTTTTTATCAATTTTGGTGGAAATTGGAAAACGTGTTTTAATTTTCTTACAAAATATAATATACATTTCACAAGGTGCCCGTTGGTAAAGTGCATTAACTATAGGAGTTGATTTCACAAGATGTCCGGTGGTAAAGTGCATTAACTATAGGAGGTAATTAATTACACAAGGTGTCGGGTGGTAAGGTGCATTAACTACGAGAGTTAAATCTTTACGATAGTAGGTACAGATTAAAATGTTTTTTCAAAATTCAATCGTTTGATAGTTTTCAGGTTAAAATTTGCCAATTTTTTGAAAAATATTTGTGTTTGGGTGAAAACGGTGGAATTTCGAAAAAAAGTCGTAAACCTTTTTTACTTCTACCATCACGTAGAATCATCTCCCAAAGATGTGCACTATACTGACAACCTCTGTGTTAGGTTGATGCATAAGTTCCTAGCATTTTCAAAATTTCAGTTGTGTCTGTTACTCCGATTCGACTAACTCTATAACTCGGATTTGCTTAGTATTTAAGTGTAATTTTCACAATTGGAACTGATTGTAAAAAATCAGACAAACGGTAAAATTGATGGGTGCCTGCATATAATATTTGTTCAGACAACTATTTTTTATTATCTTTTTCAAAATTGTTTAAAATATTAATAAATTAATTACAATTTAAATTTTTACTGGACTGCAACCAGCACCACTTTCGACAGGAAAAAATACCAATAAAACAGTAATATCAAAGGGTTATTTCTGTTAATTTCCAGTGGTGCTAATTAAGAATACATTAAAAAATATTCAAAATAATTATAAACGTCAAAACGTGAAGATGCTGATTTGTCAGAGATCGTTGAATAGGGAACGGAAAACTTTGAGAATCTGAACAAGATCGCGATAATAGAGTGGAAAAAATCTCCCCACTGATTTCTTCAATAAGCCACCGTTGATTAACATGTTGGAATAAAACGAAAATCAATAGAAATAAAATACCTTGAAATATAGTTTAAAACAAATTTCCACAAGAACCGAATTTTATTCGAATATTCCATTAATAACATAGCTTTAGAAAGAGTCACGGAAATGAGAGATCTTGGAATTATTTTGGACGAAAAACTAAGTTTCACCAATCATATCCATCAAATTGTGAACAAAGGTATGAAAACACTAGGCTTCGTATTAAGAACAACTAAAAACTTTAATTCTTTACAAGCCATTAAACTATTATACGTATCTCTAGTAAGAAGTCTAATTGAATATAACTCAGTAGTTTGGTCTCCATCTTACAAAATTCACATTAACAACATTGAGCGAATACAAAAAAAATTTCTACGTTTTTTAAATTAAATATCCCTGTCGAAGACTTAAAATACAATTACTTATTAAATACTCTAAAAATACATACATTAGAAGATAGACGTAAAATAAACGATTTAACGTTCTTATTCAAAATACTTAACTCTAAATTCGACTGTTGTGAACTCCTGCAACTTATAAAAATACATACACCCACAGTAACAACACGACAAAATACAATATTCTACAGCAGCACACATAAGCGTAACTACATTGCCCACTCTCCGATACAACGACTTCACACCATGGGAAATCATTACTTGGGTGATGTTGACATATTCAATACCAACTTGGCAAGTTTTGTGGATCATTTAAAACATTTATTTCAACAATACTCCTAAACACATCATGTAAACCTACAAATAGCTTCCATCATCAGGGCAGATCCGGTAGATCCGAAGATGTGATCTTCGGATCTTCCACATCTTCGGATCTACCGGATCTGCCCTGATGATGGACACTGCAACGCTGTCCGAAACGTCGGCTAAAGAAGGAGTTAGCGCAACACGGCATAACACCCCAAAAACAAACAACAAAAATGCTTTTGGCCGTGAGAATTTAAAAACTTACCTACAAATAGCTGTAATTTTCTGTTTTTGTTTCTTGTGTTTGTATGACTTGTTGCATAGCTTTTATCAAATGTAATTTTATTCTTATTTTTTATATTTCAAAGTATCTGTCAAATTAAAATTATATTAAAAACCATGTAAAAGCCCTCTGGGCGTTAAATAAATAAATTTAAAAAAAGTTAAAAAAAGAACAATTTATATGATAACCAACACATCGCCCTTGAGGTGATTTTTCACGAAAACGGCACTATATAAAATAGCCAGATGTATTCATGTGTCCGTCACTCCTGGAAACACTGATCCCTAGATTCCTACACAACCGTCATACATTTTACCTTCCCAGAACATCCTCTTCTTCCTATTTTTTTAAAAAAGATCCTCCACACAACATCTCCAATGATGAAATAGACCCTAGAGGAAAATTATTTTCATTTAAAACAAAATACAAAGAAAATAAACTGGAAAACAGTTATTCCGTCTCCTTTCCTTGGGAATGCTCAGATTTACAACCTCGATAAAGTAGAAATCAAGGAAAATATTCAATTAAGGGCAGAGGTTTTAATTTCAACCTTTGGAGATCGGATTTTTTTTCATCTGAATATAAAACCACCCATTTCAGCAAATTGACTTATTGACATATTTTAATTTGGAATAAGTATACACAGTATACAACGCAAAACGTATATAGGTACCTATGCAATATTTTCCATCTTTCTCCTGTAATCTGTTAACGCGCTCTAACCGGTGAATTTATTGAAATACCTACTCACATACCCCCGAACCACCTGAATTTATCATACAATCTTTCAGTTCAGGATACAACGCGGGTGATTAATACGAATATCCCGTTTATACGAATTCGTACGCGCCGCGGTGATAAATAAACTCGCGAGGATGCCACCCAAAGCTCCTAGCATTATCAGTTATTTATGAGTATATAATATTATTCCACGTGTGGGTATGATCTAAAAACCACCCCCCATATAGACAGAAGGCTTAAGGGTGTTCGCCTTCCCACCCCTAAGGGGGAAAAGGTGATATATCAAAGAATTTCACACCTAATATATTACATATTATTTCGGGGATGTATTCCGTGGGTAGGTTTCGCGAGAAATAAATTTGCAAGAAATGCAAATAAATCGATGCCATTTGTCTGGTTTAGAAAATGCAATCTTAAATCCCTGAGAAATAAATCATAAAGGTTTGGATCGAAATGTGGTTTCAATTTATATACATTCAGTGGAAAGTGCGATGTCGACTTATTATTTGCCATAAATTATCATGGGTATAGTAAGGGATATGGATTTTTCGTGATAAACAAATCGAGTTAATATATAGGATATCAGGATATTGGATACCACACTTAAAACACGGAACAAACACATTTATAAGCAGAATTATCATGTCACATCATAACATATAATTTCCTCTCTTCCAGTAAAATGTAAAATAATTAATGTGTAAGTATATCACAAGCCATGACGTAATAAAACTACCGAATTGAATTCAATGGGTTTTTTAATTGATGATTTTTTAATAGTGATTACTTTTTTTTTTTTAATGATAAACTAATGTTTATAAAGCAAAGTTTTTATGCATAGCACAAAAGATAATAAATTATTATAAGCAATAATTAGTCATAAATGCCGTCAACGGGAATTGAACCCGCGCCTTCCGATGTCCGGTCAAATTTTTCAATTTGTATTGATATTACAGGCGACTAATTATTGCTTATAATTATGTAATTTCCAATTGCTGATTTTTCCGAGTATATATCTGGGGTATATTCCGAGGCTGAAGGTATTGGGGAGGGTAAGGAGGTGGGCAATAGGAAGGTGGGAGGTACCTGGCAATTCAGATCTTCACACCATACTTGGCTTCAGCCATTTCAAGAAATGTTTCAATTCTGAATGGTGATCTCCCACCAGGGCGATACTGAGAGTATCTTCCACTCTGGAACATTGCCGTAATGCCGTAAATAAATTATATATTTTTTTAATGAATCAATTGTGAAACAATACAAATTAATTAAATAAAATTTACCGAATTGCTAGTCGACCCCTCTACCAGGGAGACCGACTGACAAACATACATATACTATGTTTATCTATGTATGTACTTAAGAGATGATCCTTTCGCCTGTCCAGGGCCTAGGAGTCGAAAGTTTAGTGTAATTTTATATTTGATTTCTAATCGGTATATAGATCACACTTCACAAATACGAATTAGTGTCAAAACCCACAATCGGAGCTTTCGACAAAGAAAAAGTCGAAGGAAGGGTAACAATAATGGGAATATATTAAAAACCTTCTTTCCTAATAAATTATATACTTCTACGAAAATCGTATAATGTACAGCGCCCTTTAGGTGATTTTGCACAAAAACGGCGCTATACAAATCATCGACATATTATTATTATTGTAATATGTTCATACCTACTAGGAGAAATACACATACAAAAATATTTCTTTGTACTTATTGATACACAAAATCATATTTCAATTTATGACTAGCCTGAATGTATGGTGCCAATTTTCTATTTATGCTAATATTATTTTAGTAATATGTGCATGAAAGGGAATTGCGTGAAAGCTAGAAGGAATGTTTAGAGATCCTATATAAAAGTATGAATGTTTCGTCCACTTTTCATTAGACAGTTCCCTACAATAAATATTTCAACAATCTACCTACAAACAATAATTACAAATATTACAGTTTTGAAGGATATCCAGAAGACAAAATAATACCTTATTTATAAGTTAATATTACATGAATACTTTAATTGAGTCATGTTGCTGATTTTTTCAATGGGTAGATTGTTTTTTTTAGCAAAACGTAAATCCTGTATCAATTGAATAAAATATCCAACCTTCATCCAATAATCAAAGTAGTCTGTATTTTTCGGGTGAATTTCCACGCATACTTAGGTCTCCTCGCGTTCAGTATAGTAAACTCATCAATCCCTCTTAAGAGATGCTCTCACATCTGAGATAATGGCACATACGAGTACGCTGCGGATGCTGGATGCTGTTGTATAAATCTGGCATTACATCTTCGCGATATTTCGGGTACAGAGAGATTTGAAACAATCCTGTCCTAGTTGAAATGAAGGTAGAAAAGCACGACAAATATCCCTTTTCAAATTTCTAGATATTTTAAAGTAATAAAACTTCTCTAGTATTTTGTGCACACAATGTGTTTCTTTTTGATTTGTGAGTTTCCTTGAAAGAAGATGTTATGTTGAGAATACGTACTTTTTCAGGGTTCCCTAAATTATTACAAATATTTAAGCATATTTGGATGATTTTTAGAATAAATAACACCTTCTTCACAACACAACACTTTGTCTATATTTAGACTATCAACATTTATATCAGGAACGAGTATGTAGGATGGCCTGGAGGCCAAAGTCTTCTGTATTATGCTCTCAAAATCCCTTTTTCGCTACAAATCTAACTGCTAGCTCACCTCAGCTCTGAACTGGAAGGGCCAACCTATATACCAATATACTAGAGCCATCTCTTGGAGAATTCTGTAAACTATATGGACTACTAGCCCTAGAGCCATATTTGCTACGTATCTCGTATTTGTCATTCAATCACGTCGGTTCCACATCAACCGTAGAAATTATTCCAATGTGACTTTATTATGCTCTGATCACTAAATTATTCACAGACATTTTTATAGAAATGCTAATAATCCTGCCAGGCTGTCTCCTTTTATTTTCGTTTTGATCTTCATATCTTTCAGTCACCTGAGCAGAGACCTCCCGACACACCTTCGTCCTGTGGAATAAAGAAGCCTTTTTGATGATCAATTAACTTCTAACTTTTCTGACTTCAGCATTTCCTCAGCGGAATAAACTCAGTTTTATGACTCTTGATTTTAACTTTAACCCCATCTACATTATAATGAAGAGTGTCCCGGTGAGGCGTGTGATATTGTTATTTATACAAATCTTCCTTATTTTTATTCCAAGATTGATGAAATTTTACAAACTTGACGTACAACAAGAGACAAATTACTGTCTACACCTGATTTATAAAAACTCTGCGCAACGCTGCAACTACAGCTACTCTATCTATATAAAATAAAGTAGAGTGTCTCGGTCTGGTGTGTATGTTCGTTTTTTTTTTATTTCAAATCTACAGTTATTTTCCAAGACTGATGAAATTTTACACACTTGACCTTCAAAACAAGAGATTTCTTAACAAAACCATCCCATCTTCTTTTCCCACCCCTTAAAGCAGAATTTTGGTACTTCTTGGTGAAATTCTGCACACTTGAATTTTATAAAAAAAGGAAATCACTTTTTACAACTGACTACAAAAAACTCTGCATAAAGCCAGGGCAAAGCCGGAGATTTCAGCAGCTAGTCGAAAATAAAAATAGCTTTGAAGTAAAAGAAACTGCATGATACAATATAGAATCCTGTCATATGCCGCCCGTGTGGAATATGACGTTCTCAGTGATACATGACTTTGTTTCTTTGGTTCTTGATTTAACTTACATAAATACTACATAATCAATTCTGAATAGTCTGGTAGGTAATGTGCAACTTCAGTTTTACTGAAATATTCGTGAAATCTTGACAACATATTTCCTGATCACCCTTCTCCCAATACTCTGAACATCTTGCGAGCGTGCCGAGTCGCGGGGTGATATTAAGGTATTGGCACATATTTCATATCAGCTCACCCCCGAGTGCCATCATCCCCCGCCTTACCCCTTCTCATCCCCTCGCCCCTCTTTGCCCATATGATATACAACTCGTCTACACCTGCAGCAACCATTAAACGAGATATATAGGCAATTGTGTGAACATCTTCTGAATTTGGGATCGAAGTAAGCTAAAATGATTCAGAAATATTTTGATAGAAGTGAAATCTATAAATACTTGATAGCATAATATTGACAGTTAAAGACTTAAAAAATTTTCATATAACACACGTTAAAATGATAAAAGAGTTATATTAAATGACATTACAAAGAAAATATTTGGTTTCTTTCCCATTTACAAACTCATCTGAAAATTTCTTCAACCCTGTGCGAAACTTTTCTTATTTTTTATGGTACCTGTTTTTAATTACGGCATTACTCATACATAAATAAAACGAAAACGTCACAAAAAACACATAAAACCTCATTAAAATGTTTGCTCCTGATTTTTTACCATGTAAATTTTCGATACTTTATAGATCTTATCTCTGTAATGCTCTCAAATTCTATCTGTTGGTAGAAATTTAACTGCTAGCTCACCTCGGTTATCAATTGGAGGGGCGAACCTATATACTAGAGCCATTTCTTAGGGAACACCATAAACTCTATGAATTTCTTGCACTAGAGCCATGTATACTACGTAGCTTGATGGACGAAAATGAGTATTGGTTATTTATTAAGAATCTCTTCAAATGGTAATCCGGTTAACAAATAAATTAATAGGTGTATTACAATTCCAATGTATTATCACGATGTCAGAAAACATGTTCATAAAAATCGTAACATTTTAGCATTTCGTCATTTTATATTGTTTTCAATTCAAATGCAGGGACATGAACACGTGTTCCGATATATTAGAATTATACTACTAGCCCTAGGAGTAAGAGACAACATGCTAAAATGGTTTACTAGCTATTTAACTAATCGTAAACTATTTGTTAAAATAAAATCTTTGCTATCGAAAGCTTTCTGTGCGACCAGTGGCCTACCGCAAGGTAGTCACCTTGGTCCGGTTTTGTTTCTCATTTTCATTAACGATATAACAAATTGCTTCGACGATGTCGAGGTATTGCTCTTTGCTGATGACATCAAGCTATACAAAAAAATAACTGATGTAAATCATTGCCAAATACTACAATCAAATATTAATAAGTTTAAAGATTGGTGCGTACAAAATAATCTGTTTTTAAATGTAGACAAATGCAAAACCCTGACTTTCTGCAGAAATAAAAATCCTGTTTTATTTGAATATTACATTAACAATACAGCTTTAGAAAGAGTCACGGAAATGAGAGATCTCGGAATTATTTTGGATGAAAAACTAAGTTTCGCCAATCATATCCACCAAATTGTAAACAAAGGCATGAAAACACTAGGCTTCCTATTAAGAACAACTAAAAACTTTAACTCCATACAAGCCATTAAACTGTTATACATATCTCTAGTTGGAAGCATAATTGAATATAACTCAGTAGTTTGGTCTCCCTCTTACAAAATTCACATTAATAACATTGAGCGAATACAAAAAAAATTTCTGCGTTTTATTAATTTTAAATTAAATATCCCACTAGAAGACTTACAATATCATTTCTTATTAAACACTCTAAAAATACACACATTGGAAGACAGGCGTAAAATAAACGACTTAACTTTTTTATTCAAGATTCTAAACTCTAAATTCGACTGTTGCGAACTTCTGCAACTCATAAACATACGAATACCTACAATAACAACACGACAAAATACACTATTCCACTGCAACACACATAAGCGCAATTACATTGCGAACTCCCCAATACAACGGTTTCACACTATGGGAAACCAATACTTAGGTGATGTCGATATATTTAATATTAACTTCGCGAATTTTGTGGATTACGTAAAAGACCTATTTCAATACTATTCCTAAATGGAAGTTATATTTTTGTAAACCAGACAAATCGCTGTATTTTTAATTTATGTTCTTGTTATTTTTTATTTTGTTTCTCGCATATACTTATGTAATTTTATTTTTATTATTTCTTTCTTTTCTTTCTTATGTTTCAAAACTGTCATTTAATTTGTACCACCCACATGTAAAAGCCCTCTGGGCGTTAAATAAATAAATAAATAAATAAAATAAATAAAAATTAATAAATACTAAAAGGAAACGGCATTCCATCCCGTTTTTAACTGGATAACCAATAATTTTGAGAGTTTTCAATAAATTAGCAATACTCGTTTATCTCCGTGCATATCAATTAAATAATGATGAATACTTGAGGAGCAGGTGGATGAGTTTGTTTTGGGAAATATATTTACGAGAGATGGGAAGGCTGACAGATATATTGAAAGAAGGGTAAATTCGGGTAACTCCATTAATGGAGTACTGAACGCGGTTGGCACTTACAAAAAAAGTCCAAAAAAGCGAAGCTAGCAGTCCGCAATGGAGTGCTGACCCCTACCCTGATGTATGGCAGTGATGCAACTGGCAGAGGAAGTGTGAAAGTATATTGAATACTGTAGAAATGAGATCCCTGAGGCGTATGTGTGTTAAAACCATGTATAATCGTGTGAGAAATGTGGAGATCCGCACAAAATGCAAGGCTGAGAATGTAAGCAAAATGAGTGACGGGCCCTTAGATGGTTCAGGCATGTAGAGCGAATGAACGAAGAAAGGAGTATAAGAGAATATTATATGACTCAAATGTGAATGGTAAAAGAAGTCGCGGACGCCCAAGGAAGACATGGCACGATCAAGTAAACCAGGTACTAGTGTCAAAAGTCGGAATAACAAAAGAGTATATATGAGACGATGTATAAACATGAATGAGGCTAGGAGTGTGTGCCAACACCGAGTTTTTGGCGGTCTGTCCTGCTCTGTCTACGTCTGCGGGGAATGGGTAATTAGTTAGTTGCACTAGATCTACCTATTTACTGCTGTTATTTAGGCTAGAGTTCTTTTCTCTTATGAAATTTGTAGCTATAAACAATCAACTTGTTCAGTTGAAAGCAAATTTTAGAGGGTTTTTAATTTTCAAAAGTCTGTTACATTACATTTTCAATGAAAAAGTTAAACAAACCCATAATATTAGAGTGAATTTTTTTTACAAATATTATCTGCTTACTCTGTCTCCAGTCAAGAACTTACTCCAAATCCATAGAAGCCGGGAAGAAAATCGGTGGAGGAACGGTAAGTGCGCCGCTATGGTAAGTTGCGCGTTATTTTATTTCCGCCGCTCTTCCTAGGTGTGTTTATGTCCTTATTTATTGGAACATTGGAATTGAATACAACGGAAATGGGTCTTATATTATGTGTGTTTGAGAAGAAAAATGGAAAGGGGTGAAAAATATTTAATAGGAATAAATCAAGGTTTTAACAGTTGCTCCATTACGACGTTTGTCATTTTTCTGGCTACGCCACATTAATACCTTTGTTATGCTTCTGCCAAATATAGAGCAGGAATTCAAACTCCACGTTTGATTTGTGTACTTGCAACCAAACGCAGCTAACGAAAAATGCGGGAAGTAAGCAAGCAAACGGCATCGACTCAAGACCGAAAAGTTATTTACCGGAGTGAAAACCGCCGTAAAACGCTCTGAAATCCATTAATGATTCTTAGTTTGAGTCAATGGTTAATTCTATCGTGAACAATGTTTTAAATGTGTTATTGATGAAATTCCTTCTCCTCTATACGTGAATTAGAAATACTGCCGTAAAACACATCCAAATACGACAAATTGGAAGGTACCGGGTACCCACAGATTTTAAGCCGACGAAAGATACCGCCGTTAGACATAATTATTCGCAGCACGTGATCGCCGGTTGTGTGTGCATAAGTTACTGTTTAAAGTGACTTGTGATTAATTAATTCATTGAACATTTCTCCCGATTGCTGGCCCCGCTGAACATCAATATACGAAAGAATCATCAAACCTGGTAAAAGCAGAAATTTTGCGATTACTTTATGTGTTGGTTGGGGCAGCGCGATTCTAACCGAATTTCAAGTCTCCCTAGAACAGAGAGAGAATAGAAGGCCTTTCTCTTCCCCAATTACGGTGACGCAACCTACTTCATCGTACAACAGTAAATAGTAGTATAATAAAATTATGAAAAAGAAAATTTAAATAATTTCTGTCTGATCGCTTGTCCAAATTTTTCATCCAATTAGTTCAAATAAAAAAAAAAATAATAAAATATATATATATATAATTTTTAAAAACATTTATTTATAGTAATGCTACTTTATTGCTTGTCAGAAATCTTCACAATCATTTCCTATTTTGAAAATGGCCTTTAAATTCAGAAGCAAATTTGAGTTCATTGAACTAGATTAGCCCAGAAGCTAGTAAGTTTGATAATATTTTGCTTATTAAAATTAAGTCTAGATTAAATGAATGTTATTAATATTTTTAAAGTCCTAGAATGAAGAATGTTTTAAATGATATACACCTTAACCCATAGAGCTACACAATTGGAGGCAACACTGTATACTAATAACTCGTCGGAACGTGTTCCACTACCTATAATCGGCGAGCACCGTGTGTCGACAGGATTTTATGCTTTTCAGTTAATTATAATATGTGAAGCAACTAAATAAGTGTGAATTTCCGTCTTTTATCCATTCTAGATGATATATTTCATGTAAATTTCCCACGAAACATCTATTTACAAAGTGAGTAATCTTGATAAATGCGTTCCATAACACATAATTGCTTTTACTTAAAAATGCACTTAACGCATGTTTGCCCTAAGCCATTGATAAACAAAATATAATATATGTAATGCTGCGTATACATTTGCGAGCCGAGCCTCGAATTATGGGAAAGGAACGAAGCACAACAGCAAATGGCGCGAAACGCCGCTTGAAGTTGCTTCGTTATCCTCTCAAATATGTTCGCGTTAGTACATATTATCTACATTTTCAGAAAAAATATTACATGATAAAAAATAACAACCGATAAAATAAACACTTAAGATTTCAACAAATCTCAAAAAAGTTAATAATAGGACAGAAATTTATCTGAAAATTTTTAGTAAATATTTAATGTCAGGGATAATTCAAATTACCAAAGGAATAGTTTTCAAATTACAAACCAAAACGTTTTATGACCAAACTATACGAAACGCCACGAGGTAAATTGATTGGATTTTAATTAGGGTCACATGTGGGCGTGAAGGGTTAAACCCATCTATAGCGGCGTCGCAGGGGTTGATTCATCCCTTAGCTATATTTGAATTGAACTTAAGGTGGGCTTAGCCGAACAAACCTGGCTGTCCAGTAATAAATACATACCCCTGGCTCTGGAAGCGAACGAGTCACTAACTTGGTTATTCCAGTCGCGTAGGGTTTGTCATTTGTAATAGTCTACCTTAATTAAATTGACTTACGATATTATTTCGATTTTAAATTATGCCAAATTAATTAATTTATTTTTCTATGTATTAATGGAGTCATTCAACTTTCTTTAATATGTACATTCTTTTGATTCGGAAGTAGGCAAAATATTATGATATGAGTGCACAAGAAAAATCGTATTTTACAATATAATACTTACTTTGTTTTTTTAGGCTCCGGTGCTTAATTTGGCCAAATAAAATCATGATCATAAAATCGACGACCAGCGTCACTTTGAATATTTTACATTTGAATGTTCCAATCAAACGTCACTTCAGCATTCGATCAAATTGCGATCATCTGTCAAGTATACTGGTCATGAAAACTGCTGCTGCCAGGCGGTTCGCTATGTTGGCGACTTAGCGGGGGTATCCGAGTTTATTGAATTATGGGGTGAAGTTTATCTAAGTCTTTAAATTACCGTGGCGGGTCAGACTGGAAGAAACTAATTGAGGGAGACCATTTGACCTCTCCAGAAGGACTCTGGCAAACCATCGCCATGCTCCGCAGAAGGAGGGATTGTATTCATACGTCCGTCATTCCTGGACTCACTGACCCCCAAATTCCTACCAATCACTTACACCTTTTTCCCTCACATAACTTCCTCTACTTCCTTACCTAAAAAAAACCCTCCAGAGAGCATATGCATACATAGTTTAGCCCTAGTTTTCTACTCAAGGGGTGCACTATTAAGGCAAATTATTTGTTTTTAGTGTTTATGTTATGTTGATGTTGATGTTTTTAGGGTTGGTTCGCTCAGAGCTATCTTTTCTATCCACTACTCTACTCTGATCTTTTGGAATTTATTTTACTCTTACCTCTTATCTATCCCTTATCTCTTAAGTCTTCTCCATCTCATATCTATCTCATATCTATCTCATATCTATCTCTTATCTATCTCTTATCTATCTCTAATCTATCTCTTATCTATCTCTTATCTATCTCTTGTATATATAATATCTATTTCTTGTATAAATTTTAACAAGCTCTTATCTATCTCATATCTTTCTCATATCTATCTCTAATCTATCTCTTATAAATCTCATATATATATCTTATCTATCTCATTTTCATATTTTATCTATCTCTTATCTAACTAAAATCTAAATCTGTATATATTTTAAGTATATCTTATATATCTCATAGATCTCTTATCTATCTCTTATCTTATCTCTGTATATATTTTATCTATCTCTTATCTATATCATATATCTCTTATCTATCACTCAACTATCTCATGTTAATATTTTATCTACTCTATATATTTTATCTATCCCTTATCTATCTATAAGCTACCTAATATATCTCTTATCTATCTCTTATACATCTCAATATATATTTTGTCTATCTCTTTTCAATCTCAATATATATTCTGTCTAACTCTTATCTATCCCTGTACATAAATTAACTAACTCTTATCTATCTCCGTATATATTTTTCATCAATCTCTGTATATATTTTATCTATCTCTGTATATATTTTATCTATCTCTGTATATTTATAATTTATCTTTCTCTTATCTATTGATGATCATGTTTATATTTAATCTGTTTTTATCTTATCTCTATCTTATCTATCTCTTTTACATCTCTTATCTATCATTTATATATCTCTAATCTATCTCTTATCTTTCTCTTATATATCTCAGTATATATTTCTGTATATATATATTATCTATCGCTATTTATTTTATCTATCTATTATATGTCTCAAATATTTCTTATCTAGCTCTTATAAATCTCAAATATCCCTTATCTATCTCTTATCTATCTCTGTATATATTTTATCTATCTCTTATCTATCCCTGGATATATTTTATCTATCTCTTATCCATTTCTGTATATATTTTTAATCTTCCTCTTATCTATCACTGTATATATTTTATCTATCTCATATATATCACATCTATCTCATATATCTCTTATCTATATATTATCTATCTTTTATCTATCTTTGTATTTATATATTTTTTAAATCTATCTCTTATCTATCGCTGTATATATTTTTATGTGTCTCTGTATATATTTTTATCTATCTCTAATCTATCGCTTATCTATCTCATGTTTTAATTTTATCTATATCTACATATTTTATCTATCCCTTATCTATCTTTTATCTATCTGATATATCCTTTATAAATATCAGTACATATTTTATCTTTATCTTATCTATCCCTGTATTTTGTCTATCTCTTATCTATCTCATTAATCTCTTATCTATCTCTGTTTATATTTTTTATTTATCTGTTATCTATCTTTGTACATATTTTATCTATCTCTGATCTATATCATATTTTTTTATCTTTTTTTCTTATATATATTATCTATCTCTTATATATCTTTATTTATATTTTATCTATCTCTTATCTTTCTCTGTTTATATGTTATCTATCTTTTATCTCTCTCATATATTTCTTTTCTATCGCTGATCTATCTCATGTTAATATTTTATCTATCTCTATATATTTTATCTTTCCCTTATCTATATCTTATCTATCTCTTATATCTCTTATCTATCTCTTATATCTCTTATCTATTTCTGTATATATTTGTATCTGTCTTATCATACATATTTTATTTATCTATTATCAGTTTATGGTTTATTTATCTCTTATATATCCCTGTATACATCTTATCTATCTCACATATCTCTTTTCTTTGTCGTATCTATCCCTTTTCTATCCCATATATTACTTATCTATCTTTTATATATCTCTGTATATATTTTTTATCTATTACTGTACATATTTTATCTATCTCTTATCTATCGCTTATGAATCTTATGTTTAAATTTTTATCTATCTCTATATATTTTATCTCTTATCTATCTCATATATCTCTTATCTATCTTTTATCTTTCTCATATATCTCTTATCTATTATTTATGTATCTTTAATATATCTCTGTTTATATTTTTTATCTATCCCTTATGTATCTTTGTATATATTTTTTATCTATCTCTTTTCTATCTGGGTATATATTTTTATCTATCTCTTATCTCTCGCTTATCTATCTCATGTTTATTATATCTATCTCTATTTTTTTTATTTATCCGTTATCTATCTCTTATCTATCCCTGTATTTTATCTATTTCATAAATCTCTGATCTATCTCTGTATATACTTTATCTTTTTCTTACCTGTCTGTATATATTTTTTCTTTGTATCTATCTCATATATTTCGTATCTTTCTCTTATCTATCTCTTGTCTAACTCTTATTTATCTCTTATCCATCTCTTATCTATCTCTTGTCTATCTCTTATCTTTCTCCTATCCATCTCTTATCTATCTCTTATCTATCTCTTATATATCTCTGATCTTTCTCTTACCTATCTCCTTTTATATTTTATATATCTCCTATCTATCCCTGGATATATTTTATCTATCTCTGTAAATATTTTTTTCTTTCTCTTATCTATCGCTGATCTTGTTTATATTTTATTTTTTTTTTTATCTTATCTCTATCTTATCTTTTTTGTCTTATCTAACTCTTGTCCATCTTTATCTATCTATTGTATTTCTCAGTATATATTTTATCTATTCTTTATCTATCTCTGATCTCTCTCATATCTTTCGCTCATCTATCCTACGTTTATATTTTTATCCATCTCTTTTCTATCTCATATATCTCTTATCTATCGCTTATCTATCTCATGTTTATATTTTATATTACTATATATTTTATCTCTCCCTTTCTATCTATTATATATCTTATCAGTATATATTTTATCTTTATCTTCTATCTCATTTTATTTTTGTATCTATCTCTTATCTCTTTATATATTTTATCTTTCCCTTATCTATCTCATATACTTCTTTTCTATCGCTTATCTATCTCACATATCATCAGTATATATTTTATCAATCTATTTTTAATCTCAGTGTATATTTTATCTATCTCTTATCTTTCCTTGTATATATTTTATCTATCTCTTATCTATTTATCTTTTATCTATCTCTGATCTCTCTTATATCTTTCGCTTATCTATCCTACGTTTATATTTTTATCCAAATCTTTTCTATCTCACATACCTATTTTCTATCGCTTATCTATCTCATTTATCATCAGTATATATTTTATCCATCTATTTTTTTTTATATCAGTGTACATTTTATCTCTTATCTTTCCTTGTATATATTTTATCTATCTCTTATCTATCTTATGTATCTCTTATCTATCTCTCATATATCTTTTATCCATCTCTTATCTTTCTCTTTTCTATTTCTTATCTACATCATTTATATCTTATCTATCTTTTATCTATCATTTATCTTTCTCTTTATCTAACTCTTAATTATCGCTTATCTATCTCATGTTTAAATTTTATCTATCTCTTTATATTTTATCTTTCCCTTATCTATCTCTTATCTATCTCTTATATCTCTTATCTATCTCTTATATCTCTTATCTATTTCTGTATATATTTGTATCTTTCTCGTATCTATATATATTTTATCTTTCTCTTATCTGTCTTATATATCGCTTATCGCTCTTATATCTTTCGCTTATCTATCCTTTGTATATATTTCTATCGATATTTTCTTTATCTCATATAACTCTTATCTATCTCTTATATATCTGTTTTTTTATCTATCTCTGTATATATTTTTTCTATCTCTCATCTATCTATGTATGTATTTTTTACTTTTTTTAATCTTTCGCTGAACATGTTTTTTTATCTATATCTATATATTTTATCTTTCCCTTACCTATCTCATATCTATCTCATATATATAGCTTATCTTGTGTATATTTTTTTATCTCTTTATATTTTATTAATCCCTTATCTATCTCTTATCTTTCTAATATATTTCTGATCTATCTCTTATCTATCACTTATCTATCTCTTATCTATATATATATATTCAATCGTATATATTCAATCGATCTCTTATCTATCTCATTTATCACTTATCGATCGCTTATCTATCTCTCGAATATATTTGTATCTGTCTCTTATCTATCTCATATATCTAATCTTTCTCTTATCTATATTTTTTTATATCTCTTATCTTATCTCTCATCTATTTTTTTATCTTATCTCTTGTTTATATATTATCTATATCCTATCTATCGCTTGTCCATCTCTTATCTATCGCTTATCTTTCTCTAATATATCTCAAGTTTATAATTTATCTATCTCTTTTTTATCTCTTGTATATATTTTTATCTTCATCTCTTATCTAACTCTCATCTATCTCTTATCTATCTCATATCTCTTACCTCCTGTCTATTTTTCATATATATCTTATCTTAATTTTATTTATGATAAGTTTTCTACAGAACATAATTGTACAATGTAAGTTTAAATAATTTTTTATATTTACATATATATGTAGGTATATACATATATGCGCAGTCGAAAATCTTGAATTGACCAAATTGAATTTGAAGTATAAGAATTTTGGTTTCCGGTGACATGTTTTTATTTTTATCGAAATGCATTTTTTACATCGAATAAGCCAAGGAATTGCCAGTGAAAGTAAAGTAAGCGTTTCATTTGTAAAAATATTATATTTTTATACTGTTCCGTATGTGGAACTTATAATTTTGATATCAAAATACAAATATAAATTTTTAACTATTAATTTCCACCTATGTATTGTAAGTTCTTCCCTTCCCATAGTGAATTTTACTTTAGCAAGAAAAAAAATCATAATAATTAAAATCATGAGATTTTTTTTTGAACTTTCATTGGCTTCTATCAAAAGTTAATCCTATGAAGTTGTATTTTAAAATAAAAATACATTTATCAACCAAAAAAGGATTTGTGATTTAAGGTTATTTGGGATCTCTTACATATTGTTCCACTGTACGTAGACACCATGAATTTCCAAACACCATGCAAATTATGCAATTCATTAACTAATGCTAACAATAATAATAATTATTATTTTTGTAGAGAAATTTATATTTTTAAAACTGTGCAAAGTAAATGAAACTTGATACACAAAATACGAAATGCTTCGGTATCTAGCTTCGGCCACTTAAAGCGCGTTCACGCCCATAACTGATATACTTTTGGAGTCTTATTTCGCCTTAAGTGAAACACTAAAATTCATTTTTAAATACAGTAATATATATAAAAAAAAATCTTAATATCTATCCGGTTGATATACAATCACGTTGAACACTTTTTTAATGTGTTTTAGTAATACGAAGTTCTTTAATCGTTGGAAGACCTAAGGCAGTTTGACATTATAGAATGTTAGTGAAAAATAATTTTAAGTTCAATAACTAACTTGTATAGATACACTTAAATAACATAAATATGACATTTCCACTTATTTGACATATAAAATCGCAGTGACCAATACTCGCTTTATCATTAGCTCCAAAACCTGAAGCTTTGACAAAATCTAAAAAATATTTATATTTAAAGTTTGAAAGTGAAATGACGTTTATGTCAGCTCCGGTATCCAAAATACAGTCTAATATTTTATTGTCAATTATAAAATGTAAGTGCCATGCTTGACTTGAAAAAAATGGTTCAGTTAAACATCCACTCCTTAAGTGATTAAAATAAATCGTATATCACGGAAATAATTCCTTCGGTGAAAAACAATTATTTTCCTGACTTCGACTGGCAACATTTTTTGGTGAATTTGGATTGTCACCGTTTCCGGCTAGGAATCGGCACTTCTTGAATAGACGCCGGAGAAAGAAACGACGTAGATTCGATTATGTCTGATAATCAAAAGGATTGGTCTGTGATTCGCTATTGACTGCGGTTTGGCTTGTTGTTTATCATTATTCCGTATCGCTGTAAGTACGGAGTGCGTTTCCACGATGGTTTATGTGAACACTTCAAGAAGCAAGTAATGTTGTAATCATGTCGGATCAATCATACAATCCTCACTCCATTTTGAACTGCCCGCTTCTCCGTACCACGACATCCTGACAAACGTGACCGCTGACAATGATAAATACCAAATATCAATGGAAATCCATCACCTCGCTTTTCACGAGGTCACCTTCAAGACATTTGGGGATTGGATCAATGTTGAAAGGAAGTACGAAGAACGAAGAAAAGCAGGTTGTTAGTTTAGCTCAAATTTCACAGGTCCACAGGTATGTTGTTTGTTTAATTTTTGTCTTGCAATTGTTACCTGCTAAGTCATGGTTTGTTTTCGGTTCAATACATTGTATGATTGCTCTTGGCCGATTTTTCATTTCACAACAAAAAATGGAACCTTTCTTTTGTACAATGACGGCGCCAGCCTTGACCCACTATAACCTGGGAAGATCTCATATGCCACGGCAATAGTTTTTTTTACTTAAGATTTGATACCCCGTGCCTCATACGTTACTCGTAACGAATGGTTAACTTTACCTACTTATTTTTGTTGTTTGTTTTTGGGGTGTTATGCCGTGTTGCGCTAACTCCTTCTTTAGCCGACGTTTTGGACAGCGTTGCAGTGTCCATCATCAAGACATATCTTTGGATCTACCGGATCTGCCCTGATGATGGACACTGCAACGCTGTCCGAAACGTCGGCTAAAGAAGGAGTTAGCGCAACACGGCATAACACCCCAAAAACAAACAACAAAAATGCTTTTGGCCGTGAGAATCTAAAAACTTACCTTTACCTACTTATGTTTAGTAATTACAAATCACCTCGGGGTTGCTTAACAATTGTTATTAATTTCACTAATTACACGCTGACCGGCAAACGGCCGAGAATTTACATTCTATTAAATACAATCAACGTCCGTAAACCCGTCCATAAACCCGTAAATAAACAAGATTTTTTAACTTAGTAATTCATATATTTCAAAATGTCTTTTAAAATTTAAAAAATACATATTGGTTTGGCTGAAGATTGAACCTTCTTTCCCAACGACTCGAGTCAACAGCGTTACTGAAATTGCTAGATGTCGATCGTGTAGGATCCAAATTAATTTATTATCATGATAGTCCTCATGTCTGTGTCTTTGTCCCTTTGTCCCTGAAGTGTGGCACTGTGCCCTCTGGTTGGAAAAAAGCGGTCATTCACCCTATTCCCAAGAAAGGTGACCGCTCCAACCCGGCCAACTACCGCCCCATAGCGATCACATCAGTTCTGTCCAAAGTGATGAAACGTGTGATCAACGACAAACTGCTCACATACTCGTACCTCGAGAAGAACAAAATTATCAACGACCGTCAATACGGATTCCGGCGGAACAGCTCGTGCGGTGATCTTCTCGCGTATGTGACGCATGTTTGGGGGCGGTGCCTGGAACGTCACGGTGAGACCCAAACGGTCGCACTAGACATATCCAAGGCCTTTGACCGGGTCTGGCACCGAGGACTTGTCAACAAATTGCCTTCTTACGGACTTCCCGCATCCCTGTGTACGTGGATTGCTGACTTTTAAGGGATAGGTCGATTCAGGCGGTTGCTGACGGTTTCACCTCTTCCTCACACTCCATAAATGCTGGCGTCCCACAGGGATCGGTTCTGTCTCCGACTTTGTTTTTGTTGCACATCAATGACCTTTTGACATGTGCACCGATTCATTGTTACGCGGATGGCAGTACAGTTCATGATAGCTTTTTATTTGACAAGCCCCCAAAGGGCACACAAACTCCAATGGCTCGGAGGGCTTTGAAGCAGAGAATGGACGGTTATCTCGAGAGTATTTCCTCCTGGGGTAAAAATAATCTCGTCGAATTTAATGTTTCAAAGACCCAATCCAGTCTGATTACGTCTAAAATGGATCCAAATGATAATCTAGTCTCCTTCAACGGAAGCAATCTTCCGAACAGGCCTTCCATTGATATGCTTGGTGTAACTATAAGTGACCAGCTCAGGTACGGGGGCTCCATCGAAGCCAGAGTAAAGTTGGCCTCTCAGAAGCTGGGCGTACTGTACAGGGCCCGCAGATACTTTAATAGTACACAACTGCTGACCCTGTACAAATCGCAAGTGCGCCCTACTGTCGAATTTGGCAACCATCTCTGGTCCGGAGCCCCTAAATACCTGAAAAAAACCCTTGACTCTGTGCAAAAACGGGCGGTCCGTTTGATAGATTCCCCAATCTTAACAAACGGACTGCAATCTTTAGAGCACAGGCATCAGGTAGGTATGCTGTCCTTGTTCTATCGGTATTACAATGGAAGATGCTCTGAGGAACTAGCGTCATTGATCCCTTCGGCACCGGTGCGTAGTCGGGATACACGCCAAACGCGCGCCCAACATTTGTACACTGTTGACATTTGTCACATGAGAACGGGTCGCTTCTACGATTTGTTCTTAAGTTCAACAGCTCGGCTGTAGAACGAGCTACCGGCCTCTGTGTTTCCTCCCTCCTACAACATGGGACTCTTCAAGACCCATGTTCACTCCTTCCTCTCCACAAAAAGACCCTCCACACAGCATCCCCAAAGATGACCTAGGCCCTGAGGGAAATTATTTTCTTCAGGGCCTCCTGTGTGGAGTTAATATAAAAAAAACACTAATATATATAATTGGAGGTAACTATGAAGAACTAATAAATATTTTAAATAATGAATTACATAGATAATGTATCAAGATGGCTAAAAATAAATAAGTTTAAATAAAATACAAAAACAAAATGTATGATAATTGGATATAATAAGACATTCAGTGAAAGCAAAATTAAAATTGATGGTGAAATTATTGAAAATGTTTAAAATAGTTAGAAGTAAATTATTACTATCAAGATTCCAAACTCAACTTTACAAAAATGCTGAATATACCCAGGATCAAAACAAAACGATTATTTTAATTCCATTTTTTGTTATTGTGTTTTATTCGTACAGCTCCACTTAAAAAAAAGTTATTACTAAGCTCTGAAAGTATCTAAAAGAAACAGCTGTCACAATGATAATAAAATTTGATTTTCTTTAAAATAAAAAAAAAAATATTTTAATAAAATTATTATTTTGTTTGATCTCTCTAGATGGGCCAGAATTTTTTATAATTTTCAATACATCGTGATGGTATTTTTTGACAAATGACAGTGTATGTAAATTCAGCGTAATAACAGTCATCCGTGTCCTATAAGACTGTCCGCACCGATGGCATACGCCTAGCATTCGAGTGTATGGTGTTTAATTAAAAGAGACCTCCGTATGCAAATAACGCGCAGAACCCTGTATCTAATCCAGGGGTAGGGAGCAGTGGTGGGCGAATAGAAAAATAAAGGGAAACAATTATTTTATAAGCAATAATTATTAGCCTGAAACACTCTATTTGACAAGTTCTAGTATTTTCACCAAAAAATGTAGACAATTTTGTCTCGATGCCATCTAGTGAGAGAGTTAGCACTTACAATGCCTTTCTTATATAAAATAAAGTTGGTTGTTTCAGGTGAAAAAATGTAACAAGCAGTAATTGTTGAATGAAACACTAGTATATATTGAATTATTTCGCGGATAAGAGATAAACCGCTATAGCTCAGTGGTCATAGCTGTAGACCGGAAATCGAAAGGACACGGGTTCAACTCCCGTTGGCGTCATGTATCTTTTATAAGGAGATTTTTCAATGTGGATGAGTGTTTTAGGCTAATAATTATTGCTAATAAAATAATTGTTACCCTTTGAGCTATGCATAAAAAATCTTGTCTTAAACATTAGTTTACCAAAAAAAAAAATAATAAGAAAAATAAAGTATCAGGGGTACATAGAGATAAAACATTTTTGTTTAAATGAGTTTTTTTAATGTAAAACTGCATAAGAGTCACAACTGCTTCCAACCGTCTGGAGCTAGTGAGACTATGGTATCCCCAATTGTTATGTTGTGAGGCTGATGGTAGCGGGGATGGGAAGGAGATGGGAAAGAGGAATGTTGGGAAGTACCTGGCTATTCAGATTTTGTCACCAAGCCTGGCCAAATCCATTTCAGGCAATGTTTCAATTCTGACTGGTGGTATTACACTAGGGCGATACCGAGAGTATCTTCTACTCTGGAACGTGCCGCCAATATACTGCATATATTTTTTTCAATGAGTAATATGTCAAAAAATAAATTTATCAAATAAAATTTTCTCGCGCACGTCGGGATTTGAACCCGCGATCTCCAGCTTGATAGACGTGAGCCTTACCCCTCGACCACGGAGGCCGCCAAGGAGGTTGTCTTCTATAATGATATTTCGAGTTTTTTTTATAAATGTATCAAGTTACTTAGACCATGTTAAGGAGAGAATTTTTAATAAACAGTCGAAATGTTGGTTTTCGTGGTCGGCTGAAACGCGTGTGTACAGGAACACTGCCATTCGAATTATGAATAAAATATTGCGAGGACTTCACGGAATATGATTTGATACATTTTACGAGTGTTTACCTTAAAATCTTATGATTTCGTCATTTTTGAAGATATCGATTAACTATTTTTACTGTCTTACTATTTTTTTTTAATTTAATACATTTTCACAAAAAAAAAATTATGAGACAACCTGATAGAGGGGAAGAAAACAACTAGTAGATGTTAGGAAATCAACACAAAGATGGGGACATTTCGAATTGAACGCAGTAAAAAGTAATTTAACATAAGTAATGTTATTTACATGTGATGGAATTTGGAAAAAGTTAAATGTAAAAGTACGAAACGCATCGAGCTCGTCTAATTACAAGCAACATTTTACGCGGTGGTAGTAGGAGATTTTCAAATATTGTTAGGTTATTCGTAACCCGAGAATGTCTGTCTTTGTTTACAAAAAAAAATAACGCATGCAATTGTGAGTCGACAGGGCTAAGCTTAATAGTTCTTGGTATCATGTACTAAGTACTTGACCGCTACACCAAAACTAAACGCCGAAAACCACTCTCATTCAACTAATTATTATACTGAAATCAGTATTTTTTTTAGGCTGATGCGCCCAACACATATCACGTCTACATACATAAACACACACTTCATCACAATCCTGATGATGAAAAATGTAACGCCGTTCAAAACGTTAGCTAAAGAACACGGTATTCTAACCCAAAAGTGAATTACGATAACTTGAAAAAAGTTGCATAACCCTGGATTAACACTCTCCCCTGGACCTTCATCCCTTCGCCCCATCGCCCCCTCTTCCTCGGCACATGTGTATGCTTTATAATTTTCCATACCTCAATTAAAATAACTTCATATCGGAATGGTCCGGGCCTAATCTACGATCCTATCTCAATTCCTAGGGCGAATTGGGGGATCAAAATATTAGTTATATCGAGTTCAAAGGTTCGTACTTTAAATGCCTTTGTGCCCTTTGATGTACCGGGAGAAACAATGCTAGTTTCAACACGCTTCGGTCCATGTCATTTTGCTAATCACTTTTAAATTCCTACTGTCTTATTTTAATATATTTAATTAAAAGTATGTAAATGGCATACAAAAGTTGGAAAGTTTTATTTATTGAAGTGGAATGTCAAAACTAATGTATTGTTATTATCATAGATTAGTTATACTAAATTGGTATCTCGACTTAAATTTAATTTCGATTTGAAAATCATTCAAACATTACTTTCAAAAGTTAGACCCAAACAACGGAAAGATGTCTCTATCATGTGATACTATTACTGACACCTATGGAGACAACTTTAAACTACTTAAAACTATGTTTGATAACAACATCTGTTGGGTGACATTGAAACTACATATTTACAAATATTACATAACCCATAATATTACTTATTTTTTACAGTAAAAAAGGTTTTTCAAAGCTCCATAGCTCACGATCAAAATGATGTTAACATTTGAAATCAATTGCATCAGCTATATGTAGTATCAGCTATATGTAGTCCAGGAATCTAAGAAGGGAAAATATATGACCGGAAAAGCGAGAATCTTTTTTCCATTTCAGAAATACAAAATACGACCATCGAAGTTCAAATGGTATTAGAAAGTTATTGAGTGGCTACGATCCTTGGATATCTTTTGTAAGGCTATTTTTGTAATTTTAAATTAATTTATACAATCAGTAGTTCTGTAAACAGTAGACAAAGCTTCGAAAAACTAATTATCTCTTAACTAACATAATAAATAAATAAATAAAAACCAAAATTTCCTATGAAATCGTAATACTTGATAAATCTACATATTTTTTATTTTTTTATGTAGAAATAAGGCTTGCTTGATGCAGCAAATTTTCTAAACTGGAAATCGAATTTACAAATAAATTTACTGACAGTGAAAATGCAAAAAAGATATACGATCAGTCAATAATTAAAATACAAAAAAATGTGTATAAAATACTATTATGTATTAATATTACAAGGATTTAACGGGTTAAGTAACCAATCGTACACAATATAATTTATAATTTGAATATCGGATAGGTCGAGAGACCTTTGCTTTGTGTTTCCTCCCAGTCATTTGCGGATTACCTTTCCTTAAGTGTTTTAGTGGGAAATAATTACAATACGTTTACCTAAGGTCGAACCCGCGCCCTTTATCAGTTCCCGGGGCATATTTTATAGTCCAAAGAAACCCCCAAAGGTCTGCTACTGAAAAGTGAGAATTTATTGTTTTATTGGGTAATCTTAAATTTTGGGTTGTTTGAACAGTAGTTTATTGGCGTTTGAAGTTATTTCATCTAAAATTACTCTGTATTTATATTTGAAACAGTAGTTCATGGTGGAAATCGAATGTGAGATTAAAACACGATATTTAAGACGATGTGTTTTTGGTTTGAAAATTTGATCGTTTAAAAATGTTTTACATGTTTTAATTAAATACTGCTAGTAAAACACGTTTTATTAATTGAAACAATTGTTTTTTTTTTAATAAGTCTTTTTATAAGCCCAGAAAAAAAATGTAAAATATACTATAAAAACTGCTTTAAAGTTCAAAATCTTTTACTTACGTACCCATTTTCGGTTACGGTTTTATTGTATTATGTGGTAAATTAAGTTTTTTATAAAATGATTGTCAAATATTTCTATATTTGAACGTCCGCAAAATAAAATATAAGCCACTTTGTGGCGATGTTTTTTTTCATACTTATATTAAAACAGGCGGCTGGTGTTCAGCGTGAATTAAAACCTTATCGCCATCTTCATAAGGGGTGTTATTGTTAGCGGCTCGATTCAAAATGTTACATGACGTAATGCATCGCCTTAAAAGAAAATAGTACTAATATTGCTCCTAACTGTCTTGCAGCTAGCAGGTCAATAACTATTTCTCGCTAATTAATAAAGGTATGTTTCGAGTATGTTTGAAGGGAGCAGGGAGGGGAAGGAGATAGGGAAGAGGATCGTTGGGAATTACCTGGATATTCAGAAATGATCACCAAAAACGGCTAAGGAGCCTCAGTTGTCGAAAGATAATACGGAGGTCGCGGGTTCAAATCGCGGGTTATTTTACAACTTATTATTTTAAAATAATACATAGTATATATTTGAGGCATGCTCCAGAGTGGAAGGTACGAATAATTGAAACGTTACTTGAAACGGCACTAGCCGTGTTTGGTGCCCAGATTTGAATAGCCAGGTATTTTCCCATCTTTCTCTTCCCCATTTACTTATCCTCCCTTATACCTTCAGCCTCACAATTTTGGGGATGTCATAGTCTCATCGTCTCCGACGGTGGGGAGCAGTTGAGAATCTTGTGCGGTATTAATATGTAAAAAAAATATTTTAAAAATTAGAGTAATGTAACGATTTTAAATAATAGTATCTTACCAGGTTGATACTGAGAGTATGTAAGTTATGCTTTGCTTCACTGATCTATTTAGGATCAAACTGGATTCACCCTGCTTCGAGTATCTTATGACTGTTGTCTAAATCAATCTGAAAATTTTACATAATCTACTCAAATTCAAATTTTAAAATCATTTATTGTGCAAGTATTATCACATGTTCATATCAGAAAATCTGTGATGAAATGTCCACGGCTTTTAGGATGATTCATATATATTTTAAATATTTATTATTAAAAAGCCATAATATTACTCTGTGTTCTTCATTATTGAATTAAAATCTCAGATGAAGCCGCATAGTTCCTTGAGCTAGTGATTTCATTAAAAAGGTTGTTTATGTAGAAATTACAGGTACCATTTGAGAGTTTATGATCATTTTTCTGATTTCTGTTTTCTGATTTCAGGTCTAAACTAAAAACTTACCCTTTTAAGCTGTCATAACCCTTAAATAAAATATACCATTCCTAAGAGAAAATCCAGTTATATTCATTTTTTCAATTATGTCCTAAATCCTGTATTTAAATTTCGATAATAAACAATTAGATAATCTTAATTTAGTGTTAATCTCAAGTGACCTACCAGGTAAGTATTGTACTGTATATTATCTCCATAAATAGTTAGTAATAACATAGATCACTGTAGAAATGTATTATAAATTTGTACAGCGCCCTTGAGGTGATTTTGCACAAAAAACGGCGGTATACAAGTCATCCAATTATTAATATTACTCTGCATCACCTTCAAGATTCACTAAACAACAAATGATTTCTAGTTACTGTTTCAAATCACACATATCTTAGAATTTTCCTGTAAAGAAAATTTCCGCCCTTTAATCCACCCCTTTTCTAATAGGGAAGGTTTTGACTTGATCAAGTCTTGTGAATACCTAATACTGGGTTAAGGATAGGCGGTGTATTTGATGGGGTTCATATCAAAGAAGGGTAGTCAAAACGAAAGATAAACGAAGACAGAAACCGGAATAAGTGTGAAATCAACTGAATAATTGGCTCAAATATTGGAACACGGTTTAAGCATCATCTCTGTGACGCCTCGCTAAGTCGAGTATTCTCAGAAATTCTGATATCATGAAAATATTTTGAAATTTTGAAAATGTACACATTTTTTCCCCTAAACTAAGTAATGCCTGGTTTTTTTTAAATTATGTAATTATTAAGGAAAAGGGTTTAATATGAGAAACCAAAAAATATATTTCTAGAAGAAATTTTATTACATATGCGAATACAACACACGACAATAAGAAACCAATAATTATGAGTTTATTTTTATCCCATAACATTATAATAAGATCTGCTTGGTCATCATTCATCACAGCTACACGAGCAACGCTATCAGAAAAGTGTTTTTTTGATGGAATTTCAAAATAGTCTGTTAAACAATCACAGAGTGTGATTTGACAGTAATATATGAAAATAAATTGAATCAGTACAAAATCAAAGTTATCTTATAAACGTGAACTACATTTTTGTTAAATGTGAATACCGCACAACAGTGCCAACTGCTTCAGAAAGTCTAGAGCCAGTGAGACTATGGAATCCCCAATTGGGGTATGTTGTGAGGCTGATGGTAGTGGGAAGGGAAAGGAGATGGGTGAGAGAAAGGTTATTGCTATTCGATCTGGTCACCAAAAACGATAAAAGCAATTCAATTCTGAATAACGGTCTGGCGATACCGATAGTATCTTTCAATCAAGAAAGTGCCACAAATCACTCATTTTTTAGTATTTTAAATTAACTCGTGCGTGCCGGAATTTAAGCCCGCGACTTCCGGATTGCCAGTCGAGAGCCTTACCTCTCGACCACAGACATAAATATCCGTGTAATTTCAACACCTATGTTGTGGTCGATATACATTTTGGTACATAAATATTCATTGACATATGTATCTTTAATATTGGAAATGTTCGTAAAACAAATCACAAAGCTCTTCTCCGAAGGTTCTAGAAATTAGCATACCGGAAAACAAGACTGCTAATCCACAGGGGCTAATCCACAGACATAAATATTCATATGTCTATGGGCTAATCTTATTTCCGGTTATCCTTTGGGATTCTCCGGATGCGAATGTGGAAGTAAGGTATTCAAAGCGGATATAACTCAGCCTCGCGATCGAATGAATCCGCATTTTGATTACTAATACGAAAAGCGAAGGGTTTTTATACTCTTGAATCCAGCGCTGGAATACTTGGAACTTAAATTTTACAATATTTATTTTATACTGTTGATGAAGGATTTTACCTCCTTATAAAATGATTTATTTAATGCTGGATGAAAATATAATAAATTTCTCAGTAGGCTGCGAAGTGTGTGATAATGTTTTCATTTTGATTATGCCAGTCTTAGAAAATAAAAATAGATTGATTTCAATTTAGATTCCCAAAATCACTTTCATACTATCAATTTTTAATACATAAACTAACTCCACTGAAATAAAAACTGATATACCTAATATTACCTACTCAAACCCTTATTTAAAAAAAAAATAATTCGGTACTTTCTTTAAAAAAGCATACCAAAAAGTTATTAAATATTTAGTACACCTTGGCATTAAGCAGTTGGTGTTCAGATCATCGTGAGAAATTTGGTTACCGCTTTGGAAATTGAATTCGACCCATTCAACTGTCAGTCAATCGTTTGGTCTATCGATTCTATCAAATGACTAAAGGCTTGCATTTTTATCGAGTAAATCCTAGAAATTAAAAGTTAAGTTAATCATCGCGAAAAAACCTTCTGTGTAGGTAAATAATTATTGCATCTCCAACACAAAATCTTTTTATTAATTGGCAAAAATGTTAGGCTGAACTAAAGCTGTCACGAATCTAAAGATGATCATAGCCAATGACCACTTTGTTATGTGGGTTTGGGTTCCACCGTCTCGGGAATAATTTGTTGTATAACCAACATTTCTGCATAGGTCACCCCCAGTTGTTCGCTACGTTTCGTGACTTAACAGGGGTGCCCGGGTTTATGGGGGGTGAATATTGCCTATGTCTTGGCGGCGACCCAATTACTGTATGTCGGGCCGGATTTCGAGAGACTGGTGGAAAAAGATCTTTTTATTTCTCCAGCAGAACTCTCTCGACCCATCGCCTCGCACCACAGTGGGAGAGTTGAATTTAAATGTCCATCACTCCTGGACACACTAAACCCCAGATTATCACCAAACACTGATACCCATTTCCTTCCCAGATCTTCTTCTCTTTCCTTTTCTTAAAAAAGTCCGCTACACAGTATCCCTAAAGATTACAAAGACCTTAAGCGAAATTATTTTCCTCACGGCCAAAAAATAATGTTCTAATATCACAATATTGCAATACCACGAATGGAAATATTAAACCGTACATAAATTATACGTGGTTTCGAAATGGAGAATCACTTCAAAATCATGAAATTCTATGGTGGATTTATAGACAGACAATCCGAATCCCATCTTATTCGCGCGTTATTAAAATACAATAAAAGACAAACAATGGCGCTCGGTTCGAACTTCCGTCTCCTCTAAGGCTTCACTCCTACCGTCCTACCCGCTGAACAAATAGATGGTTCCGGTTCCGTTAGACTGGAGAAATAGATCACGGAATGAATAAGGGATGGGGATGGAAAAAAATCTTATCATTTATTCAATTAAAAATATCCACAATAATTATATTTTATTTATGTAATTAAACACATACTAAATTCAGTTATCGGTGCGAGGGTGAGTGCGTGCTTTGAAATTTTATACCTTCGTAATAAGTTTTTGTTTTCAAAATTGAAACTGATACTTATAAATAATATTGTCAGTTAAGCGATAAAGTAGGTACTAAAATAATTTCGTTAATTAATAATTTTTTAACTGAAATGGTACCTATTTCTTTTGTTTATGTTTGCAGATCTATATTTGAATCACTAAATTTTTAATGTTTACAAACGATATTTATTGGAAAGGTAATTCTGGTCGTCTCTATAATTATTTTCCAACACAAAATAAATATTTATCAAAAAATTGAAAATATTTGTCTTTAATAAGCATTGATTCGGAGGCAAATACTTTTTTATAATCACTTTCACTTCCGAAAAAGTACAATTTTAACATCCAGTGATTCTTCATGGATATGCGCTAGTCATTCCATAAATTTATTTCTATAATGCAATTAGGCAATATTATGCAACTCCAAATTCATTCAAATAATAATTGGATAACTTGTATAGCGCCGTTTTTTGAACCTTAAGGGCGCTCTAAAATTTATTACGAATTCTCTATCTAATTTTATTGTTTACGAACGTATTCAGAAAAAACATACATAATATTTACAAACAAATACAGAAAACATACTTACCTAGCAGGTCACTTCAGATAAACACACTTTATTTAAAAAAAGTTACGACTGCACTCAGAGGTTACTATAGTAAGAACAATGGACTTTGATTTTACCTTGGCTATTTTTATTAGAATATTAGTGGCAAGAGCATTTATAGTTCATATTTATTTCAAAAGTCTATAGACAGGAATATTTAGGAAAATTTTGATGAAATGACCTTAAAAGCTTATAAAGATTACAAAAAATCTTTATCATTATTAAAGTTATTTACAATGACATGAACTGTGAATGTAAAAAGTTTCTGTTTCTATGGAAATGACTGTCTAGAAAGGTGAGTTTTGAGTTAAGCTATGAACTCTGTCAAGTCTCAACAGATTAAATATATAATCAACTATTTAACCAAATTTCCGCGTCTAATTTGAAGATTTTTATTATTTTAAATTTGCTAATACCTAAGGTAATAAACATGACCTTTTTATCTTAATTATTAAAAAAAATCGTTTTTAATACGACTTTATTGTGTATATTTTTAATATATAAAACTAACCGGTTTCGATTCACCTTGAATCTTCATCGGGGTAATATAAAAACATACTGTATACATACACACGCGTATAACAACACTCTAACGGTAAGCTCTAATGTTGTAATGTTTGCAAAACTTTGTGATATATGGTTTTGTTTGGAGTCTAGATCAACGCACTTTTTTTATAAGGCCTTCTTCTTTGAGCAACATATCTTTAAAATGTATTGTTTTACTGTAAAAAATAAGTCATATCGCAAAGCAGTTTAATTTTATTGTGTGAATTATTTAAGAAGGCGAAAAAAAATACAATAAAAGGAATTTCAAACACGAGTGAAGCCGGGTAGCACAGATTACTTATAGCGGTATAAATGCATTATACTATTATTCTCGACAACTAACGCCATCTATGGGTAACCTAAAATACTTATCTAGTGACATCTATGTGTACTGTAAACATCATGTACTAATATCAAGGATATGACAAAAAAAGTGTTACCTTTCAGAAGATTTGCGATTCAAATCATTACATCGACCATGACAAAAAATCAAACAATTATTGTATTCCAATATTTCCACTAAAAACTTCAGATATTCGCGTATCCTAAATAACTCCACAACAAGAAAGACAGTCTTTTGTCAGCGGGAATAAAATTACAGTTAATTGTCCAACCCTTCTTTCGATCGATGCCTAACTCGCGGCACGACGCTCACTGCATACAGAGCAGCCGACAGCCTCCGCGGGTAGAACCTCCTGCTAGGGGATGCTACCCTGGCAGAGTCGGTAGTCGGTGGATGGTAAGTATTTAAGGGAAGAATTAAGCCGAATACAATTGGACGAGCTGGAAGAGTAACAAACGGATTCTGTGGATATCTTCCTTGTTTTCTCTGTTGTAAGTTCTACCCCCTGTTTTGAGGGGGGGTGGAGACTGCAGTGCATCGGTTTTATGGAATTGTTAGAGTGGATTATTTATAGAAGAGCCAATAAAGGTTTCTCTACCCAATCATTAAAACCATAGTGATATAAACTGAGCTGAAAATATACGAAGCTTTCTTTGATTTAATTAAGATTATATTGTGAGTTAGACAATTTATTATGTTCACATTTTTAAGGTTGCCGTCGACGATAAAAATCGTTTTCATTTATGTTCGTATGTAAGAAATATGGAAATTTGCAGATAATACAACCCTGATGTGAGAGTAATAAGTAAGATTAAGAAAGGGACGCTTAGGTGGTTTGGGCATGTACAGCGGATGAATGAAGAAAGGAATGTAACGAGAATATATGTCACAAATGCGAATGGTAGAAGAAGTCGTGACGACATGAAGACAGAACTGTAAGCACGGGGTTCTTTCAATTAAGGCAAATTAAAGCAGTGCGGAGAAACCTGCCAACAGAGGCGACTAAATTGTTAGTCAATTCCTACGTTGTTTCACGTCTAGATTATTGCAACGGAATATATGCAAGTCTCCCCAAATGTCAAATCAACAAATTACAATCCGTTTTCAACGCCGCGGCAAGGCTTATCACCGGAGTATAATACTCCCACATTTCAGAGCATCTCAAAAATCTGCACTGGCTCAAATGTCCTGAAAGAATCCTGTTCAAGGTATGCTGAATGGTATTTAAGTCACTTAACGGAATGGCTCCGGCTTACTTATCAGAATTGTGTATTCCAGAAGATTCCAATTCCCGACAGTCAATCCTTAGGTCAGCATCGTCATCAGCTATCGGAAGGTTGAAGGAACCAAAGCGCACACCAGATACTAAGTTCGGTGAGCGTGCTTTCGCCGTGTCAGGACCTAAAGCCTGGAATGGACTGCCGCATGATTTGAGAATGATCGCAGACTCGACAGAATTTAGGTCTAAACTTAAAACGCACCTTTTCAGACAGTCGTATCCATAATTTCAGAAACCTCCACTTTCACAGTCGACGGCAATTTAAATTAACAAAATGTAAAAAAAAAAAATATATTTATATATATATATATATAAAAAAAAATAATAAAATAAAAATACTAAAAATAAAATAAAATAAATAAAAATAATAATTAAAAATAAATAAATAAAAATGATAACAACTAACAATTTGTAGGCTTTTTAAGACAGTTAAAATACAGTTAAATTAAAATAAAAACTAAAGCAGAATTAAGGTCATGCGATGACCAGTGTTGTTTTGATATAGTGTCCTCTGCGTGCAGTTTTATCTTTTATAAGCATAAACTTTTTATTATAAGTGTGTTTGTCGGAAGTGACTTGCCAGGTAAGTATGTTTTGGTATCTTTTCTAAATAACAAATGTAGATCCTAGGAAATAAATTGTACAGCGCCCTTGAGGTGATTTTTGACAAAAAAGGCGCTCTACAATTCATCCAATTATTATTATTATTATTATTATTATTATGACACAATCAAGTTAACAAAATACCTGAGTTGATCCTTGTCAAAATTCCAAATAATATAATTTTATATGTGCGACGATTTGTGAATGTGAATAAGGCAAGGAGTGTATGCCAAGACCGAGTCATCTCTGCCTACCCATGCGGGAAAATGGCGCGATGGTTAGTTATGGCTTTAGCCATGTTTAGTTACCTGATCTGAATAGTTTTGGGTTTCTCAACCTTTCTCTTTACCATCTCACTCCCCTATCCACTGCCTTCAGCCTCGCAACGTGTCCTAAGAATTTATAGTAGGTTGCGAGGTTGTTGTTATCCCTTAGTCACTCTGGCTTCGCGCAGTTTACCTTGATAGTGTCATGTCTTCTTTGGGCATCCCCGACTACTTCCAGCATTCACATTCAAAATCAAATCATATATTGTTCTCGCATTCCTTTCTTCGTTCATAAAAAAATCTGAATGAAGCATCACAAACTCTCTAACATTGTCTGCCTGAGAGAATATGTGGGTGCGCGTTTACTTTTAGCCGCTGAAATAAACTTATTCGTGTTTGGAATCAGTGAGACTATAGTATCCCTATTAAAGTCTCACTGATTTCAAAAAAGAATAAATAAACTTATTCGTGTTTGGAATCAGTGAGACTATAGTATCCCCATTATAGTCTCACTGATTTCAAACAAGAATAAATAAACTTATTCGTGTTTGGAATCAGTGAGACTATAGTATCCCCATTATAGTCTCACTGATTTTAAACAAGAATAAATAAACTTATTCGTGTTTGGAATCAGTGAGACTATAGTATCCCCATTATAGTCTCACTGATTTCAAACAAGAATAAATAAACTTATTCGTGTTTGGAATCACTGATACTATAGTATCCCCATTTGGATCCTTAAGTGGGAGGAGATAGGCAGGAGAAATTTGAAAAGAACACGACTATTCAGATTTGATCACCAAACACAGCTAAAATCACTTCAAGCAACATTTCAATTCTGATCTCTCAGTTTCAATATTCAACATTCGATTTATTAATAAATAAAAGCTAGCGAGGTTTAGAATGTGAAATAATTCATTTCTTAAGGGTGTAAATATTAAATTGAAATTAACAAAATATTTCAGTTAGCAATTAGCGTTAGTATGAGCAGTTTTCTAAAAATATTAGCACAGAGAGAATTCAGTGACACTTTCTTTTGTGAGTTGAACAATTTTTCAATTTATTCCAATCGCCAGTTTCCAATTATTTGCACAGTGGACATGGAGAAGGCTGGGAGTCGAAACAATCAGCATATGTTCGCCGGATTTAATTCCAAGCATACATTTACCCAAATAATGCTCGAAGCATATTTGCATAAGAGACAAAAGATATACAGACACGGGAAGAATCCATTTCCACCCTTCGAAAGCAAGCAACCCCCGCGCTCATTGTCGTACAAAGGGAAGGTATTTGCTTACCTCTTAATCCTTCGTCGCTAATTACGATTGTGAATATCGAAAACAGGGATGCTAGTCACAAATGTTTTAAAAAAAAATGATAAATTATTAAAAGAAAAATCTTTAAAATACGTCATTTTGTTAGGGATAAAATATTTGTTTATCTCATATCAAGATTATATCAGAAACTCTCAATGAAAAAATGAAACAGACTGCTACAGGAAAAAAGGTAACGGTCACAACTGCGACTCGAAAACAAATGCTCTAGTCTTACCCAGAGCCTGAACCAAAAGTTCCTGGCGCGAATTAAATTTTGGTGCTCCTTGGAAGTGAAAGCCTACATAGGTGCGTGATCACTTCATTCAATTATACTTGGATGATTTGTATTTTTTTGAAAAATAATCTTAGGGGCGATGTGTTAGTTTGGGTATTATAAGCGCTTTGGAAATTCGTCGAACGGAGCGGACTGCTCCAATTGCGTCCGTATAGGGTCGGTCCTGGTCTTACCGGGCTTACACTAAGATAAGTGAGTTGTATAAATGCGATGCCGAAAGGTAAAAATTACCTTACATATATACTGACATGACCAGAAACAATTTTATAGGTTTTTCTGTACGGTGTTTTGTAAAATTACCGAATGATGTTTCGGTTTCGGTTAGTTTCAGCCGATAATCGAGCCAAAAATTAGCCGAAATCGAAATATGCGTTTGTGATGTGTCGGATCACATTTGGCTTTACTCAGGCGCTTGTGTAATATTTGTATGCTACAATAATAACTTGCAATGATTTTAAAAGAGGCTGATAGACAAAGTTGACTCACTTAAATGTAATTTAAATATTATTTAATTTTGTCGAAGATTAGTGTATAAATATTAATGCCTATTTTCTAACGTAGAGAATATTATATATTAGACTGGTTAGTTTAAATAAGTAGTTGTAAGATCTTTTGTATTTTCGTAAGTTAAAGTACCTATCTATGGCATACAGTAACGAACCAAAAAGCGCTAAACCAATGAACTCTATTCTACAACAATACTGATATATATTTATAAATAAATAACAAGTATAATTTTGTATCAAAAAGACCTCAAACAATCAACTACAAGTTGAAAATAAAATGAACTTATTTAAAACTCGTCACAACAATATTATACAATCTGAATCTCAAATAAAAAGCCGGATACCTAACAAAAGGAGATCAGAAATCTATAATATACTTTGACAAAATATAGACTGAAACCAAAACCACTCAATATCACTAAAAAAACACCATGACAGATATTTATAAATATTTCAGAAAAAACAATACATAATATATTTATAAGTACTTCATACTATTCATACCGCTAGATTTTAATAACATCTACCCAAATAAAATCCTCAATACAAGAGATGTAAATGAGGATACACCATTTTTGTTACAGTAAAAAGGAAGATAATAAAACATTTATTATTATTACCTATTATAAAAAAATGTACAAACTAAACTGATGTCTTTTATTTCACTGTGAATACCAATAAACTCTGCAAGTTTAACAATAAAAACTCCTAATTGTGCATATAATATTATTTATTTATTTTTTAACTTATTAAAATAGGTTTCGGTTTCGGCAGAGAATCTAGTTTCGGTTGTCACAGTTTTGGATAATAATAATAATTTAAATATAAATAAAATGCTATAAAACTTTTTCCAGATCAACCTTAAAAGATTTTTAACCTTTCTTTGTGCATATTAAATAACACACAGGACTGTCTAAGGGGGTGTGGAGGCACTAGGAGCCGGAGAGAGTGAATTGGGAATACGTTCAAATAAGTAGCGAAACGATGTTCTGTCGAAACGAATACCTGCCTTGTTCAAATGTTTGCATTGGGATCGGGAAGAGGGCCGCATTTCGATGATAATTGGTAAATCCGCTTTATTTTATTAGAGGAGACGCAAACCCATCCCGTTTTCCACCCCACTCCATCTCACATACACATGGGTATTATAATAAGTGTAAAGAGACATCTATGGACTCATGGAGGTATTGATCTTACCTAATAAATTTAATTAATCAGAAAAAATTTCTAAATAGAATTTTATTTATTTTATTGGAAAGACAGCTGAAAAATCACGGGATATTATTATAATATTGCAAGATTTGTCTCAGAATCATTGCCTTTCGAAAGACAAAGAAATTTACCTTTTGAATTAACAACTTTAGTAATCTTGAAAAATTACGACATCTTTCAGAAATTACAGCAAAAGAAAAACACATTTCAAATACAGAATTATAAAAATAATAATAATTAGACACCTTATCTGAATCGTTATCTCAATCAATTCCAATTTTTAAAATAGAAGCAGATCTCCGTTCTAGAGTTCAATGAACCAAAGGTACACATAGAACAAAAATGAAATTTTAAAATAGGGTAGGTTTGTTAAATATTTTTGAAATGCAGTGTACAATGTAAGTTGTCGTTGCTATAATTAATTTCAAAGATAAGACACCACTACACATATTTCAAATGTCGACCAGTTTCGGAAGAACCTTCTAACCTCAGTGTATAAAAACCTAAATGTTCTCAATACATTCGGATTGGAATGATATGTACATCACTTGAGAATAGTAATATTATACAAGGTGTGGCAAAAATAATGTCATAATGTGAATGTGCCATATTTTTTTCCAAATGACTTCAAACGCCACCGTGCTTTGACATTTATGCTGTAGACAGATAAAGAAATAGTTGAAAATAAGCAATGTAGCGATACGCACCTAAAGAACGCGGAATTATTGTTACTGCTAATTTGACCAATTTCCAGTCTGTTGTCATTTGCATTAGTTTATTTTTTGATTTAAAATCACGCAGAAGACAAATTCTCAAACATCAAAATATCAAAGAAGATAGTGATAAAATTAAAAAAATATATTATTACAATGAGATATTAGTAGAATTTAAGATCTAAACTCTTCCTATAAAGCTGTTTTTTTTAATATATACTTTACATTTTCATCACATTACAAAAGTTCAACTTTCCAGAGCAAGTTTACTTTTGATGCCAGATTTTTGAATCGTTGCCTGTCGGCTTTGATTTTATCATATTGACACACAGGTCGTCATTTGGTAGATAAATTTGATGAGACTTCAAAAAAATGTTGTGGACATTAGTTCCCCCAAGTAAGTCCCCCATCACAACACAAGCATCATTGTCCGCTTACTATGGTAGTAGTAGGAGAATATCAAATATTGTTGTTATTTGTAACCCGGGAAGATTTGTAAGAGAAAGAAAAGAAAATTCTTACATCTTCTCATACATACCATTATGTTTTTCTGATTACGTATTTATTTCACTTCATCGTGCCATGTTTTCCTCGGGCGTCCCCGACTTTTTCTACTATTCACATTTGCGTCATATATTTTCCCCACACACTTCTTCTCGTTCATTCGCTTTACACTTCATATCCAAACCATCTAAGCTTCTCATTACGCTTACATTTGCCTCGTGTACGACAGCATTTGTAACGTGTTCTATTACACGTAAATGAACCGTAAATCAAATCCACACTATATACGACAATGAAGAGCTCATTCAATTGGTTCTGAATAAATCACGGGAAAAAGTGGAATGATGGAACAGCCTACCTTGAATTCCCATGAATCCTGGCAGTAGGGCTCTCGATGAACTTGCACTGTTCACGGGGTTAAATTTCCTCCAAAAAGAGACAATTTTTAATATGATTTTGATATTTAGAGCACAAAGCATATGAATAATACTACGAAGATAGTACGATTGCAACTTCTTGCTACACGACACGAATTCAAATGCTGTACTTGCGACAATTTACAATACAACAAAAAATCTTCTTCTTTTCAAGTGTAGGTAAGGCTGTTTTTAAGGAAGGAAATATATTGTATGTATGACATTAGGTATATGATGGGAAAAATTGTAGATATTATCCAAAACTGTTTCAATACTAACCAGCATTATTTATATAACTAACTAACTAACTAACCATAACGCCGTTTCCCCGCAGGGGTAGGCAGAGAGGACGGACCGCCAAACAACTCGGTCTTGGCACACATTCCTTGCCTCATTCACATTCATACATCGTCTCATACATACTCTTCTATTGTTCTGACTCTTGACATGGCCCGACTCAAGTATCTGATTCACTTGGTCGTGCCATGTCTTCCTCGGGCGTCCCCGACTTCTGCTACCATTCACATTTGCATCGTATATTCTCCTATTATTTTAGGTAAATCAAAAGTTTACAATATGAGTGGTTTATATAAGCAATTTATCTAACTTTATGAGGTTTATTACCCTTAAATAATAATTAACAGATATCGCAAAGACTTCTGTAAAACAAAAGATAAACAATATCTCGTAATAACTAGTAGAGTAATTATTGTTTCAAGTCGTAATAACAATCTTTCATTCCAGGGTAATATTAAACCGCCATGTTTATATCAAGCAAAATAAATATTCGACATAAAACTAATAATACATCGCCTTACGACGCTCGTGTATTACAAAATTATTACTATACTACTGCAATAAATAAACGTCTCGAAGAAATGACCCCGATTCTTTATATAGCCGGCGGCAAAAAATCACCCCCATAACAATTCAAATGGTCCACAATCAAATTTGCCCGGAATAAGGGATGGTTTTTCGTGAATCTCGGCTTTTTTGACGAACGAATGTTTCAGATTATAACATGATCAATGCCTTTCCGAGAACTGACTTATGGCGGGTGATTTTTGCTTTTTTCGGTCAGAGGGATTCGGTTTTTGAAAATGAAAGAAACCTTTTTTTAAAGTATATACGTCACAGTCAGTAGCGTGCAGTCCATAAAGGAAAAAAAACTGTACCAACCAAAATAAATGATACAAACATTTAAAAAGGCAACAAATTTCTGTAGAAATGCTTTTTAAATAAATTTTTTTAATTTCACTTTTTTGCGTGATTGAATGAATGAAATAATGAAGTGGAATCTTGGAAGTGAAAAAACTCACTTCCCGACATCCACTAAGCTAAAACTCAGGAAATAGACTCATTTTCAATGAAAAATGTATTCTATCAACTTGGCAACTAGGTGGCAATCATGCAGACATATAGGCATTTCTCTAAAATTTGACGACATTAAAGTATTTAATATACGCAATAAATATCGGTCTTATCCAATTGGGATTAGGCTCGGTTGGTGGATTTGTGTTGGTGGCATTCATGCACACACACGCGTGCACACACGATTTTTTTTGTTAGTATTTATGTTATTTTGTTTTTTTTTTTATGTTGTGGATCATATAATGAAATTTTACAGTAGTTAATCAAAAAAATGTTGGTGCTATTCAATTAGTATTTAACTTGGGTATTTGAATTGTGGACTCCAGTCCCCGAGGAGGAAGGTTCAATCAGTAATCAAACCAAAAAATAATATATTTTCAAAAATTATTCAAAAAAATAAATGTTTCAAAAAATTTGTTTTTAGAGGTTGAATTTTTTTCTATGAATTTGGTAAGGGACTTGAACGCTCGTTTATAAGCGTAGCTGGTCATAACACATAGCGGAAGATGATAATAAAATGGCCATTTTAAATGCTTAATGCACAATAATTCATAACCGATCATGAAAAACTACACAAAGCCTACCTTGCGTTATGTAGCAATGTACGCCACTGATCATGCCTACGCATGTAAAATATTGGTTTCAATGAGAGTCGATAAATAATACAACCTTACCTAACCTAACCTAAAGCTCACATGCGAGTTATAAGGGTAGAAAATACCGAAGAAATCGATTCTGGGGACCAAAGAATATAGGTTAGCTATTTTGAAAAAAAAATTCAACATTAAATCTAAAATTTTCTCCTTGCCTAAATGATTTTATGTCAATTTTTCTCAAGAGGAAAGACTGCGCAGCCTTTTTATACAATCACAAAATTGAAATTGAAGCAAAAATATCCAACCAAACTGTACAAAAATACATATTTTGTTTCAAATCAAAAGTTACAGCAACTAGTACGGATAATATCCGCATATTATGTGCTATTTTATTAAATTAAATTTTAAATTAAACTCTAAACAGCCATTAAAGATTTAAATTTTTCATGATTTTGGAGGCAATTCTGTTATTTTTGTGAGTTAATCGTAATTATTAAAAAAATCATTTTGACGGCCTCCATACTCGAGGGGTAATGCTCTCGACTACCAAACCGGAGATCGCAGCTTCAAATCCCGGGCGTGAGCAAGTCAATTTTATTTGATTAATTTACTCATTTTAAAATAACGTATAGTATGTTTGCGGCAAATTCCAGACTGGAAGATACTCCCGTTATCGTCCAGGTATACGACCACCATTCAGAAAAACAACGTTGCTTGAAATGGTTTTGGCCGTGTTTGGTGACCAGATCTTAATAGCCAGATACACCCTATCTTCCTCTTCCACCTCTTCTTCAACTCCCCACTACCGGCAGCGTTACAACATACCCTATTTGAGGATGCCATAGTCTCACTGGCTCCCGACAGTTGTGAGCAGTTGGAACTCTTGTGCGGTTTCAAATATTTAAAAAAAAACCATACTCTCTGAATATAATTCATTACCATATAATATCACACGGGCATTGGCCTAGTGATATTCAAAAGAAAATGTACTGCATCATCGTGTAAACTTTTATTAAAAAAAATAAAAATAATCAAACAAAAAATAAAACTTGCGTTATTTTGGGTAAAAATTTGAATATATGCTCGACAAATTTGTATTCCAACGTAAATCGGTCGTTTGTAATTTGAATTATTTACTTTTACTTTTTTTAATCATTTTTATTTATTTTAATTTACGATAAAAATTTAAAGCAAAATTATTTTATTAAATACAATTGTAACGTAGATAGCGTCTCGGATAGACATATGCGATTTTTATTTATTTGGGATACCTATTATACCTTTTCTAAAAGTCTAAATGATAAAATATTCATAAATATATTTGATGTTTTTTTTTTTTTAATCGCTGTTTCGTGTAATAAAATATTTTTACCAGAAGCGGCTAATGCCTTTTTACTGGGTAACAGTGCTCCGATTGAAGTAAACGATTTTATCGATGTAGTTATAGAGGAAAATGATGTTTTAAAATCTAATTAATTGTTTTTTTTTACATAGGTGTTGCATTGACGACAAAATAAAATATAATATCTAAAAATCATCATTGGAACATAGACGCAAAACAATACCCATTTTGATTTCTTCCTTCTGGAATTGTGGATGAAAATGATGTAGGTATACACCGGTATTCGTTTCGTTAGAATCCAAGAGTATATTAATAGCTTAGTAGCTGGGTGGACAAAAACATCCGGCACGCATCGTGGGTTAAATTCCTTAGCTAGTTTTTTAAAATTGTTTACATTTTTAAAACACCACATAGATGGCACTGAGGAAAATGTTTTTCCTGAAGCCCTATGTCATATTTCGGGATGCTGTGTGGAGGAACATTTGAATAAAAGAAGAAGATTAAGTTTTCGGATGGATAATAGTAAGAATCGTGGAGGAATCTGTCGGCGATTGTGTCCAGGATAACGGACGTATGAATCATCCCTAACAAAGTGAGATGGGTCGATGGGTCGAGAGAGTCTGAATAGAGAGGTCAAAGAGTCTTTCACAACCGGCCTCTCCCGATCCGGCCCGCCATGCAGTTGGTGGGAAGGCCTGGACACCTATGAACCCGCGCACCTGTTGTCATCAAAGTAGTTCACCACCCACGGCAGAGGTGTTGTTATGAATAGTTCCCGGTGCTGTGGTATTCATTATTCATATTCCATACCCGTCTTCCAGAAGAGTTATAAGTCTTTCAGCATTACACAAGCAAATTTTTTTGCTTATCATCAGGTAGTAGAAGAAATTCACATATTGTCAGTTTATCAAAAGGACCTGCTTGTTTTTTTTTAAATTCAAAATTAAATAATATAATTTAATATTAAGTACATTTTTTGAAAAATAAACTATAAATGGGCATATTTATATATTCTAGGGTAATCGAACCCACAACGATCGGTTTCAAAATCAAACACGTTACACAACGGACAAAAGGATTCTGTATTGAATGTTGGACATTTTATGCTTAACCGGAAAACTAATAGAATTTGCAATTAAAAATTTCCATAAAACCTTAGTGTAAACGAATTCCTCTTTTCTAACCGTCATAAATATTCATTTTATGGACTATTCAAACAACGGTTCGGTAGATGGCGTTTGATAGATTCAGGATTTGGGAAAATTTTAATTTCCAAATTAATTAATATGTACATTTTAATTCGGTTCAGAATTCGCCCTCTTGTCCGGCATATTTTGTTTCGAGATATTTTATTTATATAGAGAAAATTAAAATTAGAAATATTCTGATGAAGCTTAAATTGGAAAATGTTTTCGATTTAATCTTTCAGTTTGAAAAAAAAAACAGATTACACAATTTTCGTTAAAATAACCAAAATTTTAAGTGGACTGATTTCATGATTCCGAAATTACTTTCTAATAATTTCGTTGTAATAAATACTTGAACATTGATAAGAAGGTCCGTTAACTTTTTTGATTTGCCCTTGCTAGGTTGTGCGGGTTTTGTGTGGACGAAACCTTTAAGATTCGTTTAAGAACCTCGAAGATATTGCATTTAAGGTTACGTGGTTGGAACGTAACCTTAAATGAAAGATGTTCGAGATTCTTAAACGAATCTTAAAGGTTTCGAGATTCCTAAACGAAACCTTTGAGATTCTTCTAAGAATCTCGAACATCTTGCGTTTAAGGTTACGTTCTAACCACGGTCACATTTGATTGCAAATCAATTATTACTTTTTGACATTCGAAAAACGTTGACGATTATTTGAAACTTCGGTTACGTTAGATCGATAATTTGCGCATTTTTGCTTTAAGCGCCAACTTTCGGTTCGTTATAACTTTTGAAAAAATTATGATCAGCTGTCAAGCATAGCGATCATATTATAAAGCTTCTCAGCTTTTTGTGTAATGTAAATACCCCACAAGAGTGCGATATGGTCACCAAACACGGCTAAAGTCATTTTAAGCAACATTTCAATTGTGATTGGTAGTCTAACACAGGGGCGATACTGATAGTATTTCTACTTTGGAAGTTGCCGCAAGTACATTTTTTAAATTTTTTTTTTAAATGAATGAATTTGAAATAACACAAATTCGTAAAATAAAATTTACTTGCGCATGCCGAGATTTGAAGCCTCGACCTTCGGATTGTTAGTCGAGAGCTTTACCTGCTCGACCACAGAGGTCGTAAAATTACAATTTGTTTAAAAGTCGAAAGGCAAAGAAAATCGGCGATTAACTGACAACTTTTAAACGAAAATAAATCTAAATGGCGATGATCGTCTATTTTATGGTCACTTTAATATGTCAAATAAATCAAAATGGTCCTGATCGTCGATTTGATGGTCACTTTAATATGTCAAATAAATCAAAATGGTCCTGATCGTCGATTTGATGGTCACTTTAATATGTCAAATAAATCAAAATGGTCCTGATCGTCGATTTGATGGTCACTTTAATATGTCAAATAAATCAAAATGGTCCTGATCGTCGTTTTGATGGTCACTTTAATATGTCAAATAAATCAAAATGGTCCTGATCGTCGTTTTGATGGTCACTTTAATATGTCAAATAAATCAAAATGGTCCTGATCGTCGATTTGATGGTCACTTTAATATGTCAAATAAATCAAAATGGTCCTGATCGTCGATTTGATGGTCACTTTAATATGTCAAATAAATCAAAATGGTCCTGATCGTCGTTTTGATGGTCACTTTAATATGTCAAATAAATCAAAATGGTCCTGATCGTCGATTTGATGGTCACTTTAATATGTCAAATAAATCAAAATGGTCCTGATCGTCGATTTGATGGTCACTTTAATATGTCAAATAAATCAAAATGGTCCTGATCGTCGATTTGATGGTCACTTTAATATGTCAAATAAATCAAAATGGTCCTGATCGTCGATTTGATGGTCACTTTAATATGTCAAATAAATCAAAATGGTCCTGATCGTCGATTTGATGGTCACTTTAATATGTCAAATAAATCAAAATGGTCCTGATCGTCGATTTGATGGTCACTTTAATATGTCAAATAAATCAAAATGGTCCTGATCGTCGATTTGATGGTCACTTTAATATGTCAAATAAATCAAAATGGTCCTGATCGTCGATTTGATGGTCACTTTAATATGTCAAATAAATCAAAATGGTCATGATCGTCGATTTGATGGTCACTTTAATATGTCAAATAAATCAAAATGGTCCTGATCGTCGATTTGATGGTCACTTTAATATGTCAAATAAATCAAAATGGTCCTGATCGTCGATTTGATGGTCACTTTAATATGTCAAATAAATCAAAATGGTCCTGATCGTCGATTTGATGGTCACTTTAATATGTCAAATAAATCAAAATGGTCCTGATCGTCGATTTGATGGTCACTTTAATATGTCAAATAAATCAAAATGGTCCTGATCGTCGATTTGATGGTCACTTTAATATGTCAAATAAATCAAAATGGTCCTGATCGTCGATTTGATGGTCACTTTCGTATGTCAAATAAATCAAAATGGTCCTGATCGTCGATTTGATGGTCACTTTAATACGTCAAATAAATCAAAATGGTCCTGATCGTCGATTTGATGGTCATTTTAATATGTCAAATAAATCAAAATGGCGCTGACAGTCGATTTCATGGTTACTATAATGTCACAAAAAAACGAAATGGCGCTGATCGTCGATTTCATGGTCACTATAATATGTTAAATAAATCAAAATGGCGCTGATCGTCGATTTTATAGTCACTATAATATGTTAAATACAACAAAATGGCACAGATCGTCGATTTAATGGCCACTATAATATGTCAAATAAATCAAAATGGCGCTGAGCGTCTATTTGATGGTCACTATAATATGAAAATAATTCGAAACAACCAAATCTAAGGACAACCTTGGTTTAATAGTATGCATTAGTAATTGCTTCAATCAGAATAAAATTCAATAGTGTGGTCTCCATAATATCGAATTCATGTAAGACATACTGAACGTGTGCAGCACTTCAAACTTCACGTATCTATTCATTAATTCGTATGCATTCTCAATAAATACATTTAAAATACTTACCCTAGAAAATGGAAGAAAAATAAATAACTTAAATTTATTAATTCCAACTAGACTGTTCGGAACTCCTGCATCTTACCGACTAAACAAATATATCATTCTACAACAATCACTCCGGGTCTAACTATCACTTCTAAACAAATTCACCTCAAATACCGACATATTTAATATAAATTTACCAGTGTATAAGACATACCCGAATGACGTTTTTTTACATAGCAATATATTATTATTAAGAGCATGGCGTGGGAGCAATTAATTTTTTTTTCATTTTCTTCTTATTGTAAACTACTTCTTTTTACTTGTAAATTACGTATTATGAACCTGTATTATTATGTTATTTTCATACAATCTGCACTTTTAAAACCTTTTCTTATAGTACGTACATTTAAATGAAAAAGTACATGTACCATGTATTGTGCTCATTTTTAAAGTTTTTTGTTGTTGATACTTAAACATTAAATAAAACATCTTGTGTCACTGTACTATGCAGTAAATCTTGTAAAATATGTATCATGTTAAAGCCCATCAAGGCGTTTATAATTAATCAAGTATAATAATAATAATTTGTTTATAAAAGTGTATCAACTATTCGTGTTGATATGAAATAAACAAACAATCGCGTGTTCCCAGTAAATAAATATTAAACCGTAAAAACACGTTTATAATGCCTTTTCTTCGATTTAACACCATTGCCGATTGAAAATCATTTATTTATTTATGTAAGTTCGAAGAAGTTAGCATGATTTCATATGTAAATCTTATTTCCATTATTAAAAGAGTGAGAGAACCGAATACAAACTGTAACAAAACATGCTTGGGCCAAGACAAAGAGAATGGTTAATACGGAAAACAATATTTTTTGTACTAATAATATTAAAGATTTTTTAGTTCTTTTTATGTCTGATAGGTACTTAATAATTAAAGTAAATAAACAATTTAGTGAACAGTAAAAATAATTTGTTACATTTCAAAAGCGTAGAGTATTACAAAATTGATTGCATCTATATGCCTCAAAATAATGAAGCTGTCAAAAGTGCAAAATAATGTGTATGAAATCCATTGTGTATCCTCCAAGCAATATTCAAGTATTTCGCTTACTTGCTAATTGGGAGTGGCTTACGTGCATTGTGCGGCCCATCTGGAAGGAAGCAACAAATGAGAAGAGATTATTTCAAGAATCAATATGATTTCCCTTTTTAAAATATTCTGACGAAGAAAAATTTCTTAATCATCTTACCATCTTACCCGAAAATTTCACGATATTTTTAGGCGAAATTAGTGTTATTTTTGGCGAAATTTTGTGTTGATTTGAAGTTTTATTGTTAATATTATTTCATTGTTCATTATTATACATAAATATGTATATATTATATTGGAGGCACTGCTGAAAACCAGCTTCATTCCCGGAGAGATCCGGAATGCATAGATGAGCAGTGACCTTTTTGTCAATAGAATTTATGTTAAAAAATATTTAAAATTTATCTTATGTTAAATTTTTCAGAAGGTAGTAAAATAAAGCATTTCTTCAGTAGGTAGTAAAGTTGAAGTTGAAGTTAGCTGCATTACATTTTACGATTATACAGGCATGTCATAAAACATATTATTTATTACGCCAATCTTTAAAACAACTCAAATGCAAAACCATTATATTTACCAAGCCATAAAAAACTACAATAATCTCCCTTCCGAATTGCGCTGTATTACGAACCAACAAGAACAAATAAATAAAATCAAACTTTATTCCAAAAAAACTTATATTAAAAAAAACATATATATATATATTATTATATATTTTACACATAACATAATATTATAACATTGAATCTAAGTAAGAATCGTGGCTCCCTTATCAGGCACAAGAGCTCCTCTTTTCTGATAAGGTATACATGACCAATTATGAACCTTAATATTATATTTTGCAAAATATGTATGTATTAATATAACCCATATGATCTATATTAAAATAATAAAAAAATAAAATATGTTTTTTTCTAATCAAAGAATACTAGAACATCGTGTGGAAAATTACAAAATTCGTTTTATTCATAAAAAATAATATTTGAATATGAATTTGAATTTGAACAATTAAATTAAAATTTGTACTCGTAAAAGCTGCAAAATTCGCGTTTTTCACATAAAAATTATCACTTTCGCGTAAAAATTAGTCTTAATGCACACGCGAATTTTTCAGGTTCTTACTTACTAGTAGTTACTATTTGGCTTCACAACATCTTTTCACATTGAACATTAAAAACTTCTTCCTAACTAAATGAAAAATGTTTTCTCAAAGATCCATAGCTCAAGACGGAATTTAAATTCTACTCGTAAATTTCACGATGCCACAGCTCTCCACTATGAGAGATTTTCTTTGGGAAAGATTTTTCAATGCATGGTTTGATACACTTTTGTCAATTTTAAATGCAAAGAGTAGATAAGTACCACAACTAGACCCCACAATTTATCACGTTTCTTAAAAAAGTCGTAAAAAACAAGAAAAAAGCAAAAACTACTTTGAAACTTGTATCTTAGGATAAAAGCATTGGTATCGTCAATAGTAAGTGAAAGCTCTCAAAAGTTTCAGTCATTTCGATAAAGAACCCCAGAATAGCCTTTCTTTTAAGGGTGGTAAATTCAATTTTGAAAAACACACGTGTTAAAAACTGAAATCAATCACCGAGCTTTGTGGCGAAGTTCTGAGGGCTTTAGCCTTATCTCGCAGGTTGTGGGTTCAAACTGCTTTTAAACTAATAAATCGCTTTTGAATAAATGATGAAGAAAATACAAAATTTTTGGAAACATGTATTTGATCCTGAAACGTAACGCATTTCAAGTTACAGTTTATTGATGTTTACTGTATTTCGTTGGAATGTTTGAAACCCATGACATTGAGATTATTAAAAATTTGTCACTGTTGGATTCGAATTATTATTTTTTTATTAACATTTACGAAATTAAAAGTAGATTTTTTTTTACATTATAGCAAAAATACAACCAATATATTTTTAATTTTCCTGCTTGTATTAAGCAAATCATGGAAATAATAGAACGGAGTAATTTTTTAAAGTTAAACCGCACAAAAATCCTTACTAACAGCGATCTATGGCATCCCCAATTGTGGTATGCTGTGAGGCTGAAAGTAGTGGGGGAAAGGAGATGGGAAGACGAAGGCGGGGAAGAACCTGGCTATTCAGATCTGGTCACAAAACAAGGCAAAAGCCATTTCAAGCTTTTTCAATTCTGAATGGTCTTTCACAAGGGATAAAGCAAAAACCATAATTTTATAATACAAATAGAAGATAGAACGCACACAATAAAAATCAATTCAAAACAGAATCATATAAACAAACAAACGAAAAATATTATGGCAAAGTAAAAGTTTATACTGGATATAAAATTTATATTTTATAACTTAAAAAAATGCATTTTTTTAGCTACTTCGGTCATTGAATACTTTTGTTGATTAATTTATATAGGAATAATGCATATTTGAACCAATAGGTAAATTTTGCAAAAATAAAGTTCGTGATTACACTTGACTGAGTTTTACAATTTTGAAAGGACGGGATAAAAAAGGGGAAATGATAAAATTAATATTCATATACAGACAAGGGATCACATTTTCCGCCAAACGTCGCTTGAAAATGAATTATTTCAAAATTTGATAATAATTTAAGAAGTACTGTTAAAAAATCATTCTTATGTTATTTCCTGAATCTTTTTCTCGTTAACACCCAACATTATTGGAAGGGGAGTTTTAACAATAAGTTGGAACCCTTTTCCAAACGACACATAATTGATTTTCTTGCATGACACCTGAAGACACCCAATTACGACATCACAATCAAGGTTATCAAATACTTGAATTGGATCATATCAAGATTCGGAATATCAGAAGAGTGAGCACATGAAGATTTTTTTTATATGAAGACCGCACAAGAGTCCCAACTGCTCTAAACCGCCTGGAGCCAGCGAGACTATTGCATCCCCAATTGGGGTATGTTTTTAGGCTGAAGGTAATGGCGAGGGAAAGTAGATGGAGAAGAGAAAGGTAGTAAAGTTCGTTGGTATTCAGATCTGGTCACGAAACACGGCAAAAGCCATTTAAAGCAACGTTTCTATTCTGATTGGTGGTCTTACTGAGGGCGATACTGAGAGTATCTTTCATTCTGGAATGTGCCGCAAATATACCTCATATTATTTTAAATGATGAAATGACATAAGTTAATCAAATCACATTTACTTGCGCACACCGGGATTCGAATGCGCGATCTACGGATTGCTAGTAGAGAGCATTACCCATCGACCACGATGTATGAAAATGAGTACAAGGAGTATGTGCTAAGTCGGCGGTTTGTGGAGGTCTATCCTCTCTGCATACCCCATGTAGAGAAAGAACGTGATATTTTATTTGATTTGTTACCTCATTGAAAAAAAAAATTGTGTTTGCTTCGTAAAACAATCGCTGTCGACATCAGCAGTAGTGTTTAAACAGTAGTAAAACGCACTGTAAAGAAATTTTTTATTTTCTTCTTTTCGGCTATACACACTTTAATATAGAGAGAAATTTATGAAAATTTTGTTTCCCTCCAAATAATATCAACTTATGTTAAGGAAAAGGTATTTTTCATATGATTATCATTAAATTTCTAGGTAAAAACTAACTTGGACCTCGGGCTTTTTTCCTCCACTTTTTTACATTTTCCCTTGGAGGAAAATTAGAAATACATCACAGAATATTTCATATCCCCGTCGTAAAAAAACACCATATTTTCCACGGACGGTCTCTTTCAAAAGATATCAAAGTAAATCTATAACGGCGTTACGTTTAATGCACAGAACGCATAAACACATAGATGGGCATTCAGAACCTCTGCTTGAACTAATAAACTTGAAAACATCAAATATGTTTTAAATATTTTTTTGTATTTCTTTGGCATTCACTATGTAACAATTTCTAGAAATTTTTGTTTGTAATGAGTTTTATTATTCCAATGTACATTTGTTTCGTATAAATTTTATTAATTAGCGACCGGTTTCGATACGTTAGAAGAAATTAAGTATCTATAGTTATATTATTTAATTTCTGAAGGATGTATCATAAAAAAAATTAAAAATTTTCCGACTTCATCCAAACTCTCCTTTCCAAAGAGATTTTGCAAACAATGTGTTGGAGTTTGTAAATAGCCCCTACAAAAACGAGCTTTATACCTAAGAAAGTTAAACTGTCAAATTTTTCTCACCTCAAAGATTATGGTGAAGAATTGCATAAACATATAATAAAAACCTGCACTAGCCTGTTGTATATTCCTTCCTGAAATCGGAAGGTTTCGTCTGGCCCATGCAATATGCGCAGCAAATTTTTCATCGGGTAGCACGTTAATCGATTTGTGAGGAGAAGAAAATAATTCAAACTTGCAGATTGATGCCAAACAGTTAGTGACAATAAACACCGAAAACACAGTGACGAGTAGTTCTATTTTTGAAGCATAGACCAAAACCATTTTTCATGAATTCGGGTAAGTACTTACCAGATAAGTGTACATTTTTAACACATTGAGTCATGAATTACAATCTTTGAGGTACTTATTTAAATTATTTAGAAAATTATAAACCAACCGAAAAAAAAAATTATGGTGCTTAACCACGATGGATATTTCAAAACCGACCATAAACTATTTATGAAAATTTTATTGAAAGCTAAAAATAATTGAAAGCTAAAAATAGAGGTGGTCGAGAAATCTACAAAGAAAAAGCCTTGCAAGTTTCATGATACTACAAGAGTTCATCGTTCCAGAGCTATTGATGTATGAGCACACAAATTTTCTGTTTCAAATTCTATTATCCGGAATCGTCCGTTTATTCACCGCCAAACACAGTATTTTCTTTAAACTAAACAGACCCATCTAGCCATTTTGTGGTTCTGTGTCCGTATACCGATTCGTTATTAAAGAACGGCTGCAGTAGAGGCAGTAGCGGGACCGGCGTTGCGCGCTACGACGGTCGTTAGTGAGGAAAAATTAATATTTTTCTCATAAGCTTTGCATAATAAAGCGATAATTTCCTACTGGAAAAGAGTTCCATAGATTATATCGAAGTAGATGCTTGTTTCGATGGATATTTACATCCTTTGTTCCTGAATAGGACGCAGGGATGCCTCTACAAGTTATTTTTAGCTTAACCCGGTATCGAACCGGCGATCTCTAGGTAAAGTGTAAAAGTGGTTGCTATTCTGGCTCAAGCAGATAGAGCCTTGAAATGAAAACCTGGCACCATGCTAACATGGAAATAGGCTTCTAAGCGAAAGGATAAAAATAAAATGTAACATTTTTATTTATTTTAGTGTTAATTCCCATAACTTTTATATTTTTTATTTTTAATTGTTAATTTGTTTTATTTTATTTGTTACAGAAATTATTACCGATTGTAAACATAAGTCATTTTTAAAAGCAGAAGAGAAAAGTTTATACAGGATGTAAGAATAAAGCATAATATAAGTTTCTCCTCCTCACAGGGGTTTCCTGTAGTTTTTTCAAATATATTTGTATTTGGTTTCTAGTTGTCTTCACAATGTTTGCAAGTTGATCATCATTTTATTCTATTAGCCATATTTTTAGTTTATTTTGAAATATATTCATTTCCATTTTATTTTTAAGCAATAGTTATTAGCCCATTTATTAACATAAAAATATATAATTATTTATTTTATAATGTAAAATATATGCCTCCGATGGGAATTGAACCCGCAGCCATCTGATTGCTGGTATGGTGCTTTACCAATTATTGCGCTACGTCGGCTTTTTCAAAACCCGCCAAATTATTCAATATGTACTGGTAATTTTCATTCAACAACTATTGCTTTTAGATGTTTCACCAGAATACGACCAACTTTCAATATTTAGGAAAGGCATTGGTAATGCTAAATATCTTACAAAATGGCGTTGATACATGTTACTTCTTCATTTACTGGTGAAATATTTTGACTTGTATTGATTACGTAAACTTTACTAATTTTTGTTTGATTGTGTATGCATTATAGGTTTCATGGAATGGTATTCAATATTTCTCTGTCCAAAAGTATTCAAACTAGGAGTAACCCGAATATTTTGACTTTTTGCCCTGGTTGCGTATTTATGTTGGGCAGCGGAGTATTATTTTTTTTTTGTTAACACAAAATATTTTTTTAATAAAATTTTTGTAGCAATGGTAGGTTAGTTCTGTATCTCAAAAATAAAACAAAATGCAGATATGGCCGTTCAAATATATAGCTGTGATATAAGCAAATCCGTTTTCTGGCTATCGGTGAGGCTTTACACCAATAATTTATTATTTTGGCCCTCAACTTTAACGCACGAATCTTACACTGACAAACTATTTATCTTACTACCTACTTCTACGTTGTTTCAAAATTTAATAGACCTAACATTTAAAAATAAAGACCAACATAACAAGTAAAGAGTTGATGGACAGCACAGATAATATAAGAATCTAAATCACAACCTCCGTAGCCAAAATCAAATAAACCTAGTTACAATAATAATCACTCTATGAGGGAAGACAAGTAAGTGTTAAATATATTAGCTATTTTCTGCAGCCCTGCTTTAGTTCATACAAAGTAATAAGAATTCATCCCTCTCCTAAGAGCTTAATTGCCTGTTGTTGAATAGGGACATAAAATTTCACTGCCAAAAGAAGGTTCCGTGTGAAAAATTTATGACACTTATTAAATGTATAAAAAACAACGATAAACGCCTTTATGAAAAGTCGTCTTCTAAAAAATGGGTATATTCTGGGCTACCTGAATGACTCTCATGAAATATTTTTCAAAAGTAGTACCTACATAAGAACCTGACATATCTGAAAAGTACCGCGTAAAAGGCCTCAGGTTTGTACCCTAAATAAGTTAAAATTATAATTTTTTGAGTTTGAAATGAAATGACAAAGGATTCATTCGTTTTTTATGGAATCCTGAAAACAATTCAATCCGTTTGTGATTTGTATTAAGCTGAGATCCGAAACCTTTCAGAATCAGAACTTGCTTTGAAAAAGCATAAAGTAGTTTATAAATAAAGCTTCACTTTTCTATTTTCCATTCTCTCCCTCATTTCATTCCGCCTTACAACATTTATTAAACTTCCCAAAGTTCTACTTGCTTTGGGGAGTGAATATGTTGCGCTGCTATAAATAAAAAAGCCACATTCGAATCATTTGATTTCCGCACTAGAGTCCCAACTGCCCAGAGCCGGTGAAAAGAAGAAGAAGTTGGGAAGTACCTGGTCACCTAAGTCATAAACCATTTCAAGCAATATTTCTATTCTGAATGGTGGTCTTTCACTAGGACGGTACTGAGAGTATTTTTATTTATTTTTATTTTGTTACAATATTTTACATTTCATCGTACAATCCAGTAATGTTGGCCTCACTGGGTGGCTTACCCGTGCTGAGGCCTTAATTTTATAATACAAAAAAATATACATAATACCTTTAAAGAAAATATGTATAATGTTGGCGAAGAAAATAAAACATAAGATTAAGATAAATTTAAACTAAAATATAGATTTAAAATTAAAGTAAAATAAAATTCAAACAAAATGAAATAGAGTTAAAATCGGTATATTTATATTATATGTTGTGTGTTTGTGAGTGATGTGTGTTTTATATTGGTTTTGTGTGTTACGTGTAGGTTTTATTTAATGTTATGAAATTTTTATTTTATGTTCGTTAATCTATTTTGTAATTTTGTGTCTGAACTTATTTTGGCTGTTGAAAACTTTTATGGTATGGTATTGATAGTGTCTTTGTCCAAAGCTTGTATTTACTGTCGGATTTTTTTTATGTTTTCTTTGTACGCTTGTCTAACTGGACTATTAGTGATATTTTGTGTATGTTGAAATTTTTTTTTTTGGTCAAAAATGTAGTTTCGTAGTGTTTTAACGTATAATTGGCTCTTATCTAGTACGTCACAACTATTGAATATTTGATCTGTATCAGTCAGTCTAGTCAGTCAGTATCTACCATTAACTTGTGTTTGGTATATATGAAATTATAAATTATATATAAACCATCAGATTTTGAAATAGAAGAAGTATTTTGACTCATGAAAACCCCTTTCTTCACCACAAAAATAATCAATCATATATTTTTGATCCTGAGAGTTTCTAGGTATTTATTGATAAATTCGAAGGAGCCTTATTTCCACAGGGGTTGCAGGTAGTAGGCTGTATCGTAGGGCGGATAATTCATCACCACCCGGCGCCTGAATTATTAAACCTTCATTTAGCCCGCTTACCGAAATCCTCAAATCCGCCGGAAGTCGGTTCCTACTTGCCTGCTTATTCTGCTTGCCGATTGATTGATCGACGGCTTTCAGTTTAATGCGGTTGTCTTTTAGTATTTGAACGTTAATCTAATGTTTGATCCCAATAGTAAGAAATGATTGAGATTTTATTGTAATGCTGACATCTTATTTAATATGAATGACGGTCGGTGACTGAGTTGAAATCGCGTTTGAGTCCCACCCAGGCGTAGTGGGTTCAATTCTTCGGCTGGCTAAGTCCTCTATCACAACACAAGTAAAAAATTTCGCTTTCTGTGGTGGTAGTAGGAGATTTTTAAAGATTGTCAGGTTATTCGATAACCCGAAAATGATTGTCTGTCTTTAAAAAAAAAACAAAAAACAATGTACTAAAACTATGTAGTGTTGAGTACCTTCTACAAGTTGCGCAATATCCCATACAAAACATAAATTCTCACACCTTACATAACACACACCTCACGCCTCACACCTCACACCTCACACCTCACACCTCACACCTCACACCTCACACCTCACACCTCACACCTCACACCTCACACCTCACACCTCACACCTCACACCTCACACCTCACACCTCACACCTCACACCTCACACCTCACACCTCACACCTCACACCTCACACCTCACACCTCACACCTCACACCTCACACCTCACACCTCACACCTCACACCTCACACCTCACACCTCACACCTCACACCTCACACCTCACACCTCACACCTCACACCTCACACCTCACACCTCGCACCTCACACCTCACACCTCACACCTCAAACCTCACACTTCACACCTAACACCTCTCACCTCACACCTCACACCTCACACCTCACACCTAACACCTCACACCTCACACCTCACACGTCACACCTCACACCTCACACCTCACACCTCACACCTAACACCTCACACCTCACACCTCACACGTCACACATCACACCTCACACCTCACACCTCACACCTTACACCCCACACCTCACACCTCACACCTCACACCTAACACCTCACACCTCACATCTCACATCTTACACCCCACACATGAATTCTTGATGAAAAACGACTATCCTATTTCGGTACCTCCAGATTTTTTACAGATTAATTTGGAAAAATATTTATTTGATAATAAATTAATTATTTGACGACTGTCGTCTGAAGTACTTATCTAGCGCTAACAACTGAACTAAGCCCCATTTGAGTAGGACCGACATTTTTTTTGTATATTAACTGCAGTCATGTCAACTTATTTCAGAGCAATGCGTGTATATGCATGATTGCCACCAAAAAATCGACAACATTGTCCTCGACAACGTGTCCATCTGCCGAGTTTCAGCTGGATCGGATTTCCACTTCCAAGAATTGCATTTATTTATTATAGATTTTTTTATTGATGGTGACTTTGTACTATTGTTACGGTGTTGTCAATATCGCATATTTTTGATGATTTTTGACGGTAAAGACAAAAATGACCGATACTTTTATCACGATGAAAAAATTATGATCTATGTTCGAGGTGATTCCATTTTTTGACAATTTAATGCCATCTCAAAATATTTTTCTTATCTACGACCAACTATTTATATAAAATATGAAATTTATGATCATTGCAACCGAAGATTATTTTGATCCTGACGTAGTTTCTTCCAGACTAGAAGTATTTTCTAAACCTCCCACTCCCAACCTTCGTTTCATATTATTTTCAACTTGGGGCAGCAACAATTCTACTATTTCCGAATGGTTTTGCATGCACTGGTATAGTAGGAAATTTTAAAATAAATAAAATACCAGCTTCGTTTTGATTGCAATAAATAATCGAGAAAACGAAACAAATGTTTAAATCAATAATTAGTATTTGTTTCATCGTGAAACTAGTTATTTTGTCGTAGTTATATGAACATTCGGTAATAAATTATTTATTATTAGGTATTTGTGATTATATGTTATACCATTATGCTCAAAAATCAATCAATCATTCCAGATCAAATAACAACAGATAGCAGTGATCGTTGTACCGATATTAAATTTCATTCGATTCTTGAACAAAGCGATCCACCCTAGCGTATTTTCCAATAGCTTTGATTCATTCGCGTCTTATACACCAATTAATTATCTTGACTAAGTGTCGTTTAGGCATCACCTACTTCCACCCTCCCCCCCCCCAATCACCCAACCCCACCCATAATCTCCCTCGTTACACTCTCATTGAGACATCTTCGGGTTGTTTCGATATTCTATGCCACCCTCCTTGTTTGAAAGGGTTGGGCCGTTCAGAATGCACTACGTCTTTAAATAAAGAAACAATTGAACATATTAAAACTTAATTCTTATAAATAGATATTTGCCGTCTTACTAATTAGATTCTTACACACTCGTTTAACTTTGTTGTGGTAAAGTCGTATGAGAGCCTGGTTTAAGACCGTTTTAACGAAACAAACGGCTAGGTAATATGGCAAGTTTTTCACTGTTCTGATTTTTATTTAATAAGGCTATTGATGATTTGCAAATGATTCATTAAAAATAAACTGATATTCTCTCAAACCAATAATTATTGATCCCTACCTAAGCTTTTGGGGCCTGTCTCTAAATTGAAAATGATATATATATTAATAAATATGATTTAAGATTTTCACAGCCAAAAGTAGTTTTGTTATTTGTTTTTAGGGTGTTATGCCGTGTTGCGCTAACTCCTTATTTAGCCAACGTTTCGGACAACATTGCAGTGTCCATCATCAGGGCAGATGTGTTATTTTGAAAAATAACATAGTTAGCGCAACACGGCATAACACCCCAAAAACAAATAACAAAAATTATATATATTTTGTATATATACATATTTATATATATATATATATATATATATATATATATATATATTAATGGTAAACTAATGTTTATAACACAAGGTTTTTTATGCATAGCATACAAAGCCTTTCCTACAAAAATGAAGTTGGTTGCTTATAGGTGAAAAAAATATAATAAGCAGTAATTGTTGATTGAGGTACTAAAACATATTAAATCTTTGGCGGGTTGGAAATAAGCCGACATAGCTCAGTGGTTTCAGAGCACCTGACCGGACATCAGAAGGTACTGGTTCAATTCGCGTTGGCGGCATTTATTTTTAGTCGGGAAATATTTTCAATTTGTATTGATATTTCAGGCGACTAATTATTGAAATTTATATTCATTTTCCATTGACCTTACTAAGGTATTAGTCAGATTTTTAAGCTTAGCAAATTTTCACCTTTAACTTGTCATATATAATTGTACATAATATGCATACGCAAAAAAATCAAAATTATTCACAAGTTATGACGTAACGAACATACATTTTTTTTTATTAAAAAACCTCTTATAAGAAAATAACTGTCTTCTTATTTCTCTTATGATGCATTTTTCCTTGGCTAGAATTGTGGTAATGTTCACACCGCAAACTGCAGTACAGAACGGAACTGCACTCGTACCGGTCATGCAGTATTCGAAGCCACGAAGTCTATCATCTTCATTTGCCTCGTTTTCTATTCATCCCTTACATAAACTCACATAAGACTAATTTAATTCGAAAAAGATTTTGGTAGGGGTAAAATCGGTTTGGTCCTTAATAAATAAGTGAAAAAAGTTTGAAATTTTCTTCTTAAAATGAACAAGTTCAATAAGATCGTAATTTTCTTATTTAAAGCTGACGTTAAAGATTGCTTGTTCAACCCCAACTCCCCCCTCTCAAGGGATGGTGTGATTTATTGACTTAAATTAATGATTCCTTAGCACTCTCCAAAATCTACAATAAATTCCCACTGTGAATACTAGATACTTAAACTTTGTAAACATGATTGATTGTTTCAATCAAATTGATAATAAATTATTTGTACCAATCTGACAGTATTATGTCAATTTTATATTGATGTAGGTACCTACTTTAAGATAGCTATGATTACATTAAGAAATACGTGCTTTAGTAAATAAACATAATTAAGTCATTGAAGATAATATTAATCACTCTGAAAGGAAAAATGTAAAAAATAAATTACAGAAAAAAATAAAAAAAAACGGAAATGCAGGCCCTTAACGAATATATTGGTAGGTTTCCTGATAAACTAGTTAAATACCAATGTATTGTCACGATGTCGGTACACGTGTTCATAAAAAAACATTTTCGTAATTCGTCATTGTATATTATCAAGCCAGACGCAGGTGCATGAACACGTGTTCCGATAGAAATATATAATTTACTAAAAGTTTATAAGGAAACGACATTTTTCCTCGTGTGTTTAATTTGTGTGGAGTCTTGTAATCATATAAAAACAATACATTAAGTAAATGAAGATAATGTGGGTAGTTCTTGCAGAGGTCCTGTGTTAAATTCTCAGATGCAACCGAATCTTTTTCTCCCTTTTCTGTTTCATATTTTTCATTTGAGTGTGGTTAATATTGTCTTCTTATGATTAAATATTACAATTCGCAATACGCAAACAGATAAATATTATATTGTTGTGTTTAGCTTTGGGAAATGTATTGCGTATCTTTTGTAAAAATAATGCTGATGATATTATTGTTATTATTTTATTATTATTTGTTAAGTTTTTTGACTGGTGGAATCCCAGTCTGCCATATTACATGATAAACATATATATATACATACACATGGATGGAATATACAAATATATATACACCTAATGTAATATACATACACAAGAGAGGAATAAGAACAATGACAAATATAAATAAGATGAAAAAAATACTAGATAGTTACCTAATGGTTTGTTGATTTTCGTGTCCTACCCCAGAAGCTGGCTAGTCGATGGCGAGGTAAGGCGGGGAATCATCGGAACATCGTGGAGGCACTGTAGAATCTTGGAAGTAGCATAAATTGTCTGTATGCGTTGTTGTAGCACACCCTCAACTTGTCCCATTCTTCTACTGGATATTTTGTCCACAGTTCTGACGTGTATAATGCAGGGCAGTGCGTCTTAAAAAGCAATTTTCCAACATCTTCGCTACAGTGGTGGAACCGCCTTGAGAGCATTTCGGCCCTTATACTTATTGCTCTCCTTTGTCGTTCCATATCTTCTATATCCTTCACATATTCTGCACGGATATGTCTCAGATATTTAACCTGTGAGGCTACAAGCAGTTCATTTCCTTCCAGATGGATTTGTGGATGATCTGGTGACTCCTTATTACTTTTTGGAATTGTACAGCAAGTTATGTGAGTTTGCGTTCTCATATTTGTACAATTCGTCTAATGGTTCATCTCATATTGATGTAAAAACACATTTTTGCGTCCATAATAATTGTTTTGCATCTATAATGTTAATTGTTAACATAAATGTATCATTGAAATGAATCCCTGCATAAAATAATTATAAATATATTAAATACCTTTTTTTTCTGAAATAATTATAAATACAATAAAAACACATAAATTTGTTTTTGACCACTATAGTTTTATTTTCACTCTGAGTGAAAATAAAACTATAGTGGTCAAAAACAAATTTATGTGTTTTTATTGTAAATTATGATGAGCCACAAAGTGAATACTTTTTACAATTACGTAATTATAAATATACAACATGGTGTTTTTTGTTCAGATGAGTGCTTCCTTTCATTCTGTATTTGGTGTCAGTATATCACCTATTTCTTGTTTCCCTACGTTTTGTATCCTTTTTTTACGTAAGACAAACATTCCCGGGTTACGGATAACCTGATAGTATTTGAAAATCTCCTATTACCACCACAGTAAGCGGAAATGTTGCTTGTGTTGTGATGGAGGTCTTAGCCAGCCGCGGAATTGACCCAAACGCGTTGTCAACTCAGCCACCGACCGGTCATAAGTTTTAAATGTTGTAATATTTTTATGAATTTTGAATGAGAGTGGGATTATTGAGTGTAGTACCATAGTATAGGAAGCCTTTATCCCCAAAACTTGTATTTGTAGTTGGTTGTTGGATATGTTTTTGACCACGAGATCTAGTGTTTTTAATGTTCGTGTTAGTTGTAATTTCTTGTGTTTTGTATTTACCTTCCATGAATTGCCACCTGAACGCAAGCATTTCACACCTAGTATTCTCTTCTAATTTTTTACCTTGTTCCTTTCTCTCCTTCATTTCCTTATAAAAAAACTCTCCACACAGCATCTTCAAAGATGCCACGAACCTGTGTGGAGCTATGTGAAAAAGTGAGGTGGTCAATAATAAGTCAGCGACATGCGTTTAGTGTTCATATTTATCTGAAATCAATCCCGCACCAAGCTTATTAATAATTTATTTTACATAGGAAATGATAGATCAGCCTTACATTTCGTGACTTTCGAGTTTACCTACTTCTTGTCAGTGAAATATCTAGCAACAGATTCGGCAATAACTCCCCCCGCCCGCTCTCCTCTATATCGGGGGCTAGATCTGGACAGACGGGTGTGTCCGAATTGAAATGTCAGCCGCTATCTAGACGTGACAGGTCCGGGATTATTTGAATGGAATGATACAGGAGAGATGAATGGTAAGACGGACAGAGGACGCGTCTGTAGAAGCCATTGTTGGTGAACGGTTTTAGGGGTGACAGAATATTTAAATCATGCAAATAAACTGATTACGAATTACTATAAAATATTAAACTTTGATCAGTTATTATTTGAGATTTTCACGGCCAAAATAATTATAGTGATTTTTTTTGGGGTGTTATGCCGTGCTGCGATACTGCTACTTTAGATAATGTTTCAGACAGCATTACTGTAGGCGCATAATAAGTGCAGATGTGCAAAGATATATATGTACATATGATACCGTGTTGCCTACTACAATCCTCTAAGAGCTGGTATAACATAATAATTAACCATGGTTTTCGGAGCTTAGTTTTGGTGAAGCCGTAATAATCGGATACCAAGAATTATATCTATTAATTTTAATGGGATTTTTTATGAATTTCAATTGCCTCCCAATTAGGCGTGCTCTATGTGTTGTGGCTCTTCCCAGGACTTACAACAAATCCAAATTAAAGGCAAATTCATTAATGTTTAAAAACATGTTTTTATATCAATTCTTCCCAAAATACGGTAACTTTTTTAATTTTTATAACCAGAGCTCTTCATTTAAAATAAATTAAATTAATTAACAAATCAATTAATATTTTTTTAAATAATCAAACTTAATTAACAGGGAAGCGGAAATAAAGGCATTTAAATTATATTTTTGGTAAAAATTTTATCACTTAAATTTGTCATCGAGTTGACGCCATCTTTGTAGAATAGGACATTTGTCTGAATTGATATTCCTGCATGTTACCAACATTATCTATATTATACTGATAAAATATATCAATTTGAAACATGGTGGATAATAATAAAAAAAAAAGTTTTATTATCTTCCTTTTTTATGTCTTCAGTTATAATGGTGTTATCAACTATGGAAATAGTGCGTAATTTTAACTAAATTGGATCATTAATGCATGTGTTTGTGTCTTCCCCAAACTAAATAGTTGTTTGTTGTAGTAAATGATACCTACAATTGATACGAAGTGTTCTATCAATAATTTGAACGTATGACGTAAGCGGAGTACAGAAAATTTTCTCAAACTTCTTCTTACGCATCTCTTTCCCCTCTACACTTCCTTTAGCCTCAAACATAACCGAAATTGGGATGCTATGGTCCACTGACTCCAGATAGTTGGAAACAGTTGTGATTCTTTTACGGTTTTCATTTAAAATTTAAAACTCAAGTGTTTATGTGTTTATTTTGATGAAATATTTGAGTAGATAGGTTAAATATCGTGTCACGATATTTTAATGAAAGATGCTCCGCGGAAATAGCATCTTTGATCTCTTTGGCACCGTTGTATAATCGAGAAACACGCCAAACGCGCTCTCAACATTTTACATTTGTCACGTTAGATTCCTACTAACAGCTCGGGTGTGGGATAATTTGCCGGCGTCTGTTTCTTTTGTTCTACTACACGGTATCTTCAACACTCCTTCCTCCCCTAAAAATGACCCTTTACATAGCACCCCCAAAGATGATACAGGCCCTGTGAGAAATTATAATCCTCATGGCCTGTTAATTATAGTTAATGTAAAACAAAATTCAAAGAAAGTCTATTACAAATTTTGTTTATTTTAAAAGCTTATATGTAGTAAAAGACAAATCTTTCAGAACCTATCTCTTCGGATCTATTCACTTAACAACGTTTACCATTCTGAATATTGGTTTTTTGTATGGGCATATCCACATACTATTCCTATCCGTTATAAGTGTCAAATCATGGATTGAAACCGAAAATGTAAACTTTGGCCATTTTCGCAAACCTAAATATTAAAATCAAAGTCTTGTTTTCCAAGCCCTAATTTCGATCTTGCTTATTTCCGGTGACCACTGTCCGATACCCCGAATGACGTCACATCCGCCCCATTTCACCCTTTTCCGTATCAACTAATAATAATACATCCTAACCCCATCCCCCATCTCAACCCCCCCAACCTCCCCACGCGCATCCCTCCTCGTTAGCCTTCCATTTGACAGATACGTCAGCCCTCAACCCTTCGAGTCGGACAGAAGGCGACGTATCGGACCATGGAAGCTTTCAGGAAGGCTTCTGCTGGATTGTCCCAATATATTTCAGCCTTAAGGAAGGATATTGATGATTGAAGGAAAAACTAATTTCATTTTGGGGTATGTGATCACGATTAAGAAGTCATTTGTCACTTAAATAGATGGGAATGTCTTCCAATACAAACAGTTCTTTCTTACAACATTGCGAAAATCTATTCAGTTAGTTCTTATGGTTTGTTTTTGTCTTTTTATGAGACTGTAAACGAAATTACTGGAACAAGCGAATCGTTTATTAATTGAGTAAACTAAAAATATGACAATTATTGTATAGTTTAAAAGTTACAGCTTTTAAAATGAAAATTTTTTGATGAAATTTTTTTTGTCTGTTAATCGTTAAATTAAAATCTAAATTGGGAGCAATTTATGTTCAACAATACAATATTGGTTAAACCTAAAATAATTCATAATTTTCTCTTTCATAGATGGCGCTAATTTAATTATTTCACAGAAATACACGTTTTGCAAGTTATGCTTTAATATATTAAGACGAATTATTTGTTTGCTCCGTACATAGGCAATATAAATATGAACAAATGGTTTTGTTCGTATAAAAACTCAATTTTGTCAAGAGAAACACACAAATACAATATTGTAACAGTGATTCAATCCAATATTGTATTTGTATACTTCTCTCTTTAAGAATTGAGTTTTTATACTGATAAAACTATTTATTGATATTAATATTGCGTATGTCAATAAGTAGTTTTATCAGTTATTGATATTAATATTGCGTATGTTGCTTTCCAGAATCACCAAGGTATTAGGGTACAAAACACTTATTAGACCAGTGCTTACGTACGCAGCCGAGACGTGGGTTCTAACTAAGAAGAATGAGCGAGCACTGGACGTTTTTGAAAGGAAAATTTTGAGGCGCATCTTCGGACCGGTTCTAGAAAATGGATTTTGGCGCAGACGTTATAACAATGAGCTCTATACTCTGTCTAAGGAGCTAAACGTCACAAAGTTCATAAAACTGGGAAGACTTCGGTGGCTAGGTCATGTGGAGAGAATGACCGAGCATCAAGAACCAAAGTCCCTGCTGAGCTCAAGACCGATAGGGAGAAGGAGCCTGAGAAGGCCAAGGTTAAGATGGAGCGACAACGTCCTCAAAGATTTGTCTGCCTTGGAGCTTCGAAACTGGAGAGAGCTGGCGCGGGACCGAGATGAGTGGAGGAAGACTCTTGAGGAGGCCAAGACCCACCAGGGGTTGTAGAGCCAAAAGTGATGATGATGATGAATATTGCGTATGTACGGACGCCAACAAATGATTCGTCTTAATATTGTAAAGCATAACTAGCAAAAAGCGTATTTTAATAAAATAATTTATATAATGCCGTCTATGAACGATTATAAATAGCGTTGGGTTTAACCTTAATTATTACATAAACAATTAGTATCATACTCCTTAAGATTTACGCAAACTAATCCGGTTAAAAAATTAAAAGGAAAATCATCGTATTTCATGTAAAATAAAATTAATCCAGAATAAAAAATAGTGAACTGGCAAAAGATTCAAATTGATTCAGATGGTTTTAAATAAATTTGACCACGTGCCTTATACTTTTTCAAATGAAATATTTTTATAGTGTGTTTGATGGTGTATAAAGAATTGATTTCACAATTCGTTGACAGAAAATGTGATAATAGATCTTGACATTTTGCATAAAATATTTCTAATATCCCCTTTCGTTACATGAATTCGAGTGGTAGGTGTAATTTTCATCAGAATTATAATAAAATTATAAATGTGGAAAGTGTAACACCTTCATAGATCACCCATAAACACCGGAATATAATACAATAATAGTACACACATATTCTCGTATAATCATCCAAAACGCAATTACACCTAAAATGGCGATACGTAACTGGTGAATATTATGTACACAATGGGAACGTGATATGATAACATTAATACACGACGGTAAGGTACAATAATATGGCGAAATAAGCTCAAGGATCCGGAGTTGACAGGGAACATAGTAAGAATACTAATAAGGAACTCCAGTTAAAAATATAATGGCTTGAAAATATATATTCAGGTCAAAAAATGCCGATTCAAAATAGGTAGGGAAGTTGTATCATTTGATTTGAATTACTCGTGAAATAATATATATATTTTTTTAAATTTCTTTAATTAAAATTAAATATACAATTACATGTTATTACATTACATTAAGTTTGTTTTCTTTTTAATACATTACAGTACATCGTGATACACCTTTTTTTAGAGAAAATGCTCGTGTTAAAAAGGCGGAGAAACGCGTGTAAATAATAATTTAACATATTTTTTCAGAGAGTGAAAAGAATTTTTATTTTTTTACATGCAATATATATATATATATATATATATATATATATATATATATATATATATATATATAACAAAATTATATCAAATAGAAAAGAGAAAAGGATTTAAAAGAAGGAAAGAGATAAGAATAAGAAATAAGAGAAAAGGATTTCAATATAATAATAATTGAGAGATTATATTGTATTTTTAAGTATAAACGGTTTTAATATGCTATTGATTTGGTGTTTTTATTGAGCTTTTGAATTTTTTATAATTCGTTTCCAATATTAAGTTAAGAGGTAATTGGATAAACCATTTGACACCAAAATATTTATAAAATTGTTGTGGTGTGTGGTAGTGTGGGCTGTGATGGTGTTACAGCGCGGGATAGTTATAGAGCCAAGAATACTTTGTCTATTGCTGTTCGAAAAAGTTATTAAGTTGTCATTGTTGAAACAATCTTTATGTATTTGAAAAAGAGTTACTAAAAACTTGATAAAACACGATCATCGTGCTTAATTTTTGGCTTACTATGCCGTGTTATGCTTCTTTAGCTTACGTTTAGGACAGCGTTATAGTCATGGAATAAGAAATAATACAAGGAGTGCCCTGTGGGCGTGTTTCGTTATTCCAATTTCGGCCTATATTTCCGTGCAAAATTATGTTTCACCATAATTTCGAAATTCAAATGGGTTGGCGGTGTAAAATTTCAGGCGAGTGTAAGAGAGACAAACAGCTTGCTAAAAACAAAAAGGTACTAAGCCAGTTGCACATTTATTTCCATTCAAATTTATTAGGGCAGATGTAGTCAACACGGCATAATAACCCAAAAATTAATCACGATAATACCTTTGGCCAAAATCTCAAATCATGACAAAATACCATCAAAATAAAACGCCTTGCTTGGTTGGTATCCTTGGTTGCCGGCTTCATCTTAAGAGCCAAAAAATGTGTATATTCTTGGTTACCTTATATTGAAGGTAACAGGCATAAAAATCGCTTGACAAACGAAGTCTAGAAACGTTCGATTTCAAGCACAAAACTGTTTTTTTAATTTATTTTGTAAATAATTTTATAAGAAAACAAAAAAAGCAGTGAAACTGTCACAGATAATCTTAACTATAATACTGTATTTTTTACAAGTTGTTCCCTTTACGCGTTCATACATTTCTAGTGAAAAAAAATTCAGTATTTAAGTTTTATATTTTTTATTGAGTAATTTATTATTTTATTTTTATTCTACTCAAGTAAAACGATAGGAAAATCTTTGATTTATCTAAAGCATATTTTTTGGTATTCATAATGTACACCAATTCGTTACAAAAATTAATCAAAATAGTGATGTAGCATTAAGCTTAGCCTTAACGATAAATGAGAAAGGGCAAGATTCATTCTGATTTTGTACAAAATTTTTGTTTTGGGATATCTTGAAGTTTTGTTTTGGAATATCCAAAATATGGATCATTTTAATTTTGTCGAAACTGCAACATAAATTGTGTGATTAAGTTCTATGATTCGCTAATGGTAAATATAAAAAAACACTGTTAATATTGATTGAAATAGGATATAATCATGGACAAAATATATTGAATATTATTTCTATTCTTCAAGTTAAAGTTTTTAAAAATACATAATTTCACTACTTATGTTTAGTTGGGGTTGATTATGAATACATAATTATATCGGGTAAGTTATTTGTTTATCAGGAATTGATATAATAACCTTAAAAACACCGATCCTGACTTTCAGAAAGAGGAAAAATTGAATCGAGTGCGGCAAATCGCGTTGTAATTTTACACTATAGAATAGTGCAAAAATAATGGTGAAGAGATGCTGACATCTTACAATTATAGTGTTCTTAAGTTAAAAGCAGTTAAAAAGATTAATAAAACGGCTCGAATCTTGTATTAAGATTCTAGTAGATACCTACTAAAATTCTTTCCCCGGACATTACATACACCCGAAGGTCATAGATTTGGTTCGTTTTGATGGGCATTGCAAAATTAAAACATTGAAAAGTATATTCCGCTTTTAATCATGGCAGTAACAGAGTTTCAAATATTTTCAGGTTATTTGTAACCCAGAAATGTTTGTGTTTCTTTTTTATGTGGATAATAAATAACTATCCTCACTAAAAGTAAAAAAAAAAAAAAATACTATCGGGGTTGGAAGTTTCTTTAGCTATTCACATCAAATAATCATCGACGACGGATGTAAAGAAGTAGTTCGTGAAAAATGCCAATAAGCGTAGTGAAAATATTTTTATGATGTCAGGTTTGCGGTTACCAAGTGGTCTAGATCCAGTATCCATCCTTTATTACCAAATATTGTCATAATATGAGCAGAAAATAAGATGGCTAACTGTTGTGTTCACACAAACAGTTTTCCAACTCGTAGTGGAAGGAGTTTATAATAATTGGTTCTTTTAGAATAATCAGGGATTTATTATTACTTCGCGTAATATATTATTGGAATTTGAAACAGTAATATTCTCTGAGAGCCTTCCCACTGGCTCTGGCGACAACTGGCCACTGGCTCCATCTTGCGGACTTCCACGCAAGCTCTATGCACTGCGATCTGTGCGTGCATCTATGAAGCTCTTACTTCCTAACACTAACCATATAACTTTCCCCCGCTTAATCCTCGTATCCCCTTTCCTAATTTATGTCTTTCTCACTGCGACACTGAATGTTTTGTACACCTACAATATTTCGTTAAGTATTTGTTGCTTAACTGTTTATTGACTAACGATGGGCGATTACGAAACCCATCGATATTTTATACCTCATTGATATATGAAAATTAGGTTACTTACTTGTGGGCGTATTTGTCATAAAGTTGACTTATTTAATATTTTTACTATATTACACCTCATATGTGGATGAAAATTAGGCTGGCTACTTGTAGGTGTACTTTAAGTCATGTGATAAAGTTGAGTTACTTACTAGTTTATACTTCGTGGATAAATGAAAATTATATAACCTACTTGTAAGTGTACTTGACGTCATGTCATAAATTTGACTTCAAGTCATAAAGTTGACTTTTTTTACCTGTTTTACTATATTATGCCGTACGCATCTACGTTACTTTTAGGTGTACTTGGACTACAATTGGATGGGACTCCACCACTTTCCCAACGGCGTTATAAGGAAACATATAGAAAATATTAAAATTGATTTTATGTCATAAAGTCATGAAGCTGACATCTAACCACTAGTAGGGGAGGGTACCCAGGAAATATCGAAATAAATAAATGTACTTATCGAGTTCTTGTAGTTTTAGAAACGTTGTTGTATAATTTAAATAGACGTACCTACGCACAAACACACAGACTTTACATTCTTGCCATAGTATGATGATTGATACCCGAATGCGGGGTATAATATTGCTGGAGACGACAATACGAAATACAAACATACGGAGGACTGATATAAGGGTAGAACCAGAACCAACCCACCAACCCCCTGTCATTGACAAATCGTCTTCATTCCATCCCCTCTTACGCGACAATAAATAACCCTTGTATTGGAAGATATATGCGAGGTACGTGATACTAGAATTTTGACTTACTGATGTATTACGCTTTCCATGGATCTATTTCTAAAGCCAGCAGTGGCGTACGTTTGCTATCTCCATTGGTAAGAAATATACTTAAACAAAAACAGTTGAGTAAACAAAAATATTTTTTCGAAAGCTGCCGTTAAGTAAGTAGGTACGTTACGTTACGTACCGGTAAAGAATTAATTTATACTAATAAATAATAACCATTGTTTATCTTTCGTAATCCATAATTTTAAATTTTTGTTTTTGTTACTGTATCACACACAACAATAAAAACCCATCAAGGTGTTGATGAATTAAAAAAAATATATATATTTAAACATAAGAATTTATTGTTTCAAATATGTAGCAAAAATTTTACTTGTCATGTCACTCTTATTTTGTTTCTTATTGAGCCATTAAAAAAATATGAAACAAGTAATATTGAGAGTTCTAATCTACGAATGAACATCACGTTGATTGATACAGTTTGGATGGCCAACTTAAAAATATTGTCAAAATTTCAAGACACCAAAATGCAACATTCGTTTTAAGTTTTTGCTACTTCAGGTTTCAAATGCACACAAATGTTTTCGGCATAATATTTTACAATTCAACATCCAACGTAATTGTGTTTCGTTACTCCATTGGTCCCGGGTAGCTTTGTTGTGTTCCCGCCAATCGCATATTTTTTTAATCTGGGCAATGGGTGTTCGATTGCCACCTTCGGCGAGTGTTTATGTACTTCCTATTGCTTACCTTGTATCGGAAACTACCGATACAGTTCGATTCAATCGCCGTGGAGGAACCTATTAATCTCGAGTGTCGATCGCCGTGAGATATTAATGATTTAACGTGCTTTGTGATCTCAAATCTCTCTTCAAATCAGAGTGTGGCTGCTCTGTATTGTGTAATACTCTATTTTGGCGTGGGGCATAAAAATAATCCGAAAAAATGTCAATGTTAGAGTTAAGACAAATAAAGGGTTTTCCAATAAAATGTGTTATTTTGAATAGCCCGCTATTTCGGTAGATGTTACTTTTGACGCTGTCATTTTTTGACCTTTGACAAGTAGAAACTACGCCATTAATAAAAATGGAATGATACACACTTCAACAACGCATTGAAATTATTAAAATTAACTTGAGTGAATCAAATGCAAATCATCATGAGTGATGAGGGCCATTTCCATCTCGGTGGCTTCGTCAACAAAACGGAAATCACAGGTTTCATTTGGTAAAGAGAGGGAACAATTTAATTTCCTCAGACCCGTAGAGTTTACGCAAGCAACTGCGTCACCTTACAAATTTAGATGGCAATATACACATGTGTTTTATTAATAAGTGACATAACAATAATTAATGTTTGTTCAGTAAGGAAAACTAGTTTTGAAGCAATATAAATACACCTTTAAGAATATTTAAAAATAAATTTCACTAAACGCACATAATATGAACACTTAACAAGTTTAACACGGTTACTAAACTTTACATAGATAGTATAGAACGTATCCAAAACAAATTTATAAAATATATTACATATAAATTCAACAATAACTTTGAGTGTACATTTGAAACTGTGGCAAAGACGAGCAGTAGCTGACTCATTATTTATACACAGAATTTTAAACAATGACATTGACTGTACTGAACTTCTGTCCCTTATTAAGTTTAATATACCTTTGAGATGTACACGACATACAGTGCTATTCCACACGTTTAATTATATAACAAATGCAGCATCTAATTCGCCAATTAACCGAGCTCATACTCTAAATAATATAGGGTTTTCCAATAAAAGGTATTATTTTGATATTCAATAGTAAAAAATCAATGGTTTCATTGCGTGTGTGGCACGTAGCGCCGTCTTGTTGAAAATAAACGTTGGCCAGATCAATACCATCCAATTCAGGCCATAAAAAATCATTAATCATCTCTCGATACGCAATCCATTCACCGCAACTGTTGCTCCAGCTTCATTTTCGAAAAAGTTAGGTCCAATAACTCCGCCGGACCATAAACCGCACTAAACAGTCACACGTTGAGGATAGAAAGGCTTTTCAACAATGACTCTTGGGTTTTCCGAGCTCCAGATGTGACAATTATGCTTGTTGACGAAACCACCGAGGTGGAAATGGGCCTCATCACTCAAGATGATTTGCATTTGATTCACTCAAGTGAATTTTAATAATTTAAATGCGTTGTTGAAGTTAGTATCTACTTGTCAAATGTCAAAAAATTACAGCTTCAAAAGTAACATCTACCGAAAAAGCGGGCTATTCAAAATAACACCTTTTATTGGAAAACCCTGTATTTGTCTTAACTCTAACATTGACTTTTTTTCGGATTCACTGCCCAAATTCAAATGTGGCATCATGTCAATAATTTAAACTATTCAATGCGCATACGTACACATACACACAAACAAACACTAACACATACATTATACACGTCACACATACACCAATAAACTACGTCACCTGGTAATTAAGGAATAAATATACCACTTAGCAGACATTACAAGGAAACATAGCATTGGTACAAAACATGAAATATCTTATTCCTGTATATTGTTTCATCTCTGTAAATCATGTACTGTTTGTTTTTATAATATAAAATAAAATAAAAATAAAAAAAATTAAAGATCCTGAGTCCGATCCGGCCTCCCGAAGCATTTTAGAGAGAATGAAGTGTAAATAATATTAATTAAAATAAAATAAAATGTGCAATGTCATATTAAACATTACCTCACGCCACTGCATGTTACAAATATGAATGTTCAAATACATGTGGAGGTAAAAGACAAGAGAAGGAAATGGTCACCCAAGAGAAATGACATCACATTACTTGCATATATCAAAAGTATAATGGCGTAAGGCGACTTGCATACATTATTATTCATTTTGCCTACTCTATACAGCTTTAGTAATAACCCCACATTAGCATCTACATAATGGAGATCTTTTGATACCAAATGTAAATAATAAAGGCATAGTGGCGATATTTTCCTCCTCTTTATCCAATACAGGCACACGGAGAAAAATGAGTATTTCTAATTTACTAAGAATCTCATGAAACTATTGGTGATCTGATTAAAAACGGTATTGTAGGCTTTAACGAATGAATTAACAGGTTTCCTAATAAACTTTTATTAAATTACGAATCCTGACAAACTTTTTGTAAAATACGAATATATTTTAAATTTTATTTTTTATCTTCCAAAAGGCTATTTTATACTTATGAGAGATAAGGATCTAAAGTCACTTTTTATTTCAAGTTTAAAAATGGTTATTTTTGTTCCTAATACTTGATCTACATTGTTGTTATTATTTAAATTTACTAATCTTTTGCGCGGTTTTATTTCGATTACTGTATAATAATGACTAGCCATTTAATAAATAATGATACGAAATTTTAAAATTGGAAATTCATATGTCGTACGGCATATATTCTGGTCTAGTAATTTGTAATTTCTATCACCTAAGAAATTCCAAAAAAAGTACTATAGGATTCATATGTCTTATACTGATTTATAAATGTGGAAATTCTAACTATAAAATTGTAAATGTTCTCCAAAATGCCCTGGAAAGAATCTCAGACCTGTGATGTCCCGAAAGAAAACAATCATCTATTCTGAATGCAATTACTAATGTTATCCAAATTGACCCTGGTAATAAATTACATCTTTGCGATTCTTTCAAGGATAAAGAAACCATCCTGTCACTTCGAATGCAATCAACAATGTTCTCAAAATTTGTTTTGACAGCATCGCCATTCCATTGTAAGAATATTATGTACTAAATACACAATTTGGCTGTCCTGAAACGGGAATCCTTCCCAGTTGGACAGACAAAGGTTCATTTTGTTTTTTATTGTTTGTAATTTATATATATAAAATAAATAAATAAATTTTCACAGTGTCAAAACACATGTTCATAAAAATACGAACATTTTCTCATTTCGTCATTATATATTATCAAGGCAAATGAACGCGCATTGATATATTATCAAAGCAAATGTCATGTTATCGAGGAAATCGTACATGCAAACACGCATTGACGAAATGCGTGTTGTTACATTGTGATAATATATTCGTATTTTACCAAAAGTTCATCAGGAAACCTGTCAATTAATTCGTAAAGCCCTGCAATCCCGTTTATACCAAGATTACCAATAATTTGAAGAGAATCTTAATGAATAAGCAATTCACATTTTTTTCCGTTCATGATTATTTTATGCGTGTATAATATATCTATATAAATAAAATGATGGGTTGTTGCAGAGGATTTGAAAATTCATCAAATTTCAACGTTTGTTTTAAGGTTCTGTGAATGTACTACTCAATTTCACTTATTATATCATTATAGGCCTGTTACTTCACAGAACTAAAATAATGAAATCTTTAATCTCCGCTGGTTCTTCACCGATTGTTTTGAAATTTTGACACAACGTTGCATTCAAACACGCGTGTTTTTTTATATACTTATATTGTATAAATGTCACCTGTGACTAGTAAAAAACATTTTTTTTATTAATTTTTTTTATTTTTAATTAATTTTTTTTTTTACATGTTTTTAAAACGGTGCCACCTGTTAGATGCACAATTTTTCTCTATTTGTACAGACAGACCGAACTACAGCAACGGGTGGCGGGGTATAGCTAGTAATTAAAAATTTATTAAGAATCACTTCCAAAAGTTAGTGCACTTTACCCCAGGACGCATGGTATACAAAACCCAGTAAAACTATAAAATAATAGTACTTACCTGATATTTTAAATTAATTTATTTTTTTAATATTTTAATTCATGCTGATTAAGAAGTACCTAGGTATCAGGAAATCGTAATCTTTAATATAGAAGTGTAAATCTGGTTGTGCCCCTTTAAACATTCACGAACGGTACGCGCTGGGGTCATTTTCAAGACAAGAGTTGAGGGTACTCTGTTGTTAATTTATTCTTCTTCATATATTTTTGCATTTCTCACATATCTGTGTACAAATATATATTGTACAATAAATATGTACATCTATATGGGACGTGTGGGATTGCACAAACCTCCCCACATCCTTGAATAAAAATTATTATTATTATTATTTAATTTGAACAGTCTTTTCTACCTGGTTTACTGGATCTAACAGCTTTAAGCCAAAATAAAGACAATTCTTTCGTGCACCGTAAAAATATCAGTTTTCTGGAACTGAAAAGAATCCATAAATGAGAAACGTTTTTTTTTCTTAATTTTTACATTTTCTTGAAAAGATTGATTTATATTAAGAATAAAATCGTTTCTCAGTTTATTGATTCTTTTCAGTTCCAGAAAACTGATATTTTTACGGTGCGCGAAAGAATTATCTTTAAATTTTTTCAACCATCTGTTTTGAAATTCAATCGAATTGAACAAAACATACGATTAAAAAATATTTATTTTTATTTTTTCTGGAAGCCAATACTGCAGCGTTATAATGGCAATAATTACATTTCTTTTTTAAATATAAGAATCGCGTAATTATATTTCCCGAAAAAAATTGGCAGAAGGAATGGAAACATTTCTATTGAAAATGAGAGAAATCAAAAAAATGTAATTAAAAAATTGTAATGTAATTCAGTACTGTGATACCTCCTTTTTTAGCTTCGGACAGCATGACAGTGTCAGGCAGTGTGGGCAGATATGTGATGATGAACATATTTGACATGATTATGTATATTTCTACTATCTGGCATCTGTTTTTTATAAAAACAGTATTTTCTTAATACTGTTTTATTTATCTGGAGTTGAATGTATTGCGAAAATATATCCCCCGTAATCCGAATTTTGACAGTTCACTTAAGATAAAAAACATTGCAAAATATAGAGGATCTAGGGGTTGAACTATGTTTAGTAATTAGATCTGAGTATCCAGCTACCTACTTCTCAGCCTCCCTGTTCTACATTTTCAACCCCTACCTTACTTTCCAGCCTTATAGTATCACTTGCTGCAGGCCTATGAAATAAAGAAACATCTCAAGTGGTTCGTGTTCTTACACCTTCACTACCTGTCCCTATTCAAACACGTCACGGCGGTTCGCCCAATAAAGGATTTCAATCCATTATTCCACAATTAACATACAAAGGTAATTAAATATGCCTATGTTCACCTCAAACAGGAACTGGACCTGTTACCTTAGTCCCGTTCCGCTTAATGCCTGCCCGTTCAACGATTATCCTTCTATGTAGCCATCTCCACAATACCAAGTGTCACGTCTTCTGTTTTATCTGCTTAGTATTGGTTACAAGATTCTATTATATTAGATAATGTTACATAGCTAACTACTTTAGCGTGTTGACTATGGCGTGCAGCGATTACGTTTTCAGTTTCAGACTATTTTCAAAAACATAGAAATTAACCCCTCAAGCCTCTGGCATACTCTGTTCAAAATATTTCTGCTTTGCAATAAAATCTAAATAAATAGAATATTTCTGAATGTAATGAAACATCATTTCAAATTTTATTTTTAGAATTTTTTAATGCAAACGTAAAACTTTTTTAAAAATGGCTAACCTTACAATTTTTCGAACAAAAACTACTGATAATAACATAAATAACACACATAGTCACGTATATTATAAACGTTATTGTCATCTCATTTTTTTTCGTTCATTTAAAAATAATTCATGAAAAATTAACAATTTTTTTCTTTCTTTCAAATTACAGTCGAAAACTTTGGTTTCATGGAGGCGTACATTTTAATTATTCTGTGGTTGACTTAGGACGGGTTGTTTCGGAGAATCTGAACAATTCATCAAATTTCAACGTTCATTTTCAAGTTCTGTGAAAGATTTTTTTAAGTTCTGTTTTTATTTCAGTTTTGTCAAGCAACTAGCCTACAATGATATAAAAACAGAACTTCAATAAGTCTTTCACAGAACCCGAAAATGAACGTTGAAATTTGATGAATTGTTCAAATTCTCCGAAACAACCCGTCCTTATAGATTCGAACACAAAGCATGGTATTTTCTCTTCCTAACACCGTTTAAATCATATTTAAATCAACATTTCTTACCAAGACAGTAAGGCAGACCCAACGATTTCTATTAGACCTAAATAACCTGTTCCCAAAATCGAACAAAATAACTCGAAGGTATATGTATTTTAAAATCAGTTTTATGTGTTATTCTAATACAAATATAAGGATTCATTATAAGTATACAGGTGAGGAGAATTTTCAATTAATTGCATGTTTTTAATTTCGGTTATTTTTATTTGACATATTACCGACAGGAATCAATGTTATGATATAACATAAAATTATGATTCGGGAGAATATTACAAACACACTATTGCTTGCCATGTGCTTCTGATACACAGTAACTACTCGTTGAATAAAAAAAATTTCATTCTTGTTTCTGTGTTATATGCTAGAAGAACAAATGGCTCCGATTACCAGTTAATAAAAAGCAAAGAAGAACCAGTTCTGATAATGAAAACATAATTGCTGTAATAGAGCTATTTGCTTATTTGTTCATGATGTTATTTACATTGATGTTATAGACTAGAAATGTACAATAGAATATGCCTTCTATACTTTTCTGTATTCATGATTGTGCATTAAAAATTCTATGATGAATATTTTTTTAAGTATACAATGTATTTATGGATATACAGGGTTTTCCAATAAGAAGTGTTATTTTGATATTCAATCGTAAAAAAACAATGATTTCGTTGCTTGTGTGGCACGTAGCGCCGTCTTGTTGAAAGTAAATATTGTCCAGATCAATATCATCCAATTCCGGCCATAAAAATCATTAATCATCTCTCGATAACGCAATCCATTCAATGTAACTGTTGCTCCAACCTCATTTTCGAAAAAGTAAGGTTCAATGACTCCGTCGGACCATAAACTGCTTCAAACAGTCACACGTTGAGGATAAAAAGGCTTTTCAACAATAACTCTTGAGTTTTCCGAGCCCCTGATGCGACAATTTTGCTTGTTGACTAAGCCACCGAGGTGGAAATGGGCCTCATCAATCAAGATGATTTGCATTTGATTCACTCAAGTGAATTTTAATACTTTCAATGCGTTGTTGAAGCGTGTATCGTTCCATTTTTATTGATGGCGTAGTTTCTACTTGTCAAATGTCAAAAAATTACAGCATCAAAAGTAACATCTACCGAAATAGCGGGCTATTCAAAATAACACCTCTTATTGTGAAAACCCTGTATTATCATGTTCTGTCTCCTCAAAAATCTAGGAAAGTTTTCACAAAAAAATGACATTCTTACTGATAATGTTGCCTTAAATTCCGGGCTGCAGACTGCAAGGTGAAGGTTGCGCTGATGAGAGCCTTCCGATAGAGGAGGGCAGCCAAGGAAGAAAAAGAAGAAACATGTAACATAAAGGTGGAACTGCACTGGTTCCAGTAATGTAGATTACGAATCCTATAAAGGGCGTCGTCTTCCTTTGCTGTTAAGAATGGAATATTAATGCTAGATTTATAGAAAAAAAAACGATAAATGTGTCGTATAAATTAAATCTCCGATCTAGACATTTACATATTTTTCCAACATCCATTTTTTATATTAACTGAAAGAAAATGGTGCTTTTTTTACAGTATTTCCACGCAGGAGGCCTGGGAAAAGTATCTCAGGGCCTATGTTATCTTTGGGGAAGCTTTGTAGAGGTTATTTTTAGGGAGAGAAAGGAAAGGAATTTCTGGGATAGAAAATGATGTGAGGGGTGGTTAGGAATCTAGGGGTCACTGCCGGGCAACGCGATGGGTCGAGAGAGAGTCCAGCTAGAGTCAAAAGACTATTAACATAGGTTACAAACACATTCAGGTAGAACTTGTTATCATTCAAAAAGATAGCAGCCAAAACAAAACAAACACGTGAGATCGATTAAAATGACGAAAAATAATCGAGTCTCAATTATTGTAATTAGATTGGTCATCCATAGGTAGCAACCTTAGTTGCAACCGTCACCTTTTATTTTCCGTTTAATGTTTCGTTTACATTTATTACATTCTTCTTTGACGAATATTACAATAATGTTTGTAACCTTCAAAAGTTTTTACAGTACAGAACTTAAAAAAAAAAAATTTTGTATAATTTCACATTTTTTAAATCACAAAAAAATGAATAGAATCCTTACGGAACGTTCTAGAGTGGCAGATACTCTCAGTATCGCCCTAGTGAAAGACCATCACTAGGAATCTAAAACTTTGCTTGAAATGGCTTTAGCCGTGTTTGGTTACAAGATCTGAATAGCCAGGTACTTTCTCATCTGCCTCTTTCCTGTCTCCTTACTTCCTCATATCAATTAGTCTCACAACTTAGCCCGATTAGGATTGCCTTGTCTCACTGTCTTCTGATCAGGGAGAAAACTGAGTATTGCCAATTTATTAAAAATCAATTCACATTTTTCATCATCTGGTTAAGATCGTAATTCTAAGCCGTTTCCTGATAAATCTTTAGTAAATTCCACATACATCGGATCACGTGTACATGCAAATGCGTTTGCCTTGATAATATACAATGGAGAAATGCGGAAATATTTGGATTTTTCATTGTGAAACCTATTATTAATTCATTCGTTAAAGGTCTGCCATTCCGTTCTCTTGTGCGGTATTTATATTTAAAAAATCTATTTCATAAATTTAAGAATCATCTTTATAATTGATTAACGCCAAACTGCTACAATTGCTTTCAACACTTAGGTAGCACACCATGACGTGGATGATAATATGATACCGGACAGTAAACGTATTGAACTCCCTCTAACATCCGAACGTTTCCGGGATCCACGTCTCCGGTCTCGCTCTGCCGATTGCTTTATGAGGTCTTATAAAAATCAAAGTGTCCGTCACCCGATCCTACTCATTATGCCCTTTGTCGTGCTCCCGTCAACTTGAAATCAGCACTACAGCTTTAGTGATGTTGCCTTTGTGCGGGACAAAGGCGGGACGGACGGACTACTTCTTTCATGCACCTGTAGCTTTATAAAGAAACATTGTCTGTGGTATTGCATGTACCTACAGGATATCAGAAACCTACACCAATTTCTTAAGTAATCTGTTAAATATTTGATTTCAGTCGAACTGATACGGAAACGTGTGTACATTACAATGCTTACCAATATATATTAGGAGAGACTTGGTACTATTAAGTTAACTAAGCATAGAAGAGTTTGTGTGTATAAGCATTTTAGTAGATTTAGGAAATTGTGAGATAATATATTGCATTACAAACGATTATAATTACTTGGGACTAATTGTTGAAAGTAAATTTAAATGGGAAAAATAAGTGACTCAAATGAGGTCAAAAACTATAGCGAATTATTGCTATTAAATAAAATTATATTGCCCGGCATATTTTTTTTATAAATCTTGATAAAGCTGATGCTTGTGCTCTGGGTATCGATTCTCCAATCCAGGCCGCTCGCAAGTATATACATTAGTCGAAATTCTTATTCTTCAGTCTCGTCGACGGTACATACGAGATCTTACATAATGCCAAATGTCAAAAGTCATTCCACTCGAACAACGAGTGGTTCGAACCACTGGAATGACTTCATCGAGAATAATGGCCCAGGAGAGGAGAATTTATATATTATATAACAACTGCTTGCATGTATTTTTGTGAAAAGTTATAAAATGATAAATTTTGGGTAAAAGGTTACAAAGTGAAGTTAAGTGAAAAGTTAGGCATGCATATTCGTTAGACATTTATATTATTGTTAAAAGTAACAAAAAAAAAATCAGATATGAAATGATAATTTTAACCGCGAAGTTTAAAGATAAGTCTCAAAGCGATAGGTTACATAGTGAAGTTAAGTGAAAAGTTAAATATGTATTTATATACTCGTATATCTTTATATACGGAATGCGATCATGGGAAATACAATCAATAGTAAAACTTAAATAAAATATGTACAAAATTAATAAGGCGATAGTGAAAAAAATTGTAACACCTAATATATACAGACAAATAAGCAATGTAAAAGTATTGTTTAGTTTCGAGGGTTTTTCTGGTTCTTTACTATTATGGAAAATTGGGGAAAAAGTACGTTTAAAAAAACGAAAGAGCATAGACACAGCAACCAGCAACAGCACACGATTTACGGAAAATAATGATCTGAAAATCCCACTAATATCAAATAAGTATAGAAGTCAAAAGCTAGAATCCACTTGAGGAAAATGAGGAACAAAGCAACTAAAATGGGGAAAATAAAAGAAAAATTATAGTATTTAAAAAATAATATATACATATTTTTATTATTTGTTGTGTAAAACTTTGGTCCACGACTATTTACTCCGCAAACTATTGATACCGCTATCGCGGTGCTGACACCGCAACAATATTACATTTACCACTGCTTGTCTGTAATTGTTCTTATATGATATAATTCCTTGTCCATAAACATTCTTATACGATGTATCTCGGTACTCATGGATGAAACTACACGCCGATCGGACTAAAATGTGCCAATCAGCACATGATTTGATTTCGCGCTAAATCTCAATTTTGCTACTTGTAGAACTTACGCGGTATTGCAAAAGTTATTTATGCGGATTTGCAGTATCACTGACGATATGTCTTTATTTTTTGTAGTTTGTGTAGTGATGAAGAAACTTTTGGTTTCTAAACATGTTGATATATTTTTATTAAATAGTGGTTTAAACAGAGTTTATTTCATTTCTTTACCTAATATTTCATTTCTTTTTTCATTTAATTTAATTTCTTTACCTAATTACTTTTTTAAATGTCATTGTAGTGATATGCATACTTGTATAGGGGACCAACTCTAGGGGACGCCCACGCCGAGAGTACCTGGAGGACTTGCTGGTGGACGTGCGCTGCTCATCATATGCAGAAGTCAAAAGAGCCGCACAAGACAAGGAAGAATGGAAGAGGAGATTAGATGAAATTGATCCAAACCAATCCCAGGATTGAAACCAGAGAGAGAGAGAGTGATATGCATATTTTACGAAATGCTTGATATATTTTTAAATAAAATAATTTTTTAAATATCTAAAATGTTTAACAAACACTGGTCTCGCATGTAATTCAGTGTTAAAATAAGATTATCTTCCTTTAGAAACATTGTTTGTCTCAGTCCTCTTTGCTTGCACTTTGCATTACAATACGGTTCAGATTTATATATTGTTCACACCAGCGCTTTCCAATCTTATGTAATACATATATATAAAATAGAGCAAGGTATAATAATACATTTACTTTTCGTAACATTTCGAAATTATTTATTTCCCACACAGATGTTATATATGGTAAAATAAGATACGAAATGAAATTCTTGCACTTTTATATATGAAAAAATATTTTCTGGAATGGTGTGCTGCCAGGTTAATAAAAAAAATACTGGTTGATTTTGTTCGTCAAATTAGTTCCATACTTCATTTGACAAATAACAATTACTTTATTAAAAGTTTTTTGCCACCAGATATGAATAGCCGGGTAGGTACTTCATAACATTTCTCTTCTTCATCTACTTTTCTTCCCCACATTCTTCTGTCCTACAACATATCCCAATTGGTGGGTTTTCACATATGAAAATGAAGCGAACGGGCATATATTATTCTTTTATCGTTGGTGGCTAGGTTATAAAAAAAACTTACCTACGACAAATAAGTTAAAAGTTAAAATCGACTAATTTTTTTTTAGCTCATTTTAAAGTCAAAAAAAGCAGAAATATTTTCACGTCAACAATATTGGAAAATACGAAATTTTGTGGTGTTTTTTGAATATAAATAAAATGTGTTTTACGATTCCCAAAGAAGCCAGCTTTAATTTTAAAACAGCATAGATTGTACCATTTTCAGTTTCTTCGATATTATTATTAACCAGCAAAACTTATTTTAAAAGAAAATTTCCACGGTCAAGAATAAAATGCCGATTAACAGCTTAGAAGGCTGACAAATACACCGCCACCCAATATTATACTCATATTATACAACGGCAGCATTAATTAATTTTAATAAGTATATTTTTATTTATTTCAGAATGTTTCAAATACGCAACCAAAATTATATTTTTATTACATGTAAAAGTTGTGGCACCTCTGGAATAGATTTACTTGCATATTATTATGTTAAGAAGTTGATAGATTCGTATACAACAAGGAAGTTTAAGGTGTTTATCTGTGATCGGTGAAAAAGCGTGTGCTTTCTTGTAGCCGGGAACTATTGTTCTAGAATAAAAAATTACGACTCTCAAAGCTTTTTACACAACGAAAAAAAACAACAAAAAAATTCGTTTCCCTAAGATATCGTTTTACGGACTTGTTTGTAATGTTTTTTGCTACTTGAGTGATGTAGCATATATTTATAGCATTCACGTAAACAATCTCAGACTGTTCTCAGCATCACCTTGCTGAAGGGCTGTCACACAGAATCGAAACGTAGCTTGAAATGGCTGTAGCCGCGTTTCATTACCATATTTGAATAGCCTTCTCCTTGTCCGCAGTACTTCCTTCAGCCTAGAAACATATCCTGATTGGAGATTACATAGATTACGGCTCTAGACGATTGGTATGATATGGGACTCTTGTGGGATGTGGGATACCTGTTCACTTTAAATCATCATAAAAGGTAATTTTTTTGTGAATATCGCACAAGAATCCCAATCGCTTCTCAACCGAGTGGAACACCAATTGGTGTGTGTTGTGAGACTAAATGTAGTGAGAGGGGAAAAAATGGGTAAGAAAAGGTGGGAAAATGTCTTCATATTCAGGTTTAGTCGCCAAACACGGCTAAAACCATTTCAATCAACGTCCCAAGTCTGAATGTTGATATTTCACCGTGTGGTAGTGAGAGTATCTTCCTCTCAGGAACTTTAAATGAATATACTACTTATACTTTTTTAATTAATTAATATTATTGTGAAAGAACAGAAATTAAATTAATAAAAATAACTTTCATCGCCGGAATGTGAACCTGTGGTATCCGGATTCATAGTTGAGAGCCTCACCCCTCGACCACGGAGGTCGACAAATTATTTTTTTTACAGTTTTCTGAATATGATTCAGACGGTAACCGGATAAATCATCACAATGATAATTCATCACACCTTTAAAAAGTTACATAAAGTCATGGAAAGTGATGAAACAAAAACTTTTTACTGGGTTATGTAGGTTAGGTTAGGTTAGATTAGGTAAGGTTAAACAAAAATTCATCATGTCTAATGACTTTATATCACTTTTTAAAAGTGTGTTGAAATGTCACTGTATTGAGTTGTCATGGAACCATTACAGATATGGAAGAGTTGTCAAACAACCGGATAGGTATTGTAATGTATGAAATGTTAATGAATTTTAAGTTTTATTTTATTGTATAAATTAAGAAGGGGGATTTCACATCACTATTGTGTCTATAGTGAATCTCTGTGTGTATTGTCAGCGAGCAAGCTCGCATCTCTAAAATTTATCCTGTATAACAAATCTAAATAAAGTAATTAAACAGTGCCAAGTGCTTAAAATTAATAATAATAAATGTTGTCAAACATGCTTATTTCGAATTTCTGTGATGTGCGTTATTTGTGTATTTCTTTTGTTTATTTTTTTTCACAGATTTCGTGACTTTTCAAGTTTACTAATGGTGTTCATTGGGCGGGTCATTTCTGATCGACTATAATTTATCAACAAAAAATATTAATATATTATTATAAAGAAAATTGACCTTATTTTTTTTTGAAAGGTTGTGAGATCGAGGCAAATCTTTTATAAAAAAATACTTTGAGCTTCAGAAATATATAATAATAATATCCCGTTATTTTTCACGTGTCTCGCTAGCTATCAATAAAAGATACAAAAAAACGTTGTAGGTATTTTTAATTCTGTGTGATCGATTTAGTGTTGCTCGGTTTTTGGGGGTTTGTCACCAGTTGACCGAAGATGCATGATGCAATCTTTTTTAACCTGCATGTTAAATGATAAGTATTACGGATAACCTGCTTATTAAATGATGAGTATTAGGGATAACCTGCAAAAAAATGAGGAGTATTACGGATAACCTGCATGTTAAATGATGAGTATTACGGATAACCTGTATGTTAAATGATGAATATTACGGATAACCTTCAATAAATACGAATGGCCAGAGGTTGAGAACCACTGTGACCATGAACCAGAACAATCCTCAGGCTGGCGGGACCGTTGGACCGCGACCCGCGATTAGCATATTGTAAAAATACATTTCACACGTCACTTCAGGCAGTTAATTGCAAGTGCGGATAGCAGTGCCATACTATGTACATGCATTCCTACATTGTATCTATAGACTATAGATACTTGGCAGGCTTAAATTTTAAAACGGAGGCTTACTTAAGGAATCATCTAAATGCGTTCAAGATCGACGATTAATTTCATTCATTCATTTCATTAATTTAATATATACATATCCACCTAACAATAAAAACTAATTATAAAAACACCCTAATTTAATAGAACTTCCTACTTCTTCTAGCGCTAGTAAAATAAGATTGTTAATTTTAATTTTAGTTGTAAAAGTCTACATATGTAAATATATATATATATGTCATTAAGATAGTAGTAATAGGCGTTAGTCGTAAGACAGTAGTTATAGGCGTTAGTCGTAAGACAGTAGTTATAGGCGTTAGTCGTAAGACAGTAGTTATAGGCGTTAGTCGTAAGACAGTAGTTATAGGCGTTAGTCGTAAGACAGTAGTTATAGGCGTTAGTCGTAAGACAGTAGTTATAAGCGTTAGTCGTAAGACAGTAGTTATAGGCGTTAGTCGTAAGACAGTAGTTATAAGCGTTAGTCGTAAGACAGTAGTTATAGGCGTTAGTCGTAAGACAGTAGTTATAAGCGTTAGTCGTAAGACAGTAGTTATAGGCGTTAGTCGTAAGACAGTAGTTATAGGCGTTAGTCGTAAGACAGTAGTTATAAGCGTTAGTCGTAAGACAGTAGTTATAAGCGTTAGTCGTAAGACAGTAGTTATAGGCGTTAGTCGTAAGACAGTAGTTATAGGCGTTAGTCGTAAGACAGTAGTTATAAGCGTTAGTCGTAAGACAGTAGTTATAGGCGTTAGTCGTAAGACAGTAGTTATAGGCGTTAGTCGTAAGACAGTAGTTATAGACGTTAGTCGTAAGACAGTAGTTATAGGCGTTAGTCGTAAGACAGTAGTTATAGGCGTTAGTCGTAAGACAGTAGTTATAGGCGTTAGTCGTAAGACAGTAGTTATAGGCGTTAGTCGTAAGACAGTAGTTATAGGCGTTAGTCGTAAGACAGTAGTTATAGGCGTTAGTCGTAAGACAGTAGTTATAAGCGTTAGTCGTAAGACAGTAGTTATAGGCGTTAGTCGTAAGACAGTAGTTATAGGCGTTAGTCGTAAGACAGTAGTTATAGGCGTTAGTCGTAAGACAGTAGTTATAGGCGTTAGTCGTAAGACAGTAGTTATAGGCGTTAGTCGTAAGACAGTAGTTATAGGCGTTAGTCGTAAGACAGTAGTTATAGGCGTTAGTCGTAAGACAGTAGTTATAAGCGTTAGTCGTAAGACAGTAGTTATAGGCGTTAGTCGTAAGACAGTAGTTTTAAGTCATTAGTTCGAGTATTAACTATTTAAGAAATATATTTATACAGCGCCCTTGAGGTGATTTCTCTCGAAAACGGTGCTATATAAATTAGCCAAATATTATTATTATTATTACTTAAGTGGTCGATTAAAGAATCGATTGTATAATTTTTTTTCAATAGCTCCACACAGGAGGTCATGAGGAAAAAAAAATCTGTCTGCCTATGCAACTGCAGTGCAAGGCGATGAGTCGAGAGAGAGTCTGGCTGGAGAGATCAAAAGGTCTCTCTCAACCAGTGTATAGACAAGCCGTAGACCAAGACATAGACAAACCTCACCCCATGAACTCAGGCACCCCTGTTAAGTCACCGAACGTAGTGAACCACTTGGGGTGACCTTTGGCAGGGGTGTTGGTTATCCAATAAATGGTTCCCGGGGCGGCGGTAGTATCATAGGTAAAAATTCTCGAATGACGTGCTCTGACTTCTTTAAATTTGCATACCTTATCTGTCTGATATTTGCGGATTAATTAAATGAAGACAAAAATGAAATAATATTAAATACTAGCGTCATATAACGATTCGTGAATGTGAAAGAAGCAATGATCGTCTACTAAGACAGTTTTTTGGAGGTATATCTGATTTCTGAATATGCAGTATTACTGCAAAACCAGATTAGCTTAAATAAATATTAATTTTATTGCTCCTAAATATACTTCACAAGAATACAAGTTCTTATAACAACACACAAACACACACTTAAACCTTAGATACGTCAATGACTTAAACTTACTACTTTGAAGAGACCATTTAGCCATAAAAAATATTCTAAAAAACTTGCGTAAAATTCACTGAAACAGATGTATTTTTCTTAAAAATCAACAGTCATCAGTAGAGATGGCAAAATTTAGCATTAATTTTCAGATTTTTTAGCATTTACAATTGGAAATTTAGCGTTTTATAGCATTTTGAGGCATAATTTAGCGTTTTGTGGCAAAATAGAAAAAAATGTATTTCCTGAATGTTTTTAGCGCAAATTTTAAGTATTTTTGGTAAAATATATGTTTAACCTTCATTTGCAAGTATTTCCATGCGAAAGATTATAAATAATTAATTTTAATATTAAATTAATAAGGAAGGAAACTCTAAGTACGTGTCGAACACAAACACAACAAATGCAGATTGCGATTAACATCAATAGGCGTAATTTATTTCGCACAATTTGTGTAATGTCAAAAAGCAATTTTAGCCTACAGTACAAAAATATTAAATATTTACACATAAAATAGTAACAAAATTATAAAAAATCGTAGGAAAGGCTTCCAAAAATGAAATAAAGTAGGCATAATACTTTGCCCTGCACATTCACATGAAACTACCTTCCTTATGCATTTCTCAATTCTTCTTGAGTTGTACTGGACTAAATATTACTGTATCAGCTTCTCCAATTTGTATGGTTCTTTGACTTCTGAAATACGCTATATTCTCGGAAAGCGTTTAAATTCAGCGTACAGTATAAATTAAAAATATTAAATATTTACACATAAAATAGTAACAAAATTGTAAAAAGAGGTAGGACAGGCTTCCAAAAATGAAATAAAGTAGGCATATTTTAAATGATTTAGATTTTAGTTAGATATGATTTTTAATCACTTATTTCCGCTGATAAATATCGATTTTTTGAAATTCTCACATATTATTTTAATACCCGGTATTATTAGGAAATTCGCGCCTATTTCGCTAAATACAATAATTTAGCTGAAATACGGCCAAAATCACGTTTTTCGCGTTAATTCGCGAAGTAGAAAACACTGGAAACACTTTCAAATGCCTTGAAACGCAAAGAAAACTTATAAATGCCCTATTATCGAACCATAAATATTTTTTCGCGTTTTTAGTTAAAACGAAATTTTGCCATCTCTAGTCATCAGTAGTATTTACTTACAACAGTTGTGCCACGCCATACATTAATGGCCTTATTTCGTTTTTTTTTTATTTTATTATTGCTTCAATAACACTCAGCACAGTGACAATTCAACACACTTTTAAAAAGTGATATAAAGTTATTAGAAACGATGAAAAAAAATGAAACCTAACCTAACCTAACCTACATAACCCAGTTAATAATTTATTTTTTTCATCACTTTCCATGACTTTATATAACTTTTTAAAGATGTGATGAATTAACATTTTGTTGATTTATCCGGTCACCGTACACATACATATTATCTTGTATTTTAATTTTTATAATAACATTTAACATTAAGACGTAGAATTTTAAACAATAACATCGACTTTTCTGTTCCTTATTAATTTTATCATACCTTTGAGACATACACGACAAACAGTGCTGTTCCACAAGCTTAATTACAAAACAAATGCAGAATCTAATATGTCAATTAACTATTCATACTCTAAATAACATTTGTCTAAACTCAACAATTGACATTTTTGCGGATTTACTGTCCAAATTCAAACGTTGCATCATGTCAATAATATAAAATGTTTAATGTGCATACATATGCACACACACACCTATATACTACACACGTCACCTGGTAATTAAGGAATATACATACCATTTATCAGAAATTACAATGAAACATATAACAGGTACCTAACATGAAATATCAATTCATGTAAATAGTTTTTTATCACTGTAACTGATGAACCTACTGTTTGTTTCTATAATATCGAATAACTAAAAAAATTAAAATAACTGTTCCATCAAAAATATTATTTTTTTGTTAAAATAGCGGAAAACGGCGTGATGACTACCTAGTTAGTTAGTTACATTAAAATAGAAAAACAATCAAGTATCATTTATACATACCTCGTATCGGAAAACATTATTTTTTCAAACTTAATTAGATAGGAAAATTAATTCGGTAGAATTAGGTAAACGGTATCGTGAATACCACTACTTATACCTATGCTAAAACTCGGCTTGAAGCGTTAAACTGCTCGATCGTGAATTAGCCGGTCGCTTTAGGTATTGTATGCTAATGTCGCTTTGTAACACCTTCTGCTAATCCGCATTGCAAGTATTTCCGTTCAGTTTATTGCGGCGGGAATAAGTAACTTACATGTTGGCATAAATTCATTTAATTTTTTGTTTGTTTTTTAATACAATGCTAAATGAGATCAACACTTGATTGGTTAAAATGCCTAAATTTCTCGAGGAACGAGCATTACTCTACAGACAAAAGTCAATCGTTTTCAGAAACCCGGGCGGAAGCAAACTGCATTCAACCACCAAGTTATGGCAACAATTTATACATCGGCTGTTAATTTCCGTCTTATATTTTTGATTGAGACCATTTTTTACCATTTTTTTTCCTGGAAAATCACACGCTTAATGATAGATTCTGATATTCTAATCGCGGTCGAATAAACTATTCTTTTGCATGTTTTTTTTCCAAAGTTGGTACCTATAATATAGCTAAGCAAATATGAAGATGAGAAAATCATTAAAAAAAAATTGAAAAAACACCAACACAATCTACGGTCAAAAAACATGAAAATGAGAAAGTAACCATAGTGATTCTCGGAACAGCAATCCCTAGTTAAAAGAACTATAAATTGACTGCTTTACTTTGTATTTATATAGTAGTTATAGATATCAATAAAAAAAAATGTTGTCAATAATGTGCCGTATATTAAACCATGTAGATTCCTTAATGATGAAGTCAAAAGGGTACTTTTTTACAAATACTCAGAGGTTTTAAGATAAATTAAAATACGAAGAAGTCAAAAATACTGCCAAGCAACTATATACGGACTTCAATTCAACAGCACAGGCATTTTTCTCTGTCATCTGGCCAGATGGCGCATCGATATCAAACAGTTCTAGTCCAGTGGCGTTCACATCCTGCCCCCTGCCCATTGCCAGCGCCCAGGGGCCGAGCAATACATACCCACTACACTCTCCACAGGTACTTCTCACCTACTTAAATTACTACCTGGGAATGTGTCATGTATTATATACCTAATGTTGTTGGTTCTAAAATGGAAAATACTTATTTTAAAAATCTTTTGTTAGTGTAAAAGTAATTTACAATAATTGTACATATTGTGTGATTAATTAAGATCATATTACAGTAGTTCTGTGAACGGTATGAATACACATAATCACAAACTATATTTCTATTTTTTTCTCTTTTAATAAATGAAAATAAAAATTTCTTATAAAATCATAAGATTTACAAGTCGATTCTTAAATAATTACCTTCCTTATTACCAATCATATTTTATTTTATGTAAGTAACTTTTTTTTCAAATAAGAAATTTATTACATAATTTGTCCAAAGAAACATCACTATTCATTTTTAATATTAATATTCTCATTTATAGGATTAAATTTAAACTACTTATTTATTATCAAATATCTTGCGTTAGCCTAAAAGAAATGATTTATCTATGTTTATTTTCAAATATCTTGCGTTGGCCCAAAAGAAATTTTGGATCTATATTTATTTTCAAATATCTTGCGTTAGCCTAAAATAAATTATGTATCTATATTTATTTTCAAATATCTTGTGTTAACTTAAAAGTAATGATGTATATCTATTTATTTTCAAATATCTTGCGTTAGCTTAAAATAAACTATGTATCTATGAACCAAAAATGTGCGCAAATATTTTCAACAAATTTTTCGCTACCGTCGGTCAAAAACTTGCATATAAAATTGACAAAAATTATCAACCTGATGACATACATGAAGATAAAATAACAAATAGCAATCTTTCAATTTTTAAACCGACTTCAGAAAAAAATATTGAAAACATAATACAATCACTTAAAAATGGTAGTGCGCCAGGATACGACGGTATAACTACAGAAATCTTGAAAAAAGACTGCAATTTTCTAACCAAACCGATTACGCATATAATTAATGTAAGTACTAAATACGGAATATTCCCGTCTAACTACAAAAAAGCCATTATAATCCCAGTATATAAATCCAGAGATTCAAAAGAAGTAAACAATTACCGCCCAATATCCTTACTATCCAACATTGCAAAAATACACGAAAAAGTAATAAAAAACAAATTACTGATTATACAGATAACCAAAAAAGTATTAACCCTAGTCAATACGGTTTCAGAGATAAACTTAGCACACAAGACGCAATTGCAGAATTAACTAAGCTTATTTACAAAACATTAGATAGAGGCAAAAAATGCTTAAGTATATTCATTGACCTCCGTAAAGCTTTTGATAGTGTCTCACATTCAAAATTAATTAATAAACTAAATAATATAAGAATTACTGGCAAAGTTAAAACATGGTTAAAAAGTTATCTCTATCAAAGAACTCAACAGGTTAAAGTAAACAACAAATTAAGTGAAATAGAAAATATAGATTTTGGAATTCCACAAGGAACTGTTTTGGGACCATTACTATTTATATTATATGTAAATGAACTTTTTCAACTCACAATCATTGGAAACATTATATCTTACGCAGATGATACAGTGATAACTATTGAAGGAAATTCTCGGAATGTGGTCGAAGTATCAGCTAATAATGCAATAAATATCGTTAAACTATGGTTTGACGAAAACTTATTGACACTAAATGTCGAAAAAACCCACTTTATACCATATAGCCTAACAGGGAATAAATCAAATGTAAATCTAAGCATAAAAATTCACGAAAGAAATTGCCTCCTTAGATTCGAACCCTGTAATTCAAAATGTATACACATTAGTAGTAAAGAAGAAATAAAATATCTTGGAATAATTATTGATAATAACATCAAATAGAAAAGTCAAATAAATTCCACAGTAGACAGAATGAGAAAACTGATCTATATATTTTTTAGACTAAGAAATATTGTATCATTAAAAATACTAAAAGATATTTATTATGCACTGGCGCACTCTATACTACAATATGGAATTGTGGCTTGGGGGGGTGCATATAAATCATCCCTACTCCCATTGGAAACTATTCAAAAAATATTAATAAAAATCATCTTAAAAAAGCTATATTACTACCCAACTATAAATGTTTTTCAAGATTTCCCGGTTCCCCCACTTACAAAAATTTATGACAAAATTGCACTTCTACAAATACATAAAGATTTAATTATTAATTTTTTTGGTAAACTAATGTTTAAGACAAGATTTTTTATGCATAGCACAAAGGGTAACAATTATTTTACAAGCAATAATTGTTACCCTTTGTGCTATGCATAAAAAATCTTGTCTTAAACATTAGTTTACCAAAAAAAATAATAATTAATATTTGACAAGTTCAAGTATTTCACCTAAAAATGTAGACAATTTGTCTCGACGCCATCTAGTGAGAGAGTTAGCACTTACAATGCCTTTCTCATATAAAATAAAGTTGGTTGTTTTCAGGTGAAAAAAAATGTAACAAGCAGTAATTGTTGAATGAAACACTAGTATATATTGAATTATTTCGCGGATAAGAGATAAGCCGCCATAGCTCAGTGGTCAGAGCTGTCGACCGGAAATCGAAGGGACACGGGTTCGAGTCCCGTTAGCGTCATGTATCTTTTATCAGGAGATTTTTCAATGTGGATGAGTGTTTCAGGCGAATAATTATTGCTTGTAAAATAATTGTTACATAAAGATTTCTTTAGTAAAAATAATTTACCACAATTGAATATTAGCAAAAGAATAATATCTGTTGGAGGACTAACCGTGCCACTAGCACGAACCACAACAGCACAGCATCACTATATATTCAAGGGTGTAAAATTATTTAATAAATTACCCCTTATATACGATCGGAAGAAAACTACGAAAAATATAAAAAAAAAAAAAAATTAAAATACTCTTTTACTACCTCATAACTTTACTTATTGTTTAGTAATATGTTTTTGCCTTTTCAATTCTTTGAATCATTTATCAACTAACCTATATTTTTATTACTTTTATTGTTATTATTTGTTAAATTACTAATATTTTTTGTTTAATTTAAACAAATGTAAAAATATTTTGTTTTCCTCTCCTAAACACAAGCAGCTGCTTTATTAGGAGAGTGATTGAAATATTGGTGTTTATATTGTTATAATATTGTAACCTTGTTTATATGTTTCAATAAAATTTAAAAATATATATATATATATATATATATATGTATATATATATATATATATATATATATATATATATATATATATATATATTTTTTTTTAACCAATTATTTATGTACCTCCTACCTCTGTCTCAAAACAGAAATATCCTGGTAAGGAATTTAAGATTGAACGCGATGCTCGTTATATTCTACGTGTTCATAGATGGCGATAATAAAGTAATTTTTATTAAAATACGCTTTTTGTAAGGTATTACTTTACAATAATAAGACTAAAATTATTTGCGCCCGTACATACGCAATAAGAATATGAAAAAACAGTATTGTCCGAAAAAAAATCTATTCTTTCAAGAAATGCATACAAATGCAATATTGGATTGAATAAAGATAATATTGATGTATTTAATTATTGAAGACAATATTAGCGATCTAGGACCTAGATGTGACTTTATCCTTTTCTGATTTTTCTGTTTCAGATTTTCGTTTAGGAATCGCTAATATTGTCTTCAATAATTAAATATTACAATTTGAGGTTTAACTCACTAAGGTTTTACTCACTCACTATTCCAAAAAATAAATAATATTGATGATTCAGAATTTTAAATTTGAGATCGACAAATGTAATTTTTAATAACTAGGTCCCTATGTTCAAGTAGTTAAGACGCTGTCCCGGTAAGACAAGAGATCCTGGGCTCGATTTTTATTTGTGACCGTTATTTTTTAGTGTCTTGTTCTGTTTCATGTTTCGTTTAGATTTCTTAGTGGTATCTTTTTCTTCACTGATATACCTATCATATGGGTATAATACAAAGTTGGTCCAAAAGAAATTACATGTTATCATTACACATTATCTTTGTTACTTATTGCTATAAATTTTATAGACACAATTGTTTATCAACCATTTCTTTTCTTACTTCCGCCTTTCATAATACCGATAATATAAATATATTTCAATCATAAATAACATTTATTATCGCATCGGCCCAATGTTCGGTTCGGATTTCACCCCAGAGAACAAGATCTTATTTATTTCTATCACTAGGCTACCGCGTTGGATGCAATATTTTCCAATAACACGTAATAACATCATCGAATCTGAACCTCCTCTTTTTGAAGGGAGGGGAGTGCTAAGAAAGAAATAGGGTAATGCGTTTTCAGGGGTGGGTCATACTTTTATGACACCTACCTATCATTTTCACCACACCAAAAAATGGATTATAATGTTTTAACATTTTTTTTGAAAATTCAAACGCCACAAAAATAACTAAAATTCAAAATTGCTTCCGATCGAGCTAGCGAGTGACCAGAAAGCACGGCTACCAGTGGGGCAGTCAGCCAGCTTTTTCGCAATTCTCTGGTCGTGATCGCTCTTAGCTCTATTTAGAACTCTCTTACAATCCCTTGCCCGTTTTCGGTATTCTGAAAGGTTATTCATGGAGCTAATCTTCCGGAGTGCATTAAAAGCCGTATTTTTGAGTCTGACAGCTTCAGCACAGCGATGGTCAAACCACGGTTTTGTGCCCGCTCCAGAGGATTTGACGGAGAAGGGAATGTAGCAATCCATTGCTGATATGATTACTTCTCCTACCTCGCGTGCACAAATTGATGGGTCCTCGGAGCTAAAGCATACAGTACTCCAAGGAAAGGCGCCGAAGAAAGACCGCATGCCGTCCCATTTTGCTGCTCTGTAGTGCCATACCTTCCTCCTTACATGTTTGTCGGGTTGACGGTTCATGGAAGATGGGACAGAGGTGGTAATCAGGCAGTGGTCAGAGGATCCTAAGGGCGCTGTCACCTCCACTCTGTACCCGAGTGGCTCACTAGTGAGAAACAAATCGAGTAGGTTGGCTCGATGTGATGGGATGTCTGGTATTCTGGTCGGAGATTCTACGAGTTGGCTTAGTCCATGGATAAGAGCAAAGGATTCTGCTGATCTACCGGCAGAGTTTGTTGGGCCCGAGAACTTCAGCCATTGTTCATTATGAACATTGAAGTCCCCCAGGATTACAAACTCGGCCGATGGGTAACGGGGCAAAAGAATATCTACAGTGTCACTCAAGTATTTAAACAACTCAACAGTGTCTGATTCGGCAAGGTTTGGTGAGCGATATAGGCACGCATATATTCTCATCATACCGGTGAGATCCACACGTACCCATAACACTTCGTGTTTTGCGCTCTCGATATTTGCAAGACGAGCGCAGCTGATGTCAGCACGGCTGTAAAGGCAGACACCTCCTTTTGGCCTGAAAAGGCTTTCCAGATGATATCCTGGGCAGTTCAGATAGGAGGTATCTGGGGGCTCGGCAATCTGTGTTTCCGTAAGAAGGAGGAGATGGGGATTTTGTGAGAGAAGGTGGTGGTGGATGGGAGTTAGGTTGGTGTGCAGACCGCGAATGTTAGCGAAATTCACCTTCATCCTCGGTCCACACTGAGGACTCCTACTGTTCGCTGTCGCTGAGTTTATATTAATTTGTTGTGAGTTCATAGTTTTTTAAGTGTGTTTTATTTGTTTGTGGGATATAGGATGGGTTGGGAAGGATTAGGTTAAAAATATTGGGTGGGGAGTTGGAGAGTGGAGCAACTGGATACACCAAATGTAAGGTATGTTCTTCTGACTGCGGTTCCAGGCAATGGGCAGGAGAGTCCGGCTGTGGAGGTCGCCCAGTGCGCCCCAAACGCTGGATGCTGGGTCCTCACCGGTCACGAACCGGCACAACATCAGCGGCAGGGTTTTTTCGCTGGCTGATGGGGCAGCCCACCCTTGGTCGTGAGCCCAAGGGTCGGGCCCCTGTACTATCCAGCGGCCCGGACAGCGATAACCGGTTTACTGGATCTCCCTCAACTGGCTTCTCCCAGCCCGGCCCGCCCCGCAGTAAGTAGGCCGACCCATTCATCAGTGTGATCCAGAACGCACAACCCTCCATGAGCCAGGGCACCCCTGCTAAGTCACTAAACGTAGCGAACCACTTCAGGTGACCTGTGGCAGAGGTGTTGGTAACCCAGAGTATGGTTTCCGGGGCGGCGGTACCCATTGACCACCTCCCAAATTAATAAACTTCCCTTCCCACACGTAAAACATAAGTTTTGACTGCCAACTAGGAAGATTTTGGAAAAGAATGATACAAAATGAATACTGTTTTAATGCCTCTAATTATCAGTCTGTCTATGCCCTTATTAGTCTTTATGTTTCTTAATTAATATTTAACGATGTTTTTGTCATTTAAGGAATTAATAATGATTATTTTTTTTTAAATACATATAACTTTAGTTTAGTAATAACTTCTAACCAAAAGAAGATAACTCCTTTAATGATGTAATTACAGCAAGAATCCTGTTATGCAACCATCAAAGAAGACTGTCAATGAATTATTTAACAGTCTCCTTATACTATTATCAGAAAAAATAATATGTAATATCCAGAAATCTAATACCTACACTAAGTGCATATTAAATAGCTAACGGTCCAACTGACGTCTTATTTTTTCACGAGCCGCCTTTGATATAGAATATGAAATGATAATGTCATAGAGAGAACTGAGACATCTCTAAGTAATCCCAATGCGTTAATGCATAAGGCATTTTATGTGGAACTAGGGGTGAAATTTTCACCATTAAGGAGATATTATTGGAGATTTATTATTTATGTGAATACCACACAAGAGTCCCAACTGCTCCCAACCGTCTGGAGCCAGATAGACCATGGCATCCCCTGGAAATAGGGGTACGTTGTAAGGCTGAAGGTAGTGGAAAGGAAAGTGAGAGAGGAAAAAGGGAGGTACTTGGCAATTAAGATCGTCGATTTATTAAGAATTGTGGTTTTTACTACGGCGAAACAGAGAGTATCTACGATTTGAAAATGCTATACATGTGATTCCTAGAAGTGTGATCTATAACAATTTGAAAGAAAACGGATGTCGTCAACTTACGAGATCTCTTTTGCCTGCGACAAGCCAGTGAAATTGGTTTACTATATAGAAAGAATTTCGACGTTCGAAAATGTTTTATAAATTTCAACAGAAGAGAGGAAAAACTCTTCAGATTTCTACATCCGAGCACGCCCACCACTCTTTATATAATAAAAAAATAACATAATACCTACTCCTATGAACAGATTATCATTGTTAAATTACACGGGCGATACTGAGAGTACGCAATTATTTCAAATCTGTTAAGAGGAACGGCTGCACGGTCTATTTCATACAAAATTTGAATTTAGATTTGCGGCCAAAATACTAAACTGAATAATTCTTTTTTTAACTATTGAAGACAATGTTGGCGATTTCTAAACGAAAATCTGAAACAGAAAAATCAGAAAAGGATACGGTCACATCTAGGAGAAGGGGATAGGGTTCCATTAGCTCAGTGGTAGAGCGTGCCCTGGGAAGGCAAGGGTCCTGGGTTCATGTCCTAGATGTTACCGTATCCTTTTCTAATTTTTCTGTTTCAGATTATCGTAAAGAAATCGCTAACATTGTCTTCAATAATTAAATATTAAAATTTGATGTTTCAATTTTTTTTTTTAATCAAATGCCGAAGCAATTTTCAAGTACGGATTTGAGCTTTTTTGTTTATTGGTGTTTCAAATTAAATAAACATAGCCCAATATTACAGAAATTCCTTCTTCTTCTGGAGCTAGTAAAATTAGATTGGTAATGTTAATGTTAGTTCTATGTTTCTACATATATAAATATATATGTCATTAAGATAGTAGTTAAAGGCTTTAGTCATAAGTCACTAGATATAAGTCTTAGATGTAAGTCACTTGTTTTATGTTAGAATTTCTAGTATTAATTATTTAATAAATATATTTGTACAGCGACCTTGATATAATTTTTCACGAAAACGGCGCTATATAAATTAGTCAAATATTATTATTATTTAAAAAAAAATCGATTTTACATTTTTAGGGAAACTTTAGAAATTATTTGTTATCAATGATAATTATTTAAAAATATAATGCTACACTACAAACTGTATAAAAATAATGAAATGTAAATAAAAATATGAATTATTAAAAAAACGTTTTGATGGGCATTATTTTTAATTATAAACTACCGATTTACGTTGGAACACAAATTTTTCAATATAAATTAAAAATTTTGACCCAAAAAACGCTTCTTTAATAATGTTCTCTTTGTTATTTTATATGTCATTATATTTTTACGGTCGTTTAAGAAAGATTATTATAATTGTTTATATTTTTAAAAATTTAAAAACAAATAAATTAAATTTGCACACCTACGTAATAGATATTTATTATTCCTTTTCGTTAAATAAAACTTATTCAGTTCGGATTGCAATCTTTATAGCACAGGGGTCAGGTAGGTATGCTGTCCTTGTTCTACTAGTATTACAATGGAAGATGCTCCAAGGAAATATCGTCATTAATCCCCTCGGCACATGTGCATAGTGGGCAAACACGCCAAACGCGCGCCCAACCTATGTACACGGTGGACATTATAAAAACTCTACGACTTCTTATAATGTCCACATGTAGAATTCCATGTAGAATCTTCTACATGAACCCGTTCTTATTTTAACAGTATCGGTGTGCAACGATTTGCCGGTCTTCCTCCCTCCTACAACATGAATGAACATTCATTCCCTCCTCTCCTCAAAAAGACCATAATTAGAATAAACTCTCAAATAATTGACAAAGTTGATCCCAAAACCCTGCGAAATTGAATTATTTACTGACCTATATAGATATTTGCTTTACTTTTTAAATTAAAAGATAATTATTTAGTTTGATTTCGGTATTTTGGCCGCAAATTCAAATTTAAGTTTTGTATGAAAAGGCCGCACAGCCGACCCTCTTACATACAAAGACGTAGTTTACATGCTTATTTTCGTACCGGTCAAACCAAGAACTTTAGTCCATGATCATTGTTTACGTATATCTTTTATTGCGATTTTTTTCCATAAATTACCCCGGTGTCTCATTTCCCCGCATGGCCCGAGCCACTTACAGGCCTTTCTCTGTCAACTCGCTCCTCCGAATGGCATAAAAATAATCTTATTTATTGGGAGGGGAGAGGGGTGTGAATGGCATTCGATGACCAAAAGGAAAGTAAGTAGCCGGAGAGGAGAGAGGGGTGCATCGGACCCTTTTCGATGTCCGAGAGGGAATGCGGTAATAAGGTTTCCGCCCGCCTATTTATTGGCAGGAATCATATACAGGATGCTTCAGCAATAAAATATCTATTTTATTATTGCAGACAGTGAAAATAAATTTAAAAACAGAAAAATCAGAAAAGGGTACGGTCGCATCTAGGACTTGAATCCAGAATCCATTCCACTCTTCCATCTGAGTTAATAGGACCCTATCTCCTTTGGTCATATTAACTGTATCATACTTTCTAATACTAAATACCAATATTATCCAAATTTTTTCTCACCGCACATTTTTACTGGCAGAAATCTTTATGTATGATCGCAAGATTCAACCCGAACTAAATGCACTCATGTATTGACTTTTCTGCAAGTCGAGGATGAATATTTTATTTTTTGGAATAACTAAATGAGCTACTAGTGAAGTATTGATACAGTTAAATATGACCGGAGGATATAGGGTCCCATTAACTCAGTGGGTAGAGCAGTGCCCCAGCAAGGTAAGGGTCTTGGGTTCGAATCCTAGATGTAACCGTATCTTTTTTGCGATTTTTCTCCGAGTCTTCAATAATTAAATACTACAATTTGAGGTTTTAATCAAAAACTTAATCCAAAAATAAATATTATAATCTATCTTCCATAGTGTTGAAATTAAAGACGGTTGTTTTGTGTTGGATTTTCTTAAACTTTATATCTTTCTTCCACGTTATTATGGACCGACTAGAATAATCATGCAAAGTAAATCGCTCATATTGTTATGTAGCTCTTAAAAGGTAATAAATTAGTAAACTACCTACCGAGATATATTTAAATAGCCTAGCGCAGACCCGTAAAAATTCATAGAATATTTACTTTAAATTACAATTAAAGCAATTTTCTGCGAAAATGCAAAAATCTCTCGACAAATGCTTTAGTTGTATTTAAAGATATATTTTAATTTTTTTATACCTAGAACATATTATTAAATAACAGAACGAAACGTGTTCTTTAGAATTTTCGGAGCTTACTTTGCGATTTTTCCTTGTCGAGGGAATTTCATATAATTACCGTTTCGGCATAACAAATGTATACATATTATTTTAAAAAATAACATGTATTTGATTGAAAGTAAAAACTAAAAGAATGAAAGAGAGACGTGTTATAAATCGGTATTAATTGGGAATGCAGGGGCAAACTGTCTGACAGAATGGCTTGCTTAGAGTAATAATATGGTGTGCTACCATCTGAAGCGTAGTTGATGAACATATCCATGACTCCATGAAATGATAGTGTAACTTCCAGAGTAAGAGTGTCCTTGTCAATCATGGCTCCATGAAATAATAGTGTAACTTCCAAAGTAAGAGTGTCCTGTCAATCATGGCTCCATGAAATAATAGTGTAACTTCCAGAGTAAGAGTGTCCTTGTCAATCATGGCTCCATGAAATAACAGTGTAATTTCCAGAGTAAGAGTGTCCTGTCAATCATGGCTCCATGAAATAATAGTGTAACTTCCAGAGTAAGAGTGTCCTTGTCAATCATGGCTCCATGAAATAATAGTGTAACTTCCAGAGTAAGAGTGTCCTTGTCAATCATGGCTCCATGAAATAATAGTGTAACTTCCAGAGTAAGAGTGTCCTTGTCAATCATGGCTCCATGAAATAATAGTGTAACTTCCAGAGTAAGAGTGCCTATGTCAATCATGGCTCCATGAAATAATTGTGTAACTTCCAGAGTAAGAGTGAAAAAAGGGCCTCAAGTGTCCAGGATAGGAAGATGTTTTCCGATTACCAAATTCTCCATGAATCCAATCTCCAATAAGGAGTTGCAGTCCTTGCTTTTGAACTGCTAAGGTGTTCTTCAGAGCGCAGGTGAGGCAACCGAATTGTGTCAAAAACATTGCAGGGTTGGCAATCTAACCTATGCACAATTTAATAGAGTAAATACTGCAGGTTCCAAACATCAAAATCATATAAATGAATCTATTGGAAGGAGCCACACACCTTGTTACTAATCATTTTTTAGACAATAGTTTAAAAAACTTGTTTCGTGGTTGCAAAATCGGTTAACAATACTGCGAATAACCCCTTAAAATCATTATTAAAAATACGAAATTTTCTATTTATTACTTTTAAACATCCTTTACCATAGAATCACTAAGAAGCTGGCTAAAATCTTGTAAGGAATGTATCGGGCTTACTTTCTGTCCGGTCCATCTACAGGGTGGGGAGTTAAATACTAAATATTGTTATGACCCTACTATGTTATGATTTCGGATGCTCTTTAGCGGATAATACGATTTCATATTATATGCGTCCAGACCAAAAATGTACAAAGAAAGTAATATTTTTGGATTTTTACTGATTTTTGCAATATTTGGAGATTTAGAGCTTGAGGTTGAATGTTTTTCTTATGTAAGCTTTATTTTTAAAAGCGTTTCAACGATTTACATTTTCCGGTATCCACTGGAGCAATTTTTGGCATATTATTCCAATTTTCCAAAACCTTTTGAGCGATCGCTTGTTATAATGTGCTAAATTTAAAGAACCTAAAAATATGAGATAAACTGTGAAATCTAGCTGGATTCATTGGCTTTAAACCTCTGTAAGCAGTTTCATATATTTCCATATTAATGTTTTGAGGAATGGTATTAATTAAATAATACGGTTAATGTATATTTATGACGACGCTTCCATCGCTCCAGTGGTTAAGAGATTTTGCTGTAGAGGTGTAGACACCTCGGTTCTAAACGTAGCGAAGTGTATTTTAAAAATAATTAATTTTTCATTAAGAGGCCACCTTTTTTTGTAAGACAATTTTAATTCTAAAACATCGCTTAACAGCTATAGCCACAAAGGTAGAGTCACAAAGATGATCAAGGGTAATTAGATAAAATATCAGACATCATAGTAAGGAACCTACTGAACGGGTGGTTTCACAGAAAATGAACAATTCATCCAATTTTTAATTTAATTTTCAAATTCTGTGAAAGATAGTTAGAAGTATGTTATAATATATACTATTAGCCAGTTGTTATACAATAATAAAATAATAACAGAACTTGATTAAAACCTCAAAATTAACATTGAAATTTTATATATTGTTCAAATTCTGTGAAACAATCTATACTTAGAAAATATGTTTTATTTGGGGAAAAACAAATATTCCCGGTGTTTGGTGCCAAACGGCTTTTCACATGGACTGTATGTAAAACAAAAAAAAGTTTATTGGATAAGAGGAGAAATGTAGAGGAAGCCTTATCTTATGATAATATTGGTTTCTTTTGAAACTTTTTATTGGTTGCTTAAAACTTACGGATATCTACGGTTAATAGTTGCACACCTCATACTACAATAAATGTTATTTTTCCACAACGTGACTCTGTTGCAAATAACCAAACGACACTGTTGAATTTGGGTATGCAATTTGCACTATTTAATGGCCTTTTCACGAGAATTATCCCAGCAGCGAGATAAGATGAACTTTTTTTTACATTATCCCCACACAGGAGGCCCTGAAGAAAATAATTTCCTTCAAAGTCTATGTCATCTTCGGGGACGCTGTGTGGAAGGTCTTTTTAAGAAAAGGCGTTGATTCAAGAGATACCAGTTGGAGAGGTCAAAGGGTCTCCCCAAACCAGCCTCTACCGATCCGGTACGCCACGCACCTGGTTGGCAGACGCATCCTGACCACACCTCACCCGATGAACCCGGGCACCCCTGCTAAATCACCAAACGTAGCGAATCACTTGGGGTGACCTATGGCAAAAGTGTTGGTTATCCAATAAATGGTTCCCGTAGCTGTGGTACCCAAACCCGACTCCCAAATTGAAATATTAAGTATAAAAATATTACGAATAATTTTTTTTTTATTTATTCATCCACTGTATATATAAATATACTATACACAATAATTAAATGTCACCGAATATAAGCAGCAGTTGTAGTAATTTAAACAAAAATAACAATTGACTGTGACATAAATACACAAAATATTATAAACCGGTATGAGTAGACTTAGGTTTAATTAATAATGATTTAAAAGATATGATATTATAGCCTTCTTCTACCTAGCTTCATTTAAACAGATCCGCTACATCTGCGTACAAATGTCATATGTGTGTTAATAAAAATTGAATATCACTGGCATCGGTCTTCTTTCTTTCGTTATTTTCAGGTAAGACTTTTAGAAAAGAGAGGGACAAAGGAAATGACAAATTGAACAGGACATTGTGATGTGGAACAAAATTGTTTCAATATTTATCACTCAGATTACAAATAAACTGACACTATTTGAATAACTCTTATCTACGTACCATCGATATAAGCGGAATAAGATGTTTCTGCAATGATAGAAGACTTCAAGACCTGAGTAATTTTCTATAAAAAAATTGTAGAAGTGCGAGTAAGTCAGGCATGTTAAAAAAATACCTTCACAAAGATTTCCTTGGCTGAAATTGATGTTTCAGCATTTGTAAAAAAAATTAAAAATGTGTTAGTTTTTTTGGTGTTGCAATATATATATATATATATATGTTGATATTGAAACACTCTGACATCTCGAAAATGATCTTTTCGTCACCGCGATATTTTTCGAGTTATAATAGAAATCATGTTTAAGCATCAATTCCAAACATATTTGCGCTTTAAGGGGGAAGTATCATAAATAGCGCTAAACATCACTTTGTATTTACCTAGTAAAAGGAATACCACTAATAATTTATCTAAAAATTCTATAGGGGTAGTTAGAAAAATGTCTTATGTTACCAGTGAATTAACTTTTTTTATCGTAAACTTTTTATTCTATATGAAATACACATTGCAACTTTACGTAAAACTTCAAAAATGCCTTCGCTGGAAGCAGAATAGCTCCTATCAGAGAGATTTTTTTTTAAAATCCATCGGTCATCTCAAAGTAAATATGATACAGGTCATTTTAAATAAATAAAAAACACTTTAACATATATGGATTTTTGTTGTGATTCAATTAAACTTCCCGAATATTTCAATTATTTTCCGTCATACAAAATCCTATGGATGAAATCATTGTCCATAGCTTGACCGAACACCGCTAGTGACTGTCAGTCTCGAGGTGAATTCGGAAGTGAGAGCAGGCTTATTTTGTTTATTCTCCAGTGCTCGGCCAACTTTCAAATTTCTAATAGGAATCCAGAGGAGATTGGTGCTATAGCCAAGGGGTAAGTGGAAATTAAATATTATTTATTTTGTAATATATAATTTGAAACTTGTTTTACGGTCTCAACTTTTTTTTACCTTTTTCAGGTACCAATACGTAAATAATAAAGGGGCACATAAATGGGAAATAATAAAGGGACTCGCGCGTACAGCGCCGAAAGAGACCGCTCCACTGGAGGAAAAGAAGAATAAGGTTTGTCAAAATACATCATTCCGATGGACACGTTTTCTACAAATTTTTACCGACTTCTATCGAAGTCGGTAAAACGGAGTAGGTGGTGGCTTGAACTCGGATCTAATTTCAAAATGCATTATTTCGGCATCAATCATAAATTTCTCCAGTTCTCTACCGATTTAGTTCAAAATCGGGATTAGGGAGTTTGGATGTGCACTGTACTCGGATCTAATGTCAAAATGCATAATTTCAGCATCCATCTTGGATTTCTTCAGTTCTCTACCGATTTAGTTCAAAATCGGGATTAGGGAGTTTAGATGTGCATTGAACTCGGATCTAATGTCAAAATGCATAATGTTGGCATCCATTTTGAATTTTTCGAGTTTTCTACTGATTTGGTTCAAAATCGGGATTAAGGAGTTTGGATGTGCATCGAACTCGGATCTAACGTCATAACTTCAGCATCCAGCTTGAATTTCTTGAGTTTTCTGCCGATTTGGTGCAAAATCTGGATTACGGAGTTTGGAGATGGACTTTGCGAGACTAGTGTGAATGTGCTTTCAACGATTCTACCGATTCCTTTCAAACTGTCGCTAAGATTGGGAACAATGTCTATCAGTTTTTGTTGTTTGTTTTTAGGGTGTTATGCCGTGTTGCGCTAACTCCTTCTTTAACTAACGTCGGACAGCGTTGCAGTGTCCATCATCAGGGCAGATCAGGTAGATCCGAAGATGTGATCTACCGGATCTGCCCTGATGATGGACACTGCAACGCTGTCCGAAACGTCGGCTAAAGAAGGAGTTAGCGCAACACGGCATAACACCCCAAAAACAAACAACAAAAATGCTTTTGGCCGTGAAATCTAAAAACATACCTAATTTCTATCAGATCCATTGATAAATGCACTGAATTTCGTTGATGGCTAATTCCGGGTAGTAGTATTATAAATAAATTATTAAAAAAATATTTATAAATATATATATGAGAGAGAGAGAAAATAAATATAAAATAATATATTACCGGTAACATGCATAATAAGAATTATAGTGTATTTTATACAATGTACAAAAAACTTTTTTAATAGCCTTAACCACAAAGAAAGCCAAAGTTTTGGCACTTTTCGAGGATATTATGCTAAAAACATGAAAAAAGTATTTTTAACCAAGACTTAGATAATTTTATTTCAATTTTTATCAACTTCTTTATATCTATCTTAGACTGTGTTTTTTTCTAAGTTTATGTACTTCATTCTACTTTTTTGTATATCTAAGTTAATATTGTAAAATATATTCTTTCCCGAGTACGAAAAAAACATTGAAATAAATTTTCAAATTACATTCATGATTTACAAATAAACTTTTTTCCATTTCTATCGCACTAAATATATAATCAAAAAATATTTGTTGTAACTTAATTTTACGTTTTCCCTTTTTTCACACCCATTGCTTTCTGGTAATATTATATTTAAAAAAAACAGTTATTGTCATTACACAAACCATAGAATCAAATTTATGAACCAAAAATCTTTTCCAAGTCAAAACACGATTAGATTCTATGTGACTTTGAGTAAAAAACTGAGACGTCAAAAAAGGTCCAGGGCGCAAAAGATGTGACTGTATATCCATTATTTTGCTAGTATGATTTTTATTCTGTCAAGTTGTATCCATTATTTAGTAAATAAATATAAATTTTATAAAGCACGTGTATTTTTATTTCGTATTTTATCAAAACCGTGTCAATCATCCCCCTATCTACTCAAAAGACGCGGTGTTGGTTTTGAAACCGCAGCTGTTCTAGCGGCCGACCGATTCATTTACAAGTAGCAATAATACCTAACTGTACTGAAGTCGAGATTTGATACCGTCCCCTTAAAGATATTCACTTTCAGAGTCGAAACGCTCGGTGACTTTTATGGCTGTGCGTTAATTACCCATTCACTTAAAGGTCTCGACTGGTTGATAAAAAGTTTCAAAAAAGTTAACAACCGGTCGTTATTTTGTGTTATGTGCCATCACCAAGGCGCGCGGCACGGCGGTAAAGCATTGACTTATGAAAAACTAGATAATGCATGTATTTGCAATTATGTCGTAAATTTGACTTTTGATACAAGCATATGTACATTGTAAATACGTCATCGGCGCTACAGATCGCAACTTTTCAGACTGCTGTTTTTCTCCAGACCCATGACTGTTATTATGCCTAATTGCTGATCATAATTCGATGACTAGTTAAAACGAGATTATGGGCAATCATAGGATAAATGCCACTATTGAATGAAATATCACAACTTTAAAAAGTTATATAAAGTCATGGAAAGTGATGAAAAAAAAACTTTATTAAGTGGGTTGAGTAGGTTAGGTTAGGTTTGATAAGGATAAAAAAAATTTTCATCGTTTCTAATGACTTTATATTATTATTTATTTATTTATTTGGTCCAATATTTTTTACATTTTAAGTTTTCCAATAATGTTGGCCTCACTGGGTGGCTTGCCCGTGCTGAGGCCTTCATTTTATAATATGAAAATATAATCTACATAATACATTTAAAGAGAAAATAATACATTTAAAATTAAAAATACATAATACTTAATAATATATTTAAAATTAAAAAATAATACATTGAAAATAATCTTGTGTGTTTGTGAGTGATGTGTGTTTATATTGGTTTTGTGTGTTACGTGTAGGTTTTATTTTTATTTTATGCTTTGAAATTTTGGTAATATTGTATTTTTTGTTCTTTAATCCATTTTGTAATTTTGTGTGTGAATTTATTTTTAATTTATTATTACTTTTTAAAGGTGTGTTGAATTGTCATTGTGTTGAGTTATCATGGAACCCTAAAACAGTACATTTAAATATTTACTTAATCTTTAAATAAACTTTCAAAAAAGTTGTATACCTATCATCCCAATTTTTTTTTATATTAACTCCGCACAGGAGGCCCTGAAGAAAATAAATAATGTTAAGAATTTGAAAATAAAAAATCTAAATCTGTTTTACAGTAATTAAATAATAAATAAATAAAAATATGATGAAAGTGTGGATTTTTTAATTTTATGATGTTATTGACATTGTATTGTATGCTCTAACAAACTTTAACAGGTGAATAATAACCTGGTCTGAGGTATAATTTGATTTAAATTTTCAGGGTTTGTAGTAATTTATCGTATCGTTTGTATTCGGGCTCATTGTGGCGTATCTTGTCGTTTACACACCAATGCTTAACAGTCAAGGAGTCAATATATCAAGCGAGACTTTCAAAGGATCTGCTAATAGATGCAAGATGCTCACGAGATGAGCGAATTGCTCGCAAAGTCGAGATCAATGGCTGGGCAAGGCTGTTAAAACTAAGCTGTCAATTAGGAGGGCAGGAGTTGACTAGGGACAAGTTATGACTCTGATGAGATACAGAATTATGTTATGGGTTATAAACGGCAGTAACGATTTGCCTGCATCGTGTTATTAACAAATGCTCCTTGCATATTGCAAATTTTGAAATTGTATGTATATCGTATGATCATGAAGTAATTTTCATTAAGACGTCAAAATTCCCTAAATTAAAATTGACGTAAGTGAAGAAGACGTCTACAAAAATATGCGATGCGCGGCCAGGCGTATTGGATGGACCTATTGTCGAGTTTGCCCTAGCAAGTCTGGAAAATTGATCTTTCCGCGGGGTTTATTTTTATTAATGTTGACGAACATTTTACCAAAAACCTGAGATATTTTTAAATGAGTACTTCGGTAAGTGACTAATTCGTGGTTTAGAAAAATAAAATCTGCTGCTTACTGCTAATTTTATAGTTGTTAAGGTAATTTTTATTAATCTTACATTTAAATAACTTACATACATAGGTATTGGTCAGAAAAAAAGATTTTATCATTAAGAATTCGTACAAATTAATTAAAATGTGAGCGTCGATCAAATAAACTCCCATTATTAGATTCTTGTGTCACCTTAACTATTTTTGTACCTATAAGTGAAGGAAGAATTTGGAGACACACATAATAGGCATTGGAATGATTAAACAACAACATTTATACCAACAACACCAATGCAACAAATAACTCCAAATCACAACCGCTATAACAACATCTGCTCATTACGAAATTTTACTATCCGACTTGGACATTTTTCATGATACTTTGATAACATAATGATACGTTTAAAAGTCAAATAAATAGGACTGTAAGCACCGGTTTTTTTCACCTAAGACAACTCAAGTCTGTCCGAAGAAACCTTCCTACAGAAGCAAAAAAACTACTTATCAACTCTTACGTAGTCTCACGTCTCGACTACTGCAACGGCATTTATGCCAGCCTTCCAAAATATCAAATTGACAAACAAACTTCAATCAGTGTTTAATGCAGCAGCAAGGCTCATAACCGGGGTTTCAAAATATTCGCACATTTCAGAACACCTTCGTAACCTTCACTGGCTCAAGTGCCCTTAAAGAATCCAGTACAAACTGTGCTGGATGGTGTTTAAATCCATCAATGAAATGGCTCCACCCTACATCTCTGAACTATGCGTCCCGGAAAACACTGGTCTGAGGCAGTCAACTCTTAGATCAGCAACATCATCAGCTGTAGGCAGACTGATGGAACCTAAGCGCAAGCCAAATACTAATGTGGTGATCGCGCTTTCGGAGTATCTGGGACGAAGGCTAGGAATAAACTTTCTCCGGAACTAAGATCCATAACAAGTCCAACAGAATTCAGGTCTAAACTAAAAACTTACCTTTTTAAGCTGTCGTACCCTTAAATTAAATATACCATTCCTAAGAGAAAGTACAGTTATATTCAATTTTCCAATTATGTCCTAAATCCTGTATCTAAATTTCGCTAATATACAATTATATAATGTTAATTAAGTGTTAATCTCAAGTGACCTACCAGGTAAGTATTGTACTGTATATTAAATCCATAAATAGTTAAGTAATAACATTAAAATAGTAAACACAGAAGTAGTGTTTACTAAATTATTGTTAAATTTAAATTATAATGTCACATCACATAGTATTTGCTTCATACAAACAAATTTTTAAATTATTTTTCATTAAACTTTTGTCAATTATTACAATTCGTGAGCATATAATTTTGGATGTCATACTATCAGTTAATCTCTCCAAAAGTTTTATTCGTTTTTTTTTATTTTTTATTATTAATACTCTTGTATTCATTAGCTAAGATTAATAACCGTTCTCATCCTAGGCGAAATTTATAAGATATTGTATGGATATACGTAATAAGTAACTTTGTTAGGTAAAATTTAATAATGATTATTACTGGTAATATAATAAATATATCTAAATAAAAAATTCTGTTTTGTTAGAATTTGAGTAAGTAACAAACTGTTTTTTTTTTTTAATTTTTTTTTTTGAATAACTTTATTTAGTAAAACCTCAAATTGTAATATTTAATTATTGAAGTCAATATTAGCGATTTCTAAACAAAAATCTGAAACAGAAAAATCATGATTAAACTAAAAAAATTACAATCGTAATGTTGGTTAGAGATGGAGTTTTATTTTACCATATATAACGAAAAGCAGCCAACGTAGTTGGTTAATTGGTCAAACAATAATTATTTGCATGAATTACCCATACATATTGGAAATCTCCCGAATAAAACTTTTTGCCGACGACGGCAATTGAACCCGCAGCCTTTTGATTGCCATACAGCTGCTCTAAACTACTAAGCTACGTCAGCTTATTCCAAGCCCGCCAAATAATTCAATATTTACTAGTATTTCATTTAACAATTTATTGCTTATTACATTTTATTCGGGAGATATTTTAATTTGTATAGGTATTTCAAGCAAATAATTTTTCATTTAATAATTTGTTATCCTTTGTGCTATGAATAAAAAAAACTTTTATTATTAAAAATAGTTTGTTCAGGTTCCAGATGTGGGGAGTCCAAAACCTCGAAGGCTAATGGAAGTATATTAATTCATTCATATTGGAAAAAAATATAAGTATTGTCATCAAATTAGATTGCCAACAAGAAAAAAAACAAGCACCCAAAAATGTCTGATGTACCAGGCCGTTCAACTCTATAACAAAATCCCGAAGGAAATTGCTGTGATAGAAAATATTACTAAGTTCAAAAATGAATTAAGAAAATATGTCTATCTCAATTATTAATGTTTCTTTTTTTGTGACTTTATTGAAATAATTAAAGAAAAATTATGTTTGCCAAACAATGTACATGTTTATATGTTTATAAAACTATTAGCACACACGAAGATGTGAGCTAACTTAAGATTAATAAATAAATAAATATATTAGTTCAGAATCGAAATTTAAGGGTGCGTATAAAATACTTCTTTCCGAAATTTGTGGTTGAATTGTCCTGTTTATACGCAGCATAAAACGGCTATTGCTATGATAGGATTTGAGTTTTTCACGACCAAAAGTATATTCGTAATTATTTTATGGATTATTATTCCGTATTCCGTTTTTCTTTCTTTTTTCACAGCCTCCGTGGACGAGGGGTAACGCTCTCGACTAGCAAGCTGGAGGTTGAGTATCGCCCTTGTGTAAGACCACCATTCAGAATTGAAACGCTACTTAAAATAGCTTCGGCCGTATTTGGTGATCACATCTGAATAGTCAGTTACTTCTCCACTTTCCTCTTCCACATCTCCTTCCCCTCCTTACTATCTTTAGCCTTACAACAACCTTACAGGATACAAAAGTCTCACTGGGTCCAGACAATTGGGAGCAGTTGGGAGCCTTGTGCGGTTTCACTTTTTTTTTTAAATCAACATCTCGGATGGCGTTACAGTTTACATCATCAGGGCAAATATGGGTAGTGATGAAGATTTAGAGGGCTTTATCTATATTTAAATGCCAGGTCTGAACGACTAATTTACTATCTTTACTTTTGTCCTACTTCTTCGGTATTCGAACACTTTTCAATAAAGATAACTTAACGATACGTTTATAAGTCACAGAGAGAGGTCGTAGAGGATGAAAAATCTTTCTGCATACACGTTTTGTGTGAAAACGAAAATACATACTCGAACGAAGATGTCACTTACCACCTCTCTCTGTCCCTACAATTAATTAATGCAAAGAAATTAAATCAATTTTCACTCTAATAAGTAATACAATTTTATCAGAATGATTACTTCTAATAAAAACATTACAAATACAAGCAATGAGCCAAACCATTTGACACCATTATACAATCCACAATCTACAGTGGGATCAACCGATTTAATAACAGCCTCCAGCCCCTACAACATGTCATTACCAATTGATTCCTCGCCACCCTGTCTGTTTATTGACAGGTGTTTTCACGTGACGTGTTCACACCCCAGCCCTAATCAACCCTATCGGCTCTATTAGGCCTATCAGTCCCACGCGCCGGCGGTGACTGTCACAGAAGTACGAGAGCTACAGCAGGGGTATGTTGGGAATATCACGTGTAATTTCGACGTGTGAACTGTGCGATTACGTGATATGTACCTACATGCAAAGGTTTGTGACATTTCTAGGTACGAAAACTCGTATATTATGAGCTTTATGTTTTACATTTAAACATGTCATACTTAACTACGTGCGTATACTATTGGAGTAGGAACCAAACATACTAATTTTGATTGGCTGTGATTTTGTGCGTATTATGGGTGATGCTATCCTTGCGTAACGAACTCAAATTTGCTTTTTTTTAAATTGGAAGTGAATGCTGAAAAAGATAAATTTAAATACCAATTACAAATGTTTTACAAAAAGCTAGAAATCTCTGGAAACTCATTCCATAATATACCCATAAAAAATTGTACTGGTTAAACAATTTAGTCCCGAAAAGCATTTAGGTGCCCCGCATCCGCTTTCAATATTTGGAGGCTTTGATCCTGTTTACACCAGTTTAATGATCTAAACGGTTTGACAAGCGATCAGGCGAAGGATTTGCCAACAGGTGACTTCAGGGGGGTGATTAGTGGGTGTCGAGCGGCAGCCAAACAACCCTACAGCGAACGTTATTATTTAATGAGGCTTTGATTTGGTTGTTGTGTTTGATTGAAAGTACATTTACACTGGATTACACAGTACAACAGTTTAAATAAGAGTAGATATATGAATTTATGATTATGATGGTTAGTTAGAGTTTATACATTGTTTTTTCGTTTAACTGTCCTACACTTGCGCTCTAGTGGTGATTTTTTTCAGAAAAAATGGCGTTATACAAATAATCTAATTATTACTCTAAAATTATTTTCGTTTCTTGGAATCTGAAGGGTCAGGTCTTGTAAACTCCTGTCTCCAATCAAAACAATGAATACATCGTTTAACCTGACTGATTTTGAAGTTTTTATGGAACAACACATCAATCGTTTATTTCCTCGTTAAATTAAAACAAATACTCCTACTGCGAAATAAGAAATTTCCTCAGTTATTCGAATGAGGATTAGACCCTATTCTGTCCCTTCTCACCTTTTTAAAATTCACGTATTTGACACTTCAGTTTGTACATTCCTTTTTCGAGAAGTGGGAACTTTCATCTCTTATATCAAGCTCTATCTATAATTTCCGCCTTTCCATTCATCATCTCATCTCTTTTAAGTCTGAATTCGACCCCAATCTTCCACATAAATTTGAAATTTTTCCAATTTAAACAAAATTAATTTATAAATTCACCTTCCATTTCTCAATAATTTGAAATGATGATCTAGAACACCCTTGAAGGATGTAATCCAGATACATTTGAAACAAAAAACATACTCCAACTGAGGGTTCCAAGATAACTCAACACAATGACAATTCAACACATCTTTAAAAAGTGATTTAAAATCATTAAAATAAAAATTAACTTTTTTGTTTCATCACTTTTCAACAGAATGTCAACGAGGAGAGATTCAAATGGGAAATCATACTGATTCTTGAAAGTGTTTCCCCTTATTGATTCAATTTCCACCAGTGTTTACATTATTTTAAACAGAATGTCAACGAAGAGAGATTCAAATGGGAAATCCTACTGGTTCTTGAAAGTGTCTTGCCTTATTGACCCAATTTCCACCAATTATATTATTTTAAACAGAATATCAACGAGGAGAGATTCAAATGGGAAATCCTACTGATTCTTGAATGTGTCTTGCCTTACTGACCCAATTTTCACAAAGGTTTGGACTTATTTTTTGTTTTAATTTTTTTTAATTATTCGTAATTTATATCTTTGCATCTCACATATTATGGAATTGAGATGTATAACCAGCCCAACAGAATTTTGAACCCAACTAAAAACTCACTTTTCGGACACGCAATTCCATAAATCCGTCATTTTCCTTTTTGTTATACTATAATTGTTGATGCACACACATTAATTCTCTATCGATTCCGTTCAACTACTCATAATAAGGTAAAAATGCTATTGACTTGCCTACCAATAGACAATATCAGTGGGAACATAACACGTTAACCTGTTAAATTGTTGGCAGATGAATCATCTAACTTTTGTAACTGGATAGTTCTCACGCAAGTGAGAACATCTGTAAAAACCCAGTATAAATAAATAAATTAAAAAATGCGGTAAAGATCGACGATTCATTCGTTTAAGTTACATATTTAAACTTTTCTATAAATCCAGCTAACTCACTGGGTGTATTTTGCACCCGTGTTATAAATAAATTTTAAAACTATTTATATGTCATTAAGACAGTAGTTAAAGGCCTTAGTCGTAAGTCAGCCAATTATTATTATTTTATTATTATGATGTATTAAACTTATTTTATTGTAATTTAGAATAGAAATTATTAGTAGTCTTGATACAAAAAAAATAATAGTAGAATTATCCTCGCTAATATACTTAGGTGAAATCCCCCAATGATTTAAAAAATGGTTCTACATTCATCAACCACTTGCGGGTTAGGCGACGTGTGTTCGTTTGACAAATAACGCCATAATCGGATAACGATTCTCCGTTAATTGACATCGTATAACAGCGTTAAGCTCCGAGTAAGTATGATTTTATCGGTCCTCATATCGTCGTTTATGGTTTGCATCGATGTAAAGGAGGCTTTATGGAGGCTTTTGGGGAGTTGATTGCACTTTCTAGAACCTATTACACTTTTACGATCGTATCATACAAGTATTAAGTAGTTTTCATCGATGTAGTAACGAGGTTTATGTGGAAATTATCTGGGTTTAGTGATGCGTACATAAGAAAACTTTCCCGACACTATAGATATTTAAAAAAAATACAAATTCACATACCTTCTAAATGTGAATCTGCTGATACTAGTTATATTGAATTCTAATTTTTTAAAACAAATACAGCGTGGTATATTTGACGGTGTCTCTCAAATAAGGTTCTGTAATATATTGCAACAAAAGTATTTTTTTTAGCGAGTATATTTTCATTTTGTGTAAAAAAAAATATAGTAGCAAAACTAAAATAAAAAATTGATTCTAAAAAATGTTTACCGAAAACAGGGAACTTTATGGTATGCCCATATTCTACGGATTAATACGACACGAAATAAACAAAGAAAACTATAAATTAACGCTTTTGATTGGCAAACTAATGTACAGAAACGTGTATAAACACACAATGAGTTTCTATATCCGGAAAGAGAAGCCTTAAAGGGTCTGTGGAATTAACTATTTATTTTGCAGAAATATAAATCCTTTTTCGGGGATATCCATATTTATGGGTGCATTATACACAGGTTTCTGTGCGTTTTTTAGATTATTACATTTTTTTAAATTGCGCAAATAATGCTTTATTTGATAAAATAAACCACAATTCAAAAATTATGTTTATTTAATGAAATAAACGTTAAATTAATCAAATAGGTCTCATAAATGATACACTAAAATTTTTTACTAGCTATCTCAAAGACAGAAAACAAAAAAACTAAACCTTCAAATTAGAATACATAATGCATCAAGAAATATGCTCATCTTGCTTTGAACTCGGAAAAGTTGGTGCAATCTTCACTCATATACGGAATAATAGGATGGGGCGGTGCGCTTCGTGCACATATAAAACCTTTACAAATAACTCAAAATTATATCATCAAAGTTATGTATAATCGGAAAAGAACCTTTTCAACAGATGAGTTATACGAAGAATCTAAACTATTCTGTCTCCGTAAACTATTTATTTTGCAAACTATGAAATACATCTTTAAAAACAAAAATAAATTCGAAATAAATGAACACAATATCTACATTAGAAATAATAATGTATTTTATACCCCCCAAACGAACACAAAACAAATGCAAACACACTGCAGTTTCGTTGGACCTCGTACTTTCAATATTTTACCGAAAAATATTCAAGTGATTACTAAACTTCCTCAATATTTAAAAGAGTTAAAATTATGGCTTTTCGAAACAGCAGTTGAAACTTTTTTTATTTAATTTGTATTAATTTATGTTTTTCATAAAATATTCACCATATATTAAACTAAACACTTATAACTTCACCATACACTATTGTAAACACTTTTTATACAAACCGCTTAGACGAAAGTTAGTTTTTTTATTTCGAAGTACAATAATATAATAACTTATATAAAATATATATTACCCACGCACAGGCTGCGCCTTAGTAGGTTCCCATTATTCGTATTGATATATATAATATTGTACATACATAATTAATGTAAAAATTGGGGAAAAATAATGGAAAAAAAGTATTATTACAAGAGATGTAAACGACAAAAGATTACGACTGGATATAGACAGACAAAAGCTGACAATGATACGGCTGTGACGGCACCGGTTGGGTCGATGTATCAATCAAAAGGGTATAAGATTGTTACAATTCTTCTGTAGAAAAATACAAAGATGCATAGCTTTACATTTTCAAAGAATTATGATTACCTATAGTAGCAATGATGTAATGAATATTATTAATAGTTTTAATTTCTAGTTTAATTGTGAGTTGAAATTGTTAATCTTTGATTCAAATTTATATGAACATTACTATTTTCACCTATTGGAAGATGGTAAAAAAAGACTAGAAAAAATATTCAAAATGATTTGATGGTTTTCAGTTTTGTTTTTAGTACCAGATTTTAAGTTTATTTTTCTCGTACCATACATATATAATATAATATAACTATTTTCCGAAATCTGTTTCATTTAGAAAATAATATAATTCGTAGTTTTCTGTAGACAAAAGTAGTTTAATTTTGTCTCCATTATGTTAGCACCGCGCACAAAGATCAAATATTTTAACAGCATCCAAATCTCCAATTATTCTTAAATCCCGAATGACCCACCATTTCAATATTCATCGCCGCTTTGAAAATAAGTGTCAGAATGGGAATTGGGAGGACATTTCTTTTCCTCTTTTTTTCTACCATTTCCTCTTATTTTAATCAAATTCCACTCTGGCTAATTTCCATCAATTAATCTAATAATTAGTCTCGGGATTGAAATGGACCAGGCATGACTTGAGAAGAAGGAGAAGGGGAAGAGGAGGGGTGAGATTAAGCAGTATTTTTTATTTTCAATTAGTCTGAAATAGGGATAATTGGTAGGTCTCGTTTTTTCCACTCTCGAACGCTTTTAAATTAGTGAATTTTTCAGTAATTCGCAAAAAAATACGACGATTTATCATCGAGTTATTTCAGAAAATGAAAAATTATCTGATTGTTAATTAATGTTATTTCAAACTGAGAAATGAAGGGGAATCCAAGTAGGTACTTAGAATCATTAGAAGTAGGTACTAAAATCATTAGAATATTCAAAATATTAAGAAATTTAGAAAAAAATCAAAACTGATATAATTAAAACAATTTGGTTTTTATCCACTCAAACGCCGGAGATTTACAAAATAAATGCCTCGAGCGATTGAGATTTTAGCATGGAGAAAAATCACATATTTAATATTGCTAATTTATTTAAAATCTCTTCAAATTATTCGTAATCCGGTTCAAACGGGATTGGGGGCCCTTAACAAATAAATTGATAGATTTTAAAATAAACTTTTGATACTATGCGAATGTATTTTTGCGATGTCCGGAGCATGTGTAACCTAAATTTAGGGAGCCATCGCCTAAGGCCTAAAGCGATAAGACCTAAACATGGGTAGCCATCGTTCGACTGGGTATTAGGTATTATTGATTTGTCGACAGCATATCGTAAGCAATCAGATCAAGTCCATTGCTCTGAAAGTCAGTTTTCGTCTTATCCCTTTGGCAGCAATCTACCCTGTTCACGAGGGTTGTCGTTGGGTATTCCGAGAAGTGGAGAAGATTGTTCGAGGAAGTTATATGTTGAATAATAACTCAGCATTAAGCGCAAGTGTTTACAAAAATAATAAGTTATGTAATGAAACAACGATTTTTTGTTTTTATTGTTATCAAGTATATTTTGTAGAATTCCATTTTAGTAGTTTGTTTCTTTATTTCACGGGGGTAAAGTGCATTAACTTCGGGAGTCAGGTTTAAATTTTTTTTTTCAAAATTCGAATGTTTTAAAGTAGTTCATCAGCTATTTAAAATATAACACATTTAATCATCATTCCAACTACAAAAATTAATATGCACAGTTGAATTCATTGCAAAAAAAATATGTAAACATAACCTCAATTTTAGACGGCTTGGAGTCAGTCTCATCATTGAAATACAAATATTTACAAATGGAGAACAAATAGCGTCAGCGACATCTCGCGGTACTGGCTTTAAGCAGTTGGAGTTGTTTCCCTGAACTTTCTCAGAAAATAATTCGATTCACAGCACGTTAGGCACTAAATTACCCAATAATATGAAGGATATTTTGTTGTCTTCTCTTCGTAGCAGTCAAATTAATAAAAAATCTATTATCGAGCTCCAATATTACGCAAATATTTATATTTATATTGCGTAAATATTTATTATTATTATACTTTTTTCAACACAAATACGATATGTTTGGTTTTACGAGCTCTTGGGAATGAGGAATAAATAAAAATATATATGTTAAGTTTGATTACAAACGGGAAGTGACTAAGTGACCTTCTAAGCGACTATTAAGATTTTTGCAATTACAATTTTTTTAAAGTTTATATATGTACAATGTAAATGAAAATGTAAATGTACAATGTATATATGTATATATGTACAATGTAAATGTAAATTGTTGCAAAACACTTGCAGAACTTAATAATAATATTATCAAATTTAATCTAAATTAAATTTATAAAAAAATTAAATGGAGTTCTACGAATTAAACACAAAAACAATAAATAAATGAAGAAGAGTGTTTAAAGCGGGTGCATTTTGTATATAGATTATATAGAAATTTAAAGTTTTTTTTCGACAGTGATGAAATTTTGCACACTTGACTTACAAATTAGGAGGAAGATGACTGTCTGCACGAGATTTCGATAAACCACCTCTACCCTTTGTTTGCACCCCTCAAAGCAGAATGTTGATAATTCTTGATGAAATTTTGCACACTTGACATTCAAAATAAGAAGAAAGTAAAAATCAGCACAGTTGACTTCAATAATCAATAGAATTTTTCGAAAATAATGTTCAATTGAGTTTTATTGGTGTACATATACTTTGTAGTTGGAAGGAAGCTACGACATAGTTAAAAAAATCTACACATGACTTGTCTTGCAATTCTGGATGTTAGTAGACAAATCATTATTGACAATTTGTTGTAAAAGATTTTAACATGATACTCCTCTTCAGTAAGGTAGACGTTGTTAGGTAATCTAAACAATCCAAAACAAATTCTTGCTTTCTGCATGCCGTGAAACCAAGAAATCCAATACACCCGAAAATTCGTCGACATCCATTAGGATTGATTAAAAAAATAATTAAAAATTTTACCGGGGTACTCATGCCCGAATAAGCAAAGAGGCTTGACATGATAGGCTTATAAATAAAAAAATAAAACAAATGCTTTGAGCTACTTAAGGGGGGTGATTCCGGAGGTTTGCACTAAGGGTGGCAAGGAAAAAAATTATAAAATACCCATGCATATTTCATGATCGTTCATATTGCCTTATCTTACCCCCCTGGGGGAAGAACACTAATTCTTATTTTTTTTTGGTTTACTGGTACGAAACAACCCCTCCATACGATGTTTCGTCCTTTTAAAAATACTGTTTTAGGTTTTGCTAATAAGGGATGTCGTATTTTAAGATTAGGTATGTATCAGGATACATTTTTCTTCATTGAATGCTGCATTATTTATTTGAATTTTAAATGTTGTATGTTTTTACATTTTGTCCGAAATTGTTCAAACAAGTTAATTAAATTTAATTCGGCGAAAATTTTCATTACCATGCTGCCGGATTATGATTTTTAATACAATCTAATAATAAATGCATTCTAATGTTATATATAGATTATCTAGACTTTCATATTATTATCTTCTAATTTCCTTTTATTAAAAAGATACATAATCAATAAATTATACAGATAAATCCAATTTTCAAGTTATTTATCTTAGGAACAAATTTACGTGGAAATTTGGAAAATATTCTTTTTTTTCATATGAATATTCTGACGCGACCCATTTGTGTCCCAAATCGTCAAAGTTGTCGACACAGTCACTTTTAACACATGTTTTAGTGGGAAAAAGAAATGTCAAACGTCTGTAAACTTCCATTATTAGTATATAAGTGAGAAAAATTTTACACAGTTCATACAATATGCTTAAATCTCCAGAAAATGTCTAATATATGTGTAGCGTCGATATTAATCCATTGAATAATTAATAATAAAACGCTCGACCTACTTAGGTACGTACTTGCTACTTGCTACTTAGGTACGTATTTGCAGCCGAAATCAAAACAAAGCAACCTACCTGTTTCAAGACCTACTTGCATACTCGCGACAATACTAACGCGCACTCAGTCCGGGATACTACGAGAACTCGCCAGAAGGTTCGAGTCTACGGCCTATGCATAATCGCCGCAATGTCGAAGGTTCCTGAAACGTACAGTCTGTGCGAGTGCCTAGGATTTAGTTGCCATCCATCTACCTACTGCTACCGTCGGCCGTCTAGTATAAATAAGCCCGACGCAGCGAGCCAGTCAGTCAGTCATAATTTTGCCACCAGTCTACAAGGTTCAACGAGTGATCACCCGCGTTCTTCTTACTAGCGCGAGGGACACGTACCCGGCTTCGCCCCTATCATCATGGACTCTATCGGGACATCATCATAGCGCCTCGGCCACGTCCGCGGCCAGCGCTACTCGGATTACAAGCGCCCTGGTACCAGCGTCTCTGACCAGCGCTTCTTCCACGCTACCATGACCACCACGAGGACACGCAGCATCCTCACTGGTCTACATCGTTCCCGTTCAACCGCCTATAAGGTCCGTCGCACCTTCGGCCGTCTCGTCAGCACTGGAGTGCCTGAAGACCTACGTTCTTCGCCAGTGCCTGACCTCCATCGAGTCCCGGTCACCAGCGCCCGGCGTCGACTCACTGACCCGCGCTTGACCTGCCAACACATCACAGCAGCAACCGGAGTATTCTACATCTGTCCTTCATCATCTCCTTGTCACGGCAACTGACTCACCAATAAACACATGTGACCTTCACAACCTTCTTTCATTTCGTGCCTCACCATTGATCCCCAAATATGTATGAGGTATTTTAGAATATTTACGTAAACAGTCTACACAACTTTATGTAGCTTAATAGAAGCTAAGCTGTGTTAAGTAACTAGATTTAAATAGCCAGTTACTGTCGTTACTGACTGATATTATAATAAGAATACCATGGTTCCGAGCATTAGTATGGAAAAAAAACAATTGACTCTGATGTAACCACGTATGATAACCTCGAATATTGCAAAACATCTACATGTTTAGTTCATTCTCAAAACTAAAAGCCACTATTGAGATACTGATGACTTATATTCTTGTTTTTTATGGTTCCATGATAACTCAACACAGTGACAATTCAACACACCTTTAAAAAGTGATATAAAGTCATTAGAAACGATGAAAAAAAATTTTTAACCTTACCTAACCTAACCTAACCTACTTAACCAAATTAATAAAGTTTTTGTTTCATCACTTTCCATGACTTTATATAACTTTTTAAAGGTGTGATGAATTATCATTGTGATGATTTATCCGGTCACCGATTTTTATACAAATTTATAGGCCATACAGAGAAAACACAATAATCTTATGTAAAAATGGATTCCGTTTGTTTTTATTCGTATTTTAGCTTGCCGCCTAATTACAACCCCCTAGCTTCCCTATCTACCAACTAAAGTAGATACTTACTAGATAATAATATGAAGTACCCGTTTAATTTTAAATCCTAAAACTTGTCAAACATTTATCAAAAAAAAACACCTAGCCCCCCACTGAAACTTTATTCACGTATTCCTTTCACCTTTTTTCAAACTCATTTCCCTTGGGCATAGCCAATTTTACAGGGCGACCATTTTTCTGAAGACTGATACATCAATTAGTATGCACATTTTGTCTGGAGAAAATTATGGCAGCGCAATTGAAAAAAAACGAAAAAAATATTCAAAACAAAAAAATTATGGAATTTTATTGTTTTATTTTTTTTATTTTCTCGTGTCATACTTGTATCGGTGTGATGAGTGATGATGTACATTTCGCATAATAATATAATGTGTAAATTGAAAAAAAAATTACATTTAAAAATCAAGCATGTAGAATCTCATTTTATTGTGTCAATGTCTGTGTTACTATATTTATGTTTAATTATTAGCGAACACGATGATGTGGTCTCAAGATAAAAATAAAAATGTATGAAAACATTTATTTTGCATTTGACATTATAAACTAATTATTTTATTATTACGAGTTGGGTCCGTTTAGAAATGAGTTCTATTGTTGTTGTTTTTTTTTATATAAAAATATTTTCTAAGGCTTACGCTTAGTATATAGTGTCCACTTTATTTGTATCAGTTGATATACTTTCAGTCCAATATTACTTATAATTATAATGTTTTTTACAATAAATAGGTACTTGTCACAAAAAATATTCATTAACATCCCAAAAGGCACTCGTGTCTTTTTTGACAATTATAAATCAAACAATATTTTTGTCGTAAAAACATCATTATTGATTTTAATGCATAAATATTTATCTGAATGTTTTTTTAGCTAGGAAGATGAGTTAATAAAGATATATATATTTTTTCTGTTACAGTATAACAATGATTATGTTGCTTCAACTACTTTTAATCTATCAAGTCCTACAAACTTCAATTTGTTTCTTCAAAGTTATTGTATTTCTTGTTTTTTTCTTATGAATTATTTATGGCTTTATTAAATACAAAATTAAACATTTTATTAACATTTAGTTTGTGATGAATTTGAATGGATGGTCACCCCTAAATAAACATTAGCTCTGCCAACCTGCAAACCTGTCGAGAGGTCACCCACCTTGGCTGTCACTTTGGGAATATTCGCTTCAGCTATTTTAATCACACTGCTAAAAGTATTAGATATTTTTTTAGCTTCAAAAGCAATTCATAATAAATGTTAAGTAGGTACCTATAACTTCTAAAAATTAAAATCTTCAGGTGAATACTTCATTCAATGGTTTGAAAAAATAACAGTATCAATGCACGAATAACAATAAATCATTTTTGTACTGCTGTTCGGCTGGGTATGAATCAATTTCATATTTTTGACTTAAAGTATGCTTATTGAATAATAATAAACTTTAATAATTGTTATATTAATGTCGGCTAATGATTAAAATAATAATAGTCTGATTACAGATTAGTGTTTTATTAATAAAGACGAACAATGGTTATGGATTCATGATGTCTAGCTAAGAGCTGTGATGTGAAGGATTGAGATAATGCTAATGCACTTGTTTAATAATAATAATAATAATAGAATTTATTCCAGAATGTATGCAGGGGTAGTGCAATGCAATACATTTCATATTTGAAATAATATACATAATTAGCTTAAGAAAAAAATAATAATACATGGGTGATTCCGACAGGCACAAAAAAGTGGAATTTAAGGCGATGCCATACGTAGTAATGCAAAATCATGTGCTTTTGGTTTGAAAATTTGGTTCTAGAAATGTTTCAGATGCTTTAATTAAATACTGTGAGTTGAATACATCTTGGCCTTAGATAAGTCTTTTTATATGCCCAGAAAAAATAATGTAAAAGGCCTATGAAAACTGCTTTAAAATTCAAAATCTCCAACTTACAAACCCATTTTCGGTTATCATTTTATTGTATAATGTGGCAAATTAAGATATTTATAAAATTATCGAAAAAAAAAAAATTATTCCTGAACATCCACAAAATAAAATAAAAGGCACTTTTTGGCCATGTTTTTTTCTTGCATAAATCAAAACAGGCGGATGGTGTTAAGCGGGAATTTAAAACTTATCGCCATCTACATTAGGGTTGTTATTGATAGCGGCTCAATTTAAAATATTACACGACGCGTCGCGCGACGTAGTGCATTGCCTTAAGAGAAAAAAGATAAACACAAAAACGAATGTACGCAGCCGTTTATGGAGGATATTTCGACCTCACCCGTCTCCAGAAGGCCATCAGAGGGGACTCCATCCAGGCAAACATGGCAGTGATGATTTTGTTACTTGATTGGTGCATTCTGCGCCTTAAGCTTCCCATGTGATGGCGGAGAAACGCTCTGAAAGAGTGTACTCGTCCCTCCACCAACATTTCCGTGGCGCTGCAGTATCTCGGTAGGCGAGTAATACTATACAGTATTTCTCGCTCTATACTAACGGAGTCAAAAACGCAACTTTCTGACACCACAATTATAAATTACCTAGAATATACTAAGATAATTATTACAGGAAGATTAAAAAAACAAAATATAAAAAAAATGGTACCGTTTAATTTGTGGGATTAAAAGGGAAAAAAAGATTAAAAAAAATGTGGGGTACAATAGTTCAAAGCGATAATATAATTATACTTTAAAAATTTAGTTTGTACCTATGACCTGGCTCTGAAACAATATATTAAATTTAATTTTTTACTAAGACCCGGTTTCGCTCAAATTTACATATAAAACTTTGTGTCGGTACATGATTTGTGTTTTTACTGTTCACTGGATATTTCAAGGCTCTATAGCTTATGCGTTGGCCTGGAAATCCGATCCGAAAGCCTGTGTTAATTTCATAGTGCCAGAGATCGTTTGAGAATACTTGCCGCTTCATATAATGGGTTTTTTTAACACATTTTCCGCATTACAGTTGAAATCAATGGTCAACAACATTGGAAAACATCTTGGGTGTTAAAAAATTAAGATTGAAATGAGGAATATTTTTCTGCGTTAATAAGCCAAATGTCGGAAGATAAATCACGATAAATTATTCAGAATTACATTAAGATTCGAAGCGAAAAAAAATCAGCAAAAATACTCAAATTCATTCCCTCCCCGTCATTTCGCACCAACTTTTACTGCAGCACATTTATTAATTTGATTACTTATGCAAATAGGCAATAAATCCAAAGAGGAAAAATTGTGTTCCAAACATCCCCCTCTCCCCGCGAAAAGTTAATACTAGCAGGTACTGTCTGCTTAATGAATGGGGTGGGTGAGGAGCAATGAGTCATTTGGATTTTTCAACTTTTTTTTGGGTGAATGCAAACGGAGTGAATATCGCAAAAATTCGTTGTTTAAGAATATCATTCAATAATTTAGAGGTTGAGTTTAAAACTAATGTCAGTATTTATTTCCTAATTGGAATTTCATTATTATTACCCGATCCAATATTTTTCAGTAAATAGATATGAAAAATGATTTAAAATTTAAAGTTTTATTATTTTGTGACAAGCATCAAAAGATAATTTCGATTGTAAGTGACGTAGTAAATTTAGATGTTCAATGCAGATTCGTTATGCAGCTAAGTTGATCTGTTTATCGTCGCGTTCTGATAGGCAGGAGTCCTCGCTTTCGGTGCATATAAAATTTCATATTACCTTCCACGAGTATACTTGTTAGGCACATATAAGTTTATCTTACAAATAGGTGTACAACAATACATGTATAATTACTACTACAACTAAGCAACTCCGAAATCAGCATCAACGCGTAATTCAATCCTCTCAATTTGTAAGTTAAATATTGTAATTAAAAATCTGATATCAGTTTCAATTTAGTAGTGTGAATGAGCAAGTTCAAGATTCTCTGTTTTTATTTTGGTGTTAGATTTGCATAAATATTGTTTACCTGTGGCCTTCAGAGTGAATTTTAGAATTTATAATATTCTATTCTAGAATTTGGTGGGTATGATTTGAAATTAAATTATTATTCCGTGTTGCGCTATCTCCCCAATATAATACCCCAAAAACAAATCACTAGAATTTGGTAGTTTTCATCCTTGTGATGAATCCTCTCATATTATGTAATGTTTGTGTTAAACACACTCAAATGCGGTGGAAGAAAAAGACATAAATTATTTATATTGGTAATTTTTAACAGTGGTTTAAGGGGGAGATTTTTTTTTTAAAGAAAACATTATTGACAAAGAAAATGGCGGTTTTGGAATAGTATAACCGAATATTTTAAATTAGCGTAAAAATTGGAATTGCGAGTGAATTTAGATGTTAAAATGAAAAGCTTTGGCGTTGCATTATTGTGTATCCGTCTATGAACTTTGAGCTTTTAGCTTTTAGTATAGAGTTTTGAGTTTTGGATTTTTGAGTTTTTACAGTTTTTTGTTATAAGTCTTGAATTATTGGCTTTTAGTTTTGAGTTTTGATTTTTGAGATTAAAATATAATAAGTTAAAGACACTCACAGAAAGTCAATACAAATTAGAGATTAGTCATCACAAAACCCTGGAGGGAAATCAGCATTCCGAATCAACATGTTGCGTGAAATGAATTTAACTGCGTTTACTTCAAAACCTTTCCCGATCCTACTGGTTTCAGAAGTACGAGTCAATCGTTCTATTTCACTTAGGGTTTACCACACTTTACAGTGTAAGGCTATCAACGCCACACATGACGCTTCTGAAATACTACCGGATATAGGGACTGATTACACGAAGTACTCATTTATTCATGCGTCCCTTTCTCAATTGTATTCATACTACGAAAAAACTAGGAAGAAGTCTTAAATGATGCGTAAACATTAAAAAGCGGATATGATGAGGGTCATTAGATTAGTAATGATAATAATTGTGTAGGACCGTGAACTTGCTTGTTGTCTATAATGTCTATTAGGGTGGAATGTGTAATTTCCACAATCAAATACTAATGACGCTTAAACTATTTTATGTTTATTCCATATTAGTATCATAACAAAAATACATATATAATATTATACCGTTTCGTTTGATAATCAAATATCCAAAAAAAAATTGATAAAACTAAATACAAATTTGTAATCCTGTAATTTTTTTTCACTTAAAATATTAGTGCTAGAATTTATTTTTTAAAATTTATCTGTATACATTACAATTTTTTTTAAATTGTGTGACTTTTTGATGGCATTTAGCTTTTGGGGATTTTGAAGAGAAGTCGAAAACATACGAAAAACATGTGAAAAACAATAAATTTCTAACGCATGTTAAAAAGTTATAACATTAAAAAAGTACTTTTCAAACAGAAAAATATCATATAGAAATCCCTGAGATAATGATATCCCGAAAAAACTACAATCAGCTTAACACACTTACCTCCACAGTCAATGGCGTCGCTAGTGTAGTTTATTTTTTTTAAATCAATGTGTTAAAAACATAGTTTATTCAGTTCATCCTGCAAAGTTAACCCTGTGAAACAGTGCATTGACGACCCAGCCTAATGTCTATGCACCGAGTGTCACGTGGCGGTCTTCTATTGGCCGGGAGCGGCGCTGCGCTTCGACTGTCGTTCCAGATTTAAACCGCGACCAATCATCGCGCGGAGAAGTCTTTTGGCGCCGAGGCAAATTAAAATTAAAAATAGAACATAAATCTGACGGAGACGCTTGTCGCCGCCGAAGTATTCGAATGGTCCTCATTATATTGATCTCTACGCCATTTTAACAAATCAAGGCCTCTAATAGGTAGAAGTCTAAATTGCTGACATTAATGGAGGAAAGGTTACAACTACACAAACTTCAGTAAACGCTTTGAGGAACAACCCTTTAAATTGATAATGAAAAAAAATTTGAAATAATTTTACGATTCATGTTATATTTTCACAGCGATTTCAATTCCAACTGTTTGTCAAGCAAACTATCTACCGGGTATTGACCATTTTATAATGGTATTTATATTTATAAATAGATAGATTGGTCAAAATCAGAGACGAGCATGCTATTCTGTAAATTAATGACGATTTGTGAATTGATTGAGCGACCACTTTGACAGAGTGAGAAAGTCCTAAGTCTTGGTTAAAGAGCGCACAAATTTGAACCATGCATAGCAGTAATTAAGTGTGGCTATTGAAATATATTCCCCCAAAATCGAATTGTTGAGACTTCACCATTCAAAATCTGAGCTTTGCTTGAAATGGTTATAACTTTATTTGGGTATCAGGTCTGAAGAACCATGTACCCACTTCCCATCCTTACCATCATTCGTTTCCTTTCTCTCGTCACACCATTATAACATTGAAATTTTGTAATTATATAGATCCACGGGCTTGTAAGCTAACAAATTCATGACTACATAAAATATTACAAAAAAACTAATTAATTATTTTTTAAGTTATTATTAGAAGGCTTATGTAAGAGTAGGAGGTGGTGTATTTATTATGAATATACAGAATACATATGATTTAATGCATACACAAATATTTGGTGACGCATTTTTTATCACACATGCCGACAAATTTTTAATCTTAACCCTGAAAAAAAAGTATGCTGACATCACATTGTCGTAACAGCTCAACGATTAATGTCCTTTAAAACACATATATATTTTATCTACAAGTGTAGTCTTAACATAAATCTATGGATAGCACCCAGATTATTCATTAAAACTACATCATTTAACTTGTCAATAGCTCAGTTTCATTATTGAATGCACTTAGTTTCTACTGTGCCACCGGGCGAATTATCCCGCGTCTAAAATAACAGTCTTGTCGATGCGCATCTGATCTCCGTGAGATAAATCAAATGAAAAAAAAGCTACGCGGAGGAGAAGATGAAAGGCTCCTTTGAGAGGAGTTCGAATCAGGAACGCAATCGTTATAGACACTGTGTACCGTTTCCGCTGCAAACTTTCATTAGTATTATTATTGCTTTATGATTGATAGAGACGTTTCTAAAGATTTTTATTTTATTATTTGCCATATACTTATGGTCCTTACTCTATTTGCGTACCTAATGTTACCTACCTATTAAAGCTAAAAAAATATGCCGCCTCAGGAACCATTTATTGGATAACCAACACCTCTTCCTACTTTTGGTTCATAGGAATACGTCTGCCCACACTAGAAACTGGTTGAGGGTGATCCTTTGACATATCCAACAGGACTCTGTTGACTTGTCTCCCTGAACCGCAATCGATTCATACGTCCTTTACTCTTGGACACACTGACCCACAAATTCTACGACTTTATTTCACGAAACAGACTCACCACACACCACAATTTTTTTTCTCAGGGCCTCCTGCATGGAGCTTATGTAAAAAGGAAGAAAAATAATCAAGACATTTCTAACATTAAAGCATACCACACAACAACATGATATTTCTCTACTATACCGCGAACATAAAGAAATATTTAGACATTTTTAATGACCCGATGAACCAGTTAAAAAATTATACCACCAATCAAATCAAGCTGATTATGTGATCAGCCCTTTATTTCAAAGAATATAGTATAGTATAGTATATAATATAGTCAGTGGATCATCAGTACAGGCCAATCATATATTATTTATGTATTCTATCCTTTTACCTATCTAACTTTGCAAATAATTACTGTTATTTAATTTAATATAATCGATTATTATAGTTCTTAAATATCATTTTATGCAGGTTTCGTTCGTTTTAGGCACCATGCCTGTCTTATGTACTAAAATAAAATATTTACACGTATTCTGATATGAGGCCATTTTCTCAGAACGATACATTTGGGGAAGTTGTCCAATTTCGTTAGATTTAAAAAAAAATAACGAATAAGATCTCTGAGGCTAGTATTTTCGACTCCGACATTTTGGTATTTTAGATCACAAATTATACAGAATTACAGTCATTTAAAAAAAGAGTGTGTGAATGTACTATCTGACAAGTTAAATACCAGTAATTTTTCATAGTTTACGTATTTCAAAGCCAGCCAAAATAAACGAAATCTGACGGGGTACGCGTGACGCGTCACGTACCTCGGTTAATATTAAGGTCGATCCAACGGTTTGTATGAAATCAACAAATCCTAATTAAAATAGTTTGCGTCCGCAACTGACCGTCGACCGACCTGTGAGATAGCGGTAAAAACTCTGTTGGAACCCGCCCAAGAATCCCAAGGTGTTTAAATCGTAAACTGTCTTAATAGTTTATATATGTTTTTTAATCCATAATCAAGTTCATCATTGTAAAACAAGTCAGTTTATCCCTGAATACATTTTTGTTTTTCAATGTATACTAAGAGAGTAGTGCTTCGGGGAAAATTGTAAGATTTATTAAATTTCATAGTCAAGTTCACAACACCTTGTGCTTGCAGCTTTTATATGAACTTAATTTTCAAACGCGTAGACCATAGCGCTATCGAGGCCGTTAAAATTTAACATTAAAAACAACAAGAGAAGATATACGGTTCACATTTTTCTTTCTTTTCCGGACTCTAGCCTTCATCCACATTCATACGTAGATATGTATTAAAACGTAAGACCTCTGGTATATTCTGTCAGAAGGTCAGAGTATTTCCGGTTTGCAATAATTTCCAAAATAAATGGAATATTTCTGAACGTATCCGAATACTAAAAACTGTTTTTAAAAGGTAAGAATTTCTATAAAATTTTTTCATAAGAAAAAAACATAATTTTTTAAATATTAAAATTTTTAATTCAAACAAAATAAATGTTTGAAAAATGGCTCACTTTTCCTTTTTTCTATCTGAAATTACTGATTACAAAAAACCACACACACGCGCATTCTTTTTTGTCGTTTCATATAAAAATAATAAATACAAAATTTACTTTCAATTCAGTTTCATAAATTTATCTAAAATATAGGTCGAAAACTTTCGTTTCATAGAGGTATACAGTTAAATTATTGTATGGTTAACTTCTAGATTTGAACACAAAGCGTGGTGTTTTTTTCTTTCTAACACTGTGTAGAACATATTTCTCATCATAAAGACAGTAAAAGGGACACAAGAAACAAAATAAAAATGTCTAATATTGTAACCGCTTTTCGTGCTGACCTAATAATCAGTTTCTAAAAAATCATTGTTAAGTGTTGAAAAACTGTTTGATAAAAAAAAGATTAACTGAAGATGTAGAAATTCATTCCTTAAAATATATATTACGTTTCTTGAAATTTTGAAATTTTGATAATTAGATTTGGGAAGTCATCTCAAACATGAAAAATCACGACACCTGCTAAAAATTTAAACCAAAGAAGTAAATATTTATTTTTTAAATTCTTTATCGCCTGCCCGAATCATTTACACAATCAAATCCAAATTTGGTAATCGAGTAAAACCCAGTTCTAGAGTTCATTGAACCCGAGTTACACATAGACACGGAGACACACCACTGAAATGATTAATTTCAATTATATCTTCCTTTATACTAGGATTATGTAAATAAAGAAACTCACTGTGGGTACAAATAGTACGTTTAATTATTCTTCAGTTGAGTTACGAATAATCACTAACAATAATGTCATCGGATTTTGATAGTATCTGTTATTTACGAAATATTAGGGATTAATAAGTAGATCAGTTTTGCAGGCCTATTATTTTCAGTTAAGCATTAAAAATATTGCCAAATTAGGTAGGTACTTAAACGAAATCAGTAAAAAATGGTGCCATTTTCCATAAAATTAAAAACGTCCTACCCCCTAGCCAGAGCAGCACCCCAAAAGTGGGGTGTCACTCATTTCATTACCGATCCGCGGTACAGTGGCGGGAAATCGAGCGGAACGAATGGATATCCATTACGGAATTAAATGTGGAACGATCGCGAAGATTAAGAGCGGGGCGTCTCAGGAAAACCAGATCGGATGTTGGGCGCTAGGCTAGCGGCTTGAATAATTACTTTGTTCAACAGCGGCGGACTCATTTTGGGGATGTTTTGTTTAAATGCAAATCTATAATGTATTACAATTTTAGAATATACTAGCGCTGATACGAAATATGATAATCGAAGGATTTTTTTTTAATCTACAAGTACTTAAAAAAATGTAATTGCTTCAGAATCATTGCCTTTCAAAAGGTAAAATATACCAAAAGATAGCTAACTTAAAAAAATGTGACAGTTACGCAAAACGAAAACATGTATCAAATATTTAAATAAAAGAAATACACATTTCATATGAAGAATTATTGATCAATAATATAATATTGGTATCTAGTTTGTAGCCTGTCTGACATGATGTAATGATTATCAGTAAATTTTTAAAATTAAAAGTTCGTTTTTGTAAAATCAAAATAATATAATTTCTGAATATCCGTTAAATAATGTAAAATTGACACCAGTCGACCTAATCGGGGACTTGGTTGTTATATTTTGACAAAAAGCTGACATTTATTCTACACTTAAATGTAATGACAGGTAAAGCTATAACAATGCTTGGTTTTATAGGTAGAAGTGCAAGTCTGTAGAATGTTTGAAAACGATGTGCATTTCTTCAGTAAGAAGTCAGGTAGAGTATAATTCGTCATTTTGGTTCCAGTTCTATAAAATAATTTTCAACAACATAGAAAGGGCAGAGTACAAATTTACTAGATTTAATAATTTTATTTATCCTTCTGATGAAACAACTCAATTTGATTACGTTATCAGATAAGCAGATTATCTCTGACCTTGTTCTATTTAATACAATAATTAATGATCATATTGACAGCCTACATAATTATTTGTACCGACTAGAAATGCGAAACAAAGTTCTACCTTTTTCTTAATTACTTTTCCAAATTGTACAAATTTACCACTCCGTAGGGAATTTAAATTATGAGCTAATGAGATTTTAAATATCTATATAACAAAAAATACAATCTGATGTATTTATATCAACCAGAATCTGATAGTTAAAGATATCCGGATAAAGAACTATTAAAACACCAAATATAATCATTCCTCAGCAATTTTAAATGTGGTTAGTTTTAAAAGAAACAGTGCAGGTCTGAAGGTTGTACTGATAGCTCAGGGGTTGAAAAGGATACCGCAGGGTTCCTAATTAAAATTACGGTAGCGGTAATATAATTTTTTTGGCATTATAAAAAAAAAACAAAAAAATGTATAAGTTACGAGCTGCCTCTGTCTGATCATTCTAGAATGTTACTTCAATTTTATAGCTTTTGGTCTGTATTTAATCTCGAGAAATCAATGCCCCCCTTCCCCTATTACTTCTTCGCCTTCTAAGTAATTCGAACCCCCTCCTTTTGGATGGCCGACAGATGTCTTTAACGATGATTTTTTTATTCGGACATTTTTCAGACCGCTAATTATTTTCTACCCGCCGATTTTCATTGGCAAATCATAAAAAAGGACGATAATGGAGGGGTGTCCTTGCGGAGGACATTAAAACAGTCAGTTACGCCAGACGTTTTAATATTGAGATGAAGAAGAGAAAGTGGGAATAATGATTAGCAAACAATAGAAATCCTTGGACTTCCGTGTGGTTTTCTTGTGGGTGAGAATTTATATTCAATTTATTAGGATTAACTTTTTGAAACTTATAAAGCTTGTATCCACAAACTTACAAACACCCTAAAAATAGAATAATGTGCTTTATAAAAATTACGAAATGTAACTAAATGGCAGTAATCGATTGGCAGATAAGTCAATGCCGGTTAAACTAGAAGATCTGGTTTCGAGTCCCAGTTGTGACAGTTACCTTTTTATTTTCTGTGTCTTTAGCTATTTCATATTTTCATTGAGAGTTGTTGATATTATCTTATACAATGAGGAATTTATAGTTCGTATGTCATAATCAGACGAACTTCTTATATGTGTTAGTTTGACTAAAAGTGAGTAGAATTCTACATTGTTTTTTCGGAAGCGAACGAAACATTTTTAAATGTCAAAATTCTTTCTTGAGAAGAAAATATGTTTTATTAGATCCTTTGAGATCTAAGAGTATAATATAATGGTAGTAAATAAGCGACGTCGGTTTCCTTTCAAATATGTATTATCTGTTTAGCCAAATTTGTTGGCTTGAATTTATTAAGATTAAATATTTCGTATACCTTTGACGACATTAGTATTTACTTTTGAGCATTTAGATATGCATTTATATAGTCGATATATACTTTTACAATATTATTTAATTGATAACATTTCTCAAAATGTAATTGGAATACATTATAAAACTGCTTATTGCGGTTTAAAGCCAATTAATCTACCTAGATATCACCATTTATTCCATATCTTTAGCTTCTATAAATTTAACGCATTATATCAAGCGATAACTCAGTACATTTTTACAAGCTTAGCATAATATGCCAAAAATCGCTTGAATATTTATTGTTTGTCCAAGTTTATGATTATTAAACTAACTACAGATTCTACAAGTTCAAAATTTGGAAAAAAGCTCCTAGCTAATACTAAACTCTACAACAAAATCCCACTCTCAATCGAAAATCACAACATTTAAATGTCAAATTAAAAGCATGATATAAAATATAAGGATATGAGAAATTGATAATAGACTGAGATCAAATACAGACTGAAACCGAAATCACACTTTGCACTAAAAAAAAAATATGTATATTAATAATTCTTTGTACTACACTACATAACATACGTATTTACAATTACTTCATGTTATTAATACTATTTAATGTTGAAATGTAAATGAAATCCTCAGCATGGAAGATCCCAATGAGGATATCACTTTCTCTACTTGAAACAAAAAAAAACGAAAATAATGAAAAAATATTGTCATTCTTACTATATGTAAACTTAAGTATGAACTAAAACTTCCCTAGTAATGAAGGAATTAAAATAAATGGATCATTTATATATAGCGCCGTTTTTGTGAAAAACCACTATTAGGGCGAATATGCTAGGAAATAGAAGTACATATAGTGAAGATGATGCGAAAAGTGAAAAACGATGTTTTCAACACTATCTACCTGAATATTTGGAGCTACGGGTAGTTTTAATGCAAGTAGTCATAATATAAAACAAGAAGAAGTATTACAAACTTTATATTCCTTCTTTGATGACGGATGCGGTTCTGTGTGCAAACAGTAATGTTGTATAATGTTTGGTTGCAATAATGTTTTCAAGAAAGTAACATATTAACAATATTTATTTGTATTATACGCCCATACGGGCATTAACAATTTTGTGATATATACAGGATTTCCGGGGATAATGATAGCTAACTTCAGGGGGTGAGGTAACTACGTGATTTTAGAAGTAAAAAATTAATTAAAAAAATCGAAACGACTAGGTTAAAAAGTTGAATTGTTTGTATGGAAAAATAAATATTATTCTATGGGAAAATAAACATTGGAATTTCGAATAGCGTTATTTTTTTTTTTTACTTCTACAATCATGTAGAATAACCTAACCTAACCCAAAGTAACCCAAAGTTACCTTACCCCCGGAAACTTTCTTTTTTAAATTTTCACCTGCGTACTAGTCATCACCCAATTTGACACCTCATCAAAATTTGAATATTAATTAATTATAACAAATAAATGGGTACTCAATTTTTTTATGGGCGTGTAAAAATTTGTAATTTTTTGTCGTTTTCTATACAAATTTCCTATAGTTCGGTTTATTTTTTAGTTTATTAATACAGTTCGGGATGTATTTATGGCCTATAAACTCAATAAACAGGAAAGTTTCTACTATTTTTTTAAATATTGAATATTATAGTGACATGTTTTAAGAGGTGTATTATGCATAAATATTCTGAAGATAAGTAAACTAACTAATGTTACAAATTTTAAGCTAACTAACCATCACACCGTTTCCTCGCAGGGATTGGCAGAGTGGAAGGACAGCAAAACAACTCGGTCTAGGCACACACTCCTTGCCTCATTCACATTCATACATAGTCTCATACTCTTCCAATAATTCTGATTCTTAACATGGCCCGACTTAAGTATGACTTTTATCACTTGATCGTATCAAGTAGTGACAAGTTGCAATTATACAATATACATATTCTGTAGAAAAATATACGTGTTGTAGCGAAAAGTTTTAAAAAGTGTATTAGATATATTTATGTATTCGGTAAAAAGATATTTTTGAGTCCACTCAAAGGTCGACAAGGAGGCTTATCAAATATTCCATTCTTGTGCCTTAGTATCTCGGTAATAATTATTTGGATTTATTCCCAGATTGCGTATAATACTTGGAAATAGAATAAACGGGAATCCCTCTAACTAAGCTGTAACCAAAGAATCATTATACAGTCTAAGTCGAATAAGCCTCAAATCTTTCGATTTTCGTTTCGCAGGAAGTCTTATCGCAAAATGGCCCCCATAAAGCATCCGGTTAGTCCGCTTTTGGCGGGAAATCCGATCCGGAATTTATTCACTGACGCCATCTTTTCTATTATCGCTGGGATCCGTCCAAATTTTGCAGTTTATAGATGCTAGTTGATTTTGAGAAATTTTTCATTTTTCTTTTTTGATAAACAATTGTTGGTTGAAAAATTGGAGACCAGAAGGATTCTTTTAGTTTCACTGTAGCTTTCAATCTTTTCATCTTTCAATCTACAGCCTCTTATGTAAAAATATTTTCAAAATTTGTGGTAATACCTACATGACACAAAATATATGTATTCCTCACTGTCCAGAATTCTAATGGAGGGAAATTATTATATCGAGTCAGTCGAAATCTTCCGATTATCACTAAACAAATACAAAAGATTGTTATTGAGGCAATTGAACATTGAAAATATAAACTCAATACTTTGGCATATTACTTAAAAATAACGAACAAAATGACACATACCCAATCCCATACATACAAGTCTAACATTATTATGATGGTACATATTGTGTTTTAAAATAAGTTGGAATAATTACTTTGTTTTGTAAATTATGTAACATTATTTTATGTGAATAAATATTTATAAAAAACACAATTTTTTTTTTAATAAAAATAAATAATGATTTTTACTATTCTTCTGTAAAAGCCCCTAGAAGGGGAGTTAATACAGAATAGTATGACAAGTCTCAAAAGATTGCAACAAAGATATTAGAAGAACGAGATGTGCTATGAGCAGTTCATACTGTGTGGAATTGTTTTGCCGAGTGTCGCCGATTTTGTTCACCAATACTACTGCACACCTTCGCTTACGCTAAGGCATCGCTAAGGTATCCGCACTAATGCATAGAACAGATTTCTGTGCGTACACGTCCCGATACCGTTCAAAGTACCCTAATTAGTTAGTACTCCGCCTACGGTCCGGCGGCCAACATAGCATATCTCGTTCTTCTAATATCTTTGGATTGCAATAACATCTGGAATATATTTTAAAAAACTCGATAGTGTCTTGGAGCAGCGAGGATGATAGTTGTTTACTTGTTACGCTCAACCGATCATCATAATGTACAATTAAAAATTATTACGTATTTCTCTTAGAGGACTTTGGGAATCGAATATATTAGGATTTGTTAGGTTTTGAAATTACTTATATCTGCCTACGTCTAACTCAACAAGATAAAAGTACAATAATTTGCTCTGTTGCGTATTTCTTTCGTAACTCTTAATGCACAAGTGAAAATACAGATTATGACTAAATTATCTAAACTGAATTCCTTGTACAATCCTACGAAAATACACAAAACAGAAAACAGTCACACTATAATGAAATTCAAAATAATCCCAATTCCGAAATCCTTTTAATACACAATCGGGAGTCAACCCTTGGATAATTCCCATAGGCGCGAAGGTTCCGTCCATCCCTCCCCCGAAGTATTAGGAATAATGCCGATACCATGAAAACACCCCCAATCCTCAACCCCAATCCTGCAAGCTGCCAACAAGGATTGTCCCAGTTCCTAGCCTGGTTAAAAGGGTAGTTTAAAGAAATAATTTAGAAAAATTTTATAAATTTTTTTTATTTTTATAAATGATTATGATATGCTTTATTACAGCGGAAAGAAAGCTTTGATTGTAGTTCTAAAGATAGTGTTTAAGACCCGATGATGTGCTTACAAAATCGAATCAAACGAATAACGGCTCTTTCATTAAATCAAACCTATTTTTTAGGGAAACATACACTCAATATCAACCAGGATAGTTTTGCCATTAAAATCAAAACACTTGAAATAATTGCTTCAGCTGGGTATGTCCAGTTACTCAATTTGAATAGCTTTCTTTTTCAATCTTCCTCTTTCACGCCTCCTCCCCAATAGCCTTTATTCCATCACTTTAGTAGCCACTCTTGTAAACAAATCAACCTTCAGTGTTTCTTCGCAGGGGCGTACGGCATAGTAGCTTCCGTGGTGGAGGGGTGAGCCCTCGACTAAGAATCTAGGAGCCGAGGGTTCAAATCCCGGCGTGCGCAAAATAATTTTATTTAAGGCATTTGTGTTCTTTGACAATTAACACATTAAAAAAATACATATTTATAAGTTCCAGACTGGAAGATACTCAAAGTATCACCCTGGTGAAAGACCACCGTTCTGAAGTGAAATGACTTTAGCTGTATTTGGTGACCTGTCTTTGGTGAACAATCTTAATATCCTGGTACTTCCCTACCGTCCTATTCACAACATAAAACTGTTAAAAGCAGTTTGAACTCTTGTACGGTATTCATATCAAAGGGAGAAGAGAAAATTTACCACCACATAGCTCTCTCTTAACCCAAACTATTTTTTTTATTCATTGTGTCACATATCCCTGCAATCCTAACCTAAGTGATGTGATGATAATATTACTTGGGTGTCCGTTAGCGCAGAGGGTAGGATGCAGATAGTGCCATAGTTTGAGATTGAATCACACAACGGGCACTTGATCCATTCTCAAAAAGGTTAATATGTGATGATTTTATCTATTAAGGATGTGAGTTTGGGCTTTTTCGTGTCTACTATGGAGCCTTCATTTCTCAATCTTAGATCATCATAAACTTGAAATAAGTTATTTGAAAACATTCAAGATGAAACAAAATGGTACATTCGTCTTACGTAAAAAGTCCACTGTGCGTTAGGTCTAAGACAGTCTACAGCCTAGTGCTTATAACTGCTTACTTTTCCTTAAGGGTGAGTGTCGGGGGTGACGAAAGAGGGAAGGGGTGTATAAGTACCCCAAAGGCGCCCGTTCGAATCAAACCCATCAAAACTAATTCTGACTAATTGTTGTTCGTTATTCAGCGATGGTAGATGGGAAACTGCAACGGACAAAATTATAAAGAAAATAAAAAAAAATTCATTATAATTGTATTTTCATTAAAAATATTAATTTTGAACCAATGAATAAGAAATTGATAGTTTGTTTTTAAATTTTCATCTGAGGTGCTTTTAGAAAAAAATGTACATTTATTTTTTGGATTACATTAGAGATGTTTCTATATATAATATACTTGCTGAATTTCCGGACGTTGCCCGGACTTAACACAGCGTTTAAAAAATCTAATGTAGAGAGTGATCTTCTCCTTGTTTTGTGTGTGTAAAATTTCCTGTTTCAGAATAAAACTGTAGATTAGTACGTAAATCAAATCAGTCACAAACACACAGAAATACTCTTTTATATAAATAGATAGTAACTTTTCAATACGCAACAACTAAATAATACGTATTTACGAATTCAAAACTGCTAGTTGTAGAAAAACATTTGCTGCAATGGCCCAGTGGTTATAACGATCACCCGGTTATTGGTATATCTCGGAGTTTTTATCCCGGTCGTACCAGTAGGTAACGTTTTTTGATGCGCATGTAAATTTATTTAAAAACAAAATATTGTTGCAATTTGGGAGGTGGGTTTGGGTACCGCTGCCCTGTGAACCATTTATTGGATAACCAGCACCACTTCCGTAGGTCGCCCCAAGTGGTTTGCTACGTTTGGTGACTCGAGGGGAGTCCGGGTTCGTCGGATGCGTCCAACTGCGTGACGTGCCAAATCAGGAGAGGCCGGTTGGGGAGACCCCTTTACCTCTCCAACTGGTCTCTCTTGACCCATCGTCTTGCGCCGCAGCGGAAGGATAGATTCATATGTCCGTCACTCCTAAACACACTGATCCTAAGATTCCTACCCAACTTCCTCTCATCTCTTTCCTTAAGAAAACCCCCCACACAGCAACCCAAAAGTAACATAGGCCCTGAGGGATATTATATTTTTTTTTAATCTACATCTGCAAAAATGACAAGATAAGATATGAGCTTTATAAGTGAATTTGGGTAAAACGTATAACGAGATGTTTTGTGATATCATACGAAACACGATTTAGTGCGATTTATAAGTCATCAAAATTCAATATCAACATTTTGAAGGCTGGTATCTGAGATTCTGGCGGTCATTCCTCAACATGCTCTTATTAATATGATACATATCTTCAAAACATGAAATTTCGCTGTAGAAGTCGACCATATCAATCAATCAATATACAGTGTTTTCCAATAAGAGGTGTTATTTTGAATAGACCGCTATTTCGGTAGATGTTACTTTTGAAGCTGTCATTTTTTGACATTTGACAAGTAAAAACTACGCCATTAATAAAAATGGAACGATACTTGCTCCAAAAACGTATTGAAATTATTAAAATTCATTTGAGTGAATCAAATGCAAATAATCTTGAGTGATGAGGCCCATTTCCACCTCGGTGGCTTCGTCAACAAGCAAAATTGTCGCATCTGGGGCTCGGAAAACCCAAGAATTATTCTTGAAAAGCCTTTCTATCCTTAACGTGTGACTGTTTGGTGCGGTTTATGGTCCGGCGGAGTCATTGGACCTTACTTTTTCGAAAATGAGGCTGGAGCAACAGTTACGGTGAATGGATTGCGCTATCGAGAGATGATTAATGATTTTTTATGGCCGAAATTGGATAGTATTGATATAGACAACGTTTACTTTCAACAAGACGTCAATACGTGCCACACAAGCAACGAAACAATTGATCTTTTACGATTGAATATCAAAATAACACCTCTTATTGGAAAACCCTGTATTATTCAATTGGTTAAGAAATGTTATAAATCGAAGTAATCTGGCTACAATTAAAAAATAGAAAGTGCTTTTGAGACAATTAATACAGATATATTTTATGTTTTTTTTTTCCTGAATGAGCGATTGTCGATAGCCTGATTGACTGAGTGCCTTATAAAAACTATTATTTAAAATCGTTCAAGAAATTGTCGTTGCAGAGCTCCACAAATCTGTCAACCAATCGCTGCCCGTGGAAATACCAGATTCGGATGTCTCATCACAGTCGATACCTTCTCCAAGAGGGTGGTATGGGGTGCTTCGATCACCCCCCTTCTACAAAACTCATCTCAATTATTTGCCATCGTTGCTATGGCGACCGATCTGAATAATAATTATTATTATTGGGTAAGAGAAGGGACCGGAAGTGAGAAACGGAATAATTGTGATTGACGCGAGATTGATTGGAGGAATTTGATTGACGCAGACAGCTGGCGACATCTATCGTGTTAATTGTGAAGCTATCGAGATGAGTCATCAAACTGGAGTATTGGATGTTAAATTATGATATGTTCTGCTGTTCCCTGCAGTTTAAATGAGATGTAAAGATATGGTTAATATTTAATTAAGTTACAGCCGATATATTTTTTGGTAAACATCGAATCCATAATTGGCGAAAAGAGGTAACATATTTTAAAATTCATAGAATATTCTAATATTTCCGACGCCACTTACTGCAAGGATATGTTTATCGGTATGTTATATTTATATCCATGATATCCCTGACTTGGTCATCTACAATATGGTCAAGATAGATAGATCTTGTAACCCAAGTCAGATCTAAAAAGTCTAAAAAGTCGTCGGGAACTTTATTATATGTTTTTAAAAAAAGCGCGGATATGCAAGAAATCTAAAAATATGCATGAAATTTCGACTGGTTGGTGGCTGAGTTGGCGTCGCGTCTGGGTCCCACCCAGGCTTCGTGAGTTCAACAACTCGGCTGGCTAAGTCCTCCATCACGACACAAGCAACATTTTCCGCTTACTGCGGTGGTAGTATGAGATTTTCAAATTATTATTAGGTTATTCATAACCCGGGAATGTTTGTCTTTCTTTAATAAAAAAAACCTCTGTATTATTGTCACAAAATATCGTCACCTTACTTTAATTTACGCAATCTAACAAAAAATAATTATTTTTTATTAACGCCCTATTTTGGAATTTTACATGTGTTTTGTTACAGTACGTAAGTATAACAGTTGAAAAATTCTAAACGGATTAATACAGTAGTTGTGCCCATATCATCAAAGCCTATAGGTACCTATGATAAAACTTTTATAAATTATGAAAGCACAAATACTATGTACGATATTGATTTTAAATAGATAATAAGACATGAAACCTATATACAGGATTTTCCAATAAGAGGTGTTATTTTGAATAACCCGCTATTTCAGTTGATTTTACTTTTAAAGCTGTCATTTTTTGACACAACTGCGTCATTAATAAAAATGGAACGATACACGCTTCAACAATGCATTAAAATTCACTTGAGTGAATCAAATGTAAATCATCTTGAGTGATGAGGCCCATTTCCAAATCGGTAGCTTCGTCAACAAGCAAAATTGTCGTATTTGGGGCTCGGAAAACTCAAGAATTATTGTTGAAAAGCCTCTTTATTCTCAAATGATGACTGTTTGGTGTGGTTTATGGTCCGACGGAGTCATTGGACCTTACTTTTTTGAAAATGAGGCTGGAGCAACTGTTACGGTGAATGGTTTGCGCTATCGAGAGATGATTAATGATTTTTTATGGCCGGAATTGGATGGTATTGATCTGGACAACGTTTGCTTTTAACAAAACGGCGCTATGTGCCACACAAGCAACAAAATCATTGATGATCATTCATGATCTTTTACGATTGAATATCAAAATAACACCTCTTATTGGAAAACCTGTACATAAGTAAAAGGCAATATTCGAATGTATGATCCCTATAATCTCAAAAACTACTGAACCGATTTCGTTGAAAATTTCAAAATGTGTTTTTAGTAGTACAAGTAATGTTTTGAGAATGGTAGAAAAAGTCAGAGTCGCAGGAGAAAGACATGAATCAAATAATTATTTAGGGTAATACGAGGCGCCCGTGATGAACGAAAAAAGAGAATCTACGAAGTGGAAGTGAATGGTAGAAGAAGTTTAGAACACCCTAGGAAGACATAGCACTATCAAGTGAAAAAATATTTTTAAAAAGTTAACTTTCGGTTCTTTCCAATAATATTATGTTTACCTTTAAAATGAACCCAGTTTTCAGGAACACAATTCACAACGTCAAAACTTTACTCCAAATCATTAACAACCCCGAGCAACGTCGGGTACACTTCAGCTAGTAGCAAATAAAACAAAGTGTAAGCGGAACTACAATGTATAATTATTTCTCAATCAAGTGCAATGTTGATAGTATGCAACTAATAACAAATAATGTTGCATTTTGACAAATAAGCAGACGAATAGCGGTTTTCACAAGAACAAATAAACTAAATTCACAGAAAATAAACTAATAATACTTTTCAACTCTAAGAGTACTTTTCCAATATTCTAATTATCCATTCTTTGAGCAAATCAGTTTGATGAATATTTGAAATTTGTCATTGGATTTCAACCCTTCCATCGTTGCGGGTGTAGTCAATCATCCCTCGCAGCGGATAATATGCAAATTCTATCAATTATTTGTTTGAGAACACCCCCCGCTTCCGTCAACCATATTTATGGGGGAGGCTATGGGGCTGAGACCACACGAGAAGAGTTAAGACGGTGAAGTATTCTAAGGAATGAATTTTGTTAGTAATTTTAATGCTATAGCTATAGAACGTTTATTTTATTCTAAAAAAATAAATGAGAGTAAAAATTTTTTTTTTTTTTGAAGTTTTAAAGTAAGTCTAAAGTAATGGTGTTTTGAAAGAGAGAGTACGAAAACAGTGTGCAATATAATTGTGAATGAGGAATACTTGGAGCAGGTGGATGAGTTTGTGTATTTAGGAAGTATGTTTACGAGAGATGGGAAGGCTGACAGAGATATTGAAAGAAGGGTAAATGCAGGTAACTCCGTGAATGGAGGACTGCACGCAGTTGGCGCTAGCAAAAAATTGGCCAAAGAAGCGAAGTTAGCAGTCCACAACGGAGTGCGGTACCTACCCTGAGGTGTGGAAGTGAGGCATGGAACTGGCAAAGAACGGATGAAAGTAGATTAAATGCTGTTGAAATGAGATCCCTGAGGCGTATGTGTGGTAAAACCAAGTTTGATCGTGTGAGGAATGTGGAGATCCGCAAAGAGTGCAAGACTGATGTAAGCGTAATGAGTAAGATTAAGAAAGGGACGCTTAGATGGTTTGGGCATGTAGAGCGAATGAGCAAAGATAGGAGCGTAAGGAGGATATATAATGCAAATGCGAATGGTAGCAGAAGTCGGGGACGCCCGAGGAAGACATGGCACGATCAAGTGAATCAGATACTCGAGTCGGGCCATGTCAAGAGTCAGAATGATAGAAGAGTATGTATGAGACGATGTATGAATGTGAATGAGGCAAGAAGTGTGTGCCAAGACAGAGTTGTTTGGCGGTCCGTCTTCTTTGCCAACCCCTGCGGGGAAACGGCGTGATGGTTAGTTAGTTTTTTACTACTTAAAACTTTCTTAATTCTCCCATCATGTAGAATCACCTCTCTCAGTTTGTGCACTTTACCCCCGGACACACTGTATAATCAAATGTTCTAATGCTTGCTATCCTTAAGTGAAATACTGTTTAGAGTTAAAAAAAAATACAAATATATATTTATGTGTGCTCAGATGACAGCAAAAATAATTAGATTTTTTTTTATCGCCATAATTTTTCTTTTTCAAGTCGTGTTTTTTGGGAAAATATAAAATCTTTAATAATGTTCTAATTCGTTCAAACATGGTTACATACATTTACGTCATTCCATATTTTAATAATAATAATTGAAAAAAAATAACAAACGGGATAACAATACATACACAGAAAAGAAGTAAAAAATAGTAGATATTTATGGAGGATATTTAACCGTCACTTGTTTCCTGTCAGGACATCGGGTGGGGGACTCCATGCAGGAAACCATGGCAGTGATGGTATTTTTTGATGGCGTCAAGGCCGGCCTTGAGCCAAAAGGCTGGCGATGGCAAAAAGCTCAAATGCGCTGTATTAGGTGTTTTGTATTAACATCATCTTCGCTTTTTGGCGCCTTAGAAAGTCGGCACGCAGTCGACTGCTTCGATTGGGCCTGCATAAGGTCGGCACTGATTGGCGTAGTTTGCGCCATAAGTGAAAGAATGCACTCGTCCCTCCAGGAATATTGGAAACAGCGACAACATTCTGATGAATTTTTAGTCTACCTTTATCCTCCCTCTTATGTTGCCTGTACACGTTGGGCCAAAGCATTGGTCCAATGCGCTGGCCCAACGTGTACAGGATCACATATTGACCGTTGCAACGTTGGCCGCCAACGTTAGCCGGCCAATCCGATTAATATCCGTTTTTTGTACACACATCAAATGATATTGGCGGCAACCCGTCAACAGCGTTTACACATCGGTGGGTTGGCACCAACGTTGGCGCAATGCATTGGCCCATCGAATAGTAGGGGTTTTAGAATTCCATATCCCACGACCATCCAATTTAATGTTAGCAGACATTCGTTTAACAAATTTTTAGTAGCAGTAGACTAAAGAAATAGAACCAATTTATGTAATTAGCAAGAGACAAAACCAGAAAACGCACTACGGAGAAAAAATAATAAATATTTTTTTAGTGTTTGACATATTGATATGCTTAATAAGAAAATAATGATTGACTCGAAGGGTTAAGGCATAAAGGAGGGGTGAAAATCTCAATATTAAGGGTGGTCTTCTACCACCCGGGTGGGTTAGAAATTATGACACGTTTTGCATTTTCCAGCGACATTTTGTGCTGGAGTTGAATGCCAAATTGAAAAGTTATTCGGTTTTGTTGTTTGGTAAACTTCAATCGAATCCTCCGATTGGTCCCTTGGGGTACATAACTACCCCACTCGGGGTGGAACGGGGTGTTTTTGCCCCCCCAATAGGAATCGAAACTTCTCAAATCATCTGGAATTCAATTATGCGTAATGAAGCTGTATTATCTCACAAACCGGAGATGAATTTGTTATATTACACGGATTTGAATATTCAAATCGACGGAATTGGATAGATTGTGCAAAAATACAAAGAATTATCCCGGCATGGAATTGGGTTAAGAATGTTTGAATAATTCTATGATGGAATTAGTTAAGGGTACGAGCAATTCTCGTTAGAAGAGACTTTAAAAACTTATCAAAATTAAAAATCTTAAATTCTTTTTTAGTTTAAAGTCAAGTGGAATATAATTCTTCTATATGTTCCCCACACTTCTCATCCATTCCGATTTCATTGAAAAAATTCAGAAAAAATTCAAAAAATTCAAAAAATTTGACGGCCGGCGTGGTCTAGTGGTATACGCTTTCGACTACAGATCCGAAGGTCGCGGGTTCGAACCCGGCGTGCGCAAATAAATTTTATTTGATTAATTTGTGTTATTTCACAATTAATTAATTAAAAATAATATATATTATATTTGCGGCACGTTCCAGAGTGGAAGATACTCTCAGTATCGCCCTGGTGTAAGACCACCATTCAGAATTGAAACGTTGCTTGAAATGGCTTTAGCCGTGTTTGGTGACCAGATCTGAATAGCCAGGTACTTCCCCACCTTCCTCTTCCCCATCTCCCTCCCCTCCCCAATATACCCTCAGCCTCACAACATACCCCAATTGGGGATGCCATAGTCTCACTGGCTCCAGACGGGAGCAGTTGGGACTCTTGTGCGGTATTACTGTAAAAAAAAAAAAAAAAAAAAAAGCGTCAATTTGAAAACTCGGTCTACCAATAGAACTATTAATTACAACTACTTGATAAAATAATTAAAACTCTGATAAAAGACTCGTTTCCGACTTGACTTTTATTTTAAAAATTGTTAATGCAATTATAGACAGCCCTGATTTATTGAACCTAATCACCGTCAACATACCAACTAGAACTACTCGAACGAAAATTCATTTTAATCACAAAAAAGTTATCAGGACTGAGTCATTTAGATACTCATACTTAGATTACATGCAGTTGGCAATAATTTCGCCGAAATCGTAACTGCATGGAATACACATGCAGAATATTACAAGGCTATACATGACTTTAAAACAACCTACTTTATTGTAGGAAAGACATTGTTAATTATTAGGCATAGATTTAGTATTTAACAATGCCTTTCCTAGAAAAAATCAGGTGAAAAATCTAATAAGCAATAATTGTTGAATAAAATACTCGTATTTGTTGAATTATTTGTCCGTTTAAAAATAAGCTGACGTAGCATAGTGGCTAGATCACTTGGCCGGCAGTTAGAAGGCTGCGGGTTCGATTCCCGTTGGCGGTATTAATTTTATCTGCTAAGATTTTTTCAATAAATGGGTGTTTCAGCTTAATTTCCTTTTAAAGCTCCTCTGTGCTTTGCATAAAAATCTTGTCTTGTAAACAGTTTTTTTTTATATTAAAAGGACACTATGAAAACTAAATTGATAATTTCTGACTACTTGGTAAACAATATAATTCAGTGGAGTAAATGGGAAATATTGCAACATAAAAATAACTGCAAGGATATAACTGTATTTTCAATGTTAATTGGTATCAAGAAGTATCAATCCTTGTATATACAATATATATATTGAAATGCGGAAAACGTACAACAATAAAAGAAAGCGTCTTCACAAATCAGACATATTTTCCCTCTCAAATAAAAACCCCATAAAACCGGCATCAGTTTAACCCTACAGGCAATTTCAATGGATACCGGAAACATGGTATCCACCTCAAACACCCACAAAGACCCTTTCATCCCTAAACTACTACTTCATGAATAAAAAAGGGAAAGATTGTAAGACAAATCTCTTTCCGAACAACCCCCTCCGGCCACCGGAGGGTTGGGCCAGTCCAAACAAGCGGACCGATAAAAAATATATTTCGGAAGGGAGAAAAAAAAGGAAAACCGAATCTATTTTCGCATCGCCACCTCGAGGGTTAACAAAAAGTATCAATATATTAGCCCTCTTTTATTGACCACTTATAAAAGATACCAAATACCCCTCCGGTAAAGAAAGGGTTTTGGTAAAAGGACATAAAATGTTCAAAAGAAGAACGTCGCAACTGCATACCATGAACCCTTGTGCGACGGGCATTTTTGAGTTGGGTAGAAAAAGTTTATTGAGTGGATTTAACCCCCTGTAGTCTTCTGCATAAAAATGAGTATTTTTCGATGCAACTGGGATTTAAGAGCATCAATTTATTATCTGTTTTCACAAAGGGTTGGGATGGGGTGTTTTTTTCCAGATGGTCAGTTCAAGAATGGCGAGTTTACCGGCAATTTTGTTAGAGATGTAGCCATCGATCTCCTGAGACGAATTTACTACCGTTTAAGTGATTTCCGTGGGGTTTGGAGGATTGGCGAGGCAATTTAAAGGTTGTGTACTTATCGAGGTGTTTTATTGACCGTGGTTTAGAGGTTGTGATTTTGTATCTTCTAACAAGGGTGCACATCTTTGTGGTTTTTTTTTTAAAAGGGTTGTTTAGATAGATGTACTTTATTACCTACGATAAATCGCGTAACATAATAGAAGTTGCAACTTGACTGCCAATTATTTTTTTGACATATCTAATAAACATGTTGCATCTGTGCAGCATGTGTGAGATTTATCTAATGGTTTTAATTGTTGTGTAATTATTGTGACTGCTGATTTTGGTTATTTAATTTAGGTCGAGGATTTCATTCCTCTTACTTCAGATAAAAATGTATTTTATGTGAATTTTTCAAAATATTAAAATGAAAGGAATTTGTTTTTGACATTTTCTTTAAATATATTTTTAAGGCGGTATGGTATCGGCCTCATAATCTATTTAGATTTAATCTATATAGATGTAATCTATGTAGATGTAATCTATGTAACTTATGTAGATGTAATCTACATATAATTCTTCACTAAACAAATGGAATAAAGTCATGCTGACCTGTGTACTTTTTACCAATCTCCTTTCATGTACATTTGTTTCATTTTTTAAAAATTCCTCACACGATGTTGCCATACGCCCGTATGTTGGCAATATATGCTGTATCTCCAAAAAGCTGGTTTTGAGATAAATGAATTTGAACCAAAAAGCTAGTTTTAAATTGTTACTGCTATTAGCTTACGAGGAAAGTAACGAAATCTACTTCAAAATGTATTTAGCTTTGTGGAAATACTGCGTATTGACACATCATGCACACGTGGCACAGATATCTAGCTAGCGATACGTTAGGCCAATACGCTGTAACTCAAATATCCTGTCTCCCGAACTACAACGAAACTGTAATGGAAAAACAGCGTATTTTTGGGGTTGTTCTGGCAGAATGCAATATTTTAAGTTGCACTGTTCTGTCATTTTTTGAAGTTACATTGTTGTAAAGAAACCATAATGAACAAATAATAGTAAGTTCATATTATGTAATTCTATAAATGGAATTGATTGAGGGCTGTTCATGCAAAATGCTCTATCGATAGATAAGACTGGGGCGTGTTTCGACTGATTTTGAATTAGGAACATTATTTTATAAAAAAATTTCCTATCTATGTACCTTATTTAAAAACAACGTGTTTTCCATAATTTGATAAAAAATAATAGCTATCAGTAATCGACGGTAAATTAAAAAAAAAACTACGAAATTAAATAAATCCCATCAGGTTATAGATTACAAAGAGAGTGCTCGATTTAATTAATGACTTTCATCGTTACATTTTACTTGTTTGAAAATAAGACTTGAGAAAACGGGGTTCATTTAATGGTTGACTAAAAGATATATCTGTTCAAAGTACTTGGCAACAATAATGTGTGATGACAGATGACATCGACACGATCAATATTTAGCAAAGCTATCAAATGAATGTTACTGTCAATTCTAAACGTAACGCACTGAATATTAACAACTGTGAACTCGTCCATTCTGACCCACATATTGATGTTAAATTATGGTCACAATCAATTTACTCTCAGAAATATTATTGTGCAAAACGCACTAAGTCATTTCTATATTTAGCAATCAATGAAGAATCAATTGGAGTCTCAGAGCAAGAACAAGCCATGTCTAAATATAAACCAGCGCATGACAGATATTAAAATAAAGTTGGAGTGTTTTAGAATAAATTGCGATATTGTATTGACAGGAATGTGTGAAGAACTGTGCGCCGATGGAAAATATATTTTTTTTATATTATTAAGTACTGTAAGTTATTGTACAACAAATTTTATTTTTTTTCATTGTAGCAAACACTTTGTGGGTATACATAATTATAATAATTAAATTATAACAATATGTTTTTATTAATCCTGATGAAGGTTCGGGTTGAACTTAAACCGGTTGGTTATAAATATATACAATAAAGTGGTATTCAAACAAAGTTATTTTATTTTAATTATTATAAAAATATTTATAATGTATTCTTCCATATGGCATGGAAGTTAAAATCACAAAGAAACGAAAGAAGTTGTTAATACAGTAAATCTATTTTATCGAATTAGTTTGCTACAGATAATAAAGGTAAAATTACCATATTTGAAAGTAAAAAACGGTTTTGCTTTGAAAAATGGTAGTTATTGATACCAAGAAATAAAACCAACCACGGTTATCTTTAATATTGTTACTCTTGTATAGGAAATAACGAGAAACTTTATCTTACAGATAAAGCAAAAATGCATGAGTAGTAATCAGGGTGCCTTTTCATTGCTTAAATTTCAATTATAATTAAATTACCTCAAATGCGCAGTCACGAATTAATGATGTTTATTTCACCTAAAACGGGGTTCAAGATTTAAATATAACTTAATCATGATTTTTAATTGTGAAACATCTTTTGGCGCACCTTGATTGGTAAAACCGACTCTTGCGTGGCAAGACGGAACGACACCCTTGGACGGAAACGAGACGATGCTCTTGCATGGAACGACGCTTCATTCGGCCAACCTCGTGACTCGTCGGCTCTTTGGGTGGCCGCCAAAACTCTGTACGGTATATTTGCTTCTCTTCTTACTAAAATTAGCAATCGATCTATTCTAACTGTTGATGAGTTTTTTTTTAAATTTGAAATATATCTATTTGTGTAAATTTTAATAATAATAATTTAAAAATTATAATAATTTAATTTTAATTTACACAAATAGATAATATTATTATTATTGCTTGGTAAACTAGTTATTTTATTATTATTTTGGTAGTAACCAAAAATATAAATACTTGTTTACTTTAATTTTCACTTCCTTCAAAATCAATCTTGATGTTTCACATCAGCCAGGCGGCCCGTGAAGGCTATTTAAAAAATGTATTTAAGTAAATATTAAGATGAGTATTAAAAAATAAATAGTATTATTAGAAAATTTTAGGATCGACGCATAGATCTTAACTAACACTGTCCAAAGCGTAAAATATGACAATTCAAACTGACGATAAATTGTTCAAAATTAACCCTACAGGTTCGGTGTCAATTGGTGTCAACATCAATACAAATTCAGCTGTATTCGTGCAGGAACGTCACACCCGACAAGTTGATTGATCAGATATTTTATCTTTTATGATCAGTATTCGAAAAGCTCATTTTGCTTTGAAGTGAGAAATTGATTTGGTCGCATATTTGATGACGGAATCGGTTTGCAATGCGTCGATGATTAGTTTGTGTGATGGGAAAATGTGTTTTATGAATTTTTTTTTAAATAAATTTTTGTAAAATTGTTTTCGCTGAGCTCTTCATTTGTTTTATATGTTTTCTATATTATATTAATATATTTTTCGTTTTATTATAAAATTTTAATTATTTCAGGCAATACATACATAAGTGAAGACCTCGGTGACCGTTCTTTAATCCCCGATCTTTCAAAACAAGACAGTGTCGGAAAATAGAAAAAAAACTTTTTTGGATATTTACTTTTGAAGATATAAAATAACTTAACCCTTTTTATATGTGCATCTCGTTCCGGAGTCAAAGATACTCTCGGTATCGCCCTGATAAGCATCCACCATTCAGAAGCGAAATGTTGTTTGTAATGGCTATAGCTGTGTTCAGTGACTCTATCTGAATAGCTAAGTACCAAAGTACCTTCATTTTTCCTCTTCTCCTTTTCTTTTCCTACAACATTTTATAGATTTGGGTGCAACAATTCCGCCACACGTGCCTCGTGGATTTAATTTCTACTGCATCATATACGTATTATAAGCATGTTTATCCTGTAAAAAATCAGAAGTATAAACAAGTTTTGGCTGTCGTAAAAGATAAAGAAGATTTTAAAACACATTTAATAGTTTATTAAAAGATAAAGAATATTTTCAAATGAGTTTAGTGGTGACCGGATAAATCATCAAAATGATAATTCATCACATCTTTAAAAAGTTATATAAAGTCATGGAAAGTGATGAAACAAAAACTTTATTAACTGGGTTAAGTAGGTAAAGTTAGGTTAGGTTGGGTTAGGTTTAAATTTTATTTTTTTTCATCGTTTCTAATGACTTTATATCAATTTTTAAAGGTGTGTTGAATTGTCACTGTGTTGAGTTATCATGGAACCTTTTTGTCAGATTTGATTTTATATGGGAGTGCATTAAAAATGTTATACCTTATATATGACGGTGTTGTGAAGCACTCATTTTAAATTTACTGATTTCAAAGCTGCCACGTGATCTTGATCGGTTACTTATTTTTGGAAATGTTATTGTAGTATTGAAATGATCTTTGTGAGTTTGTAAAAATGAGTTATTTTTAAATATATTATTTATACTGAGAACCCTAAAAGAGTTAAATAACTGTGTTGTTGGAAATATAGATGGTTAAACTAAAACGATTTTTGCTCTATTTCAAACGAGTCATGTTTTATTAAATATTTTCACCAATTTCGCTAAATTATAATGTTTTTTTTTAATATTATCGCACTCCCACTAACATTCGTATTTAGATATCTTTGAACGCCATTTTAAAATATCCTTTCAAACCATCTTTGAACGCTTATTACTGTGCCTTAAACTACCATCTAATGCCATCTATGAGAAACCTCTTAAACTACTGTTCTGGATATAAAATAATGTATTATCACAAATACCATAAATTTCTACTACAAATGTGAATTTAATTGTTAACATGATATTACGATGGTTTGATGTTCACAGTAAAAGATAGGTGGAAAGGTACCCACAGGCGAAATGAAAGGATTTATTTTGTTCTGGTACATTAAGCAAAAGTTCCATAAAAATCCGCGTTAAACTTTGCAATACTCATCCGTGTGGCGGGGGGTGGGGGCGGAAAGGGTTCTGTAAAAATAAATCGAGAAGAAATTATAATTAAAAAAGTGTGTTTTTCAAGAGGAAAACGAAGAAAAAATGATAAACTGAAGTAGATATTCCGCTGGCGAAGCTGCATTGGCGGCTCGTGATTACATATCGCATTAATTATCTTTTCATATTCATAACAAGCTTTTTCCAATTTATTCAAAGTCGTAATATTTTAACATAGAAACAATTTTTCTTATGTTTTGTAATTTGTATCTAAGCAGACCTATGTTAAATTTGTAACTAATCTCTTATACAAGAATGAATTGTTTACTCAAAATACCTATATAGACAGTTTGATAATGCCTTCAGAGGGCGAAACAGCTGTCACGCGTAATAATAATTACACAGCGGAACTTGTTTAAAAATAAACTGTTTTTATAAACCCAATAACAATATTATTGAATATATAAAAAATAAAAATTAAAATGGAGTTCTACAAATTAAACTTAATAACAATAAATACCTATATATTTTTACAATTTTAATGTGAAATATCTTCAAGTTACTTAAACATCAATAATTACTTAATAATTTATTTATTTTTATGTCTTCAATTATTGAACGACCGTAGGGCTTGTACAAATTATGTACACTACAAATGTAAAATAGGCATATTTACAGTAAGTACAAAAAAAATTGTAAAAATTTTAAATTTAAAAAATACGTTTGTCAGAATCTGATTAAAAAAACAAAGGTTTTGAATATATGTATTGTTTTGAATATATATTTTTTTTTACGTGAATACCACACAACTCCCAACTGTTCCCTACCGTCTGGAACCAAAGAGACTATGGCTTCACGAATTGGGATATGTTGTGAGGTTTAAGGTTGTGTTAGTGGATGGAGATGGGGGAGCGGAAGGTGGGAACTTACCTGGTTATTTAGATCTGGTCACTAAACACGAGTAAAGCCATTTCATGCAACATTTCAATTATTCATGGCAGGGCGATACTGAGAATATCTTCAGATTCGAACCCGTGACTTACGGATTTCTATTCGAGAGCCTTACTTCTCGACCATGGAAAGTCAAAAGGTCTGTACAGGTCTTGGCAGTTCGGTGAAGAAGCGCTAGTAGTGAGTTATATGAATAGTTGGAGCTTTGGTTGTCACAGTGGAAAAAAATGGTGAAGTCGAGTAGGTCTAACAGGGGCAGAGATATGTTAAATATATATTAAACATCTGAGGGCAATCCATGAAATTATAAAAAAATAATAAAGTTTTATCATTAACAGTTCTTTTTTATTATAAAAAATATCGGCAAGCCTTGTGTTGTTAAGCTCCTGACTACTTTTCTGACTTTTGTGCGGATGTAGATGTAGATAAATATTATTTATCTTTACTACGTTAAAATGAACACAAATTTTACAATCGTTATTTATCTGTCGGGCATTATGCTGTGTTTCGCCATCTCCTTCTTTAACCAACGTTAAGGACAGTTTTGCCCTAATGATGGGCACTGTAATGCTGTCCAAAACGTTGGCTACAAAACAGGTAGCAAAATTGCATATTACCACCAAAATAAATTCTTTCTTTTGACAGTGAAAATTTCAAATCAAAATGTACTAATACCTAAAATATCCAAGAATAATCCGATGACACCTGGAAAAAAGATGATTTTAAATCACCCATATGCAGGGTTTTAGAGGGAATACTTGACTTACGTTAACCGGTGAGTCGTGGCATTATTTGGAGTCAAAAATTTTTGGTCTCCAACGACATTAAAACAAAATATTATTTCTTATCCAAAAGTATCATAAAATCGTTGACACCCCTGTTTTACTAAAGCCAAATTGCGATACTTGCCCAGCTATTCCAAGTAGAATTAATTTTGAAGGCAACAATAAACTCACTACTAATTACTCTTTTATAATATTTTGCTAGATTATACATGTTAAAAATTCACTTTTTTAATGCATATTAAAAATAAAATATTCTCTGTTATTATAACATTCTAGGTCTTAATAGAATTTATTTTATATTAATTACTATTCATTATCATAAACACCTCATACCTCGATTTATGTCAGGTTTTATACAAACCTAGTATTCATACAACTATTACTACACTAGTAGATATTTCTTTTAATTATGTATTGTTTAACTGCACTTCTATTAACAACTGTATCACTTGCAATAATATTTTTGTGTACACATTACTTGTTCTGTAATCACTCTATTGTAAAAGCCATTTTATGGCGTTTAAATAAATGAATAAATAAATAAATTATTGATGTTTTTTTTTTAAACTAAACATAAAAAGTCAGTAGGTATGGGACAGCTAGGATCAATGTAAGGGATTGAGTGGTTACTCGGATAAGTGGCCAGTAACGACAAACAAAAGATTTTTTTAATTATTTTAGAAAAAAAATTAAGAAAGTCACCGGAGACCAAAAATTTTATGTCCTTTTTTTACTCCAAATAATGTCAGAAATCACCTGTTAAAGTAAGCCAAGTACGTACATCCCTTAACACCGGTGTCAATATAACATTATGGAAGTATGAACAAACAGTGCAGCACCAAACAAAAACAAGAACAAAACTAATCACGATTATAAAAATGTATTTCAATTTTTAATCATTTTTTTTAAATAAATTCATAAAATGAAAAGTGATTTAGCCCTCCACTGGCCGCAAAGTAGATATGACGAACCGCAGAAGAGAGAAATAATTTTCCGTTATCGCCGCCGGCTATAAATTTTAACTGGACTTTTTTCCTGTAACTTTTACATAACTGTGAACCTATCCATTTCTCCCCGGCCTCCCCCGACACTGAAAAAACCACCCCTTCCTATCTCCTACCCCTCACCACCCCCTTGCGATATCCCAGGGTGCCCTTTGCCCCCCATGTCCCCTTTGATTCAGTTACCCTGTTTCATATTAATATCACTTTTAATTACAAAACGATATCTGCGGTATTAACGATTGAAATTATTTGCGGTAATAAATCTTATTTGAAAACATTGATGTTTTATTGGTTTTTTTTAAATATACCCAATCAAACTGAAACGTGAAGGTCCATGTTATCATTTTTACCACTTGCTACAATATTTATTTTCTTCTTCAGTGATACATTACATTGATGGGTAATATATCACTGAAGTTACCAGTGATTCCTGACATTATTTGGGGTAAAAAATGTAACTGAAATTGTGTTTTCCGGTGTTATTTTTAAATTTATTGTTAATTCTTCCATATGACATTGATGGTCACTGTATCCGCCCAAACCCTCATATCGACCCTAGCTGACTAATACCCACCAATTTTCTAAGTTTTTTGTAAAAAAAAAACTTTGAGTATCATCGGAGACGAAAATATACGAAAAATAATAAAGGTACACGTATAAATATTATTTGATTCAGATAACATATTTCTGCTTAAAAATGATTACTCATTTCTTAAACTAAATGGAACACGATTTAATTGATTATACTATCAACTCAAAAACTTGCTGATTACTACTCAACGCACTTACCAAGATTAATTTTAAGGTTATTTTTATGCCTTCAAAGAAACCAAATATTATAACGACATTGTTAATATTTCTCCCAAGCGAGGTTCAGTTATTTGTAATTCAATCGATTTAATTGCACACATGTAAAGCAACACTTATTTTTCAAAATGTCTAAAATAACGACAAACACATATAAATATCGATAATAAATGTTATCTGTTTGGTCAATAGCCACTTACACATATTTTTGCAGTACCCTTTTAATTAATCACCTAGTGAAATTTTAAATATTAATTTTATTTTAAGTATAAAACCGCCCAGTGGTGGTTTGCCCCGTTTACCAAACACCAAACATCCAAACATGCCCTTCTCGATAACTTTTTATTCCGTAATTTCGCATTAATAATATCTGCCAGCGTCCGGACCGCTTCCTTCCGGGCCCTGCCCTGGCTCTCCTCCTTTTATTATATATAATATATATTTTTTATTTCAACCAAAATTATTTTTCAAACTCGCGTAGAAAAATGGCGATAATTTTTAAATTACGACCTGGCCGCTGATCACGCTCTGCCGCTGATAGCGACTTGCGTGAAAAACTTAGAGTGGATTTCACGCGACTTTCTACATAAATTATGTATTAGAAAGCCTTCCATAATTATCTTATTTATTAACAGCTGACTTTGTGCTTAGTTTAGTTTAATGTATTCTGCCGTAATAATGGTAATAATGATGATGGCTAGAGTACTGATATTTTTGCATTTGCGATAGCGCGAACTTTTACGCGAAATTGTTTTTTTCCTCAAAAACGCGATTTTCGGTATTTTGATGCAAATAGCCCTGATTTGGCCAAAAAACTACACCACTTTTCACAAAAATAGCTCGAAATGTTTATTTTTTGTCTTTGTCTCTGAAATTTTATTTCTACTCAAATATTTTTAAGGTTGTCTAGTCGTTTGAAAATAAGAGTAATATTAACAGAATAATTCTGTGATTAAAATAAGTTCAAAGTTAACCATATAATGGATAACTAACACCTTTGCCCACCATGCGTCTGCCCACCAGCTGCGTGGCGTGCTGGATTGGGAAAAGCTGTTTTGGGGAGACCATTTGACCTCTCCAACTGGTCTCTCTTGACTCATCGCCTTGCGTCGCAGCGGGAGGGATAGATCATATGTCCGTCACTACTGGACATACTGATCCCTAGATTCCTACCCAACCCTCAAACCTATTTCCTTTCCAGAACTTCCTCTCCTTCATTTCTTTTAAATGAGCTTCCATACAACATCCTCAAAGATGAAATAGGCCCTTAGGAAAATTATTTTCCTCGAGGCCTCCTATGTAGGGATGTAAAAAAAAAGTTTTTTTTTCAACGCGTTGTACACAGAGTTAGTTATAATTAGTCGTGATATGTTTTGTTCCATTTTCGATGAAACCCAAAAATATTTTGACTTTTTACTTTGGGCATTATTATTTGCTTATCGGTACCTTGCAACTTTTACGAAGTTGATTCAGTTCAGGCTTCGATCATTAACAATAATTTAACTATAGATCTTTACAAATCTCACTAGGTAGAGATATACTCGTACGTAGATACCTAATTAAAAGGAAAATAAAACAATATTTAAAAACCAATAAAGAATATTCTTTTCTACAAATTTAGTAGATTGTAAAATGAAAATTTTCCTTGTTTATATCATCATCCTACCCGATGTCAACACCTCCCCGTTCTCCTCCTACAATACCAGATCTTACCTAACGGCGCGGAGAATTATTTCCGCACTTGGTTTTCGTTCGTTTTTCTTTTTAATTATGGTTTTACCGGAAGACCTGATAGGAAATTAGATTTCTCCTCTTCATTTAATCTAGGGGTGGTTCTGGGGAGGTGGGGTCGGGTGGCATCCAAGTTATCCAAGAGATCTTCTCTTTCCGCAATAAAACCATTAAATCGCGGTATTTTTTCAACACCCAGAACGGAATGAGCGAATTCGCCCCGGCTTCCCCCCTCTGCGGAATTGAAATGTGAAAACCTACCACATTTTCGGATTTTAGAAGCTGTGTTAATTAAGAATCGATAGTCATTTAGCCTGCAGGTGATTATTTTCAGAGCGATATCTGCGATGGTTCCAACTTAATTATTTTTCCGATAATATGGCAGTTAGTAAGCCAGATTTTTTACTAAAAATATATTCGTTGGTAGACAACTAGGTATTCTGTAAGAGTGTTGATAAAAATCTTTATCAAGACTCTTACAGAACTTTTTCTGTTAACTTTAGCAATTGTATGTGTATGAATCGATCCCGTAACCTTTTCGCTGGAAGGCAAATGCTTTGATCACTTCGCCAGGAAATTTTGACCTCAAGGGTACAATGTCCAATAATAGCTAGCGATTTATTTTTAAGTTTTCACGATGATTTCTGTATTTTTTGTCTTTGTTAAGTTTAAATAATTATTTCATGATTTCAAAAACATTACTTATACACACTTATAGATACTATAATAAGGTTAATATAAGAAATAGTTTTGATTACTAACTAATCAATCATCACGCTTATAAAATTCCTTGAAAAATAACACTCGACTCTACAATAATGGGCGGTCAGTCTGATAGATTGCCCTATCTTAACAAATGTTTTGCGATATTTTTAAACACAGGCGTCAGGTGGGACTGCTGGTCCTATTCTACCGGTATTTCAATATAGCATGCTTCGAGGAACTAGTATCATTGATCCCTTCGATATCGGTAAATATAATAATACCCTTGCACTAATTTAAGATCCCCACATCCATAATATAGTTATTCATCTTCAGACAAAAATAATTTTCTACAATACTTGTATACCTACGTCATCAGCATCATCGGCTTTACAACCTTTGCATAGTATTGACCGTTCAGGAAAAGGCTTGACTACTGTAACTGATCTCTTGCTATTCCCCTCTACTTTCTTATTTTACATTTTCGGACAATTTATATAGCGCTGTTTAGTAAAAATATTACCTCAATGGCACTTACTTTAAAAAATTTATTTTTTGGTAGACACTAGTAACTTTAGAGATTTGCTAAATTAAAAAATATGGTTTAATTAATATGCCACATGAACACACTAAAATGCATCTATTAAAAGTGATCACCAACACAGAAATTCTCAGGCGGGCTAGAGCAGAGAGAGAACTGCTTAGATTAATAAAAATCAGGAAAATTTCATATCTGGGTCATGTACTTCGAGGGGAGAAGTATCACTTGCTCCAGTTAATATTGAAAGGCAAGATAGAGGGTCGCAGAGGGCCTGGTAGGAGACAAATGTCTTGGCTGCGAAACATACGAGAGTGGACCGGCATTAGAAGTGTGGAGGAGCTATTCCGGGCAGCGCAAGACAAAGAGACATTTTCAAGAGTGATCGCCAACGTCGGGGGGACCTGATACGGCACATAAAGAAGAAGAAGAAAAGTCTACATTATTGTAAAACTAGCTGAAATCTGAAGTCTGGCTATACATAGGGTTTCTGAAATCAGACCTTGACAATGACTGTTTGAAGGTTAAATATGCAAAATTTCATCAATCTCGGAATAAAACTGTAGATTTGTACACAAATCAAAACCGCCCGCCCGCCACAAACATATAGACACTCTCTTCTCCATACATAGATTATTTTTTTTATTTATTTGGACATTCACAGTACAATTTACTACAAGTTATTAGGTTATAAATAATAAATTATACATGGATAATGTACCTGTTATTTATGTCCTTAAAATGTCTAGGATGAAATTTATTGTTCTTAATCCTTTCTAATGATGTAGGTATAGTAAAGAAAGTGCGTGGAGAGATGAAGAGAAAAAAAGAATAAATAGAGAAAGAAAGAATTTGTGTTTTTTTATATCAATAAGTTCACGAAACTCACGAAATATTGACTATTCATAATAGTTTAGTGAAATTTTAATCGCTAATAGATTTTAAAATAATTCATGATACCAAAATCATTAATGAATTGAAAAAGGTGTAGCAATTATTAGTAGTGGAAAAAGTAGAGATTACGCTAGTAATTGGTGAATTATCATCTTGAACAATAATAGATTATTGATTTATTTGTAGCAACACTAGTAGTTAAGAGAACTTGCAACTTTGTTGACACAATCTGTCACAATTCCATACTATTTTACTTTTACAAAAATAAGTGTAAAAAATTTCCCCTCTTTCAAAACAAATAAAAACTATTGCCTTAACATAATGATATAAATACTTCTTGCAGCTACAAAGCGCATACACACAAATTCTGTCTACGCGCTATGTAATTGCAAATACAGTCCTTCTCAGCATCGAGTCACCCAAGCTCAAACCTCCAAACACGCATTCGTCCTGCAGGTAATTTTTTTAATAAAAGATTATATTAACTGTATACTAATACTTTATAATCCGCCTCGTTTCGGTGTTCCCGAACGACCAGTAAGTGTGCAGCGGAGTGGTGAAGTATAGGGTAAGTACACGAGAATTGAAGAATCCAGCGCCGCTAATGAGACGGAGAATTTTATTTGATTAGGGAAGCAGAAATGAGCGAAAGATAGCGTCGCTCCCCCGCAATAAATATTTTTCTTTTAATTAAATTATTATATCTCTCTCCCTTTGCAGAGGGGGGAACACGAAGCCATAATTATTTTTTATCTTGTCCAATTTTTGACATATTTATTATTTATTCATTTTTGATTAGCGCGTTTTAAGGAATATATTTTTTAATTTAGTGGTAAGATATTTTGCGATTCAATTAGTAGATACCTACCTATTTTCGAATGGCTGTGTATTTTCTTTGAAATTATTAAAAGAGTTTTTACAACGAAAGCTGTTTATAGGAGGTTTTTTTTTTTTTTTTTTTTTTTATAGTGAATACCTCACAAGAGTCCCAACTGCTCCCGTCTGGAGCCAGTGAGACTATGGCATCCCCAATTGGGGGATGTTGTGAGGCTGAAGGTAAGTGGGGAAGGGAAAGAGGAAGGTGGGGAAGTACCTGGCTATTCAGATCTAGTCACTAAACACGGCTAAAGCCATTTGGAGCAACGTTTCAATTCTGAATGGTGGTCTTACACCAGGGCGATACTGGTAGTATCTTCCACTCTGGAACGTGCCGCAAATATACTATATATTATTTTAATTAATTAATTGTGAAATAACACAAATTAATCACATAAAATTTATTTGCGCACGCCGGGTTCGAACCGGGTTGAACGTTATCGGAGAAGTTATTTAGAAATATATCCTCTACAACAAAAGTTTATATCTTTTTGTACTTATCTAAATTCACTTAAGAATTCATATGCTTCAAAGCATAATTTTTGCGAAATAACAAATGCACAATAATTAAATAAACAGCATTTTAGCACTTTTTTCGTGAAAACATTTTTTTTTGCATTATGCACTTTAACGATTTCAATAATACCTACTAATAAGCTTGCATTATATGGAACAAAATGGGAACTAGTTGTTATAACAACTGACACAAAATAAACACACTTTTTCAAAATCACGTTTAACAAATATAAATAAATAAAATTGTCAATATAATTGTATTATTGTTATAATATTCAAACCATATTATTAGAAAATAAACAGAACAACCAGGATTCGAACTACCTTCTCTCCTCTCCAAACCTAATCTCCTGTGATTCAAGTCGAACGCTTAGTATTTCATATTCCTGTATTTAATAAATACGTATTTAATTCATTATTTCAGAGGAGATTGTATTTCTAATTTTTTTAATAAAAGAAAATTTGAAACAATCTTTTTTGGACACTATATTATATCTGTTACGTCTATTTAATACATGTAGGTACTTTTATAATACTATTTATAATTATTATGAAGTGTACCCGGCGTTTTTCGGGGTTATGAATGGTTTGGAGCAAAGTTTTGAGGTTGTGAATTCTAGTGTACCAAATAACCAGTCTATTTTATTTTAGATGGAAATAATGTTGTTCTAAAGAATTGAAAAGTTTACTTTTATAATTTTTTTTTCGCTTGATTGTTCCATGTCTTCTTGGGGCGTTTCCAACTTCCACCATTCAATACTGTATACCACATTTATTATTAAAAAAAACTACAATAAATACAATTTTATTCGGCTCCGTATTTCATTCTAATGCAGACATAATGCGTTAAATCTTCCTCGGGCGTCTCTAGTTTCTTCTATCATTATAACAACTATCTAAATGCTAATGATAACAAACTTTTTTTGGAATCTTTAGGGGACTAATATAAAAACATTCATTTTTAAATAAACAGAATATTATAATTATTATTATTATATTTATTTTTATGAACGTGAAAATGTATTTAACATATCACTCACTTACCTGAAAACAATAATCTTATTATTATTTATGCCTTCATGATTCCCGTGAAATAATAAAAAAAATGTAGATTCCCGGTACCTAAGTAAAGATGCCCATTCTCTTAGTCAAAATTTTTAAACTGAAAACATGCAGCCAAATTTCGTGAAGAAAAGCGTGTACAACAAAAAAATGTTGGTAAATCTGACTACGCTCAGAAAATAAGTCTAGCGAAATCTAAAAGGTCACATGTTTGGTGAAAAGTGTGTGTCGCTTCAGAATTTTCACAACTACAATGACACCCATACCATTGCTCTTTGTGCCGTCAGAAATATTTCAGTAGTGGCACGTACTTAATTTAATAGAATTATTATTTTTAATGATAAACTAATGTTTAAGAGACAAGGTTTTTTATACATAGCAAAAAGGATAACGTATTATTTTCAAGCAATAGTGTTTTACCGTATTTTACCTACAAATAGCCTGAAATACCTATATAATTGAAAAAAACTTCCGAGAAAAAATACATGCCGGTTCAATTCCCGTCGGCGGTACGTATTTTTTCTCGAAAGATTTTTTCAATTTACATAGGTGTTTTAGGCTAATTTAATAGAATTATTTTTATTTATTACTTCGTTTGCAGCATTTGTTCAGCAACTACCAACGCGATGCAAAAATACCATTTTTCATTTAACTCGTGATATGTGCGAAATATTACTGGATGTGTTTTGTGTGAGGATTGCCCCCGAGATTCCGATAGCACCGAGTAAGTGGGACTAAGACAACTTAAACATTCACATCAACCGACTATGTTCTTATCAACAGTTCTCACGTTAGAGCTTGAACATTCAGCTGTAAATATTGCGTATTTAGAGTAGAGGATACTGTATTACAGTGGTCGTAGACTACCGCTCCTAATGAACACTTAAAAACATAATTTTGTAATAACTTTAACCATATTTGTTAAATGACCAGTTCTGATTAGAAAGGTATATTCTAACCATTCTCTCATTTTATTTTATATATTTATTTATTTATTTAACGCCCAGAGGGCTTTTACATGGTTGGTAGTATAATTTTAATTTGACAGATATTTTCAAACATAAAAAATAAGAATAAAATTACATTTGATAAAAGCTATGCAACAAGTGATACAAACACAAGAAACAAAAACAGAAAATTACAGCTATTTGTAGGTTTACATGATGTGTTTAGGAGTATTGTTGAAATAAATGTTTTAAATGATCCACAAAACTTGCCAAGTTGGTATTGAATATGTCAACATCACCCAAGTAATGATTTCCCATGGTGTGAAGTCGTTGTATCGGAGAGTGGGCAATGTAGTTACGCTTATGTGTGCTGCTGTAGAATATTGTATTTTGTCGTGTTGTTACTGTGGGTGTATGTATGTTTATAAGTTGCAGGAGTTCACAACAGTCGAATTTAGGGTTAAGTAATGTAGTATCAATTTCTTTTATGTTCACTACATTGTAACTTTCTGTACCTATACTACCATGACGTAATTTTTCAATTTGGGAGGCGGGTTTGGGTACCGTCACCCCGGAAACCAATTATTGGATAACCAACACCTCTGTTATAGATATTCCCAAGTGGTTCATTACGTTTGGCGACTTAACAGGGGTGCACGTGTTCATTGGGTGAGGTTTGTTCAGGATTCCCTTGCCTACCAGCTGCGTGGTGTGCCAGATCGGGAGAGGCTGGCTTGTGGAGACCCTTTGACCTCTCCAACTTATGTCTCGATCCATCGCCTTTAGCCGCAGCGGAAGGGATATCCGTCTCTCCTGGACACACTGATCCCTATATACCTACCCACCCCGCATACCTTCTTCCTTACCAGAATTTCCTTTCCTTAAAAATACTCTACACACAGCATCCCCAAAGATGTCATAGGCACTGAGGAAAATAAATTTTCTCAGGACCTCCTGTGTTGGTTAACATAAAAAAAATTAAAATCCTTTCTCTTATCTAATATATTTTAACAATTTATTTAACACCACATTGTAACTTTATTGTAGCCATGTCTGTATACTATTATGATGTACTTTAAGGCGATGCACTACGTCGTGTAATATTTTAAATTGAGCCGCTATCAATAACAACCCTTATGTAGATAGCGATAAGGTTTAAATTCCCTCTTAACACCATCCGCCTGTTTTGATTTATGCAAGAAAAAAACACGGCCAAAAAGTGCCTTTTATTTTATTTTGTGGATGTTCAGGCATAAATATTAAAAATTTTCTCGATCATTTTATAAATAACTTAATTTGCCAAATCGGAGGGTTCGTAAGTAGGAGATTTTGAACTATAAAGCAGTTTTCATAGACCTTTACATTATTTTTTTCTGGGCTTATAAAAAGACTTATCTAAAAAGTACTCGATTATTTCAAAGGCCAAGATGTATTCTACTCGCAGTATTTAATTAAATCATCTGAAACATTTCTAGTCGACCAAACTTTTAAACCAAAAACACATGATTTTGCATTACTACGTATGGCATCGACTTAACTGCTTAATATCTGATATACTATAAAACTTTATCTTACACATGTGAATACCGCAGAACAGGTTCTCCCAGTCATATAGTTACTTATTATTTTACACACTAATTCCATGTTTTATGTTAGGAACATTTTTTTGTATTACTTGCAATTATCTTCTATTTACATGTAAACTGTATCTATATAAATAAATCAGATAAAAATAAACAGTTATTATTACTTTATTAACGCCATTCCTAGGTCTTTTTACATATGAGTAGTTAAAATTGTATAGGATACTGTACATATTTATTTTGCATAATTAAACTTTCTCAGTAACAATCTTTTGTATTTTTTAAGTGATATATTAAAATTGTTCACTAACTCCGAATAATTATTTCCTTCCATATTCCTTATTCTGGGCAATGAGGAATACATATCGTTAGTACCAGAATTTCTGAACTGTAATAAATCCCGACGTTTTACGTGGTAGATTCCAAAAACTTATCAAAGCAAGCAATTCCGGACTAATGATTCATCAATTTTTTGATTTTACAATTTTAGCATATTCATTTTATTTAAAAGAGTGTAGTAGTTCAACAAAAATTGATGGAATGCCATTTTAAAACTAATAAAATAATAAAAAACCATTAAAACTTATAAAGCGTAATAATTTATTTTGCATTTTTTCAATATCTTGTACATGAATATTGTAATGTGTGTTCCAGACGGGAGAATTATATTCAAGTTGACTTCTGACAGCGGCAAAATATAACAGTTTAATACACTTAATATTTTTTTTAAATTTCTAACCTAACCTAACCTAACCTAGAAATTATCTAATTATTCCCATTTCAGTACTACTTAACTTAGGTACCTACTATTCCCTTCTAGTGATGCTTAATTTTCACTGACTACGGGCAGTTGAAATTTTTGGATTGTATCATATGAAAATAGAGTTTCATGCTATTAAACTTCTATACGTATTTTGATAGCATTCGAAAGTAATACAATATTTTCAGGCCTAATGTCATACCCTACTCGGATTAGTTCAAGCAGCTGAAATTCGTATAGATTTTTATCAGGATTTCTCTGGGACCCCTTACTATCACTCGTACTAGTCACCGAGATAAATAAACCATCAAGGCTACGTCGGCTTCGTCTTCCATCAATTTATTTACTAAAAATATTTGATTATTTTAAATATGACCCTACGCCCGTGAGTCCTCAGGTGAGCATAAGTATACCTTAGTTAGGTAGAAGGAGGCATAAAGAAGTCGAGAGAAAAAAGCGCCGCGAACTAAAATCGAACCAACTTGTGAAATTTCTTTGACTATTGAAAACTCTTCGCGGGGAAAAAATTAATTGACGTACGCTCTAAAACCTCCCAACCCCCGGGGCAAACCCGCCAGAAAACTTTTGTGCTACGCCGCTGACATTTCATTCTAACCAAAAAGTCAACCATCTTAAATGTAAAATTGTCTGCACATGTATCGCGGAAAAGTTACAAGTAAAATATGCACACTCACAAAAGGGGTAACAAAATTCTTCTAGCTGTATTAATTTACCATTGAAATCACATGTATTTTCTACATTAAATCTTTTAGCTTCGCTTTCCGTGATCATGAATTTAAAGGAATTAAAAATGTGGTAAATTTTGGCATTTTCATAAAAAAGCGCGTGTTAATTCCACAATGATAAATTGTTTTGGAGTATATAGATTTATTTTTTATGATGTGGGTGTGTTTTGCTTGGTTTCCTGAGACCTATTTCAAGAACAAGGATGTAAACTGATGTTAAGTAAGTAGAGGGTGTCGCTTAGCATGTTTTGGTGGATGCCCTTTTCCGAACAAGTTTTTAAGAATATTTTACGGGTGTTTGCATGCATTGCCAGGGGAGAATTTGTAAAAAAATAATAGTTTATTAAATTTTAAATCATTATTGAGCAAAAATGGCGAAATCTGAAACCGCAAATATTATTACTGAAATTTTCGTAATAATAATTGTTATTTTCAATTAGTCAATAGTTGAAAGTTTAAAAATAACTGGCTCATTGATGGACGTTTACATTTCGATACAAATGTATTTTATGTAAATATATACATATATAATTTGTTCTTGAAAGAATCTCTCTCCATTGATGCAATCTTCACATCTTAAGTTGAAATATATTTTTTTAAATTCATTTTCATATGTTTAGATTGGAGAGACGCTATATCTTCTATCGTTGCGATCATCTGCGGTAGAATTTCGTGGCAGTTTTTTGAATAGAAAGTTGAATTGTATGTTGAATTTAATATTGAATTGAATTGAAAGATGAACTGAGGGTCGAACTCAGATTTGAATAGAGAGTTTAACTGGAAGTTGAACTGAGAGTTGAATTGAGAGTTGAAGTGAAAGTTTTAATTGTAAATTGAACTGGAAGTAGAATTGAAGGTTGAATGAAAGCTTCAATTAAAAGTTTAATTTGGAGTGGTAAATAAATAATTTAAACCTTCTTGGTCATTGTTTCATAGGTTACATTAGTAAAATTTGTCTTAGAAACGAATGCATTTAAATTTGATTTTTTGCAAAGAAAAACATGAAGATAAACAATTTAAGAAATTAAAGTTGATTAAAAATAGATTAGTAAATTTATGAAAATTAAAAATATAAATTATTATTAATTTTAGTGATTTGTTTTTGGGGTACTATGCCGTGTTGCGCTACCTCCTTCTGCACACATTTCACCACAACCTTAAATTACACATCTGCCCTGATGATGGGCACTGCAATGCTGTCCGAAATGTTAGCTAAAAAAGGAGGTAGCGCAACACGGCATAATACCCCAAAAACAAATCACTATGATTTTTGATTTGATTGGTTTCTTTCATGGAACAAAATGATTTATGTACCATTAAGATTCTTATTAGGAATTATTACTAGTTTATTTATTTATATACTTCAAAAAACATACGACACAACACGTGCCATTAACATAGGTATAAAGTTACAAGTACAAAATGTAAGAAAATATAAAAATACAAAAGGCAAGAGAAAGAAAAAATGTTACAATGACGTATAAATGAAATATAATAAATTATTTTTTATTGATGCCAATCTGTACAAACCCATAAAAAAACCATTATTATCAAATAATAAACAATTGATTTAAGTATCGTAGCTATCTGTTTGTTGTCAGAATAACCACTATTTTGTATGGTTCAAGAAAAGACAAAAAAAAATAATTGTAAATATAATAAACGAATCGTGCAACAAAACAAATGAATTGTGACCTATAGTTTCAAAGTGTGACATCTCCATTTTTACAGTTTTGAGATAATCATGAAAACATATTTAACTATTAATATTGACGATGTTTAACCATTTTTCAACGTATTTCCAATAAACATAGTGAAATATTTAATTTTATGAAGTAAGTTCTTTTGTATAATGCTTATTTTCATTTTTATTTAACTTTTTAGTTTGGATGTGTCACATTTTGAAAATAATGTATGGATTTGTCATACTTTGAAACTCATGATACTGGATTTGTCATACTCTGCAGCCAACTTATGTAGGTCCGCCATTTTTTTGAAGCCATGGGTGTACGTAACAAACTAGCAAAATTATACATATTTTTGTTAAAATAAGTACTTTATTTTCATGAGATTAACAAAAAATATTCATTATATTTAAAAAAAAAGTACAAACACCATTCTCGAAAGAGTGTCAGTACAATCACAAGTTTATTATCTTAATTTTCAATAAACAATTTAAAAATAAAAAAATTCCAATGAAAGCGAAGACAGTTTTAAAAATACACTATTATTCAAATGATAAACAAGAAATTAAAATAGACTCGTAAATTGGTAATTGGTGCTTGTACAAAGGATACGTATTTAATTACAAATCATATTATAAGGTCATTAATTTCCACGATAGGTTCACAATCTTCTTCGCTAACTTCCACATTTTCAATATTCTCGGATTCTCTCTGATTTTTTTCATACCTTTCGATAACATTTTTATAATATTGTAAGCAACCAAGAGCTCTCCAGTTGTTGCCATAATGTTTTTTTAAAAGATAATCAACATCCTTAATTTTAGCCATTTTTACATTTGTTCCACAATTTAACTCTTTGGGGTTAATTTGTACTGCAGATAAATTTGTTTTGAAAATTTTCTTTGAAGAACACAAATCTACTCTATAGTGAGCTTCTCCAGCAACTGTTATGACGCCTGATGGTTTTTTGGTTAAAATAAATCTTTTCGAAGGAGCAAATTTAAAATGCCATTTGCCTGGAGGTTTCAAAACCTCCTGAACGGCAGACTTCCAGTCAAAGACTTTCACGTCAGTTCCAAGATTATATACTTTTCCATGTTCCTTAAATATATCGTAATACTCTTCAGGATTGACAATTACTTCTTTCTTCTTTATTTTTTTCTCTATTCCAGCAAAAACTCTGTCAGATGGTAGAAAGGAATGGCCTGGGAGGGGAAAATTATTTCAATTCTTTTTACAACATCACCTCTGTTTTCCAACTACTTCATGCACATTCCTATGAGAACAGAGTTTTTATTTTGTCCCCCGCATCCATCTGCCATTAGTCGAATAGTGTTGATTCCATCAAAATTAATTTTAGAAAGAAGATGGAATAATGAACTTGCGATTTCATTTGATCCTTTTGCGTACTGATCTTCTGTCCAAGCATATATGTGCACGTTAGTGAGTTTAGAATGGGAAGTACCAATAACTGCTGTAAAATTATATGTATATAATTGGCGTGAATAGTAAGCTGCTTGATCGGCAACTTTCGGCAGTGGTTGGTTCTTTTGGCAATCAAAAGAAATTGTTGCCATGCCCTCTTTTTCTTCTTCCAACATTGTAAAGAATGCCTTTGCCCGAATTTTATGCACACGTTTTTCTATTATTAAATTATTTTTCATTGATGCATCTACTTCATACTTAATTTTTTCACCAAGTTCCAAGCATTTGGAGCACTGATCTGTCCGTGGAGTTCTAAAACCAATATTGAACTCAGAATTAAATATTTTTCGGAAATACGAAGCCTTTACGATGCAATCCGATAATGCTTGAGCATTAAACATTTGACTTAATTTGCTGATATTAAGTTCGCAAGATAAATATTGCCGTGATTTTGTTTTGCTACGACAGTAATGAATTTCAAGAGGAATAAGTTTTTTAATAAATTCCATTACAGCATTTTTGCGGTCGGCAAATTTTATGTGATTTCTATCACCTCCCCGTTTCTCAATGGGAGGAGTGCCAGAGTTAAAGTATCTTTTAGTGACGCCAATCACACGCATTTTGTTGATATGTAAAATATCCAAAAATGTGTTTCTGCGTACGGGTACCGTAGTCATAGTAGTTGTTTTACGTACATTATAGGTTATTGAAAGAGACTTCTTTTTCCTTTTGTTGCTATCTGTTTCGCTTTTTCCTCTTCTCCTAATTACCAATTTCGGTAAACAATATTTTAACAAGTAATTGTCCTGATAAATTTTGTTAGACAACAAATAAAATTTCTTGTGAAATTGTTGTATGTCTACCATTGTCAATGACATGCATTGAAATGCCTTTGAATTGTGTTGGCATTTTGGCGCAAACGGCAATGTTGATGCAGAATATCTTGAACAAAAAGAAAGTGGATATTTTAATTTTACATGAAAAATAAATTTATATTTCATAATTATTTATACCCATACATATTTACTAGAGAGGTATCTAAAATACCTACATTTCACTTATTAATCTGAGTTGCCAATGAAATAGTTGATTAAAGTGAAATTGATGTTTCTAGAGATAGGTATAAAATACATAAAAAAATTCGTGTGTGAAAAATAAAATTAACTCTCGCACGCCCTTTGCAAAACTGCATGAACCATGAGTGATCTTGATAGTTGAGAACAAAACTTACCTTTTTTTCACTTCCCTGGATCTTTTCCACTTTTCTGGCTGTTTTTTTCTATTCCTTGCTTTCTCTGGAACAACACGTTCCATTGTTTTTTATCTTAAAACTTACTAAAATACCGAAAAACTGTCAACCGACACTCACAGCTGGACACACAAGACAGAAATGGCAGTTAAATCCCTCAATCACGTGACAAGATGGCGACTCCCTATTGGTTGAAGTGGATCTGTCATTATTTGAAACTTATAAGCGAGGGATATGTCATTTTTTGATAATAACCTCAATTTTTAACTCAAATTATGTAGAAATTTGAAAGGATATGTCAGATTCTGTGGCAAAAGCTATAATCAACAATAAAATGGCTACAAAACTGCATCATTATCTCATTTTAGCCAAAAATGGAGATGTCACACTTTGATACTATAGGTCACAATTGTTAGTTAGTCCGCTCCTGTTGATATTTCTTTCTTTTTGACGTTTTCCATTCCTCGTTTGACAAAAGCTTACAAGTGTGCATTGAGACACCCCCTTCCTCGCGCCTATTAATTAAGCGCCGCCCGCGCTCTTTGCCGGCGCGGATACCGGGACGTTACCGTCACCATGCCGGCAACCGAGCACCGAACACCACCAGACCTAATGCCTCACCACGCGGCTTCCGTATGCCGTACCCCGCCAGTGTGCACCATAGTCGGTGGACCCTTTAAAGCCGCTCTTCAGACTGCCTGCCATACCGCAGCTACCGGATCTTTTAATTAAAAAAAATCAAAGTATTATTGTATCGTGGAAGCATGTTTGTACATAATTTACAGCGGAAGAAAGGTTTAAAGGGAGGATGTTGATGATGTTGTGAGAGATCACCTTGTAGCGTTTTGCTGAATTTATCATATTAGTAGTAGTTGTATTCTTTTTATCTGATTCCTACCTACGAATTATCTCTATTATTTGTAAGTAACGAAATGTTGAGAAAAATCTCCAATATTTACATGAAAAAAATGTATAAATCCAAGTCATAGATAATATTTTTAAATATTTATGAAAATTTATAGACAGGGATTGTTCTGGATATTTAAGGACGCTAAATTTATGGATATTATGTGGACATTTATGGATATTTATGGGTATGCAAGGACATTTATAGATTTTTTAACATTTCAGGTTATTAAATTTATAGATATTTGTGGATATTGATTTTTTTGAAATACGTAACATTGTATAGTAACTATTAGGGATATAATTTAAAATATACAATTTATCCAAATAAAAACAAAAGGCAGCGCCTTAGCGGGTTCCCATTACTTATATAAATTAATATTTTTTTGTTTGTTTTATATTTATTGAAATAATATTGTACCTATGAAAAAATCATGTTAAATTGTTTTTAAGAAATCGTGTGTACCACACAACGTGGCATGGTACAAACGATAATAAAATAATAATGTACCTACGTACCTACCTGTGTAAAAATAATGTGAATTGTTTTTATGAAATTGTGTGTACCAAACAATGTGGTATGGTACAAATGATAAAAACATAATAATGTACCTACCCTATGTAAAAATAATGTAAATTGTTTTTTAGAAAATCGTGTTTACCATACCACATTGTATAATAAAATAATAATGTACCTACTTACCTACCTATGTAAAAATAGTGGGAATTTTTTTAAGAAATCGCGTGTACCATACAATGTGGTATGCTACACACGATAATAAAATAATAATGAACCTACACACCTACCTATGTAAACATAATGGATCTTTTTTAAGAAATCGCGTGTACCATACAACAAACAATGTGGTATGGCACAAACGATAATAAAATAATAATGTACCTACGTACCTACCTATTTAAACATAATTGATTTTTTTTAAGAAATCGTGCATTATAACATATAAAACCACATTGTATTATAACATTCAATGAAGTTCAATGAACTTTTAATTTTACTAATTATAAATGCGTATTTGCTTTGTTCAAATGCTTGACAGATGCTTGAGAAGAGGGTGGTCGAACTTATTAGAAAGTTTTTAGGACCTCTACTGACACCACATATTATGTACATCACATTGATAAGAGAGATGGTGCAAATAACTTGGTTGTATTCAGAGATGTGCAAAATGGGTACCCAAAACCATTTGAAATGCAAAATGGAAATGGGTCAAAACTTTTCCATATGAAAATGCAAAATGCAAAATGGTTTTTAGAAAAGCATTTCAAATGCAAAATGCAAAATACCTATTTTCAAAATGCATTGAAAATGCAAAATGGTTTCTCAGGTCAAACAATTAAAATAATTATTGAATTTTTAAACAATTTTGTCATTTAATAATGGACATCAATGTAGAACAAACATATTACATGATGGTAAATCCAAAAACACCACGAATACGGATTATGAAACCACAAAAAATTTGCGCGGGACTAATGTTGCCAACGTAAAAACATAGAAACTGCTATCTAACATTTAATATTAGAGCGTCATGGCCCCATTTTCAGTATTTGAATCATTATTTTTTGTAATGGTATCACTCAATTGCCAGGGCTCCTACGAAGGAGCAACTTGACAAATGTAAATTATCATAGCAAGGTTGAGGACCGACTGATATTTGGGGTTTATGAAAAAAAAGATGAGTGGAGATAGTAGGAAGAATGTTGCAAAAAAGCATTTAAAATGGAAAATGCATTGAGAAAAGCATTTAAAATGCAAAATGCAAAATGGTTTTTAGAAAAGCATTTAAAATGCAAAATGGAAAATACCCATTTTGCATTTCCATTTGAAATGGATTTATTTGAAATAAAGCACATCTCTGGTTGTATTTATGATTAAAGAAATGTAATCTACAAGTACTATTCATTTTTTTCCTTCGCAATACTGAGGCTGTTAGGGGGAGTGTGGCTGATTCACCCTCCTCCCACCTCCTCCTCTAATATACACCCTAGCATATAATTAATAATATCACAAGTTCTATGGTTTTCGTAACCCTTGCATTCATCTATACTCCATACTCTATACAATATCACATCCAGACTGGTGATTTCCGATTAAGCCCATATTATGGCAAATAGTTGGATTTAAGTACAGTTTCAATTGTTTCCCACTCCTCATCTTCCAACGTCTACTCTTACTTCTATCTCTTGCTCGCATCTTCCCTCGCAAAGTTTCCTGGCAGATAATAATAGGGAGTATTATAGATTATTAGATGTGAGGAGAATTCTAATAGAATTTAAGGAGATCAAATTTGCAGTAGGTTTCTACCGGTAAATGAAATAATGCCATACTAGTTAAATAGTTCTGTGAACATTGTAGAACTCGCGCCCTAAAAAATAATTAAATAAATCAAAACCAACATTTTCTCTGAAATCTTAAAATTTGTAAATAGGTACTAAACACCTACCTACTTAATTATATACTGTAAATGTTTTTTTTAAATTCAAATAAGGAATTAAATTCTTATACAATAAATGTCACCATCCCAATGACAATATTGTCTTTTTCGAAATTTTTTCAGGACGGTAAGTAAGTACCACAATATTGGTTTTCCGGTTTGACAGCTCATAGTAGGAACCACGATCATATGAACTCTGGCTGGATAAAATTGTAGTATCCGAGAAAGCCACCATCTTGAAAACGCAACAAAACACAATTTCAGACGGATGGACAAACATAATGCCAAATGATCGAGTTGAAACAGGACTTCACGTCATACGTTCATACAATTAATATGACGAATTAATAGCTATTTAATATATTAACCTTAAAAATATATTAAATAGCTATTATTTAAAAAAAGACTTATTGCTTAGGGTGGGATGTTTGAAAACCCGTTACACTTGATAAACAATTTACAAAATTTTGAATATTTGCCATTTGGTTCATTAAATCAACACAATGATAATTCAACACACCCTTAAAAAGTGATATAAAGTCTTTAAAAGTGATGAAACAAAAAATAGGTTAAATACTCACGCACCTAACATAATTTACCAAGTTTTTGTGTTATCACTTTTTATAACTTTTTATCACCTTTTAAAGGTGTGTTGAATTGTCATTTTGATGAGTTATCCTGTCATTTTACCATTTGACGAGTTTCAGCGATTGATCAAAATTTGATCAGTCATGAAGCACGACTGGGATTCCGTTTAAAAAATTCCCAAATTAAAAAAAAACTTTAATAATCTTTTTCCGGTCTTAAATAAAGGAAAAAACCAAGTGGCTGAAATTGCATTATTAATAATTTTCTAGGTAGGTACTTAAATATTTCATTGGGATAGCTTTATTTAGCCAAATGATTAATTTGTTGATTTCTTACGTTTAAGTTTACGTTCACGTTTACTATTCCACGATAAAAAAAGTACTTAATAGTATCTTTTTTATTTAAAAAAAACTTTAATTATGTATTTCTGGAAAAATCTATGAACGCATTGGTGACCGGATAAATCATCAAAATGATAATTCATCACATCTTTAAAAATTTATTTAAAGTCATGGAAAGTGATGAAACGAAAACTTTATTTACTGGGTTAAGTGGGTTAAGTTAGGTTAGGTTTGTTTTTTCATCGTTTCTAATGACTTTATATCACTTTTTAAAGGTGTGTTGAATTGTCGAACTGAACGCTTTACGTGTATTGTATGTATCAACTGCATTCATCCATAAAGTATGAATATTAAATTATGACAATATTAAAGTACACAAAATATATTTTATAAATTTAGACCATCAACGACATCTATCGGAATAATTAAAAACTTGTTGAAAGTTTTCAATGATAATCGATTCGTCTTCGTTCTTCGCGGATCTCGGTCGATATTAAAATATTTTAACTACTAGCGACATCTAGCCTTGACTTGAGAAGTGACTTCGTAATTTTGCGGATTGTGCTTAGAAAAAATAATAGTATTTAATTTTCTTACAAACTTTTTCATATAGAAAATTAATGGGTAGGGTCATTGTTTTTTTTTTAATGAATTTGCAGGCTTACTAAAAATTCCAGTGACTAACAATTTGAAATAACTACCTGATATTGTTGGTATTTTAGTACCTACCTGTTATGTAACTACTTCATACAAATTCATAGGTGGCTACTAAAATCTTAATTATGAATAAGTGTTGACGTAAAATCATCTAATTTCAACATATTTATATCTATCAATATAAATAAAAATGTAAATGTTCGTTTGTTCAAAATCTGAAATCTCCGAAAGTTCTTAACCGATGCTTTGAATTAACCGATGTTAACACAACGTTGCATTCGAATACACGCGTGTTTTTATATACCTATAGGTATTACATGTGACAGGTAAAAACATGCTTTTTTAAAAAACAGCACCATTTGTTGGACGTAAATGCGAAACGCGGTATTGTTTTTCTATCTGCACACACAGACTGTGCTATAGCAACGCGTGGCGGGATACAGCTAGTCTATATAAAAAAATGTGAATGTTCATTTGTTCAAAATCTTCGAAAGTTCTTCACCGATTGCTCTAAAATTTTGACACAGTGTTGCATTCGAATACGCGTGTGTTTTTATATACCTAAATTGTATGGATGTCACCCGTGACATAAAACGTGTTTTTTTAAAACAGCGCCATCTGTTGGACGTAAAAGCAACAAGCGCTATTTTTTTTATATATATCTAGTAATACCATAAAAATCAAATACGAACAAAATTTAATATTTAGGAATACATTATTTTCAATAAAAATATTATCTGACTGCCATTATACTATTGGCTATATTTTTTATCCCATTCTAGCTCTCAAATTTCAGTAGTCGTCAGTTATCTTCGTATCGTTATTCCATCGCTTCTGTGGTTAACCCATGTTTCGTTTTCTCAAACATTGGCATCATTGACTGAGCTTGTTTTGTATTTCGTCTGTCTGTAAATTTGTGTGTGCGTTCCGTTTTCTGTTTCCGTTTATTCAAGCAAGCCTTAGAAACTTCGACTAGATGGCTAACTTTGACTAGGTATGATTCAGTAAAGATTATTTTTCAAATGAGAAATCGCCGTTTTTCTAACTGAGCCAAATCCTAATTGGGTAGGACCGATAATTATGTCGTAAAATAACTGCTGTAATATCATACAATTTTAGAGAAATGCGTGTATGTTCATGAGTGTCACACAAAATTGATGGAATGCAAAGTCATCGACAACGAGTCTATATACCGAGTTTCAGCTTGATCGGATGTCGGAAAGTGATTTAATTTCCACTTCAAAGATTGCACTTCTATCATACTTTCATTCAAAAAAACGAAAGTGAAATTCAATAGACGTATTTAAAAACAATTTTCTTCGAGATAGTGACGTTTCGTTAGAAAAAAAATATTTTTCATTTAAAATAAAAAAAAAACCTTGCATGAAATGTTTGATTTATAATTATGTAAATATTTAAGTACCCACTAATAAAACTTATTTTTCAGAAAAAATGTTTTATTTACTTGTTAAGAGAAAATTAAAAACATAGTTTTATTTGAATGCGTGGTTTACTGTTATTCAAAGCACTGGTAAAAACGTAACTCTGATTTGAATTCCTGGATGCGTTGATATCGTCGGTAATAATATTGCAGATTCCTTGGCAAAACAACGTGCCTGTTGTTACCCTCGTAAACCACAATCCTCTATCTGACATTTTTTTCAATCCAAAGATAGATCCGCAATGTTTGGTCAGAGTATTGGTACATTACTAGTCAATCCAAGGGAGCCTGCTTTGCCTCAATAGAAAGGACTATCCCACCAAAACTGTGCATTCAACAATCCCCTCATTTCTCGAAAAAGAAAATTTACTCACTTATTCGAATGAGGAATGGACATTGTTCCGTTCGTTCTCACTTTTTTAAAATTCTTTTGATCGACTCATCAGATTGCACTTGCTGTGGTCTAGGAGTGGAAACTTTAGATCACCTTATTTTTTTAAACAAATATCCTCTCTTCTATCGAGCTTTATCTATAATTGCTTCCTCTCCTTTCAACATGTCATCTCTTTTAAGTCTAAATTCAATTCAAAACTACCATATAATTTTTGAAATTTGCCAATTTAAACAAGATAAATAGATAAATTCACCTTCCATCTCTCCATAATTTGAAATGATGGCCTAGATCACCTTCAAAGGTTGAAAGCAGAAAAATTTGAAAAAAAAAGGTCTACCGTTCACAGAACTACTAGTTCTAAGATATTGAAGTATCAACAGTCATATCTGTTATGTGGGCTAATTCTGTCTCGCTATCAATCCGATAATTTGTTTTATAATTTAAAGATACACCAAAAAAAACAATAAAGCAATTATACACATTTGAATAAGACACCGAATCCTAGTTTGCACAACTGAATTAATGAATGATTCATCATTAGGACAATCAGATAGATAATGATTCATTATTTACCTATGATAATATTTTTATTGCGGTAGTATAATCAAGACGATATAAGATTAATAACGGGGTAAATAAATAATTAATCGACGCTCACATTTTAATTATTTCTAATGAACGTATTGCTAAAATCTTAAATGTTTCTAAAGGTATCCCTACGGATGTAAGTTATTTAAATTTTAGATTAATAAAAAATGGACCTTAGCATTAAAGTATTTTATATAAAACGGTTTGAGCATTTTACAAAACGTTTTTCAACTATAAAACTAGCGGTAATTGCCAGATTATATTTTTCTAGACGATGAATAAGTATGATCCCTGTACGAATATCTGAAATTTTAGTAATACGCTCATCAGAAATAATTAAAATAAATCCCAAGTAAAGATCGATTTTATAGGCCTGATAGGGCAAAGTTGACCGTAGGTACGTCCATTACCCCGGGCCGCGCGCTGAATATTGTTTTTACACGACTTTATCACTTACGTCGTTAATATTCCCACTTTAATTGAGAGATTTGATAGAGCAAATTCAACCTAAGGTCTATCCAATACGAAGATTCTCGCTTTATTTTAGTATTGCCTTGTCTTAATGCTCTGCACGGAGACCGAATGTTTATATACATTTTCCGGTTCCTGGTATGATTCACGGAATAGGTTCGCTGGAGCGCATCATGTCTTTTCGAAATGTTCCCGACTTCCCCTTCATCCCGCTTCCTAATTTTATATGTTACACATCATTGAAACGATGAGTCTTACGAGGATAATATTTATATATTTTTTTTAATATTTTTATTTCTAACAAAACACATTTGGTACAATACATATATTTAGACAATAGATAGGTAGTCCCGCGAAGCTGTCACATGGCTGCTTGTCTGCAGGTTCTACCTCAATAAAAATCCATTTATTTATTTATTTATTAACGCCTATTAATTCTTTTACATACATATATAAAAATGTTTAAGAAATTATACTCATAAATAGTGCAGGAAATGACTGTTTAAAACACACATACAAAAAAAAATATTGTTGAATTTGATCCACACAGTATGTAGGTACAAAATATAAATATAAAAAATCCAAAATATTTTTTTTCTTTCAGCCGACAAAATACTGTTAACGTGCAAAATACTGTACTACTGTCAATTTAAATAGCTATCAAAATATTTCCCTACTTGATGCAAAAAAACTTCAATAAAGTATGCTTATATAATGAAATTGATGTACTAAATATATCAACAACATCGGAGTATTTGTTTCCTAGCTGTTGAATCCGTCGCATAGGAGTGTGATATTGGGACGTTGATGTAGAATTGTTACAATAATATGGTAGGTACTGTCTTGTAACCGACTTGGAGTATGAAAAGAGATTACATATAATAAATCAGGGGTATTTTTATTTATATTTATATATATATATATATATATATATATATATATATATATATATGTGGGAAGCATAGAATGAGGACAGTTTTTCGAGCGCGCCCATACTTCGGGGACATTTGTATAGTTTGGGGACAGGCCCAAAGTATCTGTCCCCAAACTAACACTTTGCATTATATACGCAACGCATAGATTGAAGCCAATTTTAAAATTATGCAGAAGGCATGCTTTGAGCCATACATTACTAAAATATCCATAGATGCCACTATCGTATCGTTCTCAGATTTTTGAAATTTTCTATTGTGAATTTTCGAATTAGCAAAGGCTCGGTACCTATTTACCTAATTTATGTTTGTATTCTTTTTCGCTTGCTTTTGTCAGAGAATGTCGTATTTTTAAACCCGGTGTCCGCAAATATTTTTTTTATTTAATTGTTAGTATTATTTTTTCTCATTAGATAGTAATAAAATTAACATGCTTATAATATATGCTCGTACATAATATGATGGTGAATTAAAAACTGATTTTAAAATAATCTAATAAAATAATTACACATATAACTTTTGTGTAAACATACACAAAAAATACTTTCATAATTTTTAATCCTATTACAGATACATGTATTTTCAAAATAAATTTATTTTCATACTTTGACAATGTGGGCTTCACTACCCATACTGAGTTTTATACTTTTTATTTTTATGTTTTTTTTTCTTGTTACCTATTCAAAAGTATAAATGTATGTAAAATAATAATGAGAAGTACATACTTCCTACTTTCATGTAACGTGAATAATGCAATAATAATATAACTATAAAAAAAGAATTCAGAAATCGCGGGTTCAAATTACGGCGTGCAATTTGCATAATTTCACAATATTTATTTGTTTAAATAATACGTTAGTGCCTATATGGTATATTTGCGGCAAGTTCAAGAATGGTAGATAGGTACTTTCAGTATCGCCATGTTACGTGAATAATGCAATATTTTAAATAACTACAAAATAGTTGTTCATTGTTTCGCCGTTGAGATTGAGATTACGATCCTTGGCTACGAATTCGGAGGTCGCGGGTTCAAATTAGGGCGTGCGCAAGAAAATTTTATTTGATAAATTTCTATAATTTCACAATATTTATTAGTTTTAAATAATTCGTTAGTACCTATATGGTATATTTGCGGCAAGTTCAAGAATGGTAGATAGGTACTTTCAGTATCGCCATGTTACATGAATAATGCAATATTTTAAATAACTACAAAATAGTTGTTAATTTTTTCGCCGTTGAGATTGAGATTACGATCCTTGACTACGAATTAGGAGTTCGCGGGTTCAAATAAGGGCGTGCGCAAGTAAATTTTATTTGATAAATTTCTATAATTTCACAATATTTATTAGTTTTAAATAATTTGTTAGCACCTACCTATATGGTATATTTGCGGCAAGTTCAAGAATGGTAGATAGGTACTTTCAGTATCGCCACGTTACGTGAAAAATGCAATATTTTAAATAATTTTTTCGCCGCTGAGATTGAGATTACGATCCTTGACTACGAATCAGGAGGTCGCGGGTTCAAATTAGGGCGTGCGCAAGTAAATTTTATTTGATAAATTTCTATAATTACACAATATTTATTAGTTTTAAATAATTCGTTAGTACCTACCTATATGGTATATTTGCGGCAAGTTCAAGAATGGTAGATAGGTACTTTCAGTATCGCCATGTTACGTGAATAATGCAATATTTTAAATAACTTTTTTCGCCGCTGAGATTGAGATTACGATCCTGGACTACGAATTAGGAGGTCGCGGGTTCAAATTAGGGCGTGCGCAAGTAAATTTGATTTGATAAATTTCTATAATCTCACAATATTTATTAGTTTTAAATAATTCGTTAGTACCTATATGGTATATTTGCGGCAAGTTCAAGAATGGTAGATAGGTAGTTTCAGTATCGCCATGTTACGTGAATAATGCAATATTTTAAATAACTACGAAATAGTTGTTCATTGTTTCGCCGTTGAGATTGAGATACGATCCAAATTAGGGCGTGCGCAAGTAAATTTTATTTGATAAATTTCTATAATTTCACAATATTTATTAGTTTTAAATAATTCGTTAGCACCTACCTATATGGTATATTTGCGGCAAGTTCAAGAATGGTAGATAGGTACTTTCAGTATCGCCATGTTACATGAATAATGCAATATTTTAAATAACTACAAAATAGTTGTTAATTTTTTCGCCGTTGAGATTGAGATTACGATCCTTGACTACGAATTAGGAGGTCGCGGGTTCAAATTAGGGCGTGCGCAAGTAAATTTTATTTGATAAATTTCTATAATTTCACAATATTTATTAGTTTTAAATAATTCGTTAGTACCTACCTATATGGTATATTTGCGGCAAGTTCAAGAATGGTAGATAGGTACTTTCAGTATCGCCATGTTACGTGAATAATGCAATATTTTAAAAAACTACAAAATAATTGTTCATTGTTTCGCCGTTGAGATTGAGATTACGATCCTTAACTACGAATTCGGAGGTCGCGGGTTCAAATTACGGCGTGCGCAAGAAAAAATATTTGGTAAATAGGTGTAATTAACAGTTTATTAAGTTGACTTAATACGTTGGTACATATACTATAGTATATTTCCGGCACTTTCACTTTGCACAGGCACTTTCGGAACATTTGTAAATGTGTACTTTCAGTGTCGCCAGGAGGTTAGGAGCAGACTCTTGAGTGATTTTTTTGAATACCGCTTATCTTTCACAAAAACAGCGCAATATAAATAAAATGATCCATATTTTATTACTATGATGCGCTCCGCTCAGACTTGTTTTTAACATTAATATCACATAGGAGGCCCCGAGGAAAATATTTTCTCTCATGGTATATGACATCTTTGGGGATACTGTATGAAGGGTCTTTTGGATGAGAGGAAGGATTGAACAAGGCACTGGAAGAGACCCATGTTGTAGGAGGGAGGAAACACAGAGGCCGGCAAATCGTCCCACAGCCGAGCTGTTGAACTCAAGAACCAGTCGTAGGTACCGAAGAGATCAATGATGCTGGTTCTTCAATAAGAGCACACATACTTCACGGCTGTTCTCTAAAGATAGTTTTCTGCACAGGGAAAAAGGTCTTTTCAATTATTTTAAGGCTCTTGGCTATTTGGCTAGCGATTTGTACAACAGTGGGGCCCACGTAATATTTTTTTAAACAGAGACAAACATACCCAGGTGACCAATAACCTGACAATCTTTAAATATATCCCACTACTATCACAGTAAGCGGAAAATGTTGCTTGTGTCATGATGGAGGACTTAGCCAGCCGAGGAATTGAATTCACTAAGCCTGGGTGGGACCCAGACCTAAAGGGTAATTATTACATATATAGATAGATCTATTTTAATAAGAAACAGATACCTACTTTGTGTTTTGACATTATAATTAAAAATATAATAGTGCTAGATCTGAATAGTCAGGTACTTCTTTACCTTCCTCTTTCTCATCTCCTTCCCCTCCCCGTACCAGGTACTAGTAAACGTTCGTAACATAACTACATTCCTACAAATTGTCGTAAAATATATAATCTAAATCATGAAACAATCGGACCATGAGATATGCACCTATCAATAGGTACCTACTTATGGTAATATAATATTATCATTTCTATAATTTGGTAAAAATGTCCGTTCCCGAATTTGTTTAGCATGATCTTGTAACTACATGTCCCAACCAAATATGTAGGTACATGTAGATAGGTACTTACAGCCAGCCGTAGCGATCACGCGTCGAAGACGTGTTATAGGATGGTTCACATATAAACCTAGCTCACAAATAATAAAAATGTATGCATTTATTTTGTGAACCCAACATGTAGGAGTAGGTACCTACAACAATCATACTACGAGCTGATTTCTTTTGGGAAATTTCAAACATACTTTCAAAAATTCTAATTTTAGCCACATAAAGATCGCGAGGGAATTGAACCCTTTTAATTTCAGGACTTACATTAAAATAAATTTAAAATTTTATCTTTTTTCCTTTCTCACATAACTTGAATGCCATGGTGAAGTTTCGATAAATAAAAAAAAGATCACTATTTCACCAACAATTATTTCTGGATATATTAAACTTTATTGATATGAAACATCATCTGATTCTATTAAAGTATTTAAAAATAATTCATTGCTTCTTATATCCTATCTACTAACTTTACTTCACCTCCCCGCAGTGTTAGAGCGAGGGTTAAGTATTTTTTGCATTCAGATACGATATAGATTGTGTATTTGTTTGTACGTTTTTAAATACTAATTAAATAATTAATTTTAATATTAAAATAAATACAGAAAAAATCTAATAAAATTACATATTGAAGATCTCTTTGTATGTTTGGAAACACCCAGTGCAACAGTGCCGATGTAGAGAGGATTGCAAACAAATCCTGGGTTGCAAACTCTTGGGTTTCTCAACTCAACTCAAGTTTTTTTCTGAATTGGTTATTTTGCGGGAAGAACTTATATTCTGTGTATAGAATGCGGCGGTCTAGACATTTCTCGATTATCCAACAACATTAAAAATAATATTTACAATAATTGTGAGAATGTACTATAATTTGGTTTTCTTTAGCAGTAAATATTCAACGAAATTTCTACTTTTAAAGCCTGAACGAAAGAAAAAAGCCGAAAATGACTAGATAGTAAAAAAAAAATTAATTTTGTTTAATTTTGTTTGTAAAATTATTTTATTTAAACATTTGAACTAATATTGTGGGTTTTTAATGCATTTGCATCGGCAACCCTGCACAAAGTATTATGTGCTATTATGCCAACATGGCCTTTTTAGGTTCATGTTGTGCGTGCACAAAGGTCATTGCCCATAAAACCGGCCCTATAGAAATTTTCCAAATATTATTATTAACTTCTTCAAATTTTGCAAATAAAAATAATAATTAATATTTTTCATTATTATTATTAAAATTACATACCAAATGTAACCCGCGCAGTATGCATATGGTATACGCTCGTCGACGGTCGGCACGCTTCCATGCCATACCTCCATTGCTTCTATTGCATAAATACCTATAAAACAGCTAAATTACACATAAATGGAAACAAGAAAGATAGGCCATGAACCGTTGAAAAGTCGATGAATAGTTTGTGGGTCGTGTCTAGTACTGGGCGTTGACGATAATTCCATCCAACGCCAACTTCGTTATCGTTGACGATTTTCAACTGTTGAAAATAACGCCGACGTTAACGCAACTATAATTGATTATTTCTAATGATTTATTAGCTTAGGTCTGTTTTCAGTGCTTAATTCTCCATACTCGATGAAACCTCATTCATCACATATGTTATTATATTTTTTTAGATAATTTAGTAATTACGGTTTTTAAATTATTTTAATTTAGAAACGGTTCCGTGTTGACCACATTCGCTGGATATATGAGCTCCAAGCAAAGAAAATTCAATCGGGTGCTTGTGCTTTAAATGGCATTTTAGATTGGGAATTGTTGATTTGTGTGAGAGTGCACGTTTACAAACATTACATTTTGCAGTTTTTTCTTTTCATCAGATTATAAATACTTCCACAAATCACTCTGATTATTGTTCGCCATTGATATTTGATATCTATTTAGGAAAGCACTTTGACTGTTTAATATTTATTATCAGTTCAAAGTTCAATCACACTACGACACTAGTTTATTATTTATTGTTTATTGTGGTATTTTAAGTAGGTACCTAGTTATCTTTGTCCTAATACAATCCTTATATACATATACATATAATTATAGTAACACATTTAACATGAATTACATATTTTCTTAATTTAATTTTAAATGTTTTTAAGTTTTCTTCTGATTTTATTTCTTCTGGTAGCTCTCCAAATATCTTCAACGCTCTGTACATCAATGACTTTTGACTCTGTGTTTTTTTCCTGAAGGGGAGTCTCAATTCATTTCTTTTCCTCGTCTCATGTGTGTGTTTGTTCTGTAGTTTATCAATTTTTCTTAGGAATTCACTAGACGTATGGCCATTGATTATCTTGTAGATTAAAAATATGGTATTAAAGTAAATAATTTGTTTAAATGACAAGATATTTAACTCCTTCAACATGTTCTTAATTTTTGTGTATCTATTTTTCTTCAATATGGTTCTCATTGCTCTATTTTGTAGAATTGTCATTTGTTTCATTAAACCGTCGTTGGATAAGAATAGGATGCTACTAAAGTAATTTATGTGTGGTACAATAATTGCGTTGAACACATTTTTACTGGAAACTGTGTTAAGGAATCTTCTTATTCTTCCCAACAGTGAGATTTTTTAGTTTAGTCATAAAATTTATATCAAACACTTGTATTTTTACTTCCTGAGTAAAACAATTAACAAAAAAAGATTGAATAGACGCGCGACAAGCCAGTACAATCAAACTAAACGTATAAGAGATCGAAACGATACTAACAAAAAAACAAACAAAAAATAGATCAAAATCGTATTAGAATCCCTATTAACAGGTTGTTCCCCAGATAATTGATGCATTATGATTATCTCTATGCCTCACACAAGTAATAATAATCCTATAATAAAGTTGAAAGTTGAAACTGTTGGAAGACATTCATTTCGGTGTTGAAAACATTACCCTGTTGAAATATTAAAGACATAGAAGATATATTTTGCTTGTCGTTGATAAATTTGATTGTCCCTTGGCGCTGCGTATCGGCCGTATTGGATGGGAAAATAAAAAAAAAAAGTGCATTAGGTACGTACATTACCAAAATACCATTTCAAATTACGCATATTATCGTTCACGAAGTGTAATCTCTTGACCCTTTTGATTTAACAAGTCAACACTGTTGAAAACAATAGGTACAAAACGTATATTAATATTTACGATAATTATCAATAGGTTATTTTTTTGCTTGTCGTTGATAAATTTGATTGTCCCTTGGCGATGCGTATCGGCCATATTGGATGGAAAAATAAAAGTAAAACGTCTAGCAGGAGTTACGTAACCAAAAGACCATTTGAAATATCGAGTAATGTTGTTCACGAAGTGCAAACTCTAAATCTTTTTATTTATTAGGCAGTTGAATCGTTGACTGTGTTAAGTAATATTCGCAAGTAGGTATTATATTTCAACTATTGGCGCTAATTATTATCAACAGAGTTGGATGTTGAAACAATAAAACTATTGTTTCCAACGGCTAGTTATATTTTGATACAGTACTAGTCGTGTCGCCAACACAGTTCACCTATACATTTATTTGATGCCAATTGTATCTACGCCCATACATGCCAAACTTAATAACCTGTGCAGTAAGGACCAAGCTCGACTACGGTCGAAACACTTCCACGCCATATCTCCATTGCTTCTATGATTAAACCATAAAGGTACATAAAAATATATATTTATATATATGTGTGTATATATATGAACGTAAACAAGGAAGATACATGTCATGACCCGTTTTTAGTATGTATGTAGTGACGCCAACATAGTTCACTTATATATTAATTCTATGCAAATCGCATCTTCGCCCCTATATACCAAACTTATAACCTGTGCAGTATAGCCCATACTCGATGACAGTTATTCTAATGTTTCTAATATATATGAATAAAACCATGTAGGTACATATAATAAAGCTAAATTAAACATGGACGGAAATAATGAAGATAGGCCACAAACTGTTTTTTTGTTTGTGTGTAGTGTCGCCAAAATCTAATATGCATTTATAAAAATATTATGTTTATGTTATATTTCTCAGTCAGATATAAAGCATCCTTAGAGTGGTATACGCAAAATCGGCGCTATAAAAATACTGTTCACAAGAAATGACACAGTAAGTTTTCGAAGCGAAATTACAAACGCTATTAGATACTTTCTAATTCAGCCATCGGAAATATGAGAACGTAAAAGATGTTCCAAGCTCATCTATGATAATTTTTTTGTGAAACCAACTGACACGCAAAATACGCGTGATTATTTTTCGCTACAGAATGCGCTCACGGGCGCACAGTGATTTTATTTTGAAAATTACTGGCCTATACTTTCATGTCTTCATTTTTATGGTTAGTATTATTATTGTTTACAACGCAAATAAAATAAAATAAAAATGATTTGACAGACAAGAAAATAATTTTTATCGCATTTTAAATAAATAAAAAATATCAAATTTTGTATAAGTAGGTTTACAAAGAGTAATTAATGAAAATATTTGAATAGGAAGCAGATACTTTGTGATGTGACATCATAATTCAAAATATAACACTACAAACTCATTATTTAGTGGTAATTATTACAATTCGCCAGTAAATACAGAGCCGCTCTGTGATTCAATCACCTCAATGGCACTTACAGTATTATTTATTGGTAGCCTCTTCTAGTACTTTTATTATCTTTTTCAAACCAGATGGCTTCTGAACTTTCCAGAGTGGAAAATACTCTCAGTATCACCCTTGTGTAAGACCACCAGTCTTGAAATGTGGCTTGAAATGGCTTTAACTGTGTTTGGTTACCCTCCCCACTATTATCAGCTTCGCAACATACCCCAATTGGGGATTTCATAGTCTCACTGGCTACAGATAGTTTGTCACCAGTTGGGGCTCTTATGCGGGTTAATATTAACATAAATAAAAAATAGATTAAATGGCAGGTCATTTCAAGAATTTGAAAAATGTTAAAAATTAATGAAAAATTATTTAAATTACACCATGAAAAAATGTTTCGATCTGCAGTTTACAGAAGTAAGTGGTAATTACTGCAAAAGATAAATTTAAAAAAATGATTGGAAGCTAATGCTGCTGCAACAGAAATCAGTTTGTGTGGTAAAACCATGAATGCTCGTGTGAGAAATGTGGAGATCCGCAAATAGTGCAAAGCTGATGTAAGTGTAATGAGTAAAATCAAGAAATGGACGCTTAGATGGTTTGGGCATTAGAGCGAATGAGCGAAGATAGGAGTGTAAGGAGAATATATGATACAAATGTGAATGGTAGCAGAAGTCGGGGACGCCCGAGGAAGATGTGGCACGATCGAGTGAATCAGATACTAGAGTCGGGCCATGTAAAGATTCAGAATAATAGAAGAGTATGTATGAATGTGGATGAGGCAAGAAGTGTGTGCCAAGACCGAGTTGTTTTGCGGTCCGTCCTCTCTGCCTACCCCTGCGGTGAAACGGCGAGATGGTTGGTAAGTTAGTTTAGCAATAGAAAAGCAAAACATCAAAATATAAATACTAAACATTTTATACATTGCTTATATGTTTCCAAGCAAGGTGCTTTTCGGTTCTGGAAAGTATAGTTGATTCTTCAAAAAATTGCCTGGAATGGACGCTAAAAATATTTTCGTTCTTACCTCTTCCGTATTTTTTTGATATAGTGACATACGAGCTTCTGTTTCCGTGCGTATGGTTTGTCTAGTCTGCGCGGGGCAAGTCATTTTAAAATAATGGAGTACTCATCTGCAATAAGTAAAAAGCGCCAGGCGGGATCTCCCGTCGAACACTAACTGAAACTAACTCTTTTTAACAGGTGGACTTTTTAACTACCGGTGGTTTTTGACAACTCGCGGTCGAGAACGCGTCTACTTTTAACTGCCGATAATTCTCCAACTTTAAGGATTACTGATTAATATTTTTTTTTTAATAAAATTAAATTTTTGTAATTTATTTTAATACGGAAAACCAACATTTATTATATTTTACAATGTATAGTAAAAGGGTGCGTATAAACAGGCAAAGTTTTATCGAGTCGAACCACGAATTAGGGAAAGGAACGAAAATACCGCAATTGGCATCAATCTTATAATAGCTTTTTTTTATCTTATCTTCGGATATATATTATGTTTTCTAAATTTTTGAAATAATCTCTTATCTTTTTGAACTATACAACGGTTACAATTTTATTTATTTATGTTTAATTTAAAAGAAAGACGAACACCAAATACGAATAACCTGACAATGTTTTATATTCTCCCACTACCCCCGTAGTAAGCAACAATAATTCAAAATCAACCCGTAAAAAGTTCGTCTACTAAATATATGAAACATCTGTATTTATCAAAAGATGTATTTGAAAATATATTTTTTGGTTTGATTAAGGATTGAATCTTCCTCTACAAGGACTGGAATCAACCGCGCCAACTAAATGAACTAAATCCCGATTTGGTATGACCGGCATTTATTTTTTATATTAACTGCTGTAATGTCATTCAATTTCAGAGAAATGCAAATATGTCCGCGTGTATTCACGTGATTGCCGCCAGTTCATTGTAATCAACAACGAGTCTATCTGCCGAATTTCAGCTTTATTGGATGTTGGAAAATGGGTGAATTTCCACTTCATTCATACATTCATTTAAGAAAACGCATGTGAAATTCAAGAAGGTGTATTTAAAAGTATAAAAAAATAATATTTAAAAAAAACACACGAACATATCTTCACAGTTTGAGAACTAATAATAATTGTATACAAAAAATGTCAACAACGAAAAAAACATCTGCACATCCGGTCGTCGCGCATCGGCATTGTAGTGCCCAGCCAGCCTCATATACCTACTATCATATTATTATTCAAAAAGTAATATTTACAATAATTATCTAATTTGGGTTTCTTTTGCGGCAATTTTTTGAAACAAATGTCTATTATAGCCCGAACGAAACAGAAAATACAAAAATGACTGTTACCAGTTTCTACTTTGAGATTGAGATAACAATCCTTGGCTATGAATTCGGAGGTCGCGGGTTCAAATTACGGCGTGCGAATGTGAATTTTAATTGATAAATTTGTATAATTTCACAATATTTATTAGTTTAAAATAATACGTTAATAACTATATCGTATATTTGCGGCATGTTGAAGAATGAAAATAGGTACTTTCAGTATCGACATGTTAAATTAATAATGCAATATTTTAAAAACTACAAAATAGTTGTTAATAGTATGAGGTTGAGATTACGATCCTTGGCTACGCATTTTGAGGTCGCGGATTCGAATTCCGGCGTGCGCAAGTAAATTTGATTTGATAAAATCGTTCCACAGCCGAGCTATTGAACTCAAGAACCAGTGTTAAAAACGAAACGACAAGGTGCCGAAGGGATCAATGATGCTGGTTCCTCAGCGCATCTTTATAAGAAAGACAAAAAGTTAATTTTTGTCACAGATAATCTTAGCCATAATTCTGTGTGTTTTTAAGTACCTAGTTACTCATGTGCGTTCTTATGATAAAATACAGTTTTTAGTATTTTACAATTATATTTTAAAATTATACAATGATACAAAGTAATTGAACAAATATATGTTAATTCCACTCAAGCAAAAGGATGGGAAAAACTTTATCAAAAGCATATTTATTGGTGTTCACCTTGTAAACCGAGTCGAATAATAGAGATACTTACATAAATGATTCGTAGTAAAGATACATTTACAGATGGTCTCTATGGTAGAACGATGGTATAATAGTAATTTATGTGAATACATCCCGAGAGCTCCCAACCGCCTGGAGCCATTGAGATTGCAGTGAGGGCATCCACAATAATTGGGGTATGTTTTTATATACATATATGTAACACCTCACAAGAGCGTCCCTGCCTGTGCAGTGTACAGACAGGGGAACTATGTCACCACCCGGTTGGGCGGCGTTGTGAGGCGGAATAAGGTAGGGGCTGTAGGAAGGGATTTGTTAATGCGGGCCTTGAAGAGGCTCGGATTATAGGATGGAGGAAAAACAGATGCCGGTAGCTCGAAATTGCTTGTTGATAAGCTAAAAGTATTGGAGAGAGGAAGGAGATGTGGAAGAGAAAGGTGGGGAAGTACCTGGTCACCAAACACGGCTAAAGCCATTTCAATCAAATTTTCAATTCTGAATGATGGTATTACACCAGGGCAATACTGAGAGTACCCTCCAATCCCGAACGTATCGCAAATATACCTTATATTATTTTTAAAGATAAATTGTGAAAAAATACAATGCCATATATGCTTTGTTACTTTTATCTATGGGTAAAACCATCTAGGTGCCTACCCAACACAAAAGTTAAAATGTGTAACGGAACAAGGAAGATAGGCCATTAATCGTTGTTAGTTTGTGTGTAGTGTCGCCAACATCATATAACTTAACAATTCCCTGCATCTACACTCCTACATAGTCACCAAACGTACAACCCGTGCAGTATGGTCTAAGCTCGATGACAGTTGGCACGCTTCCATGCCATATCCGCTTTGTTTCTATTATCTATGGGTAAAAGTTTGTTGGTACCCATAAAAAAGCTAAAATTAACAATAAGTATTGAAAATTATTTTTTTCGAGATGGATGAAATTTTTCACTCTTTTATCTTTCGAAAAACTCAGCGAATAAGTTTCATATAGGATTTGACTTGAAGACGAAACATTACTTTATCATAATGTACCAAATTCACAGCGCGTAAATATCTACATATTTGATATTATTATTTGTGCCATCTGGCGTCAAGAATATTAATAATTACACATTATTCCAATGGAAGTTTCCTACTTACCATAGGTCGAAAGTATGCTATATGTACACGAAACACCTCTCTGTGAAAAGCATTATTTGAGACCACGACGGGAAATTATATATAACGCATACATTGAGGACTGTCTTCAAACTATCGTCTGTACAGAATAAAAATATGTCTTCAAAGTATGCTCTAGATGTATGTATCGATATATATATTAAACGGTACATCATAGACGTATATAGCTGTGAGGGGGTAGTTTTAAAGGGTTGATTAAACAAAATGGCATTAAAAAAAAAGTGTATATAATGTGGCTCAAAGTATGCTTTATACAAATATATATATATATATAAAGATATACATACTTTCAAAGGTACAGAAATATTTTCATAGCCTTCCAGAAGAATAAAATAAAAAATAAAAACATATTTGGTATCATTCACGAAAAAGGTAAAATTATTCTCAAAGTTAACAAAAAACATAAATATTTTTATTTATTTTTGAGTCAACGATGTTCATCATAGGATATTTTCTAGTTCATAGTAGATACTAGATGTACTAAATTCGGAATTCCGATTTGTTTCAATAACTACATAAATGTAGAATCCGTGGCCAGGTGCTTAAGATCCTCGACTACGAATCCGGAAGTATATAATAGATACACCAGCGGAATTTTTTAGAGTGGTTACTTATTAGTTTTTAGCAAAGATATTAGAAGAACGTTTTTAGCTTGGCTACCAATCTGGAGATCGCGGTTTCAAATCGCGGCATGCGCAAGTAAATAACATTTGATTAATTTGTCTAATTTCACAGTTTATTTGCGTTACGTTGCTGAGTTTTAAATGCTTAAAGTATCGCCAGTTAAAGACCATCATTCAGAATCTAAACATCCCTTGAAATGTATTTAGTGGTGTTTTTTTGTGATCCGCACAAGAGTACCAATTGCTCCCAACCGTCTGGAGACAGTGAGACTCGGCATCTCCAATTGGGGTATATTCAGATCTGGTCACCAAACACGGCCAAAGCCATTTCAAGCAATTATATTGACAATATGATCCTATCGTGGCAGATGTACCGGATTTTTGTTTTTATAACATTTCATTGCTTGTTTCAGGTATATTCGCGTTTGTTAATAGACCACCTATACGTAATATTCCATTGCGATCTAGGAACGGGTTTGATTTATGAATCGAAGGTGAGGATAATTTATTCCTCCGTATTAATCATACATTGGCACAAACATACATTTTAATAATATAATATAATTTAATTTCGGCAATATTTAATTCCCTGGAATTTATAATTCTTGAACCCGGTAACTTTCGCATAAATCGTAAAATGTATACAACAATTCTCAACAGTTTTTGCCACGAGGAAATTTTTAAAGCGAGAATATATTTATATCAGATAAATTTCCTCTATCGACGATATCGTGAATGTATCAGATTTTTTCAATTCCATAGTATTCTTTTCCTTCCCGGAGGGAGTAAACCTTGCGACAAGCCACTGGGACACTAAGTTCGTAGCCCAGGGCGGACCGTGCCACCAAAGAGAATGATCGACAATCTGGGAGGGCAGCAGACCTCGTGATAAACAATCACCAGGATTGGTAACTCACTAATATAAATATAAAAATTAAAAAAGTAAATTTTCCCGAATTTAACTAACTCGATTAGCTACAAAAGTTTCACATCTATAGGGGGATGAGTGAATTCAAGAAGGTGCTATTTTCGAATCAGAAAAAGCAAATATATCGTTTATCGTAAAGCGATTCCTATAAATATCTACAGTAAATCTAATGAGTCTATCATTTATAATTCCAATCGAGCGAGCGACACTGTTTTCAGAGGGGTTACCATGGACTTGGAACATATCAAACTCATCGTAGCGTTGCCACTCTTATCTGTGACATGAAGATATACTGAACACCCGTAGGCTTTCATACTAGCTTCTGCAAAAGCGATAATATTTATGGTGCAGACCATCCTTTACTTGGAAATATCAAGGTAAATTTAAATTAGAATTCATCGTAATTCTTTTTCGAATTTGGCATATTGATTAACAATTCTTTGGGGTATTTCCTCATCCAATATCTGACTTTCCCTAACCACGGCTGTTGTAAGAGTAATTTGGCATATAAAATTACCAGAACAACCAAACATCATCACCATCACCATCAGTAAGAAGTGTGTGCTAATACCTACAGACTGCAGAGTAATATCCATCCCAGTTATGGAATGCCCAAAAAAATGTATTTCCCTTAATCTCCCTAGATTTTCCTAAATTTCTGGGATTCCAGCGATTTTTATTAACTTAGCTAGTATTTGTATTCTGAGGTAACATGTTTCTTTGGTCGAATTTTTTTACAGCCACCCCTCCAAATGAGAAGTGCATTTACCATCCTGATTTTTATGAACACGTGTTTATATCGTGATAATGTTCATTTATTCGTTAAGGTCAGCAAACCCATTTTAACCGGATTACCGAAAATTTGAAGAGATTCTCAATAAATTAGTTATACTCATTTTCCTTTGTATAGTATCTCTGGTAGAAAATATCGTTAGAATGAAATGAAATAAATTTAAATTATATATTTTTAAAAGTTTTTGGATTATCGTAATAATATTATAACCTACAGGTAGGTTTATTATAATGCGTAGATATCAACTTATTAAGGAGCACGCGACAAAATGTCAGACATTTATTACTGGATTTGAAAGTTTATCCCTTCAAGTCGTTATGCAAAGCACTAAGTGAGACTTAATGTGAAACTCTCGACATTAGTGTCATCGGCGACACTTAATTTTAATTTTAAATTTCTTCCACCAACAAGGGTTGTTTATAATTTCTAACAAAATAGTCTTTATTTTGAGTCAGTAGGCTCCTCTAGTAAAAACAAGACTTCATTATGCTGTCACAAATAATAAGTAAAAATGAAATATAATAATGATTATAACATCTTCCAGTTATGAACTATCAAAAAACTACAGGAAAATCTAAATGTATTAAGAGATGTCTTTAGCAAAAATACGACCTTGAAACATTATTCTGTTACTAGGTATGTACATACAATTTCAATTGTACAAATAATATAATCTCCCTAATAATAAATGGTATAATGTCGATCCAAATGCATTTGAAAACTCTATGGATTTGTTTAAATACACATAATTTCAACATTGTTACTAAATATTGTTTCGCTACTTTCATAGTACCTTAAGTACCTATCTTGTACTCTTATTATTATTTATTGAAAAACTATTACTTGAATGTACAACATCTCTCAACGACAACTAGTATTATACCTGCTAATATTGTCTGTACTCGGCCTATTATGCTGTGTAATATACATTCATTATTGTACTCCTGATCAGCTTACCTTCAACATTGTTTACATGTAAAAGCCTTAATAGCATGAATAAATAAATAAAGATGACGAAATCTTTAAAATTATGGTTATCATTGACCAACACAACCCGCGGTTAACAACTTTACTGTCAGGCAGTTGACAATCTGCATACAAAGATGTGGAAATCAAAGAACAAACATGAAGATGGGAAAATCATGTTGTAACCAACACACTTCCCACAGTCCGCCTCAGAACAGGATTCCCTAGTTAGGAGAACTAAGAATAAACTACTATACTTTTTGTTTAATTAGCCATTAATCGTGCAGATAATATGGTTCCTCCAGCACCGTCTAAAGAAATTACGCAGAATATGTTGAGATTTGCAAAAAAATCATTACCTATCAATCCAAATCAACCGTATACGGGCATGTGCCTAGTATGCTGGCTGTAAAAACTGTTATGGTATTTAAATGTTCAAACGAACTCATGCAAACACCCTCAGTATGGCTAGACGGAAGGAAAATGGATATTAGTCGTAGTGTAAAATACATGGGACATATTATCACAGACGACCTGAAAGACATCATGGACGAAAAGACAAAGAAGAGCGATATATGTCAGTGTAGGATGCACACAAGGCGTTCTCATTTTTGAAATAAATGCAGCCAACGTCAAAAGAATACTATTCAACGCATTCTGAATATCGCTGTGTGTGTGAAAATTATAGGTAGATTGCACTGCATCCCAATGGCATAAGCTAAAAATTGCTTACAATAATGCTTATCGCCAACTATTCCGCCTACCGAGATATTGCAGAGTCACGGAAATGATCCTCTTGTCCGAGTCCAATCTTTCAGAAGACTTCTCCGCCACCGCATGGGAAGCTTTTGGCGTAGATTACGCCAATCGAAGAATATCATCATCACTACCATGGCTGCTCGGATGGAGTGCCCCCGATGGTCCGACAGGAGACGGTTGAGATCGTTAACTTTTCTTCATCTTTTTTCTTATTGCAATTATCTTTCGTCTATTTCTGTTGATAGATCTGTATAAATAAATCAATGGGAGAGTGTACCTATCTACCGCTTTTGCGCACAGGGACATTATGTAATTGAATACAGACTCAAAGTTTTGGCCTGTACCACAGCTGTCCTTTTAATATTATAATTTAATATTGTAATCTTTATCTCGTCTTCGTTATACTGTAGAGCAGAAGTTTTTGGCCAAAGGTCACATTTTCTATTCTCCAAAGGTCTTAGTGCCAGATAAGTACACAGTATTGTATGCTCTTTAACAGAATACTCATTGGGTATTTATTTTTGGATAGGTTTTTTTATCGCACAAATTATTAGGAACAAATATTTCCGGTTGACTTGGTGATACGAGTGATAGGTTAGAATAAAAATACAAAAATCATTTTTGAACATATTTTGCATAAAGTGAAATGATGATAACGGATATCGCTTCATACCAAACTATTTGCGTTATCCATTTAAAGTTAATTAATTCGGATGGGATTGTTTATAACTTTACAAATCCATTGAAATGATCGGTACAATCTTAATTCACCAGCTCAGGCACGGTGGCCTCATCGAAGTCAGAATTAAGTTCTCTTTAAAGGGAGAATTACAGAACATTACAGATGCAATTTTGAAAAGTAAATAAAAAGACATGAAAAGTGATGAAAAAAAAGTTAAATGGGTTACGTTAGGTTAGGTTTAGATGCTACGTTTTTTCATCACTTTTAATGACTTTGTAACACTTTTCAAAAGTAGAGTTAAATAAATTAAAGTTAAAAATAATTGTTGTCATGGAGCACGTTCAACATTCCTTAGAGCACATGCGTCAAGTAGGTATGCTGTCCTTGTTCAACCATCATTCAATGAAAGATGCTCCAAGGAACTAGCGTCATTCATCTCTTCGGTACCAGTGCATAGTCGGGAAACACGACATTTGTCACATGAGAACGGGTCGCTTCCACTTCTCGTTCTTGATTTCAAAAGCTCGGCTGTGGAACGATTTGCTGGTCTCTGTGTTTCCTCTCTTCTACAACATGTATTTTTTCAAGACCTTCCTTCCTCTCCTTAAAAAGACCCTCCACACAGCATCCCCAAAGATGACATTGGCTTTGAGGAAAATTATTTTCCGCAGGGCCGCATGTATAGAGTTAATGTAAAAAAATAAATAGGTACCATAGTAGCACACAGCTTCTGACGCTGTAAAAATTGCATGAACCAGCCGTGTGTGAAGCCCTAAAATACATAAAAACAAACGATTGATAGATTACCACACCTAAACGAAAATTTGCAGGATTGATTATTTCTTCATTTATTTATTTATTCAAACGCCATAAAATGGTTTTTACAATACAGCGATGATAGAATTACAAGCATACAGTGTGGTAAACAGGATAATAATAGCAATAAATTAAAGAACAATGAATGTGTACACAAAAACACTATTGCAAGTAATGCAGTTATTAACATAAGTGCAGTATGACAATGCATAATTCAAAAGAAATATATACCGGTGTAACAAGAGTTACACTAGGTTTGTATAAGACCTGTCATAAGTCGAAGTATGAGGTGTCTATGATAATAGTAAGTGGTGAGTTTATTGTTACCCACAAAATTAATTGTACTTGGAATAGCTGAGTAGGCATCGCGACTTGGCATTAATAATTCAGGTCTGTCAGCGATTATAGACGCCTAGTGATAATCCTGTCCTTATTCCAATAGTATTTCAATGAAAGGTGCTCCGACGGGACACTCGCCAAACTTGACAACTTGAAATATGCGGGCCGCAGGTTGAAGACTTCTGCTGAAGAGGGTGAAGAAACGCCCACCTTCATAGGTAACTTTCCATGGCTCGGATGACTTAGGACCGAAGTTTTATGAATAAATAAGAAAATTCAGAGGAGGAACTTGAACAGTAAGAACTTTTATCTTTTCCCGATGCACAAGTGTGTCTAACGTCCTTTGTTTCGGCCAAATTACTCCTCCAAAGCTTTAGCTGCATTGGTTAAATCATGGCTTTAAATAGGGGATGCTAACTTATTTATATATCGTTTAGCATAGTTAGCTAAATAATACTTTTGCAATATTTTATGCCAATGTAAAAATTAATTGATTAAAAAGATTAAAAGGTCGGGTTGTTTCAACTCTTAATCGTGGTATGACATGATATACACGGTTTCTGGCAACTCGTCGTTAACATCACATTATTGAAGTCAATTTGAAGGTATATTTTTTATTTATTTGAGTTTTCGTTTTTGAGTAAATCGAGAGCGAAGTTTGAATTTTTTTTTATTTTCAAATAGAAAAAAAAATCGGTTACTAGGGTGTTAATATCGGCTGTTTAAAGTTCTTCGAAGTGTAGACTAGGCTCTAACAGATTTTAAACCATTTTTGCATTTCGTCATAATATATTATCAAGGCAAAACGAATGACGAAATGCGAAAATATTTGGATTTTCTTGAACCCATGTTCCGACATCATGATTCCTGCAAACCCGTTCTTAACAGGATTACCAAAAAAGTATAATATTCTTAATAAATTAGCAACGCTCTTTTTTCTCCGTATAGGGTAGACCGAGGCTATTCGGATCAGGTGAGTTATTCGGATCAAGCTAAGCAATATGGATATATCTCGGCTATTGTAATCAAATGACAATGAAAGAATTTAGACATAGCTTCCCCATCTACCGGATGCCATAATAGTAAAATTACCGATATTACAGATTGCGTGGGTTGACTGCTAAAAATCGATATGTGTGAAGATCGTACAAGTTACGTCTCAAATAAATGCCTTATGTAATATTGTTCTCTGCGTTCTTAGTGTTTTTTCTGAAAAGGTAAGCTATTTAGTCATGTTCATATATTATATATTTATCAATCAAATGCACAGTAAACAGAATTAAAGCGCAATAAATTGCATTTTGTATGATTTTGTACTTTACTTTGAGTAAATATCATATTAATAAATGTGAGGTTAAACGGACCAACGGTGGGGGGGCTATTTGGATCGTATTTTAATGCTTTTAAAATTCGATGCGTTAATTGTTTTATATTTTTATTTGAAACAGATGGTGCGCAATTATGTGAAAAAGACAACTAATCAATCATGGTCGAAAATTGCAATGGATGAAGCCGTTAGGAAAGTAAAAACCGTTGAAATGGGATTACGCAGTGCTGCTGTGAGCTACGGAATCCCATACATGACATTACAAAGACATGCGACTTCAATCACCGGGATCATCTCTAATCCAGGAGCAAGACCTGCAATAGATATTGAATCTGAAAAACAGTTTGCGGAAAGGTTGGTTTATTTATCTAAACGTGGATTCGGCATTACTCCAAAAATGGTCAGGAAATACGCTTTTGATTATTGTAATCGTCTTGTTAATCAAGCTCAACGAAGATTTAATTCAGAAGTTGGAATGGCAGGTCAAGATTGGTTTCATCGTTACGCGTCATCCATACCTCTCCATAAGAAAACCAGAAGGACTATCTTGAGCAAAGATTAACGGAATGGATCCAGACTAAATTTCAATTTTTTATGATACACTGGAAAAGGTAATAAGAGACTGTCAATTACAAGGAAGGCCAGAATGCATTTATAATATGGACGAAACCGGCATGCCAAGTGACAATGAGAAGTGTCAAGCGAGGTCAAAATGTAACTGTTTTGGCTTATATGAATGCAGTTGGATCATTCATACCTCCATTTGTCCTGTATAAGGGTAAACGTAAGAAGGATGAATATATTATTGGAATGCCACCAAAAACCGCCCAAAATTACAGTTCAAAGGAAAAGGTACCCCGGGACTTAAAGTTAAAAAATCTTCCATAACAGCTTCTTCATCGGCTTCAAGCAAGTGGTTTTGCATTTATTGCAATGAAGCTTTTGTACATCCTCCAAAGGAAGATTGGATTCAATGTTCTTCTTGCGAAGAATGGTGCCACAAAAAATGTTACGACAAGAAAGTGTTTAATAAAGTTTTTATTTGCGCGGTGTGTAAGCCAATAAGAGTGTAATAAGTGTCATAATACTTTCATATAAGTTATGGGTTCTAAAACCTATTTTTGGTTTTTTTTTTTCATAATTAACTATTTTTTCGGGTTTGATCCGTTTAGCCCCACCACTGATCCGAATCACCACATATATATGGGGTGATTCGGATCGGTGGAGAGGTCTACAGTTATAGTCATATGTTTTTTTAAAGTTACTTTATGTTATGATCATTAAAGTTAAAACATATAAAAATGACAAATGCTTAATATTAAATAAATTTTTTTTTCGAAAATGTATTAGTTTTAATTTTTTTCAAGAAAACATAAAAAATGATCCGAATAGCCTCGGTCTACCCTACTAGTTTTCGGGCACCGTTTATAAACAAACTTTTTTTCAATATAGTGCATTAGTTATGGATTGTAATATGCTGCCCAATAAATCTTGAATTAATGAAGAACTAAGCTATTAATTTCATAATTATTGACAAAATAGTAAAATATTGTAGAATGGCCAATAGAAACGTGACAATCCTGTATAGCTTTAAAATATTTTTTTAAAGATGGGCAGTTTCATAGAATTTGAACAATTCATCAAATTTCAACGTTCATTTTCGGGTTCCGTGAAAGTCCTATTCAAGTTCTGTTATTATATCACAATAGACCAGATACTTGACACAACTGAAATAATAACAAACCTTGAGAAGAACTTTCACAGACCTTGAAAATCAACTTTGAAATTTAAAGAATTATTCAAATTCTCTGAACCAACCCGTCCTTAAAAAAGAGCTGTTGAATTTTGTAGGCTAGTGAAAATTTCAACTAGAAAAAACGTTCTTTCAATTTTGATTGTTGAAATCGGTTAAATACAAATAGATTTACCAATTCCACTCAATTTACCACATTAAATCGATCTTCAAACACTTATCACTAAGCGGTGTTCACACTTTCCAAGTTCGCTATTTTACCCTCTCAGTCCGTGTTAGTTTAAGTGACTAACAAGTTGGCGGTTGTGGTAAAGGGGTTAGTGGTTGATTGGCCCTTCGATTTGTTACCAAGATTGACTGACGACACGGGGATGAAAGGGTATAGGTTCAGAGAGGTTCAATTAATTAAGGCGGATTGAAGTGACGGAGGTCGGAGGTGAATTTGTAATGTTGTATCAGTAAATTGCACGGACCAAATTAAACATTACTAGAATTCGGGAACATTCCGATGAAATAGATTACTTGAAAGAAAGAATATCGATAATTGATGGTGTTTTATCAGTAAGGGGAAATTGACCTTAATTCGGGCACACGAATATGCCCACAACACACTTCTATAGGTTTATCTCTTTAGTGGGTTTGATACATGAAATAATATTATTAAAGCATTTTACACCGATTGAGTCACGTGGGGTAATCGTACTAATAAGATTGATTATTAAGGAATCTCAATTAAACAAACGGTTCACAAGTCAAAACTCTAAAAGTTTACATGCATATCGTTTGACCCGTGGGTATTCGAGGTATCTAGGTATAATGCTATGTAAGTTTACTGTAAGAATACCAAATTAGATAAAATATGTTAAAAAATATTTTTATGTTTGGGGGTAAGTGTATGCACCCACGAAACTGTGTAGGTTCTCTTAACCTATCACAATAAAATAAAATTAAATTAAAAAAAACCGTGAAAATAACACTAGTTTAATAAAAATTGTCACGAACCACACCTTTCTAACATAATTGGTTACACAATAGCAACAGAGGCGAAACAAATAAGAAAACCACGATTAAAAGTATGTTTTACGCAGAAAATAAACATTGACAGGTAAATGTCAATGTTTATTTTCTGCGTAGAGCTCACTATACACACGAACGCATTCAAGGAGAGTTAAAGCACTACAGAACTGAAGACTATGTGGTTGAATATGAAGTCTGCACGAACTTGTCGCAATCATAGCCGCGTACACTTTCCCAACGCTTGCGATTACCCCACGTGTGACTCTACAGGAAAAAATGTTTGCGACAAGTTCGTGCATACTTCATAATCAACTACATAGTCTTCAGTTCGTGCATACACACGAACGCATTCAAGGAGACCTAAATCACCACAGAACTATCAAAATATGTGTTAGAGATAGAGCAAATCTTTTCTATGAATCAGAAATTATGTGTGTTGACCCTGCAAAACTTACGAACAGCTCACCGTCATGAAATTTCTAAAAATTGTCCATGTGTAGTGTTAAGTTAGATAAAAGATGAAAGAAACATTTTTCAATTAACGAACTGAGGTTACCAATTATGAGCTTCGGAGCTTTGGAAAATATATCAATTTGAAAATCAAACAATGCTAATTATACCAATTTGTTGTTCTGTGAGAAAGTAGTTAAAATCACCGGGTAATAACCACATTTATAGAAATGAATTGTGGGTTATTTATCGGTGTGAGTGAGTCGTTCGTTGTTTCATAAAGGGGAATCATTTATTTATTTAAATCATGCTAAATGCCAAGCCTGACTCATAACGATTGTGCAGGAATTTGGCAGAGGAAGAACAAAATGTACATTTCGTATATAAGGTTGGTGTCAACGTAATTTGATTTTTCTCGATGATGAAGTAGCAGTATTTTTATAAAACATTATTTGGTAGCGTAAGCCTCACTGTGTTACCCCCATTTGTCAATTTTATAAGATACATAATATTTATATATAATTATAGTAAATAGTAGTAAATATTGCTAATTGTCTTCTTAGTAAGGAATACACTTAAGATTGGGAGTTTTCAATAATATTTCGGCCCGTCAAAGATTACGAGTTATTTTACTATCGTAAGATATTTACAATGAATATTTTGAAGGACATACATCCGTTCTATCGGAAACTATGAGTTTTTATAATAAAATAAGCAACTATAACTGAGCTCCCTATATACGGATAGACTAGCATCGGCTTGTAACCATTCTGGTACAGTCGACATGTTATCTCTGTCATGAAATATTGTAAAACTACATAAACTGAATAATGATAACTTAGATTTACACATTTACACACTCTACCGATATCTGGTGGCGATATTAAAACAACAACCAAATAACAACACTACAGTTAATGAAAAGTACTGTAATATTAATATGTAAGAATCACGTGTCACTGAAACCGCCCAACTGATTTCAATGTTTTTTTTTTTTTTTTTTTTAATTTGTATGGTTTGTTCCAGTTAGTACAGGATAGTTTTGGACCCTTAAAAAAATGTTTTTTTTTTCAGATTTCTCATCCAAAAATACATAGGTACAACTCATATTTTAACTTCCCTAAATAGAATTCAGTCTGTGGCAGGACAACGTCTTATTTTATAAAATGCATTCAAAATGGTTGAGTTAAATTCTAACTGGTTTCTAATCCATAATCATACAATCAATAGCAGTGCTTGAAAAACTAAAACTGAGATTCTCAACATTTCCGAAAGATTTGATACAAACCTTTCGAAAATGTTTTTTTGATTTAAACACATTTGATAAAGTCAGTGTCTTGTCATGAGGATGAACATTTGATAAAATAAGTTTTTTTATTTAGCCTTAGCTTTTTATCACGGTGATAAAAATTAAATTCCGCGAAAATATTAAATTTAATTTATTAAAAAAAATCATCAACAAAAAGTAATTTTTTCTTCTTTTTTTCCCTTATCTTTTTTAGGCCCACAAAAAATTAATTACCAGTTTTGTATAATTGTTTTAAATTGACAGATTTTCTGATTTGATTTTTGTATAATTAGGTTCATTTAATAATGATGGAAAATTGTACTTTTTTTAGGTCATACAATTTCCGTAGGTACTTTATTAACATTTAATAAAATTAAATCGGTGTTATTGTTGGTAAAATTAAAATTACTTATTTTGGTTGTGTGTTTTTCATTGTCAAGGTTCAATGAACTCAGATATGTTTTGATGTTAAGTGTCGTTTTAAAAAATGTAACTGATTGTATAAAAAATTTCTTAACTTCAATATGATATTTCAACAGAAAATAATTTTAATTGTCACTGTCTAAATTGGAACTGATTGATATTATCCCGTGCTTTTATGTTTGTTTGCGCTTATTACTTACTAATTTTTTTGGAATGATTAACGAAAGCTGACTAGTCTTTTAGTTCTACGAAATTACAATAAGAGGCCTTCTTTTCGAGTACAAAAGATTTGGTATATACCTACATTCTAGTAAAATATTATATTAAAACTATCTCAATTGTATGTATGTACAATAATGTACATACATCAACCATTTTTAAATAGGTATATTTCATATTTATAAAAAAAAACGGTTTTGCAAGAGCTTTCAACTCCAGCGGAGTAGGCATAATTGTAACTTTAGCATTTTAAATTATCTTAACTTTTGCTAGTAGAAGTCGTAGTGGTGACCTGTAATTTCGTGACATCTGACATTTTTAGTTAAATTAGATAAAAAAAATAAAAAATAACTTCATCCATTCTACCATTTTAAAGCCCAAATAGATGGTATTGACACATTAAATTATGACTTCATATATTTTAGGAAATGATTATTTCACATGCTTTTTTGGTTCCATGATAACTCAACACAGTGACAATTCAACACACTTTTAAAAAGTGAAATAAAGTCATTACAAACAATGAAATTTTTTTTTTAAGCTTACCTAACCTACATAACCCAGTTAATAAAGTTTTTTTTCCATCACTTTTCATGACTTTATATAAATTTTTAAAGATGTGATGAATTATCATTGTAATGATTTATCCGGTTACCGTTTCTTTAAATGTGAATACCGCCCGTGGGAGTGCTGCCAACTGCTCCTAACCGCCTGGAGCTAGTGATACTATGGTATCCCCATTTGGGGTATGTGGTGAGGCTGAAGGTAGCGGGGAGGGAAAGGAGATAGAGAAGAGGAATGTAGGGAAGTTCATGGCTATCCAGATTTGATCACCAAACACGGCTAAAGCCATTTCAAGCAACGTTTCAATTCTGATTGGTGGTCTTACACCATGGCGATACTGAGAGTATCTTACACTCTGGAACTTGTGAAATAATACAAATCAATCAAATTTAATTTACTTGTTCAAGCCGGGATTTGAACCCGCGACCTCCGGGTTGCTAGTCGAGAGCCTTACCCCTTACGCAATACGTAATAATATATAAATATAATAATGTATTCGATACTGAATGGCCATTGCAAAAACGTGTCGCTCAAACATAAACCACCGCGATTTTCTTGGTCTTACGTTATTTTTACTCCTTGTCTCGGCAGACATAATAACACTGAGATTTTTCCGTCTCCGCCTGTTTTTCCGGCAAGTGTTTAAAATTATTCAAGTGTTGTAAAATGATGTAGGTACATGAAGTGAAAGAGTACCAGTATTTGAATTTGCTTTCCATCTTTTAACTTTTCTTCTCCCCCTTGTTCCTAACGTTATTCTCTGCCCAGCTATTTAATGTCAACATAATTTGTTTAGCAAAGTAAAGCTCAGGTTAATAATTATTCAGTTCTAAGCACACAAGAAATTTGATCCGCAAGTTTCTTTCCAAGTAATTAGATCAACTAGGTTCAGCTAATGGACCAACTCTTTATAAAAATGAATATAAATAGATGAATTAGGGCTCATTATTCCAGAAAGCTATGCTTGAAAAACTAAAACTGAGATTCTCAACATTTTCGAAAAGTCAGTGTCTTGTCACGTAATAAATTTTTTGGGTCCATAATTGATTTTCTCAACATTATAACTAGAATTGTTCCGAATATGTGTCAACTTTTTTTATTTTTTTTTATTATTATTTTTTTTTATTGTTCTATTGTTCAGTTACAATATAACATATTTTCATAATATTATTACTTATTACAATACAACTTATAACTAACTAACTAACCATCACGCCGTTTCCCCGCAGGGGTAGGCAGAGAGGACGGACCGCCAAACAACTCGGTCTTGGCACACATTCCTTGCCTCATTCACATTCATACATCGTCTCATACACACTCTTCTATTGTTCTGACTCTTGACATGGCCCGACTCAAGTATCTGATTCACTTGGTCGTGCCATGTCTTCCTCGGGCGTCCCCGACTTCTGCTACCATTCACATTTGCATCGTATATTCTCCTTACACTCCTTTCGTCGCTCATTCGCTCTACATGCCCAAACCATCTAAGCGTCCCTTTCTTGATCTTACTCATTACGCTTACATCAACCTTGCACTCTTTGCGGATATCCACATTCCTCACACGATCATACATGGTTTTACCACACATACGCCTCAGGGATCTCATTTCAACAGCATTCAATCTACTTTCATCCTTTCTTTGCCAGTTCCATGCCTCACTTCCATACATTAGGGTAGGTACCAGCACTCCATTGTGGACTGCTAACTTCGCTTCTTTTGACAATTTTTTGTTAGCGCCAACTGCGTTCAGTCCTCCATTAATGGAGTTACCTGCATTTACTCTTCTTTCAATATCTCTGTCAGCCTTCCCATCTCTCGTAAACATGCTTCCTAAATACACAAATTCATCCACCTGCTCCAAGTATTCCTCATTCACAGCTATATTGCACACTGTTTTCGTACTTTCTCTTTCAAACACCATTACTTTAGACTTACTTACATTCATCATTAACTCATTCTTCATGCATACTTCGTTCATCCTAGACACGAGAGACTGCAGATCATCCATACTATTAGCAATCAGCACCGCATCATCAGCGTACAACAGGCAACATACTTTCAGATTACTCAAATTCGCGCCCAATCCCACCTCTTTCAATTCTTGCATACAATTATCCATGTATAGATTGAATAACCACGGTGACATTACGCAGCCTTATTTAACACCTTTTGTGATATCAAACCACCCCGTAAAACCACCGTTCACCCTAACACATGCAACGCTTCCCTCATATAGAGACGCAATTGCCTGAGTCAGATTTGCATTCACTCCATACTTGGACAAAACCTTCCATAGCTTTTTCCTGTCGACTCGGTCCTATGATTTTTGTAGATCTACAAAGGCACCGAAAAGTTTTTGGTTTTTTACCAGAAACTTCTCGGTGAGCATACGTAATGAGAAGATCTGGTCCATGCACCCCCTTCCACTCATAAAGGCACCTTGCACATCCCATATTTTATCCTTTGTTTCCTTTCTTACCCTTTCAATCAAAATTCTACCATACAGCTTGCCAACTGAACTTAGCAGGCTAATAGCCCTATGATTCCCACATTCCATACGTGACCCTTTACCTTTGTATAATGGCATGATCACTGCCCTTCTCCAATCTAAAGGCGAGTAACCTTCCTTTAAACATTGGTTAAAAAGATTGCACAACCATGTGAGAATTATACGGCTACCTCCTTTAAAATATTCAGCAGCAATATTGTCGAAACCGACAGCCTTACCATTCTTCATACACTTAATTGATCTTTCTATCCCATCCATGCTAATTTCGGTAACATTCAGTCCATCATCATTCATATCTGATTCGCCGCTAGAATCACTGTCACTCACTTCGCTTTCAAAGAGTTCCTCGAAATACTTCATCCATCACGGGAAACTTTCCTAGTTGGACAGGCAAAGCATCCAATATGTAATATGTACTTTCTTTTGATAAATAAATAAATAAATAAATCTCTCTTTTATTTTTTCCTCATTCGTCAACATTTTTCCATCTTTCGATTTTATCACTTTCATGCTTCCGGTTTCAGGGCCACACCGGGATCTTTTGACTTCCTTCCAAAATAACTTAATGTTTTCTTGGAAATAGTTTGTCATTTTCATTCCTTCTTCCTCTTCCAGGCGTTTCTTTCGTTCTTTCACCCCAACTCTTACTTTTTTCTTACATTCCTTATATACTTCTTTCGCTCGATCCTTCTCTTCGCTGGAAGCACTGCCAGCCGCAATCAGACATAACCATGCTTTCTTCTTCTCTGAGACCAGTGCTTTAATCTCATCATCCCACCATGCATCACCTTTCTTCCTACCTTGCGTACTTATTCCACAAACCTCTCTAGCAGATTCACAAAGACTCACTTTTATGTGGTTCCATGTTTCGTCTATGCTTAGACCGTCCATTTTCTTCTCATTCAATCTCATCTCTGCACAATTCACATACTTACTTCTCTCATTATCGTTTTGTAGTTTTTCTATTTTGATTCTTGTTGGAGTAAGCACCGTTTTCACTTTAGAGCGCCAACCGTGAAAGAGGTTTACTCTCGACACCACCAAAAAGTGGTCAGTTTCAACCTCTGCCCCTCTGAAAACTCTCGTGTCCTCGGTAACAGCTCTCAACCTAGAGTCAATTACTACAAAATCGATAATTGACCTCTCATTTCCTCTTTCCCACGTATATTGGTGGATACCTTTATGATCGAAAAAAGTATTGGACACAAACAGGTTCCACTCTAAACATACTTCAAGTATTCTGTTCCCGTTGTCATTCGTTCTTTTGTCCCCAAACATACCTAAGGCCGATTCACATCCATCGCGTCTAATTCCTACCCACCCATTCAAATCGCCTGCCATTATAATCCTTTCATTAATATTTTTCAGTCTCATCACATCATTCACACCAGTCCAAAAATCATCTTTCTCTTCGTCACTCTCAGAATTGACAGGGGCATAACAAACAACAAGAAACACCCTTGTCAAACCGATTTTGAACCTGATCCACATTATTCTCGGACTTACACATTCATACTGTAACATACATTCAATCATTCTGGGAGACAGTAGTGCTGCAACACCTTGACACGCCCTCTCCGTATCTGGTCTCCCAGACCAAACGACGAGCCTATCATTATGTTGCATTGTACCGCTCCCTTTTTTCATCCTCTCTGTTACACAAAGTATGTCCAAACATTTGCTAACCATTGTCTCACACAATTCATTCATCTTTCTTTCCATACCTCCTCTAATATTCCACGTACCAATTCGACATTGTTCGAGTTCCTTCCTCCTCTTTGCGCCACCGAAGGGTTGGCGATGTGATGGATAGCGAGCCTCGTCGACACCTGTGTCGGCCATACCCTTCGCCCAACTTATACATCATATTTATCACCAACCACTGCCATAATCAAAAGTATTACTAATACAGAGTATCTCTGCTTAGTAGCTATGTTTTCAGCATATATCTGAATCTCTGAGGTAATTCGCATTTTTTTTATATTGCTTGGTAACATGTTGAATATTTTGGGCACGTTGTATTCTAGGGTTCACTGTCCGTATTTATTGTTATGTTTTGGTACAAGCTTCCTTCATTTTTTGTAAACCTAGTTTTATGTTCATGTTCGACTTTCCTTTCAACTTATGAAAAATAGTGTTATTTTAGAATATGCATCCACTAAAATCATTAAAATCATCTGTTTTTTCTTTAAATTAAAGTGTTACAAAATGTTGCGAAAGATATAATAATAGTTCGCCGCGACGAATTTATTTTAACCGTATTGTAACCAGCGCAATTAGAATGTGACCATTTTAACATCAAAGTTAGTTCATTAAATATTTCCACTTAAGGGTTGCCTAAAATGACAATACCATTTTTTTTTTTCTATATTATAAGTCATTATTTTTGTCCACAGTTTGACAAACGTAGCCACCGTAACAATGTGTAACACGAGATAGCTCTTACGGCCACGTTAATCTTAATGTCTCCAAGTTTAAAATGGCAGGTGCAAGCGGCAACACACAGTACAGGTACCTACCTCCACCAAGAGAATACAACGTGTGGTCTCTGTACAGGAGGTACCTAGGGTTTAGGTACGGTAGGATACGGTCCCCCTGGAATCCTTTCCTTACACTTTTCTAATAAAAAAACTCTTATTTTCCTTAACCGTTTCGTCTCGAGCCAAAAAACAATTTTGTATGCAGAACTTAAACTTAACCTAACCTTACCTAATAGAATGTGTTTTACAAAATTTTGTAAGCAGAACTTAAACTTAACCTAACCTTACCTAATAGAATGTGTGTTACAAAATTTTATATGCAGAACTTAAACTTAACCTAACCTTACCTAATAGAACGTGTTTTACAAAATTTTCAGTTTCACTTAATCCATTTTTTTTTCTTTTGTTTATATTTTCGTGTTCAATTTAAATAAAATTGACATTAAATTCAAAACATTAAACAAAATTCTAAGCTATTATAGCTATCATTTTTTACATTCCATATGTACCTATAGGTAGGTATAATGAAATCCTTTTCTTAAAGCGTTATGTTTTTGTTTTCAGAGTGGCCGATCCTCTAATACTCGCACTGGCGAAAAACCAACATACTGAATCGAAATGTTGCTTGAAATGTACTTCTGTATTAAGTAACCACATCTGTGATAGCCAGGTACTTTCCAAACTTTCTCCTCTCCATTTCCTTTCGCTCCCCCACTCGCTTTACAAACGAAACTCTTTCCTAGTTGAAACACTCGTATCCATATTTAAACAAATATATTGTATAAAAGAGGAGTGTATATCAATACAACATTTTTTGGAAAGATAAATAATACGATTATTACGGACTATTAAAAAATGTTAATTAATTTATAGTATGTGTTATTTTACGTACTATAGAATTTGAATAAAATAACAATACATAAACCGATTATTTATTATTCGTACTATAGATAAATTACTCTCTCAATCACTTTTTATTTATTTATTTATTTATTATTCATTAACGCCTTATCGGGCTTTTACAGAGGAAATTGAAAATTTATGTATATAAGTGTAACATAATACATGGATAATAGCATAACTATAAACAAAAAATTAAAAATCAAAGCCAATACTGAGATTAACATCAAATAATAACACTTGAAATTGTAAATAAAGCAATTTTTCAAATATTTAACAAGTATGTACATTGTTAATTCGTATATGCATACAATTATTCATGTTTGTTGCAAACCACTAAGAATGAAAACAGGAAAATAAATTACTCGTAAGGTATATAAAAAATAAATAAATATATATATAATATACTGATATGTATTATATAATAAAAGTTTTAAAAAAAATAAGAAAAATAACGTCTGTTGTATCTATAGAATAAAAAAACAAATAAATAATGGCAAAACATCAACGCTGTAATTAATATCGAATTTAAATAATAGTACTTGAAATGATAAATAAATCATAGTATAATATACATATCAAGTATGTCCGTACATGCATAGTCATTATTATGCGTGTAAAAAATCAAATAAACTAAGGAGTATGTGATTTAAGCGTCGGAAGGTATAGAGACAAGACTCTTTTTATAAAGCTAATAAATAATACAAGTTTATAACTAGCCAATAGGTCTGAAATTAGTTGCCTTTTGAGACTCAAGAAATTATTAACGTGCTAATCGAAATTTGATACGGCAGAAAAATTATATTTTCCATCCTGGCACCTTTATTTTCTATGGTGAAAACACCTTCGACTGCAAAGTTATCATTGTCAAATAAATTACCAACTTAAAATTCAAGAAAAAATGAAAAATCTCAATCAAAATAAAAATTCAAAATTAGATGAAAAAAGGCTTTATAATTTCTGGATGCTTGCTTATATATTTTGTTCTTGTAGATACCAAGTACAAGTTTTTGATTAAAATAAATATTATTTTCATAATTAAATAAATACAGGCAAGAATAAAGCGTCCATTATTCGAGAGAGTTATTCCGGGCGGAGGGATGTTACAACCCCCTGTTCTCATATTTTTATCAACCCTTTTATACCTCAGTCACATAAATGTCGCTATGGCCTGCCTCTTCTAATGAAAAGAAAATCTAATTAAAATATGCTTAAGAATAATATTATTTTATTTTTCAACTCCATCACTGGAAAACTTACTGCAGGGTAGAGATTTTTCTTTAGTCTCGGTGGCTCAGTGGATAGTGTTATATTTTGTTAGAATGACGCATCGATTTTATTCCGATCAATGGATCATTTTTGTACTAAATGAAGAGATGAGTCAGTAAATTACGTGTTGGAGTTTGAAAAAGTCACCCAAAAAAGACGAAGGGATGAGTGTAATCATCTCATTAGAAGTTTTTAAACCTCACCCACTACTTTTTTATACGATATCCAATGTAAAGACACAGGGCCTTGATTCTCGACAAAGTCATTCCACTCGAACAACGTATGGTTCGACCCACTTGTTGTTCGAGCGAAATGACTTTTGACGTTTGACTGATTTAAGTATGTATCTTCGATGAGACTTAATAAAAATAAGATCGTCGACCAATGTATGTTTTTTCGACTGCGATTACGAGCGGCCTGGATTTGAGAATCGATACCCAGGTACCTACCCGGAGTTGATTGATTATTATTGTGATGATTTGAACCGGACAACTCACACAATAGCAATTCAACACACCTTTTAAAAGTGATATAAAGTCATGAAAAGTGATATAACAAAATCTAGGTTAAATAGGTTAAGTTTATAGGTTAGGTTTTGTTCATTGCTTTTAATGAATTTATATCTCTTTTTAGCCATAAAAGTAAAAAAAAATATATAAAGTTCAAAATTATATTGCCAGCTGAAAAAAGTTTCATGGTCCCAAAAAATGAAATAACAAGAAAGAGCGTAAAAATTTCATGACTCCAGATCTTTTCCACCTTTATGCTGTATATTGAGATAACTATTAAGTTTTTGTATGGAATGTATATATGAGTTTGAATAAAGTAAGGAGTGCATGTGTAGAGGTGTGACGGTTCAACCTCTCTGCCTACCTATACGGAGATTTGACGAGAAGGGTGGTAAGTTAATTTTTTTACTAAAAAAAAATCCAAGTCAAAATAAAATGGAAAATTTAATCAACCCTTTCGGTCCGGGGTACAATAATTTCATATTCCCTTCTGTCCAGATAAATAATTGTTATTATTGTAAATTTTCGTACTGTCGCTGCTGCAAATGAGTACGAATGGGTTAAGTCCGACAACCAGCTGTAGGATATTTTAACGTTTTTATTCTCGTGGAGCTAAGTCACTTTTTGTTCTTTTAAACGCCTTCAAACTCACATACAGGCTGTTGTTATTTTTATATTTAGACAAGATATTTAAATAAAAAACATTTCTAATTATTGAAGACAATATTAGCGATTCCTAAACGAAAGTCCTATATGTGACCTATCTTTTTCTGATTTTTCTGTTTCAGATTTTCGTTTAAGAATCGCTAATATTGCCTTCAATAATTAAATATTACAATTTGACGTTTTACTCGCAAAGTTATTCTAAAAAATAAAAAATAACATTTCTTTAAAACTTACAAAACTTTTATTTAAAATTATACTTTTATCATTTCATTACATAATACTGACACGGTAGGTTACCATAATATATTTATACGGTAATAACCTTAAATAAAGTAATATTTTTCATGGAGTTTATAATTACTAAATGGTAATATTTACCTCAAAAATTAAACTATTCTTGTATTTAGAAAGAGAGTACTTTTATGAAATAATGAGTAGGTACCATTTCGAATATGTTTTTTTACACTTTACTTTAAATAAAATATCTAATCGATGTTCCTTGCTTGCTAACAATAATAATTTATACCAAATGCACTAGAAAAAGATGGAGTATGCTAGTGGTGTGAAAAAATACAGAAATAATTCCTAAGGTAGGTATACAGGGTGTATCGGCAAGTACCCGACAAACTTTAACAAGCTATTCCTTAGCACATTTGGAGTAAAAAATGTTATGGGCGCTTTGCTGTCCGGTAACATTTTTTTTCCATTAAAAACAAAAAATAAATAAAAAAAATCCACACTCCGTCACTGTCATTGGCGTTGTTTCTCGTGTTCAACAGCTGTTATTAGCAAGTGTGTCAAAAAGTGTCCTCGCTCTTTCGTACACACTAAATAATTATAATTAAAAATGAGACGAATGGTGCCGTGCCATTTCGTTGTGATTGTAAAAGCGCGCCAACGTAGGTACGTACGTACATTATTCAACGAAACTCGAACAAAATATTGCCAGACGGGTTTTCAAACTTTGACAAAGGATAAAACATTGGTGACATGTGGTGAAAATATGAATAATATATATTTTTTTTTTAAATGTTACCAGACAGCAAAGTGCCCATAACATTTTTTACTCCAAATGTGCCAAGGAATAGCTGGTTAAAGTTTGTCGGGTACGTGTCGATACACCCTGTATATCTATTATAATGCTAATGAACATGATAAAAAAGTAGTAAGCCCAATTTTATTATATTTTTAAGATTATGTAATTTTGTTAGAAATGTATCCTAATATAGTGCCTAACTCTACTGATAGGTCAATTGGCTTATACCTACGTACCCGTTAACTTCAGCCGTAATGATCACACAACTTGGTCAAGATACCACAGGGCAGAACATATGCTCTAGCACAGCTTAGTACGATAAGATAAATAGTGCTATAGAATGAAATTTATAAAATAGTAGACGTATTTACTTATACACTCTTTAGAAAAACCATGAATGTTAAAACAAGACATCGTGTATTGTAACTGGAAACAAAATGTAGTACAATAATTTTAAAAAAATGTTATTAATATATATATATATATAATAGGCGTGTCCGTGTACCCGAAGTACTTTTTAACTTTTTTGTGAAATTGAACTCTCATTTTGATGTATGCACCGTATCAATATTTCACAAAAATTCTCTTTTTCCAAAACAAATTTTGTTTTAAAACGATTGGATTTTTGGCAAAAAATAAAACGAACACTCTGTACATATCAAGAAATACACCTGCGTACTTTTAAAGTTAATTTGTCTCTCGGCAATTATTTTCAATTAAAGAACTTTGCTAAAAAAATAAGGTGCAGTACCAACAGGGTGTTGGGAAAATATAGGATCATTTATATTTACCCTCGGCTGGAAAAGAAAATAACTTGACGCGTAATCAACGGAATTTATTTATTTTACCACTTCATTTATTTTTATGCAATATTTGTTCCATATTTCTACATCTTACCTCGTATTTTTGAATATTGTTTCAATAATATAATTATGTACCTGTGTAACAAAAACTTATTATAAACCGTTATTATTTTTAATGTTGTACTATTTTATAAGCTACTAGCTGACATGCGTTACTCGGAGACTTATATATACGAGTACATACATGGTTTGAGGTAAAGATTGTGAATTCTATAGCACCCGCCAAATGGATGCATTTTTACTGTGGAAATAATATTATTGTATTGTAATAAGTATTTATTTCACTTGATCGTGCAATTTCATCCTTGGGCATCCTCGACCTCTTCAACCATTCACAACAAATAAACATTAATTTATATATTTATAAACATTCAAATTTTGCATAACTTTTTTTTTTGGTTTCCAAAGGTTATCCTTTCATGCAAATTTGAACTGTTTTAATCGAGCTCTTCCAAATATTCAATATTCTTGGTGTTACAGTAATTTATCTAATAATAAGGTTATTTACAAATCATACAATTTATTAAAAGTATTTTTCCTATTTTTAAACATTATTATGGTCAACATAGGTATGTAGAAATCAGATGACATTCGGAATCAAAATGTTATTTTAAAGTTGACACAGAATTCACATTTTCTTATCACATTTTGCATGTGAACGGAAACCGCAAAAACAAAACTTCAATAATTTCATTTAAATGCTCTCTGTCTGATCGAGATAAGCATTTTCTTTTTGATTCGAGAAATTTTACATGAACACAAGGAGCGATAAATTATACTAGAAATATTACGACAAAAAAATGATTTTGAAAATATTTAATCAATCAATTTTTAATACCTAGACACAGATCTGAAAGCTCTGGCTTCGCTCAGACGTCATCCAGTAACGATCTGAACACGACTAGGAGGCTGAAAATTTTCTGACGTCACCTGATGCGAATTCTTTTGGCGCCAGTCAAATCTTTAAAAAATATAACAAGTGTTTATAGGTGATGAAGAAAAAAGTCGTTAAGAATAACTGATTTATAAATAGACTGAAATTCAAGTTAGACAGTGTTTTGTAAAAAAAGTGGTGGTTTCTTGAGTATCTAAAAATAAATCAGCAACAAAAACCTCTGAAAAACCTATCTCAAATTAAACCTACACCAATTGTAATCGTGATATCACAGAATATGCAGAAACATCGCAGAGAACACTCAATTTCCGAATAAACTATGACGTTGATCAACATATCTTCCAATGGAGGTTCTATTACATAGTTCGTAGATTTGATTTGTATAAGTTGATTGATGTAGTAGTTTAGTTTCTACTGTACATTTTATATTGTTGTCTGGTCTCAGTTTTCGACGAAAGTTACACAGACATTTCGGATGGTTCAGGTTCTAGTCAATGTTTACTGGATTCATTGTTGAATGATGTTGATGATTCAGGTTGTTCGGATTCAGATGGATTTTGAGCAGTCGTTAATGGGTATTCTATAGAAACTGTTTGATGATGTTCAGGTATTGTAGAATTTTGAGTGGTAGAAGAAGAAACTGGTGTAACATGATTTTGATCATTGGAAGAAGTTTGATTGAAAATTTCCGTAGAGTTTAAATTTGTCAACTGATGAGATTCTGAAAAGTTTTGAACACATTTTGAAGTTAAAAAAATTCTGGCTCCTATTTCTTCAAGATTCGTTGTTTCAACATTTTCCGATGGAATCTGGAGTTTTCTGACGTTTGTAGAGTCAAACAAATCTTGTCCAGATTCAGTTTCTGACAAAGTTGGCACAGTAGTTGTTTGATTTGGATCATGCTCTAGAAAAAGATGTATGGGTTCAGTTTCCGAAGAACTTTGCTCAGTTGTCGTTTGATTTGGATCATGCTCTAATAAACGTCGATCGGATTCAGATGAATCTTGGCCAGTGACTAATTCATTTTCTGAAGAAATTGATCGAGAATATTGCGTAGCAGAAGTAGGAACTGGTGTAATTTGATTTAGATCTGAAGAAATTTCGGGAGAATTTGTAAATATTTGATTGAAATTCTCTATAGAGTTTGAATTTGTCAACTGAACACCAAAAGATGGGGGCCTGGTGGATTCCAAAAAGTTTTTAACGTATTTTGGAGGTAAAAACACAATTGCCCCGTCGTGTATTTCAGAGATTCCGTCAAGTTTCGCCATTTCAATATTTCTTGACAAAGTCTGGAGTTTTCTGAAATTTCTTGAGTCTAATGCATGTTGTCTGGATTCAGTTTCCGACAGACTGTGCATAGAAGATGATCGATGTTGTTCAAGTTGTAATAAATGTTGCCTTGACTCAGTTTCCGAAGAACTTTGCAAATCCACTTCAAAGAAAGTGGTTTGAAGTGGATGATGCTCTAATGAGACCAGACCAGAGATAGGTTCATGTTCTAGAGAAACTGATTGCTGATGTTGAGGCGTAGAATGTTGAGTGGCAGAAGATGAAACTGGTGTAACTTGTATTGAAGGAATTCCACGAGCAGATGAAGATTGATTGATATCTTCAGTAGAGTTTGAGTTTGACACTCTGAAGAATGGGGGCATTGTGAATTTCGGAAACTTCCTTACGTATTTTGGGGTTACAAATACCATAGCCTTCAAGGGTATGGCACCGTTATCGTAGCATCCATCGCTTCCTTCTAAAAATTCGTCCGGTGTAAGGGATTTGTTTTTGACTTTTTTCACCCGAGTCTGCTTCCTGAATTCTGTAATTTTTTTACAGCAGCAGTTTCCCATTATTATTGTATCCTCTCCCTATAATGAAAAACAACAATATAAGAAGACACGCATTTCAGTGTCTGTGAGAAACTGTCTGTATATCTTAGTATATATTTATCAAGTGTCTAAGGGAATGAATTGAAAGGGACTTTGAAGAAATTATAACTGGAAAATTCTTTTTTTTCGCTGTCAATCAACTGCTGAAGAAATTATGTTATGTTAAAAAAAAATCTGCTATATATAAAACTCGGTATTTTCCATTAAACAAATAATATTCTAAAAAATTCCTTTCATTCTCACTTTTACAACTTTCACAACGACATATATGAATTTTTTTCTTATTTTTGCAATTATTTTTAATGTAGTGTTATTGTACAAAGTACCTAAAACCACAATTAAAAAGCAAAAACATTTTCACAAATATATCGAAATTTGTGTATTAAACTTATCTGTAAAGTAATGCACTATTAGCAATTTATTTGCACAATTTTATTTGTTGATAATTGACACTGAAGTTAAAAGTTTTAAACACCTATTAAATTAGAACACACAAAATTAATAAAAACACTGTCTTCGTACCTTTTATTTACTTTAGTATTTTTTCTATGCCATCAACTGAAAACCCACGTTCAGGGATTACTCATGAGACACTGACTTTGACATAACAAATGTCAGTACCAACGTATTGAATACGCTTGACGACTTGATTACGCATTTAGATTATCACAATGCTTCTATTGAAACAGGAAAACAGGAATGGTGAACCTGTGTGTTAAAATACACGTATAAAACATTTCAGAATGTGTAAAGCAATGAACCATAAGGATTTTTTTGGACGATTTAATTTATTGATTTAATTGCTACTGAGTTGTTAAAGTATAAAAAAAACTATTTAATAAGAACAAATGAAATTAATTAAAATATTTTCTTCGTACCTTTTATTTATTTCAGTATTTTTTCTATGCCATCAACTGAAAACCCACTTTCAACGGTTGCTGATAAGACACTGACATTGACATAACAAATATTAGTACCGACCTATTGATTACGCATTTAAATTACCACAATGTTTACTTTTAAACAGGAAATCAGGAATGGCAAACATATTTTATTTGCACCTCGTACGAGATTGGAATAAACTCTAGCCAGAAGTTTTACAAACCTTTGTTTCGTGTATTTATTTGTGCCTCCAACACTACTTTCAACATTAAATTATGTCTTCTCTATATCTCTCATTTTAAATTGTTAAACTCTTAGATAAAATCTCAGTGTAATAAGTACAAATAGTCTTATATTTGCATAATTTGAAACAACTTTGATAATTTTGTTTTATAACTTATATATATGTAGCGATGCTACTAGAATATTCGGGAACGTTCGCCCATGCAAAACGCATCGTAGCTAGAACTCTCTAGATACGATGCTAGCATTGCGCGCATACCTACAAGCCCGAAGATTCTCGATGCACGCTCGCCTATATTACGGGGGATCGAAAAGTACTAAGTCAGTCATTGAAAAAAACAATGTAGACTCGTTATATCAAAAAAATTAGCGTCCTTGCGAGAGCTCTGAAGGGGTACCATTAGTACCTAAAACAGGGCGGGGAAGTGGTGGGCCTCCTCCAGTTACAACAGTGACCAACCTCCGGTAACGATACTACTGTAACGATATATTGAAACGAATTAAAACTTTTTTCACTAATTTTAGTTTTTGACCGTCAGCGGCTCATCTTATTGTAGTCAGTCTTCAGACTGGTACAATTATTCCTCAAACTATGGTTTATGGCTGAGGGGGGAGGCAGAAAGCATTTGGGAGAGGGGGTTGGGCTTAACAGGAGTAGTATACAATGATTTTATTTCAATTACATAGGTTTTCCCGTCATTGACGGTCTCCGTGGTCGAGGGGTAAGGATCTTGACTAGCAAGCCAGAGGTCGTGGGTTTAAATATATTCAAATATTTATGTCATTCACAATTTACTTATCTAAAATAATACATTATACGTTTTAGGCAATTCCAGAGTGGAAGATACTCTAAGTATCGCCATGGTGTAAGACAACCATTCAGAAATTGAAGCATTGCTTTAAATGGCTTTGGCCGTGTTTCGTGACAAGATCTAAATAACCTGGCTCTTTTCAATTTTCCTCTTAATGTTGCTTTCTCCTTGCCATTCCATTTAGAGTCACAATATACTCCAATCGGGGGTTCCATAGTTCCACTGGTTCCAGATAGTGGGAACTCTTGTATGGTATTTTCCTCTCAATGTTGCCTTCCCCTTCCCACTCCTTTCAGACTCACAACTTACTTCAATCGGGGGTTCCATAGTTCCACTGGTTCCGGATAGTGGGAACTCTTGTATGGTATTTTCCTCTCAATGTTGCCTTCCCCTTCCCACTCCTTTCAGACTCACAACTTACTTCAATCGGGGGTTCCATAGTTCCACTGGTTCCGGATAGTGGGAACTCTTGTATGGTATTTTCCTCTCAATGTAGCCTTCCCCTTCCCACTCCTTTCAGACTCACAACTTACTTCAATCGGGGATTCCATCGTCCCACTGATTCCGGACAGTGGGAACTCTTGTATGGTATTTTCCTCTCAATGTTGAATTCCCCTTCCCACTCCATTATGACTCACAACATACTCCAATCGGGGGTTCCATCGTTCTACTGGTTCTGGAAAGTTTGACCTCTTGTATGATATTCACATAAAAAAGTTTAATTTGTGAAAACTTTATATTGTTTTACGAATGCTTGATTTATATGAGGTTACAAAAATATTGTTTTCTCTTCCCCATTTTTTTACCTACCAGTATTTTTCCATTTTTGAATAAGGTCAGGGATAATGTAAATACCTAATTAGCTGACACCCCTGAATTTCTAATACACATATAATGGGTTTTGTGGGATTACACTTATCTCCATAAATTTCAGAATTGACTATCTATTTTTTTCATAATATTAAAGGGTAACCAAGAATTCTGGGCATTCACAATAAAACCACAAACGTCATTTTACTTCGTGTGACCTTGGTGACCAACATTGCAAGCAGACTAATAAAACAATTAATCATTTTTACGAACATTATTTTTGCCCCTGTAAAAAAAATTAAGTTCCTAAACACCGACGTTGAATATGAACAGTCTCCGAAGGTATGATGCCCGTAAATGGTGTAAATAAGGGATTTTTTTAAACATTACCTCCACATAGGATCCTCCCCTCAGGGCCTTAATTTCCTATGCCATGTAGGGCCTATGCCATCTTCGTAGATGCTGTGCTGAAACTCTATTTAGGGAAAGGAAGGAGAGAAAGTTCTGGGAAGGCAAAGGTATGAGGGGTGGGTTGGAATCTGGGGGTCAATGTGTCCAGGAGTGACGGACGTGTGAATTCATCGTCCAATACCTACTGATTTTTTATATTTTAAGTTGAAAAAAAAATGTCACCCGATTCCAAAATTTTACTTATATTTTACTCCAAATAATTTATCTATTTATTAAACTCCCGTAGGGCTTTTGCAGACATAGTCAAAGTAACGCAGAAATGATGTCAAGAATCACTGATTAAATTACGTCACCTACATCTACGTATAATTCTTTACTTACGAGTATAATTAATTTTTCTTACCTTTTTTCCATATTCAGACGTTTTCTTTATTTATGTTAAGTCATCGGATCTAAATAGTAGGTAACGCAGTCTACATAATCTGTTGAATTGTAAATGCCCTAAAATAAGAAGAAAATAAAAAATACGTTTTTTTTTTTTTGATCGAGTGCACAATTTTTCTGCATCTCTGAACTGCTCGCTCTTGCTGGATTTTCAGGTACCTACCTACTTACCAACCTTTCTCTACCCCTTCTTCATCAAATCAAACCCCACAATTTTCTCCAAATCGGAGATGTCTTGGTCTCTGGCACCTGAGCAGTATAAATAAAAAAGAAAAAGATTTCAAATAGGTTGATTAGCCATTAAATGATGGTTGATTATAAAAAAACGCAGATTCAAAAATATTCGTTTATAAAAATCTAACAAGTCTTTTCAATGCCATTATCTATTACATAAGTCGGAAACATTGAAAAAAACTACACAAGTCGTAATTAAATCCTAAATACAAACATATTCTAAGGAAAACGCAAATGCTTCATTGTTGAAAAATTTAATAATTTTTTTTATTGAAATCAATGCAATTTTGTAAAAAAACATTTTCTTGGTGTCAGTTATAACAACGCAATGAAGAATTTTACAGAGATTTTTAAATACAGAGAGGGGTACCTACGAGCTAACATTGAGATGAATGGAGGCCACACGGTGTTAATTTATAAATTATTAGTAATTTGTGCTGGACATTCCCATTTCTAGTTGAAGCAGAATAATTTTACCCTTTTTACAAAAGTGTTGAAATTTTTAGACATTAAATTTAATGAGATTGACAATTTCTTATAATTATATACTCTGTCATTAAAATATAATCATTTTAGTCCAGGATAATTTTACATAATTAATTATTTTGGTAAGTAATATAGTCGCGCTTTTCAAGATCACTTGTTATTTATTTTGTCCAGTTTCGCCTTCACACTTTGTGCAGAAAAAAAAACTATTTTTGTCTTCACTGTACGAACTTTAGCACAGAATCAAGGTATCCATAATATTGTTGGTAAAGTATTCCAAGGTACTTTGCAAATTTTCAAAGCAGGGTTTCGAAAATTTTGTGAGCTCGCAAAATAGTCCATGAAGACAGCGCTTTTCATAATTTAAGGTTTCATAGTAATGATACTAAGCCATCATAGTGCCTCCGTTCCCTGGTGGATGTGGATTGTTGGATCCAGTATTTGGAGCTGGGTTTGAAGAAGGAGTATTTCCTGACCCTAGCTTTTGAGTTCCTGGGGCATTCGGAGCGACCGTTGATCCCTGGACATAATTTGGAGCCCTGAAGGGCAGAGCAGCTATGCATTTCTCCGCTTCAATGTTGTTTGAGGAACGTTTCCCAAAGAGTCTCATAAAGTTGTCCATGTTCCTTATTACGCTGTTGAAAAAGAAATACTCACGTTATTTCAATGAAAGATTTTGAAAAATAAACGTTGCGTATGTAAAATTAGTAAATATAGATATTTTTCCAATTGGTTTCAATCAGTTCTTAATGATAGTTTTCACTGTCTGATCTAAAGTAAGAAATACATAGGAAACGTAGTTTTTTAAGGCGTTTGATGTTTCTGTCGATTTTCTGTTTTCATTTCAAAATACAGATTGCTTAGTTGTAACAGCATCTTTACATAATATATTTATCCTTTGAATATGAACAAATTTCTTCGTCTTGGTCTTTGCATCAAAACTTTCTGACATTGCCGTGGAAATCTCCACATAATCTGGAGTCTCAAAAGTATTCGAATATGCTCTGTATGGTTCTATAAAATGACAGAATTCGAATATAAAGATTTTTTCAGCAAATGAGGCAAGAGCTCTCTAATATTTCGCTCTGGCAGGGTTTTGGTTCTCCATTTATAGATGATTCTGCTTATGTTGTCTGCACTCAGAAAAATGGCATAAATATTAATTTTAAATTCTTTTGGTAATTCCTCAATGATAATTGGTTAATGATCTACAATTTTCTAATTAATATGTACAGTTTTCATTGTTCGTAGACTTATATAGTGAGATAGCTTTTTGCGAATCGTATTTTTATGTTTTGATATATTCAGTTAGGTTTGGTGATCCTTGAGTGATTAATGTAAAGCAACATGGTTAAAAGACATTATTTTATTCTTGTATTTAAGGGTTGTGCAATATATTTTTAACCAATATATAAATTAATAATTTGCAAAAATCTTGAGTTTTGGTATTGAGAAAAATGCACAGCTTTTTGTCTGAATTTCTTGGTTTTAAGTCTTCAGATGCCTTAATTTAAGTAACCAATAAGATAAGAAGTTGTTTATATATTTATATGCGTTACAAATAGTTTATTAAGAAGTCGGAAGAAGAATTGTAGGTGTTTCGCAAAATATTACAGGAATTTAATGACACCCATAAAAGCCAGGAATCTTTCAGAACCTTCTATAATTATGACAGTGGTAAGAATCTCATCGAAGGTATGTTTGAATATTTAACTTTAGTTTAAATATGAGTGATTTTGTTTATGAATTAGTAATTCATTTTAAAGATTTCAGGTTCTCGTAGTGTCACCGCTTCCTGGAGGTTGGTCGGGATTATGTGGTCCTGGATTATGAGGTCCAGTATTTGTGGGTGGATTCGGTGATGTGTCTTGTGTGGAAGCTTGGGGTTTATCGGCTGGAGAATTTGGAGCCACGGTGGATTTTTGCACATAATTTGGTGCCTTAAAAGGCACAGCGTAACTTGCATTTCCAATAGAGCTGCTGAAAAAATTTCCCATTGCTGATGCTTTTAGAACTGTTGAAGAAAAAATATCAATATTATCAAATAGTTGTGTGTAGTTTCCATCGATCGGATGTTTTGAATAATATGCAGAGCAGGAAAATTTGTCATTATGTGGATTCGGTTATCAATATTTTTTTTCCTTTCTTTGAAATTTTAAATATTAAAAGAAGGGTTAAATATTATAATATTGATTTAGGACACATTAAAAAACAAAAGTGAACAAAAAAGTTCATTTTACTGAGGCTGCAAAAACTCTTGAATGTTGAGTTTTGGCATCGTGAAAATTTGCACAGCAATTGCATTGCACATTTCTGTCAGGACTTTCTAGGTTATCACTTTTTTTGGCTCACAACGTCTTTTATATAAATAGCTACGGATTTTTGAAAAAAGGGTTTTCATCTGTTTCACCGTTTTCTTATTTACAAATCTTAACATCTAAATTATATACCCTTGTTACTGTAGGTCATGTTTTTTCTGACGGTCACCTTCTTGGTGGAGATCGGTAGTAAATAGAGGTGTTTCGTAAAAGCAATTGGGGCTCATTTAGAACCTTCATAAATAACGGTGGCAGTGGAGAGAGAAATATTACGATGTATTTTGTTCATGATATTTTCAATAAAATTATTAATGATTTCGAAGCTTTTCGGCTGTCATTGACCTTACACTTCATGTAGGGTGGTGGTACTTATTAGATCTAATACTGTTCGGTGGGTTACAAAACTTTCTAATAAATAATACATTGTGACGACATGTACTCCGCCGAAGATTTGTAAGGAACTTATCCCTTTCCACGTGAAATAATCAACTAACTATGGATCCCATTATTAAATTTCCAAGTATGTCTATCTCTCTCTCGGAAATCGTGGACAACGTTGAACAGCATCTGTGCAGTCACAAACGTTAAGTGTAGGTACATAATGCTCAAAGACAGGGTGTGAATTTTAAGAATTAAAAGGTTCTGATCGAATTGTTGAATCCAGCAGTTTCTAGAGGCACGTTGATGCTGCTCGATACGATGCCTGATTCAATTTAAGTGCTGAAATCTCAACATCTCTACGAAAACAAATACAGTAGAAAATGTTGTCCAGTGAACAAATAGAAATATTCATAGGATGTGTCACGGTTTTGGAACATTCTCCTCGTTTGATTGATTCGATTTGATGCAGTTTGAGATTCTTTTATTTATTGTTTTGTGCATTTTTCAATACCGTTGAAGGCGTGGGTTGAAGGCGCGGGTTGAAGACGCAGGTTGAAGGCGCGGGTTGAAGGCACGGGTTGAAGGACAAATTGAAGGATTGTGCTACGAAGGGTTTCCATTATTTGTTTGATTAGGATTTCTTGGTTGGGTCTCTATTGATACAGGAGGCGTCGTTGTAGAAATCTGTGCGGTATTTGGCGCTACTGGGGAATCTGGAGCGACCGTAGAGCCTTGTACATAGATTGGTGCTCTAAATGGTGCAGCTGCTTTCTGCATTATAGTCAAATCCACCTTCGGACCGAAGAATTCTCTGAAGAGGTGCTCCATTTTTGCATTCATTGATGGCTGAAAAATTAACTTTATGAGATTTTGATTTTTATAATTGAAAGTGAGAGCGTGTCTGAGAAGGTTTTTGAATGTGAATGAAGCAAAAAAGTGTTCTAAGACAAAGTGGTGCGGTGACCCACCCTCCCGATAGTTATGATAGTTTATTTGGTTATGTTATTAACGGTGACCGGATAATTCATCACATCTTTAAAAAGTTATATAAAGTGATGAAACAAAAACTTTATAGACTGGGTTAAGTAGGTTAAGTTAGGTTAGGTTAGGTTAGGTTAGGTTAGGTTAGGTCAGGTTAAAAAAAAATCTTTTCATCGTTTCTAATGACTATATATCACTTTTTAGAAGTGTGTTGAATTGTCACTGTATTGAGTTATCATGGAACCGTTATTAACATACTTTGCCTGCTACTAAAAATATGTGCATGTGATAAGTTTTTAGGAACGTTTATCGAGGTGTCCGGAAACAATAAACGGAAAATCGTTGAATCTATGTCACAAAAAAAACCCATAAAAAATCAATCGGAGCATTTATTTAAAGAAAAAATCTTTTTTTTTTGTCAACTTTTGAATCCGGGTCTGCCGATATTTTTCAAATTGACTTATATAATTATAATTTCGAAATTGATGTACTCGAAGACGAAAGCTAACCTTAACAAAGTTATGTCACAAAATCGACTCCACATGTGACGTGTTGATCGACCACGTACATAATATGTGTAGGTTTACTGATTATCATCATTATTATTATTTTTTTAACAAGTAAAACACCAAAAGAGAGAGAGAGGGGAGAGAGCACGTAAGACATTTGGAAAACTAAGCACCTATTCACGCGTACAATACACAGTTCAAGGTCGACGTATGAATGTTACGACTATAAATATTCAAGAACGTGGGCACTAGACGCTACATCTACTCTTCAAATTAAACGGTGATCACATTGACAAATATAATATATTTTGAGATTGAATTGGTGTATCACTCTGAGGTGAACAAACCGGACGTGTCATATTCATGTGAAATATATTTCAAGGACGCTTAACATAGCTGGAAAATAATTAAAAAATAAATGAATTATATTTAGTTCAAATTTAAATGTCAAGATTAAAAGCTTAACATTTATTTTTTTAAACATATCTGCCTGTTGACGTAAAATCTTCAAATTTTAATTATTAATATTCACATCTTAACATTAACGTGTAAACATTAATTTTTCTGTGTACATCTAATTGTTGACATTTAATGGCACTAACACTTTTTAACGGATTGCCGAGAATTTAATACATTTTATCTGATGACATTTAATTTTATACATTTAATTTTTAAGCATTTAATATTGAACATTTAATTGTATACATTTAATTTTTAAGCATTTAATTTTATACGTATCATTTAACAGTTAATTTTTAGCATTTGATTTCTAACATTTAAATGCTAGCATTAATGTATAACAAGCAACACGAATAATTTGACAGTATTTGAATACTTCCTGATACTATAAGTAAAGGCGGAAATGTTGTTTATGCCATATTGAAGGACTTGACTTGCAGATGATTGAACCACCGACCCCTGGATCGGAACCCGATGCTTTGGACCGCTCGATGAACTAACCGCAATGAACTTGTGGGATAGATTGTCAAAGTGATACGAAGAAGAAAGATATGGCAAAACCAGTTAAAATATGCTTACTTATTTACCAAATAAACGCCTTAGGGATCTCATATATTCGTTCAAGATAAGTTTGTCCTTCCATACCGGGTTGGCAATCCCGCGTGATCTATAATATTTGCCGCGGATTTGCAGGATTTCAAATGCGAGATTTGGGGGATTGAACAAAATACGATATTCACAACAAAAGTATGCTGTTTTGATTTGCACGTGCTTGCGATTTTTATTTGTCTGTTCACATATAGGCGACAGTTTTTTAGGATATTTTTTTATCAAAATCTTTTTAAATACGTTTATTTTACCTTTTCAAGATACATTTTTTAATAATAATGCTAGTACCTATTAGATGATTAATATGAAGTTCTCTTGAATAACTTTTCAATGTATTTTCTATAATATACTGGTGTCAACGATTATTGATACCAAATAATAAAAGAAATGATTGTGAAATGCTGTGCATTACTTCAATTGTGAATGTTTCCGATTAAAATTCGAATCAATAATTTTGCCCTTAGTGTGTCTTAAGTAAGCTCATATTATTGTCTCTCTAACCAATAAATTAAGATGACACAGGTTTTATCATGTTGTAAGACGCTTTATTATCTTCTACGTTTTACGATTTTTAAATATTTATAAAACTATTATAAAAGTTAATGTCTCTTCATTTTTTTTCTTTTTTCACTGGAGAACACAGTCAATACAAAAATTTCCAATAAAATCACCACTAAGCAAATCTCGCAATGCAGCAAATCCCGCGGGATTTATAAAACTCTATCCCGCATTCCCGCAGGATTTGACAAATGTGTGGGATTTGCAAACCTTAGTTGGTATCAGACATTCAATGTGAAACATTTACCGCCTGACTTTCTAAGCCTACGTAATACCTTTACGTTTATTTATTCTAATCGATGATAGCGTTCAGTCCTCTACGAAGTTAAATTTATTCCTTCTCATCTGTCGATGTACTTATCAGTTTATCATATCTGGTCGATATAATTTCTAAGTACACAAACTCATCCATTGACACAAAGCATTCACTGTTCACTATTTATAATACAACGCGCTGTATTATTATCATTCATTTCAAATACCATGACTTCGAAATAGCCAAACCAAACCTAGAAATAAAAATTGAAAGGTATTATGTTGTAGGTACATGGTGCAAAGTAATGTAGAAGAAAAAAAAACAGACACAAAAAACTTTTATGCAGTAACCTCGTTAAAATATGCTATACTAAAGTTTTATGCTGTGACCTCGTTAAAAATGCTCTGCTAAAGTTTTATGCAGCGACCTCGTTAAAATATGCTCTGCTAAAGTTTTATGCAGTAACCTCGTTAAAAATGCTCTGCTAAAACTTTACGCAGCGACGTCGTTAAAATATGCTCTGCTAAAGTTTTATGCAGTAACCTAGTTAAAATATGCTCTGCTAAAGTTTTATGCAGTTCGTTAAAATATGATCTGCTAAAGTTTTATGCAGTTCGTTAAAATATGATCTGCTAAAGTTTTATGCAGTAACCTCGTTAAAATATGCCATACTAAAGTTTTATGCTGTGACCTCGTTAAAATATGCTCTGCTAAAGTTGTTGATCAATAGAGGCGCATAACTAAATTACGTTGAATAATTCTGAACACAAATAAATATTTTTACCCTAGCAAAAACTATACCGAACTAACATAATTTATTAGGTTGAAAATTTATTATTATGGAAGTGGATAAGAACGGCCCTTGTGAAAGATCACCATTTTAAAAACGAAACGTTGCTTTAGACAAGTAATTTCTAACTTTCCTCAATTAATTCCTAACCCTTCCCACTCCCTTCATCTTTACTGCATACCCCCAATTGGATACATCGTAATCCCGCTGGCTCCCCACGCTGGGACTCTAAGGCGGTATACACAAGAAAAATTGACAATAAAAATAACATCAACCTGCACCCGTTGTACATAAGAGAAAAATCATTTTTTGTATCAAAAATTTAGGTACCTAAATTTGGAGAAGAATTTTTTTTTACTTGTTTACATTATAATATTATAAAATCTAATTGAATTTCACTTTTTTATCGTGAATTAATGCAAATCTTGGAAGCGGAAATTAACCCATTTTCCGAAATCCGATCGAGCTGAAACCCGGCAGATAGACTCGTTTTCGATGACAATGCATTCTATGAACCTTTGGTGACAATCACGTAAACAGACGGAAATATACGCATTTCTCTGAAAATCGAAGTCATTACTGCAGTTAAAGTTCAAAATAAATGTCTGCCCTATACAACAAAAACGCGAAAACATTGTGAATGTAATTGTGAAAACATCAAGTTTTAAAATAGATGTATAATAGTAAAAACAATTTTGTTTACGGGTTGATTTTTGTATATCTATATTCGGTGACCGGATATATCATCACAATGATAATTCATTACATCTTTGAAAAGTTATATAAAGTCATGGAAAGTTATGTAACAAAAACTTCATTAACTGGGTTAAGTAGGTTAGGTTAAAAAAAATAATTTTTTCATCGTTTCTAATGACTTTTTAAAAGTGTGTTGAATTGTCACTGAGTTGAGTTATCATGGAACCCTATATTCATCTGTAATAATGTTGTAGGCATAACATTTACGCTATATCAAAGAAACCATTGTTTTGCAATAAATTTGAAAAAAAAAAACGATCTTTAAAGTTTCACATCAAAATTTCGAATTGGCCTGTCAATTATCCAATCTTATTGTGGTAGATGCGAAATGAATAAGAACCAAAAAATGGAATAACGTCATTCGGAGTATCGGCCTGTCCGTCCTTTAAATGTGCACGACAGTTGTTTATGCGATCGAAAAACCTTTTTTGTTAGTCCCAGAAATTCAAATATTTATTCAACGCAAGCTATAATGACGTCAGATTTGATTGTGGTGTTTTTGTAGTATCCACTGAACAAGTAACTCTTAGAAGTTTCAAATTAAAATTCATGTCGCAAAGTCATTAAAAAAAAATTTCGGATACCACACAGCCTAGCGTTCATAATCATTGAGTTTCTGCTCAAGAAAAATATTCTGTGTTTTAAAATGTTTGATCAGAAGTGGGTAATGCAAACTTTAGCTTACTTCAGGCACACGGACACACTCACACCACACTTCTAGCAGTTTATCTTTTCAGTGGTTTTGTCAGAACGCAAAATAATAAGCGGCCAAATAAAAAGTGCAAAAGTCATCTTCTCAGAAACGGCTTTACATTTTGTTACAGAAAATTTTAAGCCAGACAATACCTACTGATAAATATCTTAATAATTTAAGAACCAATGTTTTATTGCACTGACTTTAATGTATACACTGGGTGGAACGTACTTGACTTATTTTAACCAGTGATTCCTGACATTATTTGAAAACATAAAAAAAATTGGTATTGGACAGTTACGATCGTGGTGAGATAATATTTCACCACTCTCAAATAATATAGGAATCACTGGTTAATGTAAGTCAAGACGTCCCTTAACATCCTGCAAACAATACTTGTAACATTATCTTCAATAATTGTAAAATCACGTTGTGGCGTCATTTTAATTGAAATACAATAAATAACTTTGTAAATACCACTATTTTATCAAAAAAGATCAACATAGTTTCGTTTTTTCCATCCCGACAGTAACGTCAAAACTTACGCTCCCGTTTCTTAAAAATAAAAACAGTGAAATATTGTGCAAATCGAAGAGAATTTTTTATTGATGTGCAGTATTTTTCACGGGCTATCACCCGGTGATTTTGTCTTCCCGATATTCTACCGATAAATGCTCAAACAGTGTGTTTACCAAAAAATTTGACACATAGCGAAGCTAGGATATCTTTACCTAGCAAACTATTGACAATTCGTAATAAAAGTGTCTAAACAAGAGAAATTTCTGCAAATATCTACAAAACTCCGTATAGAATTTATTCTATTCTACCGATACTTGAAGGAAAGTGTTGCGAAAGTGATTTCAAAACTGTATTTTAAAATTGAAAATCATCACTTCGGAAATCAATTTAAGTGAACTAAAAAACAATAACAATAATAATAAACATCTGGTGAAATAACTAGCTTTAAGTGAAATCTAAACGAATTTTAATGTGAATTAAACATAAAAACAGTGTTTTTGAGTTAATTTAAACTGTACACACATGTAAATATTATTGACAGTTTTTATTGACATCTTAATATAGGACATAAATCTTAACTGCTCCTATCTGTGAGATAGTGTAGATGATAGAGTCGCTCGCTAGCCAAGTCGATGTTAAATAAAAATTAGAAACTTTAATTTGTTTTTAAAAATAAAATAAGAAAAAAAAAATTTCATTAAAAATGCATCGCCCAAAGAAACGTCCGCTGGACATAACGTTGTCTCCAAATACCGAACAACATGGAGGAAAGTGCGCTTATAGTGAGGACTTGGAAGAGGGTTCTGAAACGTCATCCCATTGCTCAGACAGCAGTGAAACAAAGTTTCCGAGCGTCTCTGGAGTGGACGTTCTAAACGAAGCCCATGCTCATCTGACGGCCCTTCAAGAAGTCTTGGCCGAGAAACAATCGAAGGTCTCAAAGGAACAGCAACTGAAGATCTCTAGAAATGTCTCTGAAGTTTTCAGAGCCGTTTCCCAGCTGCTGTTGGAGCGCGAGACCATGCGCGCTGATTTGGCGACAGTGACCGCCCAACTTAAAATGGCGGAAATTAAAATTCGTCATGAAAAAGACGAAAAAAAGTACCTGGAACAGAAAATAATTCAACTGGAATCTGACCTCGGACCCGTGATGCAAAGAGTAGCTGTAGCAACGGAGGCTAGCTTGTCATTTGCTGATATTGTCCGAAAGCAGACAAATGTTGCTGACCAACCCCCACCAATTACCCAATCAGGACATCGCGTCGGAGCACCAAGGCCCGCCATCTGCATCTTCCCTACAAACGCAGATGCCACCGAGGATAGTGAAGGAACTAAAAAAATTATTCAGAACATTATTCGGCCATCTGAGTTGGGCATTCGCATTACCGGAGTACGTAAGATCAGAAATAAAGGTGTCCTTCTTAACACAGCTACCGCAAGTGAACAAGAAAAGTTGTTAAACGCACCGTGTTTTGAAAACTCAGGCACACTTAAGGCTCGACTTCCCACCAAGCGACTCCCGAGACTAATATTTTTTAATGTACCGAGGGACCTAACGGACGTTGAATTCTTAAGGATCGCTCTCACGGGTATTCCCAATGTACAAGACATCGAAAGAATAATATCAACCTGCAAGCTGAGTCACCTGGCCGGCGCTCGCTCTGGAACCACCTGTCATCGGGTTTATGAGATGCCCGCTACAATACGAAAACTGCTGGTGGAACAGGAGAAGGTGTTCGTCAATTGGACTGTGTGCCGTGTCAGAGACTTTATTGGACTAACCGTATGTACTAAGTGCCAAATGATAGGACACTCATTTAAGTACTGCAGAGACACTCTTAGATGTGGACATTGTGCTGAAGAGAACCACACCAACGAATCCTGCCCAAATGCCGCTGCCAAACCAGTCTGCGCTACGTGCACTAGATTTGGAAAGCCCGCTACGCACTCGACTGGAGACAAGGACAACTGCCCGGCCTACAAAGCTGCACTGAAAAGGGACCTTGCTACGATCGACTATGGCGTCCAATAATTATTATTTTGAGGAGGACAATGAGGTAAATTTTTGCAAAACTAGTGATCTTCAAAAATGGATTGAGGACAAAACACACATTTATAATAAAGATTGCAATAAGGAACAATTAAATATTGTACAACTGAACTTAAGGTCCATTTACAAATACTGGGACACTCTTAACATTTATTTTAATACCTGCTGGAAACATATACATATTTTGATGTTATGTGAAACAGCAATTACAAATGACCTTACTTGTCTCTACGAAGTTCCTGGTTTCAAAGCTTATAACTATTGTAGAACAAAAAAAACAGGAGGTGGTATATTGCTCTATATTAGAGATGAAATCACTTTTCTACAAAAATCACTAGAAACAAAATATTTTGAAAGTATATTTGGCATCATAACTTTACCCAATAATATAACAATGAACATTTTAGCAATATACCGCCCTCCAAATCATAGCAAATCATTGTTTTTGAATGAAATCTCATCCATCTTATCAAATATTATTAACCCCATGGAAAATATGTTGTTTCTTGGAGATGTTAATTTAGATTTATTAAACCCTCAACACCCAGTTATTATGTCTTACGAAAACATATTATCTAGCCATCATTTAATAAAGTGTATCAACGATGTGACAAGGGAAGCATTAGTAGCCGGAAATGTTACACGCACATGCATAGATCACATTTTTATAAGGTTCAACAGCAGGCAGCAACAAGCTGACGTATTTTCTTCTTGTATTTGTGATTTTACTATAGCGGATCACTTCGCGACTGCTCTTAACATCACGTATAGTAGCGCAATTACAAAAACCAAACATCGCGAGGAAAGTATTTCAATAATATCCCAAAAACGAATTGATAAAAACATACGTAGTTTTAATTGGAACGCCCTGCTTGCTGAAGAAAATTGCGTTGACATATACAATAAACTCAAAAACATTTTTAACGACCTATATGAAAAAAGTAAAATCACTTTTTATCCAAAACCCAAAAAAAGACCACATGCAATAAAATTATGGATAACCGATGATATTTTAGAAAAAATTAAAATAAGAGACTCCATGTACAGAAGATGGAAAAATTCACCTACTAATAAAACCTACGAAAAACAATACAAATCAACTCGAAATACTGTTTCCAAATTAATCATAAAAAGTAAAACTACTTATTTTAATGAAACATTTAAAAGCTATTTCAGCAATTCTAAAAAAACTTGGGATCAAATTAATAAATTATTGGGACGTAAAACAAAAACAAACTGCGATGAAATTATCTCAAAGTACATGTTGAATAATAGCGGGCAAACAGAGGAAATCATTGTGAATAGATTCGCTGAGCAGTTTACCAATAGTATCAGCTCGATGTTACACAAATGTGACTACAAAGCGTCCAACATAGCCCCCGTTGATTTGCCGCATAGCATGTACTTGCCCAGAGCGACCTGTGAAGATATACGCAGGATAGTCAGTCAACTAAATAATTCCAAGTCGCCAGGGATTGATAATATTAGAATGTTCGACATTAAAAAACATATAACTATTCTATGTCCGATAATTACCCATTTAATTAATAAAATCTTATCTCAAGCCGTTATACCGAATGAGCTTAAATGTAGCATTATTAGGCCAATATACAAAGGGGGAAAGCACACTGAAATGGAAAATTATAGACCTATCAGTATATTGCCAGCAATTGAAAAAATTCTAGAAAAATACATCTCAGTAAATTTAATAAAATACCTAGAAAGTTTCTCCATTATTGATCGCAACCAATACGGATTTCAAAAAAATAAAAGCACAGAAATTTTACTACAGGACTTTTCCAATTACGTAAATCAGGAACTCAATGATAAAAAACATATTCTTGTATTATTCATTGACAACTCTAAAGCGTTTGACACTATTGATCCGAAAAAACTATTACAGATATTGGAGGCGATAGGAATTAGGGGAAAATTACTAAAACTTCTCAAAAACTATTTAACCAATCGACAAATTAAAGTGAAACTCTTTCAAACTTACAGCAAAGCTAAATATATGTCGACAGGAGTTCCGCAGGGGTCAATTCTCGGGCCAACATTATACATAATATTTGTTTCACTCATGAATAAAATTTTCACCTTTGTTAAGCATTACGTTTATGCTGATGATACGGCGCTAGTCATTTCGCATGAAGATTTGTCTATTGCAATAAAACTCATGCAGCATGATTTCTTTTCTTTACAGAAATGGTCACATGATGCCGGCCTAATAATAAATTCCAAAAAGACTAAATTGATGCATATACGATCTCCACATGCCAAATATACCATCACGCCTATAATAAAGTCGCATACATCTGAGTGTATACACAATTCTTCACAGTCCTGTAAATGTGGAACCATTGAACTGGTACAAACTTATGTATATTTGGGGATAACTGTAGATGCGCATATGAAATGGGATACACACGTTAGCAACATATGCAAACGCCTACGAGCTATTGCGGGGCGAATTTACAAAATTAAATATTTTATGCCTATAAGCACGTTAAAAATAATCTATTTGTCACTAGCGGAATCTACAATCAGATACGGAATAACGTCCTGGGGAAACTCCTGCAAGACAAATATAGGTTACATCCAATCAATTCAAAACTCCATGACTAAGCTTTTGGTAAACAAACGTATTTATGCACAAAGAAGAGATATAAAATTATTATATGAGTCAGTTAACGTATTATCTGTTCGAGGAATATTATGGTTTAAAATTATATGTCAAAACATAACGTCAGATTCAATATACAAAGAAAAAGTAGATCATGCATATGACACAAGATTCAATAGAAATGAAGGTATGTCCATTCCGAAAATTATAAATAAATATGGACAACGGACTTTCTCTTATCTTGTGCCTACCATATTTAATAAGATTCCAATAGACATAAAAATTCAATCAAATTGCACCCCTGAATTAAAAAATAAAATTAAAAAATGGTTAATAGATCAAGCTTTTTTATACTGATATTGTTTATAATCTTATGCATATATATATATACATATGAATATGAGTAATTTGCCTGTGTTTACAACTGACTGTCTTTGTATTTTATTTATTATTATTTATTATTTTGTATTGTAGTATGTTAAAAGTTATTCTATTGTTTATTTTTTTATATTTGGCTCTGTTTTTGTGATTATTTAAGTTCTTATTCTTCTGTATCTATTTTAAATATTTGAAATATTGTGATTTCTCGCTTCTTGTATGCTTTGATAATATATTATGTTAAACTAACCTGCTGACAAACTGCTTGAGCAGTTTAGCGGGTATAAATAAATAAAAAAAAAAAAAAAAAAAAATATAAAAAAAAATGGTTTGTTCGTTAGGTTAAAAATATATTTGTCATTTTATATTATACTTTTATCTTGATGAAGAAAGCATTGGTTCTGAAACATGAGATCTTTTTTGATTATAAAAAGTAATTTATTTTATTTAAAATATCTAATTCATTTTAAATATTATAAACAGAGTGTCAACATAATTCAACGATGTGTTATTTACTTAGATATTAATCAATCGAAAACCAGCAAAAACAATTATTAATCATCCACTTTACTATGTGCTTAACAATTATGTTGTAAAATTTTTATATATATAAAGATATTATGTAGTTTTTTTTTTTTTTTTTACAGTAATACCGCACAAGAGTCCCAACTGCTCCCGTCTGGAGCCAGTGAGACTATGGCATCCCCAATTGGGGTATGTTGTGAGGCTGAGGGTATTGGGGAGGGGAGGGAGATGGGGAAGAGGAAGGTGGGGAAGTACCTGGCTATTCAGATCTGGTCACCAAACACGGCTAAAGCCATTTCAAGCAACGTTTCAATTCTGAATGGCGGTCTTACACCAGGGCGATACTGAGAGTATCTTCCACTCTGGAACGTGCCGCAAATATACTATATATTAATTAAATTAATTAATTGTGAAATAACACAAATTAATCAAATAAAATTTATTTGCGCACGCCGGGTTCGAACCCGCGACCTTCGGATCTGTAGTCAAAAGCGTATACCACTAGACCACGCCGGCCGTCAAGTTTTAAGGTCATCTAGAAATTATGTTTTTAAGGTCACCTAGAAATTATGTAGTTAATGTCACCTAGAAATTATGTGGTTAACGTCACCTAGAAATTATGTAGTTAAGGTCACCTAGAAATTATGTAGTTTAGGTCACCTAAAAATTATGTGGTTTAGGTCACCTAGAAATTCTATTTAAAAATACTGTGCATTTTTTATACGTTGGAGCTTATCATTTGAAAGTTTTTGTTGTTTATGAAAAAATACTATAGGCCTGCACGACTACTCGTCAAAGCTTGATAAAATGGCCTTTGTTATCGTTTAAACCATAACAAATAGGTAAAACTAAAGTTATAAAAAATGGTTTACGATAAAATTATCAAATTAAAAAGCATTTCCTGTAAAAATTGCCTGCCGTAAAAATGTATTGGAGTTATTTCCAAACTTGAAATGATTTAGACCAAAATTAGTAGTTATTTTAATTGTTAAGATATGTGAGGTCATTTTGTTATCTGTTAAACGATATCACAACACATAAACCATCCATAACGTGCTCAATAATATGTAACCAAACACACAAACCATTCCATAACGTACTCAATAATATGTAACAAAACACACAAACCATCCATAATGTACTCAATAATTTGTAACAAAACACACGAAGCATCCATACCGTACTCAATAATATGTAACAAAACACACAAACCATCCGTAAAGTACTCAATAATATGTAACAAAACACACAAACCATCCGTAACGTACTCAATAATATGTAACAAAACACACAAACCATACGTAACGTACTCAAAAATATTTAACAAAACACACAAACCAACCATAAAGTACTCAATAATATGTAACAAAACATAAGTCAATACTTTTTTGAAGGGAAACATACTCGCTTATAAATCATAATAAGGTGTTAAAATATCTAAAAATACATTTAAATAAAATTATGACGCCGGGATTTTTGTGTATTTATTGTATCAAAAACATTAATTTCGTTTACGCGTGTGTCCTTAGCAACTCTGGATCAATGAACTACGGAACTCGGATTTGCTTTGAATTTATGTTTTATTTTACAAAACTGATTGGAACTTTTTACGCGTTCTTCTTTCTCTTTTCCCCATACAATAGCCACAAAACATTCCGATTTCACGATTTAGGTAATCGAATATTAATGTATAAGCTACAACATCTATAATAACTGCATCGTTTTGATAGTGTTTCTTTGTTGTGAAAGTCAGTTCAATAAAATAATGTTAGGTTAGAATTCAGATGAATTAAGTTAGTACGCCAGAAAACAATAGTACTATCTACAAAAATCAATGTGCAAAATAGAATGTGGCATAAAAGGGCTGACAGAATATGATATACGCATCATGGCTTGACCTATTTCAGCATATCGCTCGCCATACATTCCTATTGGGATCTTATGGCGAGCGACATGCTGAAATAGGCCAAGCTACGGGAATAGAGCGCGCTTATAGCGTGGTCTGACACAAATATTTTTTTACCGCTGATAGATCTGTTGTAATCTCCCCTTCCTCATTAACAATGCAACTTAATTTCAAGTAAATAAATTCAAGAGTTGTAAATACTCTCAGTATCGCCCTGGTATAAGACCACTAATCAGAACCGAAACGTTGCTTGACATGAATTTAGCCATGTTTGGTGACCAGATCTGAACAGCCAAGTACTTCCCCATCTCCATATCATCCCCATTACTTTCTGCCTCACAACATTACCCAATCGGGAATGCCATAGTCTCACGGCTTGGAGCAATCAGAACTCTTTTGCGGTATTCACATAAAAAAAATACAACACTTGATAGGTAAGTACTGGCTTCGTGCAGTTGGGCCTTTTAAACGGAAACCACAATAAAAAAACAAGTGAGGTTAAAACTGAACTGTCAACGGTAAATTAAATAAGGACACTTTCGTTAAAAAAAATACGTTCACTGCTTACCTTGACAACAAAAACACTGTTGCAATAATCTGCTTTATTGAAAGGCAGTGATTGTTTGTGATCTGAGAGTTTGAAATCTCCGTCTCTTCGAGACCACAAGCTTCGGCAAACACGCAAACAACACTGATAAACAAAACGCCGGTCGCCGCGTGTTATTTTTAAACTGTTGACGTTGGTAGTTTCGGATTCAATGGCGACTCGTCATTGGCAAGCAGTGATGAGTTAAATAAACGTATTTTACTTTGACGACTTATTATAATTATTAAGGTAACGATCGGTAATAATCGGTATCTTTAGTTTTGACAAAAAAAAATTTCTATTCGAAACCTCTCTTTAAAAAGAACGGTAGAATTTCTTAAAAATAATTATTTATTTATCAACTAATGGCTTTTACAAAAATAGGTTACAAGTAATACAGTTGTGTTAGGTACATCGTTTACAATAAATAATGATTTATGATTAAATTAAGGTAAATCAAAATTAATGGTGTGGATTATGGAAAGCAAAATACGTATTAAGAAACATGCAAATATAAAAATAAAAGTGTATTCACTACGGAATCGTGAATTCATACATCTCAGTAAAGTGATTAAAAAGATTTCGTTTTATAACTAATACGGAATCTTTAAACATGTCTACAATATTCCCAAATTTATTGCCAAAATAATGTAGTCTATTTATAATAATAATATTTGGCTAATTTATATAGCGCCGTTTTCATGAGAAATCACTTCAAGGGCGCTGTACAAATATATTTCTTAAATGGTTGATACTAACTTAAAAGAATACTGAGTTAAAATGTGTATGAGCTTCATAGATGGTTTTAAAACTGTCACAGAAAAATGTTGCACTTTGCCTCGTATTTCTGGCCGTACGTAAAATTTTATTTTGGCGAGAATTTCAGGATTGTCAATTTAATTATTAATAATTTTATTTAATAGTACAAGGTCAGAGATTAGCCGCCTATCTGACAACGTTATTAAGTTAAGTTGTTTCATCAAAAGGACATAGTTAATATTTAGAATTGGAATATTCAGTTTAAATATGTAATTTACACATCTGCCCTGATGATGGACACTGCAATGCTGTCCGAAACGTTGGCTAAAGAAGGAGGTAGCGCAACACGGCATAATACCCCAAAAACAAATCACTATAATTACACTTTTGGCCGTGAAAATCTCAAATCATATTTTTAAATAAAATGACCAGCACTATGTTTACACCACTAATGTAACAATAAGAAATATTAACATGTTTCAAAACCAATTGTTTCTCTATATAAAAATAATAAAAATTATTAATTATTAATTTGATTTACTAAAAATTATGTGACAAAAGTGAATTAACCACTGTCGAAAACAAATAAATAATCATGACTGTGTAAATGCCTATGCAAAATGCTCCAAAAGAACTACAAAATAGTGATGAAACTCATCTTGGAGTACTGAACCGGGTAGCAAAGCCATCATTTAAAAATATTTACTGTGGGTACTGAAGGCACCAGCTAAAATCGTAATTCATAATATTATATCATATTTCGACGCCACTGACAAAATAATTACCATGTTGAAGTTGGCCATCTTGCCAACTGGTTTTTTACGGAGGCGTACGACAGTCGATCGGGTATTCCCGCCACAGATAGGAATTTCGCATAAAAAACTTCAGACCAATGCTGGGCGCCGTTTTTCAAACAGAATTTAATTTAATTTTTTTTATTATTTGGTTTTACGCCAAGCCGAGCTTTTATATGGATTTTAAGAACAGAATATACATAGTTAGCTATCAAATATTATACACAAAGTTTTTAAATCATGAAATAACTTTAAACTGATAAATTGATTATGAAACAATATTAATAAAACCTTGAACAGTAACATAAAATAATAAAGAAACTATAACAATACTACATATAAGACAAAACACTAAAACTACATTACCAACGCCACAATAATTTGTAGGATTCAACAAATTGCTGGTATAGATTATGCTTAATTCTATAAATGGAGTCAGTAAATATGCCAATAGTACTCCCAAACTTTTTGCCCAGATCATGCATCTTATTGGTTAGTGAGTATGTCTGATAGTTAGTTGTGTATGAATTGCAGACGAATGTTATATTTTGTCTCGTGTGCCTAGTTGGCACATGGAATTTAATGATGTGAAACGATGGGTGGAGGGCTGTCAATTGAATTAATGACTCTGTGTAACAAACCAAGGTCTGAAGTAATTCTCCTGGCAGACAGCATTATTAGATGCAATCGATTCGTCAAACTGACAAAATTAATGTATTCGATTGGATTTTATCTTAAAATTTACGTACCTAAGTTATCTGTGCTATACTCTTTCCATATTGTTAGAATGAACTTTATACAAAGGGGACCAAGTAGGTGAATTATATTCCACATAACTAATGAAATATAGAAGGTTCTCATACAATCTAATGACTTAAAATCAATTGAAGTTCTGCAAAGGAAGCCTCATTAGTTATATCGTTGAGGCCCCGTAGTGAGCGTTCAAAGATGGTTTGAAAGGGAGATGTATAAATACGAATATTAGAGGGAGCGCGCTAATATTAAAAAGCGATAATAATTAAGATAAAATGGTAAAAATATTTAATAAACCACGACTCGTTTGAAATAGAGCAAAAATCTCTCGATAAATGCTTAAGTTGCATTTAAAGATAAACTGTGAATTTTGATGAATAAGATGCCTGCATCATATTAAATAACAGAAAAAAACTTGTTTTTAATAATTTTGGGAGCTTACTTTCCGATTTTTTTCTATCGAGGGAATTTCATATAATTAACGTTTCGGCATAACAAATGCATAGATATTGTATTAAAAAATAACATATCTTTTTGGAACTTAAAAACGTAGTTAACGAGAGACTTGTTATCGGTAAATATTGGGTACGTGGGGGCTTAATGTGTGCAATGAATGTCAAGTTTTCATCGAATATTACTCCCAAGTCACGAATTTGTGACAACGGTATTAATTTAATATTATTTAATGTATATTCCTGGAACATATTTTAATGAGTTTAAGAGAATCGTATTACTTGACATTTATGAGTGTTAAAAAATAAATCATTTTGTACACACCATTGACAAAGTTGGTCTGTAAAATTTGTCAATCGAATACATTTCGTATTCTTTTATATATTTTTAAGCCGTCAGCAAATAGTAGGATTTCTACATCTTTAAATTAATCAACAATGTCATTTGTGAACAGTAAGAAAAATATTGGGCCTAGGTGGGACCCTTGAGGTACCCCACTTATGGCCTCAAATATACATATATTTGAAGTGTCCCGGGATAAAGTGCATTAACTTCGGGGGGTGATTCTACTTGATTTTACAAATAGAAAAGATTGTTAACATTTCGAATTTGCAACGTTTTAAGGTAGTTTTTTAAGGAAAGAATTGTTTGTGTGGGAAAATAAATATTCTTCTACGGAAAATTATTTTTGTATGGGAAAAAAAATTGAAAATTCTAAAAAAGTTTTTCACGTTTTTTATTTCTACCATCATGTAGTAACATCTCCCGAAGTTAGTGCACTTTACCCACGGACACTCTGTTTAATATTGTACAGAATTAATCTTCAAGCTAAGCACCCTACCGGAAGCTTTACTAAGTATGATAAAGTATATGTTTGAGACCAAGGGATTCAGATATGTAATTTTCATAAATCATTAATACATCATACTTAAGGTAATACCTGTAATGAAACCATGTTGGTAATGAACAATAAGAAACAATTAAAAACCATCAAATATATAAATTACGTAAGCTATTTTAATAGACAACAAAACATATTTTGGGCGAAGAAGTATTTATCGAAAATACTAATTTCGGTTGCCGATATAAAATATTACTGCGTGAATTTATTCATAAGTAATTCTGTTTTTATTGATGAATGTTTTATGCGGTATTTTAAATGCGTATTTCTTTTGTTCAAATTTTCACTAAACAAAATTTTAAAAGACATATTTCGTAATTTTTCCAGTATGCTAACGGTGTTCATTCAAAAGTTAAATTTTACGTGCATTTGCCTTGATCGAAAATCTTTAAGATTTCGGGTCAAGATCTTGTACCGTCTATAGAATTCGCATTTCATTTAATTAAATTAAACATTACATGCATCTGAACCCGCCATGACAGTTATTTTGTTAACCATAAGTTATTACTATTAGCATAGATTGATCTGTACTAACATTGAAAAACTGTGCTACATATTTCAGTTTCCAAATACTATAATTTGTGAGTCATTCATAATACTTCTGTTTATGTTATCATCGTAAAAATATTTACACGAGCAATTTATAAAAAGGAAACTTTTTACACAATGCACCTCTTTCTGATGCAGTATTTCCGTTTTCAATGTTTTGATTAGGTGGTCGTAGTTTACTCAACCTAAGGTATTAATTTAATTTATCTCAAGTGAAAGGGGACTGTCCAACTTTAGCCGTCAAACTCGAATTGGTACGATGCAAGTTAAAGTAGAATGTAGCGGAAAGGGAAAATCATTTGCTTTGAAGTAAAAATTTAAGTTAAATATGTTTGAACTGATTCATTTTATTTTACTAACAAATTCAAAACTAGCGACATACATATTTTATAATATTTATTTTAATGCCGATTTCAATAGTTACAAGAGTGATTCATGATGCGCTTTGTGGTTACCTTCAAAAGGTAACGATATATAAGTTTAATTACATTACGTATAGTCTTCAGAGTAGCGATGGGTCATGACTCATGACTGATTTTATTGCGAGCGAAAGCCACGGTACCAGCTCAATATTTTCGTACGGCTCAGAGTAGACTGAATCAAACGACGGCTCAATTTAACGGGAGCTGTGAGCTCAGAGCGTATGAGCGAATATTGTGCTCACCCGATAAGGCTCCCCCGATACGGTTCCCCGATACGTCTCTCTATTTACTCTCTACATCATACATAGAAATATTTTTTAAACGTGGAAATCCCAGAAAAAAATGCAACTTTATTTATAGGAAAACAAAATGATAATTTTTTTTGAAGTCCATTTAAAAAAAAATATGTCTATGTCCATCAATGCCTAAATCAAATACCTATGAGACGTCCATCAAAATTCTAAAAATGCTTTTGTTGTCATTTGTTTAAGGTGTCAAGTCTTAGATTTTCAAGATTTTTCAATGTGATTATTGTTTTTTTACATTTGCTCCAAAAAGAAAGTCATCTTTGGGAATTCTCTACTAAGATTTTTTTAAGGAAAGAAAGGAAAGAAAATTCTGGGAATGAAAAAGGTATGGGTAATGGGTATTGACCGGTCGGTGGCTGAGTTCAGATCGCGTTTGGGGCCCACCCAGGCTTAGTGAGTCAAACTCCTCAAAGTCCTCTATCAAGTACAAGCAACTTTTCTAGCTTACTGTGGTGGTAGTAGAAGAACCCAGGAACATTTATGTTTCTTTTTAAAAAGAAAAAACTGGGCAGGAATCTGAGAGTCAATGCGTCCAGGAGTAACGAACGAATGAATCCACCCCCCCACTTCAGTGCCACGACAGTGATCGCAACGGATCGAGTGACTCCTGCTGAAGAGGTAACCCCATTCTCTCCTATTCCGCTGCAAAGACCCAGACAAACCTGACTCAATGGATCCGGACCACTTAGAGTGACACATGACAGAATTGTTGCCGTCCAATAAATTTATTTTATTATGTGCATCTATATAAAAAGGTTTACATATATTTTTTTGGCATTGCCTGTATCACTAGGAAATTCTGTGTCGAGACAGACTAGTTTACAAATATTTTATAATATTAAAAAAAATACGTTTTTCAATAGCAAAAATTTTCCAGTTGGTAGGTAGTAGTAACAATAGTGAGATAGAGGATTATATTTGGGTGAGGTGACTAATTATTGCACCACCTTTATCGATGATCCATTGTTTTATCAGGATTTTGTATTTGTTAATATTATTCGTTTTTTTTGTTTGTTTTTTCAGGTAGGTTATTGTATATTTTAGACGTGATGTATTTGAAATTTTTCTGACCAAATTTTGTGTTTGTTTTAGGTGTTTGCATGAGTTCTTTGGTTTTGTGCCTCGTGTTTACAATTTTTGGGTATTTTTGTATGTGTTTTATTTTTAAACAGATGAGTTTAGATAGTTAATGGATTCCGGGGCAGCGGTACCCATACCCGCCTTTATTTGATGTTCATCAGAATTCTGCACGAATGTTTAATCTAAAGAAATTGAATTATATTAAAACATCAAAATGTTTTATGTTGAGCCGCTTGGAATGTTAACATTTAACTAATAAAACTTATGTAAACCCCGCTGTGGGTCGAAACAAAATATGTACAAGAAGCGATAGGTACAGATAACCAACTTAAGACATGCACAACGTCGTGTAATATTTTAAATCGAGCCGCTATCAATAACAACCCTTATGTAGATGGCGATAATGTTTAAATTCCCGCTTAGCACCATCCGCCTGTTTTGATTTATGCAAGAAAAAAAGATGGCCAAAAAGTGCCTTTTATTTTATTTTATGGATGTTCAGGCATAAATATTTACTTTTTTCCCCATCATTTTATAAATAACTTAATTTTCCACATTATACAATAAACTGATAACCGAAAATGGGTTCGTTAGTAGGAGATTTTGAACTATAAAGCAGTTTTCATAGGCCTTATACATTATTTTATCTGGGCTTATAAAAAGACTTGTCTAAAAAACACTCAATTATTTCAAAGGCCAAGATGTATTCTACTCGCAGTATTTAATTAAAGCATCTGAAACATTTCTAGGCGACCAAATTTTCAAACCAAAAACACGTGATTTTGCATTACTACGTAGTGCATCGCCTTAAAAATAGTAATTGAAAACGAAGCACTAGGAAGTAATGCAAAATTATTTGTTATTGGTTTGATATTTTGGTCGCTTAGATATAATTTATATGCTTTAATTAAATAAATTCCGCTAGCGATGGTGCTTGTTTTATCGCGTTTTTATGCACAACCATACTGATAACTCACTTGAACCTTGTTTGATTGTGTTAATTTTTATCTCAAATTATGGGTAAATACTTGAGAAATAATTGGTTTAAATGAAATTAGCGTCAACGAAATATCTATGGCGTAAAAAGTAAATTTGCAAACACCTGGTTTGGAAGGTAGTGGAGAGGGGAAACGATAAGTACCTGGCTATTCAGATATGGTCACCAAATAAAGCTAAAACCATTTCAACTAACGTTTCAAATCTGAATGGTATACTAACACCAAGGCGATACTGGTAGTAATTTCCACTCATATTTTAAATGATTAAATTTTACAAGTCAATCAAATAAATTTTGGATTGATCTGGGATTTGAACCCGCGACTTTCAGATTGCTAGTCGTGTGCCTTACCTCTCGACGTGTTGAAAATGTGACTTTTTGTCAACAAGATAATAATAATAATAATAATAGCCAGGTAATTCTAAACCTTTCTCGTCCACCTCCCCTACCATTCCCCCACTGCCTTCAGCCTTAAGGTATATCCTAAAAAATATGAGATAAATCATCTGTTTCTGAGCATTCGGAACTGAAGAATGTTGTCAGTGTCCCTACATTGAGCGCACTGCTCAGATAAAGTACCTCGGCCTCACCATTGATCCATACTTCAAATGGAATCTTCACACTCAAAGTATTGCAAACAAAATAAGAAAAACCATGCACTTCTTCAGAACGATACGAAACTTCCTCAACTTACAACACTTGAAAATGGTTTATTTTGCACTCTGTCAATCTATTATTGAGTATGGTATCATAGCGTGGGGAGGTGGAACTTCATCTGCACTAGACCCAATCATAAGGGCACAGAAAACTATTATAAAAATAATTCTTAGGCTTCCTCTAATTACTGACTCGAACTTGATCTTTAAAATTATGAATGTGTTTGATGTTCGGCAGACATACGCACAAACAATACTCACTCACCTATACACAAATAAACATACATACTACGAAAAAAGATCTAATACTCGCTGTACTCGAAGCAATAACAAAGACTTACTTCAAATTCCTGTAACGCACACTACTTTTGGACAACGAAATTTTAGATATCTTGCGACTAGACTTTATAACATTCTTCCTGATAAAATAAAAACATGTCATTCACAAAAAAATTTCAAAGATAGCGTAAAAATTTGGATTAAAAGTAATGATAGGGCCTTTACCGGTGCACTCATCCAAATTCGCAGTCATTGATGCAACCTAATTATTGTATGTATTTTCATATAATTGTAGGTATATTATTAGGACTATAAACGAACTTGGTATATGATGTATTGATATTGATGCTACCTAACTATTGAGTGTTCATATTTTTATATAATTGTAGGTACGTTATAGTACTATAAATAAACTTGGTGGATAGCTGCCTCAACACAGGCTAAGCCTAGTGAGGCGGGCTATGATAAACCTTAACATATAACTACATTAACATTTCTATTATTTACATTTATTTTACCTACTGTTTATATATTAATTTCCATTGATAAAATTATATACTCTTCTAATTTATAAACCAATGTACACAAAACAGTCTTACATGTATTTCCATAGTTATAGTTTGAAAATTTGTCACAATAAAGATATTTATTATTATTATTATTATTATTATTGTGCTGCATCAACTAAAGAATACTTATAACATCTGATCCTAATATATGTTCAATACACAGACCAATGAAGAATAAATAAAATATTTGGCTCAATTCCTACTTGCTTTTGTCAAGTAGGGTCTAAAACAGTCCAGAAGTTATTATTTGTTTGATGGAATTGCAATAAACACATATAAATATTATGCAATTATTACGTGCTTTTGTCACGTAGGGTCTAACACAGTACAGTAAGTATTTATTATTTGTCAAGTAAGGTCTAGCACAGTCCAGAAGGTATTATTTGTCAAGCACAGTTCACTAGGTATTATTTGTTTTATTTTATTTTATTTTTTTTTTATTTTTTTTTTTTTTATTTATTTTTTTAATTTTTTTATTTTTTTTTTTATTTTTTTTTTCTTCACTTGTAGCAAACACTTTGTGGGTATACATAATTATAACAATTAAAATAAAATAACTTTGTTTGAATACCACTTTATTGTATATATTTATAACCAACCGGTTTCAGTTCAACCCGAACCTTCATCAGGGCTAATAAAAACATATTAAATTAATTACAGAGGTGTATGGGTACTTATAGTTAAGCTGGAAGAGGGAGAGAGAACATCAACTTTGGTGGGGGTGGAAGACTTAGGTAGGAGAGAGGGGGTAAACATAGGTGCAGGGAATGGAAATATATTTAAAATGGGGCTGTTTGTTAAATCTAATTGTTTATTTAATAAATTGATTTTATTGACTTTAACGGATTTTTTTATCTCGAGTGCTTCTAAATTGTTGAGGCGTAGACCTATCCCGTTTCTATGTAATACTTCTATACCTGAAGGGTTATCAAATGAGTGATCTTTATCTATTAAATGTGTTGCAAATTCTGAAAAACCTATGTTGTTTAAGCATCTCAAGTGCTCAACTACCCGCGTTTGAACATTTCTTGCAGTTTTACCAATGTAAAATGCTTCGCAATCATTGCATTTGAGTTTATAGATGAAAATTTAAACTGTAATTAGTACCTATTTCTACTGTGAACTGAATATTTTTATGGAAAGAATTAAGGAGGGACAAGAAGGAATTAAGTTGACGTTCTGTACCTTTCCATATGCAAAAAATGTCATCAACATAACGTTTCCACATAAAAACATTATTTAAAAGAGGTGAGTTAGAACTAAAAATATTTTTTTCTAAGTTATCCATGAAGATGTCAGCACTATTTGCTGACATCTTCAACACAGAATTTTGCAACACATTTAATAGATAAAGATCACTCATTTGATAACCCTTCAGGTATAGAAGTATTACATAGAAACGGGATAGGTCTACGCCTCAACAATTTAGAAGCACTCGAGATAAAAAAATCCGTTAAAGTCAATAAAATCAATTTATTAAATAAACAATTAGATTTAACAAACAGCCCCATTTTAAATATATTTCCATTCCCTGCACCTATGTTTACCCCCTCTCTCCTACCTAAGTCTTCCACCCCCACCAAAGTTGATGTTCTCTCTCCCTCTTCCAGCTTAACTATAAGTACCCATACACCTCTGTAATTAATTTAATATGTTTTTATTAGCCCTGATGAAGGTTCGGGTTGAACTGAAACCGGTTGGTTATAAATATATACAATAAAGTGGTATTCAAACAAAGTTATTTTATTTTAATTATTATATTATTTGTTTGATGGAATTGCAATAAACATATAAAAATATCATGATTATTGATTAAAGAACGTATCTATTAGCGCAAATATCTATAAATACAAATAGGGCCCGGATAATTGTCGCTAGCACCTGCCGGCAATATGAAGGGTGTGGGTTCAATTTCCATCGGCGGCATTTATTCTTTCTCAGAAGATTCTTTCAATTTGTATGGGTATTTGAGGTAAATAATTATTTCTTCATATGAAGCGGTTACTTTGTGATGTGACATTATAATTTAAAATTAAACAATAACTTTGTAAACATCACCTATAAGTGATGTTTACAAAGTTATTGTTTAATTTTAAATAATTATTGCCTATATGAATTTGTTATCTTTTTTGCTATTTATGTAGTTTATCATTAAAAATAATAAAATTTGTACCATAAAATTTGATTTGAATATTTACATTTAAACCCACTCTTTTAACTAAAATGGTCAATTTTACAACAATTTTTTGACTAAAACTGACAGAAAATTACAAAAATAAGATGTAAATACATTGATTTATACCAGCGGTCGGGGAACTTTTTTAACCATTACCCCAAAATATTTTTGCGTAAGTCGATATTACCCCTTCCTTTAAATAAACATTGTTTATTGAATTAATTTACACGGAAAATAAAAAAATAAAAAGTTACATGAAAAAAGTAAGTATGTAATAGACAAACAAAATAAAATTCTCAAATTGGAATTAAATAAAAATTCAGATTTTCAGGTTTCCCTTTCAGTTTTTGGAGAAATGATGTTGCTTCATGTTTGATACAATTACTTCAAAATTGGGACTTTTTGATGTAAGAACAATTTGAATACAGTCTTCAGCGTTTAATCGATTTCTGTTCTTCGTTTTTATGTTCATTAGAGTGGAAAAGCCTTGTTCACAAAGATAGGTTGTTGCAAATGGCAGCAACATTTTTACCGCCTCCTCATGTGCAATTTTAAAAGCCTTCGTAGCTTTTGACATCCAAAAAGACGACAGGCTTTGCTCTTAAATTGAATACGTGGTTCAGTATTAGATCAAAGTTCAAGTATTGTTTCTGCCAAACCCGGAGGTTCTTCTGGTATGTTAGCAATTTCACATTTAAAAGGATCTACAACCCAATTGAAAAGATCTGGAAAGTAGTCAGAGAACGGCTCTCTGAGTTTGGTAAGATATTTTATAACTGTATCCTTGATGCCTTGATGTCAAAAGTAATATGAAAATTCTTTATTTTACAATTCTTGCAGACAAGGGCACTGAATTCAGTTTCTTTGCCTCTTTCTGACCACACATGATCTCTGCCATTTTCACAGCTGCTGGTTTAACCAAATCTTCACCAATATTATATGGTTTCTTGTTTCGGGCAATCAACTAGGCTACCTCAAAGCTAGCCTTTGATGCTGAACGCTGATCAAAGGTACCTAACAAGGTGCTGTCCAGTGCTGTCCAATCTTTGTATTTTAACAGACATTTCTAAATTTACAAAGTATTCTCGCGGTTTGGAAGACAGCTGTGAGTGCAAATTATCCAAATGTTTCTTCAATTGACTTTTTTTGAAAGATTCTGAAATCAGTATTTTCAAACATACCACTGTGGTTTCATTGTACCTTTGTCTTCTATTTGTGTAAAACCATAATTAAGGAATTATTCGTGGTATGTTCTTTTCATTTTTGTTGCCATCTGAAGGGTGACAGAAACAGTAATCAATTTGCGGCTTACCTTGATCGTTGAAATCGGTGATGAAATGATGTTCCTCGTCAGTGACTTGCGCACAGTCAAACGACGCATCGGAAGCCCGTACGTGAATGACCGTTGAGTGTTAAGTTTAAACATTACAACTTACGCAGCGCCTCTAGTGGCCGATGCAAGAAACAACGATACGCAAGCACCCACACACACAACGAGCGTCTCTTACTTCTCAAGCACACACCTGAATTGATTTGTAAAAATACTAACACGTTTATGAAATAGCAAACTAAATAAATATCCTTATTACCCCAAAAAAAAACATTTTTACCCCATTTGGGGTAATTTACCCCGGTTCCCCGACCGCTGATTTATACGAATATAACAGCAAATTAATTAACGCCTGGGATCATTCTCGAATGCCAAATTTGATGTTGCCGGATAAAAAAAAAGTGTCAAAGAAAGTTTTTATAACATGTGTGATTAAAACACCTTTTAACGGTCGGAAAGATATATCTTTATCTGTAAGGCTATTAGTATTTACCTTTAACATGATAATTTAAGTACTAAACCTACAAAGTTTTAAAAAAAAATTTAAAGTTGAAAAACAAATCTTTCAACGAGTGGCCCTGTTTTTGCGACAACAATTAAGGTCATGTATATAGTGGATAGCCAGAAAGAGCTAGGCATCCAAAATATTGGCTACCAACTACTATTTGCCTATAACGTATCTTAAAACACGTTGCGTGTCGCTGGTCAAACTGAGAATTTAAACTTGAAGAAGTTTATGGTCGCTGGCAATACGGGAGGTAGGAGAATCTGATGTTGAACTGATCAAGTATCACAGGTGTCCACGGCTCTTCAAGTAGCGCAGAGTTGTGAGGAGAGGAGGTTCCTGGTTCATCGAATTTTATTAAAATTCGCAGAACATCTCTTAGTGAATAATAACCTTCCGCTTGACAACAACGACCTTAAACACTTACATACAGAAAGAAAAGGTCTTAGATTAAATTTACTTGAACAATTGGAAATCAATAAACGAACCAATGACCCTAATATAACATTAATTAATAAAGTAAGGAAAATAATTTATTCCCCACTTCTAAGTATGTTCACAAAACTTAAACAATACCTACAGCACATTTAAAGAAGTTAATAGCAATCACGTCATTTTTAATCAGTTAAGATTACATTAATGTAGGGAAAACAAACTTCAAAATCAGTCGCGGCTCGTGACTTTTGGGTGTTCTGGAGTGCTAATATTACAAAAATAGAATTTATTTGTAGCTGAAAACATGATTTTTTAGTTTTTCGAAAAATGGACGGCTAAACTGAAATTTCCTGAAAATCTTCATACAAAAAATCAAATTCTCGAAAAGAATTTAAAAAAAACCTTTTTCAGCTACAACAACATCAATGATGCCATTTTTTGTAATATTATCACTCTACAACACCCAAAAGTCACGAGCCGCCTCTGTTCAAAATACCCCAAAGAATAAAAAATCTATTGACGCAATTATTTTATCAGTAAATCGGTAGTGAATCATTTTAGATATCATAAAATTTGAATTGGGAGAGGGTAACATAGAATCATATATAGTAGTCGTATTAACGTGGTACAACCACAGTTGGAAAATGTCCTTAAAGCCGAAACAACTGTAACAATAACAAAAACCAAAATACTTGCAGAACTTAATAATAATAATATTAAATTTGATTTATATTAAATTAAAAAAAAAAGTTATTTCCGTATTATCGCTTCATGCGGTTGCCTTCACATTGTGCTAAAGTGGCGTATCTGAAAGTATTGTTGAATCAAGGATACAGGCACTACCTTGAAAGACATATTATTACCTCAAAATGATTGTGATTTTATTACCACTAACAGCTCGAACTCGAAATACGCCCGTTAGTGCTAAAATAAAATATCGTTTTAGAATTCTCTAGAGATCCGTGGTAACTCACCATTTTCGAATACCCTTTATAAAACGATAACTTATAATTCTGTTGATTGACAATGATTTAGGAATAACGTTTATATCGAGCGGTTAAGGAATTCGACTACGAATCTAGAGGTAGCGGGTATAATGTTTTTAAAAACATGATTTCCACAAACGAGGCAAATAATTTCCCTTACGGCCTATGTCATCCTTGGGGATGCTGTATGGAGGGTCTATACTAGGAAAAGAAGGAGAGAAAGTTCTGGGAATGAAAAGGTATGAGGGATGGGTAGGAATGGACGGACGTTTGAACTCATCCCTCCCACTGCGGTGCAGTGGTGGGCAGGCATTCGCTGCCAAGATGGAAAAACCTCACCCCATGATCCCGGACACCCCTGTCAAGTCATCAAATAGAGCGACCTATCAAATTATATGAAAATTATAGGAAGCCATGGAGTTTTTAAATGTTATTTAATTAATATAACATTTTATAGTATACGAGCACGTATGAAACAAAATGGCTTTAGCTGACTTGGTGAGTAGATCTGAATATCCAGATTCTTCCCAACCAAGCTTTTCCCCACCTAATTTCTCTCCCTCTACCTTCAGCCCCACAACATACCCCAATTGGGGGTGGCGAAGTCCAACTGACTCCGGACAGATGGAAACTAAATAATAGTTAATTCTTATTATTCGTTATCATACCAGATGTATCAGAGAGAGAAGAGTTATGGAATAGTACTACTAAGGTGCCCATCTTAGATTTTAATTGATCTACAGACTACTTGTCCTCATAATACTATCATTATCAAACTCGTGAGTAAATGCTTTGTTCAATTCACTATTGCGTAATTTTTTTACATTATAAAACGACAAATCATTTAACATCGGTAAGCACAATTATACGTTTAAATAAAATATTGCACAATTAATATTTTTTACGTGTGATTTGACATGAAGCCGATGCAAAATTTTCTAGGCATTTACCAATCATGATATAAATATTATCGGTGCTATCTTTTTTATCAGGTGATGTTTGTTTTTTATCGCAACTGATATCCACAGCCGAGCTGTTGAATTTAAGAACAAGTCGTGAAAAAGACCATTTTTTTGTGACAAATGTCAACCGTATAAAAATGTCAACCGTATACAAATGTCAACCGTACACAAATGTCAACCTCATACAACTGTCAACAGTATACAAATGTCAACCGTTTACAAATTTCAACCGTATACAACTGTTAACCGTATACAAATGTCTGGCGCAAATTTGGCGTGTTTCCCGACTATGCACCTGTGCTAAAGGTATCAATTGCGGTTCGTCAGAGCATCTTACATGAACATACCGGTAGAATAAGGACAGTATGGCCGGTAATCTAAAGATTGAAAGGGGAATCTATCAAACGTTACTGTAACCTCACTTATGTATCGTTTCATATAAAAATAATTAATAAAAAATTCGGAAATTTTATATTTTTTTCACAAATTGCGGTGTTTAAACCTTTTTGTTTCATAGAGGTGTACATTTTAATTTTCTGTAGTGAACTTACAGATTTGGATATAAAGCCTGTTTTTTTTCTCTTTCTACACCATTTAGATCGTATATCTTACCATAATAATAATAATAATAATAATAATACTTGGATGACTTGTATAGCGCCGTTTTTGTGCAAAAACACCTCAAGGGCGCTGTACAGACTTATAATACACTTATAATACCATGACAGTAATGGAGACACAGCGATTTCTTTGGTTTAATAAAGGTGTAGATTTTAACTTTTCTGTAGTTAAATTCTAGATTTGAATATAAAGCCTGTTTTTTTCTCTTCGTAACACCGTTTAGATCATAATATATCTTACCATGGCAGTAAAAGAGACGCAGCTATTTCTATGATACCATATGATCTGTTCCCAATAGTGAAAAAAAGCCTGGGGAATTGAGAAATAAAACTTCAATCTTTATTTAATTGTAAATTTTAAGTACAAATAATTGCATGTTAACGTAATTTGAATAGGGTGCCCATCGTTATTCAGCGTGACAATAGAGGCATAGCTTGTAGTTTTAAAAATTTTGAGTGTTGTCGTGTATTTGATGTGTTTTTCTTATTTTATTAATAACCAACTAATTACATTTTTTTTGTTCATTAGACTTATAATATTACATCATTCACAATGTGGATACCTTCGTGTAATTAATAAGGTGAAGCGTTATCGGGAATTAAAAAAACGATATCGTTTTATTGCAAAATAATAAGATATCCAAATCTATTTTTAATTAACACATTATCGACGTACAGTTTGTTTTGGGAAACAACAATCCCTTTTTCTTGATAAGTTACGTTGCAGTTATCTTTACGCATTTATTTATTGAACATGGTAATAGAAAATACCATTAAATATGTTGTTTCGGTCAATTCTTTAGGACGCGCAAACTGAGTATATGAAAAGTGAGGCTTTAAGGTTTGGCCAGGAAGACTCGAGTGATTGGTCCATCAGCGCGCGTGCGCCAATCAATATTCAATATGTATTGGAAATCTCTTATACCTTCGTAAAACTACGTTAAGGTCTCCACTCCCATTGGTTAGCTAAGTTGAGGGCGTTATATATATTTTTTAAAACCTGCCACCTTCAATTTTTACTTAATGGTGTTTAATTGCAATATTAGCAGAATAATAATTCTTGTTAAGAAAATTCAGATTACCTTAAATACTTAGGACGGGTTGTTTCGGAGAATTTGAACAATTCATCAAATTTCAACGTTCATTTTCGGGTTCTGAGAAAGTCCTATTCAAGTTCTGTTATTATATCATTGTAGGCTAGTTGCTTGACAAAACTGAAATAAAAACAGAACTTGAAAAAATCATTCACAGAACTTGAAAATGAACGTTGAAATTTGATGAATTATTCAAATTCTCCGAAACAACTGAAACTAAGGAAGGGTTCTTTCACAGAATTTGAACAATTCATCAATTTTTAGAGTTCTGTTATTATTTCAGTTTTGTGAGACAACTTTCAATAAGAGTACACGAAAATAACCTTGTCAAGGCTTAGGAAGGTTTGCTTCACAGAATTTGAACAATTCATCAATTTTCAGAGTTCTGTTATTATTTCAGTTTTTTGAAACAACTGGAATATAATAAGAGTACACGAAAATAACCTTTTCAAGGTTTAGGAAGGTTTGCTTCACAGAATTTTAACAATTCATCAATTTTCAAAGTAGATTTTCAAGTTACGTGAAGGTTTTAATCAAGTTCTGTTATTATGACAGATTGGTGCAGTACGAGTAACTGGCCAGTAATGATATAATAACAGAATTTGAATAGAACCTTCACAGAACTGGTAAATCCACATTGAACTTTGATGAAATGTTCATATTCTATGAAGCAATCCGTCCTTGAAAAAATACTTTGAAATTTGATAAATTATTCATATTCCGTGAAACAACCCGTCCTGAGTATGAAAGTTTAAAGTTCTGCATACAACGTGCATATAAGACGAATACAGTTGTATTAAGTGTCCTACTTAGAAAACGAAGAAAGTTGTATTAAGTCAAAGAGATTTGCAGTATATGTGTGTATTATGTAAACATATATATATATGGTAATAGGTACCTACACCATATACTTTGTATGTCCTCTGTTTGGCAAAACTAGTTATGAATTTATATAAACTAGACTGAGGAGAACCCAAATATTTAAGAGTGACAATATGCCATACACAAGTCGGTTCCATGATAAATCAACACAATAACAATTCAACACACTTTTAAAAAGTGATATAAAATCATTAGAAACGATGAAAAAAAAATTAAACCTAACATAACCTAACCTACTTAACCCAGTAAATGAAGTTTTTGTTTCATCACTTTATATAACATTTTAAAGATGTGATGAATTATCATTTTGATGAGTTATCCGGTCACCACACAAGTCATATCATTTAAAAGATATTTACACATCTCAACATGTCGAAATCAATCATTCAAATGAAGCAATCATCCCAATATATCTGCCCTTGATGTGATCGGTGTAACACTAATGCCTGAATTACACCTGTCAAATTCTCGGCTGATGTGATTAGTATAGTCAGTACTCGGTATAATGGCGGGCGAGTGATTCAGGCGAGACAGTGGATACAAATAAGGCCCAATGACTCAGCCGAGTAAAAGAACCCCCTCCACCTGTATACTCAACTCGTCGCTTCACTCGCTTTCCACTCGGTCAGTGCCATTAGCCGAGTCAGTCAGTGAAATAAAAAAATTAGGAATTTTTACTTTTTTTTTTTTTTAAACTCTGATATTATTTCTATTTTTCATATTTGGCGTAACCATGTCAACAGCACTTTAAACTAATCTCAACGAACTGACTCGCCCACTGTTATATTATACAAGTGATCACCTCTACCCTCCAATAAGTTGCTCGACCGAGTAAGAAAGCGAGTGACTCGGCCGAGCACTCGGCATATCGGCTCAGGAACGGGGGCTTCATCGAAGACAGATTCAAGTCAGCCTCTCAGAAACTGGGCGAACTGTGCAGAGCCAGCTGATACCGTAATAGTAAACAACCGCTGGCCCTGTACAAATCTGATTGTTGAATTTGGCAGCAACTTTTATCTGAAATGACAAAATACAGAGACAGAATGAATTATTTGCCACACGAGGTATCGCGCGCAGGTTTACAATGATACCAGCCTCAAAAGAATGTTGGTAAAAGTAATGTTGTCATTATTTTCGGGAGATGTAAACTCCCTATAATTTACCCTACAATCTCAACAAATGGATTTCAATATTTAAAGCACAGACATCAAGTAAATGCGGTCTTTGTTCTACTAGTATTTCAATGGAAGATGTTTTGAGAAACTAGCCTCATTAATCATTTCAGCATAGTTCGAAAACACGCACAAAATTTGTACATGGTTTAAATTTGTCACATGAGAATGGGTCGTTACTTTGACTCTTGAGTTCAACAGCTCGACTGTGAAACGATTTCACGGCAATACCCATGTTCACTCCGCCCTTTTCTAAAAATATCCTCGACACAGCATCTCCAAAGATTACAGGTCCTGAGGTAATTTTCTTCAGGGCCTTTTGTGTGGAGTTGATATAAAAAAAAAACTTTTCCAGGAGGCTCAACATTTCAACCTCGTTTATTACAATTATTTTATGTATGAAGTTATAATATATTAGCTGTGAGACATCGATTTGTATTCAATATAATACGATTACTATCTTATGTCTTATTTGTAAAAACTCGCTTAAACAATAATTTTGTAACATGCAGCATTATAGCGATTGTTTAACAGGTTTTTAATTCTATTATCTATATTTTTTGCACTCGCTGTTTGCAAGAGCTATCAAGACTTGTGATAATTTATTAGATTTTAAATAAATATTGATAAACGGATTTTGTACCAATAATACGTTATTATAGATTAAAGATACTGACGCATAGTAGAGGATCCTGATAAAGTTGACTTGCAGAGTTATATTTTTTTGGTAAACTTTTGTGAAGGAATCCATGCGTGATTTGAAATTGTATTAATGCGTAGTATCTAAAATTATGCAAGTTTTAAATATTGAAACTAAAAATAATGAAAATAATTAATCGTATTAGACAAGCGATAAAGTAGGTATCAAAAATATTAAAATTAATTAGTTAATAATATTTCTTTATTTCTGATGTGTGTTTATTTGATTAAATATTCGTCAGATTTAAATCTGAATCATTCGAAAGATAATTCTGGTCGTCTCTATATTTATTATTCGTCACCAACAAAAAATTGAATCTAATATAGAAAAAATATTGTGAATATTTTTTTTATAGTTAATAATCTTGAGTCTGATTCACAAAGACTACAATTAATTATAACATTCCGTGGTTTTTCACGGGTTTGTGACACTAGGATTTTTTTTTTTTTTTTTCTTTATTCATAAAAATTTAAATGATTACAGTTTTTTGTTTTCTACAGCCACCATACTAGGCACATGCCCGTATTATGGTAGCCATATTTCTTTAGATTACAATGATGTTAGGATATACAGAAATAAAAGAGAGAAAAAAAGATATAAAAATAAAAATAAGAAGAAAACATAAAATAATGGAATAAAAGAGCAGTTAATTTAATTTAATGACACGAAACATTCTTTGCAATAGTTTCTTCCCTTTACCAATAGCCAATTCTAAATATTTTTCAAATAGATGTTCAGTTTCCAATTTTCTGGTATCTATATTTATAAGGCATATTTTCGGTAATCTAGTAAATATACATTTTCAATAGATATGTCAAATAGTAGAATCGAAGATACCCTAAGGACCGGTCATTTCGCAGACATTTAAATGTAACATTGTCATCAAATGGCTATGCAGCGCCATTTTTGTTGATGTTCAAAAGGTCCCGGGTAAACACCGGTTCTAGTTGCGTTTCAGCTTTACATTAAATTGTAATAAGCTGACAAGCTTATAACATGATACCTAGTTGTTCTCTTTCGATAATCACAATTTCTTCAAAAGCTGAGTCTGATTTAGAATCGGCATTTAACGGGAACCTTGCAACTGTAAAAAAAAAGAATGGCCCTGAATGTCCATTTAATCACAATGTTGCATTTGAATTTCTGCGAAACAACTGGGCTTAAGTACCTATCGCCGTGCATGAAACGTTACTTGAAATTTTTTTACCCGTGTTTAGTGATCAGATATGAATAAAAATATACCACCCACTTCTTTATCTCATTCATCTCCCACTTCCTCCAGCCACGCAACTTACGAATTGAAGATGACATGGTCTTACTGGTTCCGGTAAATTTGGTTATTTTGATGAAAATGTATTATATACAAAGAGTGAAAAACGACAGTAAACTTAACTAAACTTATCATCAAAATCTCCAAAAAGTCAAGAGTTTCAGAGTGAACATTGGTAGCAGCGTAGCAAGTATATCCGATTGTGTCTCGTGACGTCACAGATGCCCGAAAATATCAACGTTTTGTCTACTCGTATCTTCGGTACTATTTGGTATTTTCCAAAAATACAAACTGTTCTGTTTTCAGCATGCTCTAATGAATATGATACATTTGAAAATTAAATGTTTAATCGTTGTAGGAGATAAATAAATATACAAAAAAATTCCATGTATTTATTTTGCACTGATGGTATTGCAAATGTAATGTGACCTTATTGGCTGCAAAGATACGCTTGTCAATCTCTTCACACAGTTGTTGTTGTGTTTTATTGTAAAATATTTAAAAAATTTCTATGAATTTCAAGATAATGGTTTTTATTATATCTGTAAAAACCGTCAGTCACATTATGTTATATTGCTGCTGTAAATAAATATTCATGAATGTATTTTTGCTTATCACAGTAGTCCAATAACCTAATCTTATTTTTAGCAAAACAAACTTTGGACTATTTTTTGTAGAAATAGCTGCAAAGATAAGATAATCCAATACAATATTATTCATATACGTACCTATTTAGTATTCGCATTTCTCGTAGAAATATATAGACATGTAAAATTCATTTTATTTTGAATTGATGACTAACTCACCATTTTACGCCATTTCCTCCAAGTGGTTTGCAGAGGAAATAAATGCCAAGCTTATCTGACTTGGTTGCCAAATTCTCATTCATACACACATACTTGATTTGACTTAAGTTCGAATGTTAATAAGACAGATGTTTTTTTGGAATGCGTGATATACTTAATATGTGTCTTTAATAAAATGGCACACATTTGTATTATGTTCCTACCTAAGTCTATATTTATAAATAAAAGGCATTGTCCCAACGTGTGTACCCTAAAAATTTAAAGTGTTTGAAATAGGAAAAGCGGAAGACGCCCGAGGAAGACTAAACGCCTTATATCTGCAATGAGATACGTAGGCAAATTAAATCGAGTGGGTTATTATCAGTAACAATATGGTATACAGCAGTGAATGATAGAAAAAGTCAGGGACGCACGAAGAGGACTTAACGTACCATCTCTGTGAATGGTAACAATGTGGTAGACAGATCAATAATGGTAGAAAAAGACGAGGATGCTCGAGAACGACATAAATCAAATAATTATTTGTTGTAAAATGAAATATACATGATGAACAAACACAAAGGTGTAAGGAGAATGTATGACGTGGGAGGGTAATGTCGAAGGAGTTGGGGACGCCCGAGGAAGACATGGCGCGATCAAGTGATACAAATACTTTCAAAAGTTTTTTTTTCATTTCTTCAGAACAATATTATTTCTACCTTTAAAATAATTCCATTTTCTTTGTACACTCGAATTCACAACCTCAAGACTTTACTCTAAAGCATTCATAACCCCGAGTAACTACCTGGATTGTATAAAAAATAGAAGCACCGCAATCTTTATACAGCTTTCACAAACCTTTGCTCCAGTTAATAATAATAATAATAATAATAATAATTGGATAATTTGTAGAGCGCCGTTTTTGTGAAAAATCACCTCAAGGGCGCTGAAAATAATTATAATTATTATAACTTCTTCACATTTACCAGTTTTATTTCGGGAGATGATTATGAATAAATAAACAGCTTAAGCAACAGAATTTAATATGATCGGTATCCAAAAGTGTTTTGTAATGTACATAATTTGAGGTATTAATAAATTGAAGTATAAGTGATGATTTGAAAATATTCGACTGCTGAAGGAATATTTTCATTTCGGAGAGAAGTCGAGAATTATTGAGTTTCTGTTTTGAATTATTGTTCTTGAAGTATTCAATAATATCTCGATTTTTTTTGACTGCGCGAAGATTTCTTGTAAGCGTGACCCAATCCGTACAAATCCACGATACTAGCATCCAGGGAGCCCTTTGCTGGCTTTTCGTACTACAAATGTGTCTTTTCATTGGCAATGCACGTAAATAACTATAATATATTACAATACAATCGACTCTTGGAATGAAGTGAGCACCATGCATATAATACATTATGTAGTGCGATTGCTTAGTGAACGTTCCGTTGCCATTTGTGTATTTAATTTGGCCGTCGTGTGTTTCAGTTGGAACATCATTGTCATAAAATATTGTTTCTTCATCGTGTCTCAACGTGAATAAAACCTTCCAAACAGGTAAGCTCTAGGGCAACTGGGGGCCCTTGGGCGATATTGTATTTGGTCAGCGATTTTGAAATAATAATCCATATTTATGGATTCACGTTTCTGTTGGTGTAATATTGGTTATTTCGACATCGATGGGTTCTATGACGGGTTCCGTGAAGGGTTGGATTCCACAATTTAGTAACTGAATCACCTCGCCGTATTGAATGGTGCTAGTATCGATTTTTGGGGGTCTGTAACGGTATTCATCCTCCGTTGGTTGGTATGGTTTTGTCATGGTTAAAAGATTCTGAAAAAAAAATGGGTGGAGATTAGAATTTTTTTATTACAGTGGGTTTCACTTTTGAAAAAAATAGATTAAAGTTAAAAAAAACGATTTACAGAAAATTTTAACGATAAAATGATTTTCTTCAATTTTTGTTGGTTAAATTTTTTTTTAATTAAAAAAAAATATTGTTAAAAAAATTACATAATGTACCTAGTGATGTTGAAACATATACGAATCAAATGAACATGTGTGCTAAGTGATTCAATATAAATGTGCTAAACATTTTAATTTAAAAATCTAGTATCGATAAAATTTTAATTAATTTGAAGAATTTCTTTGTTTTAAATCACTTTATTATTCAAATTGTCAACTAGTTATTATCGAAACTAATGTAAAGCCAAAAATGTATTGCTTAGTTCGATAAAATTTCAATATTAAGTCGCTTTCATACGACGATAAATTTCTGTGGTTTATTACAATAAAAATCTAAAAAAAAATTTCATTGCTACGGAAAATTTTAAGAAAAATTAAAATAATATTATTATATTCGATTATTCACTTCAGAGGGCTTTTACATGTAGGTTGTAAAATTTTGAAGACAGACAATTTTGAAACATAAAAAAGAAAAAAAAATAAAAAGAACACTCTTGATTAAAATGAATTTTTTTGAATTTTTTTCAACAAATTTTCAGGGCTTCCTCAATTTACTTATTAGATTTATTTTTCTGTATAGATTATCTATCAAGGTTCCCAGCAATATTTTTACCATAAAAGTTTTCAAACTTACGATTGTTCAGTAAGAAAGATTTAATAAAAAACTGCTCACGGAAAACAGGAAAACTTCTTGGCTAATTATGTTTACTAGTTGTTGTAAAAGTTCATGATTTAATTATAAATATTTTCTCACTAATAAAAATTATAAATTCACTCTGTTACATCTTAAATACTTAAATAAAATAATTAATATTATTTAAAACATTTTTACTAATAAAAAAATTCTGCATGTTTTAGATCCAAATGTTCCTTCATCTGGATAATATACATTGTATACTGGTGAAGGAAAAATAAAAAAAGTGGTAAACAAAGTTAATTATCTTCATTTAAATAATAAAATACATATTTTGTAAGTCTCTATAACAATTTAAAAAAATATATATATTATCGTGTTGTTAAAAAACGTTTTTTTATTTTAATAAAAAAACTTCTGCTATGCACGATGTCTGAAAACTTGTAGTATAAATAGGAAACTGGATCTACATCACATTTGGAGTCCATTTAGTTTTCCTCTTCGATTAAATCGAGCCAAAATTTGAATTTTTTTCTAAATATCTTCTTTTTTCTAAGTAATCATGAAAATACTTATTTTAAATTATTTCATTAGATAAAACTAAGCAGCGGAAGAATACAATGAAAAAAAACGATTTAAAAATATTATTTATAACTATTTAATATTTTACACGCACAAGGACTACACAAAGAGACAAACGATAACAATTTAAAAGGAATATATTACATTTTTCACTTGTAGCAAACACTTTGTGGGTATACATAATTATAACAATTAAAATAAAATAACTTGGTTTGAATACCACTTTTGAACATTCATAAATGTAAAGTAATACGATTTTCCAAAACGCATTATAATATCATATATAGTGGTATTCAAATTGTTATAAAAATATTACAATTTAAAAATATGTCACACTTACAGATAGTATAGGGTCAGGCTTCTAAAAAATCTTCGCGCAGTAACGAAATTGCGGTAAACACACGCTTTTATAGATTTTCTACTATCTTGCATTAGATTGAATTGACTGATAATGACGCTCAGTTCTGCACATCCCGCGGCCCGCGAGCCTTTTTCGTTCGGCTCACTTGGTTACATATAATATTATAATCCTAGTACGTTATCACGTCTTTGCTTAGGTTGGTGTTATTTTATTATTTTTAGTTAATATTTGGTGAGTAATTTTAATAAAAAAAAAAAATGCTACAACTGTTTCTAAATAATATAATTTTGCAATTATTGAAGAAGTAACATAATGTTTTTCTAGTATATAAAAGCCTATAAGACGTTAAATCTATCTACATACATGTAAGGATGGGTTGTTTCGTAGAATTTAATAATTCATCATATTTCAACGTTCATTTTCAGCTTCTGTTGCCATCAAATAGGCGTGTGTTTTTATATGTTTTTACCTGTGTTAACATCTTCAGATGGCGTGGTTAACGTTAAATTTACAAAAAAAAAACTATTTTCACACATGTTACCGAGTTCCCCACAAAGCGTAATGCAAGTAACTTTATTATCATTATTTATGGTGCCACGTGTTGGACTATTGTATCTCGCTTTTACAACTCTTTCTAGTGACTTCCTATAAAAAAAACAGTCCCATATTTTAGACGAGACGCGAATGAAACTAAAAATCACTACGTTTAGATTTCTTGATGCCACACTTATTTGCTAAAAAAATACACTTGTAAATAAAAAAAGTGTTAGTCCCGGTAAGTCTAAAATACATGGTTTCAAGACACAGTAGTGAACTTTACTATTTTTAATTTTTCTGCCTTTGTCTGTTTCATTGAGGGTTTTCGCATCGATTAAATGTTACTACTTCAGGTATTCCTAATAAAGTGAAAATAATGTATATGAAATGTGTGATAAGGTTAAAACTATATAATATGTACCTATTTTTACAATAAGCTTCAGGACACCTTTTTAAAACACCGTGGATAAAATATTTATAGTCAACGTGCATAGTATTGGTTTCCTACTATCTTGTATAGATAATTACTGATAAAGATGTACAGGGGTGGACTGTGAGCTCATTTCTTGCGGCCCGTGGCCAAATTTCGTTTGACCCACTTGGCAATATACAAAAATCAAATGTTGACCGTAATTCTAGAAAACCTGTGACTGATAATTTTATTTATTTTTATAAGAAATATTATTGTGACTTTTATTTAAATCCATTTCCGATGGCCTACACATAGACAAATGATCCTGTTAAAAAAGTGACAATGCGAACTTCCTGATACAATATTAATCAGAACATGTTTTCTTTCTCTAAAAGATATCATAAAGCAATGCCACAATATAAGTATTTGTATGAACACGTGTTCCTCCGTCCTCATAAAACATTTTCTTTTGACTGATACTCTGTTAAGAACTCTTTGAATTAATTCGTTACAGGAACGCAGTCCCACGTTTAACAGGAAAACGAATAATTTGATTAGATTTCTAATGAATTTAACAGTATTTAATATATTAGTTAGTTTTCTCATTGCAGATTAACATTAAAATAAAAACATTAAGTTCTGGAAATGAATGAACCTAAAAAATCCCAGAAATGCGAAATGATTGGGTTTGAGCTTGACTGCAATATGGCACTGGCCTTTTTAATCTTTTTTTTTATCAATGATTGTAAATGATAATTTGAACGATAATGAAAATTTTTGCATATAAAACGTCGTATGCAAATTTTTGTTTCCGCTTTGAAACGAGTCTTTTAGTGAACGTTATTACTTAACAATAAAATTCTTTGCGTCACATTGTGCAAGAGGATTTGCAAAAAAAGTATATTAGTGTATTTTTAAGTTACTTATTTTTGTTATTCATATTAAGTTAGGTTAGGTTAATTATTTGGCAAACGTATTTTTTAAAAAAATTTCAAAAGTTAAGTAAATATATTATTCAATATTGTTTCATAAGATTATTTAAAATTGCCTCTTACATGTCTGATTAAGAGTAAAATTAACTAAAGTTAGGTTATGTCAAAATATTAACCTAAAAAAACATAAACCTTTTTCTATTTGACTGCACCAGTAAAACAATATTATTACTTTTAAACATTCTTTTAAAACTTCTGCTTTTAAACATTATTATCTACTAACTAAACTTTACTAACCAAATTATCCATTTGGCTTGGCTTTTGTGGATTTTTTGTTATTACATACTACCTTGTATTTATAATTCTATAATTTTTCCAATGAAGTTTGTATCAAATACCTCTTAAGAATTTTTATTTATGTGTAAAATATCTAACAGATTTTTTTTCCATAGATGGGTCTTCCATTTTTATACACGGAAGAAGAGATATCGGCGTTAGCAAAACGTACCACGAACCATGATCCGGGAAGAGTGATCCAGCTCCATCCTGAGAGCACGAAATCGCAAAGCGATAAACCCATAAAAAAACATCAAACAAATTCTTGATGTTTGGAACCCACGCTATATCTAAACGCAAATTTACTGGAAAAGAGTAAAAAATATGTAAAAAAAGTGCAGCAAAAAACCTGAGACGTTACCAATTATTTAATATTTTTATATATTAATATTTAATAACGAAGATTTTTCGAAAAGTTGGGCAGAGAGGTCTCACAATTCTGCGTTAATCTCAATCGTACATCGCTTCAGCTGTGAGCCGAAAGTTTTGAATTAGTAAGTCCGGAAGAAGGTTCAGCTATGAGCCGAAACTATTGAACTATAGTGAACCGAAGTAAGCTACATAGGGTCCTGAAGTCTTGAAGAAAATTCAGCTGTGAGCAATAATTAGTGAATCACGATGAACCTAAAGTAAACTGCATCCTGTCCTGAAATCTTGTAAAATGTTCAGCCATGCGCCGAAACTAGAAAACTGGTGAGCCGAAGTTGACTACACGAAGTTCTGATATCTGGAAGATGGTTCAGCTGGGAGCCGAAACTAGAGAACTGCTGAGCCGAAGTTAAGTACACAGGGTTCTGAAAACCGAAAGATGTGTCAGCTGGTCCTAAAAACTACAAAACTACATAGGGTCCTGAAGTCCTAAAGAAGATTCAACTATTATTTTTTTATTGAAATTATAAAGGAAGGGTACAGATCAATAATAATGATATTCTTACTAACTAATCTAATTACCCAGGTATTAGAGAAACAGTCTCTGGTCTAACTGGGGACCTAGTCTATTTTCTTATACTTATAAATAATATAGGTGTGTGCACAAGTAAACTAATAAATATATCTAGTTGTTAAAATTTTCCAGTAAAGTTATCATAAATATTACAAATATTGGACATTAAACGTATCAGTAAAAATAAGTACAAAATGGCAAAATAATATACCTGAATATCATCGATAAAATAAAAACCAGGTTTTAGATAAAAACTTAACTTGTACATTATAAAATTTCAAACAATTTCTCTTTGTCACTCTCTATAGAGTTTTGTGATAAAAAACTTAATAAATGTAAAAACAATAATATATTATGTTTTATTAAAGTGAATTAGCATATGTTCCGATAGCCAGGCAGCCCTAATGGCACTGGGAAGTAACCGATGCGACTCCAGACTGGTGATGGAAAGCAGGATTGTTCTTACAAAACTCGCTACCATCAATAAAATAACCCTAATATGGGTACCAGGACATAAAGGTATTGAGGGCAACGAGCGAGCTGACGAACTAGCAAGTAAAGCGGCGAAAGAACCACTTGTAGGATCCGAGCCGGCCGTAGGAGTAGCAGCTTGCCACACAAAATTACATATTGATAGGTGGGTCAAATCCCAGCACCGCAAAGAATGGGAGAGGGCACCTGAAATGAGACAATCCAAAGTACTCATAAGAGGACCAGACCCTAGACGAACCAAGAAACTACTCGATATGGACAGAAACTCACTGAGGGAACTGGTAGGACTACTAACGGGACACTGCCATCTCAGGAGACACATGCAGATATGGGGAGTAGAAAACACCGATAGAAGCAGGAAATGTGAAGAGGATGAAGAGACTCCAATTCACCTATGGTGCCAATGTCCTGCCCTGGTGGGAACTAGGCTCAGATACCTGGGGAGCCATACAGTAGAACCAGAAGACATAACCACATACCCAATAACAACCCTGGTGAACTTTATCAAAGGGACGGGGTTGTTGTTAAAGGATTGAGGTAAAATGGGAGATAGCACAATGGGCCTATGGAATAAGTGCTCACGGGAACTCTTTTTTTTTTAAATAATTTTGTGATAATAATTGTATTTTTTATTATAATCATGTCTATACTGTAATGATGCTGTCTCTACACGAGAACTCTTCCCAGCGAGAATGGAATAGGAAAAACCCAAAATGATTTTTAAAATGGAGGTATAAACACAAAGTTTGGTATCACTTTTGCGTTAGGTCTACCTTTATATTTATACAGAACACTGAAAAACACTTTTGAAAAGTGATGAAAAAAAACTAGTCTAAAAACCTAACCTAACCTGACATAACATAATCTTGTTAACCTAAATATAATAAACAGCTTGTTGCTTTGAGTAACAGAAATGAAAGAACATATCAATGGACAGCAAGCTAAAATAGAAATTAACGGATAGGTAAACAATACAATAAAATAAATACTATTTCAAAGTTTTAGGAAGACAATCATTCCCGGATTTTTATTTAGTTTTTTTGGATATATACGTAAATTTTTTATACAGTTTTTTGGATATTTACGTACATTTTTTTACATAGTTTATTTTTAATATATACGTCAATTTGTGGATGTAAATGGAAATTTTTGGATATTTATGAAAAGTATGTAATTAAAATGTCAAAATTCTGTCAAATCGGAAAAAAAAATATTGCACAAATGAACAAATTGGATGATATTTTACACAGTGGAATTGTCGATTGGCTTAATGATATTTCGCACTATTCATTGTTATCAAGTTTATCTAGTTGATTAATTCAATTATTATTGAAAAATTAATTTAGTTTATCTAATTGATTAATTTAATGATTATTGAAAAATAAATGTATTGTTTAAATTCAAGCTTCCATACGTTTCTTCGGGAAATTAGCAGCATAGGTGACGGATATTTCGGTTTTACGTAATTTCTGATTTTGATATTATTAATTATTTAAAAACGGGTAAAACTTTACAAATTTACTTTTACTCATTTCGAAAGGCCCCAAAAAACCCACCAGCAGGGCCTAGCAGCAAAAAACCCGCGGCAGCTGCTATTTGTTTTTATTATCTCAAAACAAAAACGCCTATCTATGTGAAGATGCCTTTAAAAAATGATCGCGTAACGAAAGATTTTGTTAAATGTACTGTTCACAATATTTTCTTTTACGATAATTTTGTAGTTCACCGCTCATCCAAGTCGTCAAACTGCTAAAATATTGTAAGATAAGATCGTTCCGACTACCATATCACCACTTACCTATTCTAAAAACATAGTTTTAAGCTTACGTACTTGCACGATATTACAGAATCTGTTTGAATTGACCGAATTCGCACCATTCAAGAGTCCTTCCTTCGACTTCTATTCATCTTCCGCCAAGTTGTGGTCATCTCTATGGACATTGTTGTCAAGTTGAGATGCCAAACAAGATGTCCACAGATCTGTTCCCAACTTTATAACTGCAACGGCATCAGAAACTACTGAAACTCTGTCCATTGTAACCGATTCCTCTTTGTTCAACTTTCGCATTGTCGTCGGATGGACAGGTATGTCTTGTTTAGCTGGACATGTTAAATTATTAAACAATATTTTTCACCATTGAAATATCTGGATAAAACTTTTAAAATTCGTATTGCTGGTAGGTAATTTTCAATACTATAATGAAATAAGTTTATCTAGTCCACCGATGGCGACGCTGGGGTAGATTTTGTGGATTGAATGAAACAACCAAACTGATAATTTTAAATAGAATTTTTAACTCATTTAGGTTCTTTCATCAAAAATCCTAAAATTGCACAGTAAAATGATTATCTATTTCTATTAATATATTTGTACTTCAACCATTAATCTTTTTATAAATGCAATTTTAATAATAATTAACGATTAAACAGCAGTTGTAAAATAATTGAATATGAAGTTTATTTTATATTTATAATTTCTTCTGCGTGCAAATATGTATTTTCTCCAAACTTTAACTTACTATCATAAAAGTGTGTTCAAAATCGAGGAAGTATGCTTTCTGTGTCTGTCTGTAAATAATTTAGAAGGAAGTCATATTTATACAGCGCCCTTGAGGTGATATTTGGTTAAAGCGGCGCTATAGAAATTATACGAAAATAATACTATTTAAATAAGTAAGTAAAATAGTGAAATAAAATAATTAGTTTGTTCGTAACCATGAATAACAATAAACGTAACAATAAACCAAATGGTTACCAAACGGTTTCGCTTGACAGGCGTAATCAGGGTACAAATTAAACTAATATAAAAATATATAGTGTGTGCCTATATATACGTATAGAGTGAAATAAATTATTAAATAGAATAAAGGAACAGCGAGAAAGCACGAAATCAAAATATAACATTGTGACAGAGAGAAAGAGACAGATAAGGTGTACATAATGGATTAACATATTTTGTCGAATAAAGTAAGTAATTAAAATAATGTTTATTTCTAGTTTCTCATTACATACAAAAAATAATAAAAATCTGCAGGATTGAAGTTGTTGCGAACAACACACAATTTTAGTTGTGTGTATTGGTGTATCTGTTATCGCTTTTGGCAGTGATATCATTGCAAAGCGCTACTGAAAAACAGTCATCTGTCTCACTTAAGCCTACACATTATTCTGGAAAAAAAGACAGAGGTATAAACTCGAAAATGTTACAGTGTGTTATATCTGTTATAGATAGTTTTAAAATTGATGTATACAAAAATTTTGTCTGTGTCTTTGATACCTATAATAATTTATTTTTTTTCCTTAACACGATAAACTTGTAAAGCAATAGGTGCGTACAATACCTATGACACGTTCTAATTTTCATAATAACTTGATAAAAAAATTGTACCTGGTCCGATAATATCTTCAAAGTTATGGGGGTAGCCCGAGCTCCAGCCTCCCACAGACTAAGAGGGGGGAGTGGGGTAAAAAAAAACACCCCTTTCCGTCGTGGAAGGTTAATTGACATTTTTTATGACCACCATTCTTTAGGCGCACAGTACGAGCTCCTCCGCCGTTGTCCCGAGGTATTTTTTTAATTAGGTATATTTTATGCCCTCAAATAAAGAAAAGGGGTTCGCTATTCTTAAGTATCAGATATTACATCCTAGCGTGTAATCAACCCCGGTGGAGTGACCACTTTTCCAAGTCAGATCGGGACAATTAAAATTAACCTTATAAAACATTACCACTCATTACAATAAGAAATTTACTAAAGAAGAAGAAGATGATGCTTATAAATCCAAACGAAACATGAAATACAACTAGCCACAGAAAAATATAAATGTAACGTTTGCAATTGACAATCGAACGCAGGATCTTTGTCTTACCAAGAGAACGCCTCAAAAATAATTAGGTCCCAATGGCCGCGTCGATTGAAACGTTGTCCCGGTATGACGGAAATTCTGATTCCGAGTTCTGTTTCATGTTCCGTTTATATTTATAAGTATTATCTTCTAAAATGATATTTTACATTGATGCCTTATAACAAACCATTCCTACACAAATAAAGATGGTTATTTTCATGTAAAAAAAATCAAAAAAGCAATAATTGTTGAATGATATACTAGTATTTATTGAACTACAGGGTTTTCCAATAAGAGGTGTTATTTTGATATTCAATAGTAAAAGATCAATGGTTTCGTTACTTGTGTGGCATGTAGTGCCGTCTTGTTGAAATCAAACGGTGTCCAGATCAATACCATCCCATTTCGACCATAAAAAATCATTAATCATCTCTCGATAGCGCAATCCATTCACCGTAACTGTTGCTCCAGCCTCATTTTCGAAAAAGTAGAGTTCAATGACACCGCCGGACCATAAACCGCACCAAATAGTCACGCGTTGAAGATAGAGAGGCTTTTCAACAATAACTATTGGGTTTTCCGAGCCCCATATGCGACGATTTTGCTTGTTGACGAAGCCACCGAGGTGGAAATGGGCCTCATCACTCAAGATGATTTGCATTTGATTCACTCAAGTGAATTTTAATAACTTCAATGCTTTGTTGAAGCGTGTATTGTTCAATTTTTATTGATGGCGTAGTTTCTACTTGTCAAAAAATGACAGCTTCAAAAGTAACATCTACCGAAATAGCGGGCTATTCAAAATAACACCTCTTATTGGAAAACCCTGTATTTGGCCATTCGAAATAAGCCGACGTAGCACAGTGGTTCCATGCACCTGACCAGCAATCAGAAGGTGCGGGTTCAATATCCGTCTACGGCATTTATTTTTTCTTGGAAGATTTTTTCATTTCAAATTTTTGTTTCAGGCCAATAATTATTGCTTATAATATTTTGTTATCCTTTGTGAAAGGATGTTTCCAACAAAACCGTAGAATAAACGAGAAGAAAACTGGTGCTTAGAGCTTTCCATTCAAATTTCAATGGAAAAAATATTCAATTTATAGTCTTATCTATCTTGGTGTGTTAGAAATTTAAGCCTCGATAAGGCAAATATTTGGATCACGAAACACGTCCGCAAGGCACTTCGTGTAGTGTTATTTATTCTATGGGCACAACGGAGCCGTAAAGATTCACAAAGAAAGTCAAGAGATTTGTTGAGAATTCTGATGGTCCCCCATTCAGATGAGACAACAATCGAAAAAAATGGTTCCATTTTTCTACTTCCAATTATTCCAATTTGACCTCCAATGCTCCCATCGATCGGAGAAAACTGAATCCGATCATCGCGTACTGCTACTTGCATTATAATAATGAAACACATTTCGATCTCTGTTGCGTCTCCCGCGCTTCTCACAACTCTTTAAATAAAACTCCGGCTCAACAAAACACTTGGACTTTATTGTGATAGATACAATGAGCTCAGATGGTTTCTTAACAGGTGGTAGGAATAATCTGGAACTCGATCTTAATATTGCAATCGTATTTATCATAGACTCACTACCTGCATAATCGAAAGCTGCGTCAATCTATCGATAGCCCTTTTAACGACTATCTAGTACCATCTATTCTTAGGTTATCACAATCTCAATATTATAATAAATTAGTTCCAATTTTGAAACAATTTTTATAGTTTTCAGTTAAAAATACTCAGGCATAATACGAGGGTAGTCTGAAAAGTTTCCGACCTCAACGCAAAGATGGCGGTACTCGTCAATAAAAGCTAGTGAATGTAGTTGTGCATCTTTTGACAGTTACTCACCAAAGTCTCGGCCATTTGAGTGAGTCGATGTGTGTGTTTTTGTGAAAATGGAAAAAATTGAGTATCGAGCTGTTATTAAATTTTTGTTGTTGAAAGGCAATACGCCTACGCAAATCAAAGATGAGTTGGACTGTGTATGGAGACTCTGCACCATCATATTCAACATAATTTTATATTGAATACCTATTTAAAAAAAATATTATGAATAAATCGTTAAAGATTTTCTGTCCTAAAATTCATTTGCATCGTGGGCACCCTTTTCGAGATAAAATACTGCCGTTATTTTTTCGGCTAAAGAAAAGTGGATGACATTATCCCGATTACGCCAGCCTCCCCCTCCAATAAGCCAGTTCGTCAGCCGCCAACCCCTTCGCTCTTCCTCTTTCCCATCTCCTTCTTTTTGTTCATTTCTTTTGTACTTTTCCTAATCTAATCTATCGCGAGGTTCGGGCCTAAATTAGTTCAGAGGTACGGAACGGAATTATTCCAAGAATCAAATCAAATGTTTATTATTTTTGCATTAATCTTAGGTAATATCACGTCATAACTAACTAATCATTACGCCTTTTTTCTGCAAGAGTATTTGGTTCACTTGGTCGTGTCATATCGTTCATATCGTCATAATAATATATTCTCCTTGCACTCCTTGCTTCGTTAATTCGCTCTATTTACCAAAACCATCTAAGCGTCCTTTTCTTAATCACACTCTTTACGTTTACATCACCTTTGCATTTTTTTAGAATCTCCACACTTTCCATACAGACATACACGGTTTTACCACTTGTACGCCTCAGGAATCTCATTCCTACGGCATTCAGTCTACTTTCATTACTCCTCTGTCAGTTCTCTGCCATACATCAGGGTAGGTACCAGCACTCTTCTGTGGACTGCTAGTTTCACTTCTTTGGATATTATTTGTTACCGCTAACCGCATTCAGTCCTCAATAAATGCAGTTTTCTATATTTACCCTTGTATTAGTATCTCCATCAGCCTTTCTATCTCTCGTAGTTAAATATACAATTTAATATTTTTGCTGTAAATCGTCATAAATCAAAAATGCTGTCCAAGTCACACATTATAATTTAATGTAAACATATTTTCCCACCAAAAATTCTTAGTTATTTTCACTTAATTTCATTTTTCTCTTAATTCATGCACACGTTAATATCCGAAATAAATGTCGGAATTATCCAATTGGGATTTGACTTAGGTTAAGTTGTTGACTCCAGTCCCTGGAGAGGAAGGTTGAATCCTCAGCCAAACCGATTTTCTTAAATTTTGTTTTAAAAGATTGATTTCAAAAGTTCATAGCAGTTATGATCAGCCGCCGGGTACTAAGGTTCAATCCTTATCAAACAAGAAAAATGTATCAGGGTAAAAAAAAATATTCCTTACGAGTTGATTTTTTGTAGTATAGTAGAAAAAGTTTAATTTCAGGGGACTTCTTGTCAAAATTTAACCAGTGATTCCTGAGAAGATTTAGAGTAAAAAATGTAAATGGCAATAAAATTGCGTATCTTTTTACTTTAGGTCAAATACAAAACTTACGAAGGAAAGGCAGTAAGACTTACTATAAAAATCTAAAATCCAGTAAAACTTCGGAAAGAAAACTTATATTAAAAAATAATTCCGTTCACATTTAAAAAAAATTAGGTACTTATGGATATTTCTGGGAAAGAAATTATCTCGTTTCTTACCCCATTTGCAACCCTTTTTCCCAAGTGTCGAACCTTTGAACCCTCTCGTTCACATCTAGTCACGTTCTATGCCATTTAAACGAGTAATTTATACTTTTAAAAAGGAAGAAAATATTCGCTGTCAAAATGCCGAGAAAATTAGTCGTTTATCTGTGAATAATTTGAATTCAGGGTGAGTTGAATGAAAAAAAACAATGTTTTTTGGTTTCAGTTTGATATATTTTATATTAAATCGATAGATGCGTTAGTAAAAACCAAAATGGGTATAAATATAAACCAAAAACTGTATGTTTTTAAAATGGCCATTGAATGAAATCACTCAGTTCATGATTTTCAAACATTGTTTTTCTTTTTAAATTTTATTATATTATTTTTTTATTGAACAACTGATTTTTACAAACATAATACACATATTATATATAATTTACATATGAGAACATTCATAATATATAATACATACAAGTAAAATAAATACGTACAAACATATCAGTTATATTCACAAATAATTATTTTGTCTTTGATGTAGCACGGGGAGGTTATTCCATCACTTTTCATAACTTTATAGCACTTATTATATGTGTGTTGAATTGTTATTTACGGGAGTTATAATGAAACTAATTCAACACTCCTCACACACTAACACTTAACCAGTTTTTAATTCATAAATACACCAGAATAAAACACGATCACAAAATCAAATACACTTATCGTCGTCTACTTAACGAACGAATTTGGAATTAACTCCTTACAATACAAAGCATTACCTAGTAACCTAAAAATTCCAGCAAGGAACAAAAAAAAAAATTGGAAAAAGCTTTTTAAAGCTATTTCCTCAGCAGTTTTGTTAATGAGTGATAGATTATGTGTTTGGAACTCCAAAAAAACTTCTGTGTTTATTTCTTTACTGACAACATTAAATATCTTGGGATATATATAGATCAAGATTTTAAATATAAAACACATATTAGTGAACTTGTCAAAAGAATTAGGAAATGTATGTATATTTTTATAAGACATAGAAAAATTACATTACAATATGGTATTATTGGCTTGGGTGGAACATATAAAAATATTTTATATCCAATTAAAATATTTCAAAGATTGATAATAAAAGTTATCTTGAAAAACCCATCTACATTTTCTACCGCAATTCTCTTTTTAATATTTCATGTACCCACAATTGACAAAATATATAAATTATATTCAATACAAACCAATTTTAAAGGAAAAACAATTAAACAACTTACAATTCAATATATCAGCAAGATTTAAAATCCCATTAACAGTTTCTTGTGATTTTCGTATTTAAAAATATTTTTGCTACCTAAGTGGCTAAATTATATCATTTAGCCACAGATTTTGCTGAATTGTATTTTGTTGCTAGGTCGATAATCTCTGGTACATTGATGTGACGAGATTCCTTTAGATCTTAGGAAAAATATATGTAACATCGAAAATACCAACGTAGGATTTTTTCACATATTTGTTGAAATTTTTCTCCCTCTTTTAATCTCCGATAAAACTCCAAAATAAGATAAAATTCCATATTTGGATTTCCAACATTGAGAGACAACCAAGAAAAAAATTGTAAGGCTTTTAAGTTCATTTATATTTAAATTAAATATTTAGGTACAGTAAAACAAACATAATTATTATTTTTTGGTAAACTAATGTTTTTAAGACAAGATTTTTTATGCAGAGCACAAAGGGTAACAATTATTTTACAAGCAATAATTGTTCGCCTGAAACACTCATCCACATTGAAAAATCTCCTGATTAAAGATGTATCTTTTATCAGGAGATTTTTCAATGTGGATGAGTGTTTCAGGCGAACAATTATTGCTTGTAAAATAATTGTTACCCTTTGTGCTATGCATAAAAAATCTTTTCTTAAAAACATTAGCTTACCAAAAAATGATAATTAATATTTGACAAGTTCAAGTATTTCGCCTAAAAATGTAGACAATTTGTCTCGACGCCATCTAGTGAGAAAGTTAGCACTTACAATGCCTTTCTCATATAAAATAAAGTTGGTTGTTTTCAGGTGAAAAATGTAACAAGCAGTAATTGTTGAATGAAACACTAGTATATATTGAATAATTTCGCGGGTAAGAGATAAGCCGCCATAGCTCAGTGGCCAGAGCTGTCGACCGGAAATCGAAGGGACACGGGTTCGAGTCCCGTTGGCGTCATGTATCTTTTATCAGGAGATTTTTCAATGTGGATGAGTGTTTCAGGCGAACAATTATTGCTTGTAAAATAATTGTAAAACAAACATAGTTTAACCACTAGATTTGACGTCACATTTCTTAAGTTTGTAATCCATCAATAAAGACGTCATCTAAAACCTTAATGTCTTGGTTTGAACAACTACTCCAATATGCATGTAAAAAATCGCTTGAATTGAACAGGGATACAGGTGTATTAAAAAATGAAAACGTCAAAGACTAGATCGGTACGTCACTCAAAGACCCGCAATATCGGAGGCTGTATTATGAATTTTCTTTGAAAAATTACTCGGGCCCGATAATGCGAACCCCCTATAAAGAAATCACTTTCACAAAGGCCTGTTTTCAATGGGGATTACAGGAGCCTATCGCACGTGTATCAGTTTATTAAATTTTGCAAATTTTCCGCGAAATTTGGCCGGTATTAAGCACTTCGCCTTTCAATTTTGAAATGCGCCCGCCTAAATTTTTCACAGGACAAAGGTAATATGGACACCGCAGTACCATGTTTATATAGGATGTATCAGGATGTAATCTGCGTACTATCAGTGAATCCTTGCGCTTATTTGGAGTAAAAAATAATATAGATGGCATTTTCGTCATATTTTTCTATAATTTCGTTTATTTAGAAACTCATTCATCCAAATAAAATAAACCTTATTCCACGTTCATACCCTGAATTGTGATTATTCATGAAAACGTTTAAATATGTGGACATTTGTTTTTCATTATTGTCCACATAAAAAAATGATATATTTCTAATTTTTTGTACCAAAAAAAAACATTTGTATAAACATAGCTTTCTGATTATTATTCGTTTGCACTCGGTCAGCTGTTCCATCTGCGTGGAACATGGGGTATAAATAAAGTTTAATTATAAAATTTTGTTCAAATAATTAAGTATGTTCTTAACTTAAACTTGTACCTCATAAGAAAACTGAGCTTGTGTGTATGGGATCTCCTTTAAATAACAACAACAGTAAATTCGCATGATTTTCGATATTCTCTGAAAATCAAAGTACTTACTCTTAAATCCATACATTCGAAAAGCGGGGGCCTTTTTTTAGCAGCAACGCGGAGTCCCCGAGGGAAAGTCTACGGAAAGAAAATATTACACGCCTTTGCTGCTTAAGGCATCAATTTAACATCGTTAAATCGAAGTTTTGAATTACCTCATACAAATATGAATGAAATCCAACAAAATCTTGATGAAAAATTGAGAGAAAATCGCCTGAAATTACAACATACTTAGTTGATAATTGAAGATAATATTAGCGATTATCAAACGAAAATTTAAAACATGAAAATCTGAAAAAAGATTCAGTCGCATCTAAGAATTAATGCATCTTGAATTAAACGCATTGCTTCAATTTTTGATTTTACTGTTTCGACTTTTTGTTTGAAAGTCGTTAATATTTTCTTCAATTATTAAAAATTACGATTTTAGGTTTTACTTATGTTATTAAAAGAAAAAGAAAATACATGGAGTTTCAGTGTGGTACAACAAACCTAACTGGGCTTGATTAGTCGTGATTTTCCAAAAAAACTTAATGCATGTTAAATTTTCTTTAATACCCAGTTTGACATTTTATGAAACTTGTGTTTTTGCTTTTTCTAATGCGTGATTTCGTTTTAGATTTTTCACAATTAAAACCCAGAAAAAGTGCAGTACGAATTTCATACCGTCAGCACTCACTAATAGAGAGTTTGAACATATTCGTTTTTTCCTTTTTGTTTTACGAAGGTCAGTTTTACTACTCGAGATTGCATAAGTTCCAGAAATTATTAAATTAGGAAAAGATTTTTGAACGACTTGCTAGTACGTAGGAACTCATATTTTCAACGAAAAGGATATTATTTGTTCACGAAAATAAGCCTTTATGACGAAAGTGGTATCGGGGCCGCATCCGTCATTCGGGTGTCGTTCGTCACCTGGAGATGTCGCGGCAGTAAATCCGGAAACACGTCTTAAAAAGGGGACAATAAAATGGCGGCAAAGCGGAAACGGCTGGAAAATGGCGCCAAAGTGCGGATTGATGACCGCCGTAAAAATCGCTAAGTGAACCAAGCAATAACCTGGCTGGTCCCTGCAGGGGCAGGCGGATACCTTAGCCGGTGAATGATGACAGCAAAGAAGGAAGACATAATAAAAGGGCTGGTAAAACTTTTGCTTCGATTTAGGTTTTTCATCTGATACAGCACAAGAGTCTCAACTGATCACCTGATTTTGGGTGAAAGCATTTGATTTGTTTACTACCAGTTATAACGCATAAGTATTCACTATGGGACAAACCCGTGGCACTTAATTAACTTACCCTAGTCACAAAAGTTTAACAAAATACTATTTGTTAAATTTTGCATAAAATTTTCAAATATATAGTAGGTAGGTATGGGGACCGCCACCCTGAAATCTTTTATGGGATACTCAACACCTCTGCCATCAGTCACTCCAAGTCGCTCGCTACGATAGTGATTTAGCAAGAGTTCCCCGGTTCATTGGGTGAGATTTGTCTGAGTCTTGGCGGTGGATGCTTTTGCTCACCTACTGCGCGGTGGGGAGAATCGGGAGATACTGGTTGGAGAATGGGAGACCTTTGACTTAACCAGCCAGACTCTCTCGTCCCATCCCAAAGCACCGCAGTGGTAGAGATGGATTCATACGTCCATCACTTCTAAACACATCGATCCCCGGATTCCTATGCACTTTTCATATTTGTCTCCTTCCCAGAACTTCGATTTCTTCGTTTTCCTAAAAAGACCCTAGAGAGTATCCGCAAAGATTAATAAAAAAAAATTTACTTCAGGGATTCCTGTGTGGAGCGAACGTAAAATAAACTTTTATTCAGTGAGGATTTTTCTTGTTTCCCTAAGAGCTTTGTTTATTTTCACTTCATTTTTTAAGTCCACCGTAGCACAAGGGATTGTTAGTTACTTTGAGCAGGATTAACCATTAGAAGAAAAATTCGTTTTGGTTATCTGAATCTAAAGAATATATATGTAAAACTGCAGATTTATAACCAAAGGTGTGCCAAACCTGGCAATAGTTACGTTTATGGTAGACATTTGGACTTTGTTGCCTTGCGGGCTGTAAAAGTGTGAAGAGTTGGAAGAAAATTTCCAATACACCCCTGCCAAAGTGACAGGGGCGTATTATTTTATAGGTGGTGATTTGTGGGGTCTGTTCGTCACACCGGGGAACTCTTTTATTGTGCGTAAATTTTTATTGTGAATTTAGTAGCGTATTATTGCTACTCTATTTCACTTATTATATCCACCTTTCTTGGGATTTTTAGAAAATTGCAGGGAAAAATGATGCCTTTTTGTTTATTATGTTTGTTTTTTCTTCTACTTAAACATAAACACTATAAACAGTGTCGTTAGAAAAAGAGGTACTGCAAAACACAATATTATATACTATTATTTTTTACTTAAAAATGTTTATATCGCAATACTAATACTAATACCGAATACTACTACATCATTATAGGTAGCTCAAAGATACTACATCACTGAGCTTACAGGTAGCTCAAAGATACTACATCACTGAGCTTATAGGTAGCTCAAAGATACTCAAAGATGCTCAAAGATCACTGAGCTTATAGGTAGCTCAAAGATACTACATCACTGAGCTTATAGACAGCTCAAAGATACTACATCACTGATCTTATAGATAGCTCAAAGATACTTCATCACTGAGCTTATAGATAGCTCAAAGATACTACATCACTGAGCTTATAGACAGCTCAAAGATACTACATCACTGAGCTTATAGATAGCTCAAAGATTCTACAAAACTAAGCTTATAGGTAGTTCAAAGATAATACATCACTGGGCTTATCGGTAGCTCAAAGATGCTACATCACTGACCTTATAAGTAACTCAAAGAGAGTAAGTTGAGGAGGCCAACACAAACTTAGGATTGTATGTATTGGCGCTTATGTACACACATTCGACTGCGATATCTTTTCGAAGCGTAATTGAGAAACAGCCTTTTATCTAGCTTAGGCCTACTAATTTTTTTTTTGTGGAGAAAGGGACAAAGCAGTCACAATATTTTTGTCCAAACAGTCAATTATTAAATAAATATAGATCTAAAAAGGGCATTTTAGCTAAAATTTTATGCATTCTATTCCGTTACTTTTACGTTCCACCAATATAGTTCTGCTATGGAAGTAACTGATTCTATATTAGAAATGTTAAATGTGATTCCTTTTCAATATTGTTTTAAATGTACGTAAATACTGTACAATCAATCTTTTCCAAAAATGTATGAGTAATTTAAGCTATTTAAGACACCACAAATCTAATATTGCTTACTTAAATTAATTACCAAATCAGACTTTGATGCGATTTGAGATTTTCACTACAAAAAGTATAATAGTAATTTATATTTGAGATATTATGCCGTGTTGCGAAACCTCCTTCTTTAGCAAACGTTTCAGAAAAAATTGCAGTATGGACATCATGGATACGGTAATTGTGTCCAAAGGCACAATACCCCAAATATAAAGCACTATAAATCAGGCTTTGTAAAATTCAAAGTAGAGATGAGACGTGATAAAAACATACTTCCTATTTATATAAATAATTTATTAAAATATGTGCATGTTCAACAAGTAGTCGTATGTTTAACTGACTAAATTTAGTAAATTGTCTGTTAAAAAAATAACTTTTTAATATTTTATAATACATAACTATGAACTGATTAATTGAAACCGTGGCACGTGGATAACGATACCTATATTTTTTTAATACATTCTTATGAACTATACCTATAATTTTATCATACATAACTATGAACTGATAACTATAATTTTATAATACGTATCTATGAACTGATCAATTGAAACCGTGACACATCGAAAACAATACCTATAATTTTATAATACATAACCATGAACTGATACCTAGGTACGATTAGTGAATCCTTTCGCGATGTACAAATCAAATTTTCGCAAAATGCCCAAATACAGAGTTGACATCTCCGGTGGAACCGGGATCAAAACATGTAGAGAGTACATTATTATGCGCAATAAGAAAAAAATATAAGCATGAATATAGTTTCAAATACATACATTTGAATTTCACTTTTGTTTTCGTGAATAAATGAATGTAAATGCATTCTTCGATCCGACATCCGATCGATCTGAAACTCGACAGATAGACTCGTTGTCCATGAGGACATTATAACATTTAATATACAAAATAAATGTCCGTCCTGCCCACTCTGGATTTGGCTCAGTTGTTAGCGCGTTTGACTCAATTCCCCGGGGAGGAAGGTTCGATCCTCAGTCAAAGAGAAAAGTATATTTCTGAGTACATCTATTAATGAAAATATTATTTGAAAATACTTAGTATTTTACGATTATATCGGCAAGGTCATGAAGTCCATATTTATGTGTCCAAATAAGTACTAATTAAATGCAACGTATATATTTACATAAATTGATCAACTTGATTAATTGATTATTTGAATCACGATGATGTCTTAAATTGAATTCCAAGTATCCTTATCAGCTGTTGTTATTCTCATAGATAATTATTTTAAATGACTAAGAAATTTAATTTTTTTTTTTCATTACAAATTCTACAAAAGCAGAGGAATTCTATTTTTAAGTGGACTCTCTCAAATGTTTTATTTGAATTTGTAAAAAATATTTTTTTATAAATAAATTTAATTTTAAAAGATATGCATGATAGACATAGTTTTTTTTTTATTCTTCTCACTAGAAGATGCTGTGCTGAGGCTAACTAGGTTTTAGGTGGACGGCTTTCAGTGACTTCAAATTCTTTATCGTACTGTTTTTCCATCTTGCATTATAGAATATCTTGTTTTGTGAAGTTATGCTTATTTAGATGTTCTTTGTGTCAAAAAAATAAATATGTAAAAGTCCAGATGGACGTGAAATTCAAAATAATAAATAAACTTTATACTTTTGTGCGGGGTATTTTTAGTAACTTTAAAGATAATGTTTTTTAAAATACCAGTCAGTTCTTTGTTCTGATAATTCCTTAAGCCTGCTGTAATGTACGTAGTTATTAATATCTGCAATAATTGCAAATTATTTATTTGTATATTTTTATTAATGCATTATTTATGAATTTAATTTAAATGAAATAAATGAGTTTGTATATATGTATCACTAATCAAAAAGAATCGAGATGTTTAAAAAACAATGGTTTCCTCAATCAGCATTAAAGTATATTTTTCAGGAACAACTTTTATAAAGATTATACCCATCAAAGTAATATATCATTGACGAAGAAGATAATACTAACAAATCTAAACTAAATCTAAGCAGAACAAGACTCAGAAAATAAAATAAGATGATATTTAAAAAAATAGTCAAAATTATTTTATTTATTTATTTTATTTTATTAACACAAGACTTAGAGGGTACATATGGTTTTTGTGATATTTCACCCTCCATGCCCTAGATGATCCTGTGTTATGGCGGGTGAATTTTACAGTTTGAACAGAATCGATATATTACTATGATATGAAAAAGAAAAATAAGAAAAATGATGAAAAGCTAGTTTGGGTTGCAAGAAGAGAATGGAGAAGTTAGAGAATTATAAGATCTATTTACTAAAAATTTGAGTAATTATTAGTAAATAGATCAGACTAATTATTTATTTACATACTATACCGCTAAGTTAGGTAATAAGGATATGTTATGTTTTGTCTGAAAGGTGATTAAATTGATAGAGTGTAGAATGAATGGGTATTGTAATTGTAATGTATTCCGTGTGTAAGGATCCATTTTGTAATTTGTTTTTTAAAGGAATGTGGTTGACTCACGGTTTTTAGGTTTTCGGGGATAAGGTTAAAGATTTTAGGAGCTAGGAACAAAAATTGTTTTTGAGCTGACGTGGTATGTAGTGAAGGTACTTTGTAGTGACCGCTGGTTATTGTTCTGGTGGTGTAGTTGTGTTGTAAAAGAATTTTGTTTTTATATTTGAACAGGAAATGTATTAGCGAAAATTTTAGGTAGAGTTGTTGTATGTTTAAGACCTTATACTCTATGAGGAGTCGAGTGGAGGGGTATCTTATATTATAAATCGAATGGTCGAGTGGTTAAGACGCTGTCCCTATAAAACAAGATAACCTGGGTTCGATTCCTAGTTGTGTCCATTGTCTTTTTATTTTCTATGGATTATTCTGTTTCATGTTTCGTTCAGATTTGTTAGTATTTATTATCTTCTTCTTCAATGGTATATTTATTCAGTAATATAATTTGTTTGATGCAAAGTGCGAGTTTGTTTCACATGTTCTAGCGTGATTCGTGATCCTGTTGGGCAATATTCCAAGGATGCACTTGGCTATTTAATTACCGCTTCCACTCGCCGTGTGACGTGACCGACATAATATTGCCCACCAGCGTGAATATGCGCGAGCTGAAGATTCAACAAATGATTTTTTTATCAACATTTTCTTTTGATTGGCATGCAAATCCACAACTTTTCAACCCAGCCTAATACTTAATTACGTCAAAATATTTATGTAATTAATTAGGCATAAAATATTAATTTTATTCATTTTTTTATATACTAATTATACATTTATGTTTAAATGTTGACGAAGTGAGGCGTGTGTGTCCTCAAATGTATTAAAATATATGTATTTTTTATGTGTGTATCTATAATTAGCTTTTTTGGCCGTTGCAGGCAACTAATAGGTAAAAAATGTAATGTTTAAATGTGGATGAAGCAATAAGTGTATAAGTGCAACACACGTTCTTGGGATTGTGTGTATTGATTCATATACTGAGAAACAGCAATTTGTCAATAGATACGGATCACACTTCTACGAAGTTTTCATATCGGCTACATTCAGGTTCCATTAATCGAATATTTAAAGAACAATGTACCGTACCAGACAACACATCAATGCCAAAAAAAATACTGCGAGTAAAATGGTTTTCTTGAAAATTATGCTAATCTTTTCATAAATATCAATAATTATTGTAAACAAATGGCATTCAATCAAGCAGATATGAAATATAAGAGTATTGTTTTTTATAATCAATTGAAATAATGAAAAACAAAATAATTTCGACACATTATTGGTTTTTTTAATTTGCGTAATGAATTGTCATAATACATTTGAAATATTATACTTATTGCGATTTATATATTAAATAAACAAGGCGTCACGAACACACTTCGAGTACAATACAACCACGCATACAGAGCCCTATTTGGCCTCCCCTGGCGATGCAGCGCCTCACAGATGTTCACCAAAGGAAGGGTGCATGTGTTCGCTGCTTTGATGTGCCACATGATAGCCGGGACGAGTCAGCGCTACCAGAGATTGGACAACACTCCTGTGGGAGCGCCTCTACACCAGATGGAGAATTCCACTTCAGCCCTAATGTGTTCATCAATTTATTCATTTTTTAATTATTTATATATTGATTTTTTATGTATTAACTTAAATGTAAACTTTTATGGCAGACAGAGCATTGCACACACCGCTCTGTCGAGCTGAAATAAATATAATTATTACTATTAATACCATTGCATAATGATGTCGGCTCTCACACTGCATTCTGACTAAGTCCCAAAAATCTTCTGGATGAAAGAAGAGAGGCCACTCCGAATATCTCATTCCAGAAGATAGGTTGAGAGGTAATCGGTTGACGTGTAAAATGCCCATCTACGCATATGACCCCAGTAAGAGAGTCTGCATTCTCACTCTGATCGTCCGAGAATAGGAATTGAATCTCCCACTGCCGTTGATCCCCAAGTCTTATTTTGAAACCATTTACTAGATAACCTGCACCTCTGCCATAGGTCACCCCAAGTGGTTCGCTGCGTTTGATGATTTGGCAGGGGTGCCCGGGTTTGTCGGGTTAGGTGTATTCAGGATGCGCCGGCCCACCGGATGATCGGGAGAGGCTGGTTAGTGGAGACCCTTTTACCTCTCCAACTGGTCACTTTACCCATCGATGGATATATTAATATGTACGTCACTTCTGATCCCTAGATTCCTACCCGAACCCATACCTTTTACCTTCCCAGAACTTTCTCCTTCATATCCTTAATAAAAAACCTCTACATATCATCCCAAAAGATGACATAGGCCCTGAGGGACACTATATTCCTCAGGGCCTCCTGTGTGGGTTTCATATAAAAAAAACGTTGCATAGATGGGGCCTTAAAGAGACGGCGATGTGTGAGTGCGATGCGTTGTAGAGCACCAAACATGAAGTGGTAAACAAATGTCTGCTTCATTCATTACCCAGCGGGATTGTACTGGGCGAGGTTTACTGGGCGATGCATGAGGCACTCCCCAACCACACGAAAGAATAAGAATAATATATACTGATTATAATCATAACCAGGGTTTTATTAACTGGGACCTACCAGACGCACCACAAATATTCTGCAATGACTTCTGTCGCTAGTCATTATTTTTCAGTTGTGAGACCTTTCCACCCTACACCAATCATCTAGCACGCAGTCTATGTACATCTTCCTTGATCTGCTCCTGGGTTACTTACAGTGGGGCGCTCATTTTCCCTTGATTTTCGGTGTCCTGTCATCTGCGTTAGATCTTAGTTTCTCAAGTTAATTTATAATTATCATACCAGAAAATACATTACATTTTACAAGAGTTTCATTTTTTCTCATATCTACTACTGCAACAGAGTACAAGTGAAGTGAGGGAGAAGAAGGTTGGGAAGTAGTTACCTCCATATTTAGATCTACTCACTAAACTTTACTTTGATGGCCTTCGTGGTTGAAGGGTAAGACTTCCAACTAATAAGCAATCATAGATTCGCGGGTTTACATCCCGGTATGCGCAATTAAGCCTGTTTGAGAAAAATTTAGATGATTTAGAATTAGAACTTATATTCTTATAGGCGATTTATCACCAGAGTACTGCTTAGTGTATCTTTCACCCTAGAAGGTTGTAACATTGAACATATTGTAATGTGTCTCCAGATGCAATAATGCAATATAAATTCCAAGTACCTAATCATTACTCTGTAACGTAGTAAACCTACCTTTTACAGGTTGTTGCAATCTTAAGTAAAACCCATGCATCCAGAATCCAGTATGTGAGGGGGAGGTCAGGGGGAAACGTAACGCCGGGAGAGTGGGGAGCTAAAGCGAACACAACACGTGTCTGATTGCATCTGAAATGTCAATTGCCTGTTTGACAAATCCAGTTTGATCTTGCGTCGTTGTTTCCCTCTTGGCTTTTCCCAGTAGCTACAAACCCTCTCTCCCCTATCTTTGAGGATATCGGATTCTGTGGTTTTATCAGTTGAATGTATATTTACGTAAAAAGCAATTTGATATGTATTTTTGTAGCTTTTGAGGTAAAGCGGTAATTTTTGTTTTTACATAAGAAATAACAACATTACCACTGAACCTGGAGAATTTCAATGTATAAAAGGATGTATAATTTCCCCTCAAAGTTAGATTATTTCACTTTACTTTGGACACACCGACATGCCTACTGCACATTTCAGTAACCTTATTTTACGCAAAACAAAAATCATTATCAACTTTGATCCACGGGTTCAATCAGTAGGTAGGTAATGAAAAAATCGTTATACCTCAAAACGATATTTCAGTCACCTGATTTTACATAACTTGTGCCTCTTCAGGGACGAGTTAAAATTTTGCGAAATTCAATCTCTACGAAATAAAAATCTATGTTTGTTTATTTACATACAATATTGCCCTATTCTGAGTTACTTACCGATGCGATGTCAAATAAGACGAAATCACCAAACTCCCTTGTTGCGAGAAATAAGGAATAACATATCAAAAAATCTTTTCTTTTTCCTCAACAAAGCTAAGTGCCCGCAGGGGGAGTGTGACACAAATCGAGTCGAATTTACATAAATTGGATTTGATGCGACTTCTCAATTTACCCGTGTGTGGCTCGGCACGTATTGCTCCAATCTCCCCCGCAATCGACACAAAGTAACGTGGAGATGCGGCTTTAGTATTCGCCCACAGATTTTATAAAGTTTTCTCGTGGAAATATTCAAATATTATTTTTGTGTTCGAAAACATCATGCCCTATTTTCAAAATAATTTTAGTTTAATATCGCTGTCATCGTGAAATTTAACAATTTATTGTCTAATTATGCATTTCAGTGATATTATAACTTTTTTTAAGATGTCAAACGTCAGTATCATACCTTACTGCCAAAATATTATATTATTTACGTGAATACCGCACAGAGTCCCAACCGTATGAAGCCTTGGAATCCCCAATTAGTGTAATTTTTTACTTTGAAAGTGGTGGGTAAGGGAAGGAAATGGGAAGAGGAAGGTGGGGGAGTAATATAAACTTTTAGTTAAAATAAATTTATATTGTAGAAATATCGTTTATTTATTTTGAATTCTAGCGCAGAATAAAAAGCTTAAAAAAACGTGTATTTAAAAATAAAGTTCACTAAAAGTTGCCACGGCCGATAGTCGAACCTTAATCAACTGCTTGGACCATTACGCCACCAAGTATTTTAAGACTAAAGTCATAAATTCATTATATATTACCCACTGATCATTATAAGAATAAATTTTAATTTTTGTATTTATCATTTTGTACATCACAACCTAAATTATATTGTTCAATTCTATTTCTTGTCTTAACTATCCCGCAACCGAGTGGGGGAATAGGTAGCATCCAAAATTCTATCCTACTTATATTAGCTTACGGCCGGCATAGTCCAGTGGTAACGCATTGGACTGCCATTCCGAAGGTCGCGGGTTCGAACCCGGCAAATTTTATTTGATTAATTTGTGTTATTTCACAATTAATTAATTAAAATAATATATAGTATATTTGCGGCACGTTCCAGAGTGGAAGATACTACCAGTATCGCCCTGGTGTAAGACCACCATTCAGAATTGAAACGTTGCTCCAAATGGCTTTAGCCGTGTTTAGTGACTAGATCTGAATAGCCAGGTACTTCCCCACCTTCCTCTTTCCCTTCCCCACTTACCTTCAGCCTCACAACATCCCCCAATTGGGGATGCCTTAGTCTCACTGGCTCCAGACGGGAGCAGTTGGGACTCTTGTGAGGTATTCACTATAAAAAAAAAAAAATAAAAAAAGCTTAAATAATTGACATATCATTTGAGTATTTTACGTATTCCTGCGCAAATACATAAGTGACCATTAATAATTGATTGAATAATTGGGATTTCTATATATGTTACATGAATAAATTTTTTAAATAGTTATTTATATTTAATTCCTACTAAACTGCTTTTTTCGTTTATCAGCCGTTGGTAAGTATTGCCAACCTTTTTTAAATTTTTTATATATTTAAAAAATTTTTTAAACCGTATAAATATTAATTGTAAATATAATTTATAAATTTAAATTGAAGTGAAAATTTCAATAAATATTCATATTATCTTTATCATTGTGATGATAATCACCTGTAGAGAAAAAGTATTATTGAAATAAATGTCTTTTCTCTACAAGTGTTCAGTACGTGAAAAAAACAGAATTTGTTTTTGTCAGTTGCAAAAAAATTGCATCTGAAATAGGTATATTGAAATCTATAATAATAATATAAAAAGATATATTTGTGGGCGGATTTTGTTCCTTTTTTATTTAATCTAAAATAAATCTACAATATTTCCGAGATTTATGAAATTTTTAAGGTAAGTTACTGTCTATATCCTGTAGATATTTCAAAAAATCCCTCATCCACTTTTCCCATTCGTCTTAAGCGAAGTGAAAAAAAAACTTCAAAATCTCCCACAGTTTGAGGAACGTGAGGTTTTGGAAGTCTTATTTATAGTACCTCCCGATGTTAACACGTCGTTCTAAAACTTTTCATTTCGAGACCCGACGTGACTAGCGATCTTCCCCTGGGACTTCTCTGCTCCGTGATTGGAATTCGGAGATCTTCCTGGAAACGGCTTATTAAATACCTAATACGAATATTATGTGACGTCGTCGCAAATCCCCATTATTTATATGGATGCATCCGTTTGCAATCCACTATTAATATTTATCTTTATCTCTCTGTCAATTAAAACTAACTTTCAAAGAATTTATACACGACGAAGACATTCACAGATATAGCACAAGCACGTGCAACGAAATTGGGATACTGAAAAAGGACAAAGCCAATAAAAACAGTATTATATACAAAGGAATGCAAGATTATATATAATGCGCTGCCGAAAACCACAAAGCCTGCACTGATCGATAGATTCTAGCGGGATTATACACGAAGAAAACATACTGATAAAAAATATTACTAATTCGTTAAGAATCTCTTGAAATTATTCGATATCAGGTTGAAAACGGGATGTCAGGCCCTTAACAAATGAAATGATAGGTTTCTTATTTAGTAAAATACCAATAAATTATCACGATATCGGAACACATTATTAAGACAAACGCAGGTGCATGAACACGTTTTCTGAAAATATTACGAATTTACTAAAAAAATATCAGGAAGCGGTCTGCAGTCCCGTTATTAATAAATCAGCAATACTCATTTCTCTCCTTGTAGGAGCTATATTAATCTTAAGAAAATGTAATAAATATTCTGACCGGTCGGTGGCCGAGTTGACATCGCGTTTGGGTCCCACCAAGGCGTAGTGTGTTCAATTCCTCGGCTGGCTAAATCCTCCATCACAATGCAAGGAACATTTTCAGCTTACTGTGGTGGTAGTAGGAGATTTTAAAATATTGTCAGGTTATCCGTAACCCGGGAATGTTTGTCTTTCATTAAAAAAAAAAAATGTAATAATGTACGAGTGAAGTCATAATAAATTAGACATTTTTAAACTTGGATATACAAATGGTTAATGTAAAAAAAAAAATACTGCAGGAGTGGTATCCGAAGCAGGAAAAAATCTCACACGGTCAAAATCTCAATCTCACGAGGCCTGGCGTCATGAAAACGTCATGAAAACTTCATGACTTTATAACTGTCAGGAAATTTTCGAATCGAGTCTCTGAAATTTTCTCAATTATTTTTAAGATTTTATATGATTTTTTAAAATTACAATCTTGGCTTCCCTAAAAATCATTTTCATGCATCGACATTACCCGTCTTCTTAATGTATATCTTTGTCCTATTTGTCATTGCATTATTCATGTACTTTCCTTTTTATGGTAGTTTACATTTTTAACCACCTCGTTTTGCATGTACAGCAATTTAATTCATGAATAAATAAATTAATCCATTACCGATTAACATTTGCCATTGCAAAACATCCAGCCTGACTGCACTGATTAAAATTAAAGTCACATCAAAAAGCTCTACGAATGTGTAATATACTGTCAGAGTCTCTTATGTGGTTTTAGACATGTTTAGTCAGTTACCAGATATCAACAGTTGGGTACTTCTCTACCTTCGTTTTCCCATCTCATTCCTTTCAGCATCACATCATTTAGGAATTCCATAGTGCCACTATCTCCTGGCAGTTGGAATATACCTACAAAAAGGTTATAACAAACTTGGTATTTACTTACATTTTTGTGCTTTTTTTCAGTTTTGTCATTGAATATTTATAAAAATACTTACGAATCTTTCCAATTGAAACTTTATCAAACAAAAAGTAAGAGATAAGATCTACAATAAGAATGTCAAAGATATTTTGGTAACCAATTTTCCTCCCTTCGCAGGCGCATAAAGTTCAACATTGCAATGCGAAAAGTTATATTAACCAATCGGTAGTAAGGACTAAACGAAATATTCGAAGAAAGGAATAAATTTGAATGCACGCTACATTAAATAATATCTCTCGAGCTTTCAAACACCCCTTATCTCGCTGTTATTCGTAAACCGCCCTTTAAACTCCGGTTTAGGCTTGTGTTCAAACCCCAATTCGTGCTTCCGAATCGATTTGTGAATATCGCCACCGGAACATATTTTTGAATTTCGAATTTGGAACTTCTGAAAACGCCTTTTCCGGTCGAAACAAGAAAATACGCGGGAAAAAACAAGAGAAGGGCGATAAATTTCATATTATTCCGTTTCGAATTACGAATGCTTAAAACCAAAGTTCAAAACGTCGTAACTCGTTAACTAATCTTAAGCCGTAATCGTCCTTATTTTTTGTGGTAATAAGGAACGTTTTTGCTTTTTGACAATTTTTTGTTAGGTTTGATTCGATTTTCTTCTGGTTTTTAAGTACACCGTTAGAAGACATAGCTTTCTTGTTCGATAATGTGAATTTTACTTTCATCTCTGTTAACAATATGTTCTTTCTTGGTGGAGGGTGGGTTAAAGGGGGTGGTTTTCGGGTGGCAATAAGTGGGTGGAGGTGCTGCCTCGATGCCACCCAGTCGGAATTCGCAATTTACGATAAATTAAGCAATATGAAGTTTCGAGACGGCGGAATCTATAAATTTTATTCCTGACGTATTTTTCGATACAAGAGAGGGATATTGTTTGCGCCTGTTCACGATGGTGTTTTTATGAAATAAATCATGAGATGAAAACAAGAATATAAATCTATCGAAAACATCTATTTTTTATTGTATTAGTCATTTTACGATCTGTGGATGTTCCTTAAACTATATTTTGGCGTATTGTTTTAACTCGACCTTTTGACATTTCGTCTGTCTGTGAATTGTTTTTGAGTTCTTTTTCTAATTTAAGATGGTGGCCATGTTGGATACTGCCTTATTATCCCACTAGATTTTGCATCAGCGTGGTTCCTACTACGAGCTATCAAATTGGAATAATAAAAATGATAGTACTTACCTGCCTGAAGAAAAAAATTTAAAAATCATAGCCTTTTGAGTAGTGACGTTTCTTTGGACAAATTGCGTTATCACTTTTTTTTTAATATATGGCTTATAGTACTACTTACAAATCTTATGAATTCAGATGAAATTTTGTTTTTTATTTATTAAATAAGAACAAAATTAGAAACTTACAGTTTTACACGTCAGGTCTTCTGTTTCCTGAACTACAGGGTTTTCCAATAAGAGGTGTTATTATGAATAGCCCGCTATTTCGGTAGATGTTACTTTTGAAGCTGTCATTTTTTGACATTTGACAAGTAAAAACTACGCCACGCTTCAACAACGTATTGAAATAATTAAAATTCACTTGAGTGAATCAAATGCAAATCATCTTGAGTGATGAGGCCCATTTCCACCTCGGTGGCTTCGTTAACAAGCAAAATTGTCACATTCGGGGGCTCGGAAAACCCAAAAATTATTGTTGAAAAGCCTCTCTTTCTTCAACCTATGACTGTTTGGTGCGGTTTATGGTCCGGCGGAGTCATTGGACCTTACTTTTTTGAAAATGAGTCTGGAGCAACAGTTACGGTGAATGGATTGCGCGATCGAGAGATGATTAATGATTTTTTTATGGCCGAAAATGGATGGTATTGATCTGGACAACGTTTACTTTCAACAAGACGGCGCGGCGCTACGTGCCACACAAGCAACGAAACCATTGATCTTTTACGATTGAATATCAAAATAACACCTCTTATTGGAAAACCCTGTATTAGCAAATACCCTATAATGTTAATAATACTTTTAACTTCTGACATTTTCCATACACCACGATGGCAATATACTAAACTAGCGCCTTCTAGCAGAGTGAGTTGTGCGCCTTAGTTTTCTTTCATTCATTTGAATGTATTTTATGTGAAATATATATTTTTTATATTAGCTTAATAAATTATGGTAATCGAAAAAAAATTAAGGAACCCACACACAACCTTACTACTTTTTTGCTCGTCCATAAACAATATTATAGCGGCTATAACTGTGTCTTTGATGGTTTAGAAGGGTAATTAAATACTAATACACTTGCGAAAAAAATTAGAAAAATATTTTTCGAATTTTAAATATTTTGACATTAAACATCAATATAAATGATATATACAATAATTCATTACCATTAACATTGACTATGATTCATATGTTCAACATTAACAGAATGCCACATGGAACTAACACACCATTTCTGAAATATCCTCAATGCTTCTGTTAAAATTTTTTAGTCGTATACTCCACTTTTTACGTAATCGAGAACATTTTATTTGCAACTCAAATTATATTTCACAAAATCACCTGTGAACGTTTTTTAGCATCCTAAAAACAACTTTGAGTTTTTTTTCGATTGTATTTAGATACTTAAATTAATGAAGAATCTACTGTTTGGGACGTTTTTTATAATATTTTTTAATCAATATTGTCAAAATACAAATTAGGAAGCGCGAAACAATGCCACAAATTGTGACATATATTCAATCCAGAGTTGTTGATATTGCCAATATTTTACTGGAGTTGGACAATTATTTATATAATAGAGTACTTGTGGACGCTTCGCTATTGCTAATATCTTTCTCAAGCATCTCCGACCTCTTCCGCTATCCAATACTGTATACCACAATTGTATTGTTAACAAAATACACTATTGCCTTAAGTAATTCTCGAGCGTCACCGACTTTTTCTACTATTAAACCACCCTCTAAACACTCCTGACACTAATAAGAACATAGTTTGAAATTTCATATTTTTTCGAGTTTTGCGAGCGCAAACATATGGAGGCAGAATTTTTATATGCATTTACTGTAGTTACTATTTTTTTCTTTGAAAACCAATTGTCTTAAATTAAACGTTAACACGCGTTAACAAGATTGGTTCAATTTATGTGTAATTAATCATTAATGTTAATGATATATGAAAAAATATATAAATTCTTTTAGGAAACGGATGGATATATGATCGATTAAAACGAGAGAAGAGAAAAATTAGTAATGGCAAGCGTGAGATAAGTTCTGGTTTTTAACGCACCCGTTTTTTCCCTCTTTCCTGTGTCATTTTCTATTTCAAGTCGTTTGAATATTATTAATAACATCGTATCAAAAGATCACATTATTTATTTATTTCAGGTGAAACTTTAAAAGAGGTGAAATGAGCATTTCCCAGAACAATCTAATAATCACAATCATTTATAGTATTCTTAATATTCTCGCGGACATATTTTAATTAGGTCAGAATGATTTTTTCTGCTTGTCATCGATGTATTCAATCTGGGTACTAATTTTGATACGAGTAAGATTAAAAATGTACATACAGTGAAAACATTGACTTACCTCAAATACTAGAAATGATGACGCATTCGGTCACACAATATCCAAATCAATATGCTCACACAAGATTACGATGCAATATGCAAATTTACTTCAATACGAATCCTCAACCCCCCACTCCCAAGAAATAATCATTACCTACCCCTCCAGCCATTATTATCACGCATTATAGCCACGATACAACGACCCTCTCTCACACCCAACACTCCTTACCACCCCCCCACCACTCCTAATCCACCCTTATAAGACGACAATGAAATATTATTGTCACCACACTTATTTTATATATTATTCTCGATGTATGTGCATTGCGCGTATGTAGGAAAATCAACTAGATGGGTATCTTGATGCGATAGGGTTCACTGATCTTTTGTAGGATGCCACAAATTTATCGAAACTCATAATTGTAGTAAAATTACAGTAAAGTTTCTCAATTTGTTGAATATTTATGCGATGATTTTATGATCTCCTGATTTATTACTTAGCCTTACCTAACCTAACCGAATCTAAACTAACCTGACCTTATTAGGATAAACTAAGTAATGGCCCAGTAATTTATGGTTTTGTCGAAATGTTGATTTCTTAATTTTTTTAATGTGAATTGTTGAATTTTATCGTTATTTAAATTACACATAAAAAAAACAAACAATTACATATCCTCTTTGTGTTAAAAAATAATAGAAATAATAGAAAATGTGGTGCAAGGCGATGGGTCGAGAGAGACCGGCTGGAAAAGTCAAAAAGTCTCTCGGCCACGCGTAGATGGGCAAACACTCTGATGCAAAAACCCAGGCAAACCACCCCATGAACCCAATTACCCCAGCTAAGTCACCAAACATATTAAACCGCTTGTGGTGACCTATGGCAGGGGTTATCCAATAAATGTTCGTTTTCCAATAAATCCTTCATTATATGGAATTTTATACAGGGTGACAGGGGGGTAAAGTGCGCTTACTTTAGAAGGTACTAACTACTTGATGGTAAAAGTGAAAAGTTAATTAACTTTTTTAGAAATTTTTAGAAACACTTTTTTTAATTCTATAAATATTTTTCCATAATTGAATATTTATTTTCCCATACAAAAAATCATCTTTCTGACGTAGTATTAAAAAGAGGAATTTCGTTTTTTTTACTTATATCTATGTACTATCATGGAGAATCAACCCCTGAAGTTATCGCATTTTATCCTCGGATCCCCTATATTTATTCAGCTCGCAAATGAAAATGTCCACATGCGAACCTTTTGTTGTCGTTGTGCGACATTTTAAAACCACAAATCAATATACTAGTTTAATGTCATCCACTTTCTTTTTGACCTATTTGAACAACGGTTAAATTTATCACGGCATATTATAGAAGATATTTCAAAATGTATTTAAGAAAAGACACGGACATTTTTCAGACACAATATTTTAATTAAATAATAATTTAAGAGCAGCGTCAAACCATTCTCGTATCTTTTATTTCAATGGGATATGTCTCACGTGAGTTTCCCACTTTGACATATTACGGTACATCCTGTTCCCAATACGCGCATTAAAATACCCATTCCTTGCGCTTTCGGGATACGGATACCCTGTACAAGAGAAAGAAACATCAATATTGGTTTATTTGAGTTTTTTAAGCATTGAAAATTTATGGTTTTTTCACTAGATGAAATACTTATCGAAATGCTTCTTTATAAGTCATTATTTAGATTGAAAAAACAATCCTCCATCAAAGGTTACACCGTGATCATTCAAATCCAGAGTACTCGTAATGCCTCAAGTGGACGTTATTGAGGTTCGATATGTTCGAGTTTATTGAGGTTCAAAATTTTCGAGTTTATTGAGGTTCGATATGTTCGAGTTTATTGAGGTTGATAACCTAAAAAAGTAAAAAGCAAAATTATCAATATACTTTTTATTAAATGTGAAGCCGAACAAGAGTACCAACTGCTCCCATGCGTATGGATCCAGTGAGACTATGTCATGCCCAATCAGGGTATTTTGCGAGGCAGAAGGCAGTGAAGAGGGGAAGGAGATGGAGAAGAGGAAGGTGGGGAATTACTGGGCTATTCAGATCTGGTCACCGAAGCTATTTGAACATTTCAATTCTGAATGGTGGTCTTACACCAAGGCTATACTGAGAATATCTTTCATTCTGAAACGTGCCGTAAATATACTTGCACACGCCGGGATTTGAACTCGCAACCTTTAGCTTTCTAAATATAAACTTTATAGTAAATATATTTGCGACAAGTTAAAACAAAAAATGACAAAACAATTCGCAATATGAGAGTGAAACAAAATGTATAGAGCTAAAAGCATTACGAAAAATGCAATCAAAGAGTATTTAATCATTGAATAAATAATCCCTAGAACTATGACCAATACCGATACAAAAGATAACCAAAGTCGCCTATTGACTCCCATGCCCTAGACTTAGATATCAATGCAATTAATTTTTATATTTCAAATAAAGTTAGATTTTCGATATTAGATAAATTTCACAAAATTCCGCCAAAACCTGGCTTACGGACAGGCATAGTTTGTTTTTTCAGTGTTGTTATGAATTTTTTTTACACGAGTCCCATTTAGGTTTCCTGTACGGTATCAGAATCGCATGCAATCGATTTAAGATGCACACTGTCAACAGTGGATCGGGCAACTGTACGTGACAAAGGGAGGCTAAAGCTGCAAAGAAAATCCAGATGAATTACACCTGAACGTTGACAACTCAATCTGAGATGATTTAAAATAAACTTATTGGAAAGTGGAGAAAAGTCTAAGCCCAGCACAAATCGTACGTTAGTTCAAATGGTAATAAATTAATAGTGTTATTTTAATACTCATAGATATTCTATGGAAAGACAGGCTCATCAATTTACACGTTCTAATAGATCTGACAGTAACTAACAATCCAAAGGTCACGGGTTCAATCTCAGTGTGCGCAAGTAAATCTTATTTTTTTATTTTTCGGAATAACTTTATTGAGTAAAACCTCAAATTGTAATATTTAAATATTGAAGACAATATTAGTGATTTCTAAACGAAAATCTGAAACAGAAAAATCAGAAAAGGAAACGGTCACATCCGGTCACATAGTGATCGCATCCGGTCATATTAGTGATTTCTAAACGAAAATCTGAAACAGAAAAATCAGAAAAGGAAACGGTCACATCCGGTCACATCCGGTCACATCCGGTCACAACGGTCACATCTCATCCAATAAAAATGTGCGGTGAAAAAAATGAAGACAATGTTAGTAGTTCTTATTCGAAGTATGATACAGTTAAAAGTGACCGAGGGGAATAGGGTCCCATTAGCGCAGTGGTAGAGCACTGTCCCGGAAAGACAAGGGTCCTGGGTTCGAGTCCCAGATGTGACCGTTTCCTTTTATGATTTTTCTGTTTCAGATTTTCGTTTAGAAATCACTAATATTGTCTTCAATATTTAAATATTACAATTTGAGGTTTTACTCAATAAAGTTATTCCGAAAAATAAATATTCATTTCTAGACTTGCAGAAAAGTCAACAGATGTCGCACATTAAAAATAAAAAAATAAGATAGGTTTATCTAAAAAAGACGCTGTCTGGATTGCATTTAGTTCGGGTTGAATCTTGCGATCATACATAAAGATAGTTGCCAATAAAAATGTGCGGTGAAAAAAAAATGAAGACAATGTTAGTAGTTCTTATTCGAAGTATGATACAGTTAAAAGTGACCGAGGGGAAAAGGGTCCCATTAGCGCAGTTGGTAGAGCACTGTCCCGGAAAGACAAGGGTCCTGGGTTCGAGTCCCAGATGTGACCGTTTCCTTTTCTGATTTTTCTGTTTCAGATTTTCGTTTAGAAATCACTAATATTGTCTTCAATATTTAAATCTTATTTGATTGATTTGTATTGTTACACATTTTAATCGTTTAAAATATTATAGTGTGTATTTGCGCTCACAGTAGAAGACACTCTCAGTATCGCTTTGATGTAAGGTAAGACCACTATTCAGAATTGAAACGATGCTTGAAATGGCTTAAGTTGTATTTGGTGGTCAGAAATAATGAATACCCAGGTATATCGGACGTACAGAGCCAAAGTCATTATGAGATAACAAGATCTCAAGTTTTTACGATGTCCTTAATATCTTTGATAAAACCATTGAGATATCTGCGTCAAAATAAATATGATACTATAATATTATTCCACATCCTTAATGTGCGACTGCTATAGTTAATATTAATGGATTTTCGGCGCCACCATACATTTAAAAACTATGTTTTGTTTTGTTCAACACAGTGAAGAGATAAGGGTGATCGCTAATTACTCTCATTGAACATGTGTGAGATTTAATGTATAATTTTGTCCAATAAATAGAGAAGTAACTGGTACAAACAGTCACTTCTCATCCGAGAGTACTCGGGAAAGTAATACTTGTTTAATTTAATGTTTTCCTACTGCCCCTGCAAAAACTCTCAGATCAAGGTGTCAATGTGTGCCGGTGCCCTATTGAATTTGCAGTATTTGTGCGGGCTTCACTAACTTGGTCCCGTACAAATTGGTCCTTCGTGCCGGTTCTACGCATTACGCCTTTAATCGTGCTTCAGTAAAGATGCCTTCGCTTTGCAGTGGCCTTAAAATCTCTACGTCATCCGGGGCGTCGCGATCAGCAACCAGCGTTCCCGCAGACCGAGACAAACGTATGTCTCGCCGAGCCCCGGACCCTACCTCCAACTCTCCGACTGATGTTCCCATTAGCCAAGATGCACCCCAGCAAGCTGATCAAGCTATGCTTGCCTCGGACTCCATTGAACAATCAACCACAGCTTGGGGTCCCATCCTGACCCACAGTTCCCCGGCCCCCCAGGAGTCCGACGGAGAGGATGATGACCAACAGTCAGAGTCAACTGAGGATGCAACCACAAAACTCGCGAGTGCACCGAGTTCGCGGAGAAAAGTTTCGCTCTCCGGTGGACAATGGTGCGACAGAAGAACCTGTGTCGTAAGTGTCTGGATCGACACCACTCGCGGGACTGTAAAACCAAGGCATGGTGCGGCATAGGAGGGTGCAGATCACCACATCACCATTTGCTTCACGACCCACAGTTCGTACCGGAAGGTGCCGTCGGTGAGGTTAACTTGTGACGCCAGACGACGGACCGGAGCGTGCTGTTAAAAATTGTGCAGGTTATGTTGGGCGTCCCCCAAGGAAGCAAAGTTTTGGTGTTCGCGCTCCTCGACGAAGGCTCAACTGTGACACTTGTCGACGCTGACATCGCGACACGGATCGGGGTGAGCGGCCCAGTCCGCGGCATACGGATCCATGGCGCCAAAGGGATGTGCACCTCTGACACACTCTCCCGCCGAGTGAAGCTGACCATAAGAGGATGTGATAGCAGTGACACCTACTACATCATCGCCAACACGATCTCCGACCTCAACCTGCCAGAACAACAGGCCCAGGGAAACCTTGTCACCCCAAAACTTTTGATAGGGCAAGACAATGCTCATCTGATCGTTTCACGGGAAGTGCGCGAAGACCATGACACTACGCGAATAATGTCACGAACCGCACTGGGGTGGATCGCCCATGGGGGTGTCGGGCCTGGCAGTGACAATAAATCCACGACGCTGGCACTACAAATTGAATCAGCCGCAGATATCCGCCTAAGAGAATTGGTAAAATGCAACTTTGCCGTCGACTCTCTTGGCGTAACTGCCGCGGTGAGAACCCAGGCAAGCGAACAAAGGGCCATCGCACTAATGAACACGACTACCCGGCCTCTTCGCACTGGGAGGTGGGAAACTGGCCTACTGTGGCGTAATCCGGAAGCCACATTGCCTGACAACCGGCAGTGTGCGCTGAAACGACTTCATTCCCTTGAGAAGAAGCTGGCAGCAGATCAGAATCTGGCAGCAGCCTACAGCGACAAGATGAGCCAGCTGGTCAACAAAGGCTACGCCAGGAAGCTGTCTAAACTGGAAGCGTCAACAACCGCACCCAGAAAATGGTACCTGCCCCACTTTGCGGTGACAAACCCCAGTAAGCCAGGGAAGATCAGGATAGTGTTCGACGCCGCCAGTCGTTGCCGAGGGACCTCCCTTAATGACCAGCTGCTTACCGGCCCTGACCTGCTGTCTTCCCTCTTAGGGAATATTCTGCGCTTTCGAGAGGGAAACATCGCCATTGCCGCAGATATCAAGGAAATGTTTCTGCAGATCAAGATAAGGCGGGAAGATCAGCTGTCCCAACTCTACCTCTGGAGATTACCGAACCAACACGAACCTGATACTTACCAGATGTCATCTATGATGTTCGGAGCCACTTGTTCACCGAGCAGCGCCCAGTTCGTCCGGAACAAGGTAGCCGGGGAATACGAACATGAGAACCCGACTGCCGCAGCAGCCATTCGTTCTAAATTCTACATGGATGACTACCTAGATGCGGTAGACAGTTGTCAGGAGGCTGCCTCACTCGTCCACGGTGTGAGCACCCTCCTCGCGAAAGGAGGATTCCACCTAACGAGCTGGGCATCTAACAGTCCAGCTGCCATAGCCTGTGTTCCCACAGAAGACCGGGCCAGTTCCACATTGCGGATCAGCGGTGGAGGTACCGAGACAGAACGAGTGCTCGGACTAGTTTGGGACCCATCCACTGATAACTTCCTGTACTCATTCCAAGAGACGATCACCCCAGAAGTGGCCACGCGACCCACGAAAAGGCAGCTGCTCTCAATAGTAATGAAAATCTTCGACCCAGTAGGCTTCATTTCCTGCCTTACAATCCGGTCGAAGATACTGCTGCAGGCCGTGTGGCGCTCGAGTATAGGCTGGGACAACCCCATTACCCCTGAACATACACAGAGGTGGACCGAATGGCTGAGCCTGTTGAATACACACAGCATTTCAGTTCCGAGACGCTGCCTCCATCTCAAGCAGAGCAGCGTGACCCTACATCTCTTCTGCGACGCGTCAGAACAAGCCTGCTGCGCTGTCGCCTATTACACCGAAGAAGTAAATGGAGCCCTACAGGCGACATTTCTGGCCAGTAAATGCAAAGTGGCGCCACTGAATCCCCTCTCCATTCCCCGCCTTGAGTTACAAGCCGGACTCATCGCGGCAAGACTAGCCCAGACCATCCACAAGGAAAGCCAGGCCCGTATATCCCAAACGTACTTCTGGACAGACTCTGCAACTGTATTGTGCTGGTTACGAACTGACCCACGTACGTACTCTGCCTTCGTGGCAAACAGACTGGGCGAAATAGATGAGTTAACCAACATACTCGACTGGAGATGGGTGCCAACCAAGCTCAATCCCGCTGACATCGGTACAAGGGACTCAAATGTGCCCGACCTATCACCCAAAGGAAGGTGGTTTACCGGCCCGGCCTTTATCATTTTACCTGAGAGTGTGTGGCCAAAAGAGCGTGCACCTGTCAAAAGGCCTGACGACCAGACACTAGAGGTCAAGCCTCACTACGTCGGCCTTCTATCAACTGCAAGGGAAGCATTACCATCCATCGAGCGATTCTCCTCATGGCAACGGCTGATCCGTGCAACAGCGTGGGTTCTCCGCTTTGTGAAACAATGTCGGATGAAAGTTAACAAATCTGTAGGGGGCCCACTGCGAGCGGAGGAGATCAAGGAGGCGGAAGACAGATGGATAAAAAGGTCTCAGGAGGACGCCTTCAATACTGACATGACCACCCTCAAGCAAGGCCAAATGCTGCCGACTGGTAGTCGTCTGAACCCATTAAACCCCTTCTTCGGACAAGACGGCGCCCTGCGGATGGGTACCCGGCTGCGAGCTCTAGCGAAAACGAAGTATGTAGCACGGACTCCCGTCATCCTGGATGGAGACCACCCGTACACTCAGCTCCTGATTCGCCACTACCACCAGAAGGCGGACCATCCCAGCACGGAGAAGACGGTCGCAGAGGTGCGGGGCGATTTCTTTGTACTGCGTCTGCGCACTACAAGCAGGAAGATAGCACACATCTGCCCCACCTGCCGCATAAGGAGAAGCAAACCCTCTCCACCACTAATGGGGGCGCTACCACCACCTCGACTGATGCATCACATCCGCCCATTTACACATTGCGGGCTCGACTACTTCGGGCCTATGGAGATCACGGTTGGCAGACATCGGGAAAAACGATATGGAGCCATCTTCACTTGTCTCTCGACCCGCGCCATTCACTTAGAACTGGCCGCCTCACTGACCGCAGACTCAGCCATCATAGCCATACAGCGGATGACTGCGCGAAGGGGACAACCCGCAGCCATTTACTCCGACAACGGAACAAATTTTCATGGAGCCGATGCAGAGATGAGAGACGCTCTGGTATCATTGAGCCACGATGCCAGAATGCTTGATGCCATAGCCACCCAGGGCATTGAGTGGCATTTCATACCTCCAATGATGCCCCACATGGGGGGAGCTTGGGAGAGGCTTGTACGGTCAGTAAAAAGAGCCCTGAACACCACACTTAAGGAACGGGCACCTAGAGAAGAAACCTTACTCACGGCCCTGGCAGAGGCTGAATTCACAGTGAACAACAGACCACTCACTCACATATCAGTTGACCCACGCGACGAAGAGCCTTTGACCCCCAACCACTTTCTTCTAGGGTCGGCTGGAAAGCGTCCCCTCTTGTCCATGTTTGGCAAAAAGGAAGAGGAAATATGCCTTCGCCGCCAGTGGCGTATCGGCCAGCAACTTGCAGACATATTCTGGAGGCGGTGGCTTCTAGAATACCTTCCCACCATGGCAGCTCGGCAAAAATGGCACAACCCGGTCACACCCATTAAGAAGGATGACCTGGTGGTCATTATGGACTCCACGCTGCCACGGAACAGCTGGCCGCGTGGCCGCGTCCTTGAGGCCGTGCCCGCCGCCGACGGACAAGTCAGGACAGCCCGTATCCAGACAAGTTCCGGAATATATGTTAGACCGGCCATTAAAATCGCCGTCATACTACCTGCTTCAACAACACCAGCCGATCCAATCACCAGCACGACAACACCTGCCTAGCCGAAACCCCTTGCGATGACATCAACTGCAAACACGAGACGCTGGGATGAAACAGAACACGCCCGACGGAGTAGCTGGGCGCAGCAGAGACTGCACCGTGGGGAGTATATCGGACGTGCAGAGCCAAAGTCATTATGAGATAACAAGATCTCAAGTTTTTACGATGTCCTTAATATCTTTGATAAAACCATTGAGATATCTGCGTCAAAATAAATATGATACTATAATATTATTCCACATCCTTAATGTGCGACTGCTATAGTTAATATTAATGGATTTTCGGCGCCACCATACATTTAAAAACTATGTTTTGTTTTGTTCAACACAGTGAAGAGATAAGGGTGATCGCTAATTACTCTCATTGAACATGTGTGAGATTTAATGTATAATTTTGTCCAATAAATAGAGAAGTAACTGGTACAAACAGTCACTTCTCATCCGAGAGTACTCGGGAAAGTAATACTTGTTTAATTTAATGTTTTCCTACTGCCCCTGCAAAAACTCTCAGATCAAGGTGTCAATGTGTGCCGGTGCCCTATTGAATTTGCAGTATTTGTGCGGGCTTCACTAACTTGGTCCCGTACACCAGGTACTTTCTCAGCATCCTCTTCCCCATATCCTTTTTCTCGACACCATCTTCAGCCTCACAATCTACCCCGATTGGGGTTGCCGTAGTCTCACTGGATCCAGAAGCAGTTGGGACTTTTGGGTGGAATTCACATACAACAAAAAATCAACTGTCTGCTTTTAACGGTGTCAGGACGAATTTCACATACCAATATCAAAACTAAACTTACAAACATATACATATATATTACACACGGAAAGAATTACATGGACTGGGTATCAAGCATGGACGATCGATAAAGATTTATCGATAATGTCGATAACTTGTGATCGTTCCCGAGCACGACTGCAAATCGCTAATGTACTAACAATAGTTCACGTCGAATGAATTAAGAATACTTAATCGTTGTGAACCATTGCTTGTTCATTGTCGATCTGCAGTCGTGATTGGGAATGATGACAAGTTACCGACATTATCGATAAAACCTTTTCCGATTGACCATGCTTGATATCCCGGAATAATTATACACGTCATTTTTTTTTTTTTATTTAAGTTGAAATTTTAGAATTTTTAATTGTGTGCTAAATATATTTCATATTTGAATAAAAACAGTTAGGTTAAAACAAAGGTGGTAACACATTACGATATACGCATAATGGTTTGGCCTATTTCAGCATATCGCTCGCTATACACTACCAACAGGAATTTATGGCGAGTGATATGTAATAAATCAATTAATTTTCTAAATCAAAATGTGTTATTCAGAATTTACCGAAATTGTTAAGAACTTAATAGATTCTGTATGATATTAATGCATATAATATATGGGATCGACGCCTGCTTTTGACTGCAACATTATGCAATTATCTCTCAAAGACTAAAATGCAGATTTCATTTCGCGTCAGATACTCTGAAGATTTTCCATCCATGAACACTTTTTTTCCGGAAAAACCCACACCAGACCCCCCCCCTCTTACCCACCCACTTATCCTGAACCCCCTCCACCTCCTCCCACCCCTTCCGGGAACACTTTGTGATCCTGTTTAAACCCGCCATTAAAGGCGGCCTTACAAGGGGAGATATTAAAAAAATAGTAAAAAGCAATATAAATTGCCTGTAATTTATATATGGGTACAAGATTCAGGGGCGTACGGATGATATCAAGTGTTTAACTTATCGTTCAATTCAGATACTTCGAAAATAAATTTATAATATTTCAACTCTCATTTAACACTGAATTATCGTTCAAATATCAACGAAAGTTACATACTAGGCCAATTTTTTCCTAAAAGTCGTGACAAGTGAAGTGTTTTTTATGATACTTTTAGTGATTTTACATCTTATTAAAAAATATATTTTTATTGTTAATGGATATGTCAAACATCCTCAATTCACGATGGAAATGACATTGCGACTTAAAAAGAGTTATTAATCTAGAAATATTAAACAAAACACAACAGTAGGTACCCGATTGTGGGATTTTTAATGAATCAAATTAAAAAAAATGAAATCTAAAAAAAACTGTATTCTACACGAAATTTAAAAAGATCCCTTCAAACGAAAATGGGAATCCTGAATGTATAATGTCTTCAATAATACTGTAAGTGTGATCCTTATCTACCGATTTGAAATGATATAGATGTCGTTGATTTACCTAAGACTTACAGTCCAATGAGATTAATTTTACCCGCTGAGGAAATAATTTTGTCATTTGAAAATTTTTTAACGATTTCAAACGAAGTAAGGTTATATTTTGCTTACTTTTAGCCTAGCACACGGACACGCCCACAGTTAAATCATTATTCTTATTTGATTTAATTAATATGCTATATTTGCGACATGTTTCAGAGTGGAAGACAATCTGAATATCACCCTGTTAAAACCTTTCAGAATTGAAACATAGTTTGAAATACCTACCTTACTCTTACCTGTCTAATTAACCAACCACAACATATCCCATTTGGGGAAGCTGTAGTCTAACTGACACCAGACGATTGCGAGCAGTTTAGACTGAAATAAAAACATGAAAATATATAAGAAAATTGAATGTTGATATCCTTCGATTCAGTGCACGCCACTGTCCAAAGGCGACGAAAGGGAAGACGACCGAGAAAAAATGCTAAAAAATTGCTAAATAGGGCACGCAGTGGCGGCGCAGAGGGGCCGGGTGATGGAACTTATTTATTTTCGGCAACAGATATTAAGTCATTCTTAAGACATCGCATCATTATACTTAATAGTAATAGATATATTACCTAGAGAGGGAAGACCGTTCCTCTTTATTCTTCCCTGATATATATATTTATTTTTTTTCGCTCGTTAAAAAACGCCTGGAGGATGGGTAAACATTTTTCTTGCTATAATATTCCATTGTAGTAATTTTATCTTTGCGATATTTATGGCGGCCGATACAATGGCGGAGCATTAAACGCATTACGGTCATTTGAGAAAAAAGGCGTTATTATTAAACTTTTCATTCGATGGTTAATGGAATTTTGTGAAGGAACGCGGTGATTCGGGAGATTTATAAGTGTTATTACTTGTGCCTTTAATAGAAGCTGGCGATTTCATTAAAGACATCAAATAAGGACTTTTTTCAGCTTAATCATTGTTTTGCTTCGTTTTATTTTCTTTCAGAATTCACATTTTAGGTGCTTTACCCCGCATGGGTAATTTTAGGAAAATAATTCTTTCATAAGTCCCTATTACTAAAAAAAAAATTAATACGTTAGCTCCAAACTGAGAAAATTAATTTTCCTCGGGGTCTATGTCATCTTTAGAGATGCCGTGTTGAGGGTGTTTTAAGAAATATTATACGTCTGTCTCGACACACGGGTTACCCTAGTGAGACAGATGTCGAAAAATGTATGTAATAAAACTTTATATTGATGAATAAATAAAAAAAAAATAAAAATAAAACAAAGGCGTGTACATTCTGGGAAGAACAAGTATGCGGGTGGTAAGGAATGTGGAGGTTGGTTTGTCCAGAAATGACTGAGTATGATTCGATACTTCTCAGTGTCAGGCAGAGAGGTCAAGAGGTCTCCCTCGACACCTGGACACCCAAACCCATGAGCTCGGGCACCCCTGCTAAGTCACCAAATTTTTCGAACCATTTGAGGTGACCTATGGCAGAGATGTTGATGTACCATATATTATCACGAACCACATATATAATATAATAATATGGAGTGTCTTCTCGTCATTTAAATTTAATAATGAGAAAAGCATGATTGTAAAAAATAGTATTTATTTTACGAATTGCGTACTCAGCGATGCTGAGAGAAAAAGTGTTAACGATAGATGATACTCCGCGTGTAGCGCTAATCGACAGTTTACTCAGAGGTGGTGATATACAATTAGTATTGTTGTTTTAAGAAATATGGAAAACTCATTATGGGAACAGTATTGACGACTAGGCTCCTGACTCTGTGGTCGCAGGTTCGAAACTTTTGTCCATAATAATAGATGAAAATGACAATACAGGGCTAAACCAGCCCAGTCAAAGGAAAATAGGTAGAAAAATTGTATGTCAATTTTTTATCATTACATTTGTTTTTGAATTTATTTTTGACTACTATTTATTTTGTCATTTTTTATGTTGATAAATAAAGTTTCTATAACGATTTAAAATTCTTGTATCGAGTAGCATTAACGTCTTACCAGCCAGTGGCGTTTTCTATGCCATGAGGACGTTGTAGCCAGTTGAAACCGTTTGAGAATTTGCGGTTTTAGATCGTTTTTAAAATCAATAATTATAAATGAAAATATTAAAATTACACGTTGTTAGTACGATGATCAGAATCAAAAAAATAAATTTTGAACCTTCCGAATATTTTTAACGGAATTCATAGATTGTGAAAACACCCCATTGGGTTTATGAAAAGGAAATATTATCGAGTAAAATAAGTTTTTTCCGAACGGGGAATGGTGAAAAACGGATAAAATAATATAATTCCTAAGTCCCTCTTTCGCCGGGGATAAGAACTGTCGAAGAAAAGAAAAAAAAACTATCATTTATCATCGTGATAAGTAGTTCCGTGGAATATTATAGTTCTGTTTATCCGATAAATACTCGGAACCAAAGTTCCGATCCGTCGGATTATGGTGGGAAACTTTGCTAAGTGCAGAAGAATACGAAAAGCGTCCCCTAGCGGAATAAAATAATATTTAACAATTCCAACCATTTTTTTTAATACCTATTTACTTGACTTAAAAACTGTATTATTTTTAACACACCAGTATTACCGTACTACTGATAACTCCAGATTAGATAGAAACGTGTTGCTGGCGTTTCCGTGTGCCCAGAGTAAGGTCAATTTGTCTTCAAATAATCAAAATATTTCATACATACACAAGGGATCCGGGGGAGGAGGGGGAAATTATTCCATTTCGGTCAGTAGAGTCAGTACAGACTAAAACCGCAAGAGTCCCAACTTTCCTGCTACCAACCGTATGGAGGCAGTTATACTATGGAATCCCCAATACATGGGGTATGTTGTGAGGCTGAAGGTAGTGGAGTGGAGAAAGAGATGGGGAAGAGGAAAGTGGGGGAGTACTTGGCTATTCAGATCTGATCACCAAACATGGCTAAAGCCATCTCAATTCTAAATAGTGATCTTACACCAGGGCGATACTGAGAGTATCTTCCACTATGGAACGTACCACAAATATAACATCACGAACTTTTGGAGCTTTAATGCCCCGTAGTGGGCGTTCCTACTTCATGGTCTGAAAGTGAGATATGTAAATAAGAATGTTAGAGGGAGCGCGCAATACTAAAAAATATTATGTTTTTTTTAATTAAGCCAAAATGGTGAAAATATTTAATACACCACGACAATAGAGCAAAAATCTCTCGACAAATGTTTTAGTTGCATTTAAAGATAAAATAAAAGAACAAAACGTGTTTTAAATAATTTTCGCAGCTTACTTTGCGATTTTTTTCTGTCGAGCTAATTTCATATAACTTATTTTTCAGAATAATAAATGTATAGATATTATCTTTAAAATAACATCTTTTTAAAACTAAAAAACTTAACGAGAATTAAGCTTGATGCTTTGAGTTTGAAGCTTTGAATTATGAGCTTTGTGCTTTCATTTTGGAACTTAGAGTTTGAAGCCTCAAGCTTGGAGCTCTCATCTTTACATTATATACATATTATTTATATACTCATGCTTGTACCTGCGAACAGCCTACAGGTAAACGAATTACTATGTCATAGTATATCTTCGAGCTTGGAGCATTAAGTTTAGAGCTTTGGGCTTGAAGCTTTGAGCTTTATATTATACAAATATTATTTATATACCCATGCTTGTACCTACGGAGAGTCCACTGGTACAAGAGTTACTATTATGACCATAGACACTTTTTCTGACAACACAACCTAAAAACATATAAGCGTGTTGTGAACACGACTAAAACAGATGAAATTATAAAATATACTTACTTGTTAATGATTATAATGATCTAACGTTAAACGCTTGTTTATATTTTAATATTGAAATGAAAACAGTAAAAGTTTTGATAAACATATCTTACTTACTTCGTGTCATGAAAAATCTTTCGTAGTTTAAAATATATATATTGTCAATACGCCACAGGTACGTTCATCCATAGCAAAAAAAACAATATTTTTCAGCGACTTCAATTTTTCACCCTAAATATAAAAAAATAATTTTATTTAAATATGTTATTTTCTATCGTCATGTTGTGATATTTATTAATTATCTTGCTTATTGTACAGCTGAAAATATCGTAAATCATTTAGCTAGTGGTAAATATACACAGTGGTTCACTTAGTAATTATTCTTTTACGGTTCGATTATTTATAAGGCATGTTTAAAACGACGATTGCAATAACTTTACTTAACAATGAATCGCTTATTTTAGGAAAGTAACAAGTCCTCTTTTATAAGTAAAATAAAAAAAGTCGAAAAAAAATATCTTTAATATTAATTCTGATTTTTTTTTGTTGTTAAAACGGTGTTCTTTATCAATATATTGAGATTTTACCATGTTGAAGAAGTAGGAAAAGAATAATATTTTTAACAATTAACAAAATAATAATATAAATATCGCAAGAGTGACGTTAACATTTGAGCGACTATCGAATCTGTACGTTTCTGACAAATGTTTTGTAGTTATATCAAAATTTTTACTTGAGAATCGTGGAAATTAATTTGTTCATCTGTAGGTGCAAAAGCTTTCAAAGTCTAGAATCATAAAAGTTGCACATTTTTTCGCATACAAGTTTTCTAAGACCACGCAACTATTTTGCAATGGCATTAACATCATTTTTATATGCTATTAAACTTTGAAATAAATGTACGTGGAAATATATATTATGAATGAATTATTTTCAGTGATATTGACGAAACGTATAAAGTAGATAAAGTATAAAGTATAAACGTATAAAGCAGATAAAGGGAGGAAGCGTAGTAAATGGTACGACCCCAAGAACCAATTACACCAGCAAGTGTTCCAACTATCTGAATTCAGTAGAGCAACATTAATTCATGACAGAGCTCACAAATCGAGAGTTGTTGCAAAGAGAAACAATCTGTGTTTCTGATTTTTACTAGTAGGTGTCTGTAAACAAGCAAGGAAAGAATAACATTGTGAAAAAAATAGTCAAATTTACTTTAAAAATTCACATTTAATATGAGTGAAGGTCACCAATGCGCTGGAATGACCAAATATCACTGGCGTCTGGTACGTCGGTGTCCTTGTCTGTCCACGCAGGACTAGATGAATCTTATCGACAATGGTAATTGGAGTAAGCGTCGCGATCCACATCAATGAGAAATTAACTCAAGAAGAAAATAAAATATAATAAAGTCGAGACCATTCATTTTCTGAAAGAGTCGCCTCAAACAAAAGCTTGTTCGCATGACTAAAATACTTCCAAAACGCCACCGATCCCAATGGCCCAGAGCAAATAATTTTATACTGTTTAATAAAGACATTATTTCATTCTGTAATAGTAAAAGCTCCGATAAGATTGCTGATAGTCCATATTTAAGTATTAAACAACCCATACGTATGGCGTTTCGTTTTCATATTATTTATTTACTGGGGTCAACATCGCTAACAATGTTCGGCTTTCTGACTTGTGAATTGTGTTCGGTGGGAATTAATTAATAACGCTGGAAACGTATTCGTAGGTAACTCTATCCCGTGGTTATGAGTATTGACCAAAGACCTATCATAAATAGAAATGTTGTGACATAGTAAGGGAAGACAGATTGATAAAAAAAATTCTATGTGTTATATGTGCTCAAAAAAGCAAATTATTGAAGATTGTTTGAAAATCAGATGATTGGTAAACTTGAATTAAAAACAGAGAGCACTAATTTTAAAATAAATGGAATTTTCCAAGCGTAATTAGCAATTTTTTCCTATCGATGCAATCTCATTTCATATAGGTAATTGCTCTTACAACTCAGCATCCGAATAGTAGTTTCTAAAAAAAATACCATTTTTTTAATTTATTATTTTGGTCGTTTGCAGTACATTTCAAAACAAGTTATAGGGTTCTAAATATCAAATTAAACATAGTTAATGTACCCATTACGTATGTCCTTAAAATGACTTGATAATTTCGTCTGAATGAAAATTATTGTTCTCAGTCCAATAATGATGTAGGTATGAGAAATTTAATTTGGAGGCCACCTTTGGGTTGGAGCCCCGCAATATTTAATAAACCTACTTGATTCTGTGCAAAGCTGGGCGGTCAGTTAAATTGACAATCCATTGTTAACAGACGGATTGCGATCTCTAATGTGCAGACAGAGTGTGAGAGTCTGTTATACAGGTATTTTAATGGAGTCTGCTAAAATGAGCTAGCAGCATTAATCCCCGGTGCACCGGTGTAGATTTCTTGAGAACGGGCCGCTTCTTCGACTCGTTTTGACGGCTCGTATGTATAACAATCTACCCGCATCTGTTTTCTTCTTTCATATAATCCAGACCTCTTCAAGACCCGCACTAATAAATGTAACTTCCTACAGCTTCTAATTTACCTTAACGTTACCCAACCAAATGGCGACATAGCTCCCCCGCCTTTATATTGTACAGGCAAGGGCGCTCTTGTGAGATGTCACATGAAAAAAGTACATATTATATTTTTTAAGATGTAAAGTTTTTTAAATGAAGAATGTTATTATGTAATGTCGACAGAAAATCGGAATGTGGGCTTAACCCGGATATATGAAAATAAATAACAAACCAATACGTCGTTTCACCACAGGGGTAGGCAGATAGGATGAACCGCCACACAACTCTGATTTGACACACATCCCTTCCTCTATTCTTCGAACCTTTCTATAATAAACGGTGGTCTTGAACAAGGATTCTATTATAAGCATTTATGTACAAGTTTATATAGTAGATATAATTAAAGAAAAAATAAATATAAATTTTAAAAATTTGTTTTAAAATATAATTTCAATCTTTGCACCCAAAGATTTTACCGCCTTGCCAGAAATGTCGTCAAATTATCACGATTATAAAACTTTTGAAATCAGAAACTTTAACAGGCTGAAATAACAAAATATTGACACTTATCCCCCATAATATATATTTTTTTATTATCAAAGCAGGTTGTGTGATCTTGACGTTGAAGCATTTCCGTTTAGAATTTTAAGAACTTTATCAAACTTGTTCCAAATTTGAAAGCTAAATAAATTAACCTATAATGTACCTAGGTAGGAAGCCGTAATCGTGATTATTGAACTTAGAGGATATGGTAAATTGGTGGTATATTTTTAGTGTAGTCGCCATACAAGACTGAAGGTCACCTCTTACTTGAGCTACTAATACCTGAAAAATAGTTTTTAGTAGTTTATATCACGTAAAAATTATCAGATAAAAACCAACAAGAAAGCAATCCGATTTTTCAACAATCTCAAATTTTTTAAATTTGTGTACAGGGTTCCATGATAACTCAACCCACTGACAATTCAACACACTTTTAAAAAGTGATATAAAGTCATTAGAAACGATGAATTTTTTTTTTAACCCAACCTAATAAAGTTTTTGTTTCATCACTTTATATAACTTTTTAAAGATGTGATGATTTATCCGGTCACCGTGTACAGGTATGTCCCACACCTTCACTTTGTTGCTGCAGAGGTAGGCAGAAAATATGGATCTCCGCACAATTCTGTCTTTTCCACACACCCTTTGCTACATTCACATTACAAACATAGTCGGTGAGTTTTGCCGATATAAAATATTTACTAACCTAGATATGTGCCTAACAATTATACTCGAGGGAGTATAGAAAATAGTAAAATTGCCCCCTTATAAAATTTTATACTTAAATGTGCCTCAAATTTGTCATCTTCTCCGTAATATATTGGTGCGTAACCGTTCTACGGAGAACTTAAACAAAAATAAATTATTGAAAATCACTATCAAAGAAAGATTTTATCAGGCAGTATTGATATTATAGAAAAATAACCTGTTTACAAACGAATGCCGTTTTAGTAGTCAGTACTTGCAGAAAAGTAACGTAACGTATGTATTAATTTAACTATGTTCTGTAAGACATCCAATCTAGCATAATAAAAGTTTGCTAAAAACTTGCTGTAAACTGTTTTTGTTAATTTTTATAAATATCAACAAAGTTACTACACATTGCTCTATAACAACTTTCATGTTATTATATACAATTATTGAACTCCTTTGTACAACATAATTCTCTATGATAACTTGTATTGTACTTGCTTATATTGTTACCTATAATAATGAATACATTTAAAAGCTTGAAAAGGGCGTGAATAAATAAATAATCCTTCCACAGTTACTGCAATCCTTCAGCGATTACAAGAAATTATTTCGTCATTGCACAACCCATAGTTGTATTACGTTTTGTTCGCGTACCAATTAAGATTTAATATTAAAATGTTTGATAAATCCAAAATAATGGCGTAACGCCGCGTTTGTGGCTTTCAATCCCCCACCCCCTTTAAAGTCACGAACCTCGCTCATAAAATATGTTATTTTATGGGGAGAGTGATCGAATTTTTGTGCGGACATTTTGTAAACACAAAACTTTACATTTTATTTTACAGCTTTTTTTACACTGCTTTCGTGAAAGACCAAGAGAAGAGGCCGAGTGAGTATCAGAAAAGTTTATTGAGAATCTTACAAAATTTCTTATTAATGTATACAACATGAGTTAACGTCATTATCATCACGACGTTACATTCAATAAAGGTGGGATTTGGCCTAATCCATAAATGCTCTCCACTGGTTTTGGTCTCTCGCCAATCGCCTGCAGGCAGTCCCCAGACTTTTCCTTCCTGCTCCATTCCTCTTCCACACAGTTCATTCCACTCTTACTCCATTTGTCTCTGGGTCCCTTATACTGGTGCACCCAATTGGTTATAATTTTTTGTATCCAGACCATCGCAGGATCTAGTCTTGTGGACGTTTTGCATGATGCTTTTTATTCAAACCGATTCCTACGCGGAAACCCTATCGGTACCCATATAAAAAATCTTTGCTATACACAATCATTATTCATTTATTTTATGATTGTAGAGTATGTGAGTTTCGTAAAGTGTGACAGAGAAACACGAATGAGAGCGTGAATGCGTGGGTGACACCTTTAATATACAGGCCATGCGAATTTGGTTACAGGTCGGTTGTGTATCTAATATTAATCCTTATATTGTTAATGTTAATTTCTGGCCTTAATAATAATTCATCCTGCTAAATCAAAGACAAAACAATAAAGGAAGAAAATTTACAAAATATATTTACCTTTGACCTTCAAACGAAATTCCCTTTCTCGGACAGTCAAATTGACAATATTGCTTCATAATAATGCGATATAGATACATAGCTGACAATTTTTGAAGTTAGACCACACTATGAGACAACATACAAATTCAACAACTTAATACATTTATTATAGCCATGTTTCGTAGGCTGATCAAATATTTATGAAGCATATGTTTTGAATTTTTTTTACTTTAGTAAAGTATCTGCATCTTACTAAATTTAAAAAAATAATGACATATATGATTTAAATATAAAACAAATATGCAACATTTCCGCATAATATAGTTACGTAAAACAATGACAGACGACTATGACGAATAGTGAAAGCCATTTAAAATAGGTAACGTCCTTTTTGCATCCCGAATTCATATGAAAACTGCGCGAAAAAGAGGATCGTGTAAAATGTCCATTAGGATGGTCTAATGCTAAATGAGATATTCAAGTTGATGTTTTATTTTTCTGTTTCATTCGTTTTCTCGTGACGGTTCATAGATCGTTTCAAAAAAATGTTTTGCGTTCAAGAACTGCTAATTTTGGTCTAGTAACGTTTGTGCACGTTAGTATCACTTACTTAGAATGAATTACTTTGATTTGAAAATTTTGAGGTATATATATTTCCTTCAGAGCCTGTCATTTTTGGGGATGCTGTGAGGAGGGGATGTTTTTAAGGAAAGGAAGAAGAAGAATTTCTTCGAAGATAAAAGTATTAGGGATGGGTAGGAATCTAGTGATCAGCGAGACCACGAGTGACAGACATGAATATATCCCTCCTACGAGGTGATTGGTCGAGTGACCAGTTGGAGAGGTCAGTGGGTCTTCCCAAACCAGCCTCTCCCGATCCGGCACGCCACACAGCTGGTGGGCAGGCGCATCTTGAACACACTTCACCCGATAAACCCGAGCACCCCTACTACATCACCAAACGTAGCAAACCACTTGAGGTGACCTATGACCGAGGTGTTGCTTATCCAATAAATGGTTTTCGGGGCGACGGTACACAAACACGCCTCCCAAATTGTTTTTTTTTACCTCGTCATTTTTTAATAGTTTTGGAAAACTTACAAAGTATTAACATGATATTATAGTAGGTAGTTATAAAATTAGCATTGTAAAATAATAAATAAAAATGTTCATGGAATGTGTATACGAATTACATTTTACTTTGTAGAGACACTAAACAACAATCTTAGAAACAAAATATCCAGGTGTTCGAGGGTAAAATGCTCAAACTTCGGGAGGTGATTCTTCATGGTGGCAGTCAAAATAAATAAATAACTTTTTTAGGAATATTTAAAAAAATATTTTTCAAAAGAAGAAATTTATATTCTTCTATGTTATAAACATTCAACTTTTGTACCTGAAAAATTTCTAAAAGAATTAGTTTATTTTTACTTGTACTATCATGTAGAATCACTTTCCGAAGTGTGTGCACTTTATTGGACACCCTGCGTGTAAACAAAAAATTTAAAGAGAAAAATAAAAATAAATACCTCATATATAAAAATAGAATAAAAAATATAGTAAATTACAACAATTCACATTCATAAATAACACCACTGTTCTTGGTGACATGTCATATTAGTTAGATTGCTAATTTGTTTCTGAAAATTTGCAAGACTAGAATAAAACAAACTCTAAGGTTTAGTTGTTTCGCAGAAATTTTAATTTAACATTATCATCAAATAACCATTTGAGCCATTTTGTTTTTTGACATTTGAAATGTCTCCGTTAAACGCCGATTCTATGTGAGTTTTAGCCTTCCATCAAATTGTAATAAGCTTAACAACACGATAGGTGTCCTCTTCTGCTGCTCACATTTTGTTCAAAATCTGATACGGACTTTAACGGGAACCTTTCAACTGTCAAAAAATAAAATGGCGCTTACTGGCCATTTGAATTTCGTGTCACACTTGAATTGTTGCGAAATATCTGTGTATCGATCTGTATCGATGGTTAAAAGTTAAAGTTGCAAGATTGTTTTAAAAGAATGAATGTTAAGTGACAAATACAGACAAATACTTCACATCTCTGTTTCCTTTATGCCGGGTTCACACGAGGACAACATAGAAGACAATACAGTATTGTCCTTGCAAGCTCCGTCAAAAGCTTCGACAGCGCAGGACAGGACAATAAGACAATATTACAATTCTATCAAACGCGGTACGTTGCGAAAATGGATATGAGAAATAGCCGAAATACGAGATACGAGCGCTGAGAGTTTAGATAAATACTAGGAGCAACTGGCTATTGTCTTACTGCCCGTATATCTCTAGGACAATGTCTTGGTTCATAGTCCTGTCTCTAAAACTTCTGTTCACACTAGGACAATGGGTCTGGAACTGGAACAATACAATATTGTCCGGTGTGTGTGAACTAGGCATTAGTCTTACAACAATCCCCAATAGGGAAACTGTACTCGACTAGCTCAATGCGATTTGAACACTAGCTAAAAAAACAACAGTTTTTGTTGAAAGTAACCGGTAGTAATGATTTTCCAGAAATTTAATAAATATTTTCATAAAATTGGTTTTTATGCTTAAAACCAGCTTTGACCAACTGTGGATGTTATTTCTACTAAAAACGACAGCAAAATAACAGGTGATTAATTTTTATCAGCGTCGAATATCTATTTATTTTTGGGGAACGGAGGGAGGGGTAAAACCAGCCACGGGGGTGTCAGATAAAAAATTTACCGGCCCGAGGGGAGAGGCGGGTATATTGGTCACGCGATTGAATATGTAATCATGTATTTAACACTGGCCCGTTTTATAGGTAAATATTTGAACTGTTGCCGGTTTAAATGGGTAAAAGTGTTAAATGTGTGTTGCCCCGCTTTTTTACTTGTTCAAAATAATATATTCATTCTTCGACGCTTTCATTTTGAATTAATTAATTCGCTAGAGGCAGCTTATTTGGTATCACGTTTTGATACTCGTATAATGTTACAGAACCTTTTTATTTATTTTCATACCTACATTCATACTTACAACGTGGTTTCGTCCAAAATCAATACTCACTTACAAATATTTATTCCTTTGTAAAAAGTGCCAAAAATCGATATTTCAAAATCCAAATTATGCTAAACCTGTTAATGGTTACGACGCTGGGAGTTGAAAAATCTGCGTGAATTTCGCGAAAATTAAGTTTTTTACATCCCAACCTTTCTCTACCCCATCTGCTTCCCTTATCCATTCTCTTCAGGGTCATAACAAACCCCAATTCAGGTTGCAATAGTCCCATTAGCTCAGAGCAATTTGAACTCTTGTGTGGTATTCGAATTTTACACTACTGCAATTTTAAAATAAACAACACTTCCACGAGATGATTTAATAACTACATGACACTTCATAAAAAAATATCCAAACATAATACATTTAGCATCGAAAAATTAATTTTTCGAATAAATGTCATCCATTTTTTTTCATTTTCTAATAAAATCACATCAATAAAACAAAAAAAAATCACTCGTCCACAATCCTACAGATCAAAGTAAAACTCGACAATGGAGGAACTAGTACGAATAAGAAGAAGAAGAGGAGCCTGGGGTTGGTTGTACCCCACCCCAGTGGCGTGCCGTGGCTTAGTGGTTAGGCGCTACACCCGGTCTTATTGATACCGGTACAAAGCCCTTTATTTCTACGAGCCTTGTGATATTTACGTGCGTATGCAAATTTCGTATACAAAAATGATTGGTGCGTCGACGGGTACACTCTTATTTCTCAGTTTAATTAAGGCGATGCCATACGTAGTAATGCAAAATCATGTGTTTTTGGTTTGAAAATTTGGTCGCCTAGAAATTTTTCAGATGCTTTAATTAAATACTGCAGTAGAATACATCTTGGCCTTTGAAATAATCGAGTATTTTTTAGATAAGTCTTTTTATAAGCCAAGAAAAAAATAATGTATAAGGCCTATGAAAACTACTTTAAAGTTCAAAATCTCCTACTTACGAACCCATTTTTGGTTATGATTTTATTGTATAATGTGGCAAATTAAGATATTTATAGAATGATCGGAAAAAATTTAAATATTTATGCCTGAACATCCACAAAATAAAATAAAAGGCACTTTTTGGCCATGTTTTTTTCTTGCATAAATCAAAACAGGCGGATGGTGTTAGGCGGGAATTTAAACCTTATCGCCATCTACGTAAGGGTTGTTATTGATAGCGGCTCAATTTAAAATATTACAAGACGTAGTGCATTGCCTTAACACAAGTCAATAGAACTCTTTTACATGTAATAATGTTAATTTTTCTAATGATTACTATTGATGATGCTTTCTTAGCTTTTGAGCATATCGCGTAAAATGCTTGCAATATGGCAAAAAGCTTGACATAAGGATTCAAAATCTCAAGAACCGTTTTCTCTAGCGTCACGAAATGTGTAATCCTTATATGTCAAATGTTTTCAGATCTACAGATACTTAAATTTCCAATAGGAACCCATGATGTCGATAATATGCCCTAAATTATTTGTCTTATTTTTTAATTATGCAATTTCGGGCGGAGCCGTTTATTACGTGTGTGTATTGCATATTATGTATGTGTTAAAAATAGTTTAAAAAAATGTCATAAAAAATGGGTTCGTGCAGATAAAATGTTTAAAAAAAAGTTAAGGTGTACATCCATCTCAACGCACTGATCTCACTCCACCCACAAACAATCTCTCAGAATTTTTATCTCCCTCCTTTGCCCTTTTCCATTCCCTCCCCTGGAGCAAAAACCTACGGCGGATCATAACGCGGCGTTATTAATAAGTAATACAAGACACGAGCCTTCTCTGAATGTATGTGGCTCTGGAGTTTATACAATATACGCCGATACATACGATTTCTAAATGCAGTGTGGTGCCGATATATTTTTTTTCAATGTTACATCAATTTTAATCTACTACCAACGTTTTGTTTTGAAATGACAATATGCATAGTTCTTACTGGTATGTTATTTATCTAGTTCCCACCTATCTCCAACAATTTCAAATCTTTGCTGGAAAAGGATTTGAAATTTAGAACAATAACAATAACGCTCAAACAAATTTCAAGTGCATTTGTTTGTAAAAGACAGAACAGGAATCGAACTATTGGAAGCCAGTCGTTGATGTTTATCGTGTGTATCATCTTTGAAAAGAACGAATTAAACTCTATTGAAATTACTTATACATTAGTTGTGTTGTTGCCCCAATTATTACCTCAAGGCATCGCGGTGGAACTCAAGTGGTTGTGTTGTGCTTGATCTAACTATATTGTGTTGTGTGTTGCTTTGTGGTGAGCGATTAGTCTCCCAAATATTGGAAAATTTCAATTTTCAATGACAATTGGTCATATTCTAACGTACGAGTCCTTTCATGTTCATCATCCTATGATAATAAAAATAAATAATTTAAAGTACCTATATCAGAATGTGACATTTGAGCCCTTGAGAATTTACTGCTGCCTTTTTGCTTATGATGGAAGAATACCATGTTTTTACATTATTTCCAAAAAAACTGAGATAATGTAAACTGAGTAAAGGAAATTCGTTTCGATGGCTAGATTACAATATCTGAATAAAATGGTACTTAAAATCCTTCTCCATATCATTTACATCACCTCTCCACTCCATCCAGCATTACAACATACCCAATTTGGGGATGCCATAGTCCCATTGGTTCCGGTAGTTTGGACTCTTTTGCGATATTAATACTTTTTCAAAACTCCATCGCATGTCGTTTCTGTATGCTTTTTTCATTAAAAATCTTTGAATATTATTGTTTTTGAGGTAGTATCGTCCTGATGAAAGACCACCATTCAGAATCGAAACTTTGTTTGAAAAGCCAAAGGCATTTTTAATGACCAGATCTGAAGAGCCAGGTGCTTCCTAAACTTCATTTTACCTATCTCTTTCCCTACCCTGCTCCCTTCAGCTCCGCAACATACCATAGTTCCACTCGCTCCGGATACTCAAAACACGAAACGAAATTCACCGTAAAACAACAACAAAAAGTAGCGTTATGTCGAACGATTGGTGAAGTCCTGTTTTCACATGACCGTTTGGCATTTTGTCTGTCTGTAAATTTATTTGCACATTCCGTTTCTGGTTCAAGAGGCTGGCCGTTTATACAGTTCACTGAAGATTATTTTTGGACTAATTGGAATTTTCGCATTTTTTCAATATTATGGTTTCAAATTACTACTTACCTACCTGCCTGATTAAAAAAAAAAGTCACTCAGATAGTGAACTTTATCTGGTCAAAGTATATAATTATTTATTTTAACATTACATTGTTTATAATTAAGTACTAGCAAATCTAATGATCTCAGAATTATGATGATTGCAATTATGATTTTGATTTATTAAATGAGTGAAAATTAGCAACAGACTTTTTTGGTAGCGAGGTCTACTATACACATAACTACTTGTATTATGAAGCTTGAGGTTTATAAAAAATGTCACCACGCACGTTCAAGTGATCAACCCGTGATGTCTAACCCCAACCTACCCAGAACATCGCGCCTCCCAATAGCAACACTCCAACATAACATAGACACTGGCTTTTATCTACCTACTCATCGTAAAGGCACCACACTTGCAATGGTTTGGGATTTTTTAATCAATAAAATGGCATGGCTGTGGCGGGTCTCATTCCGCCCAGCCTCCCCTAATGTCAAATGTAACCTTTGCATTTTGTATTTTACAACCAATTGTTTTATATGTTTTATTGTTATTGGTGGAGGGATGTTCGGATGCCGTGAAATGTTAGAAGGCTTTGTGGGCGTTCATTTTGATTAGAATGTTACTAAATTAATTCACTGACAGTGCCAACCCCGAAGGAATCAGGCAACGAACTCAATATGGATACAATTCACTGAGGAAAATAGTAGGAATATTTATAAATTGACTTGCGTATGCAAATGGGCCATTTGCAGTTTTCCGAAATTCACGAGGTCCATTTAGAATTTGCTCTCGTTTAAGAGTTTTATTTTAATTACAGTATTTGAATTTGTTAAATTTAATTGAGGTAGGTACTAAATTTTAAAAAAATATATTAATAATTCTAAGAAGAACGATTTAAGCATTGGTCCCAGAAAATCGAAAAATATTTTCTAGAAAATAAACATTTTTTTTTAAGATAACCAATTTATGAAGCAAAATCGATTATATAGATCGAAAAACTAACATGGTACCTTTAGAAGCAAGTAACAGATTTTTGCGTTCGCTCCCAACTCTCTGGAGCCAGTCTGCACTGGTGAAAGACCATAATTAATAATAGAAAGACCATAATACGGAATGACTTATTCCGTGTTTGATGAAATCTGAATAACCAGGTACCTAGATCCCTAGCTTCCTCTTCCCCGAATCATTCAAATGCTTACTCCATTCAGCTTTACTTATACTATCTACATACAGTACAAACCCCAATTATTGGTAATGCAATACTTCCACTGATCACGGATAATTGGGAGCATTTGGGACACTTACCGCATCATTTCTAGATTATAAAATATATGTATGGAAGGCACTACGGTACCGCATCATTTCTAGATTATAAAATATATGTATGGAAGGCACTACGGTACCGCATCATTTCTAGATTATAAAATATATGTATGGAAGGCACTACGGTACCGCATCATTTCTAGATTATAAAATATATGTATGGAAGGCACTACGGTACCGCATCATTTCTAGATTATAAAATATATGTATGGAAGGCACTACGGTACCGCATCATTTCTAGATTATAAAATATATGTATGGAAGGCACTACGGTACCGCATCATTTCTAGATTATAAAATATATGTATGGAAGGCACTACGGTACCGCATCATTTCTAGATTATAAAATATATGTATGGAAGGCACTACGGTACCGCATCATTTCTAGATTATAAAATATATGTATGGAAGGCACTACGGTACCGCATCATTTCTAGATTATAAAATATATGTATGGAAGGTACTACGGTACCGCATCATTTCTAGATTATAAAATATATGTATGGAAGGCACTACGGTACCGCATCATTTCTAGATTATAAAATATATGTTTGGAAGGCACTAAGGTACCGCATCATTTCTAGATTATAATAATTTTGATATTGTTCTACGGACATTTTGAATTACTTGACTTGAAAGGTTTTTGCGCGTTCAAATCCCGGCGTACGCAAGTAAATTTTATTTGATTAATTTGTGTTATTTCACAATTAATCAAATAAAATAATATATTGTATGCTTTCGGCACGTTCCAGAGTGAAAGATACTCCAGTATCGACCTAGTGTAAGACCATCATTCAGAATTGAGACGTTGCTTGAAATGGCTTTGACCGTGTTTGGTGAACAGATCTGAATAGCCTGGTACTCCCTCACCTTCCTCTTCCCAATCTCTTTCCCCTCCTCACTACTTTCAGCCTCAGAACACACCCCAAATAGGGATGCCATAGTCTCACTGGCTCCAGACGGTTGGGAGCAGTTGGGATATCACAATGTTGTGCGTAATACATATAAAAAAAAAAAAAAATTGACGCGAGGCCGTCAATACACGCTTGCAATACTTACAGGTGCAGCACCAATATACTTCCGTTGATGCTCCTGTGAAGATTTACTATGTTAGTTAACTTCCCATATAGAAATATGGATATTTCCCACACGATTACATCTCCTTTATTTGTTTAGCTTGTGAATTAAGGCGATGCACCACGTCGTGTAATATTTGGAATCGGGCCGCTAACAATAACACACCTTATGTAGATGGCGATAAGGTTTAAATTCTCGCTTAACACCAGCTGCCGGTTTCGATTTATGCAAGAAAAAAACATCGCCAAAAAGTGTGTTTATTTTATTTTGCTTAGTTCAGGAACAAATATTAATTTTGTTTACAATATTTTTTTAAAGAAATTAATTTGCCACACGATTTACGATAAAACTATAACTTACAAGTGATTTATAAGCTCTAGATTTCGAACTGTAAAGCAGTTTATACAGGCCTGATACTTTTTTACTGGGCTTATAAAACGACTATCAAAAAAATAATCCATTATTTCAAAGGTTTTCTACTCGCAGTATTTAATTAAAGTATCAAGCGATCAAATTTTCAAATCAAAACACACTGTTTTGCAATAATTAATAACGTAGTGTTTCGCCTTAAAAATGTAGATGGTCAATGAAGAATCGTTCAGCAGTTGAGTCGCAGATAGACAGAACTCCTCGTTTTCGGAGTATAAAAAGTATGTATTATATTATTTATCTTATGTGTTTTGCTGGTAAGTGATTACTTTGTATGCTACCATAAATAAAAATTGATACGACCGTGTCATCGTAGGAAATTATTAGTGCATGTCGAAAGCAAGTAGTGTATCCACATGATCACCATTATTTTGTTACGAAGGGAACGATATCCTTAAATAGGGGTGGGTTGAGCCACGCCTTGGAAAAGGGTTGAAATTACCTGCAGGAAAATCAACAATAATTATGATAGTTCATCAACCTTGGGCTTAACTAATTATGTTATTATTAGTGCATTGGAAAGGGTTTGGTAAAATAACATGATTTTTAATGATCGTAAGGTCAATACCTTTTATCCATTTTATAAATAAATAACATTTTGGGTTGAGTGTATTAAGCTTTTATTATTTTTTATACTTTGAAAGTGATCACTTAAAGATAAAGTAAGAGCTAGGCGACAAATGTTGACATAAATTAATAATAATAAAAAATAAATATTTTTTATTTAATCATTTCTTATTATTCCCTAGAAAATCATTAGTACATTCCTATTATTTTGTTGTCGATTAAATTGATAATTTCGAATTCCATAATATTAAACGGCCTCCGTGGTTGTTTTTTGAAATCCCGGCGTGCGCAAGTAAAGTTTAAAATTATATGTAGTACATTTGCGGGAAGTTTCAGTGTCGCCGTGGTGAAAGACCACCATTCAGAAACGAAACGTTGCTTCAAATGACTTTAGCCGTGTTTCGCGACCTGATCTTCTTTACATTCTTTTTCAAAATCTCCTTCCCCTCCACCCTACCTTTAGTCTCATAACATACCCCATCTGCGAATGCTATAATCTTATGGGCTCCAAAAAGTTTTGAGCAGTTGGGACTCTTGATGAAGTCATGAAGTTTTGTTGACCTAGAGTATGATGCAGAGCGAAAAATATTTTTTTTAATTTTTTATGAGCTTGACGATCAAATATGAGAATGTAGAGGAAAGTGCTTATTTAAAAAATATTATTTAATGCGCAGGTAGCACTTACGACTTGTTTTTCTGCCCGTTTTTCTATTTTATTGTTAAAGTGAAGTTTGTTTTCACTATCGTTTATATTAGTTAATATATATTTATTTTTTAATTAGGTTTGAATTTTTTCTGAAAATAGTAATTTCTCGTTTTCCACGATTTCTAAGTTATTAACGTATCCCTCTTTAAATAAAATAAAATAACAAACGTTTTTTTTAACATACGATGTTTTCGTATAACTATTAAAATAACATTTGTATGTTTTTTCAATGATTAATTTTACCATCCTAATTAGTAACTTTCCCTGAAACTAGTTTATTTTACGAATTGAAAATTAATATTTTCGCTATAATTATTACCATCCTCATAGTATAGCAAAGCAATTAACCCTTTCACTCCCAGCACCTGCCGCTGCACCACGTTTTGATTTGGCTTAAACTAGAGGTTGTAATAATTAACCGGCTGTTTTCTTTTGGTTAACCCTTGATTGAAATTGATAGGGTGTACACTGTAGATCATATAACTATAAGGTAATATACTGAGGTAGAAGCGATAATTAATCGGGCCATACAATAACACCCGTTGGAATATCGAAATTTATACAAATCGCTCGAATACTCTGTTAATGGACGAAGTGCAGGAATAAAGCGAAGTAAGTCAAATTGCGTGTTTCTTGTGGACAGGCCAAATAAACAATATCGTGTAACGTGGTGCTTAATAAGCTCTGCAATAAATTGTCACATTTAAAAAATGTCCATACATAATCATTTAGTGGAACAGTAAACATGAAGTAAAATTTGCTTTTAAGATATATAGAAACCATACACAAGAATATTATTACGCTAACATTTGTTATTATTGAAGTATGTTATTATAGCCTTCTTGTAACTCTTTCCCGTGCAGTTGAAGACGTCTACTATTTCTGCGAAAGTATTGCCAAATGCATGCAATCCAGGTTCAAGCGAGTATCTAAATGACCCAGTCTTAATATTGTTGTTAAATTAAAAAAAAAAATAGAATCGAGTAGTTCTAGTTAGTATGTGGAAGGTAATTAGTAATTTATAATACGTAACGTTAAATGTGAATGTAATAGCGGGAGCCAAGAACTGAGGTAATTTATGACTTAAAATGATTTAATAAGTAAAAACAGTGTGTTTTTAATATTTCTATTTTTGAAACTGACAATTCATGGTGGAATTACATTATAATTTTTTTTCCACTTTAATACAGACTTCAGACCAATCTGAAGATGGCTTGAGCTGAAACCGGTTAAGGTCAATAAAATTAAAGTGGAAAAAAGTTTCATATTTGTTTTTAATTAATGGGAAATGTCTTTTTTTATGGAAAAAATATATTTTCAATTATCAAGCATAGTAATTTCGGCTATATGTGGGTGTTGTTTGTCTTTGTCAACTCTGGTTTAATTAACTCAAATTTGATTTGAATTTAAGTGTCATTTCCAAAATTGGAACTGATTGTGTGAAGGATTCAGACAAGCTATAAAGTAGGTTTTCCATTCTCTAATATAATATTTCAGAAAATTATTTTTATTGTCTTTTTCAAAGTTGGAATTGAAATAATATCCCCTGATTTTTTCACGGGTTTGTGCTAGTATAATACAATAAACAATCCATTTATATCATTGAATATCTTAATTAATCTACCTAAATACTTAACTGTATGTAGGGTCTTATAATTTATTTACCTAAATACTTATTTGCATATAGGGTCTTATAATTTATCTATCTAAATACTTATTTGTATGTAGAGTCTTATAATTAAGCTAAATATACATATGTCTATAATAAAGATAAATGTATCTTTAAAACGCTGAATTCACTTGCAAATGTTAAATATTGATTTGGTAAATCACACAGTCAAACTGTCACATGACAAACTATTTGGATATAAATTAGACACTAAATAATATTCATGTTAATTTAATATTTGTTCAATAAATAAATATGTGTATATATATATTTAAAAATATTAAAAATTATTCAAACAAATAATCAGAGATACTCAATGTTCGCTATTTATTATCTTGATATTCTACGCCAGTTGTAAAGGTCGATTGCCATGTCTTCCAGGGACGTCCCCGATTTCTTCTACCATCCAATACTGCTTCATATCCTATATAACCTAGCACTTCTTTCTCAGTTTATTCGCTGTAAATGTCCAAAACGTCCATGCGTCCATTTCTCAATCTTGCACTTTAAGTTTAAATCAACATTACGTTATTTCCTAACCCGCCCTTTTGCAAAATGCAATTCAAATGCAAAATGTAACTTTTACCCCTTTTCTCCACAGCTATACTAAAAATCACTTCCAAAATACACGCATAATAGTATCTTATTAAACATATTACCGTACAGTTACAATTTGACGGGTGCGTGACCCTTTCTAACCCTTTCGCTTTTAAACCGATCATCGTCCGAGACACGCAACCGGCTTTCAAAGGGTTGAACTATCATTCGTACCAATAGATTAGGATCAATGAAGTCGATTATATTTCATATTTGCTTGTTTCGTAAAATTGAACGATAGACATTATTGTCCGGGCAACACACCTTATTCGTTTAATTTAATATTAAAAAGTGTGTACCCTATTTCTGGGTAATTTCAATGACGCAAAGAATGGGCGAAGTAACTTGACAATATTTGAATTCATTCTTGGTACTTCCATAAAAATACGTGAAATATATTCATTGAATAATGATGAAGGACTAAGCAGAGAATTGAACCTGTGAACCGTTTGGAGAGATCAAAGGGTCTGCCCAAACCAGCCTCTCCCGACCTGACACGCCTCGCAGCTGTTGGGCTGGCTGATCTTGAACACACCTCACCCAAAAACCCGGGCAGCCCTGCTAAATCAACAAACGTAGCGAAGCACTTCGGGTGACCTATGGCAGAGGACTTGGTTTCTCTAATAAATGGTTCTCGGGGCGGCGGTATCCAAGCCGCCTCCAAATTAGTAAATATACAAAATACAAGGTGTTAAATCGAAAACTCTTTTTATTTGTGAATTTTATAAGCAGGTGAACCTCAACACTTTGAAAAATATTATAGACTACTGTGGTAGGTACTGTTCGCGTCCAAAAAGCATGTTTCTAATTTTCTCTTATTTAATAAATCAAAACCAATTTTTTCTCTGAAATCATATGATTTGGAAGTAGGGTCTTAAAAACCTACCCATTTAATAAATAATAAATGTTTCGCGTAGTATAATTTTATATACAATAAGGAATTTTGCAATTTTTCTGATGAAACGTCATTTATTTATTTATTTTAAGGAACATAAACAGTCGTAATATTAATTCAATATACAAAGGAAGATGGAAAAGAAATGGACCAATTGTAAATCTTTACAGATGGTTGAGTTGGTAATATACAACTAAGTATTTAGTGAATGTAGACTAAAATAAAAAAGCAGGATTAAGTAATAAATTTAAAAGCCGAACTAAGTAACAAGTATAAAAATGGAAGTAGAACAAATGTAATAAACCTATGCATTATATCATAATCTATTTTCAAACATTCTTCTAGTTTCATACCGTTAAATTAACTACTGCGATTTCACAGCTCGTAACAATTATGCGATCTCTGGCCGGATAAAAAGGGGTATTCAACACCGGAAACGGAACTTAATGAACAAAATTACAGACATATAAAATCCCGAACGATCTAGTCAGAACAAAAATTCGTTACGCTCAGTCAAAAAAAAAAGTTCGTATTATTATTTGGATTAGGCTACATTTAACATACGATATTAATTTACAAATCATGTGTAGATAGTTCCTACAATGGGTGGCAGTTTCCAAAACGGATCATTAACATTCATGAGGATTTTGCTAGAAAACTAATAAATTTCTTTGGCAAAGTTAATAATATGAACTATGAACCATATTTTATAATAATCCATTGAATCTATCTTTCCTCCAACCAGCATTCCCGAACATGATGTAGGCCCTGAGGGAAGTAATCTTTTCCAGGACGGGACAAACTTTCTGTATGTAACAAATTTATGTGTTTTTATTATACATTAAAAAAATGTTTATAAGTATACAATACCGAGTTGTCAAAGGGGAATCTCATCACTATTTTTATGCGACACATTAACAAAATTTTCCCATACGCTACACCAATTCAATAACGCCGTATAACGGCGCTGTCGCTACGTTTGTAACGGCGTCGGCGTTAACGCCGGCTTGTAACGGATTCTAGCGGATCCTAACGGACCGCAATTAGCCGTTAAGCCCTGACCTCCATGGATCGGCTGTGCGGAGGTTTATTGGGAAACTTGATAGCAAATAACTGAACAACACCCATTAATACCAACCCTCAAATCCGTTAAGGGGTGTACACAGTGCTCACGTATTGATTGGGATGGATAGATTATCTTAATTGAATGAGTTGATCTTTTAATTACTGCCATTAATGGTGATGAACTCGTTGTTTTTAAATGATGACCATACGATAATTATTTCAAAAATAAGTAAGAAAATGACACAACTTTGTTGCACAATGTGGTAAAGTCGAAGGAAATAGTAAAGGGATAATTAAATGGAATTAATAATTTAAAAAGTATTTTTATAGTGAAATAACTCGATGAAAAATTTTTAAAATTGTAATATTAAGCATTTTTTATTAAGGACTCTCAAACAAAGAATGTGAAACAGAAAAAAACATTAAAAAAACATTCAGTCTCGGAATCGTCGAGTAGCATTTAGGAACTGAACCCGATACCTCTTCCTTTCTGGGGAAGTGATTTGACCACTAAGCTACTTCGATCATATCCACTTAGATATATTTTGACTATATAATTTCTCAACTGAGAGCTTACGACATTACCTTTATTTTCTTAACCCATATTTTTGGCTTCTGACTTTATGCAACTCTTCAAATCAAATCTAACTCTTCAGGGGTTCTGATAACCATTTCACATTTTGGTTCTTTAATATAAAGTATTCAAATGGCGCAAATAACAATTTTAATCATGTTTTCCATACATATTAAAAAAATCCATTGTAAAAAATCTGAAAAACGCACGTATTGAATCAATTATACGAATTTCGTGAGTTTTGTTGATTTCACATATGATTTTCATATGTGTTGTGTTTCCACACAACACATGGAAATTGACAGGATGACAGAAAGGCGCGCTAAATAATGACAAGTGGCCCACCCCTCCCAGCCACCCCCAACAGGAATATGCATTAGAAAGAAAAATGTGACAAACATTAGCTCACGCCCTGCTCCAGGCTACATCCCTGTGCCCATTAATCGATGTGTTAGCACATTATTTTCAATAGGTACTTTTACTTTTTGCGTGAATCAGGGTTGTATTTTTACCAGTAAATTTATAAATAAATCAAAATATTGCATTGCTTGCCATCCGGACATTTTCGTCATATATTTTCCTTGTAGCATAAATATATATATATATATATATATATATATATATATATATATATATATATATATATATATATATATATATTATTTTAATTTACCCCACAAAAGAGGCCCTGTGGAAAATAATTTTACTCAGGGCCCATGTCCTCTTTTGGGATGCTGTGTGGAGAGTATTTTAAACGAGAAGAAGTTCTGGAAATGTTAAGGGTATGAGGGATGGGTAGGAATCTAGGGATCAGTGTGTGCAGGAGTGATGGACATATGAATATATTCTTCTCACTGCGGCGCAAGGCGATGGATCGAAAGACCAGTTGAAGAGGTCAAAGGGTCTCCCAAATTAGCCTTTCCCCAAAACAGCCTCTATATATCTATTATTAGTATCGCAGGCCCATGAAAAATCACAGGATACTCTGAATTCTTGTTAAATCTGTTCGAAATTTGAAAATTACACTTACGAAGCAAATCTGTATTCCAGTGTACACTGAACCAGAGTTATGCAGTAAACACGAACAAACGAAATTTGTTCGTGTTTTTTGATAATTTTCTTACTAAGGACGGGTTGTTTCGGAGAATTTGAACAGTTCATCAAATTTCAACGTTCATTTTCAAGTTCTGTGAAAGATTTTTTCAAGTTCTGTTTTCATTTCAGTTTTCTCAAGCAACTAGACTACAATGATAAAATAACAGAACTTGAATAGGACTTTCACAGGACCCGAAAATGAACCCGAAACAACCCGTCCTAAGTATTTCATGTTTTAGCCAATAATAAAAACCAAGGATTATAACAAAATTAATATTTTTTTCTTATTTAATAAGAAACTTCGGTTGGCGATTATCTTCAACCAAGCACCGTACTTTAAAAAATCCCTCCCGAGGTTTGATTGTACTAATACTAGATACATATCAAAAGTGTCAGCCCTGCATCACAAATAACCTTCACTTATAAATTATGACGAATATGTCCTGTTAATGGTGGCACGGTGGTCGGTATCTGTGACGTCACCGACACCATCCATAAGGGTTAAGTTCGAGTGCCTGCGTGGCTTTTGCGATGTTTTTTTACAACCTAGTACGCATACTGGCCGCTAGGCGGATGCGATAAGTCACACTTTAGCACCGCAGGATTATTATCAGTTGTCATTTTTTTGCGCGAGAATTGTGCGCTGATTTTGGAAAACTGTTTTTTTTTTGTGACTGATGTCGAAGGTGTTGAGGAAGAAAGTTTTAATTTATTTTAATATGTTCTATGAATATTTATAGTACTTTCATATATATAATTCGAAGACCTCTTGGAGGTTGATGAACGCGTTTGGTTCTTACCCAGGCATTGGGCTGCGAACGAACTGATATGTTACGTCCGTAACAGAGGTACCTACCAAGAAATGTGACTGCGAGAATTCTAGCCACGCGTTATTTTACAGAGAAGAGATTTTCAAAGACAAACCCGGGCTTCAGTCTTCAAACAAGTACCGTCGGGCGATCGTGTCTGTGAGAGGAGATCCTCGTTTCCGACATGGGATTTGACAACAGGGAGCATGAGACGTACATATTTCATATTTAATTTCATGACTTGGTAATCACTTTATAATTTTAATTTTAATTTGTTTTCCAATGATTAGAGGAAGACTGGCGCCCTAAGGTTAAAATTATGACATTGATTTGAGTTCTTAATCGGATTTTATTCTTTACACTTCGTGGGTAGATAAGTAATTTTTGTATGCTAGAATATTATTTTAACACTCTTTTGAGTCTCTTCGAGACAAAAACCACTACCGAGATTAGGAATTATAATTAAGATTTTACCAATACATTTCCCGAGAGTCTCATGTAATAATCTTGATGTTACAATAAATTTTATATTCTTTTACTTTTGATAGAAAGTTCTGGATTTTATTCTTAAGCTTATTCAATATTCCTCAAGTAATGATACAATGTTACAAAATGGCGCCTAACGTGGGGCTTCCATTTCTTGGTAGGTACCTCTTTGACGGACGTAACATATCAGTTCTTTACAAATTCTTCTGCTAGCTTAGCTAGTCGTCCACCAATGGGCAAGCAAAATTTTCCACTGCTAATGATGGTAGTAGTAGGATAGTACTGTTAAGTTATTCTTAACCCGGCAACGTTTTACTTTCTTTCAAATGAAATAAAAAAATATGAGATATGATTCTACATTACTAGCTTTGGCGTCATCCGTGTCTGGGTGGCGTATTTACAAAGTCCATACCATTGTAATAGATTATTATATTGTTTGTGCAAAACCATTTACAAAACCAAAAACATTTGAGTCGTGGCGACGATTATAATAAACTAGCTTTTGGTTATGCAAACCAAACCCAACCTATAGATTGCATTAGACTTTACCTAAACTAACCGATCCTATAGACTACATTGGACTAGACTTCATTTTTTTTAACATAAACCTCACAGAGATGGTCCTGAGGAAAATGTTTTCCCTTAGGGCCTCTATTATCTTTGCACAGAGAGTATTTTAAACGAGAAGAAGTTCTGGGAAGGAAAAAGGTATGAGAGGTGTGTAGTAATCTAAGGATCCGTGTGGCCAGGAGTGACGGTAATAATCTGTTCTTCCCTCCACGGTGCAAGGCTATGAGTCAAGAGAGACCAGTTGGAGAGGACAAAGGATCTCCCCAAACCAGCATCTCCCGATCCGGCATGCCATGCAGCCGGTGAACACACTTCACTCGACGACCCAGTGCATCGCTGCTAAATCACCAATCGTAGCCAACCACTAAGGGTGACCTGTGGTGACATGTGCATTATACCATCATCACAACAATACTACATGTAAACAGTGCACGGTTTTGTTTCTGCTCCAGTTTAAAACATAAATAAGAATACTTAATTTTATACCTGTGCGTATAAGAAGTACTAAATTACAAGTGCAAATCGAGTTTTAGTGTAGTGATAGAATTCCAAGTGATTCCAATCTCGCAGTTAAAAGATATATCAAAAACAAAATAATTATAAATCTGTCATCAGAACTGTCGATTCGTCAGTTCGCACTTGCTTCTAGTGTGTGTGTACGTAAAGTTACCTTCACATTTACGCATACTATCCCGAGTACGTGATCAGGGCAGCTAAACTTTTTCATATATTATATTTCTGCTTCGATCTACTAATTATGGATTCGTGTGATCCCTACCATTTTATTACGATGGCAAGTAATATAATAAACTCTATGAACAGTACCATTATGGATCCATCGAATAAATTTACCAAAGAACAAATGGCTAAATTAACTCCTAAACTTTCGGAACTTTTGGGGAATATTAGTTTTGTTGGTGCGAAAGTGGGCTTCCTGGAAGGAGAGCTGAAGGCCTATACAAATATCTCACAACAGAAGCCACCTCAGGTCCAACCTCTACCTAACACCATACAAGACCTACCTGGAATTTGCGAAACACTAGCGGAAATGGAGGAGAGAAAATTACGTTCTAAGAATATTATAATGTTTAATGTTCCTGAGTGCTCAACTGGTACTCAAACTGACTGCATGAGGGAGGATAAGAACAAAGTTTTGAGTATTCTAAGCAAAGTTGAAAATGTTGATACCTCTGAAATAAAAATGTTCCGTTTAGGTAAAAAATAAATGGATAAAATACGTCCGATCAAGATTGAACTGTCAGACCAACATCAAGTGAAACTGGTTCTTCAAAAAAAGGCGATAGACTACAAAAATTTCAGTATTAAAACCAAAAAAGACTTAACATGGGTTCAGCGCCAAGAAATTCAAAATGTATGGAAGGAGTTAGAAAATCGGAAAAATAAGGGAGAAAATAATTTAACCATAAAATATATTAACAACTCACCTAAAATTATCAATGTTCAACCAAAAAACTCCATCCATATAAACGCCTCATCTACTACCAGAACGTCAGGGGCATCAGAACAAAATTAAAGGAGTTCAGAGTAAATGCTCCATCTTTCTCAAATGAAGTCATCATACTCACTGAAACATGGCTAACATCATCAATCTTCTCAGCGGAGCTAGGACTACATAGGCACCATGTCCACCGAGCAGACCGGAGTCACCATACCAGCTCCAATACAAGAGGAGGTGGTGTCCTGATAGCGGTCCGCAAAAATATTACTTCGAAAGTACTCAAAATCAAAAATACTGATGTGGAACAATTGTTCGTATTATTAAGTGGTGATTTCAAGAAAACTATTATTGGAACTGTTTATATTCCTCCTAATGCCAACATATCAATCTATAAAAAACACTGTGAAGATGTTGAGTTAGTAAAAACAAAATATCCAAATCATCAAATAATTATTTGCGGTGATTTTAATTTACCTAATTGCAATTTCAACGTTTTAGACAGTAATTTTAATTCAATACCAACAACTGCCTGCGAACGAGCAATTCTAGATATGTCTTTACTTTTTAATTTAACCCAATATAACCATGTACGTAATATTAATAATCGTGTTCTTGATCTAGTTTTGTCAAATGAAAGCAACGTAATTATAAATGAATCATTAGAGTCTATTCTTCCGATAGACAACCACCATCCCCCACTAGCAATACTTATCTCTTGTACTAAAGAAGGCAATAAAAATAATTCAATTCCTACGTATAACTTTAAAAATGCCAACTATAGGAACATAAATGATCGTCTCCACAAGGAAGATTGGTCATTTCTTAAAGAAGGCGACATTAATCAAAATATTGAATCATTTTATTGCTTGCTGAATAAAATTATTACAGATCTCATCCCACTCATTCATTTTAAAGAATCAAAATATCCGAGATGGTTCAATAAAGAACTTGTTCAATTAACTGCCCTTAAAAAAGTTTTACATAAGAAATATAAAGAAGACAGGTCATTATCAAATTATATTGAATTTAAAAACGTTAGAAAAGATTGTAAAATCTTATCAAAAATTGCTACAATTCTTTTATTATTAATGTTGAAACTTCAATAAATCATAATGTAAAGTATTTTTGGAACTATGCAAAATCAATGAAAAATAACAACTTTGGTATACCCGCCAACTTGGAATATGCAGGTAAAAAGGCCAAAGACACTCAAAGTATCGCTGACCTTTTTGCTGATTTTTTTAAAAGCGTTTATGAATGTGAGACACCAGTTTCTGCTAGTACATTATCAAATTTTACTACTGATCATAATCTTAATTTATCTTTTATCCACATAGAATATAATGATATATTGACTGAACTAAAATTACTAGATCAAAGCAAAAGTGGTGGACCAGATAAAATACCTCCTGTATTTTTGAATAATTGTGCTACCAATCTGGCGTATCCTTTATATTTGCTGTTTAATCAGTCTTTACGAACAGGATGTTTTCCTACTAAATGGAAATTCAGCTTTCTTACGCCTATTTTTTAAAAAGGCGATAAACACGAGGTGATTAATTACAGACCGGTGTGCCTTTTATCAACAATTCCTAAAGTTTTTGAAAAAATTCTTCTAAAAAAAGTTATTTTCCGACTAAACCACGTCATTTCTCCTAAACAACATGGTTTCTCTACTGGAAAATCTACCCTTACTAACTTGTTAACCTATCAAAACTATATATCTGATTCCATGTCTAGTAAATGTCAAGTTGACTCTATTTATACCGATTTTAGCAAGGCGTTCGATAAAGTCAATCATGAGTTATTGCTGAATAAACTCCATAAATTCGGTATAGGTGGTTCACTATATAAGTGGTTTAATAGTTACTTGACCAACAGATTACTGGCTGTTAAAATTGATGGCACACTTTCATATAAATTCACTGCTACGAGTGGTGTTCCCCAGGGATCACACTTAGGTCCAATCCTGTTTTTATTATTTGTCAATGATGTATTGTATATTTTCAATGATGTTCAAGTGTTAATGTTTGCAGACGACCTGAAATTATTCAAAGCAATCAGAAACATTAACGATTGCCATATATTGTCAAATAACTTGTCAAGATTAATTATATGGTGTCGTGATAACCGATTGCAACTTAACATAAGCAAATGTCAAATTATGAGGTTTCATCGAATAAAGTATCCAATACTTTTTGATTATTCCATTAACAACATGTCGTTAGTATCTGTCTCGGAAATTAATGACTTAGGTATTTGGTTTGACACGAATCTTAACTTTATCAAGCATATTGAAATAATAACCAATAAAGATTTGAAAATGTTGGGATTTATTTTAAGGGTATCTAGTGATTTCAATAATGTAAATACTGTAAAAACATTATATATGTCACTAGTAAGGAGTCATGTAGAATACAATTCCACGGTTTGGTCCCCAAATTATGAGGTTTATTCACATGCGATTGAAAGAATCCAAAATAAATTTTTAAGATATGTAAATTTCAAAATGGGCATTCCTAGAGAAAACCTAAATTACGATAACTCACTTTGTTCATTAAATTTAATAAAATTATCTGATCGCAGAATTATTTCCGATTTAACCTGTTTGTATAAAATCATTAATTCAATGTTTGATACCCCTGATTTATTATATGTAATCTCTTTTCATACTCCAAGCAGGTCGGTTTCAAGACAGTACCTACCATATTATTGTAGCAATTCTATGTCAACGTCCCAATATCATACTCCTATGCGACGGATTCAACAACTAGGAAACAAATACTCAGATGTTGTTGATATATTTAGTACATCAATTTCAATATATAAGCATACCCTATTGAAGTTTTTTTTTTCATCGAGTAGTGGAATATTTTAATAAAGGTATTTAATTTGATTTGACTAACATTTAATAATTTTGTCCACTGAAACAGTAAAAATATTTTGGATTTTTTATATGTTGTGCCTGCATTCTGTGTAGATCAAGTTGAGTGATATTTTGACTTATTTATTTTTCTGCAATTGTATTAATAGTCGTTTCCTGCACTATTTTCATGTATAATTTCGTAAATATTTTTTATATATATGTATGTAAAAGCCTTAATAGGCGTGAAATAAATAAATAAATAAATAAATAATCTGAACTCTGCGATAATAATGTATCTTCCACACTTATTTTAAATAAATTAACTGAAAAGGGAAACGCTTTTTAAATGATTTTACACCGTTAAAATCTACTCTATTGTAGTCGTCACAGTAAATGAAATGGTGTAGGCCGGTTACATACTTGATCACGGATTCGAAACCTGACATGCGCATGTACAGGGTTTTCCAATAAGAGGTGTAATTTTGATATTCAATAGTAAGAGATCCATGGTTTCGTTGCTTGTGTGGCACGTAGCGCCATCTTGTTAAAAGTAAACGTTGTCCAAATAAATATTATCCAGTTCCGGCCATAAAAAATCATTAATCATCTCTCGATAGCGCAATTCATTCACCGTAACTGTTGCTCCAGCCTCATTTTCGAAAAAGTAAGGTCCAATGACTCCGCCGGACCATAAACCGCACCAAACAGTCACACTTTGAGGATAGAGAAGCTTTTCAACAATAACTCTTGGGTTTTTCGAGCCCCAGATGCGACAATTTTGCTTGTTGAGGAAGCCACCGAGGTGGAAATGGGCCTCATCACTCAAGATGATTTGAATTTGATTCACTCTAGTGAATTTCAATGCGTTGTTGAGGCGTGTATCATTCTATTTTTATTAATGACGTAGTTTCTACTTGTCAAATGTCAAAAAATGACAGCTTTATAAGTAACATCTACCGAAATAGCGGTCTATTCAAAATAACACCTCTTATTGGAAAACCCTGAAATTGGTTTTTTCGCATAACTTTTTGGGCATGACTTCCCCAATTGACGTATGTTTTGGGCACGACTTGACGCTAGAGAGAGAGGGTAAAATACCCGGGTATTCAGATTTGATCACTAGGCGTGGCTAAAGTCATATGTTTCTGAATGGCATTTCCACCTTATGTATGTCTTTACTACTGATGATTATGATTGAATCATTTTTACATTCCTATTAAGTTATATTCTGTATACCACTGCAAAAAAAATTGTGACGGTTATTTAAAAAAAACCAAACGTTGCATCGGCGCATTGTCCAGAACGAGAAATTCGAATGCGTTATCACACGTAAAACCAAAATCCAGTAGGTGATTATTTACCAAACCGAAGCGTACACCGAAAGCCATCAATTTTTTCAACTCTGACTCCATCAACACCGATTCCCCATACTCCGAACCCCACACCCCATACCTCAAAACCTACACCCGAACCCCAACACAGATTATTCAATTACTGACAATATTTCATGTAAAGAGCAACATTGAAATGAAGGAATATATCGGATTTTTGGCGAAATTAATGGTGAGCATCAATTTTTGTGACAGGTAGCGGTTAGTGCAAAGGGCACTTTTTTGTTTTCCATTTGGGTAATTGGAATTTATGGTTGTAGTACGAAAGAGCTAGGAGTTGATAGGCACATACGTTTGTCCAATATGATACGTTATTTTGTGGAAGGAAAGGTACCATTTTCATTGAATTTAATGTACATTTCGTGATGTTTAACTTTTGAAGAAAAAACTTAATTAATTGGTAAAAAGCCCTTTTTTTAATGACTTTTTTTGGAACTTCGTTTATGTTTTCGTGAATGAAGTGGAATCTTTTAATCTTGTAATCGTGGAAGTGAAAATTAACCCATATTCCGAATCCAATCGATCTGAAACTCGGCACATAGACTGGTTGTCGATGACAATGCATTATATCAACTTTTGGTTGCAATCGCGCATACACACTAGGACATATAGACATTTCTCTGAAATTGGATGACATTACAGTCGTTAATACACAAAATAAATGTCGGTGCTACCCAAACGGGATTTGGCACAGTTGCTGGGTAGTTAGTTTAAATCCTTAGACAAATCCAAAAATATTTTTTTTTTGTAAAATATGTAATAAATAATTGTAAAATGTATTGAAATATATAATAAAGTATTGTATCTAATCAAAAAATAAAAATAAAACTTGTTCGGGTTGATTTTTTTATAAATCCCGTTACCTCTTAATTCAGAGCCAAAGAACTTACCCTTCTGCCAAGCAGGTCTCAACAACGCAATCATCTTCTTACTCCTTTAGTTTTTATTGTGTTTCACTTTGTATTGTACATGACGCGTTTTTGTTTTAAAGTTGTTTTTGTTACTGTAGAGACTAAATAAATTCAACACTGGGAATTATTGATGATTCAATCATGACGTGACATTTAATGTCCGACCCCATAAGAAAGGGTTGTTATTTAGAAATCCCAATGTGTTCGAGTTAAGGTTTAATCGGTTGATAGAACTAATAAACTTTCTGCCATTATTTATCGTTTAAGATGGCTATCGGATCGTGGTTTTGGAAATTTATACCAAGGGATAATAGTAATTATTAATACCCATCAGTTTGTCTGAAAATAACTTAATCAACTTGGTGGAATAAGGGTTTGAAGATTGGCTTATTTAATCGTTTACCTTATTAATTATTTTATAAGACAATTACCAATAGTTAGTATCTATTGTAGTTATGGTTATTTTTACGGTTATATTTCGGTATATATTGAATATTACGATTATATTACGGTTATATTTCGGTAATTTAATACGGTTATATTGAATATATTACGGTTACACTACAGTTATATTAGGAGTATAAGATGGTAGTATTGGTTATAACGTTTTTAATTTAATTATTACGGTTATACTACTACTGTTATATAACGGTTGTTATACGGTTATAATACGGTTATATGACGGTTATATTGAGGTTATATAACGGTTATATAAGAGTAATATTACGATTAAATTACGAATATATTACTGTTATAAATTAGTTATGTAATACTGTTTCACGACGGCTAAATTCCATTTATATAATACGGATATACATATTATATACGGAGAGATGGAAAGGCTGACAGAGATTTTGAAAGAAGGTTAAATGCAGGAAACTCTATTAATGAAGAACTGAACGCGGTTGGCGTTAATAAAAAAAAATCCAAAGAAGCGAAGCTAGCAGTCCACAATGGAGTGCTGGTACCTACCCTGGCGTATGACAGAGGAAGGCCGATAGTAGACTGAATGCTGTAAAATGTAAACATTGTTAAAAACGCAGGTATGGTCGTGTGAGAAATATTGATATTCGCAATGAATGAAAGGTTGATTGAGTAAAATTAAGAAAGGGATGCCTAGATGCTTTGGGCATGACGAGCGAGTGAGTGTAAGGAGAATATATGACACAAATATGAATGGTTGAAGATGTCGTGGTCGCTCATGAAAGACTTAGCACGATCAAGTAAAACGGATAATTGAGTCGGGCCATATTAAAAGTCAGAATAACGTAAGAGTATGTATGAGCCGATGTATGAATATGAATTAAACAAGGATTGTATGCCATTGCCGAATTGTTTGGTGGTCCGTCCTCTCTGCCTATCCCTGCGGGGAAATGGCGTGATTATTAGTTATTTTGTTTGGATATAATTTTTTAAATTTCTTCAAAACACAATCGCGGTAGCCTTGTTTAGTGTCCACGTTTGAATAGCCAGGTACTTCCAACCTTCCTTTTTAGTATATCTTTTCCCACCCCACCCTCTTCAGCCTCTTAGTATTCCCCAACTATGGAATTTTCAGTAAAAAATACCCCACAAAAGTCCCAAATGCCTGAAGCTGAAGCCAGTGTGACTAAGCCATCCAGAATCGGCGTAGGTTGTAAGGGTCACCAAGGCAAGTTTCGCCCAGGTGAAAGACAATCATTCAAAAACGAAACGTTATTTTAAATTGGAATAAAAATGTTTAGTGACCAGATTTGATTTCATTCACAAGAAAATTGATCTGATTTTTTTTTAATATTCGATTGGGTAAAATAAGTATTGATACTTGCTGCAGTGAACATGTTAACCAGAAGAACAACATTCATTGTGTAATGAAGACTTATCCGGGAAACGAACCCGCAAATGATGAACGCCATTCGTTTCTGTGCAAAACTACTGTCGAAACTGCCATCTAGCGTGCGGGCCGCTCATTAAAACATCCGGCCCAACTAATAATCACTACCTACCGGTAAGAACGTTATAATAAGAGTGAAAGATATGTTTTTATTTAGTACCGAACTGTGCAGTCAAACCATTCGAAATTAGCTTCCAAATATATATTTTTTTAAATTTAAATTTTAAAAAGTTTTGCCTGTGGCATACAACAACCCAAACGATTGCTCATGGTTCCGTATGCTGATTACGTAGATAAAAGATAAAAATAAAAAATAATTAATAGTTCCTCTAAGATAAGATCGCAACAGATAAAAAAATAACACTGTTATTAATTAATAAATAACATATGTGTAACGTTAATCCAACATTTGCCTCTAAAATGTCAGCGTATGAATAGGAATAAGTTTAAAAAATCATTTCTCTGAATATAACTAGCTATTCTGGAGAAACTACATATGGTAGACTTTTATAAATATATAAACACATTATATGATCACTCGGCACAATTTATACAAATATAATTTTGCGAAAAACGTGTAAGTTATGACGAAAATGGAATAGAAATTTTACGGCGGTTACACTAGGGTCGATCGATAAACAATTTGTCTATAATTTCGATAACTTGTCATCGTTCTTCAGCACAACTGCAGATCGCTAACGAACATAAATAGTTCAGTGGGGAAGTGCACAGTTCTGTGCCTCTATCCTTTTTTATAACAAACAAACATTCCTGAATAGATCATGAATAACGTAACGATATTTGAATTCCTCCTATTATCATCTGATCTGATTTTTTTTAAATACAGCACAAAAGTCCCAACTGAAACAGACTGGCATCCCAATTGGAGACTGGAATAGGAAAAGGAAGGAGATGAGACAGAGGAAGCTGGGAAAGTACCTGGCTATTTAGACCTGGTCACAAAACATGACTTAAGCCATTTGAAGCAAATTTGTAATTTTAAATAGTGGACTTTCAGAAGGAGCGATATTGAGAGTATCTTCCACTCTGAAATGTTCCGCAGATATACAGGATATTTTTTTTAAATACAAATCTACAGATTTATTCCGAGATTGATGAAATTTTGCACCCTCGACCTTCAAAATATGAGAAAGGTCATTGTCTACACGATATTAAGAAAAATCATCTCTCTTTTCGCACCCTTTGATTGAGAATTTTTATACTTCTTGACGAAATTTTGCACACCTGATATTCGAAATAATAGCAAAATTATTATCATAGAAAAACTCAGCACAAAGCCCGAGCAACGTTGGGGACTTCGGCTAGATAATTGTATGAAATTTTGCGCACGCTGAGATTAAAACTCGCGACCCCCGTATTTATATTTGAGAGCCTTACCCCTCTACCTAGAGCTAATTTGTTAGTAAAATAAGAATGATTTCATTTCAGGCCGCCTGTAAACCAATTCGATGAACGGAAACGACGAAAGCAAACTTTCGGCACTAACACCAAGACAGATGGCTGAAAGGGGTAAGTGGAGACACTGATACTTATCCAGGTGGCGTCATTATTTAATCGGTACCCCTCCCCACCCCGTGTACCCTCTGCCACTCGGGGGTCAGATACTATCGGAAGGCAGCCACCCCCTGACTGAACACCGAACAATGCTCCCTTATCCATTAATTTTGATATTTCAGTAGGTGGGAGGGGGTGGGAGGTTAGATACACCGCCCCGATAATATTGTGCGTCTTAATTAATTCCGTTTAATCAATAATAGTCTGGTTGTAAAGTAAGACCATTGTAGGCCGAGCTGAAATATTTGAAATTCTTGGCAAAATCATCTCGGTATAAGTTGCTTTAAGAAATACGAAAAAATGATCTATCTTCGGGCACACCAATACTGCCGGTGATATTTTGGTATTTTGATATAGGTCATGTGGAAAATATTCACAATCTCTCCGTGGAAATAAACTAATCTAGTAAATCTTCCAAGGAGCATCAACATTGGTTTATTCTGCACATAATAATAATAATATTTAGGAAAGTTTTACACATTACAACTATAAATATATATTATGGTGTACATTGATTTGTAACTTAAAAATAAACATAATATGATGAAGGTAAAAAGAAAATAACAGTGCAGTTAGTTGAGGTTTCTCAAATACCGCCTCACTAGGCTACCCTGTGTTGAGGCAGAATTTTTCGTGTTAGTTCCAAATACCTTTGAACATACCTATACTTGTATTAAGGTGTATTCACTCAATATTGTGGTGACTTCAATAACTACCAATTTGGGTGAATGCACCGGTGAAGGCCCCATTCTTATTTTTGATCCAAGTTTTTACATTATTTTTGAAATTTTTTTGTGAATCACATTGTTTTATGCTGTCTGGAAGAATATTGTAGAGTCTTGTCGCAAAGTATTTAAAGTTTCGTTGACCAAACGTAGTATGTGTTATTGGTATTTGTAGTAAGTTTTTGTTGTTGCTTCGAGTACATCGTGTATTTGAACTTTTTTTGTAGTAAATATGTATATTTGAGTATAGATGAGTTAGGATAGTAAGTAACATTGTAAGTATTTAAGTATTAAAGGCCTACGTTGGCGGCCTCTCGTGAAATAATCCAAAATATTTTATATTTTTTACATTAATGCCATACTAGAGTACCTGAGAATCTTTGGGGAGGGTCTTTTTAATGAAAGTAAGGAGAGGAAGTTCAGGAAAGGTGGGAATCTAGGGATTAGTGTGTCCGGGAGTGATGGACGAATGATTACATCCCTCACTGTGTCGCAAGGCGATGGGTCGAGACCAGTTGGAGAGGTCAAACGGTCTCCACAAACCAGCATCTCCCAATCTGGCACGCCAAGCAGCTAGAGGGCAGGCGCATCCTAAACACACTTTACCCGATGAACCGGCGCATCTCTGCTAAATCACCAAACTTGGCGAACCACTTGGGATGACCTAAGGCGTTGGTTATCCAATAAATGCTTCCCGGGGCGGCGGTACTCAAACCCGCCTACCAAATTGAAAAATATTTTCATATAAGTCATCATAATCTGGAATCGAAAGGATACCGTTCAACATATAATTTTTGTCAATACTGCACAAAACTTCTAATTACTCCCTGCTTACCACAACTAGTGATACTTCGTCATCCCTAATTGGGATATGTTGTAAAGCAGAAAGAAGTGGGGAATTGAAGGATATAGGGAAAAAGAAGGTTAGAATTTGCCTGGCTATTCAGGTATGGTCACCAAACATGGATGCAGCCATTTTAAGCAACATTTCAGCCTCACAGGGGAAGAAGATGTAGATGAAAAGGCTGCGAAGAACCAGCCTATTTAGATCTCGTCATCAAACGTGGCTTGCAAGCAACATTTCGAATCTGATTGGTGTTTTTTTACCAGGGCGATACTGAGAGTATCAAGCACTCTGGAGCGTGCAGCAAATGTGCAATAAATGTTTTTTGTCAGTCGGGATTTGAAGTTCAACAAAAACTATTAAATCAATTATTTTACTTGAGGCACACTAATACGCCTAAAACACGATTGTATAGGTTTATCTTTTCAACACCTTACAAATAGTATTTTCCAATATAAATAAATAAACCAATCCATGTAAGTTTATTTGAAGGCGATTTTACGGTCTGTATCAACTGACACTTTGCACTGTAATCGTTTAAAAACAAATAATGCAGTTTATTTTCCGATGAAACACCACCTAGCGACCGGCGACAATTACACGGGACATTTGCCCTGGCGACAGCAATTCTCACTAATACGTTTTTATGCATGAGAGGATTGAACGACTTTCCTGCGGTCGGCGCATCCGTTTTTATTGCAGAATGTCCCGGGTTCGAATGCCAGCTGGATCAATTATTTTTACGATCAACATTCCCACTACGAGTAGGAAACATGGAGTCACAAGGGTACATACCTAAATCTGTCTAATGCATTTGCGGGAATTTGTAGCAATGCTTCTATTATAACGAACGATTCCTGTCAAAATACATAAACAGAAAAACCGAAACCACAGGAGAAATATCTATTATTATCAAAAAACGAGTCAATCTCGGATTCTATCAAATTAAAGTTGAAGACTTAAACCACTAATACAGTCTAAAAGTCGCTTTCCGTGTCTGTTTGTTTGTGCGCTTAGTTCTTCTAAACTATGCAACAGACTTTGATAGGGTTTTAACTACCATTGGGAAAATTTCTTCTGGAAGGTTTATGTGTGTAAAACATGCATATTATATTCATAGAAAGTAGAGAAAAGTCAATGTTTTGTAATCAAGTCGTAAGAGAAAAATTATCAGGCGCTTATTTTGCTAACGCTGGCTTAACTTTATGAGATAAATCAAAATAATTCACTACGGAATTGTATATCTTAAAAAGGCCTACATAAATGTCCCCACCGTGCAGGTGAGCACAACATAAAATAATGCATAAGCAAAGATGAAACGTATGAACTGTGCTAAAATTAATTTTAAATTAAAATTAAAATCATAAACATCTCCAAATCAGAAAGTTAACAGTGAACAAGATAAAAATGCTTAATTTTGCAAAAGAAAAAAATAATTATAAAAATGGTTGAATTTATCATTAAATATTACAGATATTCATAAATGGTGCCCCACTGTCAGTTCTCCATTTTTATTATTACATATGAACATTAGAAGTGGCTCGAAAAACATAGATGAATTTCTGATAAACATAAAACGACTTTTGTACATTTTCGGTCTGCATAGTTTAGACGGAGACTCATTTCAAAATCAACATGAATAAAAAAAAACACTGGTATTATTATATTTACACATAACGATTGAGAAGTAATTTACAGTGAAGAAATCTATATGCAATTTGTAAACTGTTTAAAAATATACCTTAAATTATAAAAAATCGTAACAATATATCGAACACATAAATCAAATATAACGAATTTCACAAATGAACTATGTACGTTAATACCTAAAAAAATAAATTAAATAAATATAAATTAATAAACTTCAGGTGACCGGAAAAATCATCAAAATGATAATTCATCACATCTTTAATAAGTTATATAAAGTCATGGAAAGTAATGAAACAAAAACTTTATTAACTGGGTTAAGTAGGTTAGGTTAGGTTAGGTTTACATTTTTTTCATCGTATTTAATGACTTTATATCACTTTTTAAAGGTGTGTTGAATAGTCACTGTGTTGCGAGTTATCATGGAACCATAACTTCACTATCTCTAAATAGTATAAAACAAAGTTGATCCGCATCTTTCTGATTATGGTGCGCTTAGTTCTTCTAAACTTTACAACGAATTTAGGTAGGGTTTTCTTTTAGATATCATTTTGATAATTTCTTCCGGAAGGTTTTTATATATAATCAATTTTAATTATAATTGGATACTTAATTTATAGAAAGTAGATGAAAGTCGATGTTTTGTAACCAAGCCGTAAAAAAAAAAATTCGGGCGCTTACATTGTTAACGCTGGCTAAACCTTACGATATGTACTTAAAAATATATCTTTAAAAAGCCTCACAATCTCAAAACTTTACCCCAAACCATTTATAAGCCCCGAGCAACGTCGGGTACAGCTTTAGATAGTTTAAAAATATTAAAACATTCGGACAAACGTCAATTCTCCCAACTCCAAAATTAAAAAAAAAAATGGGAATCAATGAACTATCATGAAGATTTTTTTCTAAATTTGTATCCAGTATCTTTACTAGTAAAATATAAATAACAATAAACATTTTAAACTTCATCTAAAAAAAACACATTGAATATATAAACTGAATACTTTGACATATTGTTTAAATGCACAGAAGCTAGGTACAAAAAGGCTTTAATATCATATCTTTTAAATCATGACCAATAAAATGTAAGTCTACTCATACTTCATAAAAGTCAAATAAATATGTATATAAAATGAACTGCCTGGGGCAACTGTAGGCACTTACCTACTTTCAACCAAAACCTGAAAATAAATGCATACATTTTAGCTTTTGTAATATATTATATCATGTATATATACTATCATATATTTCAATTAATACTAATCTAACCTAGTCTACCTATAAGTTTTGCATGTACTTGTATCTCTAACTTTTTATATCCATCTAGAGTTTCTGTTAATTGTATATTTTCTGATGTCACTGTATATAATTTACTGTAAATGGTATATTTTATACCGTTGATATAAACATAAATAAATATGAATAAAAAGTACAAAACAAAAAACACATCCCCCATACATACAAGCCTAGCTTTATTATGGTTGTACACCTTATGAATAAAATTATGTGAAATGATTAATTTATTATATAACTATGTTTTCTGTAAATTTTTGCAATAATCATTTTGCATTCAATTTGGGATTTGGGTATGGGTGCCGCCGCTTTGGGAATTATTTATTAAATAACCAACACATCTGCAAAAGTTAACCCGTAGCGGCTCGCTACGTTTGCTAACTTAGCCGGGGTGCCCGGGTTCACGGGATGAAGTTTTTCCGGTCATTGCTGCAGATGCGTCTGCCCACAATTGAGGATCCGGTTGAGGAAAACCTTTTAGTATCTCCAGCCGGACTCACTCGATCCACTACCTTGCACAATTGCACAGGGTTGGGAGGGATGGATTCATGCAACTGTCACTCCTACCCATCCCTCGTACCTTTTTCCTTCCCAAAACTTCCTCTCTTCCTTTCCTAGAAAACACTCTCCACACAGCATCCCCCAACTCCTGCTGACTAACCGGAGCTAATGGGACTACGGCATCCCGAATTAGGGTGTTTTGTGAGGCTGAATGAGTGAATAAGTGATGGATGATGGTTGGGAATTACCTGGTTGTTCAGATCTGTTCACCAAACATGGCTAAAGCCATTTAAAGCACCTTTCGATTCTGAATGGCAGGTTGGTAAAATTACGCAAAAGTTTTTTAAAGTTAACTATGGCAAGTCACTTTATTACAACCATCTCCTGTCCATCATTTATTTTTTAATCAATCCCAATCCAGTGGCGCATCATATATTTTTTAAGACCAACTCAAAACGAGTGGCTGCTCACTTAAATAATTTGCAAGCCGCATTTAGGCGGAGAAAAGTGTGAAGTTTTTATTATCGTTCGGCAGTCAAAATTTTACGAACGCCCTTGCGTGGCTGGTTAAAAACCGCCGCGGGAGAAAAAAATCATTTGGGCAGGCCGAAGATTAAAAGTAACAAAAACACGGGAAATTATTCAGGAGCCTATTACGCGCCGCCACTGGAGAATTTCGAGGGGCATTTTTAAGTAAAGGTTTTTTCTCTGAGGGGTGATTGCTAAGGGTAATGATTTTTATGCACCTTGTTAAGGGTTGCATTTCACACATTTTATACTGAAATTGAATGACGCCGTGGAAACATGTTTTCTAGTTGTCATTAACAAAAATGCATGTAATATCATTTCCTTTATGGGCCTTTAAAAAAGCTATAATCTAACGATTCCTGTGCTTATAAAATAGATTACTGTAAAATGGGGTAACTTTGATTAATTTTCAACCTTGAAAATATTTAACCCTATAATTTCCACGATAGACCATGTTTTATGTTTGATAACACCTATATCATCTCTTTTAAGTCTGAATTCGACTCCAATCTTCCACATAATTTTGAATACAATTTTTTTTTTTAAATGTAATAAAAATTCACTTCCCCCTCTCCATAATTTGAAATGATCGCCAAGAACACCCTTGAAGGGTGAAAGCCAGATGGATTTGAAAAAAATTACCTTTGATAATTTTTTGAAAATTTTTCGAATTTAAAAAAGTTATTTTGTAATACATAAATATAAAGATAACTAAGGTTTTAAAAAAAATAATGGATCCCAGTCCAAGCAAAATGACTGAAACGGAATTTGTCACTCTTGTAAAGGTTGCAACCAAACAGAAAAATAGACGCCAAGAGGAATATTCTTTACAAGCGATAAGAAAAAAATTAGGGCTAATTGTTTCACAGAATCAAGATATATATATATATATATATATATATATATATATATATTTGTATAAAGCATACTTTGAGCCACATTATATACACTTTTTTTTTAATGCCATTTTGTTAAATCAACCCTTAAAAACTACCCCCTCACAGCTATATACGTCTATGATGTACCGTTTAATATATATATCGATACATACATCTAGAGCATACTTTGAAGACATATTTTTATTCTGTACAGACGATAGTTTGAAGACAGTCCTCAATGTATGCGTTATATATAATTTCCCGTCGTGGTCTCAAATAATGCTTTTCACAGAGAGGTGTTTCGTGTACATATAGCATACTTTCGACCTATGGTAAGTAGGAAACATCCATTGGAATAATGTGTTATTATTAATATTTTTGACGCCAGATGGCACAAATAATAATATCAAATATTATGTAGATATTTACGCGCTGTGAATTTGGTACTTTACGATAAAGTAATGTTGCGTCTTCAAGTCAATCCTTTATGAAACTTTTTCGAAAGATAAAAGAGTGAAAAATTTCATCCATCTCGAAAAAAATAATTTTCAATACTTATTGTTAATTTTAGCTTTTTTATAGGTACCAACAAACTTTTACCCATAGATAATAGAAACAAAGCGGATATGGCATGGAAGCGTGCCAACTGTCATCGAGCTTAGACCATACTGCACGGGTTGTACGTTTGGTGACTATGTAGGAGTGTAGATGCAGGGCATTGTTAAGTTATATGATGTTGGCGACACTACACACAAACTAACATCGATTAATGGCCTATCTTCCTTGTTCCGTTACACATTTTAACTTTTGTGTTAGGTAAGCACCTAGATGGTTTTATCCATAAATAATAGAAACAAAGCGGATATGGCATGGAAGTTTGCCAACTGTCATCGAGCTTAGACCATACTGCACGGGTTGTACGTTTGGTGACTATGTAGGAGTGTAGATGCAGGGCATTGTTAAGTTATATGATGTTGGCGACACTACACACAAACTAACATCGATTAATGGCCTATCTTCCTTGTTCCGTTACACATTTTGACTTTTGTGTTAGGTAGGCACCTAGATGGTTTTATCCATAAATAATAGAAACAAAGCGGATATGGCATGGAAGTTTGCCAACTGTCATCGAGCTTAGACCATACTGCACGGGTTGTACGTTTGGTGACTATGTAGGAGTGTAGATGCAGGGCATTGTTAAGTTATATGATGTTGGCGACACTACACACAAACTAACATCGATTAATGGCCTATCTTCCTTGTTCCGTTACACATTTTGACTTTTGTGTTAGGTAGGCACCTAGATGGTTTTATCCATAAATAATAGAAACAAAGCGGATATGGCATGGAAGTTTGCCAACTGTCATCGAGCTTAGACCATACTGCACGGGTTGTACGTTTGGTGACTATGTAGGAGTGTAGATGCAGGGCATTGTTAAGTTATATGATGTTGGCGACACTACACACAAACTAACATCGATTAATGGCCTATCTTCCTTGTTCCGTTACACATTTTAACTTTTGTGTTAGGTAGGCACCTAGATGGTTTTATCCATAAATAATAGAAACAAAGCGGATATGGCATGGAAGTTTGCCAACTGTCATCGAGCTTAGACCATACTGCACGGGTTGTACGTTTGGTGACTATGTAGGAGTGTAGATGCAGGGCATTGTTAAGTTATATGATGTTGGCGACACTACGCACAAACTAACAACGATTAATGGCCTATCTTCTTTGTTCCGTTACACATTTTAACTTTTGTGTTAGGTAGGCACCTAGATGGTTTTATCCATAAATAATAGAAACAAAGCGGATATGGCATGGAAGTTTGCCAACTGTCATCGAGCTTAGACCATACTGCACGGGTTGTACGTTTGGTGACTATGTAGGAGTGTAGATGCAGGGCATTGTTAGGTTATATGATGTTGGCGACACTACACACAAACTAACAACGATTAATGGCCTATATTCCTTGTTCCGTTACACATTTTAACTTTTGTGTTAGGTAGGCACCTAGATGGTTTTATCCATAAATAATAGAAACAAAGCGGATATGGCATGGAAGTTTGCCAACTGTCATCGAGCTTAGACCATACTGCACGGGTTGTACGTTTGGTGACTATGTAGGAGTGTAGATGCAGGGCATTGTTAGGTTATATGATGTTGGCGACACTACACACAAACTAACAACGATTAATGGCCTATATTCATTGTTCCGTTACAAATGTTAACTTTGTGTTAGGTAGGCACCTAGATGGTTTTATCCATAGATAATAGAAACAAAGCGGATATGGCATGGAAGTTTGCCAACTGTCATCGAGCTTAGACCATACTGCACGGGTTGTACGTTTGGTGACTATGTAGGAGTGTAGATGCAGGGCATTGTTAAGTTATATGATGTTGGCGACACTACACACAAACTAACAACGATTAATGGCCTATCTTCCTTGTTCCGTTACACATTTTAACTTTTGTGTTAGGTAGGCACCTAGATGGTTTTATCCATAAATAATAGAAACAAAGCGGATATGGCATTGAAGTTTGCCAACTGTCATCGAGCTTAGACCATACTGCACGGGTTGTACGTTTGGTGACTATGTAGGAGTGTAGATGCAGGGCATTGTTAGGTTATATGATGTTGGCGACACTACACACAAACTAACAACGATTAATGGCCTATATTCCTTGTTCCGTTACAAATGTTAACTTTGTGTTAGGTAGGCACCTAGATGGTTTTACCCATAGCTAATAGAAACAAAGCGGATATGGCATGGAAGCGTGCCAACTGTCATCGAGCTTAGACCATACTGCACGGGTTGTACGTTTGGTGACTATGTAGGAGTGTAGATGCAGGGCATTGTTAAGTTATATGATGTTGGCGACACTACACACAAACTAACATCGATTAATGGCCTATCTTCCTTGTTCCGTTACACATTTTAACTTTTGTGTTAGGTAGGCACCTAGATGGTTTTATCCATAAATAATAGAAACAAAGCGGATATGGCATGGAAGTTTGCCAACTGTCATCGAGCTTAGACCATACTGCACGGGTTGTACGTTTGGTGACTATGTAGGAGTGTAGATGCAGGGCATTGTTAAGTTATATGATGTTGGCGACACTACACACAAACTAACATCGATTAATGGCCTATCTTCCTTGTTCCGTTACACATTTTAACTTTTGTGTTAGGTAGGCACCTAGATGGTTTTATCCATAAATAATAGAAACAAAGCGGATATGGCATGGAAGTTTGCCAACTGTCATCGAGCTTAGACCATACTGCACGGGTTGTACGTTTGGTGACTATGTAGGAGTGTAGATGCAGGGCATTGTTAAGTTATATGATGTTGGCGACACTACACACAAACTAACATCGATTAATGGCCTATCTTCCTTGTTCCGTTACACATTTTAACTTTTGTGTTAGGTAGGCACCTAGATGGTTTTATCCATAAATAATAGAAACAAAGCGGATATGGCATGGAAGTTTGCCAACTGTCATCGAGCTTAGACCATACTGCACGGGTTGTACGTTTGGTGACTACGTAGGAGTGTAGATGCAGGGCATTGTTAAGTTATATGATGTTGGCGACACTACACACAAACTAACATCGATTAATGGCCTATCTTCCTTGTTCCGTTACACATTTTAACTTTTGTGTTAGGTAGGCACCTAGATGGTTTTATCCATAAATAATAGAAACAAAGCGGATATGGCATGGAAGCGTGCCAACTGTCATCGAGCTTAGACCATACTGCACGGGTTGTACGTTTGGTGACTATGTAGGAGTGTAGATGCAGGGCATTGTTAAGTTATATGATGTTGGCGACACTACACACAAACTAACATCGATTAATGGCCTATCTTCCTTGTTCCGTTACACATTTTAACTTTTGTGTTAGGTAAGCACCTAGATGGTTTTATCCATAGCTAATAGAAACAAAGCGGATATGGCATGGAAGCGTGCCAACTGTCATCGAGCTTAGACCATACTGCACGGGTTGTACGTTTGGTGACTATGTAGGAGTGTAGATGCAGGGCATTGTTAAGTTATATGATGTTGGCGACACTACACACAAACTAACATCGATTAATGGCCTATCTTCCTTGTTCCGTTACACATTTTAACTTTTGTGTTAGGTAGGCACCTAGATGGTTTTATCCATAAATAATAGAAACAAAGCGGATATGGCATGGAAGTTTGCCAACTGTCATCGAGCTTAGACCATACTGCACGGGTTGTACGTTTGGTGACTATGTAGGAGTGTAGATGCAGGGCATTGTTAAGTTATATGATGTTGGCGACACTACACACAAACTAACATCGATTAATGGCCTATCTTCCTTGTTCCGTTACACATTTTAACTTTTGTGTTAGGTAGGCACCTAGATGGTTTTATCCATAAATAATAGAAACAAAGCGGATATGGCATGGAAGTTTGCCAACTGTCATCGAGCTTAGACCATACTGCACGGGTTGTACGTTTGGTGACTATGTAGGAGTGTAGATGCAGGGCATTGTTAAGTTATATGATGTTGGCGACACTACACACAAACTAACATCGATTAATGGCCTATCTTCCTTGTTCCGTTACACATTTTAACTTTTGTGTTAGGTAGGCACCTAGATGGTTTTATCCATAAATAATAGAAACAAAGCGGATATGGCATGGAAGTTTGCCAACTGTCATCGAGCTTAGACCATACTGCACGGGTTGTACGTTTGGTGACTATGTAGGAGTGTAGATGCAGGGCATTGTTAAGTTATATGATGTTGGCGACACTACACACAAACTAACATCGATTAATGGCCTATCTTCCTTGTTCCGTTACACATTTTAACTTTTGTGTTAGGTAGGCACCTAGATGGTTTTATCCATAAATAATAGAAACAAAGCGGATATGGCATGGAAGTTTGCCAACTGTCATCGAGCTTAGACCATACTGCACGGGTTGTACGTTTGGTGACTATGTAGGAGTGTAGATGCAGGGCATTGTTAAGTTATATGATGTTGGCGACACTACACACAAACTAACATCGATTAATGGCCTATCTTCCTTGTTCCGTTACACATTTTGACTTTTGTGTTAGGTAGGCACCTAGATGGTTTTATCCATAAATAATAGAAACAAAGCGAATATGGCATGGAAGTTTGCCAACTGTCATCGAGCTTAGACCATACTGCACGGGTTGTACGTTTGGTGACTATGTAGGAGTGTAGATGCAGGGCATTGTTAGGTTATATGATGTTGGCGACACTACACACAAACTAACAACGATTAATGGCCTATATTCCTTGTTCCGTTACACATTTTAACTTTTGTGTTAGGTAGGCACCTAGATGGTTTTACCCATAGATAAAAGTAACAAAGCAGATATGGCATTGTATTTTTTCACAATTTATCTTTAAAAATAATATAAGGTATATTTGCGATACGTTCCAGATTGGAAGATACTCTCAGTATTGCCCTGGTGTAATACCATCATTCAGAATTTAAAATTTGATTGAAATGGCTTTAGCCGTGTTTGGTGACCAGGTACTTCCCCACCTTTCTCTTCCACATCTCCTTCCTCTCTCCAATACTTTTAGCTTTTCAACAAGCAATTTCGAGCTACCGGCATCTGTTTTTCCTCCCTCCTATAATCCGAGCCTCTTCAAGGCCCGCATTAACAAATCCCTTCCTATAGCCCCTACCTTAATCCGCCTCACAACGCCGCCCATCCGGGTGGTGACATAGTTCCCCTGTCTGTACACTGCACAGGCAGGGACGCTCTTGTGAGGTGTCACATATATGTATATAAAAACATACCCCAATTATTGTGGATGCCCTCACTGCAATCTCACTGGCTCCAGGCGGTTGGGAGCACTCGGGACTCTTGTGATGTATTCACATAAATTACTATTATATCATCGTTCTACCATAGCGACCATCTGTAAATGTATCTTTACTACGAATCATTGATGTAAGTATCTCTATTATTCGACTCGGTTTACAAGGTGAACACCAATAAATATGCTTTTGATAAAGTTTTTCCTATCCTTTTGCTTGAGTGGAATTAACATATATTTGTTCAATTACTTTGTATCATTGTATAATTTTAAAATATAATTGTAAAATACTTAAAACTGTATTTTATCATAAGAACGCACATGAGTAACTAGGTACTTAAAAACACACAGAATTATGGCTAAGATTATCTGTGACAAAAATTAACTTTTTTTCTTTCTTATAAAGATGCGCCGAGGAACCAGCATCATTGATCCCTTCGGCACCTTGTCGTTTCGTTTTACCACTGGTTCTTGAGTTCAACAGCTCGGCTGTGGAACGATTTTATCAAATCAAATTTACTTGCGCACGCCGGAATTCGAATCCGCGACCTCAAAATGCGTACCCAAGGATCGTAATCTCAACCTCATACTATTAACAACTATTTTGTAGTTTTTAAAATATTGCATTGTTAATTTAACATGGCGATACTGAAAGTACCCATTTTCATTCTTCAACATGCCGCAAATATACGATATAGTTATTAACGTATTATTTTAAACTAATAAATATTGTGAAATTATACAAATTTATCAATTAAAATTCACAATTGCACGCCGTAATTTGAACCCGCGACCTCCGAATTCATAGCCAAGGATTGTTATCTCAATCTCAAAGTAGAAACTGGTAATAGTCATTTTTGTATTTTCTGTTTCGTTCGGGCTTTAATAATATACATTATTTGTTTCAAAAATTGCCGCAAAAGAAACCCAAATGAGATAATATTACTTTTTGAATAATAATACGGTAGTACATATATGAGGCTGGTCGGTATATACACTGCCGATGCGCGATGACCGGATGTGCAGATGTTTTTTTTACTGTTTTTTTCGTTGTTGACATTTTTGTGTACAATTATTATTAGTTCTCAAACTGTGAAGATATGTTCGTGTGTGTTTTTTTAAAAATATTATTTTTTTATACTTTTAAATACACCTTCTTGAATTTCACATGCGTTTTCTTAAATGAATGTATGAATGAAGTGGAAATTCACCCATTTTTCAACATCCAATAAAGCTGAAATTCGGCAGATAGACTCGTTGTTGATTACAATGAACGGGCGGCAATCACGTGAATACACGAGGACATATTTGCATTTCTCTGAAATTGAATGACATTACAGCAGTTAATATAAAAAATAAATGCCGGTCATACCAAATCGGGATTTAGTTCAGTTAGTTAACGCGGTTGATCCCAGTCCTTGGAGAGGAAGATTCAATCCTTAATCAAACCAAAAATAATATTTTCAAATACATCTTTTGATAATAACAGATGTTTCATATATTTAGTAGACGAACTTTTTACGGGTTGATTTTTCTATTTCAAAATACCGGAACCGTTAGGTTTATTGCTTATTAGCTATTTAATGATTTATTTCTTAGAGAAAATAATATATACCTTACGTTTGCATTTATGGTCTAATAATGAGTTTTTATAGTATAATGAGATAGATAGTAAAATAAAAACAAATATCCATGTAAGCAAGAAATAAAACGATAAAATATTCGAAGGAATAGTAGACCCGCGTTATATGCGTGTAATCCAATTTTCGGTTTTGTTTTGTTTTTAATAACTAGTTCATTTAATTTGATGAAAGTTTGCTGACTATATTTATTTAAATATTGTTGTTGCGCCCGCACTACGCAAATAAAATATTAAATTGCATTTTTTTTTAATTTCCAGAAGCCACACTATACTTACCAAAGATATAAGAATTTTTAATATATTTGGTAAGTATAATTTCTAATATCTTTGGTAAATATAATTTCAAATAGTAGAATTTCTAATATCTTTGTAAGTATAAGTTCTAATAGTAGAGTTTCTAATATCTTTGATATCTACCTACCTCCGTTTTCATTTTTTACCTGATTTTGGTTCATAAGTCCAACCTCGGTAAAAATAACATAAAAAAATTAAGTTCTACTGAATTAGTTTCTGTAAATTTTCCCTAAAATTGCACTGGATTTCACGAAAACCAAACCTAATAACGTATAATATTTTTCTAAACATGTTCGCATTTTACGACTTTATTTTTTTATCTATTAGAGATAGAAAAAAAACTGTACATAAAAAACTTTTAGTAAATTTTATGTTCTACTTAATTTGTCATGCTACGTTTGCCGAAATTTGCATTGGAATCAAGGTATTTTAGAAAAACTAGATTGTACGGCGATATTGGCAAGTTTTTTTTTAAATAGCAATGTGGGCACAAACGTGCCAAGGTCGATAACTTGCATTTTACGATAGGGAACTAGTTTATACAACATATAAAGAAATCTATCTAAATATTTTTTTTGGTTCTCCAGATACACTGATTTCCCGATTGTACTGCAAATTTTACGGACACCGTGTTCACGGGTAATTTAAACATGTATCTAAATTAATAAGTTATATTTTAATAAAGTATGTATATATATTTTTTTACACGCCCATAGGTCATTTATAAGTAATGATATGAGGCTGTATTTTATATTCCTTTGTAAATAACGCGCAATTTAATTTATAAATTATTATCTAATTTTTACACGCCCGTAGGTCTTTTACATGCAACGCAGTACATCTTTTTATGAAAAGTTACTTTACTTTACTTTGTAAATAATAATAATAAAATATTTGGATGATTTTTGTAGCGCATTTTTTGTGCAAAATCACCTTAAGGGCACTATAAAACATGTAAAAATATCTCTTCTAAAAAATACAAATATTAAATAATAAAATAATATTATATAGTTGGCATCGCGGCTGGGTTTCACCCAGGCGTCGTAAATTCAATTCCTCGGCTGGCCAAGACTCCAACATGACACAAGCAACCTTTTCCGCTTACTACGGGGGTAGTGGGAGAATTTCAAACATTGTCAGGTTATTCGTATTTGGTGTTCGTCTTTCTTTTAAATTAAACATAAATAAATAAAATTGTAACCGTTGTATAGTTCAAAAAGATAAGAGATTATTTCAAAAATTTAGAAAACATAATATATATCCGAAGATAAGATAAAAAAGAGCTATTATAAGATTGATGCCAATTGCGGTATTTTCGTTCCTTTCCCTAATTCGTGGTTCGACTCGATAAAACTTTGCCTGTTTATACGCACCCTTTTACTATACATTGTAAAATATAATAAATGTTGGTTTTCCGTATTAAAATAAATTACAAAAATTTAATTTTATTAAAAAAATATATATTAATCAGTAATCCTTAAAGTTGGAGAATTATCGGCAGTTAAAAGTAGACGCGTTCTCGACCGCGAGTTGTCAAAAACCACCGGTAGTTAAAAAGTCCACCTGTTAAAAAGAGTTAGTTTCAGTTAGTGTTCGACGGGAGATCCCGCCTGGCGCTTTTTACTTATTGCAGATGCATATTATTTTAAAATGACTTGCCCCGCGCAGACTAGACAAACCATACGCACGGAAACAGAAGCTCGTATGTCACTATATCAAAAAAATACGGAAGAGGTAAGAACGAAAATATTTTTAGCGTCCATTCCAGGCAATTTTTTGAAGAATCAACTATACTTTCCAGAACCGAAAAGCACCTTGCTTGGAAACATATAAGTAATGTATAAAATGTTTAGTATTTATATTTTGATGTTTTGCTTTTCTATTGCTAAACTAACTTATCAACCATCTCGCCGTTTCACCGCAGGGGTAGGCAGAGAGGACGGACCGCAAAACAACTCGGTCTTGGCACACACTTCTTGCCTCATTCACATTCATACATACTCTTCTATTATTCTGAATCTTTACATGGCCCGACTCTAGTATCTGATTCACTCGATCGTGCCACATCTTCCTCGGGCGTCCCCGACTTCTGCTACCATTCACATTTGTATCATATATTCTCCTTACACTCCTATCTTCGCTCATTCGCTCTAATGCCCAAACCATCTAAGCGTCCATTTCTTGATTTTACTCATTACACTTACATCAGCTTTGCATTATTTGCGGATCTCCACATTTCTCACACGAGCATTCATGGTTTTACCACACAAACTGATTTCTGTTGCAGCAGCATTAGCTTCCAAGCATTTTTTAAAATTTATCTTTTGCAGTAATTACCACTTACTTCTGTAAACTGCAGATCGAAACATTTTTTCTTGGTGTAATTTAAATAATTTTTCATTAATTTTTAACATTTTTCAAATTCTTGAAATGACCTGCCATTTAATCTATTTTTTATTTATGTTAATATTAACCCGCATAAGAGCCCCAACTGGTGACAAACTATCTGTAGCCAGTGAGACTATGAAATCCCCAATTGGGGTATGTTGCGAAGCTGATAATAGTGGGGAGGGTAACCAAACACAGTTAAAGCCATTTCAAGCCACGTTTCAAGACTGGTGGTCTTACACAAGGGTGATACTGAGAGTATTTTCCACTCTGGAAAGTTCAGAAGCCATCTGGTTTGAAAAAGATAATAAAAGTACTAGAAGAGTCTACCAATAAATAATACTGTAAGTGCCATTGAGGTGATTGAATCACAGAGCGGCTCTGTATTTACTGGCGAATTGTAATAATTACCACTAAATAATGAGTTTGTAGTGTTATATTTTGAATTATGATGTCACATCACAAAGTATCTGCTTCCTATTCAAATATTTTCATTAATTACTCTTTGTAAACCTACTTATACAAAATTTGATATTTTTTATTTATTTAAAATGCGATAAAAATTATTTTCTTGTCTGTCAAATCATTTTTATTTTATTTTATTTGCGTTGTAAACAATAATAATACTAACCATAAAAATGAAGACATGAAAGTATAGGCCAGTAATTTTCAAAATAAAATCACTGTGCGCCCGTGAGCGCATTCTGTAGCAAAAAATAATCACGCGTATTTTGCGTGTCAGTTGGTTTCACAAAAAAATTATCATAGATGAGCTTGGAACATCTTTTACGTTCTCATATTTCCGATGGCTGAATTAGAAAGTATCTAATAGCGTTTGTAATTTCGCTTCGAAAACTTACTGTGTCATTTCTTGTGAACAGTATTTTTATAGCGCCGATTTTGCGTACACCACTCTAAGGATGCTTTATATCTGACTGAGAAATATAACATAAACATAATATTTTTATAAATGCATATTAGATTTTGGCGACACTACACACAAACAAAAAAACAGTTTGTGGCCTATCTTCATTATTTCCGTCCATGTTTAATTTAGCTTTATTATATGTACCTACATGGTTTTATTCATATATATTAGAAACATTAGAATAACTGTCATCGAGTATGGGCTATACTGCACAGGTTATAAGTTTGGTATATAGGGGCGAAGATGCGATTTGCATAGAATTAATATATAAGTGAACTATGTTGGCGTCACTACATACATACTAAAAACGGGTTATGACATGTATCTTCCTTGTTTACGTTCATATATATACACACATATATATAAATATATTTTTATGTACCTTTATGGTTTAATCATAGAAGCAATGGAGATATGGCGTGGAAGTGTTTCGACCGTCGTCGAGCTTGGTCCTTACTGCACAGGTTATTAAGTTTGGCATGTATGGGCGTAGATACAATTGGCTTCAAATAAATGTATAGGTGAACTGTGTTGGCGACACGACTAGTACTGTATCAAAATATAACTAGCCGTTGGAAACAATAGTTTTATTGTTTCAACATCCAACTCTGTTGATAATAATTAGCGCCAATAGTTGAAATATAATACCTACTTGCGAATATTACTTAACACAGTCAACGATTCAACTGCCTAATAAATAAAAAGATTTAGAGTTTGCACTTCGTGAACAACATTACTCGATATTTCAAATGGTCTTTTGGTTACGTAACTCCTGCTAGACGTTTTACTTTTATTTTTCCATCCAATATGGCCGATACGCATCGCCAAGGGACAATCAAATTTATCAACGACAAGCAAAAAAATAACCTATTGATAATTATCGTAATATATACGTTTTGTACCTATTGTTTTCAACGGTGTTGACTTGTTAAATCAAAAGGGTCAAGAGATTACACTTCGTGAACGATATTATGCGTAATTTGAAATGGTATTTTGGTAATGTACGTACCTAATGCACTTTTTTTTTATTTTCCCATCCAATACGGCCGATACGCAGCGCCAAGGGACAATCAAATTTATCAACGACAAGCAAAATATATCTTCTATGTCTTTAATATTTCAACAGGGTAATGTTTTCAACACCGAAATGAATGTCTTCCAACAGTTTCAACTTTCAACTTTATTATAGGATTATTATTACTTGTGTGAGGCATAGAAATAATCATAATGCATCAATTATCTGGGGAACAACCTGTTAATAGGGATTCTAATACGATTTTGATCTATTTTTTGTTTGTTTTTTTGTTAGTATCGTTTCGATCTCTTATACGTTTAGTTTGATTGTACTGGCTTGTCGCGCGTCTATTCAATCTGTTTTTGTTAATTGTTTTACTCAGGAAGTAAAAATACAAGTGTTTGATATAAATTTTATGACAAAACTAAAAAATCTCACTGTTGGGAAGAATAAGAAGATTCCTTAACACAGTTTCCAGTAAAAATGTGTTCAACGCAATTATTGTACCACACATAAATTACTTTAGTAGCATCCTATTCTTATCCAACGACGGTTTAATGAAACAAATGACAATTCTACAAAATAGAGCAATGAGAACCATATTGAAGAAAAATAGATACACAAAAATTAAGAACATGTTGAAGGAGTTAAATATCTTGTCATTTAAACAAATTATTTACTTTAATACCATATTTTTAATCTACAAGATAATCAATGGCCATACGTCTAGTGAATTCCTAAGAAAAATTGATAAACTACAGAACAAACACACACATGAGACGAGGAAAAGAAATGAATTGAGACTCCCCTTCAGGAAAAAAACACAGAGTCAAAAGTCATTGATGTACGGAGCGTTGAAGATATTTGGAGAGCTACCAGAAGAAATAAAATCAGAAGAAAACTTAAAAACATTTAAAATTAAATTAAGAAAATATGTAATTCATTTTAAATGTGTTACTATAATTATATGTATATGTATATAAGGATTGTATTAGGACATAGATAACTAGGTACCTACTTAAAATACCACAATAAACAATAAATAATAAACTAGTGTCGTAGTGTGATTGAACTTTGAACTGATGATAAATATTAAACAGTCAAAGTGCTTTCCTAAATAGATATCAAATATCAATGGCGAACAATAATCAGAGTGATTTGTGGAAGTATTTATAATCTGATGAAAAGAAAAAACTGCAAAATTTAATGTTTGTAAACGTGCACTCTCACACAAATCAACAATTCCCAATCTAAAATGCCATTTAAAGCACAAGCACCCGATTGAATTTTCTTTGCTTGGAGCTCATATATCCAGCGAACGTGGTCAACACGGAACCGTTTCTAAATTAAAATAATTTAAAAACCGTAATTACTAAATTATCTAAAAAAATATAATAACATATGTGATGAATGAGGTTTCATCGAGTATGGAGAATTAAGCACTGAAAACAGACCTAAGCTAATAAATCATTAGAAATAATCAATTATAGTTGCGTTAACGTCGGCGTTATTTTCAACAGTTGAAAATCGTCAACGATAACGAAGTTGGCGTTGGATGGAATTATCGTCAACGCCCAGTACTAGACACGACCCACAAACTATTCATCGATATTTCAACGGTTCATGGCCTATCTTTCTTGTTTCCATTTATGTGTAATTTAGCTGTTTTATAGGTATTTATGCAATAGAAGCAATGGAGGTATGGCATGGAAGCGTGCCGACCGTCGACGAGCGTATACCATATGCATACTGCGCGGGTTACATTTGGTATGTAATTTTAATAATAATAATGAAAAATATTATTTATTATTTTTATTTGCAAAATTTGAAGAAGTTAATAATAATATTCGGAAAATTTCTATAGGGCCGGTTTTATGGGCAATGACCTTTGTGCACGCACAACATGAACCTAAAAAGGCCATGTTGGCATAATAGCACATAATACTTTGTGCAGGGTTGCCGATGCAAATGCATTAAAAACCCACAATATTAGTTCAAATGTTTAAATAAAATAATTTTACAAACAAAATTAAACAAAATTAATTTTTTTTTTACTATCTAGTCATTTTCGGCTTTTTTCTTTCGTTCAGGCTTTAAAAGTAGAAATTTCGTTGAATATTTACTGCTAAAGAAAACCAAATTATAGTACATTCTCACAATTATTGTAAATATTATTTTTAATGTTGTTGGATAATCGAGAAATGTCTAGACCGCCGCATTCTATACACAGAATATAAGTTCTTCCCGCAAAATAACCAATTCAGAAAAAAACTTGAGTTGAGTTGAGAAACCCAAGAGTTTGCAACCCAGGATTTGTTTGCAATCCTCTCTACATCGGCACTGTTGCACTGGGTGTTTCCAAACATACAAAGAGATCTTCAATATGTAATTTTATTAGATTTTTTCTGTATTTATTTTAATATTAAAATTAATTATTTAATTAGTATTTAAAAATGTTTACTAAACTTTTACTAAGGAAATGTTTTAATCATTTACAAATTTTCACGAAATATTGAGATAACCGAAACAAATAATATTTTTTATGAAATAAATTCTTATGATATCTTTTATTATTATTATTATAAAAGCCTCATTTTATATTTTTTAGTACACAATATTTACTTTTCTTTAAAATAAAAAATAAATATTTTTAATCTAATAAGAAACTAGCATCGAGTCAAGTTCAGATTTGGCCGAAGCCGAAAAGTTAACAGTAAAATAGGTTTACATGGCTAAATAATAAAAATTCAAACATTATAACAAATGGGCCAAATAGAACACTTTCTGTATCCATCTAAAATGTTCAGAAATGCACTGGTTTAGCAGTAATTTTATTTTTTGTTCCAAATTTAAATAAAACAAGATTTAAAATATTTTTCTTTCTTACGAACCTCGGGGTTAGGCCTATTACTAAAAGTGGTCGCATCCATTTCATTATTATTTTATTTTTTATATTTTTAGTAATAGCTATACTGGGTATTCTTGTTCCGAAGCGGATTGTAGTATGTTGTAAGGGTGTTATGTCATGATTTAATATCTAATTTGATCTAATCTACAGTTATGTTGATGTTTTAGACCATAACAATAACAATAACTATACTTACAATGTTTCCATTTACCCCCCAACCTACACAAACTCCATAAATACAAACAAAGTACAGAAAGATAGGGGAATTTCGAGAAATACCAAAACGTACAAACAAATACACAATCTATATCGTATCTGAATGCAAAAAATACTTAACCCTCGCTCTAACACTGCGGGGAGGTGAAGTAAAGTTAGTAGATAGGATATAAGAAGCAATGAATTATTTTTAAATACTTTAATAGAATCAGATGATGTTTCATATCAATAAAGTTTAATATATCCAGAAATAATTGTTGGTGAAATAGTGATTTTTTTTATTTATCGAAACTTCACCATGGCATTCGAGTTATGTGAGAAAGGAAAAAAGATAAAATTTTAAATTTATTTTAATGTAAGTCCTGAAATTAAAAGGGTTCAATTCCCTCGCGATCTTTATGTGGCTAAAATTAGAATTTTTGAAAGTATGTTTGAAATTTCCCAAAAGAAATCAGCTCGTAGTATGATTGTTGTAGGTACCTACTCCTACATGTTGGGTTCACAAAATAAATGCATACATTTTTATTATTTGTGAGCTAGGTTTATATGTGAACCATCCTATAACACGTCTTCGACGCGTGATCGCTACGGCTGGCTGTAAGTACCTATCTACATGTACCTACATATTTGGTTGGGACATGTAGTTACAAGATCATGCTAAACAAATTCGGGAACGGACATTTTTACCAAATTATAGAAATGATAATACCTATTATATTACCATAAGTAGGTACCTATTGATAGGTGCATATCTCATGGTCCGATTGTTTCATGATTTAGATTATACCTATATTTTACGACAATTTGTAGGAATGTAGTTATGTTACGAACGTTTACTAGTACCTGGTACGGGGAGGGGAAGGAGATGAGAAAGAGGAAGGTAAAGAAGTACCTGACTATTCAGATCTAGCACTATTATATTTTTAATTATAATGTCAAAACACAAAGTAGGTATCTGTTTCTTATTAAAATAGATCTATCTATATTTGTAATAATTACCCTTTAGGTCTGGGTCCCACCCAGGCTTAGTGAATTCAATTCCTCGGCTGGCTAAGTCCTCCATCATGACACAAGCAACATTTTCCGCTTACTGTGATAGTAGTGGGATATATTTAAAGATTGTCAGGTTATTGGTCACCTGGGTATGTTTGTCTCTGTTTAAAAAAATATTACGTGGGCCCCACTGTTGTACAAATCGCTAGCCAAATAGCCAAGAGCCTTAAAATAATTGAAAAGACCTTTTTCCCTGTGCAGAAAACTATCTTTAGAGAACAGCCGTGAAGTATGTGTGCTCTTATTGAAGAACCAGCATCATTGATCTCTTCGGTACCTACGACTGGTTCTTGAGTTCAACAGCTCGGCTGTGGGACGATTTGCCGGCCTCTGTGTTTCCTCCCTCCTACAACATGGGTCTCTTCAAGTGCCTTGTTCAATCCTTCCTCTCATCCAAAAGACCCTTCATACAGTATCCCCAAAGATGTCATATACCATGAGAGAAAATATTTTCCTCGGGGCCTCCTATGTGATATTAATGTTAAAAACAAGTCTGAGCGGAGCGCATCATAGTAATAAAATATGGATCATTTTATTTATATTGCGCTGTTTTTGTGAAAGATAGGCGGTATTCAAAAAAAATCACTCAAGAGTCTGCTCCTAACCTCCTGGCGACACTGAAAGTACACATTTACAAATGTTCCGAAAGTGCCTGTGCAAAGTGAAAGTGCCGGAAATATACTATAGTATATGTACCAACGTATTGAGTCAACTTAATAAACTGTTAATTACACCTATTTACCAAATATTTTTTCTTGCGCACGCCGTAATTTGAACCCGTGACCTCCGAATTCGTAGCCAAGGATCGTAATCTCAATCTCAACGGCGAAACAATGAACAATTATTTTGTAGTTTTTTAAAATATTGCATTATTCACGTAACATGGCGATACTGAAAGTACATATCTACCATTCTTGAACTTGCCGCAAATATACCATATAGGTACGAAGGAATTATTTAAAAAAAAATAAGTATTGTGAAATTATACAAATTTATCAAATAAAATTTACTTGCGCACGCAGTAATTTGAACCCGCGACCTCCGAATTCGTAGCCAAGGATCGTAATCTCAATCTCAACGGCGAAAAAATTAACAACTATTTTGTAGTTACTTATTTAAAATATTGCATTATTCATGTAACATGGCGATACTGAAAGTACCTATCTACCATTCTTGAACTTGCCGCAAATATACCATATAGGTAGGTACTAACGAATTATTTAAAACTAATAAATATTGTGAAATTATAGAAATTTATCAAATAAAATTTACTTGCGCACGCCCTTATTTGAACCCGCGAACTCCTAATTCGTAGTCAAGGATCGTAATCTCAATCTCAACGGCGAAAAAATTAACAACTATTTTGTAGTTATTTAAAATATTGCATTATTCATGTAACATGGCGATACTAAAAGTACCTATCTACCATTCTTGAACTTGCCGCAAATATACCATATAGGTAGGTACTAACGAATTATTTAAAACTAATAAATATTGTGAAATTATAGAAATTTATCAAATAAAATTTACTTGCGCACGCCCTTATTTGAACCCGCGAACTCCTAATTCGTAGTCAAGGATCGTAATCTCAATCTCAACGGCGAAAAAATTAACAACTATTTTGTAGTTATTTAAAATATTGCATTATTCATGTAACATGGCGATACTGAAAGTACCTATCTACCATTCTTGAACTTGCCGCACATATACCATATAGGTAGGTAGGGGAGACCTAGGAGAGTTGTGACAATTTTCAATTTAAGGGATATATCTCGCTCAATAAACGTTCCACAGTTATGAACTTTGTTAATTAATGTAGCACCATTCCTTCCCTTTCCAAAACAATTATCAAAATTAATAAAAGTATTACAGTTTCCGAGAAAATCAACAAAAAGAAAAACTACTCCCTCTGTCACAACTCCCCTATCACCGAGGTAAGTTGTGACAGGTACCGAGGTAAGTTGTGACAGCTTTGTATTTAGACTATTTAAGTTATAAAAAATACCATTACACATATTATAAATAAATAAAAAATGTTTTTTTTTTGCAAAAAGTAATGTAATCATATTTTAGTACATTCAGTACCAACAAAAACAACACATGGCATTCCCATAACAAGTAATTATATCTTATAAGTAATTATGGCATGGCTTTGAGATCAATCATATTATAAACAGTCAAAAATCTTAATTTAAACTGATAGGCAATTATGGCAAATGTATTGCAGCTCGCCTCCAGTACAATCTACGTGTGACCAGCCTTTGCATTCTAGGCATTGCACCCACTCCTCATTCGATCTGCTGTTTGCATAGGCTTCAAGGCAAACCAAGCAAACACAATTATTTTCTTCGGCATTTCTTTCGTCATCACCTGTTCTCTTCTTCTTATAAGTCTTCATGGCTTTTTTAGGATTCTCCTTATCGTCGCTTAAGACACGCTTTTTCACATTCTTCGACTTCCTTTTGGCTTCTATAGCAACTATTTCATCCTTATTAGGTGTGTCAGTAAGCACAGCAGATTTGACTTTGCGTCTGTTTGGTTGGCAGTTTTTTCGTGGCGGAGCTTTTGGCAACGGCCTAACTAATTCTGGCGAGAACACATTAGAAACAGTGGCAAGAGGACTATGGACTGTAAACGCGGAGGCAACAGGTTCATTAGCATCATTGTTCAGGACTGGGCTATGTGCTGAAGAAGTGGAGGCAACAGATTCATGAGCATTATTGTTCACAATTGTGCTATAGACTGTAGACGTGGATGTAATAGGTTCAATGGCATTATTATTCAGAACTGGGGTATGGGCTATAGACGTGGAGGCAACAGGTTCATTGGCATTATTGTTAACAACTGATGAATTGCTTGATGGCATGGTCTGATCTATAGATGCACCTGGAGTAATGGATCTTGCTTCAACGTTATCAACTGTGCCAGTGTTGAGATTTGGAGTTATGGTTCTTTCTGCTGGATTGTCCAAAATTTCTGAAATGGATTGCTCTAGTTCTGGGTTGGGACGATCAGTGACTTGACTTGGCAGGAAATCGGCTTCTCCAAATATGTTTGTGTTAACCGGCAATGTTCCAGTTGCAGCAAAACCAGCACTGATATTCCTTGCAGTGATTACTACATCAAATGCAGACTTTGTTATAGATGGGATGTCATGACTTTCTCGGCATTGCTTCGCATCCAATTGTCACAAGCTGTATTAATTGCTTTTTAAGGGGTCCAAAAATGGCACGATCCAGTGGCTGTAGCTTGTGCGTACAGTGTGGGGGAAATGTGAGCAAAATTATGCAATTTTCTCTGCAGAATTCAAGGTTTTTTAGAGCTGTATGCGAGGCATGATTATCTAGGAGCAAAAGAGCTCTTTGCTCTTTTGATGGTCTAACATGATTTTTAAAATGCTCAAGGAAAACTTGAAAATCATCCTCTTGCATCCAGCCTGATCCGTTAGCTGTTCCGACTGAACCAATTGGGCCGTCCCGAATGAAATGCTCTTGGAATCGTTTACGAGGAAATATAAACATAGGTGGTATGTAATTACCTATTGCATTTCCAGCTAAAGCCAGTGTGACCAAGGTCCCTCTTTCTGCCGATGTCATGGCACTGACCTGTTTTTCTCCGCGTCGCGCAATTATCCTATCAGGCTTTTGGACGGTAGTTATTCCAGTCTCATCGACATTCCAAATATCTTTTGCATCAAGTTTATATTTGCTTAAGACGCCTGTGTAGTTGTCAAAAAAAGTGGCCACATTTGTTTTATTGAAGCTGGTAGCGCGAGCTATGCTAGTAGATTGAGGCAATCTTAAAGATAAATTGGGATGTCGTTGCATAAATAGCTTAAGCCACACTTCTCCTGCCTTTTTATATTCCTCCCATGACTTTGGAATTTTTTTATTACATTTTTTGGCTAACTTATATGCAATGATTCTAGTTTCTTTTGTTGTCAGTCCATAATTAGCTGCTGCACATGTTAGCAAATAGTTGCTTAATATATTCTCCTCCTCTTGTGTAAATATCGTCGGACTGGTATAACACATAGATGGAGCCTCGCCTACTGGGTTTGCTTGATAATCAACTTTCTTCTTAATATATCTTGATAAAGACATGTAGTTCAGATTGTAAGAGGACGCGGCATCTCTTAGACTTTTACCTCTTAACGTAACCTCTTCAAAGGCAAGTTCGTATATTTCGACACTAGCAGTGCCTTTATCAGTCTTTCGTGTGTAGTTATTAGGCATTCTGTAACAAAAAAGTAGTCATTTAGCATGCAATATCACACCACAAGACGAAATATTTTTTTATCGAAAATGAATTTTTAGAGACATGATTTTATTGCGGACTGTACTTGCAAGATTTGACCTTAATACACTAATGCACAAACACATATACAGACATCGCAAATTAATTAAAAAGTGTTGAAATAACCCAGCAGAAAAATTAAGTCAAATAGGAGAGTTGTGACATGCTGTCACAACCCTCCTAGGTGCTCAAAATTCCGACTTGGTCCGAATAATGATTCATATTTTCTAAACACGATGCAAACACAAAATATCAATGTAACGCTTTGAGACTTAAATAACCATACAACTTAAGAAAAGATAACACAACAACGCACATGTAATAAGAAATGCTATAAATACAATCAAAATTTTGAATTAAAACTTACTTTTCGCTTTTTTTTACACGCAGACGTCGTAACTACGCGACCGCTTCTCGTGCGCCACCGGCGTGTACTTAGTGAAGTAGCGCTTCTCTAGAGCGACAAACGAGCGTTGTTGCCATCTCGCTAACTATTATAGGTGGGGAGAAATCGTCATTGTCACAACTCTCCTCTGTCACAACTCTCCTAGGTCTCCCCTACTAACGAATTATTTAAAACTAATAAATATTGTGAAATTATAGAAATTTATCAAATAAAATTTACTTGCGCACGCCCTTATTTGAACCCGCGAACTCCTAATTCGTAGTCAAGGATCGTAATCTCAATCTCAGCGGCGAAAAAAGTTATTTAAAATATTTCATTTTTCAAGTAAAAAGCGATACTGAAAGTACCTATCTACCATTCTTGAACTTGCCACAAATATACCATATAGGTAGGTGCTAACGAATTATTTAAAACTAATAAATATTGTGAAATTATAGAAATTTATCAAATAAAATTTACTTGCGCACGCCCTAATTTGAACCCGCGACCTCCGAATTCGTAGCCAAGGATCGTCATCTCAATCTCAACGGCGAAACAATGAACAACTATTTTGTAGTTATTTAAAATATTGCATTATTCACGTAACATGGCGATACTGAAAGTACCTATCTACCATTTTTGAACTTGCCGCAAATATACCATATAGGTACTAACGAATTATTTAAAACTAATAAATATTGTGAAATTATAGAAATTTATCAAATAAAATTTACTTGCGCACGCCCTAATTTGAACCCGCGACCTCCTAATTCGTAGTCAAGGATCGTAATCTCAATCTCAGCGGCGAAAAAATTATTTAAAATATTGCATTTTCACGTAACGTGGCGATACTGAAAGTACCTATCTACCATTCTTGAACTTGCCGCAAATATACCATATAGGTAGGTGCTAACAAATTATTTAAAACTAATAAATATTGTGAAATTATAGAAATTTATCAAATAAAATTTACTTGCGCACGCCCTTATTTGAACCCGCGAACTCCTAATTCGTAGTCAAGGATCGTAATCTCAATCTCAACGGCGAAAAAATTAACAACTATTTTGTAGTTATTTAAAATATTGCATTATTCATGTAACATGGCGATACTGAAAGTACCTATCTACCATTCTTGAACTTGCCGCAAATATACCATATAGGTACTAACGAATTATTTAAAACTAATAAATATTGTGAAATTATAGAAATTTATCAAATAAAATTTACTTGCGCACGCCCTAATTTGAACCCGCGACCTCCGAATTCGTAGCCAAGGATCGTAATCTCAATCTCAACGGCGAAACAATGATCAACTATCTTGTAGTTATTTAAAATATTGCATTATTCACGTAACATGGCGATACTGAAAGTACCTATCTACCATTCTTGAACTTGCCGCAAATATACCATATAGGCACTAACGTATTATTTAAACAAATAAATATTGTGAAATTATGCAAATTGCACGCCGTAATTTGAACCCGCGATTTCTGAATTCTTTTTTTATAGTTATATTATTATTGCATCATTCACGTTACATGAGAGTAGGAAGTATGTACTTCTCATTATTATTTTACATACATTTATACTTTTGAATAGGTAACAAGAAAAAAAACATAAAAATAAAAAGTATAAAACTCAGTATGGGTAGTGAAGCCCACATTGTCAAAGTATGAAAATAAATTTATTTTGAAAATACATGTATCTGTAATATGATTAAAAATTATGAAAGTATATTTTGTGTATGTTTACACAAACGTTATATGTGTAATTATTTTATTAGATTATTTTAAAATCAGTTTTTAATTCACCATCATATTATGTACGAGCATATATTATAAGCATGTTAATTTTATTACTATCTAATGAGAAAAAATAATACTAACAATTAAATAAAAAAAATATTTGCGGACACCGGGTTTAAAAATACGACATTCTCTGACAAAAGCAAGCGAAAAAGAATACAAACATAAATTAGGTAAATAGGTACCGAGCCTTTGCTAATTCGAAAATTCACAATAGAAAATTTCAAAAATCTGAGAACGATACGATAGTGGCATCTATGGATATTTTAGTAATGTATGGCTCAAAGCATGCCTTCTGCATAATTTTAAAATTGGCTTCAATCTATGCGTTGCGTATATAATGCAAAGTGTTAGTTTGGGGACAGATACTTTGGGCCTGTCCCCAAACTATACAAATGTCCCCGAAGTATGGGCGCGCTCGAAAAACTGTCCTCATTCTATGCTTCCCACATATATATATATATACATATATATATATATTTTTTTTTTTTTTTTTTTTCTACAAAATGAAAACAAACACTTAGTTTTAAACCACTTTATTTTGATGTATATTCGTCGACCGGTTTCGATTGGACTCAATCTTCATCAGGACAATAAAATATAATACTAAATTATAATACAGAGCAAGGTATAATTTATATTATATTATATTATATTTTATATTATATATATATTATATTATATTATATTTTTTCTTGTTCGTGAGGAAGAACACTGGTGCTGAAAGGGTAAACTATTTTATAAAAATATTAATTCATTCATTATAAGCAATAATTAGTCGCTTGAAATATCCATTCGAATTGAAAATATCTCCAGAGTAAAAATAAATGCCGCTGACGGGAATTTATTACTAAACATTTATTTTTACTCGGGAGATCTTTTCAATTCGTATGGATATTTTAAGCCACTAATTATTGCTTTTAACAATTTGTTATCCTTTGTGCTATGCAAAAAAACCTTGTCTTAACATTAGTTTATCATTAAAAAAATAATTTATTCATTCATTTTATTCAGACAGTCATGTTTAAACATGTATTTACGCGGATAGTTTAAACATGTATTTCAGATGTTTAAAATATCGAAATATTTAAAAAAAAAATTTATGTTGTTTATGTGGGTTCTGTGATAACTCAGGACATCGAAAAATCAAATCACATCTTTGAGGAATTTACAGTAAAATATTTGCGCAACTGACAATGCGTTTGAATATAACTAGAAACCAACTATTTTTACACTTATTTTCGATGCTTCATTGTATTCACGTTGCCTGAAAAATAATCATTAAGAGGAATGCGTAGTACACAAATCAAATATAGTGTGCCGGATAACCAAAAGAATTTTAGTAAAAGGCGAAAATTCACTTGGAAAAAGTAGTTTGGAAACGGTCGATTTTAGCGCAAAAGTGTTTTCTATTTATTTTCAAAATAATTGTAAGCGAAAAAAAATATCAAGGAAACCTGTCACAGATAATCTACGCTGTAAAATTGTATATTTTAAAGTTGTTTCTTTTACAACTTTTTAAACCGACTTATAAATTATATTCCGTTAAATATTAAAAAAATATCAAACTAAGCTGGGGTATGACTCAGCTTTACCAAGAATATGCCATATTTTAACGAGACGTATAAAAGTCATTCTATTGATTTGACAATGTCATCATTGGCCACCTTCAAATCAAATGTTAACAAGACTTAAAGCTCCCTATCGTGTTGTTCTAAAAACATATTATTGTTATGTAATGTATATATAAGTGTATGTATGAATGTAATGCATATGTGAGTGTGTGTATGTATGTTTATATGTGTATGTATGTGTGCATGGATGTGTGTATACATGTATGTATGTAGGTGCATACATGTAAATTATTCTGTATTCTTGTTGTAATACACTATATATTAACCATCATGTCATCAATGTTGTGTTTGTCTGTAATTAATGATTGTATCAACCATGTTAAATATAATGGTATTTGCGTGAGCTTTGATGTGAATCACTGTTGACAAAACTAAAAAAAAAAAAAGTTATAATTAATTAACTTCATTTTAGTTGTACTCAATTAAAACCACAGAAAAGGCTTAAAATTATTCAAAGCTTATTTTTTGGTATTCATTATGAAAACTGTTTCATAGTAAATTTTAGTCGAAAATAGTGATTTCACATTAAGCTTCACCTTAAAAAGAAACATGAAATAAATTATTGTGTGGTAGCGAAAATTTTGCAGATATCGGTGATAATCAAAGTCACCCCTCGTTTCTTTTGGAAAGTGGTAATTATTTTTGCGGGTGAGCCATTTTTAACTGTGTTCTTAAACAAAAGTGTTTTTAATTCGCCTCTTTAATTTGGTATATTTATTATCACGATAAACATTGAGAATTTCAAAGACATAATCGACAAACATCAAGATCAATCCTGCAAAGTGGTACTTACATCAAACACTACGACCAAACCATTCCCACAATATCCGTACCTACTTTGTCCACTTGGAGCAGACAATTAGTAGGAAACCGATGGATTCCTAAACAAACGGAGACATCGCTTCTATGGAACGGACGGTCGGTTTTCGAGTACTGGGAGGTATAGTGGAGTTGGTTTATATTACTTATGCAGCGTTATCATGAATCCCAAATATTCCCCAAAGACAATCTTCAACGGAGTTCGGATACCTGCAACATTTGGTTAATTGAATTTAATGGGATTTGAAAGGTAATCTACAATGAATTATTGGCCCTATTCACTTAATGCATCGAATTGGAGTGCTTTGAAGAAACATAATCGGGACTATTGTTTTAATTACGTACATACAACAATAATTATTTTTACAAACTATGAACACCGTTAAAAACGTGTGGAAGATTTATAGTAATTATACGTTAAAACACTACTAAACTGCATTTTTGACCAAAAACAAATTTCAACATTCACAAAATATCACTAACAGACCAATTAGACAAGCTTAGTGGGAAAACATAAAAACTCCGACGTTAAATACAAGCTTTGGACAAAGACACTACCAACGCTATAAAAGCTTACAACAGTCCAACACTTGAAAATAAAATTGAGGAAAACAAAAATAAATTCAGACACAAAATTACAAAATGGATTAAAGAACAAAAAAGAAATTATTGCCAAAATTTTCATAACATAGAGTAATAAAACCTACACGTAAACAAAACCAATATAAAACACACATCACTCACATAACACAACATTTAATATAAATATACCGATTTTTTAAACTTTATTCCATTTTATTTCTTTTTATTTAAATATTATTTTAATTAAAATTTATTTTTCTTTAATTTTAAATCAAAATTTTTAGTTTAAATTTATGTTAATCTTATGTTTAATTTTTTTTCCCATCAACATTATATATATTTTCTATAAATGTATAACGAATATTTTTTGTGCTATAAAATGCAGGCCTCAGCACGGGTTAGCCACTCAGTGGGGTCAACATTACTAAATTGTAATAAGAAATTTAAAATATTGTACCAAAATAAAAAATAAAAAAGTATATATTTCTGATTATAATTATTCAATATTTTTATTTGTAAATATTGATTTCAAAAACGGTTTTAGGTCGTTAATCGTTTCGGCACATTCCGAAACGATTAAAAATGGCTACAACGTCATTATGACATAGAAAACGCCAATGTCTGGTTAGAAATTGGTGTTTGACACCTACGTCGCCCGGAATGACGTCAATACCACCGCATTCACAAATTAAAACAAACATGTTGTTTTGGTGGCTAATCGAAAATGGCACATTTTAAATTGCTAAAGAAAATTTATTCGTTAATATAAAAATATCTTCATTATGGTATGTTTTTTCGAGAATAAAAAACAACAGTGAAAATACTGATCTAAATCTTTCGGAAGGTGTTGCCAGGTTTTTGATAATTTTTAAACAAATGGAAAAACGTTAAAACCACTGGCATTGCACGTTTTCGACTGTTCAAAGTTATAAAATTCTGAAAACAGCAACATTAAGGACGGGTTGTTTCGGAGAATTTGAACAATTCATCAAATTTCAACGTTCATTTTCAAGTTCTGTGAAAGATTTTTTAAAGTTCTGTTTTATTCCAGTTTTTTCAAGCAACTAGCCTACAATGATATAATAACAGAACTTGAATAGGACTTTCACAGAACCCGAAAATGAACGTTGAAATTTGATAAATTGTTCAAATTCTCCGAAACAACCCGTCCTAAATCTGGAGCTGCAAGAAGGTACTATCTCATTTTTTTTAAATCGCTTTTAAACGAAGATTGTTTTGGTGTAAAAAGGACGGAAAAAATATTTTAACTTCTACAAGACTGGTTACAATTTCAACAATCTATACTTGACAAATATTCATAACATTCAAATAAGGAACTGAGACGTTTTATTACTTTTTCTGCTTCTTTTTATCAAATTACCAAAAACTGACGTAGAGACTTCTAGCATTAACCCTCCGAATTGTATTTTTAACCAGCGCCCACATGTTGCTTGTGTGAGTAACGCACAAAAGATCCAACTCAAACTAGTGAAATATGGCAGAAAGGAGATGAGAAGGAGGAAGGTGTGAAGATACATGGCTATTCAGATCTTGAGAAACGTTTCGATTCTGAATGGTTGTCTTTCACTAGGATTTCCACTCTAGAACGTGGCGTAAATTTTTTTTATGTAATATTTTTAAATGATTTTTAAAAGTAGCAACTTAAATAAACACACAAAAACAAAAACTATATTTTAATATTACCCATTGTACGAACGATTTGAAGCAAATGAACTCTTTAATAGATTTTCTCGAATTAAGCTTTATTTATAAAATGAACCTCAATAGACTACCCTCGGGTTCGACCCTTTGAATTGTTAGGTTAGGTTAACCGGATAAAGGTATGGCTAAACGATTCCATTGGGGACCTTCGATGATAAGTGCCGAGGGTTCAATCCCGAGATGCCCTGATTCCCTGATTGTAGGTGGTGGCCTTTGTGGGAAACCCAATTTGCGGTATTGGAAGTATTTGACCAAATGATAATACAAGTTTAGGCGGACCTTTGATGTGGAAATCTTCAATTAAAATACAGATTTTCGGAAATGAATTGAATTTTGCGTGATCCGTTGGAACTTCATATTTCAATAATTTAACGTTTTTTTATTTTATTTAATTTTATGAAAAAAATAAAAATTTATGCAATTGCGTCCCAAGTCTTATTAGTCGAAATGACTGTCCAATTTCATGAATCACCATTCTAGAGTTTCCAGAACAAACATTGATAAAATACCTCAAAAGAATCCCAACTTTACGGAACAATGAACTATTGTTGATTGAAGCCTAGAACGAATGATCTTACAAATTTCATAATTAAGTATCAGTAAAGCACGAATATGTTATGAGGAAGTCGGAACACGTGTTCTTAAAAATAAAAATATTATCCCATCTCGTCCATTATATTTATTCGGACAAGTCCACCTGCGTGAACACGTTTTAAGATAATATATTCTCAGTGAGTATTATTTTATTAGGAAATGGTCAAGCAGTCACATTTTTAACAGTATCTTGATAAAAAAAGCCGTACTATTTTTTTCTGTATAATTGTGAGGATAAGGGTAGTTGGGAGGAAAAGGAGATGGAAAGACGAAGGTTGGGAAGTATCTGGCCAATCATATCTGGTTACTAAAGATAATTGTTGCCTTTTTAAGTAACGTTTAGATTTTGAATTATTGTGTTTCACCGGGGCGATAATGAGAGTAACTTCTTATTTCATGTTATGAAGTTTATTTTCAGTTGGATGGCTGGATAATAATTATAAACTTTGCCATTGTAACTGTCAACCCAGGATTGAAATTATTTTAAGTTACCGATAATTTTTTTTTCAAAGTTAACTACAAAATAAATAGTATGGAAATAATTCAAATAAAACAATATGATAATTTTATTGTTGTGTTCTTATTTATTTCACGAATTAAATAAAGAAGAGTAAATGTCCTTTCCTGGCATTTTTTCAGTTTTTCTTTCCCTTTGCTTTTTTTGCGATAAATTACAGAATCTCACATAAATAGTCCAATTTATTATGTACCCTTTCAATGTTACTTCCTTTATCAGTACACTATAAATGCTTGCAATAAAAAAAAAAACTTTTTTCATTACTTCGTACATCCGCCTCAACTTCGCACATTTTTCAGAACTTATTTGTAAAACAATAGACGCTTTCGTGTTCACCGTTCAAAGTCAAAGTTCCAAGAAATTTGTGTATGACAAAAATAGAAACTAAATCAGTACTAAGAAGAGACGTACAATTTCCCTAATAAACCCCAAACAGTGTTAATCTCAAGTGACCTCCCAGATAAATATGATTATGTATATTATATGCCTGCACAAAATATAAATAAATACCAATATATGTACATACATCTTAACGCAGCATCACGTCCATTGATCAAATGCTTTGTACATAAAGTTTTGTATTAGTGATCGACAAACCGGTGTATGAAATTTGTTAGCTATAAGTTGAAAATAGTTTTACCAGTCTATAAGTTAGTAATAAGATAGAACATTGTAAAAATTTATGATATATTTGTTCAGAGCTCTTGGGGTGATTTTTCACAAAAACGGCGCTATAAAAATATTCAAAAATTATTATTATTATTATTACATTGCTCACTCCTATAATGCGTTGGGAATTTAAAGTTTTCTCCGATAGTGGTATTTTTGTATTAAAGTTTAAATGTACATCCTGTTGTTTTCACACAGTATGTAAACGCATTATTATATATTTTAGCTAACAGATTGCACAGTCAACTCAAAAATGACTTCTCTTCGCTTGTCTTCTCCTGAAAACCCTCAAGTCCGTCCAAAGGTAAAACGTAAAGTACGTTATAATCAACACGTTCATAGATGGTATTAATTTAATTATTTTATAGAAATTCTCTTTTTGCAAGTTTTGATTAAATTAAAATATTACGACGAATTATTTGTTTGCACCCGTACATACGCAATAATAGGAATAAATAATTTTCTCGGTAAAAAAACTTTTTTTTCAAGAAAGGCATACATTCAATGATGCAATATTGCATTTGTATGCCTTTCTTGAAATAATTGAGTTTGTTTATGGACAAAATTATTTTGCGTGTACGGGCGCAAACTTATAATTATAGGATAACTTGCAAAGAGTAATTTCTTCTAAAATAATTAAATTTACGCCAACCATGAAAGCGTAAATTATTTTTTTTACATTTTTGTTGCTTCGATTAAAACAAAATAAAAAGAAAGAGAGTTGAAAATAAGACCAAGCCAGATAGTTTATACTAATATTCATATTGTTTTTAGATATCTAATGTTTGGTAAACAGCAACATACGAGTATTTTGAGAGTTGAAATATATTTACATACCCACCTATTACGTCAAATTAAAAACGCTCCTTTACGACAAAGAGTCTCCGATTTCATTGAAATTTTCATACAACCCAACCCCATGAAAGTCCCATTCAATACAAAAGAAATAATATTTAGAACTAATCGCATCATACATACCAGGCGACCAGAAGAGGGAGAGAGGTTCCGCATTTCCTGGATCAGAATAAATAATGATTGTCGTATTTACATAGCAGCGGCTCTGCGAACCGATTTTTCTTTCGCCACATCATTTCTCATTTCGGTGCGGGCCTGATACCAAGACCCACATCGAAACTGGGACAGCTTCCGTAATCCATGCGAAAACAATTTGTTTTGTCAAATAGTGTTGGGTAATGCGAAGCTGCAAGAAGTATAGAATAAATAATTTATCAAAAATATTTAAAAAAAAAAATTATTCCATCATGCTTATTGAGGCATCGACAACTTAATTGTAATGTATGGGCAAGCTGTTAAAAAGTAAATATTCTTATGTGTTGATTAGATTTTAAATCTTTTTTGCTTTTTCAGTCTTAGAATTAAAAAAAAAGCTTTTAGTAGGACATTTTATAAGTCAATTCCGCTTCCCCTAATTAAGTTTTAACACGATTTTCACGCTATAACCTTTTTTTCATTATGCATAAATTAAAAGTGTAGAAGAAGCAAAATGGTATCTTGTCAGTTGACAGGATTACTTTGATCTCCAGAGATCATGATAGATGTAACATTATGAGCTGAAAATAATAGTAGTGTTGACTTCAAATTGCCAACAAGAAAGAGTAGTGTTAATTTCATTTTGCCAGAATTTACTATGAGAGTATTTGCTGCTCTAGAGAAAGAGATTTCTATTGTACTGCAACAGAGATAAGATATAAAATAAATAATTTCTCAATAACAAATACAATTTAGTTTGTAGTGTATATTTAATAGTCAGATGCTAAATACGATAATATACATTATAAAACATAAACTTGTTTATCCACTCGAGCGATGCGTTTTGGGTTTTCGATTCAATTAATAACATTCCTGAAAATATTTATATAGAAACATATTAACTGCTTAAGATTAAAAGCCAATTAATCCATCTAGAATTCACCGTTTAACACATATTTTTAGATTCTATATACATTTGGCATATTAAGGCAAGCGATCGCTCAAGACGTTTTGCAAACTTGCCATTATATGCAAAAAATCATTCGAATGGTTATTGAAATTATCATGGCAAGACAAAAAGCAAACTCTTTTTACATTTTTCTGATTTTTTTACACACAAAACTTAACACTTGACGATCTTATCAAAGTTTTAGCTAGATGACGTAAATATCGCTATCGAGCAGGCTTCACTGCGAATACTTTTGTTGTGACCGAAACAAGACAAGGGTCGCTACCCCCATCCCACACCCCCATCCTTTAACTACCCCACTGAATCCCCTCTCCTGGACCATTCCCCCCTTCTAACTCCCAACCCTCATGGGGGATACCCCACATGGCCAGTGGACGATCGGTTTGGACAGTGGCGAATAATGAATGAATTAAAGTGGATAATTTTTGGATTAGATACAATTATTCATTATTTGGACTATGGCAAGATAGAATTTGGTAAAATAATATAAATTTAATATTTTACATAGATGACCTACGATGAAAAGTGGTAAACTCAAAGATATTAGAAGAACGAGATGTGCTATGCGCAGTTCATACTGTGTGGAATTGTTTTGCCGAGTGTCGCCGGTTTTGTTCACCAATACTACTGCACACATTCGCTTACGCTAAGGTATCCGCACTAATACATAGAACAGATTTCTGTGCGTACACGTCCCGATACCGTTCAAAGTACCCTAATTAGGTAGTACTCCGGCTACGGTCCGGCGGCCAACATAGCATATCTCGTTCTTCTAATATCTTTGGGTAAGCTAGATAACAGTAAGAATAAAAATTGCTTAAACTTGGTTTATTGTCAAGTGGATATTAAATAAATAAAAACCATGTACGATTTCTTCAATAATTGCAATTTCGCTTCTTGGCGTTATTTTAATTTAAATAAATTAAATGCTTCGTAAATTAATTTCAAATTAAATAATTTATTTTGCCATAGTACTATGTAAGTGGCTGACAACGGAGATGCGGCATTTTGTTCTATTGATACAAAATGTCGTAAAAATTGTGAAGTATTGAAAAGTAAAGAAGTAGAAGAAGTCAATAACCAGATGTTTTCATGAAATACTGTCGGTTTTTCCACTAAATCCCTATATATCAGCTTCAGTTTTTTGGCACTCAGTGCCTATTTTTTATTTCTGTCAGAAGCAAGAATAATAATAAAACGTACATTTTTCGAGTGATTATGTTTTATTTAACTCTGATTTATTTTTTTTTCAAAAAATGTTTATGGAAATATAAGGCTTAGTACAATAAGTAATTGTAGTAAATATAACGAATTGCATTACGAGCAACCCTTTCCAACCGCACCCCCTCCACAGTGATGGGGTGGGAACAGGGTAGGTGAGGCTACAGGCCGTCATGCAAAAGCGACCCACATACCAGCGCACAATGGCGCGGAGACCGACTACTGTCAGTTCACAATATCCCATATAATAAATTATTCAAACTTATTCCTTCATATTATCAATGGCGGGCCAGACGTGCGTGATGGGCCTATCGCCTAGGGATGGTACGAATACTTAAACATCGAGAAGATAATATATAATTATATCACCGCTCCATCCAAAATTTCATTTTTCCAAACGCAATGTTTTTTTTAATAGATTTAATTCTTACAATAATTTAAAATATACAATTAGATATATAACATTTTAAATCTGGCGGGGTACACGTGACGTCATATGTACCTTAATTTTTTCGGTGAATAAATGAAATCAACAAATCCCAATTTTAATATTGAACAATATTAAAAAAAGGAATATTTAAAATATTTTTTTAACTGCAGAGGTGAACCATGTGCGTGCGACTCAACGCAGCGCAACTAGGCACAAAATTATTTATCTTATTAGCACGCGGCCGGCCCGCGAGGTAGCTGTGTAAGTTTTGTCAGCATCCGCCGACCAATCATAGGGCATTTAAGTCTCTGACAATTGACATTCTACGTGTAATTACATGTAATGAAACGTACATATTCATAATAAATGCAGGTTGATTTATAATAATACATGTTTGTTAAGCCATAATATTTTTCACACATGTTCCATATTATTATTATATATATTTTTTATTAAACAGTGTTTAGTTTTATCACATTTTATGTGATGCGTCTGCCCTGGTGATTGATCCTGTAACTGTATCCGAAACGTTAGTTAAATGAAAAAAAAAACGCAACATGGCAAAATATCAAATGATATCCAGCTTTTAGTTTATTTACTCTTATCGATTTGCGAACCGTTTATAATGGGTGACCTACCACTGCCAAGCCGGGCAGAGGATGTCATGTCAGCAATACAAACTATAAATGAACAATTTTTTATAACTTGAGAGACAGTATATTATTTAGAGAAATTTATAAATTACCTGTTTAAAAAAAAAAAAAAAAATAGTAATCTTATATCTGGGGTGAAGCCGGGAATCCTAACTAGTATAACATAAGTAAATGAAAATCTATCAAATTGAGATTGAATTTCTCAATTGCAAATAAATTTCGCTCAAAGAAAATCTGTTTTTTTTTCATCGATGTTATTGTAAAAAAAGGCACCCCTCCCGGGGTGCTGTGACCAGGAGGTGCGGGAGGTGACCGGGTGGAGGGGGTTGGGGTTGGTTCGGACGGAAGTTTTCGACATGGAGACGAATACCCGGCTGTGTACATCTTCGGTCGGCTTGCACATGATTAACGGTTGTGTGTCAAAGAATTGTATTTGTTTTAAGGACGGGGACAAAAATATGTTCAAATTTAATGTGTATAATATAATATGTGAAATGATGTTGGAATCGAGCTCTTGGAAATATATTTATTTTATTTATATTGTTTATTTCAATAATAGAGACAAGTTCAAAGTTACGTAAATGATAAAATCGTTAAAAGAAAAACAGACAAGCCAAATGAGAGTAGGTGGACCATCTTTAGCGTGATTGATATGGGAAGGCCCTTAAAAACTCATCTCCTTTCTGAAAGGGAATTATTTTACAGAATTTTTTACAAATATTTTAAATCATCATTAAATGCATTATATAGTTTATTTGAATTGACTTTGTTCGATATATTTATTATGACATGATGTGTACCGCGGGGTTAGTAAAAAAAACTAATAACCTTACCGGAAACTCAAATATTTTTTCAGGTAAAAAAGCTGAATTGCTTGTATGGAAAAATATTTTTGTATGGAAACAAAAACCGATGGAATTTTGAAAAAGATTATTTTTCTTTTTACTTCTGCCATCGTGTTAGTGCACTTTACCCTTGGACACGATATTCAAATATTTTTTATGTATCCAAGGAATAAAATAAATTTATTAAATAAATTTTTCTTTTCACTTAATTAATACAATTTTTTTAGTCTGAAACCGCACAATAGTCCCAACTGATCCCAACCATCTAGAGCTAGTGAGGTTATGGCATCCCCAATTTTGGTATGTTGTGTGGCTGGGGGTGAGGATGAGAAGGAGATGGGAGGAAGAAAGTGAGGAAGTACCTAGAAATTCAGATCGGGTGATCAAACACAGCCAAAGCCATTTCAAGCAACGTCTCAATTCTGAATAACGAATGGTATTACGGGCGATACTGAAAGTAATTTTCACTCTAGAACGTCCCGCAAATTTACTATGTTATATTTTAAATAAGTAATTTTTGAAATATTCAATTTAATTAAATAAAATTTAATTATTATTTTTTGGTAAACAAATGTTTTTAAGACAAGATTTTTTATGCATAGCACAAAGGGTAACAATTATTTTACAAGCAATAATTGTTCGCCTGAAACACTCATCCACATTGAAAAATCTCCTGATAAAAGATACATATAAAATGACTCATATAAAATAAAGTTGGTTGTTTTCAGGTGAAAAATGTAACAAGCAGTAATTGTTGAATGAAACACTAGTAAATATTGAATAATTTCGCGGGTAAGAGATAAGCCGCCATAGCTCAGTGGTCAGAGCTGTCGACCGGAAATCGAAGGGACACGGGTTCGAGTCCCGTTGGCGTCATGTATCTTTTATCAGGAGATTTTTCAATGTGGATGAGTGTTTCAGGCGAACAATTATTGCTTGTAAAATAATTGTTAAATAAAATTTACTTACGAACGCTGGGGTTTGAACCCGCGATTTCCAGCTTGCCCATCGAGAGTCTAACCCCTTACAACCGAGGACGTCAATTGTATGAAATATCTGAGATAGTATTGATACTACCCTTTTTAATTACTGTAAATCCAGATCATCAGTGGACATTTTGAAAAAAGTTAACTCAAGCAATAAAAGACATTTCGATAATGTGTTTCGTTTACTATCATCTCTGACATGCTGGTGATACAAGAACACATTTCACATCGTGATAATTCCGCATAAATTTTCAAATTCAAATACGAAACGAAATCGTTCCAACCTACCGGCCTCGTTTTCGAAATTGGATCACGTCTCGAGTTCACAACACTAACCGGGATCCCAGCCCGAGATTGTCATTTTGGAAATTTATCTCCAGGCGGCGAAACAGCTGTCGCGCCTTTCGTCAGGAAGTGACGTCATCACGGAACAGGAAATTAAATCCGAAATCGAGACACTGCGCCGCGTATTTTATCACCAGATAGCGGTAATAACGAGAACGGAGGCTGTACGGACAGAATTATATACTTCTTCTGCTTTGCCTGCGTGATGCTGAAGATTTTTATGATATTTTATTGTTGTTTGAAATCAGAAAATAAAAGTATATATGAAAAGCTAAAAAAAAATTACATTTGTCTCTGTTATGGACTAAGTCTACGAATAAATTAAAAGCTTTCAGTCATTAATCGCCGAACAATACAAACTGCATTTTGTTCTACCCTTAAACACGGAGAAAATGCTGATTAAAATAGTGCTAATTTCTTAAAAATCTCTTCGAATTATTCGTAATCCGGTTAAAAAACGGATTGCAGGCACCTAACAAATGAATTGATAGGTTTCCTGATAAACTTTCAGTAAAATACCAATGTATTGTCACGATGTCGGAGCCGTGTTCATAAAAATTCTATCATTTTCGCATTATATGTGATCAGGAACACGTGCTTAGAAATTATTAGGAATTTAGTAAAAGTTTATCAGCAAAGGGCTTTCACCCCTTTTTTAACCGGATTACTAATAATTTGAAGAGATTGTTAATAAATTAGCAATGTGCATGAACAATTTTTGTGTCTATATATATATCTATATCTATATGCTGATTTATAATTAACTTTCCCTAAATGCCATCTTAATGAACAACTGATATTTACCTGATAGTATCTGCTTGATTGTGTCTGCTATATTTACATTTCAGGAAAAGTATTTATTGTTGTTATGAAACATCAATAATATTTTATCTTAACCATTCCTACAGACACAGCATTATGTTTATTTCAGAACATTTCAAGAATCAATAATCATCCTGAAATCATCAAAAAGTAGAAATTGAATATTGAATACTATATTTAACACAAACTTGATGAAAGGTATGAAATAGAACCTTACTGGTTGAATGTAGTACCTACCTAACCCCCTTATTCTACAAAATATATATTTATCATCCCTTACGCCGGCTGGACAAGAAATAATGTCCGACATCGCCAAACGGTTGATTCTTTCGATTCCATCCATCACGAGATGCGTCAAATCCTTCTCACCCCCCACCCCATACTCTCCTATCCCTGGCAGAACCTTGCAACCCCACCCACACGTCAACGCAACCCCTAAGTCCACAGCACCACCCTTGACCATTCTGGGTGGTGGTGTATTGTTAACCCTTTTGAAACAAGAGATCTGAATCACAAATTTGGTTTGACAATGTATTACAAAATGATGACCTGCTCACACCGATATAACATAATATCAACTACTGTTCAATGCTTGCTTATCAATATAGTGCGAAAAAAATTATATTTTACCAATCTTCTTGTTTTTTCTTTGCATTCTTCTTTATGTATGACAATATTTCAAACAAAAAAAAAATAATTTAAATATATTAATAGTATTGAAATAATTTGTAAACCACAGTAGTGATCCGCGTGCGATTGTACGCAGCGCAACTTAGCATAAAATTGTCCGCAGTCTTGATGCGCGCAGCCAGCCAACATGGAAGGTAGCCGTTTATGTGCTGTTAGAACCCGCCGACCAATCACCGGGCGTTTGAGTGTTTCACGGTTTTAACCGTTCTTAATCGACGATTTATTGATTCTACATGTAATTAAATATAATAAAACTTATATTTTGATAATCTGCGCATGTTGATCTATGTGAATATAATATGTTTTAAGCCATAATATTTTTAACTCAGGTTCCGTTTGTGTATTAGATTTTCAGTGTATGGTACAGACCCAGACTTGTTTGTTTTAATCTCCTGTACCGTAATTCAAGTTACGTAATTTTATTTATTAAAATATACAGGTTCTGAAATAATTATTTTGATTCTACGTTACGTGAACCTATCGTTTATTAAAATAAACTAAGCTTCGTAAAAAGTATGAAACAGATGATACATGTAAATGACATAGCTAATTTTTATTTAATTTGATTCAATACATTAGTATTACACGGTTGTTAATATTTTTATTTATTCTTAAATATATTAGTATTACAAAGGTATAGTATATTGTCCTCCTCTCTAGGAGTTCACCTGTGTTGTGGAGGATTTTTTCAATTGTAAAGTTATACAATAGTAAAGAATACAGTGCAGATTAGTTACACAGAGAAACAATAAAAATTAATATATAATATCGATTTTTACATAGTTTTACCAAAAATAAATGTGAAATATAACATAATTAAATATTAAAAGGATTGTAGCCAGTTTTATATGTGTTTGAAGTTTTTAATGTGTTTAGGTTCTTGTAAAGGAAAGTTAGTATTTGTTTTGAATATAATTTTTGAATCTTCAAAATTGGGAATTTTTTGAATATGGTTGAAGTGGGTGTTAGTAGTGGTACTTTAATTAAGGTATTACTTAAGGTATTACTGTATTACTTTTATTAAGGTTTTCTGAGCTTTATAGAGTGTCTCAATGTATTTTTTTGTTGGCAATAATGGCAATAATGCCGTATTCCATTATGGATTGTGCTATTGCAAGGTATGATATACTATGCCTGAAATCCTGCGGTGAGAGCATACAAAGTTAAAAAAGCAATATTTTTCTATATGAATAAATTTTCTTGGAGTTCCTTATTCAGAGAATATATTTTTTTAACACATAAGCAGCATAAATATTTTGAGAAGTCAAAGGGTTCAACATTGTGTTGTGCGCGTCTTGCGGATTCTGTAGGAAGAATTATTAATTAATCACTGGGTGTTTTGGTGTCACGAATATGCCCATTGCCCGATGTGCGATGGTTAGGGATAGCGGTGCGTACAGACAGCGGATAAACTGTCTTGTTAAATGTCATACTTAAGAAAAAGAGACCGTAAATTTTTTTACATTCCTAAATATAATCCAAAAAATACCAACATCATTTGAGAAAAATTGTGATTCATTCATTCGCTTTGTTGATTATTCCAACGCTCACAAATCACATAATAACACCCTCGCATATCACATCGAGTAAATTTGTCTGAATTCTATTTTTATGTCCGCTTAATATTTTTCACTTATCAACTTTGTTAACCTATAAAATGTAAACGAATATTTATATAAGAAAGGAAAAAATAATCTTTATTTTTCGGAATAACTTTATTGAGTAAAACCTCAAATTGTAATATTTAAATATTGAAGACAATATTAGTGATTTCTAAACGAAAATCTGAAACAGAAAAATCAGAAAAGGAAACGGTCACATCTGGGACTCGAACCCAGGACCCTTGTCTTTCCGGGACAGTGCTCTACCAACTGAGCTAATGGGACCCTATTCCCCTCGGTCACTTTTAACTGTATCATACTTCGAATAAGAACTACCAACATTGTATTCATTTTTTCACCGCACATTTTTATTGGCTACTACCTTTATGTATGATCGCAAGATTCAACCCGAACTAAATGCAATCCAGACAGCGTCTTTTTTAGATAAACCTATCTTATTTTTTTTATTTTTAATGTGCGACATCTGTTGACTTTTCTGCAAGTCTAGATTGAATATTTATTTTTCGGAATAACTTTATTGAGTAAAACCTCAATCTGGGACTCGAACCCAGGACCCTTGTCTTTTCGGGACAGTGCTCTACCAACTGAGCTAATGGTAATAACTGAGCAATAAAAATGTGCGGTGAAAAAATGAAGACAATGTTAGTAGTTCTTATTCGAAGTATGATACAGTTAAAAGTGACCGAGGGGAATAGGGTCCCATTAGCTCAGTTGGTAGAGCACTGTCCCGGAAAGACAAGGGTCCTGGGTTCGAGTCCCAGATGTGACCGTTTCCTTTTCTGATTTTTCTGTTTCAGATTTTCGTTTAGAAATCACTAATACTGTCTTCAATATTTTGAAAAAATAATCAATGCGGACATATGTGTATTGAAACAAATTTTTTGACAATGTTTATAGGTAAGTTACCCGTCTCACTAGACTACGTCTGTTCCGAGACGGGTAATAAATAAATAATATAGAAGAGATAACCTGATTTGAAGGAGAAATATTACATGGAATGAATACAGAACGAATTTGATATAATATAGTGACTAAAAGAATATAATATGTCTCATTTGAGGATAGTTAAGTAATACATCATCACCTATAATATAAAAACGTATGAAGACATATTACATAAAATGTACACAGTCAGATCAAGAATAAAAGCACATAAGAATCAGAAGTATATAGGAGATAACTCCTTTGAGGATGGTTGAATAATATATCATATCATAAAAAAAACATAAAAATGATGATTATAAATTGTTTTAAGTTGAAAAGTATATTCTATAAAAATAAAAATAAATTTAATGTAAAGCCAAAAATTATTATTCGTGATTTCCGTTTTTTTTTTGTTACTTATAAATCGGCAATTTGTTGAACCTTTGATTTGATAACACTTTTACATGAATTTCTTGGTGTGTGAGGCCGTAATTTTTTATATTTATCTCCACACCGGAGGTCCCGAGAAAAATAAATTCCCTCGGTGCCTATTTCATCTTTGAGGATGTAGGTAGATGGTCTTTTTGAGGAAAGGAAGTTCTGAGAAGTAAAAAAGGTATGAGGGGTAGGTAGCGATCTGGGGGTCAGTGTGTTCAGAAGTGATGGACGTATCAATTCATCCCTCCCAGTGCGGTGGGGTTGATGGGCAGACGTATCTGCTGCCAAGTCCTGGACAAACCTCACCCTGTGAACCCGGGTACCCCTGCTAAGATATCAAAGTAGAAAACTAGATGATATATGGCAGAAATATTTGTTTTTTTATTTTTTTTTTTATTTGGTACAATAATTTTTAAATATTTTTTACATTTTTACATACCAGTGATGTTGGCCTCACTGGGTGGCTTTCCTGTGCTGAGGCCTATAATATGAAAAGAGAAAATAATACATTTAAAATATAATCTTGTGTGTTTGTGAGTGATGTGTGTTTATATTGGTTTTGTGTGTTACGCGTAGGTTTTATTTTTATTTTATGCTATGACATTTTGGTAATATTGACTTTTTTGTTCTTTAATCCATTTCGTAATTTTGTGTGTGAATTTATTTTTATTTTCCTCAATTTTAATTTCAAGTTTTACACTGTTGAATTCTTTTGTATCATGGTATTGGTAGTGTCTTTGTCCAAAGCTTGAATTTAATGTCGGAGTTTTTATGTTTTCTTTGTACGCTTGTCTAACTGGTCTGTTAGTGTTATTCTGTGTATGCTGAATTTTTTTTTGTCAAAAATGTAGTTTAGTAGTGTTTTAACGTATAATTGGCCTATATCTAGTACGTCACAGCTGTTGAATATTTGGTCTGTATCAGTCAGTCTATGTTTTTTTAGTATTACCATTATTTACTAATGAATGGATCCCTTTTTAATTTGGGAGGCAATTGCAAACGGTTGTTCGTACCGCCGCCCCGGAAACCTTATATTGGATAACCAATAACCCTGCCCTGTATCGAACCACCCTAAGTGGTTCGATACTTTTGGTGACTTAGCAGGGATACCCGAGTTCATGGGGTGAGGTTTGTCTAGCGGCGGATGTGCCTGTGTCGGATCGCGAGAGACTGGTTGAGGGAGACGTTTTGACATCTCCAGCAGTCTCCAAGTCTCTCTCGACCCATCCCCTTGCACCGCAGTGAGAGGGATGGATTCATACGTCCATCACTCCTGGATACATCAACTCCCAGATTCCTACCCATTCCTCATACCTTTTTCCTTCCCAGAAATTTCTCTCCTTCCTTTCCCTAAAAAATCCTCCCAAAGATTACATATGATCTGAGGGTTTTTTTTTCTTCAGGACCTCAAAATCCCTGGGCGGGAGTATCTTTACCTGTCTCCCAAATTGAAAATAATGTTATTATGTCTGCATTTAACAAGCTGCCCATTTTATGTTACTATTGTTTATGTTATGAAGTCATTGAATTTATGTTATATATTTTACAAGTATAAATAAATTATGATTATATGTAGAACCAAAGCAGCATTCACAAATCCAGTAGGATAAATCAATGCGTAGACTAGAAACAGTGTAAGGCACTTACCTACTTACAATACTACCGACCAATGATATCTACAACCTACAACCAGTGGCGCAAATAAACGTTTGTCTGGGGTCAATGCATGTTGCCCAAATTGAGCGCCACCGCTCTACGCCACTGCATTGCTTCCGGTATGGCGATTATCAGAATTAGTTGCCGGACATCAGAGGCGTATCAAATTCATTGTTTTCAGAGAAAAATGCTCCTTTTTCAAGGCCCGGAAAACAAAAAATGATTACTTTAATTTTATGGAAACAAACAATGAGCCTATGAAATCTTCATGATTCGGTTATTCTTTGGAGTCAAAGAGTTTATCGCTCTGATTTTACACAATGTGTCGTAACATTTTTAACTTTAAAAAATAAAGTCAAGTACTCAAATATCATGAGTCTCGAATTTTCATTGGCTTTACTTAGATGTCAGATCTGAAGCTAAACCGAAGCACTATGAATACCTAAATCCATTATAAAACTGTAGCTTTGTGAACAGTAGACCTCGCGTCCACAAAAGTATGTTTATATATTTTTTTATAATAATTTTTAATTTCGTATAATTCTTTTATGTGGGTACTTAAATACTTACATAATCAAAAAATATTCCGTTTTAAAAGTTCATTCTGTATCATAAGATTTTGAAGTGGGCAGGTACTTAATTATAAACCGTCTATTTTACGCAACATATTTTTCCAAATTTGAAATAATGAATTATAATGACAAATTTGTCCAAAGAAGCGTTACTGTCGAAAATTCTTTTTTCAAACATTCTTCAAGCAGGCAGGTACCATAAAAATATTGAAAAAATACGAATTTAGTTCAAATAAACACGAAGATTTCACCTTATAAAAAATATATGTGTGTTGAACCATTTCAAGTCACCATATTGAAACAGAAATGGAACGCAGGTACAAACGAATTTACAGAAAGACAAAATACAATAAATCTAAAGCTTTTCAATATTCATATGAAACGCTCGATAATGCGTTGTGCTACAATCATAATATTCTCATCGCGTCTTATTTCATCTTCTTCCCCCTGTCCTATTCGGGACGGGAACCCATCGCCTCGATAAGGCGCCTTCAGGAGTCCAAATCCTGCATTACTTCGGCAACCTCAGTTCGTACATAATAGGGCTCAACCTGTCCTAGCTAAGTCTCTGGAGATGATGTCCCTAATTTATCTGTGGCTACACACTGGACGTCTTCACTTACGCACTCCTAACATAGCATCACTGCCGTATCTCATAAAAAAGCATTTAAAATAAACAAAGCAGAATGTGTGCATCTCCTGTGCCACCCACTACCGCACTGTGGGTACAACACTAGAGTGAAACGGGCCGTTAAGCGTCGCCCGTTCCGTCGCCGTTCCGTCGGCCGTTGTGCGCTGCGGCCGATCGCACAGTGCAATATGTTCGATGCGCCGCGCTGCATTGACGCCCGCACCGTCATATTTCAGCACCGAGGTTATTGGCGACTGTGTTCTAGCCATTTCGGATAAACTATTATTAATATATGGTTAATTTCAATTTAAATTAGGCCTGCTTTCACCTACCGGAGAAATTCGTAGAAGTTATTTTCTTTGGACCAAAAAAATAAAACAGAACATTTATAAATCATGCCTAAATTGGCATTTAATGCATATATGCTAACAATTTATATAAATGTAATGAACTCGTTGAATATTTTTTGACTTGGAAATTACAAATGGAATAATACAGGGATTATGAATGTGTCGTGGAAGCGAATGATTTTTGAATGACTGTGCGTTATAATATTGATTATTCATATATTAAGTATTAAATGCCTCATTAAATATTACTCACATCTGTGTTTCTGCACCATTTCGCAATGTCACCAATAGGGCTTTTGAACTAATGTACAAAAACCTTTATTAAAGAAGATGGTAATGAAATTACAATTTTCAAATATTCAATTCACAATTGATATCCGAAAAACTACACACACTCTACCTTTGATCATAGAGCAATGTTAGTTACTCTAAAATAAGGTTTATAATATCTAAAACTAAGAAATACCATCATATTAATTTTTGTGCGAAATTTTCATTAGGTTTCGTCTCGCGTAAAGATTCGCGTATGAATTACCAATGAAGAACAATAAAATGATCAAGCTTCGCTAGACATGGATTTAGCCGAGTTAAGTGACCAGATCTAATGAATCTGATTCTCACATCCTTCATCTTCCTAAATTATTTTTCTTCGTCGCTTCTTTCACTCTCAAAATATTCCCCATTTTGGAAGTGCCATCCCACTTGTTAATATACCTATTTATCATTTTTTAAATAAGTAAGAATATTATAAAAATATTTATTTCTAAAATGGCAGACATCTCAGCTTGCTTGACCACTGCCATTCCCTGCATCATATTGCAACAACACTGGGGGCTACAACCCTTTGATTGGAGCCCAACTACAATAAGCCAAGGGGGTGGGATCTGCAGCACCCCATTGACAAATGTGACGGACCAAAATAGAGAGGTGGTGGCAATTGAACCGGGATGAAATGTGATTGTTTGCTGTGCGGAAATATTTAAAATATCTCACTGGGCAGTTGTTCATTTGCTGTCATTGGCGTTTTCCACGTTTATTTACGTTGACGTGTCCACGAGTGGAACTTTTTGAATTACTGTCTACTATCTACCAGTGCATCTATGTTTGTTTTATGTCGCTATGTGTGATCAAATTCTGGAAGGGTTGACTTACACTAATGAGTTGATATTTTTTTTTACTTGTGTATATTACAACTTGATATGATAAAGAAATGTAAACATGATATCAAAAGTGAAGATCTTCCATTGCAAGCTGAATAAATATAAAAGTCCATAAATTTACAACTTTTTTTTGACATGTCATGAGTAAATTTTTTGTTATGAGTTTTATAATTCTGTTATGAATTTAATTTGTCTTCTTATATTACAGTATTATGGTTTTGATTTTTTTAATTCTGTCATTAATTTAATTTGTTTTACATCCTGCCCTCTTGTATTACAATATTACGGTTTTGTTTTGTATAATTCTGTTATGAATTTAATTTTTTTTACATTTTGTCTTCTAATATTACAGTATTATGATTTTTATTTTATATAATTCTATTATGATTTTTTTTTACACCTTGTCTTCTTATATTATAGTAATATGGTTTTTGTTTTATATAATTCTGCTAATTTATTTTCACAAGGAAGAAATCTGTAATTGGTTGTATTTTTGGCGTGATATAACTTCTACTCTTATTTCCTAAAGATTAATAAATAAAATTACATTGCATTTTGTGCATGTTCTTCCTATAAATGAATGTGAATGTTGTAGTTGACCGAATTTGTATCTTGATTATAGTAAGTAACTGGATAAGCTGAAGTCAGAAATTAAAGAGACTTTAAAATGAGTCCTGGATATGGAAAACCGGCTTTGGAAATTTCTGCATGTTTCCATACATTCATAAAAAAGTACAAAATAATAAAAAAATAGTATTAATATTTTTCGCCCAACATCAATAGAATAATAAATAATTAATTTAGGGGTTTCAAACAGTTTTTTGCAAGTTTTGCAGTTTCTTACGCTTCGATCATAGTGATGGCCGAAATTCACAGGATTTTTCAATTTCATAAACTCAAAGATTTGTTGAGGTGGCAAAGATGTTGCATTTAGAAACGCACATTTTGCGAAGCAATATTATGCCATCTGAAATTTGAAAGGTTTCAAGACGTTGCATTAATGCTGGAAATAAGAGTATTTTGTATTGAAACGAGTAAAAAATAGACATTGTCTGAATAATTTTTGTTTCTCTACACTAGTTACAGTTTCTAAATCATGCGTATGTATCTAACACTGTTATCAGTTAAATTTTTACAATTGCTTATAAAATATTGTTTGTAGCCATCCCTTTTGAGACTTGAAATTACTTGATCAATGTCCAAGAAGTATGACAAAAATATACTCACTTGAGGCACACAGACACGCCCAAATCTATTTCGTCTCTTTAGTGATTTTAGTATGTAAATATTGCTAGAAAATTTACTAAAATAACGTTGTTTCTTAGAAATGTGTGTACGTGTAATCGCCACAATTCTATAATCACTTTAAAGTTGATTGCATATATTTAACGCGTTTTAGGTAAATTTGTAAATGCAATTACAAAAAAATAAAAATTCAGTAAATCTCTAATAAACAAATAAACTAAAATTAGTAAATATATCAACTTTTAACCCTCAACTACCGCCATCTATATTTCAGTAGCGAAGCTCTGAAACTTCCACCCCATCCCTCCACATCCACAACAAGGTCATATGGCAATCGATATCAAGTACTTACCTCGTAACGCGGTGTTATTACTACATACAAAAATACGGGGGAGGTTCCTGGGGACGTGTTCTATGACATAGTAATAGTGGGGTAAGTACGAGTACTTCGACACTGCCAGCGGATAGTACTGGGGGAGATAGTTGTCAATATAAGTTAGGACTTACGATCAAAGAGTTTTGTATGCCATGAATAATGAACTTTAAAGTCAATTTTATTAAAAAAAAATCCTAACTTTGGCTGATTGGCATTGGTAGGTAGGTACTTATATGAGTTATTGGTATGTATTATTGCTCATTATTGGAACAGGACAATAATTATTTACAACTAATAACTTTCTGCAATATAATGAAAACTTCAAGGAAATGAGATAATTTCGTTGCTACGCTTTAACGTTTTGGAGAGCTTTGCAGTGTCCATTGTCACATTTGAAATCATATATCTGCTTCAATTTTTAAACTATTATTACTGCTTTAAATTTAAATAATTCAGATTTTTTTCATTTCTTAAATTAACTGCACACATGAGACACTGAGAATAATAAATAGCTATTTCTTTTTAGTCTATTTTGAGGAAAGGGAGAAATGAAATTTGGGTCTTAAAGAGACCAATCTTGTAAGAGGGAGTACATACAGAGGCCGGCAAAACATTTCACAGCCAAGATTTTTATTATAGTCAAGATCGTGTCGTAGAAACCATCCGTTTATTGCTTAAATTATAAATTATTATAGATCACTTAATGAATTTTTACATCGGTTGTGTGGTGTTTCTGGGCTATATATTCTGTACATCTGTAAAAAGTTGCCTTGGAGCCGTGAATCTGCACGGGGGAAAACATATTTTTTTAAATATGCCGTGTCGGCTTCTGTGGTCTAAGATTAATCGGTTGCGTTTCTTGGCTACGAATCCAGAGGTCACAGGTTCAAATCCCGGCGTTCGTTTTAATTTATAATATTTCAAAACTTATTAATTTAAAATATTTGCCACAGTTCCAGAGTGATAGATTCTTTCAGTATCGCCCTTGTGGAAGAACACAATTTAGAATTGAAACGTTGCTTAAAATGGTTTTATTATTGGTTAGTGTCCAGATCTCAATAGCCAGGTACTCCCAACATTACTCTTCCATTTCCTACCAATCCCCACTACCTTCAGCTTACCCCAATCGGGGATGCCATAGTCTCGCTGGCTCCGGATGGTTGGTAGCAGTAAACTCTTGTGCGATACTCAGATAAAAAAAAATATTTTAAAAAATGGCAAGCGCTTTTTGAATTTGGGTTTTTTTTAATTTTTGTTAAGAAGGGGTACTTTGGTATTTCAAAATCAAATATCTAAAGATAATTTAATCCGGTTTTTAAAATGGTATTTGTTTAACGACTTCTTTAAAATGAAAATGAAAAGTATTATTATTTCAAGTTTATACAACATAATAACAACCCCCTTGGACGGGATAACCTATATATATATATATATATATATATATATATATATATATTTATATTGGTTATTGTATATACATATGTATCGTTCCATGAACTATTTTACGACTCTTTTTCAATTGGTAAGGTTTTCACATACACGGTCGTTCATCAATTGAATACATTTTCACCACGTTTTTGAGTAAGACCGTAAGTGGATAAGTTGACTTTAAATCGAACAATCTTTATCCACACTATCCATTTATTAGATAATTTAAAAAAGGGACAAAGGAAACTATATCAGCATTACGAATCAAACATTTGCTACTAATTCCAATTTATTCACTAAGACAGGGCCTTATCGGGCCCTCTGTCAACTAAATGCTAATCCACCCCCTGCCTCCAATACTCCACCCCCTATTACAGGTAAATCTCCCCCTGTAGGAAACCCCCTCTAGGGTTAAATGCTTTGACCCACTGGTATTTACTATTAGAACTTTGAGTGAATCACTTTTTCTTGTAGTCTGTTCTTAGGTAGGAAATACACAAGTACGTACTCAAATTCGAATAATAATTGTTACCTATTAAGTGGGAATAATAATGTTACTAACACATTTTTTAAACCAACAGTAAAAATAGAACTCTTACGACGGGTTTTTTTACAGAATTTAAACAATTTATCGAATTTCAAAGTTTAAATAGTAGTAGATTGTAGTAGATGTGTTCAACTGCACGGAATATAGTTATAAGAAGGCTACAATAACATACCTCAAACACACTAATCAATGTCAGGAATGATAATATTCTTCTGCATGGCTCCTTAATCATATTTTACTATATCTTAACTATTTACTTCAGATATCCTATAGTGTTAGCTAACAAATGTATTATTTTATTAAAAAATATTATTTCTTATCCATATGAATCGCTGACAGCCCCGAATTTTTAATGCCAAATTGCGATGCCCACTTAGCTTTTCCATGTACAATTAATTTTGTGGGTAACAATGAACTCACTACTGACTATTATCATAGACACCTCATACTTCGACTTATGACAGGTCTTATACAAGCCTAGTATAAATTAATTCAACCATTGTTACACTGGTATATATGTCTTTTGAATTATGCATTGTCTTACTGCACTTATATTAATAACTGCATCACTTGCAATAGTGTTTTTATGTACACATTAATTCAACTATTGTTACACTGGTGTATACTTCTTTTTAATTATGCATTGTCTTACTGCACTTATATTAATAACTGCATCACTTGCAATGGTGTTTTTGTGTACATATTAATTGTTCATTAATTTATTGCTATTATTATCCTGTTTATTATTGTACGCTTGTAATTCGATTATCACTGTATTGTAAAAGCCATTTTATGGCGTTTGAAAAAAATAAATAAATAAATTCAAGTTCTGTGAAAATCCATTTCAAGTTCTGTTACTGTCGAAAACAATCGGCCAGTGGTGAAATAATAACATGACTTGAATAGAACTTTCACAGAACTTTAATTTTAATAACGAAATTTTATAAATTGTTCAAATTCTGTAACACAACATCCTTAATGAAGTGTTCCTTTCGTAATAGAGCAGACAATGAAAAGAGTGATTGATTTTTTTTTTGTTTCGCCCCGTCAAGGAACGAATTGTTATTAATCATGTTTGGTGATCAGATCTGAATAGCCAAGTACGTTACAATCATCCTCTTTCCCGTTACTTTTTTTTACTTACTCCCTTAAGCCTTACAACTTACCCCAATTATTGGGGTATGCTACAGCTTACTGGCTCCGGACATTACCACTGGTGAGACATGAGTCGTTCAAACTCTTGCGTGAAATTCAAGTAACAAAATGTTGAAAGAATTACTTAAAATTATTATATTATTAGTTTTCGTAGCTGGTTCTGCCGGTATTCTTTTTCCACAAATCATATTTTTCAAATATTTTGACAGGTCTTGTGCTGATATATTTCTGTACAATGATTTTATATGCAATTCTATCACATTATGGGACAAATTGTTAAAAGTAATGAAGGAACGAATTATTCCGTATATTATTTTCTATTTATCCATGTATATTATGAATTAACTAAGTACACACAGACAGAAAAACAGTAGGGTGAGCTACAACATAATAATAAGCAATAAAACATTTGCTCATTTTCTTCCAATGTTTTCTTTTGCAAGAACACAACCTAATACAGGGAAGTCTTAGAGGGCGGAAAATGAGGGTAGCACGGGGGTGGCAAATTCTAACTTGAGGTGGTTTGAGCAGGCTGTAATAGAGGGTGGTATCAACCAATAACCCCTTGCCCGTGATTGATCGGTATAGATTAAACGGCGTTGATTTAACTTTAGCGTGTTTGGACTCTGTGGTTCGCTGTATACAACGTATTACCACCGTACTACCAGTCTGGCTCCTTGCTAGGTTCTCTTTCTACGCTTGCACGTGTACGTGTCGGTTCCAAACTCGATACTAGATACTACTGACTTGATACGGCGTGTCTCAAAGCGAGCAGATAAAAATAACGGATCTTTGCGAAGTAAAATTTTGATGACTTGATGAAAATCGGTACGGAAATTCTCCATTTTTCTTTCCGCTGAGCCAATTTACGTGGAAAATGAATCGGTGCTTTTTAACACATATATTATTTGTATTTATTTTTTACAATAACACCACAAATAACAAATAATACCACATACTTGGGGATGCTGTGTGGCGGGTTTTTTTGAGGAGTTAAATGTGGGTTATTTTTTATTTTTATTTTATTTTTTATTATAGAAACAAACCGTACATGATTTACAGAGATGAAACAATATACAGAAATAAGATACTTTATTTTGGGTACCTATGATATGTTTCCTTGTAATGTCTGCTAGGTGGTTTGTTTATTCCTTAATTACCAGGTGACGTATGTATATATAGGTGTGTGTTTGTGTGTCTGAATGTATGCGCATTGAACAGTTTAAATTATTGACATGATGCCACGTTTGAATTTGGGCATTGAATCTGAAAAAATGTCAATGTTATACTTTAGACAAATATTGTAGGAGGGAGTAGGGAGTTCCGCCACTGCGCTGTTGAACTCAAGAACGAGCCGATCGAAGGAAACGAGCCGTTCTTGTGTGACAAATGTCACGCGTTTTGGTGCCGAAGGGATTAATGGTGTTATTTCTTCGGAGCATCATCCATTTAAATACCGGTAGAACAAGGACAGCATTCTTACCTGACGTCTGTGCTCTAAAAATTGTTAAATTGAGGGAACGTCACACCAGAGTCATTGGTTTTTTCAAGTATTTTGTTGCTTTGGACCAGATGTTGCTTAACATCACTTGTGATTTGTACTAAGTCAGCAGTCATGTAAATATATGATTTAATTTAATTTTTAAAAGTATTTAAGAATAAAGTATTTTTACTGAAATAAACATTATTGAAATTATGAATTTATTACGAGTTATAAGTATGATGAACTCCACGGCAAAGCGGTAGTCTTCCTGGCTTTTAAAAAAATATATTTTTATTCATTCTAACGGGTTCTGTCCACTTTGCACTTTAAAACTGATTTTATTATCGTGATAGAATATTATTTGCAGGACGTGCTATCCACTTTTCCAACCCCTGTTTAATTACGCCACTGAAATAAAGTTGAATTTGTTTCTTTGCACAGTTTTGAACATCTGAAGAAAATTACTTTTTTCAAATTTAATCATATCTGTATTGATGTATATAAAATGAGCCTAAAATAACAAATTGCATAATAATAACTAATCAAAAATAAACCCTGATATAACGATAGCGATTGGTACAGTCTCGAAGCAAATGATACAACTAAAATACGGTATTATTATTTTTAGCTCGAGCGTGTATTCGTCATGCAATATTGTCATTTCGAAAGGAAATTGCCTGCAATTTTCGATGGAAATTAGATTGAAGCCATTCGATAGCATACTGTTTAGGTTCAATGTCTTGAAAAATGTTCTTTATGACTTAACGATATCCCAGACTTTTTATCTTTTTCGTGAAAGCTAAATAAATGGGAGATTTATGAGCCAAAAATACAATTTTCCACTCGCAATGTTTCGGAAATTCGCTACATATTCTTTTTGTATGAGAGTGTAACCAATCTCGCTATCTGGAATCAGTCATAACATCACTAAATGTACAGATTAATTATGAAACGGGATTGAGCGAGTAAGGGTATTGTGAAATATTTAGTGAAAGAAAAGTGCATGGTTTTTGAGTTCTGGTTACTAAACACAACTAGATTCATTTCAAGCTATAGAACTGTACAATTCGGGGGCCTGTCCACAAAAACATAGTTTTGAGACAAACGCAAATAAAGATTGGAATTCTCATATGCCCAACTATACGTCCAACTGTATGCCCAACTGTATTCCCAACTGTATGCCCAACTGTATTTCTTAAATGGCTGTATGTACTAGTTAGAGATTCGTGTCACTTTTAATTATGATTATGGCATTACCAAAACCAAGTGATTGTAAGCCCCCAAATTAGAGGCACTATTGCGCAATAATATCTCGTTAAAACTTATTCTTTATTATAATGCGATAAACGATAACTCATTTTCAATGCGCGTAGACCAGATTCTGTATTTTTAGGTAGAACTTTGGAAGCGTTAGAGGTTCATCGAAGATAAAAAGGGGCAACATATTTCTTTGCTTCATGTCTCATCTAAATATAAAACATAAATGTTTCAAGTAACATTCTCACTGGCCAGGGTGATAATGAGGGTATCCATAGCTTAGAAATTAAATATGTGCATATTCATTAGTTATGTTTATAAGGAAATGAATCTCTTTATAATGCAGTATTATAGGGTGACTTCATTGATGTTGAAATTAGCCAATGGGTGACTTAGATCGGAGGGTAAATTTGAGCCTCGCGAATATGTGCATAATTTACACCACCACTAAGAAATTACCGGCTTCTTTTTAATGTTTTTTTTTGGCAAAGTGTATACAATGACGTTTTGAAAATAAGTGTGAAAATCAATTTGGTTATATCGGTAGAGTAAACTGTGAAACTTTTTTTGAGATATTTTTAGATAGAGATAAATTTAAATAAATTTTATAATTTCTTCAATGATTATAAAAGTTTCACGATATTTATATTGTAAAGCACATCAGGGTCTATCGGTATATATAACTATTTAAATTTTCATTTTCCTTTAACACAATTTGTTTGGGATTACTATATATAATAAGCTTATAAAAAATGATACATAAGTCGTCTTAAATATGAGATTTTTTTTGCTATAAAACGGTTATTTTGTATCAAAGTTGAAAATTGGACAAAGTCACTACATCATACAGTGTTTTTAATTATGATGCTCTGAAATGAGCTGTTTCTTTCAAAGTGATTTTCGATCACAATTATAAACTACCAAACATTAATAAATTTAATAGGAAACAAACATACAAAATGTCTTTAACAACCTTTTAAAACAATGAAATGATTGTGTTCTCACTTTCAAATCATGATTCTAGAAACTCGCATCGACAATAACTTACTGCGAATGTAGACATGCAATCATAACAGTTAGGCATTGTTATATAGAACATTTTGTTTGGCAGTGAAATTTTCATATCAAATTTTATGTTTTTCCCATACATACAATACCTACGATAAAGAGAATGCATTGCCTTTTCTTGACAAACAAATCAATTTCATTTCCATGGATTCCGTTTGCATAGAAAATTGAATTACCTAGATGCTACTTGAACTTCAAACTTTGAACTGTCTTCACTCTATTTTCCATATTTAAAATCAATCTCAAATTGGCATAGAGATATGGAGAAGACATAGGAAATAGTTTGATTAGAGTTTTCTCCACGCTATGACAAGTTTGCCGGATAGAATAGTTTTCCTCTATGATCAACATAATATTCGTATTTTGAAATGAAGTACGTTATCGGAATAGCTTGAAATCGTGATTTACTTAAAACTAGCGCAAAGCAGTGAAAAATCACGGAATATTATAATTGTACAGTTCGTGAAATTCTTAAAAAATATGTTTTTCCCTAAAGTCGAAATTAGTAATCTTGAAAAATAACGACACCTTTCAAATAATGACCGGATAAATCATCAAAATGATAATTCATCACATCTTTAAAAAGTTATATAAAGTAATGGAAAGCGATGAAACAAAACCTTTATTAACTGGGTTAAGTAGTTTAGGATTGGTTAGGTAATTTTTATTTTAATCGTTTTTGACTTTATATCACTTTTTAAAGGTGTGTTGAATAGTCACTGTTAGCATGGAACCCTGTCAAATATTGAAATAAAAGAAATATGTATTTTGAATTTAAAATATTAAAAAAATTGATTGGTACCTACTTCATCGCTTGATGTAAGTATACATATCAGTTTCAATTTAGAAAATTATGAGATGATTGAACTTGAATAATTTTACGCGTTACGCATGAATCAGTTATCACTTCGTGCATACCTACACCAAGGAACAGAAATAGAATACGTAGCGGTATACTTCTCGCGTAATTGTAGGATGAAAAATATTTTGTTCGTTAATACTCTTTTCGTATTTTTTATCTGAAGATTTTTCTTTTGATGCAACTTCAGAAAAACTCGAGACTTAGTGACTTGCCATATAGTCCGAAATTACTGTCTTTGAGAATTTTGCATACCTACGTAAATCACCACTGGGGTGATTTTATTTATGGGAAAATTAGTTGCAAGACAATATTATTAATTCTTAATTTGAAATATTAGATTGACAAATATAACGAATAATAATTAGGTCCCAATGGTCGAGTGGATAAAGACGTTGTTCCGGTAAGACAGAGATCTTGAGTTCAATTCCCGGTTGACACCGTTATTTTGTGTCTAGTTCTGTTTCATGTTTCATGTTTCATTTACATGATATGGACATGTGTCTTGTCAAATTTGTTTGTTTTGAAAAATGTCGATATTATTTGTATATTTGTTTGCTAAACTATGTCTGCGAGGAATTGGCGAGTTTGCTTAATAATTTTCCCACGACCGGTGACAATGAAATAAGTCCTTATGCCTAGTGTGTCTAGTTGGTACTCTTATATCAACTAGACTCGGGAGTGCGCAACAGTCGAGCTTCGAATTTACAATTTAAAAGAATAAGCATAATTTGCATATTTATTTATTCAAATTATCCATCAAACGGTTGTACACCAATATATTACTGAGTAGATCACAACTTTGAGTTACGTACATATAAGTATAAAGGTCACGTGGGTAGTTTTAGTATTTTGTGACATACGTCAAAAGATAGTTGCGGAACTGTCTGTAAGTGACGTTGAAAATTTCGATGGTCAATGCAGAATCGTTAAGCAGTTGAATCGCTCTTTTGATTTGCGCGTTCTGATAGGTAGAAGTCCTCGCTATTGGAGTATAAAAATGAGCATAGGATCTCCCATGAGTATATTTGTTAGGCACATATAAGTTAGCCCATTTCAATAAAAGTAGATTGTGTAAAGTTCCAGAGATTGCTTAAAACAATGTTAGCCTGAACATATTTTTCTTCGTTCTTCTAAGGTGTTGAAATCGAGAATTTCTGTTAAGTACGAGGATGGATACAGGAATTAATAGTATGTATATTCTTTCATATATGGGTAATGCATAAACTTAAAAGTTTTAAGGGATATTATTATTCAACATAAATTTATTAAATCGTAAAATTTTTCCTTGAATTCCTTTGACATTTGTAATATGAATTTTATGGTGAGGTAACCAGATTGTATTCAATCACTAATCGGTTATTTTATAAAAATAAATCATGTTATTTATTTTTTGGTCAATGGTAAGCTTAAAGAATGTTGTAACGACCAAATATCATAAAGCTTTAATAAAACTGTCATTCTAAAATAAAAATGACAGAACTGTCCACATAGAAAAGCAATAAACATCAACAGGTTGACAGTAAGTATATCCAGTTCGAATTGCATGTCTCATAATATATCACGTCATAATGTCAGCATGTCAAACATCATACTTATTGAATTTCGTCAATAAATAATAACAATGTTATATAGGTTGTAGGTAATGTTACCGTCACGCGACATTGCAACATGTCGTAGGGTTGCCACTGTGCTGCAACAACTGTCAAAGCAGTGACATCTATATCTGATGTCGTTTATTACAAATAAGGGCGGAAAGCGATCATTCCCATTGCAACTTTCAACCCCCTCGGATTTAATAACATGTTTGAGGCAGTATTGTATGTGGCGCGTTAGTGATGGGGTTGAAAATAATTTCACTGCCTTGTACCTACCACTAGTCTAATGACAATAATTATTTATCATCTGAGGTGTTCGTAGAATAAATCATCAGTATTAAGTGAATGATTAGTGTGTTCTGGAATAATGATAATATAGCGTTAATATTGGAACATCCTTGTTTGTTCAGAGTTTCTAAGCTCACTCAACTATTTCCAGTTATTAATATAATGTCTGTAATAAGCTACAAAAATAGCTTTGAAATGTCACTATAGAAGTCCGCTTTTTTGTACATATTACAAAATATTTATTTACACCCTTTTTCAATGTTTTAGTAGTACAAGAATAGAGAAGATACTATAAGTAACGAAGTCATTTTTTGTTATTTATTTTAAGTTTAAAAAAAATATTCATATTTCACGATCTTCACTTAAAAATGCACATTTAAAAAAATCTAAATATTATTGTTTACTACCAACTTATATAAATCCATTTTACTTTTTCCCACTAATCTTAAGAGCAAACAGTTTTTTCTTAAATGTATTAATTATTTCTTTTATTGTCAAGCCATTGGGAAGGATGTTATATGTGTGCACACACTGCACACCTTCATGCCCTATATTTCTTTTACCACTTTCAGTCTTTATTGAATTTATGTACAGTTTATTATTTTGTCTTGTGTAGTGTTTATAAATGTTGTATTTGTGATATTTTTTATAAATGTTGTATTCGGGTGTATAAATCCATTTCAGATTTTCTGAATTAAAAGGCACATGTTATACTCGTATAGTTTTCTGATTTTCAGTAAGTTTGTTTCATGATATACTCTTTAGTATCGCCCTGATAATTAGGGCTACCTCAAAGTCCAGACGAACTCGAAAACCGAAATCTCAGACAATTCCTAACCTTCATCTCCTCCATCTCCTATCCCTCTTCACTTGCTCAAAGCATGTGGCATGTGGTATAAAAAGATATTTCTTAAAATTAATTCTTCGATTTTATTAAAAAGGAAAAGGCAAATCAATTTCAACTGGCCTCCAACGGCATAGATCCAGTGAGACTATTCCCATGTCAGGTATGTTGTGAGGCTGAAGGTAGTGGGGAAGGAAAGAAGATGGGGAAAATAAAGCAAGGGAAGTACCTGGCTATTCAGATCTGGTCACCAAACACGGCTAATTCAATTTGAAGCAACGTTTTAGTTATGAATGGTGGTCTTATACCAGGGCGATAATGAGCGTATCTTCCACTCTTCCAACGTGCCGCAAATAAACTATGCATATATTGGGTTAAATTAATCAATTGTGAAACAAGTTAATTAATTAAATAAAATTTAACAAGGATCTGAACCCGTGACTACCGGATTCATAGTCGAGATCTTTACTCATCGACCACGGATGGCGTTGGATCATTTATGTAACTACGACGGTTATGCGACCTACATGAATATATCCATCCATATTATATCCATCATTCTGACATTTTTTTATTTTTATCTGAAGAATACAAGAGTCCTAACTGCTTCAAATGTCTGGAGCCAGTGAGACCATGGCATCCCTGATTAGGTTAATAGCTAACAGTATGTTATGAGGTTGAATGAAGTAGGGAAAGAAATGAGATGGTGAAGAGGAAGTTTGAAAAGTAACTCACTACCACGCAAGTGAAATTGCGTGATGTTAGTTTGCGTGACGTGATGATCACGTAACCCAAAAAATACATCATCGAAATAACGAGATGTTTGATTATATTTCCTTCAATGTCCAAATAAGCACTTATCTGAGGTCTTGCGAGCGTGAATCGTCTACAGGTTGGTAGGTACTTAAATTACAGTCCGTCAAAATAGTTTACAAAAAATAGAGGGCCCTGCGATAGTATAAATAGTTTTTAATGGCAACACTAAAATAGTTCAAAGTTAAAAAAATATATGTTAGTAGGTATCTTTAAAAAACCACTGTGGTTCAAGTGAATATTTTTCAACCATTTAAAACAATATTGGCAACTCTCGAACGAAAATTTGAAACAGAAAATCAGAAAAAGGTTTCAGTTAAGTGCATCTAGGAATTAAACACAGGACCTCGCTCTTTGCTCTACCACTGAGCTAATTCGACCATATGCCATTCGGTCATATTTAATTGTATCATACTTCAACTTACTACTTACATTATCTTCATTTTCTTAACGCATATTATATTGGCAGCTATCTTTATGTCTGAATACTAAATAGAACTAAATACAATCTGGATAGTGTTTTGGATAAATAAGTTCAATTTTATTTTGATGTGCCACATCTATTGAATTTTCCACAAGTCTAGCATTAAATAAGTTTTATTCTTACAATTATAATACATATTTAATCATAGAAAATATCAGCGATTCTCCAACAAAATTTTTTTAGAGTTTTTAATATTGTCTTCAATGATTAAATATTACAATTTGAGGTTTTACTCGTTTAGTTATTCCAAAAATAATTAAATTAATTTATATCCACTCAAAATGATTTTACATCATTTTCCATGAAAAATTCAATATTTTTAATGAAATAATCATTATTTTTGTTCTGCTTTGTGAATTGCAAAATTGTACATACAAAAAGATGTCAGTTACAGTTAAATATTTAATAAAATAATATAAAAAACGATATAAACTGTTTGAGTTATGGCATTTTTCATCTCCAATACTGTCAAATTTGGGATTCTATTATAACCTCACATTTGAATATACATACTTATAATTTGTTATATTCCATAGTTTTTAAATTTATTGTTATTGCTACGGTAATCAAAAAAATGGTTTCATTTTAATATATTTCTACACTTTTTTAACGGACTGTTGTACTTTACACACTTGTAAATACGTACAATATTCACCGTGCGTGTTTAGACGATAGTATATTTGCGAGAAAATAAAAGGGAATACTGTTTTAATGAAGCTGATCTATCATGACGATGTCAGAAGAGAGATATGATGTAGGAAAAGTAATATAATATAATATGGGGAAGGGCAGGGGATGGAGAGGGATGGGGAATTCGATAAGGGTCGCTAATACATCAAAATTTGCCTTGCTCTCCAAATGGAGGGCCTTAGTTTAAATTTGAAATATTGGGCTGGTACATAATGTAATAAAGAATTTTACCCAATTTTATTATGTTACAGACTTTATGTAAATACTAGCGCAGTAAATTAAATACTGATCGAAGAGTAAGGCTATCGACTCGCAAGCTAAAGATCGCAGGTTCAAATCTCGACTTGCGTTAGTTTTAATTTTATTTGATTAATTCTTAATAAAATTTCATAAATTACTCAATTAAACTAATATAGTAGTGGAAGATACGCTCTTTATCGCCCTTGTGTAAGACAGTGACATTGACCGTGTTTGGTGACCAGATCTAAATAGCCAGGTATATCTCCACCTTCCTTTTCCCCATCTCCTTCCTCTGACCACTATCTTCAGCCTCACACATACCACAATTGGGGATGCCATAGTCTCACTAGCCCTAGACGGTTGGGAGCAGTTGGAACTCTTGTGCGGTTTCACATAACAAAAAAATAATGAGACCCTTGATAAATATGGGACATAAAATTTAAAAACATAATATATATTGCAATGGCCGAGAATCGAAACCCGATCAACTGTTTGAAAGGAAATTTTGCTGACCATTTTTACCAAATTGTAATTATTATAGTTTGGACGAAATATATAATAATTACGTATTTTTATAAAATCACATTTGAAATTATATTGTTCACTTCTTTAAAAGGTAGCAATCCGTCTGAGAAATTTCCCTATGTCCTGCAATCTTTAGAACAAAAAATATTTGAGGTTGTGTTATTCCTAAGGTTGACTGTGGAACAACTTGCCGGCATTTTTGTTTACTGCTTACAAAATAGATCTCTGCAAGACAAAAATTTTTTCTTCAGCAAAAACGAATTATTGCTCGCATGGTTTTTATTCGACAAAATATATAAAGAACAGGAGTTAAAATAAATTTTTTAATTTCCTGACAACGGATGATGCCGTCACGCGGGAAGAGGTTGAGAATATATTACGACTTTTATTAAAGTATCGTTTTTAAATAAATAATAATTTTCACAAATAAACTTCTCAAAACAATACACATTTTCCTAAACATAAGAAACATATATAAAATAAAACAATTGAAAACAATATATTTTGCACTTTGCCAATCAATAATAGAATATGGAATTATTGCTTGGGGAGAAGCAACAAACTCGGCTATCAATTACATAGAAACCGCACAGAAAACGATCTTAAAGGTAATACTAAAAAAACATAGACTGACTGATACAGACCAAATATTCAACAGCTATGACGTACTAGATATACGCCAATTATACGTTAAAACACTACTAAACTACATTTTTGACAATAAAAATAAATTTCAACATACACAAAATAACACTAACAGACCAGTTAGACTAGCGTACAAAGAAAACATAAAAACTCCGACAGTAAATTCAAGCTTTGGACAAAGACACTACCAATACCATGCTATAAAAGCTTTCAACAGTGTAAAATTTGAAATTAAAATTGAGGAAAATAAAAATAAATTCACACACATAATTACAAAACGGATTAAAGAACAAAAAAGACAATATTACCAAAATGTCATAGCATAAAATAAAAACAAAACCTACACGTAACACACAAAACCAATATAAACACACATCACTCCCAAACACACAAGATTATTTTCAATGTATTATTTTTTAATTTTAAATATATTATTATGTATTATGTATTTTTAATTTTAAAAGTATTAATTTCTCTTTAAATGTATTATGTAGATTAAATTTTCATATTATAAAATGAAGGCCTCAGCACGGGCAAGCCACCCAGTGAGGCCTACATTACTGGAAAACTTAAAATGTAAAAAATATTGTACCAAATAAAATAAAATAAAATTAGTTTAAAAAATTAATTCTCTGTAAAAGTGTGTATAACTATTTGAAAAGCTCTGCAGACAAGCGCGTTTGTAAGTATTACCTCCCCAACAGATGCCAGCGTTATCGGTGATTCGACTAAATTGATTAGGCTTGATAAATCGGGCCCGACGCATAACTTCTTGCCACTCACAATAATCTGAGAAATATCTGACGTCCGCTCCATCTATCAGCGAAGGTTTCGCAAGGGCAGGCAGTGATGGAACTGAGACAAAGGAAAAGTCGATAATTAACAAAAATATTGAAGAACATTGGAAAAGAACGATGTGGACAGAGCGAAAACGGTTTATAGGAATCCTTCAATGTTTTTGAAATTTTGGCTTTTTTTTGCTGTATTAGGGAAAATATCGTCTTACTCAGGCACTTCTCAACCTTCCACTTTACCATCTCCTAAATGGCGTTGTTGTACTTACGAAAGTTTATCTTACAATATTAAGTAGTTAAATAACTCGTAATAAGATTTATCTTTCGTGTGTTTTTTCACAGCAAAAATGTTGTTGGTCAGATTTTTGTCACTTTGCAAAACATATACCTGTGGATTCGTTTTCATACCTAATTTAATAGTAATAATAATATTTTGATAATTTCTGTAGCGCCGTTCTTCTGCAAAATAACATCACATATGATACATTTCTACAATTATCTATCTTATTATATTTATATATATTTAATGAAACCAATGAATATGTTGCCCTGGTAATACAAAGGTATGCAGTACAGCGAGGGAGCCTCTTGTAAGGTGTTACATAAAAAAAGATAACTAGATTTAGGTCAGTACCTAGTACGCACCATTATTGATTGTAAATAACCCTAAGAAGTGTTAACTTGGTTCACAGTTACCTCTACTGATGTACTCAAAATCCACTTCATACCGAGACAATCACAATAAATGAACAGAGTACAATAATCATACGCAATAAACGTAATCACTACAACGTAAATACGCCATAACGGTGATTCAACGATGCACGAGGGCGCTGCGGGAAAGGGGGCGCTAATTTTTATTATAACGGAAATCACGTGACGCTGAAGTATCGGTTTCCGGTTCGTATCGATTTCCCCCTCCCCAACCCGCTTTTCCAACATAAAGTTGATCGTTATCCTAGTGTATCCCCCTGCGCGACCAAGTATAGTTGAAGGCTTTCTTTCCTTGCATTCGCTTGACTGTACTTCGAACTGCTAGCCCCAACGATTTATTGGTAAAGATATGGATTCAGGTATTTAACCCTATTGTTGCAACGGTATTGATAGATTTTCTAGGAGGTAAAGAAGAAAAGTACGTAGCGTAGGTAATAACGTGCTACACCTTAAAAGTGGCGACGATTGTTGATAATAATATCAAGTAGATCATATTTGAATTTGGGAAGCGCGTATTTAACACCTCTGCCATAGGTCTCGCTACGTTTTGTGACTTAGCAGGGATGCCCGTGTTCATGTGGTGAGGTTCCGGGTTTTGGTGGCGGATGCGTCTGCCCACCAACTGCGTGGCAAGCCAGATAACGAGAGGCTGGTTGAAAGAGACCTTTTGAACTCCCCAGCAACACTCTCTCGGAACATCGCATTGCACTACGGTTGGAGGGATGGATACCTACCCACCCCTTATTCCTTTTTCTTCTTCCTTACCTAAAAATACCATATCTACAGCATCCCCAAAGATGACACAGGCCCTGAGAAAAAATATTTTTCTATGGCGTCCTAGCAAAATATATAAACACATGGAATAAAAAATATATCTTCATTTTATCATCGTTCATACCCTAGTTAGTTTATTTGGCCGCCTCAAAGTGGGTAAGTAAGAAACAAACGTCTCAGCTTTAGATTTTACTAAATATTTTCGCATATCGACTTCCACTCACAAAATTTAAGCTTTCGACATAACAAGTAACAAGAATTCATTTCGAACAATCTAAACATGCATCGGAAAATTGTTATTAGCATCTTTAAGAAAAGGGACATAATCTCAAATCTTCTATCACAGTTCTACATATTGCTTCCTCAAGACCTATGTCATCTTTGGGGAAGTTTAGAGAGGGGGAAAGAATGAACATGGATTTTCAAGATACAAATGTTGTCTTCAAGAGACCCATGTTGCAGGAGGATGGAAACGCAGGTCGACAAATCGTTCTTAGTCCAGCTATTCAACCATGTACGAATGTTGGGGGCGCGTTTGGTGTGTTTTCAGGTTATTCTCCGGAGATCAAGGGATCAATGTCGCTTATTCCTCGCAGTACTTTCCACTGAAATACCAGTAAAACAAGGACAATAATCCCAACTGACGCCTGAGATACGTGCCGAGTTAGGTACCAAACTGAGTTAAGTATGCTATGAGTGAGTTTTTTACTAATTACACACCATTGTATTGTACATTTTTTTTATTTGTGACTAAATAAAAACAGGATGATAAGCTTTCCGAAGAAAGGATACGTAAATGAGGATACGACCTTGGCATACTCTTTTTCTATTTACCTGTATTCGGAAGACGAGTTTAATAAATAAACACAAATTTTACAACGCTATGTTATAATAGATTCAAAGTTGCAAAATTTCCAACAAAACTAAATCATATTATTGGTCATTGAAGGGTTTAGAATTTTCAAGCAATTCGATGCAAGTAAGTACATCAAATGAAAAGGTACCTCGTTCTTACGAGTGTGTTGGTTAATTTAAAAACCAGGTTAAATTTATCATTTGCAGTTAACGTTTATATTTAAGTGTGATCGCGATAGCACGAACACGTGAATAGCTCATAAATATTTTATTAATAATCGAGTGAAATCGTTACGAAAATAACACGATATGTCCACGCGTGAATGGGGGCTTTAGTAATTTTATTTGGAAGGTGGTATTTAAAAAAAATTACATTAAAGATATAATTATACTTACTCGTTCGTTAGATTAGGTTTTATCTCCTCGCCGGCTTTATGGGTTTGGTTTAGATAAAATCTTGTGGATATTGTGACATTTTAAGATTTTTAGTCGATTTAAAGTGAAAATTGGTAACAAGTAAACATTTGAATTTTATTCCTACTGTACTATAAAAAATAGAGTTATACGAAGGAATGATGAATCTACTCCTTTCCCTTGGCTCCCCGTACTTGCAAACATAACCCCGCCAAACATCAAGCGAGAAATTGCAACACTGAGGGAATGAGAAGGCGCTGCAAAAAAGCGCAATACGTCTCACACCCGGCCATACCGCTTGAAGTCCCGAAAACCCTTCTGGGCGGAAGGAGAGAGGCTCCTCCGATTACCTCTCACCCCAGAAGATAGGTGGAAACTTCAGTGGCAAACGGCCAACGTGGGAAATGCCCATCTCATACAGGACCCCACCAAGAGACAGCCTGGCTTATCATTGCCTCGCAAAACCTGGTCCCCCATCAATAGGTTAAGGTGCTTCCATAGCCGCGTGCCCACATGATGCACAGATGAGGCCTTAAAGAGTCGGCGATGTGTGAATGTGGTGCGGTATAAACCACTAAACATGAGGTCAACGAATGTCCGCTCCATTCATTCCCGGCGGGATTGATGAGGTTCACGTGTCGACGCCTGAGGCCCTAGAATGGCTCGCAGACCTAGATGTCCCCCTCTGACCCCCCCACCATACGAAAGAAGAAAAATGAATCTACATCACATACAGAACTAAAAAAAAAATTAAAGGATTAACTAAACTTTTAAGGCCGGGTCTAAGTGTCGGTACATTTTAAAATACAAACAAATAGCCGGTAGTAATTCCGCAACAACTGATTTTTTTCGACTTTATTACTCATTTTACTCAAAAACGAAAGCTCAAATCAAATAAAACCCCATCACAAAATCGACTTCAAATCACATTGTAGGTAGGTAATGTAGATTCACATGTGTCCTTTTTGTAGGTACTTCTATTTTATGGATACCATGTACATATTATAAGTTAGGTACATAATGTAAATTTTTGCAAACTGCAAACTTAGGTTAAGCAAGGTTGTCTCTTCAGCAAGTTATGAAGGCATGTTAATGTATATTTGTTTTTTTTTTTAATATTGTACAATTACAGTACAATCTTCTACTTCTGACACTCTTAATTCTAGGACGATAAAAATATAAAATAGTCTTAAAGCTATTTACAGATAAATTGAATACATTTACTGTTTCTGAAGTTTCATTAAAAAGCGGCATTCCTCGTGTCACGCTAAGTTGTTCTAGTACATCTGTTCTGCCGTGTGGTATCTTGAACAAGTCTTCAGACTACGGCTGAAGTTTTCGGGCATATTATGAAAGTACTGATGAAATGTGAAAAAACAACGCGAAACATATTCTTGAACTTCGGCGAAATGAAAAAATACACTTTGTAAAACACCACTTTTATTTTGAATTAATATTAACAGCCAACCAGGTTTCGCTTAGCTCAAGCTTCGTCAGGGCTTATCATATCAACTAGATTACATTTTTTACTACACTTTTTTACTTCTTTTTTTACTACACTACAATTTTTTACTACGCTACATTTTTTTCATTTAATATATAATGTCACATCACAAAGTGTTTGCTTCCTTCGATAAAATACGATTTTTTTTCTTTAACTGTTTAGATTTACGATCAGTATATTGGAATAAATATGGAACGAAAATCTTGAAGATTTTTTTATTAATTATGTAAAAATCAATTAAAGATGTTTGTATTGTGGAAATCAGTTGGAATAAGGTATAATAAAATAAAAAAACCAGTGTATCAATAATTCAAATATAAATGGTAACAATTCAACTGACCGGTCGGTGGCCGAGTTGACATCGCGCTTGGGTCTCACCCAGGCGTAGTGTGTTCAATTCCTCGGCCGGCTAAGTCCTCCAAGTGGTAGTAGTAGGAGATTTTCAAATATTGTCAGGTTATTCGTAACCCGGAAATGTTTGTCTTTCTTTAAAAAAAAAATAAAATTAAAATTAATGTATTGTTGTAGAAACACAAGATAAAACATCTTGTGTTTCTACAACAATGGTCAAACGTTCACTTCCTAAAACAATCTTTGTGTCAACCAATTCACAAGACGTAGTTCTAATCAATTAATTGTCAGTCAACCCCATGTGCAATTGGGAATTTATGGGGCAGTATCTTGGCTAGTTAATTTTTATCACGGGGAAACAATCCCTCGTAGGGTAGGTAGCATTGTGCCGCTGCTGTATCGAAGTAAATGTTTATGGGGTAGCAGGGTAGCAGGGTGGCTGTAGGGATAAAAGCCTCCTGGACATTAAATAGAACCTCCAGAGAAAAACCGAAGATATTAGAACAGCCAAGACAACTGTTATTAATGAAAATACTTTCCCTTTAGTAGGATACTATGGACATAAATGCAATAAATACAGAAATTTTCTTTAAGTAGAGTTTCCCACTAAATTCAGATAACAAAATGATATGAAAAAGTTATTTTTTGTATTAATTTCAACTTAAGCAGAGTTTGTTCATGATTTTTACTTAAGTAATGATTACTCTAAGTTAAACTGGGTGTCTGGGGCCAAAGTGCGCTAACTTGGGGAGGTTATTCTACATTATGGTAGAAGTAAAAAGAGGTAAATTTATTTTCCCATTTGAAAAAAATTTCCGTAGAAGAATATTTATTTTCCCATACAAACAATTTAAAATTTTAACTAAAAACTTTATTAAATCATTGGAATTTCGAAAAAAGTTAAAAATCTTTTTTACTTCTAAAATCATGTAGAATCACTCCCCGAAGTTAACGCACTTTACCCCCGGACAACCTGTATGTATAAATCATATCAAGTAATATGAAACATAATAAAGTAAGTATAAGAAAAATCTCATAGTTTTCACATTCCTCCTTACTAGATTAAATTATGAGAGTTTTCTATATCTTGCGGATAAATCAGATGAACTAGTTGAGAAACCTAGGTACAAAAAAAATGTGAGAGGACAATAAACAGTATAAAAAAATAATAATAATTTGGAACTTAATTTATTTTATTTTAGCCCAAGTGGAGATTTTATGTGACGGAATATAAAATCTATATTTGTATGTTTTATCATTTTCCAAGTGCTATGATAAACGCTGTCATTTTGTTTTGGTTTTTTTGTGGATAAAAATTAATAGTTCTTGGGTGTAGTATCAATTAATTTATACTGTCTGAACTTTTTAGATTTTATTGAAAGTTTTGGTACAACATTCGAACAGTTATATGATTAACTTTTTCACCAACAGCGTGTTGGAATTAAAGTGTAAAAAGATAATTTTGATTTATAAGTGGTTTTGGAGATATTAATATTTCATAATATTTACTTTTAGGATCAACATGACATAAATACTCAAAATACGTTTTAAAATATATATTTTAATTGATTTCATAATTTCTTTTCTTATTTTTCCTTCCTTTAGTAAGGAAAAACATTTGACGGGGTGTACTCGATATAATGAAACAATGAAATCGTTCGTCTCTGGGTAAAGAAAACCACCACAATAATAATACTACAGTCGTCGGTACAACCTAGAACTAAATGAAAGCGATCAGAGTCAGTTATTTTTAAATACGTTTATTTAAATTTCACTTTTCCCGATGTCCGATTGAGCTGAAACTCGGCACATGGACTCGTTGTCGACGACATTGCATTCAATCAACTTTTGATTGGAATCACGCAAACATACGTATTTACGCATTTCTCTGAAATTGAATGACATTACAGCAGTTAAACGAAATAATTATACGAAATAAACGTGGATCCCACCCGATCAGGATTTGGCTCAGTTGTTAGCGCGGTTGACTCCAGTCCGGGTGGGGGTTTCAATTCTCAGTCTAACCGAAAAAGACATTTTAAAAGCTCTTATGAACTTTTAAAAGGTCTTAAAGCAGTTAAATAGCCAGTCTCTGAGGAGGAAGGTAAAATCATTATTTTTTTTAATATATCTATTTGTACTCAGCAACCAATCATGGGTACACCCAATCAAGGTGAAAATTATAATTCCAATAAACGATGTGTAATTGGCAATAGCTGCATGTAGGTAATTCAATAGACTAAACATAAATATTAGGATAAATGATATAAAGGAGAATGCATCCAAATACTTCGAAAAGCATAAAAATAATTTACTTACAATTTCAAATCGCTTTCATTTTGTCCGGCAGCGTCCGATACACTGGCCGAAAAAGGGGAAGTCGAGGATGGTTGTAACATTAGGTCAATCAGCAATCAACGGTAGGAACAGTAACTACCGGCGCTACTATCGCCCCGCTACACTCTTATGGCCCTCGGCGGGTTGAGGAGGGTGTCCTTTAAGGGATGGGGAGGCAGGGGGATACTATTGGTTAGGATTGTATTTGTGAGGTAAGACATTAAAGGAATTTGTCAGATGGAAGAAAACTTTTCGCCTTAATATACTAGTATTATCTACAGAAAAAATTTGATATTTTTCTTTTAATAAACTATTTCAAAGCGTTTAATTCGAATGAACAGAGCTTCTATACTGTTACACTAATACAAAGTAAATGGCGTAAGAATAAATAGTGAAATATTATTTTTAGTATTTCTACGTCTAAGAAATGATTAGCTTAGCTTATTAAATAGCTCTTGAGTTTGGTGAAGGAGAAAAAGTAAAAACATTGAGTTCAATAATGTATGATGTTGTAACATAAAAAAGTATAAATATGGTTCGAAATTGATTTACTGTACATTGTTAATAATTTTACGAACTATTTTCTTAACTTCGTCGGGAAGACTATAACTTTTGTTTCTTTGCACATATAGTTACTACGCATTTGTTGTGTAGAAAATATAATATCTAATGAACTTTCGATATTATATTTATTTCTTATTGATGATTTCAGATGAAATTGTTTAAATGTATTATTATTTTGCATGTTTATAATATTGAGTCTTTTTATAGATGTCTTCAATTTTCGGAAAATATTGAACAATATTGCTAAAAGGAATATAATTTCGTTTTTTGTTTATAGTTTCTCGATCATTGCGGATATTTTCCTGTCACTTTTGAATGGTTGATCAAAAGAAGGAAATAAGAAAAATAAGACGATATATGAAATTACATATTGTGAATAATGAACATATCAATTATTGTTAAGATCAAGCTGCAAAGACATTTCGAAAAACAAATTTAAGGAGGAAGCCGAGAAGTAATACCAATAAAATAATAAAAACATTTACAGAGATTTAAACTTGCCCGAAAAAAATGGACAGATCAGACAGATTTGTCCAATCAGTTGCTGAGTTGGCATAGCATTTGGGTCCCACCCAGGCGTCGCGAAGTGTCGTGAGTTCAATTCACGAGAAAAGCAACATTTTCCACTTACTGTGGTTCTACTTACTGTCAGGTTATTTGTAACCCTGGAATGTTTTTCATTCATTAAAATAAAAGATCTCTTGTATTCACTACACAATGAAATAATGTTTTAATTTTACTACCTACTAAATAAGTTCGGCTTATGGCTAAACATTATATATCACTTAATATTATTTTATGCGTGCGTTTTGATGTTTTTAAAGGTGAAAAATGTTTGTTTCGTAGAAAGATTCTTGGCAAAGAACAAACATCATTACTCCAGATACATTTTTCTTTTGTGTAAGTTATTGTGCACGTTTTATGAAAATCAAATTTGTTTTGAAATTCGTGATTTTTGACCACTGCAATTCCAGTTATGCGTGTTTACTGTTTACTACCCCTAACAATCAAAGCCATCCCCGGGGAAGGCAGGCAGGGGTAGTTAGGCACATTTCACTTACTTTTATCGGCGCTGTAGTGAGCCTATACGCTACAATCCTATCCCATACAACTATCAACGGTTGCGCTCGAAGATAATTATTTCGATGCAATTGTACCCCGGTCTCCCCCAAACCTTCTCAATGGTTCCTTTCTTATTGCTACTGTTAATTGACAAGTCGGCTAATGGGAAATTAGTATGGCTGTTATCGTTCTCAGCTGTTATACACAACGAACAATAAAAATGTTTTCTAGCAACTTACATAAGATTGTCTATGATTTAAAAAAAAACTTCAATCCATAAAACTTATTATCTTTTTGGTTGTTGGTGTGAAATAAATCAATCGGTTACCCTGCCACAAGTATTTAAACAAGTATTTAATTTGATTACGCATGATCTTGCAATCTTTGGAGCACAGGTGTCAAAAGGGAATGCTGTTCTTGTTCTACCTGTATTTCAATAGATGATGCTCTGGTGAACTAGCGTCGTTGGTTCCTTAGACACCGGTGCATAGAGAATCACGTCAAACGCCCGGCAACATTTATGCACGGTTGACATTAATTTTCGCTCATTAAAAAGGAAAATAACAAAACAAATATTTTTATCCTTTTTAATTTTAATTAATTATTTATTGTTTTTCTTCAAATTTTATAAATAATGTTGAATTTTTGTGCAATAGTGTAGTGTTGTGGAATTATATGTGGTATCCTGGATATTAGTTTTAGGTGCTATTCACAGATGGCACTTGTGGCAGTAAGATAGAGCTGTTGATAATAAATAGATTCAGAGGTAGATAAATACGATTTCCACTTGTTGATACAACTATATGCATCTCCCACAAACATATCTTCCTGTATTTCCTCACCTAACTTGTTACCCAATTACCTGTCCCTGAAATACCTACATCAGTGATAATTGCAACATTTTATTGATACTTCTTCAGTTTACTAAGAAAACTAGGACAGTTATCATGGGCTCTCAGGATGTATTATATCGAATCTATTGTGCAGTGAATTGCCCGCGGTGTTCAGAAAATCAATTCGCAAGTGCTTCAGAATGCCAGGGGTAAGTCAGACTCCTTTCCGATTGATTCTAATGACTGTTAACCAGCTATCCCAAGTAGTTGTGTCAACTTAAAAGAATAAAAATATTGTTTATAGTCCACTACAAACTGATTCTGTTTTTGGTGGACTTTAGTTTCACAACTACAAAAATCGGGGCTCGTCTTTTTACCATCGTCTGCTAATTAAGGACATTAGCCTGGTGGCTGACCATTCTGACCAAGCTCGATAAATTATGTAACTATCAAAAATTAAAGTCAACAATGCCGAAATTTTATTGAAGAGTTATTAGACAACAACATGCATGTTTATTTGACAAGAAAAACATTGAATTTTGTACTCCTAGAATTATATCAAATACATGTAGATTTGGATAGCTACGCATTCATAACTACACAGGCCTCTGGAGTATTCAGTCAGATGATCGGAGTATTTCGGCTTTGCAAAAAAATTGAATATTTCAAAAACATATCCGAAAACTAAAAAATTTTTTTGAAAAGATGATAACATACGATTTCAAACTTTATAATTAGAAATATACATATTGATAAAAAAAAATGTTAAATGCAAACATAATAAATGGCTCGCTTTAGGTTTTTTGTAACTAAAATAAGTAAAAAAAAAAAAAAAAATTATTAAAAAACACGCTTATTTTATGAGACAAACGTTAAAGTCATCTCACTTCTTTATATTTTCAGAAAAAATTCATTTAAAAAAAACAGTTTCTCAGTTTTTTAAATTACGGTCCAAATCTTTGGTTTCGTAAAGGTGAAAATTTTAATTTTTCTGTAGTTAACTTTTAGATTTGAATATAAAATATGGTGTTTTCGCTTTCTAACACAATTTTGATCATATCTCTCTCCACAACAGTAAGTAAAGTAATAGTAATCATTGTGTCAGTAAGACATAATGATTTCTGTGAGACCATATGATTTGTTCCCAAAAGATAATAAATTAGCCCGAAGGGTTAATACCTTTTTCTGTTCCATAATAAGCAATGTTCCATGATTGGTGAAGTTCCCAGTTCTCCATTTTCTAGGGGGTTCCGCGTTTAAAAACCTCAAATTGCCGGCTGTAACAAGCAAACATTTTCTTGCGCCGCGAGCATTTCCATATTATTAGCTGTACCTTCAAATTCGGGATACGGGATCTTAAATACGCGAAGATAAAAATATCTAATAATAATATTATGTATGTAGGCAAGCCGGGGACCTTATTAAAGGGCTTTTTGTTTTAATATCATTATAAGTTCTGTCATTATGTATTCGTTCTTCGATGGCTGGGTTTATAACTGGGATTTCAATATTATACGTATGAATTATTAATCATTAAAAATAAAATGTCACAAAAAATCAAATCTTTTCTTCATCTCAAAACGCTCAGGATCAGAGACAAAGTATTTTGTTTTACATTAACACAGGAGAAAAATAATTTCCTTTAATGCTGATCCTGTGTTGATGGTCTTTTTAAGGAGAGAAAGTTCTGGAAAGGAAAAAGGTATGTGGGGTGAGTAGGAATCTAGGGATCAGTGAGTCCAGGAGAGACATATAAATATATCCCGATAGGTCGAGAGACCAGTTGGAAAGTAAGAGGGCTTCCCCAAACCAGCCTCTCCCGATCTAGCACACCACGCAGGTGTTGGGCAGGCGCATCCTGGTTAAGGCGATGCCATACGTAGTAATGCAAAATCATGTATTTTTGGTTTAAAAATTTGGTCGCCTAGAAATGTTTCAGATGCTTTAATTAAATATTGCGAGTAGAATACATCTTGGCCTTTGAAATAATCGAGTATTTTTTAGATAAGTATTTTTATAAGCCCAGAAAACAATAATGTATTAAGCCTATAAAAACTACTTTAAAGTTCAAAATCTCCTACTTACGAACCCATTTTCGGTTTTGAATTTATTGTATAATGTGGCAAATTAAGTTATTTATAAAATGATCGAAAAAAAATCAATTATTTATGCCTGAACATCCACAAAATAAAATAAAAGGTCTTTTTTGCCATGTTTTTTTCTTGCGTAAATCAAAACAGGCGGATGGTGTTAAGCGAGAATTTAAACCTTATCGCCATCTATGTAAGGGTTGTTATTGATAGCGGCTCAGTTAAAATATTACACGACGTAGTGCATCGCCTTAAATCGCAAAACGCAGTGAACCATTTAAGGTGACCTATGGCAGAGGGGTGTTATCCATTAAATGATTCCCGGGTCGGTGGTACTCAAACCCACCTCCCAAATTATAAATTATAAAATAAGTGTTTCATTGTAAAGTACCACAAACCTACCCAAAAATCTGCCCCTTGTTCTGCCTGGTTCCCGTGCGTATAGTAAAAAGTAAAATTTTCTATTTATTTAAAAATATTTTGTTACTGATTTGAGCAGTGGTTACCCTCCACAGGTGACACAGTACACTGTACATATTTCCAGATACAGGCTGATATCTTTTAGCTGAACAAACGACTTCTCTGTCATACCTATAATAGCGATTCGCCGTTCTTATAATGAGAAAAAATATTACTAAACTCGCCCGAGGCGATTTTAATTTTCCGCAGAATCACCTCCTCTTTCACATGCCTGTGTTTTTTTTATCCCCAGCCCGTTTTAAACCTCCTACCCACATTTTACAGGTGCCATGAAGGGATGATTTTTACCCTCTCGAAAAATGTAGAAAGAAAGTATACTTCATTTTCAACCATCTTTAAATCTGTTATTCATGCTGCTCTAATCAATATTTGTTATAGTGAATATGTGCATATCAAGCAGAAACTTGAAAGACGGACCCGTTGTTGATGATAATGCAATCAATTCAACCTTTGGTGGTAATCACACATACACGCCCTGACATTTACATGTGTTTCCAAAATTGGATGACGCTAGAGCAGTTACCCAATCGCGATTTGGCGCAGTTGTTAACGCAGTTGACTCCGGTTCAATTCTCAGTCAAACAAAAAAAAATCTTTGATATTGGCTACGAGCCAGACCAAGAAATGGGGCGACTAGGTCCAAAATCGACGTGTTTTAATTTTTTTTTAAATACCACATATAATCCTTAACTAATCATTAAAAAAAAGATTTTTATTAATTACAGGTCTCAAAAGGTTATTTTTTAATAGTAATAAAAAATCTTAATTTACAATGGAACATGCATATATAAAAATAATATTGGATCCCTCTTCAATCAAAACAGACGAAATGGAATATGTTTAATCTGAATCCGAATCTATTTATTTTATGTTTTTTTTTTTTATTTCTTAAATAAAGTTTTCAACGTAAAAGAAAAAAGATGCCATGAAGAACATCCTACACAAGCGATACGCAAAATACGGATTGATTTGTTTCACAAAATCAAGAGATATTCAATTTTTTCTTCATATTCTTAAGGAAGAACTCTGGTATTGAAAGAGTTAAATGAATAATTCGTCAATGACCTGAACAGCGTTGTAACTAGGGATATTTACGGAAAATCAATGATGAAGAGTCAAATTTAAATATATTTAGTAATGTTCTTCATAAATCGGTTATGCACCAATATATTTATTACATATTTTACTTACATGTAAGTATAAAAAAGTCTTGACGCCAGTTTTACTATTTTGTATTATATAATAAAGTAAAATTTGTTAATTTGCCATCATAAGAGCATTATTACCATTTTTGTCATAATAGTCTTTGTAATCCAGCAAATCGCTGTAATTTATGACTAAGTCAATTCGAAAAAATGAGTATTGAACGGTATGTGTGGATAATGTACCTAAAATCAATAATTATACCACACGTTACAATTAAGATGATAAAATTAATGAATATATTATGAAAGTTTTTTTTTATTTTCAAGAAGGTTTATTTTTAATAACCGGTGAAGCTAAAAAAAGAGGTACGCAAAATATTAAAATAAACAGTTGATTATTTTTTTAATGATAAACTAATGTTTATAAGACTAAATATTTGAATAATTATTGCTTATAATAATTTGTTATCCTTTGTGCTATGCATAAAAAACCTTGTCTTAAAAACATTAATTTATCATTAAAAAAATCAAGTCAAAATATTTCACCAACAAATTTAGATATGATATGTCTCGACGACATCTAGTGGGAAATTTAGCACTAACAAAGCCTTTCCTACAAAATAAAGTTGGTTGCTTAGGGGTGAAAAAATACGATACGCAGTAATTGTTGATTCAAGTACTAGTACATATTAAATTATTTGGCGTGTTGGAAATAAGCCGACGTAGCTCGTAGCCCAGACCACCTGACCAGACGTCAGAAGGTGCGGGTTCAATTCCCGTCGGCGGCAATAATTTTTACTCGGGAGATATTTTAAATTTGTATGGATATACATATGACTTTTCAAAGAGAAAAAAGCTTAATAGTATTATCCACTCGAGCCATAGCTACCCAAATTTGGGAAGATGATTTTAAACAATTGAAATGAATTAAAAATTCAACTATTTATTTATAATTATCTTTTTTAAATCTAAAAACATGGGATAAGCGATGAAATCTTAGTAGATTCATTAGTTTTAAATTGCAGTAAGCAGTTCATATGTTTTGGTAATAATATTTGGAAGTATGATTTTATTAATGAGCACAGCCGAATCTCAAAGATAGAGAGAGGTTATAAATAGTTAGTGGAGAATTAATCTAAACACAATGGCGTTCTTACTTTTAAATTCATAAAAATTGAATTGGCCACTTTGAAAAGTAACTCTTCAAATATACAAGAAAGCTAAAAAACTCCACCACTCCTATGTTGCTAGCTGAATGGGGTTCCACCGAAGACGAGATCAGTTTTGTGGGCTGGTGGTAGATTAACCGTTCACCTGTTTTTTTCTCCTGCGATTGCCTGCTTGCCCCGGGGCTGGCTCATTAGTCGGCCAGGTTGGCAACTACGCTATGCGTTTTTTGTGTTCCCAGTATTACTACCCTTACCTGTATATGTGTATTTCCATCCTTAAGGGTGGCTTAGGTAAATATACATATGTGAGTTTCGCTCCTAACCGGTAATGTATGATTATAATTTGCCAATGTTGATCATTCTCAGTACAGATTTATGATCTTGTTCTTTTGGGAAGTTTATTTGATGTAAAATGTAATAAATTATTTGATTAGCCAAGATAAAAATTGTAAGCGTAATCTAATATTCAAGCAGGGGAGAATATTGGGTTAGAAAGACGCTTAAAAAAGTTGTTTTATGTAGTGTTAGAGTGAGACGACAATAGATGAGCGATCAGCGACAGAGTAGGGCGAGCTCACTCAGACTCTCTATACCAGACCATCATTCAAGTTAGATATTTGTCCGCCATATTTGTAGTAGCTTAAAACGGTGTATCAAACAATAAACTTCATTTAAGATGGGTTGTTTCACAGAATTTGAACAAGTCTTCTAATTTCAAAGATAAAGTTCACGTTCTGTGAAATTTATGTATTCAAGTTCTATTATTATTTCATCATGCGTCGGTGGCTTCGCAATACTTGCACGATAACAGAACTTGAATGGAAATTCGACAGAACTTGAACATTTACTTTGAAATATGATGAATATTTCAAATTCTGCGAAAAAAACAAGCAAAGAACAGAGGTGTTCTAAGTAATCTTGCTCTCACACAAAACACTATGTAATATTTATAATAAGATAAAATGTATGACAAAAAGTAATGAATGAATATTATTTATTAATATGACATGAAACAACGTGCTTGGCTAGGCTGACAAAACGGGAGAGTTTATTACGTATCATAGACAAGTTAAGTACCTGAAGACGGAAAAGATGGTATTTTGAGCATATTATAACAATGTTATAGAGATTAACTAGATTCTACTTACAACTATACATCATGTTATGTTTATTCCGCAACAGTATCTTGATACCCTAAATGATACGCCAACATGTAAAAAAATAATGCCGGGTCGATAGTTACTGATCTAATCTAGAGTATAACATCACTGTCGTACTGGGGGCTGATATAAAATTAAAAGGAACTTGTTTAGTTTTGAAATGAGAATATGCATAGTTCCTACCGGATTTTCAATTATCCCGTTCTTACATATCCGTAACTATCACCTTGCTAGAAAAGTATTTGAAATTTGGAACAATGGCAAGAACACAGTGCAAATTCGAGTGCATTTGTTTGCATTTCAGAGAGAACAAGGATTGAACTACTGGAAGCAAGTTGTTGATGTTTTATTGTGTATATGATCTTTGAAAAGAAGGAAGATGACTACATTTAAAGTACTTAATATCCTTTAAGTATTCATTCTTTGCGATAATTACTTCAAGGAATTTTTTTATGTAGGGATTTTGTTGTGCTTGAACTCACTGTATTGTGATTGTGTGAGCAGAAATACAGTAGTTTCGCGGATTTACAGTAGTTTTTCAGGTTCGCGGAGATCCAGTGGTTAGATTCCTTTCATACTTCACATACACCAAATTCAAAGAAAAGTTATGAATTTCGTATTCGTTTTAAATTCATTCCACAGTCCATAATACATATTAATCTGATGCTGTAATTCGGATGCAACAGAACGTATTATATACATTGATTGATCGCCGAGTCGAGAGTTTTTAAAGGAAAACGATTGAAATGTGAATGAGAAATTATTGCTCCTATCATAGATCTTCAATTAAACAATCTTTATTTCACAATCTTACAAAAATAAATAAGGATTCTAAAAATAATCTACTTGCTAAAACTTCATAGTAAAAATAAGGTACCTATTCAAATAGAAATAAAAAATAATTTTAAAAAACAATAGATTTCCACGGTAAATTAAAAATTTCAAAATAAAAGTGTTAAATTAACCATTATTTGCAATCGCGCATTTTATCATTCCGAACCATTAATTCCTGGAAACTTTGTTAAAAAAATTACCCCTTCCTATTTAAAAAAACGTTATTCTCTATTTCATTCTATGGAAACAATTCAATCGGAAAATAATAATCATTCGGCCGGGAATGGCAGACGATTCTTTACTGTGAAAACTTCTTTGTCTCCAGTCGCAATCAAACAATGGTTACACATTATATAAAATATAAATGATTTAATACGGTTTCGGGGTTGGTTGGATGGTTGAGGAGGTTTTGGGGGTGTTTTTACGAAGGTTCGGGGTGTTTTTTGTTCTCTTTTTGACGCGGGGTGGAGGGGGGTTCGAATAAATCTTCTGGTCGATTTCGGCAGTGGAAATGACAGGATGTGGTTGAAAGGGGTGGGAGAGGATTTTAAGGAGGGGTTTTTATAACACTTTCAATCTTGAGCCATAATTTGTTCTGTAAATATTTTCCAATTATTTACCACATAAATAACAAAATTATTGTATTTACATACGTTCTAATATTCTTTTATTTATTAATAGCTAGTCCACGGCTTCACCCGAGCTAGGGGCAGACATTTTTCTCTTAGTTTGAATATCGAGCGTGTAAAATTTCATCGAGAAGTGTCAACAATCTAATTTAAGGATGGGAAAAGGGGATGGAGGTGGTTTTTCGAAAGAACAGACCTTTCTCTTGTTTCAAAGGTCAAGTGTGCAAAATTTCATGAATAAGTCTCAACAATAAATATATTTTTTTATTATTTTTATTTCTTGCTAGATCAATCCCAATGAGTAATAAAACTCATTGAAGGACGAGAGAAACTTACAATACATAGGTGGGAGTTAATTAAGATACAATTTCACATTGGTATTTTGATATCAAAATTATAAGTTTCACATACAAAACAGTAGAAAAATAGAAAAAGCGAAGTTTCGTAGAAATATGCTTTACGGATGGGAAAGGGCGATAATGGTGTTTTTTCGAAAGGGTATACGGTGATCTTTTTCTTGCTTTGAAGGTCAAATGTACAAAATTTTATCATTCTCGGAATAATACCTTATATTTGTAAAATAAACAAACTCACACCGGGACAATCTTTATTTATATTATTATATAGACATAAAGATTCGTTATATTCAATTATTAAAAAATAAAATTATAATTTTTTTAAATTTCAGCTTCAAAGTGTTAAGGGTGGATTGGTTTTAAGGAGGGGGTGGGTAAATATTCAGATTATCTTTGAGTAATGATTCAATTTTCGTTCCTTTCATTTTCCGATGAGTAATTTGTTAGAATCGCGTTTGTCTGAATGGGTGGAAGTTTTTTTTCGGCAAGTCCTCCCCCCCGTTATGCTTTGTGGAATGATTGTTATGAAATTAAATCTATTATGGTTTTAATGATCCCACTTTGTTATAGTTAAGTATTCATCAAATGTGAAATTAGGCAGATACCTTGCTATACATGTTACTATGTTTGTAAGTTTTACATTTGTCTTTAAATCATTTTTTGCACGGTTCGACGATTCTGTCCACATGACAACAATTATTATTAACAGATATTGAGCTAATAAATACTAACGTTGATTGGAAAGACTATATTTTGCCTTTTAGATCGGCTCAATGCCTTGTGCGGGCTTTGTGTCGACAGAACCAAAGATTTAATTTTGGATCACTGGTCTCAAAAAAATACCACGTTTCGTAAAATCATTTTGATGACCATTAAATCGACGATGACTTCCCATTACATAATTCACTTTTTAAAATGAACTTATTCACTTATTAAAATGTAATGATTATCTTATTAAAATGAACTGATTCACTTATTAAAATGATCTGATTCACTTATTAAAATGAACTGATTCACTTACTAAAATGAACTGATTCACTTGTGAACTGACTATGTTTTGTATCATTCTCAGCCTCCCAAAATAAAATTATTTAATTAACTTTATTTATCCATCCAGTACACCATTAAATAAACAAGGTTTTCTTTAAAATTCTGTGACATTTAGGTGAAGAAATAAATGTCATGATTCTATAATTTTTCAGGATAGTAATAAAATATTTTTCCACCACCCTGACTTCTTGAAAATAATTTGCATATTTTGCATATATAAACTATAAATGCACAAAGTTAAATAAAAAGTCAATATATTATTTACATTTTTTTTAAAGGTAAACAATTGTTTACAAGACAAGGTTTTATGCAAAGCACAAAGGATAGCAAATTATTATAAACAATAATTATTAGCTCGAAATATGAATAGAAAAAATCTTCATAGAAAAAATAAATGGCGCCGCCGGAATTGAACCCGCACCTTTTGATTGCCCGTCAGGTTAAGCCGACGTAGCACAGTGGTTCCGTGCACCTGTGAACTTCCGTGCGGTTCAATTCCATTCGGCGGCATTTATTTTTTCAATTTATATTTGTGTTTCTGGCTACAATAATTGACGTATACCTGTTCTACATTTGCATGTTTACACTAGGTATTGGGTCAAGAGTGGTTTAAGCGTGCTTATACCTTCACGCTAATTTCTTTTTAACTTTTTTATCGATACAAACTATATTGTTGGTACTGTTGCGTGATGTTATGGGTGGAATGGTAAGAAAAAATATATTTATATAAAACTGTTTTAATAATGAATAATTCTTCTACGCTTGCCATCTTCTTTTGGAGTTGACGGCAGTTGAAGTTAATATTAGAAAATAGAAATCATCAACCATAGAAATGGTACACGTCAAGGATTGGCAGTACTGCAGAATGCAAAAGACGTTAAAAATTAAATAGGTAAAGCGGTATGTATGTGCGTAATCCTTCTCTCATTATTTATTTCACATAATGTGAAAGACAATTTGGTACGAGTCACATTATACCTCTTCTCCTGTAAATACTTTTTTGATGACATTAAGCACATATTTCACCACAATCTTTGTTTACACATCTGGCCTGATGATGAACACTGTAATGATATCCAAAACGTTGGCTAAAGAATGAGGTAGTGGAACATGGCATAATATTCTAAATAATTCCTTATATAATTTTGTCGTGTTTAAAATTGTTATTTCTGAGATTCTTTCGTTTTTTTATCACAAATAAATATTTTCTTATAGAATGAAATATATATGTATCCAGATGCAACATATCAGCTGCAAAACACCACTAGAAATACATAGGCCCAAACGTTTTACCGGATGCAATAAAAATGTTCAAAATTTGAAAAACCAACTACAGTTGCTATTTTTGTTCGTATTTTTAGTGATTATTTTACAGTCCAATATTTGTAATATATTATATAATACTTACTGGAAATTTTTTAATAATAAATAAACTAGATATACCTTCTATTTTGTACATAAACCTCTATTATTTATAAGTATAAGTAAATAGACTAGCTACCCAGTTACACCTGAGAATATTTCTCTACTAACTGGGTAATTAAATTAGTAAATAAGAATTTTATGTAACATAGTATAAATAATTTTCACCCTTTCATTATAATTTCAATACAAAAATAATATTTATTTTTTGGAATAACTTTATTGAGTAAAACCTCAAATTGTAATATTTAATTATTGAAGACAATATTAGCGATTTCTAAACCGTGCCCCGGCAAGGCAAGGGTCCTGGGTTCGAGTCCTAGATGTGTCTGTTTCAGATTTTCGTTTAGAAATCGCTAATATTGTCTTCAATAATTAAAAAAATAATACCAAAGCTAGTAAAAGGTTATCGTAGTTCAACTAGTAGAATACTTCATTCGATTCGATTATTTGATTTAAAATCCGGTAGCAGGAACCCACGTTCTTCCTTCTAACATTTACTTACAATTTGAGAGCGTTTTTTCTTAATATTTCTAGGTTTACTGTTACTATTTTTCATTCGCGAATTCTTCTTTCTCCGATACAAAATTGGACATACACGTTGACCAGACTCAATAACCAAATACCACAAATACCATTGCTGACCCTCGTTAGAATAAACATCTAAGATATTCACTTTGGTCGTCAAGAATAGGGGTGGTTTCCCAACCTAACCACAGTCCACCCTGTTTTGGCTTATTTTAGGGGGATGATCAATAATGGTCAGCCCATGGTATGGTGATTGAATAATTATTTTATAATTGATTTGGGATGTAAAATCACTACGTATGAAAAAAAAATCTTTCTGGCGTTAGGCATTTAATTTGACTATTTTTAGGGGTGTGTGGAAAATAACAACTAAGAAGGTAACTTGATTTTCCTTTGCTTTAGGCGAATTTAAAAAAGTTTCTTACAACAAATTGTGATTTACTGACCAGCGTAACAATATTACTTGTTTGACAGTTGATCACACGTGTTCATAGTTTACGTGAACCGATACAAACTTTTAAAGGGGACTGATCAAATTTCAAATTGACGCAGATCAAGGATTTAATGTTCATCAGATGTGACTTGTGTTTGAAACAATTAAAACTTGGTTGTAATAACTACCCAATTTTAACGGAATTCAATGTTTCAATGTTTTTAAACATTGAATATGTCCTAACGGTAAAACCATGTCGCTAAAAAGAAATTTCTCAATTAATTCCTTTCTCCGTCTCATTTCCCACATTATTTTTACTCTTTTCTCGTCCCCAAATCAAAACATATGTAAAAGAGTCCATAAAACTGAATAACACTTTGAGATAAAGCGTTGGAGCCAGAGGGCAAGTGGTTCTATACAAATGTCATCCCTTATCTGCAAAGAAATGTTTCCAATAATGTATTCAATACCCCCGAAAGGCTATTTTACTATCTAGAAATAAATCTCAGACTGCCCTATTTGAAACAACCCCTGTTCAAATGTTTACCAAAAACACTTTTTTTAGCAGAAAAGGGAAGGTATCTAAGGGTACTGTGATAAATATTTTCGATTTAATATATTTTATTTGCTTTTTGCATATTGGTATAAACTATAATGTAGACCCGTGAAAAACAGTAGGACATTATAATTCCGATTTTGAAAAAGACGAAATTAAAATAATTTTCTGTCTCCCTATATTATTATGTTGTTTACTAGTCCGAGTGAGAGATCGTACGTCACGTCATTGTTCTAGTATCTTCTGTTTTGTTCGTTTTCAAACTAGACGTGTGAGAAGGAAAAGACCATGACGTCCATTTGAACTCTCGCTGGGACATTCTTTATCAATATCCCTGTTTGTTCAAACGAACAGTTTCAATTTTTTTTTTTTTTTGTTTTAAAATGCTTTTGGCCGTGAGAATCTAAAAACTTACCTGACTAACCTCTATGGGGAGGAAGTTCACACGATGGTACGCCGTTTGGAGAATCTGAGGAAGCGTAGGAACCATTTATTGGGCAGCCTGGCTTTCCTCAAGAGATGCAAGGAGGAATCGGTCGTACCAGTACACATCCGTATTAAAAGACATATCGCATCCCGGAAAGCCGAGAGGGTGTTTCAAAGAGCAGAAGCAGCGCTACTAAGGGAAAGAATCCATAATGTGCGCAGCGAACTGGATGGAACATCTCAGGACCTTTTCAATTTACACCTGCATCTGAGTACAATCCTAATCGAAGAAGAATGGAATAAAATTGACAATATAACTTACCAACAAGCACTAAGGTGTAAGCAGTCAACAGATGCGAGACAGAAACATAAATTTGAGAGGCTCAACCAAGCCAAAAAAGGAGATCGAAAACAACTTGATCAAAATAAAGTAGTTATCAACATTTCGAACCTTGCGCTGAGCCCAGATGCAACTTCAGTGCTTGCTAAGGGCATGAACTATGCAGTTGCCCCCAAAAAGATACCTGTGGAATCTATCGTATGTGGTGTCGAGACAGCACTACATACAATGATGAAAGTCCACAAAATGTCAGAATCGCAAGCAGAGAACATACGACAAGAGACTAGCCATATTTTGAAAAGGGCTGAAATACCCCGCCCAAACATCCCAAAAGGAGAGTTTGCGGCCCTAAAAGAATTGCGCGCCAATGAGGAAATCTTGGTTCTGCCAGCCGACAAAGGAAATGCCACTGTCGTAATTAATACGGTAGACTACATAAAGAAGATGGAAGACCTCTTGTGCGATTCCGGCACCTACAAGAAGATCAAAAACAATCCTACTAACAAGATTGACTTAAAGACAAGGGAACTAGTCAAAGCATCTAGCATCAGAAAAGAGGATTGGTCTAAGCTTTTTGTAAAGGCCTCTAGAACTCCTGCCCTGTACGGTCTCCCAAAAATACACAAAAAGGGAATCCCAATGAGACCGATTGTCAGCGCTATTGGTGCACCTACATACAAACTGTCCCAACACCTCTCGAGATTACTGCAGATGCAAATTGGAAAAACCGAATCGTGGATTAAGGATTCAACAGATCTGATCAGTAAGCTTAAGTAGGTTAAGACTGAGGAAGGAGATATTTTGGTCAGCTTTGACGTCGTGTCTCTTTTCACAAATGTGCCTCTAGAAGACTCAATGACAATGCTCAGTGAGATATATGAGGAAGACATCTGCAAACTTTTTGAACACTGCCTCAAAACGGGATACTTTGCGTTTCAGGGTGAACTTTTTGAGCAAGTGGAAGGAGTTGCAATGGGCAGTCCGTTATCGCCAGTAATAGCCAACTTCTTTATGGAAAAGTTTGAGGAAGCGGCACTCGATACAGTTTCAGCTGTCCCTAAAGTATGGTGGCGCTACGTCGACGATGTCTTCGCCATTTGGCCTCATGGAACGGAGAAACTTAACGAATTCCTGGACCATCTTAATTCTCTCCACAGCAAAATTAAGTTCACAATGGAGCTGGAAAACCAAGATAAAATCCTGCCTTTTCTAGATGTGGAGGTGATGCGAAAACACGATGGTAGCCTAGGACATACCGTATATAGGAAATCAACACATACGAATCGATACTTACACGCTGATTCGCACCACCACCCAGCGCAGAAGAGAGGACTTATCCATACGTTGGTGACCCGAGCGACCAGAATATGTGAAGAAACAAAACTTGGAGCAGAACTTATAAAACTGACCGATGCACTGGAGCGCAACGGTTACCCGGCAAGTCAGACAAGGCAAATTTTAAGAGCCAAATCTACAACAAACGAAGACAGAGTTGAACTAGACTCAAAAGGCTGTGCTTTCCTGCCTTTCGTTCACAATGTGACAGACAGAATTGCCAGGCTGTTGAGAAAAGAAAACATCAAAACTGTCTTCGGAACCACCACCAAAATCCAAGACCTACTGAGGTCTGCAAAGACTAAGTTTCCTCTGGAAGCAGATGGAGTGTACAAACTCAGCTGCTCTGGTTGTGACAAGGTTTATATAGGCCAGACAGAGCGGACGATTTCCAAAAGGATAGCAGAACATTTTCGTGCTTGTAAACTTGGCCACCCTGATAAATCGGCAATCGCCGAACACTTAATTGAAACCGGCCATTACTTTGGATTTGCTCCCGAGGTCCTGGGAAGACCCAAAACTTATAGATCACGCCTGATTATGGAGGCAATTGAAATCTACAAAAATCCATCTAATATCAATAGAGACGACGGAGCTAAGCTCAACAGCTCTTGGTATCCGGTAATTGACGGCTACACCAAAGCTAAACGCAAATAACATGTCTAAGTATACTCCAATACCATATAATAATACAATATAAAACCATTGCATTTATACCTTGATACTGGGTACATCTACTCTAACCGCTGTCAATCGGTTTTCTAATTCTAGAATTCGCCACAAGATGGCGCCACTTCCGTTGGCATTTCGCACTTGGACGGGCCCCAGGCTAACATAAATACTGTGCTTTCAGAATTCGACACAAGATGTCGCCACTTCCGTTGGCATTTCGCACTTGGACGGGCCCAGGCCACAAATAAATAAGCACAAACTCGACAACCAAAAAAAAAATTTTACACATCTTCGAATCTACCGGATCTGCCCTGATGATGGACACTGCAACGCTGTCCGAAACGTCGGCTAAAGAAGGAGTTAGCGCAACACACAGCCTAACACCCCAAAAACAAACAACAAAAATGCTTTTGGCCGTGAGAATCTAAAAACTTACCAGTTTCAATTTTGAATTAAAGCATATCCAAGTTCTATCTAGAGTTCATTGCACCGGAGTTACAGTCAGAAGCACAACTAAAATTAATATTTTTAATACTAATAATTGGGTAATTTGTAAAGCACCGTTTTTGTGAAATATCACCTCAAGAACGCCAGAATTTTTATTTATTTTTTATATTAACTCTACACAGGAGGCCCTGAAGAAAATAATTTCCCTCAGGGCCTATGTCATCTTTGGGGATGCTGTGTGGAGGGTCTTTTTGTGGAGAGGAAGGAGTGAACATGGGTCTTGAAGAGTCCCAAGTTGTAGGAGGGAGGAAACACAGAGGCCGGCAGTTCGTTCCACAGCCGAGCTGTTGAACCTAAGAACCAATCGTAGAAGCGACCCGTTCTCATGTGACAAATGTCAACCGTGTACAAATGTTGGGCGCGCGTTTGGCGTGTATCCCGACTACGCACCGGTGCCGAAGGTATCAATGACGCTAGTTCCTCAGAGCATCTTCCATTGTAATACCGATAGAACAAAGACAGCATACCTACCTGACGCCTGTGCTCTAAATATTGCAGTCCGTTTGTTAAGATTGGGGAATCTATCAAACGGAACGCCCGTTTCTACACAAAGTCAAGGGTTTTTTCAGGTATTTTGGGGCTCCGGACCAGAGATGGCTACCAAATTTGACAGTAGGGAGCACGGAAACCTTTCAAAAATATAAGTTCTGGCGTCATAAAATTGGTGGACCGACGTCAATGGATCTATAGCAACCTCAATTGGGATATTTCTTGGTACTCAAAGGAGTGGAAGTGGATAGTAAGGATAAGAGTAGGAGGAAGGTTGGAAAGTACCTGGCTATTTAGATTGGATTGATTATTCACCAAACATGGCTAAATCCATTTCAAGCAAAGTATCATTCTGAGTGATGGTTTTCCACCAGGGCGATACTAGTCCCCCCAAGTAGTGTATTTAGCTTTCAACGACATTTTTAATAAGAACTATTTAAAAATATAAATATCAGTATCTATTTCAGCTAAGTTTTTATATATCAACTGTATTTTGGCAAAATCCTTCCAGCCACATTTTCTGGGAATTTCACTGTCCAGCGGTTTTATATGAAATAGTTTTACAGCTAGTACACGGTAAAGTATTTTTTGCTGAGACATTTTTTTATGTTATTTCAAGAAAATCATTGATGAAATAAGACAACTTTCAAATTTTGCAAATTATAAACAGAATTGCAATATTTTATACCAACATTTTGAAAAACATATAAATACTTTCTTATAAATGAAATAAATTAAAACACTTTGTTTTTACCACGATAATCTTTATTTTTTTTAAATCGACAAGTTTCGAGAAGGATGTTCTCTTCATCAGGACATAAATTGTACTAAAACTAATTATCAAGTATAGAAAAGGCGTGGGGAGAAACGAAAGTAAGGGGGGGGGGTAAGAGAGGTGGAAAGGGGAGGAGCTTAGAAGATAAAAGACAAAAAATTACAATGGAAATATGTTTAAGATAGGGTTATTCACAAAATTAATTTGATTATTAATAATATTTAAATTTCTATTGACATTTTTCCTAATTTATAATATTTCTAAACGATCTAAGTGAAAACGACTAATGTTAGTGTGTAAAATTTTTAAACCTGTATTTATATCAAATGAATGGTTAAATTCAATTAGATGGTTAGCAAATTCCGAATAATTATTGCTATTTAGACATCTCAAATGATCCTTAAGCCTCGTTTCAAAATTTCCGCAAGTTTTACGCATGTAAAAATAGTTACAATTATTACAATTCAATTGGTAAACTACGGATTTTTTTCGTTTTTTGGTCTTTGTCTTGGCTGGCTGTATTGTATTAGGGATTTTTTTCGATAATTAATTGGAGGTTTGATGATTTATAAACAATATTTTTCTCCATTGTTTTCTACATTGTCATTGGACAAATGAAATTTTTTCTTAATTTTTTTGTTTAGTATGTCGTCTATTAATTTGGAGTTATAACCATTATTAGATGCAATATTCGATGTATCGTTTCCTGTAAAGTTTTCATGTTATGGCTTGAAAGACCAAACCACAATCGAAATTTGTTCAAATTAAATCTATTATTATGGAATATGTAAGAGAATAATGTCACAGTCCTCCTCACCAGGGTTTCCTGTTCTAAGGCGGCCTGTAGTAGTTTTTTGTTATTGTATTGATTATCCACATGTCTTTAAATAGTTTTCACAATGTTTGCAAATTGATTATCACTCAGTTCTCCCTGTCATGCGCAAACTTAAATAATAAATTTACAACTTTATGTTTATTTTTTATTTAATTTGGTAGGGCATTATATGGTTTCGCTAAATGAAATTTAATATATCTTTGTAAAAAAGATGTATTCAATTAATTATTGGGATAATCAGTATATTTTGAATTTTTTCTCTGATTGAGTATTTTGAGCTGTAAAGTTTTGAAACAAGTTTTTTTTATTATTTTTATTTAAAATAAAACGTTTTAACGTTTGAGATTTTTCCGTCTAAAAGTATTATAGTGATTTATTTTTGGGGTATTATTGCGCTACCTCCTTCTTAATACATCGTTTCGGATATTATTACAGTGTTATCATCTGCGCTGATGATGGACACTCAAATGCTTTTCGAAACGTTGAATAATATTTGGCTAAGGAGGTACTCCAAAAATAAATCACTACAAAATGTTTTTACATCAAAAAGGTGGATTTTTTAATTTAAATAATGTTACTTAACCACATTACAGTGTACCTAGTTGATAGCGGGAAATGTTTAAGAAATCATAATAATTTATTGCTCTCTCTGGATGTAATATGGTGATTCTGAACCGCTCTTATAAAAATCAATTGATTATTTTGTGAATCTCTTTAAGACCCCGTAGTAAGCGTTCAAAAATGATTTGAAAGGGCGATATATAAATATGAATGTTAGAGGGAGCGCGCTTATATTAGAAAACGATAATAATTAAGCAAAAGTGGTGAAAATATTTAATAAAACATGACTCGTTTGAAATAGATAAAAAATCTCTAGAAAAATGCTTTACTTGCATTTAAAGATACACTGTGAATTTTTTCATGCCTATATCATATCAAATAACAAAATAAACGTGTTTTTAATAATTTTCGTAGCTTAGTTTGCGATTTTTTTCTATTAGGGAATTGCACATAATTTACGTTTCGGCATAACAAATGTATAGATATTATGTTCAAAAATAACATTATTTTTTTTGTAACTTAAAAATTTAAGGAATTGATGAGAAACTTGTTATAAATCGGTAGAAATTTAGTATGCAGGGGCTTAAAGCTAACGTAAAAATATTCCCTCAAAAAGTCCCTTCGGAATAATCTTAAAAATAACCGGAAAAGACAACCTCTTAATGATGCTTGAGATATGCTTCAGAATGTCCGATCACCCGTGATGAAAGTAGGAAAGACCATCCAAAAAATAAATATAAGCAATTGGAGATACATCTTTGATCCCTCTTCATATTTACGCATAACTTAGGATGGGTTGTTTCACAGAATTTGAACAATTCATCAAATTTCAACATTCATTTTCGGGTTCTGTGAAAGTCTTATTCGAGTTTTGTTATTTAGTAACATAACTCGAAAAGATCTTTCACAGAACTTGAAAAATAACTTTGAAGAATTTTTCAAATTCTTTGAAACAACCCGACCTTAATTACCTTTTTGAATAAGCGTTTTCCCGTTAAAAATGGGATTGCAGGCGTATAACGAATGAATTGAAAAGTTCCTAACAAAGTATCACTCAAAAGCGAATGTCTTATGAGGTCGGCGGAAAACGTGTTAATATAAATACTGATATTGATATTGACATACCTACTGATTTTGTTTAATTTTTTCATGATATTTATTAGGAAAAGATCACGTGTTCTTGATACATTCTGAATAACTAATATTTTATCAGGAAGGTTGCATGCTGTCATTTTTTATCATAATTATTTTTCTCCGTGCACTACCCACATGAGCCGTTCATGACATGAAAGTTAGTAAATAAAATATTTTAACATTAATAGGAAGCGCCCTTGAGGTGATTTCTCACGAAAACGGCGCTATATAAATTAGCCAAATATTAAGGCCAGGATTCATTACAATAGTCACAATTGTATAAATTTCATACTCTTTATTGTGTCCTTCCATAATTTTTCAAATCAGCTGAAATTGAATTTCAAACAAAAAAAAACATAGAGGATGGAATTTTGAATGTGCTTGGTAAATAAATCAGATTTTCAATAAATCAGATCTAATATCAATTTACGTCATATATCATAATATAAAGATAACATTTTATATTGTATCAAGATGAGAGCCCTTGAGGTGATTTTTCACAAAAACGGCGCTCTACAAATTATCCAATTATTATTATTATTAAGGTTACAAGATTCCGTACTTTCCGCACATTTTGGTGTTTCATTAAAAATGTATCGAGTATTTTAAGGTCTTGTAGATAAACTATCAAAAGATCGTGTGCGACGTCATCGTTCAATATCTTCCGTCTTTTTTGTATTCAAACAAACCGGGCGAGAAGAAAGAGATAGAACGTGGAACTAGTTTTGTTCTTAGTATTCGATTTGAGTGGAAATTTATATATCTAATGACCTCCAAAATGAGTATATTACCGAGCGCGTTTGTTTGTTTGTAAAGAGGCCGGGTTGATTGTAAGTGTGCATAGAGCTTGGAGTATATTGAGGGGTTTCAGAATAACGAGGATGAGAATGAGGTCGGGATCGCTCATTTTTCTCAGACATGTATCGCTAACCACTCCTCGCCGGTTCAACCGTGAAGCTGAGGCAGGAATGGTCGCCGGCAGGGGCGTCTCGTCACAACTTGATTATTATTTAAAAATAAAAATAAACTAAGACTTTTAAAACTTTCCCGTATTACATTAGTCAAGCTTTGTTCATTAGAACATAAAAATGAAAGAAAAAAAATATTTCTGAATCGTCTTGGGTCTTGCTGCTTAGAGCTCTTTTGAAATATCTTATATTGTGAAATGAGCCGCATATTTATGTATATACGCAAGGAGGAATAAATTTCAATATTTTCACTTCAACCAACTTTCATTATTATTAATATAACCTAACCTAACAACCGAAAAACTGGAAAACATAAAGTAGTCCGATAAAGCTAACGAATTATGGTTATTTCATGATTTCTGATTTGTTCGACAAAGATATCCTTATTTATATTTTGTTCACAAAGTTGATAAAAATATTTTTCTTGATTTTCTCTTGGAGTCTAAAAGCCCAAATCGTTTTTATTCATTCGATAAATTAAATTAAACGATTTAAATTTAACATCAAATGTACTCAATTCGGATGTGTGTGTGTCTTGCGTAACTCTGGATCAATTAACTCAATTTTCATTTAAATTTAAATGTCGTCAAAATTAAAACTCATGATGAAGGATTTGTTATAAAGCAGGTACCTACATTTCATTGATTTATTTAATGTACTCGTATATTATAGAAACAAACACTATACATGGTATATATATTCAGTAAATACCGGGTGACGTGTGTAGTGTATAGGCATGTATGAGTGTGTGTATGTGTGAATGTGTATGCATATGTGTGATAATTGAACAGTTAAATGATTGACATGATGCTACTTTTAAATTTAAGGTAGTAAATCCGTTAAAATGTTGATTTTAGAGTTAAGACAATTATTATTGAATTTATACAGAGCACGGTTAGTTAAACAAGTAGATGCTGCATTTGTTTTGTAATTAAGCCCGTGTAATAGCGCTGTATGTCGTGTATGTCTCAAAGGTATGGTACAATCAATAAGGGACAGAAGTTCGATACAGTTGTTGTTATTCTTTAAAATGATATATACAGGGTTTTCCAATAAGAGGTGTTATTTTGATATTCAATCGTAAAAGATCAATACTTTCGTTGCTTGTGTGGTACGTAGCGCCATCTTGTTGAAATTAAACGTTGTCCAGATCAATATCATCCAATTTCGGCCATAAAAAATCATTAATCATCTCTCGAAAGCGCAATTTATTCACCGTAACTGTTGCTCCAGCCTCATTTTCAAAAAAGTACGGTCCAATGACTCAACCAGACCATTAACCGCACCAAACAGTCACACGTTGAGAAAAGAGAGGCTTGTTAACAATAACTCTTGGGTTTTCCAAGCCCCAGATGCGACAATTTTGCTTGTTGACGAAGCCACCGAGGTGGAAATGGGCCTCATCACTCAAATCGATTTGCATTTGATTCACTCAAGTGAATTTTAATAATTTTAATGCATTGTTGAAGCGTGTATTGTTCCATTTTTGTTAATGGCGTAGTTTTTACTTGTCAAATGTTAAAAAATGACAGCTTCAAAAGTAACATATACTGAAATAGCGGGCTATTCAAAATAACACCTCTTATTGGAAAACCCTGTATATATATAAATGTTAAATCAGCTGATTTAACCCATTGTAGGACAACTTTTTTAACGATACGTCCTTAATTGTTTTATTTATGCATTCTATGTTCATTTTGATGAACAGAAAAAAACTTTTTAAGCTTTTTTTTTAAATTTTTCATATTTCCAGCTGTCTTTTTTCTGACCGGTGTCCATTTAGGTAAAAAAAAATGATTTAAATTTTTTGTTTTCATTACATAAAGACAGGTTGGTAAGGAAAAATGTACTTTTATTTATTTGCGTTACATGAGAATAACTGCTTTGATAATTTTATAGAGAAACTGACCAGGACGCGATTTTGGTAAATTTACTCAACATGTGCGAACTTCGGGGCTGTTGGTTCGATTTAAAACCTCTGTGCGTTACCTCAGAATGATTACAACCCATAAGGGCGATAATAACTTGTAAACATAAAGAAATATATACCTTAATGTTGCTGGTCTCAAAACTATCCGTTTTTAGCTGATGACCTATAAAGGGTTAAAGAGAAAAATCTTTAAATTGCTTAAATATTCCAATGATTAAGTACTTTTTAATAATCACTAACATACTTTGTAATAGAAACAAATCCCTTTTTACTGAAAAACTCCTTAGAAGATACAATCGTTCCCATCAATTAATTAAACTAAATCCATCGCTACAACCCTCACAATCCGCATAAGACTAAGCGATTTTTTTAATGACTCCAAGAATCCAAAAAAAGAGCCGCCACTGCCCCCCAGTACTAGAGATTGACAAATTGGAGGATTATCTAACGATGTGTATAGAAATTTGCATCCCGCTCTTGCCAGTGGCGTATCAGAGAGCCGAGGGGGTCGGGACGCAGAGTTATTCAGGCGAGCATCCCGGGCTCGATAATTATTTCTAGACGATACTACTTGAACCTTTTCGTGGGACGGAAAAATGCGACATCTATTGAAAAGAAATTCAATGCGATGAGGTTTTTATCTCAAGAATCATTGAATTATAAACCGGGTAGGTATCTTTTTGCGTTTCGAGATTTTCATGGATGTATTTTGTTATAGTATTACCTATATATGCAGCGGATTTTAGAGTACCACGCTTTGTTATTTTAATGATATTACACTCATATTTTTATCTTGGGCAAGGAAAGTAAATCTATTGATTCAATATTTATTTCAATCGACAGAGATTTTTTACTGTAACTTACACCTATTATATAGCAATTTATTATCTTAGATATTCCAGGGACATATCTAAATAATCTTAAAAAACTTTTGCATTCAATTAATTTATTAACTCCAATTAATCCAAACCTCCAACCCTCTAATGCAGGTCGACGGGAAACTACCGAATCCGGTCCTCTCGCACCGCTACGGGATATTAGTACGCAATATAGTACCTCTATGACTGACCCGTGATTTTTCAGGGGTTTGCTCCCTTTGTTCATTATATAATTCTCGGTTGTGTGACGGAACGCTCATTTGAACAAAGGGATCAATTTTTATTTAATATACTAAGGAATATCCTCCTTTTCTTATGATAAATTATATTGTTAACGTCGCAAGGGATGTAATCAAACTCTTGAACAGAAAATTTACTAATTTATTAAGAATATCTAAAAATTATTTGTAATACGGTTAAAAAGAGTCTTTTAACCATTGATGTAGTAATTAGTCAATGCCTTTAACGAATGAATTCGCAGGTTTCCTATTAATTTTTCAGTAAAATACGAATATGTTATCGCGACGTTGGAACACGTGTTAATAAAAATTCTAACATTTTCGCGTTTCATCTTCATATATTATCAGGAAAACGCAGGAGAATGAACACGTTTTGGGAATATATTATGAACGTTCTGAAATTTTATTAACAAACGGCCTGCAATCCCGTTTTCAACAGGATTTTAATGAATCAGCATTACTCATTTTTATTTTTGTGCGTTATGAAGAAATTAAAAAAAAAACAAATATATATATTAATTTTTTTTTTCTTTCTTTTGTTTTTTAGAAAGTAACATTTTTTATCGTTTTCTTTGAAGTTTTAAATTTTACAATCGGTGTTTTTTGCACATGTATTTTATGGAAACTTTGATAATTTCTCTCGTCATAAGAAAAAATCAAAAACGTACGTACTGAAACATTTTAAGTTAGCATGTTGATGGTTGACATAAAAATAGTTACAGGTGAGAATAAAAAGGTTTTGCTTTAAAATGCAATTCAATAATACATTATTTATGGATTAAGGCACAAATATAATATATGTATACTCAAAATATGGTTTCCACAATATCGACGCCCTCGAATGCACACAAACGTGTGTACATCGTGACAGAATAGCGTTACACATATTGCGTACTCTTAGACAGACACTCGATATCAGGCCAAATCAATAATAATATACTATAGGTATTCGAAACATTTTTGTAACATGAAAATTTTGAAAATGTTTGCAATGCTTCTTAAAAACTACATATTATTATCGTGACCAAATAGAACTACCTATCAACCCTCTGGCTCACATAACCGTTTGGTTGTTATACACGCTCTAAAATACTATGCTGAACTCAAATAATACTGCGTTAAAAGTTTTCAACTCCTCCAGAGTTTACATAAAATATTGTCACCGGGAACGTAATAAATTAATTAAATTAAAAATTGAAACCATAACAACTTTTTACCAGTTCTGTTGACAGACACACAATAATTACAGCAACTTTTAATGATGTACGCAGTTTTGTGAAGTGTTAGTTACATGTTAAAATTGTCATTCAGGAAATGTTCCTTGCTGCAATCTATGGAAACCAGTAGATACTTGGAAATTCAGCTAAATGCATTCTTTTTGAGCACATTTGTTCTAAGAAGCCTTTAAGTAACTTACTCAATATTGTCTATATCAGGTAAAACAATATTCTATGTTGTCGTGTGACGTGTACCCGGGGTTGCTTGGGGTTACAAATGGTTTTGAGTCTTCGTCGGGTGTCCCTGACTTTGTCTACCATTTAAACCACTCTGTAAATAGGTAAAATTTGAGATTTTCACGGCTAAAAGTATTATAATAAGTGACAAGTAAGTGACATATAATATTTTATATGTTAATTTTGTTTACCACTGTAAATTCAAAATCTGCTTATAACTTTCTTTACATCTTTTTATTTTATTTTTCTTTGTTTTAGTTTCTCAACTCTCTTTTAAATTTTTATTTTTATATATATTGATTCTCTAGAGCATTAATTCAACAAAATCAAAACAAAATTTCATGGAATGGAGAAAAAGCAGACATGTTTTTTTTAATATTAATTTATTTTTTAATCTTCTATCAATTTCTACTATTCCTTTCAATTTCTTTTCTTTTTTATATATCTTTGATTCTCTGGCGCATTAATTTCACCAAATCAAAAGTAAGATTTCACGGAATGGTTGAAAAGCTTACATGTTTCTATTTTTTTATATTTATGTATACATATATTTTTTTCTTTTTGAATATTTTTTAATTCCCTATTTGTATTTTTTTTTTTGCTTATTTTTGTTCTCTCTTTTTTGCTTTCTTTTAATCTCCTTTCTTTCTTTTATCTATTTTTGATTCTCTAGCTTATTAATTTCATCTAAATAAAAAGTAAAATTTCAATTTGATAAACTCACATGTCAATAATTTTTTACTATATTGCTATTTTTGAATTATCATATTTGAATATTCTTTTAGTCTATTCTCTACGTTTATATTATTTAAAATATATAGTTAGCAACTTCTTATATCAACCAAGAAAACTTTTCAAATTATTTATAAAGTGTAATAATTAAGTAAAAGTCAATACACTAGACAAAACAAAAATCGCATTTAATAAATCTGCCTATTTCTGACTGTCCTAAAACAGGTTAATCTCCTAGTTGGACAGCCAAAGATCACTGTAATATTTCATGTTTTTTTTTAAATTAATAAATAAATCGAGCCATAATCGGCAGAACAGCGTAAGCGACAATTTGTAAATTATACAGGAGAAGGTTTTTTTTAATTAACTTTCTTAATTGATTCCAAAAAGGATTTAGGTTAATCAAGATTAATAATCTTTGGTTACTGCCTGTATGAAATGAAAATACTTTTTATTTGAATGCCTCCAGTTGTCGAGATAGTGGCGGTAACGCTGTTTTGCCTGTAACCCTAACAGATTTTTTCCCTCTGAAATGTCGCTTACGCTATTTGGAGTAGATTTAAAAAAAAAATTATCATGCAATAGGCCATAAGTAACTACTAATTAAAAACATATATATTTTTAAAGTAATATTTTTTTAATTATATTGCTTGTACTTTACAGGGAAAATTAAGATTAAATGTTATTTTTAAAAAACAAAAAAAATAAAAATGTTATTTCCAAAACAATAAAAATAAAACAAAAATATTTTAACAAAAAGTAAACATAATAGATATAACGTATATATTTTTTTAATAATAGCCCTTATATCGGCAATTTTTCAAAACTTTGTTGGTTTGAGTCACATTTTTCAAAACTATTCACATGTCTTCCTGGTCGGATTCAGGTAAGGTATCTTCCACTGTGGATCCATGTGGCAGTTCCAAAAATACCTTTCTCGTAGAGACCTTTAAGATCCCTATACTTGATCTCCGTATTTTCGACTATAATACAAATTTACGCTTTCTCCATGGGGAGTGGTTAGCACCTTCTCGAGGTTGCTTTTAGCCTGATCATTAATGAAGATCTCTTTGCATTTCTCCTTTTCGCTGAGGTGACTTTTGTAAATATCCATTTCAGTTTGCTGAAGCTTCTCGTCACCGGACAAATTTTTCACTTTCTCACATAAAGAACACTTGTCCTTTTTAGGTAAATGAAAACCCAAGTTGAAATTAGTATTAAATATTTTTCTAAAAATATTCAGACTCACAATGTTACTATGCCCAGATTCATCTAATGAATTAACATTTTCAATGTATATTTTATACACAGTTTTCACATTACGCAAATCGGCAGGAAGATATCTTTTCGAAGATTTATTTCGACAGTAGTGAGATGGAACAGCGGGCAATTGTGTAATAAACTTTATTACCATGTCCTTTTTTTCTTGGTCCGTTTTATTGGATGAATCGTGCTTTCCTCTCATATCGGCTTTAGAAAAAATATTTTCTAAAATATTATTGCATGCATGCATGATAGTCATTTGCCCGATGTCAAGAGTTTTCAAAATAAATTGCTGACGGACTTGAACTCTTTTCCTGTTCCAATTTATGAAATATTTATATGATGTGTTTCTTTTGCTATCATTTTAGCCCTTTTTCTTTTGATTAGCTGTTTGTTTATACACAAAAGAAGCCAGTCCCTCTGCCGCTGGTTCCTGGCCATGCCCCAATAAAATGCATGTATGTTAAGGCACAGTTGTTGCCACATTTTTTATTTAGACACGGATTTGGTTTAACACTTTTGTGCTGTCCAGTACATTTTTCTCCTCTCCTTCGCACTCTCTTAGGGACTAATTTTGATTTCCTTAACCCAGCATATCCAACAGATAAATGTGGATCACTAACACTGCCAATAAGTAAGCTTTCATCGCTCATTTCTGCATCTGCATCATCTGAATCAGGCTTCCAAGACTCTTCAGATGGTTCGAAATCTAAACATAATTCAGTATCGGAGAATTGAACAATTGGACTTAAATGTGCTGTTGCTGAAGTGTTCCCATCACAAACATCTATTTTCTGATTATGGGGCTCCTCGTCAATTTATAAAAGTGTTCTTAAATTATTATCGGGGGGGTTCCAGAATGTCCATCGAATCACTTTCGCTATCAGTGTAATCTACTAGACGGACAGTAGTCAAAGGTTTGGCAGAATAATCGGTGAATCTGAAGAGGTATTGGCTATAGACTGTAATGCTATTTCTACCATCTTACGCGTTCGAGTTTGTGGAGCCATCTGCACAAGAAAAGTATTTTGTATTAGTTTACTTCATAACACAATGACATTTTACCCCTTAAACGCACAGTGCGTAGTAGGTAACAGTAATTATACTAATATTATATAATTAATTATGCTAATATTTAAATACGTAACGTTAAATTAAACACATTTACCTTGTAGAATTTCTGCTGACACGTTCGCACTGGTCATCCGATGGACGCTAACTGACAAAACTGGAACATTCTCTACCGTTCGGCGTAAGAACGTAACCGACCATATTGTCGCTTACGCTATCAAATGACGTCGGTTGCGCTGTTTTGCTCGCCTACAAGATTTGTAAGGAAGTTCATACGCTAAAAGGCACAGGTACCAAAAAAGCGTCAGGCGTATAAGATAGAACTGTTATATTTTTGTCACATACGTATTAGGTAACATTGAACTGCTTTCGTTAAAAATCGTAATTTGACAAAAAACGTCGCTTACGCTGTTCTGCCGATTATGGCTCGAAATAATAAAATAAATAAATTAAATTATTTTCTTAAATATTGGTTTTATTATTGGTTTTAAAAATTCATTTCTTCGTGTTACCAGATACATTTTAAATGTTTTTTTTAAGGGATACTTAATGGGTCTCGATGTGACGTGTCATTGTCACAAGTAATCTAGTAGTTAAAATACTATACTGCATGTTTCTATACACATCCTAAGTCTATATTATCTATATATGTTTCTAATTTTTTCTTATTTAATAAATCACAACAAGTTTTGTAAGTAGGTACTTTAATATCTATATACATATTGGTAGTTTCCAACATGGCCACCATCTTGAATCGGAACCGGAACTTAAGAAATAAAGTTACAAAAACATGAAATGCCAAATTATCGAATATAAGCAATTCAGAAAACGTTAAATATTATTGACACAATCCATCTCAAATCCGTACAATTTCTATTTTGTCAAAACAATGTTATACGTTCTGCCCTCTCTGCACAAAAAGCTGAAGCATGCAAAATTATGTGTTGCAGATACTTAGGACGGGTTGTTTCACAGAATTTGAACAATTCATCAAATTTCAAAGTTGATTTTCAAGCTCTGTTATTTTTGTTAAACAACTGGCCAATAATAAACAACCCGTCCTAATAATCATGTAATAAATTTTAAAAACTTACACGCAATGATAATGAGTCAAAACGTTAAATTTAAAAAACTTTCTTGAATATTAAAAACGTGTATAGTAAGGACTTTTATGAGCACGTTCATAACATCAGTTTAGCGAATAACAATATTGAGATATTTTCTTCATCTCAAAATGCAGAGCATTATCCAAAATGACAGATCTGCTCCACGAAACATCCGCCGCTTTTTAAATTCGCATTGTATATAAATGTATTTTTGATTTCCCTTCGCTGGCAGCTATCGGATGCTGAATGCCTCCATAAATCAAATAAAAAGAGCAAAGGGGTGGAAGCGATATTACAAGGGAGGAAATTCTTACACCTTGTTGGAGTTCTGTAGTCAATTTATGGTAATGGCATCAGATCGAAATATGCTTGTTCTAGCAATAACATAAAGGCGTACGCTATACAACACGCTTAATTCTATAAAGTATTACAAAAATATGAAGACACGAGATTTTGTTGTGAAATATTTATATAATTTAGATGTCAATCGAATTGTGGTATAATCGCTCTGGTGTTGTAATAAAAACATAAAAGAAGTGAAAAATATGAATTATTTTACTTATATAAAAATAAAACACATTTCATATGATTAAAATGAGGCCAAAAAGTAATTTTGCAACTATTGAAGAATACATTTTTTATATGATTTGTGATTTTCACAGCCAAAAGCATTATAGTGATTTATTTTTGGGGTATTATGCCGTGTTGCGATACCTCCTTCTTAAGTCAACATTTTGGACAAGCTTTAAGGGCCAACCTCAATAGTAATTGGTATCCGATAATTGACAGCTACACCAAAACTAAACGCAAAAAAACATCTTAAATTATAATGTATTACTAGCTCTTAGAGGAATAGATTTGGTAACATGGTATCACACTGTATTTGGTAAGAACACACTTCACAACATCTTTACTCATCTGCCTGATGATGTACACTGTAATGCTGTCCGAAACGTTAGCTAAATAAAAATGTTGCACAACACGGCACAATACTCAGATATTCATTGATATGCTTGGTGTAACTATAAGTGACCAGCTCAGGTACGGGGGCTCCATCGAAGCCAGAGTAAAGTTGGCCTCTCAGAAGCTGGGCGTACTGTACATGGCCCGCAGATACTTTAATAGTACACAACTGCTGACCCTGTACAAATCGCAAGTGTGCCCTACTGTCGAATTTGGCAGCCATATCTTGTCCGGAGCCCCAAAATACCTGAAAAAACCCTTGACTCTGTGCAGAAACGGGCGGTCCGTTTGATAGATTCCCCAATCTTAACAAACGGACTACAATCTTTAGAGCACAGGCGTCAGGTAGGTATGCTGTCCTTGTTCTATCGGTATTACAATGGAAGATGCTCTGAGGAACTAGCGTCATTGATCCCTTCGGCACCGGTGCGTAGTCGGGATACACGCCAAACGCGCGCCCAACATTTGTACACGGTTGACATTTGTCACATGAGAACGGGTCGCTTCTACGATTCGTTCTTAAGTTCAACAGCTCGGCTGTGGAACGAGCTACCGGCCTCTGTATTTCCTCCCTCCTACAATATGGGACTCTTCAAGACCCATGTTCACTCCTTCCTCTCCACAAAAAGACCCTCCACACAGCATCCTCAAAGATGACATAGGCCCTGAGGGAAATTATTTTCTTCAGGGCCTCCTGTGTGGAGTTAATATAAAAAAAACTCCAAAAATAATGGGCAAAACATTTATTTATTTATTTTTAAAAAATTTCATGTCCTCTGATTTTCATGTGATTTGCGTACCTACCGAACATTTGAAGAGGATTTTTGATTTGAACGCGTTTGAAATTTTTTAATATTTTTTATAACATCCCTTCTGACTACTCTAAGCTTTACTAATTTCGGTTGTGTGTCTCTATGTTTGTCTGTAAGTGTGGTTCAATGAACTATATAACTTGTATTTGCTTTGTATTGCCATTTTCAAAAGTGACACTGATTTGTCGAGGATTCAGTCAGGGGCTGTGGTAGTACGATCAAGCCCACAAAAATGTTTACCTTTTCCAGATTTTAACGTAGTTAGTTTTATACATAATAAGTGGATTATTTTTATACTGATTATAATTATTTGAAAAAATAATTACAAATGAAGGATATATTACTCTCCTTAAACATTTTGTCAGACATCTTCATCAATTTATTCTGCTACGCACGTAAGAAGAATCACTCAAATGTTGTAATACATCAATCGCGCCATTTGTGAGGACTATTAAAATAAATCGGGCTGTCAAACCGGGAAATTTAATATTTCGTAAAGTCGCCGTATCGAAATCCGTTAGCGCCCCATCCCCATGCTTCTCGAATCCCCATACCCTCCCTCCACTGGATACTAGTACGGGAATAGTAAAAATGAGTCTTACACACTTCTTAAGTACAAATATATGATATACCATAATCATTGTTCTACAATTCTGTGAATTTATTATATGTTTGGGCTTATTGTAGCTTAAAATTGTAAGTTAGCACACATCTCAATCTGAATACAACAAAATAGTTGGACATGCTCAAAATACAAGACTTATTGCGAACGATGTACTTGTTATTCCCAGATATATAAATAAATATCGGTTAAATAACCTTAGTTCAATATAATAAACAGCATTTAAAAGAAAAAAACATCACTTCAATTTTTTATATTAATGCCGACCTGGTTTCGCTACAATCGTAGCTTCATCAGGGAAGTATAATACATAATAATACGCAGTATTATACAGCCCTGGTGAAGCTACGGTCATAGCAAAATCCGGTTGGCATTAAGCATACAAAATAAAAGTGGTGTAACATCACAAGGCATCTTCTTCATATGAACAATACAATAATGCTTAATACTAATATATGTAGGTATAGGTACAAATATATAATATACGAGTATAAGTAAATTTCTATCTAGCAGTTAAAGGGGACGTCATTGTAATAATGTAACGTTTAAATAAATAACATATTTTTTTAACTTCACTATGAAATGTCTTAACTTTTCATCGTGTTCTTCTTTCAGTCATTCATTGGCATCCTGCACCATTGATGTGTCCCAAGGGATAACATTTTCTGCAATACGCTGGTTTGATTGGTTTCAACCTGTCAATACTCACACAATGTAGAGTCTGTAAGTCCCTATTTGTGCATCAACTATTATATATTCTATTACAAAATGTTAAACTGTTGCGAACAATGACAATCTCCTTTCAGCGCAATATGTTAACACCAGCAATAATCTGTTGTCATCGTTAATAATCAGGTGGTTTTCGACAGTGATAAAACTGTCGAATGAATGTGGGTACCCACGTTCTATGTAAATTGTACAATGTGTGTTAATCGCCATTCCGTAAAAGATCTTGGTTCAAGGTTTGCTCCAGGTATATGTTGGCAAATTGAGAGAAATTTCAACAATTAATATAAGGTTATGGACCCAAAACCCAGTAGGGCTTTAATTATGGGCAGGACATCGATAAAAACCGTTAAATAGGCCTCCATATTACAACATGTTTCACCGCATTGTATTAAATTGTAAAATGAACCTATTTGCACCGATTACCGACGATTTATAACAATTCAAACAGTACATCTAATATAGCAGCAGATTTTGTAAAATAGTGGTTATGTTTTTACGAAATCTTCTCCAAATCTGGCCAGTGAGTGAATTTGGCCCTATTTTCACATATTTTCACTAAAAAAGTAAAGTATTTATTTTATTATTTGTTATTTAACTAGCGAATTTTTTATTCATTTGTCACCATGTGTTTAATTATTTATTTAAGTTTGATAATCAATGAAGTCTTTATTTTTTCTTAAGGTGCCAGATATTGGGTATTTTACCAAACATAAAAAAAAGTTTGGTAAAAAAGGGGAAAATATAGAGAACCATTAACGTCAAATGAATCTAAGTTGAATTCAATTAAAATATTGAAAACGTGCACTTACTAGGAGCCCACAAAGCGGGTGAATATATCACCCCATGTAAACACATCAAAATAAAATAAGTAGAGACAGTCGGACGATTTGGAACGCTATCATACTGTCGTAGAGACGTAGCGCGTAGGAACGTAGCGGCGTAGAGAAGGATGTCTCGATTGAATACGGAATATAATATCGCTAGGCAGAATGCCTCGGGGAAGAGAGAATACGGTATATCAAACCTCATTCCTTATGCGGGGAGTGCAAATCAAAAACGACATCTCGATCTGTAGCCTTTGAGGGATATGCAATGGTATAAAAATGCTCTCAAATTTTAAAAGTTTCTATTTGTTTCACGTTAATATATTTGTTTGCTGAATAGTTTTTGTTTTGTTTACAAGTCCAAGGCCATTTGAAAATATTTATTTTTGACATAATTAGTCAAAATAAATTACCTTTAAGTAATTATTTTGTACATATGTAGGTCATGTACAAAAAAGAGCACCTTTTTTTAAAGATTTTTTCTTCGTGTAATATTAATCAAATTATCAAGTAAATTAACACTACATAAGATAACATAATAAATACACATTTCAGCAAAGACTGAAAGTGGTGAAAGAGACATCGACCGTGTAATAAATATGTATATAAGAAAAAAACTGAGAGCGAGCAAACTTAAAGTGTTCTTAAACAAGAGTACTATGTTACTTAGGTAGTAAAACACATTTAAAAATGTTTTATGTGTTAATTAGTTAAGAAAGTGAAATATTTATGTATCTTTTTACGTCAAGAATTTTTTTTTTTTAAATAAAAGCACTTAACGTTTTTTTTAGTAAAACCCAAAATTAAAAAAAATAACCTATCAATATTAAACCTAAAAGAATATTGTATACAAGATTATTAATAAATTTCAAATTGAAGGAAAATTTTCTAATAACAAAGAAAAATTCACCAACGGAAACAAACTAATTTTAAACACCTTATTTAGTCAGATTAAAATATTTCTTGATTTTAAAATTCAATTTTAATTATTGATAACTATCACCTTATTTATAATCAACGCCACCTCTGTTATATTTTATCATACACCGTGTTCTGAATATTAGTAATTTTTCAAATGTCAAAATAAATATTCTTCCAAAATTTGATAGTAAAAACAACATGTAAACTGATAATTGCAATGAAATGAATTTTTTTAAAGAATTATTTGTGACATTTCACAGCCCTGAATTTTGCGTTATTTGTTGTTTGCCAAACAGTCGCAAACGATTTTTGAATGAGCATCATTCAAGATGTGACAGACCTCTTTTCCACCCCTTCCCCCACCCAAAACCCACCCCTAAATATTTGTACTTCTTCTTCTTCGTCGCCTCCAACTGCAAACCATAAATATCAGCTTCCGCTAAAAATGTTACTCAGAAGGGTGCATACATTATTATATTTTATTTGCCAAAGAATCGATGGAATACAATAGTCTAAATATGATAAAGGAAAGTCTTTTGTGAAATTTTGAAAATGGGGATATTGGATTAGTAATATTGAAAGCGCTTAGGGAACCACAAAAATATTCAGAAAGCAGTATTTGGTTTTCGAGTACTAAGTAGTTGTATTCATGACTTGTTACGATATATTGTTGGATTTTTGCTTCACGCGAGTAAAAAATGAGCTTTTATTAATAACTTGTTCTTATTGCACCCTTACAACAAAACAAAAAAAATCTGGGTGCCGATAAACTGAAAACTTTCCAATAATGAGTTCTTGAGTAGTTCCATCATGATCTGTAGAAGTTTAACCGTTTTATTGAACATGTTTTAAAAATTTAAATGTAATTATTACTAAAACTAGTGGTACAGAATATAACTTAAGCTATAATCAGTTTGATCATTTTAAATTTCGATACTTAACAACGAGCTTTTCGTAAAAATTGTAGAAATTGTGAAAAAAGTAATTCCGATAACATTTCACAACATTTACAATTAACCGTATACCAACGAGTACATTAATTTATTATATACATTTATTAAATCAGTTGCGATGCATCATCGTGTTCTATTATAATCTTTAATTTATTGAGGTTTGACTGAAACATGACTTTATCTGAAGGAAGTTGGTAAAAAAGCATAGTCATTATCTTTAGAGGCATAAGCATTGGTAGGTTGGTCCTGCCTCTTGGAAAAAATAAGAAGCATGTGCTGCCTAGTTCTGGTGAAGTTATCGGGGACAAAACTTAATACGCTCCAGACGAAACCATTGATTAGAGACAACTGTTTGTATTATGCTGAACGAATCGACATAGTATTGTACTTATTATTGTGCTTGCAAATGTACTATTGAAACTCCCAGAAATATAATTGAAATCGAGACGTCAACATAGGTATATATGATACTTTTTCAAACTATCAACCAGCCCTTCCCATCAAATAACCTTACAATAATCAAACCCTTACCACGCTTCCAACCTCCGATGAGCGCACGCTGCCAATAATGTCTTGTTAGCTGGAGAAAGAAGAAAGTAGAAAGTGGGAGACGGTAGAGGTAGTGGTTTCAAAGGGCCAGTGGTCGGTTTATGGGGCATCCACCCTCCCTAACGCAATCGGGGGCCGTAAACGGTTATTTTACTGCTTTTCTTACGATGTCAAAATTGGCGCGGCTACCCGATGGACAATCGACAAGAAAGGGCGGTGCGTACTGCGTAGGTACTTTTGATAATAAAAGTATAAGTTTCTCTAAGACGCACTTTTTAGTGCTAATATTATTGGATAATTAATGCCTGTTAAGTAAGCTACATGTTACGAAAGTTTTCTTGTGCTCTAAAATGAGAACTGGCTTGCTGTTCTACTGTAGATTTTAAATTATTGTTTCCTCGCAAAAGTACACAGAGCCATCATAAGGAATGTTGTTAATATTGTAAATTAACTCACTGCAACGATCCCGTTTACTTATAAACGCGATGTAGTTGTATCGCTGTTATAAGTAAGGAGGACATTATATTATAAGATATTACAAATATAACATTATAGATGGATGACATTTTTTAAATTATTTAAAATAAATTAAATATCGATATAAGTGAGTACAGTGGTGTTATATAAATTACATATCGGTACAAAATAGGTTTATAATCGCTATCTCACCAAAGAAGAAACTAGTTATTGTGCTTAGTGAGCGAGTTATTACACTAATTATAAGGAAAATAGAATAAAATTATGCAATAGGTAAGTATATATATAATAGAAACAATTGAAACTTCTGGATCATCTATATGTGTAGGTGTACATATATAGAATTCTGTTACATACTAAATATTGAGCAATTAAGAGAGTCAATAAAAAAATCTAAATAAAGTAGAGATGAATATAGACTGATAATAAATATAAAGAAAGGGAAAACATTCAATTACTTAGTTAATTATTCCTGACAAATAAAACTTCAGTTTTTTGATATCTTTTAATTTCTTTATTTCAATCGGAAGGTTGTTGAAATACTTTATTCCCAAACAGTTATAAATGTTTTGCATTAGTTTGGTATTAAATTTTGGTATGTTGATGTTGTATATGATGTTACAATATATTGTAAACATATAATATTATAGACCTCCATAGATGACGAATATTGCATCTCACTTGTATTCAATTCTGGCAATCCACGCAGCGCCTTTGATTTTTTTCTATGATACAAGTTTTTATTTGGTTTAGCCGATACTTACGCGCCGCAAACGTACCTGTCATGTAGCATCAAAGTATCTTCGTCCCTCTCTCCCCGCATCCACCATTGAAATCAGAGCGGGACAGAGATTCTGTGGTTTTACGTCTGATCGCAGTGGTAGCACAATAAAAAGTCCGCGAATCTTGGGGGTTGTTGGATAATTTGGGGGGTATGCGAGGAATGGGGGGGGATTTTTGGGGGAGTTTTGGGGGGCTTAGGGGTATTTTTACGACCTTGCAGGACTCCCGAGAACATCACATGTCAGTGTACAGAAAGAAGGATATGAAAGGAATGCCTTTTCTAGTCCGTTCGATGTATGAGAAAAATGAAAAAAATTTTTTTGAAAGAAAGTGCGCTTACAATTTTTTTAAGCTGAAATTATGTTAAAACGGTGCCAATAAATATAATCCAATAAATTATTCTTTAAAATATTTATTAAACAAAAAAAATGTATGAAAGAGATAATTCATTAGGTATGTAGATTGCCTAACATTGGAGAAAATAATCCTCTTAAAATAAACATTTTTTATAGAATATCATTGCAAATCAACAGAATCCTGTAAATGGTATATACCTACCTAATTTGTTCACATTAAATGAAAACATAAAATGAAATAATTATTTTGTTTATAACCACGAATTTTTGTTTTTTTAAATATCTTTAGGGTACAAAATTAAACTGGTAACTCAGCTCAACATTGAAAATAAAATACATAATATTTCGTACTTACAAACAAAGTAATTGATTTAATTTCATAATTATGTCAAACCACAAAGTGGTTTCATACAAAAATAAAGAAAAACAAAAGAAGTCAAACGATATTATTATTAACTTGACCAATAGTAGAATCCCAAAATAAAACTTGGGAAACACCACTGACTAAAGAAAATAGTCTACTCTAGTCAATGTAAAAAACGAAATTCCAATTCAGTAAAATATATAAACCTAAATAGAATAAAATAGTTTGAAAACCAACGCCAATGTTTTAAAAATATGGCTAAAGATTTTTTTTTAATAGTTTATTAAAAAAATGCAATGTTACATCGTTTACTAAAAAATATGACGATATATTAATAATTTTATACAATCATATACATAAAAGCTATGCTGTACCCCCATAATAAAAGTGAGCTTGTGTGTGTAGTAGCGATGTGTAGGTTCAGCCGGATTGAGTCCTTGAGCCCGAGTCCTTTGCGGGAAGCGGGTCCTACTCCCACTCCTTTTCGTAATCAACCACTCCCAGAGAACTCGGTCTGGGACTCGGACCCGAATGCCTCCAATCAACGACTCCCAAAGAACCCGGACCCGAGAATGCCTCTAAGGACTTGGACTCGGACCCGAATGCCTCTAATCAACAACTCCCAGAAAACTCGGACTCGGGGTCTCGATTCGAGATCTTACTGATTTTATTTTTCAATGCTTTTTATGTCTTATGAATAATACGGGGGGATTTTGCGATATTACTGATTCTTTTAACTGTTTGTAACAATTTGTATAATTTAATTTTTCAATTCGCAATTTAAAAAAAAAATATTACATTTTTTTATGTTCATTTTTTTATGTTTTATCTTGATTTAAAAAATTCAATACGAAGATATTTTGAGTTTATTTATGATTCTTTTGACTGTTATGCCTATTTGTACATTTTTTTTTCGGATTCAGAATTTAAAAAAAAACTTACTGATTTATTATTTTTATGTTCAATTCTTATGTTTCTTTTGTTTCATGATCTTGTTTTAAAAATCAACACGTTGGCATTTTGAGATATTGCCGATTAGTTTAACGGTTTTTATGTAAAATCTCAATGATTTATCGCAATTCTTTGATGTTTTATATTTTTATTTTAGCCCCTCATATTTGTAGGCGCTAGGTACCTACTGTAAGTAAAAATTATTGTTTTATTTTAAAGTTTTATTTTAATTATCGTTCACTATTTTTATTTTTTGTGTTATTAAAAATACAAATTTCAGTGGTGTCTGTCTGTGTATCCGTAACTCTGGTTCAATGAACTCTAGAATATGGATTTGCTTTGATTTTAAAAATTGGAACTGATTGTCAACTGGTATTGGAAAGATTCAGACAAGCGATAAATTAGGTACCAAGATAATTTTATTCAATAATTGTTTATTTAAAATGGCTATCTTTTGTTAAAATTTTTTAGCTATGTCGTAATAGTGTTCATTCGAAAGGCAAATTTCTGGCAAATGTTTATTTTTAATGATCCTGAGACATATATATGTATATATTTGTGAAACCAAAAGGAAAAATATACAAATCAAGTATATAATATACACAAATCCTACAATAATATATTGAACAAAGTGTGTATGTATTGTAAAAGTAAAAAAAATGGACTGGAATAAATAGATATTAAAACATGTTGTTAATTGTTAAAATTTTAATAGTTCAATGCTGTACCTAACTACTTCCTGACTTTGTTTTTAAAACATCTCGCCTTTACTGAGTTTCATTTGATAGAGGCTTCGACCAAGTACCTTTATCTATATCGATGGACAGAGATTATGAAAACGACAAATTCTCAACGACAACCGAAATTTATGTTACTACATTTGATTTATTACTGCTTACGCGTGTGCTAAAATTATCATCTGGAACTTGGAACCTAATACTACATCCGTTACGGCCTCGCATTAGCCGTAGCCCAATCAGCTGGAACACGACAAGACACGAATGGATTTCGTTGAACTTCGCCAAAATGTAAACTGCACAACTCGCGACTCGGGTGCGATGGGTGACGGGATTGACTCCGTGTTCTCGTGTGGGTCCGAGTTCTTGTGCGGGTCCTTGTCCTGCTACGGGTCCGAGTTCTTTCGCGGGTTCTATCCGAGTCCGAGTGCCGAGTCCTTGGCCGGACCCGTGCGTCCCGGTAGTCGCCCAGTACCCAGTCCGCACCCAAGAACTCGGACCCGGGACCCACTCCAAGAACTCGAGTTCTTTTAAAAGGAAGCAGTCCTCGGATGCCTCCGGAAAAATGCAGAACTCACCCACCTCTAGTGTGTAGGGGGTATTTTATTATAATATTATCGTTATTAGTTTGTATATATATATTCTATTTACATGTTCTAGTATACATTTTCTGTGTGTCTTTTTTAAGGTAAAATTTAAGATCTTTAAAATTGTTATTTATATTTCTAAATCTTCCTTGAAATGAATTTTAAAAAATACTCAAAAAGGTTTATAATTGAATCTCTCCACTGTTTTTTTTTTACATTTCGAAGTTAGGAAAATTGATGTTTGTTTAAGATTTCAATTTTTTTTATAATATATAATATATATAGTTTTCTATAAGTTCTGATATATATATATATATATATATATATGAAAATGGTTTCATTCGATTTGATTTAATTAATAATTTTTGTGCCATGTTAATCGGATGTGAATGTTTTTCACCCCATTCCATATGATATATTGTATTATTGACTGGCAGATTATTGAAGCAAAGTATGTAAATCTTTGTAAATATTTATTTTGAATACGTATTAGACATCAAAAAATGTGTGTTAGTTTCATTACTCTATCTTTGAGTATGTGTATGCGTGAGGAGCTTTTTAGGGATTGGTCTCATATTGTTTTTGTCATTTCATATCATGATCATTTGAATCCATTGAAAATAGTACATTAAATATTTGTTATTTGCGCCCACATATGACCGGACAGACTATACAAACTGCAAGGATCTAAGTGGCAGTATTGCTAGCATGTAATAACTGTCCCTGGATTACTCCGATATTGGAAGCGTAATGAAAGAGGATGCGACGCCAAACTGCCTTCATTACCAGGCAAGGTTGGTAAGACTTCCAATAATCAGGATTCTGCGGCCGTTACAAGGAGACAAGTGGTATTTATTGGGTATCAATGAAAACCAGCAATTCCTTCAGTTTGTCATTAGATTTACTAAAAATAATCAGTGTACTAAAAGGGCAACTGTAATTATTACGAAAATATTACATTAGTGATGTTGGAATCAGCTCATTTCAATTTAGACACATACTGTAACGTGTTCTATTACACATTTCATTGAACTGTTAATCAAATTTATATTAAAAAACGACAGTAGAGAGCTCATTCAATTGGTTCTGAATAAATCACGGGAAAAGTGGAATGAAGGAAACAGCCTACCTGAATTCCCATGAATCCGGGCAATAAGGGCTCTCGATGCACTTGCACTGGGTGAACTTTCCTCCACAACGAGATAAAAGAGAAAACGAGTGAATTTTGATATTTGCATGTGAATAATACAACGACGAAACTAAGGTGGCACCTTCGTGTTATACGACACGAATTCGACTGACTTGCGACAATTAGTGCAACATAAATCTTCATAATCTCCAATGTGGGTAAGGCTGTTTTTAGGGAAGGAGATGGATAGTATATGATATGATGTATAGATAGTAAATATGCAATAGTATCAAATGCTCAAGTGTGGCGACGTTATGTATGAAAGACCATCATTCAAAATCAAAACGTTGTTTGAAATGGCAACAGCCGTATTTGGTAACCAGATATGAATAGAATAGCCAGGTACTCCCCAACCTACTTTTTGAAGTGAAACTTCTTTACGCGCGTCATGCAATTTCGAGGACCGGAGTAAAACCGACTCATGACCGTCACGAAAAACCGTGATCATTTCGCTATAGGAGCCTAGTTAATATTATATACCTAGTTTAGGTCACCCTCCAAACTCACCTTCGCGGTCTAGAGGCAGAGCGCCGGACTCTCGTCGTGAAGAACCGAGGTTCGATCCCCGCTTAAACTAATTTTTGTTTTCTTTTTGTGATTTTTTTAATACGAGGAAAAGTGATAAAATGCTCTCGTGCTGCGACTTTTAGATATTTTGACCATATGATATTTTGGTCGAATACGTAATAACCGCGGTCTAGAGGCAGAGCGTTCGACACTCGTTATGCAGGACCCGGGTTCGAATCCCATATTTTGATAACTTTTAATTTTTTTTTATCAACTATTTGTAATAATGCAGTAAAAAATTGCATAAATTTGTTAATTTACCTTTACTTTACGGTACCTATATGATATTTTGGTCGAAATATAGCTTACAAATCGAGCCGGTAGAGTCACTCGGTATTTTGATTAATTATTTTTATTTATCAACGATTTGTAATAATGAAGTAAAAAATTACATAAATTTGTTAATTTACCTTTACTTTAATTTGCGCGAGATACCTCTCCTCGCGGTCTAGAGGCAGAGCGTTCGACACTCGTTATGCAGGACCCGGGTTCGAATCCCATATTTTTATAAGTTTAATTTTTTTTTTTTTATCACATGCTACTTATAAATATGTCAATAGACAGAAAAAAAGAGAGAATGAAATGAAAAGAGAGAGAGAGAAGAATACTAAAAGTTTCACTTCCGTCGTGCGTAGGCTTGCCACACACACTGTATTTTTTTTTCATATTTCCTTTCCTTCCCCACTCTCATTAACCTCGCAATAAACCACAATAATATGGGATGCCCCTGGATTTGGGTCTAGCAGTTGAGACTCTTTTGCAGTATTCACGTAAAACTTTACCAGAGAAAGGATACGATCATAAAAATATGTCCAAGAATAACATATTTTGCGTCTGATCACATCTAAAATACATGCAAGAATAACATCTATCAGCACTTTTGCATCTGATCACATGTAAAATATATGCAGGAATAACATCTATCAGCACTTTTGCATCTGATCACATGTAAAATACATGCAAGAATAACATCTATCAGCACTTTTGCATCTGATCACATGTAAAATATATGCAAGAATAACATCTATTAGCACTTTTGCATATCACATGTAAAATATGTGCAAGAATAACATCTATCAGCACTTTTGCATCTGATCACATCATGTAAAATATATGCAGGAATAACATCTATCAGCACTTTTGCATCTGATCACATGTAAAATATATGCAAGAATAACATCTATTAGCACTTTTGCATATCACATGTAAAATATGTGCAAGAATAACATCTATCAGCACTTTTGCATCTGATCACATGTAAAATATATGCAGGAATAACATCTATCAGCACTTTTGCATCTGATCACATGTAAAATACATGCAAGAATAACATCTATCAGCACTTTTGCATCTGATCACATGTAAAATATATGCAGGAATAACATCTATCAGCACTTTTGCATCTGATCACATGTAAAATACATGCAAGAATAACATCTATCAGCACTTTTGCATCTGATCACATGTAAAATATATGCAAGAATAACATCTATTAGCACTTTTGCATATCACATGTAAAATATGTGCAAGAATAACATCTATCAGCACTTTTGCATCTGATCACATGTAAAATAACATTGGAATAATCAAAAAGGAAGATGTGACTATGAATGTGAATGAAGCAATCCACCTCATCGTGGATGTTGCAAAGTGTACTATGGAGTATTCCTCTTCAGGAATTGTGGAGCATTATTGCAGTTTTGTCGCCAAAATTTTCAAGAATACAATTTCATGTATTAATTATCCACCTTTAGCAGGTAGCGGAAAACTCTCCTTTATTTCACATAATGAATAAATTTATCAATTTGAAACTATCTACTGATAACCAACACCTCTGCCATTGGTCGCACCAAGTGGTTCGCTACATTTGGTAACTTAGCAGGGGTGCTCGGGTTCATGAGGTGAGGGTTTTCCAGGTCGTGACGGCGAATGCTTCTGCCCAACAACTTTGTGACTTCTTCTTTTTGATATCTTCAGTCGGACTCTCCAGACCCATTGCCTTGTATGGCGTCGGGGGGGATGGAAACATATGTCACTCCTGGACATTCTGACTCCCATATTCCTATCCACTCATCATTACTTTTTCCTTACCAGAACTTCTTATCCTTCCTTTAATAAAAAATACCCTCCACAGAGCATCTCCAAAAATGACATGGGCCCTGAGAGAAGTTTCCTCAGGGCCTCCTGTGTGGGGTATATATATACTGCCAGGAAATACCGCCAGTTCTACTCTAAATACATTTATTTGAGGTTTTGATTTTCATCATTTTGGTAATAAGTCATCCCATTCTTCCCTCATATCTCCTCGATACGGAGAAAAACGAGTATTGCTGATTTATTCAAATCTTGTTTAAAATGGGGAAGCATGCCAATTTTGAATGAACTTTTAGTACATTCCTGATAAATCGTTACACGTGTTCATGCACCTGCGTTTTTCCTGATAGTACACAATGATCAAATGCGAAAATATTAGAATTTTTATGAAAACGTGTTCTGACATCGCAATAACACAATCGTTTTTTACTGATGGTTTATTTGGAAACCTGTCAATTTATTCGTTAGAGGCCTGCACAGGACTGCAGGCAACAAAAATTCAAACAATTTGAGTAAATTTTTTAATAAAATAGCATTATTTTATATTGTTAAGTTTTCTCCTTGTAATGATATAATTGAAACTATTCTGCCAAGGTAAATAAAAACACAGAGTTTTCCTTAAGACTCTCGAGACTTTATAAGCCACACTAGCTATTTATTGTTTTGGTGTTTAATTTGTAGAACTCCATTTAATTTTTTAAAATAAATTTAAGATAAATCAAATTTAATAATGTTATAATAATTATTAAGTTCTGCAAGTATTTCTGTTATTTTTACAGTATAATGGTCAGTGTCAAGCTGTTTCGGCTTTTGAGGCCATTATCAATTGGTAGGGCGATATCACATAAAAAAAGATACAAAATAAAATGAGACAAAGGTCGGTCGGTCGGTGGCTGAGTTGACATCGCGTTTTGGTCCCACCCTGGCGTAGTGTGTTCAATTCCTCGGCTGGCTAAGTCCTCCATCACAACACAAGCAACATTTTACGTTTACTGTGGTGGTAGTAAGAGATTTTCAAATATTGTCTGGTTATTCGTAACCCGGGAATGTTTGTCGTTATTTAAAAAAATAAAAAACATGCCGTTTTATTCGATCTATCTCTACTAAAAATCGGCGTGACAGTTAGTCAGTAAAGAGAAGTGATAATAATAATGATAATTAGAAGAGGCTTGTCGCACGTACACGTGACAGTCGTACCGTTGCGGCCACGGCCTACGGGCTACAGGCTACAGCCTACGCCGCAATAACGCCACCGCTACGAAAGCGCAATAAAGCCTCCGATATTGTCGCATCGCGTGCCACTGGGTACCACTGAAGAATTACACGAATATAATGGACACCAGGGTGGGGCGATACGCAGGGTTGGCAGCTTGGGACTCGAGTACTTTTTATGGAATTCAATATGGAGAATCAACAATTCAGCTGCTATTTATAAACAATTAAAAAAAAACCTTATTTTCATCCCATTCGCTATAATAACATCAGGTTTTATTTTTCTTGTGATTTATAATTTTTTTCTAAATCTTCTACTATAGGTATTATACTATTTAACTTATTTACAACTACCATCAACTTCTGGTCGGCGTCTAATTTTTTTATAATATAGCAGTTGTGCTAAAACAAAGTGATGTTTGCCGTGTTGCTACCTCTTTCTGTCTCCTGATTATGGACGCTGTAATGCTGTCCGAAAAGTTTGCTAAAGAAGTAAGTAGTACAATACGGCATAGTACCCCAAAAATAAATCATTACAATACTTATTATGGCCGTGAAAATCTCAAATTATATTTAAAGTATCTGCAGTCTTAAAATGATAATCTGTGAAATATTTTTATTCATCGAAAAAGTTTTTCTTAATTAGTTTGTAACATCCGTTGGCAGTCTCCTTTCACCCTGCAAATGCCAACTTGTTGGATCCACCCAGTACACCACTACTCAAGCAAGGGTCTCTTTTAAATGATTTACCTGTAACTGCATATTAATCCAATATATATGTCTCACTACAAAGCGCTTACTCTGCAAAAATAGCGATATCATTTTTTTTCTAAAAATTTACAACGTATACAGTGGTGTGCACAAAGTTTTTCATCAGGGCTGGCAATAGAAAATACATCAAATCAATTGATGTGAAAAAACTTACTTGATTTCGTTAGTAAAGTGAATTTATGTTTGGAACCAAAATTGGCATGATAAGGCTATCTAGATTAATAGAAGTACCAACAGACAGCACTTATAGCCACATTTGTGATATGTGCCGAAAGGCACGACCTTTTACACAAACCAGACTTCCCTTGAATAATCATCGCATATTTTTTGTGTCCAACGAATACAGACATTTCAAAATGCCGTTTGTGTAATTTTGCATTCTTAGTTACTGCATTTGATGCCTAGAAATACGGTTAATTGTTAAGTTTAATGCTTCGCGCGTATTTTGATAGTAGATTGGAATAATTCTATAAAATTTTATATTTTTTAGGTTTGTTTTAATGGGTGTAAGGTAGAGTAGACATTGCTTAACGTGCCTATATGGACGACACACCCTGCATTAATATACATATAATAGAAATGAAGAAAACGAAGAATTTTCACAATGCAGGACAAAAATTAGAAATTTATCTTTGTCGTCTGGCATCCCTGATATGTAAAATCTTACACAGGCGGACAAGTGGAGAAGGTTGTAGGCAATATTACATTATATTGGTACAAGTATATGTGAGTGATTTAAATTTTATCGTTTTTCTTTATGGCGAGAATACATGAAACTCATTGTGCGTTTTATTTACTGCCGTTTTCTGCTTTATCATTCCACGAATTAATGCCAACATTTCGAAAACAATATGGGTTGCCATTATTTACGAGGATTTTATAATAATTTCTATTTTTAATTGCACTTTTATGGCGATGATTAACAACGCTTTCATGACATTTAATTTTTTAAGTATTCGTGATTTGGTGCGATAGTAGTTTTGTTTATTCTTTTCAACTGCGGGGTTTCGATTCCTGAAACTTTATTTTAATAACGACCTACCTGTTTGAATAGTATGGAAAATATAATTATTAAATGTCGTTTACCAAACCGTTTTCACGAAATCTAAAATACCACCAAATGATAACGTCGTTATTTATTTTTATTATTTTTTTTAGTTTCTTATTATTGTTTTGTCTTGAAATTTTATTATTGATATGGTATGCAACAATTCCTATTACTTGATACTATCAACACCTCGTTTACGAATATTAGCAAAAATTGCGCTTAGGGAAGAATTTTTTTAATTTCAAAAATATTCACCATGGTATAATTATTTATTTATTTATTTAACGCCCAGAGAGCTTTAACATGTAGGTGGTAAAATTTTAATGACAGTTTTGAAACATAAGAAAAAAATAATTAATATAAAATTACATTGAAAAATAATATATGCAAGAAACAAAATTAAAAATAACAAGAACTCAAATTAAAAAATAGAGCGATTTGACTGGTTTACAAAAATTTAACTTCGACTTAGGAATAGTGTTGAAATAAGTCTTACGTAATGTAAATAAGTCTTATTTTTTTTACGTAATCCACAAAATTCGCAAAGTTAATATTAAATATATCGACATCACCAAGAATTGGTTTCCCATAGTGTGAAACCTTTGTATTGGGGAGTTCGCAATGTAATTGCGCTTATGTGTGTATTTCATTTATGATGTGGATACACAACCGACAGTATTAAAATAATAAGAAATACAAATAATACATTATACCAATAAATAAAATAAGTAGGCATAGGAACAAGTAAGGTGACGTTTTTCCTCAAGTTGAAAAAGGTTCAGAAGAAATTTCGGAGTTTTCTCTACCTGAGAGAGTATAGCTGCTACCCGTAGCTCTATACTACTGACTTTGTCTTGTGTTTGCTCGGAATGAACCATTTACGGGTCAGAAGGTATATGGAAATTGCTTCACATTTCTTCAGACTGATTCGTGGATTGTTTGAAGACTTGACTATCATGGAAAGCGTTAATTTCTATGTTCGCGACAGACAAGATTTTATACTGTTTTATCTCCCGGCCTGCAAAACTAACATGCCCAATAGCCACGCTTCGGCGCGGATTGCTTTCATGATATTACCTAATTTAATAGAATTTCTTAGGAAATTGACATATTTTAAGGTTTATTTGTTTTTTTTAGACACAAATATAAATGTTTGATCAAACAATATTATCTTTATAAACGCATGAAAATTGTTATATTTTTAACCCTCTCAATACCAGAGTTCTTCCTCAGGAAGAATATTTAATATCTCTTGATTTTGTTAAACACATTTACTGTATTGCGTCTATTTTTCTCTGCTAGATTAAAAACTTTATTCCACAGACAAAAACCGCAAATATAGTACCCTCGAGGTGATTTTCCCCAAAAACGGTGCCATACAAATCATCATTATTTCACTTGGACTGTCTCCATCAATATTTTATACATGTTATCTTTATATTTATGTACTAACTATACCCCACCACGCGTTGCTGTGGCTCAGTCTGTATGTGTAGATAAAGAAAGAATAGCGCTTGTTTTTTACTTCCAAAAGATCGCACTGTTTTTCAAAAAATCATGATTGTCCAAAATATGTTTAGAAAAACATGTTTTTGCCTATCATAAGTGACATCTATATAATATAGGTAAATAAAATCTCACGCGTTTTCAAATGCAACGTTGTGTCGAAATTTCAAAGCAATCGGTGGAGAACTTTCGGAGATTTAACATTTTGAACAAACGAACATTTACATTTTTATTTATGTTACACTGTATTTTTTTTTTACTAAACAATGTTATAGGTTTTTTTTCTTGCTTAAAGGCTTTGAGGCCTAAAAATTCTAAATATCGAATTAGAAAGAACTAGAATGAGCATAAAATACGGTATTTTTGTACAAACAAAAGTGAAGTGCCGGAAAGTGTTAAAAGGAAAAAATAATTAAAATGATTTATTTTTTTGGTACCCCAATTAAAACGATCTAGTAAATGTTTCAAGCCTTGAAATTGCATCTTAATTTCACATTCAGTAAAAATCAAAATGTTAGATAAATCATCCAATATCTCGGTTAAAGTATCTCATCATCCAGAGGTCCGTGCCTCGCAAAGGGCGCGCCGGATCAGAGGTCTCCACTCTCCATGCCCGTGCATTAATTAAATAAGTTCCATCGCAAGTCAGGAATACAAACACTAACCAGCAGTCAACTTTGGACAAAGAAATACGAATACTACCTTCTATATTCTGTATTTTCATCATCTTAACTTTTATTTTTTATGCAGGAGAAAAAATATACTTAATTCAAAAATTTTGCTTTAATACAAAGAACATTTTTAATTTTCTTATTTCCTTTAAATGATGGTTGTATGCATTATTTAGTGTTAAAATATAGCCCGATGATGAAATATTTCAATTATTATTAAGTTATTCAAAAAATAAAAATATTCATAGTAAAAACACAGAAAAATTTGTATTTGACCACTTTAATTTTATTTAAATTTTACCAGTTTCGGAAGAACCCTTCCTTCGTCAGGAGAATATTAAAAACTGATGAAGGATCCACAAGTTTTTAATATTCTCCTGATGAAGGTAGGGTTCTTCCGAACACGGTTGAGTTTAAATAAAATTAAAATTGTAAAAACAAATTTATGTGTTTTTTATTGCAAATTATGACGACCCCGAAGTTAATGATTTTTACAAATATTCATCCTATACTTGCAAAAAAGTCAATAGATATCGCACATTAAAATAAAATAGGATACATTTATCCAAGCCACCTCCCAGATAGCATTTAGTTCGCAAAGAATTTTACGATCATACATAAAGTATAGTTGCAAATAAAAATATGCGTTGAGAAAATGGAGTTAATGTTGGTAGTTCTTAGTGGATGTATGATAGAGTTAAATATAACCGAAATAAATATGGTCGAAATAGCTCAGTGGTAGAGTAGCGCCCCAGCAAGGCTAAGTTCCCGGGTTCAATTCATAGATGCGACCGTATCTTTTTCTGTTTCAAATTTTCGTTTGAAAATCGCTAATATTGCATCAAAGATGAAATATTACAATTTGAGGTATTACTTATGAAGTTATTCTAGAAATAAATAAATTAATAGTTACTTCATGATAGTGATGTGTTGAAATCCGTAGTGAAATTTAAATAAATAAGTAACAAATACAGGGTGTCAGGGGTGAAAGTGCAGTAACTTCGGGAGGTGATTCTACATGATGGTAGAAGTAAAAAAAGATAAATAACTTTTTTTGAAATTTCAACTTTTAGATGTACTTTTCAGCTACAAACGAAAAATTGTGCCGGCGTGTGCGTACTGCATTATTATTGCTTTTGGATCATTTGAAATCGACCGGCCGATCCTAGAACTAACACCCGCTACCCCCCTTCCCGCGCTTTACAGCTGGTAACAGAACAGCTGTGATTTGTTTACTTTAAATAAATATAGGGTTTTCCAATAAGAGGTGTTATTTTGATATTCAATCGTAAAATATCAATGGTTTCGTTGTTTCTGTGACACGTAGCGCCGTCTTGTTGAAAGTAAACGTTGTCCAGATCAATACCATCCAATTCCGGCGGCCATAAAAAATAATTAATCATCTCTCGATAGCGCAATCCATTCACCGTAACTGTTGCTCCAGCCTCATTTTCGAAAAAGTAAGGTTCAATGACTCCGCCGGACCATAAACCGCACCAAACAGTCACACGTTGAGGATAGAGAGGCTTATCAACAATAACTCTTGGGTTTTCCGAGCTCCAAATGCGACAATTTTGCTTGTTAACTAAGCCATCGAGGTGGAAATGGGCCTCATCACTCAAGATGATTTGCATTTGATTCACTCAAGTGAATTTTAATGCGTTCTTGAAGCGTGTATTGTTCCATTTTTTATTAATGGCGTAGTTTCTACTTGTCAAATGTAAAAAAATGACAGCTTCAAAAGTAACATCTACCGAAATAGCGGGCTATTCAAAATAACATCTCCTATTGGAAAACCCTGTATTATAAACAAATACCTCAAATGTACTTACTATGCGTGTTGGTTACGTAACTCGATAATGGGTTAGAGAGCCTGAAGATCGCCCGTTACGTAACAAGAAATTCATCCATTAATTATTCTGAAAGCTGATTACTTCAATGATCGTTTCATGCCGTGAAAAAAATAAGGATTTTTAATCCACGTTTACGACAAAATCAACGAAACTTCAACGAATACCTACAGTTGGAAGATTGTGTAAATTCTTATTATTATTTAGGTGTAGTTCTCTTTGTTCTTCAAATTTGGTTTGAAACATCATAAAACATACGATTTTGAAGCGCATTGTTATAACTTCGAACTCTCGGTTTACACGTCTCTGGAAAATAATAAACAACGTCAGTGTCGGGCTCGACAAGCACACAGCGAATTTATCGGGTAAGTGTGTACCTCCACTAAAGATTTTTAGTATGTATGTCTTTTTGTAAGGAAAAAAAAGGTTGGAATTTCGGAAAAAGTTTTTTTTTTTTTTTTTGCTACTACCATCATGTAGAATCACCTCCCGAAATTACTGCACTTTGACCCCGGACACCCTGTATACATTAAAAAATAAACACTTCTGAAACAAAATGTTTAGAAATTGTTATACAGCAAGTTGTCAATGCCGAAGAAACACAAAATATTTCTTACCCAATCAACCATCATCTTTTATGCTGCGTATAAACAGAAGAAAAAACCCGCGAGCCGAACCATGAATTACGGGAAAGAAACCAAGCAACCACAAGCGGCGTTCCGCTACATTTAAGGTTTTTCGTTCCTTTCCGGCAGTTTTTTCACAGCCTTATATTGCAAATTTGTAAAAGATGCAAATCTAATAAATAATTTGAATAATAAAAAGGGAAACACTTTGTTTACAGTCACTTTATTGAAATTTTTAACGTCTACCGGTTTCGGTACCTCCGTACCATCATCAGGACAGTTATAAAAATACTAACAAATACAGAATAATACACATATATATAAACAAATAGTTGAGAGAGAAAGAGATCTCTTTCTCTCTCAACTATTTGTTTATATATATGTGTATTATTCTGTATTTGTTAGTATTTTTATAACTGTCCTGATGATGGTACGGAGGTACCGAAACCGGTAGACGTTAAAAATTTCAATAAAGTGACTGTAAACAAAGTGTTTCCCTTTTTATTATTTAAAATGTCAAGTCACAATGTGTTTGCTTCTTTTGAAAAAAAAAAAAAAAATAATAATAATTTGAACTGAATAGACAGTACAAACTAGATTTGTCTATAAAGAAGTTTTGAAATTTGAATTAAAACTAATATCGCCACTCACTTAATACCTTTTGGTTTTGGTCCATCTAGCCAAAACTTAGCCCGCGCTCTGTCTCTTTTCCATTTGTCTAACATCGTATATCGCCATTCCATTTGAATGTCATAAAAATGATGAAGCACAGTTCTTTGCATAAAATTTAAGCAAAGAATGGTCAGACTTTTAGATCACGAAACACGACTACACGGCATTTCTTGTATTCTTCTTTATTCTATGATTACAACCCTTATAAATAATGCCATTGAATTCAATTGACTGTATCGTAAATAAATTAAGCATTCCAAATAAGGGTGGAAGGCGCAAGTAGATTTTTTCTTTGGACTGATGTTAATTTTTAAAGGGACCACTTAATAAGAGATGAAACCTCTTCTGGGGTGACAATCATTCAAGAAACGGTCTAAAAAATTAAATCTCATTTTTTCTACAATTCACGCTATTTGCATTATTAATTGCTCTAAACATGAAAACATGTATTCCGTCAACTGTTGTATTTTCAACTCCCATTAAAATAGGCATGAAGCAATTCTTTTAGTGAATAATTTTTGGGTTATTCTTGCACTTTCTTCTTTAGCCAACATTTCAGACACATCTGTAGATTGTAGTAAAGTGTGTGTCTATGTCAGTGTTGTACGCAGGTTCTTGATCATACTATCAGATCATACTCTGCATACGGCCTGTATGATATTTTGAAAAACTACCCCATCGTCTCTTTAAACCGCTTAAAGCACAATTTAGGTACTTCTTGATGAAATTTTGCACACTTAAATTTGCAAACGAAAAATTACTGATTTCTAAAAACTCTGAGTAAAGCCCAGCAAAGTCGACAACTTATCAACAACTGTTAAATAAACTATCGATTATGTTGCCCGTGTATCAAGAGCCAAGAAGTTTAGGACTCCGTGACCTCGTGGTCAGTAATTTTAAACTATCACAGTATCTGACAAGTTCCTTAATATAAAATTTAGAATTATTGAAAGTCTAGAATTAAAAAAAAAAAATTGGGCATTCATATTCTACATATCTTTTAAAACACCTAAGAATATGATACTCTACTGTATCCAATATAATATAATTAAATTTTCCTGTTCAACCTTCCCTTAAAAGCAAGGTCAACCTTATAGACCCTTCCTCGGAACAGGGTAGACAGCATTCACTATATTGATACATTCAACCCCTCGCCGCCCCCAAACAGCCAATAAAGGAATGGAGAACATCCCCTTGAAAAAATCCCCAAACCAATTGTCCGGAAGATTGCCTAACCGACCGGAAAATACACCCTTAAAAATTCAATTCAGGAACAATGGCTATCGGTTAAGATTTCACAATGTTTTCTTGGTCTTCAAAAAGGCTTCAATGTTTGTTTTAGGGTAACAATATTGTTTGTTGGTGGTCAATACACATTTATTGTTGTATATTTGATACAGAAAAACTTATAAGTAACATATAAGGCCAAATAACATAATCGGATATAGGATAGCACAAGATATGTAATAAAATGAAAAGTACAACGTACGTCAAGGATAAACTGCAATACAGACGTGAATATATTACGGCCTGGTCAACATTAGTTTCTAACTAGGCACTACCTGAAAAGTACAACGTACGTCAAGGATAAACTGCAATACAGGCGTGAATACATTTTTTTTTTTTTAATATTGAATACCTCACAAGAGTCCCAACTGCTCCCGTCTGGAGCCAGTGAGACTATGGCATCCCCAATTGGGGGATGTTGTGAGGCTGAAGGTAAGTGGGGAAGGGAAAGAGGAAGGTGGGGAAGTACCTGGCTATTCAGATCTAGTCACTAAACACGGCTAAAGCCATTTGGAGCAACGTTTCAATTCTGAATGGTGGTCTTACACCAGGGCGATACTGGTAGTATCTTCCACTCTGGAACGTGCCGCAAATATACTATATATTATTTTAATTAATTAATTGTGAAATAACACTAATTAATCTAATAAAATTTATTTGCGCACGCCGGGTTTGAACCCGCGACCTTCGGAATGGCAGTCCAATGCGTTACCACTGGACTATACCGGCCGTCAGCCTATTATGGCCTGTTTAACATTAGTTTCTAACTAGGCACTGCCTGTTCTAAGAAACTACTCATAATAATCATTTCTGTTATATTATTTATTAACTAAAGTAATGTACCAAAGAAAAAATATGGAAAAAATTGGAAGAAAATAATTAAATTTTGGAAGAAAAGCATTAAAAGCGAAGATACAATTAGGTTCCCGTAATAAATTATCAAATGATATTTTTAATAATGTTTCCGAACCTGTCGTACCTAAACATAACAAAATTTTTACTATTTTTGAATGAATTAAAATTTAACATCAAGGGAAGCATCAAGTGTCCCAACTAACTAGAGCTAGAGGATCTTTGTCATTCCCATGTTGAGGGTGTTAAAAGAATATACGAAGTAAATTGAAAGCCCTGTGAAGGTGGTACAAAGACTAATGATTAAATTGATTAATTTTTTTATATGAATACCACACAAGAGTCCCAATTGCTTCCAACGGTCTGGAGCCAGTGAGACTATGGCATCCCCAATTTGGGTATGTTGTGAGGCTGAAGGTAGTGGAGAGGGGAAAGAGATAGAGAAGAGGATAGTGGGTAAATACCTGGCTATTTAGATATGGTCACCAAACACGGCCAAAGCCATTTGAAGCAACGTTTCAATTCTGAATGGTGGTCTTAAACCAGGGTGTTTCTGAGAGTATCTTCCAGTTTGTAACGTACCGTAAGTCTACTTTATATTATTGATAAATAGTAAAATAACTCAAATTAATCAAATAAAATTTACTTGCGCGCGCCAGGATTTGAACCCGCGACCTTCGGCTTGCTAGTCGAGATCTTTACCCCTCGACCACGGATGTAGTCTACATTCTCACTAGCAACATTGTTCTAATTTTTCTACGTTTACCAATCTTAACGGTCTATATGTTAATGATATGAACATAGTTTTCATTATTTAGATCTTAGAAATTACAAAAGCAGTACATCCATCATCGAACACTTCTATCTCATTAAAACTGAGTTCATCGTATTCTTTCATGGTGCAACAAGCAAGGTCAAAATATACGCAATACCAAATATGGCTTAGAAGCGAAACATATCACGATTTTCCTGTTTTCTACAGAAACATCTTTAAAATAAACAAATTCTGAATTCATATCAATAACATAAGGAAACAATTTTCTCACCCTTCGCTCCTGAGAGAGGGATGTAAATAACTTATGAATTCTTTATTTTTGTCTTCTCCCATTTCTATCACTTTCAGCGTTGTATCGAATCGTTCCTTAACATTTCCATAAATTCAATTTCCTCCCATCCCATCTCCTGGAATTTGCTTACATCGGGGCTAAACCGATAAATAAATAAAAAGAAGAAAGACGAGGGAAAGAAGAAAGATCGAGATGAGAAGTGAAGTCCTTTGGGTGAAATAAACGACAAACTTGGAGCACAAGTAAAGTTATATCGTTTTAAAAATTCCAATTTTAGAATGGGATGAACTTTGAACGTAATCTCAATCTTTTGAATTGTATGTAACCTTACTCGTGTGTTAAATTTTCTTCTGGGTTGCTTGCAAGTTTGTTTGTAAATATCAGCTTAATATTCCGTTTTCAAAATAAATTCTGCGGCAATCAATTAATATTTCGTTCAAGTAACTAAACAATAATATGTTGGCAAATACAACAATTCTATTTCAATGGGATTCAAGATCCTGAATTAAACAAAAACATCTACCTTAATACATTTCTGTCACTCAGCGAGCACCCCATGCAATTGTCCTCCAATCACACAAACCGAAAATATCAAATATCTTGGTATATACTTCGACCGTTATTTAAAATGGGACAAACATATTGAGTCGGTTAAAGGAAAGATAAACAAGTTGATTTACTTTTTCAAAAACGTGAGAAATATACTAAACATATTTGATATAAAGAATATATACCTCGCAATAGCACAATCTATAATGGAATACGGCATTATTGCCTGGGGCTATGCCAGTAAAAAATACATAGCCACACTGTATAAAGCTCAGAAAACCTTAACAAAAGTAATACTTAAAGTACCAATACTAACACCCACTTCAACCATATTCAAAAAATTCCCAGTGTTGAAGATTCAAAAATTATATTCAAAACAAATACTTACTTTCCTTTACAAGAACCTAAACACGTTTAAAACTTCACAAACTTCTCGCAATACTAGAACAAGACATGCACACCAACTACTAATACCAAAAACCAACACATCCTTTGGACAAAAACACTACAGATTCCAGGCTATAAAACTATAGGTACAATTCACTTCCAACACAATATAAAACATCTAATCTTACAGAATACAAAAAAAACACATGGAACTGGCTAAAATCCTTTTAATATTTAATTTTTTATATTTCACTTTTTTTTGTTATAACTATGGAAAAATCGATTTTATATTTTAATTTTTATTGTTTCTCTGTGTAACCAACTCCACTGTATTGTTTTAGTATTATATAACTTTACAATTGAAAAAGTCCTCGACAACACAGGTGAACTCCTAGCGTGGAGGACAGTATACTACATTGTAATACAAATAAATTTAAGAATAAATAAAAAAAAAAATTAAAAAAAGTAACTGGTTAAATGGTAAGTCAATGTTCATGTAATAATAATGAAATTTTGATAATTTGAAGCGCCGTTTTAGAGAATCACCTCAAGGGCATAATAGTCTTTAAACACATTAGATAATATTAAGTAAATTAAAGTAGGACATTATTTATTTAAATTTTCATCGTTTCATTAAAAAAACGTAAAATTAAAACCAAGGAATGAAGTGCATTATTAAATTCCACTATTGTTGCACAATTTTATAAATAATTAGGCACCGTGAATCAGGTACGTATAAACAGTTATTTTAAGTCGTCTTAATATTTAGAAGGAAAAAAGGTTAATTAAAAATCTGTATGTGAAGAAGGTATGGAGAATAATTTATTGTTCATAATTATCTGACAATCATCCTTTTAATAAATAATTTACAGCGTGTCATAATTGAGATTAAAACTTCCAACCCCGAACACATAATCATGCACGTATCACAATCTTCTGAAACTACACACAAAAACTTAAGGGTTAATTCCCCCCCCCCCCTCTACCACCCCCTTTAGTCACCCACCCCACCCCCCTGACGAGTTCGCGTACTCTTTGACAAGACCTGTTCAAAATGCGGGGTACCCACCCCGGTACCAGACCATACTAATTTGCAAACTGCAGAACGTTTACACTACATTTTTTTTGGAAAGTAACCTAAGATTTGACAAGCTCCGATCAAACGATATTTGAAAAGCGTTGCTTTCGTTTTTTGAATTGGTTTAGTTAAACGGTTTTGCATTAATTCGAGAATTGAAAAGAATTTTCAAAGATGTCTGATGAAGGGTTCCATGATAAGTCAACACAGTGACAATTCAACACAGTGACAATTCAACACACTTTAAAGTGATATAAAGTCATTAGAAACGATGAAAAAAAAATGTTTTAACCTAACCTAACCTACTTAACCCAGTTAATAAAGTTTTTGTTTCATCACTTTCTATGACTTTATATAACTTTTTAAGGATGTGATGAATTATCATTGTGATGATTTATCCGGTCACCTTGATAAAGACACGGATGCGTAAGGATGCCAAGTTCTAATTGCCAACAAAAATTTGGTAACTGTAAATCTGTTGGTATGAAGCAGCAAGAACTCTCAAGCGGTGATTTATGACATCATGAAATCTGTACGAAATGCATGAGATATGAGGCTTTAAAGGAACAGCTGAGCGGCCTTTTTCGTTCAAAACCAAGTTTTGCATATGGAAACAAAACATACAACAAAAAATTGTTTTCTCAATCAAAAGTTATAGTAAATATCTAGTAAGGATGAGACCTATTTCATTTACTTGTGTTTTAAAAATAAAATAAAGTCCAATAAAGAATAAGATTTTTTGATATCAGAGCCAGATGCAGTGCAGTGCAAATGCCAGGTTGTAAAGGATATACCCACACCATGTGGGAGAAATGTGGAGTGCAACCTTAAATAAAATAATATTTTTTATAAAATCATTGACTGCTAAATTGAAACATTTTTTGTTACCTTTGCGCACTGTCGCCGAACGGTAACATTTTTTTTCTTTTCTTAAAAACCTGTTTAAAAACCCTTTTTTTAATTATTTGTTCCCAACTTCAGTGACAAAATTCCATTAAAAAATTCCTAAAAAAGAAAAATTATGCATTTATGAGTTAACACAGTACTCCAATTAATATGTTAAAATGTTTTGACAAGAAGCCTTATTGTATCTACTCTCGTTTCTTGATAGCTTTACGCTATAAAAAAATTCAAGCGAAATCAAAAATCGGGTGAATCCGGATAACACAGCATTTATTCATGTTAAATGCTGAAATTGTAATAAAATATTAAATTATAAACTTCAATATGAGATTTCACTGTTTAAGTCATTCAAAAAAAATATATATTCATCTTTAACCAAAATCAAAAAAGTCAACAGATGTCGCACATTAAAATAAATATATATTTATCGAAGACACTATCTAGATTGCCTTTAGTTCGAGATGGATCTTGCGATCATACATACAGATTGCAGCCACAAAAATATGCGTTGAGAAAATTAAAATAATGTTGGTAGATCTTATTCGAAGTAGGATACTGTTAAATATGAAATAGGATCATATTAGCTCAGTTGGTAAAGCAGCGCCCCAGCAAGGTGAAAGTCCTGGGTTCAAGCCATAAATGCAACCGTATCTTTGTGTGATTTTTATGTTAACCGTTACAGAATCGTCGGTATTTTCGTCAATAATAAAATTTAAATTAGACTTTTACCGCCGTACAGATAAGAAAGTTCTTCCGCACTGCTTTTTTCTAGTTTAAAGATAAGTTTTTCCAGTTAAGTGTGGTAGGTGTACGATTTTCAAAAGTCAATAAAAAATTCAATTGGTTCTTCTTGATTTTGAATGCCGAATATTTTTTTTACCTATCTACCTAACTGATTAATTTATTATTTATTTTTGCATTGTGTCACTTACGTTGTTTTTGATTTTCCCGCCACTCTAAGATATATTTTCTTCGGTGTCTTTTTACTGGGAATAAAGGAGGTGCGCCGGTTACGGTATCTTTGCAGCAGCCTCCCAGTGGGAAGGGGAAGGAGTTGGAGGTGGGTGGTGGGTGGTGGGTGGCGTCCCCCAGAGCTGATCTTTGATGCTTGATGAATATTCAGAATCAAAACTTCCTATCTACTTTATATATCATGCTCCAGTGATTGGAGAGTACCAAATCGGGCGAGATTAAAATATATTAATTACAAGTATGTAATCTTTATATTCATTATCTACATTATTCATTTCAGTACATTTTATTTAATTTCAACACAGCCAATTTTATTTTCTAAATTGTAAAATGGGGGCCTCTGTAAGAATAATAATGTTTTTCTTAAATAATGCAAAAAATAAATTTGTATTATGAACACCAAAAACATATTTTGAGAAAAGTATAAATGATATATTTGCATCTCTTTCTTATATGATAGACACTTTTAATAACTCTGTGAAAAGAATTAATCATTAAAAATGGAAACGTTGTTGTTAACTGGCCTTAGCTGTGTTCAGTGACTTATTCTGATGTTTCTTTCCCTCCCTAACTAGTTTTTCCTCACAGCATTTGCTACACTCGATTGCATTATAAGAAGCAAGCTGGAGTATAGTACTGGCATTTGAACTACGCAGCAAAACTAAATACATAAATACGAACAAATCCAGAAAAAAATCCTTAGATGCGGACGCATGGAATTTATACGAGGTTCGTGCTGCATATGGACCTACTTGAGACAACGAATTGCTATTGCTTAAAAAATTGTTCACGATGCCACATTGCAGAACAAAAGTTTTGAACAAGCACAGCATAGCATGACAAGAGGAATTGTGCAGTTGAATGATTATTTCTAAAACCGAAAATATACGTAATTAACCTAAAACTTGTTTATATACCTGTCTTCCCTAATATTTATGAATGTTAAAATTAAATAAAAAATGTCATGCCATCAATGGATAGCTAATATCTCGTACAATGCTTGAATTAATTTTTATAATTTATTAAAATTTACAGAAGAAATAGTCATTACTTCAACTAATTTTATACATAAGATGTACCACCATAATAAAGCTAGGCTTGTGTTAATGGGTGTGATTGATATGTCATTTAGTTTATATGTATAAGGTTTTCTTATATTATATCCATTGACAGTTTGAACTTTTGTATCTCATAAACAATAAAATATAATTTACACTATTTTTATAATATGAAGCATTTTTGGCATTATTTTATTAATTAACTCGTTATAGTAAATTTCTTCCATTAAAACTTGTTCTATTCATTATTATTTAAATATAATGAAGTTAAATTATTGTGTGAGTTAGAGCGAACATACTTTAATTATTATTCGAGGCAAGTTTTGGCAATGACCTTCCTTAGATAATATATAGAATCAAAGCACAGCGATGAAGATATTTTCAACAATAATTTAGGTAGACTAAAAAATTATCCGTTAAAATAAAAATTAGAATTTTCTCATAAGCATTTCTGAATCCGCGCCTGCCTGATCTGAAGAAATTTCATCCCTAAAATATAATATTAAACGACCCCTAATGACTGAGATATACCTCCCTGCCCCTCCCCGTTCCGCATGTGTGTGTGCGAGCGATAGGTGAACGGAAAATTCAAACCAACTTCGTATATCAAAATTATATACTTTGCATAAAATTAGCGATACGATTTGGTGGGGGAATATTAAAACAAAGATATTAAAGGAGAATTATTATCAAATTAAACGAACAAAGGTAGTTTCGTTACCAGGCACTGGGATACTTGGATTTGTTTTGGCAATATCAATTATTTTTATTGATGTAATTATATGAAATGCTTACTCAGAATATTTTATTTGATAATGCTTAGAATCTTACAGTTATTTATAAGATAACTAGCTGACTTGTTCCTGGTGTTGCTCGACTTTTCTCTATTTTCTATATCCCTTTCAGACCCGAGCTTTTTTTGACAAACAGTTTTAATTTTTTATTGTAATAATATGAATAAAGGTAACAAAATAAGAACTTTTTAAAAGTATTTTAAAAAATTCAATTTCCTTGGGAAAAACAAAACTCACAATTGTGAGTACTGAGTCTCAACAGTCCTAGTAAGATATCGGTAGAACAAAATATTCATACGTAAGTTATCAAAAATCATTGATTACCTATTTGCGATAAAATTTCAAGAAAAAGTTGACATCTCTTGATAGACGTAAGTAAACATCATATTTTATTTATTGCTTTGAACATACTCTAGTCATATAATGAATAATTTACCAAGCTAAATAATATTTTTCTATTAGCTACTTGCCCACAATCGATTGAGTCCGGTCACAAACCCATAGAAGCATTTGCACCGTCCGTGATTACATATTGAACTTACCCTCACAATTGTGAGTACACGGTCCGAAAGGGATAAATAAAATATACATGTTTTATATATATAAACCTTCCGGAAGACATTCTACAAATGATAGTGAAAATACTATTAAAATCCATTGCATAGTTTAGAAGAACTAAGCGCACAAACAGACAGACGCGGAAGCGACTTTTTTTTATTCTCTTTAAAGATTGGCATCTGGTTTACAAGACACTTGGCGTTTTGTATAGGACTAGCATCTTAAATAGTGTACAAATCTCAAATACGTCCAACATTTGAAATTGGGAGCCACCTCTGTGCTGGAGCCCGATAATACTTGATAAACCAACGTGGTTCTGTGTAAAGGAGGGCGGTCCGTCTGATTGACAATTTTTAATGCACAGACGCAGAGTGGGCATGCTTAGTCTGTTCAACGGGTATTTTAATGGAACCTGCTCTGATGAGCTAGCAGCATTCAACCCGGTGTACTGGTGAAACGTGCCACTTCTTTAACACGTTTTTGTGTAAGATAGCTCGCATGTGGAACGAGATACCGGCATCTGTTTTTCCTCTTTCTATAATCCTCTTCTAGACCCGCATTGATAAATCTCTTATTACAGCCGCTATCTTAACCCGCCCCACAATGCTACCCAACCGGGTCGCAACATAGGTCCCCTGCATGTACACTGTGTATACAGGGGCGCTCTTGTGAGGTGTCACATAAAAAAAAAATATTCGAACAACTAATTATACACAGATATTCATCGAGAAATTGTTTTGTTATTTTATATGTTTTCAAGGTACCGTTGTGCATGTTATGTTATGATATGTTTATGTTATGTTCTTGGTATGTTTGTGTTATGTTTATCTTTATGTTTTATAATCACATTTATTTACTCCCATATGGTTTATTTATTTATAAGATTGCGAATTTCATAGTTCTGTTTTTAAAAAAAACGCTACGAATTTCAGAAAAATCTTTGGTTAAATAACGAAAAACGCCCACTTAAATTGTACACAGGTTGTTATTTTTATTATTTTGTGATAACCTACTGTTACCAGCTCTGTGCTATGTTATGTTATGTTATGTTAACTCTTAAACCCTACCACTCTGGGAATGTAATTATTCCTACCACGGGGTACTGATGTACCCCGCGCAAAAAATAAAAAAGTCTTTGATATTTTTTAAAATATTATTTAAATTATGGCAAAATAATAAGAAAAGACAATAAAAATTATAAATAAAAACTAATAGATATTTTTGTCGTTACATGAAGGACAGATTTTGTATTGATGGTCACCACAAATATGGCGGCGACAAGTGTTACAGACAGATCGAGATTTTCTGTCCTTTGTGCGCGGACAAAAGCAGCAACGACCAGGTTTGGGATTATCAGGGACCAGCCTATGATCTTCACTATGAATATTCAAGACTGCATCTATAGTTTCTCTGATATCCCGGGGTAAACTTGGCTATCGTAATTTTGCTCTCATTTGAGGCTTTATGAGCGCCATTGACAAACTCTTAAGAAATGCACACCGCTTGGTTATTTTCTATTTATCAATGTTAGTTGACAGCTTGAATAAGATCCGAGAGTTGACACCAACGGCATTTAGCAACCCGTAGAAGAGACACATGGGCCACCTGTTGGTCTTCCTGGACGTCGAGTACTTCTTACAAAGTTGGTCAAACACATCCACCCCGCAATTGGTTTTATTATAGAAATGTATTATTTCTGGAAAGTACACTTCATTTCCCTTGTCAGGGCTGTCATGCATGCTAGACAGCATGATTACAACTTTCTTCTTAGCTGACTTCAGAGGACAATACGACAAAAGAGTAAGAGGTCCATCGTAGGCAAACATTGATGTGCATCTCCCTCGATTTTTAGTGTCCAAGAAAACAGGAGGAATTTCTCGTTAATTCTTCTTTACAGTTCCAACTAATGTTATACCTGTTTCCAGTAACTCCTTGGCTGTGGGTATAGACATGAACCAATTGTCACATGTCAGGTTTCTGTTAAGACATTACCAGGTGGGTGCAACAAAATATTGCGGCGAGGTATTCTTGAGCGAGAAGGCTTAACACCAGTCCACTTATGTCGATTATTATGACCTTTTCCGTACAGAACTAATGGAGAATCTAGCACACGAACCAAGCGCCTACCTTCTTCATTTATACCAGCTCCGTCATTGTCAGGCACTAAATACTCTTCATCTCCTTCCACACTATCTTGATCACCGTCTTCGTGAGATGCGACTTCAAAATGGTCTCGGAAATCATCCTCGATTACACCGTTGGGCTCATCTTCTGAATCTTCTCCTATGTTTAGCTCTTCGTCGTTAGAAACCAACAGAGCAGCTGCAATTTAACCCCCCCCAAGACTTCGAGTCTGGGATGCCATATCTGAAAACAATACAACACCTCATTACACTGCATACACTCTCATTACATTCATAACACATTATTAGTCCATGAATGTCTCGTTATTGGGCGCAGGCCCTCCCTATCAACACTGTACTCTAACCATTATCACAAAGTAAAGTAAATCATAAATAATGTGTAAACTTACCAGAGAGATGTCGATAAACAACTTCGGTAATTCAAGTATAACTGGAAGGAAGAACTAACACTATTCCTACCACGGGGTACTGGAGCACCCCGGAACACCTGTGTACGCGAATACACTTGCCGGGCTGTCACGGCTTACTGACGTACTTACGCGCCAATTATCGATAATAGATTAGCTAGAGTGATTTTTGCAACAGTGCAATATTGTTAAAATTGTTGATATTTTAAACACCAGGGGGGTACTCCAGTACCCCATGTAGGGTTTAAGAGTTAATGCTAGGTTTATTTATGTCACGTTATGTTATGTTTATGATGTGTAATCAATTATATTCTGTAATTTTTTGTGTTTGTTAATAAGAAAAATGTTTATTGTGTATGGCAAAGATCACCCTTAATGGGTGAGAGCCAAAATAAAGCATGATAAAAAAAACGTACCGTTGAAAATTTATACAACTCTGAAGGTGATGAAGGTTTTGCAGATACGTCCGAAAAAAATATTTTTAACTATCAGTGCAGTTTCTACAGCATGGCCTGTAATAATAAAGGTGGCAGTCGATAAACTGAATAAATTTCTGAGAAACGAAATGCAATCCTTTCCTTTTGGATATGATGAATTGCGTAAGAATTTTTCAGCTTTTTAAATGAAACCGCACAAGAGTCCCAATTGCTTTCGACCGTCTGAAGCAATTGCATATGGAATCCCCTATAAGGGTACGTTGTGAGGCTGAATGTAACGGAGAGGTGAAGGAGATGGGGAATAGGAAAGTGGGTAAATACCTGGCTATTCAGATCTGGTCACAAAACACGACCAAAGCCATTTGAAGCAACTTTCCGAATGGTGGTCTTACACTAGGGCGATACTGAGAGTATCTTTCACTCTGGAACGTACCGCGGTTATACTATATATATTATTTTTAATTAGTAATTTGTGAGATAACTCAAACTAAACAAATTAAATTTACTAGCGCACGCCGGGAGTTGAACCCGCTTCCTCCAGCTCGCTAGTCAGGAACCTTACCTCTCGACCACGGAGACCGTCAAGAATAAAAAGCATCAGTGATTTTTCTACGTTTATATAGAGCCATAGGACTAAATTTATTATTTATTAGTTTTTTTTTCGATGATTTCAACATATCGAAAGAAGTGTGTGCAGTATAGTAAAGGGCTTTGCAATGGGTAAAATAAAGCCCATTTATTTAAAGGCGTTTCCTAAAATTTATTCTAAATGGTCCTCATATAGAAAATTTTTTAAAATCTATAAAAAATCTAAGATTTCCAATGGTTTTAATGACGTATACCAATAATAATATTTTACATGCACTTATCACATAAACACACATTTACCATATGCATGTAATAACATCTGGTTTATATTTGTTATCTGTTTTATTATTAACTGATTATTTGTCTCATAAAATATTTACTAAATCGGAATTTTATTATTTACTAACTATTATGTATATTATGAAAATCTTCAAACTGTAAACTTCACCCGCCATAACACAGGGACAGCCCTACGTCCCTAGCATGGCGATTGAAATAACATTCAAAATGTAAATTTTGATCCACTGTAAATTTTCTTTAAAAAAAAAAACAATGTATTATTGTCATTGGTGGTTGTAATAAGTCAATGATTATAGTCTTTCACGGAATATAAAAAAAATTTAATAAGTTCTCTTTGAACATGGCATCCCACATTACAAAATCCAGTTATTCTCAAGCAAGTTTATAAATATAGATACTACGTACTACAAACTTAATTTCAAAAAGACGATGCTCCAAGCATTATTTTTTTTAAATAGATATATCAACTTTGTTTGATTTACAGAACAGTAGTTTTTGAACGGTGGTTATACCAACATATTGATGCAGGATAAGTGTTTGTCTCATTACATGATGTTTGTGTGTATTTTTATAATTGATTATTTTTCATGATGTTTGTATTTTTATCTAATGTGACCAACCCAAAACAATCGATACAAAGGGTATCGATTCTCCAATCCAGGCGCTCACAATCGCCGTCGAAAGTACTTACATTTGTCGACATTCTTATTCTTGAGTCTCGTCGACGGTACATACTTACATACGCCAAACGAGTGGTTCTACCCACTCTTTGTTTGAGTGGAATGACTTCGTCGAGAATCGAGGATCTGAAAGGATACTTGTTGGTGTTGATGCCACGTCGAACGGTACTTTCTTAGAATGACTTTTAAAAAAAAAATGCTTTTCTTGCATACTACTGTAACTACGAAATTCTATGTAAGTGGTATCTAAATCAACATTATTTTTTTAAACTGCACTCTGCTTAATTGCTTTTACTTCAACGCCACGGAAGCCCTGCAAAAGTTAACCCGTTAGGTCTCTGGCATTTTCAGTCATGTGGTCAAATTATTTCCGGTTTGCAATAAAAACCAAACAAATGGAATATTTCTGATCGTATCAGTTAATCGAATAAATTAGTCAGAGGGGTTATTTTAATGTTAAATTTTCAAAAAAACACAAACATAATCTTCGAAATTTAAAACTATTAAAAAACTTATGTTTTTTGACGTGTGTAGTTCCAGTAAGTGTAATTCTCTTTGTGTGTAATTTCGCCCATGTATTTATAGGTGACAACGATTTCGCTTCGGGAGGTCTCTTTGAACTATTGTAAAGCCACTCACGAGCAATATTTTTTTATTTATTTTTATTAACATTACACTTCGGTAATTAAATTCCCTTTTTCAATTTGAATTGAGTTATTCAAGCAAGCACTAAAGCAAAACAACAAACCTAAGTCATTTAAAATATTGTAAAATAGAATCACATGTTTCGTTAATCACAAATATAATAGTTTTTTTGTGTTTTTACTTAGACAAATAACTAGTTATTACTCATAGCAAAGGAACCTTGGAGCGTTTACCGCAATTTTCAAAAGAGACTCTTCACAGAAAACAACTTACATATTAATTTAAAATTCATGATTAAAGTATAATTATTTTATTTTAGTTTGCCAGAGCACGGCTCCAAGGCAAGCCAGTTCGTTCGATGGGATGCCTTTGGATATATTTTGATAGACATGCAAAGTAGCTGAGAAATAATAATTAGTATGCGGGATATTTTGATAAGTTACACGTTAAAGCAAAGTTTTATCCTCTACTAATAAGTTAGTTTTCTTGGGGATAATAGGGAGGAGGGATGTGTACCGCGAAACAACGCTCTACAAGGAAAATGAGCTTTAAAAATAAGATTCTTTGATTATAATTATTTGATACTTTATTAAGCATTTCCAAGGTTTGCAATGTTTTTTATTTTTATCTTAGTTTGTCATAGTCGATTTATCAATCATTTTCTTAGATGATTTATTGTTAAAACTTAAGATTATTAAAGGCTTATTCAACTTCTACACTATGTTACCTATTCTCCCAACTTTTGACCGTATCTCCAGATTTTCACAAATATAGATTTATTTTCAAGAATTCTAATTGCCAACTTATAATTAACTTGAATTCTTATTTATCTTAAAGTATCAGCTTTCTTCAGACGTCGAATTAAATTTAATTAACTATCCATAACTTTGGGAATAAATCATGTTAAATGTGGATTAAATTAAATTTAATTGATTATTCATAGCTTTGGGAGTAAATCATGTTTAATGGGGTATAAAAAATATTCGATTGACTGTCCACGTCGTTAGAATATGCCATTGAGTTTTTTTTAACCTTCTAATTTTAATTTTAGTAAGAAATTTAATAATAAATGTTATAATTACATATTTATACCTTAAATTAACAAAATAGCTTAAAATACATTGAATTATCAAAAAATAAAATCATTCATTATACAGAGACAATGTTGTGTACCCCTGCCTAAGTTTGTATAAATTCCGTAGCATAAGAATTTCAACTACTAGTCTGAAAATGTCCGTAGTAGGATGAAACCGGTCCTGGTGAAAATAAATAAGTGGAACACAGTGCAAAAGTTGTTTAAATTTCAGCTTGAAGATTAGTTACGAATCCAAATACAAAAAACTTTTGTTGTACAAATTAAATATAAAGTACAAAATGTAGGATGTGAACGTAGAACTAGATACTTGAGTAAAAATGCTAGTTCTTAAGGCGATGCCATACGTAGTAATGCAAAATCATGTGTTTTTGGTTTGAAAATTTGGTCGCCTAGAAATGTTTCAGATGCTTTAATTAAATACTGCGAGTAGAATATATCTTGTCCTTTGAAATAATCGAGTATTTTTTAGATAAGTCTTTTTATAAGCCTAGAAAAAATGATGTAAAGGCCTATGAAAACTGCTTTAAAGTTCAAAATCTCCTACTTACGAACCCATTTTCGGTTATGATTTTATTGTATAATGTGGCAAATTAAGTTATTCATAAAATGATAGAAAAAAAATTAAATATTTATGCTTGAACATCCACAAAATAAAATAAAAGGCACTTCTTGGCCATTTTGACATTTTGACATTTTCACATTTTGACCAGTCTTGCATAAATCAAAACGTAGTGCATCGCCTTAATATATTTTTTTAGTTCAATTTTTATGTTTTTAATTAATGTATTAATTTGAAAATGTCGCTAAGCACCCAGTATCTCTGGGGTTTTAACAAACGAATTGCATTTTTTAGAGCAGAGGCGTCAAGTAGATTTGCTGTCCTTGTTCTACCGACATTATAATGAAAGATGCTGGAACTAGTGTCATTGAACCCTTTGGCACCGGTTCACAGTTCGGCACAGATGCACAGCACAGACAAGAGGGGTCGCTTGCTCGTACTTGAGTACAACAGCTTGAAAAAGGCCAGCCTCCGTGTTTCCTACCTCCTCCAACATGGGTCTCTTCAAGACCCATAATCACCCTTCTTCTCTTCAAAAGACCCTCCACACAGCATTCCCAAAGATGACATTGGCCATGAGGGATAATATTTTCTGCAGGACTGAGGGAGCGTGTTCCAAACTTTCGATACTATTGATGTGCACAAATACATTCGAACGTAACCTTCTTAAAATGGTATGTCTGTAATTAGGCTATTTTTGCATATTCCAAAATTGCTCATCAGTGAAAAAATATTTTAGTTTTCATATTATGTGTATGTATTAAAATCTTATTTTTTATTAAAAGTGCATTCAAAAATGCCTTTTCATTTTCTGTTAATTATAAAACTTCTCTTCAAAGGCCAGTGTGAATTTATTTATCAATATTTCCTCTGTATAACGTATATGGGAGCGCAGCTTCCTCTTTTGACAACTTCCAGCCAGAGAGCCTTCTTACGTCAATCTCAGATACGTTGGAATATGTAAGCTGGGAGGCGATTTGAATTCTGATTTTTCGGGTGAAACCACCCCCCTTCCCTCCACCAACCCCTACGCTGGGGAGGGAATCTTCTGCAGGGGGTGGGATGAACTTGCTTCGTTAATTTTCAAAGGATACGAATATAAAGTTGCGACGAGTTAATAATCTAAGTCAAAAGGTGTTTATGAATTATTTAATGAATATGGGCAATCAAAATGATAATCTCATTTTTTTAAAACAAATTTACTTATTTTCCGTGCGTTACATTATCTCAAAATAAAACTGCACACGGACTATTCAAAAATCTAAATAAAGGTTTATTTAAACAAACAATATTTAAATCAATCTTAGTTCTTGTTTAACTTCATTTTAAGCACTCATTTGTCAGCAGGTCAATTACACTATATTAATTATAGTAGTATAGTACATTATAACTAGAATCCACAATATAGAAAATAGATACCGAAGAATAACATTTCAAGTGACTACAAAACAAAAGAAAAAAATAAACAGACAGATAGATATATTATGACACGGTCAAAATATTCATAGATATACACGAACTCTAAGACAGACAACATACTTAATCACACTTGAATCACACTGTATATTTATGCAATTTCAAGTCTACAATCAATGGATACTAATGTATTTATACCTACACAATACCAACAAAAAATCTATTTGATTGGCTTTTTAGATTCATTGGCGTATTATTAAAACGAACTGTAGACAAAATTCTTGCCTGAACAGAATATGTAATAATTACAATAACATATTATTCAATATCGACATCTTCAATTGCGAATTTACTAAATATAAAATGACCTTAAAAGAGTATTTCACTGATGTTTCTTGAATTGATGTTTCTGATGTTTATGTTTATAGTATTTATATATTAATAAACCTGTTATTGTATGATTTATATGCACAACATTGTCTTCTTATGGTTATGGTTATGATATGATTTATATGCACAATATTGTTTGTATTCTTATGGTTACCAATGTATCGATAATCTTTTATTTTATATAAATTTTAGTTTTTTTTTTTTTTTCCCATTTATTTTTGTTGTATTATTTTGTTCTATTATTTTATACAATTCTTTTATTTTATATAATTATAACTTCACATTTCTCATAAATTTAATTATTTCTTCTAATGCTGTCTTACGTAAAGTCACGAGGAGGAAATCCGTAATTGGTTTTATTTTGGCTATTTTACTTATGTACAATCTGTAAAAATGTAAACTATTGATTTCCCAAAAAATGAATAAATAAATAAATAAATAATAATTGCGATAAATTTTTGGGTTATTATGTCGTGTTGCTCTTCCTAACCAACATTTTCAGACACTGAAATAGAAAACGTATCACTTTCCGGAATGTTTAACATCATGTCCATCATTTGCCTAGAAGATAGATTCTATAACGCTGTCCAAAATGTTTACTAAAGAAGTGTTGAAGTAGGAAGAGGAAAAATCTCGATTTTATTGTTCTCACTGAAAATCTCAAATCTCTTCCAATCTTAGATTAAATCACATTTTTGTATAATATTTGTGTGACTAGTTATTTTTCAATCATTAGTTTTCCGCATTGTTCCCAGAAGTACAAAGAAGAAAAAAAAACACGAATAAACAATATTTGTGGTGAGAATCTCAAAGATGTGTTTGAATTGCCTTCAAATGCATAACGAAGGTTTTCAAACCAATATTATGCTTAAAATGGAATGTTTTTGGTTACGTGTCACACACTCGTAAGTATGAATTGATGAACCCTGAAAACACTAACTAAAAAAAATCTTATAACTGACATCTATTTGTACCTAGACGGGTAAACAAACTATGATAAATACGCTAGAGAATGAAGGATGAACCAATACGGGAAAATGCGGCGTGATAAATATAGTATACACCCAGCATGTTTATAATAGGTGATGTTAATTATGATGCTTGAAAAATTAAACTACTAAAATTGCATACATAAGCCTTTAAAATTGGGATTAAATTGTTGATGAACTTGTCAAAAATTAAATTAAATTTGTCAAATTTACCGACTTCACCGATACGATTTTTTTAAAAACATCTATTTTTATTTCGACTTTGTTTTCATGATTGAATGAATAAATGAACGAATGAATTAATGAAAGTGAAAATTAATCCATTACCCGACATCCGATCGAGTTGAAAATCGGAAGATAAACTCGTTTTCGATGACAATGCATTTTATGCACTCATGCACACACACGCGCGCACACATACACGCTCGCACACATTTACGCGCACACAAACACATTTTTCTGAAATTTTCCTGATACATACGAAATAAATGTCGGTGTTATCCAATTGGGATTTGGCATAAGTGTTAGCAGTGTTGAGACTCCACTCCGTGGAGAGGATGGTTCATTCCAGGGTACTTTTTTTACTGGATGAAGTGATCTGATAATATTATTAATTTTTATATTTCGTTATACTTCACGCGCGTATCCATGAAACTATTGATGCTATTGTTCATTTTTATATTTCGTTATACTTCACGTGCGTATCCATGAAACTATTGATGCTACTGTTCATTTTTATATTTCGTTATACTTCACGTGCGTATCCATGAAACTATTGATGCTATTGTTCATTTTTATATTTCGTTATACTTCACGTGCGTATCCATGAAACTATTGATGCTATTGTTCATTTTTATATTTCGTTATACTTCACGTGCGTATCCATGAAACTATTGATGCTATTGTTCATTTTTATATTTCGTTATACTTCACGTGCGTATCCATGAAACTATTGATGCTATTGTTCATTTTTATATTTCGTTATACTTCACGTGCTTATCCATGAAACTATTGATGCTATTGTTCATTTTTTATATTTCGTTATACTTCACGTGCGTATCCATGAAACTATTGATGCTATTGTTCATTTTTACTCGTTTTTTATGTAATACTTTACAGCTATTTGTATATTAATATTCTGTTAATTTAACCCGATGATCTAAATGTTAATTAATCATCATTATTATTATACATGTAAACTGTTTGAAATGTACCATTTTATTACATATCATGTTGTCAATTGTACCTGCTAACAAATTCCAAAATTAGTATGGCAGGTTTGAATGATGATAAAGAAAAAAATTAAAAATAGGTGAAGTCCTCATGAAGCAAGGGTACAAACAAAACCAGGTTGGCGTCCAGATTATGAAAAATCGATCGGTTTAAAAGTAAGTAACTAGTTATACATTTAAGTAAAAAACAAATTCTTTAAAAACTGGACAAGCAAATCACAGAAAGTCCACTAAATTTACTCCCTGGAATAATTTCTCCTGGCTAAAAGGCAAAACCTTTCACAACATGGTCTCCCTATCAATTACAGATTTCGACAGTAAACACAGTATATCTACAAACATAGATACGCAGATAAACACAGTATGTCCACCAAACATCATCTAACCCAGCAAAAGGAAAAGTTGGACTGCCCATCCAACCGTGAAGTAATTTCAGGATTTTCAGGATTCAGGCTTCGTGGTGCAGTGGTATACGGTTTGGCAGGGCTACGTTTGTACTTGTGCATTGCACACTCGTACAATTGTACACACGCCAAGCCGGTGGTCCGGACCGCCGCCCCGCGACTGCTGTCATTGCCACTACCCCCTCGACGTCCCTTCCACTTGCCCTTCTCGTCTCTGATCCGTGCACCTTAAGAAGGGTGGCTGATTCGTTAATGTTTGAAATGTTTACATTTTGTCTGTGTTCGGAGAAATGTATCTTTTACACATAGTGTTGAGGTTTGGAAGAAGAAATGATTGGTCGAGAAATAATTCCTAAAATTCTAGTAATTATTATGAGTTGATTGACTAGTGGTTGTCGAATGATTTTCAAGTTTCTCTTTGGTATAAAGAATAAACCGTTAATATTATCGCAATCAGAAATCAAATTAGCACATAAAAAAATGATGCATTTTAATAAAGGCAAAAATCATATACTTCAAAATTGTCTTGATAAAATAACGCCATCAAATTTTGCAACCTTCCAAAAATAACGCACAAAAAGTTGGTCGTTCAATTTTGAAATGAGTAAGATCGATTTAAAATACATGTACTGCACCAATTTTTCATTTTCGCACAGGTTCAATGTTATTAAGAGGCTTCTTAGTAAAATAAAACAATGTGTTTATCATAAAAAGTCAAAAAATAAATACCTACCTACCTAATTATTAAGTACACACTAATGATACATTAAAATACAGAGTGAGTTTGCGACCACGGCTGGGGCAGGCGCATATCTCAAACTGAGGCACAACCAGAGCCTGGGCCCGGGGTGTTGATGTTATAAATAAAGAGGATGAGGGTCATTCCTAAAACACTATATTTTAAAAGTATCCGAAAGCTGTTAATAATATCCTTTCAACCATAAAACACCACTAACTTATTGAAGAGGGTGCGGATTTCATAAAAATTGTGAAATAATGCCAACTTACAGTCAACAAAAATGAATATGTTGAAATCGACAAATATAGCCAGCAAACGGGTGAAGATGAGAAATTCAACTGACATAGTCAATAAACACGAAGATGAGGAAATCGTGACGTAGTATCAATCAGATGTAGACGGTAATAATAATTTCCTCTATTTTGAATGCAAGTGTGAAGTATCAAAATTCTGTTGTAAGGGGTGGAAAAAGGGGATGTGGAAGTTTTTATTTTATTGTTAAGGGCAAGTGTGCAAAATTTTATTAATCTCGGAATAAAACTCTAGATTTTTATACAAATTAAATCCACGCTGCTAGCCCGCCACAAATAAACACTCTCCTATAATGTGTAAAAACCAAAGCCACACCAGGACACTTCTTTACATATATAGATAATTCAGATAACATATAGCTGTGTCTGATGTCCCCAGCGTTGCCAAGGCGTTATGAAGATTTTTTCCTAGTCTCTCGCAAACAGTGGCCTTCCTCTTTTGTTTTGAAGGTCAAGTGAATGAAATTTCATCGACCTCGGAATAAAACTCTAGATTTTTAAACAAATCAAATCCATACTGCTAGCCCGCTACAAATAGACACTCTCTTGAGAAGATAGATAAAGATAGAAGATACTCTCATAAACAAACAAAACAATGATCGACAATATTATGTGAAGATCAGATTAGTTATTAGTAAGATAAATAACTTCTTACACAACTTGATGGAGTCGCAAATATTCTCTATAAAGAATTTGTGGTTCTATTCGTAAAGTGGACTACAATCAATAAAAATAACTTTTCAAATTGACAAAACTGTTTAGATAGCTGGTTAACAGTTAAGATAGTCGTCCGATAAACGTTCGAATACATATTATGGCCCTGAGGGACACAGCGGATGGCAATGTATTGCACATCTTTCCGTAATAGATCCGATAGATCCCGTTCACGGCACAGGCTTTCTTAGCAGACTGGTTTGTACAATTGTTGGAAGATCATTATGGAAGATCCTCACAATGTCAGACAGAGACAGATAATTGGGTAGCAGTTAATAAGGTGGAGGAAAGTAAGAAAGTATGTATATAGTTGCCACAGAAACTCGATTTTCAAAAATTTAAAATTTATACTTTCCGGGACATCCCCAAATTTTCTCTAATCTCTCAGTAGGTACGTACTCAGCTTCATGATATCGCAGCCAGTAAGCAGCAGGGAGCAGCCAGCAGTAGGGAGTAGGCACTGACTTATTCCACTGGTATTGTTCCGTTGTTTAGTCATTTCGCCAAATTAGAAACGAATTGAGTTATTTAATAAAATTAATTGTCTTCATACCGCCGTGTTGACTACTGTTGCTGGTGTCTTCGTTAAGATACAGAGTGTCCTAAAACTTACGACAAAAGTTACTGATATTACAAAGAAGTTATTTTTCTCGTGTGTTTCGATACGTAAAAGCTATCAGGGAAATATGAACCAAACGTGTGTATTAGGTTCAGTAACATTAAGAATTTCAGGAACTCCAAGACTTTAAGGTCTACCATATGATAAATAATAATATACGTAAGGACCTTTTTTTGTAATAAACTTTTAAAGTGTTATGTTTTATAAGTGTTATGTTAATATTATTATGTTTACGTACATAACAAAAAACAGTTAAGTGATGGAAGTTGGGATTTAAGTAATATTCTTAGGACGGGTTGTTTCGGAAAATTTGAACAATTCATCAAATTTCAACGTTCATTTTCAAGTTCTGCGAAAGATTTTTTCAAGTTCTGTTTTTATTTCAGTTTTGTCAAGCAAATAGCCTATAATGATATAATAACAGAACTTGAATAGGACATTCACAGAACCCAAAAATGAACGTTGAAATTTGATGAATTGTTCAAATTCTCCGATACAACCCGTCCTTAAATTATGTACCCATGCGATATTCTGAAATTTAAAATTACATCGTTCTTATTTTCAGTACATAAAATATAGTGAATTTTTGCTGCCGTTTTAACAATAGTTGGTGGTGTAATGGTCAGCATAGTTTCCTTCCAAGCAGTTGTTAGGGCTCCAATTCTCGGCCGTGACATTTAAAAAATATATATTATTTAAATCTACCTACAGTTTTATTTCGAAAATCGATATTCATGAAATCGATATTCAAAATAAGAGGGAATGCAACCTCAAAGCACTGTCCACAATTGATTTATAAAAAACTCCGTGCAAAGCCCAGGAAACCCAGTGGACTACGGCTAGTATTTTTAAAATAAAATCTACCAATTTTTATTACATCCACGGACATGGGGTGATCCACAAAATGCAAACTGTACCAGAAAATCTACAAGGAAAACATATGGACACAATAATCGTTACCGTACTGGGGTCTAGTGACTTTGTACAACGCCTCGGAGGCAGTATTTTAGTAATTTAAAAAAGTATATCGTAATTACATTAGATAGAAATATACTAACTGTAACTTATTCCGTAGGAGTAAGCCAGTAAACTGTTTGTATCTGGACCTAGATCAATCATGCTAATTGAGCATTATACCTTATAAGCCACTGGCCCGTCGACCACAAAATGTATCATCCCCTAAAACATCGAAGAGCAAAGATCACAGAGTACCTTAAACCTATCTGAAATTGTGTAAAATACTTATTCTTCGTATACCATCGATCTTGTATATTAATTGCACACCCTGTGATAATATTCCCATCGAAAAACATTATTATAATGTCATCGAAGCGGCAAAGAAGCTACAGCACCGAGCACAGAGCACAGTAGCCCGCAGTGTCTGCCAGGCGTGGGGCGACATCGCTCCGAGATCCAAACAACATATTTAGCGAACCAGCATCACTGGCACAGCAACCCACGTCTCTTTTTAATAATTATAATATTTGGCTTATTTATATGGCGCCGTTTTCGTGAAAAATAACCTGAAGAGCGCCCTATATTTCTTAAATAATTATTACTAGAACCACTGACTTACATCTAAGACTTATATCTAGTGACTTACGACTAAGGCCTATAACTACTTTCTTACGACTAAGGCCTATAGCTACTATATCAATGACATTAATAGACATATATTAATGATATTTATTAAAATCAACACTTTCTGAAGCATAATCCAAAAAAATATATTTTAAGTGTTTCTACTTTCTTTGTACTTGGTTTCTACTTTGTTTGTCCTCTGTCCTTTGTACTTTGTTTGTACATTGTTTTTACTTTGTTTGAACATTGTTTGTACTTTATTCTATGTTTGTACTTTATGCTCTGTGTATTTTTTCTGTTTGTACTTTGTGTGTCCTCTGTTTATACTTTGTTTGAAATCAGTTTGTTCTTTATTTGTACCTACTCTGTTTGGACTTTTTTATAAATAAAAATCCATTTTGCCTGTCATAATACTGTATTCGACTGTTGAACGCGTAATAACCAAAATCTAAAAAATCCTCCGAAATTGATATTAAGCAATAGGTAATCTTCACTTTAAATCAACAAATCTCTTTGTATGTCTCAATTCAAACTTTCAAACGGTGAACACTAGTGAAATTTAAGAAAATTTGTGAAATTTTACACCGCTGTGAAATTTCTAGGTCCCCTCTTGCTTTTTTAGCTCATAAATTGATTTTCATTAAAACATTAACGGAAAAAGTCACGCAGTTACGTGTTATTAAATAATTATATTTTAATATGTGTTTTGGAGAAAACTGTTGCGCTAAGAATAGTAAAACTCTAGATAAATTACGGATTAAAAAATATATATTTTTAACAACACAGTGCAGATCAGTAATACAAAGATGTGTCTTTACCATGTTAGCAATTGTTCAAGAGGCAACACCGATAATTAACTAAAAAAGTACTGGAATCTTATTTATTTTGAAAATGTTATTGAACTTGGTTCTTTATGTCAGTCAGCCGCTGAATCGTAAGCACTCGCTACGGGGCTTATTCGCGCGAGAAGACTCCAAGATGAAAAATCAGCGATGCGTCTAGGCAGCTATTTACGTTACACGTTATATTGTAATTGTGATTACTTAATCGCGGTTGTTATTGTTTGGGAGGGAAGAAAGGAAAGTGGGGAAAGGCAAAGGGAAAAGTGGGTAAAAGGAATACGGAGGGAATTTATTATTTGTTAATTGAGCCGAAAATTATTTTGCTCTTGTGAACGTTTGCTGGATGAGATATATTTTAATGAGCGGGAATATTCACATATTATATTTTAGTATAATTTTAATAGTAAAATGGGGAATCTGGAATATAACTCATTCTTTAAGAAATAAAAAGGGTTGCTGAAACTCAAATATCTTCAATCAAATGCAAAATTCGTTCCTGTAGGTGTCTAATTGTTCTTAGAACCTGGTGTTCGAACAGTTTGTTTAAATTGGGGGCTACGCAACTTCCTAAAAACCATTTTTTCAGGTTAATTTAATTATGATCTTAAAATATATTTATTGAAGAAATAAGGTAATCATAATATACTGATATTTATATAAAATAGGATTAACATTTTAGGGTTTTTTTACACTAGCTCTACACATAAGGTCTTAACGAAAAAGTTTTCCCTTCAGGCCCTTTATCATTTTTGGGAATGCATTTTGGATGGTATTTTTATGGAAAGGAAGGAGAAGAAGTTCTGGGAAGGGAAAAGGTAAGAGGGGTGGTCGGGAATCTGGGGGTCAGTGTGTCTAGGAGTGACGGGTATTTGAATTCACCCCCCCCCACTGCAGTACAAGGCGATGGGTCGAGAGAGTCATGCTGGAGAGGTGGAACGATCTCCTTCAACCAGTCTCTCCAAATCCAGCCCGCCATGCACTAGGTCAGCAGACGCATCTGCAGCCAAGACTTGGACAAACCTCACCCCATGAACCCGGGCATTAATAAGTGTCCAAACGTAGCGAACCACTGGTATGGCAGAGGTGTTGGTTATCCAATGAATGGTTCCCCGGGCGACGGTACCCATACCCGTCTACCAAATTGGTTTCTACATATTATGTGATTTTAATACTTCTATTCAATGGAAGCGTTAGCTGGTGTTGTAAGAGGAGGATTTATCAGTAGTTAATAATATTATAGGTACCTACATTAACATAGGCACATATTTCAAAATTGCATTTTTATCATCCCGTAATTTTTTAAAGTGTCTGCGCTAGTTATAAATAAAATATAATTACCAGTTAAACCATTGACTGAGCATGACGAAGTCCTGTTTAAACTCGACCGGTTTGAATTTGTCTCTATAAATTTGTTTGTCTGTCCAGTTTCCATTTCAAAATGGTGGTCGTTTTAAAGGATCAGTAAAGATTATATTTTCAAATGTGAAATCGTCATTATTTCAAATAAGGTATAACACATTTTTTCCAAAGAAAAGCAAACTCACAACGACAATAATTTTTAAAAACTTTCTTAATGAATAATGTGCAATAACTAATAATGCAATACTACGAAGAAAGTTTGATAATAAAAATATATATAGGTATTTATACTTATTTTTATTATTTATTCCTGATTTTCAAGGCCGTATTGTATGATTCATTTTTAGGGTACTAGGCTGTATTGCGCTTTCCCCTTAATTGTCTACATGGCACAATACGACAAGAAAGAATCATTAGTTTTTTTTTATTTTTTGGAGTAACTTAATGAGTAAAACCTCAAATTGTAATATTTAATAATTGAAGACAATATTAGCAATTCCTAAACGTAAATTTGAAACAGAAAAAGATAGGGTCACATCTAGGACTCTAGTTGCCAATAAAATGAGAAAAATAAAGACAATGTTGGTAGTTATTATGCCAAGTATGATACAGTTAAATATGACCGAAGGGGATCCCATTAGCTCAGTTGGTAGAGAGGTGGGTTCGTTTCCTAGATGTGTCCGATCTTTTTCTGATTTTTCTGTTTCAAATTTTCATTTAGGAATCGCTAATACTGTCTTCAATAATTAAAAATCACTAGATTATTAAATCTGCTACCACAATTTCGCTATAATTCACACCTTACTGCAAAGGGAAACATATTTCTCAGATAAATATCGCAACAAAGGTATTATAACCCTCACGTCCAATAACTACCACCTTTCCATCGGAACGAATTCCCAAAACCGTTAAACATAATTAAATACCGATATTAACTGTCAAAAATGATTTAGCGAAGATTCACACCTTTGGGGAAGGGTTTCCAATCTAATGTATAATTAATAACAGAATGGCTAATACGGTGACCTCGGAATGGGTTAATTATCAGTAAACCCTCGGAGTAACCTGTAACCTCCTTACACAAAGCAAGGGTTCGGGTCTACGCTAAAGGTAGCTAATGACATCTATTGGGGTTAGGTGCAGTTAATACCTTCCCTATGTTATTATTGATACCTTTTCAGGAATGTGTAACCTTTGGGAGTATTCAATTATTATCTGATTCATTATAACGATAAAGGCCAAACTAGACTAAACGAAAGTGTTGTTATTGTTGTTGATGGTGCAGCAAATTATCATTTATCTCGGTATCGTTTCGTCATTCTTTTATGTATATCTCAAAGATTTCGTGGCTTATTCCGAAGACATTTCGTTGCCAAAAATAATTCAAGCACCAATTGCGCCATATGAGACTGAAAATAGTCGACCGCTATGCATTTCGTATGTCTGTAAGATGGAAAGAGGGTCTGTAGGAATGTAAATTATTTCGTGACTATTTTTTATTTTTATTTTGTCTCTAGATTTGAATGAGACCGAGCTCCGTTCGGCACTCTGATTGTTATAATGATAACGGTAAATTATTATACTATAACTAGCGCTGACCCTAACGTAATATTGGGATTGTAAGATTTGTGAAGCTGAAAGTATTTATTAAAAAAAAACTTTTGCCTCAGGATCATTAGATGAAAAAACAAACATTGTCAATTGTAGAGTCGATCAAAAATGTAACTTTAAATTTGCATTTAAATATAGAATTACAAATATAATTATGATGGTATCTACTTTATCGCTTGTCTGAATTGGAACGATAAGTTCCAATTTTTTTAAATCAAACAAATACCGGTTCTAGAGGTTACTGGACCGGAGTTCCACACGGACACAGAAATTATTATTTTTGGTGAATTAAAATTGCTCAGTAGTTGTAGACGGTGAATAGTTTATTCTTTTAGCAAGTGGATGATCTTTTGTATTTGGAAAGAATGTTCCCGGTTAACGCAGAGGCCGGTAAGAGCATTTAAAGAAAGAAATTTTTCATGAAATTCAATTAGTGGACTAAAAATGCAGAAGTTGCCCATCAAAAGTTGTCAATGAAAGCAAAACTAACCTTCCAATATGGAGTTATGATTATAAATAACCATGTAGAATCTTTGCTCTTGGCTACAATCAAAATCAATATTAATGATCACCGTTTATTGAAAAACATCGAAACTTTCCGTATTCCTTACCTTTTTCAAAATTATTATTTATTTAAATGTTTCATAAATACATTAAAGTCCTGTTGAACTGCTATATAGCAGTTTGTCAACTGGTTCTTAATGACAAACCATGTACTTTTTTTGTTAATCTTAGAATCTAAGCATATATTATTATTTAGCATTATTACTGTCATTGACAGGAAATACACAGCAAAAAATAAAAATAAAATAAGATTAATGAATACAAAATAAAAAAATTCAAAGTAAAGGGAAAATTGAGAGAAAAATAGATCTGTACAAAAAAAAGTTTTTCACATTACGATTTTTGCATCTTCTTCTGAAAATTTGTTCACATTTTTTATTGAGTTTGGTAGTCCGTAGTAAATTTAAGGGACGTTGTATTCTAAGGTTCTTTGGCCGTGTTTATTTAGACTCTGGGAATACCAAGTCCATTGTTTGCAGTAATTCTTGTATTGTAAGCATGTTCCACTAATTTGTTATATTCAGATTGAGATGTATGTTTACTGACTGACTAACAATTTTAAGCCACATTATAGTACGAAAACATAATAAACTTACAGAATTGTATAACAATGATTTAGTTACATCATGTCTTTGCTTAAAAGTTATTTCTAATATTGTATATTTTGAATTAAGTTACGATTTTTCTTTGTTGAATGTCCCCATTTATTTATTTCATATCTTATCAGGGATTGATAGATGATAGATATCATAGACATATGAATATTAGTAGACCTGCCCTAAGTGATTAAAAGCGTATTATCCCCACTCCCCATACCGGTTCCATTGGAGCCGGCTGTGCTCGCGTATGGCCTCAAGTGAAATTTGAAAACGTGACGTCATCATTCTTGTGCGAACTATGGTCGAGGCATCATCGGTTCATTTTACGAAATAACACGGCAAAATGTTGACTTGTACTATGAAAACTTGTAAAAATAGATGTGAAAAAGAGAATAAACCCAATTGTCGTATTACATTCCATATATAAGCATTATTTTACTTTATTTTAAGCATATTCACATCGTATAATATGTATCAGTTTTAGAAACATATACTATCACATCGAGAAACGTCTGGACGCGAAACACAAAGCTGGTTGGTTGCTGGGAAGTAAATTATGAACATTTATAAAAGTGTCTTAACTAAATACTTAAACGAAATATTCGACTCTGAAAATGAAACCGAATTTTTTTGCCGAATTTGGACTTCGCAAATTTGTTCATAACGTGGCGAGTAATTTGCGCTCCCATGTAAAAATGTCTATTCATTCAAAAGCAGATTTTACTTTTAAGAACTAAATGGTGATATTATAATGCGAGATGCCTATTTACTGTCAGATTGATTTATTGACGAATCACAGTCAGCCTTACCGCCTTCGTTCTTCAACAGTTGATTTTACCCCTCGCCATTATCTTCTCGTCTATTAATTCCTATGTCTGTGATAGATATATTGTTCTTAACTTAACCATCTTCCAACCTCTTGTACAAATAACTATATTTTAACAACCACTGTAATGGTTGTACAGGATATATTTAGCGATAGCTCCCAAAACTTCAATAAATTTCTCGAATCTCGTGTGTTTACTTGACTTCACTTGACCCAAACATTATTGTCCCTTGTTTTTGTTTTATATAATATTGTTGTAAAAGGTTATTGGACGGTTGGTATTTATTATTTGTTATTTCTTGGTAATTTTATTATATATTAACCCTCTGTAGGTTTATTGCGCACATTATAAATAAAAGAAAATTAAATTGTTACACGCCCTGATGTACGCCAATTAGGTTTGGATCTGGCTAAAGAAGGGCATATTTGTATTGAAACTATGTAGATACCTAAAACCTATTAATTTAATAATATTAACTATTTTTTTTATTCTGTTTTGTTAATAATGATTCCTTACTTTTTGTCAATAACAATATGGTCACCCCATGATTATGGCTGATAAGCCACCACTGGTACTTTCTAATACTTATTTGGTCAGTAGAATCTTATTGTTGCCGACTTTCAAAGTACTGCCCAGCTGTTATTTTAGTTTGAATAACTCAATTTTTTATTTATATAATTTATGTGTTTGTATATTTCTAAATAAAACTTTAAACAAATAACAATATTAAAAAGAGGAAAAAAGGTTAAAAACCAGTTTTAAAGTTGCAATGGCATAAAAATAGTAATTAAGGTTCTTATTAGATATTAGCTCCTTTGCGATGCTCCTGATGATAATATTATGCAACACAAAAACTTCATTTAGGAATCTCTTAAACACTGGTAAACTTATATTCCAAATGTTGATATTTGGTGTGAATTTGAAGGCGAGAAATAGATGCATGTGTGTGGTAGTTATACCCAGAATTATTGTTGCAGAGTTGCTCGATTTGGTACTTATTAGGTGCAGTACTTTACAACCGTTTGATTTGGAATTAAGTATTATCATTTTCATATTAGGGAATGTATTTTAAGCGTATTGAGTAAGAATGTAGGTATATTTCATGCGTTGAATATCTAAATATGTGTAGTTTGAAGTTTATAAATCGTAAAAAATTGTCCTGCACACGTTCAATATTTCTTATATGCAACCAAAAAATGTTGGTCTTGCTGGAATAAGCCCTACGCAACACACCCAAAGGACTAGTCCCAGAACCATGTTAATTGCAATGTTATATAGGACAATTTATTTTTAATGTATTCGCTTAACTTGATAGACAGTATTCTTCAATGCTTAAACCTGGGATTCTGGAACATTTAATAATCCACGGTGTCCAGTAAATCAAACATCCTTCCGATGTGTCAATTTTTTATTTAAACGCCCATAGGGCTTTTACCTATAATAATGTACATCTTTATGTTTTAGTTATACAGATTACATTTAAAAAAATCAGTGTTAACAAAATACAGGTTACATAAAAAAAATATCAGAGTTGACAAAATAAGTTACATAAAATAGAAGAGTTTAAAAAATATAGGTATGGATAGAGTACAAATAAGTGAGACGAAAAATAGAAAATCTGCCAAAATCCTCCAAATCAACCATAATGATAATAAGAAAGTATAACAATGGTTTACAAAGTAGGTAAAAATAGTTCTCACATACTACGTTTAAAGTTTGCCAAGTTCAAATTATTGTCAAATACATTTATATTGTTTATGTATTTGTTACCAAGACTGTGTAAACGTTGTATTGGAGAGTGAAAACTATAGTTGGAATGAGATGTATGTATGTAAAATGTTGATATTTGCCTAGTTGTTCGTGTAGGTATGTGTTAATTTATTAAATGCAGGAGTTCACAACAATCAAATTTAGAGTTCAATAATTTTAATAAAAAGGTTAGATCGTTTATTTTTCTTCTGTTTTCTAATGTCGGAATATTTAAAAGATTCAATAATAACTGGTAATTTATGTGCTCTAAAGGGATGTTAAGTTTAAAATTGACGAAGCGTAGAAATTTTCTTTGAATACTTTCAACATTATGAATATGTACATATTTATTATTTATTAATTTACACCATATTTAATAATCCGCGGTGTCCAGTAAATTAAACATCGGTCCTATGTGTCTATTTACACTATATTTAATAATCCGCGGTGTTCAGTAAATCAAACATCCGTCCGATGTGACAATTTACACCATATTTAATAATCCGCGGTGTCCAGTAAATTAAACATCCGTCCGATGTGTGAATTTACACCATATTTAATAATCCGCGGTGTCCAGTAAATCAAACATTTGTCCGTTGTGTGAATTTACACCATTCGAACACTTAGCTTCACTGTGCACACTATATTATTTAATCTCTTCAAATCATTGGTAATCCGGTTCAAAACGGGATTTTAAGCAGTTAACTGATAAATTCCCAATATATCGAAACACATGTTCATGCACCTGCATTTGCGTTGATAATATGCAATGACGAAATGCGGAAATATTACGATTTTTATGAACACGTGTTCTGACATCTTGATAAATCAATTCGTCAATTCATTTGTTTAGGGCCTGCAATCCCGTTTTAACTGGATTGTGAATAATTTTAAGAGATTCTTAATAAATTAGCAATATTCGATATTAGTAACTTTTCTCGGTGATTTGTTACTATGATGACCGCACTATTGAATTGTATTTTAAGAAGCTGCGTACTAGCGACAAATGTATGCTTTTTATAAATCCCATGTCCATGTATGCAAAAGCCTTGAAAAACCGAGCGAGTGGACTAGGAAAAGAGTTTCGCTGGAAAAAACATGAAGCGCAAACGAAATTAGTAATTCATAATGAATGGAAAGATTTTAGGAAAATAAAACATTATTACTCTAAATCCAGTTCAGTGTAAACACGACTTGAAACACTCGCAACTAACAATTGAATACAGTGAGCTTCTCCATACATTTTTAATAAATTGAGAGCTTTTGTGAGCCCTTGTTGTATTAATTTCTTGTTGCATATGAAAACAAAGCCCGCTGCACAGTGCAGTGTTTGCGTCTCGACTAAAGGCTTACTCGCTATCCAAACACAAAGCCGAGACTCGAACCATACTCGCTCCATCTTCCGTAGTCGCTGCTAATGCGACAAAATATTGTCACTATGGATTGTCCTTGTTCCTTGTTCATTCTGGGAGACGCCACATTCGACTATGGGAAATATTATGCAGATTTCGAACAAACAAATATGAGCATTAATAATGCTGTAAATCAGCAAATCTTTGAGTGCTGATTTAACATAAATTCTCATATTTTTATTAAACTCCCATAGGGCTTTTAATAAATAATAATATGGTAAAATTGAATTACTTATGTATATTAGTTAAACATTACAAAAATTGCATAGATAGAAAAAAACGCGTTGGTTGTGAGTTATAGGAATAGGTTGTTTTATGATTGTAAGACCAAAAAATATGATGTAGCCGAGTAAATTTAAATTTAACAAGGACAAGGATATTTGACTGAGGGTAGCGATGTCCTGTGTTAACTTGACCGCTTCGCATTTCATCTGTAAATTTTTATGCTTAATCCCTATCTAGTCACTATAGTAGCCGTGTTAGGTAGTACCTTTTACTCCGCCAGAGTTTGCATGAGCGTTACGAGCCGTCAAATAGTAATAATAAACATTACGAGGTTTGGCACTTAAGGTTAAACGTGACGCTAGTTATATTCTACCTTTTTATAGATGGCTTTAATTAATTTCATTAAAATACGCTTTTTGCAAGGTATTTTTTTACAATATGAAGACAAATTATTTGTTTGGGCCGGTACAAACGCAATAAAAAATGAATAAACAGTTTTGTCCGTAAAAAACTCAAGTCTTCCAATAAATTCATACAAATACAATATTGGATTGAATCATGGGTACAGTATTGTATTTGTATGCTTACGTAACACAAATTTATATATATATAGACACAAAAATTCAAAATACAGTCTATGAATTTGAGGTAAAAATTGATGTAAAACAACTAAAAATAATTTTGGCAGGTACGCACACTATCTTAATTTTTAATTTATTCTATTTAAAATTTCCAAAAGGCTTTTACATATAATATAATAGTTACTACAACATATAAGTAAAATAGAACATAACATATGAATAATTAACAAAAAATATATAATCTGCCAATTTCCTCCAAATCAACGATAATATTAAAAAAAAATACAAAATGTCAACAATAATTTATAAACTGCTTAGAAATAGTTCGCACACACGGCCTTTGAAGTTTGCCGAGTTCAAATTGTTGTCAAATTCATCCATATCGTCTAAATCATAATTTTTATTTTCTTCTAGATGTACATCGCTACGCGTTGCTGTGGCACAGTTTGTCTGTGCAGATAGAGAAACAATAGCGCGTTTTGATTTTACGTCCAACAGATTACGCTGTTCTTCAAAAATAACATATGTGTCCAATAGATGGCGCTGTTGTTTACCTACGAAAAATGACAAAACTTGTGGCTTCTTTTACGACTTTTGGAAGAATATTAATTATTATGTGGAAAGGCCCGATTTGGCTAATTTATATAGCGCCGTTTTCGTGAGAAATCACCTAAAGGGCGCTGTAAAAATATATGTTTAAAAAAGTTAACACTAGAACTATTGACTTAAAACTAGTGACTTACGTCTGAGACTTATATCTAGAGACTTACGCCTATAACTACTATCTAAATAAAATATATATTTACATATGCACAAACTTCTAACTAAAATTAACAATGACAATCTAATTTTACAAGCGCCAGAAGGAGGAAGTTCTATTATATTAGGGTGTTTATAAAATTAGTTTTTATTATTAGCTGGAAATATCTTAAATGTATGAATGAAATTAATCGTCGATCTTTAACGCATTTAAATGATTCATCTGCCAACAATTAAACCGATTGACGTGTTATGTTCCCGCTGATATTGTCCATTGTCCATTGGTAGGCAAGTCAATAGCATTTCGACTTTAGACTAAGAACAAGAATATTTCAAGACAAAAATCGTAAAGCCACTTTATTATCCGAAATTCTAAAGCACCGCAATGATTGATGTCTATTCCGACCAACTTCAAAAATTCGGAATAATACACAATCGCTCGTAGCTCCTGCGACAAAGCGATAGAGTCCTAACGATATTGTATGCATACGTCTGCGTCTCCGCGACTTGCGACAGTTCCCAACTTGGCTGATATCTGCCCCATTTGCCCGCCTAAACACCCCCTAGGGAGGCTTGCCGCGCGATAGCTCCTCGCGGGGGTGGCTCTACAATTCCGGAATCTCCATGAATTTTCCTGAATTTTCTTGGATATTCATGAATTATATAGGAAATGCACAGGATGTGTCAATGGGACAAACAAACAACTGTGAAAAAAATTATAATATGTGTGTTTTATTAACGACTTTCCGCAAAGTTAATTTTCTGATTATTTGTAATTTTTTTGTTTCAATATGAATAGGACTTGCACTGGTTTTTTGTCTTAAAAGCAACGACGCAGGAATTACATTATACGTAAGAAAATTTGAGTAAAAATATAATATAAGTAGAGGCGCTATTGCGTATTAAAACCTCATCGAAACGTGTTCTAATACTATCATGCGAGTATAAGGATGCAGATACCTGATTCGGTAGTTTCCCGTCGTTCAGCGTTAGAGCATTGGTGATCAAAATGGACTAATTATTGTAGGTCATTTTTTTTCGCTTCATATCTCATCTAAATAGAAAAAAATCAATGGGGTTAGTATGAATTCCGGACAAATCAGTTCCTATATTGAAAATGGAAATTCAAATTATTCTTCAAACCAAAACTTGCGATGTTTTTAAATGTAGCTTAATTTCAAAGCAAAAGTTCTAGAGTTCATTAAACTGTCATTACAGAAGGAATCACAACCAAAATTATTACTTTTAATATTTACTTCTTACCGCACAACCAATAATTGACAATTACTATCTTCCCCTAAATGCCTTTTTTAAATTCGTTTTTCTTAAAATAATTAATTTCTGCTGGAATATCAACACAAGCACGCCCAGAAAGCAATTTTAAAAAATTATATCCTATATCACTATAATTTCATTAATTTTTTGCTTCATTTACATTAACACAGTCTCCCACATCACTTTTATTTCTATTATTTGCTTAATTAATATGCGTCTAGATTCCATATAAGATAGGTGATACCAGTGCACGACTAACTTATTTAATTATTTTTATTTATGATTTTTATGAACATTCATTTGTTTACTTACCCATCCAAATAATAACACAGCATATAACACGAACTGAGAAACGATACACATGCAATAAGATAATGGTAGGTACCTACAAGCTAACTATACTTGAATATCAGGAAGATATGTGTAAATAAGATATTGATGCATTAAGGCAAAGCTTAATGCCAAATCACGATTTTGATTGATCTTTGTAACGAATTGGTGTACATTATGAATACCAAAAATATGCTTTAGATAAATTGAAGGTTTTCCTATCGTTTCGCTTGAGCAAATAAAAAAATTGTCATTAAAAAATATTAATGTAAGCTACTAAAAAAAATATTTTTTCAATAGAAATGTATGAACGCATAAAGGAAACAAATTTTAAAAAATACAGTATTATACCTAAGATTATTTGTGACAGTTTCACTTGATTAACTTTTTTGCTTTCTTATAAAATTATTTACAAAATATATAAAACCAGTTTTGTGCTTGAAATCGAACGTTTCTAGACTCCATTTATCAAGCGATTTTAATGCCTATTACCTACAATATAAGGTATACCAAGAATATGTACACGTTTGGCTTGTAGCTTTCTCTTAACTATAAGCAATGTCATACGTTTTTCTAGTTACATTGTAGACCTGATGATGTTAAAGCTATATACCAAAGTAATTACCTATATATTACTACAGGTAACTACTTTCGTAAACTTTCTAATATTTCAAACGAACGTAACAAATTTTCAATATCGTGGACAGTGCTTTTTATTTTATTTTTACTCAATATGCTATATTGTCTTGTCGGGTTGATATTGGTTTCTAGCTTGGCAAATTGTTTTTTCTAAACAACAAAACATTTTGAAAGCGAATTAGAATTAAATTTAAATGAGATAATAATTGATATTTTACGTGCCTGTACCTATCTAGTTATTTTACTTTTTATATAGATATAGGTACGTAGATATTTTCATTTATTTATATATACAGCGGGTAAATATATTGTTTTTTGAAAATCTGATTTAGCCATTATGTAGACACCCGTACATAAGAATAAGAATTTTTAAAAAATCGTTCGGTGTAGATATTTCTATTTTTCTCTTCTATATTACTGTTTTTCTTAAAATAATTTAACAAAAATAAATTACTTTATAAAATTTTAAGTGACTTGATCTTGACATTTCTTATTGACATCTTCTTCCATGAACTTTACTTGAACCTCTCAACATGTCAATATTACAATAACAAACTATTTTTTTTTTCCTTTTTCATTATCTCTAAACACACCCTGTAAACAGTTTGAAGTAAATAGAGTTCGCGAAAAATGGACTGAAAAGTCATAAAACAGGAAGATGGCTGGCTATGGTGACAAAGCGTGCTATGGGGAAATCGAACCCGACCCGCCGTGAAACTTATGAGCGATTTAGCTGTATTTATTCCCCGTGCCACCACGTTGTAATGGTAAAACAACCTTTTATGTATTGGACCATTTTAACATCGTCATTTTGATCGCCATTATGATTTTATGAGGTTTTTTTGTTGTTTTAGAAAGATCGCGTACGAGCGTAATGTCAATAACCCATGAATTACCACAAAAAAATTATTTGCTCGTTCTTTTCGTTAAGAAATATGTTATTTATTTATATATATTATTTTTTCAAATGATTTATTTATTTAGTTTTTTTTTACATTTGTATTTTACATAGTGTCTTACAAAACTGAGTGGTATTCAGTTTGATTGTAAAAAATCTTTTATTTTTACAATTTTTCAATATTCAAAGGTATTATCAGTAATTATTTTTTTTCTAACAATTAACTTATTTTATATTTATTTATTTTTTTTACTTGATGCATTATACAAAATTTTTGCAGTATACTAAAACTAGGTTTGATTTCTACGACGTCAATCTTATAGGTAAGTACGGTACGTCTTTTTACATAATGCATATTAGGTATTAAACATTCATTTATACTTAGGTACACGTTTTCATGCTCTACGGAAGTAGAAAGACCGTTTTTTTGTTTTTTATTTTATTTTAGAGATAGATGTCTATCTTTTTATGTCTTCAGGTAATGCGTTAAATAATTCAGGGATTTTATGCCTCTTTGTTCTATCTCCGTACACATTTTGTGATTTATTAAATATAAACATTTGTGCTTCTCTGTCTAGTAGGATAATTGTGGTTAATAGGTTTTTTCATCCAGCCAGCATTAATTATTACAGCCTTTTACGTATGGGGAGTACGTTACTCTCGAAAACATTTTTTTATAATCGCCTTCATATAATTGGATTTTTTTTGTCGGCTATCAATTTTAGGAAACATAGTTGTATTTGCTCTAGTTTATTACGTTTTGTACGTAAAAAAATATGTGCGTTGAATTCCATTTGGTGACTTTTGTGCAGAGGTTTGTCCAGGTCTTGGTAGCGGAAACGTCTGCTCACCAGCAGCGTTACTGGACGGATCGGAAGAGGCTGGTTGAGAGGGTTCCATGATAACTCAACATAATGACAATTCAACACACCTTTAAAAGGTGATTTAAAGTCATTAATAGCGATGAAAAAAAACTAACCTTTAAACCTTACCTATCTGATAGTATTATTGTCCTAGCGTCTGGACGATGTAGGCCCTCTGATTGGTCAAATTAAAATTGTATGTTTCGGGTAAATTCTGCTAACTTGAAAATTAAGACACGATTTCATACTAAAATAGGATCGCCTCATAATAATACGAAATTTCTTCAAAAGCATCGTTTCTGCTCATATAATTTTTGGATAATATCGAAGAAAATATGTTTTAGAAAGTTCATAATCCATTGGATTATTTACATTACAATGAAAATTATCCACAGTTACGTGATTATATGTGACGTTTATAAAAAACCATACGTTCCTTATTCAATATGGCCAATACGCACGGCTATAGATGGCCGACAGAGCGCACCTCTGGCGGTATAAAAACGAACCAAATGAATGGCGCGAATATTTAAATATGCAGCTCACAATATTTGACTACTTACGATTAACAAGTATTTAATAAGAAGATTTCTTCTGGAAGCTTATCACTTTGTAATGGCATTTTTCATTATTATTTATTTTTTTTTTTGCTTATTAATTATATCTGATTTTATATTGACATGTTTTCTAATTTCTAAAATTTCAAAATTATTTATTTGCGATGCTTTATATCCTGAGTGAAGTATTTTAAGACCTGAATTTTAATCGAAAGTGTGATCATTATTCAAAAGATGATTTGCAAACTCAAATTCACTATTTCCATTTAGAGCCCTGCGATATTCTTTTCTTCTGACTTCAAAGTTTCTATTGGTTCTACCTTTGTAAAAGAAATTACAATCATCCCAATTTAGTTTTTAAACTCCTGATTTTTTGTTTGAATTTTGCTATCTTTATTATTAAGAATATATTTCTTCATTGTTATTAGTGTAAAACGCCAGTTGAATAGTACCAAAATTGTTTTTATATATAATTTTAGAAGTATCGTTATCCACAAACAGAATTCTACGCCATTGTTTATTTCTATCTTTAGAAAGACCGTTTGAAGAGAATATGTTTAATTTTTTTATTTAGTATTTCAACTATCAATTTATTAGAATAACCGTTATTAAATGCTATTTGTCTTATGAATATATTGTTTTATGGTTATATTCGATTTGTTTTTTCAGGTCTTAAAATACTTCACTATAAATAATTTAGAAATTTTAGAAATGAGGAAACATGTTAATATAAAAACAAATATAATTAACAAGAATTTTTTTATAAACTCTCTTTTCAATATTTTCCCACTTAACTGGTCTTTCCCGTCTAACGATATTGTAATTCCTAATTATTATAAACTCAGCCTACTCTTACACCTCCCCCCTCCTTCCACTTCTTCTTTCCCAATTGCAATCTATATTTAATTTTTGACTTCGGTGTATACACAATAAAATGTAAACATTATATTTATTTATTTATTGGACAATTTGCATAGCGCCGCTTTTGTGAGATATCACCTCAGGGGCGCTATATTGTAATAATCTACCTGTATGCATATAGATTTTTACTCTCCTGATGAAGGTGTATATATAATCTAATTTTAAACTTTATTAGATACAGTAACAGTTGTAGGTAAAGAATTACCACCAGTTGGAGTAAAATTAACACCTTTTAATTAAACCGACTGCTAATCTCATCGCACAATTACCCTCCTTTTATTCAAAAACACGGGTACAATTAATCAATATATAATAATCTATTATTTAAGTCAACTTTGTTATAACTATCTTTAATTGTGACAAACTAAACGATATTGATTAAACTTATAGACATTGACGGTTGTAACACATATTTAAGCACTGCAAGTCTCCTATGAGCCAATTATATTAGGTACGATAACAGTTAATATCAGTTGTAGACATGTAGTCAATAATAGTGTTTCATTTGAAATAATCCATCACAAATAAGTAAAATTTCATTTATTCAAACAACTGTCATTCTTATTATGCGGAAATTTAGCATGTTATTATTAATTAACTCCTTCCTGTTCCGTGTTTTAACAATATATATATACTCACCCTCTCTCTGTGAATTTCCTAATATCTATCTATTAAATGTAACTGTTGTTAATATCACTTAAAATGGGCGAAGCCCAACTAAGAGCCGCCCGCAGGGCCTAGCAGAAAAAAACCCGCGGAGCGGGTTTTTAACTGCTAGTATAAACTATTTTATTAAAAAAATATATTTAACTTTTTTTAAAACAAAGAAAGTAAAAAGTTATTTCACTTCGAACCCAGAATATCCACAGTAAAATTATATTTGGAAACCAAACTGTTAACATTGAGAAAACTTAATTAATTTAATATATGTCTTTTTATATACAAAATAAATAATAAACTCATACATACAAATACAGAATTCATTCAAACATTCCAAGTACACACACACTTTACACAGCAACACCATAACATACATTTAAACACCATACATACTAACTGTGGCAAGCAATACATTTGTTACGACGGGGGCAACATATATAATAGCCTTCTAGACAACATTAAAAATGAAAAAAGTGTAGGTACATTTAAAAAATAATTCTTCGTCTTTATGCTCAATCAGCAAAACACTGAAAATGAATAATATTTGTTATGTATTTAAGTGTAATTTAATTAAAAATATATATTTACGTTAGCTCTTTGTAGTTAAATAAGTGAAAATTTGATTATCTTTTATCTGCAATAAAAAATTAAAATTTTAAAAAATGTTTTGGTTTCAATGCTTTACATGACTTGATATTATATGTATCTTTTAAAGGTATGTTTTATGAATTGTCATTTTGGCGAGTTATCAGGTCGGAGGTTGGGGGAAACCCGTTGACCTCTCCAGCTGGACTCTCTAGACCTATTGCCTTACACTGCAGTGGGAGAAATGGATTCACACGTCACTCCTGGACACACTGACCTCCAGATTCCTACCTACTCCTCATATCCCTTTTCTTAACAGAACTTCACCTCCTTTCTTTCTTTAAAAACGCTCCACACAACATCCTCAAATATGACATAGACCCCGAGTGATCCTGAGTGAATGTAATGCAAAAAAATGTGTTTTTTAAATACCTGCTGATTTAATTATTTTTTTTAAACTCGCAATGTGGTTTTTATGAAAAAGTTTTCCGAAATTCATTGAAATGAACTGAGGAGAAATTAAGTGCCTGCCTCCCGTACATGTTATTAAATAGATTTTCTTTTATAAAAAAAATTAAATTTAAAAGTACCTAAGTATTTTTTATTCTTATATACCTTCTAACACGTACCTAGACTGCCAATGGCCACTGTTATCAAATATTTACTAACTTGTCCGAATAAATGTATTTATTGGCAGGGATACATATAATATTCACCAAATACTATATTTAAAATTGATTTATTTTCCATTTTCTTAAAGTTTTTCAATCAACAGTGTAACAATTTCTCATAATTGTGATTTATGAAAAAACACGATATTCATCCAAGTTCGACGTGAGCGTTGCCATCTAGCGTTCAAAAGACTAACCTCAATACATAGAGTGAAAAATAAGTTTGTCATAAAAATAAAAATCTTCAATAAAATACCTGTTTTTCTTACTGTTAGTTTGTTAAAAATTAGGTAAAGAATTTCTGTAATGGCCTATATTATATAATAAATATGAAACAAAATTAAATTAAATATTTCTTAGCAGTATTAGATATTTGTTGTGCATACATACCTTTTGATTTAAAAAAAAAATTTAGTTTGGTTGGGTATCGTGGCCTTAATCGAAAATTAAGTTTTACATGAAAAAGTTCGTCAGCAGTGTTTTAGTTAAGATTTAGCGGTAACCGGGCATCTTAGGACAGCGGCAATTCAAAAAATTACAACACACTCTTAAAAAGTGATATAAAATCATGAAAAAACTAGGTTAAATAGGTGAGGTTTGTAGGTTATTTTCGTCAATTTTTGTGTTGAATTGTCACTGTCCTGAGTTGCCGATTTGGAGGTTCATTTTTTCCTCACAACAATCCCCATTGCAGGAGATGAAGGAATCTAACCTGACGAACATTATGGATTAGTGTAGAAATCACATAAAAATGTGATCATAGGCCATTCTGTGAAGGAATCCCGAAGTGTATTTTAATGTAGGTATAAATATATTTTTATCAGTAATTTTGATTCAGTGTTTAGATTAAAAAATAGCCATTTACAAACCTTTTTTTAATTTGATTTAATACATCAAAATTTATATATTTACTTTTAATAATACAATTTGAAAGCGTATTATATTTCCTTTCAAAAAACTTTTCAGATAGTCCTGGTCAAGGGTCCAGGGTTCGAGTCCCAGATGTGACCGTATCTTTAACTGATTTTTCTGTTTCAGATTTTCGTTTAGGAATCGTTAATATTGTCTTCAATAATTAAAAATACGACTCGTTTGAAATAGAGCAAAAATCTGTCGACAAATGCTTTGGTTGCATTTAAAGATAAACTGTGAATTGTTTCATGTCTATAACATATTTAAAGAACAAAACGAGTTTTAAATAATTTCCTGGGCTTTGCGATTTTTTTCTACCGAGGGAATTTAATATAATTAATGTTTCATAACAAATGCATAGGTATTATCTTCAAAAATAACATTTTTTTGCAACTTCAAAAGTTAAGGAGTCAACGAGAAACTTGTTATAAATCGTTATAAAATGGTTATGCGGAGCTTAAACAAGACCACAAATAAAAACAAAACAAAATATTACTAATTTCGCAGGCAGTGAAATGGACACTATCTATATCCACTGTTTGACATTCAAACAAAAAATTTAGCACCGATTATGTAAACGAAGGCCATTCAAATAATATTCTCTTAAACGGGCCACTAAAGTGTGTCCACCGGACCTAGTTCAGTGAAATCATGCGCATTGTATCAGTGATGTATCTTTACTATATTTATTCAACAAGGTTGAGATTATATACCTCCGTGCAATATAAAATTTATGTAGAATCTTTACGACCCTTAAAAATTTTTTTTTTGTTCAGTTCTAACTGAAAAACAAGTCTGGGACCATTTTTCACCGATGATATAAAAATGCGCACAATGAACTTCCCCCGTTCAATAAAAGTAACTATCTTCGAACAAGACATAAAGCCAATAATTCCATATTTAAGTCCACTAATCCCGCTACTACCCTCGTTTACTTTTACGAATCACCAGCGGAGACCACGCATTATCCAAAACGGGCTCCGGACCCTTGCGGTGTCCAGCGCGAGTTTTAAAGTGTACCCCTATTTGTGGTCGGGCGCTCCTTTGGCATTTGGGGATATTCGAGGTTATTTGGGGGTATTCGAGGTTATTTGGGGGTGGCAGGGTCGTGGGAATATTGAACTGGTACTAAAATTGAACCAAACTACGCCCATGCTTATCGCTGGACCTTTGAATAGGGTGGTTTAACTCTGCTGGGACAAGATATTGCGGGACAAATGAGTATCTATTGACAAAGATATTTATAAACAAAGAGTGTAAATTCAAAATAATGCATGTTTACATGCACAATTCAAAGGTGTTTTAGTAACCAAATATTTCAGCCATGCAACAGATAATCAGATTAGTTTTGTTTTTAAACCTCGGAAAACTGTCATAAAATTACCTTTCAAATAGTATTCGTTACCTACAGCGGATAAAGCTGTACAATTTTCATTACACTATGCCAGGTTCCACCGCTTGAGAATTTTCTTATTTCCAATAAGAGGTGTTATTTTGATATTTAATCGTAAAAGATCAATGGTTTCGTTGCTTGTGTGACGCGTAGCGCCGTCTTGTTGAAAATAAACGTTGTCCAGATCAATACCATCCAATTCCGGCCATAAAAAATCATTAATCATCTCTCGATAGCGCAATCCATTCACCGTAAGCACCGTGTTGCTCCAGCCTCATTTTCAAAAAAGTCAGTTCCAATGACTCCACCGGACCATAAACCGTTGAGGATAGAGAGGCTTTTCAACAATAACTCTTGGATTTTCCGAGCCCCAGATGCGACAATTTTGCTAGTTGATGAAGCCACCGAGGTGGAAATTGGCCTCATCACTCAAGATGATTTGCATTTGATTCACTCAAGTGAATTTTAATAATTTCAATGCATTGCTGAAGCGTGTATCGTTCCATTTTTTATTAATGGCGCAATTTCTACTTGTCAAATGTCAAAAAATGACAGCTTCAAAAGAATCTTCTATCGAAATAGCGGGCTATTCAAAATAACACCTTTTATTGGAAAACTTTATATTACAGATTTTCAAACTGCTGTGAAATCGCTATCTTACATGCAATTTGAATTGTAGAATTATACATCAACAAACGATTTAATTCTACGCCTAAGTACACCTAAAATCCTTGATAGAATTAGCCACGGTTATTTAAAATACTTCAAAAATTTTAGATAATTTTATTTCGTTTTCCGCCCAGCCGGACTTTTACATGGATTTTAAGAACAGTAGTGAGCTATCGAAAATTATACAATTTTTTTAAAGCATGATACAACAGTAAACTGATAAACTGTATAATAAACAATATTAGGAAAAACATGTAATAGTAACTTAAAATAATATAGAAACTAATGCAAAATAAATAAATCAACTTTATTTTAGCAATACATGCTGCATAGATTTAAAGCAAAACAGAAGTGAAGCTTATTTGTAAAAACTGTGAAAGCTTTTCCATAGTGTTTTAAACAATCATTAGTATTATTTCAATAGCAGAGCTTCAGAGTAGTACCTTTAAGCGCACAATCGAGCCGGAATAACAATAATTACTTATCCGCGATGGCGGGCATTGACCATACGACAAGTTTTCCCATTAGGGCCTCTCGAATGTCCGGTCACTTTCTGCAGGGCCCCCAACCCTCTCACCATGGGAAGAAGGGCGGGCAGGGGTGAACTTTTTACATATAGCTAAATAAAAAGTGACCAATATTTTTCAAAATAGGCATATTACATTGGTTTTGCGTTTCAGTTAAAATTTAATCCCTTCGACATTACATTCATAAAAATTACCCTTCTCCTTAACCAAACAGCCATCAAGTAATGCTATTCCATACTCTTGCAATTCCCTCAATTGATGATAATCTGTTGTGAATATTTTTTTATAACAATATTTACTAAATAAATTCATTGGCAGCTCATCAGCAGAAGTTTTGATAAGGAAACATTGTGTGTTAGTTGAGATTTCAATTTGTTTTTTCAACTAAAAAAAAAATATTTTTTAACTAACTTTTACAAAAATAAAAGGTAAAAATGCTCATAAACAAACACAATGGGTTTACAATTAGATAAATTTGAAACGTTAGAAATAAGAACTTCAATTATATATATTTTTTTAAATGCTCTATCTTCAATTTATTTTCACAATAATACCATATTATTAATAAATTATTTTTATTTATATTTTTGTTATTTAAACATTTTAGGTACTCCTTGATCCTTATGTGTTTATTTATAAAAAAATTCATGTATATCGACGTAAATGCAATAATTACGCATCAAATAATTATTTTAAATTATTGTTTATTTATTATAGTAACTAATTTATCACGGTTCATTGTAATACTTTTATCTACAAGTACTTATGTATCTATACTTGTTTATCTATTCTTATATTGATTAATTTTCATGAAACGTTTTTCCTGATATAGAAACCATTGATTTTGAAACATGTCGATTATTTTGATTAAATAGTGGAGTATACAAAATATTAGTTGGTCGATGGTTTTACCAAAGTTCGCAAATGTTTTCATGTGAAACGTGGTCTCATGCATTTACGATTAAAAAATAAGAACACATTATTGAATTATCTTTTTTATAAAGTTGGTGAATTTGAAGGAGTTGTAAAATGTGGGTGAGAATGCTAATCATAAGCTAAGTATGCTAGTATTCTTGTACTATTTAGGTTTTAGCTCAAATATGCTGTCGCTCGCAATCAGGTCGCCTGACGAAAAATGAGTATTGCTGATTTATTAAAATCCTGTTAAAAACGGGATGGCAGGCCTTTATTCTAATGAGTTTTATTACTATCCGAATATATCGTATTACGCGTTCATACACTTGCATTTTCCCTGATAATATATAATGACGAAATGCAAATATATAACGATTTTTATGAACACGTGTTCCGACGTTGCGATAGTAGGGGAGACCGGGGCTAGTTGACCCACTTTTCACTTCGTGATTTAAAAAAAAAATGAAGGCTCGTCACCATGGACTGTTAATCCAATAATGTAACATATACATTTGACTATGTGATCAGTTGATAAAACAAGTTAAAACATCCACCTACAGGTCAGCAATTATGTTTACAAAAAAACCCTCCCACTGAGTCAACAAACCCCGGGTGTGGGGCTATTCGACTCATAGTAGTGGGTTAGTTGACTCAAATGAGTCAATATCGAATTGAAAAAGAAAACAGTCAAAATTTACACATGAAAATTTATTACACATTATAAACATTACATATCGTCATCTGAATTACAGTTTATGCATTGGTAGTAGGTAGCGTTGCCAGATACACATTTTTTGTGAGCCCATAATTGGCAGATCATACACTTCACCCATTCTTCCCCATGAACATTACATGTGTAGGGCTCATCGCAAATCAGGCATGAAGTTTCATCTTCAGAATCATCGTCGTCATCAGTAAACAAAGTTTTGGTAGCCATTGTTAATTTAGTAGTGTTGGATTTCTTTTTTTTTGTTAGTTTTTCCAGATTGAATCTCTTTTTTTATTTGTATCGCAAGTTTCGCAGCTTCTATTAAATTTTTTTACAGGTGTATCTGTGAGTATCGCTGATGATCTCTTTTTGGGGTGAACTCTAACGCTAGTCAGCCGGGGACCTGCCTTGGGTAATGGTTTGACTACCTCTGGAGATAAAAGTGTCGCAATAGCAGAGGTACTTGCAATCGTATTACCAGAGGTACTATCAATCTCATTAGCAGAGGTACTGGCAATCGCATTACCAGCGCTACTATCAATCGCGTACTTGCGATCGTATTAGCAGGTTTTTCTTTTTTATTTTCTCATTACGAATATCTGTCGAAATGAAAATTTCTCTGTTAAAATTATACGTATACTAGCGACTTACAATTATATGGATTACAAAAATAAAATATGAAGTAAATATGCAAATAAATACAACGCGCTGGGGTTAGTCGACTCAGCGAGTCGACTAACCCCAACGCCACTGAGTCGACTAGCCTAAGTCGCCATTTTTAATTTTAAAGCATTATTTCCAGTAAACGACCAGTCCCACAAAAAACACAACTATCGCTATTCACTCACAAAAGAAGCACAATTAGCACCCAGTTTATGTTTATATGATCTTGATTAATTAGGGCACAGCAATAATAAAATAAATTGCAATAAAAAAGTAACTCACCAAAGCAAAATATCGAAAATCAGAATATATAAACCAACACGTGTGTAGGGATCCAAAAGAACACAAATACTAATCCGCACCGGCTATTTAAATGATGGGAAGGACTTAGAGTGCCCTCTCTTGAGAACCGTTCAAGTTATCACCACTGAGTCTACTAAGGCCTATAGTCAACTAACCCCGGTCTCCCCTATATTCTTTTTTTACTGAATCTTTAAACATGAAACCTATCAATTCCATCGTTGTGAGAGTGCAGTCCCGTTTTTAACAGAATTACGAATAATTCGAAAAGATTCTAATTAAATTAGCAATATTTTGTATCAGTATTTTTTATCCCTGTGCAGATGACAGTAAAATTGTAAATAGTTACATTTATTTATGGAATGTATTTTAAATAGGTTTACCTTTTTCCTTGTACAATCTTCCTATATATATATTATTTTTTTGAATGTCATTATAAATAAATCTATCACATATTTTCGAATTATAAATTTAAATTTGTTAATGTTTTCTTAATATTTAATTTCGTTTGTTAATTCGCCAAATATTTTCATTGCTCCGCACATCATCCGGACTTATCAACATATCACGTATATCAACAATATTAACTTATTCTAGCAATTTTTATATCATTTTATAATGATCTAAAACGTACCAAAAGAGATGAATATACTGAACAAGTTACAAAATAAAGTTGTAAAATATATTGGTTTATTTTGTTTACATTCGCTCCTTATATAAATGTGCACGTAGTTCATAATATGTACAAGACTACACTTATCGGAGCTATTGAATCAATTGATCTACCAAAGGTTGAGAATAACGCAGTTAATAGTTAGTTATCCATGTAATGGTTCCATGATAACTCAACACAGTGACAATTCAACACACTTTTAAAAAGTGATATAAAGTCATTAGAAACGATGAAATTTTTTTTTTCCTAACCTAACCTAACCTACTTAACCCAGTTAATAAAGTTTTTGTTTCATCACTTTCCATTCACTTTATATAACTTTTTTAAGATGTGATGAATTATCATTGTGATGATTTATCCGGTCACCCCATGTAATATGGGCAACTTGCAACAATGACACCGGTGTATCTTTATTTAGTAGATTTTCTTAATATTTTTCTAATAATTTATTTGTCATATAGGTATTTATAATTCTTCATATTTTTTTCATTTTTTAAAAAGAAAAAAAAACATTTCCGGGTTACGAGTAACCTGACAATATGTGAAAATCTCCTTCTACCACCACAGTAAGCGGAAATTACTTGTGTTGTGATGGAGGACTTAGCTAGTCGAAGAATTGAACACGCTACGCCTGGGTGGGACCCAAACGCGATGTCAACTCGGCCACCGACCGGTCTACATGCATTAGGCAATTCCAGTAATCACCAATCCTCCCCTGCGCCAAGGGTGGATACTTTGGGTGTACTAAACAACCCCCAGGGCGGAGGGTTGGGGGGTGTCCGAGAGACCCGTCCCACCCCATTAATTCTAGCCGAATTTCACACTACACAAATTCCATTGACCACTCGGCTTGTACTCCAATCAAGGATGTTTCGATGGGACTTGGCAGGGAAAGACGTGAATTCATTAATAGTTCTACATTACAGCATGTTTGAGTGCGACGTTATTTAGTTTAAGTGTTGGATTGGACAGCGGGTAGCCCTAGAGGGCAATCTACGTATATGACTTTGTTTGTTCGATTACACTATTAAAAGTAAAAGTTTTTTTTTTCAAATTTAAATGATGCGCATTGGATTACCAAATGAGGAACTTATTAAAGCTTCGAGCGATGGCGGTTTTTTCTAAAAAATTGAATATGTTATAAAAAATATTAATTTTGGTAGTAGGCATGAATTACTGAGGGAATTGAAATCCCATAAATATCAAAAAAGATGGGGCTTATACCAATAGTTCCTGGTATCTGATAATTGGCGGCAAAAAACCATCTTAAATTATAATGTATTGCAGATCGTAGAGGATTGGTGTTGGCGACACGGTATCACATCTACATACAGCGCCCAAGGCTATTTTGCACCAAAACGGCGCTATACAAATCTTCCAAATATTATTATATTATAAGCACACAATTCACCACAATCTTTATACATTATCAACATGTAATTTTAGTAGGGTTTTTAGGCAACCTTTTTTCCCTACCGAGTAAAAACAAGACATCTAAGTCTATAATAGCCAGGTAAAATTTTAAACACCCATGTGAGGTAAAAACCGTGAGTTTAATGTCACCGTTCTATTTGTGTGAAGAACAGTAACATTAAATTCACCACATCATGGCAAATAAAAATCTAGAAAATAAGTTTTTTAAATGTTTACCCATCTGCCCTGATTATGGGCATTGTAATGCTGTCCGAAACGTTGGCTTGAGAAGTGAGTACGCAACACAGCATAATACCCTAACAAAATCACTTTAATACTTTTGGCCGTGAAAATCTCAAATCAAAATAGGATTTATTTCGACTTTATTTGCCATGTTAAAAAATTTAAACTGATTATATTATATCAAGAATTCAGACCAGCGATAAAGAACTTACGTATAATATTTTGTTGGAAAAGAAAATTACTTCTCATTGACAAAATTCAAAAATACAGACAAGCAATAAAATATCTTCCTATAATATTATATTTTCTTCAAGAAAATTGTAATGTGCATATTCTGTTTTTTTAGAGTAAATCTTAGTCAGATTCGTTTTCTTTTTCAAGGAAGCTTTATTTACTAACATAATATCCCGTAATTGTTAACGTATGTTGTCCCGTAATTGTATGAAATAATATTGGCACTGTTTACTGAAAAACAATTCACATTAACGGCAAATCAAGAGGGGATTATACTTTAGTTTAATTCAGTCACATCTAAATGATTAAATTGAAATATGGGGAAACACATACATTACATATTTAAACGATATACAAATAATACAAAATAAAGTTATAAAAAAAATGTTTAATTATAACCCAGATACCCACACTAAAAAAGTATACCAAGAAATGAAATTACTGAAAATCAGAAAACTGTACGAATATAGCATATGCTTATTAATCTACAAGATCCATAATGGATTTTAACACACGAACACAACATTTATAAAAACATCACAAGTATATGAACACTACACAAGACAACATAATAAACTATACACACATTCAGCAAAGTCTAAAAGTGGTAAAAGAAACATACGACACGAGGGGGGACACATATACAACCTCCTTCCCAAAAGCCTGACATCAGTCAATAGAATGAATATATTTAAGAAAAAACAGAGAGTTAAATTTTCGAAAAAGCAGAAGTTGTTTCAAAATGTTATTTTTTTAAATTAAAAGTAGTTTCAATACCAAATTGCTATCCACATAATTTTAATTGGGAATCAAATCGATTATTTAAATGCGTTAGGTTATCACCCACGCGGAGAAAAATTAGTGTTGTTATTTTTTGAATAATCTCTTACAATTGTTGATTATCCGGTTAAAACGGGATTACAGGCCGTTTCTTGAAAAACTTTTCTTTCATGCACCTGTGTTTGTCTTCATAATATTTATAGACGAAATACGAAAATTTTAGAATTTTTATGAAAAAGTTTCCGACATCGTGACAATTCATTGGTATTTTACTAAAAGTTTATCAGGAAACCGATTAATTCATTCGTTAAGGGCCTGTAATCTGTTATCTAATTAGTTTTTTTTATATGAAATTTTTTCAGTATTTTTTCTCCGTGCAGATGTCGTGGGTTCAGTCAAATCCTAATCATTGCACAAGTAATATTTTTCTTTAATATTTTTTTAATGCTGGAAAATCATGTATTGACGGCAATATTAACAGGTTATTCGTTAACCGAGAACGTTATTCACAGGTAACTTGAAAATACCGAAGAGTTTTTGGTTGGTTTTTATTCAACTTTTATTGCGTACTTTTAAATCCTTCACAGTGTCCATTAAAATATTTGTTTTTTTACGAATAAGCAGAAGGAAATACACATACAATAATATTCTTTCCCCCGTAAAACAATGGGGTGGTGGCAAAAGGGTTTACTCTTAGGAATTTGCTCCCATTGTTACAGTGGCACATTAATTACCAGATGCCCTGTACTTAATGTTCCTTCATTGTGCGAATAATAAATAATTAGACTTAATAAAAATGTGTAATTTTAGAACAACCCTTAGTGGATGGGGTTCAAATGCGTATTTGGAAAGTTCACCCCTCTTATGCTAAGGGATGGAAATTATAAAATATTAAAATGTTGAATGATAATTTTATTATGATAAAATAAATAGGATGTATCATTAATTTGAAACCCTTGTGGGTTTTATTACTGATTTTCTAGAACAAAGGGGATTGGCATTTTTTATTTCTGTTATTATTAGAAACACTAGATCTCAGGGTCAAAAACATATTCAACAACAACGGCAAACACAACATTTAGGCAAAAAAGCTTCCTGTACTATGTTACTAAACTCTAAAACAAATCCCACTCTCATTCAAAACTCACAACAATATTTTAACATCTAAATTTAAAATAATAACCTGGATATAAAACATAGAGAGATCAGAAATAGATAATATACTATCATCAAAAACAGACCGAAACCGGAAATACTCAACTGAACAAAAAAACACCTTGTAATATATTTATAATTATGTCAGAAAAAAACACTATTCAATAAATTTATAATTTTATTATATTATCCATAATACTGAATGTTAATCTCAGTGAGGATATAATTGCATATATTCGTTACAAAAAAATATTAATAAAAAGATTATTATTATTAAATAATAATGCTAAAATATTTTTAATTCTTATTCAAACATTTTTTTAGCATGTTTAGGTACCTTACAATGTCCGTACTTGGTTCAAAGATGACGTTTTAATGATTTAATTTGTAAAATAAATTTAAGAATATTACGTTTATAAATAATAAATGTATTTTAATGTTTTTAAGCAGTTATGTGGATGATGTTTAGTCTGTATTAGTTGTTATATCAGATCTCCCTTTATTTTGTATTCATCCTTTTTAATTGAGTTTTAATATTTTTAGAGATTTTTTAATGCCACTAAACACAAAATATTTTTTTATATTCTCTCACATATTTAAATATTATTCCTGGGAAAACCATAATATTTATGATGAAAATAAGTCCAAAAAGAGCATACTACTGTTATTAATTTCGATTTTAATCGTTATTTCAACTCAACGTACAAACATTCGTAAGTTAATTAATTATACGTGTAGAACAATTCTATCTTCAGAATTTCACTTAGTTTCAAAATGAGGATTTTAACCTTATATGGATATTGGTTATATACATATTATAGTAATATTAGCGAACATAGTTAAATTAGGAACATTAATAATAAAATCAAATAATAATAACAAAATAACCAAAAAATAATAAAGCTGATGTAATTCAAGGTAGATTATTACATAGTACAATGTAAAATACTAGCCTTTGTTGGTAGGGTTTATTAATTTTATCTTTGTATGTCAGTATTACTTAATTGAAAATATCCAAAGAATATTTTTTTTATTACCAAGGCTATAAAGTCTCTGTATGGACGAGTTAAAGGCCAAGATGGTAAGAAAAAATCAATCAATGGCACTATACTTCTTGTATTTCTGCTAGGTTCTTTGAATATTATCATTTCTAACAGGTTAGAAAAATCAAATTATGCATCAATGCATCATTTTGCGCAAACAGAGTAAGTCGTTTACAATTCTCATGATTCAATCAGATAATTTTTAAGTTTAAAAAAATTTAGAAGATCATCAGATTTTTAATAAGTTCTGATGGCATACTTAACTTTAAATCGATGAATCTCAGAAATGCATGTTATAATCTTTCAATTTAACTATATGGATTTAATAATATGAACTCCAAAGTGCAGAGTTAAATTCTAAGTAACTAGAGTGGTAAACAAAGTTTTGAATAAAAAGTTGGGTTGAAATCGCGAATTACAATTTGTGACTTTCTACGTTTTGTGACAGCAGGGGTGCATGGGTTCATGGGGTGAGGTTTGTCTAGGTTTTGGTGGCAGATGCGTTTGCCCACCTACTGCGTGGTGGGTTGGATCGGGAGAAAGTGGTTGAGGGAGACCTATTGACTTCTTCAACCGGACTCTCTCTCGACCTTGCACCCCAGTGGGAGAGATGGATTCACACGTTCGTCATTACTGGATACATTTACCCCCTGATGATACCCACCTCTCAAACTTTTTTCCTTCTTAGAACTTTATCTCCTTCCTTTACCTAAAAGGAACCTCCACACAGCATCCCCATAGGTGACATAGGCTCTAATGCATTTTTTCCTCAGGCCCTCCTATGCGGATCTAATGTAAAAAAAAACTAAATCTGTTCATCAGCTATTTAGTTGCTTTTAGAACGAAGACTGACAACATACACAATTTCAGACGTAAACGGATTAGTAGTAGTAGTAGCACATTATTTTATCCGAGGTTTGAGAATACTTTTTGAGAGATCGCTCTGGTACTTGTTGGAACAAAAGGGTCAATTCTTCCCTTATAATTAACAGATATTATTCGATTTTGAAAAGTCAGTTAGCTAGTCTAAGATTTATTTTTTTAAATCAACTTATTAGAATTATTTTGAAGACAATTCACCTTTTTTAACATTTTCCAATCTACAGAAATGTGTATTTTTCTTTCTTTTTCACATAAACTGTTATTATTCTACAGTATTGCATTATTTGTTTTGACTATAATATAATTAATATCAGAGTTTAGCAACAATGCGATGAAAAGTTTTTCAAATGAAATGCCTTAATGGGGAAGTAGATACTCGTTGAAATTAACTTACTTCTCTCGTGGAAAACCTGCTTACCAATAAATTACAATAAGTGCATTATAAGGGTTGTTTTTTATGTCACCTTCTCCCTGTGCTTGCTCTACCCGCTCGGAGATGGCGCGCATTAAAATAATTTACTAGCGAAGATCACAACCAAACCCTTTTCCTACGTTGGGGTATGAAATAATTTATTAAACACAATGCATTTCTTCCGAGTAAAATTAATCGTGGTTTTTTAATGGCCGCAACCCCTTAAATTATTAGAAAAGGGTGGGTTTCTGATAAAAATAAATTATTAGTTTTTTTCTAAATGGATACGTTTTACTATCTTACGTTTCCTATAATTTGATCACCCTTTTATATTCAGCTCAAATTTAATCAAATGTAATTACTTTTTGCGTTCTAAATATTTCGAAGTGCCGCAACTAGCATTAGTATTATAAGTAGATGGGTATATATTATTATGAAAGTACTACAATAAGTACAAAATTTTACTTAAAAGGGATTTCCATCTTGAAGACCTAGTGATGGAGTTGTATGATCCTTGGATTTGGGTTTACTAGTCGAGAGGTACCAAGTTTGCAATAATATTTTTTTCTACTAAAATAAATAAACTCAAAATACTTCCTCAATAATTAGAAAATCACTTTGTGTTAATAACATTGTAATAACCACTATTTAATCAATAAAGATTGACGTGTTCAAAAACCAATGGTTTCTTCGTCAGGATAAAGGTTTAGTAAAAATTAAAAAATATACAAACAAGTATAGACAGGTAAGTACCTGCATACAAAAATATTACAATGAGCGGTAATTAATAAAATTTTCGCATGTAGCAAACACTTTATGGAAATACATAATTATGATTAGATTAAAATATCTTTGTTTTTAATACCACTTAAATTTTATATACGCAACTGGTTTCGGTTCATTCTGAACCTTTAGGCTTATATAATAACATATTAAATCAATAACAGAGTTATAGTGTATTTATAGATAAGATAGAAGAGGGAGAGAGAAAATCAACCTTGGTGGGGAGGTAGGGGTCCAATTGTTTATTTAGTAAAATGGTTTTATTTTTTTTAGGTATTTTTTCTATTTCCAGAACTTCCAGATTATTTAAACTTAAACCTATCCCATTCATGTGCAGCACATCTATACCCGATGATTTATTACATATATAAGAGTGATCTTTATCTATTAGGTGTGTTGCAAATTCTAAAATTGAAATTGTTATTAAAAATTGCTAATTTTTATTTATAATTTTTTTTTAAACTAAAAATAAATAATCTTAAATTAAAATTTATTTAAAAAAAAAAACAACTGTGTAAAATCAATTAAATTATCATAAAATACGCAATTATTGCGTTTAAGTTTGACCTTTTATAAACTAACACATTTATGTACACGTGAAAACTTTTATAAATTAACATAACAGAATCAAGGAGTTATTTATATATAGTGATAAATTATATAGGTATCAATGCATAGTGGTGCGAACAAAATTATTTATTTTATTTGAATCAAAATAGCTGCTTTACGCTTCGTTGCATGAAATTAGATATATTCGGAAAAACACCATTGATCGATATGTCTAAATATAGTATAGCGTAATCTGTCAGCACTATAACTCTGGACGAGCAAAAGAGCTTTGGTTTGATGGCTGAAGGTGTCAAATTGTTTTCATACTTCTTGCGTATTGATAAATTTTTTTTTTTTTATCTTATTTATATCATCTTATCTATAGCACTGTTTATGTGTATATTGTATAAACTCTGTAAATTTGGATGTAAAAGCATTTAACGACCGAAAATAAATATACACGTTGGGAAAAGAAAGGACTTCGGTTTTGATACAAAGACACTTAGTAATAAACTCATATTACAAAAGACACTTAACGTGTTAAGTGTCTTTAGAAAACACAAGTTTTTGATTTAATTGAGTAATAATACCATTACAATTATAGACATGACAATTTCATTTGTTTATTAAAGACACTTAACACGTTATAATTTTATTTACGATGAAAGTGTTGCATGTTAAGGAAAAAACCGTCGTACATTAAAGTATTAACCATAAATATTAGCCTGAAACCCAAATATAAATTGAAAAATCTTCCGAAAAAAATAAATGCCGCCGACGGGAGATTTTTTCTCAAAACATTTTTTTAATGTATATTTGTGTTTTAGGCTTATAATTATTGCTTACAATTTTTTTTCATCTTTTGTGCTTTGCATAAAAACCTTATCTTGTAAACATAAGTTTACCTTTAATGAAAAAATATTATTATTCAATTTATTATCATGAAATACTCATATAAATATATATAATCTCGGGAGTTTTTTTTTTCAATTTGTATGAATGTTTCAGGATAGTGATTATTGCTTATAATAATACGTCTATAGTTATTCATAATGTGTTCTAGATCAATAAAGTACCATTATGTTGAATTATTTATTAAGTATTTGTACCTACATAATATATTTACAAAAAATAAATAATTAATGATATTATAAACAAGTAAAGAAATAAAGAAGAAATGTATCCTGATATAATTTGGTTTTTGTTTTCCTTTCAGTTTTTCTGATATCTTATCTAGTATTATACATATTTTCACGCTTTGTCTTATATTTTTAAAATATCAGAAAAAATTGAAGCTAGTTATTATGTACCTACCAAAAATAATAATTTTAGCAGCAATATAGAAGGTAGAATTTTTGTTCATTTGCCAAATCGATATCTACGATGCAACCCTTTCTTCAAGCATGGTATATAAAATATAATACAATAAAGTTGTGGCAGCGACAGGAACGCAGAAAAATAATAAAACAAAAAGGTGAAATGAGAAAATATTATCTACGCTAGATTTAAAATATGATCACAAAAGATAGAGCCCGGAACACTTCCCGCGGCAGGATCTCTGAATGTATTTTAAATGTACCATTTAGTTTATGAAAGGACCGCGGGGTGGTGGTAAGCAGGGTGGTTTGGAAGACTTAACACTATATACCAACTATTTGAAAACATTCATTTATGAACGATAATTTACCTCCCTATTTTTAACGACTTTTGCTATGTCATGTATCAAATATCTTAATGTTATCATTGTCATTAAGGCGATGCCATACGTAGTAATTCAAAATCACGTGTTTTTGGTTTGATAATTTGGTCGCCTAGAAATGTTTTAGATGCTTTACTTAAATACTGCGAGTAGAATACATCTTGGCCTTTGAAATAATCGTGTTTTTTTTAGATAAGTCTTTTTATAAGCACAGAAAAAAATAATGTAAAAGCCTATAAAATTGCTTAAAGGTCCAAATCTCCTACTTACGAGTACCAACCCATTTTCAGTTATGATTTTATTGTATAATGTGGCAAATTAAGTTATTTATAAAATGATCGAAAAAAAAAAATATTTATGCCTGAACATCCACAAAATAAAATAAAAGGCACTTTTTGGCCATGTTTTTTTCTTGCATAAATCAAAACAGGCGGATGGTGTTTAGCGGGAATTTAAACCTTATCGCCATCTACGTAAGGGTTGTTATTGATAGCGGCTCAATTTAAAATATTACGCGACGTAGTGCATCGCCTTAACTTAATAATCTACGTCACAATACCATGACTGGTAGGTAAAGCTCATTTATTTATTTTAAAATTATTTAAAAAGAATCTTTCATTGCCTCCGAAATCGATGCTGAATTCGATGACTTATCTCAATACATGAATGTCTGTACTCAAAATATACCTAATCTTTAAAATATTATATATATATATTAAGTTAATACTCGATGCACTGATCAAAATCTTGACTAAACGATGGATTATCAACCAAAGTCGTGCTATCACGCAAGTCTAAATTAAATTTCTCTAATCCCATTATTGTTACCAATATCTGATATAATTCTGTCAAATATTTTTGCTTCCAACCATCGACCAAATATTATCTAGACAGGGCATGTGGACCATGCCCCAAAAATAATTTGAGAAAATATTTATCAAAAAAAGTGCATTACTCGCAGTCGAAAGATCGGAAGAAGCGTTGCTTTTACCTTTTGTTGATCGATACGTTTGTCCCAACTTTCAATAGACTAGATTTGTTAAGACCATTTTTAAACACGTAATTACGGCAGTTACGAATATATAATGTGGGGACTCTTGCCAATTTTATCATTGAAAAATTAATAAGCTACACGAATATTTAAAAAAATATATATTACCTTGTAGATAGCTTCGAGGCATTATTTCGATTAAATTAACAATTGATAAATTCATTTCTTTCTAGCAAAACAACTACGTAACGCAACAAATTATAACTACTCTTTTGCCACAAAATGAACGGTCTTAGCTTGTTTTGCGTAAGTTTTTAAAAGCTTGTACTACAAGTTTACATAATATTATGCCCTAACAATAATTTTATGCCCTGTTTTATTTTAGGGAACCCGCATTTATATCTAGGCTTTCGAAGCGAGGCATCGAAATTCGATGGAGAGTTGTGTAGTGTAATTACTACTTAAGTTAAAAAAAACTATCATTTTAAGATAGAAATTAGGTATTACATGGCGAATCTTTTGTTATAACAAATCGATGTTTCGAACTTTTTAAAAAAAATGTACCTATCTATCAAAATAAAGCTTATCGAAAAACGTACCTATTGTTAAAATAAAATATTTATTAACTAGCCTATCTCGAAACAAGATGTCCATAATGAGGAAGGCAGAGTTCAAAAATATCTGTAAACCTTACTTAAGTAGCTGATTTACTAATAAATAAATAATAATATTGCTTTCTTAGCCACGATCTTCTGAATTCAAATGTCAATTTTGTTGGAAACATAAGTAGCATTATCGTCGGAACATTATTTTCCTATTACCCTGTGAAAGGGAAAATCGGTAAGGGGCGTATTTTAAAATTTAGAATAATCCCCCACCCACCACAGTGGGCATAACACCCCCACCCTCTTATCCGGGACTTTTAATAATAATGAATAATTTACATATTTAAATAAAAGTATGACCCTTTTTTACTGGCCCACGTGAAAATCGCTTCGGATCCACTAATTATAAATATGAAAAAAAATCTTGTTTGCTGTGGGATTTATGAAAGCGAAAAAATGGATTAAGTTATTTGTAGATTTAAATTTTAAACAGTGGGTTCATTATGACTAATTCCCACGACTGTGGAGATTTGGTCTTTGTTAGGACAAGTATAAGAATATTGAGTTATAAGTAGAAAGTTTTATTTTATTGTGAAAAATATGTGACTGACGCATTGTATGAGAGAGATAACAATGTAGGGAGTGATTTATTTAAGAGCGTACGAGGTTGTCCAGTATCTCCTCCCTAAAATATATAACTTTGCATACACCACTATTTAATCAGAATAATCGAAGTGTTTCGCAACCAATGGCTTAATTTTTTCAACCCTGACGAACATTGTGCAAAGTAATTTATTTTCATTAAATTTAAATTACGCCACAAAGTGAATTTGCGATTTTTGAAAATTTATTAATTTATTGGTGCATAGATTTATGCAATCGTATTAAGCCAGATACATTAAATGTTTTCATGATTATCATTTTTCATATGCAAAGTTCAATCTAGAGTGGTAGATACTCTCAGAAAGGCGTTGATGAAACAACACCATTTAAAATCGAAACGTGGCGCGTTGTTTAAAATAGACTTGTGTATTTTTTAATTAGTTTTCATGTGGACCATACATTTTAGGCGTACTTCGAAGCCAATGTAACCATTGTTATTAAAACACCTTTATAAATTGTCAAATTGACCGGCAATCAATTCCCTTCGGCGGGATGTATTTTTTCTGGGTTGATTTTTTTCAATTTATAGTGTATTTAGGTGTTTTAGACTAATAATTATTTCTTTAAAATAATATGTTATCCTTTGTGCTATTCACAAAAACCTTGTCTTGTAATCACTAGTTAATCATTAAAAATAATAGGCTTGTTTGTTTGTTTTATGTTTAATTATCGTCGTTTTTGTAACAAATAGGGATAATGATATCCTCACTGAGATCACTCTGTGCTAATCATTTACATATTATTAAAATTTTGTAAAATGGAAAATATTAAATAATTATTTATATATTATGTAGTGTTTTTTTCTGAAATTATGCTTAATATACATGGTGTTTTGAGTCCAATTGAGCGGTTTCGGTATCAATTTGTATTTGTTGTCAGTATATTTTATATTTCTTATATTCCTATGTTTTACAACTCCCTGTATTATGTGGTTTTACTTAGATTACTTACAATAAATACATATTATCAATTTATAATTTCAATTATTCATATGGAAATGGTCTACATAAATTATTGATTTAATGTTGAAAAATTAGTATTTTTAATTTAATAAGATTCTCTTCAAATTATTTATTTTTTTGCAGGCCGTTTCCTGATAAACTTTTAGTAAATTCAACATATATAGGAACACGTGGTCATGCACTTGCATTTGCCTTGTTAATTTATAATGATGAAATGCGAAAACATAAGGATTTTTATAAACATGTGTTCTGACATCGTGATAAATTATCACTGAAATTTTTTAATATTATTTTACTAAAAGCTCATCAGGAAACCTATTAATTCATTCTTTAACGAATTAATTCTAATGATTTTTTTCCGTGTATGGTACCTACAATTTTCCTAAAAGACCAGCCTTTATTACAAAATGACCCCATCCCTAATCCTTAAAAATAAATTTCACTTTGAATTTAACTGCAAATACAATCAGGACATAAAGAACAGTAAGGCAAGTAACTCCCTCCCTTGAAGTTCCACATTATCCAGTTAAAATAATATTTTCAGGTTAAAATTAACCAACCGGGCAAAACTTGACACCATAAATTAATTAGAAAGCGGGACCATTTTTTTAACTTTATATTTCATAATTTATTAAGGACGACGGTATTCTTTTTTGTATCAAAACACGTGCATATTTATTTAATATTCGCACAAAAAGGGTATTTGTTATTTAAATTGGGTTATTTGTCGTGTTTTTTTAACATATTTAGTGGGTGGTCGCGGAACGTGTGTTAATTTTTTTTATTTTCGGGTCGGGTAGAGGCATAAAAGATAATGGCCGAATGCTAAACGTTTCTTGATTGCAATTAGATTTTTTTTATGATAATGTTTGTTTTTTTATCATTGTAATTTATAAAAAGGTTTGAACTGGGCCGTGCATTATATTTCAATTTTTGTTATTTATTGGCGACGCGTGGATGTTCATAAATAATTGTAATTGTTTTAATATTATATTTTTGGGTAAATTCTCCGTAGGAACTACTTTATACTGTACAATTTATAGGAGATAGCTGTTGTTATATAGTACCTACCAATCAAACTTATCTATTGTTCATTTGACTCGGATTAAAATTATATCATTGAGTTCAGGGAAGTAACTTCGGATTTTATTTTTATAAATATAATATCTACGAATACGAAAAACACCAATATACAATAAATATGTGAATTTCTTATAAACTAACTAACTAACCATCACGCCGTTGCTCCAAAGGGGTAGGCCGGGAGGACGGACAGCTAAATAACTGGGTGTTGGCACATACTCCTTTTTTATATATATACATATTTTTTGTTTGTTTTTTATTAACTCATCTTTATTAATTCCATTGCACGGGTGATATATTCTGCTTGTCTCACTAGAAATATTGTTCCTGTCTCACCACAAACTCATGTCTCCAGTTTATAACAAAACACAGCACGATATTATGTTTAAGTTAAAAAAATAATCAGTATCGTACCATTGGAAATGCATACTTGTAAATTGGTTTTAATAAAATATTTGATATTAGATCTGTCTTGGTCAAAGATATTAGAAGAACGAGATGTGCTATGAGCAGTTCATACTGAGCGGAATTGTTTTGCACAGTTTCGCCGGTTTTGTTCACCAATACTACTGCACACCTTCGCTTACGCTAAGGTATCCGCACTAATACATAGAACAGATTTCTGTGCGTACACATCCCGATAGTATTCAAAGTACCCTAATTAGGTAGTACTTCGCCTACGGTCCGGCGGCCAACATAGCATATCTCGTTCTTCTAATATCTTTGGTCTTGGTTATTTAAAGTAAATTGAGTTCTGTCTAATGGCCAGTTGAAAAGCATTGTATAGCTTTTTTCAGAGTATTTTAAATATCTTTGGTTAAAAGTTGTTTTAGAGAAAGTAAGAGGTTAATTATGATCTTTGATTTTAATATCATGAACATTTTGGTCATAGTCAAAAGCAGTTTTATGTTTGAAGACATATGCTAGTATGGTTTTGGCATAAAATTTTATTATGTCCAAAACACAGAGACTTGTGATCGGTAGTTTTAGAACAATCTTTATAAATAGTTTCTGAGTTGTACACATTCATACATCGTCTCATACATACTCTTCTATTGGCCCGACTCAAGTATTTGGTGCCATTTCTTCATCAGGCATCCCTGACTTTTTCTGCCATTTATTTCTTTGTTCATTTGCTCTACATACCCAAAAATCATCTAAGTGTCTATTTCAGCTACTTTACCGATATGAATTAAAATATAAATGTTCGTTTCTTCAAAATCTAGAAACTACAAATTTCTTCACTGATTGCTTTGAAATTTTGAGACAACGTTGCATTAGAATACCAATAAATTTTTATATACCTATATTATACCCGTGGTAAAAACATGCTTTTTGTGTAAAACAGCTAAATCTGTTGGACAAGTATGTTTTTTTTAAGGACCATCTGTTGGACGTAAAAGCAACATGCGCTATTGTTTTTCGATCTGCATAGACAGACTGAACCTCAGCAACGCGTGGCTAGGTACAGCTAGTTTAAAATATTAAAACTAACCAAATACCGGTTTCAGATATGCCCATCATTCATCAACCATTTAAAGAAAATACCATTTAAAGGCGGGTTTGGGTACCGCCCCGGGAACCATTTATTGCATAACAACACCTCTACTATAGGTTACTCAAATGGTTCACTATATTTGGTGATTTAGCAGGGGTGCCCGGGTTCATCTGGTGAGGTATGTTCAAGATGCACCTACCCACCACCTGCATGGCATTCCAGATCGAGAGAGGCTGGTTTGTGGAGACCCTTTGACGTCTCCAACTGATCTCTCAACCCGTTGCCTTGCACTGGATTGGGAGGGATGTATTCATATGTAACCCTCATACCTTTTACCTTCCCAGAACTTCCACTCCCTCCCTTCCTATAATATTCCGCAATTATCCTGAGATATTTACTGACGCATCGTACCAGATAATTCAATATTAATAAGAAATATAATAAAACTTTAAAAAATATTCACTTTTAATTATTTTTATGGCAGTTTTATTTGTTTAAAGTCAGCAATTAATAGTTAACACCTTGCCATCTTACCTACTAACAACTAACAACTCCGCTAATGTGTGACGATCCCGACGCGTATCCTTGATGGGTCTAACATTGCCATCAAGGTACCAATAATAGTAATTCACTTAAAGCGTCCATTCACAGTCGTGTAAGTGTTCATTAAAAATAATAAAAGCGAATGGAACGGAGATACGCTTTGTGCTGTTAACCCCTTCCCTGTGGCTCCTGCGTTTAAGGAAAGGACTATTAATTGCTTGGAATGCATGGGATGAAGGTGTTGAATATCAAAATCTATTTATTTTAGCTATGAGGTTAGTTATGGTTTCTCTCTTTATAAACTTGCATTTAAACAATGATTCGTTGCATTTCACTTTTTTTAAATCATGATAATATTTGTATTTATTTATTTATTTTATATATATATATATATATATATATGTAAATTACAAACAATACAAAACAAAATGAACCTTTGTCTGTCCAACTGGGAAGGATTCCCGTTTCAGGAAAGCCAAATTGTGTATTTAGTACATAATATTCTTACAATGGAATGGCGATGCTGTCAAAACAAATTTTGAGAACAATGTTGATTGCATTCGAAGTGACAGGATGGTTTCTTTATCCTTGAAAGAATCGCAAAAATGTAATTTATTACCAGGGTCAATTTGGATAACATTAGTAATTGCATTCAGAACAGATGAATGGTTTCTTTCGGGACATCACAAATCTGAGATTCTTTCCAGGGCATTTTGGAGAACATTTACAATTGTATAATTAGAATTTCCACATTTATAAATCAGTATAAGACCTATGAATCCTATAGTACTAAATTTTTAGAATTTCTTAGTTGATAAAAATTACACATTACTAGACCAGAATATATGCCGTAAAACATATGAATTTCCAATTTTAAATTTCGAATCTTTATTTATTAAATGGCTACTCATTATTATACAGTAATCGAAATAAAACCGCGCAATAGATTAGTAAATTTAAATTATAACAACAATGAAGATCAAGTATTAGGAACAAAAATAACCATTTTTAAACTTGAAATGAAAAGTCACTTTAGATCCTTATCTCTCATAAGTATAAAATAGCCTTTTGGAAAATAAAAAATTAAATTTAACATAATATTGTCAACTCTATGCTATATTTTTTTTATCTAAGTACTAAAAAAAACATTTTTTTTAATTAAACACTTATTAGTTCATATTAGATATGTGAGTTTGTGTTAGCATTTATTTGTTTATTATTTGTGTTTTTTACAATAAATATACAATGTTTACAAGTCATACTGCTTTAATTTATACTACACTTCCATTGAAAGCATTTGCTTGTGGACGGAAAAGGAGTGTACATTTGCGAAAAAATAATATAACTAGGTTACAAAGTAAAAAAATTACAAAATTAAAATCCATACAAATTATTGTACTTGGAAGGAAGAAAAAATATATATTATGGAGGATAAATAGAGTATAGTAAGATAATTTGTGAGATTTTCAAGTGAAACTAGGGGAATCAGTTTTTTTTGTTAACGATTTCCCTAAAATATTTTTTTATATAGTTCAATATTTGTTTTTTATCATTAATGCTTCTAATTTCTTCTGGTAATTTATTGAAGAAATGTTTTCCTTGGTGGGTATAATGGTGCTGGGCAAAGGAAGTGTGTAGTTTAGGACATGCAAATATATATTTAAGTCTGGTTCGATTTTCAGCTATGAATGAGTATTTATCGTTTTATTTTATGATTTGCATAATTGAATTTTTCATAAATAAGTGTTTAAATGTATGAACTTTGAATTCTTCGAATACGCGTTCAGTGGGGAAGTCTGAAGGTTTTTTTAGCATTATTTTTATTATGACTTTTTGAACGCACGTTCTGTTCCTTATTTGAAATGGAACATGAAAATCAAAATCATAACATTTTTATTGCTAGTACAAGTGTTAATATTCCATATAATATTTTAGAATACCACCTATCTATCTATCTATATAATTTGCATAAATGAATGGACCGATTTCGCCGTAAATTTCAATGTTTGTTCTTATTAGTGGCAGGAGAGTTTTGAGAGTAGTTTCAACGATAGTCGGGGACGCTCGAGGAAAACTTCGCGCAGTAAATCTGCACGGGAATGGGGTACGGAGTCGTAATAATTTAATAATATTTTTCTAAAGTAACCACGTGGTATACAGCAGTGAAATGTAGATAAAGTCAGGGGCCGCCCGACGAAGACGATAATCAAATAATTATTTGTGGTAAAAAAGCGTACGCGATGAACTAAGAATGTGTGATGTGGAAAAGAATGTTAGGAGAAGTCGGGGACTTCCGAGGAAGTCATGGCACGATCAAGTAAAACACATACTTATGTATGGTAAGATATTTTTAGTTAATACTTAATCCAAGCCTCCGAGCAACGCCGGGTACACGTCAAGGAATAAAACGAGCATCCTTAATAATAATAAAGTGTTTTAAAATAAAGAAAATTTCACCAGCTTTTCCAACAGCTTTTATTATAATATTTATGTTTCCTCTTAGTTCCTCAGATGTTTCTTTCAATTATCTAAGTGTTTCTTAAAACGGTTTTTGTAGAACATCAGATTTCTTATTAAATTTCAAAATTAAAAAAATCGTCAGTTTGGTAAAAAATATTGCGTTTAAAAATATAGGGTTTTCCAATAAGAGGTGTTATTTTGATATTTAATCGTAAAAGATCAATGGTTTCGTTGCTTGTGTGGCACGTAGCGCCGTCTTGTTGAAAGTAAACGTTGTCCAGATCAATACCATCTAATTTCGGCCATAAAACATCATTAATCATCTCTCGATTGCGCAATACATTCACCGTAACTCTTGCTCCAGCCTCATTTTCAAAAAAGTAAGGTCCAATGACTCCGCCGGACCATAAACCGCACCAAACAGTCACACTTTGAGGATAGAGAGACTTTTCAATAATAACTCTTGGGTTTTCTGAGCCCCATATGCGACAATTTTGCTTGTTGACGAAGCCACCGAGTTGGAAATGGGCCTCATCACTCAAGATGATTTACAATTGATTCACTCAAGTGAATTTTAATGCGTTTTTAAAGCGTGTATCGTTCCATTTTTAATAATGGCGTAGTTTTTACTTGTCAAATAATAAAAATTGACATCTTCAAAAGTAACATCTACCGAAATAGCGGGCTATTAAAAATAACACCTCTTAATGGAAAACCCTGTAGTTTTCAAAAATGCAAACTTTTCATTACACAAACCTTTCCCCTGGCCTTTGGTCTATTTTTGTCGCATTCTTTTATGTTGATCAATTTAACAATAATACATAAAAATATACTTACTTACTGCCCTTAGGAAGATTACGTATGAGTGAAACCGTAAGGTGACCAAATATAGTAAAAAAATAATGATTAAGGCGATGATTGGTTTAAAAATTTGGTCGCCTAGAAATGTTTCAGATGCTTTAATTAAATACTGTGAGTAGAATACATCTTGGCTTTTGAAATAATCGAGTATTTTTTAGATAGGTCTTTTTATAAGCCCAGAAAAAAATAATGTATTAGGCCCATGAAAACTGCTTTAAAGTTCAAATCTCCTACTTACAAACCCATTTTCGGTTATGATTTTATTATATAATGTGGCAAATTGAGTTATTTATAAAATTATCCATAAAATAAAATAAAAGGCACATTTTGGCCATGTTTTTTTCTTGCATAAATCAAAACAGGCGAATGGTGTTAAGCGGGAATTTAAACCTTATCGCCATCTATGTAAGGGTTGTATTGATAGCGGCTTAATTTAAAATATTACACGACGTAGTGCATCGCCTTAAACAAAGTTGTTTACAAATTAAAAGTATTATAAATCATATAAGCAAACTTTTTTTGTTCAATTTATTGCTAAGACATAATATTTAACCAATACATTTAAGACATAGTACCAATATACAGATTGCATACTGGAATATCTTACAGTGGCGTCACTCTAAATCCTCAAGAGTCCATTAATGATTTTTGGATTTATTGGTAAAGTCTTGATATATTGTATTTTTTATGGACAAAAGTCATCACAAAATCCTCATCTTTCCTCCCCTGCAAGAGAAGGGTTAAACAAACACCTATCGCAATTCACTGAACTTAGGGGTCGTCAACTATTTTTTTCTCTGTATTACGGCCGGGCCCGCTAATACGGGGGCGATAAATCGCCGGAATGGTCCTATTGAAATTCCTGTAGCCAACACGTTGCGCCCCTGGCGGAATCGTTTTGGAAATTGTTCAAATTACACACACTTAATGGTGCATTCGATCCCTCTTTAATTAAGAACAAGGGAAAAGGATACTTTTATGAAGTGGGATTTAATAAAAATAAAGGATTATTGTTATTATCGGCTAGATTAATGAAAACTATCTACCATGAAACAAAAAATAGAAAACGGTAATAATTTTCAAGTTTTTATCTCAATTTATGCGTATATTCGTTGTTTAATGACATTGTCATTGATTTTCCTAGCACTAAATTTATACTTAATTATTAAAAAGTAAATAGGGCATCGTTATATTTTATTTTTGCATAAATATTTTGACTCGGTGTTAAATAAGATTTATTGTTATTCCAACCATTCTCCCCACTATCTAAATTTTATTCCAGAATTTTGAATTTCGTGTTATGGGATACCACTGAAGACTGCAGGTTTGCTACATTTATTAGATCAATAAACATTAATTTAACTATTCATTTAATAAAAATAATAATAAAAAAACCCTTATATTTACCACCCATTTAATAAAAAAATCGATTTATTTCGAAAGCAGATAATTCTTCATCAAGATAAACGTGTAATGAAAATTAAAAGATATAAGAATAGATTAAAAGTTGAGAAAAATAAGTAACTATGCAAAAAATAGTTATAGTTACTTATTTTTCCATTACCTAAACGTGTAATGAAAATTACCAAATATAATATTAGATAAAAAGTTTAGACAAATAAGTAACTATATACAAAAATAGTTAAGGTAACTTATTTGTCCATACTTGTTTTCTCTATTCGTATATTTGTTTATTTTCATTACACATTTATCCTGACGAAGAAACCATTGGTTTCGAAACATGTCGATATGTTATGTTGTATATAAATTTATTTATTTTCTTTTTGGTATGCCGGTTTGATAACCAACACCTCTGCCATAAGTCACTCCAAATAGTTCACTACGTTTGGTGATTTAGCAGGGATGCCCGGGTTCATCGGGTGAAGTGTGTTCAGAATGCGCCTGCACACCAGCTGCTTGGCGTGCCAGATCGGGAGAAGCTGGTTTGGAGAGACCCTTTGACCTCTCCAACCATCGCCTTGCGCTGCAGTGGGAGGAATATATTCATACGTCCATCACTCCTGTACACACTATTCCTTAGATTCCTACTCAACCCTTATACCTTTTACCTTCCGAGAACTTCTGCTCCTTCCCTTCCTATAATATTCCGCAATTATCCTGTTACTATTACTAAAAAAATACCCTGCACACAGCATCCCAAAATATGACACAGGCTCTGAGGGAAATGATTTTCTTGAAGGTCTCTTGTGTGGGGTAAGTATTAAAAAAAATGAAAAAATCTAGACATCATAGCATCCAGTACCTACTTATGATCAGTTCATGATTATAAGTCCTACTTTAACTCGACCGTTTTTAATATAATTTATTTTTATCTGTCCGTAAATTTGTGTTCCCGTTACGTTTCTGTTCGATGGAGGTCATTGTAATGGATCAATAGGGACTCTTTTTTTCAAATGTGATATCTTCTTACCTGTTTCACAAAATTTGATTCATCAAATTTCATAGTTGATTTAATTTTGGAAGTATATGTATATATATACTGAACAGATGATTCACAAAACTGAAATATAAACAGAACTTGAAAATGAACTTTGGGAATTCTTCGAATTCTGTGAATTCTGTCGTATGTGTTTATTTATTCTTTCTTATTAGCATTTTTTCAATATTATTGTACCTACGTAAATATTACAACTCATATGGTAATTGCTTATTTGAAATAAAAAAAAAATGTTACGTTATAATCTATTATTATGTAGGCAGGTATTTAGTACTTACTTACAAATCTTACGATTTCAGAGAAAATTTTGATGTATTAAATGGGAGAAAATTATAAACTTACTTTTTTTGTAAATGCGAGGTATACTGTTATGTTAAATATTTGTTCTGGTAAATAACCTCAAATTGATACATTTATAAATTAATTATTTTTTCCAGCTCCTCTTTCCCGAAGCTAAAGTGTTAGCATCCTTCATTCGTACATAGAAACAGCAGAATTTCTCGTAAACGGAGCTCTTTTAAGACTTTTTGTTTCCAGATGTAAGGGCTTTAATTGTTTTTAACTAAGTATTTTTTCCTAGTACGTTCTTGTTGGTAGGTTTGTGTGAATTACATGTATATATGCGATTAACGACATAAGCATGATATCAGAAAAATAACCATCCATATATATGAAATATCCTAGGGATTCATAGGAAAAGCAAAACTTTATTAAATATATTTTATTTTTTATTTCTAAAATCAAATTTTACCTAATAATCAGTTTTTTTTTAGTTTTGGAAGTAAATAGATCAATTTAGGTGGGTATATATATGTATTAGCTAATAATTTGCTTAAAAAAATATAAGCCAAATATTTTTTTTAAGTATATTCCTAACAATTGAAAATATATATTTATATATTATATTCACCAACTTAAAATGTGCACAGTAATTAAATAAACGGGAGTATGATAATGTAATATTTTTTACATAAATCATTAAGAGCAAAAAAAAATCTTTGAGTAATTACATTTATTAAAAAAATAATTTCATATTTTTGATTTGATCAAAACGGTCATAAATCTTTTAGGTGAGGCTTACGATTTTTTAAATTTCTTAACTTAAATAAACAATCACTGGAGTGATTTTTGTAAATCACGACGTTTTACTCAATAAACTGGCTACAATAGGATTCTCCATAAGACTACTTACTTTTTTTGCTAGCTATCTTGCAGACAGGTGTGTCTCTTGGACTATTCCAATCTAAACATTTCTTTGTACGATCGGGGGTACCCCAAGGCAGTAATTTAGGCCCACTCCTCTTTTCCATATTTATAAACGATATTTCAGAAGTAATTCTGCATTCTAGGTTTCTTCTCTTTGCTGATGACTTAAAACTTTTCTTAGAAATACTAACTTTAGAAGACTGCAATCAACTCCAGTCAGACATTAATAGAATTGTTGAATGGAGTAAAATAAATCGGATGTTTCTAAATGTTTAATTTTGTCATTCACTAGGACCAGTCATACCTGGTATTACCGGTATACAATGGACGCCCGAAGTTTAAAACGTGTCTCGACAATGAAGGATCTTGGAATCATGTTTGATAGTAGACTGACATTTCATGCTCATATTGAGGCGGCATGTAGCACTTCACTTAGAATTCTGGGCTTTATTCTACGCACTGCGAGGAATTTTAGAGATAACCGGGTGTTTATAGTTTTATTTAATTCCTTAGTAAGGAGTAGACTTGAAAGTGGGTCGGTGATTTGGAGTCCACACCAGGTAAAGTATTCTCTCATGTTGGAGAGAGTTCAGAAGAAATTCTTGAGATTTCTCTACATGAGGGAGTATGGCTGCTACCCGTGGCTCTATCCCACTGACTTTCTTTTGGGTATGCTCGGAATGAACTATCTACGGGTCAGGAGAGATGTGCGCATTGCTACACATTTCTTTAGACTGATTCGTGGATGGTTTGAAAACTCGGTCATCATGGAGAGCATTCATTTCTATGTTCCCGATGGTTATCTACGTCACCGACAACATAGACTATTTTATCTCCCGGCCTGCAGAACTAACTTGCCAATGATCATGCCGGTGGGGAGAGCGATCTTGCTGTTGAACAGAATCAATTCGGATATCGACATGTTTTGCATCAATAAAGCTTCCTTTAAAAGGCAAGCTCTATTATCACTGGTATAGTTGATATACACACTATAATATTAATCTTAGAATTCTTATTATAAAAATATTTTCAAAACGCATTGAAATTAATAATTTTGTAATGTTTTTGAAATTTATAAACAAATTGAATTGAATTGAAAAACTTTTTGAGAAATCGCTTGTCATATTTATATGTTAGCCTTGCCAAATTTATAGAACCAATAATATGGGATAAGTTAGCTTTAAACAGCAGTGAATAGTTTCATATGTTTTCATAATAATCTTTTGAAGAATGGCATTAATTAAATAATATGGTAATTAAATAGTATGGTAATCACTCCAGTGGAGCTCACCAGAACAAGTTAGAAATTATGTTTTCAACTACAAAAACTACAAAAAATCTGTGCAAATTTCATGAAGTCAGAGCCCACCGTTAAGTTTTTGATTCTTCAGAATAAAGACAAATTGAAATTATAACTACCATAATACGGACATGTGTCTAGTGTGGTAGTCGAAAAGCATGTAAAAAACTGTATTCAAATATATTTTACGAATAAAGGAAAGAAAAATTAAATAAAGGATGTCATTTCTTTAATCAGTGTTCTATGAACTAAATAATTAGTTTCTTCAATAATTGCAAATTTCATTTATGGCGTCATTTTAATTTAAAAAAATAACCATTGCTTTTGAAACATGTCGATAATTTAGATAAAATAGTGGTGTATACAAAGTTATTTACTTTCTTTAAATTAATAGTAATCATGTGATTAGAAAAATTTTCTAATTTACATCGAAGATTCCGGTAGTATTTTTTTAAATTTTAATACTGAGGATTTGGGGGATCGCACTAACCTTTAATTCTAATAATAATTATATTATATTCAACTTATATGTTTATTTAAATTCTTACAACATGCTTATAAATTATTGCTGCAATTTAAAATATTTATGATTATATTGATGTTCGCGCACTCTTCGTGTATTCGTATGTGCAGAAAAAGTTCAATATGTAATTATTGGTGCCAATTAGTAAACCTACCTTGTTCTGTACAAAACTATAATCTAACCTGGAACATATCGGAAATACTTACTGCTATATTGTTATGTATCTATCGTATTTATATTTATAAATCCCAATACATGTTTATATATTATTGCTGCCAATTAAAATATTATTCTATATGGGTGAACTGAACTGTGATTTTGACACAGCAGAAATAGATTATGAACGCACGTCAATTTTTGAAAACTGGGCTACAAAAAAACATGTGTTAGGAAATAATAAAATAACTGCCCTTAACTTAAATATACGATCTTTATCTAAATATTGGGACACCTTCCTATTAATTGTTTCTAGCTCTTTGAGAAACATCGACTTAATTTCGCTATGCGAAACGTCTATAAATGAAAATAATATAAATCTTTATAAATTACCGGGATTTAATTCGTACCATTTTTGTCGAACAAAAAGATCGGGTGGCGGTATTATTGTTTATGTGAAAGATCACCTTACATTTGAAAAAATAAATATTATGACTAATAATTTTGAATGCATTTACGGAACTATTTCAGTAAACAAACATATTCGCTTACATCTTTTAGCAATATATAGACCGCCTATTACTAAAAAAAAATTATTTCTTGATGAGCTGGAGACAATATTGGGAAATATTGATATAAAAGAATCCGTATTGGTTCTAGGTGATACGAATATTAACTTATTAAATGTACACGAACCCATAACTATGCAATATGAAAACCTCATGTCTCATTTTGGAATGACCAGATGTATAAATGATGTGACTAGAGAAGCGATATTGACTAACTATGTAACGGCTTCATGTTTAGACCATATCTATGTAAGAGTGAAGGAGACGACCGAAATCAGTTCATGCGTATGCGATTCAATAATAGCTGACCACTACCTAACTGCAGCTAGTATTAACTTCTGTTACTATGATAAATGTACCGTCGACAAATCGCACCAAGAGTATTACACTGCACTATCGGACAAAAGGATTGATTTATTGATCGAAATCACCGATTGGAATGCAATGTTAAAATTGTCTGAACCAAACATTATTTATGCAGAATTAAAATCGATTTTTAAAAATATTTATGAAAAAAGTACCTTTACAAAATTAAAAACAAAAAAATTTCGAAATAACCAAAAAACTTGGATGAATGACAGTCTCGCTGAAAGTATTATAATACGAGATGCCATGTGGAAAAAGTGGAAAAACACGCCTAATAATAAAATATATGAAATCGCTTTCAAAAAATATAGAAATAAACTTAATAAACAAATATTAAACACAAAAAAGGCATACTATAATAACAAATTTAATCACTGTTTCAAGGACATTAAAAAAACATGGAATGAAATTAATACAATTTTGGGTAGGAAAAATAAATCTGGTTGCGATGAAGTCTTATCTAAATATTTCCTAAAGTCACAATCTTCTGATGCAGTGGCAGAAAATTTTGCTAACTTTTTTGATGAAGGAGTTAATAAGTTGTTACATGAATGTGATTTCCGAGCGTCTAAACACTTGCAAGAATCCCTACCGCATTCAATGTACTTACCTAGAGCTAATGCTAAGCAAATTGAATATATTATCGGAGGTATGAAAAATTCAAAGTCACCGGGCATAGATCTAATTCGTATGTTTGATTTAAAAAAACATGTCAAATTACTTAGCCCTGTTATTGCTCACTTTATCAACAGAATAATCGATACGAGCCTCATCCCCGATGAATTAAAAAATAGCATTGTAAGGCCTATTTTCAAAAATGGAGATCACTCCGAAATTAACAATTACAGGCCAATTTCTATTCTCCCGGCACTAGAAAAAATTTTAGAAAAATATATTTCGATAAATTTAGATAAATATTTGAATAATTTGAATATTATAGATGAATGCCAGTACGGGTTCCAGAAAAAAAAAAGTTGTGATAAATTGCTGGAAAAATTTTCTGATTTTATAAATTCTCAGCTTAATTCTAAAAAACATGTACTGGTGCTTTTTATTGACTACTCAAAAGCTTTTGACACTCTCAGCCATATCCAATTAATTAAGGTTCTTGAAAACATTGGAATCCGGGGTAAACTCCTCTCTTTTTTTAAAAACTACTTAACCAATAGAAAAATGAACGTAAAGATTTTAAATAATATGAGTAAAGGAAGACATATTAAATCAGGAGTACCGCAAGGATCAATTTTAGGTCCAAAATTGTACATTATATATGTTATTGTTATGTCAAAACTCTTTAAAAAGGCCTTTAGATTCATTTTTGCTGACGATACTGCACTTGTAGTATCCAATGAAAATCCTATTATAGCTATTCAACAATTGCAAAGTGACTTTAACGAGCTACTTAAATGGGCTCATGATGTTGGTTTAATTATTAATGTTAAAAAAACAAAATGTATGTATGTAAAATCACCAAACCTGGGAATATGGAATATACCTAAAATAATTGCTCATAATTCTGAATGTATTCATAGAAAAATTGAAAATATTTGCCACTGTGAAACAATTGACTTTACTAACGAATATACCTATCTGGGACTAATAGTAGACAATAAATTTAAATGGGATAAACAAGTGGCTAAAATCTGTAACCAGCTCCGATCTTTTGCAAGTAATTTTTATAAACTGAAATTTGTTTTGCCTCATTGTACTCTTAAAATAATTTATTTTTCTATGGTCGAATCCATACTCAGATATGGCATACGAACTTGGGGGCACTCAAGCAATATTTATATTAAATATATACAAAACTTACAAATTGCTATAATAAAAAAAATTGTACCACCGAATATTTACAGACAAAGAAGTAATCTAAAACTACTGTATGGTTCTGAGGGCCTACTTCCAATAAAGGGTCTTCTTTGGTACATTATTATAATGGATAATGAGGGAGATAGCAAATATAAAAAGCAACCGGTGCATAATCATACAACAAGATTCACTGAAAATAAGGGCCTCATTATTCCAAGAGTAACAAATAAGTATGGAAGCCGAACGCTTAAATACTTAATACCAGAGATTTTCAATAAATTTAATAATTATTTTAAACCTCAGAATAATGAGAGACCCTGCCCCAAAAACACTAAGCGTTGGCTAATAAGCGATGAATCAATGTATCTCTGAACTTTATTATTGATGTATTCCTGAACATCTCAACGTACCTGCCTAAATAATTTGTATATAGGTAGGTACTTTGAGATATATTATTTTGTGATATTGTTTATTGTATAATTTTGTGTCATACATGTATTAAAAATTAAAAATGTTTATATATATTATTTGTAGAACCTACAGACAAGCCGTCATGTGTGTCAGCTTTGTGGGACTGCATAAAACTTGTATCTTTAAATATTCATAATAAATAAAAAAAATAAAAAATATATAATTTATATATAAAAATGCAAAAATCAATCATTTTAAATACATGTAGGATTACGAAAGATTTTTTAAATATTTATATTGAGGGATCAGTAGGATTTATAGGTCTAGTTGGGAGTTCTACTGAGCCGAACCCTCTGATATGAAAATATCTGGAGTCGGTGAATTATTTTCCCATTTGATCTCTGGTGGGTTGACGTGTTGTTCTTGTATTGTTTTGTATTTATTATGCTTATATAATGCACTTGCATAATGTGGATTGAATAATAATGAATTGAATCATTTGTGGAAAAGCGTGTGGAAGGGTTTAGTTTTTTCTGTGGGGAAGATTTAACCCGGACATAAAGTCGAACAAATAAATATATTAAAAAGCAAGTTACACTTTCGACAAGTTATAATGGCTTTTGCCTTACACGGAGAAAAAGTAGTATTACTAATTTTTTTTAAATCTCTTAAAATTATCGGTAATCTGGTTAAAAACGGGAATGCAGGACTTTAACAAAGTTGAAGAGATTCTTAATAAATTATCAATACTGTTTTTTTCCGTTTAGTGTCGAGATTTTGGTGGTTTAGTTTGACAAAAAAGCCTGCAATCTTTCTTAAGGCGTGTTAATAAATACATAAGACACAATGATTTCCCCTCAATCCAAGTATAGATAAATCTCCCCACACCGCCAGCGTTTCCCAAACCCCTCCCCATCCCTAAAAGTAAGTTTTAATTGCGGATACTAAACAGCAAGAAGTGGCCCCTTGATTTATAGCCACTTTTTATTCCTTTGTTTGTAGAGGTATTAAATAATGCCCCTCCTTAAGCCGGGCTTTTGCTTCTTTGGAAAGTGTTGTATGTTGTGTACCTCCGCTTTCGGATACAAGAGGGATCAAGGTTCTCAAACTGTTAACCGAGAAATGATAATTCCAAGCCAAAAGTTAAAAAAATGCTTTTCAAAAAGCCCCGTCGTCCCTATTAATGGATTTTGTGGATTTCAATTGTTTCCGTAATTAGGCGTGCTCGATGCATGTTGGGTACATCTTTTTCCTGTATCTCCTTCGAATTCATCCCTTTCCAAACAAATACACTTCACACATCATTCGGAATACGTCAGAGATACATCATGACCACTTATGTGTGGTTATTACTTAAAATATCTGTGTACAAAAGATAAAATAAATTAAAACCATTGTGAGATAAAGATAACGTTATATGCTTACTCCATTGTAACATTTTTTCTTATCAATGACGTATATAACATGACTCCATTTCATGGTTATGAATTCAGAAAAAAATTATTTTAATAAAAAAGCTGCTACTAAGTACTTCGAAATTGAAAAAATAAATGGAATTTGGAGTTGAATATGCTCATTGATTTAAGCAGAAATATGGCTTGCAAGTTAGAAAAGTATAACGAGACAAAGGGATCAAGTAGGATTGGAAGCTTATTATTTTACTAAGAAAAACATATCATTCTGACGCGAATGATAGGAAAAAATAATATTCAAAAAGTCTAGAAATAACCAGCATTAAAACCTACCTAATAAAAACCAGAAGAGATATTTTTGATTTCAAAGTAACAGGAACTTAACGAAATGAAAAAAAAAAACTAAAAAATTTTACAAATTATTATAAGCATAAACTACTCGCCTGAAATATATATACAAATTGAAAATGTCTATTTATTTATAATTTTTAGGGTTATTTCAGGCGAGTAATGAATTGTCTTATAAAAATTAGTTTGTCATTAAAAAAATATATAAATATTTGACAAGTAAAAATATTTCATCACAAAATGTAGATATAATATATATCGATCGCCATCTAGTGGGAAATTCAGCTCTAACAAAGCCTTTCCTACAAACATAAATTTGGTTGTTTACAGCTGAAAAAAATATTAAAAGGATTTATTGTCGATTGAAGTACTTGTACATATTGAATTATTTGGCGTGTTGGAAATATGCCGAATAATCTCAGTGGTCCAGAGCACCTGACCGGACATCAAAAGGTGCAAGTTCAATTCCCATCGGCGGCATTTATTTTTACTCGGGAGATATTGTATGGATATTTCAGGCGAGTACTTGATGCTTATAATAAATTGTTCTCCTTTGTGCTATGCATAAAAAACCTTGTCGTATAAACATTTTTTTTTTTAAATCGCCGTTTATGTGAAAGTGGTTATTTGTTTTCAAAATGTTGATGTAAAATAAAGCGATTATTATCATTCTATTAATGATTCGAGAGTTGAGTAATTTCTTACACAATTTTCTTATAATAACATTAAAAAAATATATATGCATAAATTTAATTTTTAGTATTAAAAATGCCTTATTCAGCCAAAAATACTTTACTATGTTGTACTTTTAAGATTATTCTATATGAAACTACCGTAAGTAATATCCTCCAAAAATGTGACTTTAAAGGTTTTAGCAAAACATAGTCGATATAAAAAAATCGCAAAATTTTTAAAAAACACATGTATAAGCGTTAAGGTATATGATTCTGTTATTTAACTAATTAATGGTATGAAACAAATTCACAGTGTTTCTTTTAAATGAGTATTGTTTATTAAATATTAGTCGCTTGCGCCTAATCATTATAATCGCATTTTTTTTAATAAACGTATTAAACTACAAACGAAGAAGAAATTATTTGCAATACAGCTTTATTTGCGAGGCGTACAACATACTTGAACCGTTCTTAACTATCAAATAAATAATTAAGTAAGCAAAACGATAAAATAAAGCATATGCAATCAATTTATTGTGACTAGTAGCGTATTAGGGCCCTCCAATCAAAGGATCGGCCCTTTTGACGGCACCACTGTTACCTATAATGATGTTACTATCGTTATTTTCATTTAGTTACTCGAGCTGCATTATTGATTGCTATCTATACGTCAAGCAATTGCTTGCGCATTTATAGAAAGAGCATAGCCATTATACTGTCGTTCACGGGCCACTTCATATATTCCTTTGACCCCTTGCCGCAAACGTGTGCAACTGCTTTAAGTGAGCAAAGTATATTATTTGTTACTTTGAAGTAGCTGCACACGTTTGTGGCGGTGGTCGAAGGAATCTACGGGGTTATTCCTGACCAATGGCAATGGTATATTCCTTATATTTTTATGAATGCGCAAGTGATTGTTTGATGCAGGGAATATATTTTGTTAGTGACACAGTTGGAGAGACTGGATTCAAAATAGTAATAATAATAGTAATATTTCATTACAGAAACTGAATGATGCCGTCAAAAGGGCTGATCCTTTGATGAGAGGGCTCAAATTAACTAGAATAGTCACAATTGATTTCATGCACTTTGTCTTCGCCTTTTGATTGCTTCATTTAATTGTTGATTTATTAGTTGCGGTATGTTGCGCGGGTGACATTAGGACGTAGCCTAGGAAATTAAAATGTCATTAATATTGTGAATTGACGATTTTTTTTATTTTGAAATCAAAATAAATATGTATATATTTCTGGTATTATTGCTAAAATCGTTTTCTTCGACGGGAAACAAAGTCATCAAACATAACAAAATAACGAACCATAATCAAAACGCTTTCTTTGTGCTGCGGAATAATGAATTGTTAGTCAAAAAAGTAATTATTATGAAAAAATAGACATAATACTAAAAGTCAATCTGTTTCCAGTATCGTGCCCGAGTTGCAGAATCCCTCCCTAGCTGGGGTAATGTATGGACTTTAGAATTTCCCAGTGGCCGCCGTTTGGAGTTGTATTGTGCCCAACTTTCTTTTCGACAATGCCTCTCGAGTTTTATCGTTTTATTTATTATTTATCGTCATTATACCGCCAGCAAATAATAATACTAATTTATGGCGAGCACGGCCGCGCTTTGCAGAAGTATCAAGACATTGTTGATATAATGGCGATGGAGGGCTAAGAAATATGGCGTTTAAAGTGATTAAAATATGTTGTTTTTTTCACGGCAATATGCTCGAGCTCCCCTGTATTGCTTACTGGCCATTTGGCGACGGCAGTTTTCAGTTTCTTTACAACTTGTTTTACTGATTCTAGAAAATAATATAACCTACCTACCGAAATATCCTTAAGGATAAGTAAATTCATTTGAAAGTTTTTGTCTAAGCGTTGAGAAATAAATTATATAAAGTTTCTGAACGAATTTTGAAGTTACATATTACGCACAGAAATAATATATTATGTTATAATCACTTCTAACATAATTCATTAACGTATCATTAGATTTCTGGCTAATAAATTAAGCATAGATTTGACATTTAAAAGATCTGCCACATGTGTCAGAATAATAATAAATAACTTGCTAGCATGTAAAATTCCGCTTCCGCGTGTCGTTTGCTACTAGGCCCTGCAGGCGGCTTCGTCAAATTGGGTGAAGGTTCGTAAGTGCAATTTTGCCTATTTTTAGGTACAACAGCCACGAAAAAAACCTCCACCAAACGTAGCGAATCACTTGGGTTGACCTGTGGCAAGGGTGTTAGTGATCCAATAAATAGTTCCCGGGGCGGTGGTACCCGTACCCGCCTCCCAAATTGGGGCATAACGTAAATAATATGTTCCTATTAATCTAAAATTTAGTCCTGCTGCTGAGATCTCCTTGTGTCAAATGCATCGTCCATAGAAAAGGGCAGAGATTAGAAAAAAACTGTCAGCAATATTTTCAGCTGACCGCACGTAAACAAGATTTTTACTATGTTAGGTTGAAAGATAATCTAGTTACATTTATTTTCCTTGTATGTACCAATCACCATTTTAGATCATTCTTAATGTCAAATATGATTTAAGATTTACACGGCCAAAAGTATTTTCGTTATTTGTTTTTGGGGTGTTATGCCGTGTTGCGCTAACTCCTCTAGCCAACGTTTCGGTCAACATTGCAGTGTCCATCATCAGGGCAGATGTGTTATCTGAAGTTGTTTTTTTTTTTGATTTTCTAGATTCTTATATTCCATGAAGTGGTGAATCATTTAAATTTACTCAATTTAAATTTAATGTTATTTATACAAATAGAACGGCGTCATAAGCGCCTCACAATTCTTAAATCATATGGGTGTTTCAAATATTAACTGGCTTTTATAGATTTAGAGGCCTTGTATTTTCTCGGTACGGAAAAAATTTGTTTACCTAAAAACCCTACTAAAATTGCATTTATTTTCCAGCATCAGCATCAACGGCGGCCATATACTACATACGTGTCTGTTTGTGTTGTCTGAAGTTGTGGTGAAATGTGAGCTTATGTATGAGGATGTGATAACGTGTTGCCAGCTCCAACCCCCTGAGCTGAATTTAGCTATATCGTCTCTATTAATATTTACGGGGTTTTTGTGAATTTTAATGGCTTCCGTAATCTGCCGTGCTCTATAAGTTTCGAAACGTTGGCTTAAGAAGGAGTTAGCGCAACACGGCATAACACCCCAAAAACAAATAACAAAAATTCTTAATGACCTCCTTTCCACATTTCACGTAACAATCTGTGTATTCATAACATTGTTATAACCTAAAATATAACATTGTTTTACGGTAAAATGGTAAATGGTAACAACAAACTTTAATAATAATGAACTATGTATATAAACTCGTTGGTGGGACAATTAATTAATATATTTGATTTTTTGTTATTTTTTAAACAAACATTCCAGGGTTACCTGAATATATTTGAAAAACTTCTATCACGATCATTGTTGTTTACTAGCTGTACCTCAGTCTGTACAGATAGAGAAACAATAGCGCATGTTGCGTTTACGTGCAACAGATGGCACTGTTTTAAAAAAATATTTTTTTACCAGTCACTGGTGACATCTGTCTATATAAATAAAAATGTAAACGTTCGTTTATTTTAAATCTTAAATCTCACCGATTAAAGTTCTTCACCGATTGCTTTGAAATTTTGACAAGACGTTACGTTCGAATACGTATGTGTTTTTATATGCCTACATTATATAGATGTCACCTATGACATAAAACGTGTTACATGATTGACTGAATTATTATAATTATACTAGCTGTACCCAGCCACGCCTTGCTGTGGCTCAGTCTGTTTGTGCAGTTAGAGAAAAAATAGTTCGTCCAACAGATGGCGCTGTTTAAAAATCTGATTAATATGTCACTAATAAAACACACGCGTATTCAAATGCAATGTTGTGTTAAAATTTCAAAACAATCAGTGAAGAACATTCGGAGATGTAAGATTTTAGACAAACGAACATTTACGTTTTTATTTATATAGAAGATAGAAGAATGTATCTTTACATTTTATCATAGTTTACATTTGAATATTTACCTCACTAGGACAAGCCTGTATTGATGTTAAAAAATTACATTATAAAAAAATAACACAAAATAAAATATTGACAGAACAATATTGTTACATTAATTTTTCTACAAACATTATCATTATATCTACATGGTACCTACTAAGAAGAAGGAAGCCAATTCCAACCAATTCATTATATCATAGCTTAATAAACCTGAGGTATATAATAATAAACTTGAGGTGATTTTTCACAAAAACGGCGCTATACAAATTATCCAATTATTATTATTATTATTTAAAAGTTTGTTAGAAATAACATATTAACCAATAAATTATTGTGAACATTTAGATGATCTCCACCTTTGAAAAGAGGTAAGGAGATATGCCACTTTTAAAACTAAGATTAACTATATTATATTATTTACTATATATTACTTATTAGAGATATGGAACCAGCTAACTCAGAAATGTTTTGTTTATACACCTTGATGCTTTTAAGCCATCAATACTACAGGGAAAAATATATTTTAATTCTCTTACCACTCTTGTAACTTCATAAATTCCAGCAGTTTTAAATTCAAAACTATCTCCGGTAACTTGAATATTAGGTATAAAATTGTTAACAATTGTTAAGACAAATTTCGCCAGTTATATTTTCACTGTACAATTTTGAATGAATTTAGGACTAATATCACTGAAAAAGTTATTAACATAATGGTGCTGATTGCTAATAGTATGGATGATCTGCAGTCTCTCGTGTATAGGATGAACGAAGTATGCATGAAGAATGAGTTAATGATGAATGTAAGTAAGTCTAAAGTAATGGTGTTTGAAAGAGAGAGTACGAAAACAGTGTGCAATATAGCTGTGAATGAGGAATACTTGGAGCAGGTGGATGAGTTTGTGTATTTAGGAAGCATGTTTACGAGAGATGGGAAGGATGACAGAGATATCGAAAGAGCGCTAACAAAAAATTGTCCACAGAAGCCAAGTTAGCAGTCCACAATGGAGTGCTGGTACCTACCCTGATGTATGGAAGTGAGGCATGGAACTGGTAAAGAAAGGATGAAAGTAGATTGAATGCTGTTGAAATGAGATCCCTGAGGCGTATGTGTGGTAAAACCAAAGATATTAGAAGAACGAGATATGCTGTGTTGGCCGCCGGACCGTAGGCGGAGTACTACCTAATTAGGGTACTTTGAACGGTATCGGGACGCGTACGCACAGAAATCTGTTCTATGTATTAGTGCGGATACCTTAGCGTAAGCGAAGGTGTGCAGTAGTATTGGTGAACAAAACCGGCGACACTCGGCAAAACAATTCCGCACAGTATGAACTGCTCATAGCACATCTCGTTCTTCATAAGCTGGCTCTACACTCGCGCGCGAAGTCGCGCCGTGAATTCACGCCGTGAATATAGGCCGCGATCCGCGCGTGAACTGTGTCCATCCACACTCGCAAAGCTTCAGTCTTGTTCGCTACTTTAAACCGCAAACCCTTTGTCGCGGGCCAAAAAACCGACAAAAATCGGGGAATGGCGCGAAGCGCGAATGCGAAGATTGCGAAGGCGTGAACAAGATCCACACTCGCGTTTCGCGGCCTTCGCGGCCGTTCGCGCCGCGAGTGTAGAGCGCGCTTAATATCTTTGGGTAAAACCATGTATGATCGTGTGAGGAATGTGGAGATCCGCAAAGAGTGCAAGGCTGATGTAAGCGTAATGAGTAAGATCAAGAAAGGGACGCTTAGATGGTTTGGGCATGTAGAGCGAATGAGCGAAGAAAGTAGTGTAAGGAGAATATACGATGCAAATGTGAATGGTAGCAGAAGTCGGGGACGCCCGAGGAAGACATGGCACGACCAAGTGAATCAGATACTTGAGTCGGGCCATGTCAAGAGTCAGAACAATAGAAGAGTATGTATGAGACGATGTATGAATGTGAATGAGGCAAGGAGTGTGTGCCAAGACCGAGTTGTTTGGCGGTCCGTCCTCTCTGCCTACCCCTGCGGGGAAACGGCGTGATGGTTACATAGTTAGTTAGTTAGTTTTTTAGTAATTATATGTGGATTCTCCTCCATTGAGATAATATTTTTGTATATTATAGACTTAAATCAGTATATTACAAGCAGAAGATATTATTTGTGCGATGGTGGAGGGTTTTAGTGCTTTCCAGGCATCATATCAACAAAAAAATTTAACCTGGACGCCTGGTGGAAACCCGACGCATTTGTCAACTAAGCCACCCACCGGCACAGAACAGTACATTAACTCGTTATAATATTTTATTTTACTAAAAATATAATATTCATAACCGTCAAGCATCTCGGTACGATCAATTCAATCCATTGTTATCACCGCCATGAAAGTTTTCCCATTAAAGAGCACCGCGGCGCAACCCCCATCTCTTTCTGCTCCCCTGCTCTCTGCTCCGGTCCTGGAGGCTGTGCCTGGTGACGTCACAAATCATCTCCGAAGATCTACCTCAGCTTCCCGTGCGGCAAAGGGAGATACCAGCTATTCAGATCCAGTCTTGAATGGCGTCCGGTGGCTGGGACTTGCACATACAGAGGTCTAAGATGAAAAGATTTCGCAGTGTTTATTTAATACTTCAGAACCAGCAGATCGCATAATATTAACAGTAACACTTGAAGCCCTAACCTAACGCCGTTTATTCTGTCATTAGCACAAACCATAGTCGGTTCCCTGTTTCATCAGCTGTTCAAAAGTAATTTCAATCTGACATTAATTGATTTCTCTGTTCGTATTTAAGTATACTATTGTCGTGCGCCATCCTTCCGTTCACCTGGTTCACCGCAAAACTGCCATTTTACTACCCATTACTTTCACAGCAATTCCCACGATTTTTATCTGGTTTGGAAAAGATTTATTTTACAATGTGAATAACTTAATAACCTCTAATAATCTGTACTGATTTTGTCTCTGTCCGTGTCGATCGCCACTCGAATAATCGCGTTAATAATTGAAAAACTAGTCGAGCGATCGTGATTTCTTAATCGTGTTCGATTTGAAAATTTCACGCCCACATTATAAAAATAACAACTTTAAATTACAAATTACAACTGACTGTTCTGATCACATCAGCCAAGCACTCGGCAGGTGTAATCATGTACTGCCCCATTATAACAAGCGCGCGTTTAATAACAAACGAAAGAATTTAGACGCGTATAGAATTGGCCACAGGATCTCAATTTGAAACATACAAGTATATTGTTAAAATGAGAAAGTATTTTATCAGCTTTCTACTAACGCAAATTGTTGAACGCGAGTAGATTTGAAAAAAAAAATGCGAAAGGTAGATACATTTTGCACTTATACACACTTCAAATTATACAAGTACAGAAGTTTTTAGATATTACTAGGTGGGGGTAGTGGGAGTGGGAATATGTAGGTAGAAAATAATAAAATAAGAAAGTAAAAAACGTGGTTCACAAAGGTGATATACAGGTTGGTATTATTTTGTTAAATATACCTAATTTGTGTTATTTCACAATTTACTCATGTAAAATATTATGTTGTATATTTGTGATGCCATAGTCATACTGGCTCTAGATGGTTGGGACTATTTGTGGTTTAACATAAAAAAATATTTGTTATTTTATTTTATTATGTATTAATATTGCGAATTAGCGTAGATATATAAAAATATAAAATTAAGTAAATAATAATATTTATGTAAAGAGAGTGTGATGGGCTGCGTGGATTTGATTTTTATACAAATCTGCAGTTTTATTCCGATGAATAATACAATTTTCAAAAATTTTAAAATATTTATTTTAATTTGAAAAAAACATTAATGCAATCTAATCAAATAATATGATTTTCCAAAACACTTCCAAATTATCAAGTTGTTAAAAATATTTCACTGAAAAGCAAACTCACAAAAAACTATTCACAGATTTCGTGCAGATAGGTCTGCAGAATTCTAAGGCCAAGACATCTTTTGTTACGAGGATAACTTATGAAGGAAGTATTATCAATTCTTTAGAAGCTGAAGCCAAACAGTAAAACTGCTTATTTTTAAAACAGTTTCTCCAACAAAATTTACTTTTTGAACTTTGCAAAATTCATATAATATGCTGTTCCATTTTTATACTTATAAAATCTAAAATGTATTAAAATTTATCTATGCTGCAGTCTGCGAAATTCTTATACAATGAATTTTAATACAATTAATAGAACAAGATAAGTTGGCAGGTACTCGTTGAAAGAATTAGCTCGTTCTTCTTCTGCTGGTTTATTCATCCATTTGAAAAACTAATTTCAACAATCCTATCGGAGGTTGACTTTCATCAGCGCAATTTTCATTTTACAGACGGCAGTTAAGTTTTTGTTTACGTTAATATCGAACAAGAGTCTCAACTGCTCCCGACCGTCTGGAGGGCATGTGAGATTACGGCATCCACAATTTGGGGTATGTTATGAGGCTGAAGGTAGTGGGGGTGGAAGGAGATGGGGAAGAGGAAGGTGGGGTAGTACTTGGCTATTAAGGTCACCAAACACGATTAAAGCGATTTTGAGCAAGGTTTGGATTATAAATTGTGATCTTAAATAAGGGCGATATTAAGTATATTTTCCACTCTGGAACGTGCTGCAAGTCTACTAGATAAATATTATTTTAAATTAATAAATTATGTCATAACACAAATGAATTAGATAGAATTTAATTGCGCACGCCGTGATTTGAACCCTCGAACACGGATGCAGTCAAGATAAACTGCACTCGTGTCAGTTGATTACCTACGTATCGCAGTAATAAAAAGTACCTACCACTGGATTTTCAGTTGGCTAATCTTATATCTGATTGAACCAAGATCGAAGATATTTCTACTATACTCACATTAATATAATATGTCGCTTGACATTCAATTTTGAATAGATTCGCTGTTTTGAATAATTTCCCTCGGGGCCTATGACATCTTTTGGAATGCTGCGTAAAGTGTCTTTTTTAGGGAAAGGAAGGAGAAGAAGTTCTGAGAAGGTAAAAGGTATGAGCGTTGGGCAGGAATCTAGGGATCGGTGTTACCAGGAGTGATGGACGTGTGAGTATATCCTTCCCGCAGCGGCGCAAGGCGATTGGTCGAGAGACCAGTTGGAGAAGTCAAAGGGTCTCCCTAAACCAGCCTCTCCTAATCGGGCATGCCACGCAGCTGGTGGGCAGGCTTATCCTGAACACACCTCATCCGATGAACCCGGGCACTCCTGCTAAAACACCAAACGTAGCGAACCACTTGGGGTGACCTATGACATAGGTGTTGATTATCCAATGAATGGTTCCCAGGGCAGCGGTACCCAAACCCGCCTCCCAAATTGATTGTTTTCAGGATGATTTGTTGATAATAATGTGGATTCTTCAGTGGACATCTTCGATTTATCAATTAATAAATACAACTTACTGTTGCTGGGGCAGTTCAGTTATGTACAAAAAAGGAGAAACAAAATACAATTGTAATCATTTTATAAACTATTCCTATGTAAAAACTTCCAAAAGGGGTGTTAAACAATAAATAAATATGTCCAGGGAATGGAACTAACGGATGAACTAACACCAGAGATGTGAAACGTGATTGAAAAATGAATATATTCCACAAATATATTACATAAGCTATTTAAGTAGTACCAAAATTATCTTATACACCTAAAATTAGTAACGAAATCAAACTTTGTTTCATTAAATATGCAAATGGGAAATGATAAACACACAACCTTTTGATCGAAATAATTAATTAAAAAATTTTACCTGTTCGACAGGTGTATTCAACTGACTAAATAAAGTAAATTAATAAATTTGCATGTTATAAATATATAATTTTACATTATTCACATTGCACATGCATGGTAAATATTGTTTTGACTTTTAATTTGATATCGATCATTTCAGCAGATTGTGATTATTGTTCAGTACCATAGAAAATAAGTAAAAATTCTACCGGTACCGTTCTATAATCCTAAAACTACCTTGAAGTATATGTCTTTCACAGTGTGTCAAATTGCCGTAAGAATACGATCCATAGAAAACGCTTTCGATATACATTTTTTATTTAATTTTTTATTCATCTCATATTCAAGTGTATTAAATAAAATGAAAATTCTTGATTGATAATGGATAAAAATTAAATGTTATAAATGAGGCAAATAAAGATTGATTCTTAAATCTAAACAATTGTTTTTTTTTTAATTATAGTAATGAATTTTAATTTAATGTAGTACGATTTGGTGAACAATATTGTTTGTCAATCCGTCTTTTGTCAATATGAATAATAAAGCTTACACAACTTAAAAATAATTCACAAGCCTTTTTTTCCTATAAAAAATCCTTAAAATCGCCTCAAAAAATAAAATTTGTGGTTGCATGTATTTTTGGATGATAAAGCTGAATTTTTTTAGATCTCGACAACAGCGCCTCTTATCGGATCCAAAACTATCCTATGTTTCAAGCTGGAACCAACCATAATCATTGAAATGGGATGGGCGGTTTAGGAGATTAGCGTGTACGAACACATTGACACGTGATTTTTAAATATTGTTATATACATAGGTAGATCGAGTTCGTAGTTAATATATCTTAGAAATTTGTAATGATTTTTTGCATTAGAATTACAGTATTTTTAAAGTGAGTGGACCAGATAGAAGAATTATATTCGAGGTTACATCGAATTAATAAAGAATATAATATAATGTTATATTATATTACGTATTTCTTGGTCAAAAAGGCTAATCACTCCATCAAACTGCAAGACTACTGCGCCACAGATTGGTAATAGAAATTGGATCAAATAATTTGTAAATACAGTCATATTGCTGATATTTTCAGGATTAGAAAAAATTAAATAATGATAACTTAGTTCTCATACATATTATGTAATTATTTTTATCATTGTAAGGATCAAATTCCCTTATTACTGCACAATCATCGAAGATACCATTCCTATAACATTCAAAACTTCGTAATGATTTAGAAATAGCGTGACCAAATTTAATCAAGATAGACGTGTACCCTTTCACTGACGAAATTTATAGTTTAATAAACGATGATCGTCCCTATAGGAAGTATAGGGTGGGTAGTGGATAGTGGATATAGTATACGGTATAGGGTTCCCAGGAATTCCTAAGTCTCTCCCGCCGATAATAAACAGCGAAATTTAAACATTTGCCCGGGAAGGGTCATCTTGAATTGTTAGCATGAAGGGTTAATGTGCCCGACATGTGTATTAGGAATTTCTAATTTAAATTTAAGTAATTTTCAGAGGCTTTGGCCGTATTTATTAGATTTTGGGAAAGTCGTCAGGATAAATTGGATTTGTGTGGATTATTGGAAATTATAAAAATGAATTTATTTTAATTATTGAGTCAATTAAACAATTTTAAATATTAATAAATTTTAAAATTTTTGTTGTGTTTAAATTTTTGCCAAATGGTTATATAAATTAAAGTAGATTATAGTGTTACTAAGACAACGCAAGTGGTTTCATTGAGCGAGTTCTAGTAAATATACTTTAGCGGGCCGTTCATATGGCTATTTCATTCGTACACATATATTCTTTGAAAAACCATCCTTTTCAGAAGCGGTGCTATATTTTTGTTCGACAAGTATAAATATAACGTGTCTTGGAATTGTATGATGTCGCTAGATAGTTGTCGTATTTTTTAAATTTTATTATCATTGTCTGGCATAGTACACATTGTGTATAGTGAAAATTCACTTCAACCAAAACTTTGTCACTTCAAAAAATTATTATCGACAAAAAAACTCTTGGAGTCACCTACACAAATTTAAGTACACAATATCAACAAGAGTAACGATTTTTCGATTCAAGGTGTAAAATTAAATTTGTCTTTCTAAAAAATGATTAAAAAAATATAGTTCACTAAATACCTACTAGGACCTAAATCTACCATTCTATTTAAATAAGTAGTTCTGTTAACAGTAGACCTCACCTCCAAAAAGGATGTCTAATTTTCACTTATTTTAAATCACTTGCACTATCATGTAGAATCACTCCCCGAAGTAAACGCACTTTAGCCCCCGGACAATCTCTATCATAAGAATAGAATATACATGATGAAATTATCAAAAAAGTTTTTAAGCACGACGTACGAGTAGATGGTACTAAACTCTAAAACAAAATCCCACTCTCATTCAAAACTCACAACAATATGTATACGTAAACACCCAGCTGGGCATAAAATCAAATAAAATAAAATAATAATATATAGAATATTATATAAAATAGAAGAGAGAAAAGTGTAATACTAAATTTGGTCAATACCTTTGCAGACAGAGATGCTGAACTCATTATTATCAAATGTATTCTCCAGGTAGTGGGCTCCTCTCGCGGGAAGGAGTTAGCAATTAAGTTATCCGTAAAGACACTTTATGTATTATTTATTTTAAGGCATTATAAAATACGGTCGCGTTAATTATGAATAATATTAAATTCGTAAAGGGTTAGCGCCCCGGCTGCGCCACTGTAATCTCACCTTAACACTTTGGCCCGCGGGAAACTTTTTCGTACACGTCATTTCGTTTAGCGTTTTAAATCATGCGCCAGTGGCGTAGTCTCGTCCCCCGCGAGCATCACAATAATAAATATCAATTAAAAATTACCGTCGCCATCTTTGAATGTGGCGGCATAAATCGCCGTCCCGAAAACCCTTTTAGGCCCGCGACATAATTTTCGTTTTAGACGAAGAGAGAATATTTTCTGATTTAATTAGTCGTTCGTGTTGTTTCGCTTCTTTATGTCACTCCGGGGCCGCTCTTAGGCCGTAACGCCGGCAGGGTTAACCAACCGCCGGGCTGCGGCCGTGGGACTGTCAGCTGTGATTGAAACTTATATTCTGACGTCGCGTCGTGTTGTCACTGTCGTGCGGTGATAATATTACATCAAAATTATCAAACTAAATATCACACATTTTTGTAATACAAATAAATAGCACACTTTTGAAATGGACTTTAAACACTGCTTATTACATTAATGTAACTGCGATGGTACAATCAATTGCGAGATAAAGATACGTATGTAAATAAGCTATAAGTATTGTGATATATTGTTTTATCTAATAAGAAGAACCTCTAGCGGAGCCGCAAATATTGTAGGCGAATATTGTGGTTTTATCGTGGACAGCTGTGTGTATACCTGTGGTTAGCTATTAGAATTGGAATTCTGACTTACCTTTGGTTTTTTCGATCGATTTTATGACTGATAATAATAATGTTAGATATCACTGCACAAGCTTCCGTAATAGACTCGAATTAAACGCACTAAAGGAACATGTTCACTGCACCAGTTTTCTTAACAGACTGGTCATATATAGTAATTGTTGAAAATTTTACAGGTGTAGGTTTTCCACACTGTCAGAAAGGGAAGGTAAGAAGAAAGGAAGGAACATGCGTTAAAGAGAGATGCATGCGTATAGTTGCCTTATCATAGGTATAGGTTATTTTTAATTTTCGTGGGTGTTATTGTTTTTTTGTTATACGTGATGACAAAATATATATGTATATTTATTCAAAAAATGTATTGAATAATTTCTGACCGAACGTTTACGAGAAAACAACAAACAACAGTTGAAAATATTTTATATAAATTACTCTTTTCCTAAGAAGGAAAGTGTAAACATCTTTAAAACAAATAATAAGATTATTTATTACATGGTAATGTAACATGGGACCAGCATACACAACACACGATTAGTCAAAAAACATATATTTTGCTATAAGATAACACTTTTTTTTTCTAATTTCTTAGAGAAATTGACTTTCAATTTTTTTAATAAGAATTATGAATAAACTTTTATATTTTACATGCACTAAACATAAACATATTTTAATTTTAATTTTGCGAAATAAATGACGGTCCTATGCGATCGTCATTTGACGACAATGGTAGAGTTGTTTACTTCAATTCCCGGGTTGGATCGGGTTTACTCCTGAGTGAAACAAAAAATAAAAATAAAGTTTTAGAAGACATTTTAAAATAGAGGTATTTTAGTAAAAAAAACTTGGCCGTAGGAATTTCTTGGTTGTGAGTTTAACACAAAAAAATGCTAGAAAAAAACCATTATTTAAGATATTTAAAATAAGTCGTCCACATCCCAAAGGTTAACCCATTGTGGATGGCAAAGTGTACCTTGTATCAGGGGCCCAGATTCGAATGGAGAGAAAATCGCAGAAACCAAATTTGTGTCCCTCGGCGACTGTATGGAAATTAATTTCATACGCTGAGCTAAAAAGCCCGCGAAAGCCGCGCGCGGTTTCTGCTAGGGCCTGAAGGGTGGACTGGAAATTTATTTGACGGAATAACGGAACAGTTACTACTGTCTTTCGTTGGTACCTATGGCATTACTCCGATGTTCGGTCTTATTTGTTGATTGTTTGCTGTTAATTTTGTAATTGCTTGGTTTTGAGTTGATATTGCTTATTTATAAAGTTTTTCTGGAAATGTCGTGAGTTTTACGTCCTTCAGTATTTCAATAATATTATATTTATTGTGGTGTATGGTAATAAGGTTGAGTATTTAAGCAATAGATGGCGCTAGTCATAAAGCTTACTCCAGAGTCTGTTAGATGTCGCTAGAGTGTAACAAGTACTTGTGAAATTATATTGATAGGGAACAAGCTTCTCGAACCAGAGAATTACCAACCCTCGGGTAATGAACAGTGTAGCTAAATCAAGACCTATTAATTGTAACGTAAATAAACACAATTATAAGAAGAACCTTTTACTTTTTACAAAGAGTTCTCAACACTTAAATCTGCATAGTAATTCAGTTATAACAACTGGCGCAGCCGGTAGGATCCGAAACTACGCTCCCAAAGGGAAACTGATTTCCATAAAACCTTTTGATATATATATTTTTTTTTTTGCAACCGCACAAGAGTCCCAACTGCTCACAATCGTCTGGATTGAGACTAGCATTGTAGAAACTGCTCTCGCGTATTTAATTTGTAGTTACTGGCAAGGTCTACCAGCTCGCCACACCGAAATGATACGTAAGATTTTTTTTTTTTTATTTTTATTTATTGATTTTATTTTAGTAATTTGTACATTTAAGATTACAAATGACTAATTAATTATTACATTTAAATGTACTATGTTTTTTTTTTCTTTCTTGATATGGCTCCTACACAACATCTTAAACTTTTCAATTGGGGCAGACTTAAGGTTTTCCGGCAGCGCGTTATAGTATTTCATCCCTTTATAAAATATACTATTCTGGGTATTCGCTTTGTCCTTCTTTGGTAGCCTGATTTCATTGCACGTCCTAGTTTTATGTTGGTGTATGTCCTTGTTGTATACAATTTGATTCGAAAAATATTTGGGTAGCAGGTTGTTTACTATTTTGTGTAAAAATATCATCGTGTTCAAGGTCAACATTTGTTTCACCGTTAGCCAATTTAGTTCGTTTAACATTTTATTTACTTTTGAATATCTATTTCGTCTGAGTATTGTTCTCATTGCCCTATTTTGGAGAATTTGAAATTTATTTTGCTCTCGGTCGTTACACAGGAAAAGGATAGTTGAGCAGTAATTAAAATGTGGAGCAATAATGGAGTTATAAATGGTGATTGCAGTTTTTTCGGACAGTTTTTGGCGAATTCTTCCCAAGAAAGATATCTTTTTTCCAATTTTCTTTTGGGTATATTCCGCATGTTTGTTAAAGTTGAGTTTGGAATCTATTATAACTCCTAAGTATTTTATATCGGTAACATTTTCAATAATTTCACCATCAATTTTGATTTTGCTTTCACTGGATGTCTTCTTATAACCAATTACCATACATTTTGTTTTTTTTGTATTTAATTTAAGCTTATTTATTTTTAGCCATCTTGATACATTATCTAGTTCATTATTTAAAATATTTATTAGTTCTTCATAGTTTTCTCCAATTATATATATAAGTGTATCATCGGCAAATAGTCGTACTTTGCATTTTGAAAATATTTTCACCATGTCATTAATATAGAGTATGAACAATAGAGGTCCAAGGACTGATCCCTGTGGTACTCCTAATTTATTTTCCATTGGTTTTGAAAATTGATTATTAATTTTTGTTACCTGTATTCGGTCTTTCAAATACTCTTTTATTAATTTAATGGCTAGAGTTGAGAAACCAATTTCTTTAAGCTTTCTTATCAATATTTCTCGATCTATGGTTTCGAATGCCCTTTGAAAATCCAAGAATATTGCTAAGATAAATTTATTACTATTCATTCCTTCTTTCCATTCTTCAACGATTACATTTAACGCTGTTTCACAAGAATTATTACATCTGAATCCCGATTGTTCTTGGTATAAAATATTGTGTTCATCTAAGTATTGCAATATTTGTTCTTTTATTATTACTTCAAGTATCTGTTCATATTTCGGTAAGGTGTTTATTGGTCGAAATTCTTCACATTTTCTGGTATTTTTAACCTTTGGGACCGGTATAATGGTAGATAGTTTCCATGACTGTGGAAATTTTCCCTCTTCAATTGTCTGATTAATAATATTTAATAGAGTAGATCCAATTACTGGAAAAGCATCTTTTATCACACTAATAGTTAATCCATCTGAACTGTTTTTTGATTTAATTTTCTTTAAAATGTTAAATAAATATTCTGCAGTTATTTTTCTGAAGACCAATAATTTTTTGTTTGAGTTGTTATTATCATTTGTGGGGTTGAAAACAATGTTAGGTATTAATTTGTTAATTTGAGTGATGCTTTCTATAAAATATTTATTAAAGCTATTAGCCATGTTTTCTTCGTTTATATCTTTTGGGAAGATCCATCAGGTGGTGCGGCGATCCGATGAATCCTTCCAATCAGAGAACTCGTCTACTAGAGACATTATATCGCGTTTCATATCTTGTGTTTATAAATATAATTTTTTTTTTTTCTAAACTAATGTTTAAGGCAAGATTTTTTTATGCATAGCACAAAGGGTAACAATTATTTATAAGCAATAATTATTAGCCTGAAACACTCCTCCACATTGAAAAATCTCCCGATAAAAGATACATGACGCCAATGTCCCGCCATGTCCCGTTGGCGTCATGTATCTTTTATCAGGAGATTTTTCAATGTGGATGAGTGTTTCAGGCTAATAATTATTGCTGATAAATAATTTTTATAAATATAAGTAATCTTTTGAACGATTATCCTTCCTCATTCATCTCTACAATCCGCGACCATTTTAGCACTGCGTTGAGGTAAGGTGCAGTTAACAACCCTGCTAAAGCATCCTCAATTGAAATATTTTATGTGGCTGAAGGTTGCTGGAAGGGGAAGGAGATTAGGAAGAAGAAGTTGGGCGACTATTTACATCTGGTCACAAAATATGGCCAAAGCTATTTCAAGTAACGTTTCAATTCTAAAATGTGGTCTTACACCAGGGCGATACGGAGAGTATTTTCCACTCTGGAACGTGCCGAAAATATGCTGTATATTATTATAAATGAGCAAATTGTGAAAAAACACAAAGTAATAAAATAAAATTTACATGTGCTCGCCGAGATTTGAACTCGCGACTTCCAGCTTGATAGTCTAGATTCTTACCCTTCGAACATGGAGGCCATTTTTATTAAGCTGAGCTGTAAGCTAAGAATTTAAAATTAATAGTGATTGTTGGAAAACGGGAAGAAGTTTGCTGTAATTCTTAAAACCCCTACAAAGTTTGGTGACATCTCGTAAAAGATACCTCTTAAATGAGGTTTCTTTCGAACACTCCATGAAATGTTAATCGGTTGTAAAAATATGCCCCTCTTATGATTATGATCACGATGAAATTTTTATGGACTAAAAGCATAATGCATACCACACCACATAATTCTCTGCCCATACCTACCTTTTGAAATAATTCGTTATTTCATTATGTTTGTATGTACAACGTGTCTAAAAAGCGAATTTCACTAAACTTACTCTCAATTTCTACATTATCTTAATAACCCTTCGATAGGCTATGTGGCCTGGCCAGGCCATTTTTATTTTATTTTTTTCCGTTGATTTTCGTCAAATGTTATCAATATATTATGCAACTCGGCGACCTGCGTCGAACGCCGATGAATTTGCGTTTAGTTGGTAAAATTAAAAAAAAAAAAAACATAACAAAATCTTCAAGTACTGTACTACATGGCCTGGACAGGCCAAATCTATATATAGTTTATATATATAGTACTACATGGCCTGGACCAGACTAGACTAGACTAGATTATTATATTACTTCATTAGATTTGGCCAGAATTCCATCGTTGGTACTGTACGCGCAAACACATATACAACATACATACACCATATTGACACATTCATACACACTATTTGCCTACCTGATTTTATCTAAATATAATTTGATAACCCACATCTCTTATATAGCCAGGCCAGGCCACATTGCCCAACCAAAGGAGTAAAAGTACATTTCTCATCGAAGCGATAATATGTAAATATTCGGAACCGGGAATTATTTGAATCTGAAAATTATCTGTAATTCACTAAATCTTCACTTCATTCTAAAAAGTGTTAGGAACATTCCCATAATTTTTGGAATGTATAAATATTCTTTAGCGGGTTTTATTTGAATTTGGAAAAGCCACTCGGCCGGCGCGCACACGCCATTAAGCTCGCGGTGGCGATATTTCTAATTACTTTTCATATAAAATAAGTCATTTCGTATTCCCGGAATCGCAGTAAGAGATGTAGTTGTATGAGTAAAGTTTGCTTTTCTATGAGGTCAGTGATCAAAAGAGTTTTTCCAAAAAAAATAGAAATCTTATAAAATAAGCTTGCTGTCGCGTCGTCCATTATTTTATTGGCTGGGTGAAGTACTGTTTTAACTCGACCGATTGGAATTTTATCCGTTTGTAAAATTGTTTGTTTTTTCCGCTATACAATGCACGTGAGCCACTCCCTTCTAGAAAGTAAGTTAATAAATATTATACGAATGGAAGTCGGGGACGTCCGAGGAAAACATTGAACAATCAAGAGAAGTGAGGACAAATATATAGTTTACTTTTTAAACTTCATGAGGAAGAATATTACAATTTTACAGAACGCGGAGACGGTGGCAGAAAGAGTAGAGAGAGTGGCGGTAGGATCGAAGGTTGAAACAGGAATGGAGATTTATCTTCTCCAGCTCGCTTGCGTATAGCAGCGGATTAATTCGCGATAGTATTGCCGCATGTGGGAGGAAATAAAGTAGTCCCACATATTCTTTACCATTACATTCATAAATACAAATCACAAGATATAACTACTAATACCTATATAACATACACTAGATCTCAGGGTCAAAAAAATTTCCAACAAGCAACTACAAATACAAAATTTGGGCAAAAAGCTTACAATACTATGGTACTAAACTCTACAATAAAATCCCACTCTTATTCAAAACTCACAACAATATTTTAACATTTAAATCTCAAATAAAAAGCTGGATGCAAAACAGGGATATGAGAAATAGATAATTTACTGACACCAAATACAGACTGAAACTGAAACCACTCGACTGAACCAAAAAACACCACGTAATTTGCAGAGTTTTCCAATAAGAGGTGTTATTTTGAATAGCCCGCTATTTCGGTAGATGTTACTTTTAAAGCTGTCATTTTTTGACATTTGACAAGTAAAAACTACGTTTTTAATAAAAATGGAACGATAAATGCTTCAACAACGCATTGAAATTATTAAAATTCACTTGAGTGAATCAAATGTAAATCATCTTGAGTGATGAGGCTCATTTCCACTTCGGTGGTTTCATCAACAAGCAAAATTTCGCATCTGGGGCTCGGAAAACCCAAGAATTATTGTTGAAAATCCTTTTTATCCTCAACGTGTGACTGTTTGGTGCGATTTATGGTCCGGCGGAGTCATTGGACCTTTCTTTTTCGAAAATGAGACTGGAGCAACAGTTACGGTGAATGGATTGCGCTATCGAGAGATGATTAATGATTTTTTATGGCTGGAATTGGATGGTTTTAATCTGGACAACGTTTACTTTCAACAAGACGGCGCTACGTGCCATAAAAGCAACGAAACCATTGATCTTTTACGATTGAATATCAAAATAACACCTCTTATTGGAAAAACCTGTATGTATAACAATTTTAAAAAAAACAACACTATTATACACTTTATATTATCCATACTACTAAATTTGAATAATATGCTAATAAAATCCTCATCACAGGAGATCCCAGTGAGGATATTATTAAACATATTTGTTACAGAAAAAAAGAAGATAAAAATACACATAATATTATTATAAATACTTGAGTCGGACCATGTAAAATCAGAGTAACGGAGGAGTATGTATCAAACGAAGTATGAATGTGAATGAATCAAGGAGTTTGTGCCAAGACCGAGTTGTTTGGCGGTCTGTCCTATCTGCCTACCAGCGAAACGGCGCGGCGTGATGGTTAGTTAGTTTGTTACATTGAATTCTTGCTCCCATAAGCTGATATTCTTTGTTAAACGACGCTTATAAAAATGTCCAATAACAAAAAATACATCCGAAATATAAATTCCTATTATATTTCCGTCCTAGCATAGCCAACATTTCCATTCCTACTGTCATTAATTTTTACTTCTACACTGCACATATTATTCCATCCTTACATTGGTAGCGTGTAATCCCGCTTCACATAGATTCCTCTCCCAGCAAATACTCGTAAACGTATCCGCACACGAGCAGTAGATAAAAACCTTCTGCGATTTATGCCACCCTGATACCGGTCTGCGGATTCACTGTAACTCAAATATATTTATGAACTCAAATTACTTTTATAAATGTGAAATTTTCAATTGAAAATGCATTTTTCTTCTAGATTGTTTTAACTTTTATTTTAATAACTTTTGAAGATTATACCAAACACCCTGTAATGTTAATAACTTCGTACATTTCCCATAGATGCTGATGGTAGCGCATTCTAGCGGCGTGAGTTATACGCCATGGTTTTCATTAATACATTTTTTTTTTCATATTTCATATGAATATTTTGACGGTGAAGCAAACTGTGTATTTGAATGTACTTATTTTTATACATAAAATTAACTTAGGGATGATGTCTAAGGAACTGAAAAGAAAAATAAATTACAATAACGAAATACACGGACACGGGACGAGAAATTCTAAGCAAATTAGATTGCCAACAAGAAAAAAAACAAGCACCCAAAAATCTCTGATGTACCAGGCCGTTCAACTCTATAACAAAATCCCGAAGGAAATTGCTGTGATAGAAAATATTAATAAGTTCAAAAATGAAATAAGAAAATATGTCTATCTCAATTATTAATGTTTCTTTTTTTGTGACTTTATTGAAATATTTAAAGAAAGATTATGTTTGCCAAACAATGTACATGTTTATATGTTTATAAAACTATTAGCACACACGAAGATGTGAGCTATCTTAAGATTAATAAATAAATAAATAAATACATTTTAATGGATTTTACGTGTATGTAATAGAGTCTTTATTTTACATTAATAAAACAGATACATGGAAAAAAGTTAGGTAACCTACGTACGATTTTGCCGCTCTATTGCTCATAGGTAAAAAATACAGTGTGTGGCAAGCCTACGCACGACGGAAGTGAAACTTTTATTATTCTTCTCTCTCTCTTTTCATTTCATTCTCTCTTTTTTTCTGTCTATTGACATATTTATAAGTAGCATATGATAAAAAAAATTAAAAGTTATAAAAATATAGGATTCGAACCCGGGTCCTGCATTACGAGTGTCGAACGCTCTGCCTCTAGTTATTACGTATTCGACCAAAATATCATATAGTCAAAATATCTAAAAGTCGCAGCACGAGAGCATTTTATCACTTTTCAAAAAATTATTATTAAAAAAATCACAAAAAGAAAAAGAAAATTAGTTAATGCGGGGATCGAACCTCGGTTCTTCGCGACGACAATCGGGCCCTCTGCCTCTAGACCGCAAAGCTGAGTTTGGAGAGTGATATAATATTGGCTAGGCTCCTATAGCGAAATGATCACGGTTTTTCATGACGGTCATGAGTTGGTTTTACTCCGGTCCTCGAAGTTGCATAACGCGCGTAAAGAAGTTTCACTTCAATATTAAAACGGCTATTAAATCTGTCTTTGATGGCTTATAAATGTAATTTTTTGAGAAATTTTTATATTTTTTTTCATCAATATGGATCGGAATTCAAATTAGAAAGCGCAAAACACCGCCACCAAGTACTAAATAAATTCAATTTGCCGCCATTGAAAGGAATGTCAAAGTCAATATCCTACATTAGCGCCTCTAGCGGCCTGATTTGTTGATATTGATATTTATTTCTGCCGGCCTCTGTGTTTCCTCCCTCCTACAACATGGGACTCTTCAAGACCCATGTTCACTCCTTCCTCTCCACAAAAAGACCCTCCACACAGCATCCCCAAAGATGACATAGGCCCTGAGGGAAATTATTTTCTTCAGGGCCTCCTGTGTGGAGTTAATATAAAAAAAAAAATAATAATAATATTTGATTAGACCTATCAATGTAATATATAATTGAAAAGGGAGATCAGTTTTATAAATCTAAATGAAACAAAATAAGACGCATAAAAATTAAAAGTTAACGATAAGAAAATATTGTTAATTCTGAATATGAAATTTGAGATTGACAAAAATGACGTAAAATCATCATTAAGCCCGAATGCACCGAGTGGTTGGATGCGATATCCCGGTAAGATAAAGATCCTGGGATCGATTCCTAGTTGAGACTGGGACTATTTTTTATTTTTTTGTGTCTTGTTTTGGTACATGTTTCGATTTAGTATTATTTTCTTCTTTAATAATAAATTAATTGTTTGTTAATGGTGGGTAGCTACTGCAAACGTATCTAAAATTATTGATTTTGTAATAAATTAAAGCCGAATAAAAAAATAATTCCAGTAGGAATAGTTTTATTACTGTTAAAATCTATTTATATGCTCTGTGTTCATGGCGGGCGGGCGGTCGTGTGGCGGACACCGGGTGGGCAGCGTAGTTTTGATTTTTATACAAATCTACAGTTTTATTCCAAGACTAATTAAATTTTATACGCTTGATCTTCAAAACAAGAGGGGGATCACTCAGATTTCTAAAAACTCTACATAAAGCCTAAAGTCAACGCAAAGGAGTTCGGCTAAATTAATAATAAATTAATATTCGTGATATTTAAACATACTTGGACGGGTTTTTCACATAATTTAAACAATTCATCAAATCTATGTCCCATTCAAGTTCTTTTATTATCCAAGTACCGGACAGTTATGATATGATAACAAAACTTAAACAAATCTTTCAAAGAACTTGAATGTTATCTCTGAAATTTGATGAAATGTTAAAATTATTTAAAACAAAACACCCTTAACGTCAAATGACGCTGTGGAGAATATATTTTTCTGTTAGGTACTAAAAATATTTTTGGAACATTTAATAATTTGTATAATCTTACTGATTTGAGTTTACAATTAAAAGTGGTACCTACGACCACGCCATAATAAAATTCTGTTGCATTAATCTTATAAAATCCAAGTTATCTAATTTTCCTAAATCTAAGACAAACCGAGACAAAATACCCCAAATAGTACCAATTAATGTGCATCACATAATACTTTGCAGATTTTACTGAAATTTTATGTATGGTTTAAAAGAGTATTACCTAGGGTAGGTAATGTATAGCATACAACTAAATTATACAATTTCATTGATATGCTTCACCCTGACCAGCTGGGGCACGGGGGTTCTTTTGCAGCCAGAGTTAGTTAGGTACTGTACAGAAACCGCAAGCACTTTAATAGTAAACAACTGCTGATCCTGTACAAATCGAAGTGCGCCCCACTGTTGTATTTAGCAGCCTGAATACTACTTTAGAGACCCTAAATACCCGAAAAAACCTTTGAATTTATTACAATATTTAGAGCACAGATGTCAGGTGGGCATGCTGTCCTTGTTCTACCAGCATTACACTGGAAGATGCTCCGAGGAGCTGGCGTCATTGATCCCTTCGGCGCCGGTGCATAGTCGAAAACGGCTGATATTTTTCACTTGGTAACGAGTCGATTCGACGACTCAAAGTTGATGCGAACGCGACGCGGTGCGGTGTGAAAATACCAAACGGTTACCACCACTTGTGAAGTGTTTTACGACACAAATAACACACAACGAGCAGTGCCAAGCGACGCGGGATTTCAGCGACGCCATTAGTTGGTTTGTCATTATATCACCTAGTGAACGCGGCGGACAATCGACAATTATTTTCTATTGAATGTATCTACATATAATCTTCTAAAAATTGTAAATTTTTTTTTTAATTTCGTACGTCATAACCACCATACATCCTTCTTCAATAGAAATAGGTGGTTGAAAATTGCTGAGCAGAAACGGCCGGTAGTCACATAGGAACGCATTGCCGCTTTATAAATCTTCGTTTCATATCGCTTCAAACCGCGTCGCAATCGCGATCGCTTTAACTTCGCCTAGACAGTCGCAGTGTTATGATGAAGTAAACTATTTTGAAAATAAAACGTTTTTTTTAATAGGAATTTACCTAAGATAAGTTTTTTGGAATTTCTGTGATTCGCTGAAAACAATTATAATAATGCTTGCTAAAATTATTAACGTCATTCGTCCTTCAGTGGCAATTAAGTATGAATAACGATGGATCGTAGCATGCGCCGTGCAATTCGTTATCGTTGCATTGCCTTATCTGTGAATTAACGGCCAGTTAAAACAAAAGATGAAAGTTTAAACCATCTGGAGGCTTGCCAACCGGTCGCAGGCTCCAGTTCTCTGCTTCAGTCCGACCGGAGCGAGATAAAGGTTTTTCCGTTTGCTGAGTTAGAAAGTGGTACGTGAAAAATTATCGCCCGAAATGAAGTTGAATGCAATGGACTATTGCAAGGATTTATTAACGGAGTGGAAAAGTCGAAATGAATTGTGTGGCGAATGTTTTTGCAGAAATACTTGTCAGAATTTTTTTACCCTGAATTTTTGTAATATTCAGGATAATATGTATTTTAAAAAGATAATATATACGCATATATCGAACCATTTTTTTGACATAAGTCGAACTCGAACCAACTTAACACTTCGAAAAGTGTTTCGATCACGCAAAAAAACGAACATTTTACAAATTATGGAAAAAATGAGTTTACTAAGGGGTGGGAAAATGTTACGGGGGTGGTTTCCTCTTGTATTGAAGGGCAAATGTGCAAAATTTGATAAATCTCGGAATGAAACTGTGGATTTCTATTTTAAAAAATCAGGCCGCCTTACGCAGACAATCTTCTTTAAATATTTCTATTTGACGTGTACCCGGCGTTGCTCGACGTTTCTCTACTTTCTATAAATATAACATGCATGTATTATTTATTTAAACCTTTCGAAAAAAATTCTCTAAGTAAATTTATTTATCTCTAAGTAAATTGATTTATCCAGGTTGTCAAAAAATGCACATTATTAGGTAAAAATACATCTGATTTTATCTGTCTACTATTTAAAACCTTCTTTATGGTAATATTTATGCAAGCAAAACATAAATACATAGTAAATATTAGAACCACATTACCATTAGAACCACTTAATTTGCTATGGTTTGTACGTGTTTTCTCACTAAAAAGTAAAGAGCTGTCGGTACCTATTTGTATGTAGTAAATACGCAAACATTGTTTCGTCAGCCCCACGCACTCCGCACAAAAATTCTAATTTATGATATTTTTATTCCATCCAAAATCATCAGGCCATAAAACAATGCAGATTTAAATGTAGAAATAAATAATTTGGTGAAGAGAAGTCCCTCCGCCTTCCGCTTGCCAGTCGCCACGTATTCCGCAATAGGTTAATGCGCCTATCTCGCTTTGACAAATACCACTTGTGCTGAAGCTTATTCTCTGTCATTTTTATGTGTTTAGTTATAATAACAACAATAAATAACCCGCGAAAATCCCTTTCCGTTCTCCCACTCTTATTATTTATATACGTCGCGAATCTACCAGCCACCCGGCGGTCAGGGGTGGATTCCATGCTTTGCAGGATTTTCAACATTTCAAAATTTTTTGTAGTAAGGTATTTCTTATTCATCTATTTATTCATTTTACATAAAACATAAATAAAATAAAAGAAAATGAGAAAGATAAGAGGTACAAAAAGGAACAGTTGTTATTTTACTACTAGTAGCGGCAATTATAATATTCTCTATTGATTGTGTAATATATCAAATTTTATAACAAATCTCGTCCACATGTAAGGTATTTAAGTACCCGGGAGCTCTGCAAGGGTCTGTTGTAGGTCCACTGCTATTTTAAGACTGAATTAAGAAAAATGTGTAATTTTAGTAGATTGTTATAAATGAAGTTATTTTTGCATAACATAACATGAACGTAGCAACCACAAAAATCAAATTGAAAAAATAAATTAGAGATAGTATTCAAGTCAAAGCCTGAAATGGGTTTTAATCTCTGATTTAGATGTATTAATAAATGATAAAATTCTTTGAATCATTTCCGTGAAGACCGACAAAAATCATTTACACTGGGAGCTGATGTTATATTTTTTTAGTACAAAACAAAATATTACTACTGTTAACAGCAATTATAATTTTCTCTAGTGATTGTGTAATTTATTAAATTTTTATCACAAATACTGTCCACGTGTATGATTTTTAAGTATCTGAGAGTTCTGCAAAGGGTCTGTTGTTTTGAGACTATAATAATCAAAATGTGTAACTATAGTAGATTGTTATAAATACTTTTTTTTAAACTCAATGTTATACTGAAAAATAAGAAGGAGTTAGTAAACAATAATGCTAACGGTATGCATTATTCAACAAATATAAGTCATATTTTAAAACCTCGAATTGCAGTTGACCATTTACATTTTTGCCAAAAATATTGCATTTCTGATACAGAAAGTAGCAGATTGGTTACAAATAAATTGCTAGATTATTCGTTAAATTCTGTGCCACTGTATTGGAAAAATCTCTATGAAGCCGAGTGAAAATAATATTTAATTCTAAATATTATTTTGAACTTCAACTAAATGTTTCGGGAAAATAAGTCCTAAATCCGTCCACTCCCAGCATTTCTTATTCCAAACCTACCCCTAAACATGATAGCCACGAACTTTTATCGTTCCTCACGTTTTATTTCCACACCTTCGTGGACTTGTGTACTGTGGAAAAAATTTATGCACGCCATAAATAATTTGGAATAATCACGCGTGAAGATATTATGGCCGCGTCCCGTTCGTGTGATGGAAAACGCCGAAAGCGGTGAAATTTACAAGCTGAATTTCCACACTTTCTTGAAACGTTTCTAATCTTAAGGGTAGTAAAATTATAATAAAAAAACACTTTGTTATACCTAATATTGAAACAAGTACCGATTGAGTTATGACTGTGTTTGCGCTAAGCTCAAATTCCGTTGATTCGTTTTCGTAAAAAAAATCATAAATGTTTGTAGGTAAACTATAACCGTTTTTACACAGAAAACGGCACAGGGAATATAACGCCAAAACTAACACTGAGATGAGACTGACTCATATAATTTGGCCTTGACCTATAACTTTCTGAAAGTTTGAATCGTTAATTACTATAGATTTCATACATCTTTAAACGTACGCTTCTTCATATTACCGATTTTCTTGTTGTGTATGTAGTAAGTTCGTATCATTCTTAACTAAGTTATACACATTTGATCCATGTCAATTTTTTGCATTTTTTAAAACGTTTTGCTAAATTTTTCAGCTATTATTTGAAGAAGAATAAATTTCGATGCCAATTTTGAAAAGAGTCACTAAATAAAAATTTTCTTAGAAGATGTTAGATGTATGTTTTCATCAAATTCAAAGAAAATTATAATGTTTGAAGTTCTGGTTTCTCTTTAACATCCATTTTCTTTAAGCAACAATTTATTTCCACAAACTATTTACTCTACAAAATTTAAAAGATTTTTTCAAAAAAATAATACTACTAGATAATTATGCCTTCAGCAGCTCAAAACTATTTCCAATGCAGAAGTCCTTTATAAATCAATAACACTAGGAACACATTATCCCATTATGAAGAGTGATGTTATAATCAAATGCAATAGCAAAAAAATGTACACGTTATAAATTATCAACAACTTTGACTTTAATTAAATTTCGTATAGCTGAATTTTTCCTTTTACTTACGTTTTATCCGAAATACGGCAAATTCCAAGCGACGTGTTTTTAATTTGTAAATGGAATGCATATTTATGCCAAAGCAATAAATGCGGAAATAGATAATATAACGCTATCTATTAGCAAAGTGCAGTCATATTTTTAAATGTTTTCGGCGCATCCACTTACAGTTTTATTTGGAATAATAAATAACAGTTCCGCGTACGGGAGTTATACGCCATCCGTGTCAACACTTTGAAACCCGATATATTATCTCAATTTACAAACACTTAGTCATTTTGTTATGATTTGGTATTTTCCTGGCCAAAAGTACTACAGTGATTTATTATTGGGGTATTATGTCTCCTTTTTTAACCAACATTTCGTACAGCATAGACGTGTACTTTAGAAATTTATTTAGCCACTCTACATTTTTATTTTTGTATCCTATGTAAGCCGGTAACACACCAGTCACTTTGTGTTTCCTCGGTAATTCTGTTGTTATTACTGTTTTTTGTAGTTAATTACTTGATTAATAAATCAATTGTTTTTATTTCGTATTATTATATTGCTTCTATATATCCGATGTATTATCTCAATCTACTAGCACTTTAGTAATTTATTAAGTGGCTCTATTAGTACTGTTTTTTATCGTTAATCAATTGCTTGATAAATCAATTGCTTAGTAAATCAATTGCTTCATAAATGTCTTAGAAGCATTTTAAATTTGAAAGTCCTATGGATGCGTAAATTTAAAGAAATCAACCAGTAAAATACTAAGTTATTAAAAAAAATATAATACCTCTATTTTGAAATGTCTTTTAATACTTTACCACTGATATGTTTCTTATACTCTAGTATTTATTACGAAAAATATTGTGACAATAATTCTACATTTGTGTACATATCCTTAGCCGTAGCTCAAACGTGGATTTACACAAAAATTGCCCTACTTTCTTACCAAATAGTACTTACTTAGATTTTATATTGTATTTGTATTCTTTTTTTAGAAATACACTTGTACTTAATGTACTTGTATTTTTACTACACTTTTAATTCTATTTTAATTACACAAATGTACTTGTATTTTTTCTTTTTTTTTGATACATGCTCCTTGTATTAATTTTAATTCAATAATACGTATTTTCTTTGATATACTTTTTATATTATTTTAAATTTTTCTGTTTTCCACACCTATTTTTTTATATTCATATATCTTAAACTTATGTAGATATTTTGCATTATTTTGAATTCCTTTATACTTCATACTTGTTTTAGATGTATAAATTATTTTATTTTATTTTTATATTATTTTGTTTTCATTCAACTTATTTTTAATTTGTATTATTATACTTAACATAAAATTGACCACTACAACACGGGCATGTGCCTAGTGTGGTGGCCAAAAATTTACCCGTTTACTGTAATGTATAAACTTTACTGAATAAAGAACATATAAAAAAAAAAAAAAACTTTACTTCAATTTTTTTGTTTGACCGAGGATTTAACCTTCCTACCCAGGAACTGGATTCGACAACTCTACCATTTTCGCTAAATGCCAATCGGGTAGGACCAACAATTATTTCGTATATTAACCACGTTTCCGCGTGTGTGTACCTGATTGCCACCAAAATTTAATAGAATGAATTGTCACTGACAACGAGTCTATCTGCCAAGTTTCAGCTCGACCGGATATTGGTAAAGAGTTTAATTTTCGCCTCCAAGATTTGTATTCATTAATTTACCACAACAAATGTGAAATTTAAAAAAAATGATTGAAAATTTGATTTAAAAAAATTAAATATAAGATGATTTGTCGAGTCATATTAAGTTGTGTTTGACCTATTAACTCATGTTTTATAATGCCCACTTTATTTAATATATTTAATTTGTGTGACATTCCAATATAGTAAGTTTGACCGGACGCAAAGTGTTGAGAGGGGGTAAAGTACATTTATGAAGATTCGTATTTTAAAAAGAGGGAGATTTCGACGGGAGACATTATTCTTAGGGGATTCCTAACTGTTGTTCCACGAACCACCTTTTCTTGTGTATTATTTATGTATTTAGATTGGATTTAGGTAATATATGGTAATGGACGCATCTTTCACGGCAGAGCGACGCGACATCGCGCTACAGTGGCTGACGCGGGCGATAGCGGCATAGCATTTTTCTTCGAGTTTGAACGTGAAATGAATTTCATTGCCGTGCACTTAGGATATTTGGCGATTAAGTTAATTCTAACTTTTTATGTATGTAATACAAATAATGCACCGATTTTCCGTGAAAATTGATCTCACAAAAATAATCAATTATTTACGTCCTTGTCAAAAAAATGTTTTAAATTATTACTTTATTTCTTGCTACACAGCCCTCCCGATGAGTTATAAAACTAATTCTAGAATGTGTTGTGTCATTATTTCGTTGTTATTTTGTACCACTAACCAGATGTCAGTATAGTGTGTAGATCTAAATTATTATTTTCCAGTTAATATAGTTTTAATGTTTTTAATGGATGGCTGTATAAACGCCACAGGACAGAGATAGCATGTCGGTTGTACTTGAATGGTTACAAGTACAGGCGTTGTTAGCCGATTCCTATATAGCCAGCTCATTGCCAGTTGCTTCCATCGTTAGAATAATTGATAGTCACTGAAAGAACAGACATATGTCCTACAAGACATTAATAAACTCGTAATCTAAACATAATAAACTCGTAATCTTTGACTAACCAAAGCATTTATTGAACACTCCAAAGCACATATAGCACACCAATACATATTTTTTTTTACATATTTTTATTTTACTCATTTATGTCCAATATACATTAGCATACATCAATATCAATACGATCCAAAAATGTTTTTTTTGTTATTTTATTGATTTAAAAAAAAAAAACTTTTAACTGTCGCGCTATTTTCCCAGATAGATAGGCAGAAAAGATATACCGCCAATTTTTCTGTCTTAGCACACAATCCCTGTTTTTTTGCATTCATGCATCGTCCCATGTATAACCCATCGTTCTTGTAATATAACTTTGTTACCTCTCTCTTAGGTCCACATGGTTCACGAAACAAAAAAGTTGTATCGAAATGAACGGCGTGTTAGTTGCTTGTTTTAAATTCAAATTCATGAATTTCGACAGACTTGTAGCAAATTGCAACGTTTATTACAAAATTTGAGAATTTTTTTTCGGAATAAAAAAATTGAAAAAACTGCATGAATAACATTATTATTATTAAATCTCGGCGTCATAAATGCCAATGCGAGAACGAAATTATAATCTCTCAAATAAAGCCCATTGAAACACCTGCAAAACTCTCAACGTAGCAGTGTAGTCACCCCGTAGCACTAGATGAAAGGTTCTACGCCACGTACCTACAACGACCCACGTCCTTTTCGTATCGGTCACAGGGATATGCGCCGTTCGATCGGACCAAATAGGGGGTGAGGGCGTGTCAGCATCGAAGCCTTCGATCTGTTCCACGGCCTCCCATTGGCTGTATTGATGTATTGGGAAAGTATTGATGTCGCCTGAGCCTGCGGGCGGGCGTCCATTGGAGGCTAAGAAGGCTCTATTGGATGTGATCGGGAGGTATTGATAGGTTATAGAATTATGTGATTTCGATATCTAACCATGAATGCGATATGAAAATCATCGTAGTAAAGTAGTTTTTCCTCCAAAACTTAGGTAAGTAACAAAGAAGATAATTTTATGTTTTTCAATATATTTTTTAAATTTGCTTTATAAATTTTACTTAATGTTATTTTCCGAATTAAACAAAATCAAGATTGATCAACATTGATTTATTTAATAGTTTTAAATGTAAAATGTAAAGAAAACTGAAAAGTTATGAAAAACATTAAAAAACTGCAGCTTATGAGTCATCATTAAAAACCTTTGCTGCCCTACTAAAAAAAATTACGTAAATATAATAATAAAATTTTTTAACCTTTTATGCTTTGAATTTATGATTCATTTTCAAAATTGGAACTGTTTGTGTGAAGAAAAAATTAGACAAGCGATAAAGCGATAACCTAAATATAACATAATATTTGAATGGATAATTATTTTAATTGTATTTATCGTATTATTAATTATTATTTAGTTGTAATAATGATCAACGACAGTGTGAAGCTTTACGGGCTGGTTAGATATACTTACATCGATAAAAGAATTAAAAGTTAGTGGAATAGTAAAAAATTAGGAAAGAAAAATATAGGTACCGAATATTTTTCTATATTATTTTTATTGATACATTAGAAGTATTTTTTTTATAAAATATGATTTGGAAATGTAATCCTCACTGGATGCTTACTCGTGCTGAGGCCCCTATTTTACAATCTTATGTTACAAATTCTATGTAAATAAAATTGACTGTATTGAAATTATGTCAAACTAAACGAATTTAAATAAAATTAAGTAATGAGATTAAAATAATCAAAATTAAAACTAACCAATATGTTAGTCCGGTTGTGTACGATACGTGTACTATATGTGTAAAAAAAATATTTTTTAAGATAATATTTTTTTTGGAATGCATTCTTTTTGTGCTATAATCCATATCTTAATTATGTTTGTGATTTTTGTTTTTTTTACTTATTTTTTCGAGTGTAAGATTTTTAAATGCTTTTATTGCCTAATATTTATGGTGTTTGTTGAAATTATCGTATTTAATTTCTCTTACTTTCTCTACTTTCACAGTATTAAAAAATATTTCTATAAAGTTACTACTTTTAAAAAAAGTATTATAAAACCGTTAAATCTAAAATTTGTTTTATTTACAGTTCACACAACGTAAATCAAGTTCGTTAACCTCTCACGGCGAAACGCCCGGAAAATCAATGAGTGAACTTTCCCGTATTTTTTAAATTTATTTTCTCACCCCAACGTGAAATCTATATGTGGGCGTGTTCGATCACGTGGGGCGGGTTGACTGCGCGGACCAAAGCCAGCTCGTCCCATGATTGGCTGATTGGTTTTCGATTGATGCCAGTCTACCAGAGCATGTTTGCCTTTTTCCAATACCTATACGTGATTGGTTCCATCGGATGGGCGTGGTCGAATTGTAGGCGTGCCGTATTGGTTCGGTTCGATTGGTTATTGGTGATTTTTGTGGGCGTTCTTATTGGTTATATCGGAAAGATGCAGTGTGATTGGAAAATTGGTTATTGGAAAAAAGTTTTTGGGTATTTGAAGGCGTTCCGATTGGTTGAATTCTATATTGGAAATGGGCGTTCTTGTTGGTCCGATTGGTTATCGGTAGGATGAAGTTTGATTAGAAAATCGGTTATTGGAAAGTTATCCACAGGTTGCTTTTGGGTGTTCGATTAGGTATTGGACACTTGTGTGGGCGTTCTGATTGGTTCGATTGGTTATAGTAATTGGCGTTTGTAAAGTTTCGATTGGTTATTGGAATTTTTTAAGCATTATAATATAAACTTTTTGCAATTGGAAACTTCTGTGGCGTTCATAAGGATTCGATAATTATTGGAAAGTTGTGCGCATGTATCGAGAATTCAAAACTTATTGGAGAAATCGGCTGTAAGAAATTCAATGTTTACATTATATAACATATAATGTTAACATTGATATGACATAACAATTTCAACCAATAAATATTTTTCATAAATTTCTGAGGCGAAACAAATTACAGAGAAGTTTATTGAAAGTTTGAAAATAACGGAAAAACTGTCAATATATTTTTTTTAATTTAAAGTTTATTCAAGTTAATAAACATGCATAACTGAACTAAAAAGATTTTCTATATTACTATTTTTTTATAAATACATTGGTATTCACTGATTGTATGCATGTAATTGTATAAATATGTCTATGAGAGCGTTGTGTGTCGTGTACTTTTGAGTGTGTGTGCCTATGTGACTGTGTACATTAATCTGTTTATGTATTGTAGTAACTTATAATGTTATTCTTATGTATCTTTTTTATATGGTGGCTTATCGTTATATGAATGATTATGGTTTTAAAAAATAAAAAATATCCTTATGGAGAAATAAATCATTGGTTTTCGAACATGTCGATCCTTCTTTTATTGAATAGTGGTAAATACAATTTTATTTACATTAAACAAACGCTAAAAATTGATTTAGTACCTAATTATTGAAGAAGTTACGAAATATACAAAAAAATAGAAAATTTAATAGGAATCTCGTTGAATGAAAAGTCATGAAAAGTCAGTGAAAAGTCAGTCAGCTAGGTAGGAACTTTTTTTTAAATAACTCTCAGCGCTTATTTTCAATAAAAATCTTTATTAAATAAATTTGTTTGATATTTAGTATCAGGAGCACAGAAGATTAAGACGATGTCGGAACAAGAGACGAATTATTACTCGGAAGTCCCGTCTTTCTCTCTGGCAGCGTCTCGAATCCGGCGCGGTGACTTACAAGAATTACTGTTATTATCACAATAATGTAGTTACAAATATTATAGGAAATCTTACACGATACAGGCGACAAATTTACTGCTTTTATTTTCTGTTGTACTGGTATATTCATGTTAATTCTTCATCATCGAAATTTAAATAATATTAGTGTCAATTGGTAAAATAAATGAAAATTAAGTATATTAAATCTACACAACTCAATCTATCTCGATTCATAGCGACATTTTGTTCACTGATTACATATTTTACGTTTATTTAAATGCTTGTGGTGTTTAATTTAAACAAAACCAAAGTATAAATGCAATTCATGATAAGTTACTTATCATTAACATCAAACATACTAATTACTTCTTCAATAAAATTGACAAATTCCCTTTTGGCGTCATTTTAATTGCATGAAAATATTTATTTTTCAATACTGATTTCTGTTAAGAGTTTGTCTATGATTGTTACTCTGGCTCAATTAACTTGAATTTTTTTCGAATTCAAGAGAAAATTTTAAAAATTCGAACCGATTATGCAAATAATTCACACAAGCGATGGAATATCCTATAATATAATATTTTATCTGAAAATCTTTTTATTTCAAAATTGGAACCGATTGTGTCAAGAATTCAAACAAGCGATGAAATATCCTATAGTATAATATCTTATCTGAAAATGATTTTATTTCAAAATTGGAACCGATCTGTCAAGAATTCAGTCAAACTATAAAGTACCTACCGATAATATTATATTTACTTACAATAAAAATTATTTTTAATCTATACTTAAACGTTTATTTCTTTTGTTTATTTTGTTTAGTGTTAATCTTGTCAACTGAAGTCCGATTTCATGAATTTTATCGGGTCTGCGCTAGTTTTAAATAAAATTTACAAATCCAGAAAAAAAATTGTAAGAAGTAGAAACCTTTGAAAAAACGGACTGTTAAATTATCTTAATATTAGTTTCAAAATAATAGGTCTAGGAAATAGGTCTGATAAAATCATCCGGGTAATATTAAAGGCAAATCTTACTAAAATTATCAAGAATATCATAAATCTTTAACAGCATCAGCGCCGTTAAGAGCATCCTGTACGCAATGGTAATGTATTCAATCCGGAAGGAGGTTTCCTCTTTGGCAGTATTTAAAGGAATTTGTAGATAAATCAGAGTGCTCTCCACATCTCCTCACCGACTCGCTTTGCATACAACCTTAAATACAGTAGAATCTTCTTTGTTACCATCCTTCTCACAGGATATTCTAATACCTTCGCTTTCAAACTGCTTTATAAGTGGAGGAGCAGGGATCTCATTTATGGGATAAGACAATCAAATAATCTTGTGAGAATCAAAGAGTTAAAAAAATAATTAAAAAACAATACATTGATATGGTGATTAACTTTTGGGTTATTATGCCGTGTTGCGCCTCTTAGCCAACGCTTTAGACAGGCAATATAAAAAAAAACGTTACAGTTTCATTGCGGTGTAAATTTTAATGTATGTAGAAATGATACCGTGTTGCGCACGTTAATCATTTTAGGGCCGGTGTTTCAGTAAAACAATGTGGTTTTCGGTGTTTAGTTTTGGCGTAGTCGTCAATACCGTATATCAAGAACTATTAAGCTTAGCCCCGTCGTCTCTGTTAATACTTATCATGTTTTTTTCAATTGTTTTCGGTCATCCCAAGACTTCGAAAAAAAAATTCACAGTAATGGTCTGTCTCAATCGAGTGCATGGTAATTGCCAATTTGGCAGAATGGCCGAGTTTACACGTTCGAAAGTTTACTGAGTTTTTTTCTGTTCAATTTAATGACAATACACGTGTTTATACAGTTTAAGTTAAAATAGAGATAGTCCAGCAAAGATGCCATGTGGCTGCTTGTCCGAAGGTTTTTCCTTAATATTTTGTCTCAATCCATTACATTATTGTTTCATTCTTTCATTACAAAGATGACCAACATAGTTTCCTGGACTCACTATAATTGTGTACGTACGGAATCATTTCTTTCGGGCTCATTCATTTTGGCTTTAGATATTGTGAACTAGTTTCCTTTTAAATTGCCGAAAATTAAAATTTATCAGTGATTAAAATGATTTTTTACCAAGTTAAACAACTCAGTATTAACACACTCCTTGCTTCAATCAAATTCATATATCGTCATATACACACCCTTCTGTTATTCTGACTCTTGACATGGCCCGACTCAAGTATGTGGTTCACTTGATCATGTCATGACGTCCCTGACTTGTTTTACCATCCACATTCGTGACATATATTCTTCGTAAATTCGTAACTCATGCCAAACCATTTAAGTATCCTTTTCATATTCTTACTCATTACGCTTACATAAGCCTAGCAGTCTTTGCGACTCTCATAATTTCTCGCACGATCATACATATTGTTTATTCTTATGTATAGCGTATTTCGGTCAATTTCTTCTTCCTCTGAACCATTTACTGTGGTTGTTTAGTATTGAAACAGTTTAATTACAGCATAATTTCCCATCATATACTATCATAACTACCATCCATTTCCTTCCTTAAAAATAGCCTTAGCCACATTGGAAAGAAGAAGATGATTTTTGTTGGACTGTCGCAAGTCAGTACAATATTCGCATTCGTGTCGCTGTGGCAAGCAGTTGCAATCGTTGTGTCGTCGTGAATTGGAGTTGTATATTCACAGGCTTTGTGCTCTGTTTGCATATTATCATCTCGTTTTGGAGGAAATTTTCACCCTGCGTACAGTGCAGTTCGTCGAGAGCCATACTGCAGGGATTCATGGGAATTCAAGGTAGGCTGTTTCCATCATTCCAAATTTCCCTTAATTTTCAAACCTAATTGAATGTGCTTTATATTTTCGAATCATTTTTCATTTGGTTTACAGTCCATTTCGTGTAATAGAACACGGTACAGTGGTGAACCGTTATTTTTAGACAGTGTTAACAAAACAAATGATTTTGCTTACTCATTTTACCGATATTTAAATATCGTTTATATGTCAATGACAATGCACAACTTCAATCACCTATTTTGGCTAATAGCATTAACAAATTAAACGATCTATGGATGCATTGTTTTCACATATTTTTAAACATAATTAAAGTAAGTATCTGTCATATCCAACAAAACCGAGAGAAAATCTAACAGCACACTATAGATCTAATCCAAGAAAGGCCATAACCACCCCAGATATCCAAATTGTCTGTCTGAACAAACATCCAAACATCTCGGAAGATTCAACTCCCAACAACAAAGGTCATAAATTCAAATATCAAAACACATACACAATAGTTGGCACTCGGCTGGCAATAGTTCATTAGCGTAGCTAGAAGGGTGGGCGATCCAGTGGCGGTCCGTGGCGGTTAGGGGCCGGGGCGCAATAAGTAACCGGAGCCCCCATCGATTGCTACCCCGAGGGGTTTTCTAAGATGTTCAGGGGTGACACGTGGTTCAGTTATCTATTTGGTGATTTATGTTTCTTATATTTCTTATAAACTTGTATTCTTCTCAAGTCAATTAATTTCCAGGCCATTGCTAAATGGATGATCGAGGGGTAAGACTCTCGACTAGCTATCCGGAGGCCGCGAGTTCAAATCCCGGCGTGCACAAGTACATTCTATTTAATTATTATTTCATAAGTAATTTATTAATGTTGGGAAGTAACAACTTCACAGATGCACTCATAGAGGGCAGTGCATAGAGCTTGCGTGGAAGTCCGCAAGATGCCAGCCAGTGGCCAGTAGTCGCCAGGGCCAGTGGGAATGCTCCAATATAAACTTACTGTAGCAGATCTCAATTAGCCAGCTTCTAGTTAGGTCGACTATCGAGTCACCATTGTAAAACGCGAAGTATTAATAAATGCCCGATTTATCACATAAAACCAATTATTCTAAAACCCTCTTTAATTGTAACAATTCTAAGACTGTACATTTCAAACACTCGCTTGTACCTAGATTACATGAAATAGGTAATAGGTACGTAGATGTAGCGGATCTGTTTAACTGCACAGAAGCTAAGTGCAAAAAGGCTTTAATATCATATCTTTTAAATCATGACCAATAAAATGTAAGTTTACTCATACTTACGTAAAAAGTCAAATAAATATGTATATAAAATGAACTGCCTGGGGCAACTGAGGGTCAATAATAATATTCAATTAGGTGAACCAACAGCTTGATTGGCACTCACCTACTTTCAACCAAAGCCTGAAAATAAATGCAAACATTTTAGCTATTGTAATATATTATATCATGTATCTATACTATTATATATTTCAATCAATACTAATCTAACCTAGTCTACCTATATGTTTTGCATGTACTTGTATCTCTAACTTTTTATAAAACTAGAGTTTCTGTTAATTGTATATTTTCTGATGCCACTGTTTATAATTTACTGTATATGGTATATTTTATACCGTTGATATTAAAATAAATAAATTTATATTCTCCTTCCACGACGAGTTGGAGAACTGTTTGTGGGAACACAACAATTAAAAAACAATCTATAGTAGGTAAATTTGCAACATGTTCCAGAGTTGATGACTCTCAGTATCGTCCTAGTGAAAGACTACGTCTTTTTAATTGAAACGTTGCTTGAAATGGTTTTTATCCAATTTGGTGACCAGATCTGAGTGACCAGATACTTTCCTAGCTTCCTTTCCTCCACATATACCCCCTTTCCCTCCCCACAACCTTCAGCCTCACAACATACCCTAATTGGGAATGACATAGTCTGACTGGCTCCAGACGGTTGGGAGCAGCTGGGACTTTTTTTTCAGTAATAACATAAAAAATTATTTTGATTTGATTTAGGGCATTTATGATCGTTGAGTCACAACCTTATGACAGTAATCGAAAGTAAAGAACAGGTACCGTATATCTCCGATTTTTTCATAGATACATTCCTGTTAGTTGACCGTTCAATGTTTGAGAATTTAGTTATATTATAATGAACCTGCCATGCCTGGGTAATGATTACTTATATTTCTGCAGTGTCTATTTGTCTATTTTCATTAAATATCTCGGCAAACAAAGGGGGTAAGATTAAGAATATGAAAATGTAAGTAATGCCAACCACAATGACGAAAATTATTACTAATCCTCGATCGGTGCATTAATTTCTTTAAAAGCTGCTTTAAAACACTTTTAAGTAATATTTTGTTGTCGTCGATAAAAAGGGTGTTTATTATAATTGCTTTAAATTCAATATAATTATTGCAAAGAATATAAAAATTCTTTGACTTCTCATTCATGTCTTTAAAAAATTAGATGGGTTAGTATTTATGGGATACCTGTACATTTTTAATTATTAGCAGCTAATTTAAAACACTGCATTTAAAATTCTGCTTCTTCTAATGCTTATTTATTTATAAATGAATTATTACATTAAAAACACAAGTTTATTTTAGACCATTTTATTCACTGGTCTAAAATAATATGTCTTTGTTTAAATTAAAATTATGGCAAGCCACAAATCAAATTCTTTTTATGAATAAGTGTACTTATTATTTTTGCAACTTTTAACAGCCAATATGGGTTATATCAAAACCTCTTAGATCACAAGGCCGGGACACTAAATCAAATCAGCCTCCAAACTTGTATGGGAACCTCCAAAAAATGTTTTTTTTTAAATTAACTAAAACATTTTTAGATGTTTTGATAAATAAGAATAAATTGAAAAAAATTAAAAATAATTTTTTTGTAAAATCCCTACAATTTAGGAAGCTGCTTTGAATGAGTGTCCCGACCATCTAGGAGGTTTTGTTTAAATCCACCTTAGTATTTGAAACTTTATTAGTTAAAGTGAGTAGAATGAACCATTAAAGATTTTTTAACATCTTCTCGATTCATCATATCCATCCGATAAATAAATGAATCCAATCAACTACGCCACTGTTTTTCAAGATTTCCTACATTTCTGGACCATCCGCAATCAATTATCATAAACCTCGGATCCCTCTCCATGCACGCCACTAAATCAGGTCCGCTCCAGGGGCGTACAAGCAAATAATAATAATAATATTCAAGCGCGGCCCGGGGGCCAAACGAGGTCTGGGTCACTGCTACCCTTTCGGATCTAAGACGAAATTAATAATGCAGAGCGGCCGTAATCTTCAATAGGGTCTTCAATATGTAAGGTGCAAACATCGGGTGGGTGGGAATTGATCTTTGCGACGTGCGACTTGATCAATTATTTAGTTTGTGATGACATCAATTCCTTGGTGTTATCTTCTCTCTGTCTTGGAGGTTAGTCGTATTTAATGGGGACTGTTTATTAAACTAAACATAATAAAATAAATTACTTTATAATTTGTTAGGCCCATTTGTTTCGCAAAAAATCACTTGTGATAAAGTCATCAAATGGCCATTCAACGCAATTTTGTTTTTTGACCGTTGAAAGGATACCGTTAAATGCTGATTCTAAGAATGGGTTGTTTCGGAGAGTTTGAACAATTCTTAGTTATGTAAAATTTCTGTCAAGTAACCGGACTATAATGATATAATAACAGAACTTAAATAGGACATTCACAGATCTCGCAAATGAACGTTGAAATTTTACGAATTGTTCAAATTCTACGAAACAACCCAGTCTGTTTCAGCTTTTGAACAAATTGTGATCAGCTTATTATTGCAATTTTATTGTCAGCTTGGTCAGATCAACATTTTGGTAGAAAATTGAATCCCAGGATCGGTGAACTTTGAAATGTAAAAAAAAAAAAACGAAATACGCTCGGCGGCCATTTGATGACAATGTTACATTTGAAATCACATCCATATTACATTTTAGCTAATATGGTAGTTGCCGTGGTCCCACTTACTTCAGTTAGTTAAATAGTATCAAAAGTCAAATAAATAGGACTGTAAGCACCGGTTTTTTTCACCTAAGACAACTCAAGTCTGTCCGAAGAAACCTTTCTACAGACGCAACAAAACTACTTATCAACTCTTACGTAGTCTCACGTCTCGATTAGTGCAACGGCATTTAGTCGTGCTTAATGCAGCAGCACGGCTCGTAACCAGGGTTTCAAAATATTCGCACATTTCAGTACACCTTCATAACCTTCACTGACTCAAGTGCCCTGAAAGAATCCAGTACAAACTGTGCTGGATGGTGTTTAAATCCATCAATGAAATGGCCCCACCCTACATCTCTGAACTATGCGTCCCGGAAAACACTGGTCGGAGGCAGTCAACTCTTAGATCAGCAACATCATCAGCTGTAGGCAGACTGATAGAACCTAAGCGCAAGCCAAATACTAAGTTTGGTGATCGCGCTTTCGAAGTATCAAACCACATCCCTACCTTAATACTCTTTTTCTAGCCAAAAATGATTCCGTTATTTCATGAAAAGTTGGTAGTGCTGTTATACGCCCATTTAACAGTTGGGAATCTTACTCTCATGTGCTTTTCACTTTAAAAAATACTATGGCATTTAAAATTTGAAGTACAAAGAAGTTTGGAAAGGGTTTTGGAAGTTTGGGAGAACTTTGCTGTTTAGCTGTTCAAAAAACAAACAAACATCGACAAATAATTTAGAACAAGGTTTCTTTTCTAATTAATTATGAATGTTTTCATCAGAATAATTTTAAAGGTGAATTACACCGACCATAAGCATGATTAGTAAAAGGAAGATAACTTTAATTATTTAAAATCTGAAATACCTTCATTTTAGCTACGTCTCTTGATGCAAGGCAGTTTGTACTGAAAAAAATGCCAGATGTGATTTGTTTTCACGTGTCTTTGAAAAGCAATTTATTTTAGTAATACACACGCTTGAGCATGCGCTTCTATGAGCATTGCTTAACTTTGCAGATTTTTTTTTAATTACTGTCTTCAATTCGTGCCATACAAGTTTACAGTTTTCAATACGCAATATCTAATTGATATTAAAATAAAATTGTATTACCTTCGCACAATCCACTAGAAAAGTAACTCTCTTACACGGTTTATGATTATATCGTGCCACTTCACAATGTACAGAGTACAGAGTACGGCGAAGCCTTGCCACCCCCATAAACCTGATTTTATTAGCAACCCTCTAACTACCCCCTCCCTCCCCAACCCCCACATAAACCTCCCCTCTCTTCAGATATTTCTAATAAAATTTTAATCCGAAATTTTTCCATCAAATTTGTAACGAGACTTGAAATTTGTTGGGTTCAAGGAAAAATTGGCAGCTTAGCTCCATCATTTCGTTGTTTCTTGAAAGAGATTTAAGATATTATTTCCATTATTTTTTCTTGGGAAGATTTCGTGGAAACATTGATTGTGTAAGCAATTTCGTTTGTTTTTTTTCTTCGTAAAAACATATTACGATATGCTTTCATTTTGTGATAAACTTTGTCATAATAATAATATGTATTTTAGCCGATGATTGTTTTTTCTCTATGCAAGAATTTTCTAGTATCTTAACAATGGTTTGACAATAAGTGTTATTTTTGTGGTTGTGTCATTTTTCGCTGTAAATTTTTATCTCAATGATAAAAATAACGCCAGTTACTATCACACTGGTGGCAATCGATATGAAAGTCACGACCTTTAATCAAATGGCGAAAGTCATTGTAGATGGAGGAATTCTATTGAAAAGACATGGTCAGTGGCAATATTCATTTTGCTAGTCATAATTGGTGGCGACATCCGTTTTGAAGGTCATGGTCGTTGGCGATAGCTATTTTGAAGAAAATGGTGTTTGGCGATTGCTGTTCTGAAGGTCATTGTAGTTGGTAATAGGTGTTTTGAAGGTCATTATCATTGACGATAGCCGTTTTGAAGGTCGTGGTCATTGGCGATAGGTATTTTGAAGAACATGCTCGTTGGCGATAGCTGTTTTGAAGATCATGATCTTTGGCAATGGCTGTTATGAAGGTCATTCTAGTTAGCAATAGCTGTTTTAAAAGTTATGGTTGTTGACGATAACAATTTTGAATCACAGTTTTCTATAGCTTTCTAACCCGATGCATTCCGCCACTTGGCCATAATAAGATTATGACTTTTATAAGTCGAGTGACGGTATTTCCATTTCTAATAACGTTCCCCTTTTGCTAAAAAAATATAAAATATTTGTAATAAAAACACATAAATTTGTTTTTGACCACGATAGTTTTATTTTCACTCTACCGGTTTCGGAAGATCCCTTCCTTCGTCAGGAGAATATTTAAAACGACGAAGGAAGGGATCTTCCGAAACCGGTAGAGTGAAAATAAAACTATCGTGGTCAAAAACAAATTTATGTGTTTTTATTATAAATTATGATGAGCCACAAAGTGAATGCTTTTTACAATTACATAAAATATTTGGTTTATCATTGGTCAGGTCATGTGTTAAACGAATTATACCTGTTATAATATCCTAAAATGGGAATTTTTGTAGTTGAAAAATCAACGTTCTCTCATATCTGTGATTAAATTGTGTAATGAATTAATAAATAAACAAGTTAAGTCTCAACCAAACATAACGGGTCTATATTTGACAGGCAAGCTTTTATTCTTTTGCACACTATATTCATTATTATAGTTGCATCTAATATACGTTTACTACACGTTTGTATACCAAAGAAAACCATAAGTCACAACCACTTGATGAAAGAATTAAAATTATTAAAACTTGCGGATTTTTTTCCGACTCGTCTTTTATTTTAAAAATTGTTCATGGTATTATAGACAGCCCTGATAAACTTATCCTAATTACCTACCATAGGTAGGTCATGATGTAGGAATTCCTTTCAAAATGTATATCAACTAGAAAGACCCAAAATCATTTTTAATTGCAACAACGATATCAGGACTAAGTCATTTTGATACTCGCTTGTACCTATTTTGGATGCAGTTGTCAATACTTTCTCAGAAATAGTAGATGTATTCAACTGCAAAGAATTTAGTTAAAAGAAGGCTATAATATCAAACCTCATAATTGAATATTATTTTACTTTTGTTATTCTTTGGCGTATGTTCTATTTTATAAATTCTACAAAATTTTGATTTCTATAAAACTAATAACAACCCTTTATTATTTTATTGCAGTTGTACCAAACTAATAAGTATATATAATGTTTGTAAAAGGTCGTATGGGCTTTAAATGTATAATTAAATAAACAACACATTGAATATTGGTATTTAAATCATTTGGTATAGTTAATTATCTTAAAAGTTTGAAAGTTCTTCGCCTGATCGAAAGAAGAAACAGTGATAATAAATGTTAGAAATCCTTGATTTTCTGAAAGATTGATTATCCCTTGCAGTTGTCTGATCAAAATATTTTTTATAAAAACGTGAGAAGCAGTAAACGCTAATTTTCATATTCCCAAAGTTTTCCTATCTATTCCTCGGTCTTATGGAAAAGGCAAGGGGTGGGAGACAGGGACAAAGGGTGGAAGGGGGAGTTTTCTAATTTTCAATTATTTTTTTACACCCCGTACTTCTCATTTTGGAGATAAAACAGCGCTACCGATGTTCTGCAGGGTTAAATGCTAACTTTTTGAATTTGCGAAGTAATAAACCGACGAAGTTGAGCGGCGGGTGGGGGAGGGTGGGAGAGGGGTCGTGACGGTCTTTCTTCAATATTCAAATTGTTTTGCGAAAAATTCGCAAAACATCGATTTAGAAAAACAGTGTTTTATGCAATGGTAACCAACAAAATGCAATTATACTGGACGAAGTGCTTTAATACAGCAAGCATCATCAAACCATAATTATTTTCAAATATTTAGGTAATTAAATTGAAATTAGTTAATGCTAAAATGACATGAATTGTGAACGAGAAACTATACATCTTCCATAATAAATGATAGTTTTTTAAAATTATGTCTTTCATGTGAAAAACTGTGAGAGCATTTTCTTCTTAAACTTTTATATTCTTGCGTGTATATCTTAAGTAGGTTTAACGCTCATTGACACCGATTACGTTATTTTGATATAAAAATTACGTTATTCAATAAAACCTTTTATTAACTCGTAATAATCGACTATATAATCGATAGCAATAAACACTCTGCATCTTATGGATCTCATGCATCTGGTGATTTTTCGCGGTCGTATTATAGAATTATTACAATAAATTCATCATATGGTAGTCGCATTAGTAATGTCAACTCTACCTATAATAATAATATCAACTCTATCTCTAATAGTAATATTAACTCTATATCTAATAGAAATGTCAACTCTATCTCTAATAGAATTGTCAACTCTATCTCGAATAGTAATGTCAACTCTATCAAACATTCTAATATTGGTTGTGGGTCTGTCTGTGAGTGATTTCAACAGTTCAATGAACTCGGATTGAATTTAAGTGTCCTTTTCAAAATTGGAACTGATTGTGTCGAGATTTCAGACAAGCGATAAAGTACCGACCTTTGGTGTAATGTTTTTGGACTTGAAATAAAATTATTTTAATTCTAAATTTGAAATGCGCATTTCTTTAACGATTAATCTTGACAATGAAAGTATTTGTCGGGTGTATTTTCCATTATCAACAAATTAACTAGATTCACTTTTTTAACTTTGGAAACATTTAATAATTTTACAAATTTCACTGTAAAATTAACTACAAGTATAAATAGTTGGAACATTTAAAACGCAATATTCCGTCATCAGAATATAAAATCTAAGCATTCTTCTTTTGAACAATGGCCGCCAGTAGCAGGGAAAAACGTTAATTAAAATTTTATTGTAAAATAAAAATCGGGTGATATTAACAATGGGTTTCTTCCCATAACAGAAAAAACTCTTTGACGGATAACGTTATCAGTGAACATCAAAAGGAAAACTCTGCTAAATGCTTTCCCATCTCGATGTAAGGTATTTTAATATGTTTTTTTTTCGTAGACGAACAGAATGCAGTATATAAAAATGCAGGTACATACTTATTAATAGCTATGTATACCAGTCGATGTATTATTTTAAGCAAAGGTACTAAAATAATTTAATTTATAGTACACAACTGCTGACCCTGAACAGATAGCAAGTACGCCCCGCTGTTGAATTTGGCAGCCACCTCTGGTCTGGATCCCCAAAAAACTGCTGTCCTTGTTACTGTACTTCTCCTTGTTAATCTGTAAATGCATTCTATAGTGATGACGAAATTCCATGATTCCATGACGAAATCATCATTCATCGTCAGCAACAACTGTGACTACTCTGGCTACTCTATTTGGACTGTGTAATTCAACCGTTGCTAGGAAATCACAATATATTTATTTTTCTCGTCTTCCTAAGTCCTTATCACATACCGAAATTTCCAAATAAATAAATGAGTACAGTAAATATGTCATGTGTATGTTTACCGTCAAAAAATCATTAAATAAGAAAAACGTGTTCCATATTAAAACATAAAAATAATAATTGTATGGTAAACCCAGAGAGAGGCTGTATGAACGTCATCGATGAAAAATCTTCCTTCTCACAAGTCTTGTACGAAAACTAAAAATAAAGAAGATACTAGAACTATGACGTTATTTACAACCTCTCTATGGAAATTATTTATGTAAGAAAAACTCATAGGTAGCAGATAATGCAGAATTGTTGCAAATCTACATATTATTAGCTGACATGACACCCGGCATTGCTGGGGTTATGAATGGTTTGGAGTAAAGTTTTGAGGTGTGAATTCTAGCGTAAGTATCTAAAAACTGGGTAATATAATATTATTGTCAAGAATTGAAGTGTTTTCTTTTTTAAAGTATTTTTTTCACTTGATCGTGACATGTCTTCTTCGGGCGTCACTTACTTTTTCTACCATTCACTACCATACCATATTGTTATGTTAAAAAATACATTACATTGACTTAAATTTGACTCTATAATTACATTTACTTACATCTATTATTAATAAACTTATAAACAATACAAATAATATCTTATGACAGATTTTCAGATAAGAATAGAGATGGTGCGTTTAGTCTTCCTCGGGCGTCAATGAACTTTTATACCATTCAAACCACTCTCTAAACACTCCTGGCACTAATAAGAACAAACTTTCAGCTAAATTGGTCTACTATTTTCCAATAAGAGGTGTTATTTTGAATAGCCCGCTATTTCGGTAGATGTTACTTTTGAAGCTGTCATTTTTTGACATTTGACAAGTAGAAACTACGCCATTAATAAAAATGGAACGATACACGCTTCAACAACGCATTGAAATTGTTAAAATTCACTTGAGTGAATGAAATGCAAATCATCTTGAGTGATGAGGCCCATTTCCACCTCGGTGGCTTCGTCAACAAGCAAAATTGTCGCATCTGGGGCTCGGAAAACCCAAGAGTTATTGTTGAAAAGCCTCTCTATCCTCAACGTGTGACTGTTTGGTGCGGTTTATGGTCCGGCGGAGTCATTGGACCTTACTATTTCGAAAATGAGGCTGGAGCAACAGTTACGGTGAACGGATTGCGCTATCGAGAGATGATTTTTTTATGGCCAGAATTGGATGGTATTAATCTGGACAACGTTTACTTTCAACAAGACGGCGCTACGTGCCACACAAGCAACAAAACCCTTTTGAGTTTTGGGTCTTCCGGGCACACATATACGCACATTGCTTTTTTAATATATAGATAGATATTAAAAAGAGACGATGCATGAATGTTTAGGAAGCTCTGAGGAAAATAATCTCTCTCAAGGCCTATGTAATCTTTTGGAAAGCTGCGCGGAGGGTCTGTTTTAAGGAAAGGAAGGAGAAGAAGTTATGGGAAGGTAAAGGGTATGGGGGTTGGGTAGGAATCTAGGGATCAGTGTGATCAAAGAGTCTCCCCAAACTAGCCTCCCCGATCTGGGCAGGCGCATCCTGAACACACCTCACCCGTTGAACCCGTGCACCCCTGCTAAATCACCAAACGTAGCGAACCACTTGGGGTGGCCTATTGCAGAAGTGTTGGTTATCCAATAAATGGTTCCCGGGGCGGCGGTACCAAAACACGCCTGCATGGTAGCAGTGCCCAAAGATGCGCGGCATTCCATCCTACCTGGATACGGTTTTGGATGATTGTTGCACTGTTTTATTAACTGTTCACCTAAGCCTGGTTAAGCCTTGTTCTTACGAACCATATTTTTTCAAATATGTATCAACAGATCATGTTTACTGTTGAATTAATAAAAACCAGTTAGAAGTTGATGGCAATGACATCTGTTTCCCAAAATGGCGTTGTGCGTTCAATTCACTGCTAACTACGTCCTTCATAATTGCAATAGTCACTTTTAGACTTATGATGACGGTAGTAGGAGGTTTTCAAATATTGTCAAGTTACTCGTAGACAGGGAATTTCGTTAATTCCAAGTTGAAGTGAACTAGGATAATTTAAGGCGATACAAAATAGATTAAATGGAATTATGATTTTGAAATGCATTTAACATTAAAAAAAATGCAACTTTCTTATTTTCTACCTTGCTTTTTATGTGTTTTTACGTAGCTTTTAATAAACAGAAAACAAAACACATCGCAATATCCAGCTTTTACTTAGAGTATTTACATGTTCATCGGACGACAAATAATAATAATGCAAAATGGCTTTCTATTCGAAATTCAAATCCTCGACCTTCGCTTGTTTCCCGCGCAAAACACAAGATGGCGAACAGACGGGCGGAATAAAAACAATGGAGCGGCGCACAAACAAATGAGTGAGAACGGCGTGTAAAAAACGCTCCGTTTTAATGTAGTGGAACACGTTTTTAAAAAATTCATGAGTATGGCATTTTTTTCACGGGGGCTAGAGGACATTTTTAATTAACAGAAGCGCGCGCAAGGAGATCGCTCATTTGAGGCAGGGCTGGCAAAACCTCGTACACAATATTGAATTATTAATAAAAAAGTACAACCCTGCTTTGATTTATATTTTTGTGAAAATATATTATATCGAATTGTTTTTTTAATCACATATTTGACGGCCTACGTGGTCGAGGGTAAGACTGTCGACTAGCAAGCAGATCGCGGGTTCAAATCCCGGCGTGCGCAGGTAAATTTTATTAGATTAGTTTGTGAAATAACACAAAAAAGAATATATATTGTATATTTTCAGCTCTCTCCAGAGTAGAAGACAATCTCAGTATCGCCCTGGTGTAAGATCACTATTCAGATTTGAAACTTTTATTAAAATGCCTTTGACAGTGTTTGGTGACCAGACTAAATAGCCAATACGGTTGAGAGCAGTTGGGACTATTTTAAGGTTTCTGTATCAGACGTAAGTGTGTGACACACAAGACGATAAATGGGCCGGTGATCCCAATCGTGGAGGCGGAAGGCGTCGTCCTTCAGTGGCGTCGAGGGGTAGAGCGGGGCGTCTCTGTAGCCGTTGTAGCTGGTCCGATGCTGATTCTCGTCCTTGTTGTAGAGTCCGGTCTGGTCGTAGAGGCAGAGAGGTCCGGGGTGAGTCGAGGGGCAGAAGAAGAGAAGGCGAGTAGAGTCAGAAGTCGGAGCGAGGTAGAAGGCAGAGCAGAGAGAGTTGTAGAGCTGGTGAGTGTTGCTGGCTATCTGCCTTTCTGTAGTATCTATTGTGCATTTACGAGGTTCGGGGAAATCAATCTCCATGTCTCGCGAACTGAGGGTGTAAAATACCTGGGGGATGGTTTTTTTCTACCCGATGAGTGGGCTGCCTATAGCAACTTATAGGGCTGAAATACTATATTTTTTTGTATTTTATTTTTTTTTTGATTATAGGTATTTTTTTTACATATATTTTTTTGTAAATTTTGTTTTCTGAGGGCCTGTTGCCCGTTTTATAGGCCGCCGGCGGACGCGCGACGCTCACACGGGTCCACTTTCTCTTTGATTCCTGGAATCCATGGCCGTGTTGTGACGCGATTGCGGCGCGCCGCTGGTCCATTCACCGCCTCTCGGCCGGTAATTTCGGGCCCGTGGTCGAACGCGACCACGGTCTTTCTTTGTTCAGGCACGATTCTCAGAATTGTGCCTGTGGAACGTTATGACGGCAAATCATCTCGCACGCCATGACGGCGCACGGCTCCTCGCTTCGGGCCGTGGCCGAACGTTCTCTCTCGTATAGGCACGAAATATTATTCTCATAATCGTGCCCGAATTAAAAATGCTATTATGATATCTAATGAGTGCTGGTCATGACCAATTAAAATGTGTAACAGTACAAAAACTTGCCCCGCTATTAACACCTATACTAACTAAACTGATTAACCTGAGCCTAAAAGAAGGTCAATTTCCGAACAGTTGTAAAATCGCAAGGGTTATCCCAATATATAAAGGGAGCTCGAAAACTCAAACATCAAACTATAGGCCTATTTCTGTCCTACCAATTCTATCAAAAATATACGAAAGAGTAATATACGATAGGCTAAACAACTTTCTGAAAAAAAAATCATTTCTATATGCCAAACAATACGGTTTCAGAAAAAAGTCTAACACTCTTTCTGCAAATAATGATCTTATAAATAAACTTAGAACTAGCATAGATAATAGAAACTATGTCATAGCAATTCTTGTGGACCTTCAAAAAGCCTTCGACACCGTAAGTCATGAAATACTGATTAAAAAAATAAAAAAAAACAGGAGTAACCGGTCCAGCTATCAAATTAATTAAATCATATCTATCAAACAGAAAACAATATGTTAGCATAGAAGATAATAACAGTCAGTTAGAGAGTATAAACTATGGAGTTCCGCAAGGATCTATACTGGGGCCCCCCCTATTCCAAATATACATAAATGACATCTGCCAGTTGAAACTACATGGTGAAATATTTCTATACGCAGATGACACTGCAATATTTTACTTCGGAAAAAACTTAGAAACTCTATTAGAACAATCTCAAGAGGATCTTAATATTCTAAGCAGTTGGCTAATAAAAAATATATTAACAATAAATATTAATAATTCCGGCTACATGATCCTAAGCTCACCTAAAATAATAATACCGTCGCATAAACCTCTACAAATAGAAGAAAGGGACTTGCTTATTCTAGACAGCGAAAAATACCTTGGCTTACATATTGATAAACATCTGACATTTAAACAACACGTAGAAAAATTAAAAGCAAAAATCATCCCACTAATTGGTGTATTTGGTAGAATTGCCCATCTCCTACCAACGGAGGTAAAGAGGGGCTTATACTTCAGTTTAATCCAGTCCCATCTGAATTATTTAATAGAAATATGGGGAAACACATACATTACATACCTAAATGATTTACAAACAATACAGAACAAAGTTATTAAAAAACTCTTCAATTATAACCCGGACACTCCCACAAAAAAACTGTATCAGGAAATGAAACTCTTGAAAATAAGGAAATTGTACGAATACAACATATGCCTCCTAATCTACAAAATCCAAAATGGACTTATACACACAAACACAACATTTAAACAAACGTCACAAGTACACGAACATTATACTAGGCAACATAACAAATTGTACACACATACTGTAAGAACTGAAAGTGGCAAAAGAGGCATTGGCCACGAGGGTGTACAAATATACAATCTCCTTCCAGATAAACTTAAAACTGAGAGTATAAATGTGTTTAAAAAAAAACTTTTTAATCTTAAGCTATTAGAACAATAATTAGAAAACTATTTATTTAATGTTACATATTTAAGTTAAGAAAGCGAAATGTAAATTTCTTTTAACTTAATAAAAAAAAAAAAAAAAAAAAAAAAAAAAAAAAATGATCTTATCACCGGCTCACAATACTTCTCTGCCCGTATACCTCTAGCCAAGCTCCGACGTTTCGTTTATTGTTTTTACATTTTACATACATAAAGGGTCATAACAGTTTAGCTTTTCATACATTTACAGGCAGTTTATTCAATTTAAGGACAGGCAAAGTTAAGGCAAATAGCAGATTTTAATATGGGGCGACCGCGTCCGATCCCGGAGCAGTACGCCCGTTACAGTTTCATATAATTTATTTTTTTTAAATCACTAGAATTACAGATTTTATTAAAATTATAGACTTTTAAATTTTAAGTTTATGTGACGCTGGTTATAATCTACGTGTTCATAGATGGCGTTAATTAGTTTATTTTAATAAAATATCGGTATTTTTTTCCAAAATAGGTAGATCTACCGAAATTTCGGTATAGCATAGCTGGCTGAGGGCAAAAAGCTGCTTCCCGTCGTGCCTCTGTGTGGAGAATATGTCCGGTTTGATATACGAGTGGTACATATTTAAGTACCTATTTATAAAGCTTACGATTTCAGAGGAAATTGAGGTTTTGATTTAAGAAAAATTTTAATAAGCGAAAATTAGAAAAATACTTTTTTGGACGCAAAGTCTACTGTTCACAGAACTAAAATCTAAAATTCTTTTTAAAAAATGGTTATTATTTCAGACACCGCTTACCGCGTCTTTCACCAAAGTCCACTATTTCATTTCGTTCCGTGTACGTTGCTAGGTGCTCATTGGTAGTTCTCTTCAAATATTTAATACTGGTATCGCCTCTCTTTCTGTCGTCAACTATCTTGCATGCGTCCATCTCTTTCCCGGATATGCGATGGACGCTCATATAAAGGAAAGGGTTGCACAGGGTGGGATGGGGGACACGACTTTTCAATACGTGATATTGTGACCTCTATGGTGCAGTAAGTAAGACGAATGAACTTGCATCCGGAACCTATGATTTTAATAGTCATGAAAGTTGAAATAATATGGCCACATGATTTTTTATCAACAACATATCAAACATGCTAATTTAGGTTGTCGGTGATGATGTGCGTTAGTTATTCTTACGTGAAATTTTTCAAAGATTAAGGCCATGTTATTGTCCATAATATATATGAACTGTTTTTTTTTAAGATTTCTAAAACTGTGTTTTAGCTCGGTCGAAGGTTACTAGTTATTTTGTAAAAATTGTTAATAAAAGGTCTTGCAACCTTCAATACCTACTTACTTAAATGGAAAATAAAAAAACATTTATTTTTACAAGTCATGTATTTCAATGTTCGTAAAAATAATCTATCGTTGGTATCAGTTTAATTTGATATATGAAATATTTTGCTTTGAAAAAATAATTATTCTTAAAAAAGTTTTGTATGATCGCCCTGCCGTTACTCTTAACTAATTTTCAAATTAATTATTTTAAATTACAGTCGGTTTTACACATAACCCACCGTGGGTGACCGGGTATGTCATCAAAATGACAATTCAACACACCTACAAAAAGTGATATAGTCATGAAAAGTGATAGGTTACATAAGTATCTATTAAACTACTTTTTGTTTCATCACTTTTAATGACTCTATATCACTTTTTAGAGGTTTTAATTTGAATTTTCAATTTGATGAAATATGGAACCCCCACCGTTATCATGTGTCTCTAAACAGTATAAAATAAAGGATTAAATAAAGTTATCTGCATCTGCCTTTTTCTGGCGTAGTTCTTCTAAACTGCGCAACGGATTTTAATAGAGTTTTCACTATCATTTTGAGAATTTCTTAAATCAATTTAATCTATATACACGTATATAAAACTTATAAAAAGTAGATTTTTATCCTAGAATTCACAACCTCAATACTTTACTCCAAATCATTCTCTACTCCGAGCAACGCCGGGTACACGTCAGCTAGTTAATAATAGTTGATATCTCTAAAACAACATTTTATCTTCTTATTTTATGTAAGGTAATGACTAGAAAATCAATGTGTCTTACTTCGCCTCGCAGGGTTGGAAGGCGAAGTAAGACACATTAATTTTCTAGTCATTAATAATAGTTGATATCTCTAAAACAACGATTTATCTTCTTAATTTATGTAAGGTAATGACTAGAAAATCAATGTGTCTTACTTCGCCTTCCAACCCTGCACCAAAGACAAGAATCAGGCGGAAAAAGTGGGTGTTTAAAAAGAAAATCGGGGTGTAGGAAGTGGGAAGGATTCGAAGTACGTTCGTCTTATCTCCGGCTATTCTTTCAAGCGAAATTAAAAATTGAATTGAATATATTACAAGGGGTGCCAGTGCCGTCAAAGGATTACAGGTGTATAACTCCATGAAGTAGGATAAAAGTTTATAGTTCAAACTACGCTGTTAAACTAGAACCTAATTTAATTTTAAAGGCAATGAGCGATATAAGGAAATTGAAGAAGACACTTAAGTTCTAGATTTAAATGAGATTCTTTAAAAAATTGAAATAGGAGTAAACATGTAGTTTTTTTCATCACAAATAGATTTATTGGAAATATGTATTTAGGAGGAAAACCTTATAAGGAAAAATTAGGTTAAAAAATGTTTGTTGCACTTTTGTAATGCATACCGTACAAGATTCCCAACTGATCTCCACCGTCTGGAACTAGTGAGAATATTTATTTCCCAATTGAGGTATATTACTCTATACGGTTGTAGGAAGGGGACAAAAATGGTGTGGAGGAAAGTGGAGAAGTGCCTGGTAATTCAGATCTGATCACCAATCATTAAACGATTTCTAGCAAAATGTAAATTCTCAATTAAGGTATTTCACCAGAGCGCTATTAAGAGTATCTTCTACTCGGAGTAGACAGGTAGGTATACCTTCATAAGATGACGTTTTACACAGATGTGTGCATCATCAGGGCATATTATCGCTGTGCAAGGACATGTGAAACATTCGTTCAAGTAGGAAAAGCTAGCTAAAAACAAAATAAAATGAAAACGCGAACCCAATTCTGTTTGTCAGGAGTTTCCAAAATTACATTTCGTAAAAAATTCTCTAATTTTAATATTATTTTGAATAACTTATTGAAGTTTAACCTCGTGGAAAAATTAATGAATTGTAGAAATCAATATTCTCAAATTTTAATGAAATATGAAATAAAAAGAATAGACAAATTTAAATGTAATTGCAACTGGGTCTTGAACCCAGATCTTAGTGTTACCGGGACTATTAAGATGGCAGCCAATATATATATGGCAAATAATTGAAGCGGAATGTATTATTTTATTTAAAGAGCTAATAACGACGGTAAAATTAGTTGTATGATATCTGCAATAATTATGAAGTTATGATCTTTCAAAGTGAACTAGAGTAAAACGTTTACCAGTGGCATCACGAGTTATGGACACACGATAATATGTTTAAATATGACCGCGCCAATCATTTAATGACACGTGACATCACTCGCTTATCGGCCGGCGAGATTTTCAACATTTTGACGGCCTATATCAACACCATTGGTATTTTCCAAAAGTTCAGTCCTCAACATGCTTAAAATAGTATAATATATTTGTAAAAAAAATTAAATTCCTCTGATTGTTTCCCTTTGCAACTTTAGAGCAACAGAGATTTGTTATTTTAATAATTTTCCGAAAAAATTAATCTATTTTTACAATAACAAACTTCGGCTATTTCAATTCCTTTAATATTTCCCAATTTAAATCACGACAAACATAAAAGCTTAATGAATCCTAGACAATGATTAAACATGAAAAAAATTGTTTCACAAGAAAGGGAAAAAATTGGATTAAATAGTACTTCTTTCTAAAGAGGTAATTATTTAACCCCTTCCTGAAAGAAGGGTTGATTACGGTTTAAGGACTCATTTGAGATTAATCATCTGTTCAGAGTTAGAAAAAATTATTTTATTTGTTTTTTTTAAATAAAACCTTAAAAATAATGACATAAAATAATATTTTCAATATTATTTGAGTAAAATAGTGATATAGTGATTTTTTTTGGGGGTATTATGCCGTGTTGCGCTACCTCCTTCTTTAGCTAACGTTTCGGACAGCATTGCAATGTCCATCATCAGGGCAGATGTGTAATTAGGCCTTTAAAATTATTTGAGTATACTTAATTCTCATTCAGAATAACAATTTGTAAACAATCCAATTATATCCACCATCTTTTTCAACCATAGCACAACTAGGTATATAATTTTTCAAAGCAAAAATAATTAGATGTACAAGTAACTGATTACTTTACTACAAATATATATATGGTAAAATAAATATATTTTGTGTTTATGTGAAGATGTATATGTAACATGTGTGGGACGATGATAATGGGAAGTACCTGACTAAAGATTTAAATAAGTAAATTGTGAAATAACACGAATTAATCATATAAAAATTTACTTGCGCACTCCGGGATTTAAACCTGCGACCTCTGGCTAGCTAGTCGAGAGCAGTACCCATTGGCCACGGAGGACGTCATCGATTTCTGTATTGTATTTCTAAAATGATAAGCATTTATTGTACTGATATTCATTATATGTACCGATATATATTTCTACGTGTATTATGTTTTGTAAAAGCCCTAAGGTGTTCAATAAATAAATAACCATAAAAAAAATTATTATTACAAAGACATACAAAGTCTAAACAGAAAGTAACATTTTTGTCTTATAAATAATGTATTATTTTCTACTGAAAAATTTTCAATAAATCCAAATAAAAAAACATAATTAACAAATTATCAGAAAGAACAGCCACAATAAAATACTCTTTTTGCAACGTTTTTTCGCTATTTTCAAGCATATTATTTGTCAATGATGTATTGTATATTTTCAATGATGTTCAAGTGTTAATGTTTGCAGACGACCTGAAATTATTCAAAGCAATCAGAAACATTAACGATTGCCATATATTGTCAAATAACTTGTCAAGATTAATTATATGGTGTCGTGATAACCGCTTGCAACTTAACATAAGCAAATGTCAAATTATGAGGTTTCATCGAATAAAGTATCCAATACTTTTTGATTATTCCATTAACAACATGTCGTTAGTATCTGTCTCGGAAATTAATGACTTAGGTATTTGGTTTGACACGAAACTTAACTTTATCAAGCATATTGAAATAATAACCAATAAAGCTTTGAAAATGTTGGGATTTATTTTAAGGGTATCTAGTGATTTCAATAATGTAAATACTGTAAAAACATTATATATGTCACTAGTAAGGAGTCATGTAGAATACAATTCCACGGTTTGGTCCCCAAATTATGAGGTTTATTCACATGCGATTGAAAGAATCCAAAATAAATTTTTAAGATATGTAAATTTCAAAATGGGCATTCCTAGAGAAAACCTAAATTACGATAACTTACTTTGTTCATTAAATTTAATAAAATTATCTGATCGCAGAATTATTTCCGATTTAACCTGTTTGTATAAAATCATTAATTCAATGTTTGATACCCCTGATTTATTATATGTAATCTCTTTTCATACTCCAAGCAGGTCGGTTTCAAGACAGTACCTACCATATTATTGTAGCAATTCTATGTCAACGTCCCAATATCATACTCCTATGCGACGGATTCAACAACTAGGAAACAAATACTCAGATGTTGTTGATATATTTAGTACATCAATTTCAATATATAAGCATACCCTATTGAAGTTTTTTTTTTCATCGAGTAGTGGAATATTTTAATAAAGGTATTTAATTTGATTTGACTAACATTTAATAATTTTGTCAACTGAAACAGATAAAATATTTTGGATTTTTTATATGTTGTGCCTGCATTCTGTGTAGATCAAGTTGAGTGATATTTTGACTTTATATTTATTTTTCTGCAATTGTATTAATAGTCGTTTCCTGCACTATTTTCATGTATAATTTCGTAAATATTTTTTTATATATATGTATGTAAAAGCCTTAATAGGCGTGAAATAAATAAATAAATAAATAAATAACTGTCAGCATCTTATCAGAGCAGAATACAAAACAGGCTCCTGCAACTGAAATTTAAAAAATACGGTATTAGATAAGTTAGTTCAAATTTTAAAAAATGTAACCAATGCGTTATAACTGTATTTTTTTGTATTGTTTTTGAAGTGAAACTTTTGAAGTGAAACTTCTTTACGCGCGTTATGCAATTTCGAGGACAGGAGTAAAACCAACTCATGACCGTCATGAAAAACCGTGATCATTTCGCTATAGGAGCCTAGCCAATATTATATACCTTTTTTAGGTCACTCTCCAAACTCAGCTTCGCGGTCTAGAGGCGGAGCGCGCGACTCTCGTCGTGAAGAACCGAGGTTCGATCCCCGCTTAAACTATTCTTTTTTTTCTTTTTGTGATTTTTTTAATAATAAGTGATAACTTGCTTTTTTTAAAAGTGATAAAAGACTTTTAGATATTTTGACTATATGATATTTTGGTCGAATACGTAATAACCGCGGTCTAGAGGCAGACCGTTCGACACTCGTTATGCAGGACCCGGGTTCGAATCCCATATTTTTATAACTTATAATTTTTTTTTATCAACGATTTGTATTTTCTTTTTGTGATTTTTTTAATAATAATTTTTTTTAAAGTGATAAAATGCTCTCGTGCTGCGACTTTTAGATATTTTGACTATATGATATTTTGGTCGAATACGTTGTAACCGCGGTCTAGAGGCAGAGCGTTCGACACTCGTTATGCAGGACCCGGGTTCGAATCCCATATTTTTATAACTTTTAATTTTTTTTTATCACATGCTACTTATAAATATGTCAATAGACAGAAAAAAAGAGAGAATGAAATGAAAAGAGAGAGAGAAGAATACTAAAAGTTTCACTTCCGTCGTGCGTAGGCTTGCCACACACTGTATTTTTTAATGTTCCTCTTCTGTAGAAGCTGGCGCTTATGTCTAGAAGAGTGGTGAGCATCAAGATGAAAAATATTTAGTGTTTGTAATTATGAATATTAAAATTTATAATTAATTAGAAAGACATTTTGATCATTTTGGTATTTTTACATTGAACTTCTCTTTAATTGCTTTTAATAGGTGTTTATCATTTTCTATTGTTCTGATATTTTCGGGTAGGCAGAAGTATTTTTTCCCTAGATGTAATGAAATTATTAACGTAGAAAAAGATTTAGAAGAAAAATAAAAATAAAATCGACGCACCTATATAATATCTAGTGTGAACAAGCTTTTAATTGTATAACATCTCGTGTGTGACCAAGCTATTTGTTTTTAGTATCTCGTGTGTGACCAAGATATTTATTTTTAGTATCTCGTGTGGGACCAAGCTATTGATTTTATTATTTTTTAAAGATCTACTTAAAGCGTTTAGTTTCACCACAAAATAAAATAACTTTAGTATTTTTTTTCTTGATACTATTAATTTTACTGTTCGTAATAATAAGCGTGATTGACACATTGATTGGAGTTGTTTTGAATTAATAAAAACTTAAAATATGAGTTTTTTTTCATATGAAATAAGAAACAAATTTTTCATTAAAAGATAAGATTGGTTTTACTTTTTCCTGAATTAACAGCAATTTTCAGATAATTAATATCCTTAGTCCTTTTTAAATACCCCCGTCAAGAATTTTAAGATATCAATCAAAAAGCTAATTTTTGCTCTACTACATGAGAAATATAATTAAAATTTTATCTCCTCTTTTGAAAACAATACCATTGCTTTTCTTCTTTTAAATAAGAAGAAAGAAATCAGATTCTTTTTCCTGATAATCTCTGCGTTGCTAAAGCACAGTTCAGTTAAAACTTTCTCATTTTTAATATCATCTGTATTAAGAAGTATATTTTTCAAAGAAATTTAATTAAATATTTTTTAAAAACGTATACACAGTAATTGAATTATTTTGTATTACAACCTCCACCAAACTAGCTAATTATCGTATGTAACTATTTAGTAGAAAGCGGTATACATCTCCCAGTTTTAACAGTTTTTTCTGCCAGGAATTATTATACTAACCGTACTGTTTTCAGTTAGGTTTTTAATTCCATCATAAGCTTTATATATAGAGCGTAAATGTATTCATGTAGTCTTAAAACATAAGTCGATCTAGTGTGTCGTACTTTGCCTCATACTCGTTCATAAATTTTATAAAAAAAACTTTATTCCTTAATGATTGCAATCAAATCTATTTATTTTGTTTTGTTTGTTTTGCTGATGTGATCTTTCTTATGTTAGTAATAGAGATGAGGATAAATCACTACTACTACATTGTAACTCAGGGATAGTAAAACAAACTTTTTAAATAAAAACTTCAACAAAACACTTTATTTAAGGTATATATTTATTATTGTCTTAATCACTGCATTATCGACAGCTTTGTGTCATCTACGAGTGACCTCTTAAACCAGAATCAAGTGCCATTTATAAGTAACCTCTTAAACAAGTATCAAGTGCCATCTATAAATAACCTCTTAAACTAATCTATGGGTATCTCAGTAATGAGTATCGATCACGTGTGATTTCGATTGAAGTGGTCCGATAGTTGTTTCTATTTGAGTTTTTCGAAAGTTAACATGAACCGTTTTCTTTTTTTGATACATTTCGAAACGAAGTGTTCGCAACTTTTACCTTAGGTTTTTTTATATATTAAGATGCATATATGTATAGTGTTTATTAATATGATAGATTATTAAGTTATCTCAATTAAACAAGCTTGAATAGTTAATAAATTAAAAATTTACATCTAAGGTTCACCCACACAAAAATTCTATAAAAAATATCAGTTATTTTATATAATGATAGATTAGTCAAAATCTGTATTAGAATTGCGTCTTCGCGCCATTGTTTACCAAAAAGAGTCATACACATTCCGACATAATTGGTTATACAATAGCACCCATGGGTAACAGAGGCGAAACAAATAAGACAACCTTTACGATTATAAGATAAAGGGCGAAACACTATCACGTGTAAATTCCGTAAAGGATCTCGGCGTCGTCTTTGATCCCGAATGAAATTCTCTGACCATATATCGCAGCTCACTCAGTCTTGCTACAAACTTCTTGGGTTCGTCATTAGGACATGCAAGAAGTTCAATAACCAAGATGCTATGTTAGCATTGTTCGATGGCATACTGTGAAGCAAGCTGGAGTATGCGATCAATGTTTGGGCACCGTACCACTAGAAGTAAATTGATATGTTAGAGCAAATTCAGAAGAAATTCCTCAGGTATTTCTATATACGGACGCATGGAACCTATCCTAAGTTCATGCACCATATCGACTTACTTGAGTAAACTAATTCTGTGAGTCTGGAAACTAGGCGGAAAGCATGTCTAACTATTATGTCTTTCAAAATTTGGAACAATTTTATCGATAGCCCATTCCTCTTGGGATGCTATTTTTTATATGTACCAGACCACTACAGCCGAAGTCGATACCACGACTTATTCAGAGTACCAAAAGGCAAAACCGACGACCTGGCAAAGCATAGCATGACGAGGGGAGTGGTGCTGTTATACGAACTTGCAAAGAATTTAGATGTAAGTGACTGTTCTCTTAATGACTTGAAACAATTATTGAAGAGTCACCTAGCTAAGTGCTTATATGACTTGGCAAAATTGTACTGTAATTGGAATAAATATTCTATTGTACAATAATAAAAAAAAAAACTTAACAATAAAAATTGCCTGTATTTTTTTCATTATTTACGCACATCTCACCGTATGTATACGCGACCCGCTTCAAGGCGACCCTAAGCGCTACATAATTATTGATGAATCACAAACATCACCGCATACGCTTACCTTCCGCGTACGGTTGCCCCACATGACTCTACTGACTCTACATCTTTGTTTTCGACACCATTTTACAATACGAGAAAGTTCCGTGCACCTGCCCACAGCATTTTTTCCTTTTAATATTGTTTGGTTTGTGATCTTTGTGCTACCCCCTCGACAAACAAAAGAGATTCCTCATTAACCCTTTGTCCGTCCCTCACAAAGGGTTTTTACCTTTGTTACATCTATTTGCCTCCATTGAACATTGGATGGCGTTAATCAAATGAAAATCACAGAAAGGGAATTAAAAAAGAAAGTTGTCTTCCCTGAAAAAAAAAATCTTTTATTTTTTTTAAGAGTTCGGTCTTGCCCCCCTTCCCCCATTTTTATTTCATTCCCTGGGGGTATTAAGATGTCACAAATAACCAAAGGGTTAAATAGCATTTTCCGAAATGGACTCAATAAGAAGGTAATATAAAGGGGAGGATGGGGTGGGTTTTTTCTAGATTTGTTTGAACAGGAGACGATTGAGGATGTGGAGGGGGAAAGATCGAGGTTTCCGTTTCTTAAGTTAGATTTTTTTTATGTTCCAAGTTTGGTTAATTTGGAAAATTGGAAGGGAGTGTTTCGAGGCGTTAAAACTTGTCTATTGTATAAAGATGCAATCTTTTTTAATTGTTCCGATTACCCATTTTGCTTGGTATATAATATAATATTTTGTATGTATATTATTAAATATTGGATCTATTTAATTGTTATATACAACTGTAGGTTAAAGTTAGAGATTTACAACTAACATAGGTACTTACATTTAAAATTCATGTATTGAGTTTGCCCGTGTTGTCAATAATAACAAAATAAAAATTGAAAACTGAATTGAATTTAACGCCACACTCCCAAAGTATTGTAAAATCTATGAAACTGATGTTTATATAGTAATTACCAAAATTAAGAAAATCGATCCAGGGCCGTTCCTGAGCCAAAGCCTACTAAACTATATATATAATAAGTCAATAGTTATAAGCCTTAGTCGTAAATCACTAGAAATAAGCCTTAGATGTAATTCACTAGACATTATTAATCCCATTTGTAAGCTTGGTTTATAATTATTATTCAATACATATATTTGTACAGGGCCCTTGAGGTGATGATTTTCCACGAAAATGGCACTATATAAATCGGTCAAATATTATTAACGTTTTATACAAACAGTTCTTTCTTCTAATCTTTTGAAATTATTAAAAATATACTATGGTTAGTTTTACAAATACACATTTATAAATTTACATTTTATTACATCAAATCTTCACTACAGTAGTTACCTACTCTGTTAAACACCGATATATATCCATAGATAAACAAGATTGAAATACCCACCCTAAATGATAAATACCTCCATTCCAGACGGAATTGAATCACGTATCAGCAACAAATTGATCCGCAGATTTGACCGAAGTGGTCCATTTGACGAGACCCTCTTAAGAGGCTGGATAAATAATTCAAGCGGTGTCAAACTGCCTCGGCTCTTGAAGGGTTAATGGCGGGTAGTTGTCAGAATATAAAGAAGATGAAATGGTCCTTGAATTTGCTATAAATAATAGGGTGTTAGTCAATCTATATACAGTAGTCCCAGAGAGAAGTCTTGTGTGAAGTCATTGTTCTACTAGCTTCTGTCTTTTTAGTTATCATATAAGACGTGTGAGAAGGAAGATTTTTCGTCGATGATGTACGTTTAAACTCTCTCTGGGACCACTGTAATATTTAATGACACGTGTATAATTTCTAAGCTAGACACATACGGTTGAGTCATTTGGCCTGTTTGTGAAGACCGATAAAAATGATTAAATATAATAAAAAATTAACCCCTAAAAATCAAAGTTTTTTTACAATAACATTTATAAATCTAGATTGAACAATCCCATCTAGGGACTGGACTTGATAACTCTACCAAACGAGCCAATTTTCGATTGGATAAGACCGATATTTATTGCGTATGTTAACTGCTGTAATGTCATTTTCATCTCAGAAATGCGTGTGTGTGTAATGTTGATAGAATGCTTTGTCATCAATAGCAAGTCTATATGCCGAGTTGCAGTTCGATCGGATCTCATGAACTGTGTTAATTTCGACCTCTAGTTTGAAAAATATCAGCCCGTAAGGAACAAAGTTTTTTTACCAAAACACATTTTTATAATGACTATTAAATCATTAGAAATAATAAAAAATGGTTTGGCTGAGGATTAAACCTTCCTTCCCATAGACCGGAGTCAACAGAGCTACCGATATTGCCAGATACCGATCGTGTAGGTCTAACGTTTATTTCGTATACTGCTGTAATTAAGTCCGATTTCAAAAAATAAAGTAGGATATGTCCGTATGTATGAATGTGATCGATACCAGTATGCATTGTCATCGACAATAAGTCTGTCGAAGAAGTAGGTCAAATTTCGCTTTCAAGATTTGCATTCATTAATGATTTGTGAAATTCAAATAAATGTAAATAAAAATGATGATTTTTTAGTTAATGATACTGAACATTTTCTACACCATAAGTTTTAATAAATCTTCAATACTGCATACTACATTTAAAAAAACTTAATATGACATGTTTAAATTGCATCTCAAAAATGTTATTGCCTTTATCTTGGGGTATGCAGGATGTGAATTCGGCACTCTGCAAATAAATAAATCTCACAAATTATAGTATTATTAAATAAGTATTCTCAATTTTTTTATAACTACAAACTTGACAATATTCCAATTAAAGCATTCAAATATTTTTTTAGATAAAAATTATAGCATTGAGAGAAAATTAATGTCATCGAGAGATCATGGCATTAGCAAGATCTCTCAAGAAGTATTTAAAAAAAATACAACAGTGTTAAAAGGTCACACGTGGCAACACTTTTCTTCGATTAGTCCCGCCCACTTCCGCATCCGTAACAGTGGATCCTGCCTTCCCGCCAAACCGATAAATCTGGACCGGAAATGCCCGGTAAACAGGCCGGAAACGCGCGAAATCTCGGGGATTCCCTAATGGACTTTTGAAATTCGAATTGATACATGCCCGCCAAGAGTTGGAAAGCGAAGGAAAAAGAAGTCAGGGTTGCCTCCTCGGTATTTATCGTTTCCTGGTAGATTTATGGACTCACTCCTCTTATAATGTGCGTTGGCTGTCGTTAGGAATGTGCTAGAAGTGTATTTGGGGGTTATACTTAATTTATTGAATCATTTAATGGGTTTCGTACTAAACCACAAGCACACGTATTCACTATCAGGCAGAAATCCATTGTGCTTAGCAGCAATGACTCTCGAACGAAGAAATTTGAATTATCGAAGGAAGCAAACACTTTGTGGCTTGACATTATTACACAAATGAAAGAATATCTTTGTTTTAAACCACTTTATTAAATTTATATACGTCGACCGGTTTCGGTTGAACTCAACCTTCATCAGGACAGTACAAATATAAACTTAAATATAATACAGAGGAAGATTATTAAGTAAACAATAAAGAAAGAGAAAGTATATAAATGTGAGGGAGAGAGCATCAGGGCAGCGGAGTATGTAGTGGGGTCGGGGAGGGGTGGGAATTACCCAGGGAGAAAGGAAACATCTTTAAAATAGGGCTTTTAGTTAGTTCTATCTGTTTGTTTAAAATTGGGCAATTATTTTTATTTTTATTTGCTTTTGAGATTTCCAATGATTCTAAATTATTGAGACGTATTCGTATTTTATTTTTATGTAGTATTTGAACTCCTGTCGTTCTATTAAATGTATGTAATACTGAAGTGTTACAAAATAAAATGATGTCATATTTTCTATTAACTTGTGCAGAAACTCACGTCTGAAAACATTAAATCCGTTTCTTAACATAACTTTTTTTACATTTCCTTACAAGTCTTGGCACACACTTATTGCTTCAGTCACATTCTTACATCTTCACATAGATAATCTTTTGTTATTCTGACTCTTTACATGCCCCGACTAATAATATGTTTGGTTCGCCTGATCGTGCCATGTCATCCCCAACTTCTTCCATCATGCACATTCGCATAATATACGTTCTCCTTACACTCTTTTCTACATTTATCTGCTCTACATGCCCAAACCATCTTAGCGTTCATTTCTTATTTTTTCTAATATTAATTAAAATGAAGAAAAAATGTTATACTATAAGTACTGTAAATTAAATAATAATAATTTGATAATTTGGATGGCGTCGTTTTTGTCAAAAATCACATCAAGGGCACTGTTCTATTGAAGGTTTTAGCACCAATATGTTTTAATACCATTCGATACCAAGTTGATCAAGAACTTTTCATACAATATACTTGTATCAAAATCATCTTTGGGAATCGAACCTGCATCACTATATTTCATGTCATGTTCATTTACCATTCGATACCAAGTTGATCAACAACTTTTCATACTATATACTTGTATCAAAATCATCTTTCAGAATCCTTAGACGTCTATTCTTGTTTTCCTTCAGTATTATATCACCGCTTAACTTTAATATGACCAAGTCACCTTAGATCAAATATGCGGTTACTTAAATTTAACATTACAACCCTAAGCATTAACCACAATAACCTTTTGGGGATGAACTCCCCTCTTGACCACTGGCCAGTGTTTATCGAAGGAGGGGGTGGAGGACAAACAGTCTACATTCTTAACCATTCAATTAGATATGTATAAGACGGTTTAATGTCATTATTAAATATGAAATTTGCATCACACAATAATTTTTTTAAAATTTGATGAGTAAAACCTCAAATTGTAATATTTAATTATTGAAGACAATATAAGCGATTCCTAAACGAAAATTTGCATCAGAAAAATCACAAAAAGATACGGTCACATCTAGAACTGTTCCTGTAGTATCTTTTTTTGATTTTAATGTATAAAATTTTCGTTTAGGAATCGCTGATATAGTCTTCGATAATTAAATATAATTATTTAATTATCGATTAAAGAGTTCCAACTGCTCCCGATCGTCTGAAGCCAGTGAGACTATGGCATCCACAATGGTATATGTTGTGAGGCTGAAAGTATTAGGGAGGAAAATAAAATGTGGAGGAAGAGGGTGGGAAAGTTCCTGGCTATTCAGATCTGGTCACCAAACACGGCCAAAGCCATTTCAAGCAAGGTTTCAATTCTGAATTGTGGTTTTAAACCAAGGTGATACTGAGAGTATCTTCCACTTTGGAACGTGACGCAAATATACCATACATTTAAAAATAATAATAATTTAAAAACCAATTTCATTAGAAACTTTGTGGTACCTGTCAAAAATATGATGAAAATTAGTTGATATTGTTGATTCTAAATTTGAAAAAAGTCGTTTAATAAATAGGTCCAAATGGTCGAGTAGTTAAGACGCCTGTCCCGGTAAGACAACAGATCCTTGGTTCGATTCCTAGTTGTTACCGTTATCTTTTTTTTAATTTTCTGTGTCTTGTTTTGTTTCATGTTTCATTTATTAATACTATCTTCTTCTTCAATGAATTATTTATTTATTTGTTTGTACAATAGTACGAGTATATAGCCAATATAAAACATATGAATGGATTTCCTCCTTGTAACTTTACCAAAGACAGCATATTAAATAAAATATATGAAATTTATAAGAAAATTACACAAAATAAAAATCGGACATGACAAGTAAGAAGAACATTTATTATGTCGAGATTTTTCTGGTGGTAATTGAAGGTGTCATATAAGACATGATATCATATTATTAAAATAAGACAGGAGTGGATAATTCGTTAATTTCAAAACAGAATTATATTAAACAATAACAGCAGCCAAAAAAATCACTCATTACGATAATAAATCAGACAAACATTATATTTTTTCAGTGTACATACCTCTGGTCACAGTTGTCATTTAACGATAACCGTTAAAATACCGCATGTACATAAAACAAATTAACTTTATACATAAAAGAACTACCAAAAATCAATAAATTAATTTTAAAAAAATATTATGCAATTTTGATATTGTATCAATATTGTTTCAACAATCCTATAGATTTCAGTGGTTAATTTTACACTCTTAATATGAATACGTACTGACTTACCTGTGATATCTCACTGATTTGTCCCTAATTATTAATTAGAATTATCTGTTATATATGTCAGATTTATCAAATAATCTTAATAGCTATATACCATTAAAAATTTTCGTATCCTTGAGTTTTTAGAGAGATTTTTCAGTTAATTAGAAAAGCTTGACTATTGTACAAATCATAGGCATCGATCTCTTGCTACTTCCGAAAATTCCAGATATGGTGACTTGAGTATTTTATATTTGAGCATGGTGCAATATTAGCCATTTGTTTGATGGAGTTATAAGAAGCAAGCTGAGTTTATGAGCTCCACACCAAACAAAATACATAAATACACGGAAACAATATTTTTTTAAATCTTCAGGTATATTTTGTGGACGCATGGTACTTATCTCAGGTTAACGCACCGCGTGGATTTACATAATTGAAGCAACGAATAGATTTATAGCCTAGAAACCAATACATTATGCATATTAATATTACTAATATGAACCTTAATATTATATTTTGCAAAATATGTATGTATTAATGTAACCCATATGATGTATATTAAAATAATAAAAAAAAAAATAAATAAAAAAAAAAAAATAAAAAATAAAAAAAAATAAAAAAAATAAAAAAAATATATATATCTTACAATAATAGTTTTAATATATTGAATAACTCTATTGATATCCCATTCCTCTTTGAATTCTATGATACACTTCAGCTGTTGTCATCACCCCGACTTGTTCAATTTACCTCAAGGCAGAACAATTATTCTAGCACGGCATAACATGAAAAGGGAAAAAGGAAATTTCCAAAACATTTTTTTTTCACTTGCTGGGTGTACATAATTAAAATAAAATAACTTTGTTTGAATACCACTTTATTGTAAATATTTATAACCAACCGGTTTCAGTTCAACCCGAACCTCCATCAGGGTTAATGAAAAAATATTATATAATTTTTTATTAACCATGATGAAGGTTCGGGTTTAACTGAAACCGGTTGGTTATAAATATATACAATAAAGTGGTATTCAAAAAAAATTAAATTATTTTTATTATTATAAAATATATTTAATCATTTTCTAACCATTAAACTTTTTTGTTTGCATGTCTACAAATATTATATTCCCAAATGTTAAAATAAGAACTCTTGTCCTGTAAATTAAAGACCGATTAATCTGTCGTGAAATAAGTATTTAAAAATAAACAAATAACAAAAACAATTTGAGTTAAGTCTAAACGTTAGCATGCTATGAGCGAAACAGCTGTTTCTAGAGTGTGATTCAAAGCTCTATAGATCGAAAAAATAAGATTTATCATTATTTTGTATAGTAATAATATTTTGAAGAGTACACAATTTTGTGTTTAGTTATTTATTGCGGAAATCATAGAATATCGTTTTAACCACTCAAACTGTTTTTTATAGCATTTTGATTTAACATACAAAATCCATTGTAATAAACGTGAATTCCTCTGGGGGCGTTAGTAACAAAGTAATCATTAAAATTTGGGTATAAGTCAACACATTATAAAGGAAATATGTGGCAAATTCCTTGGTACGGTAGCGCGCTCTGGTCAGTATAGAAAGCACCGAAAGATTAATTCAGGGGAATTTTAATGGATTTCCCGGTCTTGTGGAGGGGCAGAGCTGTATTTACGACATAAATTTCTAAGTTTTTTTTCGGAACGCGAGACTCCTTGATAAATAACAAAAGAAAAACCTTGCTATTGTCAGGTATTGTTATCAAGTTTAATTTGACCAAACAATGAAGTCGCAAATATTGTACGCGAATCAGTTCGTGGTTTTATTGTGACTGTAATCAATATTTGACCCAACTATTGGAGTATCTGCGGTTAACTGTTAGAATTGGAATTCTGACTTATCCTTTGTCTTTTCGTACGATATTATGGCTGATAATGATAATGTTCGCTATCACTGCACAAGCTTCCGCAATAGACTCGAATTAAACACACTGAGGGAACGCCAAGACGCGCGAAAATTTAAAAGTAAATATTTCTACTAATCTACAAAACATGTAAATATCAGGAAAGTAAATTTAGTTGTTTTGTAAGTTCGATAAAACTTGAAATTCGCGCGTTGAATTTGTACGGTCAGTTCCCAGTTCCTCCCTGAATGTGGGGGACAATAGTTGCCACAGGACACAGCATAAGAATCAGGGTCCGGACCCCCATTAAATAATATGTATCTACACACATTAAGATTATCTATATAAGAAGTATGCAAGTGGGTGGGGACTTAATCGCTTGTAAAATAGGTTTATGTAAAGTGGAATTTGGGAAATTGAGATTTACAGCCTTAAGTTAGGGGATTGTTATTTTTGCAATTTTTATTGAAATAATTAATTAATGTATATAAAATTGTTCACTTCATTTAATGGATTATGAAATAAACAAGTATAAGTAAAAAAAAATGCTTATGTTAACATTTTTTTGAATTAAAATTAAATAAATATTTTTGTTTATTCAGTGGAATTTACAGTGTTATTTATTTAATTTAAATTAAAAAGACGCTCTGAAGCGGTTTTGCAATTATTGAACAAATAATAATTAATTTTGGGAAAATATAAAGCCCATCCCAACGTTCCAACGTATAGAATTAAACACGACTTACAAATAGATCTCTAAACCAAATGTTCACATGTAGATCTAAAACAAGACTTACAAATAGATCTGTAAACCAAATGTTCACATGTCGATCTAAAACACGACTTACAAATAGATCTCTAAACCAAATGTTCACATGTAGATCTAAAACACGACTTACAAATAGATCTCTAAATCAAATGTTCACATGTAGATCTAAAACACGACTTACAAATAGATCTCTAAACCAAATGTTCACATGTAGATCTAAAACACGACTTACAAATAGATCTCTAAACCAAATGTTCACATGTAGATCTAAAACACGACTTACAAACTTGATCTCTAAACCAGACGTTGACATCTAGGACATCTAGGTCTATAGGTAGGAATTATACAGACTTACAAACTTGATCTCTAAACCAGACGTTGACATGGAGGTCTATAGGTACGAACTCAAAATTTCATTGCTGACTTACTAATTTAGATGTTTATTTCAATTTTAAAAAAATAATGGGTAATACGTTCATACAGAAATAAGGAAACTGAAATATCTTAGTCAGAGTGTGAAGGGCACTTAGTGTCAAGCAACTGAAAATCTAGTACTTGCTTTTAATAAACGAAAGATAAACATCTCAGAAACTAAGAATAACATGACTATATTTGAATTTCTCCTACTGCTATCACTGTAAATGCAATAATTGCCAGCAGAGATTTGAAGCCGCGAGGTCTGGGCGGGAACCCAACATGGTTACTGCTAACTGGCTAACTGCATTAATAGAAGACGAGTTGGAAACTAAAGTATGCAGTTAGAAGAACACCTTGATGACAGCCAATCTGTGATAAAAAATAATAAATAAAAATAGATGTTTCAATAGATGTGAAAATATATTCCCGGTTTCCGAATAACATAACAATCTTATAAATTTTCCCCCTATGACCACACTAAGTGGAAATTTTGCTTGTATTGTGATTGACGACTTTGCCAGCCGAGGAATTGAGCTATCGAGTCTTGAGTGGAAACCCGACGCATTGCCAATTCAGTTACCGACCGATCAATTCTGGAACTCAAGATTACGTCAGATGTCCATATAATATATTTACTATAAACCCTTACAGCTCAGTATACATCTAAACACCGCAGCACTTGCAATAAAGACGCATCTCTTCACTCTCGCCTCGAAGGGTTAAAAGGTGTGTGGGGCCGTCGCTCCCCGCCCAAAGTTATTTAACTTATTGTTATTTCGGACGAAATAATTACTACTGTTAATGTTAACCCCTCTAGCCCCGGGGGGAGGGGTGCCCGTCGGGGTCGCGGGGTCAATCCGGGGGATGCTGGGCAGAGGAGGTCATTATTTGACCTCAGGGTAGTGTGAATTATTAAGCGAATTTCTTATTTGACTTTTTAGGAGGGCAATGAAATAATCTGGTAAAAGGTTAATACATATGAAAAGACATTTTTTACTTAACTCAAATAAACTACTTTCTGTAAAATAATAAATGTTAGAAAGAAAAATAACACTACATAAAAACGTTTCATTTTGTAAAAAAAACATAGTGATTGTTAAGATTGTTAAAATTCCCTTTCTGCTGAGCATCAAGTATTTGAAAAGTATATTATGTTTTATTCTTGATTCTCAAATGTAAAAATCTAAAAAACTAACTTTTTATAATCGAATTTACGAACAGATCAACTCTTAGTGGAGGTTGATTAGCGAAGAAAGATATCTTAACTTTGAATTTACTCTAATGATTTTTTTTACTTCGCTACGATAGTAACAGAGCATTTTTTAGTCAAATAGAGGAAGCTTAAATGAAAAAAAAAAACATTGCAAACATATATTATCATAATACCGTAGGATATTTCGGTACACACATATCCAGATATACGGTGCGCGGTAGGTCGCGTCAACGAACAGGGTCAGAAAAAATGATTATCTATATCCTCTCTCTGCCTAATTTAACTTGTGATCCCGATAGGATCGCGCTGGTCCGGACTACTTTCAGAGCAAAAAACAAGATTGTATTATGGACTTTTTTAATCAACAACTTTGGGTATCTTGATGATGTAGCTGGAGGCCCGCACTTCAATAATGCCCACAAGTCAATTATCACATATAAAACATTAACCATATTAACACTTATCACTGCACAAGCACGGCAATCATTACTTGCAATGATTACAGGGCTAACATCGTTTTATATCAGTCGTTACGGATATAAAACTTTTAATGTGTAAAATGGAACACTTTACCGACGATACCTATTCGTCGAATTCTCACGTGGTGAGAAAGCTGAAGCCATTTTCTGATTCAGTACGAACTTAGTGCCTGCGGCGATTATTCGTATAATGATGCGCGGATTCCAAAGTACATGTTCAAGCCTGTACTTTGGAATCCGAGATTCAAATCCTGGCTTTGTAATTGGGTAGGAAAAAGAACGAAGCTAGCGTGACCAATGGTGTGACGAAACACCAAAGGTCGTGATTTAAAAACCCTTAAAGTCTTTCCGTTGAACCTAACTGAGATCTAAAACCTTAATTTTCAATGCAAAAAGGGTTTATTTTTTAAAGGTGTAATTTTCAGGTGATTTTTTGTGTGTTGAACTGTTATTAAGACCAATAATGTTTTAATAATCCTTGTCCACGATCCCAGGTTCGACTCCCCACAGGCTGTATCGGTGTCGAGAAGTCAGGACACTTAGTCACCCGGTTATTGAGACATTAATCGTCGGCCAAAAGACAAAGTGCTACCCTTAAGAAATTACGATCGCCACCTTCTACCCTCTCCTCCCCTCCTACCCCTGGCCAGGCGCTAACAGTAAAGTTTGTTACAGCCCAAGTCTTATGTTTGTAAGTTTCTAAGTTCTGCGGAATGTTTGATACTCATTTAGTCATTTTGGCTGCTGCTCAATATGGTACATTTGGGATTTTGTGTAAAAGGGTAGGTATAAATTTAGGATTTTGGTTTTGTGATCTGTAGAGAATGGCATCTTAAATATCTGGACAATATTTAGGAATGGTTAGTAATATCCCCTCAAAAATTTCCCAAAGCTTAATGTTAAATTTGATGATAGAAAAATACAACAGAAATAAATACCTTTCTAAAATCACACAAATAATGAAAATCTGAATGTACGGTAAGTCTTCCAAAGTAATTTGACATTTAACAGGAATAATTATTTTTATAAAGAGAGTTCAGTGCTTAAATTCCCATCACTGCAATAGCATTTTTAGCGTTTTTGCGACTCGGAAATTGATAAAACAGAAACTTCATATTTACTATTCCGGAAATTAAAATAATGATATTTCGTTTATATAACTTGGATTCTTTGTACCATGGACGACTTTTTTATGTGATTAACGCACAAAAGTTTCAACTGCTCCCAATCGTCTGGAGCCAGTGAGACTATAGCATCCCCATTTGGGTATGTTGTAAGGGTGAAGGTAGTGGGAAGGAGAAGGAGATGGGGAAAATAAGGTGGGGGAGTACCTGGGTGTTCAGATCTGGCCACCAAACACGGCCTAAACCATTTCAAGCAACGTTTATATACTGAATGAATTACGCCAGAGTGCCGCAAGTATACTATGTATTATTTTACCTTCATAAATTGTTAAATAACACAAATTCATCACATAAAATTCACTTGCACACGACGGGATTTGAATACGCAACCTTTGGATTGCTAGACGAGATCATTACCACGGAAGTCGTCATATTTCGCAGGGCATAGGTGCATTATAATATCATCATATTTTGCAGGGCATAGGTGCATTATAATTTAAAGATGCTTGGCTTCCTTTGCAGAACTTTAACTGATTTTAAGTCCATAGATTGTATGAGAACCCTCTATATTTCATTAGTCAGAAGTCAATTGGAGTATAATTCACCTATTTGGTCCCCTTTATATAAAATTCACTCTAATAATATAGAAAGAGTTCAGCACAAATTTCTTAAGTACGTAAATTTTAAGCTCAGAATTCCTATTGATTACATTAATTATGTCAGTTTGATGAATAAATTGTACCTAATAACTTGTAAACAATTGTATCTGGCAGGAGAATTATTTCAGACCTGGTTGGGTTACACAGAGTCATTAACAATTTAATTGATAGTCCTGCCATCCTTGCCACTATTAAACTCCATGTACAGACTAGGAATACAAGACAAAATATAACATTATTTTGCAATACATACACGACCAACTATCAGACACTCTCACTGACCAATAGGATGCATGATCTGGGCAACAAGTATGGGGGTGCTATTGATTTATTTATTGACTCCATTTATGGAATTAAGCCTAATCTATACCAACACTTTGTCGAATCCTTCAAATTATAGTAGCGTTGGTAAATTAGTTTTAATGATTTGTCTTAAATGTAGTGTTGTTGTAATTTCTTTTTAACTTTATGTTACTCTTACGTTTTACTTATATTGCTTCATATTTGGTTTTTTATTTCGTATTTTTTAAATTATTTCTTAATATTTTCTCATTATACTTGTAATCACAATTTTACAATTGTGTATTTTGTACCTTCTTTACAATGGATTACATCTATTTACTCTTAGTATATCCTGTATAATACAGATATTCTCCTATGTACACTACATCATGTATCACTTCTATGTAAAAGCCTTTTTAGGCGTATATATAAAAATAAATAAATAAATAATATCATATTTTACAGGGCATAGGTGCATTATAATATCATCATATTTTGCAGGGCATAGGTGCATTATAATATCATCATATTTTGCAGGGCATAGATGCATTAAAATATCACCATATTTCGCAGTGCATGAAACAATCTAAAGCATTGTGAATTTACTTTAATTTTCTCTATAACATCTTGAGGAAGATTTATGAGAGTGCAATATATTTGCGGAAAAAGAAAGATATGACAATACGTAATACGTTCAGGGAATTGAACCCACGGTAACCCCATTCCCGGGAGGAGCTCGTTATTGGCACGTGAAATTATTATGCCTTACAACCCTCTTAAGGCAACAATACTTCCTAGTACTACTTAGTATGAAGGAGGAACGACACTATATTATAAATATATATTTAGGGGTGGTGTTTGTCACTTGGCCCAGTAGGCGACATCAGTTTCTGTATTAAATGGATTTCAACGAAAAAATATATTATTTGTAACGGCAACAAAGCTGTTACATATATTTTTTTTAACAATTATTTAATGCTAAATATTCAGAATGCTTTCATTGTATGTTGAATTGAATTATAATGAAATGGTACAAATTAATATAACTAATTTAATTTCACAGTTAGTAGAGAAATATCCACGGGTCCAACTGGGGATCTAGTCTATTTACTTATATATACTTATAAATGGTAAAGGTGTAAGGTGTAAAATAGTAGATATATCTCTTTATATAAGATTTCCAGCAATTGTGATTTAAAATGGTGCAAATATTGGACGATAAATAAATCAGTGAACATGCATACAAAAGAGCAACAGAATAACAAAATTAATAGATGTGAAAATCATCGGTTAAATATCAATCATTCTGTTGGTTTTGGAGAAAAATAAACATTAGTTTTTTTTTTGTAAATTTGGGATTTCTTTCCTCGCTTTTTGTGGCATCGTAATGGTATTATGCAGCTGTCATGTTGCATCTAGGTACAGAAATATTCTCTAATGTTCCAGGTCTTACACTTACCGTTGAGGACAGTTCATATTCTTTAAAACCCTTTGAGATAAATTTATAAAAATTTCAATTTTTGGTGGGAAAATCTCTTGCTTTTCAAGAATAACATTATTAATTTTTTTTTCTAGTATTACTATCGGATACAAGTTATTGTTATAAATGCTTCCACATGCAATTATAGCTTTGTATATAGAAATATCATTAAAAATATCAAAAAAGCCATCAAATCATTTTTGTTCATCAACAGGCCATTATCATGGTCAAAATATAGACGCCATCAAACAAATATCGCTCTCAAAATATTGCAGTGGTCAGAGATGACCTTCGTTTTTAATTTCAATAATACTAAATTATAAACATGATTTATTTTTATTTTTTATTTTACAATTTAAACCTGCTAAACTTTTTTTGCAGTTTATCAGCAGGAACATACAGACAACACTTCATAGAATGACACAGTTAATTTAATATAACACGGTTAAGTTAATATAACAGAATAGAAAAAATAAAAATATAGTTCCAGTATAAACGTTATATATCAGACAAATACAAAGGAAACAGTCACATCGAAAGAATATCCATATTTAGCATACATAGGTAGTTACAATTTACTATATATTTTTAAGTTCCATTGTGAATTCCTATTAGCTATACAAGGGCCTTAGTAGGGCATCAGTACATATCATCTGTGTCCAATAAACATTTTCTTAGATTGTATTTGACTTTAGTGGTACATAAGGTATTATTTTTTATTGACATGTAGGAATTGAATAACATTGGTAGATTATTAGATATCTTCGGCACAATGTAGTTTAGAGTTCTTTCTCTGTACCTATTGGTACATTTCGGATCCACTAATCCATCATTTTGAGTGATTCTTGTGTTATATTTATGGTAGACTCTTTCCTTATACAAGGAATCCGACGATATAATTTGTTTACCTATGATATTATACAACAATAATCCTCTAACAGGTAAAACATTCAAAGATTTGTACATTATTTTGATGTTACTTCGTGTGCATTTGTGTATTTATGGATTAATAATTTGATAATGTAGTTTTGTAATGTTTGCATATAGCTTATTTTTGTTTTACATGAGTGTCCCCAATACGTAATTCCATATCAGATAGTGGATTCGGCCAGAGATGAGTAGATTTATTTTAAGGTACTTATGGGCACGAAGTATTTTATTTTATAAATCCTACTTATTATAGCCCGTAAACGTTTACAAACATTAGTAATGGTACATCCCATTTCATGTAACAGTCAATGGTTACACCCAGATACATATTTTTCGACAAATTCAATGGTTCCACAGCAACAGGGCTGTGCAACATTTTTATGTATGCAGTCAAATGTGTGTGTATGTAGCGAATGCGTTTCATTTTATCTGGCGTGTGGAGATTTTATGTGCATGATTTAAATTTTTTTAGCATTTATTATTAGGCCCGCGTCATGATGATTTTGATTTCCTTGTAAAAATTTTATTATGAACCATTATCAAAATATTTCAAGTTTACAATTTTCCATCGTTGAATTTTAACAATTAAAGACGTAGTTATTGGCAACACTTGGCATACAAATGTTCAATCATCAAAATCAATGAATCCATTTAAAAAAACGCTTCGTTTTATGTTGTTTTTTTTTTTCAATTGGCTTCATATACGTTCACGATATTATATTCTTTCAAAAATATACGTAAAATCAATGCCTACGATAAAATTTAAAGTAGGTTAGAACGTAACTCAATTTTAATTATTTATGGTTTGGAAACCCTTAGTTACTTATGGAGGAATGCTAGTATAAAACGACCGTTCTTTGGATTCAAAGACGTTTGTAACTCGTTTCAAACTTTTTATTGATTGGACCAGTTTGACCTTATGACGGGCAACTTCAGACTGATCTACGATTTGAATTAAATTTAAGTAACCGCCAAACACATCTTCGCACCCACCCCTTGCCGCATTCACATTCATACATTAAGTATTACACACATTGTACTCATACATACCGCTCTGTTATTCCGACATTTACATGGCCAGACTCAAGTATTTGGTTCATCTGATCGTTCCATATCTTCCAGGGCGTATCTGACTTCTTCTACCATTCAAATCTGCGTCTATATTCTCATTTTTTTCTTTCATTCGCTCTACGTGCTCAAGTCATCTAAGCGTCTCTTTTTATTTAATCAATAAGCGCATAAAACAAAAAAAAGTTTCACCTGAAGGCAGCTTTTAAATAAAGCAACGAGCAACGGGTGGACGAATACCGAAAATATTCCATTGAAATTCTGAATTTATATAGCGCAATCTGCAGTGGGCAAATAGAATGCACAGCGCCTTATATTGCAATTCGAAATTTGAATAATTAAAATTGGAACTAGCGCCGTGCGGCGGCAAAATTAAAAGCGTGAGACAGAATGAAAATCTATTCCATATAACTGTGTATGGAATATTCCGTATTTATGTATTTTATCTCGCTCTTTAGTCGGCGCTCGAGGAAATTTTACACTGGGTTTTCCCGAAGAATATTGAGATATGCTGAATATTTTATATTTTATTTCACGCTTCAATGGTTTTGGTAAATTCAGAATTAAAACACGGTTTGAAAAGGCCAGATTTTTTAAAATATATGAATAATATATGCAATGAAATCAGGATATTAAAAAAGGACAAGGCGAATACTCAGAATAGTATACTATATAAAGGGATCAAGTACTATAATGCACTGCCGGAAAACTTAGTCTTCACCAAAGATATTAGAAGAACGAGATATGCTATGTTGGCCGCCGGACCGTAGGCGGAGTACTACCTAATTAGGGTACTTTGAATGCTGTCGGGACGTGTACGCACAGAAATCTGTTCTATTTATTAGTGCGGATACCTTAGCGTAAGCGAAGGTGTGCAGTAGTATTGGTGAACAAAACCGGCGACACTGGGCAAAACAATTCCACACAGTATGAACTGCTCATAGCACATCTCGTTCATCTAATATCTTTGGTCTTCACCAATTGGAAGGTTCAAGGTGCTGTGTAGGAGCCACATCAAGCAGAAGAAAATATAGCATATATACATGTAACAATTAATTAATTATTTAATTAACAAAATAAATATATTTTTGAAGAAGGAGATAATTTACAACTTTCAACTGGGAATCGAACCCGGAATATCTGTCTTATCTGTCTTACGTCTTTAACTATTTAGACTTTTATAAAAGGTCAAAAGGTATTCCAAATAAATGAAATTCGGATGTGTTTATCTGAGACACTATCTAGGATCAATTCAACAAATCAATTCCTTAGAAATTTGTAATCATTCCAAAACAGATAACTGCCAAAAATATGTAAAAAAATTGTTAGCAAGATAATATTGTTAATTCTGAATTTGAAATACGTGATCGATAAAAATTACTAAGTCCCAATAGTCGAGTGGTTAAAGACGTTGTCTCAGTAAGACATAGTTTCTGTGTTCGATTCCCAGTTAAAACCGTATTTTTTTTGTTCTGTTTCATTTTTCGTTTAGATTTGTTAGTATTTTAGGGATCAGGTGAGAGGCACAAAAATGAAAGACGTTGTTGTGAAGGTCACAGTGATTTATTGATGAGTCAGGTAGCCGTGATGAGAGTGGACGTAGGACAGATGTAGTATTCTCCGGATGCAGGCGGTGATGGCAGGTCAAGCGCGGGTCTGTGAGTCGACGCCGGGCGCTGGTGACCGGACTTGTTGTCTGTCAGGTACTGGCGATCTTGGCAATCAGTACTCCAGTGCTGACGGGAAGGCCGAAGGTGCGGTGGACCTTGTAGGCGGTTGAACGGGAGCTGAGTAGACCAGTGAGGATGCTGCGTGTCCTCGTGGTGGTCATGGTGAGTGGATGAAGCGCTGGTCAGAGACGCTGGAACCAGGGCGCTGTAATCCATGTAGCGTTGGCCAGGGACGGCGATCTGGGCCAAAGCGCTATGATGATATCCCGATGGAGTCCATGAGCAGAGCCGGGAAGAATGTCCTTCGCGCAAGTGAGGTGCGCGGATTATCACTCGTTGAGCACCTTGTGATGATATCTAATGGATTTTTTTTTTTTTTTCCGAGGTGCAAAGTCTCTTATTAGGAGCTTTTTTTCTCGTTGTCTGAAGTGCGCAGGTACCTGGAGGGGGGGTTTTGTGCCCTATGTGCGGGCTGCCTTTAGGCGACTGAGTGATGTGAGATTGTTTTTTTTTTTATTTTTATTTTTTTTTATTTTATGGCGGGGGTACTATTCTTTTTGTACAATACTAGTTGTTTTGTATTTTGGTATGTATGATTTATTTATTTATTTTTAAAAATATATTGTTTTAAGCCCGCACATTAGGGGGGGAGTAGAATGGAGATGGGGTATGGGTATTTGGAGAGGGTGTCGCTTGGGTTGGGTTTACCCAGGCTAGAGATGCTGGGGTTGGGGTTTGATGCTAGGTTGATGAAGAAAGTTTTAGCCAGATCGACTATGTGTTTCCTAAGTGGGGGGATTTTCGTGCCTGAATTTATTATCGAGTTTCTGACAAACCATGGACTTTTGGTGTATCGTCTGAGCGTTGCATTTTGGAATTGTTCCAGACGTTTGGTGTTCCCCGTGGCCCAGATGGGGGAGGCGTAGGTAATGATGGGTCTGATTTTAGCGCGGTAGATGGTGAGTTTATTGTGAAGAGAGGTTTTTGAGTTTGCATGAAGGAGGGGGTAGAGGGCACTAGAGGTTTTCCTGGCCTTGTTAAGCGTTTCTGAAATGTGGGCGGTCCAGGAAAGTTTTTTGTCAACGGTCACTCCAAGATATTTGGCGGTGTTGTGCCATGGTATGACTTCGCCGTGAAGAGTTACAGCCCTCCAAGGGGTGCAACGGTTCTTTCTATGGGAGAAGAAAACCGCTACACTTTTGGAGGGGTTCACATCGATGCGCCACTTGTCATACCAGTCTTGGAGTTTGTTGATGTCTTGTTGGAGTCGGTAAGTTATCATCCTGGGAGAACTGTATTGCGCCAGAAGGGCCGTGTCGTCGGCATAAATGGCTTTTTTGGAGTGAGGGGTTGAATTTTCTGGAAGGGGAATATCGTGTGTGTAGATATTGAAGAGGGTGGGGGACAGCAGGGATCCTTGGGGGACGCCTGCTGTCATGAAGCGAGTGGTGGAGAGGGCGCTGCCGTACTTCACTTGGAAGGTGCGGCGATGTAGGAAAGATTTTAGGGTCCCGAGTAGCTGGGGATCGATCCCTGTGTCGTGGAGTTTGAAAAGAAGGCCGTTGAGCCATACTTTGTCGAAAGCTTTGGCTATGTCCAGGAATATGGTGCCAGTTGACCGCTGGGAGTTGAAGCCGCCGAGAATGAGTTCGGTGACTCTTAGGAGTTGATGAAGGGTAGAATGTTCAGCTCTGAAGCCGTGTTGCTCGTCGGGAAGTGTAGAGACTTCGTGTATATGCTTGAGGAGCCTGGTGAGGAGGATTTGTTCGAAGATTTTTCCAATGTTGGAGAGGAGGCTGATTGGACGGTGGTTTTCGCACTGGAGCCGGTCTTTGCCGGGTTTGGCTAAAACGATGAAGTGGGCGTGCTTCCAGCTTTTGGGGAAGTGGCGCAGTCGAAGGGCGGTGTTGAAGAGGTTAACTAGGGCCAGAATTGTTTTGCGGGGGAGGGCTTTTAGTGCGAAATTTGTGATGCCGTCGGGACCTGGAGCTTTTTTGTTCTTCCGACTTTTTATAGTTCGGCGAACTTCTGCGGGTGTGGTGAAATGAATGTTGGTGGAGGGGAGGGTGTTGAAGATTGAGTTTACTTTGCGGTTGACGTTAGTAATGGGGTCGGCGTGTTTGAGGCTGGGGCTAAATTGTTTTTCTAGGCTGTCTGCGAACGCCTCAGCTTTGTCCGGGTCATCGAAGACGAGCCCGGATGAGGTTTGGATGGGGTGGTTTGGTGTGGAGGTGGTTTGAAAGGCTTTTGCAAGTTTCCATAAGGAGCCATCTTGTAGGTTGATGCTTTGTAGCTTGTCGTTCCAGGTTGAATTGGAGTGCTCTGTTAGTGCTTTTTTAATTTGGGCTTGAAGGCGGTTGATGACCGTTTTGATTCTGGGGTTTTGATATTTGTGCCATTGGCGACGAAGGGAGTTTTTTGTTTGGATGAGTGATTTTATTGGAGAGGGGAGAGAATCTTGGAGTGGGGGGGGGCTTTTCATGAGGTGAGATTTTGAGGCTTCGGATATTGCTGAGGAGATGGTTTCGGTGAGTTCGTCAACCGCGAGGTCCAGGTCCGCGGTGTTTTGGATGGATGAATTTATTTGGGTTTTTTCGCCGACTCTGTGCGAAAAGTATGTCCAATCAGTTTTGGTTTTCATTGTAGGTGGTGGCGTGGGGGCGAAGCGTTGGAGGGTTAACAACACGGGGTTGTGGTCAGAGCTGAGGTCGGTGATGGATTCAATACAGTAATTCCAGGATGATTTGTAGAATAGAGCTATGTCGAGTACGTCGGGGGTGTAGCCTAGGTCGGAGAAATGGGTGGGGTCCACGGGGGCGACGGCTATGGTGTCTGGATGGGTATCGAGAAATTTGTGTAAAAAGAGGCCGTTGGGGTTGGTGACTCTACTATTCCAGGCGGGGTGCTTTGCGTTAAAGTCTCCCGCTAGGATGGTAGGTACGTCGCCGCCAAGAAGTAGCTCGAGATCCGACTCTCGTAGCCGCTGCTGGGGGGGGTTGTAAATCGAGCTAAGTCTCAGCGGGCCGGAGTGTTTCGTGTATATGGTTATGGTGGTGCATTCGAGAGTTGTTAATGTGGGTGTGGGGTTGTGTAAGTGTGCGAGTTTAGTTCTCACGTAGATGGCGGTGCCGCCTCCGCGAGAGTGTGTGCGGTCATTCCGGTACATCGTGTAGTTTGCGATTTTTGGTGTGTGAGCGGGGGTGAGGTGAGTTTCGTTGATTAATAAAATGTCCAATTTGTGAGTGTTGGTGAACAGACGGAGCTCTGGGAGTTTGTTTCCGATACCGTTTGAATTCCAGAATGCAATGCGTAGCGCGGAGGGCAGGGTAGTCGAGCTAGCCATTTTAGTTGGAGAAAAGACCAAAGATTTGGGGGACTGCTGCTAGAAGGATGGTGATGTAGTCGGACGGTGAACCCGCCGACATGAACTTTGGGAGGAGATCGAAGAAGAGTGCTCCGATCTTGGAGAAATTTATTTTGGCGATAAAATCGAAAAAACTGAGGGGGGGGGCGGTAGAGAGAGGGGCGGTAGAGAGGGGGGCGGTAGAGAGGGGGGCGGTAGAGAGGGGGGCGGTAGAGAGGGGGGCGGTATAGAGGGGGTGAGCACCTTGTTAACTGATGGCGGATTGATGACTGACCAGATTCTTCATGCTGTCGCTTTTAAAAGGTGAAGAAGCTTCTGGAACAATTTGGTTGCTATGTAGAATTTTCCAAACAAATAAATAAAAGAACATCCAAGAAGTTTTTTTTGAAAAATCGACGCTTCTAGAATTTCGTTCGAATGAAGTAGTTGCGTACCACTACAGTATTATCTTCTTGGTAAAACCTTTAAAATTTATTAAAGAAAAGTTGTTCCTATAAAAAAATGAATACATATATTATTTCTATACAAGTAGCATCATCCTCAAAAATACTAATATCGGTTGTGGATCTGTCTATGTTTTAACTAATATATAAGATTCCGTGAATAATATTGTATTGTGAATTGCATGTTGTGGGTCGGTCAATATTTTAACTTATATATAAGATTCTGTGAATAGAATTGTATTGTGAATTGCATGTTGTGGGTCTTTCTATGTTTTAACAAATACATAAAATTCTGTGAATAGTATTGTATTGTGAATTGCATGTTGTAGGTCTTTCTATGTTTTAACTAATATATAAGATTCTGTTAATAGTTTTGCATTGTGTGTATTACATGTTGTGGGTCTGTCTATTTTTAATAACTTTTCTATTTTCAAAATTAAATTAACTATTTTTTGCGCTGATGTCAGAGTCAGGGTGGTGCTGGTGTCAGGGTCGGTGTGGTGCTGGTGCCAGGGATCCAATCAGAAGAATGTTCAAATCGTTAAATCAAAATCAATACCTGAAGGATTCCAACATATTCTTTGATACATGCTGTACATTAAGTAAAAAATTGCAACTTTTTTCCTACAAAAAACAACAACTTCGACATATTTACATTATATTGTACTTTTTCATTGTCCTGTTTAACAACATTTTCGAATTAATTTCTTCCCTCTTTTCTTTGAAAATATTTTTTATACATTTATTAATTAACATTGTGCACTTCCTCCCATTTGATCGTACAAGATTTTTTTTCTCTTAAATTTATGTAAAAAATATTTATAAAGGCTTATACAATGGCGGCTCTTATAATTTTCTCAATATTTAGAAAAAGATTTGATAAACTGCTCAATTATTAATTTAGTTTTAATATTCATGCAAATACGTACGATAATATCGGGTTCCAATGCCATCTAGAGTGCTAATGAGAAGCAATTATATATGCCTACCGTGGGTCACTTTAAATTTTGTCCCCGAACTATGTCCATTCTTTCTATTTGCTATACAGATAAAGAGGTCAAACACTATATGTATGACGTATACTTAGTAAAGTACAAAATGTATTTTCAAAGGGGTTTTCGAATATGACAGCGGTGAGATAGAGATATCTACGTCATAAGATTATGAAGGTATTAGTGGGAGAAGTGAAAAAATATCAGTCGAAAGTTTTTTGTGTGATATACGATATCTATATTGGCTATTAGTTCGTTTAATAATGTTTATCATTGTTGGCGTAATTTGTTCGGAATAATTTAAAATGTCAAATTCTGTGTGGGTATAACGTAAAAAATTAATACTGTCTGTATCTGTGTTGGAGCGTTGTAGTCATACGCTGATGTATTTATGAGCTAGTTGTAATGTCTTACTTAAAACACAGATTGAATTCAAATATCAGATTTTTCGGCATAGTTTTCCTTGCTCCGTATTCTTATTTCTCATCAATAAAATATTATAAAAATTAAGAAACGAATTAGTCGTGATCTCCCTGTATTTGAATTACTCTAGCTGGTGTTCACTCAAACATAAATCACTAGCGGGAATTGTTATAGCTATAGATGGCTATAGGTGTATTATAAATGGCTATAGATTGTCAGCACGAAGCAGACCTACTCAAGGATGATAAAGGAATAAGTGTATTATTTTGTCTTTTTGGTAGAAATTCGGAGCAAGTCGAAATTAATAAGCCTTAATACCGTAACGATAGTGACAAAAAATGTTACTTACTCAGTAATAAAATTATCTTGTAGTATTTTCACTTGAATCTTATTTAGTTCCTGAAACGTGAATTTATTTGTTAATATTGTTTAATTATTTTCATTCAAATGACTGGATGACATAGCACGACCAAGTGATACTAATATTTATTCGGATCATGTTAAGAGTTTGAATGTCAATGAAGCAAAAAGTATACGTTAAGATAGAATGTTGTGGAATTCTATGTTCTCTAGCTACCTTTCTATAGAAATTGCTTATTTTTTTAATATCGTTTATTTACGAATAACTGATTAAAGTTTATAATACCAGACTGTCGGCGGATTGAAGGCGGATGAATCGATGATGAATAATGATGGATGAATCGGACTGAACGCGGATTCGGCCCTTTGTATTTCCGATCAAAAGCCAAAGCAGGTCGAGAATCGAAGTTTATCGGCGACTGTTCAACGGTCAATCATTCAAAATGCCTAAGATCGTCGATTCGATTATCTACCAAATATGATAGAATAATAAGAAAAAAAAAAAAAAAAAAAAAATATGATCAAAAACATTTTTAGGGGGAAGGAAACGTGGATGGGAGTGGTTTTTAGAATTCTCATTTAGACAGTGACTTTCATCATGTTTTGTAGGTCAAGTGTGCAAATTTCCATCAACCTATAGATTTGGATTTAAATCAAATCCACGATGATACAGAATTGCGTAGGAAAATAAGAGAATATTATCGTAGATTGCCTTTTTCGAAAATACAACAATATTATTTGCACCATCTAATTCCATCACCATCTTTTATCAATCCGATGTAAATAATATAAAGTGGGAAGTAGGGTCCCAAAAAACTTTATAATAAAGTTTCCAACCCCTCCCCTCTTCTGTCTTGCCCCTCTTACTTGAATGCTATAGCTACGCCACTGATAATAATCCATATTTTCTATGGTAAATATGTTTTTCACGTGAAGGTAAAATAAAACGTATTAAATATTCCTCATTATCAAAGTATACATCACTCGAAAACTCATGTTATCGGAACTTTCATTAATTAAATTCAAATTTGTGATTCGTGGCGTTCGAAATTCAAATTTGTTTTTCGAATTTGCCAGACGTACGTTCCACTGAAATCCGGAGTCATCGATGCAAATTAAACAAGTGAACTCTCATTTGTGGATTCGAGTTTGCCATTGCCGATGAGAATAGCTTCCTCTCTTTTCTCCTCGTGGATTTTCAAGGCAGGATGTAAGAGATGGATGTTTGTTTGTAGGGGTGTCTTTGCAGCGGGGTAGAAATGCAGTTACGGTTTATTACAGACTTCCTTTTCCACAGACTGTTTTCGCGGTTTCTGTATTGAATCATATGCTTATTCCGTTTTATATCGAAATATAGAATTCTCCGGTTGAGTATTCGTTCACCTAAATAGAAGTTTTTCGTTTAGTTTTTAATTTTAAATAACGTGTTAGCTGTTACTTTAAGGACGGGTTGTTTCGGAGAATTTGAACAATTCATCAAATTTCAACATTCATTTTCGGGTTCTGTGAAAGTCCTATTCAAGTTCTGTTATTATATCATTGTAGGCTAATTGCTTGACAAAACTGAAATAGAAACAGCACTTGAAAAAATCTTTCACAGAACTTATAAATGAACGTTGTAATTTGATGAATTGTTCAAATTCTCCGAAACAAGCCGTCCTAAATAAATAACATTTGAAGTGATTCACGATTGTTATTAAAATTCATTGTTATGTTTACCAATAGTACGTAATCGTATAAAAAAAAATAGTAAACACTTTAATTTCCTCCATATGGAAGTTTTCTAAGTGTGTACTAATCCTAAAAATAACTTATTTTTCGAAGAAAACTTCTTCCAACCGGTTATCAGTTTGTGATTATTTATTTTAATTAAATGACAAATAATTTTGTAAACATCACTTTTTATATATACAATCTACATGTTTCGCGAACAATGTTTGCTTTATCAGGAGTAAATGTACCTACACTAAATTTGAATAATCGTTGGCGTGTAATCGTTTGAGTATTCTTATATTTTTAATCTAAATTTGTAATTTTATTAAATTTATTTGTAATCTTCTTCATAATAATGTATTAGTGTGTAATCTTTTAACTATTTTTTTCTGTGTAATCTTAATTTTTAAGTTATTGGTGTGTAATCGTTTGTTATCATAAAATAAATGAATAAAGATTTATCTTAATGATTATTTCTTGACAACCTTCTTGCTTTGTTACTAACGATACTACTAAATTAATTATTCTGAAAAATTAAAAATCACTGAATTTCAAGACTTTAGTTGTTTTTCAATAAATTCTTACTTTGAAAGTGGCCTTTTCCCGGGCGGCACGCAGTGGTACCAATACATCCAAAATCAAAGCTCTACGAGTCCTTCAACATCAACCCTTTTAGTCAAGGCAGTTTATTCGGAATATAAAACATATAAAAGCTTTATTTGTACAAAGTACTTTACGGTAGAAAATGTGTATTTACTTAAAACGATAATAAACGATTATAACAGATAATTTCAGTGCATAATGCCAGGATAGTTAGTTGTTGAATCTGCTCTATAGGTAAGTCAAATATTCATCAAAGTTCAATTGTACCTAAACGATAAACTTCAAACTAATACATAACATAATATGTTTATTTTATATATTAGTTTGGTTTTAGCCATTTGAACATCCATGTTTACATATATCCAATTTATTACTAATTAAATACACACATTAATGCGTTTGTAATTATGTATTTAATTTTCTTTTGATTATTATGGCACCTCCAATCCAGCTTGAATCTATCTTGTATTGGCTTTATCCTTTTTTGATAGCCCAATTTCATTGCACGTTCTCGTGTTATATCTGTGAATGTAGTTGTTCTAAATAATTTTATATATTACAATTTTAATAATATTATTTATGGGCAAATAATTCCAAAAGTTGATAGTTTTTCAAATATAATTAAAAATACAGGGAATTTTTTTCATGTTTTCGGCTGTACCTAACACAAATTCCAATATTTTTTTGTTGTCAAATTTCGGATCCGTAATCTGTACCCCAGAAAAAAAATGGATGAGGAAAAATTCAGAATTATAGTAGAATTTGTTTTAAGCATCCCTTTTCAGCACCAGAGTGGAAAATACTCTCAGTATCGCCCTGGTGTAAGAACAACACTCAGATTTGAAACTTTGCTTGAAATATCTTTAGCCGTGTTTGGTGTCCAGATCTGAATAGCCAGGTACTCCCCCACCTTCCTCTTTCCTATCTCCTTCCCTTTCCCACTGCCTTCAGTTTCACAATATAACCCAATTGGGTAATGCTATAGTCTCAATGGCACCAGACGGTTGGAAGCAATTGAAACTCTTGTGCGGTATTTACATAAAAAAACCAAACGACTGATCTATAATTTCTTCTTTAAAAACTAGTAGTTTTGCATAAATTTACAAACTTTTCAAAATACTTTGAACTAAGTAACGAACATAGCGACATCCACCGTTAACGAATGACTAAGGTCCACACGATCGTTCTCAAATCCCTTATTCCCGGTGAACCCCACAGACTTCAAATAATTAATGAGCGCTTTAACATTACAATGTATTATACAAATAATGATGAAAACTTTAATTTTACACACCCTCAATATGATTATTATTTCTAAAAGCGCCACTTTCCGTTTCTAAGTGCCAGTAGTGTTTGACCACATCAAATATTCAATAAGGGGTGTGTATTTTAAAGTTGTATTTGCCAGTTACGCGGTATTGTATTAAAACATTTCGGTGGTTGGTTGAATGGCCACTGGCATTAAAAATTCATGCGCGACCGTGTAGGGTTAACTGGAATTCGGGAAATAAGAGTTGCAACTCGGGGGTTAGAATAATCATTGTTCGAAAATGGTCTGAAATATTATTGCAGGTTCTTAGTTAGCTCTGAGTATTTTTCGTTTCAAATCAATATTTCTGCAAAAATGTACGACGCACTACCTCGCTCATGATACATTTCCATGAAAAATCGCAAAAAATTTCAATACATATTATTGAAACAATTTTAAACTTTTTTCTCCTGCTTTTATTTTTTGACTGTGATCGGTTTCAGCTTATTATAGCCATCTTCAGTCTGGTACAATTATTTCCTAAACTATGGAATATATACATAACCTTTGAGGGAGGAGGGTGGCGGTTTTATCTGTCAAAACTTTGGAACTGATATGGTGAAAACGTTCAGTCATAATTTAGCAGGCAGCATTGGTGTGTGTTCTGACTTCCCATATATCTAATAATTTGACAGTATTTCAATACGTCATAAGTAGGTATAATATTTTTTTTGGATTATGAACACTGTTGTACTCATAACTATCATTTAATCTATTTTTTCGAACAGCCTTGCAGTATCTATACCATAATCAGGGCAGGGAAGAGGATTCCCACAAAGAAGTGGAAAGCGGTACACAAAATTTTCAGGCAAATTAATCAACGTTATGTTTTTGATTTCGGGAATCTTAAAAAATATAATATTTATGCAAAAAACTATAGTTATTATAATGAGTTGTGTTTAAAACATAATTTATCTAAATAAGTTCTAATTAGACTCAACCTCGTCTTATTGTTGCGGCTTGCATTGCACTCGGTAATATGTGCGCTAAAAATATCTGCAGTCTATCCCCGATGCTTGATAAATAAATCTAGCAATTTTGAAGCTTATGAACCTTCTGATATTATCCGCATGCAAAGTGGTGCCATCTCGGCGGGACAAATAAATGTATTGTGTCTTCGGGTATTTACACCTTGCCGAAGAATTCCGAGGCATTGATGAGCGCCGCTCGCATTTTGGAGATATTTCAATACAATAGTAAACATTCACGCTTTGCGCGTATAGATAATTGATGTTCTCAGGCGACATTTATTGGTGAGCTATATGGAATCCGTTCGCACCACGTGACTTATGAAACGTGGTAGAAATAACGAAAATTTGAGCGGTTTCAATTAAACGATACTTTTATAGTGTTACATTTATCATTGTCATTTCCTTTGATTTTGAGCTCCTTAGCAGCCACTGCGTCATATTTATTTATTTATTTATATATATACGCCTAAAAAGGCTTTTACATAAAAGTGATACATGATGCAGTGTACATAAGAGAATATCTGTATTATACAGGAGATACTGGCAGTAAATAGATGTAATCCATTGTAAAGTAGGTACAAATACACAATTGTAAAATTGTGAATACAAGTACGTGAGTATAATGAGAAAAAATGTAAAAAAAAAGAAAACTAAATTTAAAAAAAAACTAAATTTGAAGCAATTATTAGTAAAACGTAAGAGTAACATAAAATAAAAAAATAAATTACAACAACACTACATATAAGACAAATCATTAAAACTAATTTACCAACGCTACTCTTATTAGTAGGATTCGACAAAGTGTTGGTATAGATTATGCTTAATTCTATAAATGGAGTCAATAAATAAATTAATAGCACCCCCATACTTGTTGCCCAGATTGTGCATCCTATTGGTCAGTGAGTGTGTCTGATAGTTGGTCGTGTATGTATTGCAAAATAATGTTATATTTTGTCTTGTATTCCTAGTCGGCACATGTAATTTAATAGTGGCAACGAAGGCAGGACTATCAATTATGTTGTTAATGACTCTGTGTAACACAACCAGATCTGAAATAATTCTGTCAGACAATGTTATAGTGGCATATGCATATAGGTTTCGATTTTCAAGCGCCTTTCTGCGTAGGTACATAACAAAGTAAAGTAGGTATCTGTTATTTATTTGTCAGAAAATAAATACGTGGTAGTACATGTGAATACATTAGAACGTACAAAGAGAGAGGAGGTTATGAAAATGACATTTGTTCAGGGAACAGCACGAAATAATGCGGTAATTTTATTTGACGTCTTCTGCCGGGTCGCCTTTATTTATTCTTTCGAGCACCGACCGCGTTATACAGAAAAGGGTTTCATTTTATCGCCATGTATTTTATTTGCGCGATTTTGTTTCTATTTGTATTTCAGTAAATTGGGTACGGAGTACGTAGTTACCTAATAATTTCGGGGAAATTTCATCTTGTTTGAAGATCTATGTGACAATGGGGAAACGTCCCAGACGTTTTGTCTCTGGACAGAGACCAAGATTCTAAACACAAGTGCATGTGAAAACAGAGTGCATGTGAAAACATTTAAAACTGGTGATTGGTATTGATTATTGATCATTTATAACTTCCTTCCTTCCCTAAAATGACCGTCAACAAGCCCAAAGATGACATAGGCCCTGAGAAGAATTATAAAAATATAAATTAAATAAATAATTTACCAGTATTTAATTTACAAATTGGCTTCGCTCCGTATTTAAACTTTGTTTTGTCAAATTTTTATTTCTGATAATAAATCAGCATGATGTGTTTGAGGTATTATCTTTGAAATCAAATAAGGAGTGATATTGTTAGCAGCCCGATTCCAAATATTACTCAGAAGGTGACATTTCGGGGACCAAATAGATCACTTTTCTAGCATTATGGCGCATTTATATGAGTTAGGCCACCAGAAGGAAGAGGAACGTGGGGCATTACCTATACAGGACAAGTTCACAAATGTTCATGTGACAAGGCGACTGCTGCTTTGTTTGTACAACATTCTAAACAACGGGAGAAGATAATGTGTAAATATTCAACACTCAAACTGATTACTGCGCCGAGGTAATCTGTAATATCCATACGGTTCTGCCACCAAGAGCTTCGTTGTAACCAACATTTCACTTGTATGCGTCTTTTATGAGAAAGAGTGAATGTTTACAACGTAGCTATCAATAATACGCTATAATTTATTTTACAGTCAATTTTCAACAAAGAAAAATATTTCGAAGGTAACCGAGCTTTGACTGGAAACGTATTTTTAGCTACGAGCCTCTCAAAGGTGATAAAATGTTAAGATTAAGGCGTGATCGGGCAACTTAACTTTTAGTAGAACAATACATTTTAGCAACACCGACAATATGATGTTTTACTTTCAAATATTAAAATACAACTTGGAAGGCGGGAATGGGTACCGCCGTCCCAAGAACCATTTATTGGATAACCACCACCACTGCCATAGTTCACCTCAAATGGTTCAGTACGTTTGGTAACTAAGCAGGGATGCCCGGTTCATGTGGTGTGGTTTAACCGGGTCTTGGTGGAAGCTGCGTCTGCACACCAACTGCGTGGCAGGCCAGATGGCGAGTCTTAGGGAGAGGTTTAGGGAGACCTTTTAACCTCCCCAGCTAGAATTTCGGTTCGATTTTAACATCGCTTTGCACCGCAGTGGGAGGGGTGAATTCATACGTCCGTGACGCTTGGACACACTGAACCTCAGATCCCTACCCACCTCTCATCATGTTTTCCTTCCCAGAAATTCCTCTCCTTCCTTCCTTCCCTAAAATGACCGTCAACAAGCCCAAAGATGACATAGGCCCTGAGAAGAATTATTTTCTCAGGACCTCCTGTATGAAGCTAATGTAATATTTATATATTTTTATTATTATTTTATTTTCTTACCCTTATTTTATTTTACTGCATCTGAAATAAACAGTTCAATGTACACATTTTATTTAAAAAAAAAAACACTATTAGTAGATTGCATAAAACAATGAAGTTTTCGCATAAGATATATACATATATTATATACTAAAACTTAGATAGTGGAATTTAGAGAGAAGGGTAATCTTTAAAAAAATGTATATTTAAAATATATTCTCAAAAAGTTAGGATAAAATTAAGAGTTATAGAAATAAAACGTAAAATAATATTTACAAAATGATATCAAAGACAAACAAAATAAATAAAGGAAAACAATAATTCATTCCCATCATTATAAGATTTCAACAAAAGTGGAACTAAAAAAAAATTATTAAAACTTTGACTAAATGAATATCGGCGCTGTTTGCATTGTCCAAGTTTGAGCAGAAAGAAACAGCGAAATGGTACATACATTACCTGCCCCCGCCGCACCCTGTCCAAGTCCGTGCAACCAACCAGCCCCTCTCTGTCCTCTGCGCCAATTCTTCTGTCAGCAAACCCTTGCTTACATACTCGTACTCGAGCAAGATTCTGCAACTGTTCGATAATTTTTAAAACTTTTTTATTATGTGGAATTTCAGTATCCTGAACAAGTAAAAAGTGCATATTTTCAACCGAAATTAAATTACCTACCTGCCGGCTGCGCCACTGCTACATAGTTATTTATAATGATGTGTGGTATGATTATGTAATCTTTCCATGATACTTAATTAAGAATTATTGCTTTTATTATTAACCGAATGCAAGTTTCCGGAAACATCTTTACTAGCTAGCAGGTGAGTTGTGAGAGGGGAACCTACTATATCGGCGCTTATATGTCTTTCATCTATCTGTCTCGCTCTATACCGACAAAGTCAACCACACTACTTATTTACAGACCATTACAAAACGATTATTTGTTTTAAAATACTCAGTACCTACTCAATAACATCCCATATTTTTTGTTAAATTTTCAGATTCATTCTAACAAGTATTCTTGAAAGGGCATTCTAACAGGTTCATTCTAACAAGTATTCTTGACAGGACATTCTAACAGGTTCATTCTAACAAGTATTTTTGACATGTTTCTTTCCACGTGACCAGACTTTAAGACTTATAACTACAGTGCTTTGAATTTTTTCTTCCGTATCTGTTTATGTATTCCGTATCTGGTCAACCCTGTCAAGATGGTAGCCGTGTTGGATAGTACCTTTTTACTCCTACAGAGTTCGAATGATCGTTACGACCTGTAAAATAAGAAAAACCAACATTTCACGAGGTCCACTGCTCATAGAACTACCAATAGTCATTTTATTGACATTAAATATCGAGTTTTCAAGAAGAGCTCTAAATATGGTCTTGCGTGAATATAATATCATTTGAAAATAATGAAAAGGTGGAGACCTTTATCTCAGCGAACAAAAAATAGAAATTATCTTTATTTCAGGAAAAGATATGAAAAACTTTAATTAAAAGTGCCCAAGATTGCACTTTTCTAGAAAAACTTTTCTTACATATATGATAAAATGTAAAAATATTTCAATGTAGTAATAGAAAGTTTGAGAATCCTCATCTTTTGGTAGATTGTTTCGACTTGGCTATACCTCTCTTACTTAATATGTAGAAAATATTTTAATATAATTACAAAACACACGCCCCGGGCCGCGGACCGCGAAAGATTTGAAATTCTCCTACGGAACTGACCGCCGGCCCCGCTCTCCCCTCTCTCCCCACTCAGTACTTCTTTGTTTGTCCCCGTAATGAAAATTTCAAACATTTCCGCAATGAATATTAAACGCATTTCTGTCCAACCGCCACTGAGATTTGTTTTGTTTTTTAATTTAATAAATGGTGTCCGCTGTACCCGTCTTTCCCCTTTCAACCCAAGTTCTACGTACAAAAGATGGCCCTTTGATATAATTTCACAAGTACACTTATTATTTTATTTTATTGTTACGGGACAAAAGTGGAGTAGATAATTATTATTATCAAGTTATTTTATGCAGTGCGGATGTGTTAATCCGTACGTATTGTGAATTTCGTGGACATTTGCATAATTATGCCCAAATCTTGAGCAAATATTATAATAATATTCCACATACAAGAGAACGAAAGGTTGCGCGATTTAAATTTGAATATTTTCGGGGCAATTTAAAAGGTTAAGCAGATTAACAGCCACCCTGTATTTGGGAAATTTAAACAGTGCTTTAAGAATATCATTTTGAGAAATTTATTTATTTTGAAAATGCGAAGGGCTCAAAATAGGCTCTGAATCCGATATAAAGGATCCACGAGCACTAAGGTGGATTCGAGTTTGCCTTCTAGTCTAGCTTGATGGACGCCAGTAGGATTAAATATGGATGATAAAGCAGAAAATTTGTAGGTTTACCACTAAAAACGCAAAGCTGGGTGAGCAAAGTTAAAATTTCATTGATTTTCTGAATGAGATTTAAAGATCAACTAATATAGTTATTTTTAACTTAGCCTTACCTTTTGACCTCCGTGGTCGATGGGTGTGGCTCTCAACTTTCAATCTGGAGGTAGCGGGTGCGCAAGTAAAGTTAATAGAATACATGCGTATAAACCTTCCGGAAAAAATTCTCTAAATGATAGTGAAAACCCTATCAAAATCCGTTGCGTAGTTTAGAAGAACTGAGCGCACAAATAGAGAGACGTGGAAAGCGACTTTATTTTAGTATAATATTGATGTGTTATTCAATTATTTTTGGTGTGAAAAAATCTTTTAAAACAGTATAATGTATTATCATAATATAATGTCCATCAAGTCACGATGGACTTGTCCATAGAACATGTAAAGCATGCGGGGGAGAACTTAACAATACTGCTCGCCTCTCTCTTCACTGCCATCGAGCTCGGACTCTCGAGCCAAAACCAATAAACCATAATAATACCAAAAAACCACCAACTGAACCAGACATCATCCTTTAATTACAGGCCCATATTTATTGCCACAATAATTGCAAGAATTTTCGAAAAGGTGAAATTAAAACAAAAGACCAACTCAATACAGAGGACTCATAAATAGGTTTTAATGCTGGATGCTCCACTGATACAGCCATATACAGCATGAAATAAACAAACACTACATAGAATGGAATACTATAAAGCCAAAAAAACTACGATGTACGAATGCTTCCTTGATTTGAGCAAAGCTTTTGAAAACGCTAACTATAATAAATTGTGGAAAAACTGACCAAATGACAAGCACCACAACGAATTGTCAATATATTGAGTACATGGTACAACCAGCATTAAAATTTAGTCAGATGGAATGATTTCCTATCAGTAGCAGCTAAACTAAAATACGGCATTAGACAAGAAGGCTCAAAGTCCCCAGTGCTGTTCAACATATATATGAACGAGCACAGTAAATAATTGAACAAAACAAAAATCGGATGTCATATTGCCGGGGTATGTATGAACAATATTACGTATGCAGACGGCATGGTCATACTTGCACCATCGGTAAGAGCAGTGAGGAAACTTCTGGTCATATGCGAAGCATACGTTCATAGTCACGGGTTAATACAGTGCTAAAAAATCATCACTGCTGATATTTAAATCAATATATTAGGCTAATATTCCTTCCATATGTCTCGGCGGATTCTTCCATAAATCTCAAAATATTCAATCTCAAATAAAATATTTGGGGCATGTCGTCACTGATGACCTCAATAATAAAAATTACATAGAATGCCAATGAACAGTACTGAGCGTGCGAGCCAACATGCTGGTCAGGAGATTTAACAGTCAGCGCAGTCCTCCGATGAATTAGCAACTATTCCGAACATTCTGCATGGGCTTTTACACTAGAGAACTATGGACAAGCTACACACAAGGCATAATGAACACACTCCGAGTATAGTATAACCACGCATACAGGGCGCTGTTCGGCCTCCCTTGACGATGCAGCGCCTCACAGATGTTCGCAGAGGGAAGGGTAAATGGGTTTTCTGCATTGATGCGGCACAGAGTAGCCGGGGCGAGTCAGCGCTACAGGAGATCTGAAAACACCGTTGTGTAAGACCACCATTCAGAATAAAAACATTGCTTGATATTACTTTGGCGTGTTGGTAACAAGATCTGAATAACCAGGTACTTCCCCACCTTCCTCTCTCCACTACCTTCAGCCTTATAACATACCCCGATTGGGGATGCCATAGTTTCACTGGCATCGTTGGATATTACGATTCTGGTGCAATATTCGCATTTAAAAAAACATAAATAAAAAGTAACCACCTCATTTTCAACACGAGCTATAGAGCCTATTATATTAACATTTCCAAAATAAGATGCCTCTTGTTCACAATAAAAATATTTATGTTTTACAGCATCATTAGAATTAAATATTGGAAAAAAAAATAACATCTTAATACGAATCGGGTTAGGTTAGATCAGGAAAAAATTGTTTTTTTTTTGGAATAAAAAACAATGTCTTGCAATACCAGTGCTCGTATTGTGATGCTTGAGTGTGATTTTTGATGTAACATCATAACATATGAATATCAAGCAAATATTTTTTTTTTTGGTTTTACACCCAACCTGGCTTTAACATGTATTTTAAGAACAGAATATACCTAGTTAGCTATCGAAAATTATTTACAAATTTAAATATAATGGTAATATAACAGCGATATAAAAGTAAACTGATAAACTGAATATGAAAAAATATTATAAAAAAATTTAACAGTAACATCAAATAATAAAGAAACTAGAACAATACTACATATAAGACAAATCACTAAAACTACATTACCGACGCTACTCTAATTTGTAGGATTCAACAAAGTGCTGGTACAGATTAAGCTTAGTCAATAAACATATCAATAGTACCTCCAAACTTGTTGCCCAGATCATTCATACTATTGGTTATTGAGTGTGTTTGGTGGTTGGTTCTGTATATATTGCAGAAGAATGTTACATTTTGTCTTATGTTCCTAGTCGGCACATTCAATTCAATAGTGGTAACGATGGCAGGATATAGTCAATTAAGAGAATATATGTAGAGAAACAAATATTACTTCGTAAAAAATATGTATTTCAATAAATAATATAATTCAACCATAATTTTATTTTTGCCAAAAAAAGGATATGTATATTGGCAAATTCGACCGCCAATTCCTTTTTAATTCGGTCCTCGTTTAAATACGAGCATTGTGGTACTAAGTTAATGTTTAAACGTGTTGTCCCACAAAAGAAATCACAAAACTTTAATGTCCACAACTCTTTCAACCCCCGAGGGTGCAAAAAAGGCTCTCACAACTCCCGACGGAAGCACACATATAGAAAGAAGAAATTTAAATAATCTCCATTCTAAATTCCCTGGAACGGACCACTGTAATGTTTAATCAAATCTCATATTGTAATATCTTTTTAGCAGTGACGTGGTGAAAAACCTGGCGACAAAATAGCCTAAGTCTCAATAGCTTTTACGTTTTGAAACTTCAAATATACTGTAATTAGTTGTTGGTTACCCATAAAATAAAACTGGGTATTAAAGTGCCTGCTACATTTGGTACGGTTAGAAATATGTATTTATTTTAATGATTATTTAAAAGCACTGTTCAGTGATCGAGTGCCTGACATTTTATGACAATTATGCTCTTTCTCAATATTTTTTTTGTGAAAGTGTTTGAATTATGTCATTGGAACAGTTATAAAAATACATGGAAATGTGTACAAAAAAATACCACAATGATCAAACCTTTTTTTAAAGTTTTTTTTGTATTTTTGCCACGTTTTTATGATAGAATTAAACACAAAGTTTTGTACTCATTTTCTTTTTAGATGACCAAGAAAACAATGAAAAACAAAAACAATTAAAACACACACACAAAATAACAGAAAATAATTATGATATTTGACACATCGAGAGAGAGGAATTTTTAAACAAAAAATTAAAATATAAGAATAAGTACAACGTTTGGAAGTCAAAAAAAAAATTAAAGAACAACATTTATAAATAATATTATAAATCATTAAACTTATCTAATAGGTTAGTAAAATGATAAATTAAAATAATTCAACGAAAAAAACACGGACGCATACTAATGTAAATGTCGCCTAAAACGTTTTATTCGTTAAAAAATATACTAAGTATATTCTAAATAAGAATTTTCAGTCTACAATATTATCTGACACATGAAATATATAGGTCAGCTTAATACTACCGATAAAATTAAAAAAATATATATTTTTTAATATAAATATTTTCCTGATAAAGATGTTATAAATACCCTAGCATAAGTTAAAATGTACCTGACTGAGATTCCAGTGGTATGATGAAATTGATCTGATCCTAATATAAGTGAAATCAATTTTAAATGATAATATTTTAAACCAAATTCACAGAGAACCAACAGCTTGAAGCGAGTTACTTTCCATTGAAGCTATTTTGCAGAAACGTGAATATTATCACAAAATTTAAATAGAATTCTACTGAAAATTGGTGTTTCAAAATAGATTCTTTTCCATTAAAGCTATTTTGTCGGAAGCTATTTTGACTTCACCTTTCTTTCGCGCACCCTCACCCCCATTATTATTTTTCGACCGCATTTTCATATGTTGCTTTCCTCACGAGTGAAAACGCAACCTTTTAGGTTTAGGAGCGCGGGTCTCTGTGCGGTGGCTTCTTTGTGGGAATAATTGTAATTTTATTAAGATTTTCATTCGTTTGCCGCGTCCATTCTTTGTTCTCGGCGGATTAATGTAATGAATATAAAATTTCATAATGTGCTCCGGGGGTAAATATTTAATATGTAATATTATATTCCAGTTTTACTTTTAAAGGTAAGGTCCACCTTTATTAAGGGCGATATTTATGTTGTAAGTAATGGTCGCAGAAAATATTAACCCTTTCTTGTCTGAATTAACCTTTATGTGCAGTGGTTAGGTACTTGGGTACTTTGGTGTTTGCTAGTATGTAATTCATTTTTGTTTATGTACTCACAGCTGGGCTTTAATATTTACAAATTAATTTAGAGTTATGCAAAGTAAACTTATACAAAAATGACCAAAGAGTATTATATTATAATATTTATAAATAGCCACGAAATTATACCTACCCGTACAAAATGACCTCTCAGGAAAATGTTGATTCAGGTGACACAACTTAACAAATGTTCAAAATGAAAACTGAGCGAATGTTGAGTTAAGTACATTGGCTCAGCGAAGTTCAATTAATTGATCGCTCACGTAATTCCAAGAGACATCAATAATTTAGGGAAAGTCAGAATTTATTCATAAGAAAATTATTTTGTTATTCTAGTGATTGCGTGTTCTTTAAATATACCATTTGCATTTCAGTTTTTTTTCGTGAATAAATTAATGCAAATCTTGGAGGTGGAAATTAACCCACTTCGTGAGATCAGATCGAGCTGAAACTCGACAGATGGACTCATTATCGATGAAAATGCAATCTGTCTGTGTGGTAGTAATCACACATATTGGATGTCATTACAGCAGTTCATAAATTAAATAAATGTGGGTCCTACCCAATCGGGATTTGGCGCATTTGTTAGTGCGGTTGAATTTAGTCCCCGGGGAGGATGGTTTAATCCGCAGTCAAACAAAAAATAAATAAATTTATCATTTTAAAATAGATGTATCATAGTAAAAAAAGACGACCCTACCGGTTAGACAGCTGAGTTAAATTTATGCAAAAAGATGTCAAATTGGTTTATTATATTAAGGCGATGCACTACGTCGTGTAATATTTTAAATTGAGCCGCTATCAATAACAACCCTTACGTAGATGGCGATAAGGTTTAAATTCCCGCTTAACACCATCCGCCTGTTTTCATTTATTCAAGAAAAAACATGGCCAAAAAGTGCCTTTTATTTTATTTTGTGGATGTTCAGGCATAAATATATGATTTTTTTTCGATTATGTAATAAATAACTTAATTTGCCACATTATACAATAAAATTATAACCAAAAATTGGTTCGTAAGTTGGAGATTTTTAACTTTAAAGCAGTTTTCATAGGCCTTTATATTATTTTTTTCTGGGCTTATAAAAAGACTTATCTAAAAAATACTCGATTATTTCAATGATCAAGATGTATTCTACTCGCAGTATTTAATTAAAGCATCTGAAACATTTCTAGGCGACCAAATTTTCAAACCAAAAACACATGATTTTGCATTACTACGTATGGCATCGCCTTAAATAATTTCAGTAAAAATATAAGTACACTAAAACTAAAACCAAAATCTTTTGTATTTTTGCCACTGTGTTAAAACACAACAGTACTTTCCGCGTGTACCATCGTATTATGACAAATAAGCCGAATAAAGACCGATGCGCGATTCTTGCGAACAATTAAAGATAAAATACATCGTAAATACGCTGATTAGCTGCCGTATCAGATACAGCCGTAAAACAAAGAGACGTGCTGTTGTGTAGTAGAATACCCCACCCTTTCTGAGGGTGGACCGATAGGGATGTGATACCGGTTTTAACGGTTACGGTTACTGGTTAATCGGTAAAAAAAATAGAGATGATCAAAATACATATTACTCAAATGAAGAATTATGGGTAGCAAGTTTTTTGGATCATTTCAATGGGATTATTTCACCATGAATTGTGAGATTTTTTGAGACCGAAGACTGTTCATTGTTCTGTGTAGTAATGCCTGAATTACACCTGCCGAGTACTAAGCCGAGACAGTGCATCGTCCGGGTGCTTAGTTGATATGATCACTGATACTCGGCCTAGTATTCAGCGGAGCCAGGGCGATACTGAAAGTATCTATCACTCCATGGCAAAACCACGTTAACAGCGCTTTGAACTAATCTTAATGAACTAACTTGCCCACTGTCTATTATACATGTGATCGCCTCTACTCTCGTAATAAATTGAGGCTGAGCACTTGTCAGTTGTAATTCGGCCTTCACGACAATTAAAAAAATAATAATTATTTATTTATTTATTTATATATATATACGCCTAAAAAAGCTTTTACATAGAAGTGATACATGATGCAGTACAATAAGAGAATATGTATTATACAGGAGATATTGACAGTAAATAGATGTAATCCATTTTAAAGAAGGAAAAAAAATAACATAAAGTAAAAAAGAAATTACAACAACATTACATATAAAACAAATCATTAAAACTAATTTACCAAAGCTACTCTAATTTGTAGGATTCAACAAAGTGTTGATGTAGATTATGCTTAATTCTATATATGGAGTCAATAAATAAATCAATAACACCCCCATACTCGTTGCCCAGATCATGCATCCATGCAATTAGAACTAAAACTTAGTAAACTAAATATTTGTTTGTCAATATTTTGTATCTTATGTTTTTTAATATTACCTTAATAAAAGGCACTTCTAAAACCGGTAGAGATGGGTTAAAATAAAATGATTTAAAAGAAATGTATGTGTGTGTAAATATTTTTCCATTTATTGACTTTGATTTCGGATGCCGTGCAATAAACCGAAAACCGATATATATTATACCGATAAACCGGTATCACATTCCCTAAGAGTACCGCTGTAAGGAACTGGGGGGCATAAGGAGAAGAGGTATGGGGGCAAGCATTATTTAAGAAATGGTTCCTCTTGCTTCAATTCTGTTTGCAAAACACTGCCATCGCTGTTTATTAGTGGGGGCCGGGACCGGCAAATACATTATTCGTAACAATATCGGGACACGAATAAGGAAAGTGCAACGGAATTTGAAAGAAAATAACTGTACAAAAAAAATCAAACAATTTGTAAAGTTTTTTCCCGCTCGGATGAAAAAGATTTGTTGTAAGAGACAAAAATGTTAATTTATAAATGTGCACCCGTTTCTACGAACGAGTGAGACTTTTTGACTGAGCATAGCACAGTCCTGATTTAACTCGAACGATTGGCATTTTATGTGTCTGTAAATTTGTTTGTACGTTCCGTTTCTGGTTTCTAAAATCTACTGCATTCACTGTATTATTCAACCAAGTTATATTCAAAATATTTATTGAGCTTTTTAATAATAATAATAATAAAACTATTTGCTAATTTATACAGGGGTGAAAACTTCGGAGGGTGATTCTATATGGAATATTATATTCAAGAAAAAAAGGCAAAAACTTAAACGGTGGTTTAACTTTAAGGTAGTTTTTAGGTAAACAAATTTGAATTGTTTGTATGGGAAAATAAATATTATTCTATGGACAAATCTTTTTGTATTGGAAAAACAAACATTGTAATTTCGAAAAAAAAAAATTAATCTTTTTTTCTTCTGCCATCATGTAGAATCACCTTCCGAAGTTGGCGTACTTTATCCCCGGACAACCTATGTAGTTACGACCTGAAAAAACTTGAAAAAAAAATGTCATTGAGATAGTGACGTTTCTTGGGATAGATAAGATCTTTAAAAATATACATTTATTCTTTTTTTCTTAATTATGTAGGTAGGTATTTAATTACCTACTTTTAAATCTTATAATTTCAGAAGAAAAGTTGGAGTTATTAAATTTTGAGAAAATTACTTTTTTAGACGCGAGGTCTATTGTTCACAGAACTGCTAGTTTTATTTGAAACAGAAGTCTTCGAATTGAAATTTTCAAAATTGAGCGCCGCTTAACTTATCACCTGGACTTATATAACTTATAACTTCCAACTAAGATTTATAACTAGCGACCTATAACTAAGACTTGTAGTTAGCAACTATCTACAGTGACTTACATCTAAAACTATTAGGTAGTTACTTACAACTAAGACTTATAAGAAACTAATAGATAATAAATAATCTTGCTACATGATTTAAAACCAGAGAACTTACTAACACAAATATTTTCAATTACTTGCTATGATTATTATTATAGTCAGTGGTAAGGTATAAAAAATCAAAAAATAAGAAATTATGTATGTAATCTAATCAAGTATGTAATTAAGAAGAAAATTTATGATTTTCAATGTTGAATAATAATTATTTTATGGGGCCTATGTCATCTTTTGGGATGCTATGTGGTGGGTCTTTTTTAAGAAGAGAAATTTCTGAGAAAGTAAAGGGTATGAGTGTTGGGTTGGAATCTAGGGATCAGTGAATTTAGGATTGACGGACATATGAATATATCCCTCCCACTGTCGCGTAAGGCGATGGGTTGCGAGAGCAGTTGGAGAGGTCAAAGGGTCTCCCCAAAACAGCCTTTCACGCTGCTGGTGGGCAGGCTTATCCTGGACACACCTCACCCGATGAACCCGGGCACCCCTGCTAAATCACCAAATATGGTGAACCATTTGGGGTTACCTATTGTATAAGTGTTGACCCGTGTGTGTCCCGTCTCCAAAATTGATTATTAGAAGAGTCGATAACAGTTTTTAATCAAAATTGATCGATTACGAACCATACCTACTTTTATATTAAGCTTCATAAAGATTGAATATTTATTGATGAACCGTTATATTTTACGATTTTTTTTAAATATTTTACGTTGCAGGTCTCCAATTGCGATTCCAAACCCCCTTAACACATTACAGACGGCAAAATAAGTGGAAAATTTAGAACCCATCCTCTTTCGACTTCTCAAAATATCACCAACAAGAAATTTGTTCCAGCGATGGCTTCAAAACCAGCCGTCAAAACATCCCGTGCTCTTTCAACCCCTGTTAATTACCCCGAGAGAGAAAGAGACCACTGCCAAGAAATTACTAGGTATATCTCGTTAAGGTTTAGCAGAATATGGTCAGACTACAGAAAATTCAAATAAATTCACAGATATTATGATAAAATTTCTTATAATGAATGTGTCGCCATATGTAAAGTACAAAGCTGACTTCAGTACATGTCTTGGCGTGCGACGTATCAAGTGTCACGTGATCAAGTCAGTGCCATCGAGCAATGACACTTTTAAAATGTTGGCGATTGTTATTGTTGACTCGTTTTTACTGCCTAGTTTTATGTAGTTTTACCGCAAACATTAAATAAACAGAGTGATCACACTATTTTAAACAGTGAAGTTTACAAAGCGACAGTACTGACTTCGTAATTTGGCGGTCGCATGTCAAGGCCTTTACTATTAATAATAACAATAAATAATATATCGTTGATTTGTATAGCGGCGTTTTTGTGCGTCCAAGTATAAATAATAATTGCATCTTATTCCATCAAAGATTTTGTTTTTTACCTAGGTACTTATTCAAATAATGCAATTGAAATATATGAAAATCATAAGAAATCTAAGACATATTTTAATTCCAGTTTGATAAATTTAACGAACATGTTCGAAGGGTGAAAGCCATAACTGTTTAAACCAAATGTGTACGAATGCAAAATGCCTTTCATGCCAAAATTTTTCATTTATAATCGAAATCTTTAAAATCTAGATTTTGCAGAACGTTTCGCTGGTATATTTTGAATGTAATAAGATAGCAAATTCTAAATTTCCAAAAAATATTAAATCTTCAATATAATAATATATGTTGGCAATTTTATCTTTTGTCTTTTCCCACAAAATTAGTAAAATGCAATTGTTGATCTCTAATAATAAATAAATTGTAAGCAGACAATAAACGTTCGGGTTGCTGGCAGTGAAATTTAAAGTTGAACTCAAAGATATTGTTTTTTACATGATCTCCACAAATCAGTTTTACAACAATATATTATGTACAGAGAAGACTACAACTTTAAAACATAAAAAGATTCAGTTCAGGGGACTCAACCCCTTCCCGTCCTGTCATAAGTAACAAATGGTTACTCTTTCAAGGCGCACTACAAGGACTCAATTTTTTTTTAAATTAAACGAAGCTACATTTATTTAAAAACGATTTTAGATCCGCAAATGTCTTTTCATACTAGGAACTAGTAACATATAATTTTATGTGGATGATGGAATATTTATTCACTAGTAACAGTAATAACAACCGAACACAAATGATAGCTTCAAACAAATTCATATTAACAGTTGAAATAATATAGTACAAATACGAAAAAATCAATAATCTATAAATTTAAAGGGAAAGATAACAGTTATCAAAAGCCACCTGCGTTGTAGCAGGGACGGGGATCCAACCACCCCATTAAGGGGGAAGTTGATGACACAAAAAAAATAGTTCCTAATACATGAATACTAATTATTAGTAATTAAATAAAGCAATACAACGTTATGCTAGTAAGTAAACAAAAATATAAATCTTAGCTTAAAAGCAAATTTTTCGCTTTTTAAAGTTAAAGCAACACATAGAGAAGTACAATTCGGGGGTTGAGGATCACATAGGTCTATCTACAAAAACATTGTTTTGAAATAAATGCCAATAAAGATTGGAATGCTCATATGCCCACCTGTATTCCCAACTGTATTTCTCAAACAGCTAAATGTACTAGATAAAGCTTCGTGTCGCTAATAAACATGATGATGGCATTACCGAAACCAAGCTTAACTCAAAACGCCAGTTTTGTAGTTAGGCCCCTGCGATCCTAAGCTTTTAAATGAGAAATGGTAAATTTAAAATATATGTTGGTATAAACAGGTAGTAGCAATAACAAATAATAGTAGATTATAAATATTCGTCACGAATAATTTTATAAACTTACCAAAAGCATAATTTTTTCATTAGGACTGGCTCCTTTCTGTAAAACTCGGTTCATTTTATCTTCCATGGTATGTTCCTTATCATTCTTAACATTATTAGCAATTAGTACTCAAATAGGCGTCGTACTGGTATTAAATATGATAAATTCGAGTGTATTAGGTTTCCGTGGGCGAGTGGAAGAATTGCGAGGAGAGGGGATCCCTCAAAGGGGATGGGGTGGAGAAAGGGATGGGTTTGTATGAAACAGTTAAATGGTTAATGTTTTTAGCAATGTTTGAGAGTGGTGCCAGCTTTACGACCGGTATCGCCATACTTAGAGATAAATTCGTCGGAATTTGCCGAAATAATTATTTTCTTTCAGTCAATTTTCAGGCTTTGTAGCGGATACCCTACCCCCCGAGGAATATTTAGATTGTGCATAATTCGAGACAGATAATGAGTGAAGGGCGGCACGTGGACGATTCATGTGAAGGTTGCCGTGAAAACATTTTTATGGATGTCCTAATAAGTAAAGTTTTTTTTTTAAATTCTATATATTTCATTTAGTCAACTATTGTACATAGATAAATATTTGCAGTTCTTTCTTCAGATTAATAACTTCAAATGCCTATCTCAAGTTAAATAAAACATTATATTTAAATAAACGAGTTTTCGAATAAGGTTATTTGTATTTTTTTTTTTAAATCGTCATTCCAAGCAACGAATCTAAACGCTACGGCTCGGCTCTGGTGTCATAGATTCCGCCCGGAACGCCATTGCCGATCAGATTGATAACTAATAACCTAAATCTCATTCATTTCCCATAAGTGAGAATTCCTTCTCCAAATATATACATAATATAATGTCTTTATTGCTATTTTCATAATTTTAGACACGTTTTAGCTAATGTCATTGTTATTTTTAATTTATGAGGTATTCAGATAGGGAATTAGTTGAAAACAAGCAATGGAGCGATGCACACCTGAAGAATGCGGAATTATTGTTACTAATTATTTGACCAATTTCCAGTCAATTGTTTTAACGCAGCGTAAGTTTCGTCGTCCTGCACCGTGTGCGCAAACAATTATGCGTTTTGCTGTGCATCTCGTGTGAACCTTCGAATAAATAAAAGAACCTGCGAAAACAAAAACAACAAAATACCAACAAAATCTTTAAAATTCACATTATAACAATACTTTTGCCCCACTTGCGTTAAAACAATCAACCGGAATTGATCAAATAAGCATCGATAATTCCACGCTCTTCAGGTGGGTATCGCTTCATTGCTTGTTGTCAACTAATTACAAATCTATATATAAAAAACATCTTTATATAAAAATATTCAGAATTGGCCATTGGTAAAGGGAAGGAACTATTGCAAAGAATGTCTCGTGTCACTAAGTTAAATTAACTGCTCTTTTATTCCATTCTATTCATATGTCTCCTTCTTATTTTTTTTTTCTCTCTCTTATTTCTGTATGTCCTAACATATCAACATTGTAATGTAAAGAAATATGGCTACCATAATACGGGCATGTGCCTAGTATGGTGGCTGTAGAAACTGAAAACTGTAATCATTTAAATTTTTATGAATAATAAATATCGAAGCACGATAACATTTTACGCGATTTGCAAAAATTATAACATATTCACATCATGACATTACTTTTGCTCCACCTTGGATATTCGTTGTAAAATGTATTTTTATTATTTTCTAGTAAAAACCCTTCGCAAGATATTATTACAATCTAATTTAAATTCAAAATATTAACCACAATCAAATCATGAATCTTCCTTACAAAATATCATCTTCTTTCTCCACATCCTTATCACAATTCCCATACAATAATTGGATACATTTTATCACCTGGGAGGAATTAAAGCCATAATTACCTGTAATTTAAACCGACAACACTTGGCGTCTCCCTCCCCCCAATTGATTCGAGGTAACCGCAGAATTAACCGCTTATTACGAGGCTTCTCTTTCACGCGTATTGAATTTCGGTTCATTAGATTTTATCGCGAATTTAGTTGACAAAGAAATACCTCTGTGAAAAGGGGTTACTTTGGAGTTACAATATAAGCACCATTAAATTTCCACGAAGTACACAGATTGGTAAATGAAAACTGACAAAATGAATACAAAGACTTATTTATTAAACTTACTTTATGTACAGATAAAATTTAAATATTGTCTCTAAATAAAGTAAATATATATTAGTTAGTATTTAAATATATAAATTTATTAAATTGTATATATTAGCTCCACTCAGGAGAAACTGAGAAAAAAAAATGCCTCAAGGCCTATATCATCTTTGGGGATTTTGTGTGGAAGGGTTTTCTAGGAAAAAAAGGAAATAAAGTTTTGGGAAGGAAAAAGGTACGAAAAGTTATTAGAAATCTTGGGGTCAGGGGTGGGCAACGCTTCCGCCTCCAAGACCTAGACAAATCTCACCGCATGAACCTGGGCACTCTTTCTAAGTCACCAAAAGTAGCGAACCACTTGGCGCGCCTATGGCAGAGATGTTGGTTATCCAATAAATGGTTCCCGGGGCGGCGGTGCCGATCCCCGCTGCCCAAACTATTACACATATTTCGAATAATAATACTAACAATGCAGATAGAAACATTAAACATTTAAATTTATACGACGAGAATGTCAACATTTTTATAAATCCCAACCAGGAATTATTAGATTCCTGGTCTAATAATATTCACCCAAAACATTTCAATTATCTCAACCAAACGTATGTTGACAAATTTTTTTCAAACAAATGGTTGAGTATTGGAAAGTTGAGCGCGTTTATAGAGTCATTAATACTAAAAATTAAAGGAAGCATATAATCAAAGATACAAATCAAATTAATGATTTATGTTTGGCTTTTCCGGAAACACTAGAACATATTATATCGGGATGTTCGGTATTAGCACCGTCCGAGTATACATTTAGGCACAATCAAGTTTTAAAAATAATTCACCAAAGTTTGGTAATTAAACATAACTACTAGTTAGAAAACGAATTTTATAAAATATATTATGATAAAACTATACTAACAGACCGAACGATTAGTCATAATAGACCCAATATAGTTTTACATGACAAAATTTAAAAAATAACTTATATCATTGATGTCGCTATTCCAAATTCCTATACTATTCAAAAATCTGTTAATGAAAAAATTAGAACATACACAGATTTAGGAAATGAGATAAAAAGAATTTGCCATTCTCAGACTACAAAAATTCAACCATTTGTTATTTCGGCTACTGGCATTATACCTAGCTCTCTCATTAAAAATTTAGGCGTATTAGATTTATCAAAAAATTTATACATGAAAATGCAAAAATCGGTCATTTTAAATACCTGTAGGATTACGAAAGATTTTTTAAATATTTATGTTGAGGGTTCAGTAGGATTTATAGGCCCTGTTAGGAGTTCTACCGAGCCGAACCCTCTGATATGAAAATATCTGGAGTCGGTGAATTATTTTCTAATTTCATCTCTGGTGAGTTGACGTGTTGTTCTTGTATTGTTTTGTATTTATTTTGCTTATATAATGCACTTGCATTATGTGGATTGACTAGATGATCATTTGTGGAAAAGTGTGTGGAAGGGTTTAGTTTTCTAGTTTAAGAAGATTTAACCCGGACATAAAGTCGGAAAAAAAATATATATATCAACAACGCCAAAAGATTTTGTTTCTGGAAACTCGGATTCTATTCCCTAAACTATAAAACTAACTATTTATTTTTTTGGAATAACTTATTGAGTAAAACCTCAAGTTGTAATATTTAATTACAGAAGACAATATTAGCGATTCCTAAATGAAAATCTGAAACAGAAAAATCAGATAAAGATACGGTAACATCTAAGACTCAAATCCAGTTGGGTTCAATGTTTAAATTTAAACCTAGAAAATATTTCTAAACATAATTTTTGTACCTATATTATATCGTAATGTTTTTTTTTTTAAATTTTGTCTTAAATTTTGAATGTGGTTATTTTATTGATCAATGATATAATAATTCCTAATACTGTAAAATATGAATGTTTAAGGACATTTATAACGCAAATAAATAAAAAAATAAAAACAAATCCAAATTATGACGGTAGAGAAGATGCAATCAGATCAACAACCCTCATATTTGACATCGTCACAATATATGTGATTGTGATTAGTGTGAATTTAAAAGATTTACGGCCCGTTTCACCGTTTGACCGATAACAGCATAGACTACAGATCGTTGATTTTTGATCAATTTAATTGCCACGGGTGGTCAAATATCTGGGGTTTTGCTAAATAATTTAATTTGAAACATTGAGAAAACGAAATAATTTATTTATTTATTGCGTTATAGCGGAACAGTTTACAATAACGTTGGTTTATATATGTGAATATATATTACAGCTTTCTTGGTTATACTCATACATTATGTAATATAAAATTAACAAGAGATACTCCATAATATAAAGGGTGTCCTATAAAACTATTCCAAGCAGAAGTCCAGAGGTAGATCACGCCTAGGGGTACCCAAATCACTCCCCCCCCCCCCTATGTATGTTCCACGATTTTTTGTAGTTTTTGAGTTATAATTTTTTTCAGAAAAGAGTTTATTAGTCACAGAGAAATGAACTATTGCTTGATTTTTTTTACTAATTAGGTGAATAGTATGCCTCATGGATACAAAAATAATTGTGGGCATATCTAATACCATTAGATTACATAGCTTGACACTTTTTTGGAATACCCTGTATATCATTACATAATATAACATTACATTGTATCTTGTTTGGCTTAGTTGAGATATAGTTATAGATTATTAGATTTTATAATTTATTTTCGTTGTTATTGGAGATATGAACAACAGAAAGATAAAACTTAGATTAAAAAAATTGTTATGCTCTAAAAAATCTTAGGTTAACCTTTTTGAGTTGAGTTTTCAGTAGGACAGAACTATATATGAAATTCAAAAAATCTTTCCTATAAAGATATAATAGGCCATAAAAAGAAATCAAAATATAAAAATACCCTTATATTTCAAATTTTGAATTTCTCTAAAATGAATATCACGCATCCGTGTGCCAAAATTTCCAAAGTGCCTACCCATCAACCATCCCTTCAGAAATTTTATTCGAAGAGGGCTCCCATTAATGCGTATAATATCCACCTGGAGACCAAAGTTTGCAATCAGCATTTTGCATAATATAACGCAGTTTGTTCATGAACATCCCCTAATAAATATTTTCGCCCTCCGCCCCAAATAAAGAAGATACACTCGTCAATCCTGAGAATATTTTATCAGCTATCTACCTATCTGACGAACTTTATAGGAGATGGGAACCTTATAACAACTTTGCAATTGGAGTTTCTAAGGAAGGGGTAGTTATGTGAAATAATTTGTTTTTATTTGGTTTTATTCTTCGCTTCACCTGTCGGCTTCGAAGGGTTTGGTTAGGTTAGGTTAGGTTAGGTTAGATTTATTATGGTGATCGATAAAAAACAGATGCATCATTTCGAGACATTCAACTTTTCTGAATAAATTTCTCCTTTTCGTCTTCTTAATTCTTAAAAAAATCGTTCGACAGATATGTAAAGTAAAAAAAAAAAAAACTAAAAAAAAGAATTTATTGGAAAAATTAAACGTTTAATTAAGAGTCTAACTATTAGAAGTAATATATATTTCGAGCATATTTCAGCACGAAAATGTCAATTTTAAACGAAATATCATTTATGTAATATCGCTTTTATTATGTGTGTTGAAAGCAAATTGTTTTTCTTTGATCCGTGTTCTGAATATTACAGGGTGTCCGGTGATAAAGTGCGCTAACTTCGGGAGGTGATTCTACACATCCCATGTTTATGTTTATTTTCCCATTTAAATATTTTTCCATAGCAGAATAATTATTTTCATATTCAAAAAAATCATCTTTTTTCCTAAAAAATTGAATTTTCTATATCTTCTTCTTCTTCGGAAATATGTTTTGACTTTCTTTCATTCGTCCTATTGTATCTGGAATTAGAGTTCTGACTGGGTGGATAAAGTTAACTTGAGATTGAGTTGAGATTTTAAAATTATTAATTACAATTTGAATTTTTAAAAAAGAACCCCAGAAATGAGCACACTTTATCTCCGGACACCTATATATTGCATCTTCAGGAGGTGATAACCTCCATATGGGTAAACTGTTGAGTAACTTTAATCATGGGATTATTGTGGAAATAAAAAGAGGCGTTGAACTGATGGAAAGCCTTACTCAACGGTGGTAACACAGATTATATTATGTTAGTATGTACGCTATATTATATACTTATGTACGATATTATTATAAGCTACTCGACGAGTAATGCTAATCGACAGTCTCACAAGTGGTGACTAATTGTTTTAGACATACCACGCAGCAACGCTGAGTCAAAAGCTTTGATTTATTTTTTAGTTAGATCACGAATCCGATCAAAGACGTATATAAGATATACGTAAACTTATATCTTGTCTTTGGCAAAATTTTAAAATCTCAACTCAATCTCAAGTTAACATTGTTCACCCAGTCAGAACTCTAATTCCAGATACAATAGGACGAAAGAAAGAAAGTCAAAAGATGTTTCCGAAGAAGAAGAAGACATAAAAAGTGACATTCAAACGTCGGATAGGAATAATAATAATAATAATAACGGGTCCACCAGAAGAGGGGCATTCTTGCATTCATTATGGATGGGGTGACGAAAGTTGAACGCGTTTCAAAAGTGGAAATTCGACTCGCGGGAAATTCGGATGTCACATTATTATCGTTCCTCATCTATATTTCCACCTTTATCACCGGATAGATGTGGATGGCGAAGGATGGGGGCATATAGCCATACAAATTTAATTTTTAATAGATATCGGGTGCATTGTGAAGCGTTGCATTTTTTTAGCTCTCTTGGGATCAATGAGATGATAAAATTAGGCTATATTTTTGAAAGAAGAAAATCAAATTTTGTAAAAAAAAACACATTTTTTTAATGTAAATATTACGTAAATGAAATAATCAGTTTGCATAATATCACATTTTTGTTGAAATATTTTTGTCGTCCAACGTAATCACGTATAGTTACTGCGGTTGTTAAATTTATTTAAATGGTTTTAGGAACATACCTGCTGAACACAGTTTATTTTTTTTTTTAAATATATTGTCTCAGTCTTTTATGTATCTGCCTAGTGTAGATTTTAATATAAAGTGTCATCGTTTTGTTATTATTCCTATTTAGTACCTGTTTTTGTTATAAATGTTTTATCCCCTACCCCCAAATCATTTTTTTTTATTAAACTGTCCCGATTTAACTGTAATGGCCACTATATACTAATGGTTTGCCCAATGGATTGAATATTCTTGACAAGGAAAAAACTGCCGAACCTTTCAACGCGGTGGCTTCGGTTAGTTCCTGTGACAGTCAGCCGTCTATAGACGCTCATCTCAATGTACAATCAATTTATGCAAACATGTCAAATCATATGTTAACAGTTTTTGATTCTATGATATTTTTTTCATTGAAAATTTTGATTATATTGTTATTTTGCATACAATCTCAGTCATTAATATAATGTTGTTTTGACGAATTCGTAATTATCATACCTTATTTTAGACCGATTCCCACGGATGTAAGTTATTCATATTTAAGATTAATAAAAACAGTACATAAACATTAACATATCTGTATCTAAATTTCTATAATAAACAATAAACAGTGATAATTTTATGTGACCTACCAGGTGAGTATGGTACTGTATCTACCTGCATAAAATATAAATAAAAAAGAATAATAACATATGTACATTCTAGCATCACGTTCATCAATAAAATGCATTGTATATATAGCTTTGTAAATATAGCAATCTGTTGGACATAATAGTTTTCTTAGTCTATAGGAAGTAATAACAAAGATAATTGTAGAAATGTATTATATTATATGTGTGGGACTGCACTAACCTCCCCACATACCGGAATAAACAGCTTATTATTATTATTATTATATATTTGTACAGCGCCCTTGAGGTGATTTTGCACAAAAACGGCGCTATACAAATATTATTATTATACATTACGTAAACGTATTGAAAAATTTATAAATCTTTTTTTGACTATAAAATTAACGATGAACACGAGATTTTATATTTAAAGGGGATGAATCCGTAATTTCCCGCGGTATTTGTTTAGAAACATCTAAGATTTCAATGATACGTTGATCAGAATTAATTAAAATAAACCTCGCGGATAGATCAATTTTCTAGGCCGACTAGAGCAAATTGGAACTTAAGGCAGCCTAACACGCCGAGCCGCGCGCCGAATTATTTTTAGACGCTTTCTTCACTTACGTCGTTAAGATTCCCACTTTGCTTTTGAGTATTTGCTAGGGCAAACTCGATCTTAGGTCCGCCCAATACACCGGGGTCGCGCATCTCATATTTTTATAGACGCCTTCTTCACTTACGTCGTTATGATTCTGAATTTATTTTAGAGTATTGTGTCATCTTAATGCAGGAATTTCAATATAAATAAACTCACTTGTGGTGACATTGCTTTAGTAACATTAGACTAGGTGATATGCCAGCATTTGATGCATAATATATCCAAGAAGTGTACAGTTTAGATAAATGGAACCCATGCATCTTTTACAATACTTTGTGTAGTTATTACACTTGAAAAATAGACAGAGCTGATCAACTCGTAAAATATAATCTTGACGTGATATCCATGATTCAATCTGTAATGCACTGTATATATTTTTTTTGCTATAAAAACACTTGAGATCGGGAGTATTCAATAAATGCTTTGGTTTGACGAAAATTACGAGTTAATTAATTATTTTATTATAATATAATAATTGATTAATTTTTAAAATTTACGAGTACTTTATTATAGTAAGATATTTACGTTGAGTCTCTAGCAGGATATTATGAGTTATTCTAACGTGGGCCGCCGCTGAAAGTGAGCTCCCTACCTAGGAATCTGGCACAACCGACATGCTATCTCTGTCAGATAGTGCAAGTACCGCCATCTATGGAAAACTATTTAAATTAAAATAACTGAATAGTAATAACTTAGATCTACACACTCTACTCTGGTGGGCGGTATCGAAACTACATTCAAATAACAACACCAGAAAATCCAAGCCCTAAAATAAGTAAAATAAAACTCTTACCTAGAATTAAGTAAAGTGGGTTAGTCTTCAGTGCCGTTTCACAGTCGATCCTAATCCAGCGATACACAGCACATAACCTTTTACGCTTTGCATCGTCAGCTAAAAAGTTTAATACCAAGGCGTAAATTGAATGCGATAATCATTCCGGCAGTCGATATAAACTTTAGCGCATAAAAATTACAAATGATTCCCCTGGCAAGTCAGTTAAGAGTAACATCCACCATTTGAATACGGAGAGGGAATAAACCCTTATTAATTATTTTTCACTGCCGTTAGTTAAAGAGATAAATTAATCCAAACGCTCGTAAAACGCACCTTCCACAATGACATTCCGTGGATTTATCTTTATAGTTAATTTTAATCTTGGCCCATTAGCACCTGAATATAATTTCGCAAGTTGGCCAAGAAACTTTTAGGTGGAAGTGTTGTTCTGGGGGGTGGCAGGGGAGGACTCGGAAGATTGAAAGAAGATCGAAAAATGACGAATGAAAACAAAAATATACAATCCTATTTTTATCCACTGGAGCCACCACGCGAAATAAAAAAATTTGCCTCGATTGCTCGAGATATTCAGACCATATTTTTTTTTAATTTTTCGCCAACATTAAAAAAACCACAACTTTGAATTTACAAATACAAACTTGTTATGGTGCTATATAGCCAATGAGTTAACCTGTATTTTAACGTTTGTTTCATTTTTGTAGGATTTGATATCACGAGATAAATTGCATTTTTTTTTCAATAAAGCAATCGGAGGCATTTAAAAAGCAATCCAGTGGTTATAGAATATATGTATTGGCACAGGTACATCTGTTTGATTTTTGAATTTATGGAATAGATGAGTTGAATTATTATGAGTGAACAAAAAAAACTTACCTACGTTAGACAGAATATGGTGTAATACCTAAATACGTTATTAATATTTTTTTTAATGATAAGCTAATGTTTATAAGAAAAAAAATTTTATGCATAGCACAAAGGATAACAAATATCCATAAAATTGAAAAAATCTTCCCAGTAAAAATAAAGTTATTTATATATATATTTTTTTTTTCGGGAGATATTTTCAAATTGTATGGATATTTCAAACGACTAATTATTGCTTGTAATAATTTGTTATACTTTGTGCTATGCATAAAAACCTTGTCTTATAAACATTAGTTTATCATTAAAAAAAATTATTATTATATTTGACAAGTCTATATTTCACCAACAAATGTAGATATAAGCTAGTGGGAAATTTAGCACTGACAAAACCTTTTCTACAAAATAAAGTTGGTTGTTTACAGGTGAAAAAAATATGATAAGCAGTAATTGCTGATTGAAGTACTGGTACATATTGAATTATTTTGCGTTTAAAAAATAAGCCGACGTAGCTCAGTGGTCTCAGAGCACCTGACCGAACATCAGAAGGAGCGGGTTCATTTCCCGTCGGTGGCATTTATTTTTACTAGGGAGATATTTTAAATCTGTATGGATATTGCAAGCGACTAATTATTATTGCTTGTAATAACGTGAATACGTGGTATAAATTAAGTTCGTTTTCATATCACACGTATAACTTGATTTTTAGTAATATTATTGATAAAATTTGGTTACTTGGGTATATTTTACAAATAATTAGATTCATTCCAACCTTCTTCTTGGCCACTTTCTTTTAAAAATATATGATAAACCAAAATGTGATTTCACTGGCTTTAGGAAATTATAATTTCAATAGGAATCTAGTGCGACACCACACTAAAAAAACGGTCTTTCGAATTAGAACATCATTCCAGTTTGTTACTTCCAGAAACAAAATGAATCTGTCGCGAATAAATAAAATATTACAACGCCACAAATAGCAGTCTTGATATATCATCATCATCAGCATTTTTCCATTTAGAAACCTCACGCCACTCCTTCTCAGCAAGTCAGCTAAGTCTGGGTGGATTGTGGGGGGATGGGTGCGGTGCGGCAACTGCGGGGTGTAGTGTCATCTCTCATGTCTCCTAAAGGGTTGTCAGTAGCCACCCACATCACCCCACACCACCCTGCGCCCCCCGGTAAATCGTAAAACCTAGTAGAAGGTAACTCTTCATTACTGCGCGGGGCACCTACCCTCTACCCTTACTCCTGGGTACCGCCTTAGTACTCAGTACTGATGCCATCAACTTGGCTGACGCGGAATTGGTAAAATTGTAAATTGTTACTAAGACGCGCGAGGAGAAAGTTGTGTATTTGACAATAGTCTAAATTATTTCTGTGAAGACTCGTTAAATTTTTGGTACCTACTTGCACAATATACAACTAAACCTACCTGGCCACGTTTTAAAATGAACGATTGTAAGTATGTTAACATTTTAAGTAAGTATTGTGAGTAAGTTGACAAGTAAACATCGTTGTTGTTTTTTATTTTCTGGTTGAATTAATATTTACCGAAATGTATTTTCATAACAAATTACTAAAATACATTGCCTATGTTTTGCTGTTACAATGTCATTTCTAATAGAAATATCTTTTCCAGTTTTCAAACATAATATTGTACAAGGGATGACCTTTTAGTGGCAAAGGCAAATATATTTAGGCATTTAATAAGTATGTAATCAAAATAAATGGTGTTTTGTATAATTATTATATAAGTATGTAATCAAAATAAATGGTGTTTTGTATAATATTAGGTATACTGTGGGTGGCCAAATTATAAGTTGCACTAGAGTTTTTTGTTATTATTTAAGAATTAACCGATTTTAATCCACAGTTTGTTGCTAATTTTACTACTAAACTTGATACAAAAAACATGTATTAATTTGAACTGAAAATGAGAAAAAAAACGATTCACTACGCGTCCACATTTCTTGACGCTTGCATGGAAAACGGTACAAAATGTATGAAAGTATTAAACGAAACTATAATACAATGGCATATCAAAAGGTGCAAGCTCTAACTGACGCCAAGGGAGGTTGAACTGACGAGTTCAAACCTCCATACAAGTTGAGACCAATGGACTTTCATTTTCAAATAGATTTCTCTCAAATGGATCAAATAATAAGCACACATAAAAAAAACTCATTATAATATTTTTCGTATTTCAAGTCTGAAAATACCAGGGGGCGCGGTTCGATTTTAAATAAATAATAATATTAAGAAAATAGTTGTTAAGAGTTTTTGTGATTAATTTCACACGAGATTTTTTAACGAATAAATTTATTTTTAATTTTGAAATTATTAATAATTCATGGTGGAATTCCATTTTGATACGACTTTTTGGTAAAAAATCGGAAAATAGGTTCACGCTTAATACGCACGTTTTGTTTAGAAATACTCCGTAGAAGTTATAAAATGGAATGGAATACGTAGAAGTTATTTCGTTAAAATTCAAACTAATTTTTACTTGGCGGCCATTGTTGTTGATGTCGAAATTTTAAGGTTATTTTTTTATTCTTCTCTTATTTTAACCAAAATATGTACCCCAAAATAGATTATTAGATTGTCAGTTAGATTTTAATTAAAACATAAATATAAAATATCCTAAAAAAATATTTTTAAATTATTGGGTCAAAGACAAAAAAAGATGTCCAATTATCCGGGGTTTTTGTGTTAAATAGCTATTAAAATGAAAATTTACCATTTTGAAACTGAACTACTTACTTTTCATTGTTATCTAACTGATCACAGTGGTTTTTCTATTAAAAGGGCGTACTAAGCGTGTCTCTATTTTAGGTATATTTACCTACTTTTTTATGGATTGAAAAACCTTTATAACTATTTTCGGGCATTTATTATTCAACGGGAATCTTCAGAATGGTCAAACAGTATTAAAAGTAAAACCGGTCCGGTCATAAATAAAAAAATAAAAAATCCATGAAAAAGTAATATCAAAAAAAATTTTAAAATAGGCGAACGTTTGCAAGGCCTTTTACATACAAAACTTAAATTTGGATTTCAGACCAAAATACCCAAAAAAACTAAATCATAAGCTATAATAAATATGTATTGCGAATAAGTTCTATTTTATTATTTGTGTTTTAAATTAATATTATAGGCTATTAAAAAATCAATTTCGCTTGATTTGAAAGGCATCCTTGGCATTTTTCGTGGGTTAATTAATTAAAAAATTGAAATTTCCTTATCCATGTTAATATCTATGTTATCTATATATCTTATTATGTATGTTAATATAACGAAAATAAAACAAAACATTTTAAATAAAGCGTTTTACTTTGTACAAATTTTAATTTATACACTACAAATTTGTGGTCCAAGGTAAATCGGTCAATTGTAATTGAAATTTACTTACGTCGAAATTCTTTTTTTAAGCATTTATTTTTTAAAATAATATTGAATCTATTTGTATTATTTAAAATAGAGCAAATTATTTTATTTTATTTTAAATAATTTTATAATTAGAATACAATTAAATGAAGTATCACATATTCGTACTACATGTTTGCCACATCTTTGATTAAAAAAATAATAAAAGTAATAAGTAACGGTCTCAACTGAGAATCGAACCTGAGATCTCTATCTTACCGGGACAATGCCTTTAACTACTCGGCCATTGCTACCTAATTATTAAAAGTCATTTTTGTCGATCTCATATTTCTAATTCATAATTAACAATATTATCCTACAACTATTTTTTCCCATATTTTTGAATGATTATAAAGTTCTAAAAAATTGGTTTGTAACATAGACATATGAATATTATGAATATTAGTAGACCTGCCCTAAGTGATTAAAAGCGTATTATCCCCACTCCCCATACCGGTTCCATTGGAGCCGGCTGTGCTCGCGTATGGCCTCAAGTAAAATTTGAAAACGTGACTTCATCATTCTTGTGCGAACTATGGTCGAGGCATCATCGGTTCATTTTACGAAATAAAACGGCAAAATGTTGACTTGTACTATGAAAACTTGTAAAAATAGATGTGAAAAAGAGAATAAACCCAATTGTCGTATTACATTCCATATATAAGCATTATTTTACTTTATTTTAAGCATATTCACATCGTATAATATAGATCAGTTTTAGAAACATATACTATCACATCGAGAAACGTCTGGACGCGAAACACAAAGCTGGTTGGTTGCTGGGAAGTAAATTATGAACATTTATAAAAGTGTCTTAACTAAATACTTAAACGAAATATTCGACTCTGAAAATGGAACCGAATTTTTTTGCCGAATTTGGACTTCGCAAATTTGTTCATAACGTGGCGAGTAATTTGCGCTCCCATGTAAAAATGTCTATTCATTCAAAAGCAGATTTTACTTTTAAGAAGTAAATGGTGATATTATAATGCGAGATGCCTATTTACTGTCAGATTGATTTATTGACGAATCACAGTCAGCCTTACTCCCTTCGTTCTTCAACAGTTGATTTTACCCCTGACCATTATCTTCTCGTCTATTAATTCCTATGTCTGTGGTTTGTAACCTGAATAGTTTTTCGTTAACGTATATATAATTCAAAATAATTATTCATTCTGGTTGGGTATCATTACCACAAATCCAAATTAAAGTTTTGTATGAAGAGGACGGCGCCGGCGTTGCCATTCCTCTTAAACCCCCGCATTCCCAATCTCTACTGATTAATAACAAGTTTCTATTTAACCCATTAAGTTTTTAAGTTCCAATAAACATATTTGTTTTTTTTAAGATAATATCTATACATTTGTAATGCCGATACGTTAATATTATGAAATTCCCTAAATAGAAAAAAATTGCAAAGAAAACTCCGAAAATTATTAAAAACTAGTTTTGTTCTGTTATTTAATATTTTATAAGCATGAAAAAATCCACAGTGTATCTTTAAATGCAACTAAAGCATTTCTCGAGAGATTTTTGCTGTATTTCAGACAAATCGTGTTTTATTAAATATTTTCACAATTTTCGCTTAGTTGTTATCGTGTTTTAATATTAGCGCGCTCCCTCTAACATTCGTATTTACATATCTCCCTTTCAAGCCATCTCTGAACGCTTACTACGGGGCCTTAAGACTAAAATTAATAGTCAAATGTAAAAAAGGTTGAACAGAAAAAAAAAATTTAAACAAGTACTTGAAAAAAAAATGTGCTGTATTTTTAAGCGGATAGATTAAAAAATACATTAACTTCATCAACTGACGTGATATGATTTTATTTGCCTATGCAATTGGGTAAGCCACCATTAACCTGTATGGTTGGTTGGTTTGTGACCACCCTGTGATATTTATTACCAAACCAATCTCAATAAATTTGTGCAATTCATTTTCGAAACACTCTGCACATTTCAACGCGGCAAACCGTCAGTACGTAGAGCGTTTGTACAGTTTACACATTGCGCATCTAGTGAGTCAGTTTAAAAATACAGATTTTATGATAAATTTTACAGAAAACCGAACAATAAAATATTTAGTATTTGAGCCAGTTATGTAACAATAAGTCATTTGAATACATTTGGTTACTTTTGAGCAGACCCGTGAAAAATCGCGGGATATTATATCTTGTAGGATTTGGGAAGCTGAAAGTTTATCTAAAGAACACATCAGAACAAGGACAATACACGGAGAAAACTAACTGATACGAAATATTGTTTTCGGACAAGACCACCTGCGTTGAACACGCGTTCAAATATATTATTAATAACTAATATTTTATTCGGAAATGGTTATGCAGTCATATTTTTTTTAATTCCCACTCTACGATACAACGACTTCACACCATGGGAAATCATTACTTGGGTGATGTTGACATATTCAATACCAACTTGGCAAGTTTTGTGGATCATTTAAAACATTTATTTCAACAATACTCCTAAACACATCATGTAAACCTACAAATAGCTGTAATTTTCTGTTTTTGTTTCTTGCGTTTGTATGACTTGTTGCATAGCTTTTATCAAATGTAATTTTATTCTTATTTTTTTATGTTTCAAAGTATCTGTCAAATTAAAATTATACTACCAACCATGTAAAAGCCCTGTGGGCGTTAAATAACTAAATAAATAAAATAAATAAATAATTTTTTAGAATCTTGATTAAAAAAGCCATACTCATTTTTCTCTGTGTGTGCAGAGTGATCAAGAAATAATATTCATAAAAATTCACTAATTTAAATCCATCGCTTGTTTAAATTCTTGACACATCAGTTCCAATTTTTAAATAGCAAATATAAAAAAATTTCTTGTTACAGGAAGTTAGATATACTTTATCGCTTCTCGGAATTCTTCAAAACAAATAATTCCAATTTTTAAAGTGACACTTAAATTTATAGCAAATCCAAGTTCTGGAGTTCTTTGATTCAGAGTTACAGATAGACACACGACCGATTTTAGTATTTTGACTTCGAAATGGTTATGATTCAAAATACCACCAGATTCAAAACGTTGTCTTAACTCTGCATTGCACGTCTATGTCATATTTGGAGGTACTGTGTGGAGGATATTTCAATTCATATAACTGTCTTTTTTTTAGCCCATCGTTATAGAGTGGAATATACTTACCGCCACAAGAAGAAAAATTACTGGTATAAAATATTGCTTATTTATTCGGAATCTATTCAAATTATTCGTAATCCGATTAAAAACGGGATTGTAGGTCTTTAACGGATGAATTAATAGGTATCTTATAAACTTTCAGTCAAACGCGAATGTGGTATCGCAATGTCACGCAACAAGTGTTCGCAACACCTGTTCTTAAAAATTCTGATATTTTTGCATTTCGTCATTGTATATTATCAGGACAAATGCCTGTGCATAAACACGTGTTCCGATTTATTAAGATTGTACAAAAAGTTTAACAGGAAACGACCTGTGATCGGCTATACTCAATTTTTTCCGTGCTGAATCGAAAGCTTGAAATGACTTTGGCTATGTCTATTACCTAAATTTTAGTGGCCAGGTACTTTCTGAACGACAAAGTCCACGTCTATTTTCCATCTGACCCAAATGTGTCGACCATAAAATAAAATAGAGTGTGCTGAAGTAGACACTTTCTTAGATAATTCAAACAGATTCAGAAAAAAATGTTTCGCGTTTGCTCAAAAATATGTTAAGCTAATTATATTATGTATTACTTGCATCTCTCTTTGTATTTTTATCTTTTTATCTCTTGACTCTTGCCTCCCTTTGCATTATTTGTCATTTGAGGGAGCTTTAACATAATTTTGTATTTTTATAAAGAAAACTGGGTAGGTTGTTATGATGTTATTTACCTATATGTATTTTAACTGAGTTTTTATAACTTAATTTTTCAGTATGGCAAAAATGGTTCAAATTCTCCATCCCTACTCCCCAATATGGGGGATGCCATAATTCCACATTCTCCGGGCAGGCGGATTCTTGGACGTCTAAAAACTTTTTTATCTTTTTTCTCGATTATCCAATCACGGTTTGCTACATCTGTACTCAAATAATTACAGATCAAATATAGTCAGCGCCACAAAGCGATAACTCGTGAAGCTGTGCGCGGCCCCACTCGACTACAGTACGCTGCATACATATTGCACCGTCAATAATAGAGTGGGTTAGGAGCAAATTGGGAATCCCCGATTCATTTGCATCGCGCACTCAATTACTATCATGGTAACATCGGGGTAATAATATTATGTGCTGATGTATCTGATGGTGATATTATTTTTATTGGGTGTGTCATATTGGTGATGTACTGTATCTGATGGTGATATTATTTTTATTTGGTGTGTCATATTGGTGATGTACTGTATCTGATGGTGATATTATTTTTATTTGGTGTGTCATATTGGTGATGTACTGTATCTGATGGTGATATTATTTTTATTTGGTGTGTCATATTGGTGATGTACTGTATCTGATGGTGATATTATTTTTATTTGGTGTGTCATATTGGTGATGTACTGTATCTGATGGTGATATTATTTTTATTTGGTGTGTCATATTGGTGATGTACTGTATCTGATGGTGATATTATTTTTATTGGGTGTGTCATATTGGTGATGTACTGTATCTGATGGTGATATTATTTTTATTGGGTGTGTCATATTGGTGATGTACTGTATCTGATGGTGATATTATTTTTATTGGGTGTGTCATATTGGTGATGTACTGTATCTGATGGTGACATTATTTTTATTGGGTGTGTCATATTGGTGATGTACTGTATCTGATGGTGATTTATTTTGTTTGAGTGCGTCATATTGGTGATGTGAGGGTGATATTACTAATTTAGTAAGATTATATTTTACGGAATGTAATGATGTTACTTTGGTGCGGGTGTACCATCACCAATATGATTATACTGTATCTGATGGTTTGAGTGTGTCATATTGGTGATGTATCTGAGGGTGATATTAATTTTGTAAGATTATATTGGTGCTGTATTGTGTTGGTGATGTATTTATACTGATGGTGATATTATTTTTGTTTGGTGTTTAATACTGGTAATCTATTGCATCTGATGATGATATTATTTTGGCTGGGTATATAATACTGTTGATGCATTGTATCTGATGGTGATGTTATTTTTGTTGGGTGTATCATATAGGTGATATATTTTATATGATTATATTATTTTTGTTGGGACATATTGGTGATCTTTTGTATCTGATTATGATATTATTTATGTTTAGTGTATCATATTGGCAATCTATTGTATCTATTTTATTTTATATTTAATCATATTTCTAAAAAATTATATACTTATAAAATGATCGCTAAAGTTGCCTATAAAATAATGGACAAATTGGTTTATTTGTTGAGTAAATGTAATGATTTAAAATTCAAATAAATAAACTACACGTATTTATACTTAATATTTTCTTCACCTTTTGATTAATTTTGTTTAATGTTACGTTTATATTCATTGGTATTATTTTTTTCTTCAATGATAAATAACATTGATGGTTTAATCTATACAAATTATTTCAATAAAATTAAATAAATTACCGATCGTGAAAAAAACATTTTATGTAAACTTTATTTCAGTTATTTCTCGAACTTCCCAAACACATTTGAACCTTCGTATTACATTACGTAGGTACATCCCTCCAACGTTCTAATAGTTTCACGTCTCCGTTTGTTTGCTTAAGTTATCTAAGGTGAAATCTGTTGACCGACGCCGATCATTCCACGTCTTTGGGTTGGTTTAGGGGTGGCTGGGAGAATGGGGGGGGGGTTGTGATAGGGGAGGAAAAGGAACACAAGATGCTGATGTAAGATGGTGGAAAGATAACACTGATAATGGGCGGTGCGTAATTATTTGTGAATTCAAATTTTAATATATATTTTTTAAATTTTATTTTTGATGGTTCATCACATTTCTTTTTTATACTGTCTCTCTTGTTTCACGTTACAAAACTATTTAACTAGTAGTTATGTGAACAGTGGTTCTCGCGTCCAAAAAACTGGTGTTTATATGTTCATGTTTAAAAATCAAAACCAAAATATCCTATGAAATAAATAATTAGATTTTTTAATAACAACCTATCACATAATATTTTTTTTTTACTTTTTATACTTTTTCAGTATCTCAGTGACAACCCTTTTTTATACTTTCTTCAGGCAGGTAGGGAGTAAGTACCAAAATTGACTGAAAGTAGCGAGGTTCAGTTTTAACTAGACCGTTTGGCATTTCACCGTCGGTAAGTATCCGTTTCTCGTTTTAAAAATCCTCTGCATACACCTTGCTTTGACTACACGCAGAAAACTTATTATTAAAAATATTGCCAATTTATTAAGAATCTCTTTAAAATTTTCGTAATCTGGATAAAAACGGGACTACAGGCCCTTAATGAATGAATTTATAGGTTTCCTTAAAAACTTTTATTAAAATACTAATGTATTGTCTTTCAAAAGTTTTCATAAAAAACCTAACATTTTCGCATTTCGTCATTACATTAGATATAACAATACGATACACAACAATGTCATCGTAGAAAAACAATTGAAGATTTAGAACTCAATTTAACACAAAAAGTGATATAAAGTCGTTTTATAGTTGCCTACGTAACCTATTTAACCTAGTTTTTGTTTCATCACTTTTCATGACTTTCACTTGAAATTTTAATGTGGAATTGTTATTTTGATGAGTTATCCGGTCACCGAGTTTTACAGGCTATAATTCTAATGATTGCAAACGTACACGAAAAATGTTCCAATCAAAGAAACAGTAAAAAATTAAATGATTTAAGTGATAGCTCTTCATACCGTTTTAGAATTCATTAAGACAAACTTTATCTATTTATTTGTGTTATTTTAAATAGGTACATAACTATCTAGGTCTTAATACAATCCTTTTACCTGGAGAAAACTTCCTGATAAAAAAATATTGCTAATTTAAAATTTTGCTCAACACATTATTCGTATTCCTGTTAAAAACGGGATTGTAGGCCATTTACGATTCAATTGATAGGTATCCTGATAAATTTGAAGTAAAATACCAATGTTTTGTCACAATGTCCGAACACATCTTCATAAAAAACTTAACATTTTCGCATTTCGTCATTAAATATTATTGAAACAAACTTAGATAAACAAAGATATTATTAGGAATTTACTAAAAGTTCATGAGGAAGCCGCCTGCACTGCCTTTATGAACCGGATTACCAATAATAATCAGCAATACTCGTTTTTCTCCGTGTAAAATATTATTAATTAGTGAAATCAATGTGGTTTTCGGCGTTCCGGAATTTTGATATAACCGTCAAGTACCAGATACCAAGAACTATTCCCCACCTTCATCTTCCTCATCTCTTCCCCCGCCCCACTAACTTCTGCCTCACAACAGAGGAATGGGAAGAATTGGAATTCTTGGGCGGTACTCACATAACAAAAATATATAAATACACTTAATTTTGACTGGTCAAAATTTTTAAATCAATGATTTACCATTTGTACGCCTCTGGCTTTATAAGACACACGTGGAACATCTCCTGGTTTTCCCTTACAGATGAATTAAGACGCGGTCATCAGTTCAGCTGGTTTATTGTTTCCTCCCTTTCTCCCGAGCCTCCCATCCCACCCCATCTTAACTCCCCATCTTACCTTACCACCCCATCTTACCTTACCACCCCATCTTACCTTACCTCCCCCATCTCTTCTGGCTGCCCCGGGCCACGCTGGGCTCCGGTTAGTACCTGCAAGCTATCATTCCTTTCATCATCATTATCGCGGGTGGATCGGGCATGTGTTGTTAGCTTTGAATGTATGGCTGAAAGGTGATGCCTCGTTGCTATAATATCCAAGTCAAATAATCTGTTGAAGGCTGACTTTGCGAAGGTCTTTTGAGAATTTGATGTGAAGTTTTGACCTGTATTACCTAACGCGTGGAAGCTGTTTAAAATTTATTTATAACTGTTATAATTGGTGATATTTTTCACTTTTCGTTTTACCTGTAAATTGTATCTGAAATAAGTTTGTTTTGTTTGGTGGGCCATGTATAAAATAGAATTATTCTGGTTAATTGAAAACCAAATGAAAGGGGGTTGAAGTACTGTTCAAAATTAATGAAAAAATCCCAAAAAGTTTATTTTGTATTACTATAGTTTTGCTTTGTCAAAATCAGATGCAGATGTAATAAAAAAATGTTCTCATTTATACCAATATTAACAGAGTTATTGACGGTAATAAACAAAAATTCGTAACAAAACTAAATAATAAAAAATTCAAATAAACTAATTCTGTTTTTAAATTTCAGCCACATTCAATGGAATTCAATATTTTTGACCCATGTTTCTCATTTTTTTAAAATCGATGATCGAATTTTACAGCCTATCAAACCACTAAAATTCCTAAGAGTGAATACTGTTGAAATGAGATATCTGAGGCCATGTATGATCGTGTAAGAAATATGGAGATCCTCAATGAATGTAAGGTTGATGTAAGCATATCGAATAAGATTAAAAAAGGGATGATGGTTTGGACATGTAGAGCAAATGAACGAAGAAAGGAGAATATATGAGGCAAACGTGAATAGTAGAAGAATTCGGGTGACATGGCACGATCGAGGAAATCAGATAATTGAGTTGGGCCATATCAAGAGTCAGAATAGTAAAATAAGTATGAGACGATGTATGAATGTGAATGAGGTAAGGAATGTCTGCCAAGATCGAGTTGTCTGGTGGCCCGTCCTTCTCCGGGGAAATGACGTGATGGTTAGTTAGTTAAAATTGCTAAAAATAACAAAAGTTGGTCATTTTGAACAGCTGTATCTCAAACATTATGAAATTTATGGATTTTTTTTAAATTGTAGCATAATTAATGGGATAGTTTTAGTACACTTAAAAAAGGAACGAGCATTATTTGCTGAAAAATTTGTGCTTCGGTCTCAAAATTGGCAAAAACTGATTAATGGTAATAATGATCCTGGTTTTTTGGATTTTTGATAAAGATCTGGAGGCCTGCCGAGGTCAAAAACTTGTTTTTTCATAAGGCCTCCGTCATGTACAGCATGAAAAAATCAAAACTACTTCATTAATTTTATTTATTAGGTTTACTGTATTATTAGTAAAACTTTAACAAAAAAGCTTAATAATTACTTCATAAATTAGCATCATTAATTCGAAAAGATTAAGGACGGGTTGTTTCGGAGAATTTGAACAATTCATCAAATTTCATCGTTCATTTCCGGGTACTGTGAAAGTCCTATTCAAGTTCTGTTATTATATCATCATAGGCTAGTTGCATGAAAGAACTGAAATCATAACAGAACTTGAAAAAAATTTTCACAGAACTGGAAAATTAACTTTGAAATTTGAAGAATTGTTCAAATTCTCGGAAACAATCCTTCCTAAGATTTAATTCGATTATAAATTAACTTGTATAATGTTAAAGCACAGAAGAGTCCCAACGGCTCCCAATGAGCCTATCGCATCCCCAATTGTGGTATGTTATGAGGCTGAAGGGAGTGGGAGGGGAAGGATTTGTGGAAGAGGAAGGTGGAGGAGTACCTGACTACTCGGATCTGGTCACCAAACACAGTGAAAGCCATTTAAACCATTGAGAGCTGTTTCAATTCTGAATGGTGATCTTACACCAGGGCGATACTGAGAGTATATTTCACTCTGGAACGTGCAGGAAATATACTAAAAATTATTTTTAATGAGTAAATTGTGAAATAACAAAAATATTTCAAATAAAATTTTGTTGCGCACGCCGGGATTTGAACCCGTGACCTCAGACTTGCTGGTCAGAGAGCCTTACCACTCAACTACGGAGGTCGTCAAAACTTATACTCAACGCAATATGCGTAGCTTAAGGGTAATCACACGATAAAAAAGTTTTCGTCTTATATTTTGAAGGAGATATTTTGATTACGCGTTTTTTTAACTTTGATTTATTTATGATTGATTAATTTTGTATTTGAATTCTCTTACATTGGTGAGAATCTTGGCTGTTTTACAATAACAGTGACCTATTATATATCCTAGACTTAAAATTCAAAACATTTTCCTTCTTTCCAGAACACTTTTTATTAATTAGACATGAACTTAATTTGCTGTATTATCTTCGGGAAGATTTCTCCCATTCCTTTGACCCACCCCTATGTGTACTTCCCCGCACGCATATCATCCCTAAGATCACCAGCCACCCCTAAAGCCTCCCCGGAACCCTTGTTATTCGTCCCACGAGTGTTCCCACATGCAACCGTATTCTAATGCGATGTTAGAAATAATGAATTTCACTGAGACGCGGTGCATACGTTTTATTGCCAAACCCGAATCTGTTAAATACATAAACGAACATGTTGTTTATATCAAAGTGTTTCGTTCTTGTACCAATATACATAGGTCAAAATATACAAGAGACAGGGCTATCCTCATTTTGGTCAAATATTATTACTTATGATAACAGTAACAAATTGTTTTAACAATATAATAATTGCACTTTCATCCTAGCTTAAGCAGTTAAAACCCTTTCCTTTATTTAAATCATTTATCATATCGTTAAATTCCTACAAATAAGTCAATTAACTTTTAAAGCACCCTTTTCTGCTATATATTAAACGAATTAAACAAAAACATCAAGCACTAATCTTTCCACCAAATGATATCCAAAATTTTCAGATTTTTTTAGTAATCTGTGATTCGTGAATTTTCACAAAAATGGTGAAAATTTTAGGAAAATACATTGCGCATTCAAATTATGTATAACTGCTTTCAAACCTTTCGTTCTTACTGAGATTCAAAATAAGTGCTTATATCAGTACCTTCATATTGTTTAAGATAAATGGTTATGAAATGGATCCCATAATCATATTGGTAGGTCTAGATATTAATTTATGTTCCATGTATTTCATCTTAATTCAATATTTTTCATGGGGTTAGGTTTGTCCGGGTCTTTGCGACAGATTCTTCTGCCCACCAATTGCGTGGTAGGCAGGATCGGGAGGGACTGGTTGAGGAAGACCTTATGATCTCTCTATCAAGAATCTCTTTGCATCGTAGTGGGAGGGATGGATTCATACATCCGTCAATCCTGGACACAGTGACGCCCAGATTCCTACCCAACCCTCATACCCTTTTCCTCTTCAAAACTTTCTCCCCTTCCTTTCCTAAAAAGACCCGCCACACAGCATCTCCAAAGATGACATAGGCCTGACAGCAATTAATATAGAAAAATTACGAGATACCATTAATCTAGGATTTTAGAAGCAAAAAGAATTTACAAAATATATTTGCCTCAAGATCGCCTTTCAACCTGAAAAATTACGACATCTGTCAAAAATTGTAGCAAGAGAAATAGGTACACATTTCAAAAACAGAATTAATTATTAATTGATGAAATAATTTTGGTACCTACTTTATCGCTTGTCGGAATTTTTCCGACAATCATGAATCAGTTGAAATTATGAATATCAAAGCAAACCCCAGTTCTAGAGGTCATTAAACCAGAGTTACACATAAATACATCATCGAAATTACTATTTTTACAAGTTAATTATTACCTAGGTACCGAAATCATTTCTTCTTTTCATAACCCTGTTCAAGAAATCATATTTAACTACCCAAATTCCACACAATCTTAACACCCTATCCATCTTTCGCTTCTTCCATCCTCTTCCACCCCCTCCCCTAACCCAAGAAACCCCTCTCCCTAACACACAACACAACATACATGCCCAATATTCTAATCAACGACTCTCGTGTTGTTTCCTCCCGTTATCATTTCTTTGTCTTGTAATTATTCCAAAGTTTAATGAAGAAAATAGGTACAGCAGAATGCACTGCATGCGGGTTGAGAATGGGAGGATTTCAAAGTAGTTGGAAGTATTCCTGAGTTAAAAGAATAAAAAATATTTATTTCGGATTAAAATCTTTAATAATAACTATGTTTTCGAATACTTTTTTTCTTTGGACACTTTTAAATGAATAATTAACTCGGTTCATCATTTTATGAACATCTTTAAATCCACATTAAAGTAACTGTTTGACCTAATGAATATTAAGAATACACGTTAGTGAAAAGCCATAGTTATTTAAAAAGATGACGAAAATTGCGAAATTTTACACAAGGGCAGAAAACTTTTACGAAGAGAATATTTACAATAATCTACACACTTGGAAAAATAAGTTTTCACAAAGCGTAATATCCCCTAGACTTATGTTTTAAAATAAAAAAAATAAAATTACAAATTAGTCAAAAATGTTTGCCTTTTCTTTCCAAGTACCTACCACACTAAAAATATTCGCAAACAAAAATATTAAACATAATTACAACCAATGATACGTTTACACAAAAAAAAATATAAGTAATACCTTGGCGAAGAATGTGGCAAGGAACGGATTTACAGTTTCTTTTATTATATAATTAACTCAGTTACTATAAAAAATATAATAATTGGTATTTTATTTTTAATATCTACCCAGTTATATCATTTTTATAATGACTAGAGCGTACCCGCAGAAAACTTAACGATTTGTAATATTGTTAATTTATTAAAAATCTAGTCAAATTATTCGTTTACCTGTTAAAAATGGAACTATAGGCCTTTAACGAATGATTTGATTTGAAAAATTTCATATTAAAGCACGAATATGTCACGAGGAAGATGGAACACATGTTTCTTCAAAACAATAATATTTTCACATCTCGTCCGTTGTATTTATCCGGACAGCGCCACCTGCGTTGAACACGTGTTCAGATATATTATGAATGACCAATATTTTATTAGAAAATGGTCAAGCAGTCACATTTTTAACAATATCTTGATTAAAAAGTGGTAATAATTTTTCTCTGTGTGTAATTCGTAAATTAAAGTATTTTCAATAATAGTTCCGCTTTTATACGTTTAAGTTCCTGTCTCAATAAACATTCGTAAGATAGTTTATTCCAATTTTACTTTATACGTATTTTAGTCGTGCGTACATTTAAAAAAAAAAATTCAATCGTGTATCTCTGTTTAACTCCAGTTCAATGACCTCTAAATCTGGGATTTGGTTTGATATTCAAAATTGATTGTGGGAACAATTAAAATAAACGATAAAGTAGGTTAAAAAATTATTTTAACAATTAATTAATCTATAATTGAAAAGTGATTTGTTTCGTTTAAATTGTTGACAGATCTTAATTTGTATCTATCATAATCTATAATATCAGAATGATAAGTATATACAGTGTATTCCAATAAGAGGTGTTATTTTGAATAGCACGCTATTTCAGTAGATGTTACTTTTGAAGCTGTCATTTTTTACTATTTGACAAGTAGAAATTAAGCCATTAATAAAAATGGAACGATACACGCTTCAACAACGCATTAAAATTATAAAAATTCACTTGAGTGAATCAAGTGCAAATCATCTCGAGTGATGAGGCCCATTTCCACCTCGGTGGCTTCGTCAAAAAGCAAAATTGTCACATCTAGGGCTCGGAAAACCCAAGAGTTATTGTTAAAAAGTCTCTCTATCTTCAACGTGTGACTGTTTGGTGCGGTTTATGGTCCGGCGGAGTCATTAGACCTTACTTTTTCAAAAACGAGGCTGGAGCAACAGTTACAGTGAATGGTTTGCGCTATCGAGAGATGATTAATGATTTTTTATGGTTGAAATTGGATGGTATTGATCTGAACAAAGTTGACTTTCAACAAAACCGCGCTACGTGCCACACAAGCAACGAAACCATTGATCTTTTACGACTCAATATCAAAATAACACCTCTTATTGGAAAACCTGTATAACAATATGAACAGAATTTAGAACACAATTCAACAAAAAAGTGATATAAAGTCATTTAAAGTGATAAAACAAAAACTGGGTTTAAATATTTACCTACGTAACCTATTTAACCTATTTTTTGTTTGATCACTTTTCATGACTTTATATCAATTTTAAAAGGTATGTTGGTGTTGTCATTTTGATGAGTTATCCGGTCACTGTGTTTCACCAAAACCTTTTAGATCACAAGGGACACTCATTCAAAACAGCCTATTAACTTTTTTACAAATTTTTTTTACAAATTTTGAGATTTTACAAAAATATTCGTTTTAAATGTTTTTTCTATTTATTAAAACATCTTAAAATGTTTTAGTTAATTTTTAAAAAGTAAATATATAGGTATATTTTTTTTTTGGAGGTTTCCACGAAAGTTAAGAGGCTGATTTGATTCAGTATTCCGGCCTTATGATCTAGGAGGTTTTGGTTTCAAACGCTACAATTCTAATGATTGCAAACATTCACGAAAAATTTTGTTATCAAAGAAACAATAAAAAATTAAATGATTTAAGGAATAGCTTTTCATACCGTTTTAGGATTCATTCAAACGAGCTTTATTTGTATTTATTTATTTGTGTTATTTTAAATAGGTACATGGTTATAGGTACTTATCTATGTCTCAATACAATCCTTTTACACAGAGAAAACTTTCTGTATTATTCGTATTCCTGTTAAGAAGATTGTAGGCCATTTACGATTGCATTGATATCCTGATAAACTTTTTGTAAAATAACGATGTTTTGTCACAATGTCCGAACATTAAAATAAAAATCTTAATATTTTTGCATTTAGTCATGATATTTTAATACGTGAACACGTGTTCCGATATTATTATGAATTTACTTTAAAACTTTATCAGGAAGCGGCTTGAAGTCCCGTTTTTAAGAGGATTACCAACACTTTCAAGAGAATTAAAATTAATCAGATTTACTTATTTTCCTCAGTGTATATGTATCAGCATTACTAATAAACTTGGTGAACATTTTATATGATTGATGTGAAATGTGAAAACCTTACTAAAATAATATATACATTGGTTTTTCAGCCAAAGAGGGTTTGTCAGTTGTTTGAGGGTTGTTTGTCAGTCGCATGAACTGTAAAATGCGACTGTTTTATCTAGTCTATTAAATCTAGTCGCATTATGTTAATAATAATAATTTATTCGTCGAATTTTAGAATTTTTCTAAGGTACATATTTTAAATGTCTTCCATAACTTTTTTTCTTGAAGATTTCATTGAAACAAATACCATTTAGAAACTAGATAAAATTATTTCTTAAATATTTTAAAATACCCCTTTTAGAACAAATTAATCACATATTTTCGTATTTTTTAGTTATTTTTTTTTCTTTAGGCGTTTCGCACCTAGTGAGATGGGCAATAAGTGATTTCTGTAATTCAATATAATATTAAAATAATTAATTAAAAAAATTAAAAATCTTTGTTTTCCTCAAATTTCATTTCTTTTGGTAAATCGCAAAATATCTTCATTGGTCTTATCATCAAAAATAATAATAATAATGGTAATAATATGTACCCTTACACAACATTGATTCGTTTTATTTACAATGTACAGGATGTCCGGGGGTAAAATGCGCTAACTTAGGAATGTGATTCTACATGTTTTTAGAAGTAAAAACGTTTTAAGGTTATTTTTAAGTAAAAAAAGTCGAATTCTTTATACGGGAAAATAAATATTCTTCTATGGAAAAATATTTTATTATGGGAAAAAAGTTGGAATTTCGAAAAAGTTATTTATCTTTTTTTACTTCTGCCATCATGTAGATTCACCTCCTTTATTCTCGGACACCCTGTATTTATTTCTTGTGAAATTATGTTTGTCGTAATAGTTTGAAGTCACGTTCAACAATACTGTTAAAACCACTGCACACTAAAGAGATATCTTTCTTCTATGACTCATAGTTCATACTCATTAATTTGTTCTGTTCCGGGGCATATTACGATGTCCCTGTCTTGTCACTGCGTCATCTCACGATCTTAGTGCATTGTTTGCAGTAAATTACGTCGGTTCAAAGCGGCAAATTTAAGTATATAAACTAGAGCGATTAAATTTACTGAGTTGCTCTAATTAAAACAGATAATTACTTGACAATGACTTGGGATAAGTATTGTATATAAGACAGATCGAATTTGACTACCAACAAAAATCTCTCCGTACCAAGCAACAATAACTCTTAAGGCTCCATAGTAATCGTTCAAAGAGAAGAAGATGGTTTGAATTTTAGATGTGCAAAAGGGAAAGGAGTGCACGTGAAATTTTTCATACCTACGACATGTTAAATAACAAATCAAAATGTGTTTTCAATAATTTTTGCAGCATACTTTGCGATTCTTTTCTATCGAGGAAATTTCATATGCAAGGTTTGGCAAAAGAATGTGCCATATTTTTTTGCAAATGGCGTAAAATGTCATTGTGCTTTGACATTTATGTTGTACACAGATAGATAATTGATTGTCAACAAGTAATGGAAAGATACACACCTGAAAAAGGCGGCATTATTGTTACTGCTTATTTGACCAATTTCCGATTAGTCAACTCGATTTCCGATAAAACAACAGTCCGGAATCGATCAAATAAACATTATAACAGTAGATCAATCGGTAAATCGGAATGCGTGGGCTTAAGACGTGAGTTCGGACTTCATGAAAACACAAAAATTTTCAACTTGCGAATTTATATTAAATAGAAATATTAAGAAACACCTACGTCATATTATTTATTCTTCTGTTTTCTTTTGTATGAATACCAACTGTTCTCAACTATCCGGAGCCTAATTGGGTATATTGTAAGGCTCAAGGGTGTGGAAAGAGAAAGATATGAGGAATAGGTAGGTTGGAAAGTACCTGACTATTAAAATTTGGTCACCAAACACAGTTAAAGCTATTTGAAGCCAAGCTTTATTGCTGAATGCTGGTATTTAATCAGAGTATTTACCTATTGTACGATAAGCGACAAGATTTTTTTAAGAATGTTTAAAACTCGTGAGATGCCGATTGGTAAATTATAAATCTTCACAATTTAATGAAAATAAAGACACAAAATCAATAAAACTTTTAAGAAAAAATCAATAATGCAAATCCTTTAACCCTCTGGCGGTGGCAGAAATCTGCCTGGGTAAATAAAACCAAGGACTTAGTTAACCCGTGATACCAAAAGGGGTAAAACTTCACCTTCTTAAGGCGTACCCTCTCCACGGGGTAGGACAAACCCCTTGTTTGCCGATTATTAATTCGATTCATTAACACCCTTTCTTGGCGTTCGCCGTGCAAAAGATCAGCGGGTCGGGAGGGACTTTAAACTGTTTGCACTACACTTACGGTAGCTAGAGGGTTGGATTCTTCAAGATGGTGTGTTTGACCAAGATAGTATGTTTATAGGAAGGTATTTTGATATTAAAAGAGCTGATTTACGAAAAATAAACCGGCATTATTTATTACCTCTAATTTTCTTGTAATAAATTCATGGTGCACGGAGAAAACACACTGATAATAAATTATATTCATTTATTAGAAAACCTGTCAAACTATTCGTTTCCTGTTTTTGGACTGCAGATCTGTAACGAATGAATTGAAAGAATTGAAACAAAATATCAATCAAAAGCTAATGTTTTATGATTTTAATGTGTTCATACAAATATTGATATTGATGTCTATTAGGTAAAGAACAGGTGATCTCGATAAATTGGTTAATATTTTATCAGGAAGTTTTGGCATGCAGTCACTTTTTTAACATCGTAATTTTTTTTCGAGTAGAAGTGATGGAGGTATGAATCCAATTCTCCCACTGCCATGCAAGGTGATGGGTCGACGAGTGCGGCTGGAGAAGTCGAAAGGTCTCCCTCGACCAGTCTTCGTGTGGAATCGCATTTTATTTATGTCAAAAGTTTTACAAGTTAAGTGAATAAGTTCAACTAATTTATTGCCCTTGTTTTTTAGTCATGAATACATAGATATGCACTTTTTTTTAGATCCGACTAATTATTACGAAAGCAATATGCAATATAGTTGTGAATGATGAATACTTGAGGCAGGTGAGTGAGTTTATGTACTTGGGAAGTGTGTTTACGAGAGATGGGAAGGCTGATGGAGATATTGAATGAAGGGTAAATGCAGGTAACTCCATTAATGAAGGAATGCACGCAGTTGATGCTAAGAACAAATTGTATAGATTAGTTGTTCACAATGGATTGCTGGTACCTACCCTGATGTTCGGCAGTGAGGCATGGAAGTGCCAGATGAAGGATGAATTAGACTGAATGCTGTAGAAAGGAGATCGCTGAGGCGTATCTGTGCTAAAACCATGTTTGATCGTGTGAGAAATGTGGAGATTTGCAAATAATGAAAAGCTGACGTAAACGTATTGAGTGAGATTAAGAAAAAGATGCTCAGATGCTTTGGGTATGTAGAGCAAATGAACGCAGAAAGGGGTGCAAGGAGAATATATGACGCAAATGTGAATGGAATAGTGTCAATATCCCAGTGCCGGAGGGTTTATGGCTCCTTCATGGGGGTGATAATTGAGACTGAATGGGGTAGAAAGGGGAAGAAGATATACATGGCTATTCAGATGTACTCAAAAATCATAACTAAAACGGCGGGAGAGACTGTTTGAGAGAGAACTTTTGACCTCTACAGCCGGACTCTCTCGACCCATTGCCTTACACCGCAGTGGAGAGGAATGGATTCATACGTCCGTCACTCCTGAACACTTTGACCCCCACCCTCTTACCTTTTTTTTCTTCTCAGAACTTCCTTTTCTTCTTTTCCATAAAAAAAACCCTCCACACCGCATCCCTAACGATGATATAGGCCCTGAGGGATTTTTTTTCTCAGGACCTCCTGTGTGGAGCTAATGTAAAAAAAACAGGTCACTAGGTCATTCATGAATACCTCCATAGGTAAAAATGTAAACACTGAAAAGCCAGAAAAGTAAATAGATAAATGACCTAGAAGTGGATTGTAAATACAAAATGCTCACCAATGTTTAACTGGAATTGGAATCAATTTGAAGTAATTAATTGCAGTTGAATACTCTCATATCACGAATGTCAACGATTTAACAATGTCCCTTAGCCCACCCCTAAAATGCTTACAGGTTTAGCACAGGGTATCACCGCTGTATAACGGTTAAGAGTCACGAGGGGGAACCATACGCAATTTTACGAGAAGATTTTTTTTCCATTTTACGTTTGGTATCTCAAACTAACACAAAAACCTAGTACCTACGGTTCATCAAATTATATTTTAAAAAAATCAAGTGCTTGCCGATAGCGTATACTCGATCCATATGCGGGGTAGACATACTCATAAGTATTCGCACTCCGCTTTCATTCTGCTCTTGGTTGTAAAATAACTTATCGGGTTGCTTTCTTATATACCTATGTATATACAGGGTCCGATAATTTTTCACTGATTAATTAAAAAGTTTTTTTTTTTTTTGGTTTTAGGCATTTCACCCTGAAAAGAGTTTATTTTTTTTTTTATTTTTTTATTTATTGATTTTATTTTAGTAATTTGTACATTTAAGATTACAAATGACTAATTAATTATTACATTTAAATATACTATGTTTTTTTTTTTCTTTCTTGATATGGCTCCTACACAACATCTTAAACTTTTCAATTGGGGCAGACTTAAGGTTTTCCGGCAGCGCGTTATAGTATTTCATCCCTTTATAAAATATACTATTCTGGGTATTCGCTTTGTCCTTCTTTGGTAGCCTGATTTCATTGCACGTCCTAGTTTTATGTTGGTGTATGTCCTTGTTGTATACAATTTGATTCGAAAAATATTTGGGTAGCAGGTTGTTTACTATTTTGTGTAAAAATATCATCGTGTTCAAGGTCAACATCTGTTTCACCGTTAGCCAATTTAGTTCGTTTAACATTTTATTTACTTTTGAATATCTATTTCGTCTGAGTATTGTTCTCATTGCCCTATTTTGGAGAATTTGAAATTTATTTTGCTCTCGGTCGTTACACAGGAAAAGGATAGTTGAGCAGTAATTAAAATGTGGAGCAATAATGGAGTTATAAATGGTGATTGCAGTTTTTTCGGACAGTTTTTGGCGAATTCTTCCCAAGAAAGATATCTTTTTTCCAATTTTCTTTTGGGTATATTCCGCATGTTTGTTAAAGTTGAGTTTGGAATCTATTATAACTCCTAAGTATTTTATATCGGTAACATTTTCAATAATTTCACCATCAATTTTGATTTTGCTTTCACTGGATGTCTTCTTATAACCAATTACCATACATTTTGTTTTTTTTGTATTTAATTTAAGCTTATTTATTTTTAGCCATCTTGATACATTATCTAGTTCATTATTTAAAATATTTATTAGTTCTTCATAGTTTTCTCCAATTATATATATAAGTGTATCATCGGCAAATAGTCGTACTTTGCATTTTGAAAATATTTTCACCATGTCATTAATATAGAGTATGAACAATAGAGGTCCAAGGACTGATCCCTGTGGTACTCCTAATTTATTTTCCATTGGTTTTGAAAATTGATTATTAATTTTTGTTACCTGTATTCGGTCTTTCAAATACTCTTTTATTAATTTAATGGCTAGAGTTGAGAAACCAATTTCTTTAAGCTTTCTTATCAATATTTCTCGATCTATGGTTTCGAATGCCCTTTGAAAATCCAAGAATATTGCTAAGATAAATTTATTACTATTCATTCCTTCTTTCCATTCTTCAACGATTACATTTAACGCTGTTTCACAAGAATTATTACATCTGAATCCCGATTGTTCTTGGTATAAAATATTGTGTTCATCTAAGTATTGCAATATTTGTTCTTTTATTATTACTTCAAGTATCTGTTCATATTTCGGTAAGGTGTTTATTGGTCGAAATTCTTCACATTTTCTGGTATTTTTAACCTTTGGGACCGGTATAATGGTAGATAGTTTCCATGACTGTGGAAATTTTCCCTCTTCAATTGTCTGATTAATAATATTTAATAGAGTAGATCCAATTACTGGAAAAGCATCTTTTATCACACTAATAGTTAATCCACTCTTAGAGTTTGAAGCCACGACTTCTGTATCTAAATGGAGTGGAGTCATGTGGGTTAGGTGTACGCGGTGTACGCAACGAATACCCTACCCTACTACCTGAAACCAAGAGTGCTTTGTGTAATTAAAAATTCAAAATGAGATGAAACATATATTTGTTTTAAAATCTGTTTTAGGTAGTAGGGTAGGGTATTCGTTGCGTACACCGCGTACACCTAACCCACATGACTCCACTCCATTTAGATACAGAAGTCGTGGCTTCAAACTCTATTGGTTTATAGATTGGTTTACTGCAAAAGTTTAGCCGGAAGCTAGTGGGACTATCAAATTCTCACCTTTTTTAATATTTCGAAATTAACGGAATTAAGGAAAGGGAAAACAGAGAAAAGGGTAAGTTGGAAAACAGTGATGAAGTGTGGTAAATAAACAATACAAGAGCCATTATATACCAACATAGACTGCGAGTGATGGTCTCTTACCGTGTGATATTTACAATGTCTTCCACTATGAAACCAGGTACGCATAAACGTTTTTGTCAATTATTATTTTTTAATGTTTATAAGACAAGGTTTTATGTACAGCATAAATGATAAAAATAATTATAAGCAATTATTAGTCGCCTGAAATATCAATACAAATTGAAAATATCTCCCGAGTAAATATTAATGCCGCCAACGGGAATTGAACCCGTACCTTCTGATGTCCGGTCAGGTGCTCTGAAACCACTGAGGAATGTCAGCTTATTTCCAACCCGCCAAATGATTCAATATGTACTAGTAACACAATCAACAATAACTTGGATTTGCTTCTGGATCATTACATTTCAACAATGCAATGCTGTGTGGCGATCTATCCTATATGCCAACTCTTGCAGGTAAGCCTTATGGTAACACCCTTCGTTAATGTTGTTTATCCGAGTTTTCTCACAAAAATAAAACTCCGGCTCAACAAAACACTTACATAGACGATATTACGGTCATTAGTACGATCGATCCAATGAGCTCAGATGGCTTCTAAATAGACGATAGGAATAATCTGGACCCCGACCTTGAATCATATCTTGATAGCTATATCTATCTATGGAGAGCCCCTATAGCTATTATCTGGTGCCATCTGAGAGTATCACCTCAAACCACTCTGTAGGAATATGATTTAAGATTTTCACGGCCAAAAGTATTTTTGCTATTTGTTTTTGGGGTGTTATGCCGTGTTGCGCTAACTCCTTCTTTAGCCAACGTTTCGGACAGCATTGCACTGTCCATCATCAGGGCAGATGTGTTATTTGAGGTTGTGGTGAAATGTGAGCTTACGTATGAGGTTGTGATACCGTGTTGCCAGCTCCAACCCTCTGAGCTAACATTAACGTATCATTTTTTTTATTTAAAGTGGTTTTCTTCGTTTAGTTTTGGTGTAGCCGTCAATTACCGGATACCAAGAACTATTGAGCTTAGCTCCATCGTCTCTATTAATGTTAATGGGATTTTTATGGATTTCAATGGCCTCCGTAATCAGCCGTGCTCTATAAGTTTTGGGTCTCCCCAGGACTTCAGGAACAAATCCACTCTGTAGGATATCACAGTTAGTTTGTTAGGTAGTTGTTGTGTTCAGTGGAAAATTCAAAGGATCACAATTCATTTTTTAAATATAAGAATGAAATAGTCTTCAATTCATTATACATTATAATAATTTTACAACTAAACGTTTTGGAGAAAACTTATATTTATCAATAACTTTTAAGACTAGCTGATGTCTACCCAGCATTGCTCGGGGTTGTGAATGGTTTGGGGCAAGCTTTTGAGGTTATCAATTCTAGTGTACCGGAAAACTAGGTGCATTTTAAAATTGAAAATAATATAACTGTAAAGAATTTTAAAAAAGTTTACGGGTATCCTGAACTTCTTCTACCCTTCTTCGACGTCATACGTTCTCCTTACACCCCTTTCTTTGTTCATCATATACGCCATATTTTACCATCGATTCATTTCATCATGCCGTGTCTTCCTCGGTCGTCCCTGACTTTTTCAACCACTCAAACAATCACTTCATCTCGACTCTAATAAGAACGAATCTTGAAATTTTCAGCAAAATCGATCCAGTAGTTTTTAGTCTATAAAAAAAAAGAAACAAACAGAAACTCATTTTTACATATATTTAGATAAAAAAAACATAAATAAAACATGGAATTATAGCAAAGACATTTATTGTGATTCACCAACACTCACGACAATCTTTTTCAGTTAAAAATTCACACGTAGCAATATAAAACAATAAAACTCCACAAATTTTTAAAATTCGGGACATAAAATTTTTAAAAAGCGTTAAATAAAAATGAGACGTGACTGACACGAGTATTAAGGATTATTTACAACCCTTACGTGACAAAAGACCCTAGTGCATGGCCGACCTAATAATTAATAATAACGACACCGGCTTCAGGGGCTGTTAATTTTAATAAATTAAACGACGCTACAATAACGGCTGACGGGCGGAGATAACGAAAAGGTTACACCGATAACGGCGTTACATTATTGAACGGTTACGGTACAAATTTGGTATGTTTTCTTCATTTATTTTCTACCTTTTCTTTGATACGGACCGCAAAATACAACTAAATATTGCGGTTCTAACTTATAATATTATTGATAAATATTGAATCATTTTAAGGAATCAAATAATAAAAAAAAAAATTCTTTCATATTCTAAAGTTTATGATCTAATCATGTTAAATATTAACACGCAAATTATATTATATGGATTTTCAATTCAAATTCAACAAACCTTTATTGTACAAGTATACAGAGTATAACTTATAGGTACATTCTATGTCTTACGGCTAACCCAATTCACAAGAATTAGAATGCATATAATCTTACAGTGTTTTAACGAGTAACGACTCGTAAAACCCGCTTTAGTTTCTGCTGGTTTTGATACATTCACAAAAGTGCATAAAATAAATTGAAAGCATAATGTATAACTGCGGGCGGCACTCAGTTGGGCTTCGTAGGTAGGTAGATCATTCACAGTCATATAAGGTGGGTATATATTGTTAAAACACGGAACGGGAAAGAGTTAATAAATAATATCATATCATCTATGGTTAACTATAGTGCTTAGATCTGAAATTTCCGCATCCCTTATAAACTAGCCGAAAAATTAATAGGAGTTGTTTAAAGCCACAATAAATTGATTAAATTAAAGTTTAAACCTTCTACGTTTTGTGGGATCAAAAGTTTTAGTTAAGATTTCAAAGTGTGAGTGATTTTTGCCCAAAAACTAATTAAAGTAAAAAAATATTAAATGTCAAGTTGAGTGACTTTGTCTATGCAATAAAACAAATATTAAATAGTGATTGCCACCATCAATTTTTCATCAAGCATAATTAAAGAGGGGCATTTGTGAACTTACAAAAATAGTGATGTCTAGCACACGTAGCAAAACCCCAATAATTTCGGAAGATAAATTGAACATGGATAAGATTATTGAATACATTGATAAAAAATTTGAAACCCTGAAAAGAGATATATTTACAAAAATTGATTTACAAACTACAGAAACTACTAAAAGTATTGATTTTATCAGTGCTCAATACGGTGAGATGTTAAAAAAAATTGAGGTCTCAAATAGTTTAAATCGAGCGATTCAAACAGATTTTGAAAATATAAAAAAAGACCAAATGGAAAAAAATATGATAATTAAAAAACTTGAAATCCGACTTTCTGATTTGGAAACGTTATCAAAATCTAATAGTTTGGAAATAGCAGGAATTCCACAACAAAACCGCGAACAACCTGTGAAAATTGTTAAAAAAGTTGCTGCCGCAGCAGGAATCCACCTCTTACACACTGATATAACTGACGTCACGAGAGTCTCAGACAGACGAAATGAAGCCCCTCCTAAACTTCTTGTGACCTTTTCCGATAAAAGAAAAAGAGATTCCCTCCTTGATAAGAAAAAGGAAATAAATTATAATGAAATCAAGGATCTGGCGACATCTCGAATCTTCATCGGGGAAGAATTAAGCCCGTATCATAAAGAAATCCTATGGAGAACAAAATAATTATCAAAAGAAAAAAATTACCAATATGTATGGTACAAACAGGGTAAAGTTATGATACGCAAAAAACAAGATGATAAAATTATCTACATTAAGCACCTTGATGATATGGTGAAAATAATTTAGTGAATAATATGAACAACATTACTTAATCCACTTAATAATTTAAATTGAGAAAATGAATAACGCACTAACAAAAAACATACCAAACATATCATCCATAAACAATAATTTTAACATAATGCACCAGAATATTAGAAGTATCAATAAAAACTTTGATGAACTACAAATATTGATGAAAAGTTTAAATTTAAAATGGGATATTATTACTCTTACTGAATGTTGGCTAACTGATAAATACTACCCCCTACAAATTGGTAATTATGTCCCTTACTCTACAATAATGAACAACACAAAAAATGATGGTGTCATCGTATATATTAAAGAAGATATAGAAGCTGATGTCAGAGAGATCTGTATCAATAATGCAAACTGTCTAAGTATATCAATCGGTAATGACACAACAATACTCGCAATTTATAGATCTCCTTCTACACAAAATCTAGAACCATTCCTCAACTCCTTATCTAATCAACTAAGTCTACTAAAAAGAACTAAAGATGTATTTATCATCGGTGATATAAATATTGATATTCTTGAAAATGGCCATCCAAAAAAATTTGATTATATGCAAACACTAGCATACCATGGATATAAAAGCCTAATTGATGAACCAACACGTGTATATAATGAAAGCAAAACTTGCATTGATCATATCTTTTGTAAAACTAATAGAAAAACTCAAGCCATTATTTGTACTACCACACTGACAGACCATTATACAATAATTCTATCTATTACAAAAAAAAATACATATGTAAACCAAAAAAAGAAATCACTCCTAACGAAGTCTGAAACAAATTGGGAAAACGTCAAATGCGAGTTAACAGTGAATGACTGGACAAGCCTTCTGGAAAAAGATGATACTGATACTGCTTGGAGTTATTTTATAGAAGTTTTACAGAACATTATCCTATCAAACACCAAAACCATAGAAAAAAAGTTATCTCATAAAAATTTACACATTAAACCTTGGATTAGTCAGAATATTATAAACTCAATCAGAAAAAGAGATGAACTGCACAAAAAAGTCAAAAACAACCCTTATGATATCATAACACTTCGATTCTACAAAAGATATCGTAATACATGTAAAAATGTAATACGTTATGCTAAAGAAACATTCTATAAAAACAAAATTGATGAATGTAATAATGATTCACGTAAACTCTGGCAGATCATAAATGAAATAACTAATGCTAAAGCCTCACATAATGACAATAGCATTAAGGAATTAAACATTGATGAGATTCCCACATCTTTTACAGAACACCCGGACAAACTTCTTGACTTTATAAACAACTATTTTTGCAATATAGGCTCAAACTTAGCAAATAAAATTAAACAAAATTCAATTAGTACTATCGAAAATACAGTGAGGATTGACGATGTAAATCAAGAAAACAGCCTCAATATTGTCAAGATAACAAGTGATGAAATAAGAAATATTATAGCCTCCCTAAATATAAATACTTCATCGGGAAATGAACTGATATCAAGCAAATCAATTAAATATCTACAAAATGAGTTAATCCACCCACTAACGTATCTTATAAATCTGTCAATATCAAATGGTATTTTTCCTGCTTGTCTTAAAATTGCTACGATCATTCCAATATATAAAAACGGTCCCAAAAATGATGTATCAAACTATCGACCAATTAGTATTTTAACTACACTATCAAAAATATTAGAAAAAGTTATAAAAAAACAAATGCTTACATTTTTGGATTCTAATAAAATATTATCATCTACGCAGTATGGTTTTAGGGAAAACCTGGGTACTGGTGACGCTATAGCTAATGTAACAAATACAATTATTAGAAAATTGGATGAAGGCAAAAAATGCCTAGCAGTTTTCATTGATCTTCAAAGAGCTTTCGATACCATTGACCACGAAATACTGTATTTAAAACTAAAAAAAAATGGAATAACCGAAACAACCCTAAACCTACTTAGAAGTTACTTAACGGGAAGAGAACAATTTGTACAAATTGGTAAAAGAAGGAGCAAAACTCTACCAATTAAGTACGGTGTCCCCCAGGGAAGCGTATTAGGACCTATACTATTTCTAATTTACATAAATGACCTTATGAATCTTCCCATCAAAGGAAACATAATGAGCTTTGCAGATGACACTGTAATTTTATTCCATGAACAAGATTGGACAAGCACATATAAGGAGGCTGAACATGGCCTAACTGTTCTTCAAAACTGGCTTAAAGCAAACTCCCTTACATTAAATGTGAATAAAACCAAATATTTAATTTTCTCCAAAAACAAAAGAGGACAACCAATGAATGAGCATATACTCAAACTACATGAATGTCAAAAAAAATTTCCTCAATGTTCCTGCTCGATAACTCAAACCAAAAGCATAAAATATCTTGGTATTGAAATTGACGATAAACTACACTGGGATTCACACATTGATCGAACTTCAAAAAAGTTAACGAAACTCATCTACTTCTTCAAAAAAATACGGAACATTTTGTCAGCTAGGGATTTAAAGAGAGTTTACTATGCTTTATGCCACTCCAAATTGGAATATGGAATAATAGGATGGGGCTCAGCAGTATCAAAACATATAAAACAGCTGAAGGTAACTCAGAATTGCATCATAAAGACCATACTAAAGGTTCCCATAAGGACGTCAACAACAGAAATTTTTAAACAATTTGACGTTCCAAGCATACAGAAAATCTATGCCAAAAACATTTTGATACAACACCTCAAAAATAATTCTCAGGAAAACACCTCACATACTCATAAAACCAGAGCCAAACAAACAGAGGTACTAACTATACCAAAGTGTAACTCTACCTTTGGACAAAGAAGCTCTGAATTTTTAGCAGTAAAGGTATATAACAAACTCCCACTTAGTATCAAACAAATCAAAATAAAAAACAACTGCATTAAGAACATTAAATCTTGGCTTAAGGAATTACCGGAAAAAGAACTTACTAGCATATTTAAAACATCGTCGTAGAAGTTTCTGGAAACCCTTACCCAAAACATGGAGTCATACCATAGAAGTCGCTGAATAACTTATCCAAAACCTAGTCCCCCTCAGCACAGGATCTCCTAGTGAGGAGGACTACGAATATAATCAACATCTATTTTTTATATATATATTCTTATAAAAATGTAATAAAAATGTAATAAAAATGTATAATATAGCTACTAATAAAAAAAAAATAAAAAAATATGTTCAATTTAGGCATAATAAGAATGACAGTTGTTTGAATAAATAAAATTTTACGTATTTTTGATTTACCGTATACAATATAATCTGCTCATAGGATACTTGCAGTGCTTAAATATGTTTTACAACCGTTAGTGTCTATAAGGTAAATCAATATCGTATAGTTTGTCACAACAGTCAAAGATAGTTATAATAAAGTTGACTAAAATAATAGCTTATTACATATTAATTAATTGTAACCGTGTTCATGAATAAAATGAGCGTAATTGTGCGTGAGATAAGCATTCGGTTTGATTAAAATCTGTTAATTTTACTCCAACTGATGGTAATTCTTTACCTACAACTACCGTTTTTTATACGCATTTAAAAACAAACAAACATTTGATTCAACTTAATGATAATAAAAAACTTTTTGTATTTACGATTTTGAAGAATATTGATATTTATAACCGGTATCAACTGTTACCGTATCTAATAAAGTTTAAAGTTAATAAAGAAGAATGAAATAATAGATTATTACAATATAATTTTGACATTTTATTGCGTACAAATGCATTGATATACAACGGAAATAGATAAAATAATATGATCTTAATAAACTTTATTTTATTAAAACACAAACTTTGTTTATTTATTTATTAATTTCTATACATACATTACAGTGTCTACCAATTATTTACATTTGTATATAATACATAAATTAAGAACTGTTAATATGGTGTTTTATTTTTTATGCTGGGTATGAGGTAGGTTTGAGTAGGTGACACTGTGGTGGGTAATGTTATATGTTTCGTGAACACCTCAGTGGGAGAACCTGTGCTGAGGTGTTTACGTGGTTATGATTAAATGGTACATGTATTTATGTGTATTGGTTAAATTTTCTTATATAAATTTTAGTTGGGATTTTAAATTTTTTTTTTAATGGTTATTGTACATTGTTATTTAAAGATAAGGAAAAAAATATTATTTTATATGCACATATATATATATGCACATATATACATACACCCATGTATACACATACATACATAAATACACATATATGCATGCATACACACATATAAATAAACACATGTATACATACATACACACATACACATTCATCCATGATTATGTTTGGTTTGGTGTTATAATATTTTGTATAAAGTGGATATCTTGTTTTTTGATCCAGGCTGTGATCAGTTTTTTGTGATTGTTTGTGTATGTATTTCCCGTTAGTAGTAGTTTCAGAGTGGTGGGCATACAATTAAAAAGTTTTGTAGCGTAATACTGGAAGTGTCTCTGTCCGTGTGTGGTGTATGTTATCATAATAATACTCGATTTATCGGTTTTTACGTGGAAATATTTTTTATTTTTTTTATTGTTGCTACATTATTTTACAATATTTATATTCTAATTCAGTAATGTTGGCCTCACTGGGTTGTTTACCCGTGCTGAGGCCCCCATTTTAATATAAGTGTTATGTAAAATCACTAATCATTAGATATGACGTTTTTTTGGTAGGATAGAAAATAAAAGGCCCAACTATGCTGTTCCTTATTTGCAATGGAATATTGTGATATTTTTGTATTTCACCAAATTGATAATAAAAAGCTTTTGTATAATGCGTGTATAAGTTAAAATTTTGGAATTTTAAAACTAGGGTTTAAGCGTTAAGTTATTAATATAATTGTTTTTATTATTTTTTTATTTTAAAACTTCACTAATATCGTTTAATCTGCAGCAATTCGGTAAACTTCTCCGCTTCAGCTGGTCGTCGTCCGCCAACATTCGTCAACGTTACGTTGTTCATTCAGTTCGCAGTACTCTGCCACGCGTGTAAGAGGTATTTTTTTTTGTTTGTACCTACCTCTGTTAATTTTATTTTATTTTCATTCAAAGTGTATCTATTGTTAGTACAAAATTATTTTTCTACAAAAATTTTTTTCAAAAAAGTTCTTCAAGATCGTAGTCGATTTAATTTAATACGTACGTCTACATATAAAAAAGATAACATTTTCAATCTACCTTAAACTTCGCTTATTTGGGACTGCCACTTATTTGGTAAAAAAAATTTTGAGCCCGATGAGTCTTAAGTAAGCGGAATCCACTTAAAAATCGTAAAATATTCTATATATTGCTGTATTTACTTTCATACAACTAAGAAAGATTAAGAGTTGATGAACGTCTTCAATTGAACACTTAATAAGTACAAAAAATATTACGAGAGCAGTTCAGTTATATTTAAAAACAGATAAAAAATACTATATAGTAATGGAGAAGTATCATATTAATATAATTTTAATAACTAGTCACATATAAAAGCCAAAAGAGAGTTTTGATTAATAAATGAACAATATGTATAAGGCTTTTTAAAGACGGCTTCCATTATTCAAAATTTGATGTATGTGGACTACTTGTACATTCACATTTCACTAAAATCTGTAATGACCTGAAAAATCCTAAAAGGGCCTTTTAAATCATGAAAATATCTGAGAGCTTTTCATCTTTCCATTTTCAAGCTGACATAGGGGACCACTTAATAAACGTATCGTGTTCGCAAGCATGTAATTTTATAATCCCTCTGGAAAAAAAATATTAAAGTCCTTTAATAACTGAGTATTGAAACCTACTGTATTATATAAAGTAAGCAACTATTTTTAAAAATCATTTTCTTTATTTTTTTTTAAATCAAACACAACAGAATATCCGTAAAATAGTGTAAATAACTTTATTTGGGGTCCGGAGATCTCGGGTACAAATTTCAGCGATATGCGAATATAAAAGTCACAACTTGATTCAATTCACATGTTTCAATTCACATGTTTCCATTCACATGTTTCAGTTCACATGTTTCAATTCACATGTTTCAATTCACATGTTTCAATTCACATGTTTCAATTCACATGTTTGAGTTCACATGTTTCAATTCACATGTTTCAATTCACATGTTTCAATTCACATGTTTCAATTCACACGTTTCAATTCAAATGTTTCAATTCACATGTTTCAATTCACACTTTTCAATTCACATCTTTCAATTCACACGTTTCAATTCAAATGTTTCAATTCACATGCTTCAATTCACACGTTTCAATTCAAATGTTTCAATTCACATGTTTCAAAATTCAAATGTTTCAATTCACACGTTTCAATTCACATGTTTCAATTCACAGGTTTCAGTTTACATCCACGTGGAGATCACGGGATCAATGAAGGCAATACGATTTACGAGTATGTGATCTATCTTAACTACTTATTTCCTTGATGACTTAGAAGTATGAAATGACACTTTAAACGTATGATGTCATTTTTTATGTGAATACCGCGCAAAAACTGTTCCAAACCGTCTGGATCCAGTGAGACCATGGCATCCCCAATTGGGGTATGTTGTGAGGCTGAAGATAGTGTAGAGGGGAAGAGGTTGTGGAAGAGAAATGTGGGAGGAGCACCTGGCTATTCAGATCTGTTCACGAAATACGGCAAAAGCCATTTTAAATAATGCTTCAATTCTGAATGGTAGTCACCAGGTCGATATGGGTATCTTTCACTCTGGAACGTTCCGCAATATACAGGGTTTTCCAATAAGAGGTGTTATTTTGATATTCAATCGTAAAAGATCAATGGTTTCGTTGCTTGTGTGGCACGTAGCGCCGTTTTGTTGAAAGTAAACGTTGTCCAGATCAATACCATCCGATTCCGGCCATAAAAAATCATTAATCATCTCTCGATAGCGCAATCCATTCACCGTAACTGTTGCTCCAGCCTCATTTTCGAAAAAGTAAGGTCCAATGACTCCGCTGGACCATAAACCGCACCAAACAGTCACACGTGTAGGATAGAAAGGCTTTTCAACTATAACTCTTGGGTTTTCCGAGCCCCAGATGCGACAATTTTGCTTGTTGACGAAGCCACCGAGGTGGAAATGGGCCTCGTCACTCAAGATGATTAGCATTAGATTCACTCAAGTGAATTTTAATGGTTTTAATGCGTTGTTGAAGCGTGTATCGCTCCATTTTTATTAATGGCGTAGTTTCTTCTTGTCAAATGTTAAAAATGATCGCTTCAAAAGTAACATCTACCGAAATAGCTGGCTATTCAAAATAACACCTCATATTGAAAAACCCTGTACTTTACATTAATTTAAAATAATAAATAAAATTTACTTGCGCACGCCAGGTATTCGACCCGGATTGTTAGTCGAGAGCCTAACCCACCGACCACGTTATATCTTGTTTTTCTAAATATTCAAATGCTCGATACAAACTGGAAAATGATGTTAAATTCGAATGAATCCGAGTAGTAACTACTATTGATCTTGTCATTGCATAAATATTATTATTGAAAAACCAGATTTTCATTAGAAAACTTTACTCCATAAAACAATAACTCGGCGAAAACATCATTCAGCTCATTCCAAGACGAGCTTTCCATACGTGGATTTAACCACTCAGAGATTGACGGGGTGGTTCGGGGGGGGGGATGAAGAACACCCCTTAAGCCGGGAGTAGATGGGGTGGGGGCATAGGTGGGGAGGAATACGAGTCAAATGGGTACAGGGGGAAAGGCGAATCATTGAATATTTAATGTTTCATTACACGAAGGTTTTATATGACTCCGTACGGTGGTACATTTTGGTCTAGCGAGTTGAATACTTAGGGTTTGGAGTGAGAGGATGCAGAAAAGCGTGTAACCGCAAATACATCGAATATCATTTATGATCTGCGTTTTGCCATGCATAATTATTAGTAGCCTAAATTTTAATTATTTTTCTTTGATACTTACATATTATCTTCGTTTGAGAAATGTTGTAAGATTGGGGGTGAAAACAAACGACTTTGAGGCAAATATTTTATAGATGTGTACTTTCATATTTACTAATCCTGCAATTATTATAACATCGCTTGGTTTTTACAGAGTCTTTGCTAGATTATAATTTTTTTATGCTAATACCGCACTAGAGTCCCAAGCGCTTCCAACCGTTTGGAGTCAGTGAGACTGTGGCAACCTCATTTGGGGTATCGTATGAGGCTGAAGGTAGTGGTGAAAGGAAAGAGAAAGGTAGGGAAATACTTGGCTAGTCAGATTTGGTCAGCAAACACGGCTAAAACCATTTCAAGCAACGTTTCAATCCCTAACATAACCTAACCCAATCCAACCGTTTGAAGTTATTGAGACTATGGCAACCCCAATAGGCGGGTCACCAAATACGGCTAAAGCCATTTCAATTCTGAATGGTGGTCTTACACCAAGGCGATACTGAGACTATCTTCTACTCTGGAACGTGCCGCAAGTACACTACGTATTATTTTAAATTAATAAAATTTTAAATAACACAAATTCAAATAAAATTTACTGTGCATGACAGGATTTGAACCTGCGACCATCGAATTACTAGTCAAAGGCCTTACCCGTCGACCAAGTAGTCCGTCAATCAGGCTATTTAAAAATAATAAAAAAATGGCTTCGAAATCATCAGAGATAGGTATAGAGTACGTTTTTATAATACTTCTAAGTAGATGATAAACAATATTTTTTTAAAACCATTTTATTTGCTTTTAAATAGATCAAGAGTATTTGGTTTTGGTTTGGAAATAAACCAAATATATTGAATACATTTTTTCTCTAAGCAACCTTAACAAATCCTCTCTAAGTTTTTCCAACATCGGTAGATTGTAGGATGTTGTATGTGTTTTTTTTATTCGGTACAGACGGTTTTAATGCCATACATGTTACTTCGTTTGCATACCCCCTAGAGTTAGTTAGATGGTAGAGAACTATAATGGGAAGTATGGAAGATTCCTCCTGCAATTTTGTAATGAGATTTTCGGATGAATTCGCAGCAACGAAGTGCATGTTTGCTATTCCGACTCTGAAATACCGTTCAATCTGCCGGGCAGAAAATATTAATTAGATGCAAGATCCATTTTTATAATTTTAAATGCTTTTATTGAATAAATAGTGCAGACCAGTGAAAAATCACGAAAAATAATTATTATAGTAGGATTTGTACGGCTGAAAGTATTTATAAATTTAATATTTCAATAACAAGTATTTTCAACTTTTTTTCGTTTTTACTTTTCAAATGAAAACTTTTAGTAAATTTTATTAGTTACATAGTAAAATGCTTTCTTGAAAATGGAAAAAGCGCAGACTCTTGAAAAATCACGAAATCTGTTTTTACTTGTCAATTACTAACGCTAAAAAAATACACATTTAAAAAACATTAAATGAAAATTCTATACAATAAAATTTTTCTTGTAAAAAAATACTGTATTGTGGAGTAGGTACTTGTCTGAATTCTTCGCACAATTAGTACCGATTTTCAAAATGACACTTTCAAAGCAACTTTCAATTCATTTAACTAGAATTCATGCAGTACTAACGCATAGAAAACTTAATTAGTATGTTTGTGTTATAAATTATTATTATTACTGACTTTAGTGAATAATAATGCATCACGAATTGTGAAATTCGGTAGTAAAAATCGAATAAATTATCCTGTTTATTATATATTATCTGTGACCAAGATCAGTAATTGAAGTGACAAAATTGTTTTTATAGAATCCTAGGTTAGTTATAGAAGCCTTCATGTTAGAGAGTAAGGACCTCGACTAGCAATTTAGAGGACAAGGGAAAAATTCTAAATTAAATTATAGTGGGTATACTGTATACACACGAAAACAATATTTATAAAAACATCACAGGTACATGAACACTACACACGATAACATAATAAACTATATACACATTCAGCAAAGACTGAAAGTGGTAAAAGAAACATACGCCACGGTGTACACATATTCAATCTCCTTACCAATAGCTTCACGTCATTATCAATATTTTAAGTTAAGAAAGTGAAATGTGTAAATTTCTAAACTATTAAACTTAATATAAATAAAAAAATTAAAGAGTAAAATATACTTTCAGTATCGCCAAAAAGTAAGGACAAAATTCAAGATTGAAACATTGTTTGAAATGGCTTTAGCTGTATTTGGTGACCCGATCTGAATAGCCAGGTACTTCTTTACCATCATCTTTCTCATCTCTTTGGTGATGAAATGGTCTCATTCGCTCCAGACGGTTAGTAGCAGTTATTGAGTCTATTGTACGGTAGATATTTTTATTATTTTTTTTTTTTTACATTTTTCATGGTCAAGTGTGTAGATATTTCTAAGTTCCATAGCTCAGTATGGAAATTATGTGACATTATTAAACCAATATTTCTTGTCCAATAATTATTACCAGTTATATTTTGTACGTAGATCCTTTATATGTTACATCAATTGCAGAGGGTATTCAAATACAACATTGTATCGGTGATTTAATCAAATGTATTTTATGCCTCTCTTGAAATAAATGAGTTTTAATACGAACAAAACAATTTATTCATATTCATATTGAATATATGTACAGACGCAAACTAAACATAACTAGCATAACTTGCAAAAAGAGTATAATAATAAAATTTTAAAGAATAACACCAATGACCGCGCAGATTATGTGTACATGGCGTTTAACCTTAAAGTTGACATAATGTAGTTTTGTAACAGTACCAATGTGGATTTCATGGTACCTACTACTCACCCGATAAAAGCATAAAACATAACATTGTTTGTGGTAAATTAAGCATACTTGATGAAGGAAAAAAGAGGTGTAAGGAGAATGTATGACGTTTAAGTAAATGGTAGAAGAGTCTGTTCACGCCCAAAGAAGACATAGCACGATCAAGAGAAACAAATGCTTATGTATGGTAAACTGAGGGGTATGTGATGAACGAAGAACGATATGGCAAGGTCAAATAGATCAAATATGATGTCAGTTACAAATGAGTCAGATACCATGTCAGTCATATACGTGTGGTAAAATGTAGCTTTTGTGATGAAAGGGGTGTAAGGAAAATATATTACATTGAAGTGGATGGAAGAATATGTTGGGGACGCCCAAGGAAGACATAGCATGATCAAGAGAAACAAATACTTATGTATGGTTAACTGACGGGTATGTGATGAACGAAGAACGATATTGCAAAGTCGAATGGGTCAAATATGATGTCAGTTACAAATGAGTCAGATACCATGTCAGTCATATACGTGTGGTAAAATGTAGCTTTTGTGATGAAAGGGGTGTAAGGAAAATATATTACATTGAAGTGGATGGAAGAATATGTTGGGGACGCCCAAGGAAGACATAGCATGATCAAGAGAAACAAATACTTATGTATGGTTAACTGACGGGTATGTGATGAACGAAGAACGATATTGCAAAGTCGAATGGGTCAAATATGATGTCAGTTACAAATGAGTCAGATACCATGTCAGTCATATACGTGTGGTAAAATGTAGCTTTTGTGATGAAAGGGGTGTAAGGAAAATATATTACATTGAAGTGGATGGAAGAATATGTTGGGGACGCCCAAGGAAGACATAGCATGATCAAGAGAAACAAATACTTATGTATGGTTAACTGACGGGTATGTGATGAACGAAGAACGATATTGCAAAGTTGAATGGGTCAAATATGATGTCAGTTACAAATGAGTCAGATACCATGTCAGTCATATACGTGTGGTAAAATGTGGCAAATGTGATTAAGGGGTGTAAAGAGAATGTATAACGCAAAGTGGAGAGTAAAGGAAGGCGAGGACGCCCGAGAAATACATGACACAATCAAATGAAACAAATACTTTAAAAAAGTTTTTTTCACTTCTTTAGAAAATTTTATTGCTTCTACCTTAAAAATACACACAGTTATCAGTTTCATTAGAAATAACAACCTCAAAACTTTCCTCCAAACCATTCATAACCCCAAGCAACGCCCGGAGCTTCTCACAAATAGTGATGGTTATAAATATATTCATATATTTGTTTGTGAAAAAATCCTTGAGACTAACCTTTGGATGGTAAATATTACTTATTAAGGTCATAAAATCGTCTATTTTTGACAATTCATATTACGTCGCCATTTCTCATTATGCGCCTATATGTCTGCTTTTACTTTGCAGACTTTGTGTGTTAGGAACTCTATGAAAATAGTAAAAGGTTCTTCTTATAATTGTTTTTATTTACGTTACAATAAAAAGGTCTGGATTAGCTACACTGTTCAAGTTTAGTTAGTTACACCCAAGGGTTGGTAATTCTCTGGTTCGAGAAGCTTGTTCCCTGAAAATATAATCTCACAAGTACCTGTTACACTCTAGCGATATCTGACGGACTCTGGAGAAAGCTTTATGACTAGCGCCATCTATCGATTAAATATTCAACCTTATTACCATACATCACAGTGTTTATAAAGAATTCATTTAAAAAGTTCTTGAAAACGCTACACTTAAAATGAACAAGTAAGAACGGTGTTAAATAAAAATATAAGAATATTTTAAAATCATATACAATGCTTTCACTTTTCCCTTTCAAATTATCATTCCTTGCACACCCGCGGCAACAATAAAAACATGCGTATTTAAAATGTAACATAAAAGTTACAATATGTAACTCGCTGTAAATACAAAACGGCTGATGCAAAATAAACAAATGGTTCTATTCACTCGGGGCCGTCCAAAAAGATTATTGTATAATTCAAAATATCCATCGGGGACCCGAGGGTTAGATTTTGCGGGAGTCGATTCTGAGTACTGCGTATTAAAAGATTTCTCATCAAAAATTAACCAAACGATATGGAAGCATTGGGCCGGGTACTTATCGCCAAGCCCAGACGAAACACAGGGTTGTCGTGAACTAATAACAATTAAATGAATTTAAAACATAAGAAACACATGACATGCTTTATATTACTGAAAAGTCGGAATCGTGTTGAAAATTATAGACTGAAGCGAAAACAATAACAAAATCTGTAGAAAAATGCATTTGTGAAAAAATTCATAATTTTACGGGCACGAATGCAAGACTTGGGTTCGAACTTTGAAAGCCATCTTTTCAGGCTCTATGGCGCAGACTCGGGATTTTGGAAACGTGAAGAGAATTATGGTCCAAAGCGAAATCAATAAAATCTGCCGAAAGGTTGCATTTGTGGAAAAATCATCAATATAACAAGCCCAAATGCAAGAATTGGGTTCGAACTTTGAAAGCCATTTATTTATAAACATTTTTGGTTGACCTATATAACGAATTAAATGTTGATTAAAACGCTTTCGTCGCCGCCAAGGAGGTATATGAGAATGAAGTCAAATTAACAATTCTCAACCCTTATTCCCACCTTATCAGCTTAATCGGTATTTACTATTTTGGTAAATTACAGATAAATAAACATTAATATTTCCCCGCCTCCAGCACAAATTTAGCCTTCAATTCATGCTCGGACACCGATTCTGTAAATTGAGTAGTAAGTGAGTAGGTAACTAGCGTAGCATTCTACCTGCACTGTCAGTAGCGTGCAACCAAAGATATTAGAAGAACGAGATGTGCTATGAGCAGTTCATACTGTGTGGAATTGCTTTGCCGAGTGTCGCCGGTTTTGTTCACCAATACTACTGCACACCTTCGCTTACGCTAAGGTATCCGCACTAATACATAGAACAGATTTCTGTGCGTACACGTCCCGATACCGTTCAAAGTACCCTAATTAGGTAGTACTCCGCCTACGGTCCGGCGACCAACATAGCATATCTCGTTCTTCTAATATCTTTGCGTGCAACTGAGGTCACTCGTTTTCTACGTGTCGCGTTGTGTACGAGCACTTGCAAAACATTATGGCGGATATTAACTTGTAGCGTTCGTGCTACGAAAACTCGAGTCACTTCTAAGTATATGAGTGTACGAATGGCCTTATCTACAATAAAACATTTCACCGTATGGTAAAATTATATCAGAACCACCATGTACGCAGCTTGTGTAAGCAAATAATATGAGAAACCCCCGAACACAGGATTACTACAAAATTCCATACACTTGGCTTAATATCGGTTCTGTAAACGGAAACCTTTAAATTTATTATTAGTCTGAAATCATACGAGGGCGATTGTTGGTTGACTGATGAAATGGGGATGTAATTTTACAAAACATTTCCAAATAACCGGATTCAAATTATTATAATGCATCAGTGGTATCGGGAAACTTTTTACGGTAGCTATTCTGATGAAAAAAAATTTATTCATTCGGTTATAACATCTGTGGATAACGTTAGATAGAGATAATGAAAGATGTTTTTAATCAGGTATTACTGTGTCTTTATTAAGCCGACAGTATTGGTGTATATATATTCACATTAGGATGTGGATCTATGCTCAGTGATGTTGTGGTCAGCTGGTTGTGAAGACAACGAATCAAGCAAAACTGAAGGCTGAAGCTCAAAACCGTGGATGGTGGAGATAAACCGTGGCGATGCGCGATGTCCAACTATCGTAGGTCGTGGAGATGAACCATGGCGATTTCCTAAGACCGATGCCCGACACCGTGTCTTAGTTATTTTGAATACTTACCATTTTTTTTTAAACACAAAATAAACAACAATGGAATAGTTGTAAAGTACAGTAGGTATATAAACTTTTTTGAAAAAGTATTTAATACTTAAGCTAAATATACTTAAGATGAGCTCTTTGTTATGGGAAGAATAAAAGTACCTACTGTGTAGGTACTTTTTAAAAACCTGCCTTAAACAGTTTAATTAACCATCTAAATCAAACGTATGTTATTGATAGAATATTATCAGAAAGTTTAATTTTATTGCGTTACTAGCGCAGACCCGTGAAAAATCACGGGATTTTATAATAAATTGTAGGATTTGTAATACTAAAAGTCGCACCCTTCTTTTCAAATAGATTTTTTTTTTAACCTAACATTTATTATTATTAAAAAAAATTAAATGCCATGACCGAGAATCATTACACCACCAATTATTGTAAAAACGGTGTCATAAATTGATTATACGTAGCCGATTATAGGTAGTTATGATTTTTCAGTTTTGGGATGCTGCTCATTTACTGAAAATAAGAATTATGTATTTTTGAATTTTAGAATGTTACGCACATCACATCCGAAATTATATTGTACCTAATAATAAACTATTTTGCTCCGTCTTGCTACGTGCTTTTCGTATGTTACCTAAGTAGCTGGTACCACCTACTTCATGTTTGTATGCTTGTCTTTGACTTTATGAATATAATATAATTGTTTCAAATTATTTATTTAATATCAACGGTTCATATAAATATACCAAAAAGACTAATTGCACGTCACGGTAATTAAAAGCCATTAAAATACCATAATTTGTACTGATTGCAAAGATATATATGGTCTTCTGCGAGCAGTTAAAAATATATGCCACTTCTGCGTATCTATTTCTAACTTCATGTAATCTATGTAAAAGCGAGGGTTTGAAATTTTCAGTCAATATTGTTACATTTAAACGGGATTTTCAAAGCAGTAGTTCTCCTGGTTATATGAAATTAAATGAGGTTTCGGAGAATTTGAACAATTCATCAAATTTCAACGTTCAAAACTGTTTTTATAAACCCAATAATAATATTATTGAATATATAAAAAAAAAAAAAAAAAAAAAAAAAAAAAAAAAAAAAAATTCATATCAAGTTATGCGAAAGATTTTTCAAGTTCTATTTTTATTTGAGTTCTGTCAAGTATAATAATGATATAATAATAATAATAATAACATAGCTTTATATAGCGCAGTTTTGTATTGTTTCACTTCAAGTGCGCTTAACTATAATAAACTTAAAATAAAATTTCCAATTGTGTTCCTTTAAAAAAAATTAATTACATAATATGAAATAAAGAATAAACGGTTTACACAAAAGCAGAGAATAAAATTTAACAATAACAGTGCTATTTTAGTAGAGGACAACAATAAAGACAGTGACAGTGCACGAAAAATAAGAACTTTAAAATTAAAATATTATATAAAACAGGAAAACATTAAAATATTATATAATAGGTGGACATTAAACATAAAAGAACAATAAGGAGGAAACCGAAACCAAACAATTACCGGAAAACTTCAAAACCTGGCTTTTTATAGTATATTAAAAAAAAGCTTAGATTCATGAGAATATAAATGATTTTAAATTATTAAATATGATTTTTTGAATAATTTTGTTTTTAAAACCCGTTTAAATTCAGCCAAATTTTGTAAATTGGTAAGGGCTGGGGGAATTTTATTCCAAATGAGTGGGCCAGCTACACGAAAAGAGCGATCATAGTAAACAGCTCGATTTGACCGAGAAAGTTCGATTGAACGATTGGTAACATCTAGATCTGCTGACCTCAGAGTAAGCTGTCTATCGCTTAGGTTTTGTCGGACACATAATTCCGATATATAGGCTGGCGCCATTCCCTGCAATGCTTTGAAGGTCATTAAGCAGATCTTGAACTCTATTCTTTCAGGACATCGAAGCCAATGAAGACGATCCCTTAGAAGCGGGGTTATACGACAATGCTTAGATTCACCAAAAATCATTCTCGCCGCAGCATTGAAAACGGACTGGATTCTGTTGAATTGTTTTTTAGGTAGGCCAGCATATGCACTATTACAATAGTCCATACGCGAGACAACGAACGAATTTATGAGTGATTTTGCTCCATCAGAGGGAAGGCAACTCCTGATTGATTTTATCTGCCTTAGGTGGAAAAAGCCAGCACTTACAGTTTTTGAAATTTGTGATTCAAGAGAAAGACATTGCGATTAAAGTGAAACCTAGAAATTTTATTTCCGTAGAAGGGATTATATTTGTATTCTGAATACGGATTGGACTGGAGTCGATGAGGGCTTGTCTTCCAGGAGAAGCTATCCAAATAAATTCCGTCTTTGTCGGATTAAGTTTGAGTTTATTAACAGACATCCAACTTGAAACCGTGTCAATGAAACTAACCACCTCGTTTTTAAGGACGTCTTTTTCATCCGGGGAGCAAAACTTGAAAATCAAACGATCATCCGCGTAGCCTTGTGATTCAAAGCCAGCTGAGTGAATGAGTCGTTCGAGACGATTAGTTTATAGAATGAAGAGAATGGGACCCAGTACAGAACCCTGGGGAACTCCAAATTCGATGGGAGTTTCAGGTGATGTATATTTATTGAAAGTTACTGAAGCTACTCGTCCAGACAGGTACGATGACATCCATTGGAGTACATCACCTCGAACGCCAAATTCGGTTTCAAGCACATTTAATAAAATACTATGATCTACAGTGTAAAATGCCGCACTCATATCAAGAACAGATACCAAACCCAACTTACCTGCTTCCATCCCGATGATCAAATCTGAAATTACCCGCAAAAGGACAGTTTCCGTTGAATGAAACTGTCGATAAGCAGATTGATTTTTGGCAAATAGACCGGCCGAGTTCAAGTACCCCACCAATTGTTTGGCAACGATTTTCTCAAGCAGTTTTGACAGAAATGGTAGGTTAGATATTGGCCTGTAATTATCCGTATTGTCTGTATCAAGATTTTGTTTTTTTAGAATCGGAGTTATAATTGATTTTTTGAGTGTTCCCGGTACAAGTGAATTTACTAGTGACTTCTGGATAATTGCGGTAATTATAGGCGTTATATCCGGAAGACATTTCTTTAAGAGCCAGGTAGGTATGGGGTCTTGTGTGCATTGTTTATTAGGACAAGACATCACAGCACGCGTGACATCTTCTTCCGTTACAGCTGAGAAAGTAGTGAAGTCACCAGAGAGCGGACTTGGTGCTGCGACAGAAGGCGATCCTACTACACTGAGGGCCCGAATGTTTTCAACCTTATTTCTGAAGTGTGTTGCGAGGCTGTTTGCTTCAAGGGAGGAATCAACCTTGATGTTGCTCTCTCTAGACAGAGTCTTTATGTTTTGCCAGAGCTTTCGAGGGTCCTTTTCTGATTAAATTTGGTCACACCAAAAGTTTGATTTTTTCTTCGTCACTTCTTCCTTATACACTTTTTGCTTTGCAATCTAAAGCTGCCGATTGCTGAGAGTTGGGTTTCGTCTGTAAGCCCTCTCCAATTTACGCATTTCCCTTTTCCTTTGAAGACATTCTGCATCGAACCATTTACTGCAATTTCTAATGCGGCAGATCTTTTGAAAAAACAGAACTTCGGCGTGTTTTAATAAATTTAATTATTATATCAAGTAATTGTAGTTTATGATTTCAATATGAATTAAAAGTTTAAAATTAATGTCAGAAATTTATGTTGAATTTTTTCGATTGAGTTTGAAAGTATTTTAAAATGGGGATATAAGATTAAGGAATTATTTATTTCCAGACGATCTTACTTACGTGAGAACAATTCGGTTATACAATTATATAATTGTAAAAATTATACGAACAACTATACCAAGTCAGTGGACATCTTCAATGTATCTTTAAACAAATATAAAATGTTTTTTATGAAGCAATTCAGTTATGTACAATAAATAATGTATATATCTTAATATTCATATGTAAAAGCCTCGCAAAAGGGCATTAATTAATAAATAAATAAACCTCAGTTAATATACAAATACTCAGACCTAAGATACATTAAAAATATAAAACAAATAAAAGTAAAAATACCAAATTATGAAAGTTCACTCAAATGACAAAGAGTACAAAAAAGTGAGAGACAAAAGAGACACAAATAGAGACGCAATTGTTACATAATATATTCAGCGCAACATGTTTTTCAGAAACCGCAGAAAATATTTTCTGAATCCGTAAAAATTATCGACAAAAATGTCTACTTTAGCACACTCCAACTTATAATATAGTCGACAGCTTTGAGTCAGAGGGCTAACATAATTATATTTGACTTGGCGTCGAACTAAAGATGTATACAATTTTTAAAGATTGAAATATTGTATTTGAATTGCATCAATCTATTTTAATAACATCTTACTAAGCAACGCATCGTATTATTATTGTTATTGAAAATGTGATAGATGTTTTAATCTTAAAAAATCCCGTTTAGAAATTTCTTCTCATTGCGATAAAATTTCAAAATTACAATGCCCGTGCGACAAGCGTGGGCTCACTATTGTAAAATCAGCGTTGTTTTCTGTATTGGGCCTAGTGCGATTGTTACCCCCTACTCACATTACATCCCCGCTTTACCGGGGGTGATCTATTGAAAAGTCGAGCTGCTTGCAAACCCGCCGGGAGGATTTCATACGGACAGTAAGGGGAGGTTACTTTCTTTGGAGTATATCTTTTGATATGAATTTTTCAATCATACTAATTGGGTTCTTTCACGAAACGATGTTTACAGATTTTTTCACGATTCTGAAAATCTACTTCAACTTGAGCAACAATGGCGTTGTTTGATATTCATTATTTAAAGTTCTTTGATTTATGTACGTATTCCGAAAATGGTGATATTACACCTGAACGATACTGCAATTATTTTCTACTCTGGAATGTAATCCAAATATTTTTATGAATAAATTGTCAAATAACACAAATTAATCAAATAAAATATACTTGCAGAGATTTGAAACCGCTACCTCCGGATTGCTGTCGATAGCCTTACTCCCTCGACCACGGAAGCTGTCTCATAAAATAAGTAAAGCTTGAACATGCACTTTTTTCTCCACAGATTTAAGGTGAACTTTTCTAAGAACGTTATTTTCATCATGAACTATGGAGTTTTGAAAAATCGATTTTAGTATCAGAATATTAGAAATGGCATATTAATTGTGCGTTATGAATTTAAAATTTTCAAAATATTTGGGTGCACCGTTTTCATGAGAAATTACCTCAAGAGCACGATATATTGTCATAAAAACACATATCATTTAGAAAATCTTCATGAAATCTTTAGATTTAATGTTCGATGTTTTTCGTTTACGTGTACCTGCCTACCTACTTATCTTCGAATGAATATTATTTAATTTATCCGTTCACAGAATATTAAGAAACACGTTAAACTGATTTAGTAACGTAATGGCTGTTCAAATATTTTTGTAAGTTTAAAATAGCAAATCTCTCTATTTCCGACCTACCTTCGGCTCCAGGCAGTTATATTACCTACTATAGATATTAACGCAAAACCTAAAGTTAAAACATGTAGAAATATCATGCAAATCTTACATTTGCAAAATAAAAATGTATCCGGTTCTGAAAGTGTCGGGGTTCAATAACAATGTGTAAACACGGCGAGCAAGCGGACTCAATTGACCCCTTGGGACCCGGCCCCAGATACGTATAGCGTATCGTATGGGTTCATCCGCCCGCATAAAGGATTCCATTGAAAAAGAAATGACACGCCAATGACAGACCTGAGTTTGTTGACGCTGAGGAATTTTAAATTCGATACTGAATAAATACATGAAACTTTTCGGAGAATATTTTTTTCGTTGTTTTATTTCTACATGATTTTTAGTAGTATGTAGTAGCGACGATTCGTTAATGGGCGAGGAGCTGGCTCTTTTTGACGAAGCTCAATTGAACGGTTTTTCTTTTTTATCAGGAGATATTATATTAAAAAAATAGCGTCATTAAAATTATCCAAGTACTAATTGTTATTATATACTCAGAAACGTAAAAGGCGTCTGACAGAATAACATCTGGACTTAGACATATGTTCCTACATCTACGTACAGAGGCGGCGTACCGCTATGAAGAGTCGTTCAAGAGATCATTCATGCTCTGGGAGCTGAGAGCTGAGAGCTGGGAGCTAAGAGCCGTATCGGGAAGCCACGGAGGAGGAGCCGTACCGGGGGAGCCGTATCGGGCGAGTCGTATCAGGTGAGCACAGTATTCTCATTGCTCATACGCTCTGAGCTCAATTTGTTCAATTGAGCCGTCTTTCAATTGAGTCGACTCTTTTATTTATTTATTTTATTTATTATGTGCATCTATATAAAAAGTTTTACTTTTTTTTTTGGCTTTGCCTGTCTCACTAGGAAATCCTGTGCCGAGACAGACTAGTTTAAAAATATTTTATAATATTAAAGTAAAGTACATTTTTAAATAAAGGAAAAATATTTGATAAAAATTTTCAGGTTGGTAGGTAGTGGTAACAATAATGAGATAGAGGATTATATTGGGGTGAGGTGACTAATTATTGCACGACCTTTTTCGATGATCCATTGTTTGATCAGGATTTTGTATTTGTTAATATTATTCGATTTTCTTGTTTTTTTCAGGTAGGTTATTGTATATTTTAGACGCAATGTATTTGAAATTTCTTTGACCAAATGTTGTGTTTGTTTTAGGTGTTTGCTTTGCCTACTGCTTTATGTTTCATTTTTTTCATTATTTTTACTAGTAAACAAATTTGCATATATAACAAATGTTAAAAATATTGGGAACCCACTAAAACGATGTCGATAGTTCGGAAGTATGTAATCGAAACAATTAATATTTTTATGTTATATATGTACTAGTTATATGACATGTAAATTTAAAACACAATCACATTCAAACAATGTCTAACTTGTTTTTGATGTTATTTGAACATATAAAAAATTATTTCATCAATTTTAAATATTTGGATATACATATTTATGTATCAATTAAGCCAGCCACTATTGTAATGTTTTTGATTTTTAGATATCAAAAAATGCACTCAATGTTTAATTGCTTTTGAATAAATTCCACTGTCTGATTTTTAGAGCTACTAAAATCAATTGTTAAATCCAGTTATATACAGCAGAATGGTAGATTATCTCAGTATCACCCTGATAAAATAACACTTACTTGAAAAGGCTTTGAACCGTTTTCGGTGACCAAATTTGAAGTTCCAGTAACTTCACCACTACCCCATTAACTTCCCCACCCAACACTCAGATACCCCAATTTGTGAATGCCGTAGTCCCACTACCTTCAGACAGTTGGAAATCTTATGCAATATTCACATAAATAATTGAATGTGAACGTACACCAAATATAAAATTACAATTTATACTTGGCTGTTTATGAAAATATTTCGTTCTAAATACGAGTAGAAAATTCAACAACGTTTTTCTACGTTCGGAATAGTAATCATACAATTGGACGATGCCATTGACTAATGGACGATGCCCATTGTACTTTCATTTGAATTTTCCGAAAATGTGTCTAAAAACGGAAAATGTATTCCATAATATTATTTATGAACATCCTTCTCGTATTTTTAAGTGCATAAGCTTTTAAAACTTTCTAGCAAACAATATTTAATACATATCTAGTTATACATTTAACAACATTTCCAATTCCACAGCGGAAAGGTACAATTCAGTAGAAGTTATCATTTTCACAAAACTACTTTGTTGCAATTTTTATTTATTTTGAAATTATTTATTCATAATTTCAATTATTCAATGATATTTTATATTTAGATGAGACATGAAACGAAATATTTGGTTCCGCGTTTTACGTCCAACTGACCTCCAACTTTTCCAACGTTCTAACTAAAACTACCGAAATCGGTCTACGCGCACCGCTTATCGTGTTTTTTTTTTTTTTTTTTTCTTTATTCATAAAATATATTTGAATATAGTTTTTTACATGCTTTACGCCTACCACACTAGACACATGTCCGTATTATGGTAGTCGAAATTTGTGTATAATTATATAGATGTAATACATGATTCATTTGTTAATATATTATTTTGTGAAATGCAATGTATTTGTAAAATAGGTAATACTTTTGCTGAAAATAAGAAAGAGATGAAAATAAAGATAAATTAATTAATTATTTTAAAAAGAAAATTTATACAGAATTTAAATGAAAAAAAAGAATAATAAAGCAAATGAACTTAATTTAATGATGTCAGGCATTCTTTAAAATAGTTCCTTTCCTTCATAAATAACTAATTCTGAATATATAATATTAGATAGATGATCACATACAGGAAAAAAGTGGAAGTAGGTGAATCTTGTAAAAATAAAGATAAAAATAAAAATAAGGTAGGATTCAAATAAAAATAATAGATAATGTTAGGGATAATAGAAATAAAAATAAGAATAATCGCATCAGCGTAATATAAAGTTTTTGTTGAAAGTTAATTTAGAGATAAAAATTTTACTCGAGAAATATGAAAAAATAAGAACAGTTTTTAGATGTAAGGCATTCTTTATGATATTTCCTTCCCTGAGCAAATAACCAGTTCTGTACACTAATGGCATAAAGATCATCAGTTTTAATAGTGGAACAAGGTTTGACGAGATATTAGTACGCAGTAGCACATCTAATTGTAGCTTTATTCGAGCACCCTCTAAATCAGTTTGCCAGCAGGTAAAATTTACAAAATTAAGTATAAAACTAAAGCACACTTATAATGAGAAGTCGAAGCCAAGAAGAAGAATAACATTTGAAGTAACTAAAATACATACGGATACACTCCAGCGATTTTTGACATATTCCAAGTTTGCAAAAACGTTTTGAGCGATCGTTCGCCATAATGTCCCAAATTTATAGATCCTAAACACATGGGGTAAGCGGTTAAATCTAGGTGGATTCATTGGCTTTAAACCGCAGGAAACAGTTTTATATGTTTTCATATTAATATTTTGAGGAATGGTATTAATTAAATAATATGGCAAGTGTATATTTATGACACCAATCGCTCCAGTGGTTATATATAATACAGTCAACGTACTCAGACATACACAAACTCAAATGCACACAATATACATATGCACACTCACGGGCATATTAATACAATCTCATGTAAGCATACCATCAATGGATGCTAATGTATTTATCAACAATATCAATATAAAAAATCTTGATCTTTTAACCATTTTTGGAGTTTTTTTTTAGTTCATTTGTGCAGGTTGGTTCGCTTTTTACATCCATTGGCATCTTATTAAATTCTAACTGTACCCCGCCACGCATTACTGTGGCTCAGGTTGTCTGTGCAAATAGAGTCCAACAGATGTCGCTGTTTTTACTTGTCACATATAGATGTCACCTGTGACTCACAGGTGACGTCTGTATAATATATAAAAACACAAGCGTATTCGAATGCAATGTTGTGTCAAAATTTCAATCATTACAAGATAAGTGTTTTGGAGACATAGGTCACGGGTTTAAAACTAGGTAAAAGCTAAACTTTATTTTATTGGTTTAGTGAAGGTTACTTTCAGTATTGCCAGAAATATTATTAAAAAATAATTAGTTTCAAACTTTTTTTTTCTCCAGCTCCTTCACATTTTGTCTTCATTCAGGTTTAAAAACATTTCATGGATTAGGATCCCACGTTCTCCGGAGATGTGAAAAGCAGTATCATATAAATAAAAGCACAAGTAACTCTTTTACGTAAAGTACCTACCTACTTGAATATGTGTTAAAATGAATAATCTGGCGGTCAGTGGAGATCCTCATAAAATTAGTAAACATGAAAGTATCATTGAAATATCATTTTGTAAACATTTATACAATTTATATCTGAAAAAGAGGCAAGTGATTATATTTGCTTTGTTATTTAAATACCGTTTGCTATTTTTTTAAATATATTATGTACATATACTACGATTCAATAATGTTTCTTAACGTTGTAAAATATATTTTTTTAAATAAATTAAATCATTTACTTTATGAAAGGTTTTTTTATTTTATTTGAATACATTTGACAAAACGCTGTTTTTCTCAAAAATTACTAAAACAGGAGTTACACAACTATTAGTATACTGAGTGACACATATCATGTTTACAGCAAAGTTTTTGTTTTTTATAAAGCATTTCATTAGTAACTTACTAAACAAGCTGTTTACCGGCAGAGGTAGGCAGAAAGGATGGACCGCCAACTACTCGGTATTGGCAGACAGTTCCTGCCTCATTCACATTCATACATCGTCTGGTGCAACCCTTCTGTTATTCTGACTCTTGATTTGGATGGACTCAAGTATTACGAGTCCGACTTCTTCTACCATCCACGTTAATGTCATATATTCTCATTACACTCGATGCGTTCGACATTTAAAAATTTAAGAGTCCCTTTCTTAATATTACTTATTCTGAATACTCTTTCATTCGTACGTTTATCAAAAACCACCCTCGACAATTCTCATTTGAAATTTTAGTATTTGCCATATACAGGGTTTTCCAATAAGAGGTGTTATTTTGATATTCAATCGTAAAACATCAATTGTTTCGTTGCTTGTGTGGCACGTAGCGCCGTCTTGTTAAAAGTAAATGCTGTCTAGATTAATGTTATCTAATTCCGGCCATAAAAAATATTAATCATCTCTCGATAGCGCAATCCATTCATCGTAACTGTTGCTCCAGCCTCATTTTCGAAAAAGTAAGATCCATTGACTCCGCCGGTCCATAAACCACACCAAAAAGTCACACGTTGAGGATAGAGAGGCTTTTCAACAATAACTCTTGGGTTTTCCGAGCTCCAAATGCGACAATTTTGCTTGTTGACGAAGCCACCGAAGTGGAAATGGGCCTCATCACTCAAGATGATTTTTCGATGGAATTCCGGATTATTTTCACGCATTTCAAGGACCCAATCGAAGCGTGTATCGTTCCATTTTTATTAATGGCGTAGTTTCTACTTGTCAAATGTCAAAAAATAACAGCTTCAAAAGTAACATCTACCGAAATAGCGGGCTATTCAAAATAACACCTCTTATTGGAAAACTCATACTTATACTATAAAAATAAAAAAATTACGTTCAGAATTTATTGCTTAAATATCACATCTTAAAAAAAATTACCAGTTTTTTTTGTAAATCTTCTTATGCAGGAAGAAAATCAACATATCCGAAATTCGAGTCATTGCAACCCATATTTGAATAAGTTATAGAACGCAATACTTTCAAAGTAGCAACAAAAAACTTTAGTTCTTAAATTTGAATGCATTGAATTCTTTAGCAGAACTTACACAAGAAGGCGTTGTGTGTGTATACTGGGTATGGTTTGTCAGAAGAAGCGGGGCTGGGAATTATTAAGTCTACTTAGGTATGGGATGTTACAGGGAAAGGCTTAAATAAAAAAACCATTCCCATCTCATATCATTATTCAAATTTCAGATAGCTCTCTCTCTTTCCTTTGCGCTACCGTTTGAAATAAAATTCTCCAATACGAAAAAAGACCCGCGCGCCGAAATACAATAATATATATTTTATATCTGGAATTTAAAAATCACGTTGAAAAGAATTTACCCTGCAGGAAAAGTAATTACATAATTTTTATCTTTTACCTATCAATTCCAGCAGTAAATCCAAAAATAAAATTTTAGAGCATACCACAACAAAAATACCACGAATTAGACTTAACTGTCCGCAGCCGTTAGGACTATGGTATCTTTAATCAGGGTATGTAGTGAAGTGGGTAAGGGAGATATATGGGAAAGAGGAAGGTTGGGAAGTACCTGTTTGTTCAGAGCTGGTAACCAAACACGACTAAATTCACACCATAAAGCTTCCTGTAGAATATAAGACAAATTAAATATAAATAGAACCCTCGTTAGAGACTGTACAATTAAAATAGTACGTCACTTTTTTTACATTAGCTCCACAAAGAAGGGCCTGAGAAAAAAAATCCCTCGGGGCCTATGTCATCTTTGGGGATGCTGTGTGGAGGGTCTTTTTTATTTAAAGGAAGAAGGGGAAGTTTTGGGAAGGAAAAAAGTATCAGGTGTGGGTAGGATTCTGGGAGTCAAAGTGTCCACGAGTGACGGACGTATAAATCTGTCCCTCCCACTGCTGTGCAAGGTGATGGGTCGAGAGAGTTCGGCTAGGCCAAAAGGTCACCCTCATGCAGTCTTTCCCGATTCGGCCCTCCACGTAATAGGTGGGCGAACCTCCCTCCATTGAAACCGGACACCCCTGCTTAGACACCAGACTAAGTGAATACTTATGGGGTGTTGGTTATCTACTAAATGGTTCCCAGGGCGGTGGTACCCATACCCGCCTCCCAAATTGAGTTATTGTGGTTTTATAACTAGTTTTCTGAAGTTGTTGGTACCTATTTTAATGTGATTGAATAAACTCATGTGTGCCTTTATTGCCAAGTCCTCTTGGTCCATAGTTTGGTTTGTTTTGGGTACTAAGAGTTTGGTATTTGTGTTATTATCTGACCATGAAGAAGGGATAGCTCCATTTTGATGATGGTTATGACATTGAATATAATTATTATTTTCACAAAAATTTAAAAAATCTAGCAAAAATAAAGTATATATTTACGATTCTCTACAATTATATTTTTTTTATTTTCTAACTTATTAGTAACAAATTATTTCATTGTTGAAATTGTAATTGATACTTTATTTCACATTTTTTTATTTAAAATTGTTTTAACATTATTGTTTTACAGTATTACACAATAGATTCTAAATAAATTTACCCTTGCTGAATTTCGAAATATGATATTTGAAAATGCAGGTAAACTGCTCTTCTATTTTTTTATACTTTAATTTATTTATTAATTAAAAAAAATAATATGCTAAAATTAAATCATAAGCCGCTCATCTCACTAGGTAAATCTTGTGTAGAGATATGCACCTTTCAATTATAGAAAATGAATGCATTACAAGTAAACTTATTATCAATTTATCTACATAAAATATCTTGCATAACACAGGTGAACTCCTATAGTGGGGGACAACGTGCAATCTCTTGCAATCGTAAATATGTTGAGTTGAAAAATATTAAATGAAGATATACAAATTAATTAAGACCAAAAGAGATATAGAAGATATATGTAAATTTTCTGTGAAATCTATTATGCAAAATAATTTTCGCAACTTTTTCAAATTTTTTAAATATAAATATATTTGAAATCGACGCACAATCTCAGGTACATTATCGGCTCACAGTTAGAGTATCCCGCCAAACCGTGAAGCTAAATAGACTAGCGCTCTTGGCGGCGCATTTTATAACATCCATTGAATTGCTGCGCCGATAGCGGGCGCCATCCAACGGCGGATCCGGGCACTAACACCACCACCAGTGCCATTTCTACCACCCGCCTCTCCAGCTCCCCGCTCCCGCTCCTAACTTGTATTGCCTTCTATTTGCTACTGCAGCTGGTGGGTGGTGCTGGGTGAGCCTGGGTGGTATTGCGCATAAATAATTAATACACAGGAACTAGAATGATGGGGTTTGAGGTGCAAAACACCCCTTTAGTGTAGGGTGTTGAGGAAAAAAGAAACAAATATATCGGAAATCTTAAATTTTATTACTGTGTAGTGGAATTTGACAAAAGATGGGGTTTTTCATTGAATTTTAACAAATTCAGTGAAACAACCTAAGAAACACCGGTCAAGCGCGGGTTATTAGGTCAAACGACCGGTCGATGGCTTAGTGTACATAGCGTTTCCTATTCGTAACCCAGGAATGTTTGTATTTCTTTAAAAAAAACATAAAATTTAATCAAATTATTAAGTTAATTTTTAAGTTCTGTTATTATTTCAGTTCTGTTAAGCAACTTGCCATATACTGATAAAATAACAGACCCTTCATAGAACTTTCAAAGAACTTAAAAAATCAACTTCGCAATTTGATGACTTATTCAAATTCTGTGAAATAATTGACCCTTACCAATGATAATTACGGTTAAAAAAAGGTACCCCCCCTAATGGGTAAAAGAAATTTTTCAAATTAGAAAATATTCATCTTTTGAAATGTTGATCACCATACTAAAATTATGTGTTACCTTTCCAAATGAAAATATGAAAATGTGGCAACACAACAACCTCGTCAACAAACATGAAGATGAGGAAATCAAAAAATACAGTCCTGAATACGAGGAAATCAACAAACAAGAAGATGAGTAAATCAAAAATCGCAGTCATGAATACGAGGAAACCAACATATATGAAAAAGGGGTCTACGAACATGGAGATGAGGAACTCATTAAAATTATTATGATACCAACACAACAACATATAGCCCGCCTCGGAACAGGAATCCCTAGTGAGGAGGACTATGAATATTCGAGTGCTATAATACTTTAAATATTATCTTTAATAGTCCATAATAAAAAAAATAATAATATGAAAATAGTCGCGTCTTCAAAATGTTGTTTTGCCATATTAACAGAATACATACAGGTTCATAGATAAAATTTTCTATTACCATATTAACAGAAGGTGATGTTTAGATGCATAGATAAAATAATAAAATTACCTTTTTCTCACAACCATTCCAGAAAATATGATTGAAGACGTTATAAAGAAAGATGCAGTACCTCATTGTTTTGTGTCTGATACGAGTGCATCACCGCGTTGTTGAAAATCGTAGTCTTGAGGATGAAGAATGCAATGATGATGCCCAACCTTCGATATGATACCAGACGACAAATAGGGTTTTTGAGAACAAAAATGTAGCAATAAGGCTAAAAAAAATTTAAAATATCTCCGCAAATATCTCTAGCCAAATTGCAAATTTAGAATCAGCTTCAAGCCTTAGTCTATTTCAAACCACCGTATTCTGGATTTGTTGAATAGGTACCTGTATATATATGGATAAAAACGCTGTGGGGTAAGTTTGAACACCCCTTTACTAGAGAAAGATGAATTCTCATTGGAAAGTTTTTCATTGAGTGGCGAGCGTCGCGGGAACTACCTTTTGTTGGAGGATTTTTATCGGAATTATTATTTACTTTAATGCGACGCCACGCAAAAGTTTACTGAAAACTTTTAGTTGGATTTGAGGAACGAAATAATATAGATGGTTGGATTTACCACTGGCCACTAAACAAAGCTAAAGCTACGAGAGAAAATGTTTTTTTTACGAAAGGAATCCTTTTTTTTAAATACGAATCAATTTTATCTGCTGACTGGGCCCGTAGATCACATTTCATCATGGTAATAATTTTAAAATAACAAATAAAATTGTAAAATACTGTTTTCTTCAGCTAAATATGGTTCTTACAACACATCTTGAATGTGCCACTTATTAGTGCAGACTTTACTTTACTCTTGTAACTATTTTGTATATTCGCTTTGTCCTTTATGGTAGCGATTTCTTTGCACGTCCTTGTGTTATGTCAGCGTATGTCCTCGTTGCATATAGTTTTATTTGACATGTATTTTGGTCGCAGGTTTTTTTTTATTATTTTAAGTATTAATATCATCTCGTTCAAGATCATTATCTGTTTCACTGATAGCCAATTTAGTTTCATTAACATTTTAGTTACCTTTAATAATCTATTTTGCCTAAGTATTATTCTTATTGTCATATTTTGGGGAATTTGCATTTTTTTCTGTGTCGTTTATACAAAAAAAAAATTTCATGAAATAAATACAATATATTAGAACATGGATAGTTCAATGGTTATTTTAGAACAATGAAAACTTTTTGCACGAGTAACAACGTGAATGTAGGATACATACATACATTCATATATATGTTATACTTAAAAAATAATGTTATCATACAAAAAATGCATTCCGTTCATCGCCGTAGGCATTAGGAAGATCATCCATATCCATTATTTAAAAAATTCCTGCTGTTTACAAAATAATGCCAATGCATTTCAGAAATCCGAAACCGATGTCTGAAAGCCTTTTTCGAACTGTATTTTCTAATTTGAATGAAATGAAAATATTTATGCAAATTTTATTTTATTTTAGTTTATTAATGAACACAAGAGGAAGAGGGTTAAAAATTTTTAATAATACAAAGAAATAACAAATAATAAATACCAATCGTCCAATAACGGTGCGCAACAATGTGTATTACTATTTTTACCACTAAAAATTACAAAGAAATAACAAATATTAAATACCAACCATCCAATAACGGTGCGCAAATATGTGTATTACTATTTGTACCACTAAAAATTACAAAGAAATAACAAATATTAAATACCAACCATCCAATAACGGTGCGCAACAATGTGTATTACTATTTGTACCACTAAAAAATAAAAAGAAATAATAAATACTAACCATCCAATGACGGTGCGCAACAATGTGTATTACCATTTGTACCACTAAAAAATACAAAGAAATAACAAATAATAAATACTAACCGTCCAATAATGGTGCGCAACAATGTGTATTACTATTTGTACCACTAAAAAATACAAAGAAATAACAAATAATACATACTAACCGTCCAATAATGGTGCGCAACAATGTGTATTACTATTTGTACCACTAAAAAATACAAAGAAATAACAAATAATACATACTAACCGTCCAATAATGGTGCGCAACAATGTGTATTACTATTTGTACCACTAAAAAATAAAAAGAAATAATAAATACTAACCATCCAATGACGGTGCGCAACAATGTGTATTACCATTTGTACCACTAAAAAATACAAAGAAATAACAAATAATAAATACTAACCGTCCAATAATGGTGCGCAACAATGTGTATTACTATTTGTACCACTAAAAAATACAAAGAAATAACAAATAATACATACTAACCGTCCAATAATGGTGCGCAACAATGTGTATTACTATTTGTACCACTAAAAAATACAAATAAATAATAAATACCAACCATCCAATAACGGTGCACAACAATGTGTATTACTATTTGTACCACTAAAAAATACAAAGAAATAACAAATAATAAATACTAACCGTCCAATAATGGTGCGCAACAATGTGTTTTACTATTTGTACCACTAAAAAATACAAAGAAATAATAAATACCAACCATCCAATAACGGTGCGCAACAATGTGTATTACTATTTGTACCACTAAAAAATACAAAGAAATAACAAATAATAAATACCAACCGTCCAATAACGGTGCGCAACAATGTTTATTATTATTTTTACCACTTTTTTAAATTTTGGAAAATGTATTGATATCCACAAACTGTATTCTCTTAGGATCGTATCGATGTCATTAAGTTAAATAAAATAACCAATCTATTTTCTAAAGGATCTCTAAATGATTTCTAAAGTAAATGGAACTTAACTGGTTTATTGTATACTTAACATCTTAGATGCAAAATTAATTCTCATATATAACTGAATGTTTCCGAAAGATACCCTATGTCCGCAGAATACTTGTTTTTGTTTGGCTTTGACAGTTTCAATAATCTCTTATTCTTATTGAATAAGTTATTGAACATGTATGGTACATAATTTATACACTGTGTCCGTAAACTCGTAGTAAAAGCGGAAAATTGGTGAATCTATATCACAAGAATGTCGATTTTTTTGCATAATTATTTGTATTTTTTTTATTTGAGATTTTTATGTATCGTATTTGAGTAAACCGTGTCCGAAGTTGGATTTTGTTATGTCAAATTTGAAAAAAACAGTTGCTAGGGTGTAAATACATATTTGCTTATTATCTTCTTAAAATTGTCTAAGCTAAGAAAAAAATCGACATAGTCAGGTCGAAAATAAAAAAGTTTTTTTTCATATCCGCGCATTATTTCTCGATATTTGATCCCGTAGATAAAAAGCATCTTGTTTGCGACAACATTATTCAATTGGCTTGATCTAAATATTAATTGTCCGTATTTGCCCCTCTCTCCCAACCGCCGTATTGAGTCCACGTCACGTCCCGGTCCCTACTACGTGCCCCGACTTCCCCTATCGGGCTATTCCCAGCGTCCCACGGGAAAATTCGATACTACAATAAAATAAAAGAAAGGAAAGACAATAAATAATGTACCATTCGTCAACTGGGCGATATTTCTTTCGTCCAAATGATGCGACCCGAAGGCCGAAGTCTATGTAAGACTTTATTGGTGTTCCTTTGGTTTATAATATAAATGTAGATTATTTTTCAATATTTTGAAATTAAATCAAACATGATTCTAAAAAAATTAACCTGTAAATAACAGTTTTTTTACTACGATATGTCTTTTATTAATTCATGTATTCTTTTTTTATTTGACTGATTGTTTAACTTTTCTCCCCATAGACAGACTCTTAACTGCTGTGAACTTTTAAAATGTGTTTTAAAATAATTAAAAAAAAAAAATTATTGAGGATTAAACCTTCCTCCCCAAGGACTGGAGTTAACCCTAAGCCGGATCCCAAGTGATATGGCAAAGGTTAAAGATGCAGTTTTGGTTATTTTTGAGTTTCTTCCTTAAAATGTTCCAAATGGTAAAGTTTAAAGTTTTTAAATTTTTTTACAGGTACTTCCCCACCATCCACTTCTCCATCTTCTACCTATTCCCAATGCCTTCATCCCCGTAATATTCCCTAATGGTGGATATCATAATCGTCCTGACGTCGGACGTTGGGAACCGTTGGGATTCCCAAACTGTATTCACATGAAAAATTACCTGCATTTTCTTTCACTTGATTTATAGTTTAATTATTTTTCAATGATAAACTAATGTTTATAAGACAAGGTTTTTTATGCATAGCATAAAGGATAACAATTAATTATAAGCAATAATTAGTCTCCTGAAATACCAATACAAATTGAAAATATCTCCCGATTAAAAATAAATGCCGCCAACGGGAATTGAACCCGTGCCTTCTGATGTCCGGTCAGGTGCTCTGTAACCACTGAGCTATGTCGGCTTATTTCCAACCCGCCAAATGATTCAATATGTACTAGTACCTAAATCAACAATTACTGCTTATTATATTTTTTCACCTATAAACAACCAACTTTATTTTTGTAGGAAAGGCTTTGTTAGTGCTAAATTTCTCACTAGATGGCGTCTAGACATACGATATCTTAATTTATTGGTGAAATATTTTTGATAATTAAATATTGCTTACAATTATTTGATTAATAGTTTCAATAGTGTTAACAAGTATCTGATTTTAGCGAAGGCTTGAAAAACTTAGCAACCAAATTTATGTTTGAAAGGTTAAACATATCAATGTAATATTTAATCATCGAAGAAGAATCTGATATCAGAACAAAAAATGAAATCGAAAAAGATAAATAAAAAGGTAACGGTCGCAAACGAGAATCGAACTCAGGACCTCTTCTATCTTACCTGTACAACACTCATGCCACTAATCTACTGATACTTGATTTGTCGCGTTCCAGTTGAGTCTGTTACCGGATTCATCTTTCGTTAAGATTTATATGATTTTCTTCTTCAATAATAAAAGAAAAAATATTTATAGGTTTTTCGTTGACTCATCGAATAAAAGCCCCTCGCACAGGCAAGGCTTCGGTGATTGGGCGGCTCATTATCCCGCCCTTCCCCCAAACAGATGATGCCTGTCAGACCACGCTAGAAATAATAAAACAATAAAGGAATTGAACCCCCGATTGATTCGCCGGACCGCTGAGTAATGATTCTATCCCGCTGCTGTCATATTCTACAAGACAATGTTTTACATCCCATTTAGAAAGATAAATCAATTGGAATAATAATGATATTGTTCTGTGAATAAGGCATTAGTTATATCTTGATATATATATATATATATATATATATATATATATATATCAACAAAGTTACCTAAAATAATATTCTATCAACTTTTGGTGGTCATTATTTTTGGTTTCAGGAACTCTAAATAACTATTCAATTTTTGAAGGTTGTAGACATTAATGTAATATTTTCGACTACCATAATACGGGCATGTGTCTAGTGTGGTAGTCGAAAAGCATGTAAAAACTGTACACATTAATATTTCATGAATAAAGAAAAAAAAAAAAAAAAAAAAAAAAAAAAAATTTTAGCCTCTAAGAAGAAGATAACATAAAACTGAATAAGACACATAATAATTAATAAAGGATAACATTGGTTATTCTTTAAATTGACAGATAAAATCAGTTATAAATAGCTCAGTGGTTAGAGCGTTGTCCCGATAAAGACAGGAGTCCTGGGTACGATCCCCAGTTGCGACGGTTATCTTTTGTTATTTTCTTTGTCTTTTTAATCGACGTCCTTGAGGTGTTTTTCCATAAAAACGATGCTGTACAAATCATCCAAATAGAATTATTATTTTCTTGGTTTTGGGTTTGTCGAAGTCCTTTTACTTATACAGCCATTTTAATTTTAACAGAACTTTTCTAAGCAAGCTACCTTACACATTTGGTTCTAAACCACTTAGCACGCGGCCTGTCTCTCTTACATTTGCCTGCAATTGTATATCGCCACCCATTTGAAGTTGGTGAAACCCATTGGTGAAACACAATTTGGACTATATTTGGATCACTAAACACGCCTACAAGGCAATTCTTGTGTTATTCATTATTCCATGCTGGAAATGAAGTTCCTTCTGATTGACTTCCAGTACCCGAACTAGAAAACAACTATCACCATTTGCTACTTCACCTTTACTAGTAAACACATTGTTAGTGGGTAGGAGATAGGAAGAGGAAATATATCAAATAATCAAATATGGCTAATGCCATGTCAAGCAACATTTCGATTGAATCATAGTGTGTCACCAGGACCTAGGCAGAGCTTTTAAAATAACACGGGTAAGTTCAATGTACATTTTACATTAACCAAACACAGGAGGCCCGAAGAAAATATTTTTCCGCAGGGTCTGTGTCATCTTTTGGGATACTGTATGAAGGTAAAAAACGGTTGGATCGGAATCTAGGGATCAGTATGTCCAGCAGTGACAGAATTTGAACATATCCCTCCTACTGTAGCGCAAGGCGATATTGAGTCAAGAGACCAGGGACCCAATTTTCATTTCAGTAGACAACTGCTCGCATGCGATAATTATCTTCATTGTCTATGGTTTTTCTATCATCGAGTAATTATCTACTAATTTTCGATAGAAAGCGTATTTTGGAATTTCTAATAGATAATTATCTATTACAAAGCAGTAGATAATTGGACTATTGGTTTAGTAGTAGTTCAACTGTCAAAAAGTGTTACTTGTACGGTTTGCGTGTGTCGTATTTTTGTTAATTATTATAAAAATGGTGAGTTTTGAAGATTTGACGCACATACAAGCGATCGAAGACATGGAACAGGCCGAATATTTAACTGAAAGGCCACCAAGAATTTTTTTTTCAAGAAATGATGCATTTAGTCTGAGTAATGAACTGTTCATAAAAAAATTTCGACTATCTAAACAATTGGTGCTCAAATTAATTGAACTATTGTCGCCTACTTCTTCAACGAACAACAAAGTGAATTGAAAATTGACAGTCGTAAACAGATGTAAGTAGAAAAATGTATCAAATCTATGGAGTTAAATACACGGGTTACCATATAAAAAAATAAAATTGGTACATTTTTATGTTGGTATTAATATCGGTTGTTTTACATTATCTACGACGGTCAAAAATACGCATTTATCGAAACAGGAGATAATTTATCGTGCGCGATCCTCGCATGCGAGCAATTGTCTACTGAAATGACAATTGGGTCCCAGTTGGAGAGGTCAAAGAGTCTCTCCAAACCAGCCTCTCCCGATCTGGCACGCCAAACACCTTGTGGGCAGGCGCATCGTGAACACGCCTAACCCGATGAACCGGGGCACCCCTACTAAATCACCAAACGTAGTGTCACGTCTGATGTCCCGTCTGATGTCCCGTCTGATGTCCCGTCTGATGAGCATGGACCCTTGTCAATCACCAGGGCTATTATGGGGCTAAGGCAAGGAGACATAATGTATAAAAACATTGAAGAACCTTGATCATGTTTGAAGGTGTTTGGAGAGTCCGCCAGCGGTGAGCAGATTGCGCCGGGTAGAGATTTGTGGGATAGAGTGCGAAAGAGTGCGCGAAGCCATCCTCAATCATCATCCATTGAACGTTTAAAGGGACAATGATGCTTCATCTTTGCGTCACCTCGACAGCATGCTTGGCAATCCTGTGCAGTCTCCAAGGAATTACCCCTCAAAACCACTCACAAATAAAACCATTTTTACTTTCAAACAAACGATTGTATATTTCCATCTCTTCAAGCCACAACACTCGAACAAGCACAGGCCGATCTCACACAGGAGTCGAAACGTTGGTTTTATGTTTTGTAAATTTAAACGGAAAGTCTCCGTATAATAACTTCAAGGTATCCGCGCGATCTTTTTCATTATTTTCGATATCACTTCTTTCTCGCCCAAAAACCACGCGCACCGCGGAATCGTCGTCTCGCGTATTGTCCCCGAACTACCTACCCGCGTTCTTTTTTTTTGCTCGTCCCGTCAAACCGATCGCAGGGCAGCCACCTGAAAAAAAACTCTTGACAAAACAATAATCGGGCACTACCCTGGCAATCCAAACTTGCACAATTCTTTGACGTTACAGTAGCGAACCACTTGGGGTGACCTATGGCAGAAGTGTTGGTTATCCAAAAACCTGCAAAAAAAATTATGATTTTTTTTGGACATCTGTTTAAGTACCTACATGACTTGTCCATAAACATTTTTGGTTGAATCATTTTATATATTCTCCGGGTAGCGAAATTTCAATAGGTCATTGATGTATTATATCTATCTACTTTAATAGTACACAACTGCTGACCCTGTACAAATCTCAAGTGCGCCCTACTGTCGAATTTGGCAGCCATCTCTGGTCCTGAGCCCCAAAATACCTGAAAAAAACCCTTGACTCTGTGCAAAAACGGGCGGTCCGTTTGATAGATTCCCCAATCTTAACAAACGGACTGCAATCTTTAGAGCACAGGCGTCAGGTAAGTATGCTGTCCTTGTTCTATCGGTATTACAATGGAAGATGCTCTGAGGAACTAGCGTCATTGATCCCCTTGGCACCGGTGCGTAGTCGGGATACACGCCAAACGCGCGCCCAACATTTGTACACGGTTGACATTTGTCACATGAGAACGGGTCGCTTCTACGATTCGTTCTTAAGTTCAACAGCTCGGCTGTGGAACGAACTGCCGGCCTCTGTGTTTCCTCCCTCCTACAACATGGGACTCTTCAAGACCCACTACTTCACTCCTTCCTCTCCACAAAAAGACCCACCACACAGCATCCCCAAAGATGACATAGGCCCTAAGGGAAATTATTTTCTTCAGGGCCTCCTGTGTGGAGTTAATATAAAAAAATATATAATAACAGTACACTTAAATAATGTCAGTCCCCACCATCGAAGAAGTGTTCGAGCCGCCACTGGTCGAACTTATTGTGTATATAATATCAAAAGATGAGAAAGAACAACAACAGATATACTCCGATGCCATAAAACCACGATCCCTCTCGCAATATCATATTCCCGTAAAACAATTACACTAAGCACACCTCAGAAATAACAACCCAAACAGTATTAGTCGAATTCTTTCCACGCCATTAGGGCTAACGAAAACAAAGCGGATTGTACAAGAATTCAACATCCTACTGAGGACTCAATAACTATAGACGATGTGTTGCATGTTGAAAGTGTTCACCGATATGAGATCAATGTTGCTTCGCTATGATATCTTTATAGTATCAACCTAGCATCAAACAGAGCATTGGATTTGAACACTGAATTTCTACCATATATTATTTTTTTAAATAATCTCTATTCAGATGCCGAGTTGAAAAGGTAAGTATAAAATTCCCTCGAGAGAAAAAAATGCGAAATATGCTCCAAAAGTTATAAAAAACACTTCTGTTTTTTTTTAATGCTATGGGAATGTACAAAATTCAAAATGTCTCTTTTAATGCTAGTATTAACTCAGATATCGAGTGATTTATGCAATATTTTGAATTAATCGTGTTTTTTTTTTTAAATTACGCTTGTTTTCAACTGTTCAAATTCCGTGAAACAACCTGTCCTCATATATTTGATCTTTGATCTGTAATGAAAGATACGTAACGGGTCCTTTTTATTGAAAAGATTGTAAGGTTTTAAATCGCGCCCTTGGAAAAAACTAACAAATTCTAACTGACACAGACTATCATACGATTTTGGGCTCTAGACAGTACTACTTTACAGATCAATGTCGCATGACAATGCCAAGCCAGATAGTGTTATTCCAAGGTCGTGAAATGTCTAGAGCTTTTAAATACTGCCCACCTATTTATTCCTATTCTCTCCTACTCTCTAAATTACTTACCAACTTACAATATTCTTTTAAACCTTAGGTGCTATAGCACCACTGGGTAAGAACATTATTGAGGAGTAGGTTTTTTTGTATTAGCTCCAGAAGACCCTAAGAAAAAACTTCCCTCTTTTGGGGATGCTGTGTTGAGGGTTTTTTTATTGAAATGAAGGAGAGGAAGTGTTGGTTGTCCAATAAATGGTTCCCGGGACGGTAGTACCCATACCCGCCTCACAAATTGAAATTGGTTGTTTGTGTTGTTCAAAATGTTTATTGGAAATGTTGTCAAGATAGTCGCCATAGGCTTTTAATGTAACTAGTATTATTGAAGGACGTTTTATTTATTTTAATATTAAATTGTTGCACAGTAAAGAGCAGATGCAGCGATTGATTTTTTTTTTGTTTAAGTTACCACTGAACTCGATTGTAAAATAGTTTGATACTCAAAAATATGGAGTTTAAAATTCAATTAACTGCTTCCTGATGGTTCCATTGAGAACTTTCCAGTTATATAATCCTAGAAACCAACCCACAATACAATACAATAATAGGATAATACAACGTGTGGACTATATGAGGGTGAAATGGAGAAAGGAAAGGAACAGGTCTATTGATTGCATTGGGATACGCGCCGCATATGGGCAGTCTCAGAGGCGTTTTATCAAACTACCCTCCGCAAGGCACGATACGGAATACAGCCTCCGGACAGGGATGGGGGGACCTTAAAGTGGTTGCCGGATAACATCTTGTGTTCAAAGACGCTGTTTGACATTATGTACTGGAGAAAATGTAAGACTTGTAAACTATTGCTATTTGCTATACTTTCAAACTTTAAACACATCAGATAAACGCCCTTGAGGAGATTTGTAAAAAAAATGGCGTTATATTAAGTAATCAGGTATTTTTCACGTATTTTTATGACCTAATCGATGTGATATTTTTATGGGAATACCGTACAATAGTCCCTACTGCTCACAGCAGCCTGGAGTCAGTGGGACCACAACATGTCAAAATGGGGTATATTGTGAGATTGAAGGTAGTGGGGAGAGATAGAGATGAGATGAGGAAGGTGGTGAAATACATGACTATTCAGATCTGGTAACCAAACACGGCTAAAGCCATTTCAAGCAAGAGCGGTAACAATTCACCGAGCGATAGTGAGAATATCTTCCTCTCTAGTGATAATTTGTTTCTTTAATCATTCTTATTTATGTGTTTTCTGTGTATTGTACGTGGATAGTCAGCATGTATAATCAGTGTGTTTTTTTAACTGTTTATTGAAAAAATATTATATAATTTTAACATGGGAAAATGAAAAATGTTTATTTTTAATTTGCAACGCGTTTAAATTTTTTTCTGAGATTATTAGTACGATTTTCACCTAGGACAATTAAAATAAATTGTTTTTCACGACTTTGCGTATAAAAAATGATAGTTTAATCATGGTAGAGAGCAACGAAATTGTTAGACCTTGTAAGCGTCAAAATATCACTTCACAATTCGTGTACTGTTTCGTTATTGAGATAATAATTACATTAATTAACTTTTTAAAATAACCTAATGAGCACAACCTCAAATTGTAATATATAGAATTGTAATATTTTATTTACCTAGTTTTACTAGACATGTCATTTTTTTAAGATAAAGAAAGCATAAAAAAATGTGTTTTCATTTCAACAAAGACATTTCTGGTAATTTAGGTAATTTTCACCAGTAAAAATTGTGCTCTCACGCATAATAATATAAAGGTCTCCGTTGACATAAAATCAAATAAAAATCATCCCCCAAAGGATAAGAATAAAAAAATACTCTGTAGCCATTGTGTTAAACTTCGATGAGCTTTATTTGAATACGAAGAAAATCGGCGAAGAGGGATCTGCTTGTGGGAGGGAGGAGATCGAGGAGAACGTAGTATTAATAATTGTGTATAAATATTTATTTTGAGAATTTGGTATTCAATTGGGTCGCTGGCCGATTATCAGCTCTGCTGCTTGCTACACGCTGCCTCAAAGGCATTGGCGGGGTGAAAAAAATATGTGTTTTTTTTTACGCACTGTGATGTAATTCAGCAGCAAGAACAACATATCTTAAATTTTGATATTTTCTGCGGTAGGAATAATCAAATCTGTGATCTTAAGGTCCAAAATCATTTGAAGTAACTGCTGCTCTTTCTGAGAAATTAAATTAAAGCTTTTAGATTTTTAAATATGCCAGTCGTAAAATATCTAATACATTTTTTTTCACAAATTTTGAAAAAAAAATTGCAAGGCCATCATAAGATGTAGGGGAAACATAATATAACTTTTCAGTTTTATTAGTTTTCATGATAAATTAGCATTTGGTTAAAGGTACCTTAAAAAACAAGAAAAAAAAAAGTCTGATATGAAAATTTTGTTTTTTCTTTGATTCTTCTGTTTTTTTTTTTTTTTTGCGTTTTATTTTTTTCTGTTGTTGTTTTCGTGTATTTTTTTATACTTGTTATAAATAACTTATGTCAGTTCTTTATGTGTACAGATCCTAAATTCAAGTATAATTCAAAATGAGTAACATTTTATTAACAACCCGTTGATAATCGTTGTCTAGCAGTTTATCGCAACTTTATTGTAATTATGTAATGAAATAGTAATGATTTTTCAGGTAGGTATTGCTTGAAAAGAGTACAATTTATTTTCAATAATATTTTCAGTAACAAGAGATATTAAATCAATATATTATGTCGTCAAATTGGTTTGTTATCATGACAGACATGGTAATGAATATTGGCTCCTTAGCCAGTTTCTTTGTATAAAAATATCAAAAACAGTTGGCCATTAATTTATTTTCATTGAAAACCAAGCAAAAAAGGAACGAGTAATAACTCCTCCCGCCTTCACTGCAAAATCGCCTCCCCACAAGATCCGCTGGAATTCCCTCTGAAAATACCGATCCCCAGGAGCGGGCACTTATCTATGCATTGGCGCATTATCTGCCCCAAGTTATGCGGAATAATCCCTGGGAAAACACCAAGGCCCGATGCAAACACCAGCGCGCCATTGCTGGTCGGGAGCCAAACCTGGGGCTTAATCTCGTTGTGCTGATTTTAAGGCTTTTATAAGAAATGGCGGATCGCTTGGCCACTGTTATTCAATATTATTCGATTTTTAAAGATTTAAAAACATTTTATTTGATTTCCAAATTAATATTTTTTATTTATTTTGCTTCATAATATTTTCAATGAGATTGGTTTAGGTATCGGTAATTATTGTACTTTGAAATGTGTTTATTTCGGTCATGACTACATTCACTATATCACAATCAAAACCAAGAAATTGAAAGATATAACTATAAGCAAGCTTCTGTTATAAAAATGTGTACAGAAAAGAATATAAGGAATACTACAAACTAATGAGAAATGGAAATCATTTTATTAAATATAATTTTAAAACAACCCAAATGCAAAACCAATATATTTACCAAGCCATGAAAAACTTCAATAATTTCCCTTTTTAAATTGCACTGTAAGCTAATCAAAACAATTAAATAAAACTAGCAGATAAAACCAGCTGCCGCGGTTTGAAAACTTTGGCGGTTCCTTTAGAAAATAACAGAGGGCTCAACATCCGTTTACAACAATCCTGATCTGTACAGTCATTAAAATAATAATACTATCAGATTTAACAATTTTAAAAAAAAACTAACATTAAAAAAAATATATATTTATAAAAAAATATTATAACATATTACCAAGTAATAATCGTGGCTCCCTTATCAGGCACAGGAGCTCCTCTTTTCTGAAAAGGTATAAATATATATAATCACTAATGACCTTAAGTAAAAAAAAATGTAAAATAATGTATAAATGTTACCCATATTCGTGTTTTACAAAAAAAAATAATAATAAAAAATCTTCAATAGTACATATTTAAAATAAATTTTGACTAACGGATAGTTGTATTCCAAATGTCTTCTAAAGTTTTTTAACCAAAATCTTTAGCCAAATTGGTTTGCCTAAGATTTCTTTTTTCAATTTTTATTTTACGTGCTTGGATATACAAAAATATATTTTTATAAGAAAGACAATCGTTCCCGGGCTACGAATAACCTGAGAATATTTAAAAAAATCTTCTGCTACCATCACAGTAAGCGGAAATTTTTCATGTATCGTGATGGGGGACTTGGCCAGCAGAGGAATTGAACTCATCTGGATGGGAACCAGACGCGATGCCAACTCACTGGTGAAATATTGTTTTCTTTCCCTAAATACGTGATACGTTTACTTTATTCTTGCTCTATCAAATATCAATAATTAAAATCACAACTCCTATCAAACAAAAAATGTATTTATTTAAATGTAGACTGCAAATCATTTCGCCAAAACCACAATTATTTCGAACATACGCTTTACCCACCACCAGTTGCCACCCCACTCTCCTCCACACATCCATACGGCACAGTCTATTCATCAAACAATGATCCAATACCGCCATTAGTCAATCCATTACAAGCATGACTGTCCGCTTACCCAAATTGACTCTACCTCACCCTCCCCTCAGAGATTAATCGACTACATGTTAGTTGGGACAATAAAGATGTTCTTAATTAAGGTGACAGTTTGTGCATTTGTAAAGGTCTATAGATCACTAAGGGCGACCACCCCGCAGGAGGTTGTACAATGGAGAAGCCTTAATGTAGAACTAAAAGCCTCCTTGCCGGGACAGTGGATGCCGGGGTCATATTGAGGATATCTTACATGCTGTAAGATCGCATGGAATCTTCAGACAATGGATGAATGGAGGTAGAATTGTCGAAGATTCAGGCACAAGCGTTAATAGAGGTATGCTAATGGACAAACTATGGCTAGTAATGTTTTGGGTAATATACTACGGTAGTGTTAATGCCTTCATATTATTACAATCATGCGAGGGTGAGTGAGATATAATTTGATGTCTTTCTTGATGTCTCAGATGTAAAAAATTAGAAACATTTCGAGGAGACGAACGTATCATCGAGTTAAAAAAAAAATGTTTATTCCTTCTACATACCAACTTTAAAATATTACGGCAAATTTGTTAAGGCATAAGCTTCACTTTGGTTTTCAAAAAATCTTCAACTTATGTCTCAAAATTTATGATTTTTTTAGAAACACCTGTTGAGACTGAATAATTTTTATTGTTGTTTTAACGATTTAAAGTAAGTTAGCTATTTTCTCTGTTAATTTATAATATATTAGAAGCCCAGCTTAAGGCACTAAGTAATAAAAATGTGTGTTATGTACATGACAAATGAAATCAACTGACGTATTACGAGTACATTAGAACATCGAAAAAAAATCAGCAAAAAGGAATTCCAGTCAATCAAAAAAACATTGCCTTATAACTTAAATACCAGTATTTTTTTCCAAATGGATTCCATAGTTAAAATAATTTTCAAAGTTCGCATTTTTCAAAGCCCGCCTAAACGATCGAAATATGTCGGGGTACGTGTGACGTCATACCTACCTCGGTTTTGTAGGTTAACAGTTATTTCAATTCAACTCGAATCTTTAAGAAATCAACAATTCCCAATTTAATATTTAATAAGTTTTCCAAAAATAATGAAATCTTTTGAAATAATTTTGCGAGTTACGCAGCAAAACTTTGCACAAAATTATCTGCATTCTAATGCACGTGGCCGACCGACCCTTGGAAGTAGTCATATAAGTTCTGTCAGAAACCACCGACCAATCACAGGGCGTTTAAATCTCTTACAGTTTTAATCGTTTTTAAATGACGATTTATTAATTCTGCGTATACTTATACATAATAAAACTTTTATATTCATATTCAGCGATTTTTAACCCTTATTGAATCATTGGATTCAGAGGAATTCTGTTCCCAACGCTTCTGGCAAACAGTTAAAACAGAGCATAGTTAAATTCGTTCACTGTTTTTATTATTGTTAAATTATTTACTCTTTGAATTTTTTGATAAAGAGAGTCTTTATTATTTATGTGATATTTAAGTTAAGATAAACGTTGCATGTTTTATAATGAGCCCAATGCACCGCCTCAGTTAGTGTGTTAATCATCATGCAAGTGACATCTATTGTGCACGGTAGGAAGCTTACAATAATTTATTTGCTAGTACCATACAAGGACACACGACCCAACACATACCGCGTACATCGCCAAACAAAATAGTTACCGTCCTTCCTCTTTAATTACTACCAGTGACATCTAGCGAAATTTATCGGCAAAACTCGGCCGCTTACCTTCGGGGGTGGGGTGGGCTGCGGCCCTTCTGCTCTGGATCCCTCCCCCTTCTGCAGAGGTATTTGGTGTAAATCAAGAGGCGTGGAGCGCTGTAGCGCGAGGCATTCAAAACAAGTCGATTAAAAAGCTAATATAACCCAACCTAACCTCACTTTATCTTTTTTTCTTGCTGGTGACGTTTTCAAGATGTGTTTAACGATGCAGTGGATGTACGCACCATAAGGAATTTTAGAAACGTTATCGAGTTTATTGGCGAACGAATTAATCAATATTAATGTTATTATTTTATTTTAGTAGGTTGTTGTTTGGCAACATAATATTATTTTCTTTAGGCAGTAAAAAATCGGCTATAGAATGATCTGACGTGATGAAAATTGCACAGTTTTCTTGCTGACTTTGTCAACGAAAAACATTTGCTGCTAGCAAAATGTCATTTAAGCGAAAGGGCTGTGTTGTATCTATAAACGAATGTGTGTTTATAAAAATAATATCTTATTAAACGATTTATTGATTTAGGTGGAACATATTAATATTTTGAAGTTTTATTCTAATTTTATAGTTTATTTGGTTTTTCAAACATTGAAGTGAATTCAAAGTATTTAAATTTGTTTGATCGCTGCAAGAAAATTAATTTTTCTAATGCTTGAATCTATGATTTACACTTAATACTGATAGTTGTTCACAATCTTATAAAAGAGATTAATATGTCTACTTTGTAGTTATGCAGACCAGTGAATCTGTAAGTGTAAGATTCATTCGGCTAGCAGCCAGTGATGTAGTCGCCGCCGCAATGACGCTTAAACGACGTTGAACAAACGACGCCGCTGATCTATGGACACCGGCGTCGGGACGCCATTATTCCAGCGTCCGCTTGAGGAAGGAACAGATTTTAAAAATGAGTTTCAATACTTTTTAGATGCGATATACAAATAAAATTGAAATTATATAAGTTATATCTGCCTTTACTTATGCAGACTTCAGGTGTTGAGAACTCTTTAAATTATTAAAATGTTCTTAATATAATTGCGTTTATTTACGTAACAATAAAAGGTCTGGTCTGCGCTCCAGGAGCTTACTCTTTGATAATATAATCTCGCAAGTACCTGTTACACCCTAGCGACATCTGACGGACCCTGGCATAAGCTTTATGACTACCGCCATCTATCGATTAAGTACTCAACCTTATAACCATACATCACAGTATTCAAGTCAAGTGTGGACGGAAGAGTGGCTAGCAGCCAATGGCGCTGACATGGCAACGGTTTTGACACCTGAAATATATATCCCAGAAACTTAGGTACCTGCGGTAAAACTATAATCAAACGTGTTGAAAAGCATAACAATAAAAATTCGCGGATATAAATTATGACGTTAAGAGGATTTCGTCAATGTCACGGGGAAGTTATGCTACCGTCAAGTGAATCAAATAGTTGTTTTTAACTCAGAACAAAGAAAGTATCAGGCATGGAAGATTAAACAAAATAATGTGTAGAAATTCAATGTAAATACTATTTTAAAAATAATTATCTAAATATTTTAAACAATTAAAGTGTTTTTCACATACAACAGACACTTCAGGTACGTAGAAAAAAAACTACATAAATAAATACTGTTTAAAGCATTACCGTTAACAAACCACCCCGGGTGAGGTTGTAGGGGCGGTCGGGGTACAAGCGTACCATTGGTCGGTACACGGTACTAGAGAACAGGGGTAGCGGGTTCAGGGTACAGGCGAGCCCGGTACGTGTGTACCACTGTGTTCCGACACACCTTGAGTTGCTCATTATCCAACACCAATATATAAAGGTGCCGTGACGTGCGACCTGGAGACGGTTTCACTGTAACGCCTCTGTACTAGATCATTTATTTTTATCTAGCTGCAATTTTTTTTGTGTAGTTATTTGTGATTTTCTTGACATATTAATGAATGTTATGTAAACAACAAAAAAATATATATTTAATTTATGCAGCACTTTCAATTTTACTATAAATGAAGTTTCCATTTGAAACAAGCACTCTGTTCATTAAAAATTCATTAAAATTTAAAAAATGACCTCTGTGCCGTTCATTAGACATTCATTAAACTGTAAAAAATGACCTCTGTGCCGTTCAAAACTATGGCTTGGTTTTAGGTTTTAGGCACTCTGTTCATTAGAAATTCATTGAACTTTAAAAAATGACTTCTGTGCCGTTCATTAGAAATTCATTAAACTTTAAAAAATGACCTCTGTGCCGTTCAAAACTATGGCTTGGTTTTAGTTAAAGGTGTTTTATTATGTTGGCTGGAATCTACTAAAGTACAAGTGCGTTATCTACCGCCACCCCGGGAACCAAAACCTCTGTCTTAGGTCACCCCAAGTGGTTCATTACGTTTGGTGACTTAGCAGGGGTACCCAGGTTCGTGGGGAGTGAAGTTTGTTTGGGTCTGGGCGGCGGATGCGTCTGTCTACCTCCTTCGTGTCGGGCCAGATCGAGAGAGACTTGTTGAGGGATGTATTTTGACCTCACAGGACGGACTTTCTCAGCCCTTCGCCTTGCATTGCAGTTGAAGGGATGGATTCATACGTCCGTCATTCCTGAACATACTGACCCCCAGATTCCTACCCCCTCTCGTATCTTTTTCTTTTCCAGAACTTCATCTCCTTCTTTCCTTAAAACTACCCTCCACACAACATACTTTAAAAGGGTGAATGCACTGAGGCAAATTATTTTATTTAAGGCCTCCTGTGTGAAGCTAATTTTAAAAAAATGTGTCTATCGTTGACTTGTAGTACCGTGATGAATAAATATAAATTGCTCTCATAATAATAGCCAATCTCTGACAAGAGACGACTCCAAAAAAATAAGAAGAAAATAATATAATTTAAAAAAAAAACAATCTTTGATGCCACTTTTCGAGACTTAGCTTATATTTTCAACTAACTTTATAATTTTTTTAATGAGATGCTAGTATTTAAAACATATTTTTTAATCGCCGTCTACTAATTTCAATTTCTATTTGTATATTGCAAAATAATTTTAAGATTAAGTCAGTTATTTGGCGTTGCAACTTACCACGCTCATCTGATGTGTGCTTACTCCTTAGTTAGTCAGCTTTAGCTATCTGCCCCCTAATCCCCTCCCCCCTGTATCTTCAGAAGATATCACCCACCCCCCTCCCCCCTTTCTGCTTACAAACTTCTCAAGAAACACCGCTGGGGGGGACACACAACTCCCCCTCCCCACCCCCCCATAAAGCCTCGGGGAGGTTTAGCACCCGGATAAGGTTTGCCCCACCGGACAATAAGGGATCATGGATTAAAGGGATTTAAAATATAAAAAATTCGTACAAGAAAAAAAATGCTTATTAATTGACCAATAATTAATATCAGGTTGTGGATGATCAAACTGGTAAATAATGACAAGAAAATGCTTGGTTATGTGGACATAACATGTACTTTAGATCACACAATACACAGCGGCTTACCGAGCCTACAACACATCTCGAACGCCCGAAAGCAGATCAGCATACAACAAATCGGCAAAGGAATGCAAGAGAATCATCAATAGATCAAAATTCGAACACGACCTGCAGATCAGCAAAAAGCTGGCTGCCTGCCCGCATGGCAGCAGAGCATTCTGGTCGCTTGCGGGCTCAATAGGTCGAAATTTTTGCAAACCCAGTTTGCCACCTCTTACCAGACCTGACGGCTCACTAGCAAACACCGCCACCGAAAAGGCAAACCTTTTAGGGAAAATGTTTGCGGAAAACTCGACCCTCGACGACGGGGGTGCTGTTCCGCCGTCGGTTCCTCACTGCGGCTTCTATATGAAAAAGCTGAGGATCCGGCATCGGGATGTACTCCACGTCATACGGGGGCTCGATGTTAACAAAGCTAGTGGACCTGATGGAATACCTGCCTTGGTATTGCAGAGGTGTGCTGCGGAAATAGTTCCAGTTTTGACAAAGCTCTTCAAAATGTCCCTGAAGTGTGGCACTGTGCCCTCTGGTTGGAAAAAAGCGGTAATTCACCCTATTCCCAAGAAAGGTGACCGCTCCAACCCGGCCAACTACCGCCCCATAGCGATCACATCAGTTCTGTCCAAAGTGATGGAACGTGTGATCAACGACAAACTGCTCACATACCTCGAGAAGAACAAAATTATCAACGACCGTCAATACGGATTCCGGCGGAACCGCTCGTGCGGTGATCTTCTCGCGTATGTGACGCATGTTTGGGGGCGGTGCCTGGAACGTCACGGTGAGACCCAAACGGTCGCACTAGACATATCCAAGGCCTTTGACCGGGTCTGGCACCGAGGACTTGTCAACAAATTGCATTCTTACGGACTTCCCGCATCCCTGTGTACGTGGATTGCTGACTTTTTAAGGGATAGGTCGATTCAGGCGGTTGCTGACGGTTTCACCTCTTCCTCGCACTCCATAAATGCTGGCGTCCCACAGGGATCGGTTCTGTCTCCGACTTTGTTTTTGTTGCACATCAATGACCTTTTGACATGTGCACCGATTCATTGTTACGCGGATGACAGTACAGTTCATGATAGCTTTTTGTTTGACAAGCCCCCAAAGGGCACACAAACTCCAACGGCTCGGAGGGCTTTGAAGCAGAGAATGGACGGTTATCTCGAGAGTATTTCCTCCTGGGGTAAAAATAATCTCGTCGAATTTAATGTTTCAAAGACCCAATCCTGTCTGATTACGTCTAAAAGGGATCCAAATGATAATCTAGTCTCCTTCAACGGAAGCAATCTTCCGAACAGGCCTTCCATTGATATGCTTGGTGTAACTATAAGTGACCAGCTCAGGTACGGGGGCTCCATCGAAGCCAGAGTAAAGTTGGCCTCTCAGAAGCTGGGCGTACTGTACAGGGCCCGCAGATACTTTAATAGTACACAACTGCTCACCCTGTACAAATCGCAAGTGCGCCCTACTGTCGAATTTGGCAGCCATCTCTGGTCTGGAGCCCCAAAATACCTGAAAAAAACCCTTGACTCTGTGCAGAAACGGGCGGTCCGTTTGATAGATTCCCCAATCTTAACAAACGGACTGCAATCTTTAGAGCACAGACGTCGGGTAGGTATGCTGTCCTTGTTCTATCGGTATTACAATGGAAGATGCTCTGAGGAACTAGCGTCATTGATCCCTTCGGCGCCGGTGCGTAGTCGGGATACACGCCAAACGCGCGCCCAACATTTGTACACAGTTGACACTTGTCACATGAGAACGGGTCGCTTCTACGATTCGTTCTTAAGTTCAACAGCTCGGCTGTGGAACGAACTGCCGGCCTCTGTGTTTCCTCCCTCCTACAACATGGGACTCTTCAAGACCCATGTTCACTCCTTCCTCTCCACAAAAAGACCCTCCACACAGCATCCCCAAAGATGACATAGGCCCTGAGGGAAATTATTTTCTTCAGGGCCTCCTGTGTGGAGTAAATATAAAAAAAAAAAAAAAAAAAAAAAAAACACAATGATTATTTGATCTGACTTAAGATACCACACAGCAAACAGATTCTAGCACAGCATAGCATTACATGAGAAATGGTGATATTGAATAGCACCATTCCTCATACAGCTATTGAGTGAAATATTCAGACCAGTGAATATATTTATTTACCCTATAAATTAACCTGATTTTTACACTATATAACTACATGCCATATTTTTTTAAACAACCTGCTAATAGAAACACAAACACAAAACAGATCACAGACTTGTTAAAAATTAAAGACAAAATTTTTTACCAAAGCCTATTCACCGCAAACCAAATATAACACAATTTAATGAGCATGTAAATGTATGTATTTATTTATTATATAAGAGCTTTTACAAACATTTGATAATATGAACATAACAATTCAGTGAAACAGTAATCAATATTAAAATTTGCATTTAAAACTATACAGAACCCATACAAAAGAATGGTATTATGTTAAACTTAATTGTTATTATTATTGAGGTATGTAATTATAGCCTTCTTGTAACTATATTCCGTGCAGTTGAACACATCTACAATTTCTGAGAAAACATTGTCAACTGCATGCAATCTAGGTACAAGCGAGTATCTATATGACTCAGTACTGATATTTTTATTGCAATTAAAAAGAGTTTTGGATAGACTAGTTCGTATAGGTATATGGTAATAAGATATTTCAGCTACTAAATGTACTGCATATATTCCTATACATACATTTTTCCACGCTTAAGTCCGGTTTTTACCGGATTACCAATCGTTTGAAGAGATATTTAATAAATCAGCAATTCCCATTTTTCTCTATGTGTTTATACTTATGACGGCATAATAACTCTTTAATATAGCTCTGTACTTACAGTTAAAACTAATGTTAAATACCTTGGTTTAATTGTAGACACTAACATAAAGTGGAAATTACAAATCGATGCGACAGTAGAAAGGTTAAGAAAATTAATGAACATTTTTATTAGAATACGAAACACTTTAAATCTTAAACTATTACGAACCATATATTTTTCACTGATTCAAACTGTATTGCAATATGGAATTGTTGGCTGCGGTGCTGTATTCAAAACCTCTCTCTTGCCTTTAGAAATCATCCAGAGAATATTCATAAAAATAATTTTAAATAAGCCATACGATTATCCCACCATCAGATTGTTTAAAGAATTTAAATTCCCTTCTCTGCTAATCATTTATAAAAAAAACATCACTTCTACAAATTCACAAAGATTCTTTCAACAACGAAAACCAAACACTTTTTTCGAACAGCAACAGACCAAATGTCCTCGGTTTTATAACCATCCCGTGCTGCAACACCACCACAGCCCAACAATTTTGTAAATATTGTGGAATGAAATGGTTTAACCAATTACCTCTAGATTTAAGATTACAAAAAAAATAGGCTAAATTCAAAAACACTATAAAAAATATAATTCAGTAGAATTTCTTTATTTATTACACTTTTAAAATAATATGATAATTCTCTTAAATAATATTAGATATGCTTTTTTTCTGCATTTTTCTTTTTTTCTCTCCTCCTTTTTTCTATTAATTTTTCACAACAATTGTTTGTAAATTTTATTTTATTTTTCTTTGATTAAAATAATTATTTGTTAAAATAGTAATTAATTACGTTTCTCCGCTTTTTTAACACCAGCGTTTTCTCAGGATAAAAGTGCTTTACGATACTGTTTCAGATATTTAAAAAAAAATTGTAATATGTATAAATTGTTATTTTACATCTTTAAACCAATAAAGAAATAAAAAAATTAAAAAAATAATGTAAGAAAATAGAAATAAATAAATTAAAAAAATATGTATTAGATTAGATTTCTTTAGTCGTTTACTATATCTTGGTTTTGATGGTTTTAGGTCATTTCTGCAATACAATTTGCATATATATTACTCCCACAAATCTTGCATATTCCTACTTGTAAAATATACTAAACACAGCTTAATAATAAATTTCAAAAGTCTTCATGTTCATTTGTTAGTATATTCCCGGATTCACAGACGGATATGTTAGTACCTACTTCTTATACTTGCAGCAGTAAACCCGCTTTCACATGAGCAGCTTACATCTGATTTATAATACATACAATATGTAACAATAATAATATATAATATCGTGTAGGATGGACGGGAGTATCGAGAACTAGCCAAGTGCACAAACGGCTAGATATCTAGCCGGTAGCTGGTGGATGTTGGCTACCTTTCTTAGTCAAACATGGAGGCTGTCGGCAATATGTACAATATAACACTCTGATTGGGAAGTAACTAACTATAAGTAAGTAATTAATAATATTTATTTTTTAAGAAAATTTTGAACTTTAACCCGATTGTGGGAGACCTAAATAAAATCTAAATGAGACCTAAAACAAACAACTTTTTAGAACTTTAAATTTTTTATTTCCAACAAACGTTATTTTCGGTACACCCTAATGTAAATGTAAATGTAATGTAAACCTCTTTTTCTTCCTCTGCGGGGGGGTTATAAGTAATTAAAAGCGATAAAAAAAATAAACCTAACCTATTTAACTTAGTTTTTGTTACATCACTCTTCATGACTTTATATCAGTTTTTAAAAGGTGTGTTGAATTTTCATTGTGTTGAGTTGTCCGGTTACACTATGCTGATCATTGTACTAAACAAATTTTAACTATTAGTCTGACGGCATCCGTGGTCAAGGGGTAAGGCTCTCGACTAGCAAGCTGCAGGTCGCGGGATAAAATCCCAATGAAAGTAAATTTTATTTGTCCATTTTGTGTAATTTCACAATTTACTCATTTAAAATAATACATAGTATTTTTGCGACACGTTCCAAAGTGGAAGATGGTCTCAGTATGAACCTGGTGTAAGACTATCATTCATTCATTCATCTTCTTCTCTCCACTACCTTCAGATTCACAACCTTCCAAAATTGGAGATGCAATAGTCTCACTGGCTTCAGACGATTGGAAGCAGTTGGGATTTTTGTTCATTTTCCCATTTAAAAAATATATTTATTAAAAAGTTTTATAAAAAATATTACCGAAATACTGATCACGAAAAATATCTATACATGTAGGTACTCACGACATATCAGTCTCACTGGCTACAGATGGAAGGGAGCAGTTGGGACTCTTGTGCGGTTTCATATTTAAAAAAAATATTTCGCAAAGATAACAACCAAATTTCGAAGGCGTTATTCATTAAACAGAAAAAATACCTTTATCTATCTGTTCCCAAATTTGTAATTTGATAAGTTAGTACCTAGCTACCAACAATTCTCGATGATAATTAGTATTCCGACCACCCACTAGGCCAGCCCAGTGGCGGCGATATGTTAAGTTTTGCGGGGGCAAGACACTGAACACTCAAGACACACACTATCCTCCCTCGCCCCTATATCCCGGGAAGATACCACCCCCATCGAACACCCCACACCCCTCAGCGCCAGCCTCACAAAGGTGCCACCGTGGAGTTGCGCCCATGGAGCGGGCGGGGGCTGTTCAAATTTACACCCCTCATTTGTTTGCGATGACCCCCGACAGGGACCCGGCGATATATCCTTGGCTGTGCCACTGGCGAGAATCGCGCTGTAGAGTGTTCGGGGTTAGTTCATTAATCGAATAATTCATGGAAAAATACATATTACACACTCGAAGTAAGCCAAAACTATTATTTTATTAAAATGATTTATTTTTCTTATGGTGCCCACTTCTATCAGAAGTTGACTTTCATCACGTCATTCACCCTTCAAGAGGCCTCTGTGGTCGAGGGTTAAGGCTCAGAGGTAGCGCATTCAAATCCCGACTTGAGCTTTCGACGAAGCTTAATGCTAAATCACTATTTTGATTAATCTTTATAACAAATTGGTGTACATTATGAATACCAAAAAATATGCTTTAGATAAATTGGGGGTTTTCCTATCGTTTCGCTTGAGTAGAATACAAATAAAAAAATAAATTACTCAATAAAAAATATAAATGTAAATTACTAAAAAAAATTTTTTTTCAACAGAAATGTAAGAACGCGTAAAGGAAACAACTTTTAAAAATACATTAGCTAACATTATTTGTGACAGTTTCACTTGATTACATTTTTTGCTTTCTTATAAAATTATTTACAAAATAAATAAAAACCAGTTTTGTGCTTAAAATCGAACGTTTCTAAACTCCGTTTGTCAAGCGATTTTAATGCCTATTACCTACAATATAAGGTATACAAAGAATATACACATTTTTGGCTTGTAGCTTCCTCTTAAAATAGTATTAGTCGTGTTTGGTGACCACATCTGATAAGGCAGGTACATCTCCACCTTAATCTTCCTCATTTCCTTCTACTTCCCACTATCTTCAACCTCACAAAATATCCCAATTGGAGATTTCATAGTCTCACTGGCGCCAGACTTTTGGGACTCATTATCAGTTGGGGACTCTTCTGCGGTAAATGGGGCATGTGTTCAGGCTGAAAAGAGTGGGGAAAAGCAGAATATTTTTTACATTAACTCCACACAGGAGGCCTTGAGGAAAATAATTTCCCTCAGAACTTACGTCATCTTTGGAGATGCTGTGTGGAGGGTCTTTTGAGGAAAGAAAAGATTGAACATTGGTCTTGAAGAGGCTCATATTGATAGAGGAAGGATACACAGAGGTCGGCAAATCGTACCACAACCGAGCTGTCAAACTCAAGTACAAATCGTAGAGACGACCTGTTTACGGAGATGAGAAAGAGGAATAATGTTAAATAGATACCAGGTTACACATAAGTTTAAATATTCTCAATTTGTAAATAAGATTGACGCCATAATATTAAGTCCACTAACGTTTTTGACACTTACAAAATAACCTGTTAAAATTCGGACTTATCCGAATAAAATCAGGTATTTTATTACAAATATAATGAGAGTAAGCGCATTTTTGTTGTTAGTTTTTCCAATAAAATTTGTAATGATTAGAGTTATATAGAATTATAATAAAGCGGACACATCAGGTTACAACTTTAATATCTACATGAAATACTTAATTTTATGTGTCAGATCTTACGAAAGCAGACACCTACTCGAGTAACGTATATCACTAAAGGTATAAACATGTAGTGTGGAACGTAAGCATTCTGGGCCTACCAACTTCTGTACATAAACTACCCAATAATTCCTCCCCCGCCCTGGGAATGGGCGGCCGGCCAAATCTTGGGCAGGACGGGGGAGAGGCTGTATCGGGAGGTTTTAGGAAGGGGGTTGTTTATTAAAGGTATCACGGACATTCTGAAGGTACAAATATGCGATTTAAAAATTTATGTAAAATATTTTTTGAGGTGAAGCACTACGAAGGAAAATCATGTGTTATTGGTTTGAAAGTTTGATCGCCTTAAAATATTTTTCATTCTTTAATTCAATATTGCGAGTAAAACACATCTTGGCCTTTATAAGCCCGAAAGATAAATTTTCAGGCCTATAAAAAGTATTTAAATTTCGTAATCTCCTACTTATCAACCGCTTTACGGTGGTGGTTTTATTGTTCATGTGGCAATTTATGTTCTTCATAAAATTATCTTAAAACATTAAAATATTTGTCATTAAACTTCTCAAAATAAAATAAAATACACTTTTAGAGATTTTTTTGTTGCATTAATAAAAAATATTCCCGATATTGCCCGATTCCAAATATTACACAACGTGGTGCATCGCCTTAAAATTCTAACATAAAAATGATCTTCGGCAGCAGAGCAATCTTCAACTTACTGAATACAGCCAAACGAACTAAAAAATTGTATTGCACTAGTACTAGTCTACATGTACTGGCCTTTTCTTCAAGTTTTAAGTCGCATTTTATAGATTTTTTTTTTGCTGTCCCTCTCAATTTTACTTATTTGTATGTTAGTTCCTTAGCTATTGGCCGAAAGGTTGCGGATTCAAAACCCGGTGTAAGCATATAAAATATTGTCATGTTTAATTCTCTTTTCCTTTCTTTACTTTTAACAAATGATTCCGTCCGCACCACGCACAGTGGACCATCTAGAACAAGCCAGCTTGACAAAATTATGTTATTTTCATAGAATCCAAAATAGTAATTTATGATGTGTCACAATTAAAAATCATTTAGTAACAGCACGCTAGTATTTATAATGAAATATGGCGTTTTTATTATTTTTGATGACACTGAAATTTCGTTTATTGCAGAATACATTTTATGAGGAATTATTATAATTTATTATTAAGAATTTACGGCACAAGTGCCATTTACATACAAAGTTTTTATTTTTTTCTTTTTTACATATACATAGTGCAGTATTAAATTTTGATGAGAAAAATTAAAGAATTAAATTAAGTTAAAACATAACAAATAAAATAACATTAAGAAAAAAGCAATGACAATAGCCTGTTATGTAGTGACCTCATTAAAATAAGTGGCGTTAAAATGTGTTATTAGTGCAGCTTTATACTTTACAAGGGGAATATTAAAAGTATCTGCAATTTTAGCATAAAAGTTCCCAAGTGTGTGCAATCTATTTATAACTGAGTTATATCCTGAGACTGTGGTATAATTGTCACAATAATACATACTAGAGGACCTTGATCTAATGGTAGGTACATGGAATCGAATCAACATTATTATGTCAGGGCTATCAAACTGATAATTTATAATTTTGTATAAAAATATAAGATCAAAAATTTTTCTTCTACCACTTAACTTAAGCAATTTCAATGAATGTAATAAGAAATCATAATCTATTGTTTCTAAAGGAATTCCAAGCCTAAAATTAATACACCTCAAGAATTTGCGTTTTACTCAATGGTATTAATGTGATTATTAAAGACAGGTGACCAAATTGTAGAGTTGTATTCTAGAATACTTCTAACGAGAGATGTGAACAGAATTTTTAATGTGTTGATATTTTTAAAATCCTTGGAAATTCTTACTATAAAACCTAACATTTTCATAGCCCTGTTAGCGATGGAAGTTATGTGAGATACAAAGCAGAGTCTCTGATCAAACATTATGTAATTGAAGTGATTCCTGGCTTCACATAAATCATCTAGATTATTGTACCTATTTGAGGACGCAGAGATTGATTTAATATTATTATTATTATTTATTTGGTACAATATTTTTTACATTTTAAGTTTTCCAGTAATGTAGGCCTCACTGGGTGGCTTGCCCGTGCTGAGGCCTTCTTTTATAATAATATATGAAAATATAATCTACATAATACATTTAAAGAGAAAATAATACATTTAAAATTAAAAATACATAATAATATATTTAAAATTAAAAAATAATACATTGAAAATAATCTTGTGTGTTTGTGAGTGATGTGTGTTTATATTGGTTTTGTGTGTTACGTGTAGGTTTTATTTTTATTTTATGCTATGAAATTTTGGTAATATTGTATTTTTTGTTCTTTAATCCATTTTGTAATTTTGTGTGTGAATTTATTTTTATTTTCCTCAATTTTAATTTTAATTTTTACACTCTTGAAAACTTTTATAGCATGGTATTGGTAGTGTCTTTGTCCAAAGCTTGAATTTACTGTCGGAGTTTTTATGTTTTCTTTGTACGCTTGTCTAACTGGTCTGTTAGTGTTATTTTGTGTATGTTGAAATTTATTTTTTTTGTCAAAAATGTAGTTTAGTAGTGTTTTAACGTATAATTGGCGTATATCTAGTACGTCACAGCTGTTGAATATTTGGTCTGTATCAGTCAGTCTATGTTTTTTTAGTATTACCTTTAAGATCGTTTTCTGTGCGGTTTCTATGTATTAATAGCCGAGTTTGTTGCTCCTCCCCAAGCAATAATTCCATATAAATTACAATTTTAAAAAAATATCAAATTAAATACATGCAGAAGCATTACAACTTCATTTGTGGGATACTGTGACAGCGCTTTATTAGCAGCAGACACAATCCTGGACGGATGATGAACCTCGTGCTGGCACTGTTGGTGGACTCTCACTGCAGCAGCTGGTCCAGTTTCTTCACCACCTTACTTAACTTAACTTAACTTATAGTTCTAACTATTTTTAATACCTGCATTAACTGTAAAGCGCCCCTGAGGTGATATCTCACATAAAAAAATAAAAAATAAAAGTTTCTGGAAAATGAAGTTATACTGAAATGTACTTGGGTGCCATGGTATGTAAATTATAGTTTATAATAAGTTTTTTTTCAATTTGAACAGAGAATTCGGCTGGGATCTCATGGGGTAAATATCTCTTTTAGTGAAAAGGTTATCCTAAGAATAGTAGGTACATTAAACTACTCTTCACAAATGGTAACCGGATAAATCGTCACAATGATAATTCATCACATCTTTAAAACGTTATAGAAAGTCATAGAAAGTGATGAAACAAAAACTTTATTAACTGGGTTATGTAGGTTAGGTTAGGTCAGGTTAGGTTAGGTTAAAAAAAAATTTTCACCGTTTCTAATGACTTTATATCACTTTTAAAAAGTGTGTTGAATTGTCACTGTGTTGAGTTATCATGGAACCTTCACAAATATATGTTGTCGATTGAAGCACTAAAACCGAACTGAAAGGCAGTCGGATATTGGAATATTTCATTACCTCAACTTTGGTAACTCGCCGTTCCTTCTGAATTGTGACTAATTATGTAATCAAATTGTAATATTTATTTATTGAAGACAATATTAGCGATTCTTAAACGAAAATTTGAAACAGAAAAATCAGAAAAAGATACGGTCACATCTAGAACTTGAACCCAGGACCCTTGTCTTGGCGGGGCACCGCTCTACCAACTGAGTTATTAGGACCCTATCTCCTTCGGTCATATTTAACTGTTTCATACTTCGCATAAGAACTACCAACATTGTCATAATTTTTCTCATCGAAAAATTTTTATTGGCAGCTATCTTTATGTATGATCGCAAGATTCAACCAGAACTAAATGCAATCTAGACAGTGTCTTTAGATAAATATATCTTATTTATATTACAGAAAAATTAAGACAATATTGGTTGGTAGTCTTTGTGATTTTTTTTTTTTTAATTACTCCTTCTAACTTAAGCACCTTTTTTTTTTTTTTTTTTTAAATTTAGATTTTGTAGATAAAATATTTTATTTTATTTTGTAAATGCATTTTTCAAAGCCTGCAAAAACGACGGAAATCAGACGGGGTACGCGTGACGTCATACGTACCTCGGTTTTGTCGATTAACAGTAAGGTCAATCCCACTCGGGTCGGTATGAAGTAAAAAAATCCGAATTTAAATATTTTGCCAAATATTTAAATTTGGATTTTTTGACTGCTAGAAATGTTGCTAGATTTCCAAAAAACATGAACCCTTTCACATGCGTGAGTCTATGCAGCGCAACTTTGCAAGCGTGAAATTGTCCGCATTCTAATGCACGCGGTCGAGCGACCCCTTAGGTAGCGGTTTAATTCTGTCAGAACCTACCGACTATCACAGGGCTTTTAAGTATCTTATGATTGTAATCGTTTTTAAATGACAATTTATTAATTCTACATATAATTATTTATAATAAAACTTATATATTCAGAATCAGCTTTGATAATATATTAATTTATTTTTATGCCATAATATTTTCACTGGAGTTCCTTATTCACGATTCTTGCTCGGTGTCACATAAAAAAGGTTAATAGTTAATGTATGATATCCAATATTTAAATATATACAATGTCCATTTTTTATAACATACACCACACAATGGGTGTCACGTCTTAAATCCCCTCTTATTAGGACTTAAATAAATTAAACAACCCTCACAAAGATCTCCTTTGAATTTATCTTCACCGGGTGGACTTTTGCGCCCACATCTCGTAAGACGAACGAACAGGAGCGCAGAAAGTAGACGGGTTAGTAGATATTCGTGTTCACCACCTTCCGCCGTTAGTAGTTGTTCTCTGATATATAGTACGTGTGTACTGTGTAGTTCAAGAGGAGGGGGTTGGAAGAAAGGGATGACCTCTTTGTAAAGGAAAGCTCTCTGAATATATGTGTGTTGGTACAACTTGTACCCAGATCTCTGATCTTTAGATGTTAACAACTGTCTAGGAGTCTAGGTTATGTCTGAAGTAGGACGGTGGAAAATCAACTCTTTGGCTCGCATGGGAGAGGATTATCTTTGATGTGCTGAAAGGGGTGTGAATAACATAGAAAATGTATTCAAAATTATGTAAGAAAGAAATAAATAAAGTCTTCGCGAGCCCTTTGTTAAGTAGTAGTACGCAAGTGGGTAGATACTAGATGAGGGCTAGAATGCCTTATACAGGGTGTCTGAGGGTAAAGTGCGCTAACTTCGGGAGGTGATTCTAAATGATGGTAAAAGTAAAAAAGATGAATAACTTTTATCGAAATTACAATGTTTATTTTCAAAAACAAAATTATTTTTCATTAGAAGAATATTTATTTTCCTATACAAGCAATTCAACTTTCAACAGAATCACCCCCAGAGTTAGCGCACTCTACCCCCGGAAATCTATATTTTAAAATGTGTCAATGTCTCAAGTTGGTCTTTGGTTTCCCGATTCTTTAAATATTGTGAAGCTAAAGGAATAAGCTAGAGCAATGATATAGTGAATAAATGGGGTTAAAAATACCTGGCTATTCGGATCCGGACACTAAAATTAGATAAAGCTGTTTCAAAAGGCAAAAATTTTTGGGCCATAAATTATGTTTTTTTTTCTTTTTATGTGAAACCCCACAAGAGTCCCAACTGCTCCAAACCGTCTGGAGCCAGTGAGACTATGGCATTCCCGATTGGGGTATGTTGTGAGACTGAAGAGGGCGGTGGGAAAGTACCGGTTATTCAGATCTGGTCTCCAAATACGGCCAAAGCTATTTCAAGCAACGTTTCAATTCTGAATGGTGGTCTATCAATAGAATCTTCCACTCTGGAACGTGCCGCAAATATACTGTATATTATTTAAAATTTGTTATTGGGGAAATAACACAAATTAATCGAATTAAATTAAATTGCCACGCCAGCATTTGAACCCGCGGCCTTTCTAGTAACCTCCAGCTTGCTAGTCGAGAGCCTTACTCCTCGACCACGAAGGCCGTCGTGTTTTGGTTTCAGTTTGAGTTGAGTAAAATCAGTTTGGTTAAGAGAAAAACAGCATAATTTAATAACTGCAGTTGGAATTGAATAACATTTATTTCTCTCATTGTTATTATTGATACCCATTTCATATTTCATTTCGAATTTCCAAATAGAGTCAGATATTTGCTGAAAACATGGCTACTAGGTAGAAATAATTTGTATTAGGCGATTTAATGTGTAAGTTTATTGTTATTGTATAAATTAAGGTCTAAGTTGTATTCTGTAAAAAGTTGTAATAAAAATCCTGTTTGACAAACTACTTAACTGTAGTTTAACGGGATATATATGAAATAAAATAAAAAAATGTTTAAATGAAATCCTAGAAAATAAATCAAAAACATTTTTTGTACCTTTAAGTAGTTAACGCAAATAAATAAAATTTAAAAAAAAAATACTTTTACATACAAAATAATGTCGGGCTACTGTGTTCTACGTTACAATGGTACCATTGGTCCTCGTATGGTGTTATTTATTTATTTATATCTGAGTACATATTGTCAGTGAGATCTTTACGTTATTGGAGTGATGCTATGTTTTTGTACTTTTTTTTGTTTGAGATGGGTAGTATTTGTATATGACAGCTATAAAAACATGGTGATTGTTGTTTTCATGTATACCCGCTAAGTTACTGCAAGTAACTTCAGCAGTTGATAGTAGGTATATTTTCATATATACCCGCTAAGCTACTGCTAGTAACTTCAGCAATTGATACTAGGTATTCAATTCAATTCCGTTTATTCATTTTAAAAACATCACAAAATTGTTAATGTTATTGCGTTTTTTAAATATATTTGGTAATAAGAATTCTTACATCAATATAAACAGTGTGTATATTAACTATACCAGTAATAATAGAGTATATATGTTTTCATATATACCCGCATAGCTACTGCAAGTGACTTCAGCAGTTGATACTAGGTATGTTGTTTCCATATATACCCGCTAAGCTTCTACAAGTAACTTCAGCAGTTGATATTATTTATGTTGTTTTCATATATACGCGCTAAGGTACTGCAAGTAACTTCAGCAGTTGATACTGGTTATGTTGTTTCCATATATCCCCGCTAAGCTACTACAAGTAACTTCAGCAGTTGATACTAGGTATGATTTACCTCCGTACTACCATTACAATTTTAATGCCTTCTCTGACCATAAATAATATCACAAAAAGTAAATTAATTCCGTGAATTTATTTAAGGTAGGAACCATCTATTAATTCGAATTAACATAATTTGTGTTAATGGTACCATGTTGTTTCGTGGATTTTATAAATATTTGTCAAGGTATGGGTAATCAAAAAGATTAATTATTCCGCGAACAAATGACGTGAAAATTACTACATTTGTTTGCTGGCCGCTCCTTGCATATCAACATACTGACATACGTGAAGTATTCGAACAAATAGATTTATAAATTAAAGATTTTTACTAGCTTTTTGCAGATTATAACAAATAACTAAAATAAATGGGAATCCTTCCCAGTTGGACAGACGAAGGTTAATTTTTTTTGTATTGTTTGTAATTTATATATATATATATATAAAATAAAAAAAGAACTTTGACATTAAATACGGATGCACACAATAAAGTAATTTTTCAATATATCTGGGTGCTTTAATGAAAACCTTGCAAAAAAAACCTTTCAAAAAAAGTCCCGCCGGTCCCACATCATCGTCTCCCTCCAGTTTCTTATGCTCAAGAAAGGCTACAATACAAAATTATCAAATGGGGTATTTTGAATACCGTTAAAAATGTGTGAAAGATTTAAAGTTTAATTTTCCAATTTTGATCATTGTAATAAAAATATGTATTTTGGTTATATTCATTCATAATTATTGATTTAAAAAACCGTACATTCTGAAACGGTTCCTATTAGGGCTACAACGTCATTATGACATAGAAACCGCCACTGTCGGTTAAAACGGCTGTCACCAACGTTGCTCGGCGTGACGTCAACACCGCCGAACTCACGAACATTATCTAACAAGTCGTTTTGGCAGCAAATCGAAAATGGCACATTTGAAATCGTTATGGCACATTAAGGAAAGTTATTCGTCAATATGAAAATACCTTCATTATTGTAATTTTTTTCGAGAATTAAAAAAAACAGTGAAAATACCCTATTGGCATTCCATATCAAGGGTCATTTATAAATATTATGGACTTGGAATGAAAAAAAAAAGAAGTGGTCTATTGTGGAACTGATTTTTTGTATAAAGGGACGAAAAAAATTCATTAAAAATAGATTATAACGTGTGATATGATTGGAGATTTTCACCGCCAAAAGGTTTAATGTCAATTATTTTTGTAATTTTATGCCGTGTTGCGCTACTTCCTTCTTTAGCCAACGTTTCGGACAGCGTTACAATATCCATCATCAGGAGAGATGTGTTTAGTAAAAAGACTCTCGCTTCTCTGCCACAGGGATCAACGTGATGTTTAACAGACAATATTGTGTAAATCAACTCTCATTAAGTTCCAACGTATTCATTATTAAGGACCTACTTTATTCGGGTAGCTACTCCAATGCCATAAATTAATTTAAATCTCTTATTATATCAGGGCGCATCGTTCATCATTAAAATTTATACTGCCCGAAAGTCGTGTCGACCGTATTGTTCATACTGTGTAATAATGTAATATGTAATGACCCAGCCACGCCCTGCCCGTTCCCTTTTACTGTCCCCCTCCCCCATTCGAAGCCATAACGTGACAACATATCAAATTTAACATGTGGTAATAAAAAAATTCCGTTTCCGTGTCATCTATCAACGGAAATTCCACCGTTATCCGTTCGATGCGGGGCGAGCTTTACACCGTACGACTTGCTAATTTCAATAAAATTTACTTAGTTGTAATTTCTTAGAAATTTTCACAACAAGTTAGACTTTTCATCAATATTCGAGTGGGTTTACGGCTAGCGCCCCTTCCCACTAGCGACCGTATTCTTTTAAGCATTGCAAAATATCAGATTTAATAAATAAAAAAATATTACAATTCTATAAATTGAAAATGCGGCACTGCTTTAAGCGATTATTTGTAGATTTTCGATGAAATCTTTGTTTGAAAGTTTTTGTGATACTCTTACGATTTGGTCTGTGGTTTGAATATTAATTTTCACTATTTACTTCTCACTTTTCACTTTTTTGCTACTTTCTACTTTCACATTTAACTCTGTACTTTCTATATTTTCGTTTTAACTTTTACCTTCATACTTTTTATTTTTTACTTTTTATTTTTAATTTTTTTCTTTTTATTTTTTGCTTTTAATTTTTACTTTTTACTTTTTGCTTTTTACACTTCTTACTTTCCCTATATTGTTGTACTTTCATTATTCCTTCTTATGTTAGTGGCACAATTTTATTTATTCTAAAATTATTTATATTTTTATGTATATAAAAATTGTGAAATTTTATTATTGCTTCTTTTTTTTGTTAAACTGGTTGAACACTGTCTGTTGCACCCTATTTGAAAAAAATATGAAACAAAACGAAATATTGTCACGCTTTCCTGCGACGTATTAGATAATATTATATTTTGAAGGGCGAGTTTGTTTATTAAGAGTTAATTATTAAAAGCGACACGCGACCATCGGATTTGTCAAGTTGGAAATGGATTATATTCGATGTGAATTAGTCACCATGTTCGCGGGGAGCCTTAAGTAATGTGCGGAATGGAGTTATGGTGTCGTTTTATGGAAAATTGAAATAATTAAATGTTATGGTGATTTCGTTCTATTTTTCTACTACGATGGTATAACAGTTTATTAAGAAGGCTCCTCATTGTTACAATTTTATTTATTTATTCACACTATTAAGGCTTTTACATGTATACAATGTAATCAGGAGTACAATAATGTGTGTATATTACATAGCATAATAGGCCGAGTACGGACAATATAAGCAGGTACAAAACTAGTTATCGTTGAGATAACTATTAGGGCTATCTATCTAATTTGGCTAATAACTAACTGTATGGCTATTCAAACAAAGCTACGTAAATAAGTTCTACCAAACTTTTTTTTATTCTGATTGATGATCTTTCACTAGACCGATAGGTATATACAGAATCGATTAATATTATCGATAAAGATTTTTTATTTTTTATTTCGCCATATTTAGGAAACATAAAGTTATACATGTGAATAAATTTTGCTTTTAAGATGTTGAATATAAAATAAACCAGTTAAGTTCCATTTACAATACTTGGTTACAGGTTAGGAACAAAGTAGATCTTTAAGGTTATAAGTGAAAGAAAAAAATATGAAAAGGGGAGACGAACAATAAAAAATAATTGTTTATATTTGAGTACATTGTAATGGTAATTAGATTTTAAAAAAATTAGGATACAGTGGAAAATATCAATATCTCATAGGATTTGATTTGTTATAAGTTTTGCAGATACGTCTGAGTAAAGAGTTTTGGACGTATTTTGATTAGAATTGTTGTTTATAAATATCATCACTGTCGTCAGCATCGTCCTTATGTGCATTACAATCCTCGGAGAGTCCTAGACAACTCTCAATTAAGCGTCCTTTCCTAACATTCCGCTATCATTCTAAAATTATTTTATAATTTATTTTTTTATACACATTATTTAATCAATTTACAGAATAAGATTCCTTTTTTCCACATTCTTAACATTTGCGAAAATTCAAAAGTCTGAGAAATTAATTCGATTAGAACATCCGTTCTGTCGCGAGGTATTTTGAACTAGTCACTACGAGACTACGGGTAAAGTTTTCAGTCATGTATACCCTATTACATTTTAAGAGGAATGGGCTATCAAGATACTAATGCACTGTATATATTTTTATTTATTTATTAACATTTAAACCTGCTAAAACACTTATCTAGTTAGTCAACAGATACCTTTTGACAACATTTTATGTAATTACACGGTACATTTTCTAACGGTAGGTATATGTGTATAATAATGATAATTAATAACAATTAATTGATAGATTAAATTAACAGAATAGTATAAATATTTAAAAAATGTAAATATTAGTGTAAGCATTATATATCAAACAAGTATAAATGAACTTTCACACCAAAAGTTTCGTAGATATAACGAAGTATTGCAAAATTTGCGTAATATCCGGTTTCTAGGCTTAATATTATCCTAATCTCAATTAGCTTTGTGCATCCGAATTTTACCGTGGATTTTTTTAATTACCATAAGCTCGATAAGCTATATGCATCCGAATTTTACGGTGGATTTTCAAATTACTAACTTCAATTAGATATATGCTTCCGAATTTTACCGAGGATTTTTAAAATTATCCTTACCTCGATTACCTATATGCGTCCAAATTTTAAAGTATTTTTTTTAACTATCTTTACCTCAATTAGCTTTATGCGTCTGAATTTTACTGTGGAATATTTTAATTATCCTAATTTCGATAATCTATATGCGTCCGATTAAAACAGTGGATTTTTTAAATTATCCTTTCCAAATTACCTATATGTGTCCGAATTTGAACATGGATTTTTTAAATTATCCTAACCTCAATAAGCTTCATGCATCCGAATTTTACCGTGGATTTTTTAAATTACCATAAGCTCGATAAGCTATATGCAAGCGAATTTTACCATGGATTTTCACATTATCCTTACCTCAATAAGCTATATGCGTCCAAATTTTACAGAAAATTTTTAAAATTATCTTCACCTCGATTACCTATATGCGTCCGAATTTTAAAGTGATTTTTTTTAACTATCCTTACCTCGATTAGCTTTAGGCGTCTGAATTTTACTGTGGATTATTTAAATTATCCTAGGTTCGATAAACTATATGCGTCCGAATTTAACCGTGGTTTTTTGGAATTATCCCTACCATTATAGCTATATACATCCTAAATCAACCGTGGATTTTTAAAATTATTCTACGGCTATAAGCTATATGCCTCCGAATTTTACAGTGGATTTTAAAAATTATCCATACATTTTAAAGCTATATGCGTCCGAATTATACCTTGGATTTTTTAAATTATCCTTACCTTGAAAAGCTATATGCGTCCGAAATTAAACGAGGATTTTTAAAATTATTCTGACCTCAATTAGCGATATGCGTACAAATTTCATGGTGGATTTTTTTTACTTTCCTTTCATCGATAAGCTATATGCGTCAATATTTTACAGTGGATTTTTTAAATTATCCTTACCTCGATTTGCTTTATGCGTCCGAATTTAACGGTGGATTTTTGAAAATTATCGTAACCATTATAAGCTATATGCGTCCAAAAAAAACCGTGAATTTTCTAAATTATCCATTCCCCATAAAGCTATATGCGTGCGAATTGAAGCGTGGATTTTTAAAATTATCCTTACCTCGATTTGCTATATGCGTCCAAATTTAACGGTGGATTTTTTTTTAATTATCTTAATCATTATAAGCTATATGCGTCCAAATAAAACCGTGAATTTTCTAAATTATCCATTCCCCATAAAGCTATATTCGTCCGAATTTTACCGTGGATTTTTTAAATTATCCTTTACTTGAAAAGCTATGTGCGTTTGAATTTAACCGTGGATTTGTTAAATTATCCCTAACTCGATTAGCGATATGCGTCCGAATTTCACCGTAGATTTTTTTTGCTTTCTTTATACTTCGATAAACTATTTGCGTCCGAATTTAACAGTGGATTTTTTAAATTATCCTCACGTTGAAAAGCTATATGCCTCCGAAATTGACTGTGGATTTTTTAAATTATCCTATATTTTATTAGCTATATGCGTCTGATTTCATCATGGTTTTTTTAAGTTATCCTTACCTTGAAAAGCTATATGCGTCCGATTTCAGGATGGATTTTTTAAAATTACCCTTACCTCCAAAACAGATTTTAACAGTGTTTTTTTTTCTATATTATTCTAACTTCAATAAGCTATAAGCGTACGGATTTTAAGAAGGATTACAAAAATTATCCTTTACTCGATTAGCGATGTGCGTCGGAATTTTACCGTGGATTTTTTTAATCATCTCTACCTCGATTTGCTGTATGCGTACAAATTTAACCAGGATTTTTTTAACTTACCTAACCTTTATAAGCTATTTGCGTCCGAATATAACCGTGAAGTTTTTAAATTATCCCTTTCCCATAAAGCTATATGCGTCGAATTTAACCGCAGATTTTTTTAACTATCATCACCATTATAAGCTATATGCGTCCGAATATAACCGTTAATTTTTTAATTTATCCTTTTCCCATAAAGCGATATGCGTTCGAATTTCACGTCTACTTTTTTTACTTTCCTTTCCTTGATAAGCTATATGCGTCCGAATTAAACAGTGGATTTTTTAAATTATCCTAACCTTGAAAAGTTATATGCGTCCGATTTCACGGTAATTTTTTTAAATTATCCTAAGCTCGATTAACTATATGCGTCCGAATTTTACTTTGTATTTTTTTAATTATCCTTACCAAGATTAGCAATATGCTTATGAATTTCACGGTGGATTTTTGTTACTTCCCTTTCCTCGATAAGCTATATATGGGTCCGAATTTTACCGAGGATTTTTTAAATTATCCTAACCTCAATTTGCTTTATGCGTCCGAATTTAAACGTGGTTTGTTTTTAATTATCCTTTCCCCATATAGCTATATGCGTCCGTATTTGAATGTGGATTTTTTAAATTATGCTACCGCTATAAGCATTATGCGTCCGTATTTTAAAGTGGTTTTGTTAAATGATCCTTACCTCGATTTGCTATATGCGTCCACATTTTATCGTGGATTTTTTAAATTATCCTTTTCTTGATAAGCTATATGCGTCCGAATTAAAACGGGAATTGTTTAACTAAACTTACCTCGATAAGCTTTATGCGTACAAATTTAACAGTGGATTGATCTATTTATCCTAATCTCGATAAACTATATGCGTCCGAATAATAAAGATTAAAAAAAAAATTATCTGACTTTTATATGCTCAATGCGTCCGAATTTTACCGTGGATTTTGAAATTATTCTGACCTTGTTTAGCTATATGCTTCCGAATTTTAAAGTTGATTTTTAAAATCATTCTTTGCACGATAAGCTATTTGCGACCAAATTTTACCGTGGATTTTTTAATTTTCCTAAAGACGATTAGCTATATGCGTCCGAATTTAACCGTGGATTTTTTAAGTATCCTAAAGACGATTAGCTATATGCGTCCGAATTTAACCGTGGATTTTTTAATTATCCTTTCCCCATAAAGCTATGTGCGTCCATATTTTAGCGTTGATTTTTTAATATTGCTACCGCTATTAGCTATATTCGTCCGAATTTTACTGTGGATTTTTAAAATTATCCTTACCTCGATTTGCTTTATGCGTCCGAATTTAACGGTGGATTTTTTTTAATTACCGTTATCATTATAAGCTATATGCTTCCAAAAAAACCGTGAATTTTCTAAATTATCCATTCCCCATAAAGCTATATGCGTCCGAATTGAAGCGTGTATTTTTAAAATTATCCTAACCTCGATGTGTTATATGCGTCCGAATTTAACGGTGGATTTTTTTTTAATTACCGTTATCATTATTAGCTATATGCGTCCAAATAAAACCGTGAATTTTCTAAATTATCCATTCCCCATAAAGCTATATGCGTCCAAATTGAAGCGTGGATTTTTTAAATTATCCTTAATTCGATTAGCGATATGCGTCCGAATTTCAACGTGTATTTTTTAAATTATTCTTTCGTCAAATTGCTTTATACGTCCGATATAAACCGTGGTTTTTTAAAGTTATTTTTACTTTGATAAACTATATGCGTAAGAATTTTATAGTGGATTTTTTAAATTATCCTCACCTTGAAAAGCTATATGCCTCCGAAAGATAACCTTGGATTTTTTTTATGTATCCTAATCTCGAATGTGCGAATTTTACTTTGGATTTTTCAACTATCCTTACCTCGATTAACTATATGCGTCTGAAATTTACCGTGGATTTTTAAAATTATACTTTCCTAGATTAGCTATATGTGTCCGAATTTGAACATTGATTTTTAATATTATCCTTACCTCAATAAGCTTTATGCATCCGAATTTTACCGTGGATTTTTTAAATAACCATAAGCTCGATAAACTATATGTAAGCCAATTTTACCGTGGATTTTCAAATTATCCTTACCTTAATTAGCTATATTCGTCCGAATTTTACCGAGGATTTTTAAAATTATCCTCACCTCGATTACCCATATGCGTCCGAATTTTAAAGTGATTTTTTTAACTATCCTTACCTCGATTTGCTTTTTTTTTCCATTATTTCGGGCTTTCACCCTTCAAGGGTTGTTCTTGGCCATCGTTTAAAATTATTGAGAAATGAAAGGTGAATTTAAATATTAATTATATTTAAATAGGCAAATTTCAAAATTATAATGAAAATCGGAGTCGAGTTCAGACTTAGAAGAGATGAGATGTTGAATGGAGGGGAGGCAATTTTAGATAAGGCTTGATAGAAGAGAGGATATTTGTTTAGAGAGGGACAACCAAAAAATATGTGATCTAAAGTTCCCACTTCTAGACCACAGAATGTACAATCTGGGGAGTCAAGGATGTGAATTTTAAAAAGATGGGAAGGAACAGAACAATGTCCGATCCTCATTCGAATTAGTGAAGAAATTTCTTTTTTGGAAAAATGAGGGAATTGCTGAAACCACGGTTTTGATGGGATAGTCCTTTGTATTGAGGCATAGCAGGCTCCCTTGGATTGACTAGCAATGTGCCAATACTCCGACCAAACATTGCGGGATCTATCTTTGATGATGGAAAAAATGTCAGATAGGGGAATGTGGTTTACGAGGGTAACAACAGGGTTGGACGCTCCTTGTTTTGCCAAGGCATCCGCAATATCATTACCCATGACACCAACATGTCCAGGAATCCAAATCAGAGTTACAGTTTTACCAGAGTTTTGAATGGAGGCTATCATCTCTCGAATAAGGCATACAAAGTGATCATCAGGATGAAGAAGAGGACTGGATTTAAGTTTTTGGAGGGAACTGAGAGAGTCAGAGAGAACGAGGGAATGTTCAAAATTATTTTTGATTATATATTTGAGAGATTCTATTATTGCAATGCACTCGGCTGAAAATATTGAAAATTGATTTGAAATCGAATGAAATATTCTGTCATTAGAATTATTGTGGTAAACGTTAATACCTATACCACAGTTAGGAGAGTCGGGAGATTTGGATCCATCAGTAAATAAAAGAGAAAAGTTGGGCCATTTAGATGAAATAATGTCATTGAACATATTATTGACAGTTCGGGCCGGGAGATTGGAATGACTTTTAAGGATTCCGATCCCTTCCAATATTGTTGGGGATAGGGTGACGTGACTAAATTTTAATTTGTATAAGAGAATAATTTAAATATAATAATAATTATATATTTTAAAAGGAGAAAAATAATTATATATTTTAAATGGGCGAGGAGGAAGATAGAAGATAGATAGCCTTTGCTTTAGGCGTCTAAATTTTACTGTGGAATATTTTAAATATCCTAAGTTCGATTAGCTAAATGCGTTCGAATTTAAAAGTGGTTTATTTTTTATGATCCCTACCATTATAGCTATATGCATCCGAATTTTACCGTAGATTTTTTTTAAATTATTCTACCACTATAAGCTATATGCGTCCGAATTTAACAGTGGATTTTTAAAATTATCAAAGATATTAGAGGAACGAGATATGCTATGTTGGCCGCCGGACCGTAGCCGGAGTACTACCTAATTAGGGTACTTTGAACGGTATCGGGACGTGTACGCACAGAAATCTGTTCTATGTATTAGTGCGGATACCTTAGCGATGCCTTAGCGTAAGCGAAGGTGTGCAGTAGTATTGGTGAACAAAACCGGCGACACTCGGCAAAACAATTCCACTCAGTACGAACTGCGCATAGCACATCTCATTCTTCTAATATCTTTGAAAATTATCCATACCTTGTAAAGCTATATGCTTCCGAATTTCAAGGTGGATTTTTAAAATTATTCTTTGCACGATAAGCTATATGCGACCAAATTTTACCTTGGATTTTTTACTTATCCTAAAGACGATTAGCTATATGCGTCCGAATTTAACGGTGGATTATTTAATTATCCTTTCCCCATAAAGCTATGGGCGTCCATATTTTAGCGTTGTTTTTTTTAATAATGCTACCGCTATTAGTTATATTTGTCCGAATTTAACGGTGGATTTTTTTTGATTATCGTAATCATTATAAGCTATATGCGTCCAAAAAAAAACCGTGAATTTTTTAAATTATCCATTCCCCATAAAGCTATATGCGTCCGAATTGAAGCGTGGATTTTTTAAATTATCCTTACCTCCTTATTATCCGCCTGATTTTTACCGTGTTTTTTTAAAATTTATTCTTACTTCGATAAGCTATATGCGTCCGAATTTTGACGAGGTTTTTCAAAATTATTCTTTCCTCGATTAGCGATATGTATCCGTATTTCAGCGTGGAGTTTTTTTACTTTTTATAGTGGATTTTTTTTAATTATCCTTTCCAAGATACGCTATATGCGACCAAATTTTAACGAGGATTTTTAAAATTATCCTCACCTCGATTACCCATATGCGTCCGAATTTTAAAGTGATTTTTTTAACTATCCTTACCTCGATTTGCTTTAGGCGTCTAAATTTTACTGTGGAATATTTTAAATATCCTAAGTTCGATTAGCTAAATGCGTTCGAATTTAAAAGTGGTTTATTTTTTATTATCCCTACCATTATAGCTATATGCATCCGAATTTTACCGTAGATTTTTTAAAATTATTCTACCACTATAAGCTATATGCGTCCGAATTTAACAGTGGATTTTTAAAATTATCCATACCTTGTAAAGCTATATGCTTCCGAATTTCAAGGTAAATTTTTAAAATTATTTTTTGCACGATAAGCTATATGCGACCAAATATTACCGTGGATTTTTTACTTATCCTAAAGACGATTAGCTATATGCGTCCGAATTTAACGGTGGATTATTTAATTATCCTTTCCCCATAAAACTATGGGCGTCCATATTTTAGCGTTGTTTTTTTTAATAATGCTACCGCTATTAGTTATATTTGTCCAAATTCAACGGTGGATTTTTTTTGATTATCGTTATCATTATAAGCTATTTGCGTCCAAAAAAAAACCGTGACTTTTATAAATTATCCATTTCCGATAAAGCTATATGCGTCCGATTTGAAGCGTGGATTTTTTAAATTATCCTCACCTCGATTTGCTATATGCGTCTTTTTATTTGCTGATTTTTTTTTAATTATCTTAATCATTATAAGCTATATGCGTCCAAATAAAACCGTGAATTATCTAAATTATCCATTCCCCATAAAGCTATATTCGTCCGAATTGAAGCGTGGATTTTTAAAATTATCCTTAATTCGATTAGCGATATGCCTCCGAATTTCTACGTGGATTTTTTAAATTATTCTTTCGTCAAATTGCTATATACGTCCGATATAAACCGTGGTTTTTTAAAATTATTTTTACTTCTATAAACCATATGCTTCCGAATTTTATAGTGGATTTTTTAAATTACCCTCACCTCAATTTGCTTTATGCGTCCAAATTAAACGGTGGATTTTTTTAATTATCGTAATAATTATAAGCTATATGCGTCCAAATAAAACCGTGAATTTTCTCAATTATCATTCCCCATAAAGCTATATGCGTCCGAATTGAAGCGTGGATTTTTAAAATTATCCTTACCTCGATTTTCTATATGCGTCCGAATTTCAACGTGGATTTTTTAAATTATTCTTTCGTCAAATTGCTATATACGTCCGATATAAACCGTCGTTTTTTTAAATTATTTTTACTTCGATATACTCTATGCGTCCGAATTTTATAGTGGATTTTTTAAATTATTCTTAATTCGATTAGCGATATGCGTCCGAATTTCAACGCGGATTTTTTAAAATATTCTTTCGTCAAATTGCTATATATGTCATTACCGATATAAACCGATATTTACCTATGTAAACGGTGGTTTTTTCAATCATTTTTACTTCGATAAACTATATGCGTCCGAATTTTGTATTGGATTTTTTAAATTATCCTCACCCCGAAAAGCTATATGCCTCCGAAAGATAACCTTGGATTTTTTTATTTATCCTAATCTCGATTAGCTATATGCGAATTTTACTTTGGATTTTTTAATTAACCTAACCTCGATTAACTATATGCGTCTGAATTTACCGTGGATTTTCAAAATTATACTTTCCTAGATTAACTATATGTGTCCGAATTTGAACATTGATTTTTAAAATTATCCTTACCTAAATAAGCTTTATGCATCCGAATTTTACCGAGGATTTTTTAAATAACCGTAAGCTCGATAAACTATATGCAAGCCAATTTTACCGTGGATTTTCAAATTATCCTTACCTTAATTAACTATATACGTCCAAATTTTACCGAGGATTTTTAAAATTATCCTCACCTCGATTACCCATATACGTCCGAATTTTAAAGTGATTTTTTTTACTATCCTTTCCTCGACTAGCTTCAGGCGTCTAAATTTTACTGTGGAATATTTTAAATATCCTAAGTTCGATTAGCTAAATGCGTTCGAATTTAACCGTTGTTTATTTTTTATTATCCCTACCATTATAACTATATGGATCCGAATTTTACCGTAGATTTTTTAATAACTCTACCACTATAAGCTATATGCGTCCGAATTTTACAGTGGATTTTTTAAATTATCCATACCTTGTAAATCTAAATGCTTACGAATTTTAAGGTGGATTTTTTAAATAATAATTTACCTCAATTAGCTATATGCGTCCGAATTTTACCGTGAATTTTTTAAATTATCCTTAACTTGAAAAGCTAAGTTCGTTTGAATTTAACCGTGGATTTTTTAAATTATCCTTAACTCGATTAGCGATATGCGTCCGAATTTCTCGGTAGATTTTTTTTGCTTTCTTCATACTTCGATAAACTATTTGCGTCCGAATTTAACAGTGGATTTTTTTAATTATCCTCACGTTGAAAAGCTATATGCCTCTGAAATTAACCGTGGATTTTTTGAATTATCCTAATCTCGATTAGCAATATGCGTCGGAATTTTACTTTGGATTTTTTAATTATACTTACTTCGATTAGCTTTAGGCCTCTGAATTTTACTGTGGAATATTTTAAATATCCGCTTATAGCTTATAGTTCGTTAAGCTATATGCGTCCGAATTTAACCGTGGTTTTTTTTTAACTATCCCTACCATTATAGCTATATGGATCCGAATTTTACCGTAGATTTTTTAATAACTCTACCACTATAAGCTATATGCGTCCGAATTATACAGTGGATTTTTAAAATTATCCATACCTTTTGAAGCTATATGCGTCCGAATTTTACCGTGGATTTTTTAAACTATCCTTAACTTGAAAAGCTATATGCGTCTGAATTTAACCGTGGATTTTTGAAATTATCCTTAACTCGATTAGCGATATGCGTCCGAATTTCACCGTAGATTTTTTTTACTTTCTTCATACTTCGATAAACTATATGCGTCCGAATTTTACAGTGGATTTTTTAAATTATCCTCACCTTGAAAAGTTATATGCCTCCAAAATTAACCGTGGATTTTTTAATAATCCTTTCCACGATAAGCTATATGCGACCAAATTTTACAGTGGATTTTTTAATTTTCCTAAAAACTATTAGCTATATGCGTCCGATTTTTACCGTATATTTTTTTTAATTATCCTTACTTAGATAAGCTATATGCGTCCGAATTTTAACGAGGATTTTTTAAAATTATCCTTTACTAGATTAGCGATATGCGTCCGAATTTCACCGTGGATTTTTTTTACTTTCCTTTCCTTGATTAGCTAAATGCGTCTGGTTTTTACAGAGGATTTTTTAAAATTATCCTTACCTTGATAAGCTATATGCAGACGAATTTCAAAATTTGATTTTTTAAATTATGTTTTTGCTCTAAGCAATAAACGTCCAAATTTCACCGTGGATTTTTTTTGTTTTCCTTTTCTTGATAAACTATATGCGTCCGAATTTAACAGTGGATTTTAAAAATTATCTTTAGTTCGATTAGCTATATGCGTCCGATTTTACCGTGGAATTTTTTTTATCTTTACCTCTATTAGCTTTGTGCGTCTGAATTTTAAAGTGGATTTTTTTTATTATCATTTTCCGATAAGCTATATGCGTCCGTATTTTACCGTGCGCTTTTTTAATTATCCTTACCTCGATTAGCTTAATGCGTCCAAAGTTTTCCGTTGAGTTTTTTTAATTATCCTAAACTCACTACACCACTTGCTTACTCCAGCTCATATTCTTGATAATAGTTAGCTTTTTTATATAGCGCTGTTTTCGTTAAAAATCGCCTCAAGGATGATGAATGCGGTATTGTCCTCCACACTGTCCAGTCACCTATGCTTAGGTTTCTTACACTCCTTTGTCCTGCAGGCATATTCTAAAGAAACCTTTTTCGCTTTCATGCTATCTACACGTCCTGTAGTATTCATATCCATATTCTGTTATTCGTATTACTTTGGCCTATATCCAAGGTCAGGCATCATCATCTGACAACCTGATACCTGGTCACCACAGTCACATATATTTACGACGAGAACCGCGTATACAACGTGTAAACGCAAATTTTCGTTTTCAAATACGGCAAATGAATAATATCACATAACGTCTCGTTAACGCTTTATATAGGGTCAAATCGAAGATATATCGGCAGTGTGAAGTCATATCTGTCGTTTTTCAAAATATTTCCGTATATTTGTACGTTTTGGAAAAGATCTATCGTGTTTTAACAGTCTCATACCCGTATGGAGTCTGAATTTGAAAAACATTTCTAAATTTTGAAAAACTCACTTACGGCTGTGTTTTTTACTAAAAAAACTTGTCACTCACGTCTGCGAGGGTAATTAGTCGCGTTATCGGCCTTGATTAGTAATTTTAATGATTCAAAATAAAAATAATTAATCAAAATACCGATCGACTCTACCGGCTCGATTTGTAAGCTATATTTCGACCAAAATATCATATAGTCAAAATATCTAAAAGTCGCAGCACGAGAGCATTTTATCACTTTTCCTCGTATTAAAAAAATCACAAAAAGAAGAAAAAAAATTAGTTAAAGCGGGCATCGAACCTCGGTTCTTCACGACGAGAGTCGGGCGCTCTGCCTCTAGACCGCGAAGCTGAGTTTGGAGAGTGACCTAAACTATGTATATAATATTAGCTAGGCTCCTATAGCGAAATGATCACGGTTTTTCGTGACGGTCATGAGTCGGTTTTACTCCGGTCCTCGAAATTACATGACGCGCGTAAAGAAATTTCACTTCAAAAGAAATGTATTTTGTTTTACAAACTGTACATAATAATTCAGTAATCAAAACTATTTTTTTTAAATTATATAGAACCCATGCTAACCTCAATTTTAATAATTACTGAAATATGTTCTTAAAGAATTTTATTCCGTGCAGTTGAACACATCTACAATTTATGTGAAAGTGTTGCCAACTGCATACAAACTAGGTACAAGCGAGTGTCTAATTGACTTAGTCCTGATTTATTGTTGCAATCAAAAAGAATTTTCAAACAAGTAGTTCTAGTTGGTATGTTGAAGGTGATAAGACTCAATAAATCAGGGCTGTCTATAATTTCATTAATAAGTCAAGTCGGAAATAATTTTAATTATTTTATCAAGTAGAACGAGTTTATAGTTAATGTATCATAGAAATGTATGCTTAATTACTCGAAACAGCCACTACCAGAGGTTCCCAACTATGCAAACTAGGTTTGCATATTTCTAATTCAAGTAACTTGAAAAACTGTATAAAACAACTGGTCAATAATATTTTAATATGATCTTCATTTTCGTGTAGCGAATACGTCAAAAAAATTCTGTTAGGGTTCCCAATCAATATCTCTATCAGGAACCCCTCGAGAAATTAAAGCACCTCCTGCATACGAATCACAAAAACTCCCCCGCACATGTCCTAGGAGACTTTACCGTATTGTCTTCTGTGCTCCGGGTAATGACATAATATAATAACATTTTTATTATTTTCCATGGGATATAATATTTCCTACATCTATGTGATATTAAGATTCCCGTGTCTTCTCTTCAGTTTGCAGTCTGTATCTTGAGGATATTAATAAGTTACAAAGTTGTTGCATTTCAAACAAATAATATTACATATATTCATTTTGTGGTTTATAATATATATGTCATGGTGTTTCTTGAACAAAACCTTAGCAGGAGAACCTGGTCTGAGGTTTTCACGTGTCTTAAAGTGTTGTTCACGATTGTTGCGGGTTATATTTTTAGGTTTAAGATCATGTAATATTACCAAATTTACAAAAAAACTGATATTTATATTTTGCAGGTATAGGTAAGTGGTAATTAAAAATAACAATTTCGGTGGTGCATGGAGAAAAACAAGTATTGCTAATTTATTAAGAATATCTTCAAATTATTTGTGATCTGGGTAAAAACGGGATTGCAGGCCGTTTCCTAATAATATTTTTTTATAAATTCCTAATGTATCGGAAAACATGTTCTGCACGCAATTGCATTAATAATATTTAATGACGAAATGCGAAAATATTAATATTCTCATGAACACGTGTTCCGACATCGTGATAATATATTCGCCACTTACTAAAGGTTCTTAAGGAAACCTTTTAATTAACCTGTTAAGGCCTGTAATCCATTTTTAACCGGATTGCCAATAATTTAAAGAGGTTCGCAATACTCAATCATTTTTTCCGTTTGTCTCTTCGTAAGTCCGGTTCGGTGACGTCTAGTGGGATTGGCTTTGATTTAAAAAATATGAACTATTCAGAGAAGCGATAAGGTAGCTTGTAAAATATTTACTTAATGAATAATTCTATAGGTATTTGAAATGTGTAATGCATTTGTTTATTTTTCACATATGTCGTAATTTTACTAGTTTAATTTTCAGGTAAACTTCTGATCGTCGTTTGAAAGGCAATGATCCTGAGTCTTTTTTTTAAATGCTTTCTGCTTCACAAATCCGACAATTATAACGACCCGTATCTGCGCGGGTCCAGTTCATCAATTCAGTGTATCTGTCTATTTTACGGGTCTCCGCTAGTGCTTCATATTTGATTTGATGTTATTAAAAAGGCTGTAACTTTTGTTTTAGTCCAGACCTAATACTTATATTTGATTTGTGTTTAAGCCTAACCACGAGTAAAACACCCAGTGGGGCCCACATTATCAAACAAAGTTTTAAAATATATATATTATAGACCCTAATTAAAATTACTGAGGTTTCTGGTGTATTCTCTGCAGGTTATTTTAATGAGGTAGGCATGTTGCAGTACTAAGACATTATCTGTCCGTAGTCCTATGTCTGTGATTTTATGTTTCCTATGTTTATGTGATGTCTTGTGTGTGTTATATCGGAGCGCTTCAGTTTTTCCGCTGTGACTGGGGTAATGCGTCTTAAGCCAACACGATATGATATTCCTGTCGCATTCAGTTTGATATATTTGCGGCCCTGGAGTACAAAATCTATTATTATGCTGGCCCTTTGGGGAACAGGGCTACCAAAATTTGACTTGGTTCACTTACACAGAGAATCCTTATTAATATAAAATATTACCAATATTTTTTTGTTTTTGTTTTTGGGGTGTTATGCCGTGTTGCGTTAACTCCTTATTTAGCCAACGTTTTGGACAGCGTTGCAGTGTCCATCATCAGGGCAGATGTGTTATTTAAATAACACATCTTTTAGGAAGGAGTTAGCGCAACACGGCATAACACCCCAAAAACAAATAACAAAAATACTTTTGGCCGTGAAAATCTCAAATCATATATTACCAATTTATTAAAAATAAATTATTCACAATCCGGTTAAATACGGGATTGCAGGCAATTAACAAATGAATTAAAGGTTTCCTAATAAACATTCAGTGAAACACGAATGTGTTATTGCGATGTCGGAAACGTGTTCATAAAAATTCTAATTTATTGGATTATATTGTATATTATCAAGACAAACGCAGGTGAATGAACACGTTTTCCACATATATTATAAAAGTACTAAACGTTTATAAGGAAAGAGGTCTGCAATCTCATTTTAAACAGGATTTTAATAAATCAGTAATGCTCATTTTCCTCCGTGTACCTCACTAAGCGTAACCTGTTCTAAGGTAGATGACAAGAATGTACAGTAAAAAAAAAATAATGTTTTTGACAGATTTAGGAAGCTTAGATAAATCCGTAAAGAAGAAGAATTGATAAATAATTAATAATAAAGTACGTAGTGAGTAGAAGAAGGGAAAAGAAAATACATATATTTTTAGTCATCCGGTTATATCATAAAGTAAAATTGCACGATAATACTATTAGCAATGCATAGAGAATAGCAGGTGTTTTGCAATGAAACAAATGCACAAAATTAAAGTATCGTTTAAGTGAGTATACCAATAATTGTCATCTACACCCATGACTTTCACGAACTGTTTTTTTTTATTCCTAGCCATGTATTTTTTAAAAGATGGCTGTCTTGATCTGTTGCCTTCAGAATATTTTCTTATATAGAGATATCTATAAAAACCTTCCATAAATAAATAAATCAGATATTGAAAACGTCCTTGAGAAGGTTATTACCCTATAATAATAATAATGGTTGGATGATTTCTTTAGCGCCGTTTTCGTTGGAAAATCGACTGAAGGGCGTTTTCAATCTAGAAATTTTATTAAATTTCCTTATCCCGGTTCTGACTTCATGTAATTTGCACAAGCTTTTTTCTATTCGCAGTAGGAATAAAGGTCACCTCGACATATATTTTTTATCGTTTTTCAGTGATTTTTAGGAGAGAATTAAACTTAACGAATTCAAAACAGGGGATAAGACAGATAGTAGAACTATAACAATTTATTGTCAAACTCAAAAGAAATTTATAAATTTATTTGCTTTTAGACTTCCGCAATTTTTTTTAAATACAATAAAAGGTTTTTTTTCTCATCCCTGGCTGATGGAATACAATTTCCGCCCCCACCCCCCGGGACCCGCGGAGACAGGGATCCGATGAGTTGTCATTAATAACGACAATAGGGATGTATCACTGACAAGATGGCCACTACCACCCCCAACCCCTACCCACCCATTCCCCCCCCCTCTTCTCCTCAACAAACTAACCCCTGGTTAGTTGGGCTATCCACGGCCCACATATAGCGAATACTTTTGATATGACACTACTTGAAGTATGTGAAATTGAAATGAAGTTACTTATAGCAAAATGAAGCTTGTACACATTGCTAAAATAGTTCATAGGTCAAAGTAAGTTCTTACCAGCGCAGACCGCAGACTAAAATCACGAAATCTGACTTTACATGACAAGATTAAGCGTAAGTAATTAAAAAAAAAACACAAATTTCAAATATAGAATTAAAATAATTTTCAGCAAAAAATATATTTTATTATGGGTAGATATCTCCTTTAAGCTTGTCTGATTTCTTGACACAATCAGTTCCAGTTTTCAAAATGACACTTAAATTCAAAATAAATCCGAGTTCACTAAACCAAATTTACAATCACTCACAGGCAGACCCACAAGCGAAATTAGTATGTTTTTAATCGAATAGAAATAAAACAATGATAGGTAGAAATTTAGCAACTATTTTATAATATAAGGGATGACTTGAACAGAGTTATATATTTCTGAGTGACATTTTTTATCAGACGTTAAATTAAACACATTGGAATAATAATCGATAACAAATCCAAACTTAAAACTAAATTTGAAATGAAAAACTAAACTAAACTAAAAAAATGCAGAAAAGTTAACTTCTTAAGTAGGATAAAGGGAAAATTAAGAGCTTAGCATCCTACCTGAATTACTGCACAAGTGTAATTTTTCTGAGCAATTAAACACCGGTTAAAAGAATGGAAATAATTCAAAACATTGGCATAAGGTCTATATTGTGCTATAGCAGACAACTGTCATACTAGGATAAAAACAATCCAACGCTAACTCAACATTCTAAGTGTGAGTTTTGTCTTTATTGCCCTAGCTTCTCAGATCTCTGCCATATTTTGACAGAAGGTAGGAGTATATCCGCTTTGCAACCAACTCAAAAAAGTTGAAATTAAGTATTGAAAAGTGATAAAATACGCTTCCAATTTTATTCATAAAAATATAATTTCTGATATATTAAAAATTTTAATGCGAAAAGAAATAAAAATTCTTCATCTTACATCTTACTTAAAAGCGAACAAATTAGCATGAAATTTATTTTTAATTTAAAAAATAAAATGTTACCTGTTACATGATAAAAAGTTTTTGTATTTTTAGTACATTTCATGGATATACTACGAGAAGCTGCACGATTTTAGGCTCCCTGAAAAAATTTTATCATGTATACGATATAAATTAAAAATATTTACAGCGCCCTTGAGGTGATTTCTCACGAAAACGGCGCTATATAAATTAGCCAAATATTATTAAATATTAAAGATTTGAATATTCAATGAACTAGCTTTCTTTAAATGTTAAGGAAACTAAAAAAGTCTTGTAGTTTTTTGTGGGTAATAGAATATTATTATGGTAGTTTTAGAAGAGAAATACACTGTCTAGATATAAAATGTTACGTTCTTATAGCTAAATAATTTATTATTTATTTTTGGAATAACTTAGTAAGTAAAACCTCAAATTGTAATATTAAAATTATTGAAAACAATATTAGCGATTCCTAAACGAAAATTTGAAACTAAAAATCAGAAAAATATTCGGTCACATCTAGGACATGAACACAGGACCCGTGCTCTGCCGGGGCACCGCTCTACCAACTGAGCTTATGGGATCCTATCTCCTTCGGTCATATTTAACTATAAGAACTACCAGCATTGTCTTCATTTTCTCACCGCACATTTTTATTGGCTTATCTTTATGTATGATCGCAAGAATCAACTCGAGCTTAATGCAATGTCGACAGTTTCTTAGAAAAATATATCTTATTTTTATTTTTATGTGCGACATCTTTTAACTTTTTCTGCAAGTAGAAGTAAAACCTCAAATTGTAATATTTAATTATTGAAGACAATATTAGCGGTTTCTAAACGAAGTCCTAGATGTGACCGTATATATTTCTGATTTGTCCGTTTCAAATTTTCGTTTAGGAATCGCTTACATTATCTTCAATAAATTGATAAAATATGCTTGAAAGAAAAGACAATTGGACTTACGGTATTTTTTTTTCACAGGGGTATGATTTGAATTAACCCAGAATCTTATTTGGATTGGTTCACTATAAATAAAATTATGAAACACATGTACTGACTCGTTTCATGAAATGGCTTTTGTTATATTTAGTTTCCAGATAAATAAGTAGTTTCAAACCTTCATCTTACCATGTCTTCCGCTTCCCCCTTCTTTCAGTTTCACAGCATTTCCAAAATGGGGATGTAATAGTCCTTCTGGCAGCCGGCAAACGGAACTTTTGTACTTAGCACAAAAAAAACTGATGTAAATGACTAAATAACCTACTTTGTGCCATGTCAGGTGTTGAACTCTTGTGACAAGATGCGTTTATCCAAAAATTAATTAAGTATTATCTGGTTTTTGTTCTAAAAATTATGAGGTATTAAATTGAGCCAATTTTGACGTTTCATCAAAATATCCCTCTAAATTGGGGCACTCAACCAACATCATTATCTTTAATACCCCAACGTGCTAATACCCCTTACAATATCTACACGATAATCTTAGAGCACCATCTCTTGAATAATGTATGACCATATTGATCTTCCAAATCGCCGAATGGCCGTCTTATCATTTGTCTTACCAAACATCATATATTAGTTGTTCAGAATACAGAACCCGCAAACTTCCAAGTAGTGTGCTTAGACAAACATTATCACCGAAAGATAGTTGCCCAGAGTTAAAGGGCAGTGTTTGCCCCAACATAAGTTCTTTCACATTTGGCAGGTTGTTGCTAACTTTGCGCTAATAACCAAGGGCTATAGCTATAACTATCACGAGTGGGAAGATCTGCTGTAAGTGTTTTGATGGGTAGAATATTAAGCGACATGAACTTAATATTATTTACCTGTCCAATTATACATGCTTGAGACGATGTATTTTAACAGGCACGTGGAGGCAGGAGCTAACAAGATTAGTTTATTGACCTACAAATTTTCATATTTAGAGCTTTGGGAGCCATTTTTTGTATAATAATAACTAATAACCTTCTAACATAAATACCAGTATATTTATATTGTTATAATTAGTTTTAAGGCGATGCACTACATCGTGTAATATTTTAAATTGAGCCGCTATCAATAACAACCCTTACGTAGATGGCGATAAGGTTTAAATTCCCGCTTAACACCATCCGCCTGTTTTGATTTATGCGAGAAAAAAACATGGCCAAAGAGTGCCTTTTATTTTATTTTGTGGATGTTCAGGCATAAATATGTAATTTTTTTTAGATCATTTTGTAAATAACTTAATTTGCCACATTATACAATAAAATCATAACCGAAAATGGGTTCGTAAGTTGGTGATTTTGAACTTTAAAGCAGTTTTCATAGGCCTTTACATTATTTTTTTCTGGGCTTATAAAAAGACTTATCTAAAAAATACTCGATTATTTCAAAGGTCAAGATGTATTCTACTCGCAGTATTTAATTAAAGTATCTGAGACATTTCTAGGCGACACAATTTTCAAACCAAAAACACATGATTTTACATTACTACGTATGGCATCGCCTTAACGGTTAAAATAATGTTCAGTTAAAGTTAGTAATTTTTCGGGTCACCCGAAAACGCCCCAAATCTATGGACGTTACTTTTAACGTCATCAGTCTTAATAAGCGTGCTTTCTTTTTTCAACAGGCGCTGTATTTTGAATGGGAGTCGGGACGTTTATTTATTCTTAAGATTACCCACTTTCAACATTGAAAAACAGTAGGCAAAATGTTAGCATCTTATAACTAATGTTATTTTATTGAACCAATGTGCATAAATACATCCATGACCGCATTTGATAAACAATTTACCGGTGTTTAAAACACAGCATTACATTGAAAGAAAAACACATTGTTGACCATAGATATATTATTCAAGTAGACTGGTTGTGAAGTCAGAATTAAAAGATTCAGTCGTACCAACCAAAATTTGTGTTTTTAAGGTGTGTTGATCTGAAACAATATATATATTTGTAGAATTCACTGGATTGACGACCGACTGCTACCTACCACCTGAATGGAGCAATTTCTCAAGAACTGAGCGGTCGAGTTCAACATTGTTGTTCTATTTGGTGTCTCAATATGCTTATCTATTATTTGTGGTTGAACTGGTGCAGAGCAAAACTTTTTCCTGAAAACTTCAGTTATATCCTTATTTTCAGATTTTCCATCACTATGACTTGTAACAATTTTTAATGAAACATTCATGATTAATGTAAATCAAATATGGATTGCGTGTATTCTGAAATAAAAACATATTCAATCAACTGTAAATTAAAGAAGGATGAGTTTAACAAATAATCGTTTATTCAGAATGGAGGCTAGCACAATATAAGGTTAATTAAATAAATGAAGTAGCAAGAGACTCTATTTTAAACTAAAGGATTCTCAGGGCCGTGTGCAGGACTCGAAGAGCATCTGCATGTTGAATTTTTATAAATGAAAGTCATCATAAAAGTTAAGAGGTGAATTTATAAAGGGCGCCATTTATTTCTTCTAGAAATAAAAAGATTTAAAGGGATAAAGATAACCCGTATAACTATCTAAAGTTAAATGATGATTTACGTGAAAGTTTCTTCCAACCCGCCATGTTGTGGTACTGGTCGCCGATGGTTCCGCAAGTCACAAGTAGTCTGCTCCGCTCCCAAAATCTGACTGGCTGGAGAAATTAATGATTCTCCTCTTCTCTGCGCAATCTACTGCGCAGCTCACCGGTAGCAATAAAGATGTCTCTCATCGATCGATATCTTGAAGAATCGATCTCAGTCCAGGGTTTGTAGTTTTCTCCGTTACATTACCCCTCCACCAAAGAAAAGAACGGACCACCTGGCTCCGAAGCACATGACTGCATTAGATTTCTTCCTGGTGTTGGAGGTGTAGAGGAACCCTCAGGCGTCATAGTTTTGCTTCAATAGATGTGTATAATTACAAATGTTGAGATTTCCATCCTCCAAATTGAAGCAGTTAAACTAGTAGACCATCTACGATGAAAACAGGGAATATTAGCTTGAAATTCTTCTGTAAGCAGCAGCAGCAGTCCCAAACCATGAAGACTTCCAAAGATGATGGTGAAAATATAAAAATCTTGTCTTGTTAGCAGATATTTTTGAGCAGCCAGTTCCGCTTCTTCAGGGTGAGCGAGTCAATTTCTTTTCCCTACATAATTATCTACCTAACGGGTTAACCAACAAAAAACAAGATTATACAGAAAAAAAATTTCATAAAATGTTGAAAACCGAAAAGCCTTTCAAAAGGAAAACACAGCAGCCCTTTTACTATAATGTAGCAAAATGACAAAAATTCTAGTAACAGAATGTAAACCTGGAGAAACAATATTTTTAAGTTTTTTTTTTTTTTTTTTTTAAATGAAATTCAAAAGAAAATTTATTTATTAAAATGTTTTGTTAGAATTAACACCATCTAGTGAATTATCCTGCAAGCATATTGATATCAAGGACCCAAACCCAATCAATAGATCTAAGACAAAACCGATTGAAAAATAAATAAATCGATATTAAATAACAACTTTTAAAAACATCCGATAGATGTCAGCTCTGTAAAAATTCGGAAGAATTTAATAAAATATTACTAGTACTTGTGTTTTAAAACCAAACAAAAGTTCAAATAGAATAAACTATTTTAAGAATTTAAGATATTTGTGTAGATATCCAAAACAAAATTCAATGCGAAAAAAAAAAAAACCCCCATAAAACAACAAACTAATTCATTATGCAAATATCAGAATTGTAAGGATATTTGCAGAAGGAGTTAAATGAACGCACAACATATAACATTCAACAAAAACATTAATTTACTCAGGTACAAGATTATTAATTTGCGATGCAAAATTAATACAAAAAACTAAGTACCGTTTATTTCGCCAACTTGTTAAAACATCCCCGAAGGTTAACAGTTAATACGAAAAACAAAATTACTTTTTGGTAATCAGAAAATTACTCGGAAAGTCTGATTAATTTAGTATTGATGGTTTTGTACCTCAGATCCTCATAAAGAGAAGGTAAACCTAATCAATATAAAAAAAATACAACGTGACGTTCGTATTTAGTACGCGCATATGAACGTAAATAAAACTTCTACCAAGATTTCACACTATCAAATAGTATCAAAAACAATATCAAATAGTACATGGCCTCCCCGTAACCTCAAAACTCTTCAGTGACAGGGTCCCCATGGACTAATGATAAAAAAGACAGGAATCAAACCTGAAAGTACAATATCGTACTATCGCATATCAACAATGCATACTAAACAAAGCCTATCACAAGACTCGTGTATATGTGGGATAATAACAGTTCTCAGCGGTTGTAACAACATGTAACTGTTCCCACTAGATTGACAAAACATGACAGTACATGACATTAACATGACATCACAAAACAAACACAAATGGAGGATGGACAGTTCCCATTCATGGCGGCAAATAGAAATGTCGTCCACCAAAAACATAAAGTGAATTTAAAGATAAAAAGAATCTTTTCATGCAACAATGACATGAAAATTTTGCACCCAACAACCATGTGTTGCAAGTGACCTCATGCGTATTAGCATGATACGTTTGAAAATAAGTGACAAGATAATGTCCTTAATAGTGCCTGAGAATAAGGTACTCTGTGCCAATTATAAGAATAATATCAAAGAAATTATTGTTTCTTAAAATGATCAAATTTGTAGTAATTTTCTACATTTAAAACGATATTTACGGATAACGTTAAAACTAAATTTATGATAATTATAGTCATGTGGAAGTTATTGAAATAAATTCTTTTCAAATAGTATCTATTGAATAAGAACAAATTACACGGCAATAAACTTAAGCTAAATGTAAAGATTAAAACGATTGCAAAGTATATCGTATAAACAATATTGAATATAAAAAAATCCAAAACCCAAATTACAAAGAAAAAGGTAAACAAAAGGGTAAAACCTTCTGTAAAATATCTTGTTTAACGAATGTTTAGAATGGAAATTCCTGTAGAACTTATAGATTTGATATTTTAAATTAATTAAGGTCATAAAAATTGTATTATACGCCTTAACACAATGACTATTAACCTGTAAAAACTAATTTTCCTGGACAAGCATACAAAAACTAAAAAAATATGGTCGTACGTGAAAATTATGTTTTGTTTAATAATTAATTAAAAACAGAACCTTGTATGAATTGAAAGAATGGAAATTCAGAATTACTTGAAAACAATTGCCGACAAATAAAAATTAACCTATAAAAAATTTAGTTCCAACTGAGCTCGTTGAAAAAAAGATTTAAAACATTCCCTGTTTGTTGAAAACCCTTTTCCCATAATAAACAAAATATGAGCATTGAATATTAATGGTCCTATCTTGTATATTAAAAGTTAAAACTAAATAAATTATAAAAGAAAACCTTCAAAAAGCAATTTGCCGACAGCAAAGGAAAACGCAGATCAGGCAGGTGTGACGTCTCGCTCCTAGTCCTGAAGCATTTATCCAATGTTGAAACAGCATTTACTTCCGTATTTTTTTTTTTTAAATGAGATGCGAAGAACTACTGTCCGCATCATGATCATTTCTAGCGCCATTCGTGAACGATGAAATATGTACCTAAATACTCTGTTAGGACAAAATAAAACAAATTAGCACACAATAACCATTATCTCGTTAGGATTTTAAAAAGCTACGTATAAAACGTGGTAAATAATGAGTAAATACTCAAGATATAGCTAGCGGCACACAGGATGAGTTCAGATTTGAAAGCGGGAACCAAAATAAAATAAATTTTAAACTAAGAAGAAGAAAAAAAGTGTGAACTTACGAAATCATCGGTGAACCAAACCACAACGTTGAAAAAAACTTTAAACACGACCAAAATGATATTGACCACACGTGTCAAAAAAAAATTCTACCTACTGGGGTGAAAAAGATGACATTCAAAATGAAAAATTTACAAAAAAAAATTCAACCGATATACACACGTTGCAGGCGCCATTGTAACAATTTTTAATGAAACATTCATGATTAATGTAAATCAAATATGGATTGCGTGTATTCTGAAATAAAAACATATTCAATCAACTGTAAATTAAAGAAGGATGAGTTTAACAAATAATCGTTTATTCAGAATGGAGGCTAGCACAATATAAGGTTAATTAAATAAATGAAGTAGCAAGAGACTCTATTTTAAACTAAAGGATTCTCAGGGCCGTGTGCAGGACTCGAAGAGCATCTGCATGTTGAATTTTTATAAATGAAAGTCATCATAAAAGTTAAGAGGTGAATTTATAAAGGGCGCCATTTATTTCTTCTAGAAATAAAAAGATTTAAAGGGATAAAGATAACCCGTATAACTATCTAAAGTTAAATGATGATTTACGTGAAAGTTTCTTCCAACCCGCCATGTTGTGGTACTGGTCGCCGATGGTTCCGCAAGTCACAAGTAGTCTGCTCCGCTCCCAAAATCTGACTGGCTGGAGAAATTAATGATTCTCCTCTTCTCTGCGCAATCTACTGCGCAGCTCACCGGTAGCAATAAAGATGTCTCTCATCGATCGATATCTTGAAGAATCGATCTCAGTCCAGGGTTTGTAGTTTTCTCCGTTACAGACTAGGTGCGATATGTTTTCAATACAGTGTTGGTTTTATTCCAGAAAGACGAAAAGTTGTTGCATTGAAGGCTGTTTGCTATTTTATCCATTTTAATATGTTCGAATTTTCTTTGACGCTTCTTACACTGTTTCTTAAAAAGCGATCTACTTTGTTTTCTAACTTTAATGATGGGACCAACAGTAGGTCGTCCATTCTGCAGCCAGTTTATATGTGCATTTCTTGACGTTTCATAAAGTAAGGTAACTTGCTCATTCCAACCAGCTGTAGCCTTTCGTTTGAGGTACGTAATTCTTGTACAATATTTTAATATAGATCATCGATTTTGACTGCGTTTATCATGGTGCTGTCATTAGTTGCTGTGTTGGTTCCACAAATTATCTCAAGTAACTATTTTAGTTCATATAGTACTGTTGATGTTACTGAAAGGCTGACGCGGCAGCCAGCTGGCTTCTGACGACAGCATTATTCTTCAGCAAGTGTGGAGACACGACCATGGTCTGACTTCTATATTTCTATCAACTAATTACTAAACTACCAAATGTTTTTTTCTCTAATTTTATTTAATATTTATAATCAAATACAAAAAGCAGGTGTATACATTGTCACCTCATCCCTCGCAAAACAAAAATCTATATAAGAAAATAGACGGTAAATAAAATAATACACTGGCCATAATGCCTCCAGCCAATCTCTTATACACTTCTCACATATCTCTTATACCCAATCGATCTTATTTTCTATGATTTATCACCTCTCGTAGCAATCTTTTCCCACCCTTATTTATTTGGTATACAGGGTGTATAATCTAGCTTTTTTTCTGTGATAACATGCAATGGTTCCGCAGCTCAGAATCGGTGGAAAGATCATTGGTGAATGTTAGAAGGAAGAAGGAAGAGAATCTTATGGGGAAGTCTCATGAATACTTTTCTTTTATTCTGACTCTTGACATGGTCCAACTCAAGTATTTGGTTCACTTGATCATGCCAAGTCCCCGACTTCTTCTAACATTCACACTTATTTTTTTCGTTCATTCGTCTTACATGCAAAAAAAAATTAAAGCTGCCATTTCTTAATCTTATTCGTCACGCTTACATCAGCCTTGCATTATCTGCGAATCTTCACATTCTTCATAGGTCATACATGGTTTTAATGCACATACGCCTCAGGGATCTTCTTTCTGCAATAATCCGACATAAATATTTTGGCGTGCCTAGGAGTAAAACTGACTCTTGCGTAGCAAGCGTGGCAAGACGGGATGACGCTCTTGCACGGAACGACAATTAATTCGGCTCTTTGCGGTGTATTTGCTTCCATTCTCATAGAAATGGGCAATAGTCTATTCTAAACGATGGTGAATTTTTAATTTGTAAATTGTTTTTCTGTGTATATTTTAATAATAATAAAAAAATGCTTTACCATTAAAAACATAAAAACTTGTTTACTTTCATTTTCACTTCCTTCAATACAAATCAATTTCGGTGTTTCATATCTGCCAGGCGTCACAAGGTTCTCAATACATATTTCTGTATTGTTCATTAATATTATATCCTGTCTTATTTTTATTACGATATGATATCTTGTCTCAATGACATATTAATTACCATCAGAATGAGATCAATAAAATAAATGTTTTCTTACTTTTCATGAGTGATTTTTTTATTTAAAATAATATTCTTACAAATTTAATTATTTTATTTTTCAATCTTTTTTTGTACTATACGCCCGAAGGGGCTTTTACAAACATATAATAAAAATATAATAATTTAGTGGAACATTATTAAAGAAGTCAAATTATTTTTTAAAAAAAGATCACTTGCGAAAGAATAATAAAAGCTATCATTGATATTAATTTATGAGGTATGTTATTATAGCCTTCTTGTAACACATCACTATTTCAGAGAAGTGTGTATTAGTGCCCTATTATGTATTGCTAAACAGCATGCAATCTAGGTAAGTATAAGCGAATATCTAAATGATTCAGTCCTGATATTGTTGCAACTAAATAGAATCTTTGCTCGAGTGTTTCTAGTTGGTATATGAAAGGTAATTAAGCTAAGTAAATCAGGGCTGTCTATAAAACAAATAACAAATTTAAAAATGAAAGATGTTGAATATTTTTTTTTTTTTTTTAAAGAAAGACAAATATTCCCGGGTTACGAATAACCTGACAATATTTGAAATTCTCCTACTACCACCACAGTAAGCTGAAAATGTTGCTTGTGTTGTGATGGAAGACTTAGCCAGCCGAGGAATTGAACACACTACGCCTGAGAGGGACTCAAGCGCGATGTCAACTCGGCAACCGACCTATTTGACATATTTGTATGATATTTGTTGAACTTGCTTTCGGCATTTATATTTAAGAAAATATTAAAACAAACAAACTTAGATAACCAAATTTCAGTTGTAGGTAAGTATAGTAAATGAACTCAAACAATAAAATGAAACTGTTTTTTTTCTTTCTATATAGCACCCTGTATTAAAATGTTCGTCTCCCTTCCCCCTCTGCCGAACCTGTTTCTTGTACGATCCCTCAGAAGAATGTGTGTATTAGTGCCTTATTATTTATTGTTCTGTCACGAGCAAGGCACGCTGGCAACTGCCGACATTCCAAGGGCATTCCTTCCATAAATAAAAACACATATCTCATAGCCAACCCACTTATCGAAGGACCCTCAATATGGAATTCTTTGTGATAGCGCATGTTGCAAGTTGCAACTAACATTATTAAAAACCACACTGCAATGAGTTTTGTAACTTTAAAAAAAGTTAATCAAATTTAAAACCTAATTTTATTACTAAGTTCTGCGAGTATTTTAGTTTTTATTATTGTGACAGCTGTTTCGGCGTTCAATTTCAATTTCAAACTATGGTTACTCCACATCGAGCCGAATAATTTATACGATTTATTTTACCCGTACCCTATTTTTATTTGTGTAACTTTAAACTGATTTATTATGATTTTTACGGTAAAAGCTATATATAGGACATGGCGGTTCGTCCGTACATGCTGTGGATGCTCCGCATCCCTTGCATTTTAGAGTAAAAGATATGGACTTCTAACTGTAAACAGCAATACGGCAATTTTAATATTTTAATATTTCTACAGCGACCTTAATGTGATTTTACAAAAACGGCGCTGTAAAAAATCAAACAAATATTATTATTATAAGACATCGTGCAGATTATCGTCCAGTTTCTGTGTACTCACAACACACACACTATACAAACAGCGCGGGTGAGTCTAAATACACATAAATTCTCAAATACTGTGAAACGCGTAAAACACACTGCGGTGTGGAAGCGATCTGTAAACCGTATCCAAGAATGCTAGAACGTACGTTCTTTCCGCGCATGCGTACTGAGACGCGCAAGCTAATATCTTCGTCAACTTTATACGATATTAATGACAGCATCCAACGTACAAAAACCGTCCTCAATGCTCATATGTATAATGCACAGAATCGTAAACTCGTATTACTAATCCATTGGATTGTATGCGCGCGCTGCTTTGACAGTTTGCTTTGAGCTCGAATACTGAAGTCGAATTCTTATAGAATATTATTAACCTGCGATTTAAATACATAAAAATCAATACCCAAAATAATATGGATACTCCGCCAACGTGTTCCAAATGATAATAGTGAATTGTGTGGTTGTATTATTGAATCATTAATGCGAAAAAGTTTAGTGTCTCGGCCATTTGCGGAAAAAATGGAGTTATGAATTTTAATGAATTTATGGAGATAATTTTAGACGGTACCTAATTGTATCTTGTTCGTGGGCTAGCGTCTAGATGTGCATATTTGATTTCAAGTACTTAGTAAGTACGAGTATAAACATTTGATGTCTAGCATCCCTTCTACAAAAAGTCACCGACCGCCACTGATAGGTACCTACCTACTTATTAAAATACTTATCTAATAATTTCCGAAGAACCTCAATAGACTCCCTAAACAAAATATCACCAGATTATTTTCAATATCTCCCATAGATGCCGCATTGTTGCGTTATTAAGAAATATCTCTATCGGATGGCGATGTTCATTTTTCTTTCTGCGACAAAAACACGTCTTCTTTGTCTGCAAAACAGACAGACAAATCGAAGGACATTTTCTTCGTCGGGATTATTATAGATTGCCCACCTGAAATATGAAGGGCATCTTTGGTATGTCTGGGGGTGAATTGTTTTGGCAGGAAATATTTCAATCATGGGGTGTATTTTAGCAATATTGTTATAGGAAAAATTGTATTAAATACAGGAATATAATGTGAAACAAATAAGACTAGAGAAAGTATTTGAATCAGCTCTCATTACGAATATTATTGCAATACCAGTACCGTTAGCACCATAAAATAAATGAGAAAACTAGAAGTGTATTCCATACAAAGTTTGAATGGAAACAATTGACGGTCTCCGTGGTCGAGGGGTAAGGCTCTCGACTAGCAAGCCGAAGGCCGCGGGTTCCAATCCCGGAGTGCGCAAGTTAATTTTATTTTATGAATTTGTGATATTTAATTACAACAAAATTATCAGGACTGAGTCATTTAGATACTTGCTTGTACCTAGATTGTATGCAGTTGGCAATGTTTTCTCAGAAGTAGTTGATGTGTTCAACTGCACGGAATGTAGTTACAAAAAGGCTATAGTATCATACCTCATAAATAAATATTAATGTTGGCTTTTGTTATATTAGTGCTAAATTAATATAATTATATCACATGTTTGTAAAAGCCACTATGGGCGTGTAATATAAACAAAATAAAAAAATCAATTATGTAAACTTACGAAGTTAACTAAATTTATCTAAATTATCAGAATGGCGAAAAATATTTTATCTTCTTTTATTATTTAAAATTATTAATTCTATGTTGGACAGCCCTGACATTATAAGTTTGCTATCACTGCATGAACCTCCCAAATATACTAGATGGAATATTTTATTTCATAACAATAACTTTGTATTCAATTCAGTTATCGAGGGCGTACATAGGCTGGGCAAATCCAAATCAGTTCAGCAATTTTCGGATCATGTAAATAACGAGTAGGTAATCATAACTTAAGCATAATATGCTTAATTAAATATTCATAATATAATTTATAATTTGTTTTTATTTTGTATTACAAGTATATAAATTTAAAGAGTTTCTTAAGTTAATTGTGGTAATAACTTAACTTAAGTTTACTGTATTTTATGCTTTATTATTTGTGTTATACTGTGGTTTTAAATTTATGTTATGATATTTATGTAAAAGCCCAGTAGGGCGTTGATAAATAAATAAATAAATTAAAAAATATGCCACTTACCTTTTGGTTCTAGACCATTTTAAAGTCTCTCTTAAACTCCAGTCTCTCTTTAATTCGACTCAAATAATAAAGTAATCGAATAAAGTCAAAAATTTAAGACGGGTTGTTTCACAGAATTTGAATAATTCATCAAATTTCAAAGCTAATTTTCAAGTTCTGTGAAGTTTCTATTAAAATTATTTCATTTATTTGATCCTGGCCATTAATGATTATAATAGAACTTGAATAGAACCTTCACAGAACTTGAAATTTGATAGATTGTTCGAATTCCGTGAAACAACTCGTCCTAAGTGGCAATTCCAAAAACACATTACACCTATACATAAGGATTCATTAATTTTTTTAAATTATTTTTTTATTTTTATTTTTTTATTTTAGCGACTATATAAAATAATTGTTACATACAAAATATAATGGTGAAATTAAGTATAAAATATTGTATTTCTTAGTCCTCCTCACTAGGGGGTCCTGTGCCGAGGCGGACTAAAGTTATTTAAATATGGTTTATTTGTCTTCTATGTAAATAATGTTATTGCCTTAAAGCACCTATACATCAGGATACATTGATTTGTTATATTGATATTGCCTAGTATTTATACATTAGGATCAATTGATTTTATGCATGTAATCTTTTGTATAAATGTATCATGAGGCTATTTGAGTATGTTGTGTACTTTTAAGTGTGTGTATGTCCAAAAGTATGTTGCCTGTATTATATTAATCCGTCGGTGTATTTAATGGCTTTTTTGTAGTAATATAATATAATAGTACGGGTATGTGCCTAGCATGGTGGTCGAAAAATTCCTCAATGCATGTAACTAATAATTTCATAGAATAAAGAAACTTTAAAAAAAACTTTAAAAAATATATTAGCCTTCTAATGTTTTAATGTTATTCTTCTACTGTTGTAATGTTATTCTTGTAATTTTGTAATTTTATTCTTCTAATGTTGTAATGTTATTCTTCTTTTGTTGTAATGTTACCAATGTTGTGATTTTATTCTTCTATTTCTATTTTCTATGTTGTGGTTTTTAGTTATATTTTTTGCTTTAGTGTTATAATTATGTTAGTGAAATTGATCTGCTGACAAAGTACTTTGGCAGTTTTGCTGGTGTTTATGATGAAGAATAAAAAAATAATCAATTGAATTAAAAAAGCATTTCAATGTATTAAAATTAAATTTTTATTATATGTTAGGTATAATAAAAGCGTTTTTCCAATATTTACCAAAAATCGGTATGCGATTCATACGTTCGAGACACCTGATTCAAGAATTGCGATATGTAACAAGAACGTAGTGACAATATCCGTCCCAAAGCCCGAGTGATGAATATCAACATGAATAACACCAATGAATATCATTGTCACTTTATCAAATTCCCTAATCCCGGGATACATTTTAGAATGATTAATAAATTTATGAAATACCCTCCCTTCTCCCCACCCCCACGGAATATCGTGGATATAAAATTTACATAATCTAATTAAAAGATACCGATTTTATTATAAGGGTGCGAGGAGTAACGGCCCTAGGTGATATTACAGAGCCTTGTTACCACCCCTATCGGTCGGTGGGCAAACATGTCTTATGCATGAAACGTCGGCAGGAGACCAATGTGTCATTAATTAACATCCCTTGAAGATGGGAATTATTCATCAGAAGGGTTTTTTTACTCAGGCCTTTGATGTTATTAATTTTATGATTTTTGTCAATCTAGGAAAGTACCTAGTAACTTCTACATATTATTATTAAAAAGAATATAGAACACAAGAAATGCGATGTGGGCTTGTTTCGTATTCACAAAGTCGGACCGACCGAAAACAAATTTATAATTCGATTTCTCAGTATAAATTCAAAATCAAATGGAATGGTGAAATACAATGTCAGGCAGTGTAAGAGACACATAGTACGCAATGTTGTCTCGGTCCAATAGTAAAAAGTGATTAACCTAATGGCGACATTGATATTCATTTAAATCTATCTTTGAAGGAAGTGTGCGTACTCTCAAATAATAGTATAATACCCTCTAAGAGCAAATTAATGTCATTATTTTTTACAAAATTACGAGAAGAAGTTAGTATTCAGAATCGAAACCTTGCTTTAAATGTCTATGCCATGTTTAATAAATAGATCTGGATAAGTGGTTTCCTCTATTTAATTTTTAAGTTGTCGCACTTCGTCCACCAATGTTTTAAAATCAGTTTACGAGATGTACTGAAAAAATCGATATAAATTTTCAGAAAAAGAAAACCTAGATTTATAAAATTACGATAAAAACAACAATTCTTTAATTTATATTCCTGCGAAACGGCTACGAAGTAAACATCAATTTTCGTTTCGCGATAGAATACTTATTTTTTTAGTGAAATAATAATTCTTCTACATTATCAAACGAATTTAGGCGTTAAAATTAAATTTCCACAAGTTTATTTAATAAGATGCCAGAAAATTAGTCTTATGCGGTAAGAACTAGGTAATAAATAATATTTAAAAATAATTTATATTATAACATTTTTAGTACAATGTCGTTTAGTTTGTGAACCGGCGTAATGTTTCTGTCAGTTGAGTTTTGGAACAATATTCCCGATCCCGCAACAAGTTGAACCGCGCGAACTTCAGTCCGATCGGTACGTCAAAGTCAAACGCGTTTATAAACATAACAACGTGAAATCATGACTTCCCGCGCGAATGTTTTTAACCTAAACGAGCATAAAATGTTCGAAGCTATTAAAAAGGGTCTTCCTGAAGGTATCACCAAGACCCAAAATATCATAGACTGTAAAGATGATGTGCTTTTTGTGTGGAATTCGGCTGAGAATTGCGTATTGACGTTGAACATCAAGACGTACGAAATAGAAGAAAATGTGGAATATCAGGTATGTATTCACCAATTTGATTATTTAAACTGTTTTTATTGTATATTTTCATTCTGATTTTAACCTTTTACTTAGGTTCTGGAAAATATTTCAGAGTTCTTTTGCACAACTGTCAAAAATATGTTGTGAGGTTATGTACCGTCAAATATCGCTTGAAAACCGGTATAAAATTGTGAAATATGTTAGTAATGATTTCAAAATATTTTGATGCTGTATCCTTATAATTATAACATTAGATCTTCTAACAGATACAGAAGCTTTTAACTCTGGTGTTAGGAGATGTTATCTTTAATCTTTATAAGAAGTTGTAGGAAGGAATTAAAAAATATACAGCACAAACAGTTCACAATGGAACGCCAATAGTTCAAATTGATGTTCCTAAACTGTTCCTTATTCTTACTTAAAAAATATTCATACTGACCATAGACATATGAATATTAGTAGACCTGCCCTAAGTGATTAAAAGCGTATTATCCCCACTCCCCATACCGGTTCCATTGAGCCGGCTGGGCTCGCGTATGGCCTCAAATGAAATTTGAAAACGTGACGTCATCATTCTTGTGCGAACTATGGTTGAGGCATCATCGGTTCATTTTACTAAATAACACGGCAAAATTTTGACTTGTACTATGAAAACTGGTAAAAATAGATGTGAAAAAAGAGAATAAACCCAATTGTCGTATTACATTCCATATACAAGCATTATTTTACTTTATTTTAAGCATATTCACATCGTATAATATGAATCAGTTGTTACTATCACATCGAGAAACGTCTGGACGCGAAACACAAAGCTGGTTGGTTGCTGGGAAGTAAATTATGAACATTTATAAAAGTGTCTTAACTAAATACTCTGAAACTAACTACGACTCTGAAAATAGAAGCTGCCTTACTTTGCCGAATTTGGACTTCGCAAATTTGTTCATAACGTGGCGAGTAATTTGCGCTCCCATGTAAAAATGTCTATTCATTCAAAGCAGATTTTACTTTTAAGAAGTAAATGGTGATATTATAATGCGAGATGCCTATTTACTGTCAGATTGATTTATTGACGAATCACAGTCAGCTTCACTCCCTTCGTTCTTCAACAGTTGATTTTACCCCTCGCCCATATCTTCTCGTCTATTAATTCCTATGTCTGTGATACTGACATAATATTATAAAGATTATAGCTACACTCTTGTTGATAGTCTAATTTAATAATCCTTTGTTATCCATTTAAAACTCAAGTATTTACTTATAAGAGTGAAGTTGGACCGTTCTAAACCAGTATTATTTAATATAAAGCACCGTGTTGCCAATTTATCGTCAGTTCTCTGAGATTGCCCCAGTATTTTATAATTAACTCCTTTATATTAACTTTAGCTCCTTTAACTCCTTTATATTAGCTTAGATGGTTTGGGCATGTAGAGCGAATGAGCGAAGATAGGAGTGTAAGGAGGATATATGATGCATTTGCAAATGGTAGCAGAAGTCGGGGACGCCCGAGGAAGACATGGCACGATCAAGTGAATCAGATACTCGAGTCGGGCCATGTCAAGAGTCAGAATAATAGAAGAGTATGTATGAGACGATGTATGAATGTGAATGAGGCAAGGAGTGTGTGCCAAGACCGAGTTGTTTGGCGGTCCGTCCTCTCTGCCTACCCCTGCGGTGAAACGGCGTGATGGTTAGTTAGTTAGTTAGTTAGTTATATTAACCAACTAAAGATACAATTGTGTTTTTTACTGCTTGATCTCTTTTTGCTCATTATTTGTTTACTTTAAAATATTTCTACAAACGGTACCAAACAATTTTTTTAAAGTTACACACTTAATAGATTTTTCATAACCTACGGTGATTTTCTAGAATTGGATTTTTTTATTTTTTTTTTAAATCATTGACTGTTCCTACTAGTGATGGGTCGTTCATGAACGTGCCGCACAATCGAGCTCTTTTTGATGAGCCGTATTCGTACGACTCCCGGTAAACCGTACCACGGCTCAATTGAATGGTAACTACTATTATATACTCAGAGACGTGAACAACGTCTGACATCTGGACTTGGACACTTGTAGCTACACCTACTAACAACCTAGCATCTTCTTTTTCACGTGGTACTGGTACCAGCAGTACGATCTTTCATATGCTGAGGAGCTGGGAGCCGTATCGGGTGAGCACAGTTTGCTCATTGCTCAGCTCAGAGCTACCGTTCAATTGAGCTGTTGTTCAATTGAGTCGATACTTTGAGTTGTGTGAAAATATTGAGCTGGTACTGTAATTCCCGCTCTTAATAAAATGACCCATTGCTAGTGGCTACATAAATTCTTAAGAACATTATATGATAATAGTGTTCTTATTGTATCAATTTTTTGCATTTTGAACAGAACATTGAGTGTGTGTTCTGTATTACTTGTTAATAAGGTATTGAGAGGCGGGAAGACTGATAAGGATGTTGACAGAATGGTGAATGCAGCTAATACAGTTGACCAGAGGATTGAATGCAGACGAGTGGAGGTTAGGCAGTCCATAATGAATATCTAAACCGTGATGTGTGACAGTGAGGCGTGTAATTGACATAAGAAAGTAAATCGAAGGAAGTAGACATTATATCTTTGTAAATTGTTTTAACCACCTGAGTTCCAATTGAGATTGTTAAAAAGTACGCTCATTTCTCTAGGAACGTTCATCAGACGAATAAAATTGGTGTGACATATGATAATTTTATTTGCAAGTATATAGAAGATATCCAGGATATCCAGATATAGGACATCCAGGAAGGCATGCAATGATTAAGTCAATCAATTGCTTATCGTAGCCAATTGTGTGTAGAATTGGAAGAACAAAACAAATATGATAAATATATATAAAAGCTGGGATGGAATATTAGTTCAAAAAAATTCATATAGTATTCATACTACATTTAGAGTGAAGTTCAGGGTAAGAACACCAAATAAGAACTTAAAGGTTACTTAAAAGAATTCATTATCTGCTCTTTCATAGATGGCGCTAATTTAATTTTCACTTTTTGCTAGTGATGCCTTAAAATATTAAGATGAATTATTTGTTTGCGCCCATACATAGGCAATATGAAAATGAATAAATAGTTTTGTCCGTATAAAAACTCAATTCTTTCTAGAAGAGAATACAAAAACAATATTGTTTTGGTGATTCAATCCAATATTGTATTTGAACGCCTTTTTTTGAAAGACTTGAGTTTGTGTACGGTCAAAACTATGTATTCATGTTCATATTGCATAAGTACGGATGCAAACAACTAATTCATCTGAATATTTTAAAGTATGACTTGCAAAAAGTGTTTTTTCCTGAGATAATTAAATTTCCTCCATCTATATAAGAGCAGATCACAACTTCTTTTAAGTATACCCAATGTTCGTGTAAACCTGTTATCAACACTTGGTTTCATACTAATTATATTGATGTTATCTTAGCTCGATGACATTAAAAACTCCAATAAGCTATGATGATCATATAGCTTAATAATAAATGATTTAATGAAATGATCTTCATCCTTTGATTTGGCGGTCTATACTTAATGTGACTATACGTCCCGTTTTGAATTTCCAATAGCCAGTGTTTTTGCTGTTAAATGATCTTCATCCTTTGATGTGGCGGTCTATACTTAATGTGACTATACGTCCCGTTTTGAATTTCCAATAGCCAGCGTTTTTGCTGTTAAATGATCTTCATCCTTTGATGCGGCGGTCCATACTAATGTGACCATACATCTTGTCTTGAACTTCCAATAGCCAGCCTTTTTGAGATAAAACTGCGTTATTATGTTAATTTTCATGCCACCTTTTTGCAAATAAAAATGTGTGTAATAATCTTGGAACTCTCCTGGTGGACCCCATTGGTCTTGTTGACTATTTATTTATATTAACTCGGTGGACAAGATTGGTCTTGTTGACTATTTATTTATATTAACTCGGTGGACAAGATTGGTCTTGTTGACTATTCATTTATATTAACTCGGTGGACAAGATTGGTCTTGTTGACTATTTATTTATATTAACTCGGTGGACAAGATTGGTCTTGTTGACTATTTATTTATATTAACTCGGTGGACAAGATTGGTCTTGTTGACTATTTATTTATATTAACTCGGTGGACAAGATTGGTCTTGTTGACTATTTATTTGTATTAACTCGGTGGACAACATTGGTCTTGATTACTATTTCCATGTCTTTGTCATTCTAGTCATGACCTTTATGTTGGTTCCCCTGGCCTTTTCTGGTCACTCCCAGCGTGCGAAAATATACCTTGAATTTAAAGACTTCTAGTTTATTTACCTTTGTCGGAGTGAACTCTGACATGCTTCCATTCCATGCGTTTAACGACCTCTGTGCTAGAGTGGTAAGCTCCTTGACTCTGGACTCTGAGCTCGGTCATCTGAAACCTGTTATAAACAAATCTACTAAAATTTGATACATCCGGCTTATGTCACAATTTTTTTTAAATATGTATTTGTCTAAGAATATCGAATAAGAGATATTAAAAATACTAATTTCGGTTGTGATTCTATAACTTTGATTTGCTTTGAATTTAAGTGTCATTTTCCAAATTGGAACTGATTGTGTGAACAATTCAGACAAGTACCAAAATTATTTTATTTTTAATAATTAATTAATAATTCTGTATTTGAAATGTGTATTTCTTATGTTTAAATTTTTGACAGACTTCGGAATTTTTAAGTTTACTAATGGTATTCATTTGACAGGTAAATTTCTGATCGTCTATAAAATTGACAATGTTTGTTTTGAAAGAAAATTATTTTTTTTAATACATACTTTCTGCTTCAGAAATCCTAAAATTATAATATCCCGTGATTTTTCACGTGTTTGCGCTGTGTATGCGGTTCCGGTTGCTTATATAAAAACGTAATATATTCGCACCTCGTTCCGGAGTGGAAGAAACTTTCAGTTTCGCCATTCAATCTTGGAATGACTTTATCTATGTTTAGTGACCAGATCTTCTGAATAGTCAGATATTTCGCAACCTTTCTATACTCCTTTACCTACTCATTTACAGCGATTTCCAGATGAGTATGCTATAGTTCAGCTGGCTCCGGGCAGGGAGAATATTGTAAGGTATAAAAAAAGTTGTTTCTGACTAGCTAATACAATGAGTGTCCTTCACCTATAAAAAGGTTAATTTCAATGATTGTTCAGAATAGGAAGATTATTTCAGTAAAGCGCTAGAAAACTACAATTAATAACTTAAAGGTGGTTTGTGATTGCTTTAGCTATGTTTTGCAACTAGACTTCTCTCCCATTCCTTCCGCCTCAAAGCTTACCCCAATTATTGGGGGAGTCATAATCCTATTTGTTTTCTCACTACATAATCGAAAAAGGAACAATCCTTTTTTATGTTCTTTTTTTAAATGTGACTTTGCTTCGTTCGCCTTCCCGCGCTTATTAGCCCCGGTTTCCCGCTTTAATTCCCGCCTGACAGCGGTTGTCTCCGAGGCCTGTAATTGGCTGTCGTCGACCAGCCGCCATCTTGGAGTTAAATACGAATGATTAATATTAAGAAAGACGGTAGATGGCGCCATCTCACTTTTTCTGATGCAGGCCGCAATGATGGAAATACCATGGGTTTTCAATTAATTTTTAAGCTAAAAAAATATATTAATATAATATTTATGAAGACGAGCTTCGTAATAAATGAATTCACATAGATTTCAAATAAACCTAAAATATTATTATATTTTCGAAGGAAGCAAACACTTTTGGGTGTGACATTATATATTAAATGAAGAAAAAAAAACACATTGTAATACACCACTTTTTATTTGAATTAATAATGACAGCCAACCTGGTTTCGCTTATCTCAAGCTTCGTCAGGGTTTATTATATTAACTAATGATAATTAAATTGAAATTTTACAATTAAAATATCCAAAAGTAAAAATAATTATAACTGGCGATTTTAATCTTCCGAACATCATTTGGAATCAAAACTTTATGGAATTGACAGGTATATAAAACGCTGGCTTGTCAACTATAAACAAAGAAGTTATAAGTATTTCAAATTTTATAAATCTAACACAATAAAATAAAATTGAAAATTGTAATAACAACATACTGGACTTGGTATTTTCAAGTGATACTTCAGTAACTGTAGTAAAATCAAGTGAAATAATATTCTTGTAGATAACTATCATCCTCCATTAAATATTAGCGTATCACTAAATAAAATACCAAATCTACAGTGCAAAAAATCACTTCACAATTTGAATAAAGCTGATTTTAATCATATTAATGAATGCTTAAATGCTACTGATTGGACTTTTTTAAAAAAACAAGAAAATATTAACGAAAATATCAACGTATTCTATGAAATAATTCACAATATCGTTGAAAAAAGTGTGCCTTACATTAAATGTAAAAATAATGTTTTCCCTCAGTGGTTCAATAAAGATTTAATTGACTTGACTCTATTGAAGAAGAAAATACATAAAAAGTACAAAAATTCTAAATCAATTAAAGATTATATTCAATTCAATTCAATTCGACGCCAATGTCACGATCTTTCTAAAAACTGTTACAAAGAATACTTAAATAATGTGGAAAATTCAATTGCAAATAACGACATCAACACTTTATGGAAGTACTCAAAGTCATTAAAAAGATTTTTATTTTTTATTTTATTTATTTTCATTTCTTTACATATTAATAGATAGTATATAATAACATAATATATAATACCAAATAGTATACACAAGAAATGAAAACCCACTAAGGCACTGCCTGAGTGTGGGTAATATAAAACGATTACTATATTTCAAGTACCTAAAGTATAATATACATTAGTAGAAAAAGTTTTTTTTTGTTTATAGTTATTATAAAAAGTAAAGTTGCTCATTCTGTTTTCATTTATTTTGAAATTATTTTTGTTTTTAAATAAATATTTCATAGTTTGTAATATAAATAATTTACGAATGTTAAATAATTTAGATTCCTTGTATAATAGGTCGGTCGAGAATGTTTTATTTTTGTTATATATGACTTTAATTATGTGTTTTTGAATTATTTGTAGAGGCTTAATAAATGTATATATGAAATAGATATACCTGCTAGCATGTATTATAACGGCATAAATGGAAATAATGCAGAAACTATTGTTAATTTATTTGCTTCATTTTTTAAAGATGTATATGACTACATAATTGATAATAGTGAAATTCCTTTTTTTTTTCATTTAACATCAATTTACAAATTTCTAACATTCACATATATAATGAAATTAAAACCCATATTAACAAATTGGATATAAAAAAAAAGTTCGGGTCCTGACAAAATACCACCAATTCTATTGAAACACTGTATACGTTAATATGTCATTGTCATCGGGATATTTTCCAATTGCATGGAAAAATAGTTACATCACACCCATATTTAAAAAAGGTGACAAATGCGATTTACGCAACTATAGACCTGTGTGTATACAGTCAACTATTCCAAAACTATTTGAAAAAATTATTTTGGATAAAATTATTTTTAAATTAAATGGGATTATAACAAGGTTTCAACACGGTTTCATGAAGAATAGATTAACTCTGACAAATCTACTAATATATGAGAACTTTATAGCGAATGCCTTTGCAGATAAATGTGAAGTAGATTCGATATATACTGACTTCAGCAAGGCGTTCGATAAAGTGTGTCATAAAATATTGATAAATAAATTAAGGAGTATGGGTATAACCGGGAACTTTCTTAAATGGGTAGAGAGTTATTTAACAAATAGGCAACTGTTTGTAAAGTTAAATGACGTAATATCGGATGCCTTTTCTACCACTAGTGGTGTGCCACAGGGCTCCCATTTAGGACCAATACTGTCTATTTTATTTATTAATGACATTGTAGACGTTTTTTCCGATGTTGATATCCTGTTATTTGCTGATGATTTAAAATTATATAAAAAAATAAAAAATATTTCTGATTGCATAATTTTACAAAAAAATTTAAACAACTTGTTTAATTGGTGTATATGCAATAAACTGGCACTTAACATTAGTAAATGTCATGTCTGCAATTGTTTTAAATAGTCGCCTGCAAATAATTACTATTTTCATGTATAAAATCGTTAATATTTTTTATATATATGTTTGTAAAGGCCTTAATAGGCGTGAAATAAATAAATAAATAAACAAATTATATTAAACTCAGTAGAAACAATAAATGATCTAGGTATTATTTTTAACTCAAAACTTACATTTATTAGCCATATAAGTAATATTATTAATAGAGCAATGAAGATTTTAGGATTTATTATTAGAATAACCAAACAATTTTGTAACATTGATACTATTCGCATTTTATACATAACGCTAGTGAGAAGCATTTTGAAATATAACTCTACGATTTGGGCTCCACATTACAATATCCATATTCAAGCGATTGAAAAAGTCTAGCATAGATTCCTTAGGTATATTAATTTTAAATTAGGTATTCCAAGAGAATCCGTGGACTATAATTTGTTAATAAACTGGACTAATCTCGTAAATTTATCAGATCGCAGAAAAATCTGTGATCTATTAATATTATATAAAATAATTCACTCGGTCCTGGATACCCCTGATTTAATAGAACTAATACGATTTCATTGCCCTGGTCGCGCTAAAGCGGCCGCTACACTACTCGCTTCGACGCTTCGACGAAGTCCTCGACGAAGTTAGCCGAAGTTCGAAGTGCGTGCCCACACACTCGTGCAACTTCGCGAGTAACTCAGTCCAACTCAGTCGTGATTGGTTTATTTATGTGTTCGAACTTCGGGACGCTTCGAGTCCTTTGACTCGAGCGCATTTACCGACAACAATCGGAAGTCGGGCGAAGCGAAGCGAAGTTGCCCGAAGCGAAGTGAAGTTCGTGCCCACACTATCGTATTCGGTCAACTTCGATCAACTTCGCGAGTAGTGTAGCTGGGCTATAACAATAGACTGACTCTACCGTTCTACTATAATAACACACATACATTATCACATTATTACTCACCAATCAGTCGATTACACATTTTGGGAAATGAACATGCTAACATCGGCGACATTTATTTCTTAAAATTAGCGCAATATAAACATGCACTCAAAAATTATTTTTCCATAATGTAACTTTATATACGCAATATGGACATGTTGAAATGAAATGAGGATATTTCTCATTGTTCTTTTTTTGTTATTTTTGGTTGTGATAAACAAAATAATTGTATGTTATTTTTAAGTTTAAAACTACTTTTATGTAATGATATTATTTTTCTTACTTTTGTACTCTATTATGTTTATTTATAAAAGGCAGTATAGCCGTTTATGTATTTAAAAATAAAATAATTACATACAGAGACCTACATATATATTCAAAAATAAAACAATGAGTGAAAGAAATATAATTAGAAAAGTACACATATATTCCATCCTCTCTAATATTATTGTCTCTATCTATTATATTTCCATCTCTTTCTGTCACCAATAAGGTATTAAAAATATTTTTCAAATGCTAAATTATGTACCTTTATGAGACCATGTCGGGCAGAGATATGTATCTCCCAACAACACAACGGTTGTTTGGTGTGTGTTTAGAATATCTTCCAGAATTACCCTAAGGGTTAAGTCGGTTCCTCATTGCTGAAGATCGTGACCGTCACTCCAATTTCCATGATGGACTAGGCTCCTCCGCTACTCGTGGTTCTGCGCTGCGTGGAAAGCCAGGGACACCGACACCGACGTATCGGACGCCAGTGATACTTGGTCACTCCATTGGTGACCTTCCTCTGCTTCTCCTGCCAAACATTTTGCCTATGAGTTTCTCCAACTTGGAGTTCTCATTTTAGCAAGCAACTTGTCCAAAGTATATTAAAATACGCTGTAGGCAGACAGTTGAAAGTATATTAAAGTACGCTGTAGGCAGACAGTTGAAAGTATATTAAAGTACGCTGTAGGCATACAGTTGAAAGTATATTAAAGTACGCTGTAGGCATACAGTTGAAAGTATATTAAAGTACGCTGTTGGCAGACAGTTGAAAGTATATTAAAATACGCTGTAGGCAGACAGTTGAAAGTATATTAAAATACGCTGTAGGCAGACAGTTGAAAGCTTGTTGTGGATGTATAGATCTTCCCGAGTGGAAACATTTGTTTATTATTGAGTCAGAGGGGAACATCTAAATCTGTGATTCAGTCTAGAGCCTCGGGCGTCGCCTTGTGAACCCTATCAATCCCGCCGGGGAATGAATGGAGCGGGCGTTCGTTGACCACATGTTCAAGGACCCACCTATGCATCATGTGGGCACAGCGGCTGTGGGAGGACTTTACCCTATCAATGGTGGACCAGAGTTTTCGAGGCAGTGAGAATCCAGGCCGTTTATTAATGAAAAAAAAGTAATTTTATGAACTGCTTTGGCAGATTAGCGGGTATTTATATCGAAAATTAAAAAAAAATTAAAAATGTATATAAACTCGTACATGTCCGGTATTCACATAAAAAATGGTGAAAGATCCTCTTAGTTACGTCCTAGTGAGAAACCACAATTTGAAATGTCTCCAGTTATGTTCTTTGACCTGATAAGCCTCCCGTTACCTCTTCATTTCCTTCTTCCGTCTACAGGTTCGTTCCAAATTGGTGATATGTTGCATCAGCATGTTTTATCTCCAGATGAGGAACAAGGTCAGTGCTTAGTATTCAACGAGCATCAAGACGACATTCCTTTTATTTAAAAAAAAATATTAATAGGAACGTCTTAAGACCACGGCCCCAAGCTTTATCGCCTCCTTTCACCGGTAAACGGAGATATTAAATGCATAAAATTAAGTCGCCTCTTAGGTCCTCCCGTCTAACACCTTTGAAACCGGCAAAATCGCATAAAAAATATATATTTGTGAATACCGTACAAGAGTATCAACTGCTCCCAACCGCCTGGAACCATTGGAACTATGGTATCCCCAATTGGAATATGTTATGAGGCTGCGTGTAATGGGGAAGTGAAGGAGATGAGAGAGATTTATTTATACATACCCGATGTTTGTCATTTGTACGCAGACTTGCTCCACCCGTTCTTGGTACTGGCCTTCATCCTTATATTTCAAATGTTTCGTGCCGTGAGTCAGGGCTTGACTTTGTCTCTGAATCCTTTTATTCGTCGCTCCATCTATGTTGTTGCCTTTCTGGTAGAACCCTTTTTTCTTTCTGGTCTCCAGTTTAGCACGGTATTGCACCAATATTTTTCATGCAGTACAAATTTGACTGTAAATATGGGCAGATGGTTCTATGACATCAACAATACAGGGGATTATTTGTGGCGGAATGATAAAGGGGAAAGCTTCGGAGTAAGTAAGGTACCCGGGGACAAAAATAAAATATCCAGTCAACATTTTTCTTGCGCTGGTTATAATAAAACTTATTAAATATCTCGTAAGCAAGACAAGTTATATTTATTTTGTGACGAAACTCCACAATATCCTTCCCCTGATATGAAGCGAATAGAAAATTTGAATGATTACAAATCAAGAATCAAAATCTGGTTGAAAGAGATTAATGAAAAAACTTTATGAATGACTTTAGTCCGCCTCAGCACAGGTCACCCTAGTGAGGAGGAATAAGAAACACAACTTACTACACATATATTTAACATCATATTTTGTATGTAGGTACAATGTTTAAATAGTCGTTAAAATAAAGAAAATAAAAAACTAAATATTTTGAAATTTTAATTAATGTTGCCTTTTTTAAGGATGAACGGGTTGAATTGTAATTCGAATGAATTATTGCAAAAACGTCTTGAAATATGCAACCGTTGCCAAATGCAATTTAAATGGGAATTAATTAATTTTCTTCGCCCCGTCGTGCACATCTACTGTCTACGAAGTAGAAAACAACAATTTGACTTATTTTTTTATAGGCAACATTATCAAACATACTAATTTCGGTTGTCGGTCGGTCTGTGTGTAATTGTAACTCTGGTTTACTGCACTGGTATTTGTTTTGACGCGTCATTTTCAAAATTGGAACTGATTGTGTCAAGAATACAGACATAATTTGATAACTTACATAACTTATTAAGAAAAAATATTCACGAAAAATGTAGACATTGAAGAGTTGCTGATGTAAATATTTTTTCGTGTATATTTTTTTTTATTATTCTGTGATTGTTATACTTGTTTCTGGTGTGTTCTTTACGTAAACTTTCATCTTCTCAAATCTAACATTTATAATATATCCCGTGATTTTTCATGGATACGCGCTATTAACATTAATAAAAAGTAGGTACACACGGGAAATCCAAAATCATTTAAGTATTTACTAAAATGGAACATTTCAAAACAGATATTCAATCACAACCAATAATTAATAATTATATTAAAACACAAATAACTTTGTTTATATCACTTTAATATATCATAAGTATATACTTACTCCTGATGAGGTGAACTTTGTTCATGAAACATGTAGAGGTTATATATATATATATATTCAAGTGATGTAAACAAAGTTATTTGTGTTTTAATATAATAAATAATGTCATCACAAAGTGATAAGCTTTCAGTAGAAATTTTCTTCGAAAAAATAATAATTATTATTAACATAAAAACCCGTTTTGAGTCTTTATCATTACAGCTACTTTTTAATATTGATTTTCAACGTACATTTTTGGCTTTTTTTAATGTTTCGTTTTTGCTTTTTTATTTTATTGTATTTTTTCAATTGTTTGATGGCGTTGCCGAGACCCAGCATGTAGCCTGGAATTACAACTATTATTATGATTACCATTTTATTAACCCAACAAATTCAAAAATTGTAAATTTTTCTTTTTTGATTCAATTAAAAAAATTCAATCGTCATTAAACGGGAAAATCTTTCTAGGTTCCTAAAACAATGGATGCATTAAAATATTTCTTATATATACTTTTTATTATTCTTTGATATTTTCCTTTTAAATATGATAAATTATTGCATTGCACGACAACTGCATATCTTCTGAAATAATTTGTTATTATGTAATCACTTTTGTTTTTTTCTGTGCCCACCTTTCCCCTCTCTTGTGTACCACTGTATAACAAATTTCTTAATATTAAACTTAACCTCAACTTCCTGACCCTTAAGACAAATACCCCAGATTTCTTCCAAATTTACAACGGACAACTTTATTCGACCATTCGTTAGCGTAAACTTTATTAATCCAGGGGGCTCCATCGCCCTCCGCCCCATGCCCCCGCCCTTCAGACCCTGCGTAGTTTAGGGCCCCCGTCCGCTATTACTCTGCTCCGGCCGATCGTACGTCTTGAGCCCGAGGAGAGGACCCTACACTGTACACTTACTTGGAGGCGCGGTCAAAACCGCACTACACACCTAAGAATTAGAACATGTCCTTAAATATCTTATATACAGGGTGGTTTAATTTAATGTGATTGTTTAAAAGATTTGGGCAGGAAAATTAAAAAAAAATGTCACTTGATAATTTATTTCGAGTGGTTTTCTCTTTGCTTTTATTTCTGTTTGTTTTTTTTTCTATTTTAGTGTATTATGGGCATACTTATATAGAATTCATAATCTGCTCTTTCATAGATGGCGCTAATTTAATTTAACCCCTCTAGCGTTTTAGGGTCATATATGACCGGGCGTCCTTATTTTAAGTATTTTTATGCTAAAATTTGTAATTTTTTTGACGTTAGAACGAGAAATAATAATTCTTTCCAGTTTAGATGCCATTCATAATACTAAAAATAGCCATTCATATTTCGCGTCGCTATCGTAACAATCAGTTTAACTTATAAAAATATTTCTTATCCAGAAAAAAGTGAAGTAACAGTTTTCTTACAAATTCCCCAAACAAAACGAACGTGTTTTTGAAATATCGAGTTCTATCAATTTTTCTACGATTGAAGTAAAAATATGGTTAGCATTTTTGACGTTCGATATTATATTTTATTATTTACAACAGTATTTGTTTTAACATAAAATTAATAATAATTAATAAAGCGTATTTGAAATACACAGAAAACATTGCAAACTGAATAAAAGTCCTAATTTATAGTTTATCCTAACACATTATTATTTAATATTATGTACCAACAAAAATTATAACAATGTACGAGTAATAATTAGAGATGGCAAAGTTTAGCATTAATTTTCAGATTTTTTAGCATTAAAATTGGAAATTTAGCGTTTTATAGCATTTTGAGGCATAATTTAGCGTTTTGTAGCAAAATAGAAAAAAATGTATTTCCTGAATGTTTTTAGCGCATATTTTAAGTATTTTTGGTAAAATATATATTTAACCTTCATTTGCAAGTATTTCCATGTGAAAGATTATAAATAATTAATTTTAATATTAAATTAATAAGGAAGGAAACTCTAAGTACGGGTCGAACACAGACACAACAAATGCAGATTGCGATTAACATTAATAGGCGTAATTTATTTCGCACAATTTGTGTAATGTCAAAAGGCAACGACTGACGGAATGCGGCGATGAGCCAGCGAGAAAGTAATGTGTTGTTGAAGAACGTGCGATGTAGGGAAAACCCGAGCTTACGCACACAGTCGGGGGAGCGCGAGCTGAAGTTAGAGATCATTTTTAATCACTTATTTCCGCTGATAAATATCGATTTTTTGAAATTCTCACATATTATTTTAATACCCGGTATTTTCGGGAAATTCGCGCCTATTTCGCTAAATAGAATAATTTAGCTGAAATACAGCCAAAATCACGTTTTTCGCGTTAATTCGCGAAATTGAAATCACTGGAAACACTTTCAAATGCCTTGAAACGCAAAAAAAACTTATAAATGCCCTATTTTCGAACCATAAATATTTTTTCGCGTTTTTAGTTAAAACGAAATTTTGCCATCTCTAATAATAATACGTTATTTTTCATAACATGAGTTTCCTAGAACAGGCATCTATCTACCCTGTTAGGTTTGTTTACTGGGCTGTAGTATATTCACGCCTGTATTGCAGCTTGTCCTCGACACATGCATTATACTTATCAATATATATTAAAATATATCAATGTTTTCATTTGGCTTAATTCTGCATAATTTTGTTTTTAAAGTATTTAAATATGAATATAGATTTTAAATATATTTTTTAAAATATTTCATATTGACCATTACTGCCGAGGTAAACAAAAACACCGTGTCTTCCTTGAAAGTCTTAAGGAATACACTGTGTTTTTGGTTACCGCGGCAGTATATTGAAAAAACAAATTATATTTTTATTTTTGTTTTTTTTACATCTTAATCACTCTTTGATTATTTTATGTCAAATTATAAAAGTTTTCGATTTTTTCACAAGTGTGTTATTTTATGTAATAATAATTGCTTTAAAGATACACGTAATAATCAACTATTTTATAATCCAATTTATTTTTATTTTTATAGCAATGACTAATTAATCGCCTTTTATTATAATATTTTTGTCTATAAGAAACATGCCAGATAATATACAATACAATTATATCACCACACTTTAATTACTGTTCAAGTATTCTTTTTCTCTGCAATAAAGAGAAAATGAAAAAAATCCAAATACTGCAAAATAAAGCAATGCGAATAATACTTAAGCGCAACATATACACACGGATAAGAGACATGTTAAAGGAGCTGAATATTTTGACGGTGAAGCAAACTGTGCATTTGAATGTACTTATTTTTATACATAAAATTAACTTAGGGATGATGTCTAAGGAACTGAAAAGAAAAATAAATTACAATAACGAGATACACGGACACGGGACGCGAAATTCTAAGCAAATTAGATTGCCAACAAGAAAAAAAACAAGCACCCAAAAATCTCTGATGTACCAGGCCGTTCAACTCTATAACAAAATCCCGAAGGAAATTGCTGTGATAGAAAATATTAATAAGTTCAAAAATGAATTAAGAAAATATGTCTATCTCAATTATTAATGTTTCTTTTTTGTGACTTTATTGAAATATTTAAAGAAAGATTATGTTTGCCAAACAATGTACATGTTTATATTTTTATAAAACTATTAGCACACACGAAGATGTGAGCTAACTTAAGATTAATAAAAAATAAATAATCAAAACGACGCCACAAAGTAATGTTACAACTATTGACGAAGTAAAAAAAAATATAACCAAAAGGAATGAAGACATGGAACAATAATATAATTTATTAAACCATCCTGTATAATATTCTAAAGACCATCCCTTCCGTTCTCAAGAAGACTTAGTGCGAAACACATGTTAAGGGCTGTTTATGCCTTAACAGCACCCTGTGAACGGTATTCCAATTTCTGTTGCGTAACTTAACTGCCTGCTCCTTCGGGCTGTCGTAAGTTGCTCGACCCAACAAGAGTGCGTTATTTTACTGGAAAATGTACGCACATAAGTTGACGGAAGAATGTTGCTTGAAATGTATTATCATTTCTACATTGGAGCCTCGAAACACTCGTCAAAATCATAACATTAAAGTTACATATATCGTAAACTATGATATATGATTTCACACGTCACGGACTACACGGAGAAAAATGAGAACGGCTTTTTTATCAAGATACTGTTAAAAATGTGACTTCATGATCATTTCCCAATAAAATATTAGTCATTCAGAGTATATCTGAACACGTTTTCATGCAGGTGCCCTTTTCCGAATAAATATAATGAACAAGATGCGAAACTATTATTATTTTGAAAAACGCGCGTTCCGACTTCCTCGTAACATTTTCGTGCTTTGCTGATAATTTATTATGAAATTTTTCAATTCATTCGTTACAGGCCTCCTGTCCAATTTTTAACAAGAAAACTAATAATTTGACCAGATTTTTAATAAATTAACTATATTTAATATTAGTAAGTTTTCTCCGTGTACAACTCAAACAAAAACAAATGAAAAAATTAATAAACAAAAAGAATATTAAAAACATTTAAATGAGTATCTAAAAAACGAAAGAATAATAAACAAACCATAAGAACATTGAAAATATTAATAAGAGTATCTTAAAACCAAAAGAAAAAATAAAAAAAAAAACAATAAGAACATCTAAAATATTAAAATGAGTATCTTAAAAACTTAAACAAATAAATAAACAATAAGAACATTGAAAATTATAAACTAAAGTATCTTAAAAAAAATAACAAAAATAACATTGAAAACATTCAAATGAGTATCTTAAAAACAAAAGAAAAATTAAGATCATCGAAAATATTAAAATGAGTATCTTAAAAACAAAAGAAAAATAAATAAACAATAAGAACATTGACACCATTAAAATGAGTATGTTAAAAACCAAAAAATAAATAAATAACAATAAGATCACTGAAAACATTAAAAACACTAAAATTAGTATATTAAAAACATAAGAAAAATAAATAAACAATAAGAATATTGAAAACATTAAAATGAGTATCTATATTTTTTGCATCAAGATTCAACAATTTTGATTTTATATGTTTTCAATGTACAATTGAATATGTGTACATCTCGTAGGGTGTTTAATGTTTTGTAGATTACAATGTGGTATACTAAATACATTATTCTATCTGGCGCAGCGTTTGGGTCAACGAAATGCAAACCTTTCTAACAAATATGATGAATTCATATCAAAAAAACGTACCTAATACCCACAGTGTGCACGCCAAAAATCGCTCCGCAAATAATATTCAAAATTAATAGTTTATACATCGAATTTAATAAAAAAGACATTGATAATCGCATAACTGTGTAACAGTAGTGAACTTCTTTACTTTATTTAAATAATAACGGCATCGTTATATACATTTTTAAGTGATTTTAAAATCTGTGAAGTGAGCTTGTACAGTGTTGTTGCCTGTAATAACCACTCAAAATCAGAATACCTAACATTTCTAAGACTCACAGCACTAATATAACAGTATAATCGCAGGTCCCGCTATATCGGTGGTGGCTAAGCGGTTTAGAGCGGCAAACGTCACTTGCTTCAAGCGCAGTCCCAAGGGAACAGAGTTCGCTCCCTGCCCTAACCTAACGGCTTTTTTTATTTTAAAATAAGTCGATTTTAGTACACCAACCTTCTACATAAATTACAACGCCATCTAGGTGCAATACGCCAAAAAACACATTAAGATGAACAGGCAAAAGAAAACCACAAAAAAGGCGCCATCTAGCGATTCGGAAGAAGACTATCACACTAACAAAATGATGAAATTTATGGAAAAAAAATTTGAGGACTTATCAGAACAGTTAATGAAATCTTTTAACGAACAACTGAAAAATGAACTCAGAGAACTTAAAAAGTCTGTGGAATTCTGTTGTAATAAAATTGACGAATACGAAGAAAAAAATAAAATCAAAGATAATTTAATTAAACAATTACAATCAGATAATAAGGAAATCAAAATGCAATTGAACAAAATGGAACAATTTCAAAAACAAAATAATATTGAAATACAAGGTGTTCCTTTCAAAGAGAATGAAAACTTACCTAAAATAGTTCACAATATATTGGAAACAATAAAATGCGAAACTGAATTACCTAAAATAACAAACACATATAGAATTAAAAACAGAAACCCATTAAGTAAAAATCCAGGGATAGTAGTTTCTTTTCAAAACAAAGAAAGTAAGGACAATATTATAACCCAGAAAAGAAAATATGGTACTTTGTACCCAAAAAATATAAATTTTTCTGAAGATTATAAAAACATTGTTTACATTAATGAACAATTGTCACAAAATAATAAACACCTCCTATTTCTGGCGAAATCATCAAGACTAGGCTACAAGTTTATCTGGGCAAAAAATGGTAACATAATGATGAGAAAAGATGAATTAGCCCCAATCATCCACATAAGGCAGCCGGAAGACATTCCCTCCGAATAAACAAACAAGTGACCATAATACATGTATAAATACTTCATCATTGTTCAAAATGTCTGATGAAAATTTTTTGCATGAAAACTTTATATGTAAAAACACAAGTGAACTAAATAATCATTTTAAAAATGTTAATTTTTCAGTTCTAAATATGAACATACGGAGTTTAAGAAAGCACTTTGATGAACTCTGTGTCCTAATCGAAAGTCTAGATTTTTCTCCTAGTATTATTATATTAACAGAGACACAGATGAAAGAGGTAATACCCTTTAACCTGCCAGGATATATAACCATTTCATCTAAATGCAAACATACTGGACACGATGGAGTCACGGTATTTATGAATAATTGTCTCATGAAAACTGCTTTCGAGATTTTAGATTTTAAAACAGCAAATGCTATTAAATTAACATTTAACCATAACAATTATAATTATTTGCTAATAGCTATCTATAGATCACCTTCACTAAATGAAACTCTCTTCAATAACGAACTTAATTCGCTTTTAAAAATGACTAACAGAAATAACTTCAACTTCGCAATATTAACCGGTGATATCAATATAAATATAAATGAAAATAACAAAAGAACAAATTGTATAAATGAGTACTTAGATTGTTTGTCGTGTGCTGGATATCAGTCTTACATAAACTCACCAACTAGAGAAAATTTGAATAACTCCACGACTCTAGATCACATATTTGTTAAATCACACAAACACTTTAAAACAACATCTTCAACTCTAATAACAAACATTACTGATCATTACCCAACATTTTACGGACACAACATCTTAACTGCAAATTCAAAAGAAAATTCTGAAACAGTTGAAAAAAATAATATTAATTACCTCACATTAAATAATCTACTTTTTTTGGAAAATTGGGATCAAATTCTATCAATTTCAAACCCATATTCAGCATTAGAATCGTTTTATAAAACTCTCCAAGAATATATTTCAAAAAGTACAAATAAAATTGTTATATCTAAGAGAAAATATAAAAAAATTAAACCTTGGATAACTGTAGGAATAATAGTCTCCATTAAACAAAGAGATAAACTATATAGAGAGATGCTAAATTATCAAAGAGCCTGTCAAAAAAACAATGTCAGAACAATGTCCTTCATGAAAACAAAATATTTACTGTATAGAAATTTACTAAATAGGTTAATAAGAAGTTGTAAAAAAAAATACTATGGTGAACAAATTGATAATGCAAATAATGATACCAAAAAAACGTGGAATATTATTAACGAAATAACGAATAAAAAAAGAATAGCATCAACTGAGGTTAAGGAGATTAAAATAAATAACAATATTATAACTGACAAATCTGACATTGCAAATAACTTTAACAACTTCTTCACAAATGTCGTAGACCAAGTACTTGAATCATCCAGTAAGATTGCTAATACAGCGCCCGTTGACTCATCTCTGCTTTTGGTACCAACAAACAATTCAATTAACTCATTAGATTATTTTACACCTATCACAACTAATGAAATTGAAAAACACATTGACAGCCTAAAACCAACAAATTCTTCAGGAATTGATAATTTATCAGGTAATACACTAAAAAAAATAAAACAATATATTTTAACTCCTTTGCAACATATTTATAATATATCCCTAAAAGAAGGGTATTTCCCAGAACAATTTAAAATCTCCACTATATTACCAGTTCACAAATCGGGTGACACGCACATATTAGACAATTACAGACCTATCTCCTTAGTTTCAAACCTTTCAAAAATATTTGAAAAATGTATCAAAAATAGAGTTATGAAATACCTAGAACAAAACAATATTCTGTCCGAAAATCAATATGGCTTCAGAAGTAAATTAAGCACTGAAGATGCAATATTCGATCTGACAAAAAATTTATACACATCTGTTGATCAAAATAAAAAAAGTCTAGCTATATTTTTAGACTTAAGAAAAGCGTTTGATACTGTAAATCACAATCTACTCATAAAGAAAATTAATCAAATAGGTTTCAAAAAAGATGCACTAAAAATTCTCACTCACTATCTCAAAGACAGATTACAAAAAACAAAAATTGGGAACTTTTATAGCAAAGAAACAGTGATAAAAAATGGAGTACCACAGGGGACTGTGCTTGGCCCAATTCTGTTTCTAATATATATTAATGATTTATGCAATGTTGTAATCCCTGGTAAAATTGTATCTTACGCTGATGATACAGCAATAATAGTAAATGGAAAATCCTGGCCTGAAACTTTTTTAAATGCAACAAAATGTATTTCATATGTCTTATCATGGCTTACTTGTAATAGACTTTTCTTAAACTATAGTAAAACATTTTACCTAACTTTTTATAAAAACAGTAAAAACAAACCTCCCAATAACCTTAAAATTAGACTACATAATGCTAACTGTAATAAAGTAACATGCACCTCTTGCTTTGAAATTGGAAAAATTGAAAAGATCAAATATTTGGGTATATATATTGACACAAATTTAAACTGGCAACCACAAATTAATAACACCGTTTCTAAATTAAGATATCTGACGTACATATTTTATAGACTTAAGGAAGTACTCAATGTTGACAAATTGAAAATGATTTATTTTTCTCTAGTGCAATCCTCAATTATGTACGGTATATTAGGATGGGGTGGCGCACTAGATACATTTATAAAACCACTACAAATAGTACAAAATCATATTATCAAGGTTATATATAATAAAAAGAGGACATTTTCGACTGATCAATTGTACAAGGAATCTCAACTATTCAATCTCCGTAAACTATTTCTACTTCAAAGCCTGAAATACGTCATGAAAAACCAAAATAAATTTCAAAAATATGAACCCAAAATAAACTTTAGAAGAAATCATGTATTTTATACCCCACAAACCAATACCAAACTAATGCAAACTCACAGTAGCTTTATTGGACCTCGCACTTTTAATCTACTACCAAAAAAAATTCAAGTAACAACTAAACTAGCGCAATACCAAAAAGAATTAAAGTTGTGGCTGTACAATGCAAATGTTGAAGCATTATTCATTTAATTTTTACTTTTTTCTATTTTGTTTCTGTATAGTTATTATTATTTTATTTTGTGTTCTTTTAATTCATATATATTATCTTACAATCTTTATTTTTACTTTGATTTATTTTTAATATGCTCCTCTTGCACAATCTTTTAGAATAACTTTTATTATAAGCCTACCGTTTTTCTTTATTATGCTTACTGTTTTTTATTTTATTTTTACTGTTATGTATTTTTAGGTACAAAAATCTAATGTATTAAATTATATTACCCACGCACAGGCTGCGCCTTAGTGGGTTCCCTTTCATATTATTAAAAAACTTGTATTGTGAAATATGTAAATTGGGAAAAAATAAAGGAAATAAAAAAAAAAAAAAAAAAAAAAAAAATTCAACAAGACGTTTAACAATTTTGTATACGAATCAGTGATTTTTCTACATTTGTCTACACAATTTTGCTCGTTGCTCTACAGCAATGGAATCAAATTGATGATTAATAAATATATGGTTTTAGTCTAACTCTCTATTTTTTATTGTGATTGAAATCATTCACATCATTTTATTTGAAGTGTTGATGAAGACAGTAAAATTATTTTTTCGATATCTCCAAAAATGACGAAGTTATGAACCTTCAAAATGAACGTGGGTTGAACTAAACTTATGCAATGGTGTCTCGTGATATCACTTGAGACACAATTAAGTCCAATTCATAATTTGAATGTCAGTGCTGTACCTCCAATATTCATTTTATCGAACAATACATGCTTCATAAAAGGACCAGACCCTAGACGAACCAAGAAACTACTCGTTATGGACAGAAACTCGCTGAGGGAACTGGTAGTACTACTAAAGGGACACTGCCATCTTAGGAGACACATTCAGATACTGGGAGTGGAAAACACCAATAGATGCAGGAAATGTGAAGAGAATGAAGAGACTCCGATTCAACTATGGTGCCAATGTCCTGCCCTGGTGGGAACTAGGCTCAGATACCTGGGGAGACATACAGTAGAATCAGAAGACATAGCCACATACCCAATAACAAACCTGGTGAACTTTATTAAAAGGTCTGGGTTGTTGTTAAAGGATTGAGGTAAAATGGGAGATAGCACAATGGGCCTTTGGCCTAAGTGCTCACGGGAACTTCGTGTAAACCGTCTCCGCCCTTAAAAAAAAGACATGCTTAGATACAACGATTGAAGTTTTGTGATTGAACTAGGAAGTATGTTAGTGAGGTGTGCGTAAAGATAGATTGGATAGCTGATGAGTGATGATGCTTGATTTTGGTATTTTTGCGTTTTCTATAGCCGTTTCAAATCTGTATCTTGGTTTGACACTAAGACGTTGAAATGTTCAATACTTTTTACCCTGGATTATATTTTTCACCGTCTTAAAATAAAGTGATGATTATGTTTATACTATTCGATGCGCACGGTCAACACCCATGCTCGATCGATTTGCAAACCTATTGTTTGCAAATACTTTTTTAATCCATCAAAACCGCAATCATTGTCAAACTTTCCTTACAACCAACAGACGCGTGGTTTCAAACTTATTCCTCAGCTAACCGAAACATCTATCCCCTTCATTTTGAAGACAGGGGGGGGGGGGGGGTATTTGCGGTTAACACTTTGCGGTCCTGTTCGACACTTCCGACCCGAAGGGGTTAATCAATTCGCCCTGTACAAGGTGGTTCCGTCTGCCACTGCTGACTACAACAGGGATACTAAACCTTGCTAAGGTTATAGTAACACTATTATGAAATATTTTAACCTAGCATTCTTACTGAAATATCTAGTTGTACGTTCTTATCCTACATTGTGTACTTTATATTTAATGTGCACAAAGGTTTTTTTAAATTTGGATTTGCAACTAATCTTATATATTTATTTATATAAATACACACCGTTTTATTACATTTTTATATTTTCCGATTTTATGTCCGGGTTAAATCTTCCCCATAGGAAAAACTAAACCCTTCCACACACTTTTCCACAAATGATCATCTAGTCAATCAACATTATGCAAGTGCATTATATAAGCAAAATAAATACTAAACAATACAAGAACAACACGTCAACTCACCAGAGATCAAATTGGAAAATAATTCACCGACTCCAGATATTTTCATATTAGAGGGTTCGGCTCGGTAGAACTCCTAACAGGGTCTATAAATCCTACTGATCCCTCAACATAAATATTTAAAAAATCTTTCGTTATCCTACATGTATTTAAAATGACTGATTTTTGCATTTTTATATATAAATTTTTTGATAGATCTAATACGCCTATTTTTTTAATGAGAGAGCTAGGTATAATGCCAGTAGCCGAAATAACGAATGGTAATATTTTTATAGTCTGAGAATGTCAAATTCTTTTTATCTCATTTCCTAAATCTGTGTATTTTCTTATTTTTTCACTAACAGATTTTTGAATAAAATTATTATAAATTATATTAATTATTATATAGAATTATTATTATAACGTATGTGACGGATAAGTGAGAAAAATTCAAAATTAAAAGGTAGAAAAAAAAATGAATGGCATATTCTAACGACGGCAACGTGGACAGTCAATCGAATAATTTTTAGACCACATTAAACTAAATTAAATTGTAATGAAGATTAAAAAATAAAATAAAGACAGCAATGCTGCCCAAAACGTTGGCTAAAGAAGGGGGTAGCACAACATGGCATAATACCGTAAAGAAACCACTATAATGCTTTTGGCCGTGAAAATCTCAAATCATAACTAAGTTTTAACTTTGATTTAATGTCCCGTCACGCTCGCAGCTGAAAGTTTCACGCTCCCATCGCTACACAAACAGGTGTATTTTGCATTGATTGCTTAAAGTTTAATGGGTATTAATGTAGTTTCGGGACGAGAGGTGTTTGCCCGTAGGAACAGTGATTCGACAATGTAAATAGTGACAGTTAAACAGTGCTGTGAGCAGACTGCTCTGGGAAGGTGTGCGCTGTTTCGGTTGTTCAATTCCGTCCTCTGTTCAAACTGAGTTGAACACTATTCAATATTGCATTATTTTGCGGCCGAACTTTTGATTACGTCTTATCAGATGCAAATGTTATGTCGTCTATCATCGTGTAATCAAGCTTTTTTATATTATCTCAACACAGGAGGCCACGCGTTTTCCCTCGTAGTCTATTTCCATTTCTTATTTCTCTAATTGAGAAGATTAGTAAGTGAACCTTGGTTTTGAATTTGAAAAGCAAAAAACCGGTAAGTCATCCCCTAGCGTAGCGTTGTATTTGAGAAGCAAAAAGCCGGTACGTCTTTCCTTAGCTTAGTATTGCATTGCATTTGAGAAGCAAAAGCCGATAGGTTTTCCCGTAGCGTAGCATTGTACATTGTATGCAATAATAGGTCGCACACACGGCCTGTTCTCGTGTGGCAAATATTGGGCACACTTGTGTTGTTCTTTTGTGAATTGATTTGCCGGCTTTCATGTTTCTTCCCTCTCTCGTGTCAAGGTTTCTGCAAGACACAGGTTCACTGCTTCCCCAAAAAGACCCTTCACACAGCATCCCAAAAGATTGCCTAGGTCCTGAGCTAACCCTCGAAATATTTTTTGTTGAGTATTATGCACGATATCCGAAAACTCACATTAAAAATGAGGAACTGGTGATCTACGTCATATTTGGAGTTGATTTCGTTGTATAACATTTTTGATCTGAGCTTTCGTTTACGAGTATATCGACTTTGAAAAAATCGGTCGGAGTGGGGTTAATATCGAATTGTAGACCTGGCATAAAAAGTGTTTTAACCCTTTAGTTGGAAAAAAAAAACAATATATTTTTTTTTGGGTTCTCCATGTGACGTAGATTCGCCAGTTTCCCACCTGTATTTCCAAATACCATTTATTTTTAATAATAATAATTTGATAATTTTTATGGCGCCTTTTTGCGAATCATCACCTCAAGGGTGTTCTTGAAACTATGCGCATTCGCATTTACACAATTAATTAACCAATACCTCGTTTATTCCCAATAGTTTTCTCAGTTCCCCTTAGCCTTAGACACTACAAATACCGTGGTTAGACCCATCTCCCCCTACGTCCAATCTGTCCATCACTGATTGAGAATAATTAAAATCTATGGTCTGTTGTGGTCCTTCCAAATGTATTCACTGAGTATTTTAATGGTGCTTATTGCCGCTTGGAATTTTATCTTTATCCTCATTTTAACCCTAGAAGACGAATCATATTTTTATACTAATTTTTTGTCAATTTAACTAACACTGTCATCGACCCTCACAAAATGCATTTTTCGTTTGCGAAGAATTCAATCGTGTGTACGTATTATTTTACTAAACAAATTTAAATGAAGGATAAAAAAAAATAAAACATGTTTGTAGTTTATGATATTTATTATATTATTTCAAGAAAATTAACGACAATTAAAGTTATGTTTTCGCGTTCTCTTTAACTTTCTAAACATGGTTCATTCCCCTATAAAACATCATAATATTAATATTTGTGACAATAATTGGCACGTGTTCTACGCAGACTGTCATTTTATTTTAAGACACCATGCTCAGTCTTAAAATGGGTCGTTTTTGCATATGGATTTGGAGTGAAAATTAGACTTGTTCTATTTGGGTTCTGATTTTCTATCAGCCATGTTTTTAAATGATTACAAAACTCTACATAATTGGTTTGTAACCTAGATAGTGTATCGGATAAACAGAAAACAGTCGAAAATATGGGAAAAATCAGTTGTAAGATAACATTGTTATTTTTGAATTTGAAATATGAAATCGACAAAATGACGTATAATAATTAGGTCCCAATGGCCGAGTAGTTACAGGCGTTGTCCCGTTAAGATAAAGGTCCTGGGTTCGATTGAGACCGTTAGCTTTTTATTTTTCTATGTCTTGTTCTGTTTCATGTTTCGTTTAGATTTATTATTATTATCTTTTTTTTAAATTATATACTATAATATTTATTTATTACTAATTGTGAACGTGTTTTACCGTTCAGCATTGTGAATTTCACTTTTATTTTTTTATGATTGGCTGACGGCAACGACAAATGATAGATGCTCACATGTGATCTATGGTTCAAGGTTGTTATTTTTATGATTGGCTGATGGCAACGGCAAAGACAAATGATAGATGCTCACATGTGATCTATGGTTATGTTCAAGGTTGCTATTTTTATGATTGGCTGATGGCAACGACAAAGACAAATGATAGATGCTCACATGTGATCTATGGTTATTTTCAAGGTTGCTATTTTTATAATTGGCTGACGGCAACGGCAAAGGCAAATGACAGATGCTCACATGTGATCTATGGTTATCTTCAAGGTTGCTATTTTTATAATTGGCTGACGGCAACGGCAAAGGCAAATGACAGATGCTCACATGTGATCTATGGTTATCTTCAAGGTTGCTATTTTTATAATTGGCTGACGGCAACGGCAAAGGCAAATGACATGCTCTCGTGTGATCAATATGGTCATGGATATGTTCAAGATTGCTATTTTTTTACGATTTATTACAGTCCCACAATATTATTCTCTAATGACAACTATCCGCCTATATTCTCTGGTGACTGGATAAATCATCAAAATGATAATTCATCACATTTTAAAAAGTTATATAAAGTCATGGAAAGTGATGACACAAAAACTTTATTAACTGGATTAAGTAGGTTAGGTTAAAAAAAAATTTTTCATCGTTTTTAATGACATTACACTTTTTAAAGGTGTGTTGAATAGTCACTGTATTGAGATATGGAACCATATTCTCTATACTTTTGCATGTATTTTAATCTTCCTTTTTAATATTGTTTGAGTGTTTTTATTTCTATTTTTTTTTAAATGTCTATTTTTTTCATCCAGTTTAATTTTCGTTATGATTTAAATACGTTTTTTTCTTGTGCATTTATTATTCTTGTTATATTGTAATATACGACTGCCATGATACGCGCATGAGCCGAGTATGGCAGTCGAGATAATAATGTAAACGAATCATGATATGAAATAATAATAAAAATGCGAATTGCTGCCGATTTTTTGATAAGTTTAATTTCAGTTAATGGTAAATCAAAAATAATTCATAATCTGCTTTTTCATAGATGGCGCTAATTTAATTATTTTAGTAACTAACACATTTTGCAAGTCATGCTTTAAAATATTAAGAGGAATTATTTGTTTACGCCCGTAAATAGGCAACGTGAATATAAATAAATAGTTTTGTCCGAATTCAAACTCAATTCCTTCAAGAAAGGCATACAAAAACAATATGGGATTGAATCATCGATACAATATTGTATTTGTATGCCTTTCTTGAAAGAATTGTGTTTTTCAAGAATGTTAATCATGTTACATATGTACGGGCGCAATCAAATAATTATTGCTTTGCTTTAAAATATTAAGACGAATTATAATTCGTCTTAATATTTTAAAACATAATTTGTAAAAAGTGTATTTAAATAAAATACTTAAATCAACGCCATCTACAAACACCTAGATTATATCTTACGTTACGTTTAACCATAAACATCAAATAACCGCTAAGAAAAATACGATTTCTATCTTTGAGCGCAATAAGTCTGTTTAATCACATAATATTATAATGCATTCAGATGATGATTACATCGGCATTTTTTTAAAACATTTTCCAGTTGTAATTCTCGCCCTCCGCTTTCGATGTTTTCCATACAAACGGATGCGGGATAAGAGTGCCCGCGCGATGAGGTCCTCAATGACATGTCGGCCCGCCGCGTCGTTGATTGGGGTGTACCTAGTCCTAGTCCCTGCGTAGCCCGCTGCGGAGGGCCCATTCACGGCTCGAGGGCATCAATTAATACGCCGGATTAATGACGATGATAATTAAATACCCCGACGCGATACTGTACGCGGGAAACACTCAATTCTGGACTTTCTCACAGTGCGCGACGTTGGAGAGTTTTTAGCTTTGCTGATTTTTCACGTGTTCAATTATATATATATTTAAATTTTTTATTTCATGTTAGAGCAATCCTGATGAGTTACAAACCTCATTTTGGGATTAAAAGAATTTACAATCCATAGGTGGTAGTTAAAAGGTACAATTTTACATTGGTCTGTTTCACAAATTCAATATCAAATTTATACGTTTTTTTATACGTACAAAAATAGAAAAAGGGAGGTTAAGTAGAACAAGTGAGAAAAAAAAAACAAATTAACATCGATATACACATAAGCACAAAGCCAAGGTAGGAATCCACTAAGCATTGGTAAAAATAAAATATGCTTTATAGTATTGATTACAAATACCGGGGCTATCCGTTTTGAAAATACAGGTAAATCATTTTGTAATAATGCTCGTATTTACAAAGTGGCGTCCAGTGCCTTTTTGAGTGCTGAATTTTAACTTATAAATTTATACACTTCATAGTAAAAACATCGAGCTTTTCGTATCGTGTAAAATCCCAGTGGCGTCCACTCCCATTTCCTCGTACCATATATCGTTGATGCAGCGCAGCAATTAAATCATTTTGCAAATGCACTCGTATTTGTAAAGATTGTTACATGTTCGCGTTCAAGGGGGCAGTGGGGTGGCTGGGTTGGGGTGGGTGGGGAGGGGTGGCACACTCATTTATCCCGATATAATTTCACCTGGAAACTCTGAAGAACGGAGCGTGAGAGTCTCAAATTGTGGGAGTGTGTTCGAAGATGAACGAATGATGCATTAGAGGATGCAGAACACATTATAAAAATTGGTTAAATATTATAATGTACTAGTTTCGGTTGCGTGTCTGTGATTGTATCCCACGTTTAATGAACTCAGGTTTGTTTAGAATTTGAGGGTCATTTTCATAATTGGAACTGATTGTACCGAGAATTTATGTAAGCTTCAAATTACCTACCTATAATATAATATTTTAACAAAAAATATTTTATTTATTATTTTCACAAATGGAACTGATGTGTCTAGAATTCGGACAAGCTAAAAAATATCTATCTGCAATAATAAAAAAATTCATAAAATGCTTTGAAATGTGTGTTTTCTTTTGTTTAAATTTATTGAAGTTAATCTTGACTAGTAAAGTCAGATTTCCTGATTTTTCAAAGTCCAGCGCTTTTTAGCCAACATGCAAAAAATTATCAATCCTACAATTATAATATCCCGTGATTTTTCACGGGTCTGCGCTAGTTATGTAATACGGTGGTGGTGTCAGAATGGGTGCTGTGTCAATTGCTCAGTTTGATTGACCTGAAATGATTTGTCATCTTTCAAAGATCATTGATGCATACACATTTGAAAAAAACGTCACAGTTTATACCTACTACGAATTTAATTAACACATACTGTTGGTATTATTGTTTGGGTAACAGCTGATGAGGAAGAAACACTGGACAAACGTTTGCACTGTTATAGTACTGTTTTCTCACTATCTCATGCTGTCTATTTTAGTTTAGACGTTTAATATATGATTATTTTATATATATGTTCACCCTGTATTCTTATTTTTATTTCGTTCAAATTTATCCCAAACTGCTCGCCCAAAACTTTACGAGGTCTTAAAACTTACGTCATTGAACATTTTGTCGTACACCTGCAATTATTTTAATTATTTCAAAGACGTGGCAATACTAGAGTGCAGTCGTTATTTTCAAATTTAGAATCCCCCCAGTTCCAAGTTCAAAAGAACAATGCATTGCTTGAGGAAGGCAGATTCGAATTATGCAACAATTTAAATCTTTTGTTCGAAACAAATCAACTTCAGATCGACTCTTAACTTTTAGTCAGTGGCGTCACTGGTGTAGATTTTGTGGATATAAAAATATCTATGAATTAAATTAATTTTTTATAGTACGTTAGGTACCTACTTCCTCCTTTGGTTGTCAGCTTAAAAACACGGTACAGCAAAACAGACAGTGCAGTTTTTATGATGACTCCAGCAGCTATACATTGATGAAAGTGATTTCTGAAGTTTTCGGCCGTATTTTGGCACATCTCAACGAATATAGCAGCGATTTCCTCCCGAATCCGATCCTTGAGTTCTTCCAAGGTTTGAGACCGATGAGACCCTTCCCATGTTCCTACCTCCACCATACGGGATGTACCGACACCTTAAATTGCACTGTCTGTTTTGCTGCACCCTGTAGGTGTGTCTATGGAAAAATACTCGGTGGCAAGTATCCTGAAGTGGAGCCATTTCTAAAATGGCAGCTTTCGGTAGCCGGGAGATTTTCTCTTTTTTACTCATTATATATCGGCCTACATCCTACGACCAAATAACTCTTCCTGAATTACACGCGGTCGAAATTACACTTGGAAAGAATTACACCTACTGGAATTACACACGTCAAAAAACCTAACCTACCTTTTGTTTCCTTTTGTACGCTGCCATAATTATTACTAACGAAATGAATTACACACGGACACGTGGAGAGAATTACACCTACCGGAATTACGAACTTTTTTTTACACTGCCTAAATTATTACTTACGGGTGAAATTACATATGAACGTAATTCCCCGTGGAGAGAATTACGCCTACTTAAATTACACCTACTGGAATTACATTCTTCAAAAAACCTAACCTAACTTTTATTACATTATGAAATTTATTTTGCACACATTTTAACACTAAATTAAATAATAAATAAAATAAAACTTGTTTTTTGACGTGTTGTGTACCAGGCATATTTTCAATTCTTTTACATACTGTGGTATAATATTAATTATTTGAATTTATCGAGGTAGAAGGTAAAACGTACTAGGACTAATGCAAATGCAATGTTGGTATTCGTTTTAGGGTTTAAAATATTAAAACTGACTGTCACTTATTTTTAAATTAATTTGAATTTTATCTGAAAAAAAAAACATGAAATCAATTCATATACTTTTATTGGTGTTCCTCTGAACCCACGGTCCTTAAGCATAACTACGCAAGCAGAATGTAGGCACATAGTATAATGAGAGTCACAGGTAGATCGATCCTAAACGATTCTGAGTAGTGGCGACGTTTTTCTCGAGGACCCGCCACAAGCCGCAGCTGCAGCCGGGGCCAGACGCGGCAAGTAGTTAATTGGATTTCTGCAATTACTATTCTTTGCTCTGAACGACGGATCGCTACTCAAAAATGTGAGAATTTAGTGGTGGAAAACGAATTGAAAAGAAGAGAATAAAAGAAAAAGATGTTTATTCGGTTGATATTTTCCTATTGATGGTTAAAATTAGTGATGAGTGATGAGTGAAGTAGCAATGAGTCGTTCACGAGCGTGCCGTGCAATTGAGCTAGCTCTTTTTGAAGAGCCGTATTCGTACGAATGCCGGTAAACCGTACCACGGCTAAATTGAATGGATACTATTTGGTTATCAGGAGATGTTTTATTAAAAATGTCGTCGTTACAATGATCCAAGTATTAATTTTTATTCCATACGGCGTCTGACAGTCCAACATTTGGACTTGAACAAATGTACCTACATCTACTAAGTATGTACTATGGCGTACTGGTACCAAAAGTCGTACGGTCATTTATACGCTGGGAGCAATATCGGGGGCCATAGCGGGGGAGCTACATCGGGCGAGCACAGTATTCTGGGTTTGCGATTCGCATTCAATTGAGCGGTCGTTCAATTGAATCGACTCTTTAAAATATTTCCGTATGCCGTTCTAAAATATTGAGCTGGTACCGTGGCTCCCGCTCTTATAAAATAAGTCATGACCCATCGCTAGAGTTAAGACAGATGCTACGCCACTGAATAGTATTTATTTATTTATTGGACAATTTGTATAGCCCCGCTTTTGTGAGATATCACCTCAGGGGCGCTTTACATTTGATGCAGGTATTAAAAAAATATAAATATTACAAAAATAAAGTGAGGTTAAGTTAAATGAAGTACAGGAACAGGTGACACGAAGATAGAAGATGGAGACTCTGCAACAAGAATCCTAGGTGGTGAGGAAACTGGTCCAGCTGCTGCAGCGAAAGAGTCCACCGCGTCCGCCAACAGTACCAGCACGAGGTTTGTCATCCGTCCAGGTATGTGTCTGCTGCTAATAAAGCGCTGAAACAATATCCTCTCACAGATACCAGACCTTGGCAGCACCGCTGTGACGTTCGACGAAGATAGAAAACGGAGACTCTGAAGCAAGAATCTTTGGTGGTGAAGAAACTGGACCAGCTGCTGCAGCGAGAGAGTCCACCGCATACACCAATAGTGCCAGCACGAGTCATCCGTCTAGGTATGTGTCTACTACTAATAAAGCGCTGACACCTCACATAGATAAGAGACCCTGGCAGCACTGCTGTGACGTTCGGCAAGTCCATCATTCATCTCCATGTAATCCTGTTCCTGGTGATTGTGGAAGTGGTGCATTCTTCCCGCAAAAAATAGCGACGGTCGGGATAATAAATTACCCTGGGCTTAGCAAAACACTTGCCTCCTTAGAAGTTTGATCTATACCGTTTTTAAAAGAATCTAATGTGATCAGTTCACCTTTGGATCCATAAGACAGCTAAACAAATTTACCATCAGAATTTCGGTATTATTTAACTGCACTTTCCTTTACTTTTTTCCACACTGAAATTTCCTTTACTTAGAGCACTGGATACCCCCACAACTTACATTTTTTAACATTATATCCACACAGGAGGCCCTAAGGGAAAATAACTACCCTCAGAGCCTATGTCATCTTAAGAGATGCTGTATGGAAGAAAGGAATGAAGTTAGGGGAAAGAAAAATGTATGAGGAGTGAGTAGGAATCTGGGGGTCAGTGTGTCCAGGAGTGACGGGCTTATGAATCCATCCCTCCAACTGCGGTATAAGGCGATGGGTTGAGATAGTATGGCCGGAGAGGTCAAAAGGCTAAGTTAACAAACTTAGCGAACCACTTGAGGTGACCTATTGCAGTTCTCATCAGTGCATTTTTGATGGTTGGTTCATAAATTACAACAACAAAACAGATGAGTCACTAAAGATTAAACTAGAAAAATCAATTAGTAACTTCTTTAAATTAATGTTAGATTCGAACACATCAATCATCACCAAAGAATTTCGGTTGTCGTTGCGTGAAGTTAACTAATCCTGCGTGATATTACCCACTGATGATTGTGTGAATTCGGGCAAGCGTTATTGTAGATACCTACCGACCTAAAATCAGAAAATTATTTAATTAATAATTCTCTAATTGAAATGTTTTATTTCTTTTGTTTAATTTTTTGACCTACCTCGTGATTTTTCAAGTTTACTATCGGTGTTCATACGAAAGGTAAATTTCTGAAGTCTCTCTAATTTGTAAACAAAATATATGATTATTTTGTACATATGGAAAATTAACTATATTTCTTTTTGGAAGGTTTTTAACTTAGTTTTAATAAATACTTTCAGCTTCACAAATCCTACAATCATATAATATTTCATGATTTTCACGGATTTAGTTATTTATTAAAAACTATGGAATGGGGTCATTTCACAAACTAATATTACCGTTAAATATGTGTTTGAGTTTTATAGTTTATTTTTCTGATTTTGACCATTGTACTAAAAATGTGTAATTTTAATATTTTCATTCGTAATTATTGATTTGAACAAACCGCACATTCCGAACCGGTTCCACCTGGCTACAACGCCATTATGACATAGAAAACGCCGCTGGCTGGTAAAACGGCTGTCACCATGGATCAACGAACACGTCGTTTTCGCGGCAAATCGGAAATGGCATAGTTTAAAACATTGTAGAAAATTTATTCGTCATCAGAAAAATAAAACAAAAATATCTTCACTATCGAAATATAAAAAAATAATACATTATTTTATTAAAAGTGTTAATTAATATCTTTTATAACTCGTTGACATTTTGTAAAAAAATTATACATTTTTTATGGTCTATAACACCATCTCTTTATGATTTTTCTTCTTTCAAAATTGTCTTTTCATTCACTCTTCGTCTTCCTTTCTATTATCTTTTAATGTCCTTCCACATTGGCCATTTGGAGACCGGCCGCCTATTGTATGATTATTTAATGGTACTTATGTTTTTTGGACGCTTTCGTTTGTCCAAAGTGTCCACCATTGAAAATCTTCGAAAATTAGTGTCATGTCCGCTGATCATTTGACAACAGCAATATCCCGCTTTTTCCCTAGCTACCCATTTGCCCCTCGGACAATGGGCAGGGGAGAGGCGGGCACAATGGATCACACAAAGATGCGAGGACATCCACTTTTGATAATCGCATCACGCGAGTGTTATTCATTGTACACGGAAACAATCGGCAGGGAATTGAGTGTCAAAGGTGTAAATGGATGAGAGGAAAGCGTAATTTTTTTTAACACAAATTCTTATGGGTGGGATAGAAATATAAAAAAAATTCAAATTTATCATAGATTTTTATTATTTTTAATTTAATTGAAATAAATAACTTTGGATACACCACTATTTATATATTTAATCAAAATCATCAACATATTTCAAAATCGATAGTTTCTTGGTCAGGATAAACTTATAACGAAAATTAACAAATTTAAGAATAGACAAACAAATGTGGACAAATAAGTACCTATGAACAAATCATTACGATGAGCTGTGATTAATTAGTTATTATTTACTATACAAAAAAACATATGTTTAAACGAAATAAAATTATAATAAAACTAACTTTTCGTCTCCACGCGTTTAGTAAACATTTTCTTTATTTATTCATATAGATAGATAGATACGTAAGTATTGTATTTAAATATATATATAATTAATTTCAATACTTAATATTATATGTATCATAAACTTTTATAAACTAACACAATAGTGTCTAAGAGTAGCTAAGATGTCTAAATAACAAAAAATAAATAATTTTTTCTCGATATAGGTATTAATGTGAAAATAAATTTAACAGTTGTCTATTTTCTTAAAATAAATTTAGGACATAGCTATTTTTTAATATTTGTTTATTAATAATATGTTATTGACTATTCACTCCTCTGGCTAATTTGTTCTGTTTTCGGAACAAACAGTTTCCCCTACCGTCATAGTTAGAAATATATAAAACTAAACGGTGGTGTTAAAAAGACAAAACACCAAAGCTCTATATTCAAATATAGGAGTTAACCACAGAAAAAGTTAAATGTACACTTCTATGAAACCAAAGGTTCCGACTGCAATTTGAGAAAAAATAATGCAATTTTGTGCTTGTTTTACTAATTATTTTTGTTTGAAAGGATAAAAAATGAGGATGCAGTAATGTTTATAATACATTTGTCTGATAAAATGTGTTTTTTCGTTATTAGTAATTTTAGTTCAGTGTAAAAATGAATGTTGAGCCATTTTTAAAACTTTTTTTTATATTTGATTTCAAAATTTGAATATTTCGAAAATATGTTTAATTTTAATAGTTAAATTTGAAAGCGTATTTCACCACCTCTAAAAACAGTTTTTAGTTTACGGATACGTTTTAAATATACAATTTATTTGGATTTTAATGAGAGGCGGGAATACACTCAAATTCTCCGACTTTCTGACAGCAGCTTTAAGAAATATGACGGTTAGTGTGCCAGAGGCCTAAAGGGTTAATACTTTTTCTAATTTCTAAATTTTAAAAAGTTATCTTTTTGTAAATCCGATGTTATTTAGAAGGAATGTTGTACAAGTGGTGCTAATCCCCACGCCTAAATGTTATGTATAGAGACCGGATTATATGCATTTGCATATTTGCATATGCAAATGCATATTTAGACCCTTTTCAGCGGTAGTTGCATATTTTAGCAAATAATTTGAGATCTTGCATATTTACGCTTGATATCGTTCAGATGCTTCACATAGCGACACTATAGACGTCAGATAGCAAGGCGCGCGGCCAGCGAAGCTGAGCGAAGAACTGATAACTGATCTTACTGATCGCTACGGCTGGCGGCCGGAGCGGGGGGGAACCTCTCTCATCTTCGCCTGCGCTCCCGCCTACTCGGCTTAATTCGGCTAATTGCCGAAAACAATTCATTCATTCGTATGAGGGGTGATTTGGTATATTTTTATGGTAATTCAGTGAATTGCGAATTTTGTTTTTGACTGGTCGCACGCGCTGTTCTTGAGAGTTTCGTCTAGTGTTTTATTTGTTTGCACGAAGTTGTACATTGTGAGAGTGAACCATGCCCCCTGATAAAAAAAGGGCCCATACGTGGATAGCTGAATATCCTGGAATATTAACATACGACGGAAAAGTTTTATACTGCCGAGTTTGCGATTATGCGCCAGTATTAAAAAAAACCTAGCTATGATTACCACTCATTTCACCTGCAAGTATAAAAACGCTTGAAACTCATGGATTGGCGTTGAATGCATCTATTCAGGTTATGAAGGAAATTCGCCTTATGAATTCCTCGTTGCCAAAGCTATTCCCGAGTAAACTCAAAGAAAAATTTGAAAACATACTGAATAATAACCCAGGGTTCGAACCTTTGTGCCAAATTGATAACTTCATCAACGGGGCAGGTGAAATTTTGCCCGGAACAATAAGTTCAAAAATCGCACCAGAAAATTAAAAAATAAATCAATAAATTCTGTCCAGCCACATCAGTAGACGTAGAACGTTCCTTTTCCGCTTACAAAAACATATTAAGCGATCGTAGACACAATTTGTCTACAGAACATTTAGAACAGTACTTAGTCATATATGTTTTTAAAGGTAAATTCTAAATTTTATTGTTAAATACATTTTATAATTGATATTTTCGAAAATATAATTGTTATCCTTGAGAACTAATAGCCTACTAAAATAAAAAAATGTGTATAAATACGACTTCCTGTACTATTTCATGTTGCATATTTTGACCCTTTTTATGGATTTTCGTGCATATCTTAGCTATTTTTATTGCATATTTGCATGCATATTTTGGGCTATTTTTGTTGCATATAATCCGGTCTCTAGTTATGTATATAAATCACAGTGAAATATTTTTACCAGTCTGAAAATGGTCATATATAAATAAGGTAAAAAAATAAAATAAGTGAAAAGAAGTTTTAATTTTTTTTCAATGTATTATTGTAATGAAATTTCACCATGAATTGTGGTTGAAAATTTTATTTCTTATAAATTGGACTATAATAAATTTAACAATATAGACTTTTATTTACTATAGTGAATTGTACGAGCAAAAACAAACCAGAATGGAACAACTAAATTGCCAATTAAAACTCAATGCAAACTAAAATTGGGATGCTTATAGTGTGTCCTTATGTTTGTAGATGCGATACCGTGTTGCCAGCTCCAATCATCTAAGAGCTTTTATTTTAATTTGAAATGGTTTTTTGCGTTTCTTTTTGGTGTAGCCGTCAATTACCGGATATCAACAGCAAATGAGCTTAGCCCCGTCGTCTTTATCGATATTAATGTGATTTTTATTAATTTCAATTGCCTCCATAACTGCCTAATTACATTATAATACTTTTGGCAGTGAAAATCTCAAATCAATTTTTCTCTTGTTACACAGATGTTTACTTTTCAACGCATGCTTTGTTTTATTCGTAAACCAAAACCACACGTTGTTTAACACACAAGGTCTTTTCTGGGTTTGTAAGGCTTTGAAATCTCAAAAAAGTGCCTTCTCTTATTATTTATTTTGTTTTTTTTACCAGGAAATCATGAAACCTTCAGATAATTTCTCCTCGCCGCCATGATTGAAGAAGTGTCCCGAGTGTTATTTGGGGGAAGGCCGGGCGCCAAAGCACGCGGGGGAGCACTACTGTTTTCGTGTTTATTATTCCGGAACCGCTGCCCGGGGCGCCCACTCGGGTCATCCATTGTCACTAGAATCAGAGATGCGAAAAATGTGGGACATTATTTTTTTTTAATTCATTAGTGGATAGTATTTCCGGATTTATAATTTAAAAGCTATATGTATCCAATGATGGGCATAATAGCTTGGAGCTGAAAATAATTGCAATTACCTACGAAAATTTGAAAATTTGTTAAAATCTAATAATATTGAACTACACATACCCGGTTGAACCATGGCATCCCTAATGTGGGATATACTGTGAGGCTGTTTGGGATGAGCATAACAAGCTGATGGTGAAGAGGACGGTTGGGAAATACCAGGCTTTCCAGATCTTTTCCAGGCTACATCCCCAATGATGGCATAGGCCCTGAGCTTTATTATTCTCCTCGCAGCCTCCTGTGTGGAGTGTATGTAAAAAAAATAAGTACATCTTAATCTCTGTAAATTAATCGCATATATGTTTTGTTTTTTTATTGAGTAATTGTTAAACAAAACAAATTAATCAAATAAAAATTACTTGCGCATGCCATGATTTGTAGTCAATAAATAGCCTTACTTTTGGACTACGGAGGTTGTCGTAGGGTTATTAACTGTTTGTCAATGTAAATCGAGATCTCATGTATTAAAATGTACATTTTTTTTATTCTTATCTATAAGTTTTCAGTTCATTTCCGTTAATATGGACACACGTGAGTTTTACGTTTAAATTTATTATTATTTTCTTCCAATGAAAAAATGATACCACCGTTTTATTTTTTTAATTTCTGTCAAAATTCTCCTCCATCAATTCCACCGTCATCAATTTTTTTCAGTCTATCCTTGCGATTGTCCCTACTGCCCCGCGGCCAAATTCTCCCCTCTTTTCTCAAGCCTCTCAAATAGGAAGATACTTCATTCTCTAACAACAATAAAAAAATTCCACCAATTCATAAAAAGAAACAATCCTATCAAAAGAATAAAATATTCTATTACTAACTTTAGTTCGTGTCACCAATCCCCTTAAATATTTCCCCAAACAAAATAATAAATTATAATGTAGTTTGTTTTTCAAAAAGGTCGAACCTACCGTCACACTCTTGAATTGTATTAATTTAATTGGTCGGTCCTTTTTCCAATTCCCATATTTTACCAACTTTTATTGGGAATGTATTTCCATCCATCCTGATTCTTCAATAAAGTACGGGAGTATTTTCACCTTTGAAGTGTTAAGGATCAAAGAATTTCTGTATTGTTTCCTTTGAGGTTGTTCGATGGTACTTCGATGAAGGACCACGCCATTTATCAAGAGTTTTCTTCGTGAGAGTGACGTCAATCAGGTCATGTTGTTTTGTTCGTTTGATCTTAGTTCTTACTGCGTTGTGCGAGATTAAAGATTTTTGTTTGGTAATTGAGTGCATTACTTCAAATCCGTATTTGATAAAAATGTCTGCATTCTTCCAGGGAATACGTATTTGACAACCTCTGTGATAGAACGTAAATATCTTTGGCTCTAGATACAGACGAGCAACTAGAATATTAATTTATTTATTTTTTGTTAATAATTATTCATACTGTTTTTAATTTCAATACGGGAGGCAGGTTTGCGTATCCCCGCCCGGGAACCATTTATTGAAAAACCAACACCTCTGAAATAGGTCACCCAAAGTGGTTCGTTACGTTTTGTGATTTAGCAGGGGTGCCCGGGTTCATTTAGGATGCGCCTGCCCACCAAATCGGAAGAGGCTGGTTTGGGGAGACCTTTAGACCTCTCTAACTGGTGCCTCGACCCACCGCCTCGCGCCACAGCGGGAGATATATATTTATACTTCCTTCTCTCCTGGACCCACTGATACCTACATTCCTACCTAACCCTCATACCTTTAACCTTCCCAGAACCTTTCATTAAAAAGACCCCTACACAGCATTTATAAAGATGACATTAAATAAGGGAAATTATTTTCCTCGGGGCCTCCCTTATTTGGTCAGTAGAATGTTATTATAGCCAACCTTAAACGTACTGCCCAGCGGAAATTGTAGTTTGCATAACTGCAGTGTAATAATTGTATTAAGTTTACTTGTATTTTTTTATGTACTATAATTGTAAAGCTGCACATCTCCACACACGAATCAATTTTTATTGCAATATACTTTTTTTAATAAATAAATTAGTATGAGTACCGCACAAGGACTCCAACTGCTCCCTACCGTCTGGGGCCATCGATCCTATGGCATCCCATTTGGGGTATATTGTGAGGCTGAAGGTAGTGGAGAGGAAATAATATGGGAAAGAGGAAGATGGGGAAGTACCTGTCTATTCAGATCTGGTCACCAAACATCGTCAAAACCATTTCAAGCAATGGTTCGAATCTGAATGGTGGCCTTTCACCAGGATGATACTGAAAGTATCTACTGCCCTGGAACGAGCCTGCCAGAATTTGAACCCAAGACCTTTCGTAGCCAAGGATCGTAACTATGGTTTTATAACTATGTGTTCCCACAAACAGTTCTCCAACTCGTCGTGGAAGAAGATTATAAATAAATGGTTCTTTGTGATAAATCAGGGATTTATTAATACTTTGCGAATTACAATGGTGACTCGATAGTCGACCTAACTAGAAGCTGGCTAATTGAGATCTGAGAACAGTAAGTATGTCTGGGAGCATTCTCACTTTCCCTGGCGACTACTGGCCACTAGCTGCCATCTTACGGACTTCCACGCAAGCTCTATGCACTACTCTCTATGAGTGCATCTGTGAACTCTTACTTTCCAACATCTATCAAGTCACTAAACTTGTCTAAAGCCATTTCAATCAATGTTTAACCCCCTTGCCTATTTGATTACCTCTGATTATGATACAAACATCACAATCAACCGTAAGAATGTTTCCGCCCTCAGGCAAAGTAGATCCTTTGTATGGCGTAGCTCTTATAAAACAAATTAATATATAATCGCGTCCACATGAATGCCGGTTACACTCAACATTCCTCCATTTAACATATAATCCAACAAGCCCGAACAATGGCCGCCCCTCCTTCGTGGGACGTTTCATTACCGGAGCTCTGAATAATAAATCCTTCTCGAACCGGACAATCATTCCAACTCGAATCGGACAATCAATCCAACTCGAACCGGACAATTGGCCAGCCCCAAGCTCGCGACAGTGGCGCTGTAAGGAGCGACGACAAAGAGAAGCGGCAGAAGAAGTTGGGGGCGATTATTTACCCCTTGTGGGAATAATGCACAATGGGTCAAGAGTAAGGACCAAAGGTGGGGTGATATGTAAACAGTAAATAAATTAAGTTTAATTTCATCGGAACAACTTTTCTTTTCCTTTTGAATGTTAAATGAAGAAGATAATACTTAAAAATCTAAACGAAACATGAAACAGAATAAGACACAGAAAATAAAAAAGATAATGATCTCAACTGGGAATCGAACCGCGGATGTCTCTCTTACCGGGACAACGTCTTTATCCACTCGACCATTGGGACCTAGTTATTATACGTCATATTTCAAATTTAGAATTAATAATATTATATTTTAACTCATTTTTCACATATTTTGGCAGCTATCTTACAAAGTTCTAAATAATTGGTTTTGTAAACTAGATAGTGTCTCGGATAATCATATCCGATTGTTATTTATACACCTATTGACTAAGGACGGGTTGTTTCGGAGAATTTGAACAATTCATCAAATTTCAACGTTCATTTTCGGGTTCTGTGAAAGTCCTATTCAAGTTCTGTTATTATATCATTGTAGGCTATTTGCTTGACAAAACTGAAATAAAAACAGAACTTGAAAAAATCTTTCACAGAACTTGAAAATGAACGTTGAAATTTGATGAATTGTTCAAATTCTCCGAAACAACCCGTCCTAAGAAAGTCTAATAAAATATCAACGAATATTCAATTTTATTGGAATAACTTTTAATATAGGAAATATTAGTTCCAATATAATATTGTTAATTCTGACTTATAAAAGTTAGAAACCATTGGTTTTTAAACATTTTGATAATTTTGATTAACCCTAGAACCGTACCCTGGGGTACAAATTTAAAAAAAAATTGAAAATTTGCGATAACTTTTTCGTTTCACAACGGATCTTTTCGCGCCGCCGCGTATTTGCAAGTGGGGGGGAGTCGCTTCGAAGCATCAGTCGAGCGGGAGTCCTGCTAGTGTGTGGTCGTCGCAAAACGTGCGTGGGGCGCTCCAGTACACCTGGGTACGGTTAAGGTAATTATTTTCATTACTATGATTTTAATGTTTTTGCGAAATAAAGCATGTAATTGTGCTATTTGATACGTGTTTCTTTATTTTAATGTTATTTTTATTTGCATAATAACCTTGCACATAACTTTGTTTTGGAAAATATGTGTAATTATTTATTATATTTAGGTATTTTGCATTTAGTTGCGTGTAACTTGAATAATTCTTTTTTTTTTAGATGGCTTTATGTCAAAATCTATCGCAAGATGAAATTCAACGCCTTCTTCAGTATGCTGATGATGAAGAAGGTGTGGTTCTTGGGGATGAATTGGAAGATGAACCTGATGAAATTATTGTTGACTTTCGTGTTGAACAGGAAGAGGATAGCTCCGACCGTGAAGCAGATCTTCAAAGTGTCTTCTATGGAATTTTGAATATCGTCGGAATAAATTCTATGATATTACTGTATTCATCTAACGCTACCGGAAAACAAGTTTTCAAGAATAGACGAACTTATCTGAAGACTTTAGCTTTTGACCTTATAAAACCTCACTTGGAGGATCGATTTTTATACAAAACTTTGCCGATGCATCTCCAAGAAAGTATAGGCGGAATATTAGGAAAAAAGGGGTCTTATGATGCTACAACCCCTTCAAAATCAAAATCTGGAAGATGTTCATTTTGTCCCAGGTCAAAAGATCGTAAGTCACGCGCTCAGTGTCAGAAATGTAAACGTTTCATATGTTTAGAGCACCAAACAAAGATTTGCCAAAATTGTTAAGAAAAGTTACTTTTAATTAAGCCTTATTGTATTATGTAAGACTGAAATAAGTGCCATGACAGTCTATGTAAGTTAATTTTGAATAAATGTTTTTTCTCACGTAAAAAAGATGTTTTATTTAACGGGGTACTCCAGTACCCCTGGGTACTGTTAGTGTATGATCTATGATGGGTACGGTTCTAGGGTTAAATAGTGGTATATATATTTTTTAAAATTTACATTAGCTCTGCACATGTTATCTTTGGGGATGCTATATGGAGGTCTTTTTGAGGATAAGAGCGAGTTAACATGAGTCTTAAAGATACCATGTTGTATGAGAGAGGTAATACAGAGACCGGCAAATCGTTCACAGTTGAGCTGTTGAACTCAAGAATGAATCGTAGAAACGACCCGTTCGCATCTTACAAATGTCGACTGTATACCTACAAATTTGGCGTGTCTCTATGCACTGGTGCCGTAGGGGTCAATGTCGCTAGTTCCTAGTGAATACTAGACGCTAGTGAATACTGCATCAGTCACATCTGCTTCCAACTTGCCGGCGCTATGGCGTCCCTACATTGGTTATGTTGTGAGAATGGATCGAGTGAAAGGAGATGTGCTAGAGGAAGGTTTGGAAAGTACCTGGCTATTCAGATATTACCACCAAACACAACTAATGCTATTTATTTATTTATTTGTATATATATATAAATTACAAACAATACAAAACAAAATAAACCTTTGTCTGTCCAACTGGGAAGGATTCCTGTTTCAGGACAGCCAAATTGTGTATTTAGTAAATAATATTCTTACAATGGAATGGCGATGCTGTCAAAACAAATTTTGAGAACATTGTGGATTGCATTCGAAGTGACAGGATGGTTTCTTTATCCTCGAAAGAATCGCAAAGATGCAATTTATTACCAGGGTCAATTTGAATAACATTAGTAATTGCATTCAGAACAGATGAATGGTTTCTTTCGGGACATCACAAGTCTGAGATTCTTTACAGGGCATTTTGGAGAACATTTACAATTGTATAGTTAGAATTTCCACATTTATAAATCAGTATAAGACATATGTATCCTATAGTACTATATTTTTATAATTTCTTAGGTGATAGAAATTACACATTACTAGACCAGAATATATGCCGTATGACATATGAATTTCCAATTTTAAAATCTTTATTTATTAAATGGCTAGACATTATTATACAGTAATCGAAATAAAACCGCGCAAAAGACTACCGTAGTGCTACGATGTTCAAATTAAATTACCTACAAAACCGTAACTCTCTTAGTATTAAATTTGCAAAAGCCCCGAATTAGCAGCACATACATATTTGAAATCAGGCAGAATAATGATACGCAATAACAATACGGTGCGGGATGGATGCACTCTCTCTTATTCACCGGTCAAATAACCCTTTGGGCGCGGGCGGCGTGTTAACCCTTTGACTATCAATAATACACGAGTGGCCCACCATTATTATTTGCCCGGGATCTCCTCACTTCACCGGAGTGGCGGCTCATACGTATCTGTGGGAGAGTAGGCAAGCTCGATGTACACTTGTTCATGTGTATGCTTTTTAGCAGGGGTCACCAGATTGCACTGTTTTTATAAGTGTATTTTTTTATGTTCGTTGATCTGTGTTCTTCATTAATGTTTAGGGGTTTTCAAAAGAAAAAAAAGCATGTAACAAATTGACAAAATTTATGGGAAAAGAATTAGATTGAATAACTCTGAATTTGATCGTTCAAAAATCTCAGGATGTTGATGAGAGTTCTCGTCAGATCAAAACTTTAATTATTATTTTATTTACGCGAATTGAACAGGTTTAATTCCCGTTGGCGGCATTTATTTTTACTCGGGAGATATTTTCAACTTGTATTAGTATTTCGGATGACTAATTATTGCTTATAATTATTTGTTATCCTTTGTGCTATGCATAAAACCTTGTCTTATAAACGTTAGTTTATCATTAAAAAAATAATAATATTTGACAAGTCAAAAATATTTCACCAATAAATGAAGATATAATATGTCTCGACGCCATCTAGTGAGAAATTTAGCACTAACAAAGCCTTTCCTACAAAAATAAAGTTTGTTGTTTACAGATGATATAATAAGCAGTAATTGTTAATTGAGGTACTAGTACATATTGAATCATTTGGCGGGTTGGAAATAAGCCGACATAGCTCAGTGGATACAGAGCACCTGACCGGACATCAGAAGGCACGGGTTCAATTCCCGTTGGCGGCATTTATTTTTACTCGGGAGATATTTTCAACTTGTATTAGTATTTCGGATGACTAATTATTGCTTATAATTATTTGTTTTCAAAACTTTAAATTCACTTGCTTGGTTATAATGATTAACATGGCGATAAGTAAATTAATACATTTTTATATATGAGTCAGTTTATGGTTTTACAGTTTATGTAATTTTTATACATAATGGCAAAAAGGAGAGGGACTAAAACAAGAGGTAAAAAAATAGATTAGTTAGGTATATACTAATACCAGCTAATTGCTTCGTCCGCGTGTTTCGTTAGGTTCACCATTCCTCTCACTAAACCTTCTTTTAAGGCCCCGTAGTACGCGTTCAAAGATGGTTTGAAAGAGAGATATGTAAATACAAATGTTAGAGGGAGCGCGCTAATATTGAAAAACGATAACAATTAAGCGAAAATTGTGAAAATATTTAACAAAACACGACTCGTTTGAGATAGAGTAAAAATCTCTCGAGAAATGCTTAATTGCATTTAAAGATACACTGTGAATTTTTTCGTGCCTTAAACATTAAGGCGAAGCTTAATGCTAAATCACTATTTTGATTAATCTTTATAACGAATTGGTGTATATTATAAATACCAAAACATATGCTTTCGATAAATTGAAGGTTTTCCTATCGTTTCGCTTGAGTAGAATAAAAATAAAAAAATAATTTCCCAATAAAAAAATATAAATATAAACTACTAAAAAAAAATATTTTTTCAATAGAAATGTATGAACGCATAAAGGGAACAACTTTAAAAAATACAGTTTTATTATTATCTGTGAGTGTTTTACTTGATTAACTTTTTTCCTTTCTTATAAAATTATTTACAAAATAAATAAAAACCAGTTCTGTGCTTGAAATCAAACATTTCTAGACTCCGTTTGTCAAGCGATTTTAATGCCTATTACCTACAATATGAGGTATATCAAGAATATACACATTTTTGGCTTGTAGTTCACTTGATCAACTTTTTTACTTTCTTATAAAATTATTTACAAAATAAATAAAAACCAGTTCTGTGCTTGAAATCGGACGTTTCTATACTCCGTTTGTCAAGCGATTTTAATGCCTATTACCTACAATATAAGGTATACCAAGAATATACACATTTTTGGCTTGTAGCTTCTTCTGAAATAACCGAACAAAACGTGTTTTTTAATAATTTTCGGAGATTACTTTGCGATTTTTTTCTATCGGGGGAAGTTCAAAACTGAAGTCATGGATAATATCCCACTCTCATCAATGCTGACAGCTGTAGTACCGATGTTATTGTAACGATCACCATGGTTTGATGTTCCAATATGTTACAAGGCTAGTAAAATTTAAAAATAAAAAAAAAGTGGGTGTGTCAAGCCTACGCAAGACAGAAGTGAAACTTCTAGTTTCAGCTGATGCTTGGCGTGGCGCAGTTCGCTGGTGTCTGAGAGAGAGGAAAGAAGAGAAGAGAGAGAACGTTCGTGAGCGGCTCCCCCACCTCAACAAGGTTTCACTTCAAAAATGCCACAGCCGAGAATCGAACCTCGCTTAACTGATTGAAAGCCAACCACGCTGAGCACCAACTGTAAGCAAAGCCGCATAAATTGATTATATTATGTAGGTTCTGAAAATATGAGAGCTTGTTATGTTTTATAATGTTACCTACATCACACCCAAAATATAATATATTTTTAAAAATAATGTACAATGTACAGAAATAGAATCCCACACAAGATCGCGTAGTGCGCTCTAGCGAACGGATATTTTATCAGAGGGAGATAGTTTTAATTTTTTTTCTGTAAATTATTACATATTATCAAAATAAATAAATTAATTAAATAAATGTAATACAATTATCATAATATACGGATTAGATAATAATTTTAATCCAACACAATAACGCAAAGCGCGCTCTAGCGGAGTAATGTTTTATCACAGTGAGATAAGTGTTTTTATTATTTTGCAATATTATTTTCTTTTAAAAAATGTTCTGACCTACTAAAAAATAAGATATTGAATGAAAAAGGCGTTAAAAACAAAAAAATAATGTGCGATGGCCGAGAATCGAACTCGGATCAACTGCTTGGAAGGCAACTATGCTGACCATTACACCACCAACGCCAGTTGTCGGGATGAGCTAAGAAGCATTTATATGTTACTTCAAAACTTTGACTAGATCAAATGAACTTTAATCGGTGGTCCCGCATTTTCGTTTCGGTCATGAGTCGGTTTTACTCCGGTCATCGAAATTGCATGACGCGCGTAAAGAAGTTTCACTTCAATAAAGAACTTTAAACACGAATAGAATTAATCAATATTACACGTTCCATCAAAGCACCGATGCAAATGTTTCTCACACAAATGATCATTGCAAAAGAATTAATAATATAAATCCCTCGAAATAAAGGAAGTCGTTAAAACTATAAGTCTTAGTCTCGTGTCCAATAATAATAATAAATATATTAATAATAATATATATTTCCCATAAACTCTTAAAATTACCCGCCTCTTCACTCTTATGATTTAATCAACAACAACAAAAAATTTGTCGTTGTTTTTAATATATTTTTTTTTCGATATCGTTTATTATCACCATACCATTCATTATCTGCCACCATAATAAATTAGGGTGCTCTTTGGACACTTGAGAACAAGGTTGTCCAACACTGCCTTGTTGGACAATACGCTGACCGCCCCGTGTAACTCTAGTATTGTTACTACACCCCCCTAACATTCTGCTACCCTTGAATATTCCACCCAGTGTGCACCTACTTCGTGGGAAAATCTGCACAGGGATGGGATTATTTTATTTTTTCATTTTATTAATTGATTGCTGCTATTTTCAAAATGCTGTGGATAAATAATATAATTTATTTTTAAAAATTTAGTACAATTATCCGGGCAAATTGTGTAGATTTAATTGAGTTTATTTTTTTATGTGAATACCCCCAACTGCTCCCAACTGTCTGGAGCCGGGTGAGACTAGCCATCCCCAATTGGGGTATGTTGTGAGGGGAAGGTGATGGGTAAAAGGAAGGCGGGGGAGTATCTGGCTATTCAGATCTGGTCACCACACCCGGTTAAAGCCATTTCAAGCAACGTTTCAATACTGAATGGCGATCTTACACCTGGTGACCATGAAATTTCCACAGCTTCTTCTGTCTGAAATTCCAAGCCAACGCAACGAATTTCAGCCAGCAATTCAATCGTTTGCTATGAAATTATGAAGTGTAGAAAAATTGAAACAAAATGGAAAGTTTTCTTTTCGTAATTCTTAATTATTGTTCAATGCGAATAAAGTGAAGTAATAAATGCCATTTTTCCTGTGAACGAAAAACAAAATCTAATGTTTTCCTTGTGGTTTAAATTCAACCCTGCACGTCCGGGAATCAGGCAGTGGGCAGTGGGTACCGATCACTCTGACCCCATCCCTCTTACGTCGGCCTCACAATAGAAAAGAGCCAGAGGTCGAGTGGTCCGCCCTGCAGAAATGATTTGGTAATGAGAGGATTGTTTCACTTTAATGATCCTCGCCCCCTCTCCCGCCCTCTGCAGCCGGCCAACCTACCAGCCAACACAAGGGCAAAGTAGAGAAGAAGAGTTGACTGGAGTTTTGTTTTGTTCTGGGTACTGGGTGAAACATTATATTACTTCGCATGGCAAGACTTAAGAGGAAGCTACAAGCCCAAAATGTGTATATTCTTGGTATGCCTTATATTTTCACGAACGTAGCTATAGGCTAAAAAATAGCTTGACAAACGGAGTCTAGAAACGTTCGATTTCAACCACAAAAGTGGTTTTTATTTATTTTCTAAATAAATTTATAAGAAAGCAAAAAAGTTAATCAAGTGAAACTGTCACAGATAATCTTAGCTATAATACTGTATTTTTTTAGAGTTGTTTCCTTTACGCGTTCATACATTTCTATTGAAAAAACATTATGAGCTTACATTTATATTTTTTACCAAGTAATTTTATTTTTTTATTTGTATTCTACTCAAGGGAAACGATAGGAAAACCTTTAATTTATCTAAAGCAAATTTTTTTGTATTCATAATGTGCCCCAATTTTTTTATAAAGATTAATCAAAATAGTTATTTAGCACTAACATTCGCCTTAATTGCGTATTAAATTAACTTAATTTCGGAAAAGCCAAGCCTTCTTCAAGGGATATATTATTTTAATAACAGTACCCGGCGTTGCCGGGAATTAGGCGGAGTTTCTCGGGATCGGATTTAGACAGTTATTTTTCTTTAATTCTTCTTCTGTTTTAAGGGGTGAGCAAAAGGGATGGGGGTAGTTATTCAAAACCATCTGTAGACAGTGACCTTCCTCTCGTTCTGAAGGTCAAGTTTGCAAAATTTCATCAATCTTGAAATAAAACCTTTGCACATTTTACATGAAAAACACCAAATAAAATGACACGTCGGCCATACACACAAACGTAGCCTTATTATGGTGGTACATTTTATGTATAAAATTAGGTGAAATAATTACTATGTTTTATGTAAATTATATAACATTATTTTTTTTTAAATGTATTAAATAAACTGTACTGGAGGAAAATAAGTATGGCTGATTTATTAAAATACTATTAAAAACGTGATCCATTTTCTAATAAAATATTAGTCCATTCAGAATATTTCGGAACACGTGTTCAAGAAGGTGCGCTTTTCCTGATAAAAAAATGGCGAAATGCAACAATATTAGAATTTTTTTGAAGATGTGTTCCAACATCTTAATAAAATATTATTGTTTTATCGACAGTTTGTTAGGAAACCTGTCAATTAATTATTTAAAGGCCTGCATTCTCGTTTTTTACAGGAATACGAATAATTAGACCAGATTTTTAATAAATTAGCAATATTATATATCAGTAAGTTTTCTCATAGACACTCATCATTATCTTTATCCCAAATGTTCTCAGTATCTATTAAATAATTATTAATAAATTCAATATACGACGATTACGCGTTTTATGTAATAAAGTAATTATTGGCAGGTATTTAAGAGTGTAGCAAAGTTAAGAATGTGTTGTATTTGATTATTTTAGCTTAGGTTAGTCCCAAATGCCTATAGCCAGTATTCGTCGTATTAAGTCGACGAAGTAAAGAAAAGAGCTGGTTACCTGACTATTCAGATTTAGTCAATATTCATAGCAAAATCCATTACACGGAAATGTCCTAATATGAATGATGTACCAAGGAGATTTCAATACGTCGATCATTGTGGAATTTAGGTTTGGGGAAAATTGCACACACGGTACAAATATGGCTTATTCTATACACACGGGCCCGGAGTGTCTTGAAGGGTTGAGGGCGTTTGAGCAAAGCGCCGGTCATTAAAGGGTCTGCCCTGGACTTATCCTTCGACGTTAATGACAAATCAACAATGTTTAATGATTATTTATGGTCGAGGGTGGAATTGACCATTCAGTATTATTGTTTTATCAGTGAAGTTTTCCTTAGAAATCTGTTCAAAGAAAACATGAAAGTTATTGAAGCCATGGAAACATGAATATATTACCATCGGTAAATTCAAGAGAGATTGTAAGAACCGCCTTAGGTTACGTTAAAAGATAACATATTCCCATAATTCAATGTTATTAAAAATCCTAATTTCTGTTGTGACTCTGTCTGTAACTCCGGTTCAATGAACTCTAGAACTCTCGTTTTAAATTTAAGGGTCATCATTTTCAAAACCGAAGTGCTTTTTTGTAGAATTCAGACAAGCGATAGGTACCTACCTTAAATATAATATTTCCATTTTCAAAATTGGAACTTATTTGTCGAAAATTCATGTAGACTATCCGTAAGCGTATAGCGTAAGTAATAATTATGTATTTAATAATAAACTTAAATGTACTATCAAAAATAAAAAATAAACATGTTTGTAATACGAATGTAGAAACTGAGAAATTCTATATAAATTTACTATAAAAACTTAGGACGGGTTGTTTCGGAGAATCTGAACAATTCATCAAATTTCAACGTTCATTTTCAAGTTCTGTGAAAGATTTTTTCAAGTTCTGTTTTTATTTCAGTTTTGTCAAGCAACTAGCCTACAATGATATAAAAACAGAACTTGAATAAGTCTTTCACAGAACCCGAAAATGAACGTTGAAATTTGATGAATTGTTCAAATTCTCCGAAACAACCCGTCCTTACAGTAGAATCTCTCGTTGATATATCAAAATTTGGGTTATACAAAATAGTAGAGCCGTTACAATTGAAAAATATTTTTTATTGTGATACTTAAAAATCCGACCACTTTTTTTTCAATCCTTAAAAACACATACTCTAGTAATTATGTTCAGATTTTTATTTCTTTGATCGTTTTATCTCAAATCTGAGACCTTTACACCATCATCCTGCATTTAGAACCATGTTTGCATGAACACCATTGTTAGTATCAGTGGCGGCCGGTGGTCAAAAATATGTGGGGGTTCACAAAGGATAACAATTTATTATAAGTAATTAATATTAGTTTATTTGGAATAAGTTGACGTACTTTTTGCGTAGAGCAGCTGACCGATAATCAAAAGGCTGCGGGTTCGATTCCCGTCGGCGGCATTTATTTTATCTCGGGAATTTTTTAAAATTTGTATATGTGCTTCAGGCTAATAATTATTGCTTACAATAATTTGTTAATATTAGGTACCTACCTATTTATAAAGAAGCTTTTCTCCGCTCCTTTTGTTTAGCGAAAACCTCTACGACCGTCTTGTGAAATATGGAAAGTATTGCTCAGTATTCGCTAGATTTCGCACCTTTTTCAGAAAAACCCCCGTAACTTCTCATCAGACATAGCATCACTGCAAGACAATGTTTGACAACAACTAATTACTCATCTCATAATGACAATATTTTGTATCTTGTATCGAACACAGCGGCAAGCGGAACATTATCTGAAAAAGAGTAGATTAAATTGAAGACACAATAACAACACCAATAACACACGTACGCCTTCACATTTAACATGCTACTAAACAAACTGTTCCTTCCGATGTCGTGGTAAAAGCAAGAACGCCGTCCGCGAATATGCTAATATTAGGAAAGAATCTATGTACCTTCACGTTTGACTCTACACAGATTATGCGAACAAAGTAGTAAAATTCTGGATCACAATCGAAAACGAACTGCTACGAACATAGGCACAGTAGCAATGCAAGTTGCCAACGCTTAGTAGGTACCTATCGTATGAGACCTTTGTGAGATGTTATAAATAAACGAACCGAGTTTCGTATTGTGATTAGCCATATCGGAAATTTTTCTTGGCTGTTCGGTGCTCGGGAGAACTATTAACTGGTCGCTGCTGATTAGTATTTCACAAATCTAAAACTTCAGGGTTCGGCAAAACAGACAGTGCAGTTTTGAAGGGTTACCGGGTATGTCATTAAAAAGACAATTCAACACACCTCAAAAAAGTGATATAAAGTCATGAAAAGTGATGAAACAAAAAGCAAAAAAGAGCACTGTCCCGAAAAGACAAGGGTCCTGGGTTCGAGTCCCAGATGTGACCGTTTCCTTTTCTGATTTTTCTGTTTCAGATTTTCGTTTAGAAATCACTAATATTGTCTTCAATATTTAAACCTAGTTTTTGTTTCATCACTTTTAATGACACTATATAACTTTTTAAAGGTGTTTTGAATTTTCATTTTGATGAAACATCATGGATTCATTTCTTTTGACTTAAAATATATATTTTTTAAAAGGTTCTAACCCCCGCCACACGAAATACACTGTCTGTTTTGCAGCACCCTGTACTACCAATGTTCAAGAAAAATATAGTATGTCAATAGATTCCTTCTTACCTATAGTTTCTTTACATCTCAGAATTTCCAACAAGCCCCGAACATCTCTTATCGTATAAGTGTATGAGATTTCAGATAGTAGCCGTATTCCATCAGTCTTACTTATAAGTCTATGGCTATTGAAGCGGGATCATTTTGGATTTTTCCGACACTTATTAACTTCCCCTCTCCTCGCCCACATAACACCTCCCCTAACACACACATACCGCTTCCACAGATCAACACCAGTCTCAGATGATATGAGAAGAAAAATATCTAGATTCCTCTTTTGTATCCTACGACTTATCACGTTATTTGATTTCTTGTTTTTCCTGCTCCTTTTCACATAAGAGTCGTAATTTTTATCAAATTCAAATTAGAATCGTCATAATACTCGATAACAATCCGAGTCACCGATTCAAATTAATCGAATTACCGATTAATTTGAATCAATAACCGGCAGCACTCGTTTCGATATGAGTTTCTCCGAAGCGTGAGAAAACACATTTCCCTACAATTTGGATTTTGACAGTCAAAAAGAATCAAAGTGTTAAACAGAGTCCGGTCAGTGGCTGAGTTGACATCGCGTTTGGGTTCCACCCTGGCGTATTGTGTTCAATTTCAAGTCCTCGATCACAACACAGGCAACATTTTCCGCTTACTGTGGTGGTAATAGAACATATTCAAATTGGCAGGTTATTCGTTAACCCGGGAATGTTAGTCTTTCTTTAAAAAAAAGTTTTTCAATATCATACGTAGATAATTCTTTTCCTCTTATTTTGAATGTTAAGTGTGCCAAATTTCATTGAGACGTCTCAACATTCTGCTGTAAAGGGTGGGAAAAGGAGAAGGGGTGGTTTTTTGAAATCTCATTTAGACAATGAGCTTCATCTTGTTTTGAGTGTGCGAATTGTGATCATAATAAAACGGTAGATTTGTATAAAAATACAAATCTATGCTGCCCGCCTCGGACACTCAATATTTTCAGATAAATAATATTATTATATCCGATACACGACGATTCTGTGTTTCTTAGTAGGCACTAAAATAATTACGGGCAGATATAGATTGTACCTATCAAATGTTCATGATTGCTTTGAAATATTACTGAGATATTCTTCATTGCAACTCTATTCTTCAGCGGAATTCCAGAAACATTGAAACCCCCACCCACTAATTCGGATATAAGGGATAAACACACACATCCACTCTTCACAAGTCTAGCTTAGTGCCCTTTCATCAATCCTGGTTTATTGCGGCGGATTCTCTATGCTCCGCTCCGCACCGCCCCCCGGTCATTTAGCCCCACCCCACCGCCCCGTGTGGCCCCGCTGCCCACTGAAGCCCCGCTGCCTCCAGCGGCCCCGTACAGCCTTACATCTCCCAGTTGCCGGCGGCCCCACAAACCATATGTCTAGGATGCCCCGGGAAATAGCCCCAAATCTACAGATCCACGATCCTAGAACACTCTTCGGGAGATGGCAGGTTTCGAAAACCTTTTTTGTGAAATAAGTGATATTCTGAATATACCCATCTTCTGATGTGTGTAACTTCTTACATATATATATTACACGCCCGTGTTACCAGTATTCTAAGCTGATAATGTCCTACAATATGTATCTTGGAAAGAAGGGTAATTATGAATATTGATATCGATGAATCCGTGTGTATGCAGTAAACACTCTTGAACGGTGGGCTCTTATGTTATGAAATTTTCACTGTTTGTTCATTTGTGAAATTCTTTATTGAAAATGAACTACGTTCGCAGTCAATATTCGAAAATAACGTTCAATCATGAGTTTCCCAGACCTAATAGACCTAGTTAGGATTACATATATGTAACCCTAACAATATTGTTATCAATCGAAAGTACATTTAACAACCTCTTATCAGACATTAGTTTCATTTCATAAACAATACAAATTTTCCGAGTGCGGGACCTTAAAAAATGTTGCGCATGTTCATACTCTTTACAGGTGCTGCGACTTGTGTCATCTTCCTGGGCTATAAAAGGAGCAGTTTAAATCAAATATACGTCATTCACTATCCTAACGATGACACATATGAATCATTAGCACTTAAAATTGATACCACTGCTGACGAAGCCGCTCATGTGGTGGCACTACTGCAATCAGGGATGCGACAGTGTGATGTTGCTCGGTAACTAAACTGAAGACGTTTTTCCATTCGGCGGGTTTTCCAACGGTTTCACGAGATTTGTGACTTCATCCGGAAGCGTGGATCAGGGCGACGACGCGACGCTGCGCATCTGAAAGATACGATCGCTTTATTGTCTAGTAGATATTAGAATCGCTACGGTTGGAGTGAGCCGTTTCCCCTATTTTTTTCTCATCTTCTCCGAATCAATTCACAAACCTCCAGTTGCCTCTCCCGCACATCCCTCCGCCCGGATTGTCTTTTGTTTCCGTTATTTATGGTTGATAAATTTCCCCGGCAGGCCGCGACCGTTCGCCATTTTTAACGGCATTAATATTTGACAGCCGGCCTCCGGACCTTATTATATTTATGGCCTTACCCGCCGTATCAAATAGGCCCCGCGATACTCCGGCCATATTAACCCCGTCGCATCGGTGCGATTTTTCTATTTTTTATTCAACGTGATTTGAGGATTAGCTTTCTGTTTTCGCCGCTAGGAGGCGCGCCGTGTGAAGCCAGGACCCGAACCAGTTTATCAACTTTTGATACGTTTTTATTTCATTATGAGTTCGTGGTTCGTTGGGGGTGGTAATCAATTTTACTCATAACAAGTACTTAATATATTGCACCTTTTTTCACATCAATTTTTTTATCACTTAGATTAGAATTTTAAGTTAAGAGATACTAGTTAAATAACAAGTTCTATTAACTGGATGAAAAAAGGTGGTCTCAAAGTGAATACATAATATGTATTTTTTATCGTCTCGCATAAATCTAGACATAAATTCCATTTTCCATCAAGCCTCATAAAATGTCTTCCCCTTAACAAATTTACAAAAAATATTTTTAAGTACCTATCTATATTTGAATAACATAAAATTTTTATGTATATTACTTATTTTTAAGTCATTATGCCAGACAGAACTTTTTTGTTATTATTTACATACTGATTTGACTATTTAAATACAAAGTACCCATAGTAGTTTATTCACAGTGCTCCTCACTAAGGATTCGTCTTCCGAGGCGGACAATAGGTAGTTGTGTTCATGTTATATCATGATTTCCTCATTTTCATGTTTGTTGATTTTATCATATTCATGGTTTTAGTTTTCATCATCTTCATGTTTGTTGATTTCATCATCGTCATTTTTGTTGATTTCTTCATCTTCATGTTTGTTGATATTCACATCTTCTTCTTTGTCGATTTCATCATCTTCTTGTTTGTAGTTGTCATCATCTTCGGGTGTTTTTATTCATCGTCTTCATGTTTGTTGATTTCATCATCTTCATGCTTGTTGATTTCCTCATCTTCATGTTTGTTGATTTCCACATCTTCTTGTTTGTTGACTGTAGATTTTGTAGGTGTTACTTCATATTTTTTTATGATTTACTCACATGTTTTTATATTTACTTGAATTCGATACTTCTTTGTTTTCAGTTGTCTCCGTTTAATGCTTTTTTTCTATAATCATACAAAATTAATTTATTTCACAGTGAATCGATTCATTTTGATTCTTTTTTGCTGTCTCCCATACATTAAAAAATATTCTACATGGGTGAGGAAAGACATTATTTCTCTTCCCAAACGGTGAAAGATTTGTTAGATGGTTTGTACGTATAGATGGTTTGCACGTCAAGCGGGTGAAAGAAGTCGCAGACGCCCTGGTAGAACACTAGCTAATTTTAGACTTCTGAACTATTTTTAGTATAATGATTAGTGTGCAGGCACCTACTGCTGTAATGTTATCCAATTTCAAAGAAATGCATATATGTCGGCGTGTGTGTAAATGATCGACTGTATTGTCGTCGACAACAAGTCTATCTGCCGATTTTCAGCTCGGCCGGATGTTGGGAAGTTTGGTAATTTCCATTTCCAAGATTGCATTACCTAAAACAAAAGTGAAATTCAGATATATGTATAAAAAAAACTAGTAAGGTATTACTAATAAGTAAGGGATTACTATTAAGTAAGGGATTACTAATAAGTAAGGTATTACTAATAAGTAAGGTATTACTTATTTTTTAACTTACAAGGTGATGCCCTTGGGAAGAATCACTAGGTTAATTAACTGCCTCGCAGGAAATATGGATATTTTTCCACATGTCCTACAACGTATTTAAACGCGTAATATTATTATTCAAGACTTAACATTGTAAATCTATATTTGAAACTTTTTTTTTCTTTTGTCCCACTTGTAATTTTTTTTTTTTTTTAAAGAAAGACAAAAATTCCCGGGTTACGAATAACCTGACAATATTTGTATATCTCCTACTACCGTACAGTAAGCTGAAAATGTTGCTTGTGTTGTGATGGAGGACTTAGCCAGCCGAGGAATTGAACACACTACGCCTGGGTGGGACCCAAACGCGATGTCAACTCAGCCACCGACCGGTCGAATGTATTTGTTTTTCACTTTTTTGTAAGTTTTAATTACCGATAATGCAATGTACTGGTTTATTTTGTGTTTGCAAATAAATAATAACTAATATAATATAGGTTATAAACCTGTTCTGACGTAGGTGACAGGAATTTACAATAAAAATTAAAAATTATTGCATTGCAAGTACTTGAAAGATTTAGGAAGTATTAAATTTAGATGAAGCAGCATGATTAATGCAAAGACGGGCTGTTATACTCAAGAACGAGTCGTAGAAGCGACCCGTTCTCGTGTTCTGTAAAATGTCAACCGTGTAGGTACATATGCTAGGCGCGCACGTTTGGCGTGTTTCCCGATTATGCACCGGTGCTGAAAGGATCGATAACGCTAGTTCCTCGGAGCATCTTCCATTGTATTACCGGTAGAACAAATACAGAATACCTACCTGACGCATGTGCTTTAAAGATTGCAATCCGCTTGTAAAGATAGGGAAATCTATCAAACGGGTCGCCCGTTTCTGCACAGTCAAGGGTTTTTTTCCATTAAAATTAAGTTAATTAAAATTTTAATTCATTGTATGCAGTTTGTACAAGAAGAAAATAAGTTTTACAATCATTATTAAATATATAGTTATACTTCTATAAATTGGTATAAAGTGAACATGCACGACCGTACTATTAGCGATACATAAAGAATATAACAAGTTCTATTTCATAAGGTCTTTAACTTCCTTATGATCTGTTCTCATTAACCCTTAATTATATAAGCTGCCCTTTTCGTTTGTTGTTTTTCTTATTCCCGTTGTCAATCCCATCAATCAATATTTAAAGAAATGTAGCGGCTATGGATAGAACGCCCTGCTTGGCAATTTGCGGCACAGAGGGTGCTTATCAAGGTACTGCATCACCCGCCACACCACATAACCTCAATTTCACACCAGACTTCACACGTCTGCACGGCGGCCATGTTGCCTCTCCCACCTTACAGTGACTTGCGATAGTTGTGTCAATTAATTATATTGGGAATGATATCATTTCAAATTTGATTTTATCAAATCAGATGATGGAAGCTGTAAAGCTGACTGAACAGTTAATTAAATGAAGAAGCGCAACACGGCATAAAAAATATATTTGGAATATTAATAAATATTGGGAAATACGTTAACCAACGGGCATATTTAGAGTAAATATATTATATAGAAATATATTATTTTATATAGAGTAAAAATGTAGATCTCCTTTTGTTACCCGATGATTTTTATTTTCAATAAAAAAAACAATATCAAATTTAATTTCTATTTGGAACTTTGTTTTCCACCCTTATCTAATCCTTCAATATCGTCTCACCTGTATCGCACCCCCTTCACTTTCCGCCCTTTCTTCACATGGCAACACTGCATATGAATGCAGCGTGTTATTGCATATAACAGTGCACCCACACACACCGATGCACGCTGCACATTCCCGCCCCCCCGTGCCCCCAACCAGACCCTGCTCTTACATCTCTTACACGAGTCTGCGAGCCTTAGAAAGCTCTTCGAGTCGAGTATGTATTTCTAAGATTTTTACGCTTGAAATCGCTAGCTTTCTGTGGTGGTTGATATATAATTGCAGGGACGTGCCGATTTTCAATTCTTTTTAGCATTAATAATAAGGATCATGGATGGATGGATGGAAAAAAGGAACAAACTGAACCAACAACGATGGACGAGGTATAATCACTAGCTAATCGCCAATTGATGAAGGAGCCGCCAATAGTACTTTGTTTAACATTCTGGATCCGATAAGCTGGATGTAATACAGGGTGTCCGGGTGTAAAGTGCGCTAACAGGGTGGCCACAGACCTGGAAAACCGGGAAAACCGGGAATTATCAGGGAATTTTACCGAACCGGGAATTATCAGGGAAATGTCAGGGAATTTCAAAATATTCTTAAAATATCAGGGAATTCCAAAAATAAAACGAAATTCGTTATTTACGATTTGTGAAGTCCCAAAGTTGTGTTTTATTACTTTTACTTGCGGCGTGTGTAACAAAAGATATGCCGACAAAGACAAACTAGATAAGTAGGTATTTTTTTATTATTATTTTCGTAAATAGCCCTTGCAACACAATCATGTCGTAAACCACCCGCCTTGGTTTTTCCCCTATACTATGTAGGTGCGAAATCTGTAAAGAAAAAGCTAGCAAAGTTACAACAAAGTGTCAAAAGGGTCGGACACCCAGTACGGTCGTAATAAAATTTAAATATCATCATTATCAACATTTTTACAAAGTGTCAATACAGTAGAACCTCGTTAATTCGAAATCCACGGGACATCAAAAATCAAATTTCGAATTAACAAATTCCCACGTAATTCGAAATTTTATGAAAAAAAAAAAATACGCCGAAAATCGATTTTCTCGCCGCCTCTTCAAATCCGGGTGGTATTTTAGTTGTAAATTCGTATTAATACCAATTATTTCTTTATTTTCGCGGCCGATTACCGTAGCGGCCGGCCCTTTAAATTCATATATTTACGCGTAAATCGAGATTTCGCTGCCGATTTCGGTCGCGGCCTACCCTTTAAATTGAGATATTCATAAAAATACGATATATTTCCGCTTAAATCGAGATTTCGCGGTAATTTTCCGTCGCGGCCGGCCCTTTATTTCAAATATCTGAATTTAAATTCGTAAAAACACGATATATTTCCGCGTTAAACGTTCCGCGTTACGAGAATTCGCGGCCGTATTCCGTCGCGGCCGGCTCTTTGAATGCAGATATTCGAAATAATTTCGCAAAAATACGATATATTTCCGTGTAAATCGAGAATGCGCGGCCGATTTCCGTCGCGGCCGACCCTTTAAATTAATATATTTTATATTTTCTTTTATGTTCAGATATTTGAAGTAAATTCGTAAAAATATGTCATATTTCGGCGTGAATCGAAATTTTTCGGCCGATTTCCGTCGCGCCGTATTTTTTAACTCTGATATTCGAAGTAAAGTTAGTAAAAATACGATATATTTCCGCGTAAATTGAAATTTCGCGTCCGATTTCCGTCGCGGTGGGCCCTTTAAAATGCAGATATTCGAAATAAATTCGTAAAAATACGATATATTTACGCTTAAATCAAGATTTCGCGGCCGATTTCCGTCGCAGCGGGCCATTTAAATTCAAATATTCGAAATAAATTCGTAAATATACGATACATTTACGCGTAAATCGAAATTTCGCGGCCGAGTTTCGTCGCGGCCGACCCTTTAAATACAGATATTTGGTGTAAACTCGTAAAACTACGACATATATCCGCGTAAAACGTATTTTCTCGGCCCTTCAAACTCGGATGTTTGAAATAAATTTGAAAAATACAACATTCCAGTGTAAATCGATTCAGATTTACAAAATAATAATAGGTACTAATTAGGACGATGTATAACCACGTAAAAATACATTTTTCGGCGTTTTACCACCACGGCTGACTTTTAGATTCAGATTTACGAAATATTATGATTTATTTTCGCACAAATCAATTTTTTTCGAATTTCTCGAACAAATGTTCGTGTGCGGACAAAAATAAATTTCAAATTAAAAAAATTGTTGTATGAAAAAAATTTTCTGCGGAAATTTTTTTGGCCTAAATTTCGAATTACGCGTTTTTTCGAATTATCGGGGTTCGAATTAACGGGGTTCTACTGTACTTACTTTTGTTTATTTGTCTATTTTTGTCTTTTCATTTGTACACAAATTGTCTTCAGGCGAAATATCATAAATTTGTAATAAGTGTATTTTGTTTTGAATAGATTATTGTGGTGCAAGGAAATATTAAATGCTTTAGATGACGGAATTCCCTTTATTTATGTATCTGTTCTAATTTTCTGGCATAGATGAAAATCGTGTTTCAAAAATAAAATTTTGAATGATATGTCCTTATACCAAATAAAACATATCAGGGAAAAATATAGAAACTGCCCTGGAAAACCTGGAATTATCAGGGAATTTTGAAATCCGTTTTTTGTGGCCACCCTGGCTAACTTGATTCTACACGATGGTAGAAGTAAAAAAGATAAATAACTTTTTATAAATGCCGAAATGTTTATTTTCGCCTGCAAAAATATTTTTCCATAGGAGGATATTTATAACAAATTATTATAAGCAATAATTATTGGCCTAAAATTCAAATATAAATTGAAGAAATCTTCCGAGAAAAAATAAATGCCGCCGATGGAAATTGAACCCACACTTTCGCACAGAAGGTGCGGTTTCAATTCCTGCCGGCGGCATTTATTTTTTCTCGGAAGATTTTTTCAATTTATATACGTGTTTCAGGCTAATAATTATTGCTTATAATAATTTTTCACCCTTTGTGTTTCAACAGAAGCTAAGTATGTCTATTTTCCCATACACACAATCAACGTTTTTTTTACCTAAAAAAACCTTGAGCATTGTTACTACACTGTTACTACGTTAAAACATTGTAATTTCGAAAAAATATTTTCTCTTTTTTACTTGTACTATCGTGTAGAATCACCCCTTGATCTAAGCGCACTGACACCCAGTAAATAGCGAGAACGGAAAATAGCGGACCACCATCAAGTGACCTGGAACTTGGGAGATTAAATATTGGATTATTTTTCCAAAGAGGTAGATCCTCAGTATCGCTTTGTGAAAGACCTCTATTCAGAATCGAAGCGTTGCTAGAAATATGTTTAGATTAATGGCATTTAATGAAGTGATCACACAGTACCCCTGGATCCAGACACTTTGGAGCAGTTGGCACTCTTGTGCGGCATTCACATATTTAAAAAAACCTTGTTTTCTATTGAGAAATTACCATCAAGAGCGTATTACAAAAAATTACCTAAAACAGAAACCTAAAGATATCTTAATTATTTTCAAAAATAACACACAACTATAATCGCAACCTGTATGTGCATTCTCAGGACAATTATAACACGGGCATGTGCCTAGCATGGTGGTCGAAAAATTCCTCAATGCATGTAACTAATAATTTCATAGAATAAAGAAACTTAAAAAAAAAAAAAAATTGTGAATACCACACATGAATATCAACTGCTTCCAACCATATGAAGCCATATTTTACATCTTATATCTAATATATTCTTTTCTAGGACTACTATAATATTATTTACTACTTACATACTAAAATTTGGCCTTCACAACATTGAGATATAATCCACGAAAAACTGCAAGATTTTACCTTCCTTAACAATTACTTGTTATATTAATTGGGGTATTTTGTGAGGCTGAAGATGATGGGGAGGGGAAGGAGACGGGAAGAGGATGGTGGGAAAGTACCTGACTCTTCAGATCTGGTCGCCAAACACGGCTAAAGCCGTTTCAAGCAATTTTTCAATTCTGAATTGTTGTAGTACACCAGGGGGATATTGATAGTATTTTCCACTCTGGAACTTGCCGCAAATATAGCTTGTATAATTATAATTTATGAAATAACACAAATCACTCAAATAAAATTTACTTGCGCATGCCTTCAGATCACTAGTCGAGAGCCTTACCCCTCGACCACGGAGGCTGTCAAAACTATGTGTGATGTTTGGTAATAAGTTGGGTTTTCAAGCGATAGATGGCACCAGCCATAAAGCTTACTTCAGAGTCCGACAGATGTCGCTAGAGTGTAGCAATTGCCTGTGGGATATTATTGCCAGACAACAAGCTTCTAGAAACAGAGAATTACCAACCCTCGGGTAATGAACAGTGTAGCTAAATCCAGATTTATTTATTGTAACTTAAATAAACGCAATTATAGTAAAAAACCTTTTATTTTTTCATAAAGTTCCCAACACAGAATCTGCAAGTAAGAAGAGATATAACACTATGATTTATTTTATTTAAACTAAATATCACACCTCGTTTATACTATCGTGTAAATATACCTAAGTAATTAAAAACTTGATGCTGAAGTCCTGAAAATTAAAAAAATAAATACTATATATCACGGCACGCCCCTGCAGAATGGAGAAAATAGGTGAAAATGCTTATGTTTTGGTGTCATATGGGAGGTTTTTAATGTTTCAAACACTGGGTAATCTTTCATATAAATTGAATATTATTATTGAAATTTTTCTAACACACATTGAACTAGCTTTTTTTAATGATAAAAAATGTTTATAATACGAGGTTTCTTATGCATAGCACGAAGGATAACAAATTATTATAAGCAATAATTAGTCAAATTAGTAATAAAATGTAATAAGCAGTAATTGTTGACTAAAGTACTACCTACTACATATTAAAATATTGAAAATAAGCTGACGTAGCTCAGTGGTCAAGAGCACCTGACCGGACATCAGAAGGTGCGGGTTCAATTCCCGTCGGCGGCATTTATTTTTACTCGGGTGAATCTGCTGAAATATCAATTTTTATTGATATTTCTTTTTAATTATTTGTTTTTGTCAATTTACCCTGCGAACTATGGGTTCGGACGACTAATTATTGCTTATAAATTTGTTATTGGAGTAGCTGTAATAAATATTGAATTATAAACATTTTTGGTCGAACAATATTCTGAATTTGTAAGTTACCCTTCATACACATTTCTTATATAACTGCGTCTAATTCGATAATTCATTTCTTACCTTGCAGGTACCTGGCTATTTACATGTGATCACTAAACGCGCATAATTCCATTTTGCCTTTCACTAGGATAATACTGAAAGTATATACCACTATGTAGTATTTTTTACAAATAAACGTGGGTTAAACCCGTCCATCGATACTATTTTTGTGTATGTATTTAACAGATATAAAATACTAGTGAACCCAGCAATTCTTCGCTATTGCTTATGTCTTTCTTGGGCGTGTCTGACTTCTTTCACCTTATATTCACTACTGTACACCACAATGTTACTGTTAAAAATAAACGTGGGTTGAACCCGTCCATGTATTCTATTTTTGTGTATGTACAGGGTTTTCCACTAAGAGGTGTTATTTTGATATTCAAAGAAAAATGCCATTTTTTAATATAAATGATCAAATTTTTGTTTCATCATAAAGAGGAAGGTATGCCGTTAATAGTAAAAATAACATCAGTCAAATGACCACCGCGACCACGCCTACAGAACCATATCCTTTTCATGAAATTTTCCATAACCAAATCGCAAAGTGGCTGCCTTATGTCCTCGATAGCCTCACGAATTCCATCTTTGAGGTCTTGAATCGACGCTGGGCTGTTGGCGTAGACCTTCTCTTTCACGTAGCCCCAAAGGAAGAAGTCGCAAAGGTGTTAAATCACAAGATCTCGGTGGCCAATTGTGATCACCTCTGCGAGAGATTACACGGTCCGGAAACTTTTCCCGTAAAAGATCAATGGTTTCGTTGCTTGTGTGGCACATAGCGCCGTCTTGTTGAAAGTAAACGTTGTCCAGATCAATACCATCCAATTCTGGCCATAAAAAATCATTTTATGGCCAGAATTAAATACACATAACACATCTTATTGGAAAACCCTATATTTAACAGATATAAAATACCAGTGGACCCAGCAATTCTTCGCCATTGCTAATGTCTTTCTAGGGCGTGTCCGACTTCTTTTACCATTAAAAACACTCTTTATTAATTCTCTAAACACTCTTTTTACTAATAAGAACAAACTTTGGAATTTACAGCGATAACGTTCGACTACTTTTCGAGTTAAACGAGCCCAAACATGCGCAGACTTAATTTTTTATATATTAAGCAGAGAAGGTCACATGTTATGTTAGATACAAAAATTCGTTAAGAATTCTATATGGGGAGTATAATATATATTTATATGTTCTATCCACCTGGAAGTCTCACCTGGAAAGTTGTATCCCTTGAAATCAGTACGCAAGCGCGCGCTCAAATCACTATCACCTCGTATGTGGACATCCATCAACAGTCTCCCCCACCAACACCCCCAACCACCCCCAATCCCCCGGAACCACCCCCGACCTCCCGAGCAGTCGTACATTCCAGAAATTGCGTCATTTATTTCTATATAGTCATAATTCACGGGGCGATACTGGCACGTGAGACTCTCGCGAGAGTGAGTTTCGCGGATTTGAGATTTCTAGAAGTCGGAAGAATGTTGGAATCGTGAAAATTTTAAACTTAACATTTAAACTTCCTACATGTCTTGCGATATCATCAATGTATTGTGTCCAATACACATGTAATGCTAGAAAGCTTCCTTTAAGAGAAAGAGACGAAAATTATATGATCGAATCGCGCCAGAAAGTATTGCAAACTCGTACTCAATGTCAACGTTCGGATTATATGCCGAACGCAGTTGTTTTCTGTCGTGCTTTAGATATATATACATATACATATTTTATTTGAATCAACTCTAAAGAGATCATAGTCAAATTCAGATTCTGACTATATATTATATATATTTATCAAAAATAATATCATATTTCTTCTCCGTTGATTTCCGCATTTTTTCATAAAACAAAGTCTGGTAATATCGACTCTGGGATTTTCTACTTTCTTTCACCCATTCTGCTAGTTTTGAAGCCGGTTATTTCTTGAGCTTATCAGATAACCATTACCCGGTGGGAATCATTTTGGGTGGCGGGTATTAGTACCGCCACCTCGGGAACAGAGTGATTTAGTAGGTGTTCCTGGGCTCATTTCTTTGTACCAGAGTCTCACTCTCCAGGACGTCGTCATAACCTCCTTTACTGTAGAGCGAGCCGCACCAATTTGTTCATGAACTCACCCGTCGGGAGAGACACGTACTTCCTAAATGTAGTTAATCAAAAGATCTATTTATTTTTAATGTCCTACAACGCACTTACAAGGTTTTTGGTTTCACATTTGTGAAATGTATTTACATTGTATAAACGGTACAATTATAACGACCTAGACCCCAATCTGTAATTTTATAAAAAAAAGTTTTACATGTTGAATTAAATAAATGTGGTGAGGATTGTCTAGGACTTCGCGTCTGTCCACTTACTGTGTGGCGTGCCGGATTTGGAGAGACTGGTTGAGGGAGATCTTTTTACCTATCCAGCAAGACTCTATTGACGCATCGGCTTATACCGCAGTGGGATTCATATTTCACTGCACTCATACGTCCGTCACTCATGTACACACTGACTCCCAGATTACTACCCACCCCTCATTCCTTTTTCCTTCCCAGATAGTCTTCTGGATCCACTGGCTTCGATGCCCTGAAAGAATAGAGTTTAAGATCTGCTTAATGACCTTCAAAGCATTGCAAGGAATGGCGCCAGCATATATATCGGAACTATGTATCCGACAAAACTTAAGTAATAGACAGCTTACTCTAAGGTCAGCAGATCTAGATGTTGGTAATCGTCTAATCGAACTTTCTAGGTCAAATCGAGCTGTTTACTATGATCGTTCTTTTAGTGTAACAGGCCCTCTCATCTGGAATAGACTTCCCTCAGCTCTTACTAATCTCCAGAATTTGGCTGAATTTAAACGAGCTTTAAAAACAAAATTATTTAAAAAATCTTACCATTTATAAATTTTAACTTCTTTTCAATATTTTATAATAAGCCATATTCTAAAACTTCCGGTAATTGTTTGGTTTCGGTTGTCTCCTTATTGTACCTTTTTAAAGTGTCTGCTCAGAAAATTCTCATTTCTGAGCACAAACTGCCTCCTGTTTTATGTTATGTTTTAGTTTTAATATTCGTGTTTTGTCCTGTCCTACTGTTATTGTTATTCTAAGTTTTGTCATCACTTTGTATAAACAGTGTATTTAGTGTTATAATATTTGATCTGTATTGGGTAAGGCACACTGTAGGAATAATTTTAAGAACCATTAATACTGAATTACCATTTTTTTAAAGAGTAGTTAAGCGCACTTGAAGTGAAATGACACTAAACTGCGCTATATAAATTCCATGTTATTATTATTATTATTCTCCTTCCTTTCCTTAAAAAAACAGCATCCCCAAAGATGATATAGATAGGCCCTGATGGAAATCATGTTCCTCGGGGCCTCCTGTGTGGAGCTAATGTAAAAACAATCATATCCTACATCGATTTGTAAAACTCCCTGTATAATCTTCCTTTGAGATACTACGTCTTTTCGAACTAATTTTCGTTGAATTAATGTTATAGATTTTTTAAATCAATTAATATTATTTATTTATTCATTTTCGGGAAATCGACAGTTTACATTTAATCAGTTTGTACAAAAGTATTGTATAGCTAAAATTAAACCAATTATGGATTTCCTCCTTGTGACTTTACCTCTACTGAGACAGCATAATATAGAATAAGTAAATTATATATGTGAGAAAAGAATACGAATTAAAAAAAAAATTATATAAAACAAAAGATTATATAAAACGAAAAATTTACACAACAATACATTTATAGCCATGGAGAGAGGTTGTAGATGTAAATCAAATCATTATAGAGATATAAACAATAGAGACATAAACATTATTCACAAACCATCAGAGAAATATTATTTTATGGACCTCTTGTATTTGGTAAGTTTGCAACTGAAAATATCAACCTTGGATAATACGCTATTGTAATTATTGCACAGTCTGTTCAGGCAAGAATTCTGCTTAGAGTTCGTTTTGCTTTGATCAACCTTGAACAGGTCACAAGAGCGTGTTGAACGCGCAGGTACATTGAATGGATTCTTGTTTAGCAACTCTGGGCATTGAATATTATAATATTAAATTCATATTTGATGCAGTTTTTTTTAAGATTTTTTAAATGTTATTTCTCTCTAGGATATCGTACGTCTCTTAGTATGAAGGTACTTATGTATGTGCTACAAGTACCGAGGTTTAATACGAATACTATTGCCATATGAAAATCGCAGCAGAAGTCTGTAGGAAATATTGCCACATTAAAAGCATTTGTGGCGCAGTAATATTATCTCGAGGCGGCCTTCTGCAATTGTTATTTGATCAATGGCAACACACTGCGACTGGGGACATACCTACCTACCCCGTAACCACTTCTACCAAAAATATAAAATTCTATATTCGAACCTTTTCTTAAAGATTAACCATATAACTGTATTCGCACTGATAATTTCAGTATATCGATTTACAACTCTGCAAAAATACCATAAACTACCAACTTAAAGTTCAGAATTAATTTCAATTGCACACATTAATTATCCACGTTTGATGAAACAAAAAAGTTGAGTTTTTTGTATGGGAAAATGAAGTGTATTAAACTGTTATATTTTGTCTTCGTTAAAAGTCAACTTGAGTACAATTCTCCCGTCTGGAACCCACATTACAATAAACATGTGCAAGCTATTGAAAGAATACAAAATAAATTCTTACGTTTTCAAATTCTTAAGTTTTAAAATGGATATTCCAGCAATTTTGTTGAACGACAAAAATCTTTTAAATTAAATGAATATGCTTAAATTGTCGAACAGAAGGATTTTTCATTGACTTTATATAGTGTTCCTATATAAAATTATAAATTACGCATTTGGTTGTCCAGAATTGTTTGCATTGATACACGGAGTAAACTTACTGATATGAAATATTGTTAATTTGTTAAATATCTGGTCAAATTATTCGGCCTATAACGAATGATTTGACAAATTTCATAACTAACTATCGGTAAAGCACGAATATGTTATAAGGAATTCGGAACAAGTGTTCTTACAAATAATAATGTTTTTGCATCTCGTCCATTATATTTATTCGGACAAGGTCACCAGCGTAAACACGTGTTCAGATATATTCTGAATGATAAATATTTTATTAGGAAATGGTCATGTCACATTTTCAAAAGTATCTTGATAAAAAAAACTGTACTTATTTTTTCCTTTGATTCCAGTACGTAATACTGGAAGTCGGGATTAATTTTAGTGCAGAAATTCTGATACTAACTACCATATGTATTCCTCATTGCCCAGAATACTTATGGAGGGAAATAATTATACCGAGTCAGTGGATATCTTTAATTTATCACTCAACAAATATAAAAGATTGTTACTGAGGCAGATTAATTATGTATAGTAAATATGTACTGTATTAATTTAGAATTTTTCGTATTCATGTAAAAGCTCCTCAAAAGGGCGTTAACTATCCCGAAGCCAAGTGGGGGAGTAGTAGTACCCAAAATTATTATTCTCCTTATATTAGCTTAAATACTTGACATATCATTTTAGTATTTTACGTATTCCTGCGCAAATACATAAGTTACCATTAATAATTGACCGAATAATTAGGATTTATATAGTTTAAAAGCCCATAAGACAGAAAAATGCACGGGGTCGTCGGAAGACCCACTTGGTTACAGACGTTTTGTTTGGCATCTTGGCCTGTCAAGAGTTAATAAATTAAATAAATATTCTTCTATGGGAAAAAAATTTCGGAATTTCAAAAAACGTTATTTATCTTTTTACTTCTATGGTCATGTAGATTCATCTCTCGAAGTTATAGCACTTAACCCCCGGACACCCTGTATAATAAGGTCGCTCTAAATGCATTCCAATACATTTCCCTTATGAAGTCGCAATATAATCCCATATCTTATATGTACATCTCTCGTCATTCCACTTCATTCCCGGAGTCTGCGTCCGCGCTTCCCATAATCCCTTCTGTTCATTTATCCGGCTCGCTCTGCGACTTTAATAATGAAAGAAGAATTATTTATTGCCGGCCATGGTGTGTGGTGGCTGGGGGTTGTGGGGTGTCGCTGGATGGCGGAAATGAGGAGGGGAAAGGGGTCGGGTCACTGCAATGTTGTCTCTGGAAAGCAACTGATTTGTACGGTGAGCTTTGTTGCTGTTTGTAGATTGTAAATAAACTGATAATAATGTGTATATTTTTTCTGTTTGTGAAGTAACCTTTTACGATCACCGGTTCCGATAGTCAAAGATTTTGCCGTGGAGGTCGTCAATATCGAGTTCAAAATATATTATAACTAACTAGCTAAAGTTCCCGGCTTTTTTCGGACTTGACGCAGAATTTTTTAAATCAGACATGGATAGTTATTTTCCTATTTTGATCGTCGAGTGTGAAAAATTTTATCATGAAGATTGTACTTTAAGGGGTGGGAAAATAAGAAAGGGTGTTTATTCGAAATCCCATGTCGACAGTGACCTTACACTTGTTTTGTAGGTCAAGTGTTCTAAATTTCAGCAATCTCGGAAAAAAATAACAGATTTGTGTAAAAATAAAGCTACCCACCAACAATCTTCTTTTTTATATATGAATATACATGATAATTTCATTCAATCCTGTAAGTTGTTGATACAATTCAACCAACTCGTAACTTGTTTTTTTTTTTTTTTCTCGTTAGTAAAATAGCCGATGATTTTATTGATTTTACTGAAAACCTTTTATTATTACGGGTACCCAAATATAATTGCACCCGAAAATACCGACATACGCAGAAGTAAAATATTCTTCCTACGAGAAAAAGTTTTTTTCTCCGTATGTTTTCTTACCTACAATCTTCTCAAAGTAAAGGAGCAAAGCTTTTACTAAAATATTGTATAAAAAATATTACCGAAACACACATAAATCGGACCAACCACTCAAACACATGTCACGTGTCATATAGTATTCTAAGGAAGAAAAAAATATATCCTAGACCCGAACCATTAATTATTTAGTTCCACTAGCGGTCGCTAGGAGGAGCTGGATCCGAGCCTTCGTTTTACCAAATATTATGGAGGATTCATGCGAGAATCAGGGATGCAAAACTTTAATTCATTTATACAAACAGTTTCTCAAATCATTTTTTTTTACATTAACCCGCAGGCCCCGAGGAAAATAATGTCCCTTGGGGTCCATGTCATCTTTTGGAATGCTGTATGGAGTGTGTGAAAGAAAGGAAGGAGGGAAAGTTCTAGGAAGGTAAAAGGTATGAAGGTTGGGTAGGAATCTAGGGATCAGTGTGTCTAGGAGTGACGAACATATCCCTCCCACTGCGGCGCAATGCGATGGGCCGAGAGACCAGTTGGAGAAGTGAAAGGGTCTCCCCAAACCAGCCATTTATTGGATAACCACACTTCTCTGCCATAGGTCACCCAAAGTGGTTCGCTGTTTTTGGTGATTAGCTTGTTTGGTGATAGCAGGGGTGGCTGGATTTATCGGGTAAGGTGTGTTCAAGATGCGCCTGCCCGCCAGCTGCGTGGCGTCGGATCTGGAGATTCTAATTTGGGGAGGCCATTTGACTTCTCCAACTGGTTTCTCGACCCATCACCTTGCACCGCAGCTGGAAGAATATATTCATATGTCCGGCACTCCTGGACACACTGATCCCTAGACTCCTACCCAACCCTAATACCTTTTACCTTGGCCGTAGGCCCTGATGGAAATTATTTTCTTCAGTGCCTCCTCTATGTGTTTAATGTAAAAAAATATCATTCCGCCTTTTGTAGAAGGTATTTTATTTAATTTTTGCATTTTTTCGTTTATGATAAGGTTATTTTTGTGGCAACCCTGTTTAAACCGAACTGAAATCCTCGACGATATTTCACTCAATGCCGAGTGTCCATCTTTTATGTTTTCTCAGTGGGAGGCAATTTTTCTTTTCGACCTCGGCTACAACCGTGGCCCTGGATATTCCTCCTCACCACCTAGATGCGACAGGGGTGGAGCTTGGATAGAATTTTACTTCGCAATCAAATTTCAAAGGAATACATATAAATCAGTACCACGTTGGGCGCCAATTAACATAAAAAATAATTTAACCTTATATTAACGTATTTTTTTACATTACGCTTTGTTATGGTGTCATCTAGGAAATTTTATTTTTCTTTGCTTTTTACCGGTTCAACCGAGTTTTAGTTAATGTTTAGTAGTAAAACATCTTTTGGCACGCCTATGGGAGTAAAACCGATTCTTGAGTGGCAAGACGGGACGACGCTTCATTCGGCCAGCCTCGTAATTCGTCGGCTCTTTTCGCCCGGCCGCCCAAACTCTGTGCGGTATATTTGCTTCGTTTTCACTAAAATTGGCAATAAAATGTTGATTATGTTTTTCATATGTAATACATTACTTTGTGTATATTTTAACAATAATAAAATACTTAAAATAATATAGCCGTTACGGGCGTCTCGTAACGGCTATATTATTTTATTGAACTTTAGTTGAAAAATATGCAAAAAAATATGGCGTATTTTGTTAGCAGTTTAATATTTTCATTCATTCTAACATTGAGCACTAGTATTTGGAAAATTTTTCACGACAGTAAATACGAATGTCATCTAAAATCATGTGTCCCACTCCAATCCTCCTCATATAATTCCCCACACCAGCCCTTTTCTAAATCTATCTTATCCCTCCCCCTCCCCATTACCCTCCCACTTCCACCCCCATGTTGAGTATTCTCTCTCCACACCAGATTTATTATCACCGCGCCGGATGAGTGTGGTTTTTTCGATTTGGGAATACACCCATTAGGTAATTTTGCCGTTTTTTGTATTATTATTTAGCTTGATACATTTGCTAAAAATATAAGAAAAATACAGTTTCATCGAAAGATTTTCCACGAAATATGCAGGGTGTTAAGCCCTCGCATACCCAATTTCTACCGATTTATAACAAGTTTCTCATTAACTCTTATATATTTTTTTTATGCCCAAACGTTCATTATACGAAATTCCCTCGGTAGAAAAAAATCTTAAAGTAAGCTCTGAAAATTATTAAAAAAAGGTTTTGTTCTGTTATTTAATATGTTATAGGCATGAAAAAATTTATAGTGTATCTTTAAATGCAACTTAAGCATTTGACAAGATATTTTTGCAAACGATTAAATATTTTCACCATTTTCGCTTGATTATTTTCGTTTCTTAATATTAGCGCGCTCCCTCTAACATTCGTATTTATATAATCACCCTTTCATACCTTCTTTGAACGCTTTCTACGGAACCTTGAGGAAGCTACTAGCCAAAAATGTGTATATTCTTGGTATACCTTATATTGTAGGTAATAGGCATTAAAATCGCTTGACAAACAGAGTCTAGAAACGTTCGATTAGCAGCACAGAACTGGTTTTAATTTTTTTTGTAAATAATTTTATAAGAAAGCGAAAAAGTTAATCAAATGAAACTGTTAGATATAATCTTAGCTATAATACTGTATTTTTTAAAAGTTGTTTCCTTAAGGGCCCACTATTCGAATTTCATCCAATTTCCGACATACTTTCCTTAAAATTTTGAAGTTTTTAAGCTCTTAAAAAAATATATGTTATTCTTTAAGATAGTATCTATTTGTTCCAAAAGCCGAAACGGTAATTATTTGAAATTCCCTCGATAGAAATAAATCGCAAAGTATGCTCCGAAAAATATTATTAACACGTTTATTTCTGTTATTTTACAAGTTATATGTATGAAAAAAATCACAATGCTTCGTTTAATGCTACTCAATAGACCCCAAAAGTGATTTTTGCTATTTTTGAAATACGCCGTGATTTATTAAACATTTTCACAACTGTCGCTTACGCCTATTGCTTTTAAATCATATTTATTATAGCGCGCTCGCTCCGACTTGAAGATTAACCTATCTTCTTTGAAAAGTTCATTCGCCAACTCGAGGGCTTTGGGGGCAGACATGTCGTTCAACGTTCTATGATCTACAGACGTGCGATTACGTGCAAATATTTGAATCTATAAAGATAATTTTTACGCGTGTAAAGTTTATGAGTTAATAAATATTGTTTTTTCAAAGATGGGAAATACACGAAAGATATCCCGTATTTCAAAGAAAAAATGATATCTCATAAAATTATATCCTATCTAATAGGTGAGAAGAAAAAAATACAATTTTTGATTTATAAGCTTATATTTATTATAAACGATAATTTACTATAAAAATTAATAATTCATATTTTTATTTATGTATTGTGTAGTAAAAAGTTATAAAAATTATTATTTTATTTTTTTCAGAATACGATAAACGATAATTTATTATAAAAATTAATTATTATTTTTATTTATGTATTGTGTAGTAAAAAGTTATAAAAATTTTTATTTTATTTTTTTCAGAATACGTACTTTGGGAAATAAAACTAATTCCAAAACATTAGAAATTACAGGGCAAGTTCTTATTAATTCACAATGCAACGATGTCCGAAATATAATATAATATGTAATAATAATATACGGGCCATCTGTTTCAAATAACAATACTCGAACGTGGAATTCAGAATAATAATGAACATGCGAGCGAAAGAAGCTATTGAAAGTTCTGAAACTGTGGGGAATATAATTTAATAAAATAAAATACTTTTTTGTTTTAAAACCACGATATTTATTAATTTAAGAACCGACCGGTTTCGCTTTACTTAAGCATCATCAGGGTACAAATTAATACTAAACAAGAAGTACATAATGTGTGCATATATATAACAAAATATAGAGGGAGACAACATGATACAAATATAAGCAACACAAAGACGGTCATAAAATACATTAACATAAGTGCACAAGTAATGGAAAACCCGCTAGATAATTATGTAGACTAATGGGTTATACGAATAAATCGGGAGAAACAAAACATCAATAAAACCTCAATAATAACGGTTTTTCCGAATTCGCAAATCATTTGATCGATAGCTTGCCTTCCTGAATAAATCTAATTTTATTTAATCATTTACGGCCAAGATATTTTTGACAATGGTGTGTTTTTATCTTTCTGTATTCCAATCATTTAGCTTTGCTTTTAGGGTTGTGCCCCAGTATTGCTTTTTGGAGACTGTAAACGGATCTCTCGGCATTTAATGAAACTGCAGCAGAACAAAGGCTGTTGCTATATTGACGTTCATGGTATGTTTTGCTCAGATTGACGATAAGGTTTCCAGATCCGCATTTCGCTCGAAGCATGTTTAGGGTAATAAGTTTATAGTTTAGGGTTCTTTCACCGTATTTATGGGAACATTTCAGAACCACCAATCTTTCATTTTGAGTGAATCTTGTGTTTGTGATTAAATTATATTTGACGATTTAAACAAATAATATTTAGAGAAGTTAAAAATAAAATTGAAAGTTCACTGAAAGCTTAAAACTATTAAAAGTAGTAATTTCATAAAAATGTAAATAAATAGAGCCCCTTTCACATTTTAGAATGTAATTTTATGTTGCTTACATGTTTTATTACTCTTTATAATTATTGAATTGTTTAAATGAATAAATAAATAATTACAAAAAAGTCTTCTGATTTGTAAGTCCTCAGGAAGCACTAAGGATCTTTCTATCTATCTTTATAATATAATAAATTTGATGAGCATAAAAATGTAAACGTGTATATAATTTATATAAATGTACAAAAGTAGATATTACACGTGTATAAATATTATATTGCGCATATTATACAAGATGTCGGGGGTAAAGTGCACAAACTTCGGGAGGTGATTCTAATTGATAGTACAAGTAAAAAAGAAAAAAAAACTTTTTTTGGAATTCCAACGTTTTAAGATAGTTTTCGAGTAAAAAAGTTTAAAACCTTATTGATGTAAAAATATATTTATTGATTTTATAAAAGTTATAAATTACTTTTATAAAAGTGAGAATAGTATTTTAGTAAAGTAAAGTAATTTTTATACCTATACAAATAACTTTCGTAAATGTTTTTTGTAAAATTAAAAAAAAAAATAATTAATTAAATCCGTAATAAAACCCATATTTTGAGAACCATCTTCATTTCGACTTCCTTCTCATTTGGTCGGTGCATTATTACTCTAAGGTCGGTGCTAACTAAAAATGGTTCTGTTTTTCTAAAATTGCAATAGATGTCGGTAATTTAATTTCATAATCCCCAAAATTATTCCTAATACGAATTCAGACACCTCTGTCGGATTCTTTTAACACTAAATTTTGTAGGTGTTGCCCAAATCTAAATTCTTTACGCGGAAAGCGGGCCCCGCGTTCATACATTTCTATTGAAAAAAAAATTATAAGCTTACATTTATATTTTTTATTGAATAATTCATTTTTTATTTGTATTCTACTCAAGCGAAACGATAGGAAAACCTTCAATTTATCTAAAGCATATTTTTTGGTATTCAAATGTACACCAATTCGTTATAAAAATTAATCAAAACAGTGATTTGGAATTAAGCTTCGCCTTAAGAGACGTACCTGACTTACTATAACCAGTTATTTCTAAGGTTGTTCGAAGTAAAACAAGCAGATGACATTTTGTTCTCCGGTGACTTTTTCAATGACAAAGCCTTCCTTCTGGAATATATAATTTTGATTATTCAACCATTCACATCAATTGTGATGTTCTACTTACTTATTGTGATTCTTGACATGTGATATGTAATATAATCTCCAAGTCGAGATACTGATTTGGTTTCTTTCTTTGTTTCAGGTAAATACATACGTACAATTTTCTTTACGGTGACGGTGAGAGGAGAGCGAAAAAATTGTAAGTAACTTTTGACTACGGGAACTTTGTGAGATATTTCAATGACGAAAAGCTTAAACTAATCATCTTTATAAGTTTAAAACTGGTTGTATGTTTTTTTCACCGTGACGTAAGGACTAGAAACCTGATTTTATATTCTTACAAATTTCGAAAAAGGTAATCTAAAATAACTCGTGTATTCGTGTTAGTCAGAACCAGTGTCTTATTTAAATGAATATAAATAAAAGCGCAAGTTTTCGCCTAACGCTCTCTTTGCTGGCAAATTTAAAGAAAAACTGTGGCTCTTTATTGTTTTTGTGTTTAATTCGTAGAACTCCATTTATTATTATTTTTAATTTAATTAAAATCCAATTTATTAGTATAATTATTAAGTTCAGCGAGTATTTTTTGGTTTTTGGTATTGTTACAGCTGAAAGCCATTCCTTGAAAGCCGAAACAGCTGTAACAATAAAAAAAAAACAAAAAATATTTGCAGAACTTAATAATTATATTATTAAATTTTATTTTAATTAAATTTTTAAAACAAACTTTATCGTTACGTTTGGGCAAAGTTTTATTTTACTTCAATATAAAAAAATTATTACATTACAATTTTTGAATTGATTTTTGTTACTAACACATTACAAAGTATATAAAATAGCTGAAAAGCAGTAGCAATAAATGAAGATATATGTAAGGACCATGTACAATGCATGACAGCACAAGGCCTATGGTGACTGCCAATAGCGCGCTCTCATTAATTTTATTAAAATCCGTTTTTCTCAAGGTATTGCTTTACAATCATAAGACAAATTATTTGTTTGCGCCCGTACATTCGTAATATGAATATAAAATAAATAGTTTTGTTCGTTTAAAAACTTAATTCTTTCGATAAATGCTTACAAATACAATATTGTACGAATGATTCAATCCAATATTGTATTTGTATGCCTTTCTTGAAAGAATTAAGTTTTTTTACGGGCAAAACTGTTTATTCATATTGCGTATGTACGGGCGCAAACAAATAATTTGTCTTAATACTGTAATACAATACCTTGCAAAAAGCGTATATTAATAAAATAAATTAATTAACGGCATCTATGAACACGTAGAATATAACGAGCGTCGCATGTAACCTTAATTGTTACTGGCGGTTTGTGCGATCGGCGCCTGACGTATTTGTCATTATCACGGTGATAAAGTTTTATTTCGGCATCGTTGTTATTTGTTAGTATGTTGTAACATGTCTGGAAATTTTATTTTTCAAATTTTATGTCAATTTTTGTTAGTTAAACTAATCAAATATTGTTATATGCAAAAATGGCGTTTTTCTTTTCTGTTGCCTGTATTGTACTTAAAACTAACGAACGAATTGATTAAAATACATAAAACGTTAATTGGATTGTCTTTTTAAGTATAAATTTATTTGATCTTCACTGTGTATACGCTCACTACAGTCAATTAAATGTTTAACAGACAATATCTTAGAACTCACTTTTTCCCATAACATCACACGAATGGAAAAAAACTCTTCCATGGCAACTCAGGAAACTGGCAATTCAACACACTGTTGAAAAGTGATATAAGTCATTAAAAGTGACGAAAATAGGCCTATAAACCTTACCTTACGTGACCTATTTATCCTTGTTTTTTTTCAACACTTCATACCTTTATATCGCTTTTTAAAGTGGTTCAAGTGGAGAATATATGATGCGAATGGTAGCAGAAGTCGGGGACGCCTGAGGAAGATATGGCACGATCGAGTGAATCAGATACTCGAGTCGGGCCATGTTAAGAGTCAGAATAATAGAAGAGTATGTATGAGACGATGTATGAATGTGAATGAGGCAAGAAGTGTGTGCCAAGACTAAGTTGTTTGGCGGTCCGTCCTCTCTGCCTTCCCTTGCTGGAAAACGGCGTGATGTTTAGTTAGTTAGTTGAATTAGCACAAAACACGATAACAAAATCAAATGCATTTATCGTCATCTACTTACACGACCAAATTTGGAATTAACTCCTTACAATACATTGCACATAAGCAATATAACGCATTACCTAGTAATTTTAAACTTCCGGCAACGAACAAAAAAACATTGGCAAAAGCTCTTAAAAACTATTTCCTCAGCAGTTTCATCAATGACTAACACAATCTTTCTCTGGAACTCCATAATAACATCTGCGTTTATTTATTTTAATGTATTTTATGTATTTGTCTTGTCCTTAATCTAATGTTGTCTTTCCCGAAATGAGTTTTATAAACTCACTGGGAATAATACTTTGTTATCATTTTGTAATGTATTATCTTGTAATAAATAAAAAAAAAATAATTATTTTGATTAGTTATCAGGTCACCAAAAATTCATTGCTTTAACTTGAGTTGAAAGTCTTGACAATCTGGACAGAGGATAATAGTAGTGTAGATTGAGGATCAGCAATAATTTTTTTTATTGTTATAGTTTTGTCCATCACGTTGTGGTGTGTTTATATAGCAATTTTAAGATAAATAATTGAGGTGTGCAGAAGAACAAAAATACTCCCAGAAGGTGCATATTGTTTAATATGAAAAGGCTTGAACGGTAGGCTTCTCGAAGTACTTAGGACTCAAAACAACGGACATTTTCAAGTTCTGTGAAAGATTTTTCAAGTTCTGTTTTTATTTCAGTTTTTTCAAGCAACTAGCCTACAATGATATATTAACAGAACTTGAATAAGTCTTTCACAGAACCCGAAAATGAACGTTGAAATTTGATGAATTGTTCAAATTCTCCGAAACAACCCGTCCTTAGAGTTTATTAACTTTGATAGCTTTAAGAATCTTTCAGAAGTAATTTAAAAATAAAAATAAAAGGTTGTTTTAAAATTTTGTAGAATACTTACTAAATGTTTTCCGAACATTCTCTCGTAAAAACTCCGCCTTTTAATTTCCCTTTGCAAAGTCAATAACTCAGTTCATGAACGCGAATCCGCGTGTCAAAGTGAACTCGTTTAAAAAATCGTATTTGATATTTGTGATAATTCCCACCCCTCGGCAGGGGTGAAATCTATTGAATGGAACGCGCCCGAATTTTCCGCGAATAAATCATATTTACCCCGTGAGTCTATCGATGACAACTGTTGCATCCCCTACACCTACGAGTATTAGAGCATATATGTGTTGAGGTGGCTCGATTCAAGGGATGCATTTATGGAGTGCAGTTTTTTTTTCAGATGTGTTCACTGCTCGTATTGAATGCATCCAATATGTGAATTGGAAAATTTTTATTGCTGCTGAATTAAAATTCTTAGTGAGCCGTTTAAAATAAGTGATGACCTGACTGTAATCCATTTTTTTGAAGCTGGGAAAAGATATGTCGAAATTTTTAATTGGAAAATTATTTACTTGACATCCGTGGCACAGTGGCACGTGGCAAAGTGTGATACATGTGTAGAAAATCTCTTGCTGCCAATATTTAAAGCACAAGATGTTCCTTGTGTAATGATGGGAAACATAAACAGCTGAGGATATGAACGCGAAGAATTTGTTGACTCAGCTACCGACCGGTCATACGTTTGATTCGGGTATTTTAACGTTCGTCGGTTGAAATGTCTTTATTTATGTTTACGGTTTGTAACCATTCTGAACCATACTATTCTCCTATATTCCCCTTCCCAAATTAAGAATACATAGTTTCGCGTTACAATCGTTTAAAACTCAATACAAATATAAAACCCTTTATGTAAATATTAGGAAAATATCAGAAATAATTATGTTGAAAATTTATGTGGCTGAAAGAAACTAAATATATTTTCAATGTCATACTAAAATCTATGAAAACCCCTGCTACCCTTTCAGAAGCTTAATGTAAGTATTTCGTGAACGTTGCGTGTAAAATTTCAATGATTAAAAGTTATTATTTCGATCAATCATCAGCCTAAATCCATCATTTTCTTTCCTCTCCTGTAACTTCTACCAGCCCCTATGAAAGTGGTCCTAACATGTCGATAGATTTTCACTACGTACAGACATTTTTATACTTACATACTATCTATTCATATTGACCTTTGTATATGTTTATAATGTATAGATAAAAATTCTCGGTCTTCTAATATGATGCTAGGAAATAAATAACCCCAGCAGTCCCTGATTTTTCGCGTACTCACCACAGATAAATAAATAGAAAAATACCTCCCTTAACCCTTTCACACCCTCATTATTGTTTCCACATATATAAAATTTAATGATTGATAATACCTCAGAAAATATTGGGTAATAAAATTTTATTTTTTATTTAGAAATTATTCTATGTTAATTTGGATTAACATTAGATGTCAGAGGGTATTTTTTAAAGAGTAAGGTAAAAGAAACATAACACAAAAGTAATACAAATAACTGTTTCATATCAAAAATTCTCATTTACAATGTACAGATAATCTCTAACGTACAAACAAATAACATTTTAACTAAAATTCATTCATAAATAAAGAAATAATCTAGGATAATAAATCTTTAAAAATTCGCCATACTAGTAGAAAATACGTCCGTCACTACCAGTGTTAATTTGAATGAACATTGAAATTCATTTACAATATTCTGGCAAATGACTGTGAACAGTGAATTGAACTGTTATTATTACAGAACACATCTTAATGCGTTAAAATATTTGTAATTCGAGTAGAAAATATTGATATCTCACCTTAAATTAAGTAATCAATGACGGCAGAAATTCGATAAAACTCACAATCAGAAGATGTCAAAATATTTATCGTTGTTGTGGCGGGAATAAGGATTTCAACCGAGCGGAAAAAATAGACGCCACAGAAAAGACTACAAGCTATAAGAAAACAAAAACATGGCTTTTCTAAATCGCTACCGTTACGATAAAAAAAATCACAAACTTCGTTTTAATTTAAATTAACACTGGGGCTGAAAGGGTTAAGCACACATCCAATGCCCGCTGGCATATTTTTCTCACTGACAGGGTAGGGAGTGCCTCTATACATCCCACATACGTCCAACATAAATCCTGTATATTTGCGTGTTTTATTTACCTACGGGTAAAAGAAAAAAAAGCACGATAGGCCACTGAATCAACACTTTCATTTCCTGTATAGAAGGAGATTAAACGCCGACGTAGAGATTGCGTGGGAAATAAACCAACCCCGTACCGCCCCGTATTGCCATTTATCGTGTACGCCAATGGAATGTCGTACAAAAATAATATCGGGATGGGTATTTATTTAAATTCAAAAAAATATTTATTGCACAAAAATACAGAGTACAGAGGGTGTAGCTTATAGGTTACATCATATTTCTTCCACCTAACTCAACAAATACACATTATATTACATATCCCAACAATTACATGTTAAAAAATGTATGTAAATAAAAAATAAAAAAACAGAGGTATTTAATTTATGTAAGGTATTCATTAAAGGTATAGTGACATTTGTTTAAAAGATATGTTTTTAGTGATGATTTAAATTTAAGTATGTCGGTTATTTGTTCGATGCTACGTGGTAGGTTGTTATATACTTTAATGGCCATGTAGTGTGGTCCTTTTTGAAATAAAGTTTTGTTTGCTTTTGGGATTAATAAGTTTTCTGTGAACCTTATAAACTAATATAATAATATATAAACAAATGGTTAATCTTTGCTGTATTATTATTATTATTTTATTCATTAAGTTTTTTTTCTGGTCCTATAAACTAGCTTATAAAGTATTCATTAATATGAAGGTTTTTTTCTGGTCCTATAAACTAGCTTATAAAGTATTCATTAATATGAAAGTGTTTTCTGGTCCTATAAACTAGCTTATAAAGTATTCATTAATATAAGAGTTTTTTTCTGGTCCTATAAACTAGCTTATAAAGTATTCATTAATATGAAGGTTTTTTCTGGTCTTATAAACTAGCTTATAAAGTACTCATTAATATGAAAGTTTTTTCTGGTCCTATAAACTAGCTTATAAAGTATTCATTAATATGAAAGTTTTTTCTGGTCCTATAAACTAGCTTATAAATTATTCATTAATATAAGAGTTTTTTTCTAGTCCTGTAAACTAGCTGTGAACTTAATATTTTATGAGCGTTATGAATTTTATGTGTAGCATCTCATATACGTTTAAAACATCTTAATACAATAGTTGTATGCATAGACATTCAAATTAATAGACTGGCCCTAACATGAAGTCTGGGTATCATTTCGACGAGCTAAAGGCATACCACTAATATTCATATGCATTAATATGAGAGTGTTTTTCTGGTCCTATAAACTAGCTTATAAAGTATTCATTAATATGAGAGTTTTTACTGATCCTGTAAATTAGCTGTGAACAGAATATTTTATGAGCGTTATGAATTTTATGTGTAGCATCTCATGTACTCTTAAAACATAAATACAACTGTTGTATGCATAGACATTCAAATTAATAGACTTGCCCTAACATGAAATCTGGGTATCATTTCGACGAGCTAAAGGCATACCACATGACCATATTTTTGGCACCAGGAGCTTTGTATAAACTATGACATCAGTCGTACATAGATCACCGAAAAGCGCATATTGAAATAACCTGACCATTCGTAGAAATGTAAAGTTTCCAAAGTTAAACAAAGGTTTTCAGCGCTGTCCATTGTGGGACCTTTCTGCGCAGGATCTGAATGTTCGTTCTTAAACGAATCGCCTGGCGTAGCGACGCTAAAATTGGATGAATTTGGTAAATTATACCACTTTTGTAAAAGTGTCGAACTAAATAGTGTAACAAAATATTAAATTGAGTGAGGTGGGTAAATTATAGCACATTTGTAAAAGTGTCTAACTAAATAGTCTAAAAGTGTCTAAATAAATATTAAATTGAGTGAGGTAGGTAAATTATAGCACATTTGTAAAAGTGTCAACTAAATAGTGTAACAAAATATAAAATTTTGGAAACAAGCCCGAACTTTAGTTTACCCGATTTGGGATAAATTACCATATTTTGTAATTGGTGATAAACAGGTGCTCTTCTGTGTCACCCTGGTGAACGATCGCAGTTCAAAATCGAAACCTCATAAAAAAATTGTTGTGTATCACAATAAGCTTAGATTAATTAGTACTTGTATTATATTCTTCAATAAATAAATCGATATTACATTGATAAATTTAACCTTCAAAAGTCATATGTATTTAATGTTTACTGTAGACTTGTAGAAAAAGTCAATAGGTGTCCCATATAAATAAAAATCGGATAGGTATGATACCCGAGACGCTAGGTCTAGGTTACAAATATATTTGTAATCAAACAAAGATAGCAGCCAAAAAGTATGGAAATTAGTTGAGGATAATATTTTTAATTCTTAGATTGAGTGGTTAAACGCGTTGTCCCGGTAAACCGTTACCTTTCGTAGTCTGTCTATGCAGATAGAGAAAAAATTGCGCGTGTTGTTTTTACGTCCAACGGATGGCGCTGTTAAAAAAAAAATTACCTGTCACAGGTGACATCTATATAAAATACATGCGTATTCGAATGCAACGTTGTGTAAAAATTTCAAAGCAATCGTCGAAGAACTTTCGGAGATTTAAGATTTTGAACAAACGGACATTTACATTTTTGTTTTTATAGATAGATGTCTTTTTCATTTTTGTTTAGAGATTTATCAGAAATATCTTCTTCAATGATCAAAATTAAACTTTTAAAGCTGTCCTCATAATCTTACTAAAAACAGCTCGTCGGTTAATCATCGAGATACCGAACGAACCCCAAAAGCGTTTAGTCAGTATTTTGTATTTTCGTAATAGGTCATCCACGTCGCCACTGTAAACATGTCGCTTTTGGCCACCTGTATTATATATAATGTTCCCGCGCTGCTGGGTAGTGCGGAAAAACACCGTAATGGAAATTAATCATTAGTCCCACATTGTCACCTGGTTTTTACACACCGCCCACTCGCACACACAAATCTTTTACACACACTTATATTTTGGACCTACGGTAGGTTATACTATATATATATGCGACACAGATATGTTCGAATGTACAACTTTACAGAATTTATGTGAAAAAATAAATTGAAAAATGTACTGAAAAATAACAATACTTTTTTGTTCTGTTTCGCACGTTTTGAGTTTATCCGAAATACATAAATTCCCTAAAAAAAACATCAACATTGGCGTTCTTGTTTTTTCGTAATTTATCTGTGTACCTACATTTTTTTTTATTTATAATTAGTCAATATATCAGCATCACTGTAAAATTACATGCGAAAGCCCCTATGGGCGTACAAATAAATAAATAAATTAATAAACTTCACCGTTTTTTTATGCAAATATGACGCCCATATGAGTCCCAACTGTTCGGAGTCAATGGGACTATTGCGTCCCAAATCAGAGTAGGTTGTGAGGCTGAACATAATTGGGTGGTGTAGAAGACTTGCTATTCAGATCTGGTCAACGAACACGAATAAAACCATTTTAACCAAACTTAATTTTGAATGGTGGTCTTACATCATGGCAATACTGAGAGTATCCTATACGGAACGAGCCTCAAATATGCTACAAATTGATAAATGGATGCAATGTGAAATAACACAAATTAATCAAATAAAGTTTATTTGAAGCTGCCACCTCCAGATTGCTAGTCGAGAGCCTTGCTCCTCGACCACGGAGACCGTCAAAAGCTTAACACTGGCCCCCTGCTTTGTTTTATGCATGTTTATTCTTACTTCTCCTGGCGGAAGCAGTTGAGACACTTATGCGGTATTCACATAGAAAAAAAATTTAAACCTTATCGCCTTCTGCAAGAAGTTCGTGATAGATCGACTGAGCCTGAAGGATTCGTAGGTGAATCGTCTTCATGTATTTAAATTTAATATTTGGTCAATTCTGAGCATAAACCCTTGGGGACCTGCCTAGTCTTACGTAATGAATCATCAGCCTACAAGTATGTCTACATTGTGTCACCTACTCGCCTTGCATAGTTCATAGTTCATTAATGACCATTTTTTAATCAATTAGATTATAATCCACACATCCATCCCCTATTTCTATTTTTAAGGGTGCGCCTGAATACCGTCTGCAGGGATGAACTGGCCAGTCTATAAGTCTACTGGGAATTTTCATGTTCAATAGGCCTATGTTAGTGCATTTAACGATTTTCATTCATTTTAAAAATATTTTTTTATATTTTAAGTAACAATATTTAAATGTGAATATCAATCGCACAATAATTCCAACTGCTCCCTAACCTACTACACTACAAGAAAAATTATGTGACAGCAATTGACAGCATGCCAACTTACTGATAAAATATTAATCAATCAGAATATATCGAATACACGTGTTTTCTTTTCCTAATAATTTATACTTTGTTAGGAACTCTTTCAATTCATCCGTTAAAGGCCCGTAGTCCCGTTTATAACAGGAAAACGAATATTTTAACCTGATTTTTAATAAAGTAGTTCATATCAGTAAGTGTTCTCCGAGTAGCCGGATCCAGTGAGACTATGGCATCCACAATAGGGGTATGTTGTGAAATGGAAGGCAGTGGGAGGGGAGGGGTGGAGGTGGGGAAGAGGAAGATTGAGAAGTATCTGGCTTTTCAGATCTGGACATCAAATATGGCAACCATTTCAGAATGGCGATGTTTCGCCAATATATTTGTTCAATTTAGTTGTGCAATATAGTTGCGCATGATGGATACATGGAGCAACTGAATAAGTTTGTGTATATGGGAAGTACGAGTATGTTTACGAGAGATGAAAAGCCCGACAGGGTTCTTGAAAGAAGGGCAAAATCAGAAAACTCCATTAATGGGCAGAAGGTTGATGCTAGTAAAAAAATGTAACAAGCGAAGCTATCAGTCCACATTGGAGTGCTGATACCTACACTGACGTATGACAGTGAGGCATGGAACTGGCAGAGGAAGAATGAAAGTAGACTGAATGTTGTCCGGTCACCGGTAAGTGGCTGAGTTGGCATCGCGTTTGGATACCACCCAGGTGTCCGGAGATCAATTCCTCGGCTGGCTAAGTTCTCCATCTCGATGCAAACAACATTTTCCGCTAACTGTGGTGTTTAGTAGGAAATTATTGTCAGGTCAATCGTTGCCGGGGAATGTTTGTCTTTCTTTTAAAAATAAAATAAGATCCCTGGGACGTATGTGTGGTAAAACCGCGTGCAAAATGTGGAGATTCGCAATGAATACAAGTCTGATGTAAGCGTATTGAGTAAGATTGACAAAGGAACGTTTAGATGGTTTGGGCATGTAGAGCGAAAGTACATAGAAAATAGTGTAAGGAGAATAATATATGTCGGGATTTTAAATGGTAAAAGAATATAAGTGTCAGACGAGGGTAAATATTAGACGATATGTATGATTGTGAATGAAGCAAGTGTGTGCCATGACCGAAGTGTTTGACGGTCCATCCTCTCTTCCTATTGTGATGGTTGGTTTATTGTTAAAATATGTTATCATTATTATTTTTAAATTAGAACTTGTCAATTATTGTAATTATCAATTTTAATCTGCGATGGTATTTGTTTGTATGGCCGTTTCGCCCCTGTTCTCTAGCTATTAGCTTTTAGCTATAAGGCCACATGTGGCTTGTAATTTTCCCGGAAAAACCTATCATTTATTAGCGATCACCTGAATTTCCCCACTAATTATAGGTGACGCACCACGTCGCGGCCATTACGGATCACAATACATGAAGCGAGCTAATTTTAATATTAATCAGCCGGAATTATTGTCTATGAATTCAATTTTATTAAGGGCAGACAATAGCATAAGTAACTACACGTATGTACTAGGTATATTTATGCATACACATATTATTATTTTTCTTTGTTTATTTTATTTATGTAAATGTATGCTATTTAAGTAAATGATATTTAATAATGTTAAGTATTATTTATTTTAAATGTTATTATTGTGATAGCTGTTTCGTCGTTCAAGGCCTTTATCAAACTAAGATTGAGTCGCATTGAGACTATTTATATATGTGATTTTATTTACCTCTTCCCTATTTTTATTTGTATGACCTTAAAGTGTATTGATATTTTCGAAAAACCGATTCACTCAGAAAATGAATTACCGATTTAACGTTGGTTTTACCCCCTTTTAAAATTAATTACTGTTATAACGTTGGTTTTACCCCCTTTTTAAAATTAATTACTGTTATAACGTTGGTTATACCCCCTTTTTAAAATTAATTACTGTTATAACGTTGGTTTTACCCCCTTTTTTAAATTAATTACTGTTATGACGTTGGTTTTACCCCCTTTTAAAATTAATTACTGTTATAACGTTGGTTTTACCCCCTTTTTAAATTAATTACTGTTATGACGTTGGTTTTACCACCTTTTAAAATTAATTACTGTTATAACGTGGGTTTTACCCCCTTTTCAAAATTAATTACTGTTATAAAGTTGGTTTTACCCCCTTTTTAAAATTAATTACTGTTATGACTTTGGTTTTACCCCCTTTTTAAAAACATGGGTTTGAATTTCGCTTTTGTTTTCGGTTATGAATTAATCTTGGAAGTCGAAATTCACCCACTTCCCGATATCCGATCGAGCTGAAACTCGGCAGATAGACTCGTTGATAGATTGACGATGATTATGCATTATATATATATATATATCATATTGGTCACAATCACGTACACACACGCGTATATTTACGCATTTATCTGAAATCGGAAAACATTACAGCAGTCAATATACGGAATAAATGTCGGTCAAACCCGATCGGCATTTAGCGAAGGTGGTAGAGCTGTCATTCCTGGGTAGGAAAGTTCATTCTTCAGTAAATGTTTTACAGCAAAAATACTATAAGTATTCACGTTAAGTTTTCTGTTGCGGTGAATGTTATGTTGCTCGAACAAATTTTTACTCTCAACATAAGTAACTTTTAAAAAATTTAGTAAACGTTACCATTCTTTTACCAATTTTTTCATGTTCAAAATCTTTTATTTATCGTTGTTTATATTTTGCCCTGGAAATGGCACATTTGTGTCCGAAACTGTTTGTATTAAAACCGATATTATAATAGTATCGTGTAATTAATTACTAACCTAACGAAGTGACATTATTATTTCAACCCATTTGCTTAATAGTAGTAGGTACTTTAAACAGCTTAACCTGTAAACGTTAATGTACATTTATTTAGAAAACCTATTAAACATAGCTGTTCTTAAAATAACTTTCATAGTGTCACAGACAAAGTTATATATTTTTAATTTGCAATAATAAAGATTGCTAGAAAACTACTGCAGAAATGCAAATGAAATTGAAAACTTTCCACAAATCAAGATAATATGACAATCAACCCTATCTGCGCCCTTATTTGAACACGTGGTACGCAGTTCCAACCCTTTAAAAGTCCAAATGGGCCGTAACTAAAGTCCCTTACTGTCTCCTAGGATCACATAAAGAAGAAGAGAAGTAAGGGAGGATTTTCAACACTTTGATGCCGCAGAAATTTACGATAATTCTAATTGACAGCAGCAATGGCAACGCGGATCAAAGGGTTGGAGAAAGGAATTATTGCCCCATGTGGAGGTACTTGGCTGTGTGGAAATTAGGGTCGGAACGTGTATTATAATATATAATGTTACAACACTGTTTTAAAAGGCGAGACACTTTTCAAGAAACGGCATAGATATTTTGATAGCGAATCATCTAGTAGGTACTACACGGAGTAAACAGAGTATTGATAATTTATGAAAAACCTCTTCAAAATTTGTATTTATTTTTCGAAGTGTTTTTATTTATTCACGCCATGGAGGCTTTTACATGTATACAAAGTTTAAGGTAAGGTGATCAGAAGTACAATAATAAGTGTATATTACACAGCATAATAGGCCGAGTATGGACAATGTAAGCTAGTTCATTAAATAATATATAACAATAAGAGTACACGAAAGGTACTATGAAAGTAGTAGCGAAACAATATTTAGTAACATTGTTGATCTTAGTAAAATAAATTACCGGTCGATGGCTGAGTTGACATCGTGTTCGGGTCCCACCCAGAAATAGTGTGTTCAATTCCTCCCTTGGCTAAGTCCTCCATCACAACACAAGCAACATTTTCGCTTACTGTGGTGGTAGTAGGAGATTTTCAAATATTGTCAGGTTATTCGTAACCCAGGAATGTTTTGTCTTTCTTTAAAAAAAAAGATTATTCGTTATTGTTAAGCGTGTTAGTATTTAGCAAACCTTTATAATGCCAGATTGGGTATTATACAGAACATAACTTAACATTAGTACCTACAAGAATAAACAAGAATGTTTTTTTGTAAAGCAAAATTGTAATCAACAAACATTTATTATGCCCGATCAAGTGTTTTATGGAACATAAAAAAATATATATAAAGATAAAGTGTGCATGTAAGGAAAAAGAAATTTTGTAGATCAGTTACAAATACTTTAATATGTTGATTATTATTAATAATCCGGTTAAAACGGGATTGCAAGCCTTCAACGAATGAATTCATAGGTTTCTTGTTAAACCTCAAAATTCGAATATATTTTCACGATGTCGGAACACGTGTTCATAAAGATCCTAATATGTTCACATTTCGTCATGTTATATTATCAAGGCAAATGAAAGTACTTAAAAGCGTAGTCCGGTATATTATTAATATACTTAATGTTTATCAGGAAACTGCCTTCAATCCCGTTTTAAGCTGATTACCAATAATTTGAAAAGATTATTTATGAATTAGCAAAACTCATTTTTCTCTGTGTACCTAGCATTGTAACTCAAGTGATATTTTACATCTTAACTGATTGCTGAACAGTTGCTACAAAAAAATATATGCGTAACAATATATTTTTCACGAGTTTCACGTGTGACAAAGTCATAAAATAGCCATTTGGTTTTTGTGTTAGTTGAAAGGTTTCCAGTAAATGCCGATTCTAAGCCCGTTTCAGCTTTTGAACAAATTGTGATCAGCAGGAGAGGAAAGCTATCATATTATTAACTTGTCAGCTTATTACAATTTGATAAAACGCACCGAGAATAGTTTATTTTTTTTTTTTAACAATAAACTAAACATATTTTATAATAAAAACTAACAAACGTATAAAATGTTAAAAAAAGGTAAGTTAAGAGAACCCACACAGACACTGCCTTTGCTTGGGTAATATAAAAAAATGATAAAACAAGGTTTTTAGTATAATATTTTTTAACAAAATAAAATATTAAAAAGGACATTCATTCATTTTTTTTTTCACTTATATGTTACATTTGAATTTCTTCGAAACAACTGAGCCTTAATCTTAATCATCAGGGGCAACTGGAAATACAACATTACAACAAAATAAATAATCTGGATCAAAAAACAAGATATCCATTTTATACAAAACATTATAACACCAAACCAAACATAATCATGGATGAATGTGTATACATGCATATTTGTGTATTTATGTATGTATACATGGGTGTATGTATTTTTTTTCCTTTTTCTTTAAATAACAATGTACAATAACCATGTAAAAAAAAAAAATTTAAAATCCCAACATACACTTATATAAGAAAATTTGCCCAATACACATAAATACATGTACCATTTAATCATAACCGCGTAAACACCTCAGCAAAGGTTCTCCCAGTGAGGTGTTCACGAAACATATAACATTACCCACCACAGTGTCACCTACTCAAACCTACCTCACACCCAGCATAAAACACCATATTTACAACAGTTCTAAATTTATGTATTATATACAAATGTAAATATTTGGTAGACACTGTAAGGTATGTATAGAAATAAATAAATAAAAAATCCCATAACTAAAACAAACATTTAAAGATTAAATATCGGAACCACGAAAAAGCTTTTATTTTAAATCCATAGTTTTTATCCGAATTTTAGCGATTGTGTGGATTGCTGTTTTAATCATTTCTGCAAAATTTAATGACTCTTAATAATTCTTAGGACATAATTGTATTATTATTTTGAAATTATATGTAATAATTAATGTACTTTCTTAGAAGCTAAAATATACGTACCTTCTACGCGTCTTTGCCAATACATGTAAAATTGTACGTGAAATTAAAAATAATTATCCATTAGTTTCACTGTGCACTTTGCAACCCTTATCTTGCAAGCGGCGTGTTTGCTTCCTGGGAACTACCCTTAGCCCGTATCGGCTGCTGCAGAAGACGGTAAAAAGCCTAATTAAAATATTAATTACCCCTGCTGGGGTGCAAAGGCGGAATACTTATCGGTTATAGGGGAGGGTAACGGAATAACGGAACAAAACGACATCTAACGGAATGTAACGGAGACCATATTGAGACGCAGCGACTAGTCTTCTGTTCAGAATGTAATTTTATTTTTATTCGTTTCGTGGTATGTATAACAAAGACGCTAAGCACTAAACGCCTGTAACACGATAAAAATCTGTCAAATGAAGACAATTTTTCTTAAATAATTCTGAAGTTTTCTTTGAATGTGATGCAGCAATGCGCAAAAAATCAACTAACGACCGGTTTTTTCACAGAATTTGAACAATTCATCAAATTTCAAAGTTAGTTGGTCTTGGTCTTTCATGGGACACACATGTTAAAGACATCTATTCAATTTCCGGTATCCTTCCAATCACAGTCCTTCCCAAACATGAAATTACGACCACCATCCTACAAATTACCCAACAATCAACCCACACTAACATCAAGCTACTTTATAATCAAACCATCCACAGCCACAATACTCGGAATAACAATAAAATCCGCATTCCTCTAACATACACTACGAAATATGTGATAAAATCTTCTAACTATTATGCCTACACACTCTATAACGCTCTTCCAGATATGTATAAAAACAGCCACTATAAAAGAATATTTTGACATATAAAAACAAAAATACGTAATTCTTGTCTTGATCTATTATCTACCAATGTATTTCTGGGTGAGTACCTTCTTGTAAATTCCTACCTTGGCTTTGTGCTTATATCCCTGTCTGTTTCGTTTTTTTGTTTTTTCTTGTTTGTTGTACTTAACCTCCCTTTTTTCTATTTTTGTACTGTTTCGTATGTGAAACTTATAATGTTGATATCAAAATACCAATGTAAAATTGTACCTATGTACTCCCATCTATAATAATAATAATAATAATAATAATTGGATAATTTGTAGAGCGCCGTTTTTGTGAAAAATCACCTCAAGGGCGCTGTACAATTTATTTCCTAGGAACTACATTTGTTATTTAGACCAACTGTGCCAGCACGAGGTTCGTCATCCGTTCAGGTATGTGTCTGCCGCCAATATAGCGCTGACATGTGTCTGCTGCCAATAAAGAGCGCTGACACAACATCTTCACATAGATAACAAACCTTGGCAGCACCGCTGTGACGTTCGACGAAGACAGAAGATGGAGACTCTGCTGCAAGAATCCTAGGTAGCGAAGGAACTGTACCAGCTGCTGCAGCGAGAGAGACCACCGCGTCCACCAACAGTGCCAGCACGAGGTTCGTCATCCGTTCAGGTATGTGTCTGCTGCTAATATAGCGCTGACATGTGTCTGCTGCCAATAAAGAGCGCTGACACAATATCCTCACATAGATAACAGACCTTGGCAGCACCGCTGTGCAAAATCACCTCATCCTAGTCTATTTTAGTCTCTCTAGTCACTTCCTAGCCATTCATGCCACTTAGTGTATCCTCTCGACCCTTTTAGACTCTTTCCTGGCTCCTATACCTAAATATTATCCAGCAAAAAAAATTACAATTCTTTCTATTGTCGTGATCCGACGATTTCACACCTCTGTCTCAGACCTTTAGGGCTCGCTTATAGCACGCTATCATAAGCAAAATCTTGAACCAAAATCAAAGTGAAGTGTATGTGTGTCATCTGTAACAAAATACATAAACAAAAACAGAAAATAAAAACAAAAACATAAACTTTAAATAAAAATCCATACAAAACTGTTACTGACAGATGCAGACTGAATGGATTCTCGCGAAAAAAATGTACCCACATGTTCCCAACCGAATAATAATACGTTAACATAATAACATTAATTAATTGACCGACTGACACCATCATGCCGTTTCTCCGCAGGGGTAAACAGAGAGGACGGACCTCCACACAGCTTTGTCTTGCCACACACTACTTGCTTCATTAGCATTCATACATTGTCTCGTACATACTTTTTAAGTTATCCGTGGTCGAGGGGTAAGGATCTCGACTATCAAACCGGAGGTCACGGGATGAAATCCTGACGAGTATCGCCATGGTGTAAGACCACCATTCAGAATTGAAACGTCAGGTACTTCCCCGCCTTCCTCTTCCCCTCCCCCTCCACACTACCTTCAGCCTCACGACATTCCGCTATTGCGGATGCCTCACTGGGTTGAGGCGGTTGGGACTCATTGAAAAATCTCTCCACATCCGATTAAAGTACATATTTGATTTACTTAAACGTACAATGTCCACATACACTTTCGTGTCCGAAACCACCCTTTCTTAATATTATTCATCACGCTTATATCACCCTTGTATTCTTTCCGGATATCGGTGGTAATTGTATTGTAAGTTCCTCTCATCCTACAATGAGTTTTGTAACTCATTGGGATTGCTCTAGCAAATATAAAAAATACTTTTAACAAAATAAATATATATTTCAAGTTCTATTCAAGTTTTGTTATTATTTCAGTTCTGTGAAGCATCTGGCCCATAATGATATAATAACCGAATTTGAATGGGACTTTCATTTTTTTTTTTTTTTTTTTTTTATTTATTGATTTTATTTTAGTAATTTGTACATTTAAGATTACAAATGACTAATTAATTATTACATTTAAATATACTATGTTTTTTTTTTTTCTTTCTTGATATGGCTCCTACACAACATCTTAAACTTTTCAATTGGGGCAGACTTAAGGTTTTCCGGCAGCGCGTTATAGTATTTCATCCCTTTATAAAATATACTATTCTGGGTATTCGCTTTGTCCTTCTTTGGTAGCCTGATTTCATTGCACGTCCTAGTTTTATGTTGGTGTATGTCCTTGTTGTATACAATTTGATTCGAAAAATATTTGGGTAGCAGGTTGTTTACTATTTTGTGTAAAAATATCATCGTGTTCAAGGTCAACATCTGTTTCACCGTTAGCCAATTTAGTTCGTTTAACATTTTATTTACTTTTGAATATCTATTTCGTCTGAGTATTGTTCTCATTGCCCTATTTTGGAGAATTTGAAATTTATTTTGCTCTCGGTCGTTACACAGGAAAAGGATAGTTGAGCAGTAATTAAAATGTGGAGCAATAATGGAGTTATAAATGGTGATTGCAGTTTTTTCGGACAGTTTTTGGCGAATTCTTCCCAAGAAAGATATCTTTTTTCCAATTTTCTTTTGGGTATATTCCGCATGTTTGTTAAAGTTGAGTTTGGAATCTATTATAACTCCTAAGTATTTTATATCGGTAACATTTTCAATAATTTCACCATCAATTTTGATTTTGCTTTCACTGGATGTCTTCTTATAACCAATTACCATACATTTTGTTTTTTTTGTATTTAATTTAAGCTTATTTATTTTTAGCCATCTTGATACATTATCTAGTTCATTATTTAAAATATTTATTAGTTCTTCATAGTTTTCTCCAATTATATATATAAGTGTATCATCGGCAAATAGTCGTACTTTGCATTTTGAAAATATTTTCACCATGTCATTAATATAGAGTATGAACAATAGAGGTCCAAGGACTGATCCCTGTGGTACTCCTAATTTATTTTCCATTGGTTTTGAAAATTGATTATTAATTTTTGTTACCTGTATTCGGTCTTTCAAATACTCTTTTATTAATTTAATGGCTAGAGTTGAGAAACCAATTTCTTTAAGCTTTCTTATCAATATTTCTCGATCTATGGTTTCGAATGCCCTTTGAAAATCCAAGAATATTGCTAAGATAAATTTATTACTATTCATTCCTTCTTTCCATTCTTCAACGATTACATTTAACGCTGTTTCACAAGAATTATTACATCTGAATCCCGATTGTTCTTGGTATAAAATATTGTGTTCATCTAAGTATTGCAATATTTGTTCTTTTATTATTACTTCAAGTATCTGTTCATATTTCGGTAAGGTGTTTATTGGTCGAAATTCTTCACATTTTCTGGTATTTTTAACCTTTGGGACCGGTATAATGGTAGATAGTTTCCATGACTGTGGAAATTTTCCCTCTTCAATTGTCTGATTAATAAAACTTGAAACGTTGAAATTTGACGAATTGCTGAAATTCCGTGAAACAACCCGTCCTAAATGACATATATACATTTAGTCATGCGATTATTTGATTATCTTTCCTCCAAACCGTATTAAAAAATGAAGAAATTACTAACTTATTACGGGTACATTTTTAATTAAATTCAAAAAGTATTACTCACCATACCCCACTTATAAAAGTATAGTTGGTACCTTTCCAAAGAGATTGGTAACAATATACTTATAGAAATATCGGATACTGATACCTTTTATGCTACGTATACATCTGCGAGCCGAACTGCCGAACTGAACCTCAACTTATGGGAAAGAAACGAAGCAACCACAAATGGCGCGAAACGCCGCTTGCAGTTGATTCTTTCCTTTCCCGTAATTCGTGGTACGGTTCGCGTTTCGGTTCACAAATGTTTACGTACCCTTACGCTATTAAAATAGAACCAGTGTAAAAGGTGGACCTACCCTTCCCGTTGTCGAGCACCAGTAGATCAAACGGGTAAAACTACCTTTCCCGCACAAATTGTGTTAATATGAAATTAACAGAGCTTTATTTTTCTTCCTGGAAAATAATAATACAATAATAAATATGAATCGTAATTATCCACTTTTAAGACCTTCCCTTTGCTTTAATTTAATTTATTTTAACCCTCAGTAATTATTATAACTGACTTCCATCAAAGTTGTCATAATAAATAAGATCATTTATTTTCCATCCACCCAAAGACCAACACATTCACAGATCCACAATTTGAAAGTCTTATCAATCTATTAACCCATCGGGTCCCGCTTCGGTCATTACGGTACCCTTTCGGTCCCACGTAGCGCCAATAAGGCCCGCAAAACAGGGTCATCATAATAGCACCTTGCCCCAATAGTGGGGCTGTATGGGGCTATTGGGGCTAGATGGCACCTCCCTACTTAATGTACAACTTCTAGCAGTCGTATGATTATGCTACTGTGGAAATTACAGCATTACAATGTTTGCACGTAGATAATCATATGAATAATAATTGTTTGTCAATCTGAGAAATACAGCCAAAGTGAAACCGCACAAGAGTCCAACTGCTCTCAAACGTCTGGATCCAGTGAGATTATGCCATCCCCAATGTGGGTATGTTGCGAAGCTTAAGGTAGTGGGGAGGGGATATGAACGTTACGGAAAAGTACTTGGCTATTCAGGTCTGGTCACCAAACACGGCAAACGCCTCTTCAAGCAACGTTTTAATTATGAATGGTGGTCTTACACCAGGGCAATTCTGAGAGTATCTTCCACTCTGGAACGTGCTGTAAATATACTATATATTATTTTTAATGGGTAAATTGTGTAATAACACAAATTAATCAAATAAAATTCTTGAAAACGCTGGGATTTGTACCCGCGACCTAGGCTTGTTAATTTGTTAGTCGAGAGACTTACCCCTTATTGTTTTGGTAAATATTTATTTATTTTATTTATTTATTTAACGCCCAGAGGGCTTTTACATGGTTGGTAGTATAATTTTAATTTGACAGATACTTTGAAAACATAAAAAATAAGAATAAAATTACATTTGATAAAACCTATGCAACAAGTCATACAAACACAAGAAACAAAAACAGAAAATTACAGTTATTTGTAGGTTTACATGATGTGTTTAGGAGTATTGTTGAAATAAATATTTTAAATGATCCACAAAACTTGCCAAGTTGGTATTGAATATGTCAACATCACCCAAGTAATGATTTCCCATGGTGGGAAGTCGTTGTATCGTTAATTTATTTATTATTGTTAATATAATAATAATAATAAATGCTTTGTTATCCTCCTTTTTTGTAACAAATAGAGACAATGATATCCTCGCTGAGATCTCCGATGCTGCGGATTTCATTTACGTATACACGCAATCATCTACAGAATTGTACACGAAGTTATTGTTATGAAACATTGTGTTTTTAGTGCAGTTGAGTGGTTTCGGTTTCAAGCTGTATTTGGTGTCAGTATATTTTATTTTTTCTGATCTCCCTGTGTTATGTATCCAGCTTTTTATTTGAGATTTAAATGTTATGATATTGTTGTGAGTTTTTGAATGACAGTGGGATTTTATTGTATAGTTTAGTACCATAGTACAGGGTTTTCCAATAAAAGGTGTTATTTTGAATAGCCCGCTATTTCGGTAGATGTTACTTTCAAAGCTGTCATTTTTGAAATTCGACAAGTAGAAACTACGTCCTTAATAAAAATGGAACGATACACGCTTCAACAACGCATTGAAATTATTAAAATTCACTTGAGTGAATCAAATGCAAATCATCTTGAGTGATGAGGCCCATTTCCACCTCGGTGGCTTCGTCAACAAGCAAAATTGTCGCATCTGGGGCTCGGAAAACCCTAGAGTTATTGTTGATAAGCCTCTCTATCTTCAACGTGTGACTGTTTGGTGCGGTTTATGGTCCGGCGGAGTCATTGGACCTTACTTTTTCGAAAATGAGGCTGGAGCAACAGTTACGGTGAATGGATTGCGCTATCGAGAGATGATTAATGATTTTTATGGCCGGAATTGGATGGTATTGATCTGGACAACGTTTACTTTCAACAAGACGGGCGCCACACAAGCAACGAAACCATTGATCTTTTACGATTGAATATCAAAATAACACCTCTTATTGGAAAATCCTGTATATAAAGCATTTTTGCCCAAACGTTGTATTCTTAGTACCATCTTTGTATGGGTTTTCTCCTTAAATAAAACAATAATTATATGCAGTATTATATTTTAGACAAATTGTGTACTTAAGTATAATAGTTTTTCCTCTCCTTACGTCCAACAAAGTTAAAAATGTATGCTTAAACAATAAACACCAACACATGATTGCAAGCAAAACCTCGTCGTCGTTTATTTTGTTATTTTAAATATTTCTAAATGTGTGTTAAAACAAGGTTACTGTTTTTATTTTAAATGGCACACTACAAATTGTTAGCTTTCCATGAAAATGTATGATTGTATTGTTTTGTGTGAAAGCACTACGAATAAATTTATATTTTCTGATCCATAAATGACATTACGCATCCTCTGCAGTTCTTCCACCACTATAGTGCCTACTTGCCCGACCATTATCGGCCCATTAAAGTGCGGCAGTTAAATGATCCTCTTCGTTTGACCCGTTCAATGCCGGGCGATTCCTGACCCGAAAGACATTTACGACCCGAACTCCCTGTAACAAGCTTCATTTGCGACACCCTGTATTTACATAATGGGTACCCATACCCACCCTGTAGTTGTACATGTATCTGCTGTTTGTTGAAAATATCGTGAGTTCATTTTATTTAGAGGAATAATGTGATAAATAATACGCTTGCAAGAAAGTTTCCAGAGTGGAAGATACTCTCAACATCGCCCTGGTGTAAGACCATCATTCAGAATTGAAACGTTGCTTGAAATGGCTTTGGACGTTTTTGGTGACCAGATCTGACACAACTCCCAGCCTCACAACATACCCTAATTGGGAATGCCCTAGTCTCACTGGCTCCAAATGGTTGAGAGCAGTTGGTACTCTTGTGTAGATCTGTAAAAATCCTTTTTTGTGAAACTCACATTAAGGCGATGCCATATGTAGTAATGCAAAATCATGTGTTTTTGGTTTGATAATTTGGTCGCCTAGAAATGTTTCAGATGCTTTAATTAAATACTGCGAGTAGAATACATCTTGGCCTTCGAAATAATCGAGTATTTTTTAGATAAGTCTTTTTATAAGCCCAGAAAAAAATTATGTAAAGGCCTATGAAAACTGCTTTAAAGTTCAAAATCTCCTACTTACGAACCCATTTTCGGTTATGATTTTATTGTATAATGTGGCAAATTAAGTTATTTATAAAATGATAGAAAAAAAATTAAATATTGATGCCTGAACATCCACAAAATAAAATAAAAGGCATTTTTTGGCAATGTTTTTTTCTTGCATAAATCAAAACAGGCGGATGGTGTTAAGCGGGAATTTAAACCTTATCGCCATCTACGTAAAGGTTGTTATTGATAGCGGCTCAATTTAAAATATTACACGACGTAGTGCATCGCCTTAAATGCTTTTTGAAGTGGTCTCTCGATGAAAAATCAGGACAGGAACGTTTGGAGGTGCCTTGTCGAGGCAATGGGTCCCAGACCCGAGCATAATAAGGGGGAGAAGATCAGATGAGTTTTAGTACAAATCAAACCCCCAATCTCCAAACTATCTACAAACGCTACGAAAGCAGTCATTTCAATGTACTTTTTCAATAATAAAATAAAATTTGCAAGTCTTTTGAAATATCCCGCTCTCCACCCCACAATATTCCTAATAATGTATTTCCGTTCCCAATATTGTTTATTACAGCCGATAGAGCAATATTGACAGTGGCAAGGGCGGTGGTGGGTAATGGGGTGGCTACACCCCTGTTCTCTGTTTTGCCGATCGGAAGCCTCGGGACAGTCATCTGTAGATTAATTTGGATCTTCTCGTAGCAGTGGCGTAGTCTGGCTTATATTGGAAAAGTTTTAAATGTGTACAATATGTTGAACCTTCGTCCAAACATGTCGAAAGATCAATTACATCGACAGTTCAAAACAGTTACAACAAAGTTACTCAAAGATTGTGCTTATTTGATTTTTGTTTTCCTTGTGAAATTTTCTATGTTCTTTATTTGTTTATTTATTATTGGTCATTTCAATGCTCCTATGACTTCGGGCCTTACTAATATACATGCTTTAAATTTTACATAACCGATATCAACTAGTAAGAGGGTAGAGCTTCTCATAACCGTGATAATTAAATATCTACATAACAAAATTTGTCTGCAAGTATCATTAGCGAAGCATACATTCGATAACTTTATCTCTATGTAAATGTTGATTAAATTACAATGCCAATGATTTTATAATATTGGCTTTTTTGAAACTTTTAATTCATATATTTAATACTTTTTGGTTATTTTAAACGTTATATTTTTACTTTTTACACTTTATGCTTGTGGGTAACTGTAGGTAGAGAATGAAAGATGTTTATGTAGGTATCACTGTGTTTTTTACGTAGTATGCATCACGTCGGGATGTCAGCTAGGTCGGGATATGGATCTGTGCTCAGTGATGTTATGTAGCTGCTGATGAAGATCACGAATCTTCCTGGTTCTCCAGATGATCGACACTGTAGGTGATGTAGATGAATGTTAGCAAAATCCCTCCAAACCGATGCTGATTACGGTGGTAGATGGTGGAGATGAATTCCGATTATTGTAACTTTATAGTCATGTAAATATCTGAATGATCTTTCGGATAAAGTAGAATTTTTTTACCGTTCATCTTTTACCAGATATATTTGTAGTATATCAAGTTGATGTAGGTTCACTAAATACTTAGTTGTATATTACCAAATCAACCATCTGTGAACATTTATAATTGGTCTGTTTCTTTTCCATCCTCCTCTGTAATATTAAGATTGTTTATGTTTTTAAAACAAATAAATAAACACATTTTTGTCTATGTATCGACAATGTTTTAAGACAGAAAATTGCCTGTTTTGAGGAACTCTTATTTGATTATTTTTTTCAATGAAAATCGGCAGGCATCTCCCAGATATTGATATAATTTAATTAAATTGATTGATGAATCTACTATTTTGTTTATCAATTCTTCGGATATTCCACTCGCTTGTAACAACACTCGCTTGTAACAACTTATAAAACAACCCTTTGTACGCTTTATTTATGTCTTATGTATTTTGACTTGTTTTTTTGCCGTTGCTATTTTTACGGTGTAGACTTAACCGTTTATACAATTTATTAATAACATTACATTTAAATCCTCCTCCACACTACGCCACTGGCCCAAGACAAGAGCCCGTTCCCATAATGGATTGATGATTTATCCGTCGTGTCGTCCTCCCTCGCCCGGGGCTGGAGCTCCCATCGGTTTCCAATTTGCCGACTCAATTTGCATCCGCCGCTTGTGACGGTCTCCGCGGGCCAAGATCGAATCTAACCTACGGCCTGGACCAAGTGAATCGATGGAAATTAATTACTAATCTGTTTTGGTAATAATAATTTTCCTCACACCATTACTTAATATTTGTGGGCTTAGGAAATATGGAAGACGATGGCAAACATTTTAAAACGTTTTCCCACATTACCCTTGGGTGCGGTGTGCCGATATATCGTCGTGATTGGCTGAGCCATAGAAAATGTCTCGCGTTTTCTACCAATTAAACGGAACACGTGTCCCTGTCATCTGATCGTTCGACATTGGAAATAATTGCAATAACTTTTTATTGATTTAGGATATAATACATAATCATAGTTAGGTATATCAAATGAAAAATAACACAACCCTCACTTAAATGACTCACAAATTTGGCATTTTTATTTTTTAATTTTTCTTCATTCAGTGTTTTTTTCGTTTTTTTACAATTTTTGGGTGTGTTAAGACCCCCAAACTAGGCACATGCCCATGATGTGTTGGTTGATTATATATACAGTACATTAAAATAATAAATAAAGTATGAAATATAGAAGAAATTAAAATTAGTATAAAAAGTATATAATTTTAAAGAAAATAAGGTGAAAATAATAACAATAACATGGCTTTTGGGACGGGAGCAGTTGGAAAAAAAAAAAATAAATAAATAAAAAAATTATTAGCGCAGTTTAGTGTCATTTCACTTCAAGTGCGCTTAACTACTCGTATAACAAACTTAAAAGGTAATTCAGTATTAGTGGTTCTTAAAATTATTCCTACAGTGTGCCTTACCCAATACAGATCTAATATTATAACACTAAATAAGTGATGACAAAACTTAGAATAACAATAACAGCAGGACAGGACAAAACAAGAATATTAAAACTAAAACATAATATAAAACAGTTTGTGCTCAGAAATGAGAATTTTCTGAGCAGACACTTTAAAAAGGTACAATAAGGAGACAACCGAAACCAAACAATTACCGGAAGTTTTAGAATACGGCTTATTATAAAATATAATATTATTAAGTATATAGGTTAAAATAATATACAATTAAATATATATGTTTACACATAAATTCAATTTAAGAAATCAATGTACTAATAAGAAAAAAATAACTGTTGATATTTTATATGTGCGAGTTAGTGTATATGTGAAATACATTCGAAAGAATTTATTTATTTATTTATTGAAAAAAGTACAGAAAAAAGGTACAAAAAATAAAGAACATAGGTTGATATAGGTAATACTGTGTGTGGGTGATATTGTATGTTACGTGAACACCTCTCTAGGAGAACCTGTGCTGAGGTGTTAACGTGTTTGTGATATATATAAAATATATATTATATATATAAATTGATATATATAGAATATATCAAAAGATTGAAATATAAGAGAATTTAAAAAGTATAGAATGTAAGACATAGTAAAAAATTGAATACAGAGTTGTCCGACCATAAATGTGTTCCTATAATTGTAATCAAAATTAAAATAAATAACTAAAACTAACTATCACGCCGTTTCGCTACAGGGGTAGCCAGAGAGGACGGACCGCCAAACAACTCGGTCTTGGCAAACACTCCTTGCCTCATTCACATTCATACATCGTCTCATAAACACTCTTCTGTTATTCCACCAACTTATTTGTGACTACTAAGGTCTCTTTTTTCACTAACGAAAATGATGGCTGCAAAAATCATCACGATTTAATATTGTGCTACATATAGTGATTCTAAAAATCATCATGGTTTAATATTGTGCTACATATAGTGATTCTAAAAATCATCATGATTTAATATTGTGCTACATATAGTGATTCTAAAAATTATCATGGTTTTATATTGTGCTACATATAGTGATTCTAAAAATCATCATGGTTTAATATTGTGCTACATATAGTGATTCTAAAAATCATCATGGTTTAATATTGTGCTACATATAGTGATTCTAAAAATCATCATGGTTTAATATTGTGCTACATAAAATGATTCTAAAAATCATCATGGTTTATTATTGTTGCAGAGTAATATATTTTGCCTAGTTGCTCGAGTAGGTACTCTGAAATAATACTCCGAAAAAATTTTAGCTTCGAAACGTACATAAATAATAACTGAAAAAATTTACTTTTTGTTAAATGAACTAACTCATGCTCTTTGGGTTACAGATTTATATCATCTTTGCCACACAAAGTTCGCAAGTGGAAAAAAAATTCTAATCGCCCAGAGTCAATGAGATTGTGACATCTCAAATATGTATATTGTCGGCGGAAAAAACGAGGAAAAAAGTAAAATATAGATTTTGAAAAGCTGTCAATTTTTTGTAAAATTTTAACTTTACAGCTTCGACCGTGATTTCAATTATTAATAATTAAAGAATCTACCTATTTATTTCTGAAACACCCTCTACGAACGTGGACGCTTGTTTTTCGAACGCTGCTTAATCTTCGCTTTCGATAGTTTTTTTTTATTACTCATACCATACTTCAGCCTATCACCTATTTACCTCAATTTGAGCCCAACTACCATTTTTACCGTCTATTAGTATTTACCACGTAACGTATTTCTAATAAAACTTGTAAATTGCATCTATTAGTGAAACCGAATACTTGTCTAAACTAGATCAATTAGAAATTAGTGAATTTTTCATCGTTTTCCGTAAATCGAATATTTTACCAGAAACAAATTTCCGATTTTTTGCAATATTTCGATGTTATTTTTAAATGCTTATTTAAAATTAGGTTCCTGTTACACATGTGTTGAGTGTGCGTGTTCAAAAGGGGATACTGCGTGCACATCGTACAAAAATACTATTACGATCCATCATCATCGCTTATCGCTCCTCTACTTGCGTGCCAACACATGACGACCAGTAAGCGCCTTTCAACCCGGCTAATCCCATTATCACAATTCGCAATCGAAGTACGACAGCCGATGGACTGGCTTCCTCTGCAGGCCATTTGTTTCGAGGTGTTCAGTAAGACTCGCTTCTGTCTGTAGGTTGTTCATCACGCCAATAGACGATCTATCAACAAGTACATGGTAGGTAATTATAATTATTTGCCTATGTTGGCGTAGGATATAGCGACGATGCAACATAATTGATCAAGCGTTTGTGAAGGTTGAGCATTATTTGAAAAGAAATTAGGAGCTTTGATGGAATGTACTCCAGAGTGTTTTGAGTAACTACTTGTTGGAAGGCATACAACTGATATACGAATCCCTGTGTGTGCCATTTTTGTAGGTGCGAGGTGTTCTCCAAGGCTCGCTTCTGTCTCAAGCTTATTCATCATAGATATCCGATTCACGCCAATGGGCGATCAATCAAGTATATCAAATGCAAGTTGCAGTACATCTTATATGGGATTTAGTCAGTCTTTTGCTAGAAATGACGTCGCTGGTTGAAAATAGTTTCGTTTACCTTATAACAGACCCGAATTTTAGCTAGTTCTGTGAATACTAAATCTAAAACAAACAAAATTAAAAATTATTAACAAATATTAAAAATTTGCCCTGATGATTGACATTGTAACGCTGTCCGAAACGTTGACTAACGTGGAGGTAGTGCAACACAGCGTAATACTCTAAAATAAATCAACGTCTGTTTTGTTGCATTCATTCATAATATTTTTGTTCCGTGAAAATCTCAAATCATATCCCAATAATTAAATATTTACCAAAACTTCCACAATAGAAAATCTGTTCAAATTACTGTCTATATACTGTCTTGAAATCTCACAGATATAATTGCTAATTTATTAAAAAATCATGTCAAATTATTCGTATTCCTGTTAAAAACGGATTGCAGGCCTTTAACGAATGAATCAACAGATTTCTTAACAAACTATCAGTAAAACACGAATGTATTATGAGGATGTCGGATTACGTGTTTATAAATTTTCTAATATTTTCGCATTTCGTGATAATACGAACACGTGTTCATATTCTGAATGTACTAATATTTTATTAGAAAATGGTCTCTCATCACGTTTTAACATGATTTTAATAAATCAGCAATACTGATTTTTCTACGTGTAAGCTCATTCAGATCAACAATGCTACTTTTTATAGGATAATTTCTTTTACACTGTAGGTAAACATGGTACGTACCCTACCACGCCAAAATCAATAATCGAAGTCGAAGCTTAGCCTTTTTTTACTGATTATATTTTTGTTGTACAATCAATACGTTTATAAAATCTTAAACAAATGTAAAAAAATATTTCCACAGATCTTCTTCGGTATATCTTCAGTATTATAGTACTTACTAAGTATTTCCTCACTAATTGTAAGTATTTCCTCACTAATTGTTTACAAACAATTACGCATCTTATTTCCCAATATTATCTATTTACTCTATCCCCCTTTTATCTCGTGTATTTCTATTTATTGATGTGCCTTGCTGAAATAGCCCCGAGCTTTAAATTCTCGTATATTCACCGCCCCATATACTAGTCCCAGGCATATATCCAATGCACCTCATAAGGATGTAGACATATAACTTTAATTGCATACTGATGTTAATAATTTTACCGTAAAAATAATGTGACATAATCTTTATAAAGTTAATGTTAAGTTCCTATCCGGGACGGCTTAATTCTAGATTTTAACCACTCCAGCGTTTGAGGGTCATATATGACTGGGCGTCCATATTTTATAAAAGTATTTTTTATCTTTTTTTCTATTAAGCGGAAATATTTATTTTTTTACGTTAGAAAGAGAAATAATTTTTCTTTCTAGTTTGCCGCTAATATTTGTACTAGAATCCATTCATAAAATCTTAAAAATATCCAAAATTAATTATTCATTTTTCGCGCCGCTATCGTAACAATCGGTTTAACTTTAAAAATTATTTCTTATTTATTATTATATCAACGAGATAAAAATGAAGGTACAGTTTCCTTACAAATTCCCCAAACAAAATGGATGTGTTTTCTAAAAATCGAGTTCTCTAATTTTTTCTATGATTGGAGAAAAAAATTATGTTAAAATGTGGTTAGCATTTTTGACAACATTTTTCACGTTTGATATTAAAATTTTATTATTTAGAAATAGTAATGTTTATTTTAAATGCATACATCGTAGAGATTGTTTTGACGGAAACATAAAAAATAAGATGTATATAGCGCATTTGAAATACACAGAAAAAATTGCAAACTGAACTAATGTGATGAAAGTACTGAAGGGTTAACACTCAATTCAAATATACATGGTGTCCGGAAACTCGTAGTACAAGCGGGAAACAGGTGAATCTACATCACATTTGGAGTCGATTTTGTAGTATATTTTTTTTTGATTTGAGCTTTCGTTTTCGAGTAAATCGAGTCAGAAGTTGATTTTTTTTTTTGATCAAATTCTTATAAATTATTACTGAAGATCAAAGTACCCAACTAATTAAAACTATTTAAAAATTTAAAAGTAAAACAAATAATGACGAAAAAATTTGAACCCTGGAATAGCCGAAAAATATATTTTTTTGGTTTTTTTTTTTTTTATAAAAATGCTCAAATCAAAAAACTTTATGTTTATTTGGGTTCCCCGTGTGGTATACATTCTCCAGTTTCCGGCTTGTACTACGAGTTTCCGGACACCATGTATATACTGCTACCAGTCTCAGAACAGATATTGTCTAGTGAGTCGGGTAGCGCACACGATTTTGTTAATAACCTTAAATAAAAATTAATAGTAAAATAAATAAAAAAAATATATAAAATGTTATCATAATGAAATGGTAATGTGACCGACCACCCGCTTTTTAATACTGTAATTTTTATAAACAATTTTTTTTGTCAAATGTAACTAATCAAATTTTGTTACGATAGTGTTATTTTACTTACTCGCGTTTTATTTCAATTACATATGTTAATTAATGTATGCATACCAATAAAATATTATTTACTTAACTGAATCATCGATGTAGATACTTCGTTATGTTACGTTATTGATAACTACGTCATTAGTGTAAATTTATTTTATTGGAACGGTCCCTTCAATTATAGAAGAATGGTTACAGTCACCCATTTATATTTTAAACAATTTACGACGTACGTTCCATTCGAATGTTCCATGATGACGTGCATGCGAGCTCTGCCTGGGAATACTTTAGCACACCGCCCCAGATGTAGTTCGGATACGTCTCATTATTGAGTATTTTATTATGTAGGTATGGGAACGGGTCGTGTTTATTTGTGTGGGTAATATCTTTTGAAACTTTCGTGCGATGTTCTCGCAACTAATTTGCATTGTTAAAGTACACGTGATCGATTGGTGAACGTGCATAGGTCGGGTGACCCCAATTTTCTCTTTGCTGGGAAATGTGGGAAAGCTTAATCCTATTTTGTTAGTTTTGAAATCAATCCCGTAATATCTATTTGGTTTCTAAGAATTTTGATCCTTTCTCGTCCTCTCTCCGCCATGCAACGCATAAATTAAGCCAAACTCGGATGATTTTAGACAGTCAATACGAAACAGCAAAACTCGCTAACTTTCATCTATGGCGTCATGCAATTTGCACAGCTTTCTTTGCCTGCGACGTCGTGTAGGTAAAAAAAATCATTTTTATTTGCAACGTTATTTATATCAATCATTTAACCTTTCAAAAGTGAGACTGTACATCTTAGTATCTGTTCCTTTTTTTGTTTCTGCTGTTTAATAAGGATTTCGAATAAATAATTAGGTACAGGGTGCGGCAAAATAGACAATGCAAGAACAGACAGAGCGAAAACAGACAGTGCAGTTTTGAATGGGCTATTAAAAAAATGGCCATACGTACAGAAATGGGGTTTATTATATTCGGTACATCATACCTTTTTATGCATCCTGAAGTCCTGAAGATGACATCAGAAAGATAATGGTCCCCAGCAGCGATACATTGATGAACGCGATTTCTAACGTGTTCGGCGCGCATTTTGGCATATCCTCCCGAATTCGATCCTTTAGTTCTTCCAAGGTGTGAGGCCGATGTTTAAAAACTTTTTTCTTCAGGTAGCCCTACAAGAAGAAGTCGGTGGCGACGAAAGAACCGGACCAAACCATAACGACTAAAAATGGCATGACCCTCCCGATACGATGAGACCCCTCCCAGGTTCCTATCCCACCACGGGATGTACCGGCCCTTCAAAACTGCCAGTTTTGCTGCACCCTGTATATCATTACATTATCTACTGCTAAATAAATCAAAATATCCGTGAAAATTGTTTCTTAGCATTTTAATTTCAGATCTAGAAAATTTTATAAAATCATTCATTCGAAAATCAGGTTTTAGGCAGATTAATAGCCGTTGGTGATATTTTTTGTTGTCTCTTCAATCCGGTCACCTGCCCCTTGACACTGGTATCTACGCCACTGTTAATGATGAAAGTATCACAAAAATCTTCCAGTTTCTCACCGTTATTTTTTTTTCAAAATTATTATGTTTACAGTTCCTCTCTCCAACTTGAACGATGGTCCTCGCAAAGTATCAGGGAAACATGTCGTACTCCAAGTTCTGACAGTAAACATCCCCGGGCAAGTTCGCAAGATGTAAGGGGATGTATGTACATTGCCTATTGTAGCGGCAGAATGTAGGGAAAGTGGTATCTGACGAGTTACTTTACTCCTCGCATTTTATGCTCCCCGGATAACATACTCCTGCATCAGTGTAGGAATTTAGTTGATTTTTGCATGTTTATTTATTTAAAATTAACGGTATATATACCATAAACTGTAAATGACATCAGAAAGTATGAAATAAACAAAAACTCTAGACTGATAGAATGGTAAGATATACAAGTACGCGCAAAAATTATTAATTTACTTCGGTTAAACAATACTCTAGTTTTCATGTGAATTAATTATACGTTAATTTCATTGCATTTTTTTCATGTAGTTTTTTTTTTCAATTTTGGCGGCCCGTGTGTGGAGTAGTTACGAATGTTACGATCCCTGGTTACGAATCCGGCGGTCGCTGGTATAAATTTTGTTTGATGCATTTTTGTATTTCTAACAATACAATATATATGTAGTTATATATTTGCGGCACGTTCCTGAGTGGTAGATAATTTCAGTATGGCTGTAGAGGAAAGACCACCATTAATAATCTACACGTTGCTTGAAATGAAGCCGTGTATCTCCTTTCCCTCCCCACTAAATGCAGCCCCGCAACATACCCCAATTATGGTTGCCATAGTCTCTATGGCTTCAGACGTTTGGGAGTAGTTGAGACTCTTGTGCGGTACTCAAGTAGAAAAATATTTTTAAAAAATGCGCCTTTTTATGTTACTAAGGTAAGTAATTTTACAGTAATCTGGCTGATTGAAAGGAAAACTATGATAACAACTATGATCATATCCTTGAAAGCCGAAACATCTGTAACAATTATAAAAACCAAAAAATTATATTATTAAATTTGATTTTCATTTTTTTTTTTAATTAAATGAAGTTCTACGAATTAAACACAAAAACAATAAATGTATATGATTACAACGTTTGATTGTTATGAAAATAACGCTTTCGCCATTATATAAATATACAATTTCGTTGCATTAATAAATAATTCGAATCTTTAGATGAATTTCCATTTATATGTTATTTTTAATAATTAAGTAATTTTACAATTGCCTACATAAGGTTATATTGCTGTATTTTAAAAATAGTGTTAATATAAAGTTTTCTCTATTATTTAGTAATTAGGGAATTTTATATCATTAACGTTTCGGCGTAACAAATGTTAATATTATTTTCAATTTTTTTTTTTGAACCTGTTATAAATTGGTAGAAATCCCCTCAGGCTAATCTGTTCGGTTTTGGGAACATACAGGTATTATGCGTAGATTTAATTTGTTCGCTTTTCGGAAAAGCTCATATGGTCTCATATAAATCGTCGTTATTGGTGTTAGAAATAGAAAATACAAATCTTTATAATCAAATATAGAAGTTAACCACAGAATAATGAAAATGTGCACCTCTATGAAGCTAAGTCTCCGACCGCAATTTAAGACAAATTTATGAAACGTGATTTTTTTATATGAAATTACTTTTTTTATGAAACGACAAAAAGAGAGGTACAAATAATGTTTTTAGTAGATTTTTGTAATAAAAAGTGTTATTGTAATTGAATAATAGTTAATATATTGTCTTCGATATCAGTAATTTTAGTTCAGCGTTCAAAAACGAAAGGTGTGTTTGTTTTCAAAATTTTTATGTTTCTAAAATTATGTGTACATTTCTAATAATACAATTATAAATCGTATTTTATCTCGTTTCAAGAAAAGTTTTTAGTTTTGGGATACGTTCAGAAATATCACGTTTATTTTAATTTAATTTAGAAGCGGAAATTCACACAAATTTCTGACAGCATCTTTAACGGTCAATACGCCAATACGTTTGTATTATTATTTTTTTAATTTTATTAAAATAAATATTACCCTTTATTTTTCACCGGTGCAAGCAAATTGTATATGTGAATTAATCAATAAAGTCTCCAATTATAAGGTATGACTGCGGTTGTCTCTTGCTTTCTTGTCTTTCCGATCCTCCCAAGTCCCCCCCCTCGGATAAAGCTCGGCAATTTAAATTTCAACGAGCGGAGATGATGTCGGTGGCCGCGCTCACAAAGCACCAGCCAGCGGCTCTAGAAGCCGGCGTAGGTGCGTGGGTGATATCCCCACATATTAAAACATTCTGATGATGTTCGCGCATCAAATATCTTCGGTATCGCCGTATTATACACAATGACACCCTATCCTTAATTCAGGGTTGCCAAAACCTTAAACATTAAACGAAAAAAGGATATATGATCAATAATCACGGATCAATAAATACGGACGGCGAACCCTAGAATTTAACGTGCCAAAAATGCTTAATATGTTACCCATTAATATAAAAAATTGCGATTCCACAAATAGATTGAGATATATGCTGAAACAATGGTTACTAAATAGAGATAGTTTATATTAATTTAGGTGTGTTAATTGTATAGTTATAGTAATAATATTATTTTTTATGTATGTAATTGATCATTAACATCCTGTTGACAAACTGCTTTATTGAAGTTTAACGGGATTGTAGCTTGAAAACCAATAAAAAAAAAAAAAATTGATTAAGTCGTTTTCGTAAAAGCAGTTGGTCGCATTGCGAAGCTTACTTACAACGCTTCCTTTGTAAGTGCAATAGTTAAATTAACGATAGATATCGGAGTCGCGAATATTATATACGAATCAGTTTATGGTATATTGTGGATTGTAATCAATCTTTGCTACTCTATCGTTTGGTCCTTTGATACGAATTATGGCTTTGAGGGACACTGTCAGTTAATCCCGCACAATCTTCCGTAATAGACCACAATTAAACGCACTAAAGGAACTTGTTTTCTACACCGGTTTTCTTAGGTGACTGGTATGTCACTGACTATAGGTACTCAACACTGTCAGACAGGGACAGGTTATTGGTTGTAGGAATGAAGGAACCCATTATGTTAAAGGGAGATACATTCAGTTGCGTCAACGTATATAGAATATGACTAATTAAATCAGACAATGTTTTTAATTATTTATTTTAAGTAAGTAAAATACATGTACGTACAAATTGAGTACCTTTATTCCATCATTTTTCATTACAAATATCTATGGGCTATTTTGTAATGGACAGTTTTTCTTCATTATATTATTTGTACCTACTTTTTTCTTTTGTTCTGGCCTTTGATGTTAGATTTTGACACGTGTTGTGTGACCAAAATTCGATATTATAAAAAAAATTGTCTTACGTTGGAAGAGTATTTTTAGGACAGCCCTGTTCTTAACCCCTTTCGCAACCCTTTCTATATATTTTCCGACGCGCCTACGTAGCCGATTACTACTTTTAGGGAAATTACACCTTAAGTATTTACCCAGATGGCGTTAGAGACCCCTCCTGATACCACCCCCACCCCCACCCCCGCTTCTCCACCCATCATACAGTTACACACACACGCACCCGAATTACGTTTCATCTTTCACGCTTGACGATTTTCATTATTCTCGCATATTACAATATCTCTTCCTTCGCGATTGTGTCCCGGTGTGATGACGCCATTTTTTCTTTTTAAGTTCAAATTATTTTATCAAACTTTTTTTATGCGACACCTCACAAGAGCGCCCCTGTCTGAACAGTGTAAAGGCAAGCGATCTATGTCGCCACCCGGTTGGGCAACGTTGTGAAGCGGGTTAAGGTAGGAGATGTAGGAATGGATTTATTTGTTAATGCGGGCCTTGAAGAGACCCGGATTATACGATGGAGGAAACACAGATGCCGGTAGCTCGTGCCACAAACGAGCCGAAGCAGTGGCCCGTTCTCATGAAGCCAAGATCAACTGTGAACGAGTGTTGCGCTCGTGTACGCCGAGTTTAACGCACTTGCGCTGGTTCACCGGGGATCAATACGTCTAGCTCCTTAGAGCAGGCTCTATTAAAATACCTGTAGAACACTTATACAGCATTATTTCTACACACGGTCTATCTGCTATGTAGCTTATAGGATTTTTACTGCGAAAATATTGTTAATGAAATGTAAATTGATGAAAATGTTGTGTACAAGAAGTCAAACTCTAAATAAATGTGACACATAATTAATACTCATTTCGGCTGTGGGTCTGTCTGTGTAACTCTGGTTCAAGGAACTCGATTTTGTTTTGAATAAGTGTCATCTTGATAAATCAGGTTTCGCGATTTTTTATCGTGCCAACATCAAACCCACAATTATAATATCCCGTGATTTTTACGGGTCTGCGCTAGTAATATATACGTTTCAAATGATTATTAAGTAGGGTATGTTCGATATATTGTGTACAGAAAGCTACGCCATATTAAATACTAACGGAAATTCCTGAGGGAAGACTTCTAGTTGGACGTTCCCATTGGGGAAAACGATTTGAGAGACTGGTCGTTGGTCAATTGACCAAGGTCATACAATTGTTATTTTTTTTACGTTAACCCCACTCAGGATACCCTAAGGATAATTATTTTTGAGGAAGAGTGAATATGGGTCTTAAAGACACCGATAAGACAAGAGCTGTTGAATTCAAGTACAAGTCGCATACTGAATGCTATAGAAATGAGATCCCCGAGGTGTATGTGTGGTAAACCCATGCATGATCGTGTGAAGAATGTGGAGATCCACAAAGAATGCAAGGCTGATGTAAGCGTAATTCGTTACATTAAGAAAGGGACGCTCAGATGGTTTGGGCATGTAGAGCGAATGAATGTAGAAAGGAGTGTAAGGAGAATATACGACATAAATAGAAGAAGTTGGGGACACCCGAGGAAGACATGACACGATCAAGTGAATCAGATACTAGATATAGAGCCATGTTAGGAGTCAGAATAATAGCAGAGTATGTATGTATGTGAATGAGGCAAGGAATGTGTGCCAAGACCGAGTTATTTGGCGGTCCTCTCTGCCTACCTCTGCGGGATAGCGGCTTTTGGTTAGTTAGTTAGTTAGTTTTATAATGTCAACCGAACAACTTTATAAAGTTATTAGTTTCAATGTATATATTTTGTTCGCGCTTTGTATTCCACTGCGTTTAAACAGTGTGCAAGTTTCTTCGTCAAAATAACATGCATACATTCTACTGTTCTTCAATTCGGAGTCAACCTTTCATCCCTTCTCCCATCGCACCGTTTGACATCTCGCATCATACGAACGCTTAAAAACCCCCGCTTCTTCTATCACCCCCCTATTAAACCCCACCCCCCAGGAAACACTTACCACCCCCATATTCTCTTATCGCCTAGCACAAAGACACTCACTTAATATATCGGCATTCTGGCAACCGTGTTTTTGACTGCGATGTTATTTGACATTGGTTGATAAATTAAATTTGATACGCGAGATTTCTACCCCCGTTGGGTAGGGGGTGGCAGTCCAGGTGGTATTCGCTATTGGGCCCAGCCCTGCCAAATAACCAGTGACGTATTTGAAGAAGTACTCTGTGTGGTCCAGTAAATTGCTAGGAATGCAGTAGTCTGTGGACTTACATCAGCACAGTAAACAAAATATAATGATGAAAGAAAATCATCTATTATATTCAAAATCTCCTACTACCACTACAGTAAACGGAAAATGTTACTTGTGTTGTGATGTAAGACTTAGCCAGCCGTGTAATTTATTATTTTATTTTTATTACATCGACTTTTTTAACATTGTACATACAAAATATGATATTTATAGTAAATTCTATTTCTTATTCCTCCTCATTAGGGTGACCTGTGCTGAGGCGGACTAAAGTTATTCATTTCTATTTTACTTGCTTTTTGTGTCCTTTTTTCATTAATCTCTTTCAGTTAGATTTTTATTCTTGATTTGTAATCATTAATATTTTATATTCGCTTTATATCTAGGGTTAGAATGTCGTGGGGTTCTGGTTTGTGGTTTTATGACCAGGATTATTTTTTATGTCATTGTGATTTGACCTAGTGTGATGAATTCGCGGTATTGTAGAGGATTAAGTATTTTTTAATAGTTTCAATAGTTTATTTGGCACATCAAAACTATTGAAAATTTCAATCGAAGGCGTTCCTATGGGTACTTTCAGTATTGTCTTTGTGATTCATTTTCGAATTGTGTTCAGGTTATGTATACACTTAAATATAGCAGATCCCCATCCTATAATTCCATATTCAATTCGCTAATGACATAAAGCGTAATAGACTTTTTCATGTTTTTCATTTCTTCATTTTTAAAGAAATATATCAGTTTTTCCGTGACACCTTTGATATGTAGGTCCCACCTAACTGATTATGTTGCACATGCGTACATGAATTAAAGGCAAATACTCATATGATGAAATTGAACTAACTCTAAACCTCTCTCCTTTGGAAGTCCGTCGGGAAAGAAATGACCTCATTTGCTTCTTCAAAATTATAAATGGTATTATTGATTCACCTACTCTACTGCAACTCATTCCCTTCAATATCCCCTCGCACAGACTCAGAAATAATGAACTGCTCTTCCTCAACCATCATTCGACAAATTTTGGATATTATTCACCATTGTCCAGAATGTGTAGACTGGTCAACTCAAGTCAAAACCTTAACTTCTTTGGAATAAGTCTGAATGATTTTTGCCGGTCGCTAAACAAGTAACGGAATATTATAAGTGTCCCGTGGTCCTGACCCAAGGCGTAGTCTTGACTTGATTCGACTTGTCACTTTATTTTCTTATATTATATCTGCCTTATGTCTTTGCTTTCATGTACCTTTGTCTAATCCTGTATTTTTCATTTTATTGTTTTCGTGTTATTATTTTGTAATTTGGACGATGTCCGTTAATAAATAAATAAATAAATAAATAAATGAATTGAAGACACTACGCCTGGGTGGGACCCAATCCCGATGCCAACTGAGCCACCGACCAGTCAATTATATCGATACTGTATAGGCAGCTGCTAGTAGGTTATAGAACATCGATATATGCAACGCGCATCACTTTGGAACCTACGAGACGAGCGGCGAAACTTGCACTGATGCACTAGGCCCCTCCCGCGCCCGCGCCTCACCGTGCCCACACACCGAGCCGTGTACTCCTTCACTATAGGCCACGGACCAACTGCGTCCGGCGTTACCCGTTTCTACCTTAAAGGAGGCTACAATTAACCAACGACTCTGTGGGAATTAACAGCGAGCCCATTCGCGCTTGCATCATATGCCGACCAGGTACACCGCACCTCCGTCTCTTTCCTCACTGGAGCACCTGTAAGACCCAAGGTATTCACCACCAGTGATGAGCATCACCTACAAGTCCGGTCTCCGCGTCTACGCATTCGAACTAACGACTTCACTTCACGCCACCACCGTCCACTCCGCTAATACAGTATTGACCATTGGCCTGGGAAATTCTCCACTGATAATGTCCATCAACTGCGTTGAGCATCGGCCCAGAGTCATCATCACATCTGCACTGACTTTAATAAACGATGTGATATTACACACCATCTTTCATTCGTCGCCTTACCATCCCCAAAGTACAAATTAGATTTTTAATAACAAACATCATTTTCTGTCTTGAATTAGTCAACACACATTTTTTGTAGACATGACTTAGAATATAAATATATGTTACTTAAAATAATAGTGTAATAATCCAGTTATGTAAGTTTTGAGAAAAACAACATTTTGTAAAATGCCCCCGAATCAATTAAAAACCGTTAGTATAATGTGCAAGTTTTTGTTGAATTGAATCGTAACAATAAATTTTAATTCTTAAAATAATAATAGGTTAGTAGATGGAATTTTCGTAGTAAAAATAAATATGATAAATACGGAAGTGTAAGAACAGTTTTTTTAAAATAAATCATACATCCATTCGTACTTAAACCAATATTGCACTGGTACTTTAATATATTTTGAGGTGTCGAAGATATAAACTGATTTTTCCTAAAATTTCAGTTACAACACTATTATTATAAGTAACACATTATGTGGATTGAAGGCGGATAATGAAGTTAATAACGTTTTTGTATAGTGGCAGGTTTTGGTCAATTCTTTGTCGAATTTTAAATCACAAATCTTATTTTTATTTGTTCGTTTATGACCATATAGATTACGATGTAAACGAAACGAATTACGTTTGTTTTTTCCCACATCACTGTAAATATTACGCAAACTTTTTTAAACGTTAGCTGACCTCAGAAATAAGTCTAAACTCATCTATAATGAATGTACGTCATTTTGATGTTTATAACTTTAGTGATAGGGGGAGTGCCCTATACCAAATGCAACCCTGACTCCTTAAGACAAAACACTTACCCCCGTAGGTGGCATTTCCCCCCATCCTTCATGATTAATACGGGGGGAAGCACCCCCCAACATCATCCAACATCTCCCAAACCCCTCCCCAAATCTTTTGAATTCGTGATTAAAGACAGCCGAAGCCAAATCTCATCCCACTTTTGATTTAGTCCTGACAGATATTAACTTATAATTATTATCAGTATTGATATTATACAAGACGCAGGCTTATTAAAAATTCCTACCTACGTTTCGTGCATCTACTACTACTACGAGTGGTTGATTGGTTTTTGAGAGACTTTGAAGTTTGATGTTGGGTCTTTAATATTTTTTTAAACGTGAGTTAGCTTTTACGGGTTGATTACAAGTGGTACCCGTAATATTTTTCGTATTTCTCTGCTTATCGCAATATTATTAATTGCCTTTAACTTATTCGATTAATCTATGAGCTTCTATTACTTTAGATTCGGAAAAAAGTTAAATATATATTTTACAAGAAATTTTTTGTAACAAATATAAACATTATTTATAACAGAGTACGTGCGTAATATACATACAGTAAAATTTCATGTTTATAATTGTGTATCCATATTTTAATTTACAGATGTGCCCCCATTAAAAGCCAAGCTTGTGTGTATTAGGGGGGTGTTATTTATTTAATTACTAAGAAAGATTTGTATTACTGTTGTTTTTTATCGTCAGTATTATTTTTTTATTTCTGTTCTGAATTCTTTAAGTTATTATTAAATTATATTTTCTGGTAATTTATTAAAGATTTTTTTCCTAGGTATTTGTAATTCTGTTCAATTTATTGGCCCGTGCGTTTTATTTATTTATTGAACAATATGTATAGCGCCGCTTTTGTAAGATATAACCTCAGGGGCGCTTTACAGTTGATGCAGGTATTACAAAAAATATAAATATTACAAAAATAAAGTGAAGTTAAGTTGAGTAAAATGAAGTACAGGAACAGGTGACACGAAGATTGAAGATGGAGACTCTGCAGCAAGAATCCATATAACTTAGTTATAAGTTATAACATATAACTTACTATACTTGCCAGATAAGTATTAAAAATGTTATATTTGTGTTAATCTTTATCCGAAACAAAACTTAACCTTTTTTTAGGAATTAAAAATTCAATTAGATATTAATGATCTTCATTTCAATTCGTGAAAACTAATTAATTTGAAGTCTTTGAAAATAAGTTATTTTAATTAATTAATTCAACCAACCAACAGTTTGACTCTACTGTACTTTCCGTTTCTTCCCTTGATAAGAAGATGAGTCTCTTTCCTTAAGAAACCGTTCAGAATCAAACGTTGCTTCAAATTGCTTTTGCCGCGTTTGATGACCGGATCTGTATAGCCAGATACTTCCCCACCTTCATCTGAAAAACTCAAGACCTCCCTGTATGAAGTCAATAAAAAATTGATAAGCAATTTTATTTTGAGGATTTTTTTTCATAATCAGGATCTATTCATTGCTTATTGATTTCCTATTTCTACACCTCCTAGACTTGTTGAAACACGGTTGGATTCCCACCCCGTGGCCCAGTTTGAGTGACAGAACTCCCCTAACACTCAGCTCACCCTCCACCCCCACCTGCTAGCACCTCGTCGTTAAACATTCACACACTTCCAGATAACATTGTATAACGATTAGCTGTTTGGTATTGAAAACAAATTACTATAGATAGACCATGGGTAGTGACGTATTTTAGAACACTATCTGGTATTAACATGTATATATATATTACACGCCAAACGCGCACCCAACATTTGTACACGGTTGACATTTGTCACATGAGAACGGGTCGCTTCTACGATTCGTTCTTAGGTTCAACAGCTCGGCTGTGGAACGAACTACCGGCCTCTGTGTTTCCTCCCTCCTACAACTTGGGACTCTTCAAGACCCATGTTCACTCCTTCCTCTTCACAAAAAGACCCTCCACACAGCATCCCCAAAGATGACATAGGCCCTGAGGGAAATTAATTTCTTCAGGGCCTCCTGTGTGGAGTTAATATAAAAATAAAAAAAATAATAACAAATATAATAGTAAATAGTAACTAACTAATCAACAACAAAAATAAATAACTAATATAATAGTAAATAGTAACTAACTAATCAACAACAAAAAAATAAATAACAAATATAATAGTAAATAGTAACTAACTAATCAACAAAAAAAATAAATAACAAATATAATAGTAAATAGTAACTAACTAATCAACAAAAAAAAAAAAATATATATATAATAGTAAATAGTAACTAAATAATCAACAAATCGAATGAGAAATCGGTATCCACCAACGCAGTGTAGGGCTACCGACTCCAATGCCACGACCACTTCTCCTCCTTTCATCTCCGCTTAATATGGTGTTGACCCTCGACCTGAAGGATTTGCCGTCGACTATATCCAACGACACGGTGTTGATCTTCGGCCTGGGGAATTTGCCACCGATCAAGTCCATCAATTGAGCGTCGAGTACCCAGCGTCCGGAGTCATCTCATCAACGCTGTGATACAATACATCATCTTTCATTTGTCTCCTTACCATACCCAAATATATTATCACCCAACAATATGACACGTGTATCACAAAATTAATAACGTATTAAAAGTCAGGATATTCTTGAAAACAATATAATGTACACATTTACTAATTTAAAGAAAGCTTCATATTTCAATAGTACGTGTGACAAACAAAATGGTGTCACAAAGGTATCTAATGTGCCATATTATATAGGAACCATACACAGGCACGATTCCGCGTAAAATAATCACAAAACAGCCAACGATTTAATCTTAAGTGGGTGTAATACAAAACCGTCATCAGATCACGATCACACACACATGCACGCTACTCTTCACCCTCGTACCTACACACACATATATCCTTTCAAAAATACCCTCTGTACAGGGTGGTAGGAACGTCCTAGCGTTCATGTTTGAACTTTTAAATTTCGATCGAGAGTAGCGAATTTTTTTCCAATTAGTCTACTTAAGTAGTGACCCCATGTCTCACACGTTAACACTACTCAGGCTAGTACAAAATGTATTGAACAAAGTTTCTTAATTTAATTATTGGAGACAATATTAGCGATTCCTAAATGAACATTTGAAACAGAAAAATCAGAAAAAGATGCGGTCACATCTAGTCAATAGAAATGTATGAACGCATAATGGAAACAACTTTAAAAAAATACAGTATTATAGCCAAGATTATCTGTGACAGTTTCACTTGATTAACTTTTTTGCTTTTTTATAAAATTATTTACAAAATAAACAAAAAACAGTTTTTTGCTTGAAATCGTACTATCGTTTCTAGACTCCGTTTGTCAAGCGATTTTAATTTTTTAAATTTTTTTATTTTTTTTTATATTAACTCCACACAGGAGGCCCTGAAGAAAATAATTTCCCTCAGGGCCTATGTCATCTTTGGGGATGCTGTGTGGAGGGTCTTTTTGTGGAGAGGAAGGAGTGAACATGGGTCTTGAAGAGTCCCATGTTGTAGGAGGGAGGAAACACAGAGGCCGGCAGTTCGTTCCACAGCCGAGCTGTTGAACTTAAGAACGAATCGTAGAAGCGACCCGTTCTCATGTGACAAATGTCAACTGTGTACAAATGTTGGGCGCGCGTTTGGCGTGTATCCCGACTACGCACCGGTGCCGAAGGGATCAATGACGCTAGTTCCTCAGAGCATCTTCCATTGTAATACCGATTTAATGCCTATTACCTACAATATAAGGTATACCAAGAATATACACATTTTTGGCTTGTAGCTTCCTCTTAACAGGGTCCCATTAGCTCAGTTGGTAGAGCTTGAGTAGAGTTGAGTAGTCGTGCTCCGGAAGGGCAAGGATCCTTGGTTCATGTTCTAGATGTGACCGTATCGTTTTATGATTTTTCTGTTTCAAATTTTCGTTTAGGAATCGCTAGTATTGTTTTCAATAATTAAATATTACAATTTGAAGTTGTACTCATTAAGTTATTCCAAAATTAAAAAAATAAAATGTTTTTTATGTTAACCCTTTCAGACTCTGTACTCACAATTGTGAGGGTAAGTTCAATATTTAATTTCGGATGATGCAAATGCTTCTATAGGGCACCGAACTTGGTCGATTTTTTTTATAAATAGGTCGGTATCTAATTGATCGCTTATCTGGATTGTCTAATCAAACACTTCTAACTAGATGTGACCGTATCCATTGTCTGATTTTTCTGTTTCAAATTTTCGTTTAAGAATCGCTAATATTGTCTTCGATAGTTAAACAATTTTGAAAATGTCCACTAATTTCAAAGCAAAAGTTCTATAATTAATTGAACCAGAGTCACAACCGAAATTAGGATTTTGGATAACAAATACATCTAGGTACATATATTTCTCATCAAATGCCAGTCACTCTGTATAAACTCTTATACACAATAATACGTGTGTATGGTCTTCCTTTTCTCCTTTAAGTTGAAAGAAGAGAGGAAAGGAATGGGTACTAATAAGTAGGAAGTTAAGAGGAAGTATCGTGTATAGAAGAAGAAGAATAGGCGAATTAATTATTGTTAATTTTGAAGAAGGTGACAAGAAGGAGGGTGGGGGGTTTCTGCGTAATTTCGGGGGGGTTTGGTCATATGTCATAATATGTTACCACGTCAGAAAGGAAGGAAACCAGATATTGTATGAACGAACTATCGTGAAAACTAACTTCAAATGTATTGTGCGTAGATACATATAAGTAGGCATGCGTATGTATTTAGTGCGAAGTTGCCAAGGTTCGTAGAAAATGTATTTAACAACGTTAGCTCATACACGGGGTAGAGCGGTGATTGGCTAGAAGGTCGTGACGTAGCTAGTAGCCCAATTTTCTACTAGAAGTTTTGAATTTACTGCAATACAAGTGGCGTCATGCGACTCAGATTGCATTTGTAATGATTTATTTATAATACGTTGGTAATATTATTGTTATTATTATATTAAAACTAATATCCGGAATAAAAGGGAAAAACCCCAGGAATATTTGCAGTGTTAATATGCATTGATATTGTAGAATGGAGGTTATTTATTGCATCTTGTACATATTGCCTCTAAAGACATTCAAATTTTAAAATTGAAAGTTTCATCCAGCAAACTATCTTGACGAGAATGTGACAAGGAAAGTGTTGACAATAATTGTATTTATATATGTAAAGAGTCGCACCTGGTGGTAGATATTCTCAGCAACAACATCATTAACGTTGTATTTTTAAATTTTACCACTATAGCTCACCGAAAAGTCACGGACCGCCACTGTTTTTTTATGTGCTCGATTTTGAACCCCGGTTCCAGAGAATCACGGATATTGTGAATTGAGAAAAGGCTAAAACACTGGTTTTAGTTGTTATTAACTTTTGGTTTATTTCAAAATGTCGAGGTTTACACTATTTTATTAAACTATAAATAATAATAATAATATTTGGATGACTTGTATAGCGCCGTTTTTGTGCAAAATCAACTGAAAGGCGCTGTGCAAATTTACAATACATTTCTACAGTGATCTATGTTATTACTAACTATTTAAGGAGATAATATACAGTACAATACTTACCTGGTAGGTCACTTGAGATTAACACTTAATTAACATTAACTGATTGTTTACTAGCGAAATTTAGATACAGGATTTAGGACATAATTGGAAAATTGCATATAACTGGACTTTCTCTCAGGAATGGTATATTTAATTTAAGGGTACAACAGCTTAAAAAGGTAAGTTTTTAGTTAAGACCTGAATTCTGTTGGACTTGTTATGGTTCTTAGTTCCGGCGGGAGTTTATTCCAAGACTTCGGCCCAGATACTCCGAGATACAAGCGCGATCACCAAACTTAGTATTTGGCTTGCGCTTAGGTTCCATCAGTCTGCCTACAGCTGCTTATGTTGCTGATCTATGTACAATATTAAGTTGTCATTTATACTATTATACATATAGCATCGCAACCATCCTTTTGCGTCTTATATTGCTTATATTCGCTCCATCTCTGCGATTCCGAATTATCAATTATTAAACATCAACATGGAAATAGCCCCGCAGGTACTCCCCCCTCTCCCCACTAAAGGTGGCTGCTAGCGAGGGTCACGTGACGCCCGAATCCTTCCCCCATCTGTACTGTGTCCCATCATTGGAACCACCCCTTCCCCCCATACTTGTAGATGCTGCACATTGATTAAGTGAAATAGTTGTCACTTTTTTCTATCATCAACAGGTCACTTTTAAAAATTTAAAATTAAAACATCAACAAACAAATTTGGAACAAATTGAATAATGTTGTTTGAAAAAGAGAGTACAAAAACAGTGTCATATACTTGTGAATGGTAAATACAGGGTTTTCCAATAAGAGGTGTTATTTTGATATTCAATCGTAAAAGATCAATGTTTTCGTTGCTTGTGTGGCACGTAGCGCCGTCTTGTTGAAAGTAAACGTTGTCCAGATCAATACCATCCATTTCCGGCCATAAAAAATAATTAATCACCTCTCGATAGCCGCAATCCATTCACCGTAACTGTTGCTCCAGGCTCATTTTCGAAAAAGTAAGGTCCAATGACTCCGCCGGACCATAAACCGCACCAAACAGTCACACGTTGAGAATAGAGACGCTTTTCAACAATAATTCTTGGGTTTTCCGAGCCCCAGATGCGACAATTTTGCTTGTTGACGAAGCCACCGAGGTGGAAATGGGCCTCATCACTCAAGATGATTTGCATTTGATTCACTCAAGTGAATTTTAATAATTTCAATGCGTTGTTGAAGCGTGTATCGTTCCATTTTTATTAATGGCGTAGTTTCTACTTGTCAAATGTCAAAAAATGACAGCTTCAAAAGTAACATCTACCGAAATAGCGGGCTATTCAAAATAACACCTCTTATTGGAAAACCCTGTACTTGGACCAGGTGGATGGGTTTGTATATTTGCTAACTATGTTTACGAGAGATAGGAAGGCTGATAGAGATATTGAAATAAGGGCAAATGCAGGTAACTCCATTAATGGAGGAATGGTTGGCACTTGAATATTTGTCCTGAAAAATATCAAAAAAATCTGTCTTGAAAAATAGAAAAGTATGTATGAGATGATGTATGAATGCGAATGAAGCAAGGAGTGTGTGCCAAGACCGGGTTGTTTGGCGGTCCGCCCTCTCCGCCTACCCCTGCGGGGAAACGGCGTGGACGGAGTTAGTTGGAACAAATATCTGTGCTACTTATCCCAAAAAACATCATAAATTATATTATAGTATGTCGGGAATACATACAGACAGAAATTTCCTCAGACCTCCAATATTTCCTTTGATAATAGATATTTGTATCCCATTTTCCAAATTGTCTATTCCAATAAAAAATAATCGGTCCTTAGTAAGTTTAATTGCTACCCACGATTTAAACTCAATCCAATTTAATTAAACAATCACTCTAGGCTGATTTTAATTAGAATTTGAAAAAACGAAGTGTTTTTTTTTTGCTACTTCAATTCAATTTACGTTTTTTACGGCCATGATCACGGTGTGGGGGCGTAGGGTGGAGGTTGTTCTTATAGACATTTTTTTATACCCACCCCTGTCAAAACTTTCTCAACTTCAGTTTTCTTTAACAGGTGAAAATATTTTTATAAATTGTTTCTAACAGTGTTGCTTTGGTGGTGTTTTAGAACTCTCGATTATTGTCAATGTTTACACCAAGACCTAGTGGTAAAGCTGTGCGATTTTTCATGTCTCCTTTCTGTCTTCCTTCGGCCTCACAAATTACCTCTAAATATATATATATATAAAATCATAAATATATGATTTTTTGTTATCCTGGAAGTTTTGATACATGTGAATATAATTGCACAGTTATACAAATCAAATTACAATGTAGTGTGTAGCAATCCCATTAAAGCAAAGCCTCTGCGTCGGAATTGTAGTAATTATTATCACAATTCTATGGTAAGAATAAAATAAAGGTGTACATTTTTTTAAAGAAAAAGCTTTATAAAAGTTTGTAAATAATGGATGAGTATGTATATAGCAGATGAATGTGGACTTATATGTAAATATTGTATGAGTATGTATATAGCACATGACTGTTGACTTATATGTAAATATTGTATGAGTATGTATATAGCAGATGAATGTGGACTTATATGTAAATATTGTATGAGTATCTTTATAGCAGATGAATGTGGACTTATATGTAAATATTGTATGAGTATCCATATAGCAGATGACTGTTGACTTATGTGTAAATATTGTATGAGTATGTATATAGCAGATGACTCTTGAGTTATATGAAAAACATATCTATTTCAGTGTATTAAATAATGTTTTGACGTATCATGATATTCCAACATGAATTCACTACAAACACAACATTCAAAGGTTATCTGTAGTGAATTGTACATTTTAGGGGCAGTAAAATTAATATGTCTTTGAGCTAATCTGGTTTTGCAATGGGGTACTGCATATACACAAATGCCATGTCTTGGCTATAATGCTGCGTATACATAACATCAATTACGATCCGAGCCTCGAATTATGGGAAAGGAACGAAGCAACCGCAAGCGGCGTTTCGCGCTATTTGCAGTTGCTTTGTTCGCAAATGTATAAGTACCTTTACGGTTTGAATTCTTTGTGAAATTGTTTGGACGCGTGTAAATAAAGATTTTCACATGGCGACATAACATGTCCAGAGATTTTTAAAATAGTTTGTTTTTTATTTAATTCTTTAGAAAGCTTAGTCACATCACTCCATCGTTTCCCACCCTCGCTCCTTCTTATCTTGTCCTCAGCATTCTTTCATCGCCGATGGATTCTAATCTTCCGGAGTTAATGGCCTTCTTATTTGTCACATCTCAGTGTCAGGCCTGCCCCAACCCACCCCCAAACCACCCACCACCCCCTGTTGCCTCATACACCCCCCCCTGTCGCTTCATCCACCCCCGGTAGATCTGCAATATCTACATAGTAGCCTGGCCTCCTCCTCACCCCTCCCTCTCCGTCATCGGCCGAGTAATCACATTAATAAAGTGACATCCAAACAGCATCCAGCAGTTGTAAGTATCGGAATTTACAAGAAAGAAGTAATTGCGAGAGTTTGATATTTTTAATGGACATCTTGTCAGAGGAATGTTTATGTTTTTTTAATGTCGCTTAGAAAATGTGCGTTTTTCTGGAATGGTAGTTATTTAATGATTTAAAAAATCGCTGTGTTCTAGAAATAGGCCAGTAAATTAGGTGACAGAAATGAATTTACAGATTACTGAAGAACTTTCATTATTTCAATGGGGTAAAAAATGTTCCTAGTATTGCCCTGCTGAAAACTGCTTTCATAAAAACCTACTTTAACCCTTTATTATTAGGAGACCAAATTTGGCCCCAAACATCATACGAATTTGGGTTCCTGATATTTAAAGGGTTAAAAAAAAATATATATTTATTAAATAATTAATCAATTTACAGGGTATAATCAATAATGTTAACAAAGATAATTCATACAATTAGTACAATTAGTTTTCACTGCTTTTGATTTTTTAATGTTCCTCTTCTATAGAAGCTGGCGCTTGTGTCTAGAAGAGTGGTGAGTATCAAGATGGAGAATATTTAGTGTTTGTAATTATGAATATTAAACTTTGTAATTAATTACAAAGATAGTTTCATTGTTTCTATTATTCTGATATTTTCGGGTAGGCTGTTGATGTATTTTTTCCCTAGATATATGTAACGATGTTGAGCAAAAGTGGTGTTACATTTTTTTGTTGGAAATATATATTTTTGACGAGTACGACTTTCAGTTAAAAAGTTGTGATTTCGTTTTTCTTTTATTATTTGAGTTATTATGTTTTTTGGGACAAGATCATTAAATTTTAATTCTTTAAATTCTTAAAAAAATAGGTATGTTGGATAATCTCTTGGTTTTTTCAATATTATTTTTTATAATTAGACGTTGTACAATTTCAACAGGGAGTAGATTTGTTTTGTATGCAGCTCCCCAGCTTATTACAGCGTATTGGAGATTTGATTGTACCGAAGCGTGGTAGACTGATGTTAGAATTTCCAATGAGAGAAAATTTCGAATTTTCAAAAATATATAAATTAATTTTATGACAATACGTTGACCTAAAAATTTAATAGTTCTTCATTAGTATAGAGTCTTCTAAAAGCAATTAGCAATGTAAGCATGCTGAGTCTGTTCTACATGTATTTCAATGGAGCCTCTACGGAACTCTATAGAGCTGGCAGCATTGATCCCCTGTGCACAAGTTAAACCCAACCGAAACTTGACGACATCAGCGGAACGCCCATTCATGGTTTATGGCTTGATGGCTTCACGAGAACGGGTCGTTTCTTCGCCTCGTTTTTTTTTTCCTGGGTGGGACCCAAACGCGATGTCAACTCGGCCACCGACCGGTGATAATACAACTGCTTCGCAAATAACATGGTTCATTGATGAAGAGATCGGAAAACACTCTTGTCCAGGCCGTCGCCCAGTGGCAGGGCGCACCCCTACACCGTAGATGGAGAATACTCAATATTATGTGATTTATTTATATGTACGCGTTTATATGGCAGACAGAGTATTGCACTCACCGCTGTGTTCAGCTGAAATAAAGAAATATTATTATTATTATGAATTTAAAAAAACGTTTGTACTATAATTTTATTGGTCTTAATATTATATATGCTACCTGCCTAGTATGTACCCTAGATGATAGTAGATAGAAGAAAAGGTGCTGGATAAAAAAAAGTTAATTTATATATATATGTTTGCAAATGTTCAAACACATTTATCTTGGTATCATTACTTAGAATAGTCATTCTTTTTCATGAACCACCCTTGAAGAATTCAAAATTCGACTTTTCCTTTAACTACCTGATTACTATGAAAGTGATACCCGTTTTTTTCTTAACTTATCCTGCCCCCACCCTCCCGACGCGATGGTAAAAAGGTCACCCCACCTCTGGTAATTGAAATGCTTTTAATTTTTCTCATCCCCCGATTCTGTTTTCCATACAAAGTGACTTAATATTGATGATGGAAAAACTGAAAAAGTTGTGCTTAATTTGCTTCAACGAAATATTAAATATTATTCTCGGAGAATTTAAATAAGAGAGTTAATAGTTGTTCTAATAAAAAAATATGTATCATTTAGACTTTTTGAAAAAGTCAATAGGTAGGTATCCCATGTAAATAAAAATTAGATATGTTTATCCAAGACACTATCTAGGTTGCAGATTAAATAATAAGGTCCCAGAGTGGTTATAGAAGTTGTCCCGGTAAGACGAAGATCCTGGGTTTGATTCCCAAGTCGAGATCGTTGTCTTTATATTTTTCTGTGTCTTGTTCTGTTTCATGTAATCGGTTCGTTTCTTACAAACAAATACAAAATTAAATTAAATAATAGAATAATATGTATAGACATATATGTAGTGCTTTATCAATACATTTGAGGTTAATTAAGGTAAAGCCAAAAAAGTTTCTTGCTCTTGGTTAGAGATAGGAGTTTTATTTTGTCTTAAAACAAATAAGAAGGTAAAGTAGAGAGGAAGATGAATATAGGATTGGGATGGGAGATCCTCCCGATGCATTCAATAATCCTGCATTAATTTATGATCGTACGTTAAGAATATTGATCAGAAAAATCTTTGACTGTGTGGATAAAAGAATAATCCGTTTGATAGATAGAATCCTTGTCTTAGTTTACTTATTACAAGCCACGAAAGATAAAAAACCCCGACTGTGTGGATAAAAGAATAATCCGTTTGATAGATACAATCCCTGTCTTAGTGGACTTATTGCAAGCGATGAAAGATAAAAAAACCCTAGACTGTGTGGATAATAATCTGTTTGATAGATAAAATCCCTGTCTTATTGGACGTATTGCAAGTGACGAAAGATAAAAACCCTAGACTGTGTGAATAATAATCTGTTTGATAGATAAAATCCCTGTCTTATTGGACGTATTGCAAGTGACGAAAGATAAAAAACCCTTGACTGTGTGGATAAAATAATAATCTGTTAATAGATGGAATACCTGTCTTAATAGACTTATTGCAAGCAACGAAAGATAATGCTGCTTGAAGGTAAAAATAAATTTTAAAAAATCGTACCTACTCATAAATTATGTTTTATTACCGTTAAGTAAAACGATGACAACCCGGGCATTTAATTTATTGTATCATTTTAAAGTTTTTCTAACAAGATTAGCTGAAAAGAAACGCCAATAAATAGTCATCCCTCCCGCTTTGTAATACAAGATTTTACTTATAAAGTGACATAATAACACTGAAATATTTCAGAATTTTCTATCACACGGGGGTGTGATCTCCGCCCTGACGATTTTTTATTAAGTATCACATTTTTCGGCGCTTTAAATTCTAAAAATCCTTACTAATCATATTTGGAAATTTGTAAGACGTTAATGATACGAAAATATGAATATTCGTTATTTAGTCCCCCGATGATTGCGTCATTGAACTTTTAGCTCGTGTTTTTCTGCCGGAATCAAATTTTGATTGGGCTTGTTAGTATATAAGGAGATACAACCAAAATAATAATTAATTTATCTTATTTTATTTCTGTCTACACTATTGGATTTATGAGTATTCATTTGAAATGTATTTGAACATATTCCCTTCAGTACTTTCGTTCAGTTATCTTATTTTTAATTGTCCGTAAAAACAAATACTGTTTTTGAAACAGTATTTGTAAAACTAGATACAATTATCTTTCCGGTGTATGCATTTAAAATAAAAAAAACTATTTATAAATAATAAAATTTTAATACCAAACGTGAAAAATTTTGTCAAAAACTCTAACCACCTTTTTACTTAGGATAGATTGTTTCACAGAATTTGAATAATTCATCATATTTCAACGTTAATTTTCGGGTTTTGTGAAAGTACTAGTCAAGTTTTGTTATCATATCATTATAGGCTAGTTGCTTGACATAACTGAAATAATAACAGAACTTGAAAAAATCTTTCACAGAACTTGAAAATTAACTTTGAAATTTGAAGAATTGTTCAAATTCTCTGAAACAACCCGTCCTTATTTTTTACTACAATTATAGAAAAATTGAGAGAACTCGATATTTCAAAAACACATTCGTTTTGTTTGGGGGAATTTGTAAAAAAAACTGTACCTTCACTTTTATCTCGTTCATATAATAAAAAATATTTTTTAAGTTAAACCGATACCGGCGCGAAATATGAATTATTCATTTTGGCTATTTTTAGGATTTCATTAATTGATTTCATTATAAATATTTCAGACAAAAGAAATAATTCAATATTTACTAGTGTTTCATTCAACAATTACTGCTTGTTACATTTTTTCACAATCACTGCTTGTTACATTTTGAAACAACCAACTTTATTTTATATGAGAAAGGCATTGTAAGTGCTAACTCTCTCACTAGATGGCGTCGAGACAAATTGTCTACATTTTTTGGTGAGAATACTAGAACTTGTCAAATATTAATTATTATTTTTTTGGTAAACTAATGTTTAAGACAAGATTTTTTATGCATAGCATAAAGGGTAACAATTATTTTTTATAAGCAATAATTATTAGCCTGAAACACTCATCCACATTGAAAAATATCCTGATAATCGAAAGGACACGGGTTCAAGTCCCATTGGCGTCATGTATCTTTTATCAGGAGATTTTTTAATGTGGATGAGTGTTTCAGGCTAATAATTATTGCTTATAAAAAATAATTGTTTCTTTATTTGTTCCCCATAGACTCGAAAACTACTGGAACGATTTCGTTGAAAATTTCAAAGTTCCTTCTTATTAGTGTCCGGGGTATTTAGAGAGCAGTGTGAGTGGTAGAAGAAATCGGGTACGCCCGTAGAAGACTTAACGCATCATCTCTACACTGGAATGAGATACGGATTCGAATAAAAGACGATATAATGCAGTTTTTTTTCAGTATTAACAATGTGGTAGACAGTATTTAAATTATTATGTAATTATTTCTCCATCAAAAATAGACCCAGTTTTCAGGTAAACTGGAATTCACAACCTCAAAACTTTATTCCAAACTATTCATAACCCCGAGCAACACCGGGTATACGTTAGCTAGTCTATCTATATAATTATTAGTTTTTTTTTTCAAAATCTTAAATCTCTTGAAGTTCTTCTCCGATTGCTTTGAAATTATGACACAGTGCATTTGAATACGCGCGTGTTTTAAATATAGATGTAACCTATCGCAGGTAAAAACATCATTTTTTTTTCAAAACAGCGCCATCTGTTGGACAAACGTGATTTTTTTTTAAACAGCGCCATCCGTTGGACGTAAAAGCAACACGCGATGTTGTTTCTCTATTTGCATAGTCAAACTGAGCCACAGCAACGCGTGGCGGGGTACAGCTAGTTTATAATAAAAATGATTATTTTGTCTTTATCCTTTCGCCCGATGAGATTATCACAAGCATCGTCTGGGGGTATATTTTCCGGTAAAGAAAACCTGCACACTCTCCCGCTATTCTTAATTTAAATTCCCAGCTACCGCCGCCTGGCGGACGAGCCGCGAGCTATAAATAATCGAAATTATTGCATTAAAAAATCCATCTAAAAAGTCAAAGCGGCCCATTATGATGCTTAGCCGCGGCGCGAACCCAAACGACGTAAGCGCCGGTGCGGCGGAAAACCGAACTAAAAATATTAAAATGCATCTTCAAGACGCGCTCAAAGTTTAAAAATTCAATCAGACCTCATCAGAAGCGCCGAATTTGTATCAACCACACAAAAAATACTGCTTAGAACTACACAGCTCTTTTTACAATGAGGAAATTTCATATTGAGACTTATTGGAACACATTAAATCTCCAGTACTGATTCCTCAAGATCGAGTAAGTAAAATTCACACTCACTTCAAAATGTTTTCATTCAAATGTGGAGTATTTTCACGAGAAGCTGTTAAAATTTTTTTAAAGTTTATTTTCTGGTTCTCAATGAAGCGCTAAAAATTGTAAATTGAAATATTTTCTATAATTATTACTATTGATTTTTTTTTAATATTTCGTGGTTATCGCTAAGAAAGAACGATAAAATAATTAATAATTGCTAAGTAAGCAGTCACCGTGTCCCGGAACTGCCCCTACAAACGTTGGCCGGTCTGACGTCACAAACGCCCTCCACACGAACATAACGTTTTGGCGGCAAATCAAAGATTACTTATTTTAAATCGTTATAGAAAATCTATTTGTTAGTATAATTTACACTCTAATTTCGATTGTTCGTGCATGCGTAATGTGAAATACTCCTGCGTAATGCGTAACATTATTAAAGTTCAATGATCTTAAAATGTTCAATATTAGAACTACTAATAATCATAACACACAAGCGATAAATTAGGTACCAAAATAATTTTATCAAATCATTATTCTTTTTTCGAAGTGTGCATTTGTTTTATTGAAATATTGTGACGTCACATGATTGCCTAACTATATCCACCAATGAAAAACTCTGTCAAAAATTCAATGGCATAAACTTTCAGAGTTTTTCATTGGTTTAAAGTATAATAAATAGGCTCCGAATTAGAATTTTCCTGTCTATATATTGGCATATCTATGGTTTTTTTGGACCAATTTGTTTCATACAAAAAGCCCGAAGTTATCGATCTAGTAAGTGGTTTATTTATGGGCTGTGTTTACATCGCGTTTGGATCCCACTCAGGCGTAGTGTGTTCAATTCCTCGGCTGTCTAAGTCCTCCATCACAACACAAGCAACATTTTCCACTTAATGTGGTAAACCGGAAACGTTTGTCTTAAATTCGACTGGTTTCACTGAACTAGGTCCAGTGGACATACTTTAACAGGTCTTCAATATAGCTATTTCATTTTTACACACATATTCTATGAATAGCTATCCTTTTCATAAGCGTGGTACGTTTTTTGTTGGATTAATATAATAACAACTAACAGTTTTAACTAGTTAATAGTAACTAACATTCGAATGGTATATTAGTTTTTCTGTTTCAAATTTTCGTTTGAGAATCGTTAATATCGTCCCCATTATTATCGTTTTGTCCATAGTAAAGAAAAAAAAAAATGAACATATCCTATATCTCGTTTTTAAATTTGTATATTGGGTCGCACTTTTCTATGCAAGGGTTCATTTCTATACGTCTTGCTGAGCGCTGTAAAGTCTTTTGAGCCGTTCCTCTATCGAGTAAGGTAATTTTTCCTCTTTAATATTATGGGAAACCGTTTCGCTCCAGAGAGCGGCATCTCTTTACTCCTGTAATTTTATTTTTTTTAAATATAGCATATAATTTTTTACGTCAAAGGCCGCCATTTTTCCTTTATTATCATTTTCGCTTGTTTGAAGAGCTGGGGGATCCTTGCTTCGGGTGTGTTGTCCTTTATTATATTTATTTTTTGTCTAGTGAAATATAATAACACCTTTAATGGATGCACAGTCAAAGAGGCGGCTCGAATTGCAGCGGAATATTGAGTTACGACTTTGTTTTATAAAAATATTATGTTAATCTATAGTATCGCCTTATTCAGTTTTTATTTCACTTCATTTGTAAATTCGTTAGAACGTTTCCTGGTAGTAGTCGCACAGATCGAGTTCATTACTTTTGTTCAATGAAAGCTTTGCCATGACTTGTGTTTATTAATTGAGCGTTACAGATCGGCTTTGGAATGATTTGCCGGCTTCTGCGTTTTCTCCCTCTTATAACTCCAGGGCTGGGTCTCTTTAGTTTCATTCCCTTCTTTCCTCGAAATAAACCTGAAAATAGTATCCCCAAAGATAACATAGGCCCTGAGAGAAATTGTTTTCCTCGAGGTCTAAGTAATAAATAAATCAATTTCATCTGAATGTCATCTGATGTATCATCATTTCAAAAACAACTTAATTTTAATGTAATATATTGCGTGTGTGCGATAAGATACAAAATGCCTGTATTTTTTTTCTTAAGAAAAGCCCACTAGGGCGTGTAATAAATAAATAAATAAATAAGTCCAGGGTCGAGGAATTTATTTATAATTTTAACCCGACACATGAAGCCCTGAAACTTCCCTCGGAGTCTTCTTCATCTTTGGAGATGCTGTGCGGATGGCAATTCGTATGACAGCATGGAGTGAACATGGGTCTTAATGTGAAAAATGTTAAAATTACCTTTATTTCGATATAATTTTTTTTGTTTTAAATCGTTTATGATGTTATGATATCTATTTTGTTATCTTTCCGTTATAACTTTACTTATAATTTGAATATTTTCTGAATCGATATATGAACGATATACCCTTATTAATGTCTGAAAAGTGTGTGTGTTATTTTCTTACCTACCTACGTAATTAAGAAAAATTACGGTCCCAATCTGCTTATTTTCGCTTCTAAATTTACATCCCCACATTTATCTAAAAAAAGATAATGGTTGCATTAATTTTTTCCATTTATCCGATCTTAAAAGCAATAAGCCATTTGCCTCCGGTGAATAATTGCAAAAAATGCCTTAAAGACCATTACCGTTTAATGACGTTTCTAGGTTGCATCTCAATTTTTTCGCCCGTCTCTTTTTCTCAGCGTGGGAAAGGCGCGGGAAAGCAAGAGAGAAAGAATTTGTCTGGTTCGATAAAACCACCCTTATTGGGTGGTCCGTGTGTAATAAAAATGAGATTAACCCCTATTTCATAGTGGGCGATATTCCAATTTCGATTATCTTTCTTATGAGGCTTTTTCTTTAAGAAATTTGAGGAGCATGCCAAAAGTATTTTTTTTATTATCGACTATTTAAGATACTTTTATCGTGTGTTTCATTATTTCAGTCCTTGTCACTGGGGATTCCTATTCCGAGGTGGACTGTAGATTGTATTGGTTTTATATTTTTGTTGTCTTCATAATTTTTATAATTTACTCATCATTTGTTTAACCATATATTGAAGTTGTTTTTAAACTTGTGTGCGTCTATGTTTTTTTTTTTCATTAGGAAGGGTAATATATAATTTGGTAGTATGAAATTTCTATTTTTTTTGGCCAAAAAACATATTCAACTTTAGAATGTTAAGTAGAAATGCTTTTTTGTCCTTATAATGTAGGCATGTGACGTAATAGCTTGTATGTGAAGTGGAGCATTTTTAGTAGAGTCTTAAAACAAATATCCACAAAAAATGATATACAGCAAAATCCCACTCTCATTCAAAATTCATAACAATTTTATAACATTTAAATCTCAAATGAAAAGCTTGGTGCGAAACATAAGGAGATCAGAAATAGAAAATATAGCGACAAAAGATACAGAATGAAACCTAAACTACTGAACGTACTAAAAAAAATACCATGATATATTTGAATAATTATTTTTTCTTTAAATATCACATAACATATTAATAATTAATTCATAATTATTCACACTACTAAAATTTGATGATATGTAAATAAATTCCTCAGCGTGAGAGATCACAGTGAGAATATCACTATCTAAAATTTGTTTAAAAAAATGAAAAATGATAAGATGTTTCTTTATTTATTTATATTACCTCGATTCTCGACTACGAATGCAGATATTGCTGGTTCAAATCACGGGGTGGGTAAAATTCTTGTATTAGAGCCATTGTCTTCGCATAGAATCTATGTCAAGCTTTGCCCATTTCTATCTCATCTTCATCGTCATTTTCCTGTCTATTGTTCCATGTTACATTGTTTTATGCTGTAAAAATGCATTCTTATGTAGCCAACGTCAACTAGCCAACTTTCCGAAGAACTAGAAAACAAAAAAATCGAATCTTAAAACTAGCACAACGCCCCTCATCCCCCGATTTTTTCCTCCTAATGAAATGGTTCATTTGATTTATAGATCGTTAATGCCCCTTCCCACCCCCTCCCCGCTCCGGCAAGTCGCTATCACCCACCACCCTCAGCCGTGGAGTGAGGCGCGCATCGTCGTCGTAGGTAATTATGCATGTAACTGCGTATCTTGTACATATTATTCTTTTGCTAAGCTAAATTTCCTGACTTTGCTACGGAATTAATGCAGCCCCTCTTATGCCATAATTGTACAACAGAAAATGAGTTTTTCTGATGTCTGAAACTGTAAAAACAGTCGAAAGATGAGCTCTGAAATGAGCTATGCATTTTGTAATCATTTCAATATCCGTATAATTCAACAGTACAAGAACCTGATTTTCCTTTCTGTATATGAATTTAAAAGTCCTGTTTCACTTTGTTTTTTCACTGTATCGTGAAACGAATGTGTCGACCATTATTCAAAATGTCTGTCTGTAACTCCAGTTCGTTGTAGTCTTAAACTTTTTCTTTGCATTAAGGTGTCATTTTAAAAATTCGAAATGTTTGTTTGGAGAATTGAAACAAGGGATAAAATAACTACCTTTAATGCAATATTTTTAACAGAAAATTATTTTAACAATTGGAACTGATTTTTCTGGAATGGAAAAGGAGGAAAAACAGATACCGGTAGCTCGTTCCACATTCGCGCTGACTTACAAAAAGGGAAAGGGGGTCGAATTGGCGCTATTAATATACGAAATAATAATAAAATTCAAAATGTGAATGTGTTATATAAAAATTTATTGCTCAGTGACCGTTAACATTGTTTTTAAATATTTCTTTCCCATGAATTTTCACGGTTTACCTGACTAGACTTCAAATCCATTTACTTTTTTTTGTTGTCCGTTGGTAACTACCTATTTCATAATAAACATGTATCTGCAGTCATGTTATTTCAACACACAAACTTACAAACCCACAAGCTTTGTATTTTATCAAAACACTTTTGATTATCATAATTATTATTCTTCGCCCTCGCCTTAGGAAAATTGATATGGAAATTTTAAGTATATTACCCCCGCAAACGGTAAATGGAAACCCATCGAATGGCTGCAGTTAAAAATAATTTATTAGTTTCGTTCGGAAATTATTATCTGTTTTTAACTTTTTTATGGGCGAAATAAATCTTGCGAGGCGCCATTACTATTACAGATTCGGAAAAATCGCCCGTTTACCGATATGATTATAAAAGTGCTTCGCTTGTTTCTCGGGAGATTGTATTGAAACGTTTTATTTTTTTAATTTAAATTGGCTTTTTTGGTTGTTCGAATTTTTGTAATTTTTTTTATCAATCCATTTATTTAGTTTATGAATGAGGTTTAGATTAGTAGTTATGTGAACAGTAGACCTTGGGTCCAAAAAGTATCTTTCTAATTTTCTCTTATTTAACTTACTAACTAACCACTACGCCGTTTCTCCTCAGGGGTAGGCAGAGAGGACGGACCGACAAATAACTCGGTCTTGGCACATTCATATTCATACATACTCTTCTATTATTCTGACTCTCGACATGGCCCAACACAAGCATCTGATTTACTTGATCGTGCCATGTATTACTCTGCGTCCGCGACTTCTTCCACTATTCACATTTGCATCATATATTCTCCTTTCTCCTTTATTCGCTCTACATGCCCAACCCATATAAGCGTCCCTTTCTTAATCTTACTAATTACGCTTACATCAGGCTTCAATTCTCCTTCTCACTACCTAGTGAGAAGGACCAAGAACAAACAGATGAAATATTATAGATTATCATTTATTGTAACTCTCATCAAACCTGTAATTAAATAGACACTAATAAAAAATAAAAAAATAAAAATAAAAAAAAATTCTCTGCGGATGTCCACATTTCTCCCACGATCATACTTGGTTTTACTACACGTACGCCTCAGGGATCTCATTTCTACAGCATTCTATCTGCTTTCATCTTTCCTCTGTCAGTACCCTGCTTCACTGCCGTACATCAGGGTAGGTACCAGCGCTCCATCGCGGACAGCTAGCTTCGTTTCTTCGGACTTTTTTTTTGTTAGCGCTAACCGCGTTCAGTTCACCATTAATGGAGTTACCTGCATTTACCCTTCTTTCAATATCTCAAGCTCTATGTCAATGTCCCTTATTATTTCTTATAATTATTTAATATATCAAAACCAAAATTTCTTTTAACATCATTCGATTTATAAGTATGTATATAATTAAATTCATACCTGCTTAATTTCCAACCATAAATATTTTATATAATATTTTTAAATTTTCAAAATAGGAATCATACAAACAAACAAACAAACGTCACTATCTCAAACTTTCTTCAGGCAGGTTAATTAAAATATTGATTATTACGATTTGACAGGTCGTAGTAGGATCCACGATCATGCGAAATCTGGCGGGATAAAAATGTAGTATCCATCGCGGCCACCATTTTGAAACGGAACACACAAACAAAGTTACGGACAGTTGAAATGCCGAACGGGTTAAAAGGACTTCTAATTTTTGAATCACTAATATTATCCTCTTCAATTGATTAAAATATGTGATTCAAGTGATTCAAAACTGGAAGTATGGGATTAATAAAGATAAAGAAATGTAATGAGGTGACAATAGCTCAATTGGAAGAAACGCTAGTCCCGGTAAAATAAGAAGATCCGGGTTCGAGTCCCAGTTGCGTTCGTTGCATTACAGTTTCTGTGTCTTTGTCTGTTTCATTTTTTTATTTATTGAAAGTTGTTGACATTATCTTCTTTAATACTTAAATATTTTCAGCCTTACTAATAAACATGTTTTAAGTTTTACACAACCGATAAACAACCATTTACGATAAATTACTAGTTGTATACCAGCTGTGTAAAATTTATAACACTTTTATTAGTAAGGATCTTTGTATATTGTACAATAACGTATATAAGCTTCTGTAAGTTTTCACTAACACTGCCGCGGTAACTAAAAACACAGTGTCTTCCTTGAGACTCAATGAAGATACTGTGTTTTTATTGACGACGACAGATTAAAGAATATCTGTCTTTCTCAACAACAACGAAAATACAATAGTTATGATGTAGGGTTATTTTATTTGTGATTTCATCATTTGTAAGTTATACGTATACCTTGAACGCGATGATATTTATTCATAAAATAATAAACAACCTATTTTCAAAATAGTTTTCAAACAAAATTATACAGAGTGTTAAGGGACGTACTTGACTTACTTTAACCAGTGATTTCTGACATTATTTTGAGTAAAAAATATGAATCAAATTTTGGTCTCCGGTGACTTTTTTATTTATTTATTAATCTTAAGTTAGCTCACATCGTCGTGTGTGCTAATAGTTTTAGAAACATATAAAAAATAACAGTAATTGGCAAACAATGGATCTTTAAATATTTAAATGTAAGTACATATTATATGTCACAAAAAAACATAAATATTTGAGGAAAATATGTTTTCTCAATTCCTCTTTAAACGCATCGAGGGTTCTGTTATGTCGAGGTCTGTTATCTACGTGTGGATATTGTGTCAGCGCTTTATTAGCACCAGACGCATACCTGGACTGATGACGAACCTCGTGCGGCACTGCCGGTGGACGCAGTGGACTCTCTCGCTGCAACAGCTGGTCCAGTTTCTTCACCGCCTAGGATTCTTGCTGCAGTCTCCATCTTCTATATTCGTGTCACCTGTTCCTGTACTTAATTTTACTTAACTTAACTTCACTTCATTTTTGTAATATTTATACTTTTTGTAATACCTGCATCAACTGTAAAGCGCCCCTGATGTTATATCTCACAAGAGCGGCGCTATACAAATTGTCCAATAAATTAATTAATTCTCAATTTCAGTAACTTCCTTCGAGATTTTTTATACAGTTGGATTTCTGGGTTCTAGATTTTTTTCTTGTTGGCAATTTAATTTTCCTTGCATTTGTCGTCGCGTGTCCGTGTATCTCGTGGTTGTAAATCATTTTTCTATTCAATTTCTTAGACATCATCCCTATTTTAATTTTTATGTATAAAAATAGATTCATTAAAATATATAGTTTGTTTTACCGTCATAAACTTCAGCGCATTTAACATGTCTTTTATCCGTGTGTATATGTTGCGCTTAAGTATTATTCGCATTACTTTATTTTGCAGTAATTGCATTTTTCATTTTCTCTTCGTTGCAGAGAAAAAGAATACTTGAACAAAAACTTTTTGCCAACAAAAACATCGAAAATCAGTAGCAATTGAATAGCTAAGGTCGATGTGAGGTGTTGTGTGGTTACTCGGCTAAGTGTCCAGTGACGAAATTTGGAAAAAAAAATTAAAAATTTATTGCAAAAAAAAAATTTGAAAAAAGTCACGGAAGACCAAAATTTCATCTACATTTTTCACTCAAAATAATGTCAGGAATCACTGGTTAAAGTAAGTCAAGTACATATAAAGCCATATTGATCAAAGGAATATGTATTAAACAATACAAATGTAATAATGTACGTAAGTATTAATAAATCAAAATCAGTCTTTCAAAACATTTGTTTATATTTCATAAAAACATCGTTGTTCTGATTTTGATGTTTTTTTGAAAAAATAGTTCTTTTTTTTATTAACTCCACACAGGAGGCCCTGAAGAAAATAATTTCCCTCGGGGCCTATGTCATCTTTGGGGATGCTGTGTGGAGGGTCTTTCTTGTGGAGTTCTGCTGCTTTCATCAAATTAATAATCTTTGGAGCATATTTCCATTAAATTATAACCTTTTGCATTTTGCATTTGAATTCAATTTAGGTAATACCCTTTCCAGTTTTCCGTTGAAGTTGGAAGTTGGGCAGAAGCTGCGCTTTCAATATGAAGTCCCCCGATATTAAAATTCGAACTTTTATTAAAACGGGATTAATACCGCGTGCTTCGGTCGTGTTATTATCCAAAGAAAAAGCATTAAAATGTGATTTATACGGCAAGTTCGAGCCAACAGATTGGATACATTATGGGGGTAACCAACCTGCATAGTAAGCTATAGTAAAGAATATTGCCAGACATTCAAATTGGCGAAAAAAATAATGTTAAAAGATGCACAAAAAATTAATACTTTTGTTTATAGTTATTTACACTTATACACGAAGAAAAATTACTAATATTGAATATTGCTAATTTATTAATTATTCGTAAGCCGGTTAAAAACGGGATTGAGAGTTCTTAACGAATGAATTGATAAGTTTCCTAATAAACTTTACGTATTATCACGATGTCGAAACACGTGTTCATAAAAATTCTAATATTTTCACATTTCGTTTTTGCATATTATCAAGGTGCACGAACACGTGTTCCGTTATATTACGAGTTTACTAAAAAAATATCAGGAAACGGCCTGCGATCCCGTTTTTAACCGAATTACCAATAATTTGAAGAGATTCTCAATAAATTAGTCATACTCTTTTTTCTCCGTGTCTGTTGACAAGAAACGTAAGTGACTTATTTTAGCAATACTCATTTTTCTTCGTGTACAGGTTGTTAAGAAACGTAAGTGGCTTATTTTAGCAATACTCATTTTTCTTCGTGTACAGGTTGTTAAGAAACGTAAGTGGCTTATTTTAGCAATACTCATTTTTCTTCGTGTACAGGTTGTTAAGAAACGTAAGTGGCTTATTTTAGCAATACTCATTTTTCTTCGTGTACAGGTTGTTAAGAAACGTAAGTGGCTTATTTTAGCAATACTCATTTTTCTTCGTGTACAGGTTGTTAAGAAACGTAAGTGACTTATTTTAGCAATACTCATTTTCCTCCGTGTAAAGGTTGTTAAGAAACGTAAGTGACTTATTTTAACCGGTGATGGCTGAACTTATTTCGTGTAAAAATAAATAGTCATTTTGGTCTCCGAAATCTATTTTTGTTTTTCACCAAAAAAGATGTAAAATCAATAGATTCAGTTACGGTCAGAGAGGGGGGGGGGGTTACTTGGCAGAATGACCAATGAAAGAATGAATATAAGGTCAGTATTCCCTTGTATAATAAAGTACCTACTTATTAAAACAACTTGGCTTTTGATAATTGTAGACAATCCAATTGATGTTTTAAAGGTCATGATGGAAAAATGAGAGCTGAAAAATAGCCTGTGCAATGGTGGAGGACTTTGCTAGCAGACGATTGAACCCACGACACCAATGCCTAGGAAGAAACCCTCATCTACTAACCGATATAATGGATGTTTCATTCGAACTACATTTTGCTGTACTTGTCATGCTTTCGCTTTTTTATTTATCTATCGACCTATATTATATGATTTATCGTCTCTATAAACAAAAAAAATATTCGTTATATAACGCTTATATTTTCCCAGCAATAATTAAAATATTCTAACTTTATTGAATTATAACATGTTTCCTCAGATAAATCTTTAATTAATTAAAACATTATAAAACAAAAACCCCATCCGTGTCTCTCTGTTTGTGGCTTAGTTCTTCTATTTTATAAGACTCATCAGCAAAAAATCGAAAGAGTACAACATAAGTTTCTAATGTTTATTAATTACAAACTTGGAATACCAATCGAAGAATTTAATTATACATGTCTAATGGAATTACTAAACCTAAGCGATTTAACTTCATGCACAGTGAGTGACTTAGTTTGCCTTTTCAATATATCAAATGGCTGCCTGGACGCCCTCGATTTAACGAGCTTAATTCATTTGCGAATACCTACCCGCGATACCCGTTTAAATGCTCTATATTTTGTTACCAAATCTAAATTATCTTCGTAAACTCCCCAATTCAAAGGCTTCATACACTTGGAAACAAATATAGTTCAATCGATGTGTATCGATTCCAATCGGTTTCCAAATTTAAAACCAATACATTAGAACTCTTATAATAAAATAATAAACATCTAGCTATTGGACATCTTATCGAATTATTTCCTCAAGATTGACACAATTATAGGTGTAGTCTTCTTGCAATTACTACAACTGCATTATTATTCACAAGTAATTACTGTAATCATTTAGTAACACTGTTATTTTTATTTATTTATCAATTTACGAACTGGCTGGCTTATGGAGCCCGCTAGTTCGTGAAAAGATAATTAAATTAACGAATAAATATATACACCAGCTTTTATGTGTCGCATACATATTATGTTAATACAACTACTACCTAGTATTACTAAACTTAACATTTTTATAAACAATTTTCATCTTTATACCTTAGAAGTAGGCGTATTCTTATTTTCTTACAACAGTCTTATACCTACAACAAACTATCATGTTTCCATTTGCTTTTTGCTTGCTTTTATATGTCAAATGGTGAAGGTTATATTATTGCTTTTAATATTCTATACTTATAATCTTCACAATATTTTTTATATAAACTATTTAAAATATGTATGTAAAATGGCAGACCGAACGCCCTCGATTTAACAGGCCACGATAAACAGTCAAACGCTCTATATTTTGTTAACAATACATATTCTTATTTTTGTACAAGAGGTTTATACCTACAAATAATTGTTGTATGCATTTACTATTTACTTGCTGTTATAATATGTCAAATGGATATGGTTGTATGTATTATTACTGTTACCATTGTGAACTTACAATCTTCAGAATATTTTTCTTAAGAACTATGTATGTAAAAGCCCAATGGGCGTATAAATAAATATATTAAAAAAATTATAATAATAATAAATAAACTACACAACGGATTTTGATAGAATTTTAACTATCATTTGGAGAATTTCTTCCGGAAGGTTTATATATATAATACATGCATATTGTATTGATAAAAAGTAGATAAAGTCGATGTTTTGTAATCAAGTTGTAACAAAAATATTTTCGGGCGCTTATACTACGGAATTGTACATATTAAAAAGGCCTTCAGAAAAGTCCGCAGTGGTATATATATCTACTAAAGATAAGCCCTAGCAACGCCGGGTACATGTAAGCTAGTCTAATATAAGTTCGCTTGCTTTTTTCATAACATACATACATTTACCCCACACAGGAGGCACTAAGGAAAATAATTTTCCTTAGGGCCTATTTCATCTTTTGGGATGCTGTGTGGAGGGTCTTTTATAAGGAAAAGAAGGAGAGGAAGTTATGGGGAGGTAAAAGAAATTAGGGTTGGGTATGAATCTTGGGATCAGTGTGTCAAGGAGTGGTAGTCAAAGGATCTCCCCAAACCATCCTCTCCCGATCTGGCAAGTCATGCAGCTGGTGGGCAGGAGCATCCTGAACACACCTGAACCCGGACACCCCTGCTAAATCACCAAACGAAGCGAACCACTGGAGGTGACTTATTGCAGGAGTATTGGTTATCCAATAAATAGTTTAAGGGTGGCGGTACTCAAACCCGCCTCCCAAATTGAGAGTTAAAAAAGAAAAAATATTTATTTTTAGTAAGCCTTAAAATGCTTCTTATCCCAAACATCAAGCTTCAATTATCATTGTTACAGAAATATCTTTCTAAGGGTTGAAACTCTATTCTTGTGTCTCATTAAACAAACATACAGTTTTATCTTCTTTAATTTAAATTTAAATTAGAAAAAAACTTGTGCATTTCAGATTCCGGTGAAACAATCGTGTGTTCGAAACTTGGCTAGACAGAGTTTTCCCCTGGCGGTGAAAAGCTGCAACTCACCATCATTCCTCGTTTTACGCATACTAGCGACATCTCTTAAACAGTGGAAACAAATAAAACTAATTTCATCATTTTCACAAACTCTCATATTATGTAGTTTCATTGAAACATATATTCATGCATATATCTCTATGTTTTCGCTATTCAAAAGTACTGAATCATCAAACATACTTATTTAGGTTTGTAAGTATGTCTGTGAGCAACTGAACGCTGGTTCAATGAACTCGGATTTGTTTTTTTTTTTTTTTTATAAATTTAATTTAGATTAAATTTGATAATATTATTATTAAGTTCTGCAAGTGTTTTAGTTTTTTATTATTGTGACAGCTGTTTCGGCTTACAAGGCCATTTTCAAACTGTGGTTAGTTTGGATTTGTTTTAAATTTTAGTGTCAATTTTAAAATTGGAACATTTTTTACCACAAAATTACTCTAATTATCATAAAAATGTAACTAATGTGTCAATAATTCAGGTACCGCCCTCTGTATAATATTTAAAAAATATATAAATTTCTTATGGTTAATCAAGGTAAACGATTTTATCCATTTTCAAGAAACCGTTATTTATTGTTACATTATTAGCTAACTAAATATACTATTATAAAATGATTAATCTTTCTTCATGCATTGTAATCCGAAAAGGGGTAACAATTTAAATTTGTCAATAATATTGTACCCTTGTAATTTTGAACAAAGACGTTTTATGAATAAATTGATACATTAACGTAATTATAGTGATTTGTTTTTGGGGTATTATGCCGTGTTTCGTTACCTCATTGTTTAGCCAACGTTTCGGACAGCATTGCAGTGTCCATCATCAGGGTTGATGTGTAATCTAAGGTTGTGGTGAAATGTGTGCTTATGTATGAAGATGCATTACCGTGTTGCCAGCTCCAACCCTATAAGAGCTGACATTAACGTATAATTGTGTATAATACCCCAAAAACAAATCACTATAATACTTTTGGACGTGAAATTCTCAAATCATATCGTTAACGTAACGTATTGAGAAAAAAACATTTATTCTACCTTAATGGTTGGTTCGAAAAGCGTTTATTAGTAGGGTCCAAATCTTAAATTATATTGATTACTCTTCATACAAAATAAATATAATGTATTGGTCACTATGAAGCAAGCAGTTGCCAAGTATGTTGATTCAATGTATCAATGCTTTATAAACGTCAATTAAGTGACATGTTTTTTTGTAAATAAATAAATAATATCCCGTGATTTTTCACGTGTTTGCAGTAGTTACAAATAATTGTAGTAAATTTTCTTTTTTTAGAAATGCAAGTCCCCACGAAGCTGTTGTTAAAATCGCCGTATTTTCAATATCAAAGCATTATTTTTTTTTATTAAAATGCAATTTATTAAAGGTTTATAATCCGCTTTGAAATATTATCATTGTTTGATTGTAACTCCCGATGCCGGCAAACCTTTTCTTCGTCGGGTTTGGGGTAACATTTTTACGTGCGGAATAAAAAAACATTGTTTCCTCGCCTATCTATGTAACACCCCTTTTATTAAATTGTAGGATGGAATAACCACGTGCGATTTAACCACCACCCGATTTCATATTATCTATGTAACCCCTCCTCCCCAAAACAACACGTGTCATAGTATGTTTAATAAACAGGGTGTTCGGGAACAATGTATTCTTATGAGTTGCTAAATGGTTGTCAGATGACAATACAACACCAAAAGCCAAATTATCAACCCTTTGAGAGTCCTGGTCACCTCTAAGAAAGGCCAATACTCCTGCCAGTTTCTTGCTTTCTCCCTTTCGACTTCATACAAAAACTGTCTTTCAAAAAAAGAGTCCCAACAGTTCCCAATCGTCCGGAGCCAGTAAGACAATGGGGCCTCCAATTGTTGTTAGGCTGAATGTAGTTAGGCTGTTGCTAATATGTTGTTAGGCTGAATGTAGTGGGGTGGGGAAGAAGAAGTTGGGGAAGTACCTGGCTATTCAGATCTGGTCACCAAATACGGCCACATTTCAAGCAACTTTTCGATTCTGAACGGTGGTCTTTCACTGGGCGATACTTAATATATAAGTGTTTACCACTCTGGAAGGCACAAATGAATAAAATAATTTTTTTTTGCGCACGCCGGGATTGGAACTGGCAACCTTCGGACTTTTAGCCAAGGATCATAACCGCTCAACCACGGAGACCGTCGAATATATATATAATGACGTACGTCGTTATATAGAATAGATAATCGTATTGTTCGTGTTGTGGTATAAGCAAATATGGGAAGCAAGCACTCTAAGGACGGGTTGTTTCACAGAATTTGAACAATTCTTCAAATTTGAGTTTTGTGAAGCAACTGGCCAATAATGATAAATTAATAGAACTTGAATAGAACCTTCACAGAACTTGCAAATCAAATTTGAAATTTGATGAATTGTTCATATTCCGTGAAAAAACCCGTCCTAAATTGACAAATATTGTTGAAAATGAATTTCCTACGAGATAGAATGAACAGCCGATTTGCAAATTTCATAATTTAGGATAAAGAAAGTCAAAATAGCTCTAAGCAGCGCTAAAACCCTATAAATGGACCATGAGCTAGACTAATATACGTAACACAAAGGTTCAGATCTACGAAGATCACTCTGATGTCAAATGAAGTTGATGATTTTTTGTATGATTCATTATAAAACGAAATTTTCGGCTTATATACTAACTAAAAAAATCCCGGGCGTTTCCGGGGCTTTTCGCAGAGTTTTTTGAAATTTCATGACGACAGTGACCTTCCGCTTGTTTTGAAGGTCACGCATGCAAATTTTCACAAGTTTCGTAATAAAACTGTAGATATGCATTCAAATCAAATCCACGTCGCCAGGCCACCCCCCGCCCGGTGTCCGCCACTTAGCCGTCCGTCCGCCACTGACTTTCTGCTTTATGTTAATAGATTTTCTAAATAATAAAATGATTGTGAGACTTTTTATCTATATTGCCTGAACAGACTGGCCAATAATTACAATAGCGTATTATCCAAGGTTGATATTTTCAGTTGCGAACTTACCAAATACAAGAGGTCCTTAAAATAATATTTCTCTGATGGTTTGTGAATAATGTTTATATCTCCATTGTTTATATCTCTATTATGATTTGATTTATATCTACAACCTCCCTCCGTTTTATATAATCTTTTGTTTTGTATAATTTTTTTAATTCATATTCCTTTCTCACAAATTTAATTTACCTATTCCATATTATGCTGTCTCAGTAGAGGTAAAGTCACAAGGAGGAAATCCATAATTGGTTTTATTTTGGCTATATAATACTTATGTACAAACTGATTAAATGTAAACTGTCGATTTCCCGAAAATCAATAAATAAATAAATATATTGTGGTTGTTACTATACTCTTAACCCGAGTTCCAAAGAAGTGAAACATTTGGACAATGAACGTAAGCCAATAAAACCTTGGAATTTCAAACAGGTATTGGATGTTCAGGGTGTTGAAGCTCTTTATTCCAAAGTTTTTGCTGCTCCGGTGAACTTATTTCTGTTACAATTTTGTTTGCATTGAGCGACGTATATCTGAAAGTCCCTGTATAATATGTAACGTCCACATCTTCCGTCCGCGAATTAAAATTGCAGCGACGTACTCGGCGGATAAAAACGCGAGAAAAAGTAAGCACATGTCACGGGAAATTAAAATAAACAATTAAGGGATGAATTTAAAATATTAATTTTTCTCCGCCGCCCCCTCAGATATAGAAACGGAACAGGTCCAAAGTGGGAGCCTTGCGGGACGCCGCATTTTATTTTATAATAATAATATTGAATAATACGTTATTATGCGGGTCGCGTACGACGCTGAAATGATATGCGAGAACGAAACGACGGCCGTTCGGCGCAGGGAACTGCGAGCTTTATAAATTCAATTTTATGTAAATAAGTTATAACGTTAATAAATCTATTCATTTTTAAAGCTTGGGAACCTGGAAAGTAAATTTTTGCCCTTTAAATAATTGACCTTCCATCATAATTCTTCCATGCTCATTCACAATCAAATTTTATAGATTTTTTTATCTCCAGTTCAAGTAATTGATTATATTATTGGAAAATAATTAATGAACTACATGTACTAACCGGTTCCATGATAATTTCTCAAAATGACAATTCAACACACCTATAAAAAGTGCTATAAAGTTATGAATAGTGATGAAACAAAAACTAGGTGAAATAGTTGCATATGTAACCCAGTTTTTGTTTCATCACTTTTCATAACTTTATAGCACTTTTTATAGTTTATTTTATAGTGCTATATTAAATAGTTACATGTGTAACCTATTCCACTTAATTTTTATTTCATCACTTTTGATAACTTTATAGCACTTTTTATAGTTTTAACCACTACATTTCCCAGCAGGGGTAGGTAGAGAGGATAGACCGCCACAAAAATGTTTTACTATCAGAACCATGACGAATTTTCGGAAAGTGTAATTTTTTTGTAATGAATTATGGGCTTAACACACATGTCGACGGATTTTAAAGTAAGCAATTCTGCCAAAAGAGGTCATTGTCTCTTTTTTGTACTGTGAATCACAATATTTAGAGGACAGACATGTCTGGTGTACTATTCCCAGGGAGAGATCTTATCGTTCTAGTTTCTTCTGTCTTGTTCGTTTTCAAACAACACGCGTAAGAAGGAAGAGGACGAACGTTCATGACGACTGTACGAGCTCTCGCTGGGACCAGTTTTAACACAAATAAGCATATATTTACACCTTAACATACTTATTTGTTCCTTACATAGAATGAAGCAAAACGCCAGGATATTATAATTGTAGTATTGATAATGTATGTTAGCAAAGTGCAGGCCCTTGAAAAATCATGAAATCTGACTGTACTGTCTAGATTAATTAGGGTACTTTAATTAAAAAAAAATACTAAAGTAATCAGATAAATAAAGATTACATTTTAAACGATTAATAATTGATTTACCGCTTTATTACAAACTGTACACTAATATAGTAAATACTTAAAGTGGTGAGAGAAGCATAGGCATGAGGGTTTAAACATTTATCTTTCCCGATAGCCTGAAAACGGAGAATCGAAAAAATTAAATTAAGAAAAAACTGTTCGATCACCTTGATGAGACAAGCGAATAAAATGTATAGTGATTGTAAAGATGAGATATTATTTACAATTTTTATTTAGTTTCGAATTATGATTGTTATGTGTTTTAATATTATGTAGCTTATATTTAGTTAGAAAGTAAAATATGTATATTTCTTTAACTTTAAAATATATGTTTTTTGAAAATGGCACTTAAATTTAAATCATATCAGAGTTTTAGAGTGTTTTGAATCAATTTAAGTCAACCACACAACCGAAATATGTGGTTTTGAATTATGCAGTTTTTAATTTTAAATATATTTTGTAAAAAAATCTAATAATGAAATATTCTTAAATGACGGAATCACCACATATCACATACCTACTTAGGTTATAATAAATCCAGCTTTTCTACTATGACGTCTGAACTCCAATAGTGCCAATTTATCAATTTGCGTTTCTCATTTTCCGAGCGGTTTGTCAACCCTTCCCCTTGCTGCTACCTTCGCCGCGAGCTGGCAGCGAACCACCCTATCCCACCCTTTCTCTACCCCCTCACCCCTGGGGTGGCTACCTCCTCCCACCACCCCCCTCGAGCGCCACAACCAAGTCGCGTGCGGTGGGAATTTATTTTATTTATTTATCCTCCCGTACTGTACTCGGTCATGTTCCTGCTGTAGGGGAAGATAACCTTTTGCTCTCGAACCCGTATAGATATCTATTGTAATTCTAAGGTATTTATATTTTAGAAACTTCGGTTAGGTACTATCCCTAGTTATATCCGTCATGCTGGGTATAGTCTTGACCTGTAACCTCTTGTACGGTCACATCATCAATACAGAAATTTTAGAAAAAAATACCCTTTATTTCCCTGACAATTTTACAAGAGCGCGCGTTTACAGACCTTTCTTTGTTACTAAATGAAGAACTAATCTACCATTGGTAATGTCCTTCGGAAAAATAATCGTATTCTCGAATGAACTTACGCCTGATATCGATATTTTCTACGTGAATGATGTTCAATTCAAAATACTAATAGTTTAATAATGTAATGAATATTTATTATTGGAAAGTAATTATATAATTGGTAAAATAGGTAGTTATCCCATGCGGGCACAATTGAAGCAGTCCGCTCCGGGCCTCGAATTGCCGAGACGCCAAAGCGCTAATAATACCTCACCTAAAACATCATCAAACAAATCATTTTTGATTATTGTGATCTACCTACTATTGATGATACTACTACTACCTGAGGCCTAGGGCCTAAGCTGGTTTTGACAAAGGGCGCCAAGATGTTACTTGCGCCAGGCGGCGTTTGGCTCAGGGCCGGCCCTGATTAAGAACCAAAATGTAGTACGTAGATATCTTCATCTTTTAAAGATTAAAAAATCTGTTAATAGGAGAACAGGGGGCGAAAAATGGGCGCTAGGAAAAAACGAAATTTCGCACAGCTGATTTTGTAAAATCTAATTATAGATGGCTCTGAATGACAAAATTTGACTCCTGAAAATTAAGTGGAAAATGTTGCTTGTGTTGTGATGGAGGACTTAGCCAGCCGAGGAATTGAACTCTCTACAGGGTGGGACCCAAACGCGATGTCAACTCAGCTACTGACCGGTCGAACTTATGCTGGAACTATCTCTTTTATGATACAGTGTTAAATTGAGGTAAGGTGAGAATTTAATGAATTGTTAGACTACTAAACTTTGAAGAACCTCAACATATAGGGTATTTTCACTTTTTTTTTATTTTTCGTAAAAAAATTACGAAAATTAGGGTATTTTTATTTAATTTTTATGTCGACGAATAAATTTTCTATAACAATTTAAAATGTGGCATATTCGATTTGCCGCCAAAACGACACGTTCGTTTTTATTCGTGAATTCGGTAGCGTTGATGTCACGCCAGGCGACATTGGTGACAGCCGTCTTTCCAGTTGGCGTTTTCTACGCCATAATGACGTTGTAGCCAGTTGGAACTGTTTCAGATTGTGTGGTTTTAGATCGTTTTTAAAATTAATAACTATTTTTTAAAACGACAAAATTACACAATGTTTTAGTAAAATGATCAAAAACCGAAAAAAAACTTAATCTTCATATTTTTAACGGTATTTATAATTAGTGAAAATACCCCATTGTAATGCTTAACCACAATTTTTTTTGTTCATACCATCTGTTCTGAACTCTGAATACAAAGTTTTCTGACCCCTTCAGTGTGTTTTCAGTAGTAGCGAAATTATTATTATGAGAGAAAAATCACGGTGTTTTGTACGAGTGTCACATACAGTTACCCATCGCGCCGTTCTCTCCTCACCCGCGCAGCTTTCTACGATCCGGACTGAAGAAGGTTTTTGACGTACGTAGTACAAGTACCATGTTCATAATGTGTACTAAGTCTTGTTCGCATGCAGACGTGTAAGCTTTGATGATGAAACACTTGTATATTTTATTTTCAAGCAATAATTATTAGCTTCAAACACCTATATAAATAGACAGATATATTGGTAGAGCACCTGACCGGCAATCAGAAGACTGCGGGTTCAATTCCCGTTGGCGGCATGTCTTTTTTCTGGGAAGATTTTTTCAATTTATATCGGTGTTTCAGGCTATAGTTATCGCTTAAAAATATTATGTTATGCATTAAAAACCTCGTCTCGCAAACTTATCGTTAAAAACAATTAAATTTAATAATTTAGTCAGTTATTTTTGCGTACACAATTTGTAAATCTTAGAACTTATTTATTTAGAATAAACGAGTGCCATTTACATAAACGATGGTTATTGACCCTATATAGAAAGATAAAAAAATATCAGACTATATAAGTAAACAAAACGAAAGAAAAATTAATATACGTTAGTACAAAGTTAATGAAAACAATCAAGAAGAAACAATAATTTTTTTACACTGGTTATGCAGTTGACTATTCAAATATGCACTACTAAAGTGTTCGACAAGTAACGCTTTGTACTTAAATAGAGGCGTATTAAAAACATCAGCTAACATAGCATATATTTAATCTTTTTTATTTATTTTTGGAGTACCTTAATGAGCAAAACCTCAGAAGACAGTGCTGGTAGTTCTTATTCTAATTATGATATTGTTAAATATAACCGAAGTAGATAGGGTCCCATTACCTCAGTTGGCAGAGAGGGGCCCCGGCAAGGCAAGCGTCTTGGGTTCATGTCCTAAATGTGACCGTAGGTATCTTTTTCTAATTTTTCTGTTTCAGATTCTCGTTTAGGAATCGCTAATATTGTCTTCAATAATTAAATATATTCAATCTATTTATAACAGAATTGTAGACTGAAACCGAAATATATCCAAGTCACAATATTACATACTAGGGATAGAGATTGATAGGTAGAAACATGAAAGTGAATCAAAGTTAATATATCACGGCTCCAACTGATAATTTATAATTTTTTATAAAAATATAAGATCAAAAAAAAACTACCGTCGCTTAACTTTAACAATTTCAATATATTTAAAAAAAATCATTATATTTATTCTTACAGAATTCCAACTCTAAAATTAATTCACTACAGACATTTGCATTGGACTCTTCCAACGATATTATTGTGATAATCAGCCGTCGGAATCGATTCCATTATGCTAAGATTTATTTACGTAATTTCTTATTATGACTTATTTTTAGGATAATGAACCATTTTACACTTCCTCTTCCTTTAGCCAACGTTTCAGACAGCCGTGCAGTGTTCATCATCCGGGCAGATGTACACTGAAAGACGTGCGGACGCTAAACACTGCTTAGCACCCCAAAAGCAATCATCCCAATTCTTTTGGCTCTGAAAACTTAAGTGATATTTCATTTTTGGTTGGAAAAGATGTTTTTTAAGACGCCGGGATGTAAATGTTTCTGGTAAGTTTAATTTTGAATTCAATATATGTTCTTGAACGTAAATTTTATTTTATTTTCTCACTATTTTCGCTTTACAAAACGTCAAAAACGCTTAAGGCCCGGTAGTAAGCGTTCAAAGATGGTTTGAAAGCTAGATATGTAAATACGAATGTTAGAGGGAGCACGCCAATATTAAAAAAACGACAAATTGATGAAAGGTGAAAGCGAAATTGGTGAAAATATTTAATAAAACACGACTTGTTTAAAATAGAGCAAAAACCTCTAGACAAATGCTTTAGTTGCATTGAAAGATTCACTGTGATTTTTTTCATACCTATACAGGGTGTATCGGCAAGTACCCGACAAACTTTAACAAGCTATTCCTCAGCACATTTGGAGTAAAAAAAATTATGGGCGCTTTGCTGTCCGGTAAGATTTTGTTTCCATTAAAAACAAAAAATAAATAAAAAATCCACACTCCGTCACTGTCATTTGTATTGTTTCTCGCGTTCAACAGCTGTTATTAGCAAGTGTGTCAAAAAGTGTCCTCGCTCTTTCGTACACACTAAATAATAATAGTTAAAAATGAGACGAATGGTGCCGTGCCATTTCGTTGTGATTGTAAAAGCGCGCCAACGTAGGTACGTACGTACATTATTCAACGAAACTCGAACAAAATATTGCCAGATGGGTTTTCAAACTTTGACAAAGGATAAAACATTGGTGACATGTGGTGAAAATATGATTAATAATTTTTTTATTAAAAAAAAAATGTTACCGGACAGCAAAGTGCCCATAACATTTTTTACTCCAAATGTGCTAAGGAATAGCTGGTTAAAGTTTGTCGGGAACGTGCCGATACACCCTGTATTAAATAACGGAATTAAATAACGTGTTTTTAATAGTTTTCGGATCTTACTTTGCGATTTTTTCTATCGAGGGAATTTCATATAATTTACGTTTCGGCATAAATATTACATTTAGATATTATCTTCAAAAATAACTATTTTTTTAAAAATAGTTAACGAGAAACTTGATATAAATCGGTATAAATTGGGTATGCGGGGGCTTAAAGGGTCCCAGCCTTACCCGGGAATTGTACTAGGTAGCGTATAAGGTGGACGATTTGTACAATTCTTTGAATAATTTAACCGCGGCGCGTAGCACACGTCTAAAACAGAGGTTACCGATTTAAACCTGAAATTTTATTTTTCCCAAATAAGGGGAAACGTTTTTTTATTTACATACTTTCTTTAGCCTGCCTTAAGGTTATGACATCTTGTACAGGTTTCTGCTGTGTTTTATGTAACTTAAAATATCAGGTAATTCGCACTGAGAAAGCTTAAAAGAATGTTCCGATATAATTGCAGGTTCTATAGTTAAAATACACTACATTTATATTATACAGGGTTTTCCAATAAGAGGTGTTATTTTGATATTTTTCCCGTAAAAGATCAATGGTTTCGTTGCTTGTGTGGCACGTAGCGCCGATTGTTGAAAGTAAACGTTGTGCAGACCAATACCATCCAATTCCGGCCATAAAAAATCATTAATCATCTCTCGATAGCGCAATCCATTCACCGTAACTGTTGCTCCAGCCTTATTTTCGAAAAAGTAAGGTCCAATGACTCTGCCGGACCATAAACCGCACCAAACAGTCACACGTTGAGGATAGAGAGGCTTTTCAACAATAACTCTTGGGTTTTCCGAGCCCCAGATGCGACAATTTTGCTTGTTGAAACCACCGAGGTGGAAATGATGGAAATGGAAATCACTCAAGATGATTTGCATTTGATTTCACTCAAGTGAATTTTAATAATTTCAATGCGTTGTTGAAGCGTGTATCGTTCCATTTTTAATAATGGCGTAGTTTCTACTTGTCAAATGTCAAAAAATGACAGCTTCAAAAGTAACATCTACCGAAATAGCGAGCTATTCAAAATAACACCTCTTATTGGAAAACCCTGTATATTGTGCATTTCGCTCTTAGTAAAAAAACGACTCACTGGTCAATTAATAACCCTGCTAAGTATTTCTTAATTATTACCGTTTGCTGTATTTATTGTTTCCTCAATGAATGGATACCAAAAACATTTTTAATAGTTCGTATATTTTGATGGCCTCCTTGGTCGTGGGGTAAAGCCGGAGGTCGCGGTTTTAAATCCCGGCGTGCGCAAGTCAATTTTATTTTATTAATTTGTGTTATTTTACAATTTACTCATTTAAAATAATATATAGTATATTTGTGGTACGTTACATAGTGGAAGATAAGCTCAGTATCGCCCAGATGTAATACCACCGTTCAGAATTGAAAAGTTGAAAAAAAGTAAAATCCTTCCAAATGTTAGCCCAGCATTTTCACCGTCCGGCTCTATTCTATAGCTCCCTCAAAAAAATATATTATGAACCTAATAAACACAATAATTTTCCCCAAAACTACGGGAATTTTTAATAACCGTAAACAGAACGAAATAAACAAACTATTGCAAACAATGGGTCTCTAGAGTAAAACTGACATGGCACGGGCAGTCGTATGCATTGCTAGGTCGATATAAAAATGTTATCATTCGGGAGCTTTTTACGGGGCGAAGTTGGCCATTTTCATAATTTCATTTACCGGGAAATGGATTCAAATGCCTTGAGGGATCAGTTTTCAGTTTCGGAAATGTACCAGGGGAACATGAACGAGAACTGGTGCATTAGCTTACTTTTCATTTGGACAGATGGATAAAAATGAATTTTATAAAATTGCAGGACGAAAGAGGTTACATAAAAAGAGTATTTAACAATGTGGCACAATAAAATAAGTTCCGGTGGACAGGGTAAGTGAATATATATATGTGAATTGATCAGTGTCCCTAAGGGCCCACATTGTACGTTCATTGATAATGGCAACTATAAGGGAGGCGGGTTTGTGTACCGCCACCCCGTAAACCATTTATTTCATAACTTACTCTGCCATAGGTCACCCCAAGTGGTTTGCTGCGTTTGGTGATTTAGCAGGGGTGCCCGGATTCATCGGGTGAGGCGTGTTCAGGATGCGCCTGCCCACCAGCTACGTGACGTGCCAGATCGAAAAAGGAAGGTTTGGAGAGAACCTCTCCAACTGGTCTCTCGACCCAGTCTTGCTCCCAACTGAGAGGAATATATTCATTCGTCCGTTACTTCTGAACACACTGATTCCTACCCTACTCTCATACCTTTTAGCTTCCAATAACTTCCTTTCCTTAATAAAGACCCTCCACACAGCATCCCCAAAGATGACATAGGCCGTGAGGGAAATTATTTTCTGCAGGACCTCCTGTGTGGGGTTAATGTAAAAAAAAGGTTCAGATGGCTGTCACGCGTAGTAATAATTACACAGCAGAACTTGTATGTTTCAAAGACCCAATCCTGTGTGATTACGTCTAAAAGGGATCCAAATGATAATCTAGTCTCCTTCAACGGAAGCAATCTTCCGAACAGGCCTTCCATTGATATGCTTGGTATAACTATAAGTGACCAGCTCAGGTACGGGGGCTCCATCGAAGCCAGAGTAAAATTGGCCTCTCAGAAGCTGGACGTACTGTACACGTACAGGGCCCGCAGATACTTTAATAGTACACAACTGCTGACCCTGTACAAATCGCAAGTGCGCCCTACTGTCGAATTTGGCAGCCATCTCTGGTCCGGAGCCCCAAAATACCTGAAAAAAACCCTTGACTCTGTGCAAAAACGGGCGGTCCGTTTGATAGATTCTCCAATCTTAACAAACGGACTGCAATCTTTAGAGCACAGGCCTCAGGTAGGTATGCTGTCCTTGTTCTATTGGTATTACAATGGAAGATGCTCTGAGGAACTAGCGTCATTGATCCCTTCGGCACCGGTGCGTAGTCGGGATACACGCCAAACGCGCGCCCAACATTTGTACACGGTTGACATTTTTCACATGAGAACGGGTCGCTTCTACGATTCGTTCTTAAATTCAACAGCTCGGCTGTGGAACGAACTGCCGGCCTCTGTGTTTCCTCCCTCCTACAACATGGGACTCTTCAAGACCCATGTTCACTCCTTCCTCTCCACAAAAAGACCCTCCACACAGCATCCCCAAAGATGACATAGGCCCTGAGGGAAATTATTTTCTTCAGGGCCTCCTGTGTGGAGTTAATATTAAAAAATATATATATATATATTTATATATATGGTACATGATTTAGTTCATTATGTTAGAACTAAGAAAATAATATTTTGTAGAAACATATAATAAAACATAAGGAAATAGTACATAAGATGAAAAAATACACAAAATACATATTATTATATAAATTATAATAGAAATAAAAATAAAGATTACACTGAATGATTAAAAGTCTTAATTAGGATTAAAATACATGCAAAAGTATATCAATTATTTTCTATCGAAAATTTTAACGCAGGTTTCATGTTTACGGTCACATTGTCACGTGTGAATTTAGTGATATGAAAAAAAAATGTTACAGTGAATTTTTCTTATAACAGAATCTCGTTTATTCTTTAAAAAAGCTCGCCACTTTTCAAATATCCAATGGTGAACACGGATAGTGAAAAGGTATGTAAAATGGTTTGATTTTATATCGGTGTTCAAAGGTGTTAGAAAAATAATAGCGCATGTTGCTTCTAGGTCCAACAGATGGAAAAAAATGTCCAATTTACTACGCTGTTTTTCAAAAAAGCATTTTTTTACCTGTAACGGGTGACATCTATGTAATTTAAGTATATAAAAACACACGCGTATTCGAATGCAACGTTATATCAAAATTTCAAAGTTTTCAAAACTTTCGGAGATTTAAGATTTTTAACGAACATTTACATTTTTATTTATATAGACAGAAGATTTCAAAGCACAAAATAATTAATGTTTTCTACGAAAATATTAAAATAATTTAATGAAATTATTTCTTCGAGCCAATAAATTCACAGAAAAATATCGCAGACCTCAAATTTTATGCAAAATGATTTCTCCCTTCAAATTATTAAAGAAACTCCAAACAATAGATTTCCGGGGATATTAAAAAACAATGCCTTCTTTATAACTTATTATTATTCAATGACTTTTCTTTTTGGAAATTCAATGACAATCCGTCTCGAACTCCGACTTTTTGATTAAGTCGTTGTTCGTCAGAGGTCTCTATTGTTTTCTGGCCCCTGATTGGCCGAGATATTAACTATGTACCTATTTGATTATATAAATTTGGAAAACCGAAAATTTCAAATATCGTTTGTAAAATAGTTCCCACTGACTGATTGATGTATGTACTTCTGTGCACCTTCCTGTTATCGTGTTTCGAAGAAAAGTCCGGCTCAGCATCCTCATTAATGGCTGATTTGATTAATTAAACGTTTCCGCCCAACTGCTCCGGCTGCTATCGGCTCAGTTGTATTCTGTCTGCCCGTTATTTGCGTATTTTTCATTCTATGTATGAGAGGTACAGTAAAGCTCTTAGATGTAAGCCTACACTTTGTGCTTCTCGTATCGCTGTGCACTTCGCTGTTATCATATTTCTAAAAAAGCTCAGCTCGGCATCCTCATTAATGGCCTATTTGGAGTTGAACTGTTTTGAATTTTGAATTTGAACTGCTCCTGCTGCTGAGAGCTCAGTTGTAGTTTATCTTTCCGTTTTTTTTTATTTGACGACCTATATTTTGAGAATATCTTCATTTTTCAAAACTACCTTTCTTAAAATTATAAGATTGTAATCATTTTCTAGATAATAAAAAATATAAGGTATTTATTTTTCGTCTAATGTGTTCACTGTGCAAATTGAAATGATAATAAATAATGATATATTGCGTTAATTTATTAAAACATTTTCAAACAAAATAAATTTTTTTTGGGTATGGTCGACAAACCGTCTTCTTTTACGCAAATCCCTTTTAATAAACTGAAATAATTAAAATGCGTCAAGTCCTCTGTAATGTTTTCGTCACTAGCTGCTCTATGGTTTCCGATGGGGGAGTCAGGGGCGAGACAATCACGCGGACAATGTTTTTATTAAAAAGTTATTCAATTATTGTCCCCGCATTTTTTCGCGGAGTTTACGCTTCGATATGTTTGTGAAGCTTTTCAAAGGAAATTATTGCTGGATAGAGGGTGTTTATATGTGAAAGACAACATGTTTTAATTTAGAAGATAATATTAACATACCCAGTTTATATATAGTCAATATGCCAAAACAAGTATAAAACTTTATTAAAGAGATGTGATTTAATATTCTTAGTCTGGTGTTTATTTTTGGGATATTGAACCAATTCCTTCGTGAACACTGCGAGACTGTTTAAAGCACAGGGGCCAACTAAAACACTGGTATTTCGAGTTAGACTTGGATTCGGTAATGCCATAATCATATTTACTAGTGATACGATACTCCATCTCGTACATACAGCCATTTAAGAGATACATTTGGGCATATCAGTTGGACTTGTAGTTGGTCATATGAGCATTCCAATATTTAATTTGCGTTTATCTCAAAACCATGTTTTTGTATATAGGCCCCTATCATCCTAAACCCTCGAAGAAAGAGCAGGATATACAACATAGCTCAATAACCCGAACGTAAAACAACAAGAAACATCATGTAAGATCTACGCAAGGATGCATGTTAGCAACCACCAGAGTCTTTCCTGTAATAAGAAACTTATTTCAAATATCAGTTGGTGAAGCACTGCCTAACTCATCATTAATTATTTATTTTTATAGTATAATAACTTAATAAGTAAAACGTCAAATTGTTATAATTAATCAATGAAGACAATATTAACTACTCTCTAACGAAAGACTTGAAACAGAAAATGAAGAAAAAGATTGAGTCGCATCAAGGAATTTAACCCAGGACTTCTACTTTGCTGGAGAAGTGCTCTGACCACTGTGCTAATTCTACCATATCAACTAAACCTCATTTTTAACTGTATTATATTTCAATTGAAAACTATCAACATTATCTTGATTTTTTTGGCTGCTATATTTATATATGATTGCAAGATTCTACCCGAACTAAATGCAATATAGATAGTTTCCTCGATAAATATATCCATTTTTATTTGAATGTGCGACATCTGTTGACTTTTCTACAAGTCATAGAGAGTAGTAATTTTGTAGTGGAATAACTTAATAAGTAAAACGTTAGATTGTAATATTTGATCATTGAAGACAATACGACTCTCGAATAAAAGACATGAAGCAGAAAAGACAGAAAAAGATTCAATCGCATCAAGGAATTGAATCCTTATTTTCTTTTTTCGTTTGAAAGTCGTTAATATTGTCGTCAATGATAATCCTTGATGAAATTGAAAACTTCTGGATGAATAAAAAAAACAACCACCATGAAATACAAAAGAGTAAAAAAAATATTTTAAATAATAAAAACCAACTACGAGTATCAATGAATAACATATCTGAAAAAAAAAATTGGTAAACGGCAATTTTCTAATTCGTTATTAATTCCACCCGGCTGTAATGAACATAGTTCTTTTTGCATTATAAATTAATCAACACCCCATGTTTTATTACAACACCCGACATGACCACCTCCTCAAAACAGATCTTAGCCTAAGACAATACAATCTTCGATCCCCCCCTCCCCCAACCGCTGAATTCACTTTTGTTCTTGTCATTACACCCCAACCTCTCTCACCCCTAAATCCCACCCCCATTCTCATCATCTTATCTTTTGTTTCAACCCCCCACTTTTTCCAATCGACATTGCCTTAAGATCTGCATCATTTATACTGACACAATTTTAGTCTTACTCCTAATAAAAAAATCATTTCAAGTTCTACTTTCTTTTAGTTTCCTCGGTCATTTCTTATGTCACTTTTGTGTGGTGCCTATTTTTAAGCATGCAATTTTTTTTCTGTAGTGTAGTATATCTGTTTTTTTCTTCCGTCTGCTATTTGTACCCGCCTCCCCTTTTGGCGTATAAGGAAAGATGTTTTTATTCTTTTGTTTTCATTTATGTCTTGGGCATTTTTCTTTTTGTTTTTTTCGCGGACGCCTATCAAGGTCGAGGGGTCTTCTAAAAAATATCTCGCACAAATTAAGAATACTCTATTTTTTATGGCTATATATTTAGCTGGAGGTCGCGGGTTCAAATCCCGGTGTGCGCACGTAAATTTTATTCGATTAACTAGCTGACGTGTACCTGGCGTTGCTGGTGATTATCCTTAGGAGATAGATATACCTCTACCATTGCGCACTTTTCTATAGGCCTTTTTAAAATATACAATTCCCTAGTACATAATTTTGATGTATCTCATAAAGTTTTGCCAGCGTTAGCAATGTAAGCGCCCGAAAATATTTTTCATGACTTGATTACAAAACATCGACTTTTCTCTACTTTCTATAAATATAATTTGTATGTATTATATATATAAACCTTCCGAAAGAAATTTTCTAGATGACAGTTAAAACCCTAACAAAATCCGTTTCGTAGTTTAGAAGAACTAATCACACAAACAGACAAACGCGGATAGCGACTTATAGTCTATATAATATATAGTACGTTTGCGGCACGTTCCAGAGTGGAAGTTACTCTCAGTATGGCCCTGGTGTAAGACCACCATTCAGAATTGAAATGTTCCTTGAAATGGCCTTGGCCGGGATGCTATAGTATCACTGGCTCCAGACGGTTGGGAGCAGTTGGGATTCTTGTGCGGTATCACACATAAAAGAAAAATGCGTGGTGATACTATAATAATAATAAGTGTAACAAATAGATATATTGATATCCTCACGTGAGATGGGAGATCCCGTGCTGTAGGGTGGGGTATATAGCAGAGTTTTGATTTATGTAGGTGTGTAAAGATATATGTATTTTATTGTAATTTTTGGTAATCTCAATATTCGGTTTCACAGCAATGACGAGGTTATTATTACTAACTTATTTGTGTGTATTAGTAGGTCAGCGCCCTTGAGGTGATTTCTCACGAATCCGGCGCTATATAAATTAGCCAAATATTATTTAGGTGTAAGAACGCCACCGGTCGATAGTTAATCAATGTGCTGGACTGGGTAAAAAAATGATTTTGATTTGGTAAAAAAAATTGTGGCATTTGTTGATTATGGTGGCTGGGTTCATAGTAATTGTAGCAATTATGACCTCCATTTAGATCAAGCGGTGTTCATATGTGTAACATTTTCGCAAATTGTGTTGCTAACACTTCAATACAAATTTAAACATAAGCAAAACTATAGTCAGTCATTGAACAAAAATGTCTCGTTCTCCAAACTTCCGACTGATTCCTCAAAACAAAAAAATAAAACAATAGATGAAATAAAGATTGGAATGAATAATTGAAAATTGCCCATCTTCGCCCGGAGAAACACCCCCTCCTTAACCTCCCCCCTCCCCCTCCTGCAACCCCCCGCTATGAGAGGAGGAGAACATTCGTCGTTCTGTATTATCAATTATCTTTGGAAGAGGCTTTTGTTCTTTTTAATAAAAGTTTTTTTTTTCAAAACACGAGTAGCCCCGTTTTGTTTTTCAGCGGAATTGCCTATTTAGATTTTGATTAATTGTAGATTGAATATCAGTTTAACACATCACCCTCGTCTTGTTGAGAGTTCGTGTTTTTTGTTTTGTTTTGTTATCGGGGTGTTGTATTTGATTGTTATTTAATTCTTCATTGTTTTCCCCCCTCCAAGTATGTACGAACCCAAGTTATGTTATAATAAGTATAATTATTATACGTTCTGCCATTTAGTATTAACGTAACAACATCAATTTGAGAGAAAAGGCTGAATGGAGAAAAATCAGTTGCTGCTTTTTTATAATGATAATAATAATATTTTAATGATTTGTAAAGCACCATTTTTGTGCAAAATCACCTTAAGGGCGCTGTACGAATATATACTACATTTCTACAATGTTCTATGTTATTACTAACTATGTATGGATAATATGGTTCCATGATAACTCAATACAGTGACAATTCAACACACCTTTAAAAAGTGATATAAAGTCATTAGAAACGATGAATTTTTTTGTTTTAATCTAACCTAACCTACATAACCCAGTTAATAAAGTTTTTGTTTCATCACTTTCCCATGACTTTATATAACTTTTTAAAGATGTGATGAATTATCATTGTGATTATTTATCCGGTTACCGGAGATTATATACAGTATTTACCTGGTAGGTCACTTGAGATTAACACTGTTTATTGTTTATTAGCGAAATTTAGATACAGTTCTCACGCACAGGAAATAATTGGACTTTCCGGTATTTATTTTAATAATATATATTTGTGTTCTTTAATGAGCGTTTTTAGGAAAGGAACAGCAAATTTTATGCCGGGCGGTACAGTACAAGGTTTTGATCAGAATTCACTTTCCTAAATGTGATTCATCCCACGGTATAAGACAAATTTCGAATAATGTAAATCCAATAAGAAAAGTTATCAAGGAGATACAAATGTAACTGCATGATCATTTCCCAATGAAAAAGTCATTCAGAATACATCTGAGCACGTGTTCACGCAGCTGCTCTTGTCCGAATAAATATAATGGACGAGATGCGAAACTATTGTTATTTTTAAGAACACGTCTTCCGACTTCCTCATAACATATCCCTGCTTTACTGATAGTTTGTTATGAAATTTGTCAAAGCATTCGCTATAATCGAGATAGGTCTCCAATTCCATTTTTAACAGGTGATCAAATAATTTAACCAGCTTTTTAATAAATTAACAATATTTCTTATCATTAAGTTTTCTCCGTGTGCACGCCCTTCTTCATATAAAACTTAAATTTGGGTTTCATACCAAAATACCCAACCAAACTATAATATTTTTAAGTCAAAAGTATTGCAATTATCTATAACGGATGGGTGTGTACTATTTCATTTATTTGTGTTTTAAATAATTATAAATGGGCCATTAAAAAAATTATTTTTGCATGATTTTAGAGGCAAAATATTGGCAGTTTTTTCGTTAGTTAATTGTAATTATTAAAAAGTAAAATTCACAGATTTCCCTTTTTTTAATCTGATTACATAATTGATTGATAAATATATATTTTAACCCTTCCAGCGCCTACTGCCCACGGAGTCCCCATCGTTCGGAGTCGAGCGCTTGCTGCTTAACCCTCTGTCGACCCTGGCCTGCGCCGCGGGGCTCCAGGGCGCCTGCGTGCTGCGTCTGCCCAGGAAATCGGGGGCCCTGTCACTGTTCCAAGGGGGCCGATCCACGGTCATGTGCAAGTAAGTGAACAAGTGTTTTTATATCTTGTGGGGCCGAAAATTACGGAATCTCTCGGTCGTGGATAGAAAAATTTTCGCGAACGCACTTTGATTATTAGAAAGTGATTAATGATTAGCGTTAGGTAAAACCACCCAATTATGGGAGAATGGCAAACCTAAGTGTAGTTAGTCATTAATTTCTGCTGGCTGTTTCAATCATAAGAAAGTAGGTCCAACTTATATATTACATATTATTAATTCTGCAAGATGGGAAACTTATTTGTTATATTTAAATTATCATTATGTTTACTTTTTGTGTGTTATTGGATTAAAAATAATATATTTATATATATGTTTGCGACACGTTTCAGAGTGATGTATACTTTCAGTGTCGCCCCGGTGAAAGATTACAATTCAGAATCGAAAAGTTTCTCTCAATGGCTTCACCCGTGTTTGGTGACCAGATCCGAATAGACAGGTACTTTTCCACCTTCCTCTTCCCCATTTCCTTTCCCTCACCACCATCTTGACACTCATATTGTACGCTAACTAGGGATGCCACATTCTCCAGACTGTTGGGATTATGTTGGTAATAAATCTTTTAATAGAAAAACATACAGAAAAGGGGATAGTGTTACCATTTAGGAATTTCACCCAAATTTAGAAAAAAATAAATAAAAGTACACATTTTAACTTAAATACCAGTATTTTTACGAATGTCGATTTCATAGTTAAAATAATTTTCAAAGCCCGACACAATCGAAATCTGACTGGGTACGCGTGACGTCATACATACCTCGGTGTTGTCGGTTAAAAGTAAGGTCAATCCCACTCGGGTCGGTATAAAATCAACAAATCCCAATTTAAATACTTAACAGGATTTAAAAAAAAACATGAATTCTTTTGATATAATCTATATACGCAAAATTGTACGCATTTTAATGTACGCGGCCGACCGACCCGTGAGGTAGCAGTGTAAGATCTGTCAGAACCCGCCGAACAATCACATATTATGATTCTCACGGTTTTCATCGTTGTTAAATGTCACTTTATTAATTCTACGTATAATTATATATATTAAAACTTATATATTCAGAATCAGCTTTTGTATTTATGCTTTCGGGTTCTGCTTGGATGTTGTGTGGAGGATACGTTTAGGGAAAGGAAGGAGATAAAGTTCAGGGAAGGAAAAGGGTGGGGCCATTGTGTCCAGGATTGACGGACGTATGAATCCATCCCTCCCACTGCGGTGAGGTCTCTTTCAACCAGCCCTAGACCAAAGACCTAGACAAACCTCACCCCATGAACCTGGGCACCCCTGCTTAGACACCAAACGTAGCAAACCACCTGGGGTGACCTATGGCAGGAATGTTTGTTATCCAATAAATGGTTCCCAGAGCGGCGCTACCCATACCCGCCTTCCCGATCACTTATATTTGTCGTGACAGAATTTGACAGTTTCAACCAGTAATACAAACGCAAATGAAATAATTGTAGAATGAGTTGAATGAGTTCAAATTTTATATTTTTGGAATTGCGAAAACGCTAAATTAAATAATTTTAAATTCTAGAGTTAATATCTATCTCTCTAATTAGGTATATAATAATCATTGTTATCACCTTTGCAAGGGGATGCTGAACTAGACGATATGGCGCACAGAGGTAAATTTTCCCAATTTTACCGGACATGAAATATGCTATCATTATCAATATATCCAAATAATGTTATGTACACAGTGTCCCGTGCTCAACTTCGGGGCCCAAATATGTATTTAAAAAGTTATGATTTTTTTTGTGTGGTTTACAAAGCGTTCGACCAATCGCAACTTTATGATTATCATTTCTTCACACTCGGTCAGCTGTTCTATTTAAGATTTGAATTGTGAGGTTAAGCATTTTGTTATCCGAACACGTTCATTACTCGCAAACTACGATTACTTTAGACAAAAAAATTCTAATATTTTTTTGTACTTGGTATGGCTTTTTTTATAAATCTTGACTCGAAAATTTCGCTGTATGAGCACGGTATATATTTATTTCCAGTGACAAGTTTTTGCTTTTGTTTAGCCTTCGCAAATATTGTTATAAAACCGTTTATAAACAAAACTCCCTAACCGTAAAGTTCGTCTTATGCCCTGGGAAGGATTTGTAGGGTAAATTATAGGGAGTTAATATCTCCCGAAAATAATAACAACATTACTTTTACATACATTTATGTGAGACTGGTATCACTGTAAACCTGCGCGCGATACCTCGCACGGCAAATATTTCACTCTCCCTCCAGCGGTCTAGCCGGCCGCCGGTTTAGCCCTAAATCTCCTCTAACGTACGCGATCTGTTTTGTTCATAAAATTATTGTAACTTGAGTTTTGTTAAAATGAAAACTAAATTGAAAATATTCGAATTCTCATTTTTACACACCGATAGTAATGACGCAACCTTTAATTCTGCGGATTGGAGAGCCACAGAATCATTTAGCCAACAACCCATTAAAATTGGCGATAATCACAATCCTGCAAAGATTTCTTTTCCCGTTTTGGCCAGGAGGTATTTCCTCTTTGTGAATTATTGGGCTTCACGTGTTATTCTTTAGCTTTTTGTATCGTTTTAAGCGTATCTTTCAAATTCTTTTTAACTTAATTCTATATAAAGCCGCAACTCAAATTTTTTTGCGGTTAAGCTAAGTAAAAGAATTTGAATTTCGATTATTATAATCTTGGAATGCACCACTGTGCGGCGAAGCAAGCGCGAGAAGATTATTGCCTGAGTTTGCACTGCTTAATACTTCTAATAACAAGGCGAATATTATTGCCCGCCGAGCGGCGCTCACTGCTTACTACTGCCCATTATAATGATACCCTTTCTGATGATTCCGATCTACCCGTTGTACCAGGGAGGGGATTCGAAGTGGAAAGTTTATATTTTTGCGAATGGATGTTTAGGAGTTATCAATCTTTTAATTGGAACAGCGTTATAGGTATGTAACGTTTGCGCGTTTTATTTGAACATCGTGCAGCTATAATTATGGCATCTGCAATAATTTTTTATAAAATGTGAAAACTGCACAATAGTCCCAACTGCTCTAAACCATCTAGTATCCGTTGTGAGGCGGAATATAGTGGGGAGGAGAAGGAGATGAGAGAGATGAAGGTTGAGAATTCTTGGCACCAAACATAGCTAAAACCATTTCATGCGACATTTCGATTCTGAATGGCGGTCTTTCACCAGGACCATACTGAAAGTTTCTACCACTAAATAAATATACTATATGTTGTTTTTAAATTCATTAAATAAAATTTGCTTGCGTTAGCCAAGGATCGTAACTTATTGGATCATTGTTAATATGATGTTGTATTAATGTCAGGCAATTCGGTATAAATTCAAAATTCAAAAAAATATTTATTGCACAACAAGAGTACAAAGGGTATAGCTTATAGGTTACATCCTATTTCTTCCAGCTAACCCAACAATTGCGTCTACTATGTTTTAAAAAGATCGTCATTTTTATGCCGTTCTTGCCTCTCTGAGATGGCATATTATTTCAGTTCAGCTTATAACGTTATCTACCCACATTTTATATTGCTTCCTACACGTGCTGAAATAGCATTAAGTCGAAAAAGTCAATTTCTGTTAATAATACCTCTGTACAGCTTCAGTTGAAATGACATAAAATTACTGTATTTTTTTACATTAATTATTACTTAATTAAAGGGCCTAAATGAGAGGATGCTGTATGGAGGGTTTTATTAAGGAAAGGAAGGTAAAGAAGATCTCGGAAGAAAAGGGAATGAGAGGTAGGTGGGAATCTAGGGTTGAGTGTTGGCAGGTCAATGGGTCGAGAGAGTCCTGCTGGAGAGATAAATAAATCTCCCTCAGCCAGTCTCTCCAAATCCGGCCCGCCACACAGTAGGTGGGCAGACACATTCGCCAATACCTAGACAATCCTCACCCCATGAATCCGGACTCACCTAATATTAAAAATTTCACTGGCACAGTGGAAAATACCAATATATCTTAGGGAATTAAAAAAAAAAACCACAAAACTCTTTACTCAGACGTAAGTTTAGCAGATACGTCTGAGTAAAGAGTTTTGGGGGTATTTTCATTTTAATTGTTGTATCTAAAATTATATAAGGTAAAATGACGTATAAGCCATCTCTTCTAATAGAGCTGGTGAGTCAATAAGGCAGTTCAAGATCTTTTATGGAAACGGTACTATAAAAAATGTCTTCGTTTGTAAAGAGTGATTGATGATTTTCAAAGCAATACGACAGGTGTTTCTAAATGTTTTTTGAATATTTTCAATACGATTAACATAAGTTTCGTATTGAGGATTCCAAATGACAGATGCAAATTCGAGATTAAATCTTACGTATGCCATATATAGCAGTTCAAATGTAAAAAGTTTATAGAATGGTTTGGTGATGCGTAGAATGAACCCCATTTGTTTCTAGGCTTTTTCTAATATGTGTTCAACGTGATCTTCAAATAACAATTTAGAGTCAAGCAATACTCCAAGGATTTTTTCAACTCGTTGAAGAGGTTTGTGTTTCAGGTGGTATGTATGGATGATTGGATGAATTTTTACTTAAAAATGCTATCGCATTACATTTATTTATGTTTAGAAATAATTGATTTTCTTTGCAATATTCATTAATATCTTCTTGTATTTTTTTACAATCATCTACAGAGCTTATGCATTTGTATATTTTTTATATCGTCAGCGTAAAGAAAAATCAGAATGACTGATGACATGTTTTAAGTCATTGGAGTATAAAGTAAAGAGCAGGGTCCCTAAATGGTAACCTTGAGGTACCCCCAAGGGAATCATTATTGTCTGTGACATTCACATTAAAACAAAAACAAAAAAAACGTTTTTTCTCACACACAGATTTTCTGCTTTATGGGCAGGTAAAGTCTTTGGTTATGAGTTATATTTTTTTCAAGAATGCTGAATGAATTACATACTTCTATGCAGGCGGGTGCGTCGCTTCTTTAGACATTGTGACAAATATATAAATATATGTCTGTGTTTTTTTTCGGTGAAAGGTAGAATAATTAATACTCCGAGACGATAAGCACATATAGTAGGTACAACTGGTAGACTGTCGAAAAGGAAAGATGGCGTACCGTGTACGCGTGGCTTTTATACCTCCGTTCGCGTCATACTTTCATCAGAGACGCACGTTCACTATTATTCCGTAGTCTCTGACTTATGTACAATAGATATGGATTTAAAAAAAATACGCTTTAGTTCCTCTTTTACTCACTTATTAACATATGCAGGTAGTACGTCTGTGTGATCAGGTTATCCATTTTCGTATTGAATTAATTTATCAAGTTTCCGAAGAAGAGGCGTATCGCACAATGGGCGTAGGTATTCGCAGTTAATAAGACGTGGAAATCAGCTTAAAACTAAAGAGACATTAAGTGTAAATATCCCGACAATGTCGGGATAAACTCGATCCATTTGGCGCGAGCGACCAATGACTCGACTCTGTGAAATTGGGCATTAAAATGAGAGTCTTAGCCATTAGGAAAGTATAAATAATAACTTTGGATTTGGAGTCAGCTCCGTGGTGGAGAGTGTAAACTGTAAAGTATATAAGATACACGGGAGGAAGAAAAGGGGGAACCGCACAGTGGGGCGAGTGGCGTAAATAACAGGAAATTATAAAATGAAACACTAATACCTTGGAATTTTTTTTTAAATATTACCTGAGTGGTTCTTAACAAAGTTAAGTAAATCTTCACGTGCAATACTAAATTGTGAGGCCAAAATACAAATTTTGACTGTATGAGAAAGACCACTGTAGTTAAAATTACCATTAAAATGTTTACCCATCCTTTTTAGATTGTAATACGCTGTGCCAATAAATGGTGGCATATTGTTTAGATGTCTAGGTTGTGAACTATTAAATAATACCGTCAAAATGATACAGTACATTGTAATTTGCAGACTTGTTGAAAATCACTTTTTTGTTGAATGTAGGTTATGGGTTTGCCATGAAAATAATATTTTCAATATTATTATGTATCTTCGTTGAAATAAATTTTACTTTCTACATATATATATAAAACTCGGAAATGGTAAATATTTAAAAGTTCTCGAAGGAATTATCCAAAATTAATGTAATTATACTAGATATGTAGGTACATAAGAAAACTTGAAGATCTTGATCACATTACGAAGAGCGATAAATATGAGTTTAGGTGCTGAACTGATGAGAAGACGTAATAAAGGAAAATGTCGGACCTCGTGTTTTAAAAACGTACGATCTGTTTTAGGATACAGTTTACAGGTTAGAGATTGTCCTGATGATACGCAACCTCAATTTTTATTGGGAATGGACTGAAAATGTATTTATTAATTTCTTTCTCCCGCCCACTGTGCGTCGGGGCGAATCGGCACATCGGGCAAAGTGGGAACAAGCCAGAAAGGCGCGCAAATCTTTGAATTAATTTTACTGCCGAAATATGCAAACGATGCTCAATAATGTATACAAAAGAGTGGCGGGCGGGGAGAGCGGGGCAGGTTCCTTCCAGAACTGTAAGCCGAATGCTTAGGGCAATAACAAACGGAGGGATAGAGTTAAATCTATCTGTGTGGAAGTCGGGGCTCCTACGTCATGTCTGGGCCAAGGGATGCTGCGGATTAATCGGGAGATGGCGAGCACGTGGTCAGAACTTTACTAGAGATTCTTCTGAAGGAGGTGGAATACTTACTTGTTTTTGTCATTGTCATTATCTTCTGTTTTTCTTCTTTCAATCCCGCAACAAATCACAAGGAATGATTTCGGTACATATTTTCGTTACCAACCCTTAATGTTTTTATGCTCAGTCTTACGGGAAGCCCTGAGATTTCCCTTAGGAATTTCTAAACAACTATGTTACCTTTAAATGAAACGAATCTTTAGAAAAATATCCTTTATCTTCTTGAGACATAAAATTTATTATTTATTGTTTCACAATTCAATTAATAGATCTGTATCGAGATTCAAGTTTAGTTTTTTTGCATTAGCTCCACACTGGAGGCCCTAAGGAAAAAAATCCCTCAGGGCCTATGTCATCTTGGGAATGCTGTGTGGAGTGTCTTTTTAGGGAAAGGAAAGGGAGGAAGTTCTGGAAAGGAAAAAGTATGAGGGGTGGATAGGAATCTGAGGGTCAATGTGTCCTCGAGTGACGGACATATGAATATATCCCTCCCACTGCGGCGCAAAGTGATATGTCGAGAGAGAGTCCGGCTGGAGATATCATAGAGTCTCTCTCAACTAGTCTATCCCTATCCGACTCGCCATGCAGTAGGTAGTGGGAAAATACATCCGCCGCCAAGACCTAGACTAACCTCACCCCATGAACCCGAGAGACCAGTTGGAAAGGTTAAAGGGTCTCTCCAAACCAACCTTTTCCGATCTGGCACGTACTTTACTATAGTTTTAAAATATCGTTGCATTGCGCTTGATACCCATAAATTGGCCCAAAAAACTGTCAGCTCCAAAATCCCTTCTAACTTTTAACAACAACCCTTTGCAATATCCTTATTAATCTGCTCAATGTGCATGTTCATGATTCCACAGCCGCTGAATTATATAAATATGCACCGATTATTATAACTTTAACAATTATTTTCCCCGCCTCTAATACTTCTGTCTGAATGGCCATTAAAATTTCGCCAAAGACACAAAACACCGAGACAATCCATTTCGCAGGCTTTTTAGGGCGAAACTAATACCAAATTCAAATAAATCAAACACATTCTTACCGCTTTTCCATTTACGCATCCGCCATTACATCTTCACGTCGATCCCCGGGGGCAATTAACCACACATGTTTCTGAAAGATACTTCGAAACATAACGGCCGATGTAGTACCGGTAAATTTTAATTCAAAATAGACTTTCAGCGCGGTGTTTTAATTTTACTGCGGCTCCTATTAGCCCGCAGCTCCCTCGGCTTGCTTCCGATTCTTAAGACCCCCATACACAGATAGTTTTGTCGTCCAACAAGTCGTTGAATTTTTAAATCTTTTGTGACCTGCAAATTATTAGCTGTGTAGTCATTTATTGGGGTTCTATCACAAGCTTATCCTATCACAAGTATCCCATTAAAATGTCCATATATTTTAAATTGTTTACTTTAAATGACAAACAGAATAAATGGTTCAACCATCTCAATTTTCAACCATAACAATCAACAACGACCACTCACTGACTGGTGAGGTGGGTAACGAAAACTTTGTTGTAAAAAAAATAAAATAAACTCGAAATATGATATAATATAATCGAGTTGCCGGCACTGAAACTAGATGTTTCGATATTGTGTCCGCATTTCCAGGGTGATACTGAAAATATCTTATTTCGCAATAACCGCAAACGTGCAGTTCATATACGTGAACACACATTACGAAATATGGGATAAAATCTCTTAACTATATTGCCTACACACTCTATAACTCTCTTCCAGATATGCATAAAAGCAGCCAGAAAAAAATTCAAAGTAAGGCTTTAAAACATATATAACAAATAAAAATTTCTCTATCCTTTTCTATCCCCTGTATTTGTAATCGAGCATTATCTATTTTTACCAATGTATTAGTGGGTAAGTACCTTCTTCTTGTAAATTCCTACCTTGGCTTTGTGCTTATGTGTATATCCCTGTCTGTTTCCTTTTTTTCTTCTTGTTTGTTCTACTTAACCTTCCTGTTTCTATTTTTGTAATGTTTCATATGTGAAACTTATAATTTAAATATCAAAATACCTATGTAAAATTGTACCCATTAACTCCCACCTATGTATTGTAAGTTCCTCTCGTCCTACAATGAGTTTTGTAACTCATCGGGATTGCTCTAGCAAGAAATATATAAAAATAATAATAATAAAGTGATATTTTCTAATTTTTTTTTTTTTTTAAATCTATGATCTTCTTGTGACATGAACTACTCTTAGACTTACAATAATAGAGATTACATAGCACTCCTAAAATAATTGTTATTCAGTATAAAATTATATGTTCCTAGTGGAGTTTTCCCTGTAAAATATAACATCTAAAACGAACGTGGATTTTTGATTTCTACCAAAGATTTTTTTTGATTATTGTCATTTTTTTATCAAACATATTATTCTAATCAGCCATGACGACGAAAGTGAAAATTTCTGCAAAGTTCATCATTTGATATCGGAACGAATTTGACTGATTACAAAATAATTATAATTTGTCACTGGTTCTCACTCTTCCGTGTCGATAGTCGCTTATCATCAATATTTGGCTATACTTTATAGAGTCGCACACGTGACTACTCAACCGGGAACATTCCAGACGATTCAAGTAACTCGATGCGCCTTCTTTATAATTCTCTTACGTTTGAGATGCGATCTTCGCTGCGTAAATAGAAAATCTAGATTGTGCTAGGACGTATTACAACACAGTACACTACAACACAGGAATACGCCACAATCTAAAGCAGGTTTTCAACCCATCACGTGGATCGCGGAAGCATCTGTCAAAAGTTCAGTACACAAATATAATGCACGTTAACAAACAGTAATAAACACTTAAGATAAGATCGTTGTAGTGATTAATTTTGGAGTATTATTCCGTATTCTCCTTCTTTAGCCAACGTTTCGGACAGCATTACAGTGTGAATCATCAGGGCAGATGTGTGATATTATGGTATTTATAATAATATTTAAATATAACCCCTCGAGCGATGGGTGTTCGGTTTAATTAAAATCATTCCTCAAAATATTAATATGGAAACATATGAACGCTGCTTACTGCGGATTAAAGCCAATGATCGCTCAATCGAGTTTTTGCAAACTTGCCATAATTTGCCAAAAGTCGTTCGAGTTGATTTAAAACTCAATAAACATCCAACATTTTCACATAGTATAGAAACGTAAAACAATGACAAACGACAGATATCAAATAATATCCGCCATCTTAAACTATACTAAAATCGGCACCAAACACGTACTTTTTTCATCCTTATGAAAAAAAGGATCGTGTAAAACAACCTTAACGGTTCGACGGACTTGTCATCCAACGTGTTCAACGACAACTTATTACATATATCAACCATTTTGTCTCATATTTTCCTTGATGACTAGTGATCAATTTCTTAATATCAGGCAGTTTGGTTTAACAATTCGTTCACATTGTTTTAGGATGGTCGTCATCTTTACGTCGTGCTTGTTTCACTGAGATGACATATTATAATATAATATTATTATGATTATCATTATAATGTAAAGGTATCCGCAGACGTTTTATATTGCTTTCTACACGTGCCGAAGTAGCGAAACGCAAGCGGGGTTTAAAGTACCTTACCGCTAAAACAGATAAAATGGTATCGTGTGGGTAGCTATTTATGTAGAATATTGCTTCCTTGGTGTATAAAATTTTAAATCTTATTGGGTACATGTATAAAGTTCAACAATTGCTGTGGTTACGATGTAACTTAGTTCTTTTGTATCCACACGTGAATTTAAAAATACGGATTATAATGATTTTCGTTTCTGATCGTAATATCTCATATTTATATATGTATACGTACATAGTACAGTTTATTAAAAGTGTTATAAGGTAGGTATATTAATTTTTACTTAGTTAAAGTACTTATTACATACGCCTCATTGGATCTTTTAATCCAATTAAATCAATTAAATGTTGGGACTTCCTGTTTAGCAATTTACAACACTTGGAAAGTCCTGAAAAATGTATTTCAATCATGTCCATCTCCTGCTGTCTCCCTCCAGTTCCTTATGCCTAATGATGCTATTTTAAAATACCTTGGAAATATTCCGAAATTTAACGTAAAATTTAAAATTTATACAACACTTAAACAACCCTCTTTGGCTGGGTTAATAATATATATATATATCTTTCCATCATATTGCATATATTACCTATTTTATATCAGTTTCTATATTAGTAATGTTTTCATATACACGGTCGTTTATAAATTGAATAAAATTTTCCACTACGTTTGTTTTTTAGGCTGATAATCTTAATTCAATAGATTCATGGCTACTTTCCTATAATTAATAGGTAATCTTTATTTCAATAGATTTTTGCCTATTTTCCAATAATTTATAGATAATCTTTATTTCAATGCCTACTTTCAAATAATTAATAGATAATCTTTATTTCAATAGATTCATGCATACTTTCCAATAATTAATATATAATCATTAATTCAATAGATTCATGCCTACTTTCTAATAATTAATTGATAATCTTTATTTTAATAGATTTATACCTATTTCGCATTATTTAATAAACACTCTTTTTTTTAATAATGAATAATTATTCATAAATTCAATAGATTTGTACCCATTTTGCAACGATTATCGCCAGCGCTCGGGAGTTTGTTTATTTTTATCGGTGGTGGTGGATTAGTGGGTGGTGTAATCTCCGTCCGCGCAGATTATAGCCCGCGGCCGATTACCGTCCGTTCGGGGCGAAAAACAACGAAGCGAATCTTTGGGGGGGCGGGAGGATTTCACTGCCACCCCTTTGCTGAGGGTGCATCGGTAAAAGGAGATCCAATAATTCTAAAATATCGATTTAATTGCTTATGGGACCCATCTTATCAAAGATTGGCAACCTTCACCCCGAAACCATAAGATATACTTCCCAACCTTCCTCTTTCTTCCCACCCCCACTCCCTTCAGTCTTAAAACATACCTTAATTGGGGATGCCGTAGTCCCAATCAATTCGCACAGCGTGGAGTAGTTGAGACACTTGTGCGGTATTCACGTTAAAAAAATTAACATTCTGACTCTTGAATTTAGTCCTAGATCACAGTTTTTTTGTCTTTTTCATTTTATATTAAATATTTAGCTTTTGTGACTTCATATTTTTTGCAGGGCCCTTAGTGCACCGGGCGAACTAATATTTCTGATGAAGACCGTTTCACTCTTGCATAATGCTCTCAATATTTATAAATTCTAGCAAATGCTTCGTTTTTCCAATCCTTCCATTTTCCCCAGCCTCCGACAATCCGTTCAGATCTAACTGTCTGCGATTATTGTTTTAATTCCCTCATTGGCAGAAGTAAATAGGAGGAACTCCCTCAATGACAGATAATAAGCGCTGCAAAATGGTGGTATAAATGGAAAACACGATCATTGTCTGTAGCTGCCTGCCCACCCCCTGTCAATAGGGGTAGACTTTATACGGATTCGGGGGTAAACATTAGTCGGAATCACTATTATTAATTTATTTATTTTGTTTAATGTTTTTTTTTGTATTATGCGAAGGCTCTGTAGTAAGCGTTCAAAAAGAAGAAGAAGATGGTTTTGAAAGGATATGTAAATGCGAATGTTAGACAGAACATGCTTATAAATAATTAAAAAAAAAACGATTACAATTAATAGTCGTAAGTGGAAATATTCAATAAAGCATGATTCGAAAGGAAAATCTCTCGGCAAATATCTTTAGCAGCATTAAAAGAAACATTCCGATTTTTTTCATACCTTTAACGTGTCAAATAACGGATATGTTTGAAGTCATTGGAGTATAAAGTATAGAGCAGGGTCCCTAAATGGTAACCTTGAGGTACCCCCAAGGGAATGATTATTGTCTGTGACATTCACATTAAAACAAAAACAAAAAAACGTTTTTTCGTACACACAGATTTTCTGCTTTATGGGTAGGTAAAGTCTTTGGTTATGAGTTATATTTTTTTCAAGAATGCTGAACATTACATACTCTTCTATGCAGGCGGGTGCGTCGCTTCTTTAGACATTGTGACAAATATATAAATATATGTCTGTGTTTTTTTTCGGTGAAAGGTAGAATAATTAATACTCCGAGAAGATAAGCACATATAGTAGGTACAACTGGTAGACTGTCGAAAAGGAAAGATGGCGTACCGTGTACGCGTGGCTTTTATACCTCCGTTCGCGTCATACTTTCATCAGAGACGCACGTTCACTATTATTCCGTAGTCTCTGACTTATGTACAATAGATATGGATTTAAAAAAAATACGCTTTAGTTCCTCTTTTACTCACTTATTAACATATGCAGGTAGTACGTCTGTGTGATCAGGTTATCCATTTTCGTATTGAATTAATTTATCAAGTTTCCGAAGAAGAGGCGTATCGCACAATGGGCGTAGGTATTCGCAGTTAATAAGACGTGGAAATCAGCTTAAAACTAAAGAGACATTAAGTGTAAATATCCCGACAATGTCGGGATAAACTCGATCCATTTGGCGCGAGCGACCAATGACTCGACTCTGTGAAATTGGGCATTAAAATGAGAGTCTTAGCCATTAGGAAAGTATAAATAATAACTTTGGATTTGGAGTCAGCTCCGTGGTGGAGAGTGTAAACTGTAAAGTATATAAGATACACGGGAGGAAGAAAAGGGGGAACCGCACAGTGGGGCGAGTGGCGTAAATAACAGGAAATTATAAAATGAAACACTAATACCTTGGAATTTTTTTTTAAATATTACCTGAGTGGTTCTTAACAAAGTTAAGTAAATCTTCACGTGCAATACTAAATTGTGAGGCCAAAATACAAATTTTGACTGTATGAGAAAGACCACTGTAGTTAAAATTACCATTAAAATGTTTACCCATCCTTTTTAGATTGTAATACGCTGTGCCAATAAATGGTGGCATATTGTTTAGATGTCTAGGTTGTGAACTATTAAATAATACCGTCAAAATGATACAGTACATTGTAATTTGCAGACTTGTTGAAAATCACTTTTTTGTTGAATGTAGGTTATGGGTTTGCCATGAAAATAATATTTTCAATATTATTATGTATCTTCGTTGAAATAAATTTTACTTTCTACATATATATATAAAACTCGGAAATGGTAAATATTTAAAAGTTCTCGAAGGAATTATCCAAAATTAATGTAATTATACTAGATATGTAGGTACATAAGAAAACTTGAAGATCTTGATCACATTACGAAGAGCGATAAATATGAGTTTAGGTGCTGAACTGATGAGAAGACGTAATAAAGGAAAATGTCGGACCTCGTGTTTTAAAAACGTACGATCTGTTTTAGGATACAGTTTACAGGTTAGAGATTGTCCTGATGATACGCAACCTCAATTTTTATTGGGAATGGACTGAAAATGTATTTATTAATTTCTTTCTCCCGCCCACTGTGCGTCGGGGCGAATCGGCACATCGGGCAAAGTGGGAACAAGCCAGAAAGGCGCGCAAATCTTTGAATTAATTTTACTGCCGAAATATGCAAACGATGCTCAATAATGTATACAAAAGAGTGGCGGGCGGGGAGAGCGGGGCAGGTTCCTTCCAGAACTGTAAGCCGAATGCTTAGGGCAATAACAAACGGAGGGATAGAGTTAAATCTATCTGTGTGGAAGTCGGGGCTCCTACGTCATGTCTGGGCCAAGGGATGCTGCGGATTAATCGGGAGATGGCGAGCACGTGGTCAGAACTTTACTAGAGATTCTTCTGAAGGAGGTGGAATACTTACTTGTTTTTGTCATTGTCATTATCTTCTGTTTTTCTTCTTTCAATCCCGCAACAAATCACAAGGAATGATTTCGGTACATATTTTCGTTACCAACCCTTAATGTTTTTATGCTCAGTCTTACGGGAAGCCCTGAGATTTCCCTTAGGAATTTCTAAACAACTATGTTACCTTTAAATGAAACGAATCTTTAGAAAAATATCCTTTATCTTCTTGAGACATAAAATTTATTATTTATTGTTTCACAATTCAATTAATAGATCTGTATCGAGATTCAAGTTTAGTTTTTTTGCATTAGCTCCACACTGGAGGCCCTAAGGAAAAAAATCCCTCAGGGCCTATGTCATCTTGGGAATGCTGTGTGGAGTGTCTTTTTAGGGAAAGGAAAGGGAGGAAGTTCTGGAAAGGAAAAAGTATGAGGGGTGGATAGGAATCTGAGGGTCAATGTGTCCTCGAGTGACGGACATATGAATATATCCCTCCCACTGCGGCGCAAAGTGATATGTCGAGAGAGAGTCCGGCTGGAGATATCATAGAGTCTCTCTCAACTAGTCTATCCCTATCCGACTCGCCATGCAGTAGGTAGTGGGAAAATACATCCGCCGCCAAGACCTAGACTAACCTCACCCCATGAACCCGAGAGACCAGTTGGAAAGGTTAAAGGGTCTCTCCAAACCAACCTTTTCCGATCTGGCACGTACTTTACTATAGTTTTAAAATATCGTTGCATTGCGCTTGATACCCATAAATTGGCCCAAAAAACTGTCAGCTCCAAAATCCCTTCTAACTTTTAACAACAACCCTTTGCAATATCCTTATTAATCTGCTCAATGTGCATGTTCATGATTCCACAGCCGCTGAATTATATAAATATGCACCGATTATTATAACTTTAACAATTATTTTCCCCGCCTCTAATACTTCTGTCTGAATGGCCATTAAAATTTCGCCAAAGACACAAAACACCGAGACAATCCATTTCGCAGGCTTTTTAGGGCGAAACTAATACCAAATTCAAATAAATCAAACACATTCTTACCGCTTTTCCATTTACGCATCCGCCATTACATCTTCACGTCGATCCCCGGGGGCAATTAACCACACATGTTTCTGAAAGATACTTCGAAACATAACGGCCGATGTAGTACCGGTAAATTTTAATTCAAAATAGACTTTCAGCGCGGTGTTTTAATTTTACTGCGGCTCCTATTAGCCCGCAGCTCCCTCGGCTTGCTTCCGATTCTTAAGACCCCCATACACAGATAGTTTTGTCGTCCAACAAGTCGTTGAATTTTTAAATCTTTTGTGACCTGCAAATTATTAGCTGTGTAGTCATTTATTGGGGTTCTATCACAAGCTTATCCTATCACAAGTATCCCATTAAAATGTCCATATATTTTAAATTGTTTACTTTAAATGACAAACAGAATAAATGGTTCAACCATCTCAATTTTCAACCATAACAATCAACAACGACCACTCACTGACTGGTGAGGTGGGTAACGAAAACTTTGTTGTAAAAAAAATAAAATAAACTCGAAATATGATATAATATAATCGAGTTGCCGGCACTGAAACTAGATGTTTCGATATTGTGTCCGCATTTCCAGGGTGATACTGAAAATATCTTATTTCGCAATAACCGCAAACGTGCAGTTCATATACGTGAACACACATTACGAAATATGGGATAAAATCTCTTAACTATATTGCCTACACACTCTATAACTCTCTTCCAGATATGCATAAAAGCAGCCAGAAAAAAATTCAAAGTAAGGCTTTAAAACATATATAACAAATAAAAATTTCTCTATCCTTTTCTATCCCCTGTATTTGTAATCGAGCATTATCTATTTTTACCAATGTATTAGTGGGTAAGTACCTTCTTCTTGTAAATTCCTACCTTGGCTTTGTGCTTATGTGTATATCCCTGTCTGTTTCCTTTTTTTCTTCTTGTTTGTTCTACTTAACCTTCCTGTTTCTATTTTTGTAATGTTTCATATGTGAAACTTATAATTTAAATATCAAAATACCTATGTAAAATTGTACCCATTAACTCCCACCTATGTATTGTAAGTTCCTCTCGTCCTACAATGAGTTTTGTAACTCATCGGGATTGCTCTAGCAAGAAATATATAAAAATAATAATAATAAAGTGATATTTTCTAATTTTTTTTTTTTTTTAAATCTATGATCTTCTTGTGACATGAACTACTCTTAGACTTACAATAATAGAGATTACATAGCACTCCTAAAATAATTGTTATTCAGTATAAAATTATATGTTCCTAGTCGAGTTTTCCCTGTAAAATATAACATCTAAAACGAACGTGGATTTTTGATTTCTACCAAAGATTTTTTTTGATTATTGTCATTTTTTTATCAAACATATTATTCTAATCAGCCATGACGACGAAAGTGAAAATTTCTGCAAAGTTCATCATTTGATATCGGAACGAATTTGACTGATTACAAAATAATTATAATTTGTCACTGGTTCTCACTCTTCCGTGTCGATAGTCGCTTATCATCAATATTTGGCTATACTTTATAGAGTCGCACACGTGACTACTCAACCGGGAACATTCCAGACGATTCAAGTAACTCGATGCGCCTTCTTTATAATTCTCTTACGTTTGAGATGCGATCTTCGCTGCGTAAATAGAAAATCTAGATTGTGCTAGGACGTATTACAACACAGTACACTACAACACAGGAATACGCCACAATCTAAAGCAGGTTTTCAACCCATCACGTGGATCGCGGAAGCATCTGTCAAAAGTTCAGTACACAAATATAATGCACGTTAACAAACAGTAATAAACACTTAAGATAAGATCGTTGTAGTGATTAATTTTGGAGTATTATTCCGTATTCTCCTTCTTTAGCCAACGTTTCGGACAGCATTACAGTGTGAATCATCAGGGCAGATGTGTGATATTATGGTATTTATAATAATATTTAAATATAACCCCTCGAGCGATGGGTGTTCGGTTTAATTAAAATCATTCCTCAAAATATTAATATGGAAACATATGAACGCTGCTTACTGCGGATTAAAGCCAATGATCGCTCAATCGAGTTTTTGCAAACTTGCCATAATTTGCCAAAAGTCGTTCGAGTGGATTTAAAACTCAATAAACATCCAACATTTTCACATAGTATAGAAACGTAAAACAATGACAAACGACAGATATCAAATAATATCCGCCATCTTAAACTATACTAAAATCGGCACCAAACACGTACTTTTTTCATCCTTATGAAAAAAAGGATCGTGTAAAACAACCTTAACGGTTCGACGGACTTGTCATCCAACGTGTTCAACGACAACTTATTACATATATCAACCATTTTGTCTCATATTTTCCTTGATGACTAGTGATCAATTTTTTAATATCAGGCAGTTTGGTTTAACAATTCGTTCACATTGTTTTAGGATGGTCGTCATCTTTACGTCGTGCTTGTTTCACTGAGATGACATATTATAATATAATATTATTATGATTATCATTATAATGTAAAGGTATCCGCAGACGTTTTATATTGCTTTCTACACGTGCCGAAGTAGCGAAACGCAAGCGGGGTTTAAAGTACCTTACCGCTAAAACAGATAAAATGGTATCGTGTGGGTAGCTATTTATGTAGAATATTGCTTCCTTGGTGTATAAAATTTTAAATCTTATTGGGTACATGTATAAAGTTCAACAATTGCTGTGGTTACGATGTAACTTAGTTCTTTTGTATCCACACGTGAATTTAAAAATACGGATTATAATGATTTTCGTTTCTGATCGTAATATCTCATATTTATATATGTATACGTACATAGTACAGTTTATTAAAAGTGTTATAAGGTAGGTATATTAATTTTTACTTACTAAAGTACTTATTACATACGCCTCATTGGATCTTTTAATCCAATTAAATCAATTAAATGTTGGGACTTCCTGTTTAGCAATTTACAACACTTGGAAAGTCCTGAAAAATGTATTTCAATCATGTCCATCTCCTGCTGTCTCCCTCCAGTTCCTTATGCCTAATGATGCTATTTTAAAATACCTTGGAAATATTCCGAAATTTAACGTAAAATTTAAAATTTATACAACACTTAAACAACCCTCTTTGGCTGGGTTAATAATATATATATATCTTTCCATCATATTGCATATATTACCTATTTTATATCAGTTTCTATATTAGTAATGTTTTCATATACACGGTCGTTTATAAATTGAATAAAATTTTCCACTACGTTTGTTTTTTAGGCTGATAATCTTAATTCAATAGATTCATGGCTACTTTCCTATAATTAATAGGTAATCTTTATTTCAATAGATTTTTGCCTATTTTCCAATAATTTATAGATAATCTTTATTTCAATGCCTACTTTCAAATAATTAATAGATAATCTTTATTTCAATAGATTCATGCATACTTTCCAATAATTAATATATAATCATTAATTCAATAGATTCATGCCTACTTTCTAATAATTAATTGATAATCTTTATTTTAATAGATTTATACCTATTTCGCATTATTTAATAAACACTCTTTTTTTTAATAATGAATAATTATTCATAAATTCAATAGATTTGTACCCATTTTGCAACGATTATCGCCAGCGCTCGGGAGTTTGTTTATTTTTATCGGTGGTGGTGGATTAGTGGGTGGTGTAATCTCCGTCCGCGCAGATTATAGCCCGCGGCCGATTACCGTCCGTTCGGGGCGAAAAACAACGAAGCGAATCTTTGGGGGGGCGGGAGGATTTCACTGCCACCCCTTTGCTGAGGGTGCATCGGTAAAAGGAGATCCAATAATTCTAAAATATCGATTTAATTGCTTATGGGACCCATCTTATCAAAGATTGGCAACCTTCACCCCGAAACCATAAGATATACTTCCCAACCTTCCTCTTTCTTCCCACCCCCACTCCCTTCAGTCTTAAAACATACCTTAATTGGGGATGCCGTAGTCCCAATCAATTCGCACAGCGTGGAGTAGTTGAGACACTTGTGCGGTATTCACGTTAAAAAAATTAACATTCTGACTCTTGAATTTAGTCCTAGATCACAGTTTTTTTGTCTTTTTCATTTTATATTAAATATTTAGCTTTTGTGACTTCATATTTTTTGCAGGGCCCTTAGTGCACCGGGCGAACTAATATTTCTGATGAAGACCGTTTCACTCTTGCATAATGCTCTCAATATTTATAAATTCTAGCAAATGCTTCGTTTTTCCAATCCTTCCATTTTCCCCAGCCTCCGACAATCCGTTCAGATCTAACTGTCTGCGATTATTGTTTTAATTCCCTCATTGGCAGAAGTAAATAGGAGGAACTCCCTCAATGACAGATAATAAGCGCTGCAAAATGGTGGTATAAATGGAAAACACGATCATTGTCTGTAGCTGCCTGCCCACCCCCTGTCAATAGGGGTAGACTTTATACGGATTCGGGGGTAAACATTAGTCGGAATCACTATTATTAATTTATTTATTTTGTTTAATGTTTTTTTTTGTATTATGCGAAGGCTCTGTAGTAAGCGTTCAAAAAGAAGAAGAAGATGGTTTTGAAAGGATATGTAAATGCGAATGTTAGACAGAACATGCTTATAAATAATTAAAAAAAAAACGATTACAATTAATAGTCGTAAGTGGAAATATTCAATAAAGCATGATTCGAAAGGAAAATCTCTCGGCAAATATCTTTAGCAGCATTAAAAGAAACATTCCGATTTTTTTCATACCTTTAACGTGTCAAATAACGGATATGCGTTTTAAATAATTAATGGGAATTTCTTATAATTACTTTTTCGGCTCGCAAACTTACTAAGATTATCTTAAAAAGTTAACATATATATTTTTAACAACTTAAAAACTTAAATTATTCAATGGAAATATATTAATAATTGGTAGAAATTCGGATTGCGGGTCTTAATTAAATGAAGGCAAAATTTTCAACTGTCGGCTGTGACCAAAATTAAGTAATGCCAAATGCCATTCTTTCTTTACGTATTTTTATTTGTATTTCTTGCTAGAGCATTCCCGATGAGTTAAAAAACTTATCGTAGGACCGGATTTCGTTTCGCATTTCGTCAGAGGAAGGTTTTTTCCTGAAAACAGTATTCCTTTTTTATGAGTTTTATCTTAAATGGATTAGATGTATTTTAATTGTTTATAATATTTATTTAATTAATCTGGAATGTGAAGAGGTTGGTGCAATTTCACATATACCGTTTAGTAAATGCGTATATTTGATTTAAAGATATATCTCTCCATTATATACTCGAATATACAATCTTATTACCTAAACAGTTTTTTTAATGTTTTCAACCTGTAAATGTTTATTCCTTTTTTTTTAAATCTGCTTCAATATCAATTTAAAAGTTGTATGTCTGGTACATAAGTGATTTTTTCAACTGATCTATTTTATCAAGTGATCTGGCTCAACTATACATAATTTAATTCTACCCCTTTAACATTTTTTCATGCTTCCTATTTTTTTAATCCTAGTTCAAAATGTTTTTATTCCCTTCGCTGGAACGTACTTTTCTCGTTACTTATATAAAACTAGCACAGACCCTTCAATAATCACGAAACAACACAAACACCTACACATTTCATATATAGAATCAAAATTAGTTTTTTGTTACAGATGTTATATTATGTGTAGGTGTCTGGTTAGGTTATCGCTTGTCTGAATTCTTCACACAATCAGTTCCAATTTTAAAAATGACACTTAAATTCAAATCAAAATATTCACAGGACTAATGCACAGCATAAATAACAGGAATGAGTATGTTTGATCAGCTTTTCCGATCAACCTTACTCAAAGCAATAAATACACAAGATACACATTTGAAAATTTTAAAAATCTTCCCTCACGAATGTGCTTATTTGTTTATATATCAGTTTCTGTTTCAAATTTCGCTGTTCTTTCCAGCCCCATTCTAAAATAAAGTAAAATTCTCCCCGCTGGAACCTGCTGTTGCTGCTGCTGCAATATTGACTTGCGATCTTGGTGCTCTTCCAGAAAACTTTTCCCGGGCACAACTCGGGAACAACTTACCTCATGCATTTAATACCGGCTTTATGGCTGGAATAGTTAATTGTGTAAAATGGACGCATTTATCTGGCTTTTAATGAGAAATTCTATTAATTTGGTGCATTAACAAAAAAACTGAAATTTCAAAATATAATAGCAATAATGTTCAATTGCTCTTCTTTTCGGCTGGGGCAGTTATTATATTCCGCTCATTAAGGTTCACAGAAAACTTATTAATCCCAAAAGTAAATAAAACTATATTTCAAACAGGACCACACCACATGGCCATTAAAGCATATAACAACCTTCCACGTAGCATCAAATAAATAACCGACATAGTCAAATTTAAGTCATCACTGAAAACATTTCTTTTAAACAAATGTCACTACACTTTAAATGAATACCTTACATAAATTAAATACCTCTGTTTTTTTATTTGTATATATTTGGTAACGTATGTGTAAATGTTTTTTTGTATTTTGAATTGTTTTTTGAAATAATAAATTCTTCAACGAAACCGCTCCGTTTATTGACGCTATTTTGTACAAATAAATTATTTCAGAAAGTTATTTTTTATGCAATTCTGATAAATCCTACTTAAAGTGTCAGATGTAATTAGTAACACGAATCCTACAAACGTAATATAGAGTTAAACCGTGCCAATACCAAAAAAGATAGAGATTATTTTTGGTATTATTACTGGTAGGGAAGTATTTTTTATAGTGTTATCAATTTCTCATAGGTAGAAAACTCGTCTTATCTTATCCGATATATATAGCCAGTATTCATGGGTTCGAGTACGGAATAGTAAACTTGGACTTTTCAAATAAATAAATCTAAAATAATACGTTTTCCTGAGGATAGTTCTTATCGGGAGGGCGGTGAAATGCCCCTTAATACCTACTGTATAAATTGTCTGTGGTTAATTGTTTCACGAATATAAATATATTTTTTTTAAATTAACCACAAACAGGAGTACCTTAGTTGAATTATTTTCCCTCAGGGCCTATCGTTATGTTATCTTTCAGGATGTGTGAGGGTTATTTTTAAGGAAATGAAGGAGAAGTATTATTATTATTTTTAATGATAAACTAATGTTTATAAGACAAGGTTTTATGCATAGCATAAAGGATAACAAATAATTATTAGTGATAATTAGTCGCCTGAAATATCAATACAAATTGAAAATATCTGCCGAGTAAAAATAAATGCCGCCAACGGGAATTGAACCAGTACCTTCTGATATCCTTTCAGGTGCTCTGAAACCACTGAGATATGTCGGCTTATTTCCAACCCGCCAAATAATTCAACATGTACCAGTACCTCAATCAATAATTACTGCTTATTATGTTTTTCCACCTGTAAACAACCAACTTTATTTTTGTAGGAAAGGCTTTGTTAGTGCTAAATTTCTCACTAGATGGCGTCGAGACATATTATATCTTCATTTGTTGGTGAAATATTTTTAACTTGTCAAATAGTATTATTATTATTTTTTAATGATAAAGTGATGTTTATAAAGGATAACAAATAATTATAAGCAATAATTACCGGGAATGAAAAAGGTATAAGAGGTGGGTAGGAATCTAGGGATCATTGTGTCCAGCAGTGACGGATGAAAGATGTATCCCTTCCGTTGTGACGCAAGGTGATGGGTTAAGAGAGACCAGTTGGAGAAGTCAAAGGGTCTTCCTAAACCAACCTCTGCCGATCTGGCACGCTATACAGCATCCTGAACACACCTCACACGATGAACCCGGGCACTCCTGCTAATTAGCCAAACGTAGCGAACCACTTGGGGTGACCTATGGCAGAGTTGTTGGTTATCCAAATAAATGGTTCCCGGGGCGGCGGAACCCAAACCCGCCTCTCATATTATGTAGGCCGCCTCAATTTCACGTGTTCAATGAGCAGGAATGGTAATTCATATTTAGACAATAGAACACACTTTTGAAAAGTGATATAAAGTCATGATAAATGATGAAAAAAACTTAAAATAGTTTAGATTTATGGGATAATTATTTTTTTTTTGGTAAACTAACGTTTTTTAGTTTACCAAAAAAAAAGTCGTCAGAGCTGTCGACCGGAAATCGAAGGGACACGGGTTCGAGTCCCGTTGGCGTCATGTATCTTTTATCAGGAGATTTTTCAATGTGGATGAGTGTTTCAGGCGAATAATTATTGCTTGTAAAATAATTGTTACCCTTTGTGCTATGCATAAAAAATCTTGTCTTAAAAACGTTAGTTTACCAAAAAAAAAAAAAAAAAAATATTTGACAAGTTCAAGTATTTCACCTAAAAATTTAGACAATTTGTCTTGACGCCATCTAGTGAGAGAGTTAGCACTTACAATGCCTTTCTCATATAAAATAAAGTTGGTTGTTTTCAGGTGAAAAAATGTAACAAGCAGTAATTGTTGAATGAAACACTAGTATAAGTATATTGAATTATTTCGCGGATAAGAGATAAGCCGCCATAGCTCAGTGGTCAGAGCTGTCGACCGGAAATCGAAGGGACACGGGTTCGAGTCCCGTTGGCGTCATGTATCTTTTATCAGGAGATTTTTCAATGTGGATGAGTGTTTCAGGCGAATAATTATTGCTTGTAAAATAATTTATGGGATAGTTTTTTTTTTACTTCATCCATTGTCCTGAGTCGCCAGGGAACCGACATTTATTATTATTGAGATTTAAAAAATTAGGTTAAATAGTTTTCATTCAATAAGACAGTTTTTTTTGTCTTCATCGACATTTGACATCACTTAATTTAATTTGGCCTACTTAATTTAATGACTATATAACATGAATGATCACTGTCCTGAGTTGCCAAGGATTTATTATTGTTGAGAATATCGTCGATAATGATATAAAGTTATGAAAAGTGATGAAAAAGAACTAGATTAAATAGGTTAGGACAGTTTTTTTATCACTTTCAAGGGTGTGTTGAATTGTCACTGTCCTGAGTTGACATGAAACCGATATGTATTATTGGTGACCGGATAAATCATCAAAATGATAATTCATCACATCTTTAAAAAGTTATATAAAGTCATGGAAAGTGATGAAACAAAAACTTTATTATCTGGGTTAAGTAGGTTAGGTTAGGTTAAGTTAAGTTTAATTTTTTTTATTTTTCATCGTTTCTAATGACTTTATATCACTTTTTAAAAGTGTGTTGAATTGTCACTCTGTTGAGTTATCATGGAACCGTATTATTATTGAATAACTCAATGAGTAAAACCTCAGTTGTAATATTTTAATTATTGAAGACAATATTAGCGATTCTTAAACCAAAACTTGAAACACATACCCCGTATTTTTTTCTGATTTTTCTGTTAATATTGTCTTATTATTAACTCTAATTATTGAGATTATCATCGTCTATTACTTCATCCGCAGTTAACTTAAGTGCATTCTTAAAATAATTTTAATTCGTTCATTCGATCTTAAAACAGTATATTATATCCGCAGTAATGTTACACAAATAATTCGTGCATATTATGAAGGTGGACCAGCCCATAACTCGCGGCAAGGGTGGCAGGCGCACAGAAGGGGTGAGGAGGTAATTATTGGGATTATGACATTGTTCAAATGGGCACGTAGCTGCTGGATACATACAGCCCGGCTCTTAACTCGCGCCAGTAATATTAATGACTAATAAGTGTATAAGACTTAAATATCTGAAACTGCGGAAAGTTGTGTTTTATTTGTATCATCAGTGACGGAGAAGCCTAAATAATATTCCATGCACTTTTCTTATTGGATTTAAATTGTTCGAAATCTGTATTATACCGACGGACGAATCACAGCGATGCTTAATGCTAAATCACTATTTTAACAAATTTTTATTGGTGTATAATATGAATACCAAAAAATATGCTTTAGATAAATTATTGAAGATTTTTCTATCGTTTCGCACGATCAGATTACAAATAAAAAATAAATTACTTAATAAAAAATATATGTAAACTTAAAAAAAAAAAATTCAATAGTAATGTATGAACGCGTAAAGGAGACAACTTAAAAAAAATACAGTATTATAACTAAGATTATCTGTGACAGTTTCACTTGATTAACTTTTTTGCTTTCTTATAAAATTATTTACAAAATAAATAAAAACCAGTTTTGTGCTTGAAATTGAACGTTTCTAGACTCCGTTTGTCATGCGATTTTAATTCCTATTACCTGCAATATAAGGTACACCAAGAATATACACATTTTTGGCTTGTAGCTTCCTCTTAGAAAGTAAATTCTGATCAAAACCTTGTACTGTAGTACCGCCCAGCATAAAATTTGCTTTTCCTTTCCTAAACACGCTCATTAAAGAACATAAATATATATTATTAAAATAAATACCCTTAAGTCCAATTTTTTAATTATGTCCTAAATCCTGTATCTAAATTTCGCTAAAAAATAATTAGTTAATGTATTGTATTGTATATTGATGCACTACTGAAGACCTTGTTTTCCTAATTCGAATTCACATTCTAGGGAAATGGAAAATCGTTATAAATTTGTATTACCTTATGTATATTAAAACCATAGAAGTACTTGTTGATTATATTCATTTGTGCTTGTTTTGTTATATGAGGATTTTACTGCTTCTTACATATTTATACAATTCTGGAATTTAACCAACTTATCATTTATTGTTAATTTATCATCAACATTATACATACTGTTTACCATTGTACCATGTTATTGCAAAAATGTTGTCATTATGTATCTGCTGACAAACTACATAAGTAGTTTAGCAGGTTTGAATGTTAATAAATATATAAAATAATAATTAAGTGTTAATCTCAAGTGACCTAAGTATGATACTGATATTACTACTCCATTATATACTCCACAAATATTCAGTAATAACATAGATCATTGTAGAAATGTATTATATATTTGTACAGCGCACTTGAGGTGATTTTGCAAAATAACGGCGCTGTACAAATCATCCAAATATTATTATTATTTAAGGCCCCGTAGTAAGCGTTCAAACTTGATTTGAATGGAAGATGTATAAATAAGCTATAAAAAAACGATAATAATTAAGCGAAAATTGTGAAAATATTTTATAAATCCGACTCGTTTGAAATAGAGCAAAAATCGCTCGAGAAATGCTTTAGTTGCATTTAAAGATACACTGTGAATTTTTTCATGCCTATAACATATTAAATAACAGAGAAAAACATGTTTTTAATAATTTACGGAGCTTATTTTGGGATTTTTTTTCTATCGAAGGATTTTTTTCATATAATCAAGGGCTTAAACGGAATTGATTGTCCGCGCGAATTTGTAATATTTTTTTTAGTTTATTTACTTAATCTTCGTTTTAATAATGGATTTTCGTCAAAAAACTATTATTTATTCAATGAAAATCACACTTTATAATACACCACTTTTATTAAGTTCAGCCCACCAGGTTTCGCTTATAACATAATTTGAATAAGCGAAACGAAAGCGAATAAGCTTTAGAAAAGCGAAACTTGGTTGGCTGTCGTGTATCAAGTCAATAAAAGTGGTGTATTACAAAGAGTGTGTTTTAATTTAATTTATAATGTCACATCCTTATTTACTATTTGCTTCATTCGAATAAAAACTATAGATTATTTTAAAGTTTACAACATTTGTGAATGGATTATCTAATGTATAAAAAAAGTATTTATTTATTTTGGCTTTCGTATATTAATTCAAAAAAGTGGTTCATTACAAAGTGTGTTTTTCATTTAATATAACATAATGTCACAACCCCAAGTATTTGCTTCTTCGAAAAAATATTAATTACTTTAAAGTTTCGTGACCAGATTATCTAATGTAAAATAATGTTTTTATTATTTTGTTTATCGTGTATTAACTCAATAAAAGTGGTGTACTACAAAATGTGGTTTTCATTTGTTATAATATTATGTCGAACCCCTAAGTATTTGCTTCCTTCGAAAAACTATAAATTATTTTTATGTTTAGACCGAATGATGTAATTTAAAAAAAACTATTTTTTTCCAAAAACAGTGCGAAAATTCATACATTGCAAAAGCGATAAATTTTTTTTTAAATTAGTCTTTAACACAATATATAAGATTACATTCAGAACAAAAAAATTGTTGCAAGTAGATACATATAGTAACACGTTGTGATTAATGTGATTTAAAACATTTATCCTTTTTTACCTTAAAAGCCTTACCCTCTTAACCGGTTTCAGCCTTTCACGGCTATCTTCATACTTATATGTAAAATATGTTATTTAATGTAAAATCAGGATATATCAATACTGAATAATATATCTGTTAATCTATAAAAATAAAAATGTTCGTTTTTTCATAATTTTAAATCCCCAAAAGTTCTTCACCGATCGCTTTGAAATTTTGGCGTTGCATTCGAATACGTATGTGTTACTATATAGATGTCAGTTATGACAGGTAAAAACATGTTTTTTTTAAACAGCGCCATCTATTGGACGTAAAAGCAACATGCGCTATCGTTCCTCCATTTATGCAGATAAACTGAGCCATAGCAACGCGTGGCGGTGTTGTAACTAGTTTTAAATAAAATCATTATTTACACCTCTTATGGGGGTAGCAAAAATTTTCTTTCTAAATATACCAAAAATTAGAATAACAGAGAATTAAAAGAATTTAAATAATTAAATGGGATTTATTTTTATTTTATTTATTCCTTTATTTATTATTTTTATTTATTTATTTAAGGAGAAAACACAGATACAGACAGTAATTAAAAGATAATTTTGTAAAACAATAACTTGAGATTTCGCCTGCATCCTAACTATTTCTCACAGATTGACTGGTAGATAACAATTTTAAATATTTTTTTACGTGTAAATAAGGAAAAGTACAAAAGAAAATTATTTTGAAAATAGATAATGCTCAGTGTCAAATAAAAGTGTACAAATATTTTTTGTACAAGTTTTGAGATAAATCATAAAAAAGTACTTAAAATGAAGTAAGTACACATACACATACATGTACACATTTGTTCATGAATTCCTAACGAATCAAATTAATTTCAAATTAATCTTTTTTTTACACATTTCGTTGCTCAGATTTCGCTTCGTTTTCATACCTTTATATCTTTACGTGATACCTTTATTTATTTTATTTTTCGAAAAATTATTGATGTTTTCTCTTAAGACAAGTCAATACCCTAAAACAAAGTCAGAAGATTAACGACGTAAGTGAAGCAGCCGTGCAAAAATACATGCGACGCGCGGCCCTGGTGTATTGGACAGACCTTCGGTGAAATTCACCTATCAAATATCTAAAATAAAGTGAAAATCTTAACCACATAAGTGATGAAGTCGTGTAAAAATAATATTCGGCGGAATGGACGGACCTACAGTTGACTTTGACCTAGAGCCTAAAAAATCGCCCTTTATGAACGTATTACTAAAATCTCAAATGTTTCTAGAGGGATCCCTCGGGTAGTTACTAATTCACCGTGTAGAAAAATAAAATCTGGTGCTTCTCGCTAATTTTATATTTGTAAAAAGTTTTATAAATCTTTCAAACCTTTTTAAATAAAATATTTTAATGGTCAAGTCCTGTTTTTTATCATCTTAAATATAAATAACTTACATCCGTAGGGATCGCTTCTAAAAACATTAGAGATTTTAGTAATAAATTCATCAGAAAGAATTTAAATGTGAGCGTCGAGCAAACCTTTTTAAACCGACTTAGAGTCTTAAACTAGTATTGCCACACCGCATAATATGTTATAATTTTTTTATTAGCGTTACTTTCAATTAGATCATTCAACACGCAAACTTGCAGCGAATGCAAAATACACAAATTCTTTATACATTTTCACATTAGCAGGAACCGACCTCACGACTTCCTGTCAAATGCTTAGATCAATGCGCTACATAGTCTTAGGACGGGTTGTGTCGGAGAATTTGAACAATTATTCAAATTTTAAAGTTAATTTTCTAGTTCTGTGAAAGATTTTTTTAAGTTATGTTATTATTTCAGTACTCTCAAGCAACTAGCCTACAATGATGTAATAACAGAACTTTTATAGGACTTTAACAGAGCCCGAAAATGAACGTAAAAATTTGATGAATTATTCAAATCCTCCGATACAACCCGTTCTTATCTTTAATTAACAAATAGGTAAGAATACTTTGAAATGACGTAAGATCGAATGAATTAAATTAAAATAAATAATCGCAATTTATTTTCGCACACCCTGTTCGTATGAATATTAGTGTTTTGGCAATTTATCAGGTGTTTTAGCGTTGCTAATCCAATGCGATTTCGTGTATTTATGCTAATGTCGCCCCGAGTAACTTTGCCCCTAGTAAGTAAATTAACTTACATAAGTTCCATATTATTGCTATCTACGTGCTGTACAAATTATGCTCGTGCATATACGTCATTATTTGTGTAGTCGTGTGATAATTATGCTTATTTCATTACCATTATTAATTGCCAACATTGGATTGGTATAATTTATTGTTATCACATTTAAATTGCAGAACTCCATTTTATTTATTAGTTTTTCTTTGATATATTCTATAATATTATATATATATATTTTTAAATAACTGATATAGTTTTTATTTTATTGTACTTGTATATATTTATCCAATAACCTATCTAGATTGCAATCATATATGAAAAAAGATAGTTACCAAGTTAATATTGGTAGCTCTCAGTCAAAGTATGATACATTTATAAATGGCGTAATTTGATATGGTCGTATTAGCTCAGTGTTCAGAGCACTTCTCCAACCTGCACTTTTCTAAACTCCACTTGAACATCATTATTCTTTGTAAATCTTACCTATCGTATACATTTCGACAGTCCCGAAGAACAATGTCAAATTTGTAGTTTTGCAGTAGAGCTGTTTGAAGTGCCGTTTCTGCATTTTCACTGTTTTCGATAATATATTTCTCCATTTAAATAAAAAGGGTTAATGCAAAATATCAAACAACACTATACAGGGTGTCCGGGTATAAAGTGCGCTAACTTCGGTGGGTGAATCTACATGATAGTGCAAACGATAAATAAAAAACTAAAAACGATCAAAAACTTTTTTTGATTTTCCAACGTTTTAAGGTAGTTTTTATACGAGAAAATTGAATTTTATGTACGGGAAAAAAATTCTTCAATTTAAAAATATTTTTATACTGGATTTTTTCTATTGGAATCGTGTAGAATCGTTTCCCGAAATTAGCGCACTTTACCCACGGACACCCTGTATTTCTTATTCTCAAAAACAGTAAAAATGCAGAAACAAAACATTAAACAGCTCTACTGTAAAACTATGAATCTGCGCATCCGACATTGTTGTTCGGGACCGTCGATTTGATATATTTACATTACCAGATACAACATAACATGTTGAAGCTCATAGCACATTATTTCCCGAATACTTAAGGTATTTAGCGTCGTCACATCACTCGGCGAGTCATTACCAACCCCCCGTAACATACAATATACCCCTTTTACCAGCAGCGTTACCCCGGTGGCTGTTTTACCCGCCGTGGGCCGACTTGTCCCCACCGCCCCTACCCCTTGGGCCCGCGCGCCACTGCGCGTTTGCTCCTTTAAGTTTCCGGTATAAATATGACTCCGGTAATTATTGCCTCTCTTATAATGCGATGCACTACTTATTTTGGAATGGGGCACAGTGGCGTAACTAGATATGCAACGCGTTGTACCAATAATTTGATTTTTTAATCAATCTAAGACTTAGGTAATGAAAACACACTACTAATATACAAATGACACTCATGGAGTTCCCTTAGAAAATTATAATTGTTCTTGATGTTTAAATGACTGCAGATTGATAGATATTGCGTTTCCTTTGAATGCTCAATATTACGGTGTTTTTTTATTTGGAAGAAATGGTCGATTGGAAGAAAGTTACATATAAACTTTGTGTAATTATTTCGGCTGGTAAAAGAAAAAAAAAACCATTCCATGAGCATTAAAAATACGAACTTCTTGCCTTATTTATTTATTTTTTTTTTCAAATCAAAAATTATTTATTGTAAAATAAAAATTACAAAAGGTGTAGCTTATGGGTAGACCCCATTTCTTCCAGCTAACCACAGTTACGTGTTTTTAATCTGCATGTCCCATGGTGAAAATTGTTGTGCTGACGTTACGGGCTGAAAATAGTGAAATTCCATACAGAAAAGCTATTATTTTTTACGTCCCAGCTCACAATTCTTGAGATTAAGCTGCTTCAAACCCTGCATTATAGTTACGATTAGTGATTTTTTTTTCATTGTAAGTAATTCTTCCTGTGAGTTTCTTATTCGCGTTTTTGTTTTTTACCTTTTTATCTTTAAAGTACTTCGTAACGTTTTGTAATATTTTATAATGTATATTAAAATAAGTAGTAGTATTCAACATTTAAAAGTTCTCACCGATGTATTTTAATTTAGTGAATATAAAAGAGAAAATTAGCCTATGATGTGATGGTGGGAGGAAGGGGGGGGGGGATGGATCTTGTATAATATATGTAGAGTAATATGTATTGTGTAAACGTTATGCATGGTGTCGGGGGGTTAAATGCACTAACTTCGTGGGGTGATTTTAAATGATTTTAGAAGTAGAAAAGAAGAACATTTTTTTCGAAATTCCAACGTTTTAAGGCAGTTTTTGCGTTAAAAAGTTCAATTGTTTGTATTGGAAAATAAATAGTCCTCTATGGAAAAATGTTTTAGGATGGGAAAATAAGTTAAAATTTCAAAAAAAATTATTTGTCTTTTTTACTACTACCATCATGTGGAGTCACATCCCAAAGTTAGTGAACATTACCCCCGGACAACCTGTATGTTAATTTTATGTTTAAAAATGTGAGGTGCTGTGTTAAATAAGTCGAATTCACTGTGTGAAGTGAAATAAAATTAAAATATAATAAGCGCGGTGAATGAATTATATGTTTTTATTTTTATTTGGTGCTATACATAATGTTAAAAAAAGTTTTAATACAATGTCAATGATATTACAATACCGAAGAAAAGAGACAAAATACATTTCTGTTTTTATTAACGCATTGATCGCACTTTATTACTTACTGTTGTTATCCGTTGTATTTAAGATTTTTCTATCATACGTCTTTGCCCCCGGCGAAGTGGCCCCACTTGCCCCCTTCCCCCCTCCCCCCTTTGCAGCCCGCATTATATGACTCGCTGATGTTAATGCCTTTAATCTCTTACTGGTGTTTCGGGTTTTGCCGCTTTGGTTAATACTTAATATTACGCGAAACCGAGTCACCCACCCCCTTTCACCCTCCCACACATTTTCAACCCCCTGCTGCCGCGCTTCTCCCTATTCACCCCATTCTTCCCATTTCACAGTACAGTTGTACCTCGATACTCCCGGTCTCGCACCCTACTAGTGCTGTAAGACGGGGTTAAATTACTCCTTTTTTAAATCAATCTATTTGAATTTTCTTAATTGAATGAATAAATGATTTGATGAAATCGAATCTTTGATCTGGAAATTAACCCACTTCTCAATATCCGACTCGGCAGATTCCTCTCGACTCCTTATCGATGTCAATTGTTGCAATTTACATCGACAAGCGGCAAATATACGCATTTTTTATGAAATTGGATGACATTATAAAATTTTCAGCAGGTAATAGGTATACGAAATAAATCTCGGTCCCATCCAACTGGCATTTGGCTTATTTAGCGCCGTTCGCTATGTTCACTTATCTTAGAAGATCCAATCTTCAGCTAAACCGGTTTTTTTCTAATTTCAAAAGTAATTTTAAAAGTTCTCAGCAGTTAGAGGCAGTCCCTGGGGAGGAAGGTATAATCCTCGGTCAAACCAAAAAAAAATTGGAAATTGGCTACTAAACGATGGCCCGACTAGGTCGAAAATGAAAATTGATGTATTATTGTTACAAAATACTTTTGAAGCTTTTTTTTTTCGATGGGAAATTAAAATTAATTTGTGTATAATGTTCAACACGTAAAAAAAATTGTTGACTTTTATTATTTTTTTAATGGATTTTTTAAATTTTTAATTTACTTATGAATTTTATGTTGGTTTTTTATTTAATTTGTTACATAATTTTTTTACCACTTTTCAACACTCTTAATTTAAGAAACCCCGCCTTACGGTAATTCGATTCTCCCCATTTCTCTGTACAGTTGTACCCCGATTCGCGCGTGGGGTGTATTCGCACCCCCCCATGGGGGCGACCCCGGTAAACCGCGAGTTTTGTTTTTGCATAGACAACGGATTAATGGAACAAGGCGGCTGCAGCGCTTCGAGCTAATGATCCAGACGTTCGACAGAATACAGAGCATTGCGGTTAAGATTAAGAAAGGGAGACATTGGTGATTGAATCAAAACAAACAAACGCAATTTACAACCAAGCATATTACACACATTTGTGTCTATATATCACTCTATCTGTGTCTTATGAACGTCCGACTTACCCGTATTAAAAAGCAATGCATACCTCCCGGGCTACTTAGGCTACTCGGCACTTCATCTGCACTAGACCCAATCATAAAGTCTCAGAAAACAATTTTAAAAATAATTCTAAGGCTACCTATAATTACTGACTCGAATCTAATTTTTAATATTATGAATGTGTTTGATGTTCGGCAGCTATATGCAAAAACTATTCTAACTCATCTATACTCAAATATACATAATTACTACGAAAAAAGTTCAAATACACGATGTACTTGAAGCAACAACAAAAACTCACTACAAATACCGATAACACATATGTACTACGTTTGGTCAACGAAACTTTAAATACTTTGCGACAAGACTCTACAACATTCTTCCAGACAGCATAAAACAATGTGATTCACAAAAAAATTTCAAAGATAATGTAAAAATTTGGATCAAACATAAGAATAGGGCCTTCACCGGTGCATTCACCCAAATTCGCAGTTATTGAAGTCACCACATTATTGAGCGAATACATCTTAATACAAGTATAGGTATGTTCAAAGGTATTAGGAACTAACACGAAAAATTCTGCCTCAACACAGGCTAGCCTAGTGAGGCGGTATTTGAGAAACCTCAACTGTATTTTTATTTTCTTTTTACATTCACAATATTATGTTTGTATTTTTCTGTTAATTTTATAACCTTAAATATAAAAGTTACAAATCAATGTACATCATAATATGTATGTATAGTTGTAATGTGTAAACTTTCCTAAATAAAGATATTATTATTATTATTATTACTTTTTGTATATACATTTATTTGACATGATTTGATATTTTCACGGCCAAAAGTATTATAGTGATTTATTTTTGGGGTATTATGCCATGTCGCGCTACCTCCTTATTTAGCCAACGTTTCGGACGGTATTCTGACAATTTACACATATGGCTAAAGAAGGACGTAACGCAACACGGCATAATACCCCAAAAATTAATCACTATAACATCCATTTGAATTTAATTTTTTTTTCTTGATTACATTAATAAATGATGAATGAATGAAATGGAATCGTGGAAGTGAAAATTATCCCACTTCTCGAGATCCGGTCGAGCTGAAACTCGGTAGATAGACTCGATGACAATGCATTCCATTTCATTCATTAATTTATTTATATATTCTATCAAGTAGACAAAACTACGATGAAAAAGATGAATTTAATAATATTAATGGAATATAAGGATGTATTAAATATATGGTAAAAGAAAAATAGTTTAGTAGTATTTATAATAGTACTCTATAGAACGCTTAGCTCTGAAATGTAAATAACGAAATAAAGGTGTATTAGATAATTAAATGTGTAACCATTGAATTTTTGTCTCTTTTAAGCAATCGTAAAATTCCAATCTTCATATTGGTATCATTATGATTCCACCTTGGTTTCATTATGATTCCTCCTTGGTTTCATTACGATTCCACCTCGGTTTCGTTATGATTCCACCTTGGTTTCATTATCATTCCACCTTGGTTTCATTATGATTCCACCTTGTTTTCATTGTGATTCCTCCTTGGTTTCATTATGATTCCACCTTGGTATCATTATGATTCCACCTTGGCTTCATTGTGATGAATGGTATTTTTTATGTGAGTACCACACAGTAGTCCCAAATGCTTAAAACCGTCTAGATCATTTGCGACTAAGGCAGTCCCCATTGGGGTATGCTGTGATTATTAAGGTATTGGGGAGAGGCAGGTGATGGGGAAGAGGAAAGTAAGAAGTACTTGGTTATTTAACATTTCGATTCTGAATGCTTATCGTTCACCAGGGCGATACTGAAAGTATCCACTACTCTAGATCGTACCACAAATATAGGTACCTATAGGTTTTTACTTTTATCAATAAATTGTAAAATAACACAAATTAATCAAACAAAATTTACTTGCGCACGCCGGTATTTGAACCCGCGACCTCCGAATCGTATCCAAGGTTATCTACAACTTAACCACGGAAGCCGTCAATTAGCATAAAACCGCGCAGTGCAAATCACATCTACGCACAGCGGCGCCCCGCCTTTGTTTTTGCCTACATAACAATACTTTCGACGAATTTCATTCAATAATACTTCACATCATCCCTTTAAATTTTCTTATTTGTGTGTTAATATTAACTCCAACTCCCCACCCATCTTCCCTTGAAGTTCATTGTATGGGGCTAACACCAGACGGGGAGCATTATTGTATCGCGGGTGCATTTTTCTTATTTGCGAGAATGCATATGATTTCACAAGCAGTTAACCGCGCATTCATTATTTCGCTATTTTTACTGTGCGGCTGTTGGCCGCGAAAATTATTTAATGTTCTTGAAAATATCCCGTACCTACCCTATTACAAATATTAAAATTTGATATAGAAGTTACAACACTGATTCATAAGAAGAAGAGTACAGTCTGTCAACAAATTGTAGACAAAAATGAAGGGCGCTACGATCATTTAAATGATTTTAAATGGCAACACCAAAATGGTTCATAGCAATGGTCAGACAAGCGTACGAAGAAAACATAAAAACTCCGACGGTAAACACTACCTTTGGACAAAGACACCATAAATACCACGCTATTAAAGCATTCAACAGTCTTCCACTTGAAACAAAAATTGAGGAAAATAAAAATAAATTCAAACACAAAATAAAAAAATGGATTAAAGAACAAAAAAGACAATATTACCAAAATTCTATTACATAAAAGAATAAAACATATACACACAACACAAAAAAATATATCAAACACGCAACACGCACAAACACATAAATCATTATAAATGCCGATTTACATTCTCTTTTAATATTTTTCTTTTAGTGTGATAATTATATTTTAATTTTTAATCTTTATTTTTAGTTTAAATTTATCTTCATTTTAATGTTGTTTTTTTTTTTCTTTTAAATGTATAAATTCTTATATTATAAAATGGGGGCCTCAGCACGGGTAAACAACCCAGTGAGGCCAACATTACTGAATTAGAATATGAAATATTGTAAAATAATGTATCAACAATAAAAAAAATTAATAAATTTAAATAGAAACATATGTAGCTACTGACTTAAGTACCTTTTGATTCTAGCCCATTTAGCTCGCGCTGTGTCTCTCTTATGGTACGTATACATTTGCGAACCGAAACGCGAACCGAACCACGAATTACGGGAAAGGAACGAAGCAACTGCAAGCGGCTTTCGTGCCATTTGCGGTTGCTTCGTTCCTTTTCCATATGTTGAGGTTTAGTTCGGCAGTATACGTAGCATTACACTGCCTGACATCGTGTATATTCATTCGATGACGATATACAATGTCAGGCGTTGCAAAAAACATTATTTAATATATTTATTACTTGCTGTACCCCGCCACGCGTTGCTGTGGCTTAGTCTATTTGTGCAGATAGCGAAACAATAGCTCGTGTTGCTTTTACGTCCAACAGTCATAAGCGACATCTATATAATATTGGTAGGTATATAAAAACACCCCCATGTAGTTGTGTCAAAATTTCAATCGGCGAAGAACTTTCGGAGATTTAAGATTTTGAACAAACGAACATTAACATTTTTATTCATATAGATTTCTTTATATTATCCATACTATTAAATTTGAATAATATGTAAATGAAATCCTCAGCACGCGAGATCCCAATGAGGATATTATAATCTCTATTTGTTACAATAAAGGAAGATAATACAATACATATTATTATATTATTTTATTGAAAACAAAATTTCGTAATGATTATGGAACGAATTTCTTTTCTTTATTTGAAATTTAAGCAATGAATGGTCAGACTTTTATATCACGAAACATTCCTTGTGTTCTTTCTATTCTCTTCGTTCTATGGATGAAAGGAATAAATTACAAATCTAAAAAAGAATTGAACCAAGTATTTTACACACGAAGATTGTTTTACGTCATATTTAAATTAAATTTAACATACGAACTTTTGGTTATTTTTAGCGTTGGTGAGATGTAACCGAAATATTATTTGTTTTTGTTTTGAAATGTTAAAAAAAGGTTATTAGCGATCAAAATACCGTATAGGTATCTTTTTTTCTCAATGTTAAGATAAGGAATCCCTGGTTAAAATCTTTCGGATACCTACCTCTTATTATCCTGTGAAATATTAATAATTATTATTTTTCATTTAAACATTAAAATCTTAGACCCCTGGTCAGTGCCAGAAACAGATCCACCCTTTAACGAGCCCTGCTTATCCTCCCCGTCTGTCCACCCCCAGTGCCTTAATCTACCCCTGCACCCAGCGCGACTGCACTAGATAAATTACATCGAAAAACGTGATCTAATTTCTGATTCGAACGAATTTAGCCGCTCTTGTCGACTTACAGAAAACCCAAGGTAATTTTAAACGTTTGTGATAAGTTTGTCGAGAGATTTTTCAATCATTTTTTTAGATTATTTTTCTTCCCCGTTGGTATTTTTTATATTAATATTTCTTAGGATATCTGCCATACACCAGAGTTGTAACATTTGGTAACATGTCAATCGAACTTAAAAATAAACATTACAAGACTTTACGAAAACACTCATAAAAAAGTCGTGTTTTTTTTGTCTACGATGAAAGTCAAACTATTTCTAGAACCTAGAATCGGAATCTAATATGTGAAATTTAAGAAAGGCTCTCAGTATAAGTAAGTTATCTTGCATTCAATGATTTAATTGTACTTCTGGTGTCCTCCCCCATTTCAAAGGTTGGCGAATATGACAAAAATCGTGACTCTACAGGCTGCTGTTCACAACAACTCTTTGAATAGTTTTGATAGTACTCGTATTTCGCATACAAATTAACTAACAATATTGGCATTATCAGTAAGGTTTGTTGATTATAAAATTATCTAACTCAAAGTATCATCATGTTAAATTAAATCACTCATAACGCAAAGCTGAAACTTCAGAATTCGGAATACATCAGGGAACTGTCTTAGGACCAATCTTGTTATTATTTTATATTAATCAAATGTTTAATTTAGCACTACGTGGAAAACGTTTATCTTTCGGTGATGACACCGCTATAATATTTAAGAATAGTACATGGAATGAGCTTTACAATGCAGCCAATCATGACACAGAGATCATAAAACGTGGTTCGTTGACAATCTTCTATCATTAAATACAGATAAGTGTCAACGCCAAGAGATGCAATATATTGCTCCAACACTTATTCCATCAATTTTCCCCTGGGTTATCAAATGATTTACCTTGTACTATTTTTTGCCATTCACTGGGTGATCAAGGTAAAGGAGTTTTTATTTTATTTATCTAGTACAATTTCACAAATGTTGACCAATAGATAAAGAACTTCTACAATCGTATCCCTATCTTTCAAGGGTGTGTATATACGGGGTATTAAGGGATGTATCTGACTTACTTTAACCAGTTATTCTTGGTGATTTTTCGTAAAAACATTTTGGACTCCGCTGACTTTTTCTTCATCTGATAAAAAAATCGGTAGGTATTGTACAGTTTAGTTCAGGGTGGGGGGTTAGACGGTTAATCTGTTTAGTGTCCAATGTTTAAATATGAAAGTTTTTTTTTTGTTTTTGAAAAAAAAAATGTTTACGTTTTTACCCCAACTAATGTCTGGAATCACTCGTAAAGTATCCTTAACCCCTCAAGTTGGCATATTGACCGTTATTTTATTAAAGACGCTGTCAGAGGGTCGGAGAATTCGTTTGTATTTCCGCTTTGTAATAAAATCCAAATAAATGGAATATTTCTGAACGTTTCCTAAAACTGAAAAGTGTTTTTGAAATGTAAAGTAATAAGCTTTCAAATTTTAGTGTTAGAAATAAGCATTTAATTTATGTAAAATTACACATTTATTTCACAATTGTATTATGAACATTATTGTCACCTCACGTCGTTTCATATAAATTAAATTTATTATAAAAAAAATCACAAATTGCGGTCCGCATCTTTGGTTGCATAGAGGTGCACATTTTAATTGTTCTGTAGTTAACTTCTAGATTCGAATATAAAGCTTGGTGCTTTCTCTTTCTAACACCGTTAAGATCATATTTCTCATGATTGTAAGGGAGATACAACGATTTCTATGAGACCATTAGTGCTGTTCCTATAAGCGAACAAACAACTCTACGGGTAAGTGTCCATGCCATTCAGAACTTCAAAGAAAACATATCGTATTGTATCCTGCGAATTCTCCACGAATACCATAATTTCTCTTACATCATCGAATCTATTCCTTTCGCATTATAATGATATTGCTTCAAGTTCAATTTACGAAATAATGGTCTAAAAAATAGAAGCTTACAATTCAATTCAAATACGAACAATGTGAAACACTTAATTGAAAACTTTGAGTTCGCTTTTAAATAGGTACTATACAGTCTCTGTGTTCCGCGACGACCGTTTTCGATTAGCAATTATAACGTCAAAGTTCCTTTTAGCCAAAGTATCCCCATTAATCTGTCATTAATTCCTCTTCCAATACATATAAATTAACTCTCCCTCTCTCTCCCTTAATCCCAACCCTTCCCCTTTGTCTCCCGGCGGTTTACTACCGGATAAAATAAATAAACCAATTTCCCTTTATTTGGACTTGTCTTCGAGCCGTTCGGGATATTTTATAACCGCAAGCCGATTAATCAGCCTTTTGTATGGGTTTTCTTTTTTAGGGGCGGTTCCTAACATGGTTAGGCGGGAAAGGTTTAAATCGACGAGTGTCGGAACTTTCGGGAAGGAGTGTGAGGTTTTTATAAAGCCGGCCTATCTTTCATTGCTGATAATAAAAGTTACCGAAATCACACCCTAAACTTCTAATATGAACTACGTCAGTTATCATAAATACTAATTTAGGTTGTTTGTCTTTGATTTGAACTCTGATTCAATGAATTTCTTTTGAATTTAAGAACTGGCTGTGAATAATTCAGAAATGCTATAAAATACCTACCTATCATTAAACAAACTAATTTCGGTTGTCTGTGGGTTAGTCCCGCGTGAAATCTGATTCAATGAAATCAAGTTTGCTTTGAATTTAAGTATCATTGTCAATATTGGAACTGATTCAGATTTTGGAAAAATACCTACATATAATATAATATTTTGTTTTTTAAAAAATTGGAACTGATTTGTCAAGAATCAAGAATTCAGAATATTTCTTGATTTTTTACGATTCTGCCATAGTAGTTAGTATAATGTAAGAATTCAGACAAGCGATAAAGTACCTACCTAAAATATAATATTTTTTTACCAGGAAATTATTTTTATTCTACCTACGTGTGTAATGTGTATTTCTTTTGTTTAATTTTCATATGGTTAATCTGGACAACTCAAGTCAGATTCCGTAGTTTTTCAAGCGTCTGCGCTTTTTAGCTAATATGCAATTATCAATCCTACAATTAGAATGAATACCACGTGATTTTTGACTTTTTATTATTGTAATTATTATCGTGTAGTTCGAATAGTTAGAATTGTGTAATAGTTAGTAATATTTAACATGTAAAATGTTGTTAAAGTAAGTTCCTTTAAAGTTATAGCTACGAGATCTGTAATATAAAACCATAGACCATAGATTATTAATCAAATAACACCTTTTTGTATTCTTCGTGCAGGAGGCCCTATGATTTCCCCATAATCTTTGACATCTTTGTGAATGATGTGCATAAAAAAACGCAGGTAATTGGAGATAGCTTTTTACACGACACGACGGAGCAATTTCAACCCTTAGTATATCTGTGGACAGTGGGCACTCCCTTAATTTTCAATCAATTTAAGAATGTGTATCGCGTTGTTATAACTTTCGATAGCTTTAATTAAGTAAAGTTGAGTGATATGATCGGTTATATCATGAAATGTTCATTTAGACCTCTGTTTTATTTGTGTTTGTCAAAATATCATTTCTAATCTCTATTTTCTATAGTAGATTTAGCGTAGCAATGTCTTGTTTTAACCTGACCGTTTGGCATTTCATCTGTCTTACGTTCCGTTTCCGGTTTCGAAAATCTGCTCCATCCACTTTTTATTCAAGCATACTCTGACTAGGTGGCTAGCTTCGATTATATACTCGTAGTTGAATGAATTGTGTTTCCGAAAATCTGCTGCAACCACTTTATTGTTCAAGTACACCTTTCTTTGACTATATGGCTAACTTCGCCTGAGCTCTTCAATATTTTGGTACCTACCTGCCTTAAAAAAAGTTTGAAAAAAGAATTTTCATTGATATAGTGACGGTTCTTTGGACAAATTGTATAATTAAACTGATTTGAAACAATTAAAAAAATGCTACATAAAAGTAGGTAGGTATTTAAGTACTTACTTACAAATCTTATGATTTCAGATGACGCCCTCCGTAATCGAGGGGTAAAACTCTTGACTAGCAAGCTGGAATTTTCGGGTTCACATACCGTCGTGCTCAAGAAAATTTCATTTGATTCGTTTGTGTAATTTACACATTAACTATTTAAAATAATGTGTAGTATATTTGCGGCACGTTGTAGAGTGGAAGATACTCTTAGTATCGCCTTTGTGTTAAGACCACCATTTAGAATTGAAACGTTTCTTGAAATGGCTTTTTCTGTGTTTGGTGACCAGATCTGAATAGCCAATTACTTCCCCACCTTCCTCCTCCCATCTCCTTTCCTTCCCCATTACCTTCACCCTCGCAACATACCCCAATCTCCCCGGGGATGCCATAGTCTCACTGGCTCCAGACGGTTGGTAGCGGTTGGGACTCTTTAAAAAAGTGAAAATTTAGTTTTTGATTGCGAGGCCACATTCACATAACTACTACTAGGTACATACTTGTTTCATTACCAATATCATACCATGGGTCAAAGTGAAATAATTTATCTGTAAACAATTAACCCCTTAGCCCGGGCCGGCTTAACCTTCTCGTCTTGTTATTGTAGCCCGCGCAGTGTCCAGTATTGTCCATGCGACGTGGCATGGCTTAATTCCACTAATGCCCTGATCAATCGTAGCGGGTTAAGGGATTATAGTGGACACTTGTGTCGGACACATGTGTGCATCGGGGTTATTAAGATACCCCACTCCCGAGTGGACCCCGCTTGTAAGTGGCTTCATTCTTGATTGGTAAAACGGTAAAGGGTTAAGCCTTAATTCAAGAGTACGATTCTCAATGATCCACTGTTGGTTAACATATAGATTGTATCTGTGGCTCAGAGGTAAACTATCGCATTTCCACATTTGAGAAATTATATCTGTGGCTCAGAGGTAAACTATGACATGTCCACATTGTAGAGATTATATCTGAGGCTCAGTGGTAAACTACCGCATGTCCACATTTTAGAAATTACATCTGTGGCCAAGAGGTCTATTGTCGCATGTCCACATTTTAGAGCCTATATCTGTGGCTCAGAGTTAAACTATGACATGTCCACATTTTACAGATTACATTTGTGGCTATGAGGTAAACTATCGCATTTCCAATTTATATCTGTGGCTCAGAGGTAAACTATCGCATGTCCACATTATATCTGTGGCTCAGATGTAAACTATCGCATGTCCACATTTTAAATAATTTTACTCTTTTTGTGTAATAAATAATATTTGGATAACGCATATAGCTCCGTTTTTCTGTGAAAAATCGCATTCAGTTGATATTTTTCCATTATGAATGGAAAATTATATATTTCATTATTTCTATCTAGCTGAAATTCCAGATTTTACGTAAGGTTTTCGAATTCAGACTTAGACAGTGACCTTTCTCTTGTTAAAGAGTGTGCTAAATTTCATCAATCTCGGAATAAAACTGTAGATTTGTATCAAGGTTTACAATTCTTTCAGTTAACCTATTTATGTGATATATACACGGTGTTCGGAAACTAGTGATACAAGCGGGAAACTGGTGAACTCATTTGGAGTCGATTTTGTGATACATAATTTTTTTTTATTTAAGCTTTCGTTTTAGAAAAATACAAGTCATAAGTTGGAGTATTTTAGATCAAATTTGAAAAAATAACTGTCGCTATGAGGTTTATATCAGCTGTTTATTATGTTTTTCGAAATGTAGGCCCGGCTACAAAAGTTTTTTAACCCTTTATTTGCCGAAAAGAATGGAAAACATGGAAAAAAATTAACCAAAAAAAAAGAAGTTTTTTTCTAGGCAATAAACACATTACACACACTATATCTAATTTGTAACATTTCATCAGGTCTTTACTGAACATCTAGGTCATCTGTTATTCTATAAATATACACTACCTACACATGTATGTGCGTTCGTTTCTTCAACATCCAAAAAGAAACATCCTTCCACCTCAATCGAATTTCTCCAATCTAACCCTCTCCCTTTATCCGGAACGTATCAAACCCCCTTAAATAACTCCCTTAAATCTAATCAGGATTTATCATGTATGGGGATGAAATCTGCTTCAAGTTTGCCACCCCTGACATCTTGAGATTGGCGACATAAAGTGGTCACTTAGACTCCCGAACCTTCGGCATTTTATTTCAGGGGTGGCAATTTTATAGCTCTGAAGTAAATCGAACAGGTGATCAAAAATAACGTCAAGTAATAAAGACAATTATTGTTCTCCCATTGATTCATGATGACCTTTATGGCCGAGTGATTACTTCCTTCTGTTAGGGCCCCGAGGTCGCGGGTTCGACTCTCAGCGCGAGCAAATAAAAATAGTTACCGAAATTGTTTATATGTTTAACCCTTCAGGCCTCTGAATATTGACCGTTACATTTCTGAAAGACGCTGTCATAAAGTCGGAGAATTTTTGTGTTTTTCCGCTTCTCAATAAAATCCAAATAAATGGAATATTACTGAACGTATCCAAAAAATAATAACTGTTTTTGAAAGGTGTTGAAATACTCTTTCAAATTTTAATTTTCGAACAGTCGAAGATACACTCAATATCGTCCTGGTGATAAGCCACCTTTCAGAATAGAAACTCAGCTTGAAATGGCTTTAGCCATGTTTGGTGACAGGATCTGAATTGCTAGATATTTTATTTCCAAACCTTCCTCTTTCTCATCCCCTAACATTTCTCAATAGCTTTAACCTCACAACACCCGAACTGTGGATGCCATAGTCCCACTGGCTTCGCGTAATTTTAACAGTCAAGGCTTTTGGGTGGTATTCACATAAAAAAAGAAACAGGAAAGATACTCTTATTTCTTGCGAAATTATTTCTTGCCATTTAGAATAGAAACGTTGCTTGAAATGGCTTTAGCCGTGTTTGTTGAGCAGATCTGAATAGCGAGATACTTCACTTCCTAACATTCCTCTTCCTCATCCCATCCCCTTTCTTACTACTTCAGCATCACAACACATCCCAACTGGGGATGCTATAGTCCCACTTGCTTCGTACAATTCGAACTCTTATGCGGTACTTAAAAAAAAAATGAAAACATTAACCGATATTTATTTTTAATTTTTTGTGTATGTTTTATCAAGTTATTTAGATTAGATGTTTTCCATCCCCGCCTAAAATTAGAACATCAACATAATTACCACGTTCCTAATTCAAATTCCGCAGTAGTGGTTTCCACCTCATAAATATAAAACTCCCGCCAAAATGGAAACGGAAACCTAAACAACAACACATCGAATAATTATTAGATCAACTACTACCTACTTTACCGACTGCCCATTCTGGAGCCTTTCCGGTCAAACCACCATTGTTGTTGTTCTCTCTCTACTTCCGGTAGATACTGGATCCCATTGCAACCTAAATATTTATCGTATTTGTAAGTCTAAAAATCTACCCTTGGCTGTTACGTTTAATATTGACGTGCTACCCAAAACAATTATTTCACGGAATAGTGCTGGTAAAGACGATAAAATATGTAGGTATCATTATGTATGTTTATTTACGTTTGTATCATTTACATTGTGCTGAAAACATCACCCATATTTTTTTGTTTTTGTTTTCACACACATTTTTTCTAATAGAATATGACTTTTATCAGCCATAAAATACTTTATGGAAAGATATACATTATTTATACAGCCATGGAGGGTATAAACTTACTTGAAATTTCACCCTTACGTTGAAAAGATCTTCAAATCAGCCACAAAGATATTGAGTTTTGTCATTCACAATTCAGAGGAGTTGACCAACCTTGCAGTTATAAGACCGCTTTGCTTTCGCTTAGTAAGTAGCATTTTAGAGATTTAGATTTTAAATTATTTTTTTACGATTCCTCAACATGAGAGAGTTGCTTTTTACCAATGGCTGTTTCCAACAGCTTGTATCTCGGGAATGCTGGGTGTCTTCATCCTTGTTCTACGGGCGATGTCGCGTTACTGCTGATGCCTCGTAAGATTTTAAACTATTTCTTATCAATATGCCAGACATTCTGAATGAAATAGAATTATCCCAGATAATTTTACGCGAGGCCACCAACACAGATGTAGAACAAACTTACCAACGCTGATGGTCAAGGGAAGACTTAACTTAGGTTAATTACCTGCCTCGCAGAAAATTTTGATATTTTCTACATGTGTTTCAAAAGTTCAAGCACGAAGTTTCCATTAACTTTTAAGTATATTGTGATTGGACATGGTAAGTTAGTAAATAATTAAAAAATGCATTAATAAATATCTACACGGAGATAAATAAGTATTGCTAATTTATTCATAATATCTTAAAATTATTCGTAATCCAGTTAAAAACGGAATTGCTGACCCTTAAGAAATGAATTGATAGATTCCCTGATAAACTTCAATAAAATTCGAATGTATTATCACAATGTCGGAACACGTGTTCATAAAAATTCTAATATTTTCGCATTTCGTCATTATTCATTTCATGCATCTCTATATACCTTAATTACGTATCAAGGCAAATCTAGCTGCATGAACACGTGTTCCGGTGTGTTATAAATTTACTAAAAGTTTATCAGGAAACAGCCTGCTATCCCGTTTCTAACCGAATTACAAATATGTAATTTTAAGAGATTCTTAAATTAATAAATTAGCAATAGAACAGACAGAGCACTCTCGCATAAAGTCAAAAGTCAGGTGGCATCCCCAAAAGCTCGATTAGCAGTCGTATGAAACGTGTCCGAAACTAACAGCGAGTTTCGTCACCAAAAGTAAAAAACACACCAAGATAAGACATCGTATCAGACCTTTTATTCTCACTGTAAAAACTTTCCTCCATTCCTCTTTTAAACTGTTATATATACTCGACATTTCTGCGTTACTGACTGCTGCTAAATATATATATAGTTCTGCGTTAGTGACCGTTACTAAATATATATTATCGATAGTTCTGCGTCACTGATCGCTGCTAAATATATATACTCGATAGTTCTGCGTTACTGACCGCTGCTAAATATATATTCTCGATAGTTCTGCGTCACTGACCGCTGCTAAATATATATACTCGATAGTTCTGCGTTACTGACCGCTGCTAAATATATTTACTCGATAGTTCTGCGTTACTGACCGCTGCTATATCAACACATGAAAAAATTACCTATGATTATTAAACCCACTCTTACAAACTCTCATACGAGATTAATATAGTCATTATAACATTCAGAAATAACATTTAAAACTATCAATATCGCATCTGTTCTTTTTCAGCATCAAATTTAAATTTGTAATATGCAATTAGTTCTCCGGGTTCTTTCGGTTCTTTTTCACGTTGTGCCCCCCTCTCTCCCCCTTCGCTAGACAAAGGAAATGATAAAATTAATACTGGGAGACGCGATCTCTATATATATTCCATATTATATTCCGTACAGATTCTCCCCGGTTTCCCCGAACGGCCGGGCTGGCCGCTAACCTTCTCTCATATGACGGCGCATAAAGGATGAGCTTCAAAAAGGAATAAAAATTCTGAGTGGTGTCCACGAGATTTTCTAACAGCTTGTTGCATGGATCCTTTTTACTTTGATGTATTTTTTTAACTTGATGAAACGGGCTGACTTTTGTCGATTCGTGTACAAATCAGGCAATGGTCCGGGCAGGTTTCATTGATTTTTCTAATCAAAACTAAGAGAATTCGTAGATACGAGTTAGTTATACTACCCAATGTAATGTTGCCGCTTTTTCACCATGTAATTGGTGGCAAGCAAGAAAAAACGGGCGAAACGAACTGACGTTACAATTGTAATCCAAAAACCAAAACAAGTCACGCAAAATGCGACCCGCTTCCAACCCCCACACCCACAACGCACGCGGCCCTACACTATTACTTAAGGCGATGCCATACGTAGTAATGCAAAATCATGTTTCAGATGCTTTAATTAAATACTGCGAGTAGAATACATCTTGGCCTTTGAAATAATCGGGTATTTTTTAGATAAGTCTTTTTATAAGCCCAGAAAAAAATAATGTGAAGGCCTGTGAAAACTGCTTTAAAGTTCAAAATCTCCTACTTACGAACCCATTTTCGGTTATGATTTTATTGTATAATATGGCAAATTAAGTTATTTATAAAATGATCGAAAAAAAATTAAATATTTATACCTGAACATCCACAAAATAAAAAAGCACTTTTTGGCCATGTTTTTTTCTTGCATAAATCAAAACAGGCGGATGGTGTTCAGCGGGAATTTAAACCTTATCGCCATCTTTGTAAGGGTTGTTATTGATAGCGGCTCAATTTAAAATATTACACGACGTAGTGCATCACCTTAAATAATAATACTAGAAAGTTGCGTTAAACCTCTGATATAATTTTGCGGAAGCAGTAGCTCAAGGTAGAAGTGAATAGTATGTAAAACTTCGATAGTTAAGTAAAAAAATATAATTTTCCCTTATCGCAAGATTTGGCGAAGAGATTCTACTTATTCTATCGACTGTTTATTATGACTTTTTTTATTTGTTTAAAACCAATTCAGTGCCAATCACTCCCATCGGCGGACCAATCATATATATTTTTAACGTTTACAAAAGCTTCTGACATTGAATGGGTTAACATTTATTATTTTCAGTACGTAAGAGTATTACTTTGTATTTGTTGTTTAACATAATTTATTATGTTCAATAGTTAGGTAACGTAGTTTTATAGTGAAGGCATGTTGTAGTTTACTTGCTGGAATTCTTAAGTTTGCCATGTTGGAACCCACGTCACTTGATGGATGATGAGGGTTATACTAGGGTTAACTCTACAAGTTAAAGGGAAAACTATTAAATTATTTGAAATTATTTGAACGCCAGTTATGTTACTCTTTTTTCCAAATTCAAATCAGAAAGTAAAATGAAAGAAAGAACGATCCGTCGCACCCACTCTCCCCCATTCGTAATGAAATTAAAATAATAGAAAAATGAATCGCGTCCCGAACGGGGAGAGCGGGGGGTGTGTGATTAGTGGGTGAATTCATTTTTCCGGGCACGTAGCGGCGCACACGCGTGCTTGCTCTCAAACAAATACCCGCGCTTCTTCCTTATGCACAATTTTAAATCTTTGGACAGGGCCGTCATTAGAATTGAACAAATAATTCGAAAAAAAACATGAAAAGTAGGCGTCTTTGTTATTTTATATTGTAACCATCTCACTTCTCAAAGTGTTTGAGAAGTGAGATGGTTACAATATAATTAATATAATAATAATAATATAACAATATAATTAATATAATAATAATAATATAACAATATAATTAATATAATAATAATAATATAACAATATAATTAATTAATATTATATACAATTAAGTGTTAAGAATAAATTGTCTCATAGTATTTTGAATTTTTCAGTATACATATATAAGATGTGTGATTACTTTTAAAAGAATACACTACCACTTTTAAGAGACGTATGTAGGTACTTGACTTTTAACAAATGATTGCTGTGTTTATTTGGAGTAAAAAATGTGGATAGTGTGGATAACTAAAACATTAAAAAATGTCATTATTGGACAGTTAGGACGGGTTGTTTTCGAAAAGTTAGTTTCCAAGTTCTGTAAAAGTCCTATTGAAGTTCTTTTATCATATCAACCTTGAAAATTAACTCCGAATTAACTGAAACAATCCGTCCTTAGTGGCGGGGTGAAGGGTCGGCGATTTCTCGGCTGAGTAACCAGTGATGGTTTTTTTGATTATGAAATACATAATTTTGAAAAAAAATGCACTGAAGCCGAAATTTCCTTTTATTTTTTTGCAAATTTGTCAGGAGTCATTGTTTAATGTAAGTCGGGTGTGCCCGGTACGTTAATATTATTTTGTAAATTTAAAAACAAAATTTAAAAAATGTTAAAATTGACCAAAAATTGTTTTCATTGTTTCACGTTATTCTTTTGCCGAATTTCCCCAATTGACGCTTTGATTAAACCCTTTGGTTATATACAGGGTTTTCCAATAAGAGGTGTTATTTTGAATAGCCCGCTATTTCGGTAGATGTTACTTTTGAAGCTGTAGAAACTACGCCGTTAATCAAAATGTAACGATACACGCTTCAACAACGCACTGAAATTATTAAAATTCACTTGAGTGAATCAAATGCAAATCATCTTGAGTGATGAGACCCATTTCCACCTCGGTGGCTTTGTCAGCAAGCAAAATTGTCACATCTGGGGCTCGGAAAACCCAAGAGTTATTGTTGAAAAGCCTCTCTTTCCTCTACGTGTGACTGTTTGGTGCTGTTTATGGTCCGCCGGAGTCATTGGACCTTACTTTTTCGAAAATGAGGCTGGAGCAACAGTTACGGTGAATGGAATGCGCTATCGAGAGATGATTAATGATTTTTTATGGCCGGAATTGGATGGTATTGATACGGACAACGTTTACTTTCAACGAGATGGCGCTACGTGCCACACAAGCAACGAAACCATTGATCTTTTACGATTGAATATCAAAATAACACCTCTTATTGGAAAACCCTGTATAATTAGAAACGGGCAATACTGACCACTGCAGTATCTTCCCCGGCCTCCCCCTCAGCTAATGTCTCAACCCTGGGGGAATATTTTTAGGGAATCTCAATGCTTTGAACCGTTAGATTATTAAATAATACTCGTCGTTTTTCCTACATTTTTTGGCAATTTTAACCAATTTTTTGAGCTTTCCATTATTGTCTAATTTGTATCAAGATTTAAGTATTTTAAATTAATCTGTTGGTAAATGGTTCGCATGGTTATTTTAATTTTTCTGATGCTTATAGCCTCTCGTCATTTATCAGATGTAGCTTAAGTATGTAATTAATTATGAGAAGGAGGGAATATTAAGAAAGTATCTACGTTTTTGACTTTTCGCTTTTTGTTACATTCTTATTTATCCTAACAGCATATTGGTATTGGTAGTTCCCCAAGGGATACTGTTGTAGTTGTAGATACCTATTTTTTACTTGATTTATTTAGGGGAGGGGATGTGAGTTTCCATCCTATTGGCTGATAGTTATATGATCTTATCATCTAACATACTAAATTATATTGTTGGTCTGTGAGTGATTGTGTCAATAATTTAGATAATCGACGTATAGTCCAGTCAGTGGGGAGTTTTACCTTGCAAAAGGTTAGGTAGTAGCGATTTTGATATATGTTGTTAAGATTGGGACTCTAAGGAAAAAAAAAAGTTTTCGACCTTGGGAGGGTCGAGCTCGACCCGCCATCTTGGATTGAAGGTGCCAAAATTTGTTTTTTTCAAAATAATTGTGAAGTGGTCGTTTTTACAACCAAATTGTCGAAGACAAACTTAAAGAAAACTAAATTACCTACATTTTTTGTAGGAAGTTTTTTTTTGTAAGTCTAATAGGTAACGAGTTACAGTGGCGGAAATATGAATATTTTTCTAAAAAATGATGAAATTCCCAACTTTGTAATTTTTTCGGGTTATTCATTACATAATTATAATAATTTTGTTAACTTATTTCCACACCACCATGAGGTCGAGAACATGGCGCATTTTTTTATTGTGGTATCCCCAGTAGGTCTACTCCACAGATATACCAGCGATGGTAGATTTCGAAATTATGTTACATTACTATGAATTATGTTACTATAAATTATGTTACTTAATAACAGTTTTCGTCATCAATGTCATCATCTAACTCATTGCCTGTGATACTGAGATTCTGGGCTTCCATTGACAAAATCTCTTCTTCTTCGTCCTCGACATCGATGTTAACCTCGGGCGAATTTCGGCATGTTTGACCATTACAGCACCCACATACAATAGAACACTTCAATCCAGCTTTCCTGCAGCTACATGCAACGCCGCATCCTTTTTTACAATTGCATGAAATAAATTTTAATAAAGTCTCGGGTGCTGGTTTCTTTGTCATTCTTACTGGAACAAGCCCGTTGGTGTCACGTTTCCAGCCCAAGTTTTCTGATTTTTTCGGATTCCATACCATTTTTGGACTTGATGGTACGTTCTAAATGCATGGTACCGTGCAGCGTCGTTCGTTGGTGGCAAAGAGGTAAGATTGAATTTGCTTTTTGTTGTCGACTTTGCGAAACGTTTGTAGCGGACTTCTTCCAAGGTTTCCTTATCCATGTCACCCCCGTACAAAGCAACAAGAAAGCGTGTTCCTGCAACTGCTATGTCATCTGGTGTTGCATCATGTTGTTTGAAGATTCCTATTATGGCATTGAGTCTTGTGTCGTTTTGCACAAGCAATTTTTTTTTTGTTTTTCCTTGGTTGAAGAAGGACGATGTTGTATCGCAGCCGCTAAAGGCATGAAGAAACAATATTCTCAGCCTCCTCTTTGTATTTCACACTATTCGCGGAATACAGTCTTTCAAAAGTTTTGCCTCTCCCGGGTTTGCGAAGATATATACTACTTTTGGGTGGTGATAATGCTGTCAGCAGAACTAGGAAATCAACGTCTTTGCCAATAACGAAAACAGCGTCATATGATGAACACAAGGAAATCGCAGTATTGACAATCAACTCATCAGCATCTTCTTCAGCCTGCTTAACTGTAAAATCATCCCGTATAAATTGCTTTGTAAGCGTCGAAATCAGACGGACTTTGTTATTTTCATTGGCTAAAAATCGTTCTTGTGAAACTTGAACTGGCATTATTTCATCGAAAAGAACATCTGCAGACATGTGTTTCTTCGATCGGCGAAGTCTTTCTGCGGTTTTCGTATTTTTGTCACCATCATCAAGCGGATATCCATCGAAAACAATGACTGCATGTGATCCATAGTGATTTCTTACATAGTGAACGTACTTCTCGCAAATTGACCCAAAATGATCATTCCGATTCCATACAACTTTATGTAAAATATATCCTCCATCCACAACATTAATTTTGCTACCTTCAAGTTGCACGCCTTCTGGAAGTTGTTCGAAAACACCATAAAATGATGATTTCGTACCTTTGCGCATTCCTTCTTCAGTGAAAAGCGACAAAGGAAATGGGGCGAGTTCGAATTTAAGGAAGCTTTAGACTAGGATCCCACTATAACAAATCAACGTCATCGAGCACACGGATGATGCTATATAAGTATATTGTAACGTAAAAATACGTTAAAATGATATTGTGTAATATGTTCGTACAAAATTTATCAAGAAAAGTGGAGTTTTACAATTTTTTTTCAAAATTTTCTTCTTTCAACCGCTGTAACTCGTTACCTATTAGATTTACAAAAAAAGTTGTTTTTAAGTTTGCTTTCAACAATTTGGTTGTAAAATCAACCACTTCATAATTATTTTGAAAAAACCAAATTTTGGCACCTTCAATCCAAGATGGCGGGTCGAGCTCGACCCCCCCAAGGTCGAAAACTTTTTTTTTCTTAAGAGTCCCAATCTTAACAACATATGTGAAAATCGCTACTACCTAACCTTTTGCAAGGTGGAGCCCTTTTTTATCCCCCACTGACTGGACTAGTACTGCCTATCTACAATATAATATTCTAACATAAAATTATCTTAATTGTTATTTTTAAACTTGCAACTAATGTTGTCAAGAATGCAGACATAATTTGATAACATACATAACTGAAAAAAAAATTCCGCAGCAATAAATGACAACAAATGTCAAAATACTATAGTGACGACTGACTTCAATATAAACATAGCTAAAATACTTTAAGATTGATATACTTTAAGATTGATACACTTAAAATAAGAAGGCAATTGACTGACCTAATATGTTTGCATAAAATTATCCATGGCCATCTTGATACCTCATTATGTCTTAGCAATATTGAAATAAATGTCCCCAATTCCCATTGTTTAAGACACTATAGCATTTTTCACCTGAATATTTTCAAAAATAATATCGCCTATTTTGGCCCTCTGACCCAAATGTGTAGACTGTACAATAAGATTGAGTGTGCTGAAGTAGATATTTTTGTCGATAATTTATATGGATTCAGCAAAAAATTTCTGCTATCGTTAAATAATATGTTGCACTGATTATATTATGTATTACTTGCGTCTCTTACTTTTCTGTAATATTTGTATTTCATATTTATTTTAGAATTTTTATTTTTATTTGTTTTATATTTTAATCTTTATTTAGATATATGAGAATCAATGTGCCTTTGTATGTAACTGAGTTTTTATAACTGGATTGTTCTCACGTAAGTGAGATCGTCTGTAAAAACCCAGTATAAATAAATAAAAAACTCAAACAGCGACCAAAAAATGGTCTACTTAATATTATGGCTGAAATGAACATTGAATAATGAAAATGAACGATTACACCAGAGTTGTGCCCCGACAAATTCCATCGTGTATAGATGGTTTTTGGATACAGGCTGACAAAATTACAAAAATAACACCTACCGTTTAGAAAACTATCATAACGGATACTTGTATTTTAATTTTCGATATAAAAAAATTAAATAAATCCTTTTCCACAACTGCAATACAGCAGCACAACATAAACACATTAAAATTGAACTGCTGGAACAAAATTTGAAATTAGAGGACTCGGAGGAAATCTTAAGCACCGAAGATGCTCAAAAATCTTCTATAACTTTCGAAAACACACTTCGCGAAACCCATGGAATTATAATGTCAATAAGACATAAAGAAAATCTATTTTATCAAACCCGTAAACAACCTAACGATTTTACCATATTAGAATTATATAAAAAAATATAGAAACCATCTTACAAACTTGTTATAAAAAATATATATATATATATTATAAGAAAAAAAATTTATGGAAGTGGTAAAGACAATAAGAAAGTCTGGCTTACAAACAATAATATAATAAACAAATAAATAAAATAACGAAATAATAGAGCCAACAAACGAACTAGCTAAAATTGCTAACATTGTTAACAACTACTGTGCTAAAGTCGGAGAGAATCTAGCTAAAACAATTGACTCTAACCATCCTAAATTGTCCTTGTTTCACAATTTCTACGATTATAATATCCCGTGAATTTTCACAGATCTCACCTAGTTCTACATAAATCATTTCTTATTTATCCTTCATTAATAAGTTAAAAATTAGGATTATTTAAAATACATACCTAACTAAAATAATCGGATCACATAAAATATAATTTTTCATCATACCTTCAATTCGTTACAAAATATCATTTTCTATGCGTGGTGGTAAGACATCAAATCTCCCCTCGCGACGGAAACCTTTGAAATATTTATATGTTCGGACTCCGGAAACTTTTCAGTTCTGTCCGGGATTTCTGTATTGAATAATGCAGACGTTGATGCTTTCCGACATAATAATATAACTATTCTTTGGTTACTTCCCTCGTATCATACTCGTGCGCAGACCTCGAACCACATCCGGCTTGAGCTGTTTTAGAGTTTCAGACTCTTTTGGATCTCGTAAGCTGTTCTCGGTTCTGAAAGGGTTACTTTTAGATATTTCCTTTGTGACATAATTTTTTTTATGTGAGTAACTGTCCCAATTGCTCCCAACCGTCTCAAACCGGAGAGACTACGGCATCCCAAAATGGTATATGTTGTGAGAGTGAAGGTAGAAGAATGAGATTTTGAAGACAAAGATGGGGAAGTACTTGGCTATTCAGATTTGGTCATCAAACACGACTAAAGACATTGAAATTGAAATTTTTCTTGCGCTCACCGGGAAATGAACCGTGAGACCTCCGGATTCGTATCCATGGATCGTTATCACGGAGGCCGCTAATAATTTTTCGCTACCCGGCTTTGATCAGAAAGTTTTTGCTTTTCTTCTTTTTTCTAATAAAACGCTTGAAAAATCTAGAACGAGAATATTTCGTATTGAATTATTAAGTCAAATTTTATATTTCTGAGCTCTATAGCTCATACTGGAAATAATCTTGCAAGTTGAAACCATTTGCTTTACCCTATAAATTCCGTACCAAAAATACCGTGCTATTTTTTGACATCAATTCTAGGTATTCGTTCATCAATCAAACTTTATTTTATATTTGATCGTGTTTTTAACAAATCTTCGCAACGTTTTGTTGCGAGTCGAACTGGCTTAAAAGTCACCTATTACTAGTTTTTATGCATTTATCTGAAATAAGTCGTTTTAAATAATTATATTTTTTATCTCTCGTCGGGTTTTTAACCCGAAATCTCTGCGCCCAGAACCTAGGAGCTTCCCGTACATATCACTTGTATTGTGGTCTACATTCCAATAATATATAAATTAGCAACATTTATTTCCAGAAATTATTTTTTCATAAAAACCAGTGAACAAGATATTCACATCCTTAAAAAAATATCAAACCTCTTTTATAGTTAAACCCTGAAAATTTATTTTAAAAATCACTTCATCAAGCGCCCTTTTCGGTGCCAGAACCCCCCCCCCCTTTTTCCTTTACGACTCCCCCATCCAATAGGTGATTATTTATTTAGCAATTAATCACCGATAGGCGGGGGCGGCCGCTTGACTCTGTTTATAGAGATTCCTCCCAGAGGTCACCCGATACCGTGGAGAAAGGTTCGCGTCTTGTGGTGTTTAGTCGAGACCTGAACCTCTCAAACGCAGTGGAGTAGAATTAGCAGTTTTAATGTTATTATTACAATCATAACCTATCAGAAAATAATGTTACATTTTCTCACCTTTTCAGGGTCAACACAAGAATTTTCAGCTTGTGAGGTATTTTTATCCGGCGCTAAAGCGTAACTCGTTCATTTTGGGAGGAGGATATCGGTACCGCCGCCCCGGGAACCATTTATTGGATAACCAACACTCCTGCTATATGTCACCCAAAGTGGTTCGCCAAGTTTTGGATAAGACTGATTGAGGGAGACCTTTTGACTTCTCCACCCGGATTCACTCTCGACCCATCACTGCAGTGGGAGGGATGGATGCATTGGTCCGTCACTCTTAGACCCCAAATTCCTACTCACCACTCATTTTTTTCCTCTCCAGAACTTCCTTTCCATAAAAAGGCCCTAAACACAGCAATCCCAAATATAGGCCCTTAGGGATTTTTTTCCTTAAGGCTAATGTAAAAAAGCGTAAAATTTAAAATAAATTTAAAACCAACAATTTCAATTACTTTGTACCGTGACCTCCGTAGCATAGTGATCAACATATCTCTCTTCGAGTCGGTTGTATGTGCAATTCCTGCCCTGCGAATTAATAACATGAATATTTATTTAAAAATATAAGTTCTGTTTGGACTTGGTGTTGCGATGATAGTACTTTAGTTTGAGAGTACAGAATGTATGCACGGTCCCCACGGGCCTAGCGACCAAGATAGAAATCTTGATTATTTAGATCTGATTTTGTTGTATTATATAACACACCTTCAAAAAATTTCTTCCCAACTTTCTTTGAGGGATTGTTTAAAAATGTCAGATTCTTTCACCGTGCCATAAAAAGTGGGCAATTAATATTTTTAATTTACATTTACTATTTTGTCAGTACTCCCCGCCCTTATGACCCCCCTGCGGCGGGTTAATTATTCAGTTTTTAATTTCCACCCCTCTTCCCTAATCCGGCGAAACCGCTAAATCTCGCTACAGTTTGACGAGTCGTAACACAGACTCGCTGCTACTTGCCACTTGCTACGTGGCCGCTACCTAATACCTTTGCTTCTATCTTATATCGCTATCCAGAAACGTCCATCAAGTCGGCTGACGTTAATAAATTATGTAACATAAAAAATGTGTAGGTACATGCTCGAAAGACCCTATTAAATGTATTTCTCTAAATAGTATAAAATAAAGTCGTTATCCGCGTCTGTCTGTTTGTGCGCTTAGGTCTTCTAAAATACGCAACTGATTTTAATAGGCTTTTCACTATCATTTAGAGAATTTCTTCCGGAAGGTTTTTATATATAATACATGCATATTATATTTATAAAAAGTAGAGAAAAGTCGATGTTTTGTAATAAAGTCGTAAAAAAATATGTTCGGACGCTTACATTGCTAACGCTGGCTAAGACCTAGGGGTTGTCTTTTTTTCCAAACATACACACGGATAAAACTTACTGATATGAAATATTGTTAATTTATTAAAAATCTTACTACAAACGGGACGACCCATAACGAATGAATTGACAAATTTCATAACTATCAGTGAAGCGCGAATATGTTGTTAGTAAGTCGGAACACGTGTTCTTAAAACATTATTTAAATATGTTAGCGTCTCGTCCTTTATATTTATTCATATTAAGTGATAAGATATATTCCGAATGACTAGTATTTCATCTGGAAATGGTAATGCAGTCAAATTGTTAACAGTATTTTGATTTTTAAAAAAGCTGTACTATTTTTTCTCCGTGCACTGTAAGGCCATCATGCTACAAACTATTGGGGTTTGTTTTAAGATCTAGTAAACAGTTTACCAAATCCGAAGCCATTACTACTATGATCAACTGTATTATGAGGTCAAAACTACGGTACGCTTTTGCTGTATAAGCCCCATACCAGAAACAAAAATAGATACATTGGAATAAATACCAAAAATAAAAGTTAGGTATCTATATATAAATATAATATAGTAGTTTTTAAAGAGAGAAACATTCTCGGGTTACGAATAACCTGTTGGAGGACCTACCCTTCCGAGAAATTGAATTCACGGCGCCTGGGTGGGACCCAAGCGCGATGCCAATTCAGCCACTGAACTGTGGTGACTATTAAATGGGTACCCGCAATTTATGCATCATGAAATTCACTCTCTGAGCCGCGCTACCAAAGTCTCCAGTCGAGAAGGATTGAGGCCCGTTTAAAATATTGCATAATTTGATAGATGGTCCATACCTCCTCAAATGCTGTAAGTTGTTTTTTTTTGTCTAACAACTACTGCCAGGGGCGACACCACGATCATAACTTAAGGCAGAACCGACGTGTTTGCTTAGCAGAGCATGACATCTTCAACAAAAACCTTGAAATACTAATTATGTATGTCTATAGAGAGAAAGGATCTTAATCATAAGTACCCGGAGTTGCTCGACCTTTCTTTACTTTCAATAAATAGAATAGCCATGTATTATATATATATATAACAGTCTAACTATATATATATAGTTAGACTTCAAAATACAACACAGAATACAAAATCTGTTGTCACAAATACTTTCTCAATAAATCGGTTCAATCGGTAATAAACTATTTTAGACATCATTAAAATTTAAATTGAAATTCAATCAAATAAATAAGTCGTCTAAACGTGGCCTTACCACAGTCTGAACCCCAAAACAGCTGTCACAATAATAAAAACTAAAATGCTTTCAGAACTTATTAATAAAATTATTAAATTTGATTTATATTATTTTTTTATAAAAAATTAATGGAGTTCTTCGAATTAAACACAAAAACATTAATATGTCATTCTGGTTAACTTTTATATTGAAATAACACTATACTTATAATTTTTGTTTACTGTTCTTGTGTATCTATTGTAAATGGATGCAGTCAGTTTGTTATCTTTGGTCGCGTTCGTCACCGTCTTATGTCCTCCAATTATGTTAAATCATTTTATTTATTAATGGTTAAATAGTCATGGATTATAGACGTGCTGACTCGTACTTCGTCTATTTGCAGTCAATTTGATAAGTCCGTCGAAATTCGTGTGCATCCTATATCTGGCGACATCCATCAAAACCATTTTAAATCCCGACTCTGTTTTTGTTTAATTTTTAACGAGTATATCTCTGCCACCAAGTTAAATTATTCTTCAACTGATACATCATTTTTTGCATTCTACTAATTACCGCAAACTCAATACATGACAGTAAAAGTATTGTTTGTTTTTGAATCTTTATTTTGATGTACGCAAATTTTTTCATACATATAGTAGGAAAATATAAAATATACAAAAAATAACAATTACATTTTAAGAGAAAAAGATAAATACACAAAATTACATTATATAAGCTATCTAGGTGACTAAAATAATATTGGTGAGTATGTTCAACAATCAAAAATTATTTTTTACATATAAAGCAAATGTCCTACGAAAAGTGCTAAGGCTTGGGGCTTCCTTTGGTAGGTAAATGTAAAAGTAGGGGAGAGTATGGTATATCGTACCACTTTGCACTTAACTCTCAATACTGTATGATTGGAATGGGTTAGAGAAGTAGAGTTAGGTTCAAATAAATACTTATTTTATTGGGTACGATATTTATTTAAATCATATTTTACAGGCATCTGGAATGTTTTCAAATTAAACGTTTTATAAAAAATGGTTATCGGTACGATTTAACGAACTGGTATGGTTAATCGTACCACCGGTATGGTAAATCGTACCTAGACCATTATTCCAATTTATATCGAAGAAAACATGGACATTTTTAAGGCATGCATGTGTCGCAAATGTCTGAGTTACTGGTGCAAGCCTCATGCAGCCATTTATGGCAACGAACGCACTGGATCCAGTCTCCTTTGGGTCCTGCCTTTTCAAAATAATTGCCAAGGCATAGGTGGCATTTGTTTTCTTCATCGTCATCATCAATATCCGTATCCGAATCATTCAAAACGACAATACTGTCAGCATATTCACTATAACTACTACGGCAATGTTTGGCTTTCTTTCGTCGAGCACACTTCTTACCCTTAATGGGCTTTTTATCAGTTTTAATAATCTTATTTTTTTCAATTTTTAATTTGGGCATTTTGACACCTGAGGGTCTACCAGCAGCAACTTCTAGTCCTTTTTTGTAAAGGACTTGCTGTTATTTCAGCAGCCTTTTGTGCCGTGCGCGTGTTCTTTTTCCTTGGTTCTTTGGTATTGGAGAAACTCAAGAATTAATAGTTGAAAAGATGTCTACGCGTTTGAATTCGTTTGCCCCAATTCAACTTTCTGAACTGCATCTGGTGGTGAAAAGGAAGGCTCTGACGAGATTTCTGGTGTTTGTTGTACTGAACTCTTTAATTTAAAACTAGAAAATAATTTACTTAAAAAACAACTAACAATTTACGGTAAATCGTACCGATACGATTTACCAAACCACTTGCGGTACGATTTAACAAACTCTGAGTTTTTATGAAAAAATGACAACAAAACATGTAAACGACAGATGAAAAATATGATTTTGCAATAGTAAATTGCAGAATACAAACATGCTAAGTGAACTTAATTTGAGAAAAAACTAACATACCTACCTTTGAACACGAAATCATCTTACGCAGGAGTCGAAAAAATTAGATGAAGATTGTGAAAAAACAAAAATACTCCACTGCCAGCGCACGCACGATCCAACACTAAATAAAAATGGCGGGACAACTATGACGCTTCTAACGGTCGGCAGAGTATTTCCAGGATTAAAAAATAGTGACCCGTAGCAAAAATATCGAGGTGGTACGATTTACCGACCGGTACGATATACCATACTCTCCCCATATGTGTACTTTAAGGCGGTGCAATACGTAGTAATGCAAAATCATGTGTTTTTGGTTCGAAAATTTGGTCGCCTAGAAATGTTTCAACTGCTTTAATTAAATACTGCGAGTAGAATACATCTTGGCCTTTGAAATAATCAAGTATTTTTTAGATAAGTCTTTTTATGAGCCCAGAAAAAATAATGTATTAGGCCTATGAAAACTGCTTTAAAGTTCAAAATCTCTTCTTACGAAGCCGTTTTTGGTTATGGTTTAATTGTATAATGTGGCGAATTAAGTTATTTATAAAATGATTGAAAAACCTTTAAATATTTGTGCCTGAATATCCACAAAATAAAATAAAATGCACTTTTTAATATTACATTAAATTGATTTTTTGTCATTTGAAATTATTATTCATAGTTTTTCTGCTTAAAAATCATATCACTTTACTCTTAAATGTTTAATTTATTTAAGAAATCTTTCGTTAACTCTCCCATACCTACGCTAGCCACCGGATAAGGTCGAGATAACTCTTAAAGTTTTCGCGTAAAGTTGACAAATTTCCCATCATATTTATCTCACAAGTAAATTGTTTTTCTCGTGTTATAATTTGATAGTCTTGGGTTTTATCTATTCTCCTCTCGACTGTCATATAAATTTAATATCTCAAGAATCGGGGCATTGGTCTTTGCAATATTTAAAATGTATTTTTGAGTAACACATATTTATATATTTCTTACAAATTAGTATACACTGTGAAAAGATACATTTATAAGTTCATATTAATTATTCAACAAATTATCTTGCCCAAACTACGTTGTTGATAATGATATTGATTCTTTTTTTTTATTTTTTATGTGACACCTCACAAGAACGTCCCTGCCTGTGCAGTGTACAGATAGGGGAACTATGTCACCACCCGGTTGGGCGGCGTTGTGAGGCGGAATAAGGTAGGGGCTGTAAGAAGGGATTTGTTAATGCGGGCCTTGAAGAGGCTCGGAATATAGGAGGGAGGAAAAACAGATGCCGGTAGCTCGTTCCACATACGAGCCGACTTACACAAAAACGAGTCGTAAAAACGGCCCGTTCTCACGAAGCCAACGTCAACCGTGAACGGGTGTTCAGCTCGTGTGCGTCGAGTTTCGAGCACGTGCACCGGTGCATCAGGAATCAATGCTGCTAGCTCATTGGAGCAGGCTCCATTGAAATACCTGTAGAACAGACACAGCATGTCTACATTGCGTCTATGCATTAGAGAAGGCAATCGGTCTGTTAACAACGGATTGTCAATTAGACGGATCGCTCTCCTTTGCACAGATTCAAGCAGGTTTATTAAGTATTTTGGGGCACCAGCCCAAAGGTGGCTTCCAAATTCGATAGTTGGGCGGACTTTATCTTGCTAGACCTTTTGATTTATAAAGAAAATCAGTTACATTTAGTGTTTTGGCCTTAAATCCATAATTAAGTTTTTATCAATAAGACCGTGCAGCCGTTCATCTTAAATTCTATTTTTCTTTTATTTAACTTCACACTAAAATCTCAAAATATGCACTATATCGTTGCATGAAATGTGTATATACTTTATTATTATAGTATGTCTTCAAATTTGATTCCGGTAGTGATTCTACTAATTTTCTCTTACTCTTTTGAGAATTCATCACCTAACATCGAGTCCTTGAGAACATCTTAGTGTTATAACTGTACAAGCTGGATCCATCCCTTCTCTCTGAGATAACTATTGACTCCCTTAACAGCTTTATTATCGCCTAAATTGCCCCTAGCACTCTCCTCGCGAGACGTGCCTGGACCGTCGGATGACTGAGGGCATGTGGTACAATTAGCCAACTTCTTTATGTTTCTTGTATTGTTGTTTGTCCTGATTTTGTGACATTAATTGATATGTGACAATTTATATTTTTTATTTACTTATTTATTACGTTTGTTTACAGACTATTACCCAATAATAACACAGTTCAAAGCATATAATAAGAACTGAAAAACAGTAGAAATGAATGCAGAGAATTGTAGGTACCTAGCTAAAGTCCTCAAAATGACAATTCAATACACCTTTAAAAGGTGATATAAAGTCATTAAAAGTGATGAAACCATAGCTAGGTTAATTAGTTACATTTTATTTATTTATTGTTATTAAGTTTAATTTGTAGAACTCCATTTTATTTTTTTATTTTTTATATATTCAATAATATTATTATTGGGTTTATAAAAACAGTTTATTTTTAAACAAGTTCTGCTGTGTAATTAATATTACGCGTGACAGCTGTTTCGCCTTCTGAAGGCATTATCAAACTGTGGGTAGCCCACTTACAGACGATACATTTATATTATTTCTAGGTAGGTATTTTAATTACAATTACTGATTTGTTATTGATTTCTGAGTAAAATATTAGAAATGATTAATGGTTTTTACCCCAGTAAAGTTTCCCCAATTAGTGTAAAGTTTAAATTTGACTGAAAAAAAAAAAAAAATATATAGTTTCATATTCAACCGTGTATTTGTATGTCTGTGTATGTATGTATGTATATGTATGTATGTATATGTGTATATATGTATATCTGTATATATATATATATGTGTATATATATATATATATATATATATATGTGTGTGTATATATATATATTTTTTTTTTTATATTTATATTTTTTTTATATATGGATGTATTTATGTATACATCTATATATGTCTATGTATGTATGTATATGTATATATATCTGAGCATCTATATATGTGTATGTATGTATGTTTGCATGTATGAAAAACATATATTTTATTTTATATTTTCCTTAAATATGTTTATTTTCTTTTTTTTTCCTTCCATATTATGTTTTATTTTTTCTTACTACAACATATGGTTTTATTGTAATCTATAGCATTATGACTACCACAACACGGGCATAAGCCTAGTGTGGGAGTTATTAAGTACGCAAAAATTGTAATTCATAAAACTCACTGAATAAATAAAAAAAAAATTAAAAAAAACCTTTTTAGCCTAGTTTTTGTTTCATCACTTTTCATAATTTTATAACACTTTTTATAGGTGTGTTGAATTGTCATTTTGATGAGTTATCCGGTCACCCTACTATTTAGCTTCACCCGAATGAAGAATTGACAGATTGCACAAAAACATACGTCAGTAATATTATGATTTCTGAATATGGTTTTGATGGAGTATATGATTCATACAATAACATAAGTTACAATTTAGTCCTTTTAGTAGTTATATATTAATCTTTCATTTTTTTTAAAATTCAAAGCAGCAAGTATTATTATGTCTTGTCAGATCGATATTATTCTTAACCAGGCAGTTTGCCTGTTCTAAGGAATCAAATGCTCGTGAAAAGACTAAATGAACCACGCTGTTAAAAAATAAATATGTTCTAAAACTATCTACTAATTGAGTCATTAACTATCCCGCAGCCAATTGGGGGAGTAGTAGTACCCAAAATTACTATCCTCATTTTATTAGCTTGAATACTTGACATCATTTTAATATTTTACGTATTTTTGCGCAATTACATAAGTTACCATTAATAATTGACTGAATATTTGTGATTTGTATAATTTAAAAGCCTATAATGACAGAAAAATCCATGGGGTCGTCGGAAGACCCACTTGGTTACAGACGTTTTGTTTGGCATCTTGGCCTGTCAAGAGTTAATAGGAACTATGTATAATTTTAAGTGACATTATTTAATATTTTTCAGACTCCTCTACCCTAGTCTATTTAGTATCATTCGACCGTATTTGTTATATGACATTTTGCAGGTTTTAATGTTTAATTCTGGGACGATTTTATTATTATTATTTAGGCATAGGTATCAAACCCCGTTATTAATAACAACAATAACCGCTAATCAAAATAACCTCAATTTCAGTTTTTTTAATATTCAAATATCAAATTAACTTTCGAATTATTTCCATCTCTTTCGATTTTATCTGATTTTCGTTGAAATTTCATCCTGAAATTTAACTGAGAGGCACAAAATGATTTTTTTTGTGGTCCACAGAAGTGATTTTTGTACCACAAAATATTGATTATTTCGAAGAGCTTTTAAGATTTTCAAATGAAACTTTAAACTTTTAGTTAGTTCTTTATTAATCTTAAAAACACTTAGTAATGTAGCAAATATTTAACATGAAAATCGCTCACCTTTTGACCTGCTCAGGGAAATAATCTATTAACATAAATATGGTTTTCCGTGATGAGTGCAATTGTTTTTTTTATAATTAATTTTCATTGCCTTAAGTCGTAACTAGGTTTTGGGGTAGGAACCTTTACAGAAATCATATTATGTTTGTCAAAATAATATTATCGCTTGGGACTATAATAATATTGGCTTAACGATACAACATTGCTTTTTTTATTCTTCCCTTCTAAGCGCTAATATTAATATTTTACTACGCTAATATTTTAGTAATTTTAATTCAAGTTAATTATATTTAAAAAGTTTTTTTTTTAATTGTTAAAATGTGAGATAAAATAAAATACTTTTTTATTAGTCTACATAATTATCTGGCGGTTTTTCCATTACTTGTGCACTTATGTTAATGTATTTTATGACCGTCTTTGTGTTGCTTATATTTATATCATGTTGTCTCCCTCTATATTTTGTTATATATATGCACACATTATGTACTTCTTGTTTAGTATTAATTTTTACCCTGATGATGCTTAAGTAAAGCGAAACCGGTCGGTTCTTAAATTAATAAATATCGTGGTTTTAAAACAAAAAAGTATTTTATTTTATTAAATATGTCAAACCACAAAGTGATTGCTTTCTATAATAATATTAAAATGTGAGATTGTTTTTTTTTTCATTCACTGTACATTTAACAAAGAAACTTGTCAGGTTAGTTTCGGCTAGGTTAGGTTATGTTATAGTTAGTAAAATTTGATTATTTTAATTTTAGTGGTGTGTTCTACAACGAAAAAGAACCATTGTTTTTTTATACCCATTTTCCTCAAAATGAATATTACTTAAAATGGTTGCTAATGACGTTACACTTAAATATCAAGTCAATGAGGTTCATGCATGATGTCTGTGTCATCTCCATATCCCACGGTTGACAATCTTCCTTGATACACGCGTCGTTCACGAGGAAGAGATTGAAGGTTACAACGGATCTATCAGCGGCATTACACGACCCAATGTACAATGTACCTACTGTACCGAATACAGTCTACCCATAGTCTGCCAATGCAATATGTATGGTATCGGTCACCAGGGCTTCGTTCAGACCAAAGACCATTTCGCCTGCGCCGCAATTACGCGGCATCGAGTGCCGCCGGCTTTACGACGCGTAAACCAAAGCAGGTGCGTAATTTCGTCGGGGTACATACGCACATACCGCGTTACGTACCCATGGTACATTTTTGGTATTACTTGTGTGCTGTGGGTATACTTTCGGCGGTGTTTACGATGATAAAATTGTTAAAGTGTTGATGCAGCATGATGATGAAATTTATTTTTGTTAAAGTTATTGCAAAAGTATCGTAAAGTTTTGTAGAAATTACTAGTCATTCTTACAACCCTACATCTATTAATTTCAAAGTAAATCAAATTAATAATGTTATTCTCAAGTTCTGCAAGTATTTTAATTTATTTTTAGTTATTTAACTAAGTTTGTGCATGATTATAACTTGACTATAGTAAGTTACGTATTGTATTAAACATATTATTAAAGAATACGTACAAAGGGACTCCATCGAAGCCAGAGCCGAATCTGGTCTATCAGAATTTGGGTACTGTACTGACTCCGCAAAAACGGGCGGTCCGTTTGATAGATTCCTCTCTCTTAACAAACGGATTGCAATCCTCAGAGCATAGGCGTCAGCTAGGTATGCTGTCCCTGTTCTACCCTTATAACAATGTAAGATGCTCCGAGGAATTCCAAATTGTTTTTCAGATTATTCTGACAGTAAATCAATTTATTTTATTTTTGTAGATTTCGTAGAACAATTGAAATTGACTGTGAATCAAACAAAATGGCGCCTTGTCTTTCTTTTGATCAGTTAATCGCATAATTTAAAGCTCCGTGTATGGCGATAAATTTGTGAGCTTTAAATAGTTTCCAGACAGTAAAATTTAAATACATTTCACGACACCAGATCTCACAGTTGGATAGTTTTTGCTGCTTTAGAATTTTCTGCTTTATTTTTCAGTTATGTTGTTCAGCTACCTAGCGATGAGTTTAAACTAAACATTTGACTTGTCGATGATAATTTATTATTTATATTTATTTTGAATATTGGTTGGACGTATTTAGGGGTAAAATAGGTAATGATTCCCCAGATAAAGCCAGAAGTGAAGCAGCCGTTCACAAAAATATGCGACGCGCTGCCCTGGTGTATTGGACAGACCTGAGGTTGAATCTGCCTCAAATAATGTGGGAATCTTGACGACATAAGTGATGAAGTCATGTTATAACAATATTCGAGTGAAAAATCTCCGCAGGTTTAAGATTTTTAACACACGAACATTTACATTTTTATTTATATAGATAAAACATTATGGTAATATAAGAAATACCTGCAAAACTGAAAAAACTTCCACGCACTTCACAAAATCTAATTTCGCTTTTCAATAACGTGGCTGTTTCTGCCAATCTGGCAATTTGTTGATTCACATTGAACTAATAGAGAAATATTTTCATACGTTGGTGAGAAAAATACGGTCAGAGAGACAATCACTAGTTGCGGGCAATCATGGTCTAGTTTACCCTACTTATGAATTGAATTATTTTCTGTTAGAACTGTCTCCTTTTGACAGTTTTCCCACAACTGCCTCATATTTATCGTCCAAGTACTTGTGATCAATGTACTTAACAGATCCTCTATTGGTCTTCCTTCACCAATACGGTTATGTACTCCCTGGTTTTTAAGTGTGCGCGTTTTACGACGCCGCGGAGGTCGAGCGTGCGTGCCCGTTGTTTTTACGACGGGTCTCTTAAACGGGCCGCAGATCACTCATTGGGAGATCCAGCCCGGAGGAGTTAGAGAATGGAGGATGGAGGATGAACGGAAAACTTGGAGGCGGGAGTTGAGAGATATTACTCGTACTTGACCGAGACGTGTCTCTTAAACTAGTGGACTTGTATTCGTAAATCCTATTTTGGAATCAACCTTCTTTATAATTTTAAAAATAAGTAGTATAGGTACTTACTAGTATTGACTTAACTTAACGAGATACAATTCTTCAGATTGCAAACGTAACGTGAAATGACTTTTCCTATGTCTAGGTTTTTTTTTAAATTTTATATTAATACCCCACTAGAGTTTTAGTTGCTCCATATCGTCTGGAGCCAGTGAGACTATTGCACGGAAAAAACTTACTGATATAAAATATTGCTAATTCATTAAAAAAAAAAAAATTATTCGTATTCCTGTTGAAAACGGGACTGCAGACTTTTAACGAATGAATTGACAGATTTCATAATAAACTTTCAGTAAAACATGAATGTGTTATAACAATGTCGGAACACGTGTTAATAATAATTAGATTTCGCATTTCGTCATTATATACAAACAAGATAAACGCTGCTGTATTAACACGGGTTCCAATATACAGGATTTTCCAATAAGAGGTGTTATTTTGAATAGCCCGCTATTTCGGTAGATGTTACTTTTGAAGCTGTCATTTTTTGACATATGACATGTAAAAACTACGCCATTAATAAAAATGGAACGATACACGCTTCAACAACGCATTTAAATTATTAAAATTCACTTGACTGTATCAAATGCAAATCATCTTGAGTGATGAGGCCCATTTCCACCTCGGTGGCTTCGTCAACAAGCAAAATTGTCGCATCTGGGGCTCGGAAAACCCAACAGTTATTGTTGAAAAGCCTCTCTATCCTCAACGTGTGACTGTTTGGTGCGGTTTATGGTCCGGCGGAGTCATTGGACCTTACTTTTTCGAAAATAAGGCTGGAGCAACAGTTACGGTGAATGGATTGCGCTATCGAGAGATGATTAATGATTTTTTATGGCCGGAATTGGATGGTATTGATCTGGACAACGTTTACTTTCAACTAGACGGCGCTGCGTGCCACACAAGCAACGAAACCATTGATATTTTACGATTGAATATCAAAATAACACCTCTTATTGGAAAACCCTGTATTATGAAAGTACTAATAGTTTATCAGGAAATGGCATGCTGTCACATTTTAACAGGATTTTCATAAATTTGCAATACTAATTTTTCTGCGTGTGCATCCTCAATCAGCGTATGTTAAGGGGATAAATTTAGAGGGGAGAGGAAAGTGAGGGGATGATAATGATGGGGAAGTACTTGGCCATTCAGATCTATGCAGAATACAAAGCTATGACGTAGGAATTCTTATTTTATTGGTATGGTCTCAAAATTACTTGAAATTTCTTTGTCCTTTTTTCTTCTTATTTACGACTTTTATCCTACACATGTAACTATCTATATTAACTACTACATCACACACCCCCTTAATAATAAACATATTTTAAGTTTTGCAAAGGATATTTAATATCAGTTGTGTAACATTTAAAACGTGTTTATTAGTAAAGCCCTATTAGTATTTTATTCGTGAAATTAAATCATTAATAGACATTTTTTATTGCCAAATCATAATTAGATATATGTATATATATTTTAAATAATTTAAACTTAAATACTAATTTCGGTTGTCTGTTCTGTGAGTTAGTCCCGCGTGAAATCTGGTACAATAAACTCAAATTTGCTTTCAATATGTGTCATTTTGAAAATTGGAACTGATCGTGTGAAGAATTCAGACAGGCGATAAGGTAAGTAGGTATCTACTTACAACATAATATTTTTAACACGTTTTCAAAATTGGAAATGATTTATCAAGATATCAGATTATCCCGTGATTTTTCACGGCTCTGCACTAGTTATTAATAATTGTCGACTTGCTTCAATAAAGTATGCCTCACGCTACATTTCCTTGTATTACTTATTACTGAAAAAATAATACTGTTTATTTATTAAGAGTCTGGTCAAATTATTCGTTTTCCTATTAAAACAGCACTGCAGGTATTTGACGAATGAATTGACAACAAAGTTCCAAGAGGTGACAAGAGTTCCCAACAAAGTATGAGTATTATTCAAATATTGATATTCACATACTGATATTGTCACATTCCGTCATGACATTTATTAGGAAAATAACACGAGTTCTCCATATATTCTGAATGTAATAATAGAATAAGATTCTAATATTTTAACAGGAAAGTGGCATGCTATTACATTTTAACAGGATCATTTTCCTCCGTTACGATTTGTTGTGAATCTTCGCTGTTAAATGTGTATACGCTGTCTGCACAAACCAAGAATTTCAGATCACCAACAGCCTATCTTAACCAGTTAGCCACCGAGCTGTCGAAGAGCACTTCTTCCACCATTGCTCCTGTAGTCAACTTAATGACAGCTTCGAGTTGGCGGAAGATTAATGGCTCCTTAACACCGCGACTCTCTGAGGAGATCTTCCGCTAAATATTAATAATACATGAAAAAGTTGGCGAGTAAAATACCATCCAGAAACCATCGTCTGATTTCTCCCGGGGGAGGGCGTAAAGTGTAAAACATCCCCCCATCTCCCACCGAGTGGGGGGTGCCGTGTAAAAATACGTTGAATTCTACAGTGGTAACTCAAAGGTTAAAAATTAAACGTCTGTCAAATACATCGTGTTTGTGGTGTTATTGGACAAGATACATAACTTATTATGCACGGTGTCCGGAAACTCGCAGTACAAGCGAGAAATTTGTACATATCTACATCACATAGAGAATCCAATAAACTTAGTCTTAAAAAAACTTTTGGAGCAGGGTCTATGCTTCAATGCTTTTTAAAACGCATTAAACAGCTGATATTTTCCCCCAAGCGACAGATTTTTTTTACAAATTTCACCTTAAAAATTCCGACTTCGAACTCGATTTACTCGAAAACGAAATCAAAATCAAATAAGTTGTACTACATAATCGACTCTAAATATGATGTAGATTCTCCAACTTTGCGAGTACTACGAGTTTCCGGACGCCGTGAATAAGTATTTACTTAAACGCTTTTTTATTGATTAATGGTACATAATGGATGACTTTTAGTATGTTTATCAATTTTTTTTTTTTTAATTTCCATGTTCAATAATTTATCAATATATATTTTTTTTATAAAAAAATACAACAGAGCGAACATTATCATAGTGGAAGATACTCTCAGTATCGCCCTGGTGTAAGACCACCATTCAGAATTGACACGTTGCTTGATATGGCTTTAGACGTGTTGGATGACCAGATCTGAATAGCCAGTTACTTCCCCACCTTCCTCTTTCCTATCTCCTTCCCCTCCCCACTACCTTCAGCCTCACAACATACCTTAATTGGGAACGCCATAGTCTCACTGGCTTCAGACGGTTGGGAGTATTTGGGACCCTTCTGCGTTTACACATTTATAAAAAATATACACTAATAACTTTTTTATAATAACTCCACTCAGGAGAGGCCGTGGGGGAAATGCTTTCTCTCAGAGCCTATCTTATCTTTGGGAATGCTATGTGGAGGAACTTGGATCTTGAATAGAACCATGTTGTGAGAAAGCAAAAACAGACAACCGTGTACAAATGTTGGGCGCGTATGGCATGATTTAGAATATATAATTTTTTTATGTTACATTTAAAATATATTCATTTGATTTAGCTCTTCTATTTTACATGTTTCGTTTATGTAGAACCTAACGCCATTGATATACATATATTAATTTGTTCTTTCTATTAGTATGTACCTACTCATTGGCGTGTTTTGCTCTATGGCCAAAAGTAAGGCTGAATTTTTTTTTTAAATTAGGTTCAGATCTGTGCATTGAATTCTTGAAATTGCCGTATAAATATGATCTATCGATAATTTATGTAGCCAATTCAATAAATGAGCATGCAAGCTCCTTACCAAGTCGATGTAAAATATACATTTTCATAAAAAAATTCCATCTTTATATGGTTCGTTTTTCCAAGGGTAAGGACAGCTTTTCATTATTATGGACTACACGCCACTTCACCTACGTAATCTTCGTCATTATTATGTCAATGCAGGTTTGTAGAGTTGTCCTCTGCAGTTCCTGGATAGAAAAGATTAATCCTTAGTCAATATGTTAGAAATGTGTCAATATGTTTTTGTTCACAGTTGTATTTTATTCCTTTCCACCGAAGAACTGTGTCAATGTACTTCTGTTCACAATTGTGTTTTATTCCTTTCCACTTAAGGCGAAGCTTAAAGCTCAATCACTATTTTGATTAATCTTTATAACGAATTAGTTAGTATACATTATCAATACCAAAAATATGCTTTAGATAAATTGAAGGTTTTCCTATCGTTTCGCTTGAGTAGAATACAAATAAATAAATAAAAAATACTCAATAAAAAATATAAATGTAAACTACTAAAAAAAGTTTTTTTTTCAATAGAAATGTATGAACGCGTAAAGGAAACAACTTTTAAAATACAGTATTATAGCTAAGATTATCTGTGACAGTTTCACTTAATTAACTTTTTTGCTTTCTTATAAAATTATTTACAAAATAAATAAAAAACCAGTTTTTTTTTTTTTTTTAAGTTTCTTTATTCTATGAAATAATTAGTTACATGCATTGAGGAATTTTTCGACCACCATGCTAGGCACATACCCGTGTTACGGTGGTCGATTTTCTATACAACATAAAGAATGTGGGGGAATATAAAATAATATAAAATAAAATAACATATTATTAAAGAATATTTAAGAACATAAAATAAGGAAGGATATAAGGAAGTATATTTGTGCTTGAAATGAACGTTTCTAGAATCCGTTTGTCAAGCGATTTTAATTCTTATTACCTACAATATAAGGTATACCAAGAATATACACATTTTTGGCTTGTAGCTTCCTCTTAAGAACTGTTTCAATTTATTTATGACTCCTCTTTCGTATCGTTGACCTGTACACTCGGGATGGAGAATATTTTACCTACAAAATCATTGTTTGACTGAATTGACTGAAGATGTTTGAGAAACCTTTATAATTCTTTAATTTTCGCACCCTAACAGTGTCTGCGCGATTAAATAGTGGTTTGGGTGTATTTGAAGGAAATCTGCGCATGAATTCACAATGAACGACATCTCCTCGGGTTAATTACATAACCGGCCGTAAAAACTTTACGATGGCGTTAAAACTCGCTCTTTTCCCCAGTCAATATAACCTATTTACTAATTCACCGTCTAAAGGGGTAAATATTTTGAAATATTTAAATTCCAATACCCGAACACGCTTATTATTATTATAACTACCGCAAACCCGTGAAAAATCACTGGATATTATTTTTTTAATATATTTACCTTTCAAAGGAAGAATTTTAAGTTTCGAAGGAAATTAAACTTGATAATTTACGACGTCTATCCAGTGACATTGTACAAATACAAGACACGTTATATTCCTAATAATCGAACAAAAATGTAGCACCGCTTATGAAAAGGATAGCCAATCAAAGAATATGTGTATAAACGGGCCGCTTAAGTATGTCTACTGTCACTAGTTTAGTTAAACCATGCGCATTGTTACAGTGACGTATCTTCACTGTATTTTTTTTTTTTTTTTTTTTTTTTTTTCCTTTATTTTTTCCCAATTTACATATTTCACAATACAAGTTTTTTAATAATATGAAAGGGAACCCACTAAGGCGCAGCCTGTGCGTGGGTAATATAATTTAATACATTAGATTTTTGTACCTAAAAATACATAACAGTAAAAATAAAATAAAAAACAGTAAGCATAATAAAGAAAAACGGTAGGCTTATAATAAAAGTTATTCTAAAAGATTTTGCAAGAGGAGCATATTAAAAATAAATCAAAGTAAAAATAAAGATTGTAAGATAATATATATGAATTAAAAGAACACAAAATAAAATAATAATAACTATACAGAAACAAAATAGAAAAAAGTAAAAATTAAATGAATAATGCTTCAACATTTGCATTGTACAGCCACAACTTTAATTCTTTTTGGTATTGCGCTAGTTTAGTTGTTACTTGAATTTTTTTTGGTAGTAGATTAAAAGTGCGAGGTCCAATAAAGCTACTGTGAGTTTGCATTAGTTTGGTATTGGTTTGTGGGGTATAAAATACATGATTTCTTCTAAAGTTTATTTTGGGTTCATATTTTTGAAATTTATTTTGGTTTTTCATGACGTATTTCAGGCTTTGAAGTAAAAATAGTTTACGGAGATTGAATAGTTGAGATTCCTTGTACAATTGATCAGTCGAAAATGTCCTGTTTTTATTATATATAACCTTGATAATATGATTTTGTACTATTTGTAGTGGTTTTATAAATGTATCTAGTGCGCCACCCCATCCTAATATACCGTACATAATTGAGGATTGCACTAGAGAAAAATAAATCATTTTCAATTTGTCAACATTGAGTACTTCCTTAAGTCTATAAAATATGTACGTCAGATATCTTAATTTAGAAACGGTGTTATTAATTTGTGGTTGCCAGTTTAAATTTGTGTCAATATATATACCCAAATATTTGATCTTTTCAATTTTTCCAATTTCAAAGCAAGAGGTGCATGTTACTTTATTACAGTTAGCATTATGTAGTCTAATTTTAAGGTTATTGGGAGGTTTGTTTTTACTGTTTTTATAAAAAGTTAGGTAAAATGTTTTACTATAGTTTAAGAAAAGTCTATTACAAGTAAGCCATGATAAGACATATGAAATACATTTTGTTGCATTTAAAAAAGTTTCAGGCCAGGATTTTCCATTTACTATTATTGCTGTATCATCAGCGTAAGATACAATTTTACCAGGGATTACAACATTGCATAAATCATTAATATATATTAGAAACAGAATTGGGCCAAGCACAGTCCCCTGTGGTACTCCATTTTTTATCACTGTTTCTTTGCTATAAAAGTTCCCAATTTTTGTTTTTTGTAATCTGTCTTTGAGATAGTGAGTGAGAATTTTTAGTGCATCTTTTTTGAAACCTATTTGATTAATTTTCTTTATGAGTAGATTGTGATTTACAGTATCAAACGCTTTTCTTAAGTCTAAAAATATAGCTAGACTTTTTTTATTTTGATCAACAGATGTGTATAAATTTTTTGTCAGATCGAATATTGCATCTTCAGTGCTTAATTTACTTCTGAAGCCATATTGATTTTCGGACAGAATATTGTTTTGTTCTAGGTATTTCATAACTCTATTTTTGATACATTTTTCAAATATTTTTGAAAGGTTTGAAACTAAGGAGATAGGTCTGTAATTGTCTAATATGTGCGTGTCACCCGATTTCATCAAAGCATCTTTTCATCATTTCATCAATTCATCAAAGCATCTTTTCGAATAAAGAATTGTTAATTCGTAAAACAATGTTGGTACCTTCTTTATCGCTTCTCTGGAGGTTTAGCCCAGACGATCGACAAAACCCTATGTCGATACGATATTCAAATTCGTCATCTGTGGTTAGTTAGCGATATTTCCTAGCACGGTCGACGATTGATAAGAACAAATTGATACGTTTTAGCGCTGCCTCCATAGTATCAGATAAGCTTCGGTCAAGTGTCAATATACAAAAAAAAATTAATAAAGTCGTTCGGTGTTCAAAATTACTGGCTTATCAACGAACGGAATATAACTAACGAAGCTCTTAGAATTGAAAGAAGTTGTATACGCGCCAAGTTGAATCCCTTCGGGACAATGATGCTACATTGATTCGGGCTTGGAGAAATTAAATCTTTTTACATAACAAGTTGTGAATAAAGATCTCGGCGTCGCGACTCACAGTTAGGGAAGCCCTGACATAGACTATACCTCCAGTGTTGCCAGCTTATATCGATTTTGTATGTATTGCGTTATTTTCTAGCTATCAACAGCGCAACCGTGTTCAGGAAATCTGTATAAAATCATTGGTAGCTACGCCTATCGATCCGATATTGTAAAATTATCGATTTCACTTTACCGATACCGATTTTGAAAATTATCAGGTTATTGAATTTGAATAATGTTATACATCGAATTTTGCCAAAATATTGGTCCTTCGAACCGGATTTAAACAAGTGGACCGACTATAGATTAATTCTTTAATTATTTAACTTTCTTGTAATATGTATGGAGTTCTCTCCAATCAATTATATTTTCAATCTTAAATAGGTGTACCCAGCGTTGCTTGACTTTTCTCTACTTTCTATAAATATAATATGCTTGTATTCTCTTCTCATAATTCTCTAAATGATAGTGAAAACACTACCAAAATCCGTTGCGTCGTTTAGAAGAACTAAGAGCACAAACAGACAGTATTAACTTACTGGGGGAAATATTTCTTAAAAATATCATAAAACTCAGCCAAATAATTCCAATTCGATTTATTGCTTCCAGTTTTCATTTAGCTTTCATCTTAACTTATTTTTTATGTGTATATCGCAATTAAGTCAGAACCGTCTGGAGCTAGTGAGATTATGGCATTCCAAATTTGGGGTTAGATGTGAGGCTGAAGATAGTGGGGAGGGGAGGAAGATAGAGAAGTTGAAGGTTGAAGGTTGGGAAGTGCCTGTCTGTTCAGATCTGGTAACCAACACGGCTAAGACGCAAAGTTTTAATTCTGAATTGTGGTTTTTCACCAGGGCGATACTAAGAGTATATTCCACTCTAAAACATGACGCAAATTTGCAATATATTATTTTTAATAAATGAATTGTGTAGTAACACAAATTATTCAATAAAAATTACTTGCGCACGTCAGGATTTGAACCCGCGACCTCTGGATTGCTAATCGAGAGTCTTACCCTTCGACCACGGAGACCTTCTATTTCTTAATATTTTTTCGTGGCAAACTACCTACACAAATTTCAAATAACCTGTTATATATTATTTAAAGCAACCCTACCATAAACGGGATAGTGTAAACACCCACCCACCCCCACTGGGCAGTTGGCAGAATGCGGCCCAGGTGGAATGTTTGATTTTGTAACATCGTTTAATACGTTATTTTTTCATCCTCAAACCCGCGGTAAATTCCCGAAGATAAAACACGTTTTTAAATTGTTGGGATTCGGTCAGAAATACCCGCTCTGTGTTTACTCGTACTTTTTCAAACGCAGGAATTTTGCAACCCTCGTGTGACCTAAAAATTATATAGCACCCGGTTGTATTCGTTGTTGACAATCTGTTCTTCGCATCTTCTATCTCGTGAAGACGATAAGAAAATATTCACCGCCCTAATACAGGGTTTTCCAATAAGAGGTGTTATTTTTATATTCAATCGTAAAAGATCAATGGTTTCGTTGCTTGTGTAGCACGTAGCGCCGTCTTGTTGAAAATAAACGTTGTCCAGATCAATACCATCCAATTCCGGCCATAAAAAATCAATAATCATCTCTCGATAGCGCAATCCATTCACCGTAACTGTTGCTCCAGCCTCATTTTCGAAAAAGTAAGATCCAATGACTCCGCCGGACCATAACCGCATCAAAAAGTCACACGTTGAGGATAGAGAGGCTTTTCAACAATAACTCTTGGGTTTTCCGAGCCCCAGATGTGACAATTTCGCTTGTTGACGAAGCCACTGAGGTGGAAATGGGCCTCATCACTCAAGATGATTTGCATTTGATTCACTCAAGTAAATTTTAATAATTTACGTTGTTGAAGCGTGTATCGTTCCATTTTTATTAATAGCGTAGTTTCTACTTGTCAAATGTCAAAAAATGACAGCTTCAAAAGTAACATCTACCGAAATAGCGGGCTATTCAAAATAACACCTCTTATTGGAAAACCCGTTGTAAATTCCCCAAACACGAGAATTTTTCCACTTTACTAAAAAATTATCTCTTAATTTTTTCATAAAAATTTATGTGAAGAGATCGACAGCAAATTTAGTTTTATCTCCAAAAATGTCGAAGTTCAAATTGAAGTTGCGTAAAACATATACAGTCGTGTCTGATAACGTCAAACGAGACACAATTCATAATTCGAATGTCAATGCTGCAGTCATGGAATAAAGAATAACATTGTGGGCGTATTTCATGATACAAATATAAGCCTAATTTGGGCCTGTATTTCCATAAAAAATGTGGTTGACATGATTACGAAATTCAAATGGGACGGCGATGTACAATTTCAGGCAAGTGTAAGAGATACAGACGGCTTGCTAAATAGTATAGAATTAAAATGAACTAAGTCAGTGGCACATTTTTTTCCGTTCAAATTTGTATGGAAAGAAGCACTTTTAGTTTTCTTCTTTATTCTATGGCTGCACTAACGCCCCAGTCATTTTACGTATCGTGACATCAAACGCTTTTCCGCAATTTTTGTTTTGAATACTCGTAGGGCTTTTACAAACATAATACAAGTAGAAATTTTAGACCATGCTGAAATACGAAACATTTTCTTTCAAAACTATTTGTGCTTTGGTGCGGGACAGAGGTTCTGAATGTATCGAAAATGTCTGAAAATGTATTGGCAGTTTGGTGAAATCGCGTCAGTGATGAGTGATATGATTTTTTTTTTTTTTTAAAGAAAGACAAATATTCCCGGGTTACGAATAACCTGACAATATTTGAAAATCTCCTACTACCACCACAGTAAGCGGAAAATGTTGCTTGTGTTGTGATGGAAGACTTAGCCAGCCGAGGAATTAAACACACTACGCCTGGGTGGGACCCAAGCGCGATGTCAACTCGGCCACCGACCGGTCAGATGAATATCTGAATATCTGGTTGTCACAGTATTTTTACTATGGAACCGAATGTCGCCGATTTTGTTAACCAATACTATTGCTCGCCTTCACTTACACTTAAGTGTCGCCCTTTTCTAAATCTACACATGAAATGTGCCAATAACATTGACACTAATAATACAGCAGATTCCCGTGCTTACACGTTTCGACAGCGTTCATCATTAGCAATACTTATAAATGAAGACGGGTAGGGATTGCAAGACACAAATCAGTATTAAAATTGACATTTATATTCTATTATCTTTAGTTGTCACAGTGAAAAATATTATGATATGAATGGACAAAAAATTATTTTTGACATTTTTCATCTTCGGTACTAATTGGTATTTTCCAAAACTTCAGTAAGTTCTGTCCTCAGCATGCTTTAATCAATATGATACATTTGTAAATAACGTGAAATTTCGTTGTGGGAGATAACCTTATTGGTTTGTCTGCGGATTTCACCATTTCGATGAAAAATAAACAATATCCCCCGTTTTGGGTATATTCCCTAAAAATAAATTCAGTATACACACTTTATTCTAAGATGTAGCATCATTGCAGCTTGAGCATCTCAATTTAAGTTTTTATTTTGGGTGTTTGCGTGATTTCATTAACATGCGTTACACAGTATTCATGTTATTATGTTTATAGAAAATAAATTAAATTAAATTCTGCTCGTATCAGGGTTGGCCGCTCCAGGCTTCCGTTTGACCGATTGATAGGGCTTACAGTTAACCCTGTTCGGGGGTGGGTCAATAGCGCCCCACTATGACCTCCAGCGATACCACCTGTGATTTTAACCTGTCGAATAACTCACCCACTCCCCCTGAGTGCTGGCGGATGATAAAAATGTTACTAGAAAATTGTTTAACGACGCTTTAAATCGACCTATGCGCAAACAAGTCAGAAAAACATTTTTTTTATTGTGCTGTCCAGTCCGTTCGTTAGTTATTGGCTTTTTTATCTTACGGCAACGTAAATGGATAATAATGATGACAGCAATGGAATCGATGATTGCTCAAGGCTCTGTACTAAGCGTTCAAAAAGAGGAAGAAGATAGTTTGGAAGGGAGGTATGTAAATACCAATGTAAGTGGGAGCGCGCAAACATAAAAAAACGATTATAATCAATAGGGTAAGAGAAAATATTTTATGAAGCATGATTTAAAATAGATGAAAAATCTCTCTACAAATGTCTTAATTGGCATTTAAAGAAACACTGTGAATTTTTTCATACCTATAATATGTTAAATGACAGAACCAGATGTGTTTCAAACAATTTTCCGAGCATACTTTGCGGTTTTTTTAAAAAATTTAAATCGTCTTACTAATTACGTTCTTACACGACCGTTCAACGTTTTAACCAAACAAACGCCATGGTAATAAGTATTTTACACTGTTCTGACTTTACGCGCCGCGTAATATTTACACCACGTTTAAAAATGTATGGCTGATGGTGTTCAAGGGAAATATCTTATATCTATAAAAATCGATAGAAATTCGGAATGCGGGGTTTTAATATGAAAATACTTCATAAATCCAAACAGATCTATTATTAATTCCCCAACCATTTCTTCTTTGACGCTCTTTTTTATAACGTTCTTCGTGCCTCAAGGGTGAATATTTATTAGTGTTATATCTCGTTGTCTTGTTGTGTGTACCTTATTCTACTGTAGTGTGTTCTCTTTTTTCACATTTTTAGAAAAACTTTTGTCCATAAACATGTACTATCTATAGTTCAACACTTCAATTAAAACCTTCAATGTATACCTATTTTGCCTCTTGTGCATCTTTTAAAGTGTAATGATTACTTGTGCATATAATTAATGTTGTCTCAATACTTATATGCTTAGAACAGTGAATATCGCAGTTATAAGTTTAATTGTTTATACTAATTTATGCAGTACCTACCTAAACGGAGAAAAATGAGTATTGCGAATCTCTTCAAATTATTGGTAATCCGGTTTAAAACGGGATTGCAGGCCGTTTCCTGATAAACTTGTAGTAAATTCTTAATATATCGGAACACGTGTTCATTCACGTGCATTTGCCTTGATAATATATAATGATGAAATGTGAAAATATTAGGATTTTCTTGAACACGTGACAAGTTTATCAGGAAACCTATTGTTAAGGCCTGAAATCACGTTTTTAACCGGATTACGATAATTTGAAGAGATTCTTAGTAAATTATCCATACTCATTATTCTCCTTATATACATACTATGTTAATAGGGTGACGTCCTCTTTGTTCGAGCGGTTAAGATCCTTAACTACGTATCCACAGGTTGCGGGTTCGAAACCCATCCTTCATTTTTCCCGTCTTCATCTCCCTCCTACCCTCACTCCTTTCAGCATCGCAACGTACCCCATTTTGGGATGCCGTACTCTCACCGGCTTTGGGCAGTTGGAACTCTTGTGCGGTATTGACATAATTTATACTTGTAGATGGATATGTATTTATATTTTACATTTTCCTCAATTTCATCATCATCATTATCTTCCTTATCTCTTTCTGTTGTCAGTAAATTCCCGAACCATTCCATTCTGCCGATTCGACATTACGCATAGTCACGTACTTTGATTTTTATTCCGAACGAGGAAAATATTTGGAAATTAATACTGTTTATTCTGCGTTCTGTGAATGAATGAGTAAGTCCGTTCGGCACCCCTAACCTATATTTCACCCCGGGGATTGCAAAAACGTTTTGCCACACCAGTAACACTCGCCCCGTCAAGGGATACATAGAATTATCAATTTTTAAATTGAAAGCTGCTGAAATACTTACGTATCTTTATATAAATAATTTAAACTAGTTTTTTGTAGTTATACTCAACGTCCTAGAGGTGGTATTTTACAATAATTACAATATATAAGTAGTATAGTGTATATTATCCTCTCGAATTAGACGCTTATTTTACATTAGAAAAAATATTTTTAAATAGATAATTAATTTGTAGATATTGCGAAAATTTTAAGTAAATAATATTGAATTATTTCTCTATTTTTTCTTTAGTGTTTCTTTAAATGCTACTTAAGACATTTGCCAAGAATTTTTTTTTTTTTTAAATAATCATGCTTTACTGAATATTTTCGTTTACACCTCTTAATTATAACCTACACATTTTTCTACACGGAAAAAATGATCCTGTTAAAAAAGTGAACTTCCTGATATTAGTCATTCAGAATAAATCACGTGTTCTTTTCCTAATATATATAATGATGGAATGCTATTATATATGAAAAGTGTGAAAACGTGTTCCGCCGTCCTCATAAAATATTTGCTTTTATCTGATACCTTGTTAGATACTCTTTCAATTGTAGGCTTGCAGTCCCATTTTTAACAAGAAAACGAATAATTTCACCAGATTTAGATATTAATTAACAGTATTTCAAGTCAGTAAATTTTCTCCGTATAGGTACTGTAAATATTTTTTTTTTCATGCAAATCTGTTCACTGCCATCTAACGTATAAATATCATTTTTGTATCCATCAGATCTAGTCAGTAAGGATACATTAACTCAGGTTTTAAGCTTTGTCAATCGATTCGTGTGATATTTCACAAAAATTGATCTGTAATTTTTTTTTTATTTCTGTTAGATACTGTCATAATTATTCTGAATTTTTCGATTTTCTTTTTTTTAAATACGTATATTATTTAAAAGTAATTCGCCAAACAAACCATTCAGAAGTTTAATACCGTTTCATTCTAAAAAGCCAACCCCGACATAACCTACTTTACGATTTACAAACATCGAAAAAACGTATGAGAATCAACCCCCTGGTGACTTTTTCTGTTCACTGTTTGAACTGTTGTATCGCCAATCAAAGCGGGCGGTTTACACCCAGATCGCATTTAACCTGTGGGCAGTGTTTGCTTTGGGGTTTTTTTTAATTCACACGGATCCTTTGGTACTTCTGCGTAATGAAAAGCCGCCGATTTGGCCGGGTTTGGTTAATTAATTTTGAACGCTGATCAATTTAAATTTGCCACGGTTCGAATTTTTTTATCAGTTTGTATTTGAATTTTGTCAAAATGAGAACGGCAAGGACTTCAATAATATTATTCGCACTAGGTAACTTTGGTGTTATATGAAATTCAGTGGCCCCATTAATACGTTGTACAAACGTTTAATTTGTTATTAATTACGTTCGTACATTTTTATTATTTGTTGTATTTTATTTTTATTAATATTCCCCTAATTCTGCTTGAATCTGCAATGGGTGCAAACTTTATGGTTTCCAGCAACGCATTATAATATTGTAATCCTTTGTACATTAAACTATTTTGTTTATTGGCTTTTTCCTTTTTTGGTAGCCTAATTTCGTTGCACGTTCTTGTATTAAGTTTGTATATGTCCTTGTTGTACATAATTTTATTTGAAAAGTATTTTGGCAATACGCTGTTTATTATTTTATGTATAAATATCATCGTATTCAAAGTCGGCGTCTGTTTCACTGTTAGCCAATTTAGTTCCTTCAACATTTTAGTTATTCATTGCTCTATTTTGGATAATTTGCAACTTATGTTGTTCTCTGTCATTATATTAGAAAAGAATCGTTGAACAGTAGTCGTAGAAACACTACAATATATATAGTGTTTCTGTAAAAAAAATTACGTATAATTCCCAAAAAATAAATCTTTTTTTCCAATTTTCTTTTGTGCATACTCTCAGCATGCTTGTTAAAGGTTAATTTGGAATCTAATATAACTCCTAAGTATGCTTACGACTAAGAAGCGTCCCCAACTTATTTCATCCACTTGTCGAATTCATACAATTAATAATAATTTCCATGAATGAAATTAAATTTATTTTGCATATACACGGTATCCGGAAACTCGTAGTAGAAGCAGGAAACTCCCAAACCCGGCTCCAAGATTTTTTTATTCCTTTAGATAACAAAAAAATTTTAAAAATGGCTTTTCTATTTCCCGCTTATTTCCGGACATCGTGTTTATGTTTTACTAGTAAAATCCTAGATCGATCCCATTCGATGATCTCAACCTACAAAGCATAAATTGGTTTGTCTGATGCAAAAAAACGCAATCGATTAGTGAGCTCTGGCTGCAAAAAATTTTCACAAATTTTCTGTTTGCTATTTCGGAACACGACTTTTTTATGTGAATACCGCACAAGAGTCCTAACTTCTCCCAATCGTCTGGAGCCAGTGAGACTGACATCCTCAATTAGGGTATCTCGTGAGGCTGGATGTAGTGTGGAGGGGAAGTGGAAGGTGGGGGGAGTCCCTGGATATTCAGATCTGGTCATCAAACACGGCTAAAGCCATTTCAAGCAACATTTCAATTCTGAATAGGGTTCTTACACCAGGGCCACACTGAAAGTATCGTCCACCAATATTCATCTGTCTGTGTGTTATCTCATCCAAATCCCTTTCGAAACCGGTTGTTTTAATTAGAATCCTGTATTCACTCATAATCGCCGCGTATCCTTTCGGCGATAAACCAAATTCTAAAAAACCACACAATACATCAACCATATCACAATAAAAATATACCCTTAAAGAAGGAAAGAAAAATAATAATAAAGCGGCCCTCCCACGGCGGCACAGAATCGCCAAACAAATCACTCTGGTCACAAAGGATCAATTAAAAGACATTTTCCCCGGCACGTGTGTGGGTCCTTCCATGTCCTTATTGTGCCGTCGTTGAAAAGGGACGAAAAAACCACCCCTACCCCTCCCCCATTATTTTTTCAACCCCCTCCCCCTTCTAACGAGGGTGTGTTAGCCCCCTGCCCCCAAAGGAAGTCCTGTCCCCTAGAAATAATATATCTGGAATTCCTCCTAATTTTTAATCCTTTTGTGTGCCGATTTCTACTCGTAAGGTTTCTCAAACTTTTGCCAATTTTGATTTTATTTTAAATATTTTTTGGCCCGTGTTTTGCAGACGTCAGATTCGTCTTTTACAGAAGATTCAAATTATGTTTATATACCTTTTGCCGTAATACCGAATATCTTCTATATAAATAAAAGGCAATGTCCGTATGGTTCCATGATAACTCAACACAGTGACAATTCAACACACTTTTAAAATGTGATATAAAGTCATTAGAAACGATGAAAAAAAAATTAAACCTAACCTAACCTAACCTACTTAACCCAGTTAGTAAAGTTTTTGTTTCATCACTTTTCATGACTTTATATAACTTTTTATTTTGATTTTGGGTTTTCCGGTCACCGTCCGTATGTAGGTGCCTTACAGACTCCAAAACTACTCAACCGATTTCGAAACAAAAATTAAAGTTAGTTCTTATTTGCTTTTTCTTGCCAGGAGTGTTTAGAAAATTGTTTGAATGATTGAAGTCGGGAAACCTGCAAAAGACTTATCATTATATTATCTGTGCACTCGAAACAGATAAGAAGTTGAATAAAAATCGATATAATATGGTTTTTTTAATAGTTACATTATGGTTTACAATAATGAATGGTAGAATATGTCAGTTGCGCCCGAGGAAGACTTACTTATCTCTGCATTGAAATGACATACGCAGTCGAATTAAAGTGGATATCATTTTTTTTAACAGTAACAATGTGGATAAGTGAATGGTAGAAAAAGTCGAGGTAGCCTGAGGAAGAAATGAATCAATTATTTATTTGTGGTAAAATCAGGCGTATGTGACAAAGAAACGTGAAAAGAAGTGTCGACGAAGAAAGGTGTGTTTACTTCGTTCATTTGCCATAATTCGAGGCTCGGCTCGCGTTTCAGCTCGCAAATGTATACGAACGTCGTGGATGTGAATGTTAGAGGAAGTCTAGGACTATGGCACGATCAAGATATATATATATATATATATATATATATATATATATAGTATTTGTTCCACTTGATCGTATCGTATTATTATTTCCACCTTGAAAATGTATCTAGTTTCCAGGTACACTTGAATTCACAACCTCAAAACTTTATTCCAAACTATTCATAACCCCGAGCAACGCCGGGTATACGTCAGCTAATAAAAATAATTTCGGTGGTGTGTCTCTCTGTACATGTGTAACTTGGGTTCAATGCACTCTAGAACTGGGATCTGCTTTGACTTTCAAAATTTGAATTGAATGTGAGAACTATTCAGACAAGCGATAAAGATAGATATCAAAATTATTTTACTACAATTAATCAATAATTCTGTATTTGAAATGTGTATTTTTTTACTAACCGTTATTTAGTTTACAAACCCTTATTTAGTTTACTAACCGTTTTCATTCTTAAGGTAAATTTCTGATCTCTTTTGAAAGGCAGTGAATATTTTTTTCTTATTATTGTAGAAAGCAATCACTTTGTGGTTTGACATATTTAAAATGAAATAAAATAATTTTTGTTTTAAAACCACGAGTTTTTAATTATTTTTTGAACCGACCGGTTTCGCTTTACTCAAGCATCTTCAGCGTACAAGTTATTACTAATAATAATTTGTAATAAATAAATTAATTCGAGTAATAATTTGTACGCTGAAGATGCTTGAGTAAAGCGAAACCGGTCGGTTCAAAAAATTATTAAAAACTCGTGGTTTTAAAACAAAAATTATTTTATTTCATTTTAAATATTTTTTTCTTTGTGGCGAATATTTTTTTTATTAATACCCAGCTTCACAAATCTACAATTATAATATCCCGTGATTTTCATATGCATTTGAACTACCCCCGATTCCCTGAGGTGAGGGAGGTGGCCGGGCGGGTGGCAAGGCTTCACATGTCCTAACATGTCTGCCCCCTTCCTTACCCCCTCTCACCCCCAATCTCTACTCCCACATTCATGCACATTAAGTTATGGAATTGCCATGTTCGCGACGGCGGAGTCTAAAGCTCTCGTTACAAATTGCAAATCATTTGTAAAACGCGCTACGTTTGCCATGCGAAATGTTTAACCAAGATGCCGCTATACTTATACTGTGGAAAATATTATTTTACGTTTTCGTATGTTTTATATGCCGTACGTGGAAATGTGATTGCTAAGACGCGGGTGTGGTATAATCATGCACACTAGAATCATCTAACTCAGAAAAACGTGGAAATTTTCGCTTAATTTTTTTGCATTATTTTTCTCTTGTAATTCGTGTTTTCTTTATTGCTAACCTTCTTGCGTCCAGCTTTGGACATTAATATTCCCCAGATTTATCCAGATTGGTGCTTTATCGAGGTAATGTTTACCCTGTTTAAATTTATTGGTTGACAAGTCATCCACAGTTATTTTTATCACTTCAATTTCACTCACCCTGTGGCTGGGTAATTTTCTTTTACCCACGTAATAATATATCATTGATTTCCTAACCGCGGTGCGACCATTTGAAAAATGTATTCTATGAAAAAGAGGTTTCATACTATGTAAGAACACACACGATTAATTTTAAAACCCGGCGGTCAATGGCGTAAAAACCGATAAGGGAGCAAACCGTTAGAGGCGTGCTGCCGATAGCCCAGTCGCGGGCTCTCCCTCACTCCAACAAATGAAGTAAGAGACAGAAAGAGAGGTTGCAATGGAGCTTTCAGGGGTTTGTATGTATTCCGCCGCCCTGTGCGGTTTAAATAAATTACTTCGGCTTTTACGATTTTAATTCCGCGCACACACAATCTAGCATTGACAAGAAAAATTAATGGAAACCCACCGAAGGGGTGGAGCGGGTGGGGGTGGATTTGGGGGGGGTTCCGCCCACGGAAAAATACACCATTGTTTTGAGCGGGGGAGGACGCGTGGTCAAAGAAAAGAAAATTAACGTGGCGAAGAGTTGGCGTATGAAATTATACCGTCTGTCATCATCGTCCGGTGAAAAAGATAGTTATAATTGAAAAAAATGCATATAAGTCCGTTCGGTGGCTGAGTTGACATCGCGTTTGGGTCCCACCCAGGCGTAGTGTGTTCAATTCCTCGGCTGGCTAAGTCCTCCATCACAACACAAGCAACATTTTCCGCTTAGTGTGGTGTTTGTAAGACATTTTCAGATATTGTCAGGTTAAAAAAAAAAAAAAAAAGACATGTTTAGTTTCAATTATTACCCACCTTTACTTTTTCTTTGCCTTTATTTGAATTACCTGGTGTCTTTGCAAAGTGCGAGAAAGGCAAATCATTAGTTCACAAATAATTATTTCCGAAAAATTATTAGGTACTAAAAGTCTTTAAAAAAATAATTTTGCTTGCTGACAGTATATTTTTGAATTAATTCATATTTTTGCATAAAATAGTATTGATGGCCTCCGTAGTTGGGGGGTAAGACTCTCGACTAGCAAGCTGGAGGTCGCGGGTTCTAATCCCGGCGTGCGCAAGTTAATTTTATTTTATTAATGTGTGTTATTTCACAAAATATTCATTTAAATTAATATGTACTATATTTGCGGCTCGTTCCAGAGTGAAAGATAATACTCTCAGTTTTGCCATTCAAAATTGAAACGGTGCATGAAATGGCTTTGGCCGTGTTTGGTAACCAGATCTGAATTTGCAGGTACTTCCTGTCTCCTTCCTCTCCCTACTACCTTCACAATCACAACATACGGGGATGGCATAGTCTCACTGGCTTCAGATAGTTGGGAGCAGCTGGGACTCTTGTGGGGTTTCACAGTTTTCTCCCCCGAAAAAAATTATATAATAATATCTCTTGATAAATTGGACCCGATATTATTATTTTACAATTCCGAGTTCATTGAACTAGAGTTACAATCACTCTCAAATAGACCACAACGGAAATTTGTATTTTTATGTCACGAACACATCAGAACAGGGATAATAATTATTGCTGCTTGATCAAGAAATTTTTTTCACGAAAATGTACTAATTTATAAGTAGGTATTATGTAATTTATCGCTGGTCTAAATTTTTGACAGATCAGTTCCAATTTTTAAAGGATAATTAAATTACTTTATTGTTAAATTGTAATATTTATTGGTAGGTACTTTATCGCTTTTCTGAATTCTTCACGTGATCGGTTCCAATTTTGAAAATTACACATAAATTCAAATAAAGACCGAGTTCCAAATTTTTCATTGAACCAGAGTTACACACACACACACACACGCGCGCGCGCGCACACACACACACACACACACACACACACACACACACACACACACAAACACACACGCTTGTTTCACTTGTTCTTTATGTGTTGAACGGAGAAAACTTACTGATATGAAATATTGTTCATTTATTAAAAATCTGGTCAAATTATTAGTTTTCCTGTTAAAACGGGATTGGAGGCCTATAACGAACGATTTGACAAATTTCATAATTTTATCAGTAAAGCACAAATATGTTATGAGGAAGTCGGAACACGTATTCTTAAAACTTTATTTAAATATTTACCTATCTCGTCCATTATATTTATTCGGACTAGGGCACCTGCGTGAACACGTGTTCATATATATTCTTAATGACTTATATTTTATTGGGAAATGATCTTGCAGTTACGTTTTTAACAGTATCTTGCTTAAAACAAACCGTACGCATTTTTACTATGTGTATAGACTATATAGATATATAACAGGTACTAAGGACTCACTAATAAACGTGTTTTAAATTTTACACAATTGACAAATAACCATTAATGTAGGGTAGATGGTTTATTTATTTATTTAATATCAATGGTATAAATATACTATACATAATAATAACATTTCACAGAATAACTGTGGCATTTGATCATAAAATAACTACAGAAAGTATAAAATTAATACAAGCTCTAGAAGCAGATATAAGTACATACTAAATATTATAAACAAGTATGAGTAGACTTAGGTTTAATTAATAATGATTTAGAACAAGGCTGCCCAACCCCAGGCCCGCGGGCCACAATGTGGCCCGCGAACGAATTATAAGTGGCCCGCGTGAAACATTTTCATAAAACCCGCCAATCCGCCAATTTGAAAAAGTGTCGCGGGCCCGCGGTAAAACAAACAACGCAGCTTGCGCGCGGTCACCAGTGTTGCCAACGAGGAATTATTGTGGGGAATTATGTTGTGGGGAATTATGTTTTATAGAAATTCTCTAACAACCCCCCCCCCCCATGGAAATAGGAACCGTCAAGTATTCAGTGGCCCGCCAGTGATTCAAAATCGTCAATTTCGCCCAACTGCTAAAAAGGTTGGGCAGCCTTGATTTAGAAGATATTATAGTATAGCCTTCTTGTAGCTAGCTTCTGTGCAGTTAAACAGATCCGCTACATCTGCGTACCTATTACTAACTTCGTGTAATCTAGGTACAAGCGAGTGTTTCAAATGCTCAGTCATGGAATTGTTACAATTAAACAAGGTTTTAGGTTGTTTATCAACTGTGAAAATTTTAAAATATCTTATTCCTAAGGGGTTATGTGTAAGCTGCCCGTGTCTGAAATTCAGGAGGTCCTCAAAAAAATTTCCATCGAAATGTCATCTTTGGGGATGCTTTGCGGGGGGTCTTTTTAAGAAGAGTCTTGGTGTAAGTGTGTGTATGAATGTAATTTATTAAAATTTTCTGTTTTTATTATTTTTTTTTTCGAAACTAGAACCGCATATACCCACATTTGATGTTCTTGTCGTATAGTCTCGTATTTGTAAGAAGAGCATTAAAAGATGAAGCAGGTGAAATCGCAAGGGAATTAGTGAGGTGGAAGCTGTACGGAATGACAGCACTCGTATGACGTAAGCCTTCGTCACTCTACAGCTAGATGTAAATAATAAATGCGGAATGTAAAAAATAATATTTCATACAAACCAAACGTCCGAAGTCCGAACTCAAGTAAAGCTCCTTCGTAAGCCTGATTTTTTTCTTGTTTGTTGGTTTTTTTTCTGTTATTTTCGAGAAAATTGCGATTTTATGGTGAACTAGTCGACGTGAACCAAAACCTCCTAGATCATCAGGCCGGGTCACTCATTCAAAGCAGCCTCCTAACTTGTATATTTTGCAAAGATTTTCGTTTTAATTTTTTTATGCAATATTCTTATTTATTGAAACAGTAAAAGTATTTTTGTTAATTTAAAAAAATTAATCAAAATACATTTTTCGGAGGTTCCCATACAAGTTAGGAGGCTGATTTAATTCAGTATCCCTGCCTTGTAATCTAGGAGGTTTTGCGTGCACCTGGCGTTACTCGACATTTCTCTACTTTCAATAAATATAATTCCCATGTATTATATATATAAACCTTCCGGAAGAGATTCCCTAAATGATAGTGAAAACTCTATCAAACTACGTTGCATAGAAGAACTAAGCGCACAATCAGACAGGCGCGGATAGTAACTTTGTTTTATACTATTTAGATATATCTATCATGCCAAGCATAAGGAGTACAAGTCGAAAACAACAACTTTTCAGGATAACGATTTCATAAACTGTGATTACTTTTATTGAGTGATTAAATAACAAATGAATATTTTTAATTGAAATACATTTGTGAGATTGTTTATTTTGATACCACTTGAATATGTTATCATAAAGATTAAAATTGAAAAAAATAATAAAATTTAAGTCACTATTCCGTAATTTGCATTAGAAAGCGGTTTCCGTCACCGGTATTCGAACCTGAAACCACTCTACCACTGAGCTATCGATTAGCTTTTTAAATCTACCATAATCCTTTATTTCTTATTAATTTTGAATATGTGCTAAAGAAGGTATCAAAAAAAAGAAGATAAGAAATAAACTAAATAGAAACACTACAGAGCTTATTTATAAAACTATAGTTGCTCCACATTTAGATTATTGCTCTACTGTGTTATATTTGGCCAATGAAGGAAATTTGAACAAACTAGATGTTATACAGAATAGAGCTATGAGATGTATACTGGGAAAAGGCAAATACGCAAAAAGCATTAATCAAATGAGAGAGCAGCTAAATTGGATTCCAATAAAAAAGAGACTGTTATTTTTGAGTTAATTTTTGTGCGTAAAGTCATAAACAACCAAATACCAAAATATTTTAAGGATGAAATTGTTTTTAATAGAGATTTTCATAATTACGAAACCATGTAAATAAAATTAGATTGCCACATATGAAGAAATCAAAATCACAGAAGTGTAAATGTACAAAGGACTAAAGATGTATGATGATTATAATTGCCCGAAAGTCTGAAGAATGAATGTATTTAAAAAGAAATGTTATGTTTATTGTAAAAATATAAAATGAAATATTATCTTGTTTATATTAGTTTATATTCAAATGTTGTATAAACTAACTCAAAAAATAATTTTAAAAACTATATATGTTTGTTTTTGAAATTTAATTATTTTTGTTTGAAGTTTATGAAAACTGTTTTTAATCCCACAGGCAATACCAGCCTGCCATATTGCATGAGATATGTACAGTTATTTTATTTAAAGAGAATATTGGTTCTTTGAATTTGAACCCTTCAGAGTGATATATACTCTCATTATCTCCGATGCGAAAGGCCACCCTTTATAAAGAAAACGTTGCTTGAAATGGTTTTAGCCTTGATTTGCGACCAAATCTGAATACCCAGGTACTTCCCCACACTCTTATTATACCTAACTCCTTCCCCTCTCACTTCGTGCAGCCTCGCAACATACCCCAATTTGGGATGCAATAGTCCCACTTGCTTCGAAAATGTACTGTTTCAAATGTTCCTTTTTTATGTGAATACCGCACCGGTGTCCCAACTGCTCCCAACCTTCTGGAGCAGTGAGACTGGCATTCCCACTGGCTTGTTTTGAGGCTGAAGGTAGTGGGGAGGGAAAGGAGAAAGTGAAGAGGAAGGTTGGGGAGTACCAAACATGGCTAAAGCCATTTCAAGCAACTTTTCAATTCTACAATGGTAGTCCTACGCCAGGGCAATACTGAGAGTATCGTATTCTCTTAACCCGTTAAAAATGGGTAAATTTTATAAAAAAATATCGTGTGTCTGTGCCTAAATAAATATCAAATTTTATTCATTTTAATCAGATTTTATTATGACATCAGTTTTGCTTTTGACCATCTGAATGAATAATTTCATAATTTTGCTCGCCGCTTCGAACCATGTAAGTCCGCTTGAAAAATATTATGATTTTTTTCAACTGCGCGCATTCATATTTTCCCGTCCGCTAAAACCACCCACACCCCATCTCCGGGGTAAAAATACACCCCGTAGTAAAGTTGGAAATATAACATTTAAATGGGGGGGGGGGAAATTGGGTTTATCTGACCTACAACAAATTTTATCTGTCTTTACTAATTTATTGTTTCTAGTGTTTGGTTCTTCCGGCATTTAACAAATTATAAAAAAAATTATGGAACAAGCAATATCGTGTCTGGTGTTATTTTTTGAGCATATCGAAACAATAGCTCACGATGGAATCGACATTGCGAGCGGAAAATAGTTAACTAGTTATTTCTAGACAGGAAAAACGGTACGAAATTCACTACGCTGGGGCTCTTTTTTATATTAACTCAACCCCTCGTGGCCTATATCATCTTTGGGGATGCTGTGTGGAGGAGGTACGCCGTTCTTCGTATTTTTGCTGCTTCAGACATTTGTAAAGATCCTCGTTTTGTTAAGCATTTTGAAGAAAATTTAATTGATGGTTTTTACTGCGATTATCAATGAAACATTGTGAGTGTTATTTATTTATTAATTTTACTGTAGTAAGTAGGTTTTACTGAAGTAAGTAAAGTTCACAAATTACTAATTAATTATACCTTCTATACTATATTTTCTCTTGCTTAATGAGGCTCCTACAATACATCTTGAATCTTATCAAACGGTGCATACTTAAAAGTTTCGAAAGCATATTATAATACTCCATCTCTGGGCCTTGATTCTCGACGAAGTCATTCCACTCGAACAACGAGTGGTTCGATCCATTCGTTGTTCTCAAAATTTAATGACTTTTGACGTTTGGCGTATGTAAGTATGTACAAAAATAAGAATGTCGACCAATGTATGTACTTTCGACGGGGATCGCGAGCGGCCTGGATTGGAGAATCGATACCCTATGGTAAACTATTTTGTGTATTCGCTTTGTCCTTTTCTAAATAAGAATAAATTGACGACAGTTAGTAGGTACTTATCATGTCAAATTTCAATTCATAACTTATTTCTCCCAAGTTATAGTGTGAAATTTATATTTTACAAGTTATAGTTTTTTTTTTAAGTTTCTTTATTCAATAAAATTGTTAGTTACATGCGTTGAGGAATTTTTCGACCACCATGCTAGGCACATGCCCGTTTTATGGTGGTCTTTAAATATATATAGTTCTTATATATAGTTAAAGAAGACAAGCTATATATACAGGTTTTCCAATAAGAGGTGTTATTTTGAATATTAATTAAGGAATTAGTGATTTTTTATGGCCGGAATTGGATGGTATTGATCTGGACAACGTTTACTTTCAACAAGATGGCGCTACGTGCCACACAAGCAACGAAACCATTGATCTTTTACGGGAAAATTTTCCGGACCGTGTTATCTCTCGAAGAGGTGATCACAATTGGACACCGAGTTCTTGTGATTTAACACCTTGCGACTTCTTCCTTTGGGGCCACGTGAAAGAGAAGGTCTACGCCAACACCCCAGCGTCGATTCAAGACCTCAAAGATGGAATTCGTGAGGCTATCGAGGACATAAGGCAGCCACTTTGCGATTTGGTTATGGAAAATTTCATGAAAAGGAGGACCATATCCTTTTCATGAAATTTTCCATGAAAAGGATATGGTCCTGTAGGCGTGGTCGTGGTGGTCATTTGACTGATGTTATTTTTCACTATTAACGGCATACCTTACCGGAGTGTAAGATGTCGGGGATGCCCGAGGAAGACATGGCAGGATCAAGTGAACCAGATACTAGAGTCGGGCCATGTCAAGAGTCAGAATAATAGAAGAGTATGTATGAAGTATGGTTCACAATTTATAATTACAGCATTTGATATTTTTTACCTTAATTATACTAACTATGAAATCAAATTTCTTCATAAAATCACTCTTACACATTTCCTCATTTAAAAAAGTAAAGAATCTCGATTTTAATATCATGTATGAAATATAATAATTTATGTATATGACACATCGTACGTGTGTCCATTCCCCCCCGGTCTCCCCATGGGATGCTGGGCGGTGTGGTACCGACCGGACCGTCATTAAGACAGAATTCGTATGCATCGCGCATGTTTTTTTATATTTTACATGTGCTGACGACACCATTCTCCCCCCGAGAAGGGAGGGACTGGACTACTATGCCCTTTTTTTATAAATGTTGTTTTTTGTGCACGGATTTTTAAGATGGAGATTAAAAATGCGCATTGGTGTTCGAAAAAGCTGAGCGTATAATATGTTAGATAGAACTCTCAATACATATATATATATTTGAAATGTCATCTTTGGGGATGCTGTTAGTTGGGGGGGTGGTAATTTTTTTAATTCCACTAGTTTTGGAAAAACCCGGCCCATGGTATAATTGGTGTATGTTGTGAGAGTGAAGATACTGGAAAAAGATAAGAAAGAGGAAATCACAAAGAATCATCATAAAAGTCATACTAAACAAAAAATCTCAACAGAATTACTATTTAAATTGTTTCCAGTACCAAATGTCAATGACATATCCATTGTAAAAATGTGCAAAGAAAAAAATAACAAAGAATACTAAGAATTTTACAAACTAATGAGAAATGGAAATCAATTTATTACACCAAATTTTAAAACAACACAAATGCAAAACCATTATATTTACCAAGCCATAAAAAACTACAATAATCTCCCTTCTGAACTGCGCTGTATTGTCAACCAATCCGAACAAATAAATTAAATAAATTTATTTTTAACATTTTTTCTGGAAGTAGTTCCAGAGTTCAAACCCTTGTTAAAAAATAAGAATCTCAGTGGTGCGCCTCTGTGTCTGTGTGTAACTCCGGTTCAATGCACCGTAGAACTGGGATTTACTTTAGGAACTGATTGTGGAAATGATTCAAACCAGCGATAAAGTAGGTAGGCACCGAAATTAATTAATTAATTAATTAATAATTCTATATTTGAAATGTGTGTAGTAAGCTTCTAAGATTTTCTTTTATTTTTTTAATATTTATTACTGTAGCAACTGGAATGTTCAAGAAAGTTTTAGTTTTCACCTATATAAGCGACAGCGGGAAGTAAATCGACAGTACAGTACCAGCAACCTTGATATTGAGATCGAATTATTTTGCCTAAGTGACGCGCTTGGAAAATTCTCGAACCTTCCTTCCGTAAAACATTCTGCGTTTATCTATTTTCGGATGTGTTATAAAAAAACCGCTTCAGCCAAATTCAGTAGTTATTTATTAATATTTAGAATACGAAATATAACTACATGTGTATTACTTTTGTTTATATATTTTACAATAGTTGTCCTAATTTGTCAAGTTTGAGGCAAATATATTTTTTAACAAATACTTTAAGCTTCACAAATCATATATTTATAATATCCCGTGATTTTATTATATAAGTAATAATATTAGTACCACCGCGAAACAAGTCTGTGTTTTTCTAATGCATTATGACTAGACATCGGATTATATGCACTAACAAAGTGCCAAAATATGCATGCAAATATGCACTAAAAAAGGCCGAAATATGCACTAAAAACTCTTGATTTGCCCAAAATATGCACAATGCAAAATAAAAAAAACCATTTATATTTTTATATATTTTAATTAAAGACCGTACAAAAACAGCGAAATATTCTTAAAATTATGCATAGTTTTTGTGACAATATACAACTAAGTATTTTTTAAATTTTCGAGCTTATATTTGTGACGTTTGTCACCCAGTATTAATTTGTACGCCGAAAACGACCTCTCTACGTCAACTGACGTCATTGGACAAAATTTAAAATTTGGCGCCATTTCTGGAGATATCTGTTTAGGCAGGGTATGACTTGATGTAGGCATTAATGTTCTTCATATCTTCAAGACTCGGGTTTTTAAGCAAAATAGAGTGTAACTGTTTACGAATATTTTCTGATATTGAATTAGGAAGGGCGTTGGCGAGTTCGATCATTGTTTCCAGTATTTCTATAGCTTTAATTAGAGGAAGGTTTTTTGTTTCCAATTTTTTTATCGTATCTGGTAACTTGTGGAAATGTGTTGAGATGAGGGCGATATTCTGTTTAATAGATGCGTCTTCAAATGCTAGCTTGCTTGAATGAATTGCAATGGCCTCAGAACTGTCAAATTGCCCAACTACTTGTTTTACGGCCTCAAAATTTTCAGCATAGAATAATACAGCTTTTAGCCAAGTACCCCATCGAGTAATTATGGGTTCTGGCGGCAATGCTAGATTTGGCAATTGCTCTTTATAAGACTGCACACGCGACGGAGAGGAAATAAATTTATTAACATTCCCATACTCTTGCCGTATCTCTTCTGCAAGGCGATGAAACCCGTGAGCTAAGCAGGTAATGTGTTCTAAATTTGGATAAAAAGGTTTGGCCAGCTTTCACCATGTATGGCGCAGCATCAGAAACAAACATGCAGATTTTTTCATCAGATGATACCTCCCGCTATTAAACGAAATATGCACGATTTGGTAAAAAAGGCTGAAATATGTATTAACGTCGTAATTAGAGAGTTATATGCATTTAAATGCATATAATCCGATGTCTAATTATGACTATGGTTTAATGATCTTTATTATATATAATATTCATTTTTACGTTAGTAACATTTTTCCCATTCTCAACAACGTAAAATAAAAATGGTGATAATTCCATCCTTGGTAATACGTATTTCCCGCGTGCTCCATTTTTAATTTCCATCCAACGCGTCTTGCCGCCGCTCGCTGCCTCCCGATCCCAGACGTCATAATAATTACGGGAACTTTTTATACCGGGCCTTAGAGCTAGTGTTGGATCCACGCATCGGCCATTTCGTTAGTCTGGAGGTTTTAAAAATTATTCCATAAATATTCCACCATTTTCTGTCTGTCTAGAAGGAAATTTACAGGTTACCTGGGACATCCTTTTTTATGTGAAATCGCATAAGAGTTTCAACTGCTCCCATCCGTCTAGAGCCAGTGAGCCATTTCTACTGAGAGTATCTTCCTCTCTGGATATGATATGATATCACGACCTCTGGCTTGCTAGTCGAGAGCCTTACTCCTCGACAACGGAAGCCGTCCTTACAGAAGATATGCAGGATTTTAATGTATATATGAACGACAAGAGAAGAGCATTTTATGTATGTCCCGGAATACTCTCAGGGCGGATCTACTACTCTAGAGACAATGTCAGAAAATCATTTTTTACTACATACTTCACTGCCCTGTACATTACAAATCTGAGCAGTGGAAACATACCCAAAACCGCAATGGGACCAGCTGGGGATGTTCTGCATCAATGTATACTGACATCTTATGCAACTACCCAGGTTATGCAGTGCCTCCATGATGTTCACCGAAGAGAGGGTGCTCTATATATAGCCTTACTTCGCCGCCGACTAGCCAGCTTCTGAGACAGGACACAGAGAAGTCAACCAACGTCGTGATCGCAGCTGCATCCGAGTAGCTCTGCTCTCCACTTAATGAGCGATGGATGGAGATGATGCGGCGACCTCCCTGAAGGACGATGCTTCTAATTTTATTTTAATTCTGCTTATTCGTACGATTTTTTTTATTTATTTTATATTATCATTATAATTCTTATGAAATTATGACGAAATAATCGTTGAAAGCCTACTGTTTCCGCATTGAAAAATCCTTCTTATACAGGGTGGGGCAAAAGTAATCACCCTATTGGAAAACGCTATAACTTTTGCAAATGGCGCCAAATGTCAATTCGGTTTTGACATTTGTGAAGTAAACAAACGCAGAATACAAATCGACAAGACATGTGGGGGCAAAAGTAATCACCCTATTAGAAAACGCTATACCTTTTGCAAATGGCGCCAAATGACAATTCGGTTTTGACATTTGTGAAGTAAACAAACGCAGAATACAAATCAACAAGATATGAATCGATTTACTCCGCAAGAACGCGGAATAATAAGCAGTACCAAAGTTTATCATAAAATTACAGCAAAAGAACATCGGGTGGTTACTTTTGCCCCACCCTGTACTTACCAGACTGTTTATATTAAATACCATCGGCATTCACCGTCGCTTGATCTATCATCGAAATCATAATACATAACAGATATAAGTAGGCAATGTATGTAAATTTCGGTGAGACAAACGTATGCAATTATTTACGTAAATTACAAATTTGACATGTGGTAGCGCCGTAACGTCTAAAAATACTAGTTCCAAGCTTAGCGGCCGAACAATTAGCCCATTAATTTTAGCGAGGATTCACGTATTGGTAAGTATAAAGAACAACTGATATACCGGCAGTATGTTACCTAGAAAACTTCTACTAGATATTAAATGACCTTACCGTTCTTCGTCTATCTGAAAAAAATACCTTGATCTAATGTAATTTCGTTTTTTTTTCAGATTAGATTTTATTATTCTTACCAACCACCAACAATCGTAATCAGTCTTACCTTATATCTATTTTATTTTATTTTTTCACCAATTTCTTGGGTACACAAATTTTGAGCTCAAAATTCCGATTAAATACATTAACTATGTCAGTTTGATGAATCGATTGCATCTAATAACGCTGTCCATGAAGAATTGTGTCAGACCTGGTTGTATTCCACAGAGTCATTAACAACTTAAGGGCCCGCTTTCCGCGTAAAGAATTTAGATTTGGGCAACACCCACAAAATTTAGTGTTAAAAGAATCCGACAGAGGTGTCTGAATTCGTATTAGGAATAATTTTGGGGATTATGAAATTAAATTACCGACATCTATTGCAATTTTAGAAAAACAGAACCATTTTTAGTTAGCACCGACCTTAGAGTAATAATGCACCGACCAAATGAGAAGGAAGTCGAAATGAAGATGGTTCTCAAAATATGGGTTTTATTACGGATTTAATTAATTATTTTTTTTTTTAATTTTACAAAAAACATTTACGAAAGTTATTTGTATAGGTATAAAAATTACTTTACTTTACTAAAATACTATTCTCACTTTTATAAAAGTAATTTATAACTTTTATAAAATCAATAAATATATTTTTACATCAATAAGGTTTTAAACTTTTTTACTCGAAAACTATCTTAAAACGTTGGAATTCCAAAAAAAGTTTTTTTTTCTTTTTTACTTGTACTATCAATTAGAATCACCTCCCGAAGTTTGTGCACTTTACCCCCGACATCTTGTATAATATGCGCAATATAATATTTATACACGTGTAATATCTACTTTTGTACATTTATATAAATTATATACACGTTTACATTTTTATGCTCATCAAATTTATTATATTATAAAGATAGATAGAAAGATCCTTAGTGCTTCCTGAGGACTTACAAATCAGAAGACTTTTTTGTAATTATTTATTTATTCATTTAAACAATTCAATAATTATAAAGAGTAATAAAACATGTAAGCAACATAAAATTACATTCTAAAATGTGAAAGGGGCTCTATTTATTTACATTTTTATGAAATTACTACTTTTAATAGTTTTAAGCTTTCAGTGAACTTTCAATTTTATTTTTAACTTCTCTAAATATTATTTGTTTAAATCGTCAAATATAATTTAATCACAAACACAAGATTCACTCAAAATGAAAGATTGGTGGTTCTGAAATGTTCCCATAAATACGGTGAAAGAACCCTAAACTATAAACTTATTACCCTAAACATGCTTCGAGCGAAATGCGGATCTGGAAACCTTATCGTCAATCTGAGCAAAACATACCATGAACGTCAATATAGCAACAGCCTTTGTTCTGCTGCAGTTTCATTAAATGCCGAGAGATCCGTTTACAGTCTCCAAAAAGCAATACTGGGGCACAACCCTAGAAGCAAAGCTAAATGATTGGAATACAGAAAGATAAAAACACACCATTGTCAAAAATATCTTGGCCGTAAATGATTAAATAAAATTAGATTTATTCAGGAAGGCAAGCTATCGATCAAATGATTTGCGAATTCGGAAAAACCGTTATTATTGAGGTTTTATTGATGTTTTGTTTCTCCCGATTTATTCGTATAACCCATTAGTCTACATAATTATCTAGCGGGTTTTCCATTACTTGTGCACTTATGTTAATGTATTTTATGACCGTCTTTGTGTTGCTTATATTTGTATCATGTTGTCTCCCTCTATATTTTGTTATATATATGCACACATTATGTACTTCTTGTTTAGTATTAATTTGTACCCTGATGATGCTTAAGTAAAGCGAAACCGGTCGGTTCTTAAATTAATAAATATCGTGGTTTTAAAACAAAAAAGTATTTTATTTTATTAAATTATATTCCCCACAGTTTCAGAACTTTCAATAGCTTCTTTCGCTCGCATGTTCATTATTATTCTGAATTCCACGTTCGAGTATTGTTATTTGAAACAGATGGCCCGTATATTATTATTACATATTATATTATATTTCGGACATCGTTGCATTGTGAATTAATAAGAACTTGCCCTGTAATTTCTAATGTTTTGGAATTAGTTTTATTTCCCAAAGTACGTATTCTGAAAAAAATAAAATAAAATTTTTTATAACTTTTTACTACACAATACATAAATAAAAATAATAATTAATTTTTATAATAAATTATCGTTTATCGTATTCTGAAAAAAATAAAATAATAATTTTTATAACTTTTTACTACACAATACATAAATAAAAATATGAATTATTAATTTTTATAGTAAATTATCGTTTATAATAAATATAAGCTTATAAATCAAAAATTGTATTTTTTTCTTCTCACCTATTAGATAGGATATAATTTTATGAGATATCATTTTTTCTTTGAAATACGGGATATCTTTCGTGTATTTCCCATCTTTGAAAAAACAATATTTATTAACTCATAAACTTTACACGCGTAAAAATTATCTTTATAGATTCAAATATTTGCACGTAATCGCACGTCTGTAGATCATAGAACGTTGAACGACATGTCTGCCCCCAAAGCCCTCGAGTTGGCGAATGAACTTTTCAAAGAAGATAGGTTAATCTTCAAGTCGGAGCGAGCGCGCTATAATAAATATGATTTAAAAGCAATAGGCGTAAGCGACAGTTGTGAAAATGTTTAATAAATCACGGCGTATTTCAAAAATAGCAAAAATCACTTTTGGGGTCTATTGAGTAGCATTAAAAGAAGCATTGTGATTTTTTTCATACATATAACTTGTAAAATAACAGAAATAAACGTGTTAATAATATTTTTCGGAGCATACTTTGCGATTTATTTCTATCGAGGGAATTTCAAATAATTACCGTTTCGGCTTTTGGAACAAATAGATACTATCTTAAAGAATAACATATATTTTTTTAAGAGCTTAAAAACTTCAAAATTTTAAGGAAAGTATGTCGGAAATTGGATGAAATTCGAATAGTGGGCCCTTAATTGACAGCCCTACCATCGCCGCCACTATTAAACCGACTAGGAGCAAAATGTATCATTTTTTCTGCAACCACGCACAACCAACTATCAGACACACTCACTTACCAATAGGATGCATGATCTGGGCAACAAGTTTGGGGTACTGATGATATATTTACTGGCTCCATTTTTAGAACCAAGCGTAATCTGTACAAATTATGGTAGTTTTAATGATTTGTCTTATACTCATAAATATAGCACTGTTTTAGTTTCTATTTTATTTTATGTTACTATTACAAGTTTTACTAATATTTTTTCATATTTAATTTATCAGTTTAACGTTATTAGGTACTTTAAAATCTTTCGGTCTTACTAAAAAACGTTGTTAAAAAATTATTCATTTGATAAACGACCGTGTATGTGAAAACATTACTAATATAGAAACTGACATAAAATATTTCATGTAAAGATAAATACATTGTTTACACAGTCAAAGGGGGTTGTTTAGTTTGTTGTATGTACCTACTTGAAAATTCTCATAAAATTTCGGAATATTTCAAAGGTATTTTAAACAAATAGCATTTTAAGAAACTAGATAAAATTACTCTTTAGATTTTTGTATTTGAAATAATGTTTATGAATTAGAATATTTAAATTTCAAACGTGAAAAAGAGTTGAAAAAAACACAAATATTTTTACTCCAAACGACGAAAAATTGATAGAATGCGAAATTTTTAATACACACTACATTATTTAGGGAAACTGCAAGAAAACTGTGACCTCACTTTTAATCTCGTTTATACAATAAAAAATTATAAAAAAATATTTAAAATTATAAAAGACCTGCACTGATATACAAATGTAAATATTTGGTAAACACTGTAATGTATGAATAGAAATAAATAAATAGTTGACACCATAAACGCCACCTCCAGATCAAATCTAAAAGTTTCACTTACCCCAACTTATTCCTTCTTTGATTTTTTGTTTTTTTCGTTGGCAAACTATACGAGAAAACTCACAACAAAATATTTAAGAAAATTTAACTGAACCTTTAAGTCAAGTTTTCCATAATAAAATCTCATTTTTACTACCAAAAACGTAATTATGTGTTTGTCAACCAATCCTATGAAAATGGCTATTGCGCGATCTCCCATTCTTATTCTAGCAATTTTTTTAGCATTTATCCGCCGCTAGACACCTCCCCGCGGCGCCATTACGGGAATATGTTCAGCCGGCCATCGCATCGCTTAATACATTCTGCACCGAGTATCGAGCGCACTGGCAGAGCCCTTTTCCTTTATCCCCCGGGCCGAACTAATATTAAATACCTCGACTCTTCATGTGCATATCTTAATAAGTACCTACCGACCAAAAATATGGACTTTTGTATCGGGAGTATGCGATACTTTAGTGTATACTTAGTGAGGGGCCGCCATACCCCTACTGCATTGTCGCAGGTTGTTTCTCCTTTATCCCCCGGGCCGAACTAATAGTAAATACCTTGTCTGTTCATCTGCATATCTTAATACGTATTGACCAAAAATATGGACTTGGGTATCAGGAGTATGCGATACTTTAGTGTATACTTAGTGAGGGGCCGCCATACCCCTACTGCATTGTCGCAGGTTGTTTCTCCTTTATCCCCCGGGCCGACCTAATAGTAAATACTTGTATACCTTGTCTGTTCATCTGCATATCTTAATACGTATTGACTAAAAATATGGACTTGGGTATCAGGAGTATGCGATACTTTAGTGTATACTTAGTGAGGGGCCGCGATACCCCTACTGCATCGTGGCAGGTTGTTTCTCCTGTATCCCCCGGGCCGAACTAATATTAAATGCCTCGTCTGTTCATCTACATATTTTAATACGTACCGACCAAAAAGATGGACTTTTGTATCGGGCGTACGCGATACTTTAGTGTATACTTAGTGAGGGACCGCCATCCCCCTACTGCATTGTGGCAGGTTGTTTCTCCTTTATCCCCCGGGCCGAACTAATAGTAAATACCTCGTCTGTTCATCTGCATATCTTAATACGTATTGACCAAAAATATGGACTTGTATATCGGGAGAATGCGATACTTTAGTGTGAGATGCATAAGAAAAATTACAAACTCTGATCGTTTAGATAGAGTAGACCTATGTTTAAAGTAGACCTATGTTTAAAAATCTACCTATGTTTAAAATAGTAGACCTATGTTTAAAAATCTTAAAATTCTGACAGTCACAGACATATATATAATGGAGTTATGCATGTTAGTGCGATCATCTACAGACAAGTTCCCACTAAAAAACTCAACACATAAATACGCTACAAGGCTCACAGAAAACTTACCAATACCAAAAGCAAACAAAACAATATTCCAAAAAGGACCATACTACATGGCCATTAAAGTATATAACAACCTTCCACATAACATTAAACAAATACAAGATACACACAAATTCAAATCGTTTCGTTATTCGTTGAGTGAATACCTCACGTAAATGAAACGCCCATTTTTATTGGTATATATATTTGTATTTTTTTATTTTTTCATTGGTATATTTGTATTTTCTTTATTTTTTCATTGGTATATTGTTATTTTATCTGTATAAACATTGTAATTATTATAATAAAACAAATAATATTATATAAACATTGTAATTAAATAAATGTGGTTAGCTGGAAGAAATGGGGTCTACCCATAAGCTACACCTTTTGTAATTTTTATTTTACAATAAATAATTTTTGATTTGATTTGATTTATACTTAGTAAGGGGCCGCAATATCCCTACTGCATTGTAGCAGGTTTTTTCTTCTTTATCCCCCGGGCCGAACTAATATTAAATGCCTCGTCTGTTCATCTGCATATCTTAATTCGCAGCCGATATTTGTATCTGGTATATGCGATACTTTCATTGTCACTATGGTGGAAGTCCACTAACCTCTAACAGATGAACCTTCCTTTATAAGCCCCGAAAAAAATTATGAATCAGGCCTACAAAAACTGTTTTAAACTTCAAAATGTCCTACTTACGAACCCATTTTCGGTGTTGGTTTTACTGTACGTATAATTTGGCAAATTAAGTTCTTTAGAAAACGATCGTAAATCATTTTAATATTTATGCCTGAACTTCGCAAAATAAAATAAAACACATTGTTAAGTGATGTTTTTTCCTTGTATAAATCAAAACAGACGGCTGGTGTTAATCACGTATTGTTTCATAGTTTTTTCACAGAAACGAAGTATTGAATTCCATTTTAAACTTAAACTTTAGGGCGCACAGTTTAGACCCGAGCTGTGCAAGCGGGTTCCCTGCAGAGTCTCGGACCATCCCGATGCTAAGCGGAAATTTAAATGTTATCGCAATAGTATTATTACCATTTGTTATTTCGGCTACTGGCATTACACCTAGCTCTCTCATTAAAAATTTAGGCGTATTAGATCTATCAAAAAAATTATATATAAAAATGCAAAAATCAGTCATTTTAAATACATGTAGGATAACGAAAGATTTTTTAAATATTTATGTTGAGGGATCAGTGGGATTTATAGGCCATGTTAGGAGTTCTACCGAGCCGAACCCTCCGGTATGAAAATATCTGGAGTCGGTGAATTATTTTCCCATTTGATCTCTGGTGAGTTGGCGTGTTGTTCTTGTATTATTTTTTTTTTATTTATTTTGCTTATATAATGCACTTGCTTAATGTTGATTGACTAGATGATCATTTGTGGAAGGGTTTAGTTTTTCCTATGGGGAAGATTTAACCCGGACATAAAGTCGGAAATTTGTTAGCCGCCTGATTCCAAATGTTACATGACATGGTGCATCACCTTATGTAGGTATTTTAATGTTTTACTTTCCAAACTTTATATTTCTTCGATTGATGCCAGTTTTTAACCATCATTCCTACCTCTGACATGATTTTTTAAATTTTGTTTATTTTTATTTTCAGATCGCAATTGCTGGATGAGCGCCTCTTTATGACTCAGTGTGAGATTTACCAGGTGGCGTGGCACCCTGGCTCCAACACTGATTCACATCTTCTCCTGTTGGCCTCCGACAACACATTCAGGTATGAACAAATTATGAAGTAATAATTATTCTTGCTCTCGAAATTCAAGCTTTTAGACTCGTGTGTTCGTGAGAACTCCTGAGAAAAACCACTCTAGTGTTCCGACTGCAATTTTGGTATTCTTAAAAGTCAAGTTTGTAAAGAGAAAATTTATTCTCGGATTACGAGTGAAAGTTGAGTTTGTAGACCCACGCCCTGGATCAATGAAGAATGGGTTTTTGCGCGCCTGTGTAATCCGGATTTTTAAGTTTCTTGAAAGTAAGTAATTATACAATTTGTCCAAAAAAACGTCACTATCTCCATAAAAAAATCTTTCTTCAGGCAAATGGGTAGCATACATCGAAAAATGTCCAAATAAGCTCGAAGATTTCACATCACAAAAAAGAATCTTTACTGAACCATTAAAACTAACACCATCTTGAACCAGAAACGGAACGTACAAGCAAATTTACATACAGAAGAAATGCAAACGATCGACCAAAAACAGGACTTCGAGTATATGACACGTATAGAAAGAGAACAGATAAAACTAGTAATTTGACTAGGAATTGACCGAGCGTGTACCTACTCGTACGTCCTACATACATGCAGAATGAGAGCTTTTAATTGAAAAGTTAGATGTCGCCATTTCCGCTGCCAGCTATTTGGCTTTGAAGTGAGTTAGAGGGTCGGTGTCCAATTGACCTTAAGGGGTAGCCGCCTCTCAAATATTAATAAAACTTTTCTTTTCTAATTCCAGACTTTACGACGTGTCTTCCATCGCTCGCTGTGTGAGGGTCATACCCTTGGGCAGGCGCTCCGCCCCCCTGCCCGCCCTGCGCCTGGGCCCCGCTCTGGGCGAGACCACTGTGGGCTTCGCCCTATCGCCTCCGCGCGCCCCCGTCTGCGAGGGGAGTGCCCGCGAGCTATGGCCTGCGCTGGTGCTTAGGGGGAACGGGGATGTGTGCATGGTTGACGTGGGAATTGATGGGGATAGGTGAGAAGATAAATATAGTGAAAATTATGACATAAGGACTCATGTACTTCTTTGTATTACTACTTCTCATGTAAGTTTTTTTTTTCAAATGTTTCTGGCTTTCATCCTTCAGGTATACCTGGCTTCAAAAGTTTTTTAATCCTGCCAAAAAAAAAAAGGAAAGTAGTAAAAATTTGGCAGGCGGGTACGGGTACCGCTGTCGCGGGAACCATTCATTGGATAGCCAACACCTCTGCCATACGTAACCCCAAGTGGTTCGCTACGTTTGGTGACTTAGCAGTGGTGCCCGCGTTCATGGGGTGAGGATTGTCTAGGTCTTGGCAGCAGATGCGTCTGCCCACTTACTGTGTGGCAGGCTGGATTTGGAGAGACTGGTTGAGTGAAATCTTTTTACCTCTCCAGCAGGTCTCACTGGACTTCCCAGATCTTCCCTCTTTCCTTTCCTTAAAAATATCCCCAAAGATGACATAGGCCCCGAGGGAAACTATTTTCCTCAAGGCCTCCTGTGTGGTCCTAATTAAAAATAATAATAATAATAGTGGAAATACTAAATAAATTTTGGGTTCTCTGTGTGAGGCAGATTCACCGGTTTCCCGCTTACCCCACGAGTTCCGGACACTGTGTATAAAGTTATAGAGATAATGTGAAGATATATAGATAATCATTGTATACTCGTGGGAGATCCATGCATTTTTTTATGCTCTGAAAGCGAAGACTTCTACCTATCAGAACGCACCAATCAGCAGAGCGACTCAACTGACTCAAATTCTTTAAGAAATCTCCAATATCTTTATAACATCACGAGGAGAAATAAATCCATTTGATAATCCGGGGGAAAAATATGAAGATGAGGATAGTGAACGAAGATGTGTTTTTCTCATAGCTACGAAATTTGTAGTTGGTTCAATTCAGTCTCACCATGTTGTTCCAGTCTGCGGGTTCAAGATTGCTCTGATGATAGTTGAAGAACTTTTTAGTTAACTTGTTAGAACTTTTTCGTTGTTCCAGTGATATTTCACAAAAGCTAGTGGGCCCCCTGCCCATGTACCCCCCGGCCGACGATAACTACGGCGTGGAGTCCTGCTCCATCATCATGCTGGGGGCACACCTCGTCTGCGTGGCAACCTGCGGGGGCACCCTGTACCACTGCGTGCTGCTGCCTGATGAGCAGGACAATGAGAAGGTCTGTTCCATTGCGTAATACAGGGTGAACTTAATTACTTGACACCGTGGTGGTTGGCCGCCATTTGGTTTTTTTTAATTATTTTTTTACAAATTTTGAAAAGAATGTGACCTTACTGGGGTACCCCGTTCTTAGGTCACATTGTACATGGTTTTGTGTATGAATAGTAAATTATGTAAATCAAGTTTATTTTGTAAGTGTGCTAGAACAGTAGTCTCCAACCTTTTTATCGCCGCGTACCGGTAAACTTTTGATAATTTTACCGCTCCTGCCGGGGTGGGAGACACGTTGATTGTTTTGATTTACTAATTTCAATTGAAAAAAATGAATATACAGAGATTTAACTCTTACCAGAACCCTAAATCAATGAGAATCCTGAGCTTGTTTCTTTGCAAGGAGATGGTTCCATCTGGAGGTAATGGAAGATAATGACACCCGAAGTGTGTTGCTTACATTCAGTTTATTCCGTTGTTTTCTTTTGGTTGTTGTCACTACAGAAAACTCCACTTCACACAGATAGGATGTCGGAAATGGCAATAGGGATTTAAGTGCTGTGGTTGAAATCTCAGGGTAGTTTTAAGCCGCAGCCCTTTCCATTTGATCTACGGCCCGAAACAGACCCGCGGACCATGGGTTGGGGACCACTGTGCTAGCATATTACAAGAGGAAAATTATAAATCAGTATCCAGAAAAAAAAAATAACATATCGTTAATCTTTATTAGGTTGCAACATTGTTATGAGTATAACTATGTACTTTCTAGTTGGACAGTTTTGTTATGAGTAAAACAAAATACAATAAAAAAGCAATTAAATAATTACAAAAATTTCATCACTTATCACACTGAAAGAAACCAAAAGTAAGGGCAAGCACAATGTTAAGTAAGTACGTAGTTATACACAATTATTAAAAATGAACAGTTTGTATCTATATTCTTCTTTCCCGTGTCCATAATATATATTTTTCATATTAAAGCTATCAGTTCACATTATACAGTTGTGAAGAGTACTCTTTTTAGTTATTAAAACATCATTATCAATGACCCTTCACAGTATCCCCGAAGATGAATGAGGAAAATTGTTTCATTCTGTATGAGGTTAAAAATTAGTCAAACATTGTCATTTTGCTGAAGCGGCAGCCGGTCAGCTATCGCTGACTCAGCACATTCCACACACCAAATACTTATAGAAACCTAATGTAATCCTAAAATATAATTATTTACTTTTATGATTGCAGAGTCTTAACCAGACCTCTTTCCTGCCACCGAAACAATCCCTCTACGTTATTGAAGCTATTGAATTAGATCTTGGTCTGAGTTTGAACGATTCAGACCCTAGTTACTCCTGCCCTATCTACCTGACAACTGTGAGTATAACAATATTTTTTTTTTGTATGAACCTTTGTAGTACCAAATATGTATTTCAGTATACAAAACTAATCGATTGATGTTATTAAGATCTGCTGACCTCAAAATGAAGTATCTATCGCTTTATTGGTCTTACCGGACACATATACTCGTATGTGCCATTCCCTGTGGTGCTTTGAAGATCCATTAACTGCTGGAATTTCAAGTTCCCATCAAACAAACACCCCTCTTGTACCAGCAGTAAAATGGTGTGAACTCGACATGAGTTTGTAACAGTAATTTCGTAATAATTACTGACTGTTGTTTTTCAAAATGATGTTTTTCATAATGATGTTTTTCTAAATTGTACTGCCTTAATAAATAATGTGTTTATGTATTATAGTTTTTATTTATTGAGAAGCAGCATTCTGCTGGTGCGCTCATATCTGATTTAAAACAGCAATAGAGTTAAACAATTATTATAAGCAATAATTAGTCGCCTGAAATATCAATACAAATTGAAAATATCTCCCGAGTAAAAATAAATGCCGCCGATGGGAATTGTACCCGCACCTTCTGATGTCCGGTCAGGTGCTCTGGACCACTGAGTCACGTCGGCTTATTTCCAACCCGCCAAATTATTCAATATGTACTAGTACTTCAATCAACAATTACTGCTTATTATATTTTTTTCACCTGTAAACAACCAACTTTATTTCTGTACGAAAGGCTTTGTTAGTGCTAAATTTCCCAGTAGATGGCGTCGAGACATATTATATCTACATTTGTTGGTGAAATATTTTGACTTGTCAAATATTTTTATTTTTTTAATGATAAACTAATGTTTAAAAGACAAGGTTTTATGCATAGCCAAAGGATAACCAATTATTGCTTTTCCTTTGTGCTATGCATAAAACATTAGTTTATCATAAAAAAAATAGGAATAGAGCTCTTTTAAATTTAGAATAAGGTAATCCTTTCATCTCCAAATAAGAATTCAATTGCACTTTAAATTGTAGTATATTAGTAGCATCGATGACATGTTGTGGAAGTTTGTTCCAAGCACCCAAGTGTTTCCTAGGATTGGATGCAAAATGTGTTTTATTACAATTTTTTTAGTGTTCATGGAGATTTGTATTTTCGTTGTTGGTGAAGATTTCTTTGATGCCAGGGCAACTATAATGTTCAGACAAAATTTTAAGAGAGTCAATCAAATAACCCCTTTATTTTATTTCTTTTAACGTTGGTTATTTTAGTTCCTTGAGTCTATCTTCATATTGCTGGACTTTCAAAGTTCATGGTATTTTTATTTACTTGAAAAACAGCGCCATCTGTTAGACGTAAAAGCAACACGCTCTATTGCTTCTCTATCTCCACAGACAGACTGAGCCACATCAACGCGTAGCGGGGTACAGCTAGTTTTAAATAAAAAAAATTCAGTTGTATATTTATAATTTTCATAATGTTAAATAAGTGTTCTAAAAAGAATCTAAATTTATCTGAATTTATAAAAATTAACATGTCATTATCAAACACAAATCCGATGATGCATCCACAATGGCAACATACTTTTTCACAGACAAAATAAATATGTTTACACATGACGTAACGATAAGATAGAATAATATTAAGACATGTTGTTTCCTTGCCAAGCAAATAAAATATGTTTTATTATGCTAGGAACATTTTTTAAGGTTCAACATACCATAAAATTGATTTAAGTGCAGATGAACTGCTAGCATATCCGATAGGGATACGGATAGAGCACTCGACGGTTACAAATGTTAGATATCCCCTTGGTAAACTATTGTTGGATAAGTGGAATTATGTGACAATGTTTAGACTAATAGGGAGATTTAAATTTATTTTAAACATTCAACAGTCATTTGCTTTTATGATTTCAGGATGAAGGAGTTAGGAACAGATATTTCTGCTCCCACGAAACTGGCGTTCACATTATCACTGTGCCGATTGTGAACCAAATTGAAGCTTTCTTCAATGGAGATGATGGTAAACATCCTATTGCAGATTATTTAAATATTCTCTCTGTCAAATGAGTGTTTTATTTTGTTCTTTTTCAAAATATCATTATAGTAACTAAGTTTTGTTTTTCTAAGCTTTAATTATTGTTTATTATCAGTCCCAAATAATATGAACAGGGGTTATCGGCCATAAACCATTATTAAAATGTATGCACACACAAAAGTGTCGCCAACATCTTTCACCTGTACTACTGCACCTTCTTACGGCGGCGCCCAGCCTTTGTTTCTACCTACACAGCCGCTTTAGTCCATGCAGTTTTGTCATAGTTTGGCGACAGTTGACAGGCTTTCATGCCATATATCCCTTTGTTTCTATCATCTTCTTGCTTCTTAGTATTCTTGATCTCTTCATTTTAGAAATTATGAAAGTTCAAGCTACATGTCATAGATGGCTCTAGTGCTCAGAGTTTTTAGAGTTTTCCAAAAGATGTCTCTATGATAGGTTTACCCCTCCAGTTCAAAACCGAGGTAAGCTAGCAGTGAGGTTTCTAGCAGTAGAGAGATTTTGAGAGCATAACAGAGAGGAGGTTGGCCTCCAGGCCGTCCTACATGCTCATTCCTGATTATAATAGTTTCTAGTCTAAATAAAGTGTTTTGTTGTGAAGAAGGCGTTTTTATTTTACAGATCCATTCACATCAAAAATCTGATGTGTGTTTTATCTCATTCCAGAAGACATTGAGATGCTCCTTCCATCCCTCAACCAACCCAGCTCTGCCGAGTACGTAGTCTGCACCAAGACTGCTAAGTCCACTTCTGTCAACCCTCCGTTGGGCCTCACTGTGTCCTACAGCCCTCACATGGTGTGGTCCCTCCTGGCGCAGGGAGACATGGTCTGCCGCACCCTGGCCTCTGGAGATGCCCAACTGCTGATGGACAGTCATCATTCCCAGAGAGAGAGGAACCGGGGGGAGCTGTCTGCTTCCTTGAAGGAGGTAATCTATCTTACTTCAGATCTGGGCTGGCTAGTGACAGAATGAAAGAATCTTAGGATGCCTAAAGTTGATGGCTGGACAGTGCAGAGGTGAACATTGCACCCTTAGGCATAGGGAACAAATAGATGAAGTGAAGGCAACCAGTGCTCCTCATGAGTTATAGTACCGTAAAATGACTGATCAATTTTCAACTTTGAAACCATGTAAACAGCTTTATTATAAAAAAATCTGTACTGGAAAATCTTATGTCGTATTTATTGTACATTGTACTGGACAGCAGATGGACGTACTTAAATAATTATTGAAATAATTAAGGAAATGAATATTTATCCGTTTGAATTTTATGATGCTGAATCCTTTCTTTGAGGCTTTTGAATCATGTTTCAAATGGAATATGTAGTAATTAAAATTTGGTTATTTTTCTTAGTTCCTTAATGTTCTCATGCATCCTGTTTAGATATAAGAATAATTGCTGCCCATCGTAGAAACTGTTTAATTTTAGACTAATATGCAAACAACTGGCCCAAACAGTCAGTTGTCCAATGACTTTCGTGAAGTTGTGTTTCAATTGCAAATCCTTCCCTGAGGTACCCCCGAGAGGAAACTATCATTTTACAGTCGATGTCACTGGCGTAGGTGTCCAGTACATACATGCTTAAACTATCTAAATATATAATTTTTGAATTGTGTTTGCATTTGGGGAGCCGAAAAATAAATAAAAACATTTTGATCAAAGTCACTTTTCAGAGTGAGGCGACTGATACGCATACCATTTTTGTATAAGCTTTCTACAAAATACTTGTTAGATTATTCAAGTAGTTATGTAGGTATATCGATAGAGACTGATATACGTTACAATATAAAGGACACAAAACTATTATAATCGTTGAAGAATTTATGAATGTACATATTTACATATCTCTCCATCTGAAAATATCTAAAAGAAGAGCTTCACAATTCAACAGAGAATATGTTAAAATAAAACTACAAACCAACTAATTTTCAAAGCGTCATTGTATCCACATTGCTCAAAAAAAAATCATTAAAAAGAAGCGAGTAATTTCTGAGTGGTAGCGAGAATTATGCAGAACTATTTCATAAAGACATTTGTGGAATTGGATATTTTTATTGGGCCACCCATGAATTATTATTGCATATGTTTATTTTTTTACGAAAATAATTAATGTAAATTAATGAAAAATGTTAAATTGGGAGCGAAAAGTAAAATTTATTTTTATATTATTGCTTTTGTACATGTTTTGACTGTCTGATTTTTATTGCAATTACAGATGCAGAAAGTGCCCTTCAACACCCACATCTGCCAGATCCTGAAGCATGAACTCTCACAGCCAATACTGAAGATGGCCACCCAGACTGAACCTCAACCGCAGGAGTTATTTGAGGTTTGAAATAATTATTTTATAGATAATATATTGTTCCACTGGCTCATCTGGGTAGTTAGAACTTTTTCACAGTTTCACATGATATATAAAAATTATCCAAAAGCGTAGACTAGTCCTGGCTCAATCGTGAACTACCCGATCATTATAATGCGCTTACAAACCAACAAGATCGTCAGCACCAATGTCCCTTGATGGATGTGGTGGATGTGGCGAGCTACCATAGATACATGAATTTTGTAAACCGGGCATCTCAAATCTCCTACTTATGACAGTCAAATAGAGATGGCAAACATGAATTAGTTATATGTGTAGATCATTAAATAAATAATCTTAAATTAAACAATTTTCTACTACCGGCTTCAGAGTAGCTGAGTACCGGCAAATTAATTACAAACATTGGCATTGGCATATTCACTAGGCATTAGCAATATGTATTAACATATCATAATAAATTTTTTTGAAAGACCTTCCACTTCTTGACCGCTAGAGCCACCTCTGACTGCATATAAAGTCATACATGTTATGACCATATGTATCCATCGACTACACATAACCTTCTAACATATATTTTTCTGATTTCAGCTGCTAACCCACGCCACACATATATTTCATGAAGAATTCTTCGTTCGGTTGGAGCGCGCGCGCAAAGAGCTGGACCGCCGCGTGTCCACCCTGCGCCTGCTTAAGGGCCACCAGCTGAGAGAAGCTCGCGCAGCGGTGGAGGGGCGGGCGGGGGTGCAGAGGGAAGGGGAGCATGTGCGCAACAAGTGCAAGCAGGTCACTGAGGTGCAACAGGCACTGAATGAGAGGTAAAAATTTAACTAGTGACTTTATCAATAAGTCACTGTGGTGCAACAGGCACTGAATGAGAAGAAAACACTGATCTAGAGACATTATCACTAGGTCACTGTGGTGCAACAAGCATTAAAGGAGAGATAAACACTTATCTAGTGACTTTATCAATAAGTCACTGAGGTGCAACAGGCACTGAATGAGAAGAAAACACTGATCTAGAGACATTATCACTAGGTCACTGTGGTGCAACAAGCATTAAAGGAGAGATAAACACTTATCTAGTGACTTTATAAATAAGTCACTGAGGGACAACAGTCACTAAATGAGATATAAACACTTATCTAGAGACTTTATAAATAAGTCACTTGCAACAAGCACTTATATAGTAACTAAGTAATATGTATCAAGTTCTGGGACTAAGTTTTTTATTAAACTTCAGACAACCTATCGAGCTGAAACTCAGTCAAACAGCAGTTAACATACAAAATAAATGTCAGTCTTACCCAATCGGAATTCGGTGCAGTTGTCAGTGCGGTTTAATCCCATCCATGGAGAGGAAGGTTCAATTTTTTTTTTCAAAACTTTAAAAATGGCTATTAACAATTCCAAGAGATGGTTAAAAAAACTAGTTATGTACATATTTAGTTAAACTAGGTTAAAAATAGAATTATCATAGTAAATAAAATTTGTTTTTTAAGTGTTGATTTTTTTATACTTTATGTCTTACCACTGACAGCATAGGCTGTAAATGTGGAAAAATTGAATGAATGAATTAAATTAATAAATATAATTTTAAAAAATCTTGTGACACAGTAGATCAGATTCTCAATCTCAAACGGAATTGATTCTTCATTCCTTACCTTTGGCCTTGCATCCTACGATTTTTAACAGCACCATATATTTTTCATTTCTATTTTACAGTTAAATTATTTCAATGAATAGTGTTATATTAAGGTAAGAATGATGTGTACTGTAAACGATTTAAATATTATTATATGGGCGGCGCGCCGTGTCGCTAAATTGCCGGTATTGTGCACTCTTATCACTTAAAGTATCCCGTAATATGTATAACCCGAGATCATAAGTCGAGCCCAAGTGACATGACAAACCGCGCCGCTAAGTTCCGAGCAATCCATCCGCACCGCCAAATTGCCGAAGGAAGTCCCTAGCCTGAGCGATAAACCGCTGCCAACTAGTTCCGAATTTTGAACATCTCTTTCACTTAGATTTATTCCGTATTCGGCTGTGACGTCTTTGTCCTAAGGTCCCAGGTCACACGTCTCACATCGCTGGTCTGTCGTTATCGGGTTGGTCCCGTAAACATTGACTGAAAACCGTATCTCAATCTTTATTTAACTTATTGTCCTCTGTCTGCAACGGTCAATTATTCCAGTGTGTTTCAATGAATCTAGTAGTATTTACTCCTTACTAGGTCCGCAGCTCGTGAGGTAGTCAAGTCACTGCAAGGCAAAACACAAAATGCTAGTCAAAAGTTAATAATTCTGTCCTCAATGCCCGCCGCGAATCCGCTCGGCAGTCCTTTCGCTCGGGGGCACGCCAAGCCGTCAATTTCTTTACATAGTCAGGCAAATACTTCCGACTTTAATTCTGAACTACGTACAACGAGAAAAGACGCGAAGCATGAAAAACAAATACGTTGATTATATTATTATCGTTTTCTGCATACCTACTTACTTTTAGAGACAGATCTGTGGTAGATATGTTAACGGAAATGTATGTAATCCGTCATTGTATTCAATTCCTAGGAAATGTATGTAGTTCCTAAAATCGCCCGGAAATGTGTGAAATAAATTATATTAGACACATTTCCTAGGAAATATATACATTTTCTAAATAGCAATCAGAAATGTAAAACATTTAAGATATCAATTGGTACGCGGGGATAGTGGGGCAAGGGGAGGTATTGCATCGTCTGATCAGGCGATCGCGCTAGTGCCGCGTAAACAGTCAGTGCGTACCTAACCTATCCTAATTACCACAGGACCGAATTACTCATGGACATAAAACAACGTGTTTTATTACAGAAATCATTCTTTTTATACATTTCCTAATACGATATTGGAATTATATATAATTCCTAGGAAATGTATACATTTCCCAGGATATGTATGTATTAAATAATTTTTAAAACAACATTTTATACATTTCCTAAATAGCTTCGGAATTGAATACATTTCCTAGGAGTTGTATACAATTCCTAGATATCGTACATTTCCGGTATCAGATATAATATGTAGATTTGCAGATAAGATATAAGAACCGTCAGCTGTCATTAAATATTTACATCAAAATGTGTGTTCATATTGGACTACATAAAGTGGAACCATTTTAAGTTTAATAATAAAATAAAATTATTTTTTCTCAACGTGTGAAACAAAAAAATGTTTAATTTTACGATTTAATCGTAGACCTGTACATCACAAAAAAATCTTAAATGCAACTGTGCTAGCCTAATATAGTTTTCTATCAATATGTGTGTTGCAATATTCACTTTTATCACAATTTTATTTGGCTTTTTTGTCAAAATATCATACATTAATAAATTATGTACCCCCATCGCGCATCATTTAGAATACAGTCTAATGAAAAATTTAGAGCTACTTTTATGAATGTCTTTTTGAACAGTCATCAATAAAAAAATATATAAATAATAATAGTTAATTTATAGAGCATGGCTTTGTGAAGGTTTACAGCAGGTGAGTATTATACTAAATAAACTCATGTCTATTAGGCAGTAATCATAACAATATGTATTAGTGAATGTAAATGAGTACGTTAGTCGTAAGTCTAGTTTTAAGCCATAGTTGTAAGTCATACTGTAGCAGTTAATACCCACCAGTCATAAACGGTGACCGGATAACTCATCAAAATGACAATTCAACACACTTATAAAAAGTGTTATAAAGGTATGAAAAGTGATGAAACAAAAACTAAGTTAATAGGTTACATATGTAACTATTTAACCTAGTTTTTGTTTAAATAGGTTACACATGTAACTATTTAACCTTGTTTTGTTTGATCACTTTCAATGACTTCATATCACCTTTTGTGGTGTTGTTAGTTGTTGTTGTTATCACCTAAGGCAGTGCTCCGCAACTTTTTCTCACCTACGACACACCAAAATTCTTCTTAGAATTCCGCGGCAGACCAAAAGCTAAAATATATAGGTATTAAATTGATACAAAAATTTTGCAATCATTTTTTGTTTTTTATTTAAAAATTATACATACATATAACTATAACATATTTTTACGCAATCTTAATAATTATTATAAAATAATAATAAATTAATGTGAGACCTGCGCTTGTTTCAATGAACACAAAAGTTTTATATTCGGCTCGATTTTTGACAGCGCAACCCAAAGTTCTTGGTCAAGACCTTTTAAGCGTGACCGCTTATCATATTTAATTATTACAAGCGTTGTAAAACTTTTCTCACATAAATATGTCGTTGAAAATGGAAGGAGTGTTAAGGCGATGCACTACGTCGTGTAATATTTTAAATTGAGCCGCTATCAATAACAACCCTTACGTAGATGGCGATAAGGTTTAAATTCCCGCTTAACACCATCCGCCTGTTTTGATTTATGCAAAAAAAAAACATGGCCAAAAAGTGCCTTTTATTTTATTTTGTGGATGTTCAGGCATAAATATTTAATTTTTTTCTGATCATTTTATAAATAACTTAATTTGCCACATTATACATTAAAATCATAACCGGAAATGGGTTCGTAAGTAGGAGATTTTGAACTTTAAAGCAGTTTTCATACACCTTATACATTATTTTTTTCTGGGCTTATAAAAAGACTTATCTAAAAAATACTCAATTATTTCAAAGGCCAAGATGTATTCTACTCGCAGTATTTAATTAAAGCATCTGAAACATTTCTAGGCGATCAAATTTTCAAACCAAAAGCTCATGATTTTGCATTACTACGCATGGCATCGCCTTAAATTACAGACTCTTACATACAATCATAGAACTCACTAAAGCGTCCCAAATACACTAACACTTTGAATGACAATACGATAAAGTACATTCAAAAGTACAAGACAATATAGCACACAGATAACACACATTCAAAAGTAAGACATATACAATAACACACATTGAAAGTGAATAACATCGTTAAGACTAATTTGTCGGAAATGCGAGGACATTCTTTTTTAACGTAAATCCAGAAAACATCTAATGGAACTTCGGAGTTTTAAAGTCATGTCATTATTTAAATCAGTAAATTCCTCTCGAATTTGCAGAGGCAGTGCTTCCATAGAATTTATTACATTGGTTGTAAAAGGATTTCGAATCCAATCGTATTGTTCCGTATTAATGGAATAAAAATACTGATCAAATTTCTGCTGAAGTATACTTAAATGTTGTTGGGCCAGATTCACAATTAGTTGTTTGTTTTCAATTGTACTATGTTTGAATATTTGGTACATTTCCAAACATCATATTTGCAACTCTTTCTGCCAAAGCTCGAGTTTTTTTTTCAACCCTTGTAATTTGTCGGAGCTGATTTGGACCTTGCATCTTTTTATTAAGTTCATTCAAATGCTCGAATATATCAGCCATGTATGCAAGATTGGCTATCCAGTAATCATCATCGAGGTGCTGATATAGTTCGGGCATATTTTCATTTAAAAAAAACTCACGCACCTTGTGACGAAGCTCAAATAATCTAGCCAAAACCTTGCCTCGGGATAGATAAAACAATAAGGATTTATATTCGGCTCCCATTTCTGCACAGAGTATTCCAAAGATTCGCGAGTTTAGGGCTCTTGATTTAATTATGTTTACGATTTTAATGCATTCATTCAACGTGTTCAAAAGTTCCGCCGGCAAATTTTTGACCATCAATGCTTCTCCAAGCAGTGTGTAAATTGTAACGTCGGATTTTTTTGTTTTACATAAGAGAGGAAACCCTTTTTACTTGAAGTCAGTTACTTGAAAAATTTCTTCACAGGTAGTTCGCTCTGGAACCTCCTTACAAAATAAGCAATGTTCTAAAGAACAACGAAAAACGTTCCTCATCAACGAAACGTACAATAGCTCTCAGGTGTGCTTTATTTTTAATATCGGTTGTTTCGTCGATCTTAACCACAAATTTTTCAGCCAATAATAGTTTTCTAATCAGTGTTCCTTATATATCGATTGACATATCGTGACCGCGACACACCTGTATCCGGCTCACGGCACACCGGTTGCGGAGCACTGACCTAAGGTGTGTTGAATTGTCATTTTGAAGAGTTATCATGGAACCGTCATAAACATGTACTGTTTTAAGTAGTTATGTCTCAGTTGTAAGCCACTAGTAACAAATCTTAACTGTGTAAGTCGTAAGTGACAGGTAGAGGTTATATATATAAATTCAGTTGTAAAGCACCTTGAGGTGATTTTCTCACAAAAATTATTACTATTATTAAATCAATCATCAAAAGTCTTGAGTCCTTTTGATGGCATTTTATCCATTACACAGGTACATAATGAATGCGGTTTCACTTAATTCTTGAAAAATTTCCTTCCAGGTGCAGCAAAGTACTCCGTGCCATTCGCCAGAAGCAGAACGTCCCTTCCCTAGCAGAGAAGGAAATGAGCAATGAGCTGGTGCAAGCCGAGTTCCGCACCAAGCAGTTCAAACGGGAGCTGGAGAAGATCAAGTACAAGGTCAAGTGCCAGAAGGAAAAGGTAAGGATCTTGGGTGTATTTAAATTAAATCTTTCATTTATTTTTATCAAGGTTTTTGTTGTCTGAGCTTCATGGCGGAATGGAGAAGCTGGGTATATCAACTACAACAATCCCTTATATGCGTTTTAAATTATGCTTTTTTCATCCAGTTTCCATAAGGAAATCTACATAATTCTTTTTATGTAGATTGGGGATGATGAAAGGACGTGTTCTATTTTGGTACTGATTTTCGTGTAGTTTTTAACCTGTTGAACATCGGAATAGTAAAAGTCAAAACACCCCCAACTGTCGGGTGAGAATTTTCAGAACCGTGCACAAATTAACTTGATGAGTTTTCTTTAAAACCACATTCGGACAAAGAAATTATATTTATTTTGCGACGAAACTCCACAACATCCTTCCCCCTGATATAAAGCTAATAGAAAATTTGAATAGTTACAAATCAAGAATAAAAATCTGGCTTAATGAGATTAATGAAAAAACTCAGAAAAAAGCATTAAAAACGACATAGAAAACTAATAAAACAAATGAATAATTTTAGTTCGCCTCAGCACAGGTCACCCTAGTGCGGAGGACTAAGAAATATTATCTACTATACATATATTTAAAATAATATTTTGTGTATATAATGTCGCAATAGTAGCTATAATAATAAATAAATAAAAAATTTGTGATTATTTTCTGTTTACCAGATAAAGCCTGTTATTTATATTTATTGAAAAAAAAACAAAATTCTCCCATTTCGGAAACACCTGTCGAAAAAATATATTTGTGCTAATATTTTCCATTTTATATTTTGGCAACAGCACAGGTGTATGACAGATGCCTCCACATGATGTAAGATTATGTTCAAGGTGTTGCCATTTTTAGTATCGAAAAACCGTTTTTAGTACTCGTAAGTATGATAATAATGATCGGGTAAAGCAAAGATTCTTTACATTGGTACTAATATGGTTTCCATACAGAGTTCGGTATGAAAAAAAGCATTTTGTAAAATGCCGATCATAATTATACACTGAGTAATCTACCTTTCAAGATAATTCAATTTCACTTGAAGTTCGTTGTTTGATTGACATTGACTGTTTTCATCTGATCTTAATTCCGTCATCTGCACTCAAAACCAGTGGCAGATCGTGACCTTTGGGTGTACTACTACTATATGCTAAAAATGGCATTATTGATGTGTTTTAGCTGAAAATAATTTTTTTATTTTTTTGAAAATTTGATTTTTTGTATGAAGATTTTCAGGAAACCCGTCGTCACGGCCAAACTGAAATTTCCTGAAAATCTTCATACAAAAAATCAAATTTTGGAAAAAAATAGTTTTCAGCTATAACAACATCAATAGTGCCATTTTTGTAATATATTAGCATTCTAGTACATGCAAAAGTCAAGAGCTGCCACTGCTCAAAACTGCCTGAAGTGAAACAATTCAACTCTTTAAAAGTTCTTCTTTCATTTCAGATGCAAGAATGGGACTCTAACAAGTTGAAGAAGGAAGTGCTGCTGGGTAAAAATCACACTGAGATCATCAAGTCCTCTCTGGAAAAACAGTAAGCTGCAATCATTATGATTTTTATAAATATTGTACGACTTTTTGGACAAAGTCCTTAAAATTAAAATTTTGTTCTTTTCGCTTCACCTCCTGTGTTTTACAGGGTGCAGCAAAACAGACAGTGCAGTTTTGCAGGGTTATTAAAAAAAATCAGCGCAGCTTACATAAATGGGATTTATTTTATTTTATTCTGTACATCATGCCATTCATTCATCATATCCTGAAGATTACATCAGAAAAATGATGGCCCCCAACAGGGATATATTGATGTATGCGATTTCTGAAGTTTTCGGCCGCATTTTGGCACATCTCGACAGGTATAACGGTGATTTCCTCCCGAATTCGATCCTTGAGTTCTTCCAAGGTGTGAGGCCGAAGTTTAAAAGCATCTTCCTTCGGTAACTTCGGGAAGAAGTCGCAAACGTTCAAATCAGGTGAGTGCATGGGCCATCCCACATCACCCCTCAGAGAGGAGGCGCGCAGGGAACATATGTCGCAGTTTCGTCATTGAAACTCGAGCAGTATGGGCTGTAGTACGGTCCTGTCTCGTCCTTTCTTGAAACCAGTTCAGTTTTTTTCTGTTAGTTCTTCCAATTGAAGTTTTCCAACATTTAAACATAACGTTGAGCATTGACAGTCCGGTTCGTCCATTCCCCTCAAAAAAATAAGGCCCAATCACGCCAAATTTGAAAATCGCACACCACACAGTCACTTTTAGGGAGTGAAGAGGTCTCTCGTGAAGTTGCCTCTCAATAAAATTACGGTGAGGGACAGTATCACGAGGCGCAAAATTGAAGTGCAGCCGAAGGCCCGCTGGGTGGCGACGAAACAACGGCCATTTTCAAGAAACGTTCGGACGGCGAAGCCCCGGTGTTGTCCGGACCAAACATTGGTAACAACTGAAAACAGCACGACCCTATGAGACCCCTCCCAGGTTCCTAACTCCACCACACGGGATGTGCCGGCCCTTATATATGATTTTCCTGACCAAAATACCTGATATGGTATAAATTCTTATTTTTCTTTTCAGAACTGAGCAGATTAAAGACATCATCCAGCAAGTCAACCACCTGAAGGCAGAACTGAACATTGCCTAAGAAAAAAACAAATTACATTTGCTTGTTCTCTAGAATATATCAACATCATTCGTTTTCCCTTTATAAGTTTGTTTTTAAGAATTAATTCATGTTAACTTTCCATAAGATTGTTGATAAGTGTATTATATTTTCATCATTTTTCTCTGTAATTTCTCTTAACTCTTCTGTTTGAGGTTGTCAAATTTTTTTCTAATAAAACGAAACGTAAACATTTATGGTTTTTACTTCTATAATATTGCAGTATGTCGAGCCTTTCCCCGGCAGAAGATTGTATGCTGCAATTTGACGATTTTCATTTTTTTTATTGAAAAACTGGTAAAATCGGAAAGAAGTCATGACAAATGCATTTTTCAATTTATTGAATGATTTATGTTTTAAATTTTTGGCTAAGCTGAAAAATTAAATATCAAATCGAAGAGTACAATCCAAAATTCAAGGCTACGATAAAATGCATAGATAAATAATTAATATAAATGCGTAGATAAATAATAAATAGATAATGAATAGAAATAATAGAAGTAAGCAATACGTTCCTACGGAATTCAGAAATATTACAAACATCCACAGTGTACGGAACTCGTAGTACAAGCGTATTACTTTTTTGATTTGAGCTTTCATTTTCGAGTAAATCGTGTCGGAAGTTGAAATTTTTTAGGTCTAATTTGAAAAAAAATCGGTCACTTCCCAGTAATTTAATTTTCCCGTTAATGTCAACTGTTGAAGTTTAAAGTCTATTAAAAAATTTTCAAACTAATTTCATTTGGCTTTTACATTGAGGCTTACATTTGCCAAAAGAGGAGTGTTTTTGATAATACATAACAACACATCGCCCTTGAGATTATTTTTCATAAAAATGGTGCTACACAAAAATAAATCAAATCATCCAAATATTATTTACTAGTGACCCGCCCCGGTTTCGCACGGGTGCAATGCACTAATGTGGCGTCATAAGAGTCTGAGCGACACATGTACATTCCGATCCATTTTTAGCGCTTTGACATTGACAGTTTATAGTTCCAAAAAGTGCATTTAGCAATAATTTTACATTATGTAATGTGCTTTATTCTTTATTAACATTTTATTGGAAACATATTTTTTTTTGCACAGCTTTTTTAGATTATATTAGCTGTAAATATCAATTTTTATCTTGAATCAGACTATACTGCCAGTAACTACAGAATGTCTTTATGTACAATGTTTACAGCTGTTCTTTAATTAGATATAGTTGTCCATGTGAAAAACAGCTCAAATCTAAACCTGCAAGATTGAATGTTTGAGCCCTGGGACTTGTTAATGGTCATTGAAAAAGACCGTTTTACTGGAAATTATGGTTGTTTAAATTGAAACGGTAAATCCGTCGGTATTAAAGGAATCCGAGGAATTGAAACAATTTCTCCGGTTCCACATCCAGTCAGTATTGTACACTTTATTATAAATGTTTTTAAAGATTTTACCTGCAAACGTGTACCATTGCACAATTTGGTTGGATTAAGGTTCCGTAATAAAATAATAGGACACCTTACTTTCAACACCAATTTATGTGGGGGGAGTGCAGAGGGCTACAAGGAATTGAGAAATTCCGTGAGAAAATGAAAAGCCCCTTCAATATCGAGCACTGTGTCTACAGAGTAGCATGCTTGCTTCGGTGCATCAGTCTTCGAGAGAATCAAGTTATTTACCTTCTCTACTTATTCGTTAGTAGGTGACAGAATTGCTCTCTCCTTGAACCAAGGTATAGTCTTATAACTTATGTCATTAATTTCGGGATAAACACTGTCAACCAATTCTTGAAGGTCATTAACGATAATGCAAATGTTTTCACCGTCGAGATTAATTCTCCCGTTGTATTGTGGTAGCTGCCCATTCCCAATTTTGAGCAACAATTCTGCAAAAAGCCATTTTTACGTGTAGACAATGAGACTCATGTTGGTTTTAAGTTCCAATTTATTTACTCATATGAGCCTTGTTCATGAGGTATAGGAGTTTCTGTACTTTTAAATGGAATACTCTATTCACTATATCATATCTGTCCTGTGGAGTTAAATTGATGTTGATATTTTCCTTGATTTCTGTCCAGTTCGGGTTTCTGTTAGAGCTATAAAGAGATCAGATTTACCGTGATGTTTGGCATAAGTCATTGCGTCCTGCGATTGCTCGAGCAAAATATCGAGGCCCACCTGTAAACAATGAAGGTTGTATAACCAATTGTCCAATGTCGCTGCTTTGTTCATTCAACTGTAAAGCACCTGAAGATGAATGTAATTTCCTGCTCTAAATTTATTTTGGTTGTTGGGGATGTAAGCTAGTTGCTCTGATCCAATTTTTGCATGTTGATCGACCAAGTATTGGTTCGTTAACATCCCATATTTATGTAAGGGGTTAAAATTGTTATGTATTGTCATTATACGATAGCAATAGTAGTTCATGCATGAAACCGTTTTACGTAGAGGTGCTCCACCAATCGGGTGAACTTGAGAAACATTAATGGCGTATCCGTCTTCTCCCCGACACAGCATCAAAGGATACTGTAAGCTGTCATAAGATCTGTGGAACTCTTGAGATTTTTTGCAAATTGTCGTCACGGCTGCGCAATACAATATCTCTTTTTATCCAACTGTTGTCCAGCTATCAATACTGCTACTTCACTTACGGATGGGGCACTATAACGGCCGCTGTGTTCTTCAAAAGGTACTTTATTTGCATGGATTACGACATTGAAGTCGAGTGTGCCTGGTGGAACGCTTTCAATAGCAGTTTTTAAAGACTATGGGAATGTAACATATTTTGTAGATATCTTACCAAATCACTATCAATTAGTTGTGTGACACTGTTACTCCGCATTGATGCTTGTGTTTCTGGATCTGAGATAAAATAAATTTGCAGAAATTTATGATCATCGGGCTGATATGGAAGCAAGCTCCCTGCTAAATGATAAACTTGTCCCTGAATTTTAAATGTGGGCATAAAACCACGCTCAACAACCTGCGTACTTTTCAAAGATATTATAATGTATATGGTCTATTATCTTTGTAACTCTTAAAAGAGGACATTTGAAACGAGTTGTTCTATTGGCGTGTATTGCACATGAATCATTTAGATTTATGATTTAGATCAGCCCTGGCCAACCCAAATTGCACCCCGGGCCGCATTAACGACCTAAAATTTACTAAGGGCCACACATACAGACATTATACAAAAATAATTTCATTTTTTTATCACAACAAATTTCATACTTAATTCTTTTTTTGTAAGTATTATATATAATTTGATTGCAGAGGTAATCTGAAAGTACAAAGAAAACAATACTACAGCCAGATGTGAAAAGAAAACACACATTGAACAAACAAACAAACAACACGTCGACAAAAATTGGAGAATAATGACGTCAAAACCGAGTAGCTACAAAAATGACACACGCCTGCCCGTGGCACACTCCAAGCAGATTGAGGTTTTTCTTACGCTTAACAAGGAGAATTTATGCGCTCCATCTGTTGTTCATCCAGAAAGCGATTTCTCGAGCGAGAAGTATGCGCGGGAAATATAAATCAGCAGTATTTGAGCATTTGGTGTAATAATAAAAACAATATTTGTTTTAATAACTTGGATGTAATTTTAAAGACATTCTGAAGTACCCAATACTTATAAAAAAAATATTTCTCATACATGACCGCAGGGCCGCACGTAAGGGCGCCGCGGGCCGCGGGTTGGCCAGGGCTGATTTAGATGATCACCCGTCAGAAGAGAGTGGAGGAAGAATTTCTTCTAATTTTACTTTTCCACGTAAACAACACATACCTTCCGATTCATCCTTCCATTTCAGAGCAAAGCAATATTCACAGAAAAGATACATTGTACCTATTGTAACTACAGGATCATTCTTCAATTCAATTGAATAATCGTAACCCTTCCTTAAAGAAGGAAGGGTTACGATTTATATTATATTATTTATATTATATTATATTATTTATATTAAATTATTATTTATATTATATTATTTATATTATATTATTATTTATATTTATTTATATTATATTATTATATTATATTTATATTATATTATTATATTATTTATATTATATTATATTTATATTATATTTTTATATTATTTTATTTTATTTCGCCGGTTCTTACCGGCGGTTATTTAGTGTATTTACAAATGGAAAGAAACTCTACCAGATTTGTTTTTGCTTGAGAACGATTTTTACACCTTTCCTTTGAGAGATGCAAAAATAAAATAAATTTGTAAAAAATCATGCTTTTGCACAAAAGGCATTTTTGCGCAAAAAAAAGAGCTCAGATTGACGTTTTTGTGACAGCTGGTGAAATAACTAACTAAACACAGCAAGTCTCAAGTATGTCCACTAGACCTAATTCTGTAGCATTTTATAGATTATTTTTTTTAATGTGTTTTTCTTCATAATTCCTTCAACTACTCCATTTTTTAATTTGAAGTCTCAAGTTTTTTTTTTTTTAATTTGAAGACCAGAGCCACATCCGGGAGCTAGTGGGACTTTGTCATCACCAATATTGTGGTATTTATGTAATGTGTAAAAAGGTAGAGGAGGAAGGCAACAAGAAATAATTAATGAATTAAGAAAACTATGACATTGTTTTATTTATGTATTTTATTAAAAAGCTTTTCATAAACATTATACAGGATGTTTAACTTAAACAGCCGTTACATCTATCACCAAAATAATTAATATTTAAATGTTTTTCATTTGCCCGTGGGTCTGACTACTCAATGTTTTAACTTAATATGTATTATTATTACAATGGAACTAGGAAGATTTTTTTTCTCATTTTTGTCATTTTATTTCTTATTTCATCTGGAATTTATTCATGGAATAATAAAAAAATATTATATAATGTTATGGAAAAATTTGAGAATTATATTATATTTACAACATAATATCGAATATTTTTAAAATAACGATCAAATATCACATGATTTTCATAAAAGCTCAAGTAAAATTCATGGATTTTTAACCCAATTTTTTCCATAAATTTCAACACAGGTGTATTGGCTCAAATCTTAAATGCTTATAATTAAATGCATTTTAATTCAATAGGTTTATTATTCACATTATTTATTAGTGATAAATAATGATGTTACGTAGCATGTTTTCGCCTTTGTTAAATATTACCTCCATGAATTGATTTTTTCAAGCATTTATTTGGACAAAAGCAAGCAAAGATGATTGTGAAATGTATTTTTATAAATGTCGATTCCAAATCATTTTGCATTGAATTCGCAACAAAACTTATTGAAATATCAAATATTCTCTTATTTCTAAGTGGAGATGTAGGAAGAATTCAAATATAATGTAATCAAATTATTTATCCCTTCAAATTTACATTCATTTAAGAGGGATATGTCAATACCACGGTAGATTTAAAAGGGATATGTCAATACCGCGGTAGATTGAAGAGGGATATGTCAATACCGCTGTAGATTTAAGAGGGACACGTCAATACCGCGAAAGATTTAAGAGGGATACGTCAATACCGCGGTACATTTTTAAACATAGCTTGCACTTTCCAAGCTGGTCAAATATTAAAATCAGACTCCTTGTATTTATAAATGTGTGAAAACATTTACATAAAGGATTTTGAAAAGAACATCAATTTTAAGACTTTTTATTTCTAATTTAAGTTTTCTGGTACAAAAATATGTTTCATAAAAATCAGTCTTTTGGACAGTATTTCATTTTAGCTATTTTTCAAAATGGAATGATATTTTTTGATTTGCTGAATTTGAGTTTCGTCGAACAGAGAATTATTTAATGCATTTTTACTTTATGAACACAGTATTATCAGGAATTTCCTCTTATTGAAATATATGCCTTTTTGGAATGGAATGAAACAATGGGATTTTCAAGAACAACTTGTAAACATGAATGTAATTTTGTAAAATTGAAAAACTTGTTTATGTTCCCACAAATCCACACTCAAAACCCTTTCAGTGGAAAGTCTTTTTACTCAGATACACTTAAAACTAATAACATTAAAAGGAGGAAAAAAAAAACAATTATTACAATAATAATCGTTAATTATAAATGGTAAAATTAATTGAGCGTCCCACTGCGTTTGAAAATCCCGCAGCGGTGAGTTACTCGTCATAAAAACTATTGGCATTTCAGTATGAAATAATCAGTGGTCGACAAGCGGTCCCCAGAACATCCTGGAAACTCGCTTTTCATCTTCGGTAAAGAAGAAATCGTTGCCCAGCTTCACAAACTCCTTTAGAGACAGGGATCCATCCTGAAACAAAGAAAAAACAAACAATTTTTAAAACACTATTTAATTGATTGTTACTAATTCTTTCTTGCTGCATTTATCATCATTATATCATACTGAATCTCAACATAACATTGACCGTTGACACAGTTACAATACAAATGTTAAAAAAAAACATCATTGTGACCGACATCCAAATGGATATACCAGCCCAACGGGGAAAGGAGAACAAACCAAATTGCGCGGAGGTGGAGGTGGCATGAACGTCTCTCTTTCAGTGATTTATCAAAAAATAAATCTGACAGTATACAAGCAACTCGCATTGTAATATCACCATTTAGTCCTCGAAAAAATAATATTTGCTTATGAATTACTAGTCCTTTTTACAATGGCACGCAAATTGCTGGCTGCGTAAAAACTTAACTACAAATCAAATCGTCTAAACCAAAGTTCCTGCTTGTTTCCGAAATTGAATATTTGGTTACACTATTTAGTTTAGACACTTTTACAAATGTGTTGTAATTTACCCACCTCACTCGTATTTAGTGTCGCTGTGAAAGTTCGGTTAAAAATTAACATTAAGATCCTGCGCAGAAAAGTCCTACAATGGACTGCACTGCAAACCGTTTGCCTTATGTTAGTGAACTTTACTTTTCTGCACATGGTCCAGTTATTTCTTTTATATGGTCCGGTCAACGTACGACTGATGCAGTATTTTTTTCAAAACATTCTCGAACCCTTCTGGTGACAAAATATGCTTACATGGTTTGCATCCAGCTCGTCGAAATGATAACCACATTTCGTGTTAGAGAAAGTATGATTGTGATTTTTGGGGTACTATGCCATGTTGCGCTTCTTCCTCCTTTAGTCAGGTTAATCTGATAGATTTGATTTGTGGATGAATCTGATGATGATAATGCAAGGCTGTCTAAAATATTGGCTAAAGGTGGATGAGCAACATGGCATAATACCAACAATAACAAAAATCACAATTTGTAATAATTTTGGCCCTAACAATCAATGATAAAACCACTATAAGAGACATTCAATTCAGAACTATGATTTTCATTGTGGTGATAGGTCTAGGGTTAATTTAAAGTTAGATCTTTTGTATATGTATTATTGCTTTCTGGTTGGTGTAATAATTAATGCCAAATTAGGGTCCTGAGATGAGATATTGAAGTGATTTAAACCACCGAAAAATTGATACACCTGGATGTGTGATCATCTTTTATCAATAAAGAGCCAATAAATGTCCATATGTCCAGTGAATGTCCAAATGTCCAATAAATGTCCAAATGTCCAGTGAATGTCCAAATGTCCAATAAATGTCCAATAAATGTCCAAATGTCCAATAAATGTCCAAATGTTCAATACCGCGGAAGAACCATTTGTAAAAATACTCAGGAGGGACAAAAAACTATCTAGGGATTTTTTTATTCTTTATTGTGAAAATCAGTGATTCCAGTAACATTTCACAACATAACTAACAATATACATATGAGTATATGTATATTGTAAGGCCGTAGTATATGTATATTGTTAAGGCCGCCTCAGAACAGGAAACCCTAGTGAGGAGGACTGTGAAAAAAATACAAAAAATATACTTATATTATACTTTAAACCTACATAATGTACAAATTTTGCTATTGATATTAATAAAAAAGTATATTAATTATACTTGAGGTGATTTCTCACGAAAACGGCGCTATATAAATTAGCCAAATATTAAAAATATTATTAAATATTATCAATTGTGATGCAGCCTTGTGTTGAAAAAAATTCTTATTCTAATCTTGCATTCAACGAGGTTTGGCTGAAAAATATCTATCTTCGAAGGAAGGTGGTTTAATAGCGTTGTCATTTTCCCCAGAGGCATAATTATTGACACGCTCTTTCTTGTTGGGGATCGTTCATTCGCAGTACATATTGACTTTAACTGTACAAGCAGACTATTGGTCAATTTTTAAATTTGAATGCACCAATCAATGGGTATCAAAATAAAGTATTTTTAAATTATTCGCTCATATGCGGTATTGAATTTACACAGATACTATAGAGAGCTAACAGATGAAATAACATTGGAAATATAAAGAATAGAATATTTTTTCGAAAATATTAAAATTCATAGAAACCATTTTGAATAAAAAAACAACAATCATTTATTATTTTAATGAGTCACTAAATAATATCAATCCCCACTTGCTGCCTTGTGTTTTTTTCTTTGTTCACATGGCTATAGAATTTTCAATGTAAACAATAAAACATCCTTCCTTTTTTGAAACACAAAATAGAGTGTTTGTTAATTCTGTCTTGTTCAAATAACAGATTGAGGACAAACAACAGGTGGTTACTATATTGTCAACTTTAAGTAAATTAAATATTAAAATGATTATTTCAAAACAATAATATCTGTATTACTTTATAATATTAAATTTAAAGCCTGTCTTATTATATCTTGTATCCTGTGAGAAATGTGGAGATTCGCAAAGAATGCAAGGCTAATATGTAAGCATAGTGAGTAAGATTAAGAAAGAGACTCTTAGATGGTTTGAGCATGTAGAGCGAGTGAACGAAGAGAGGAGTGTACGAAGAATATATCACGCAAATGTGAATGGTAGAAGAAATGTGAATGGTAGAGGAAGACATGGCACAATCAAGTGAACCAAATACTTACGTCGGGCCATGTCAAGAGTCAGAATAATAGCAGAGCATGTATGAATGTGAATGCGGCAAGGAGTGTGTGAAACGACCAAGTTGTTTGGCAGTCTGTCCTCTCTGCCTACCTACCCCTGCAGAAAACGGCGCGATGGTTAGTTAGTTAGTTAAGGTAAAGAAAGGTACTCACGCAGTTCTTGTCGATGATGGCGAAGGACACAGCCGCTGTTTCCTCACTCAAACCAAGGCATTTGAAGAAAAGTTTGAATTCAACCACAGAAATAGATCCAGACTTATCCTTGTCTACAGCCTGCAAATTTAAAAAAATGCAAATCAGTTATGGTGGTTTATTACAATAAAACAGACGTACCGTTAATATAATTATGGGTTTTAGAATGAAATGCAACAGTATATGTACATAGTAGTTTTTGATTGAGCATAGCCAAGTCCTGATTCAACTCGACCACTTTGCATTTCGTCTGTCTGTAAATTTATTTGTGTGTTCCGCGTCTCAAGATTGTAGCCGTGTTTGACAGTACGGGGTGAGCACACTCTGGCAGAATTTAGTGACCGATTATTTTCTAATTTGACATCAAAAATTTTGACTTCAGACTCAATTTACTCAAAAACGAAAGCTCAAATCAAAAAATATTATACTACAAAATTAACTCCAAATGCGATGTCACAACATACCCCAATTGGGGATGTCATTGTCTCACTGGCTCTAGACGGTTGGGAGCAGTTGGGACTCTTGTGTAAAAATTTAAAAGATTCAGTTACCCGCTAGTGTGCTTGTTTGGAATGTTGGATTGTATAATTATCCAATTATTATTATTATAAGGTTTACTCGGAAAGTAGAATCAACTGACTTCAAAAGCTTTCACAAAAATAATCTCATTCAACCAGGAATATGACAATTCAGTTTCTTGCCTGGGCCCAGATAAAAATTGTACCATATTTTATGGTTTGCTTGAGAGAAAGTACTATTATGTATAGGTAAATATTTATATATTTAATTCAATTTGTACAAATTTTATAACATTACAGATTGGGGTGTAAGTCGTTATAATTGTACAGTATATACATTGTATTTGCAGTTAACATGTTGATTATCCGGTTAATAAGCGAGTGAGCGGACAAGTGTGTCGGGTTCCCATTTAGGTGTCACGGATTCAATTCTCTGCTAACCAAGCCCTCCATTAGTCCTACCATCAGTAGGAGGAATTCATAATATATTGTCAGGTTATTCATAACGCGGGAATGTTTGTCTCTCTTCAAGAAAAAAACTATGTTTTGTAAGTTACCTTGAACAAGTAAGGCAGGAACTTGCCGACGCGGCTCTTCAGGCTCTTGTCGTTGAGCACGTGGCTCATGTCAGCCAGATACTGCTCCACGGTCACCAGGTTGTAGGGAGTGATCTCTCCCCACTGCTCTTCCCAGGTCACCTGCAAGTAAACGAAGGATGTTGTAGATACTAGATCAACTATTAGTAAACAAGATGGATGCTAGGTCAACTGTGTTCAAGGACAAATTTCAAGTTAGGAAGGTGGAAATGGAAATGATTTTGTTCTTGATTAAAATAAATATTTAAGATGCTAGTCTTAAATATTTATTTTAATCTTCAATCTTCAGCTATGAAGATGTACTTTTGCCGTGCAATGATTTTATTTTTAAATTAAAAAAAAAAGAATTTATCACAAGTCGCTACTGATCACACTGCTACACGTCGCGACGGATCACATGATACGCGTTCTGTCACGTCTGTTAAGTGTTGCTGGAATGGGACAAGTGCATACCACGTGACCCGCTAGGCTGTATCCAACTACCCAGCAACAACGTGATTATAGTGAAATAGGTTACGTATGTAATTATTTAACCTAGTTTTTGTTTCATCACTTTTTATAACTTTATAGCACTTTTTATAGGTGTGTTGAATTATCATTTTGAGGAGTTATCATGGAACCGACAGTAACACGTCCTTTTAACTGCAAATATGCTCAGAAATCGCTAGTCAAAATCCTTCAGGTTCGCGCTGATTCTCCTTGTATATACATATAAATCCTCAGCACGGGAGATCCCAGTGAGGATATCATTATCTACAAAAAAAAGGAAGGTAATAAAGCTTTTTTTTTTTAAATAGATAGATATGATTAACTAACTAACCATCATGCCGTTTTCCCGCAGTGGGAGGCAGAGTGGACAGACCGCCACAGAACGTAAGGTAACAGTCTGCAGCGCAGTTCTGTGTGGAAGTTTTCTGCTCAGGGTCTTACAGCATTTGATTTATGTCAATTACTTAGCGATTCGTGGCACTACGGGGTAAAACACTTTCCAGGAAAGGAATGAGAGCTTGAGAACAGGAGATAGCCCATTCACGATTTAAACAAAAACAAGATAAGAAAGGAGATGTATAAGTAACACAACTTCTATCTAAATAGATAATTTATGAATGTTCATTAATTTCGAGAAGACAATATCTTCCGAGATAAAAATACAACGCAATTTAGAGTATTATTGTTTCTTATTTAATTATCTTTTATTATTTCTTTGCGTCGTAGTTGAAACTGCTGACCAAATGCAGATGCATGTGTTATTGTTTCCATTTTAAATGCATATCAAACAAAGATTGTGCTTCTACACTTTTAAATGATAATAATTAAGGAATTTTCTGCAGATATTGGTAATAAATAACATGTTATGTTTACCATTTCTGAAGAAATATAACACAGTTCGAACACTAATATAGTTGTACACCTGTCTTAAACTTGTTCATTATATTACAAGTTGGAAATTCTGTATGAAAAAACCCACCGTGACAAATGCAATAAGCATGTCCCCTTATTGTTTCTTTTGATGAAAATGTATTACATTTAAATAGTTAATAACGACAGTAAAATTAGTTTTTCGATATCTCCAAAAATGATGAAGTCATGAGCTTTCAAAGTGAACTTCAGGAAAACAAGTGGTGTTTCGTGACGTCACACGATACACGATTCGGTACAATTCATACTTGGAATGGTAGTGTTGCAGTGCCGCTGCGCCTGTACCGTGATTCCACAAGCTTTTTGGCCGGCCTCAAATGTCTACATTTTGACAGCTTATATCGTCGGTACTCTTCAGTATTTTCAAAAATTTCAAAAAGGTTATATCCTCAGCGTGCTCTAATTAATATGATAAATAAAAAACATGAAATTTCGTTGAAGGAGTAACCTTATTCTCTCTTATAAACACATTATGTTTCCATAGAAAATGATGCAAACACAAATGTTTTCGAGGAAATAATTTAATTTTAAACAATAATTTTTTTAATGTAATTAATATCTAATATTGCAAATACAACTCAAATTGAAGCCTGGAAGTCACCTTTATTACTACGCTTTGTTAGCACAAAATAACATGTGGATATTGTATTATGTACTGTCAGTAATTTTTTAAAGTGTGACGTTTTGGTAAAATCAATATTTTTCTTCATGCATCTAAAGAATGGCACAGGTCAGTGAATTATATATAAATTATTATAATGATATCACGCTACAATTATGTTTCATAAACAAATCGATAATAATTATTCAGCCATTACATCTAAGCCAGAAAATATTGATTCAGTCAATATTTGTTCAGATTTTTGTATTCTGGATTTAATACAAAGTCAGAAGTGGTTATCGTTCAAATAAGTATACATGTATTTGCAAAGTTGTCATTTTTTAACTTGGGACCTTCCACTGTCACAAAAGAGAATTGATATATCGAGGTTGTCGGGGTTTAAAGTGATAACAGATTTATAAATAAATTGACGAGGATTTTAATTGGGTTTCCAATGCCAAGGTCTTTTATAAAATAAGACAATGGGAAGTATATATTTCTAAAACATTTATTCTCTTTGTACGCCATGGGACGAGGGGACTTTGTCTTCGACAAGGTAGCACATTGGTTTATTTTATTGCGCTTAAGTCACTAAATAAAACTGGAGTACCATGAAGAAAAAAACATGTTATTACATAATATCAAGGTAATTAAATATTTTGATGGTTCGTCAATATAATTAAGCCATGTGCCGATAACAAGATACAGTCTCAAACTAAAATAATAAAGACAGTCACATAAACAAAACTTACTGGGGTCATTGCTATCACAACGTACATTGATAGCAATATTTGTGATTAAAAATAATAGCAAACGATTTCTTAAAAAAAAATTGTGCGCAAAATATTAATCTGTCGCCTCTACCAATTAAAAATGTAACTGCATAAAATGAATGCATTTCGTCTTCAATTAATGGAGTGAGACCCATTTTTTTTATTGTGTTTGTAGATAATAAAAGATTTATGGATGCGAATTTAATAACATAACAATGAGTTTTAATGTTAATTGAGAAAAATTATAATTTACTAGATGACCCCGCAATGCTTCGCTATTGCGTAATATCTTTATCGGGCGTCTCCGACTTCTTTCACCATTTACTACTGTATACCACAGAGTTCCTGTTAAAAAACTACATTACATCGACTATAATTCGACTCCGTATCTCATTTCGGTGCAGAGATATTGCGTTAAGTATTCCTCGGGCGTCCCCGACTTCTTCTACCATTCAAATCACACTCTAAACACTCCTGGTAATAATAAGAACAAACTTTGAAATTTTCTGCTATACTGGTCGACTGAATTTCTGCAGGCTGAATTTTTATATATTAAATAATTCATTATTATGCAACAGATAAAGGTATTGCCAGAAACATTGTGCGCAACGTAAATGCAGGTTATCATCGGGGTATTGTATATTTTTGTGTTGTACACATTTAGGTTATCAAGTTATTCTGTTCATCTGATAGTAAAGACTACTAACTTTAACAAATCATAAAGCGCCTTTACTTTATCATTAATTTATAAATTATTCAGATGTACAAAATATAATATATTTCAGTATTGATTGTTAATGAATTAAAAATAGAGACAATACGGTAATACATCTGTAACTTGTGATAGAATACAGAATTGTCCTGGAAGAACCGGCAACGATCAAAAAGGTCCACCCTAATCTTAGCGCCAGGGTATTGAAGGCAGCAAGAGGCGTGAAAAGGGACAGAAACAATGCTTACTGGGCTTATCGGTAATATATCGATATTGTTACATGCCGTAACAAATCACCTTTACAGCTAACCTTATCTTTATGCCTAGTGTTTATCTCTAACCATTAGCGTTATTTTGTCGTAAAGATGTTTCAATTCTATTTGTAACTTAATAGTCAAATGGGCAAAAATTTCACTCGTCTGGCTTGAAAAATATTACTCAACAACATAAAAAATGATCGAGTCGGAATCCTGATGGATTGTTCAAATCAAATAATCGCAGACATAGAAAGACAGAGAAGAAAAAAGTTGACAATCAACTCACCCTGACAACATCCTTGAACTCCTGCGCCTGCTCCTCGTCCAGATGTCCCAGATCCTGGAACCTCTTGGCCAGCAGCTGGAAGTCATCGAAGCTGAAGACTCCGTCGTTGTTCACGTCCAGGATGCTGTGGAAGGTACGCATCTTGCGCCTCCAGAATTCCGACTGGAAACATAAATAACTGATTATAAAATCATTCTCTGTAATAGTATAGTTAAAATAGTAATTGCAGGTGTTCCTTATTAAATTCTTATTAAAAAACTAGCTGTACCCCACCACGCGTTGCTGTGGCTCAGTCTGTCTGTGCAGATAGAGAAACAATACAGCATGTGTTGCTTTTATGTCCAACAGATGGTACTGTTTTTCAAAAAGCATGTTTTTACCTGTTACAGATGACATCTATACAATATAGGTTTATAAAAACACATGCGTATTCGAATGCAACAATGTGCCAAAATTTCAATCGGTGAAGAACTTTTGGAGATATAAAGTAATACTTAATTTACAAAACTCTACCAAAATGTTTTAAATGCGGGTTGTTCCCTTCTATCATTTCTCAGTCTATAAGGTTTGTGATTTAAAAGCATTTTATTTTAAAACAACTGAGATGTAATCATGCAAATCACACACAGTTTGTTCACAAAAACTGTGTGAGATCTGATATTGAATTTGAATAAGGTGTCACATATGTTTAACAAATAACAGTGTAATTTTTATAGGAATAATTTTTTATTTTTAAATTGTTACAACATTATATTATAAAACAAAATGTGACCTATTTTGTTCTATAATCAATTTTATTCAAACATTTTAAGTAAATGTCTGCCGAAATACAAGCATTTAACATTATTTACTGTGAGACAAGTCAAGGTGAGTTGGTACTTCAAAATCTCACTACTATGAAGCCAGTGTTTACAAAGTATATGATGGTAAATCATTTCAAACAATAAAAAGAAACATAGGTGATGTTCTTTGTGTATACATGCCCTTGTAATTGATGCGACCTTTTTAGTAAGTACGACACTTTTAGAAAGAGCTATTTAATTCATATGTATGTTGTTTGATTTTGAAATTTGTACAATCAAGGTGGACCACTAAAGAACAAGAAATACTAGATTGGGAGGTTTTTATGGGTTTGATTAGTTCAATTATTGTACTAGATGGATTCTGCTTCTAATTAGGAATAGGATGGACTTGATTATAGTAGCTCTGATGTGAAAGTATGTCATCATTGCAACCTTATTCATTTCGGAATAGTCGAGAGGTGATAATATTTAACTCAAAGTAGTTGAACATTGAAAAAGACATCAAAGCGGTCACATGTTCAAAATATTAGATGTCTGGTTAAGAAGCTAAAAGATCAAACTGCGAAAACGCACAATTAAACATCGAAGCGGCCACATGTTAAAAATATAAGATGTCTATTGAAGCCAAATGATCACACTACGAAAACGCACAGTCAAACATCAAAGTGGTCACACAGTGAATCTGTAAAACATCGAAGCGGTCACATGTTCAAAATATAAGATGTCTAGTGAAGCTAAATGATCACACTACGAAAAAGCACAATCAAACATCAAAGTGGTCACACAGTGAATCTGTCAAACATCGAAGCTCACATGTTCAAAATATAAGATATCTAGTGAAGCTAAATGATCACACTACGAAAACTCACAATCAAACATCAAAGTGGTCACACCAGTGAATATGTAAAACATCGAAGCGGTCACATGTTCAAAATATGGGATGTCTAGTAAAACTAAATGATCAAATTTCGAAAATCAAACTTCAATGTACCCACACAGTGAATTTATTGAATATCAAAGAGGTCACGCAAGAAAACCGCCCAAATAAAAAGTGAACAACCCATCGAAATGGATCACATCGTGATATCAATATGAAACTTAATGTTGTCTTTATGAATTTTATGTATTTGTCTTGTCCTTAATCTAATGTTGTCTTTCCCGACATGAGTTTTATAAACTCACTGGGAACAATACATTATAAATTTGTTATCATTTTGTAATGTAATAAAAAATAATAAAAAATAAAAAAAATTTAAAACAATTAAAAAAATTAAAAATATCAAAGAGGTCACAACAGAAAACCAACCAAATAAAAGGCGAAGAACCCATCGAAATGGACCGCACCGTGAAAACAATTTAAAACATCAAAGTGCACACACACTGAATCTATCAAACATCACACGACGGTCACATCACAACATCACACGACACAACAGATCACACGACGAAACCACCCAAATAAAAGGTGAGCAATCTAAAAAAGGTAAAACATCTAAACGGTCACATCGCGACAATAAAATGAAACATCGTAGTGACCACACACCATGAAACAATCCAAATACAACATCAGCGAACATCGAAACATCGAAATGGTCGCATCGTGAAAATAACCGGATAAAACAGAACATTATAAAATTTTGTCTGTTTATTACTTTTCATAAACTTTTTGTTTTATCACTGTTCCGTTTTGTTACATTAGTTATTTCAAGCCAAACAAGTAACATATAGTTGGATGTCTTACCCTTTCCTTCCCTTTGCACTCCGTATCAGAGTCAGAGTCCGAATCCGATTCAGATTCCTGCTCCTTCTTCCTGCGCTCGTCCTTCTCGGCCGTCCTGCTGTAATGGCGACGCAGCAGCGCGTAGTTAGCGGGCGCGCTCGTCGACAGTCCCTTCTCGCTGCCGCTGCTCGCGCTGTTGCGGCGCAGCCTAGTCATGTCGATGGGGCACGAGTCGCCCGTGCAGCGCCGGGTGTTAGTGGGGAAGCTTTGCTAAAAAAAAAATTTAAAAATTGGTAAAAAAAAAGAGATTTGAAAAGTCCAAAAAATCCATCACAGGGGCGTTTGGAGGATCCAAAGAGCAATGGTGACACTAAAAACAAAAAGAATAAAAACCACTAAAAAATACAGGTCTATTAAATTTTGATGTAACTAACTAAATATATACTTTTGACATTTTAATTTTGAAAATTCAGATCGGTGGATATAACGATAGCTAAGGTGTAGCTAAATCATTGGACAAGCGTTATTGTCGGTATAGTATAGACTATAGACGGTATCCGGAAACTCGTAGTATAAGCGGGAAACTAATGAAGCTAAATAAAATGTAGTCGATTTTGTGGTATAACTTTTTTTTGAGCTTTCGTTTTCTAGTAAATGGAGTCCGAAGTTTTTAATTTTATTGGTAAAATGTAAAAAAAAAAATTGTCCCTAAGGATTAATATCAGCTGTTTAATGTATTTTAAAGTACATTGAAGCATAGACTCGGCTCCAAAAGTTTTTTTTAAAACTATTCAGTTATGCTGAGATCGAAATTTTTTTCTTGTGTTTCCGTTTGATGTCTTCAGTTTCTCTCGTGTACTACGAGTTTCCGGACCCGTGTATATGCAGCAGATCTGTTTGTGTCAAAATAATGTAATAAAATTCTAACGGTGAGCACTGGCGTCATGAAACTAACACTGATTATTTTGGTTCTTTTGGGTCCAATGCAATGATTTTGAACTCGCAACAGTATTTCTATGAAGCTTCTGAAAGTTTGAAAAGTCAAATTGCTGTCAAGATGCCACAATATTCAAGATTTCGAGTGAAAGTCGGGCGAAAACGGACAGTTGCTCTTTATCACTCAGATCATAAAAGTAAAATTATTGTAAAGAGATATGATATGGTTTATTTTTGGGGTATTTTCCCGTGTTGCAGTAGGTGTAAGATCACCATATTTAATGTGAATAGTAGATGGAAGGTTCCACGGCAAAATATCCCAAAAATAATTCGTGACAGCTGTTGCGTCCTTCAAAGTGAAGAGACCAATAAGAAAGTAAGTATATATCTAATAAATTATTCAAGAAGAAAATTTTGTTAAAAAATAGCAAAGTGTATAAACAGATATTTTATTGACAATGTTTTATTGTTTGCCATACGTTCATGTATTGGTTGAACTTTATAGACATCGATAGAAGATATTTTTTAAACAATTTCATAAAATCTGGAATACTCTCGTTTGTACCAGTTATTGGCAGAAACGTTTTCGTTTATTATTGTTATAAGCAAATAAGATAAGAAATTTATTTTATGTTTTACTCAAATGGGGAGGTGTTGTAAATTATCTTCATAAACAAGCAACTACGAAAATAAGTTACCATAACCATCGCGCCATTTCCCCCGCAAGGGTGGACAGAGAGGATAGACCGCGCACACAACTCTGTCTTGGCAAACACTCCTTGCTTCCATTCATACATTGTTTCATACGAAAATAGCGCAAGAGGAAAATTTTGAACGTAGTACGGTAACGTGAAACTAGAGTATATTGCGAAACTAGAAAATAAAAGGTAGGTAAAGCGAGAAAACTCCGAAGATCGTTGCGAAAATTTATAAAAATACTAGCTGTACCCCGTTACGCATTGCTGTGGCTCAGTCTGCCTGTGCAGATAGAGAAACAATAGCGCGTGTTGCTTTTACATCCGACAGATGGCGGTGTTTTTTAAAAGCATGTTTGTCAGACGGATGGCGCTGTTTTTTTTTCTTTTTTTTTAAAGCATGTTTGTCAGACGGATGGCGCTGTTTTTTTCTTTTTTTTTAAAGCATGTTTGTCAGACGGATGGCGTTCTTTTTTTTCTTTTTTTTTTTAAAGCATGTTTGTCAGACGGATGGCGGTGTTTTTTTTCTTTTTTTTTTTAAAGCATGTTTGTCAGACGGATGGCGATGTTTTTGTTTTTTTTAAAGCATGTTTTTCAGACGGATGGCGCTGTTTTTTTTTTCTTTTTTTTTAAAGCATGTTTGTCAGACGGATGGCGCTGTTTTTTTTCTTTTTTTTAAGCATGTTTGTCAGACGGATGGCGCTGTTTTTTTTTTCTTTTTTTTAAGCATGTTTGTCAGACATAGTCGCTAAATCAAAATAATCAATTAACGTTTCAATTGCAAATGATAGTCTTTCACAGGGGCGATACTGATGGTATCATATATCATTAAATCCTTTACGCTAACGGAAAAACAAAGACATCTCATTACTCACTCAAAATGACTAATGCCTCATTAAATAAAAAATCAAAAGCAAAATGATTGTTGATACATATTTAATATTTATTTATTTTTTGAACGAATAACTGAATATATTATTTAGTCACGCGTAAGATTGTAACTGGATAATTGTAATCGTAACATACAAGTACAATGAATGTAAGCATTGGATACAATGTTGAAATAGTGGATTACATCAGTAATGACCAATTGGTAACCTTTGGTTGGCGGACTAGAATTACCTTTAAATAATTTTTCACAAAAACGGCTTAAACAATGCATCCAAAATTTATTAAATAATATTATTTAACTGCTAACCTGAAATATCCACGAGCCAAAATAATGTGCATAATCAAAAATACTAATTTCGGTTGTCGGTGCATCCTGCGTAACTCTGGTTCAATGAACTCAAATTTGCTTAGAATTTAAGTGACATTTTCATGGTTGGATTACGTATAAGTTAAAATACCTATTTTTAACAGAAAATTATTTTAGGCGTCATTTTCATAATTGGAACTGATTTTTAAAGAATTCGGAGACTATGCCGTGATTTTTCACGGGTCTGCGCTAGAAATAATTTAATAATCGAGGAATGCACCTAATCCATTAATAATTACTCTCAACATGACAAGTTCGTTTAATCAATATATATTTTTTTAAATAAATCTGTATTAATAGGTACAAAAAACAACATAAATATCCCGTGAATAATAACAATATTCATTTATAATATGTTAATTGATTAAAACTTTAAAATCTGGATATACAGGGTGTATCGGCACGTACCCGACAAACTTTAACCAGCTATTCCTTAGTACATGTCACCAATGTTTTATCCTTTGTCAAAGTTTGAAAACCCGTCTGGCAATATTTTGTTCGAGTTTCGTTGAATAATGTACGTACGTACCTACGTTGGCGCGCTTTTACAATCACAACGAAATGGCACAGCACCATTCGTCTCATTTTTAACTATTATTATTTAGTGTGTACGAAAGAGCGAGGACACTTTTTAACACACTTGCTAATAACAGCTGCTGAACACGAGATACAATGCAAATGACAGTGACGGAGTGTGGATTTTTTTATTTATTTTTTGTTTTTAATGGAAAAAAAATGTTACCGGACAGCAAAGCGCCCATAACATTTTTTACTCCAAATGTGCTGAGGAATAGCTGGTTAAAGTTTGTCGGGTACTTGCCGATACACCCTGTATAAGTACAAAAAACATAAATTGCATTGTTAAAATCATTTTAAATTTTAATATTAAAAAAAGCCAGCGGGCCATGTGGAAGCAGTCTATTAGCCGCGTGTAAGCAGTCTGTTGACCGCGTGGAAGCAGTCTATTGACCGCGTGGAAGCAGCCTATCGGCCACGCGAAAAAAGTCCGCCGGCCACGCGTTGCCCACTTATGAGTTAAATCGTTAAATCATACATTGAAAGTGAACGCACACACGCACATCAACGATACAATATATACATGTAAATCACTATCAGTTGCTATCCCGAATCAAAAATTAATGACCGTCACTTGTAACAGGGTCAATGAGATGCCGAGCTGTTCCCTCAGTGAATAATTTACTGACCCTGGATCGAAAAGGCGACAACTCTTTGTCATTCCATCATATATATTTTATATGGTCTTGCCGCTGAGAGATCAGTTGTTACCTCTCTTTCTGATGCACGCTTCGTTTATGAGAGGTTATGACGCAGCTATAAGCGGATTGCCTTTAACTAGGTATATTTACCTATTTGGTGTGAATATTTAGTTTTTTAAACAGAGGTAGTTACCGGAATAAACAGACAACTCATAATAAAATCACAGTTTCTTTGGAAAATTATTTTTTATCCAAGACACGTTTTTCATTGTTTTTTTTTGTCGAGAAACAGTGAAGAAAAATTCGACTGGCCATGTAGACAGAAAAACAGATGTCTGAACACCGAAAATCATGACCAAGTTAGTACCCCGGTGAAAGCAACCAGGAGATATAGAGGAAGTGGTGAACTGACGGCGTGAAAGAGGTTGGATCAGGATGGGAAGATCTGGGTATGTCGGTCATCGTTCCTGAGAGCACGAATGCAGATCACCAACGAACCAACAACACAGTTCAGAACGACTAAGGGCCGGTTATTTCGCAGAAATTCAAATGTAACATTGTCAACAAATGGCCACTCAGCGCCATTTTTTGACATTTAAAGGATCCCCGTTAAATGCCGATTCTAGGTGCGCTTTTCAGCGTTCTATTATCACATTGTTATTTGCTGACGAGCAACAACGTGATATTTGCCCTGAAACGGAATTAGAATCGGACCTTTCAACTGCCATTTGATGACTGACACGCGAATTTTATGCGAAACAACTGGACCTAAGTGTTCTTAATTTATTCGACGTGAATTGATTATTGTTTGTACTTAAGCGATTTGCAGTCATGTCAGTCTGCTCGGGAACGATGACAAGTTATCGATAATTTCTTTATCAATCGACCGTGCCAGATACCCTGAGAACTGAAGAAGAATGACTAGGTACTGGAATCAGCGGAGAAGGTCAAATCCCACGTACTACATTACCACAATAAATTAAACCTGAAAAATAATTAATCCAATAAAGAACTTAGAACTGATGACGATTATTATAAACCTTTTAAAGAAAGCTTCAAATTATTACTAGAAATCTAGACGAATTGGTCTATCAAGCCGGATGTTTTCAGTTTTCTTCTTTAAAATGTTAAAGTTAGTAGTAGTAAAGTGTACAAACATTATTATTTTTTGGGGCATAAATCGTAACCAAAAATCAACAAGTTTGTGGCCTATTCTATTTGCTATAAAGCATATTTTTCGATAAAAGTAAATAGTTTTAGGACAGTTTTAAGATGTAAATTATAACCTGTGTCAACCATATGAAGATAGAAGATAGCTATGAATTTACAACGTCTATATTATTATTTTGGGCACATCACCCGATGTTCTTTTGCCGTAATTTTTTTTATGATAAACTTTGGTGCTGCTTGTGAAATTTGTTCAATTGTTTGTAAACCGATTCATGTCTTGTCGATTTGTATTCTGCGTTTGTTTACTTCACAAATGTTTTCCAATAGGGTGGTTATTTTTGCCCCACCCTGTATATTTACGGTGTTCTCCGTACTGGTGAATACTCTCAGAATCGTTTTGGCGAAAGACCATCAATCATAACCTAAACTTTGCTTGAAATGGTATTAGCCGAGTTCAGTGACCAGATCTGAAAGCCAGATACTTTCCAACCTTTCTCTTTCCTGTTTCTTACCCCAAGAGCGAGACAAATCACTCTGAATAGAGGTGGTATTTCATTAGGCACATATACAGGGTGTATCGGCAAGTACCCGACAAACTTTAACCAGCTATTCCTCAGCACATTTGGAGTAAAAAATGTTATGGGCGCTTTGCTGTCCGGTAACATTTTTTTTCCATTAAAAACAAAAAATAAATAAAAAAAATCCACACTCCGTCACTGTCATTTGCCTTGTTTCTCGCGTTCAACAGCTGTTATTAGCAAGTGCGTCAAAAAGTGTCCTCGCTCTTTCGTACACACTAAATAATAATAGTTAAAAATGAGACGAATGGTGCTGTGCCATTTCGTTGTGATTGTAAAAGCGCGCCAACGTAGGTACGTATGTACATTATTCAACGAAACTCGAACAAAATATTGCCAGACGGGTTTTCAAACTTTGACAAAGGATAAAACATTGGTGACATGTGGTGAAAATATAAATAATAAATTTTTTATTAAAAAAAATGTTACCGGACAGCAAAGTGCCCATAACATTTTTTACTCCAAATGTGCTAAGGAATAGCTGGTTAAAGTTTGTCGGGTACGTGCCGACACACCCTGTATTATTAAATTAGATCAAAAACCGACCGTTTAATCAATTACGTCAACGGTTTATCAGCAATAAACAATATAACAGATAATAAACTGTTTACTTATACGTGGATGCATGGCGCGACCAAGTCTACGCAGTAAAAGCTATTTATGTAATCAATTTTCAATCGACAATAAAATTAATTGTGATATAATAACAGATAACAGTGTATAATGTCAACAATAACAACCGTTTTATAAATAACACAGATCGGTGTTGTCTTTGGAGCTACAAATTATTTATTGCATCTCACTATACATAAAACACGTTTTTTTCACATAAAAATCAACCTCACTGAACAAAGCCTGTATCGAGGTTAACAATTTACATTTGAGTGAAGCAAAAACAAAGAGTAATCACAAACATTAAGTAATATTACATACAAACACAAAATATTTCAAAATTAAAGAAAAAATAAGTACCTATTAGATGTGTTACCAGATGGGTAATTTGGCAGTATATTGTAACAATATTTGAACCTTAACTAATCATTAATTCAAAAGAAGAAGCAAAGTAGATAATAAAGACAGATAGGGTGACATTCAGTTTTTAGCAAATGGGACTTATATAAAATCTTATTATTTAAGAAAGGACAAGGATGAAAAAATATTAAGACAATCGTCTGTCAATACGAAAATCTTAATTAACTTTTAAATTTAACTAAGGAATTGGTAGACTTAATATGATTTGGAAGAATATTAAACATAAGTGGTGCCTGATATAAATAATTTCTTTGACCAAAAAAGTTTTAGTATGTACCGCCACAAAGTTCAATGTAGAGCTAATTCTAGTTGTCCGCATTTGTTCTTTCAGCAAATATAATATTGATAAAAAATCGACAAAGTATGAAAAATCGACAATGTATATTGGACACCAGTAAGATGGCATTAATCTATGATCTGCTGCGTTTGATAAAAAACATTTTTCTAATCACAGGGTATTTTGGTAATTTTAACAAAATTTTGAGAATGTTTGTATGTACCTTTATAAAACAATGGTTTTCCATGTTATGTACCACTGGCAATTATTGAAAATGTAGAGCACGAAACCAAGGTAAATGTCTATGTAATAGACTAGGTTATGTTAGGACAGTTTGTGTTAACAAAAGTGCATGAAAATTATACACAGAAATAGTTCATGAAACCGTAATTTTAATGATATATGTTAGCTTCCACGCTATTCAAATGTATTTTTAATTTTGAGGCGTGTAAATAAAAATATACAGGGGTACGGGGGTAAAGTGCACTAACTTCGGGGAGTGATTCTATGTGGTAGAAGTATAGAAATAAATAACTTTTTAAGAAATTCCGTGCAATACAAACAATTTTTACCCCTAGACATCAAAAAATTGATAGACTTGCCCTGATAAGAAATCTGGGTATCATATCGACGAGCTGGAGGCAAACGAAGTGACCATATTTTTGGCACCAAGAGGGTTAAGAAATGCGTTGAATAAACTACGACATCAGTCGTACGTTTGCCGTCGAAGAGCGCACATTGAAATAACCAGACCCTGCGCAGAAAAGTAAAATTCGCCAAAGGCAGGCAACGATTTGCAGCGCAGTCCCATTTGGGACTTTTCTGTGCAGGATCTGAATGTTCGTTTTTAATCGAACCGCCAAGCGATGCGAGGAAAAAATGAGTGAGGTGAGTAAATTATAACACATTTGTAAAAGTGTCTAACTAGTGTGGCAAAATTTAAAATTTTGGGAATTAAATTTTTTTACGCAGTCGCAGTCAGATTATATTTTCGCGGACTAAATGGTGATATTGCAATGCGAGTTGCCTGTATACTGTCAGATCCATCCAAGGGAGAGGGGTCACGCCCCTTCCCCGCTCCTCGCAACTTGATTAGTTCCCCTTTCCCTGATGTGCCCGTCTATCGATTTGGAAGTCTATGGTATAAATATTTCGCATCAAATACCTTCATATTTATATGGCGTGATGTTAATTCGTTCACAATATCATCGCTAGATGTGATGAAGTTGACCTCCTTTAGTTCAGTCCCGCGGTGCCTAATCGGTGCAAGCATGACGGAATAATTATGTAAATAGATAAATGTGATGAGGTTCCATATGGGTCTGCAATTCGCAATGTGCATGCAGTGGCGTAGCAAGGTAACCAAGGGCCCTGGGGCAAATTAAAAAATGGGGCCCCACTGCTATGTAAACTGATTAGGTTTTATCAAATAAAAATATGAAATATACAAACCATTTTATACAAATATTTCATTTTCAAGTTCCTTGTCGATAGTATTAGTATCGTTTTTTTTCCAAAATTCATACACAGCACATGCTTCCGAATGGCCACTCGAACAACTGTGTTGTTTAATTCTTTCTGATAAATGCTTCCAATCTCGAATTCCCGTACACCAAACATTATTCCTTTGTGAAGCAAATAACCAGCAGGGTTGAAAATAGGCAGCGTCTAGTATTTTGGAATAACACAACCAAAAACGATTAACTGACCCATATTTAGAACACGAAAAGTAGTACGATTTTGAAAAACACATATTGTTCTGGTTGATGTCTGTTGGAAAAGGTCCTGAAGGCTGTAAAGGCCCCATATCAAGAATTTGACGTTTTTCGTTATCAGTTAATATTTTGTTCGTGAAGTTTCCCAAGTCATAAGAAGATTTGAGGTCTGTGGTTCCTCCAAACCCTCCGCTCTTATGTGTGTCATGCAAACATCATCCACGTTCACATGATCGGCGGCGGAGGTATCTCCAACTGCAATAATTGTCGAATCTTCTTCAGTAGGCTTCTCAACCAACACTGCAGTTACCACATTATTTGAGTCACTATCAATAGAAATATTTTGGCCAGATGTACTTGCAGAAAGCTGACTAAAAAACTTGTCAATTTTGGGAAATTTTTGCTTACTATCTTCTCTTTCTTGGCGTTGTTTGCGTTTAAATGCACCACTGGGTTTCTTCTTTTTATCCATATTTTAATACGCTACCAGTGTCGTTGGGGAATGACGCACATATCACTATCCCAACACTGCCAACCTACAGAAAGAATTTAGGGGAATTCCCTAGGCATAACTTTTGAATTTCTCTCAACTGAGTTGTCATGATTAAAGTGGGGTTGCAAGTTGCAACCTGTTATATTTATTTTGAAAATGGGAGAAATTTCCAAAAGTTCAGTTCGATCGAGATTTCTGGTAAAGATTCGAGGGCCCCCTGAGCTTGAGGGCCCCGGGGCACTGCCCCGCGCAGCCCCTAGGTAGCTACGCCGCTGTGTGCATGTTCCACATGGAAAGAGTGCAGAATAAAAACATGGGTCGTAACATAAAAGAACATAACTTTGAAATGTTTTATTTTCTGGTACCTACGTACAGCATGCGAGGGACGGGTTACACTCGTATAAAAATTTCAACCCAACCCACTCTAGTATCTCATCTAAATCAACCGGTTATGCAATCGATCGACAATTCTAAATCCTAAATTTTTGTTTCATTTGTTCATTCCTAACTGATTCATCCATTCATTCATGGTTCGGAGCCAGTTGGACTATCGCATCCCTAATTAATGTGTGGCTGAAGGAAGTGGGGAAGGGGTGGGGAAGAGGAATACTTGGAAGTATCTAGCTATTAGCTGAAGTCACGATATACGGCTAAAGTCATTTTAAGCAAGGTTTCTATTCGGAATGGTTAAATTTCAACCGGGAGTATCTTCCACTCTTGGACTCTAATTATCTCTATATAGTATAAAATAAATTCGGTATCGGCGTCTGTCTGTTTGTGCGCTTAGTTCTTCTAAACTACGCAACGGATTTTGATAGGGTTTTCACCATCGTTTAGAGAATTTCTTCCGAAAAGTTTATATAAATAATATATGCATATTATATTTATAGAAAGTAGAGAAAAATCGAGCAACGCCGGGTACACGTCAACTAGTTTTAAATTAATTAAATATGAATTTATTAATGCTGTGTTGTGTATTGAATTAAAATTACTATTATTTTAAAAACAATTTATTGGGTACACACACAATAATTAATGATATTTACAGCTATTAGAATAATCGACAAAATCATTAAATCTGTTGAACGTAACTAATTTAAAATATAAATTGGATACTCTGCCATATGATGTAGACTTCGGAGTGCAGAAAGGTCTCATAATGGACTGCGCTGTAAACCGTTACCTTACTTTGGGACTATACTTTTCTGCGCGGCGGCCTGGAGTGGCGCGTGGTACCGCCGTTCCAAAGTGTACGTGTGGCAGAGCCTATTATGGTCGAGAAACCAACGTGTTAATAAATTATGGAGAAATAATATTTTTTTTGTCTTTTGTGACATTACTAAATGCGTTTAATTTCAGTTTAAAAATATCTTGTACCTACATATTATTAAACGGGAATATTTAATAATATGTAGGTACTAGGTACATTCTGCAAAACAAATTTGCCAAACATCTTACATACCCGCTTAAGAATTCTCAATAATTCCAAACGTGTTAGGTCTAGTTGCAAGAACTCTCGTCACATTTGACACTCTTAAATTCAGCAAACTTCAATTCGCTACTTCAAAAACAGACCCGTTAACGAGCGATTATCGGCATGTAGGAGTTTGATTTTTAAAACGAGTTGATCAAAATCAGTCATCCAGCATGACGATCCAAAGTAGCACATACTTTTAGTATCGCCGTGTTGCAATACGGCCATTCAGAATCGAAATGGCTTTAGTCGTTTGTTGACCAGATCTTAATAGCCAGGTACTTCCCAACCTTTCTCCTCTCATCTCCTTTGCTTCTCCACTCCCTTCAGCTTCACAATATACCTACCCCAATTGGGGATCCGACAGTCCCACCACTGGCTCTAGACAGCTATAATTACAATTTGGGAGGCGGGTTTGGGTACCGCCGCCCCGGGAATCATTTATTGAATAACCAACACCTATGCCACAGGTCACCCAAAGTGGCTCGCAGGGATGACTTAGCAGGGGTGCCCGTGTTCATGGGGTGAGGTTTATCTATCTCTTGGCGGCGGATACATTTGCACCTACTGCGTTGCGGGCCAGGTTGAGTGAGACCTTTTGACCTCTACAGCCGGACTCTCTCGACCAATCATTTTGCACCGCAGTGGGAGGGATGGATCCATACGTCCGTCACTCCTTGACACATTGAACCCCAGATTCCTATGCACACCTCATACCTCATTCATTCCCAGAACATCTCCTCTCCTTCCTGTACCTAAAAATACCCTCCACAAAGCATCCCCAAAGATGACATAGACCCTGAAGGAAATTACTCGGGTTTCACATAAAAATATGTAAAATTGAGGATATATTTCCGAAACACTTAAATTCTGTTATTTAAGTACCTACTTATTACACGCACCACTGCAGTTCTGAAAACAATGTAGTTTTCCATCTTTAACTTCCCGTAAATAAAATAATAACTCTTCCTCTTGAATATCAAATGAACGTAAACACAAGGGTCTAATTTCAAGGTTAACCGATCATGCATACAAAACTCCCATTCTTGGAGCACTCTGTTTACAAACAACCAAACAACCCTATTTTTAGCATAACCTTGGAGGAAGGGCAAAACACAAAACCGACCACAAACCTTAACATTAAATTCCACAGAGACAAAACTGGGCTTTGTTCGCCGAAGGTAAAATAAACACGATTGTTTGATTTCACCCTACAGGAATTGCGTACTGAAACTGCATTTTAGTATTGCGTTCAAAACATTGGTACACAAAAACACGTAATTGAAGGTAAAATAAAGGCAATCCTCAAAAAGGAACAGGATATCTCCAAGGTAGCATTTGTAAACAGTCCTTATTAAAGCGAGTTTTTTATACGTGGTTGAAACTTATCTGAAACTTTGCATGTTTTAGTTTGATTAATACGGGAGCTTTGAAGGTTGAATCAAAAGGTATATTATAAAAAGGAATAGGGTATCTCTAGGTAGTATTATTTGTAAGCAAGAGTTTTTTGTGCGTGGTTGCAACTTGCCTAAAACTTTGTACTTTTCTAGTCTGATTGATACAGGAGTTTTTTGAAGGTCAATTCGTGGCAACAGAAAGGTAGGAAACGTGAGGTTATTTTTAGAAAGGGTTGAACCAAAACATGCGGTAGAAATCGATTCACTATTGGTGATTGTATTTTTTTTACTCAGTGGTACATAAGCTGCACAAAATAGGATATGTTCAGGAAGCACCCCAGACGCATTGTTGCCAAACTCCCCAAGGTTAAAATTGTTATGCAATGTACGTAGCTGTTCGTTCAGTACCTATTTACTTGGTTCTACCCTTGTATTAGCGAATTGCACTCTGTAATATGTTAGGGAAGTAGGGAAGCGATGTTGCCAGGTTTACTAGCACGATTTATGTCTAGGGGTGACATTGAATAGGTATCTACTTTCAGAGATGCAGGGGAAATTTTAACCTTGAAATAATTTATTCCGGCTCTTTACACGAAGGGAATATTATCCACTCTGTCGTATTTTTTTTCGTTTCCTAAAGCAATTACTGAATTAAATAATAATACTTAAAGTGAAATGACACATACATTATATCGACACTATAGACAGTTACATAATTGCGTTACAAGGCAACAATAGATTAGAAAACATAAAACATTAAATAAATTATAAGAATTAAGAAGTTTATGTAATAATATTGATATAGACGATTATTCAGTAGGTATTTGAAACATGACAAAGATAAAATATTGAATTCGTTTCAAGACAGAGCTTTTCAGACTAGTCCTTTTTTGTTTTCGAATAAATTAAATTTATAGGGATATTCTCGGAAATATCAAAAGAACTCCAAATTGATTTTAATAATATTTCTTAAATTGTATTTCCAACTACAACATAATAATAATTATTATAGTATATTTCCAATAATGAATACGAACACTTCCACGAGATATTTTAATCAATTGCGAAAAACAATCAATTTTCTAACCAGTTCTTTCTAGTCGTAGTACCTACGTTATAATAAATAATAATCAGTGTTATACGGGGTGTCCGCCGGGGGTAAAGTGGACTTACTTCGGGGAGTAATTCTACATGATTTTAGAAGGAAAAAAAAAAACTTTTTTCGACATTCTAATGTTAGGGCGATGCACTACGTCGTGTAATATTTTAAATTGAGCCGCTATCAATAACAACCCTTACGTAGATGGCGATAAGGTTTAAATTCCCGCCTAACACCATCCGCCTGTTTTGATTTATGTAAGAAAAAAACATGGCCAAAAAGTGCCTTTTATTTTATTTTGTGGATGTTCAGGCATACATATTTAATTTTTATTCGATCATTTTATAAATAACTTAATTTGCCACATTATACAATAAAATCATAACCGAAAATGGGTTCGTAAGTAGGAGATTTTGAACTTTAAAGCAGTTTTCATAGGCCTTTACATTTCAAAGGCCAAGATGTATTCTACTCGCAGTATTTAATTAAGTATCTGAAACATTTCTAGGCGACCAAATTTTTAAACCAAAAACACATGATTTGGCATTACTACGTAGTGCATCGCCTTAAGGTAGTTTTTAGGAAAAAAAAGATGAATTGTTTGAATGGGAACATAAATATTCTTCCATAGAAAAATATTTTTTTATGGGAAAATGAACATTCGAATTTAGAAAAATTGGTCTTTTTACTTATAGCGTCGTGAAGAATCATCTCCGAAGTTAGTGCACTTTACCCCCGGACACCTTGTATATTATAAAACACTTTTTCTAAAGATTGTTCGCAAGTGAATATGAACAATTCAATAATGAAAACCTCAGTTAAAATATATTTAACTATACAAAAAGATATTATGCATAGAAAATATAGAAGAGAATACAAGAAATTCTGTAATAATAAGATTACATATTTCAATGCATAGCTAATAGTATAGAATGGTAGCGCTGCATTACATAACGCTGATTCGATATTTTATGTTTGTTTGTTCCTATCAGTTATCTAGTTAGCCACGGTAGACATGTATTGTGGCCTCATTTTGGTTACATCGAAATCACGTGTGGGTGTCAGTCACTCAGGGCGGTGAGTGGATTTTATGAATGTAGTTTTCAAAATCACATTGCAGGATTTTAGTTCACAAATGACGACTGTTAACTTTATACTTTTAAACTCGAGCAAAGCACCACACTTTGAGGACACCAAAAACTCTCGAACGTTTAGGGTTATCTCTGGCGTTACGATATATGCGAAGGTTCATAAATTCAACAACACGCTGACTTAAATTCGCGGATACACGTGCCATCTAAAAGCATGCTTTTGGTGAGTAGCTGGCATGCTTGTAGGAGGGTACACAGTGTACACACACGCTAGCTACAGGTCCTGGAAGAGTCTTTTCATCGCCCCACCGAGACATTTTGATAACGAAAATATCAACTTCACTTTGCTAGCTAATGGAAGAGCGCGTTCAGACATGCTACGCGTCCCCCACTCCTCCCCCTCTTTTTTTTGCATTACAGATTGAGGCAATCCTATTACAATACACATGAAATAACAAAAATATACAAAATATAATAAAAATATAACAAAAATGTACAAAGCTTTAAATGAAATATTTTACAATAACCGAAATTTTAGAGTTCCTGCCTAAAATGACTTTTGCAATCTTCAAGGCCAATGTTGAAAATGTCAAGAGACCTAGAGGTATCATTTAGCAGCACCATACCTCTTGTCATGCTATGCTGGGACATAACGTTCGTTCTTCCGTGTGGAATACAGAGCAAGTCGTGGCGTCGACCCTGACGGTAGTTGTTCGGTACAAACAATTTATAGCATTTCAAGAGGTATGGGCTGTCAATGTAATAGTTCATGATTTTAAAAGCTGTTACTTGAAGGGTCTTCACAATGAGTGCCACTGGCACACGAAAATCTAACGCCGTGCGATTAATGGCATACGAGGATACGAGCTACTAGCATCGACAATATATACATGCCAATGGCACGCTGAAGACCGCTACTGGCATGCTTTTAAGCGAGCTCCTAGCATATGTATCTGCGGCTTTACACTATTTAAAAAGAAAACAAAAATGTTCACAAATTAACTCAGTTGAAAGTAATGTTACTAAGGCATAAAAGATTTTTTTATTATAACTTTGTTTACACCGTGAAACGAGTTCTATAAATAAATTGATGAAATAGATTTGAAAACAATAATTCTCGTAAATGTGTACCGTTTTATAGGCAACCTTCATTCCGTATTATCAGGTAAAGATATTTCTGTGTACGTGCCGAAACACACGTGGAATGTTTAATATACCTACTCCACCAATGCGACGTGCAAGTTGGTGGGTAGGTACACGTGGGCAACCGTCACTGAGATAAATGCATTTAAAAAAGGAACGGTTTGTCGATGCCAGCCGAATTGTGACTGCTTAAAGCCTGTGACGGACCACGCTACACGCACGCTATATTCTCGTGGCTTGGTCTATTTCAGCATATCGCTCACCATACGTTCCCATTGGGATTGTAGTAATTTTTCAGCCCCATAATAAAGGGGGATACAGTAATATTATGTTATGCAGAAACCATCCAGCCCACAAAACCCAAAAATTCACTTTTTGATGAATAATGATATTCATCAATAGTGATATTTTCATTTGCTGAAGACAACCAACCCAAAATTTCAAAACTACGAACATAGGTGTCGGTTGATAGCTTTCATTATATTCCGCCATAAAAATATTTTATATACAGTGGTGCCTCACACAACGAACGCCTCGCACAGCGAATGCTGCACACAACGAACTTCCTTTTCGTTCATTTCACGATTCATACAACGAACTTCGCTTCACACAACGAAGTCGCCCGATCTTCTACGATCACTGCCGATTAATTGCATCCTCCCGCGCAGGCAGTCGTTAGACTCGTTAGTCACTGCGTAGTACGCTTAACTTACGCACGTATCGCAGCAATCGTTCTTCATTACGAATTAAATCGCACACGTATCACGGCAGTCGTCCTTTTAAGATAAACTCAACATTTTTTTTATATGATGGGTTCTAAAAAAAGCAGGAAGGTGATTTCTCTTGAAATGAAACAGGAAATAATTAGAAGGAGTGAATGTGGGGTAAAATAGTGTGACCTCGTCAAAGAGTTTGGCCTCAACAAGACCACCATTTTCACCATTTTGAAAAACAAGGATGCAATAAAATCAGCCAAAGTAGCCAAAGGAGTATCAAAACTATTTAATGAAAAACATAGATCTTCAATCCACGAGGAAATGGAGAGGCTATTAGCGATTTGGATTAAGGACAGGCAGGTGAAAGGTGACGTCACAACCCAAGATATTATCTGTTACAAGGCCAAGATAATTTATGAAGATCTAAAGAAAAACATCCCTGGACAATGCTCAAAGGGAAGCGTCATCTGATAACGAGGAGCAACAATCAAACAATCAACCAATTCCAACTGCTGACATCAAGAACATCCTGGTCAAATGGAAAGCAGTTCAGGAGTTTACCAATGCCCACTATCCGGATTTTATTTTATTTTATTTTATTTTATTTTATTTTATCCGGATTCACTATCCGCTGAAGCAAACAGGATCAACGACCTGTACTCCGATACTCTTGTCCGTTATTTCCGGCAGATGTTGAAGAAAAGAGAGAAACAAACGACTTTGGACAGGTTTTTCACTGCACCATGGGCGGAAAATGGATGAAGATGTGCAAGATTCGATTATTTCTTAAAATTAAAAAATGTGTGTTTTTTTCATTATGTTTTTAGATGTATCTAAATAAAAATAATAACAAAAAATTTATCTTTTTTTTTATGTCATCTTACCATATTTTATGCTACAGAACGAATTATTTTTTTTAACATGTATTGTTATGGGAAAACGCGTTTCACATAACGAACTTTTCGCATAACGAACTTGCTCCTGGAACGAATTAAGTTCGTTGTGTGAGGCACCACTGTACATAAAATATTCGTTTGGGTGATGTATTTGAACTAGAATAAAATTAATATTTCGCTGAAACCATCCAAACCACAAAAAGTGCTAAAACCTTCAAACCTACACGGGGAAAACTTAATGATATAAAATATTGCTAATTTATTAAAAAACGTATCAATTTATTCGTATTTCTGTTAAAAACGGGACTGCAGGCCTTTAACGAATGAATTGACAGATTTACTAACAAAGTATTGGTAAAACGTGGATGTGTTATGAGGACAGCGGAACACGTGTTCATACAAATATTGATATTGATATAATGATACTATCGCTTTCCGTCGTGATATTTGTTAGGAAAAGAACTTGTGCTCTTGATATATTCTGAATGACTAATATTTTATCAGGAAATTGGCAAGCTATCACTTTTTTGTGTAGGTGAAGTTTTGATCAAATTTGTTGAAAATTTTATGCAGTACGAACCTAAATGTAGTTTTTATAGTAATATATATATTTTGAAAAGCAAAAAGTTTAAAAGTAGTTTCTCGTAAAGTTTTTTTTTTTTAAATTTGAACAAGTAAAGTCTTATCTTATCTTATCTTATATAGTAAAAATCTAAAATAGACAAATAGTCTGGTAAGGTATATTATAACAGGAATTTATCAACGCTAGGACAGTGTTTTCAGCGGTTTGTTTGTCATGATTTCATGAATAGTGCATTGACTCCAGCAAAATAAATAAACATTCCTATATTAAAATCATAAACAATACACGTAATATGACTAATATCTAGGCTTTACCGACCTTTATACGATTTATGTTCCAAGCCGCGCTAAGCTCGACATTTCAACCAAGCCTAGCTTTAAATGAAACGATATATCGGGCCTAATAATCTCTTCTGATAAAGACATGATACAAGTTCTGTAAATTTTGGGGACATCATTTAGTAAACATTTCTAATGAGGATATTAATTAATTAACAGATCCGGAGCTAAAAACAAACACGTAAAATTGTCTGTCGCTCAACCAACACCATGAAGGTCATTGACATCAAGAATAGTTATAAATAGAAAGAATTTGACCGAGTTTTACACGATTTAATCGAAGAACCTTCGGTCTACGTTTCTTGCTTCAGAGATAAAGTTTGACCTACACAGATAAGTTGGATCTTTTTTTCCACGATTTTGATTTTAGATATAATTTTGATTTTAGATATAATTTTGATTTTTTTCGAAATTTCAATGTTTTAAGGTAGTTTTTAGATGAAAAACATTAATTGAAATAAAATATTCTTTGGGAAAATATTTTTGTGTGACAAAATAAACAATGGAATTTCTAAAAAAAGAAAAAAAATATCTTTTTTACTTCTACCATAATAATAATAATAATAATTGGCTAATTTGTAGAGCGCCGTTTTTGTGAAAATTCACCTCAAGGGCGCTGAAAAATCATGTAGAATCACCTCCCAAAGTTAGCGCACTTTATCCCCCGAACACCGTGTATTTGATAAATTTAAAGAAAAATAATTCGTCCAAAACACCATTGAACACACCTATAAAAAGTGCTATAAAGTTATGAAAAGTGATGAAACAAAAACTAGGTTTAATAGGTTACATATGTAATAAACTTATGAAAAGTGATGAAACAAAAACTAGGTTAAATAAATTACATATATGTAAGTTTTTAACCTATTTTTTGTTTCATCACTTTTCATAACTTTAAAGCACTTTTTATAGGTGTGTTGAATAGTCATTTTGAGGAGTTATCATGGAACCGTAGGGACCATACCTAGTAAGTATTATAATATTATCTCGAGATGCAACGCAGTAAGGAATAAATACATTTTGAGAATCTCGGTTTCTACCCACTTAATGTAAATAGGAAAATCAAGTTGCTGCATTATGAAACAAGGTATCAAATATCTATTCCGCGTCGAGTTTGTTTACATTTTATCAGCGTGCAAGTTGCAGTCTCAACTTGCAACACCTATTACATACCTGCCTGAACAGATTGTACAGGCAGGTACGAGTATTTACATGGGTGCACAAATCCCACCTTCCTGTCTATAAATAGCCCGTAAAACAATGTAATGAATAACATTGAAAGTAACCGCAAAACCACGCATCAGAAGTAAACACTGCAAATAGTAAACAAAACGTGATTCACTGTTGTAGAATGGTTGTGAGAATTTATGGTAATTATTTATAGGAAGTGACCTATTGCACTTATTTATATTTATTACCAGCTTGTACCCCGCCACGCGTGACTGTGGCTCACTCTGTCTGTGCAGATAAAGGAGCAATAGCGAATGTTGCTTTTACGTCCAACAGATGACGCTGTTTTTTTAAATAAAAAAGCATGTTTGTCTGGTCTGACGGCTTTCAAAAACAGCATCTTTTTACCTGTCATAGATGACATCTATATAATAAAGGTATATAAAAATACATGCGTATTAGAATACAAAGTTGTGTCAAAATTTCAAATCAATCGGTTAAGAACGTTTAGACGGATCATGCCCGGCGTTGCTATGGAATCAAGACAATGATTTTAATATGATAAATTTGTACAGGTTTTTGAGGTGATTTTTCACAAAAAAACGGCGCTATAGAAACGACTATATTATTATTTTTATTATTAAATGAAACAATGTTACTATGTATTTACCATTACATTTTTTATTAACGCTGACGCATTTCGGAACAACCGTTCCTTCCTCACGGCAAAATGTATAATAACACAAAATTATGGGTGAACATAATGTATTAGGTGTTGAGGTGGGGGTGGAGGCGTGACTAGCGATTAGTGAAGAATTGGGGAGAAGATAGAACTGTAAGATAGTATTTTTTGTTGGAATTTCGTAATATTATCCATGTTAAGTTATATACAGGGTTTTCCAATAAGAGGTGTTATTTTGAATAGACCGCTATTTCGGTAGATGTTACTTTTGAAGCTGGCATTTTTTGACATTTGACAAGTAGAAACTACGCCATTAATAAATGGAACGATACACGCTTCAACAACGCATTGAAATTATTAAAAATCACTTGAGTGAATCAAATGCAAATCATCTTTAGTGATGAGGCCCATTTCCACCTCGGTGGCTTCGTCAACAAGCAAAATTGTCGCATCTGAGGCTCGAAAAAACCCAAGAGTTATTGTTGAAAAGCCTCTCTATCCTCAACGTGTGACTGTTTTGTGCGGTTTATGGTCCGGCGGAGTCATTGGACCTTACTTTTTCGAAAATGAGGCTGGAGCAACAGTTACAGTGAATGGATTGCGCTATCGAGAGATGATTAATGATTTTTTATGGCCGGAATTGGATGGTATTGATCTGGACAACGTTTACTTTCAACAAGACGGCGCTGCGTGCCACACAAGCAACGAAACCATTGATCTTTTACGATTGAATATCAGAATAACACCTCTTATTGGAAAACCCTGTAGTATAGTATAGTATATATTTTGACTTGAGGGAGGTACGTTCATTTAAGCATGAACCGTTTGTCGGGTGGAAAAATGTCTTTGTCACCAGTGCACGAACGGTTTTCCAGAGGTTAAGATGCCTTGATTCCCAATATGAACAGGACAGTATTTGACAACCAATAAAAATACGTATTTATTGCCAAACTTAAGAGAGCCTAAGTTTTATTATATTTTTTTTTAAATATTTAAACAAATCGGTATATTTTCTATGGTTAAGACGCTTTATACTGTGGAAAATTGTGTGTTTCTTTCAAAACCAACTAACATTCTACTCAAATATCAACACCTTTTTTGTCTGAAATTTCTAGGTCAACACAAAACTTTTTTTGTCAGAAAAGTCTAGGTCAACAGAAGACTTTTTTTTGTCTGGAATTTCTAGGTCAACACCAAACTTTTTTTGTAAGAAAAGTCATTTCCATCATGAGCTAAGATATATTTGAAAACTATCGTTTGACTGTAAAAAATATGAATTATTTTGTATGTTCAATTGTTTAATCTCGGACAAAGTTAGTTACTCATAAAAACGCACGTAATCGGTTGCCAGCTTCGCTTACAGTATTGCCCTTGGGTAGGGTTGCCATCCGTCCGGGTTTCCCCGGATTTGTCCTAGTTTAGAAGGCGTCCGGGGAGCGTCCGGGCGGGGTTTCATTTGTAGTCCGGGTTTGCCAATGGTTTGCCAACGTGGAGAGAATATTCTCATTGATTTCACAACAATGGACAAAAGAAAGAAATTTACTAAACGTAGAAACAATCTCGCCAGCAATTAAAATTAAATTCAATTTCCAAGAATACAGCTGCATTGATTTTTACAAATTCCTTTTAAAAAGGGAAGATATTCTAAAAGCTATCGGAAAGAGTGATAAATACAAAAAAACTGAAAAGTAAAAAGGCAAGAGGCTGAGGAAAAATCTTTAATGGCTAGATAATCAAATAATGTATTTACAAGTGCTATAATTTCTATTCATTTTTGTAGTTAAAGTAATGATTGTTTTTATTACGTAAAAGAAATGTAGAATTTTAATTTTAATTTTTTATTATTTCATAGATTTTTTTAAATTACAATTGTTATGTTTTTTTTTACAACCATACTAGGCTAATGCCCGTGTTAAGGTAATATGGCTGTTGATTAAAATTTAAGGTGATATAAATGATAATAGTTTTGGATATTATATGTTTTAAAAAAATAATAATGTAACTTACATTCCAGTAAGTCTAAACTTTAAAAAGGGTCAGTTTTGTTGCTTAAGATTTAAGAAGACTGAATTTAGTTCATATTATGTTAAGAGGTATTTTGTTGTGTAAATGGCTGCTGATACAAATTTAAAGAAGATAATTATTATTCAGAGATTATTAAGAGTTACCTCAAAAATTGTAAGACTGAATACTAAAATGGTCTCAGTATTTTTATGATTTTTGTTTAAAAATTTAATTGAATTTTATTAAGTTTAATATGGCTTAGTTTTCATAACAGTATATTAATAATTTTTGTTTTATTTTAAGAATGAAAAAATTCTAACTGATTATGAAAACAATGTGTAACAAACTGTAATAAGATTCTGTTGTGTTAGGTAATAGGTACATTTAAAATGATGATAAAAGATGACAAAATTCAATTTTAATGTCTGAAAATAAATAAAAAGGTGATTTATGACATTTTAAACTGTCTGTTGACATGTCCGGGTTATGGGCTCTAAAATCCGGGGTTTTCACGCTTCTTGTCCTGGTTGCCAAATTTTAGAGATGGCAACCCTACCCTTGGGGAATGGCCTACTAACGAAATAATAATAAACAACATCAATCCATGTGCATTCAAAACAACAATCAACAAGTTACTGAACAACCCACAGACGATAAGGAAACCTTCGGCCGCAACCTCGCTTCGTAGTGTATGGATCAATTTACTGATTCTAAATACCATATAATAGTGATTGCAAATACGATTCGGTAGTCGAAATTCTGACTCGGATATAATATCACACAAATCGAATGACGTTCGAATTCAAACTGCAGTCATTGGAAGTATTAGAAGTATTGGAACTATGGTATCCCAGACTGGGGTTATGTTGAGGCAAAAGGGAATGGTGAAGAGAAGAATAAGATTGGGTTAGGTTAGGCTGGGTTAAGTTAGTTTAGGTGTTAAGTACCTGGCGATTACACCGTACTAAAGTTGAAACTGCTTCAGCTAGTGGGACAATGGCTTCCCTAAATGTTGTGAGGCTGAAGGGAGTGGGAAGAGGAAGGAAAGATGGGGAAGAAGAAGGTCGGGAAGTAACTGGCTGTTCAGATGTAGTCACTAAACAAAGTTAAAGCTATAGCTAGCAAAGTTTCGATTCTGTGGTCTTTCACCAGGGCGACTCTAAAGACTACAGAGATTCAAGCGCCCGCATAACCGATTTCTACCGATATAAATGTTTTAACAAGTTTCTCGAAAACTCTTGAAGTTTTTAAGTTCAAAAAAATATATTAAATAATAAGAAACGTTAATTATGTGAAATTTCCTCGATAGAAAAAAGTCGCAAAGTAAGTTCAGAAAATTATTTAAAACTCGTTTTGTTCCGTTATGTAATATGTTATAGGCATGAAAAAATTCAAAGTGTATCTTTAAATCCAACTAAAGCATTTGTCCAGAGATTTTTGCACTATTTCAAACGAGTCGTGTTTAATAAATATTTTAAAATCATTTTTTTAATATTAGCGCGCATTCGTATTTACACATCTCTCTTTCAAACCATCTTTGAACGTTTACTACAGGGCCTTAACGGGTAAAGCCTCTGAAATTTTGTAATGTACTGTACTGCTCTTGAGATACTGTATGAATACAGATTCCGCGGAAAATATGTTCACGTTGAATTTGATTCCAGATAAATTCGCTGTTTCTGAAAGTATTTCAAAAGAAAAACACTGTTCTTGAAAGCAACTGTTCTGTTTAGAAGACATTTTAACAGTTCACACGCAACTGTTCTGTTTAGAAGACATTTTAACAGTTCACACGCAACTGTTCTGTTTAGAAGACATTTTAACAGTTCACACGCAACTGTTCTGTTTGGAAGACATTTTAACAGTTCACACGCAACTGTTCTGTTTGGAAGACATTTTAACAGTTCACACGCAACTGTTCTGTTTAGAAGACATTTTAACAGTTCACACGCAACTGTTCTGTTTAGAAGACATTTTAACAGTTCACACGCAACTGTTCTGTTTGGAAGACATTTTAACAGTTCACACGCAACTGTTCTGTTTGGAAGACATTTTAACAGTTCACACGCAACTGTTCTGTTTATAAGACATTTTAACAGTTCACACGCAACTGTTCTGTTTAGAAGACATTTTAACAGTTCACACGCAACTGTTCTGTTTAGAAGACATTTTAACAGTTCACAGCAGCTAAGAGTCAGTCCCTGCGGAGGAAGGTTCAAGCTTCAGTCAAATAAAAAAATATATATACATATATCAATAAAAATAGATGCATTATAGTAAAAACACATTATTTTGTACGGATTTTTGATTTTTTCGAAGCAAAAACTAAGCAATACTTAAGCCTAACCTAACCTATTAAAAAGTCGTCACATTTCATGACTTTATATCACAATTTAAAGGTGTGTCGATTTGTCACTTTTCCGTAACTATTACTGTTACCCGCCACAGAAGGCTAAGAAAAAGAAGAAAGATTAAATTGAACGAATGCTTAACTTTTCTGTGCTTGTGGATACGCTATACTTAGATAATTTCGGTTCGAATATTTATCATTTCTAAATGGTTATCTCGATTCAGTCCATCTCTATTCCCAATACTCGGTCCAAACAAAAAAATTACGTAATTTTCTTTGATAACTTCTAAGCTTCCCACTTAGCAAAACATGCTCAAAAATTGAATGGAATTAAGGGCCTATCTAAAAGTCCATAAAAAAGCAATAAATACAAATATGCTTATCTTAATCCAACTTTTAACGAGACGTTCTTTTAATCCTTATTATAATTTATGATTGTTGAAAAACTATGTTTTTAAACCAACTATTGTGATTAATTATACAGACTATATTTATCTACAAACTAGATATTATGAGTTTGAAAATGGTAACTTCGTTTTGCTCTCCTGAAAAATTATCTACCTTTAACCAAAACAAAAAAAAATTATCTTTAACCAAAACATTAAAAATTATCTACCTTTAAGCAAAACATTCAAAATTATCTACCTTTAAGCAAAACATTAAAAATTATCTACCTTTAACAAAAACATAAAAAAATTATCTACCTTTAACTAAAACATAAAAATTATCTACCTTTAACCAAAACATTAAAAATTATCTACCCTTAACCAAAATATTAAAAATGATCAATCTTTAAACAAAACATTAAAATTTATCTACTTTTAACCAAAACATAAAAAATTATCTACCTTTAACCAAAACATTAAAAATCCACTTTTGTTTATAAAGATAAAGAACCTAGGTTAAATACATCTGTTAGAATTTTACTTTTGTTTTCGGAAATGAAAAAATGCAAATCTTGGGAGCTAAAATTAACCCACTTCCCGACATCCGATCGACCTGAAACTCGGCAGATAGACTCGTTGTCCATGACAATAAATTATATCAACAAGGATGGCAATCACATACACATGCGCGAGCATAAACGCATTTCTCTGAAATCGGATGACATTACAGCAGTTAATATACGAAATAAATGTCGGTCCTACCTGATCGGCATTTGACTCCAGTCAAATGATTTTTTTGTTTGTTTTTACGACATTTAAAAATAGATGTATTACAGTAAAAAAACTTTGTTTTTTACTGGTTGATTGAAAAAATTCTTCATTTACACGAAGCTCCATAGCTCATGATGGAAGTTCTGTATAGCTAAAAATCGTTGTGTTGACCAAGAAATTCTGATAGTAAATAGATTGTAACAACAATATTTTGTAATGCTCCATTGTAATAATACTTTATGCATAGGGTTAAGAAGTTGAACAATTGCATTTTGTTCAAGGTAATCGTGTTATGTACTTTACTCGTATTCATATTCATAGCCCTCAAGGTTTTAGGTGTCTCTATGCAATTAGAGTACTTATACAGCTCCTTGTTATGAGATGAATCTGCTACAAGATGAACAAAACTTCAAATATATAAAATATTTAAAAAAATATGAGCATTAATATTTAAGGCGGGTCTAATGGTTAGCGCGATAGCTTAGTGGGTTAGAGCAGCTGTCCGGTTTACGGTATTCAAATGTGAATACCTAGCAGCAATAATTTTATGAATTTGATTATTAGATGGAAATTTAATTACATTAACCTAAAGGTTTAAATAAGATTCGGCTGGTTAGATTAGTTGAGTGGTCTGGGTGTTTGCTTTGGCTTCCACCCAGAGGTCGCGGATTCAATCCTATACTAGGCTAAATCCTCTTTCACATCATTGTTCTACCAGCAACATTTTCCAATTATAAATATTGCCATCTTGGGTATAATTCTCCCACAATGCATTAAAATAAATAAATAATAATATTGGTAAGAGGAATATTCAAAAACTGTCAGTTTGTTGAATGTTTGCCTAACATTTTAGGAAAAGAAAATAAAACTAGTTAAAGTTGTAAATTTAACTAATCACTGTGGTTTAGCCGTCAATTTTACTTTGTTTTATGTAGCCAATTTCACGCGACAGCAGTACGTATTCACTTATAAGCAGCATAATATTGAGGTTTTGATCAACTCTAAAATAATTTCTGAAAATATTATAGTTAGGTGAGCAGCCACTTGTGGTCAGCAAGTATAACAACAGCAAATAACATCAACGCCTAACCTAACCTAACCACGTATTGATCCTGATCCCGATCCTAATCTACTTGTAGCAAGTAGAACAACAGCAAATAATTTTAACGCCTAACCTAACTTAACCTATTGATCCTGATCTGCTTGTAGCAAGTAGAACAGCAAATAATTTCAACGCCTAACCTAACCTAACCACGTATTGATCCTGATCTACTCGTAGCAAGTAGAACAGCAAATAACGTCAACGCCTAACCTAACCACGTATTGATCCTGATCTACTTGTAGAAAGAACAGCAGCAAATAATTTCAACGCCTAACCTAACCTAACCACGATAAAAACATATAGTGTCTTAATGATTTGATAGATGAATATTAACATTGCGAATCATTTAAATAAGTACTACTATATAAATAAATTAATCCAGTACCTACTCAAAATAATTTTATCACCCTATTGCAACTCTGGCATTTAGTAAAATAATCTACTGTTCTAATCTCCGTTACAAGGGCATTACTTGCACGTTAAGACCGTAAAAATGTTACGCTATAAACAAGAAATATGTAGTGTTATTGTTATAAGTTAGTAAATAGGATAGACGGTAAGAAATAATATTTAAATGAATAATTAATAACACGGAAGGAAGATAATAATTACTATGTAGATATTATAAAACGATAGTCCGTCATAATATTGAGATTCTTAGAATTTTTCATTGTGCAATCATCGTTATTAATTTTACTGGAACGTGTGTCGTTTGGAAAATAATCAACAACGTCTGGACCTCTGGAGACGTTAATACAGCCAGACAAATGCATCACGAGGTCAATAGTGCCGGTTCGTCACCGCGGAATATTGAGCTGAGGCCTTCTGCACCGCACGTACGATATTGTCGATTAATTGACACAAACACGTCATTGGTTTGTACTGGAATCGATAATATACATAATAATGTGTTTTTGATATGGTCCGGAAGGACAGACGGGAAAAACGTCATACAAAAAGTTGAAGGGAAATTTTTATTTGAATCTCTGATCAGTTTGTTGACAAAATATTTTGTGGGCTATTCGTCAAAGGACAAAGAATATAAATTATATTCCAAAATATACACTGTACAATAACCAGACTTTAGAACAAGTTTTACGTTGGGACCTGGGATAGAAATTAGCAATGAAAGATTAAAAAAACTAATAAAAACAAATCTGCTAATTTAATAATTTAGGAAAACCGTCATCATAGGTGCTACAACCATCAGAGTTATGATTGCAGGAAGAGCCTCCAAGCCAGGCTGCCTTCTGCTGTCCGGTTCCTTCTGGTCAGCATTACAGTGTTCGCCTCAAAATCGTCCAACCTCCTAAGTTTATCTCTCGATACTTTGTCCTGCAGGCTTGTTATCCCTTTTGCTCCAAAAATTCAAATCATGTCTCTTTGAAGAATGTAATCTATCTTCCTTCAATGAGGTTGTATTCCATTTTTCTTTGGTGAAAAGGTATTATATTTAAAGACGTAATAACGACAGTAAACTTACTTTTTTGATATCTCCAAAAATGACGAAGATATAAGCTTTCCAAGAGGACATTGGTAAAATGTATGCAACTGTGACTCGTGACGTCACATGCAGTACAATTCATAATTCGAATGGCAGTGCTGCATACTGACGCGCATGTACTGTGATGTCACACGCTTTTTGGCCGGCTGTAAATATGAACGTTTAGATGGCTTATATCTTTGATGCTATTTGGTTTTTGCATTTTAAGCGACAACTTAAATTCATGGTTATACCTAACATATCACAATTTTTTTCCGATTCTCTCAATGGTGGTCTTACACTAAGGCGATACTGAGAGTATCTTCCACTCTGGAACGTGTCGCAAATACACTGTATAATATTTTAAATGAGTAATTTGTGAAAGAACACAGATTAATCATATTAAATTTAGTTGCGCACAGCGGGTTGTAAACCCGCGACCTCCAGCTTGCTAGTCGAGGCCTTCATTAAAACAATATTAAGACATCATCTGACAGCTTTCCGTTATGGCTGCACCGGTTTTGGAATGACGAGTACATGATCACGTATACATTATATGAGTGGTAAGTATATATGAGTACATATATGTAATGCATACCGTGCAGATGTCTGATTAAGTAACTACCTAGGAGATAATCATACCGCGTGGTTGTACGCACGTGCGTGGAATAGGTACCTACAAACGTGGAGTACCTACCTATTAAACCTATGCGTGTGGAGTAACATAGGTGACCGGAGAATTTAGGCAGCGGAGGTGGTGCATCAGGAGGAAAGAGGGAGAAACAATGCGTAACAATATTGTTGCATATATTACGTTGCATCTACGTTGTAGAGAGAAGGTATAAATCATAGACATCCAAATTGATAGAATCGCCCTAACATCAAATCTGGGTATCTATCCACGAGCTGGAGGCAAAACACTTTTTTGGCACCAGGCGGGTTAGAGAATGCTTGGAATAAACTAACACATCAGTCGTAAGTTGATTGCCGAAGAGCGCACATCGAAATAACCAGACCCAGACGCTGTAAATAATATTTATAAAGAACCCACAGCTTTTATGTGAGTACCGTACACGATTCCCAACCGTCTGGAACCAGTGGGACTATAGCATCCCCAATCGGGGTATGTTGCTAAGCTGAAGGTAGTAGAGGGGAAGGATATGAGGAAGAGAAAAATGAGCTTTTCAGATCTGGTCACCATTCACGGCTAAAGCCATTTCAAGCAATGTTTCGATTCTGAATGGTGGTTTTTTCACCATCTCGATACTGCACTAACATACTATAAATTATTTTGAATTAATAAATTATGAAATAACAAATAAAATTTACTTGCGCACTCCGGAATTTGAATCCGAGACCCCCGGATTCCTAGCCAAATATCGTTACCACTCAACCACGGAGGCCGTCACATCACAGCATACTAAACTTTGAGAAGTATTGGATTTTTTCAAGATGAATTAGTAATTCGATAAAAGCACTTAATTTACCATGACTTCCAATTCCACAAAAATAAGAGGTCAATAAAATCTGTAATGTTAGAGAAGCAAAAGAATTAACCAATTTAATCTTAGGATCTCCTACAGTAATTTAACTAAGCATGATTTAATTGCTGCACGACAATAAATTACGTAATAACTAGTCAGTTATCAATTATTGGACGTAGGGAGAGTTGAGAGCGAACATATAATAACTTGCAGACAATTATTATTAATATTTTTGGCCTCTTAGACCTAAACTCAAATAATATGTTTTATAAATAATATGTTTTTAGTTAAAATAATAATACTTACACATGTACTATTATTATTATTACACATCATAGAAACAATGAAAAAGACGCTTACCTAAATTATCTCTATATTGTTAATATTGTTAATAAGGGGTCAATTTTAGGACCAAAATTATACATTATATAATATGTAATTGCCATATCTAAGCTTTTTAAAATAGCCCGTAGATTCATTTTTGCTGATGATACTGCACTCTACTGCAGTCTCTAATGAAAACCCTCTACTTAAATGGTCTCATGATGTAGGATTAATTATTAATGTCAAAAAACTAAATGCATGTATATAAGATCACCGAGCTTTAAAATGTAGAATTTAACTAAAATAACTGCACATAATTTTGAATGTATACATAAAAAAATGGATAATATTTGCTGCTGTGAAAAAATTGATTTTACAAACGAATTACCTTGGCATAATCGTAGACAATAACTTTAAATGGGACAAAAGTGTGACCAAAATTTGTAACCAGCTGTTTAGCGAGAAATTTTTATAAATTAAAATTTGTATTGCCTCGATGCACTCTCAAACTTATATATCATTCTATGGTCGAATCAATACTTGGATATGGAATTCGAACTTGGGGACACTCGAGTAATATTAATATTAAATACATTCAAAATTTACAAACTGCTATAATAAAAAAAATTGTTAAACCTAGCATTTACAAAGAAACAACTTAAAATTACTGTATGGCTCTGAGGGCCTTCTTCCAATTAAAGGGTTTCTATGGTGTATTATAATTATGGATAATGCGGGAGAAAATGCATGCAAAAAGTCATTGGTGCATAGTCACAAAACAAAATTTACTGAAAAAAAGGCCTAAAAATTCCACTAATATCAAATAAGTATGGTAGCAGAACACTTGACTATTTGATACCTGTGATTTATAACGAATTTAACGAAAACTTTAACTTAAAAAATAATGAGGAACCCTGCCCTAAACTGACAAAAAGGTGGTTAATAAATGAACAAAACTTTTCTATCCTAAACATTATATTTGGTATTAATATTTAAACTTAAGTTAATGTGTATTATGTTATAACATTAAATGGTAGAACCTACAGACAAGCTGATTGTCACAGCTTTTTGGGACTACCCATATCTTATATTGTATTAAATGTAATTATATTCAATTTAATAAATAAATTTTTAAAAATGTATTTGTTACATTACCTACTTCACATGAACTACACATATCAATTTGATTGTCCTGAAACGGAAATCTTCCCAGTTGCAGAGTCAAAAATGTATTATTCTGCAATTGTATCATTTAGTATCTAATAAATAAAATTACATCAACCATGGTTAATTTTTGTTATGTCTACGTAGACAAATGTCGTACGTCACAAAAATTGATGTCACAAAACATGTCTAAGGACGATTAGGTACTCGACTAATTGTATTATCATTTAGTACTGTGTTTAGACGAGAGTCATGCGTTGATGCACGACCACAAACTAATGACTCAAATATGTTTTATATGAATGTAGGTCGCGTAAACAACAAACACCGTGAGGTCAAAGAACTTCAAAATCAGTGTGTTTTAACTTTCACTGTTTGAGCAACGGAGATATCGAATGTTGCGTGTTGACTTTTGGATCTAGACGTATTTGCTATTTGGAGACACGTATACCAAAAAACGCGTTGCTCTGTTCAGATCGGGAGTAAAAGAACTCCCGGCGATTTTTTTTATATCCGATATATATGTATAATAGAGCTGTGATACGCGTAATACTGGCAACCGTGATGACCATTGCCCTTTTTAAATGCATCTATTTGAATTTTGATTTTGTTTTCGTGAATCAATGAATGCAAATCTTGGAAGCGGAAATTAACCCACTTCCCGACATCTGAACGACCTGAAACTCTGCAGATAGACTCGATGTCGATGACAATTCATTCTATCAATTTTGGTGGCGATCACGCACACACACGCGGACATATAAGCATTTCTCTGAAATTGGATGACTTTAGCAGTTAATATACGAAATGAATGTCGGCCATACCCAATCGGGATTTGGCGCAGTTGTTAGCGCAGTTGACTCCAGTCTCTGTGGAGGAAATTTCAATCATCAGTAAGCCAAAAAAAATATTTAAAAAATTTAAATTTTAAAAGTTCACAGCAGTTTTAGAGCCATCCCTTAGGAGGAAGGATCAATCCTCAACTATTGCCATTTGTTTTGTTAGACTAAGGATTGATCCTTCCTCCCCAGGGATTGGAAATAAATGGTATTTTACGGGTTGATTGTTTTGATAATGTCTGGAAAGCTTCGGCACCTACTATCTGTATACACAAATACATTCAAACGTGTCCTCTTTAAAATTATTTACCTATACTTACCTACCTATTGACAAAACATGAAATAATTTTTTTTTGGATAAACGATACAGATGCAACTATATGTATAAACTCAATGGAGAAACTACTTTAAATATACCCAATCTTACAGTTTTTTTTTTTTAATTTGTGTATGTTTTACTTAGAGACGAACATTCCCAGCTTACGAAAAAACTGTCAATTTTTGAACTCTTCCTACTTCCATCATCACAAGCGGTACATTACTTGTGCAATAATGGAGGACGTAGCTAGCGGCTGATTGAACCCGCGATGCCTGGTTGACAACCCCACACATGTCTAATTATTATAAGAATGTAGGTATTTTAATTCCCATTAAAATTTTAACCCCAATTAATAATTGCTTCGCTGGAATCATAAATGCTTGTTTATTAGGTTCTGCGTCTCAACATTAAAACTAATATCATGCACAATGTAACCAGTATTATATTAAGCATATGGTAACTATTCGCTTCTAACAGATGTTTTACACATTGCACGAATACCTTATGACATTATTTAAACATCAACAACAATATTTCTTGGTGAAGCATAAGTTGTGTGGTTAATCACAAAGCAAATGTACTCGACGCCAAAAATTGATAAAACGGCACATAAAAAGCATTTTTTATCACTGAAAGAAAACATAACTATAAATCGTATATAGTATAGTTAGATAGGTATAGTTAAATATTAATAAAAATAACTTCGAAAATATCAAAACGGCGAACTGGCATAATCAAAAGGCGTGATCTGTTTCATTCGCGTTTCTTTTTCTCGAGTTTTTTATTTACCATGTTGAATATGGGCAGCATCACGCGACACGGTGGAAAGGAAACCTGGCTAAACGATGCACACTGTGTATGATTAACCCCCCTCACAATCCTGGCACCCTGGAGACAAAAATCAGACAAATATGAGAAAGTCGAGAAAATTTGATTAAAAGTCGAGAACAATTCGATAAAAACATAAAATTTTGCCTATAAACATAAAGAGGTGAAACTAAAATCTCTAAAACATAAAAAAAGTAAAATAACAAAATAGAGAAAATTTTGAGAATTTCAAGTTTCAAATTTGTTGTAAACCTGGAAAATGGGAAAACCTGAAAAAAATTACAATAGAAATTGATATAATAAAATACACAGTTTCATAATAACAGTTTTTGGTGAGAAACCAAATTTAAATCCGTGTTCAAACGTTCAAAGCCATAATTTTAGGATTTCAGAACCGGAAAAAAAACCTCATACATAATAATTCTCTACAAGTAGAATCAATTTGTGTTTTAAATTTAACGAGAGTGCTAACTCGCTAAATAAAAAACCAAATATTTTATATCAGTTATCGTCATTTAATGATTGCGCGAACGCCCGACCAAGTGAATTTACATACGAAATACAACACTATAAATAACCGAGTAGATATCATTTGCCTAAAGAACTCTGCATACAATCGTACTGGTAATGATGTTAAATTGATATGTCGGAATAATCAGTTGATAAAATAGTTTGGACCATATATCCAGTCGTGAATTCACTATCAGCAAACCACAAAATGGCTTCAGCTGGTGCCAAAATCGGCAAGGTATTATTGTAATATGTACTCGGTTGTTATATCATTACTAGGAAATCACAATCATAAAAAGACACCTTAGAGACAAATCATCTCTCTCGGAATCTATACAATCTTTAGGAATGCTGTGTGGAGGGCTTTTGAGGAAAAGAAAGAGTGAATTCGATTGGGTCTTTGAACCAATAAATTCGAAGTGTTTATTCTTACGCCAAGAGGAAACCCTCTTGTTACAGTCCGTTCTTTTTCAAAGCCTACCGATCCGTAGGTATTTGTTTGGACTTGGCGACTTGTCAAACAAAAAGATAGAGGCTTTAATACAGTTAAACAATGAATGTTGGTGCATACGGACACGACAAAAGGTCAAAGATGTGAAATAAAAACAAAGATGGAGACACGAACGATCCCTGTGGGACGCCAGTAATTTTTTTTAAAGTATATTTAGTTATAAAATTTTACATTTTATATCTAGTGTACATCTATTCTTAAACTACTATAAAAATATTCCATTACCTACGTACTCTAATATTTGGACTTCACAACATTGAGACATAACCCACGAAAAACTGCAAGACTACTGGCTTCCTTAACATTTGAAGGGAGTTCATTGAACATTTTGAAACCTTTACAATAAATGTTGTTTTGTGTTGCCAATAACTTTGTCTTAGAAAGCCTAAAATCGTTGCAGCTTCTCCTAGGATAGCCATGGACTTATTCATACTAACACTTTTTAACATATAATCTGGTAACGATTATTTTTAATTTAACTTGTCGAGTTACCAATACTATTAAAGGAATGTATTTCTATTTGTAGAACGTCAAGCCATGTTTATAACCATAACCTCAAAAAGGTATTCTTGTAACCGTGACCGGTTCTTAACCTCAAATTCCTGAGGTAAACAAACAACAACACGTTTCAGCTTGACATAGTTATATCTTAAGAGGAACAAAAGGCGCCAAGTTTTTTTTAATTATTTGGTCGTCAGTTTTTATTCTATTAGGTTTCTTCAAGGGTTTTTTTTTATTTATTTTTATGATGTGATATTCATCATATACAAATGGCAAATCTATGAAAAGTGATGCAGGAGGCGTCTGTCTTGACTTTTTGCCATTCATGGACTTTGAAAACCTATAAAAAACCCTAGCATGTTTGCATGATGATTTTGTTGAGGACAGTGGTGAGTGGTTACCAAAATGTTCACTTAATTTAAGTGATGGCATGTAAACAGTGCGTTTAGTGGTGAGTGGCAACTTATTTAAGGGCATTCATTTACTTACTGTTCTCGTGTAAACCGATATTAGCCGCTACAGTAGGGTCATATATGACCGGGCGTCCATATTTTATAAAACATTTAAATTTTTTTCTATCATGAGGAAATACGTAATTTTTTTGACGTTAGAAAGAGAAATAATAATTCTTTCCAGCTTGCCTCAAATATTTTTGGATCCATTAATAAAATCTTTAAAAAGCCAAAATGAATCATTCATATTTCGAGTCGCTATCGTAACAAGCGGTTCAACTTTAAAAATTATTTCGTATTTGTTTTATCATATGGACAAAATAAGAGTGAAGTTACAGTTTTCTTACAAATTTCCCGAACAAAACGAATGTGTTTTCGAAATATCGGGTTCTCTCAATTTTGCTACGATTGGAGTAAAAATGTGGTTAACGTTTTTGACAATACTTTTCAAGTTTTACATTAAAATTTAATTATTTAGAAAAAGTTATTTTAATTTTAAATGCGTACACCGGGAAGATAATTTTATCTAGTTTCTAAAAGAGTATTTGTTTTTACGAAAAAATAAAGCATTTGAAATACACAGAAAACATTGCAAACTGAGCTGAAGGGTTTAGAGTCTACTAGTTTGGTTTGCACTTTTGTTCCTTGAGACCCCCATCTACTGCAAAGTTAATCTTGTCGCAATGTATATAGTAAAGCAACAATCTTGGTTACACGTCATTACCAAAAAGACAATTTATTTTACGGTGTGAATATGATTCGCCCAATTAGTCGCGCTTTTTAATGGCGTGTGTTAATGGTCTTCCGGTGGTTTTAATAATTCAATTGTTGTACATCCGCCATTTCGGGAAAGTATTGTTGCAAATTGTTCTTGTTGTTGTTGTTTTGACCTCAATGGCCAAACCGTCTAACGGGCGTTTGTTTACGTTTTTGGTTTCAATGACCTGCTGGTAGCTGGTTGCAATGTTCGATTTTGCAACCAAAACAACATCTGGCAGTTTGAGCGGTAGGTATATAAAATACGTTTGTTCAACCTACGGAAATGTTAAGGCCAAAGTTGTTGTTCGATGGACAGGATGGAAAGGGTTTTTTGTTCCGATACAGAAAGATTACTGTGGGTTCTATCTTTGCCTGCATTCTGTCTTTGTATTTGTTAAAATTTCTGTACCAGCATACATCACTTTTGATCATTACAAAGTGTTTTAGTTCTTATCCCAGTTCGAATGTTATTTTATTTTTCCTTCTAATGGGTATAAATTAAATCACTATTATAATAAAATTAATATTATTTTTTTATAATGATAAACTACTTTTTACACAAAGATTTTTTATGTATAGCACAAATGATAACAAATTATTATAAACAATAATTAGTCGTCTGAAATATCCATAATATTCCCGTCGTCGGCGGCATTTATTTTTATTCCGGAGATATCTTCAATTTGTATGGATATTTCAGACAAATAATTATTGCTTACATAATTTGTTGTAATAAAATAGAGTCGCCATCCGCGTCTGACCGTTTGTGCGTTTAGTTCTTCTAAACTACGTAGTGGATTTAGATAGGGTTTTCACCATAAGTTAGAGAATTTCTTCCGGAAGGTTTATATATACAATACATGCATTTTATATTTATATAAATTAGAGAAAAGTCTTATAGAATGTAGAGAAGTCATATAAAAAGAATTATATATTTATATAAACCTTCCGTTTAGTTTAGTTTAGAAGAACGCGGGTAGCGACTTTGTTTTATATTTTTTAAGAGAAGAGTGTCCAGGGCGGCGTGACTTTGTTTTTTATACATATCTACAGTTTTATTCCGAGATTGATAAAATTTTGCACAACTAATTTTCTAAAAACGAGGAAGGTCACTGTCTACAAGAAATTTCATAAAACCACCCATCCCCTTAAAGCGGGCAACTCTAGATGCTTTAGCAAGTATCATAACTAATGTACACTTTAATTGAATTTTTTTCGATATTGAACAGTTGAAAAAATGGAACAAAAAATGGTGTGTGTGCCGTCTTGTGTTTTGACATGAAAAGATAATGTTCTCAACACTCGATACCTAATGTTTCAAATGACTGTGCGAGCTGAAAATGATTGCGTTGTCAAAAATATTCAGCATTGACTATTTCATGCCACCAGAGCTCACCCTCCATGAGTTTTTACCGATGTATACCGGCATATCGTCTGCTTTTTTTTTAAATCTGACTAATTTTTAATAAATATTTGCATTCTTGTGTCAAATAATGACAGAGAAATGACCCTTTGCGACCAACACCCGAGTATCTTGTGATCTGCATAAATGACTCGGGTGTCATGTCTGAAGATGCAGGGATTGAACCAACGACCTCTGTTGCCAAATTAAAGTTGCCACCCACTCGGCCAACGAGCCCATAATAATAATATATAAATTGTCTATTTAAGTGTGACATATTTTGCAAACATTTAAACCGAATCTAGGATAGAGTAACTTTTTAAAGACTGACAAACAGAATGGCAGCGACAAACTGACAGATATTAACTAAAAGAAAAAAAATGTCAGAATTCCTGGACTTTATCGAAATCTTGTTCAGGCTTTTACTTTAGACATTATTTTCCTAAATTATGTATAATCTTGTCTCACATAATATATTATGTTTTGTCTTTGCTCTATTATGTATAGTGCTCTCTTTTCGCTGTCATCTCGAAAAGAGAGCACTATGATGTGATGTTTTATTGTGGACAATTTGTCCGTTAAATAGTAAATAATGACAAACTGAGTTAGATTGACAGTCAAACTGATAGTTACTAAACTAATAACTGATAACTAAACTGAGAGAAGCCCGGAATAGAAACACGATTCTATGGCTAAAACCTTCTTTAAATTCTGCATTATAAGCATGTTTTAATATGTTTTACATATCATTAAACTATATCTAAGGTAGTATTATTTGCGCTTTTTGATTGTATTCACGATTTCCTTATCTCATGACCTCTTACATTAAGAAACCTCTGTTTTCAGGTAATCCAAGGTTAAACGTTTCTAATATGTTCACAATTATTTCCTCGACCATGTAAAAAATTGTAACAATTCAATATATTTCTGCAATATTGCAACTTTACATAAGAATAACAGAAAGTTTACAATTATTACCTACAATATTCGCGAAGTTCGTCGACCACAAGTAGTAGTGCGGAAATTGCCTAGAACGCATATTAATTCATTTGTTAAAAATGCTTTTACGAGGCATGGGTGCCTAACCAGCCTGTAGACTGTAAACATGAGAGAAGTACTTGATAAAACAAGGTGGAAACGAAATGCAGAGAAATTAAACTACAACAGCGCGCATAAACAGGTTTTTAGCCTATTCGAAGCTGAAAGCAACATGGCCCGCCTGCTCGGAAACTTGTTTTTTTTTTACAAAACACAGTAAACATAGTAAGTTATATAACTACACCATCATAATCTCCACATTCAAGTGGGGTGGGTATATGCTGGGCATAGCGCACCCACTACGGTTGGAATTCCAAAGGGCATTGTAATATTTTAGTTTGTTTCTGCTTCTTTGTGTCTGAAAATTCTACTGCTGTCGAAATTATGATTTGCTGGCGTACCACAGGGTCTGAGATTTGGTCCGGCACTAAATAGTATAAAAACAGGCGAGATCTTTAAGGAAGGAATAAGATATCCATGACTTTCTTGGTTTGAAAAGAGAAACAAAAATCTCCCGCAGATGACATAGCATTATAATCTAAAGTGAAGTAATGGCTCAGAATAGATGCGAAACGAGAAGAATTGGTAAATTTGGGCCCTGAAAGGATTTATGAAGAAGAAACCAAACTATAAACTTTAAAATATAAAACTAGGTATATGCTAAAAGAAAAAGATATAAATTATATCAGTTGCACAACAACTTAAAAGATTGAATTTACATAACGATGTAATAATAATCATGTTCTCATAGCACATTGAAACGATGTTCTAAAGCAAATGTGGGACTGCACTAACCTCCCCACATACCGGAATAAACACTTTTATATTTCTTTTTATTGCTTCCGATTTTATGTCCGGGTTAAATCTTCCCCACAGGAAAAACTAAACCCTTCCACACACTTTTCCACAAATGATCATCTAGTCAATCAACATTATGCAAGTGCATTATATAAGCAAAATAAATACAAAACAATACAAGAACAACACGTCAACTCACCAGAGATCAAATGGGAAAATAATTCACTGACTCCAGATATTTTCATATCGGAGGGTTCGGCTCGGTAGAACTCCTAACAGGGCCTATAAATTCTACTGATCCCTCAACATAAATATTTAAAAATCTTTCGTTATCCTACATGTATTCAAAATGACCGACTTTTGCATCTTTATAATTATAATTGCTGAATGTACTGTAGCCTGAGCCCAAATAAGTATTTGCTGGTTGAACTCCTTTATACAATATACAATTTACTTATCGTATACTAATACCTACCTGTGTTGTGCCTACTTATGTCTTTCATGCTCAGCTTATTATTTTATTTACTATGTCATACTTCTTATGATGCTATATACTTGTTATAATGCTCCTGTATGATTTACCTTGCATGTAAAAGCCGTCAAGGGGTAAACAAACAAATAAATAAATAAATTTTGTCATGTATCACATTTAGCCATTCACATGTAATTTTGTAATTGTTAACATACCTACTAGTTTATTTCTCTTTTATTGCAATGAATTAACTCTACCTTAACTTATCTATTCACCTACCTACCTTTCATATTATGTTTACTTTTATTTTTATTTTATAGTCTATCTTTTTCCATTTAAAAATGTTTCTGTATGTTATGTAAAAGCTTGTTATGTAAAAAACTTATTATGTAAAAGCCCACCAGGGCGTTGAAAATTAATAAATAAACAAATTTTTTGATAGATCTAATACGCCTAAATTTTTAATGAGAGAGCTAGGTATAATGCCAGTAGCAGAAATAACGAATGGTAATATTTTTATAGTCTGAGAATTATAAATTATTATTAATTTTAATTATTTATTAATATTATTATTATTTCCAAGAATTAGAACGCTAATTCCAAGAACCACAACTGTACTCACATACCAATAAATTAAAGTGCAAGTTATGCAACGTTTTAAAAGCCATCAGCTCTATTCGAAGTGTTCAATAAAATGATAAAATAATCTTATAATAATTGATATTACATAGTGAAAAGGTAAGGTTAGTAGAAACTAAATAGCATCTTATCTAAATTTATCCATTTTTTATTATTATATGGTCAGATAAATGATCTAATATACTTACCTGCTAATTATTTAAGTGATATATTTTCTTCATTCAATTTTACAGGGTTTTAACTATTTAATGTAAATGAATGTATTAAATTTAAGTCACGCTGATTTTCGCTTATCACGCTATTTAAAAAAAGCAAGCGCAACACATCCAACAGATTACGCTGTTTTTACCTGTCACAGCATAAATAAACCACTCATTGGCAGGTTATTATATAAAATATAATCGCATTCAAATGCAACGTTGTGTGAAAATTTCAAAGTAATCGATGAAGAACTTTTGGAGATTTAAGATTTTAAACGAAACGAACTTTTACATTTTTATTTATATAGATAGATAGTTTAAGCAATTTATTAGTACCTACCCATCTACCTTAAAATTCTATATTTAAAATTTTACAATTTATTTATGTATGAAGAAAATATATATGTGTGTTGTTAGCGTGTCTGTCTGCCTGAGGTAAGGTCAATTTTCCCCTACTACCCTAAGATGAAATTGAACAAACTTTATCAAAAATCGAAATTCTTTCCAGAACAGATTATCAATTTCCTTGGCCTGTCTGAGGTCTAGGAGTGGAAAGGTCTCGTGTAAATTGAAAAAATCAGTTTTATTTCAAATCGGTGATAACAGTTCATTTTGTGTTCATTGGAATAATACTGTAATTTTATATAAAACCACAAATGTGTGGTTTATAATAAACCAAAGACAAATATAAGATTCGACCTTGTATAGTTGTTATTAATTTAACAAATAACCGGAAATACTGACAAAAACAATGCGGTCAATAGGTATCTATGGTCATCTCACAAAAGCGGCGCTATACAAATTGTCCATTATTATTATTATTGGAAAAGAGTCGCAAAATAATTTTGCTCTAAATCACAATGAAATACTGTTAATTTATTAAAAATTGAGTCAAATTATTTGTTTTCCTGTTAAAAACGGGACTACGGGCCTTCGATGAATGAATTGACAGAGTTCCTAACAAAGTATCAGTCAAAATCGAATGTTTTATTATGACGGCGTGACACGTGTTCATACAAATATTGATATTGATATAATGATACTGTCGCATTCCGTCATCATATTTATTAGGAAAAGAACACGTGTTCTCGATATATTCTGAATGACTAATATTTTATCAGGAAAATAGCATGATATCACTATTTTAACAGGATCATTTTCATACGCCGATACAGAATGTAAAACTGCGAAGGAAATAGTTATTAAGCAGCAATATCTCTCAGGCGGTGAGCTCTGGCGACACGTAATTTGCACAGCTTTTATGAAAGGAAAGTCAATGCAACCATTTTTAGGAAAAACGTTTTTGCTTCTTGAGCTATGGAGCCTTGAAACATTAAGAACATCAGTATCAAAGAAATAGTCACATTGTTTTTCTTTTGCGGACGAAATCGGGCAGCAAAGCTAAATTTATCATGAAAATAACCATTTTTGCCTACCTAGTCCATTTTGTTGCGTTTTAAATTGAAGCGAATTAATTCAACTATGGCAATTTAATGCTATCGACTCTGATACCCTGTTAACCTATACTAGTAGATTAAGTCGAGGGTAGAACTAACACTACTGTCTGTATTCGAACTTCACGTACTGCCATACAAAAAAACGTTTCAAATAAACATGAACTCAAAGAAGTTACATAAACGTTATGTTGTATTAAATGTGAAAAAATATCACACAAAATGACCTCTGGCCAGCGAAACTGTGTAGTTTTACATTATTTTTTATTCAAGATAAATTTTATTTTAAAAGATGTAGGGACCACTACATACACAGGATTTTTTACACAAAGTTCAAAGAAAAATTAAAAGGTTTGTATATTTCGACGAAAATTTATTTATTCGTATAAGGTCATTTAAAATTAAAAAGTATGTATGTTTCGACTTAAATTTACTGATTCATAAAAGGTCATTTAAAATTAAAAAGTTTGTATGTTTCCTCTAAAATTTATTTATTCGTAAAAAGGTCATTTAAAATTAAAAAGTATGTATGTTTCGACTTAAATTTACTGATTCGTAAAAGGTCATTTAAAATTAAAAAGTTTGTATGTTTCTACTAAAATTTATTTATTCGTAAAAGGTCATTTAAAATTAAAAATTTGTATGTTTCGACTAAAATTTATTTATTCGTATAAGGTCATTTAAAATTAAAAAGTATGTATGTTTCGACTTAAATTTACTGATTCGTAAAAGGTCATTTAAAATTAAAAAGTTTGTATGTTTCTACTAAAATTTATTTATTCGTAAAAAGGTCATTTAAAATTAAAAAGTATGTATGTTTCGACTTAAATTTACTGATTCGTAAAAGGTCATTTAAAATTAAAAAGTTTGTATGTTTCTACTAAAATTTATTTATTCGTAAAAGGTCATTTAAAATTAAAAATTTGTATGTTTCGACTAAAATTTATTTATTCGTATAAGGTCATTTAAAATTAAAAAGTTTGTTGGTTTCGACGGTAATTTATTCATTAGTATAAGGTCATTTAAAATTAAAAACTTTGTATGTTTCGACTAAAATTTATTTATTCCTATAAGGTTAAATATTCCTATAAGGTCATTTAAAATTAAAAAATTTGTATGTATAAGGTCTTTTAATTTTTTTTTAAGTTTGTAGTTTGTTTCATTTACCCTGAATATTTAACGCCCGGAATTTACCCGATTTTCAATTTTTTTTCTTCTTATTGCAGATACAATTGAAAAATATGAAACAAACAATACAGGGGGGTATTTGTTGTGGGAGTTACCTTTATGTTGCAATTGAGGGAATTGTTCCTATTAGCTTCTCGTGTATCACTGTCACATCTCAGGACATTTATTATACTGTTGTGTGTGACACAAAAAGGGTGTTTTTTTTAAATAAAATCTGTCGAGCAGGCAGGTACGTATCTTATTAAGTCTGCTGTGAGCACAATTCTTAATATTGGTTTAATTTTTAATACTAGCTCGGTAGACATGAAACTAACAAGGATAAAATTTTCATTGAATGGCAATGTTCACGAAAGTTTTAGTGAAAATAAGTTGGATTGGCGGTAGTAGAATGCAGAAATTAACTTGTGTAGGTAATAGTGAAAAGGAGGGACTAAAAGCCTATAACGAATGAATTGACAAATTTCATAACAAACTATCAGTAAAGCACGAAAATGTTATGAGGAAGTCGGAACACGTGTTCTTCAAAATCATAATAGTTTCGCATTTCCTCCATTATACATATTTATTCGGACAAGGGCACCTGCGTGAACATGTGTTCAGATTTATCCTGAATGACTAATATTTTATTGGGAAATGATCAGGCAGCCACATTTTTAACAGCATCTTGATTAAAAAAGCAGTACTGATTTTTCTCCGTGTAGGAATGTAGAGAATTCACAAGATTTTGTTATTGTTTAAAATAATTGTTAATTTATCGCAAAATTGTATTGCTGTAAGTTTGCCAAAACATGTTAATCATTTTGTAGGTAATTTTAAAACCGCTATAAAAATAAACAGTTATTTGTCGAAAACAAACATTTACATACTTACTAAGTTTCTGACACCAAAATAAAGGCGCGAATTAAAACTAGTAATTTCAGTTTTCAAATACGAAAATTAATTACATTCCATTTTTAATAAAAGGTAGGTATTCTATTGTTTTTGTGGAAGTGATAAAGGTTGTTGGTCAATGTCTAGTTGTCTTGCAAATATATTTATATCGATATTTTGTTTCATTATTTTTAGTAAGTATGCAATACAAAATATTATATTGTTTAGATTAGTTCAAAGCTTAAATAAAACAGCAACGATTATACATAATTAGCAAAGACGTGATCAGACAATTTATTTTTTATAATCGCTTTCCCACTATACCTACAAAGATCAAAATGTTATTTACGTTGTCAGATTACTCAAATTATTGTACATATTTGAATGGTGACAAAAAACCTGGTGCCCACCGAAGTAATATTTTTTTACATTTATCTATTTTATTAGGTAAAATATTTTTTACAATTCAAGTTTTCCAGTAATGTAGGCCTCACTGGGTGGCTATTACATTACAAATGGATGCTTGCCGAAACGTATTCCTTAGTTTATTTTGGCATTATTTTAATTTTGTTGAATCCATATAATCAAATTATTAAATTGTATTATTATGTTTCGTAAGATACAATCAAACAACATTCGATACGCCATCGACTTCAAAAGTCAACAAAATACATAATTTGAATTGCAGATTTATTCGTATTATTATTGCAAGCGTTCAATTCGGCTTGGGAATACTTAATGAATGATCCTTCTATATTTTTATACAAATTCGTGGTGATCATATTCGCAGCACGTACATATGTTTACGTTTTTCACAAATTTGTAATGTACATAATTAATGTTTGAAAACAGGAGCAGTGCTACGAAGTTTTATGTTTAAATCTTGTAGGATTCTAATTGAATTCTGTTGAACGTTCATAGTGGATAAGTCAGTGCGTTATTGTAAAAAAAAACACTATTGGAAAGGTCCAAATGCCAAATACGTTTAAAGGTCACCGATTGAGACTGCAACGTGCGACTTACTGCACGTTTTGCTGACCAAAAGATATTATTGTTGCTTTCAAAATTACAAAAACACGACAAGAAACCATTTTATTTTTGTATTAAATATCTTAAAATCTTGTACACCTTCTTCAAATAAACTTGTGTTTTTCGTTATTCACAAGGAACAAATAATAATTTAAACTTAATGGCGTGGTCAAAACAAAAGAAAACTTGTTGCCTCGACATTTCATATTTTAATTTGGAGATCATTGTTGGTAAACAATGCGTGGCTTGGATTAAACTTCGGTAAAAAAAAATTATGATTGTGCATAGATGGTAAGAACAAAATAAATTTCAACATTGACAGGTTTATTGGTAAACAATACTTCCAAGACTTGGGTTTAAGTTTGGGTACTATGCGAGTGGTTAATAGGTTAATAATAAATAATGTTGATATATTTATTACCTTTATTGGGGTCTCGACAGGATTGGCGACATTGCTTGCTACAACGCCGGTCACCGCCGTGCTCCGTTCAAACGCCGCGCTAAACGACGCCCGTCCGAACCGCAGAAGAGAAAACGCCATTTTTGGCTTTTAACAGAGTTCTTAAGAATTAATATCACTTTAAATACAATAATACTTGTCGGTTTCGATGTAGTAATGTTTTTAACAGTGTAGAGTTCGGCCGGAACGGTTAATTTGGCCTATCTAACACTATTCTCGCGTTAAAAGACACTTCACGACGTTCACACCATACGACTGGCGAAAGACTTTTGAGTTTGAGTCGAGTTGGCGGATCGTAAACAAACAGACATCTTTCCCCTTCCATAATCGGAAGACTTTTTGGGGGGAACAACTTTATACGCGCGTCACACTGGATTCTTGTTGGATATTCATGCAAACCAAATAATTTCTGGTACACCTCTCTACCAATATTTTTAAGTCAAACAATGTATTTTACCTTCAGTAGACTGTGACTGTTTTTCCTTAACCCCTCCAGCGTTTGAGGGTCATATATGGCCGGGCGTCCGTATTTTATAAAAGTATCTTTTTTTTTCTATCATGACGAAATACTTTTTGACGTTAGAAAGAGAACTAATAATTCTTTCCAGTTTTCCTCAAATATTTATACTGAAATTTATTATACTGGATGCCATTAATAAAATCCTAAAAATAACCAAAATGAATAATTCATATTTCGCACCGCTATCGTAACAATCGGATTAACTTTAATATATATATGTTATTTTTTTTATTATATGAAGGAGATAAAAGTGAAACTACAGTTTCTTACAAATTCCCCAAACAAAACGAACGTGTTTTAGAAATATCGAGTTTCCTCAATTTTTTTATGATTGGAGTAAAAATTGAAGTAAAAATGTGGTTATCGTTTTTGACAACATTTTCCACGTTTTATATTAAAATTTTATTATTTATAAATAGTAATGATTATTTTAAATGAATACACCAGAAATATAATTTTATCTCGTTTCTAAAACAGTATTTGTTTTTACGGAAAATTTAAAAAAAATAAGATGTATATATCGCATTTGAAATAGCCAGAAAATTTTGCAAACTGTAAAAAAGTGATGAAATTACTAAAGGATTGAAGTACCTACCTACAGTAAAAAAAATAAGATACATCGTAATTAAGTGTTATTTTGTATATTTTATCATGTCTTATCTTCATCTGCCCTGAAGATGGACACGTTAACGATCTCTGAATCGTTGGCTAGATGAATACAATAACATTTTTTGTAAAAGATAAATATTGCAAATGGTCCATAACTCGTGATGGATAATTATAGTATGGATACAGAATATTGAATTTTACTGTCAACTCACCTACATTGTTTGAAACATATTAAAACCAAACTGTTAGTAAACTTTTTGAACCAGAAAACGTTTTTTAAACAAAAGTACTTCTGATTTGTAGGAATCGTAGGTATGTACTCCATGTCTTCATGTATATTACTTTGTTTTTTTATGAGAATACCGCACAAGACTCCCAACTGTCTGGAGCCAGTGAGACTATGGCATCCCCATTTAGGGTTTATTGTGGGGATGAAGGTAGTGAGGAGGTAAAGGAGATGGGAAGTTGAAGGTGGGAAAGTATCTCGCTATTCAGATCTGGTCATCAAACACGGCTAAAAGCCATTTCAAGCGACGTTTCAAATCTAAATGGTGGTCTTACACCAGGGCGTTACTAAGAGGATCTTCCACTCTGGTACGTGCCGCGAGTATAATATATATTATTTTAAGTGAATAAATTGTGAAATAAGACAAATTATTCAAATAAATTTTCATTGCACACGCTGGATTTGAACCCGCGACCTTGGGCTTGCTAGTCGAGAGCCTTATCCCTCGACCACGGAGGCTGTTTTATTGCTTTATTAACGCGAAAGTAACTATTAATTGTACGTATTAACGTACAGTTATTTTTCATCTTTTGAAAACATTTTATTCTTTTGCATTGGCTTTATAAGGTCACTGTCTACATCCAAAAGAAATTAACTCAAAACACTCGTCGATTCTACGCACATACAAAGTAAAGAGTGGCAAAATAATCCAGCTTAGATATCGGCGTCCCTCTTGAACCTGCGCAACGGAGCGCCAATCGCCTGTTTCCATCTCATCTTTTATGTCCTGGCAAACTGCCTTTCCGAATGCGAATGTGGCCATATACCAAAATGGATTAAGAATCAGCTGTGTTTGTCAAAAATCAATCGTACATTCGAAAAATCCTTTTTAAAAATGTCTCAGTTGCCAGTATTTTTTAGGTGGGTAGGTACTATGTTCTTGTTTTTATTGCGTTGTGTTCTAGTACACAATAGCGTGTAAATAAGTTACTTTAATTAATTTAGTGTGGATTGTGTGTTTTTACCATATAAAATAGTAAGGGGTATAATAGTATAGTACACGCCAAACGTGCACCCAACATATGTACACTGTTGACTTTTGTCACGTGAGAACGGGTCGCTTCTACGACTCGTTCTTGAGTTCAACAGCTCGGCTGTGAAACAATTTGCCGGCCTCTGTCTCCTCCTTCATGTAACATTGACTCCTTCCTCTCCTGTAAAAGACCCGCAACACAGCATTCCCAGAGATGACATAGGCCCTGAGGAAATTTATTTTTATGGGTATTATATTATTATGTGGAAATTTCGGTTTAATCGAATAAATTTTCTAGAATCGAAATATTGGCAAATTGGGGGGCGGGTTTGGGTACCGCTGCCCCGGGAACCATTTATAGGATAACCAACACCTCTGTCATAGGTCACCCCAAGATGGTTCGTTTCTTTTGGTGATTTAGCAGGGATGCCTGGGTTCATCGGGTGAATTGTGTTCAGAATGCGCCGGTTCACCAACTGCGTGGTGTGCCAGATCGGGAGAGGCTGGTTTGGGGAGACTCTTTGAACTCTCCAGCTGGTATCTCGACGCATCGCCTTGCGCCGATATATTAATTCACACTGATCCCTAGATTCCTACGCACTCCTCATACCTCTTTACTTCCCAGAAATTCCTCTCCTTTCTCTCCAACCTAAAAAAGACCCTCCACACACATCCCCAAAGATGACATAGGCCCTGAGGAAAACGATTTTTTTAGGGCCTCCTGTGAGAGGTCAATGTAATTATGATTTTTTTGTTTCAACTGATCATGATAAAATGGATATCTCGATTATGAGTATCGTAAATTCAAAATTCTGTAGAGAAATATCGACATCAACCATGGAACTAGGATTCAAACATCAACTCGTCCAAGTCCTTATCATGAAACGATTCCGAGGTTAGCTCGTAGCGCCTGTCATAGCAAAATGTTTAACAAAATGCTATGCGTGTTGCGTACCTTTTATTTGTAGGCGCATTTAAGCGATGGAGTTCCAAGGATCCGAGAGAAATACATAATAACGAACGATGTTGGCGACACTTTAGTGTGCAGTTTCATATTAAAAACTATTCGTAGTCCGTCTCCCTCGTTTCCATTATCTATGATACAAGACCAATAAGTATCTCCAATGATCCATGTATTGCTCTTACATAGTAAAAATTATAACTCGAAAGAACAATTGAATTTTTTTATTTTCTCAAAAATATCCAACAGTTAATTTGCCTTAACAACTAATCCGATGGTATGGTATAGGTCAAGACATGAATTGACTTGACCCGACTTCAAGGGGCGAGTGACTTAGAGATCGAACCTCAGTCCGGTGACGGAGTTGATCCAGGAGACGAAGTGGTTGGGCCTGACGAAGCCAGATGGGGCGCTGGAAGAGCATCCTGCGCTGCTGACGAAGCTGACGACTCCTACGAGGGTCGCGCTGGTTCCGCTTCCAAGGATCAATGGGCCGCCGGAGTCTCCCTACAAGAAAAATAAGAATTAATTATGCTTAATTCTCTAGTGGACAAGGATCCTGCACTCGTCGTGGTCCTACCCTGCGTGGAAAAATGCGAACACCGATATTATGGACTATTGTGAAATTTGACCACTTCAACGCATCGGTAATCTTTTTCTTCTTTTCCTGCCTTCCACTTTACCAGTTATAATGAGTTTCTCTAGGTTTGAATTCTCAGTTTGAAGAGCAATGTGCCCAAAATATCTAAGAATACGCTCTAGACTCTAATGATTTAGGTCCAAGAGAAGCATTAAAGGAATGTACTTACGCTGCACACTCCCTGGGCAGAGCTGGAGATACCAGCAGCGCAGACGGTGGAGGCGATGATGATGGAGCCGAAGGTCTGTTGGCAGACGGCGTTGGTGATAACCCTCAGGTTGACGTAGTTCAGGGTGGAAGAGGTTGGGCCGTCTACAAAGAAAATACAAACATGTCAATGATTTTATGGCGAGTTCATTATTTATGCAACAAAAGTTCCGTAAAGTTTACGTAAAGGATATAAATGAAGATGGTAAACCATGTCAAATAATCTGATACCAGCTAAAGGCAGACTAAGACAACGAAACATTGATAACATCTTGCCAGAAATAGAAAGTCTGTCGGGTCTTCAGACTTTCTATTTCTATTGATGGGGAGAAAACTTCCCAAAGGGTCATTGATGTATTTGGTCCATGGGAATGGTACGGGTATTTTACTTCTACGTGTAATTATGTATGTTGTGGCTTTTGTGTTGAAAAGATTTTGAGCTTACTGTTGGCGGTGTATCCGAATCCACTGGCGGTGACGGTCTCTCCGGCGTAATTCAAGCTGGAGTCCTTGGCGAGAGCAATGGGCCTGATGTTAGCTGAAAGAATGAACAAAACGAATATTGCAAACGAAGGGTTAGTGCAGTTATTAAAATTCTGTCACAACAATGTTTATATTATGAACACTATCACATTATTATTGTGGGTTTGAACATAAATATTCAGAATATCCTAAACTACAAGTTTGCATTTATATAAATCGTTATAACAGATAATTTATGGGAAGTGATTTAAAGTACATACAGTGACAAATACTAATTTCTGTGATTGTAACGATGCTTCAATGAAATTGAATTTGCTTAGAAGTTCTGCCATTTTCAAAATTGGATCCGATGTGTCAAGAATTTAGACAAACTATAAAGTCTTAAGAGGAAGCTACAAGCCAAAAATGTTTATATTCTTGATATACCTTTTATTTTAGGTAATAGGCATTAAAATCGCTTGACAAACGGAGTCTAGAAGCGTTCGTTTTCAAGCACAAATCTGTTTTTTATTTATTTTGTAAGAAAACAAAAAAGTTAATGAAGTGAAACTGTCACAGATAATCTTAGATATAATACTGTATTGTATTATAAGTTGTTTCCTTTACGCGTTCATACATTTCTATTGAAAAAAAAAAAAATTAGTAGTTTACATTTATATTTTTTATTTAGTAATTTATTTTTTATTTTTATTCTACTCAAGAGAAACGATAGGATAACCTTCAATTTATCTGAATCTTTTGGTATTCATAATGTACACAAATTCGTTATAAAGATTAATCAAAATAGTGATTTTACATTAAGCTTCGCTTTAAATAAATATTATATTATTTCTTCATTGTTCCATCTATCATGGAAGCAAGATATTAAGTAAACTTACCTCCCAATGCGACATCGCTGTTCCATCCCAGGAGGGCGATATCGTTGTTGAGGGTGTTGGAGTTGTAGTTAGGGTGCACGTGCAGATTGGTGGAGGTGACCACGACGGGGGAGCTGGCGATGCTGGTGCTTCCCAGAGAAAGCTGAGCAGAGGTGGCTCTGGAGGAACAAACAAAGACAATGAATATGTGGCTGGTTTCCGTAATTTGCCTGCAACACTGCTAACAAAGTCAGATGCTGGCTGCTTCACTAAATATTGCATGTTACTTATTTTGATATTGTAGGTAGTATGTATACATATTATTTTTTTTTTATGATGTATAATTATTCTAAGAGAGTTTATATAAATTATAAACACGAATACAATACATATTTGATAGGTAATGAGACGAATAGTCTATATTTACCCCTGCAGACAATGGCCGGCAGTGATGGCCCAGCGGGTGCTGATGAGAGAAGCTCCGCACTGGATCCTGCTGCCTCCGCTCAGGGTGATGAGCAGGTATCCCTGGTGGGGGAACTGGTTGGCGGCGGCGGGAGAGCCCTGGATGATGCGGTCGCCTGGGGAAATGAAACGTTTGTTAAAGCAAATGGAAATAACATCATTATAGTGTTTGGGGTCTGAAATTAAATAAAGACACGTTCGTGTATGGGGGCGTAGGAATTTGGTTTTAACTTTTAAGTCATTTCGGATATTAATTTTTTGCACTCGTTTTGCTTTAGAGAGATGAAGCCAAATATTCTTATTAGTTAAAGCAGTTATTAATAAAATAATTTCGGTATCTGAATGTTTAAAATCTCTAATTCAGTAACTAAATACTTACGATCACCAGACTAGACACAAGTCCTTGCTATGGCGATGAATAATGCCCATCAAAATATAATATCCAAGCATTTTTCTGGAAGAACAAAGTTACTTTAACATGATGTAACTTTTCTTCCGTAATTTTCAAAAGCAAGAAGTTTTTTATTACCAAAAGTTTGTTTCTATTTCAAATGTGAAAAGCTGTATTAAGATTTGATTATCTAAGTAAATTATTATTTATAGGTCTTAAGATAAATTAGTTAGCAAATATTGAGATAACCGGCTTAAATAGAATGGGATTGTATAATTTTCAGAGTAAGTACGGACCACTAGTGACATCTATGAAGACTACATTATATTGTTTCTGAAAGGTTCTCGCCTCTGCTATTTGTTTATGATTAAATTGTGTCCGCAAAGACGATCCCTGTTTTGCGGCCATTTTTAATTGAAATATGTCGACAGTCTTTTCGTATAAAAGGTGGGTTTCTTTAAAAACCCTCCTCTTGCTCAAAAACAACCAAAGGTTTCACCTTTCCTAAAGAACCACAGGAACTAGCCTGTACCCAGAGTATTTATTAAAAAGTGCCTAGTCATATCATGTGATAGTGGATGTTTATTGTTAAATAAAAGTGATTCAGTTTGCTCTCAAGAACGGAGTTTTTAATTCCAAGGACCCTAATTTATAACAGGGATACTAAATCACCGCAGTAATTTAAAAATATTAAAAATCGTGGGTTTACGAAAGATTTAGCTGTTATGATAAGAAAACTTACTCCAAGATTCCTCTTGCAGCTCTTCGGGGGTGGTGATCCCGAACTCCTTGTAGCCCTAAACAGAAACAAACACGATTTAATGAAGAAATTAATAAATACGAAATAAAACGAAAAACCCTTGTAACATGCCAACATTTCATGGTTGACATATCTTTTGCACCGCTGCCCGAAGCGTTCGTCTGGCCGATATCGTGTTCCATACCAAAAAGACATCTTTTGAAATATTCAATGAACAGCATGTGACAAAAAAAAAAGAAATCACATCAACAACGATTAATTACATAATTAGTGATGTTGTTAAGTTGACAATTTTTTTTAAAGTTTATTAAATAATGTTGTGTTTCAAAACAAGTTATTTTTTCAACAGTTATTAGAAATTAACGTGTATGAATGCGATTGAAGCAAGAAGTTTACTAATCCTCTCTGCCTACCCCTGATGGCATGATGGTTAATTAGTTTATAAGTTACATTTAAAAAACATGTTTATATGCGGCAATACATTTAGACTATTTATCAGGTTCAAATTGAAATTTCACGCAAAATGAACAAGATTTATATGTAAACATTTTACACGTAGAAAAATATTTTTTTACGATATGTTAAATGTTACTTTATTTTAAAACATTCACATTTAAAAAAAAAATTAAAATATTTTTAATAGTGACCATAAAAAGGCCAGTTTTTAAATATTTAAAAAAATTAAAGTTAGCAATTTTGTGGAATTAATTTATGAATGTACCTTGGCAAGGGCCACAGCGCAGAAGAACACTCCGAGAATGGCTAGGAATCTCATGTTGCTTACGAAAAGTAACTGAGGAGTAGCAGAATTATTTGGCTTATATAGTGACAAAGGAACAACTATAATCGTAGCTTATCTGATAGTGGGATTCCTAATTTGATTGAGTGGCTGGATTTTCATTAAGTGTTATGCGAACATAATCTTTTTTATTGAAATTATATCATTATCTAAACACTACATGCGATTCTATTATTTGTTAAATTGTATGTGGATTTGAATCCAACAATATCTAGCCGTTATCTTTGTCCTTGCTTCTTCTCTTCTTTCTTCTCATTGTCTTAATTATCTTTGTCCTTTCTTCTTCTCTTCTTTACATATTCTTTCTTCTCAATGTCTTAATTATCTATGTCCTTTCTTCTTCTCTTCTTTAAATATTCTTTCTCCTCATTGTCTTAATTATCTATGTCCTTTCTTCTTCTCTTCTTTAAATATTTTTTCTTCTCATTGTCTTAATTATCTTTGTCCTTTCTTCTTCTCTTCTTTGAATATTCTTTCATCTTATTGTCTTAGTTATCTTCGTCCTTTCTTCTTCTCTTCTTTTAATATTCTTTTTTCTCATTATCTTAGTTATGTATCATCCACTTTTCTTCCACATATATTTTTTTCTGCGTGTCTAAATTAGTTTTCTTCATCTTTCCATTTTCTTTTATTCTGGTCTAGAAATTTTAATAAAGATTTCACTGCTATTCCCACTCCTCCTTGTCTTTTTTTCATTTTTTATGTTCTTTTCATTTCATTTTTTCTTCCTCTCGTCTTCTTTTCTTCTTCTTTCTACCTCATTTTCACATACTTTTCTTCATGATAAGCCTAATGATATCGAAATTCTTATACATATGCAAATTTAATATAATATAATATCTCCATAGTTAATTTATATGTACCGGTCAGTAGCTGAGTTGGCAAAGCGTTTGGGTCCCATCCAGACGAAGGTGTGTTCAATTCCTCTGCTGGCTTCAAGTCCTCCATCACAACATAATATATTTGTCTTTCTTCAGGTAATTTTCTTCAGCATTCACCTCATCTCATCACATCGCAGACGGATGACCTTTTTTGCATATACTATCCATATTGCAGCTCTTCGACGACGTTTATAGGTCGTATTAAAAGCTTTGCCTCCCTTATAAGCGCCGAGTACCTGGTCTGACCAAGTTATCAGAAAGTAAACTTAAAATTTATTGTTTAATAAAAAAATGACTTGTTTTATTATACCACCTCACAAGGTCGCTCCTGTATATATGATGTCTTGATTATTGAACATGAAAGTAACAAAACCTAGTTTATAACTTCACTTTTCATTTCTCAATCATTGAGTTTTGTTGATTTTGCATTTATTCAATATGTGGGCTTTTGCAAACAACATAACAACGATTCGATAAATCTAATAATAAAAGGGTCGGCTCCCAGCCAAACTGCGCCTGGTGATAGTGAAAAACTCGAGGGCACCGTATTAAGCGTTTGGTATTATCAGCGCCTTAGATTATTAGCTCCTAGGCAAGTTGGCGCCCGGAGCGGACTGCTCCAATAGCGTCTGCACGGGGCCGGCCCTGAATGATGCAAAATCATGTGTTTTTGGTTTTAAAATTTGGTCGCTTATAAACATTTAAATAATTAGATGATTGAATACTGCGAGTAGAGCACATCTTAGCCTTTGAAATAGCTAGCATTTAACTCTTTGTGTAAGCCAAGTATCAGGCCTATAAAACTGCTTTAAAGTTCAAAATCTCCTTTTTACGAACTCCTTTTTAGTTATGCTTGTATTGTATAATGTGGCAAAATTAAATTCTTCAGAAAATTATCGTATGCTATTTAATTATTTGTTTATTATCTTCGGAGAATAAAATAAAACGCACTTTTTGTCGGTTTTTTTCTTGCATAATTCAAATCAGGCCGCTGGTGTTAAGCGGGAATTTAAACCTTATCGCCAGCTACATAAGGAGTATTATTGATAGTGACCCGATTCCAAGTGTTACACGACATGGTACTTAGCCCTAAGATAACTTACTACATATTATATAACTGCAACTAACGTAATAGTACACTCTCTTTTGTTATCATGATAATATTTATAATATTGCTGGATCCTTCTCAGTGCTTCGTTATTGCTAAATGTCTTTCTCGGGCGCCTACGATTTCTTTAACCATTCATTACTGTATCCTAAAATGTTATTAATTCGACTCTATCTCACTACGATGCAAATATATTGTGTGAAGTATTTCTCGGGCGTCCCGACTTCTTCTACCATTCTATATCTCTAAACACTCCTCGCACTAATATTATAAAATTTTCAGCGAAATCGGCCGACTACTTTTAGAGTTTTGTCAGCACAAACAAACGCAGGATGTTTTTTTTATGTATTACTATAAGAAACCAGTTAGAATTTAATTCAACCATTTACAATGCATTTTATGATATAAGACGTTGTGCTGCCACAGACCGCCTTCTATGAATGGAAGTTAAAATTTTGTTTTGTATGTATAGGGTTTTCCTATAAGAGGTGTTATTTTGTATATCCCGCTATTTCCGTAGATGTTACTTTTGAAGCTGTCATTTTTAATTTATATACTTAATAAAATAAAAGATGTGATAAGTGAAAAGAAGTGATATGTAGTTTGTGGCAAGTATGTGTTTATGTATATAAAATAAATAAACATTTAATTTATATACATAATAAAATAACACCTCTTATTGGAAAAACTCTATATTTTTTTGATCTCGACAACTTTACTATATTTCATGTTGGACCCAACCATACACATTCACAAAATTTCATTGAAATACGAACACAGCAGTGACACGATATAGTGATATTGTTCAGCTCCCGAAGCGGATATTGTATGCTTTATCACTCCATGTTTCTTTTCCCAAATGATCTAAACACTATTCCCGATAATAAATGAATAGGTATACAAACAGTTCAAGATAAATAAAGCCCTGAAGATGTCGCTAGAAGTAGGTGTTTTCAAATAGCGAATTTTGAAATTACATTAGAGGATTGACCTAGAGGAATATCTATATTTTCCTCAAGGAAAGGGCCCAATTTGAAGTAGTTTCAAATCAGTTGTAGTTTATTTTATTGACCTCGCATTCATCCAATAAATTTATTTAACTTATCTCTGACCGATTACGTTATTTAATCTACTTAATATATTGACGGTGTATTCATAAAATAAACTAAGTTATATATTTGGCGAATATGATAGTTTGATACAATATTTTTTTTCATTGTATTGCATAAGAAAAAAATCCATTTTTACAAAAATTTTAAAATAAATTTAAAACAATAATGGCGTCAAATAACTACTCGTGTTTAATCTTATATTATCAGATTTTGAATGGAAAATTTTCATGAAAAATTAAATTGCCTGTCACTAAATTAACTGCCGATATAACATTAATTCTTTAACTAATATTTGAAAATACAATTATTACGGCCCAACCCTCTCCTCCAACAAAATGAAGTTAAAAAATGTATTATTTCTTGAAGGTAAGTTTAATTTTTCATCAATATAATGGACTTGTTTTAAATGTAGTGTAATTCTGACAAAGGCGGTCATAATGTTTAAAGCAGAGGTTCCCAAAATTTTTTGCCACCACTTGCCAATTATTTTTCCGTTTGGGGTTTCCACCTGCCTGCCGAATATTGAATTTTTCTAAAACTATTAACGTCCCATATGATAATCATTTATTGTTTTTGTAAAAGTATCCCTTCCCTTGCCTGCCCTACAACCAGGTGGCGATATAGTTCCTCTCTTTTTGCATTGTGCAGACAGGGGCGCCCTTGTGAGGTATTACACCAAATGAAAATGGAGCATGATAAGCAACGGGAATTTCTTTTTGTAGCTGGCCCTACAAACTGCTCCTTAAGTTCTTTGTTAGCAGTTCTTCTTGTCATATGATATCCGATTCTTCAACATTCCATTTCCACAGTCAAAATGTCCTCAAACTTCGTTTTGAAGTCTGTGTGAAGTACATCTAAATGTTGAACGTCATTATTACCATGGAGGTTTTTCATAAACAATTTGGGGAACTAGGAAAATTCGCGGCTTCCAATGTGCAATGTTTTTGTTCAATATATTAATTGTGACGAGAAAAGAAACGTAGACTCTATTTATATACCTCAATAAACAACTTTACGATATATAAACATCATATATAAAATATCAAATAAGTAATTTCTCAGTCTAGTATTAGTATTATACGTAAACTGTGTTATTTGTGTTAGGTGTATTGTGTCATTTACGGAACTCCTAAATATTGAGTTGAGGTAAATGGGGGTCCGCTCGTATGTACCCCCATTTGAATGTCGTGAACCCCCAAATTTTTTTCTCGCTGACAGGCCCCCAGCAAGCCGATATCGACCCCTGGGGGTCCATATAACTTGTTTAACCTCTGAACCTCTGATTTAAAGTATAAATTTAGATAAGTGAATAGTAAATTATTGTACTTTTGAAAGTAGCTATAACGTTCTGGTTATACATTGTAAATAAATTTAAAAAAATTTAGTTTGAACCACAGAAACAAGGGGAGATATAATATATCGTTATATTTTTATGGCATAAAAGCATGCTGTCGAAGAGCTAGTCCAAACTGTACGGACTTTGATAAGTGGCGGAGCCAATGAAAGTTATGCGTTTAGTGTGTAGGTAGAAATAAAGGTGTTGCTTGTTACTCTAAGGGTGCCCCTATACGTAAATGCGACCGTCAGTAATATGGGTGAACGATGTTGGCAACACTTTAGCGTGTAGTTTCATATTAAAAAGGGGTTCGTGATCCGTCTCCCTCGTTTCCATTATCTGTGATGACCAATAATTAGTATCTCCAATGATCTATTTATTGCTCATACATAGTAAAATTATTTGAAACTCGAAATAACAATTAAATATTTTTATTTTCTCAAAACTATCCAACAGTTAATTTTTCTTAACAATTAATCCGATGGTATGGTATGGGTCAAGACATGAATTTACTTGACCCGACTTCAGGGGGCGAGTGACTTAGAGATCGAACCTCAGTCCGGTGACGGAGTTGATCCAGGAGACGAAGTGGTTGGGCCTGACGAAGCCAGATGGGGCGCTGGAGGAGCATCCTGCGCTGCTGACAAAGCTGACGACTCCTACGAGGGTCGCGCTGGTTCCGCTTCCAAGGATCAATGGGCCGCCGGAGTCTCCCTATATGAAAAATACGAATTAATTATGATTAATTCTCTGATGGACAAGGATCCTGCACTCCTCGTGGTCCTATGCCGAATGGAGAGCTGCAAACACCGATATTCTGGACGCCTGTGATATTTAACCACTTCAACGCATCGATAATCTTTTTCTGCTTTTCCTGCCTTCCACTTTACCAGTTATAATGAGTTTCTCTTGGTTTGAGTTCTCAGTTTGAAGAGCAATGTGCCCAACATATCTAAGAATACGCTGTAGACAGATATGTCCCGAATGATTTAGGTCCAAGAGAAGCATTAAAGAAATGTACTTACGCTGCACACTCCCTGGGCAGAGCTGGAGATACCAGCAGCGCAGACGGTGGAGGCGATGATGATGGAGCCGAAGGTCTGTTGGCAGACGGCGTTGGTGATAACCCTCAGGTTGACGTAGTTCAAGGTGGAGGAGGTTGGGCCATCTACAAAGAAAATACAAAACATGCCAATGAGTTTATGGCGAGTTCATTATTTATTCAACAAAAGTTCCACTGACGTAAAGAATATATATGAATATGGTAAACCATATCAAGCAATCTGGTACCAGGTAAAGGCAGACTAAGACAACGCTTCATTGATAACATCTTGCCAGAAATAGAAAGTCTGTCGGGTTTTCGGAAGTGACATGCCTTCATTAATGTGACGAAAGCTCTTCAAACGTACATCATCGATGTATTTGGTCCATGGGTATTGTATTTAACTTTCGTGTAATTTTATTAGTACACATACACGTTGTAGCTTTTGAGTTAGGGATAAGATCTCGGGCTTACTGTTAGCGGTGTATCCAAATCCACTGGCGGTAACGGTCTCTCCGGCGTAATTCAAGCTGGAGTCCTTGGCGAGAGCAATGGGCCTGACGCTAGCTGGAGGAAAGAACAAAACGAATATTAAATGTGTAATTACTTATGCTTCAATTTCTAAGGGTTCAAGGGTCTGCGCAGGATTTGAAAAGTGCTTAGGTTATATTGGGTCAAGTTAGGTTAGGTTCGTAGTTTTTTTCTTTTTTTTCACTATTCTGATTCTTCACTCTTCTATTCTATCGTGGAAGGAGGATATTTAGTAAACTTACCTGACAGTGGGACATCGCTGTTCCATCCCAGGAGGGCGATATCGTTGTTGAGGGTGTTGGAGTTGTAGTTGGGGTGCACGCGCAGGTTGGTGGAGGTGACCACGACGGGGGAGCTGGCGATGCTGGTGCTTCCCAGAGAGAGCTGAGCAGAGGTGGCTCTGGAGGAAAAAACAAACATTTTTACGTTATTTCATTGATAAGTTGCTGGTTTCGGTGATTTGCAAACATAACCCATTGAAATAATTCACCTTTCAAACTGACAAACTGGCCACATGAAGGTTAAAAACAATTTATAACGGGTTTAAATGAACCAATCAACATGCACAACAAAATGGTTGTGTGATGTCTTCAAAGTTTTAAAAGAAAAGCAAAACTTTTTAAAGGACTACTTTTGACGCAAATATTGACAATTTTATCTTAATAGCTGTGCCACACAAATTGAATTTATAGAATGTGAATCAATTTTGAAAATTGTTATGATTATATTGATAGGTAACGAAATGAATAGTCTGTATTTACCCCTGCAGACAATGGGCGGCGGTGATGGCCCAGCGGGTGCTGATGAGGGAAGCTCCGCACTGGATCCTGCTGCCTCCGCTCAGGGTGACGAGCAGGTATCCCTGGTGGGGGAACTGGTTGGCGGCGGCGGGAGAGCCCTGGATGATGCGGTCGCCTGAGGAAATGAAACGTTTGTTATTGCAACTAGAAATAACAACATAGTTTTTATAGGGATGTACAAATTTTATTTTAAATTTTTAAGCCATTTCGAATATCGATTTTAGCACTCATTTTGAAAGTGAAGCTTTGGAAAGATGTAGCCATCGTAGTATCGTTAATGGGTCTCAAGATAAATAAATTAACAAAAAATTGAGATACTTAAGATATTTCAGTCACCCCAGTAAAATAAATGGGTTAAAAAAATCGTGGGTTTGCGAAAGAATCAGCTTTTATGATAAGAAAACTTACTCCAAGATTCCAACTGCAACTCTTCGGGAGTGGTGATCCCGAACTCCTTGTAGCCCTAAACAAACAAAAAGATTTAATAGATATTATAATTAATAATGAAATCCATAAAACACCAAATCAATCAACAAAACTTTCGTCAAGTGGTTTCTTCAAGTTTCGACCATATGGCAGATATCTGATTTCATAAATAATGCCAAAAGAATTATCAATAATAATCAATCTTTTTTCAACAATTATTAGAAATGTAAGTATGAATGTGAATGAAGCAAGTTATGTTAACCAAACTGCCTGCCCCTGCAGAGAAATGGCATGATGGTTAATTAGTTCCTAAGTAGTCTCAAACTTCAAACTGAATAAACGAACCTGTTGGAAAACATTATTATTTGAAATAATATGCCCTTTACATTATAAATAATATATGTACGGCCTTACTAAAAAAACGTGGTGTAAATATTACGCGGCGCGTAAGCTTAGGTTAGGTTAAAAATTTGACTTATTTGACCATGGCGTTTGTTTAGTTAAAATGGTCTCAAACCAGGCTCAAGGCCGGCTTTACCACACCGAAAAGTCGTCGAAATTCACTTCAAAAATAATTAAAAGGTAGCTAATAATGTCCAGAAAAAAGGACAAATTCTAAAAATATTTTGAAAATTTTGAATGTTAAGAAGTAGTAATATTAATTGATGAATGTACCTTGGCAAGGGCCACAGCGCAGAAGAACACTCCGAGAATGGCTAGGAATCTCATGTTGCTTACAAAAAGTAACTGAGGAGTAGCAGAATTATTTGGCTTATATAGTGCCAAACCGACTATCGGCGTGACTTATCTGATACTGGGATTTTTTTTTGATTGATTGGCCAGACGTTTGCATAAAGTGTTTTTTTTTAATTTAACCTGTTTTATTCTCTTATCCAAACAAAACATTAGATTCTATTATTTGTTAAAAAATACATGTAAATACATCCAACAATATCTAATCTTCGTCCTTTCTTCTTCTCTTCTTTTAATTGTTTTTCTCAATGTCTTGGGTTTGTATCGTCCGCTTTTCTTCCGCCCATCTTTTGTTCTTCTTATCTAAATATTGTTTTCTTCTTTTTTCCATCTTCTTTTATTTTTTTGTGAAAAATTTCGATAAGCATATAGGTTTCCCTACTTTCTCAAATTCCTTTAACCTTTTTTCGTTTTCATTTTCTTTTTGTCTCATTTTCTTCTCCACTGTTTGTCACTCCATTCATCTGAATCCAGTAAAACGTAAATAAAATCGCAAAAGATGTCACTTCACGAACGTGTTATTAATCACCTTTCAAGTGTGTTATAGGCCATCATTTCAAATTATGGAGAGATGGGAGGTGAATTTATATATTAATATTATTTAAATTGGCAAATCTCAAAATTATTTGTAAGATTGGAGTTGATTTCAGACTTAAAAAAGACAAGATGTTGAATGAAGGGGAGGCAATTTTAGATAAAGCTTGATGTAAGAGTTAATATTTGTTTAGAGAGAGGAAACCAACAAAATATGTGATCTAAAGTTCCCACTGCTATACCACAGAATGTACAATCTGAGGAGTTAAGCACATGAATTTTAAAAAGGTGAGCAGGAACGGAACAATGTTTAATCTTCATTCGAATGAATATCAATATTTTCCCCAAGGCAAGGGCGCAATTTGAATCGGTTGTAGTTTATTTTATTGTCCTCGCATTCATACAATAAATTTATTATACTTATCTCTAACCGATTACGTTGTTTAATCTACATAATATATTGTCGGTGCATTCATAAAATAACCTGTGTCACAATCTGGGATAATATTTATTTATTTATTTCAAGATAAGGTCAAGTCAGGACAGGGTTTTGATGGAGTTCTCTGAGAGAACATCACGAAATGTTACCGTTACTTGCGGGTTGTTTCACAGAACTTGAATAATAATTTTCATTTCAGGATGTGGGGAGGTTAGTGCAATCCCACACATCTCATATATTTAGTTGTATATATTGATAGGATAATAGTGTGTACTTTCGTATAATATAGAGTGCTGGGGTTCCTGCCTGAAGACTGTAATAGAACCACTTAATATTGCCCAAAAAATGATTTTCAAAGTTATGTACAAGAACAAATTTAGATATACATGATACTTTATAAGTAATGTAATATCGTGAATTTATCACACAAAAGCTGTGCAGATTTTTTAACAATATTAGTTCTGCAAAAAGAACGCAGCAAATTCGTGCTACAAGAATTGGCTCTGGTTTGAAGTTTATGGCAATTCACCCTAAATCCTCATTTGGGCAAAGACATTATTTGTAGCAGGCTCCACTTCTATTTAATAGCCTCCCAGATAACCGTTAAGTCGTAAAATTCCTTGTGTACATTTAAAAAGAATGTTAAATTATTTGTGCTATCCGAGGATTTCCAGCATATTCTTCGATCTTTGTCCTTTTAAATTGTGGCATAATATTTTGTATATTTTTTCATATTTTTCCTTTTATAATGTATTTTTTTTTCTTTCTTTATTCTATATATTAAAATAATAGTTTATTATATTTTTGCTTGCAATTAAATATCAATGTAGGTATATCACGGTCACTCTACATGTTTAGTACATTATACTGTACTGAATTGGCTGGAATTAGATCAATAGGTACCATGTAGGTACACAATTCGTAGAAACGTCAATGTAACATTATTGTTCTCTTAATATACTATAATCTTTGTGCTATTTTTTATTTTATTATTTTGTAAAATTATTAACCTCAACATAGGCTTGTCCTAGTGAGGTTAAAGATTGTAACGTAAAAAAAGATACAAAGTAAAGAGAAAATAAATAAATAAATAGAAATCACTTAAAGAAATAAAATAAATATTTAAGCTAGTAAATCTAAAAAAAAGTAAAAATAAACAATAATGAATAATTATGTCGGGCGAGGTCTTGAGTAAGCTCGGGGGCAGCGCTCACTCATGAGTAGCACTTGGTGCTGGTATGCTACAGTCGCAGGTAACAGGTTGTGTTGGAGGCCTTTAGCTGCATCCTGGTTCCAGTGACCCCGTGTCTCATCAGTCCCAGTTCTGTATCTCCTGTATCCAAATATACTTTGCAGGCGTTATTATATTGGATTCGGAGTCGTACACGTATGAGAATATAGGCTAGTACAAAATGCATTGAAGAATTTTCATTTGTAAAATCTGCGATTTCATATATTAGACACTGTGCCAATACATCCCCTTTGTCGTTCAATATCGCAGAGGTCTTCATTGATGATAGGATAGATGCCCCAAGAATTATGTATTGACCAGACCTGAATAACCAGGTACTTCCCCACCTCCCTCTTTCGTTTCTCCTTCCCTCCCCACTACCTTCAGCCTATCAATATACCCCAATTGTGGATGCAATTATTCACAAATAAATGAGTTTTTAAAATTTTTATATTTCTTTCAGGTTTTCTTTACAGTTTTTAGGTTATCTCGAAAAACTACATAGGCCATTTTAAAAATGCAGCGACTATTTTAAATCTTATGAGATTAAGACGTTTTTGATATGGAACCCCCCCCCCCCCCAATAAAAAGATAAAGACGGATTAAGAAAAAATAATAAAATTTCAGAAGGTATTTGCTGTTTATTTTGTATTATATCAGGCGACCCAAGATAACAGAGCTTAGATAATATTGAAAAGGATAAAACAAAAGTGATCGTTGTATAACTTCTTGGTGACAAATCAAATAAATTAATCACATTCACTCATAAACAAGAAATCAATTGTCAAACGAGATAAAAATAAATTGACGTATTTATCACAAGGTATTTAAAAATACATCTGATAGGGAAAACCATAAAACGTAGGATTTGATAAGGATTAGAGATGATGTAACAAAATGAATATATTATAATTTATATGAAAATAAGATACTTTTTTATAACACTTTTAATCAATAATAATCTACATGTTTCAAAGCCAATGACTTCTTCGTCAGGATAATGAAAATTAACGAATTTAAAAATAGACAAGTATAGATATATCAGCACAAATAGAAAAATGAGTGGTGATTAATAAGTTTTTTTTTTAAATGTATAAAATATTTAATTACTAGCGAATTTTTCTTAGACTAACGCAATTATGTATGAATGGAAAATTTTCCTAATTCAACATAAAATAATCAAGGAGTAACTAAAATATATATAAAACAAAATTGAAAATTATTATATTTATAGGTATCAAAGCGAAAATAAGTTTAACTGTTAACACTTTTTCTAATTTCTAAAATGTCAAAGTTATCTAATTGTATACCCATTGTATTCGCTTGTACATTTTTAAATTCTTTATTTATATCAAAAGAATGATTTGTTTCCAAAGTGTATAGGCAAATAATGATACTAAAAGCGGTGTATACAAAGTATTTCATTCGGACATAATTCAAATATAATCTTCTTTTTATATAATGTTTGTAGATAATATTATGTGAGATTAGTCGTGCAGACAAGTGGATTTGTGCATGGCGAGAGCTTCAAATTCCTCGAATTTAAATGGTTTTTTATTGAAAAAAGTTGTTTGCAATTGTGTTATCATGCTGCCTACATATACCAAAAGATAAATAATAACCGAGGAAGTGCTCTAATAATATATAGAGATAGAAAATACATACATTGGAATTGCATGCTTGGACTATTCTCTTGGCTTCGCGCATCCCTCGTTAGACAACAATATCAGCAGCACGCAAGTTCATGGTTGACATTACAAAGCCAACTTTCTTACCACTGTCTCGTATTCCGCGAATCGCCATCTTGTTGCTATCTATGTTTTAAAACCGTATTTTTAAACATATTTACGTTTTTATTTGTGCGTTCAATAAACTTCCAAAAGAAATTGATTCGTATTAAAGAGTAAAAACTATAAATGTTGCCCCCAAAAAGCCCTATTCAATGTCAAGCTGCGGAATAATATCTATTGGTAACCATGGTAGCATGGATTGTGCATCGGCCACCATCTTGGTCGCCATTTTAGTTCTACTGTTTTATTGGTATGCCAAGTCCTCCAATATCTTGGAACTAAAAATCCTTCTAGGTTCATGCATTTTTTTTTGTTACAATAGTTTTGTAACAAAAAAATCAAATTGTAAAAAAAAATTGTTTCATAGTTATCCAGTAAGTTGGCCCCACTGGGTGTCTTACCCGTACTGGGGCCTTCATTTTATAATATAAAAAAATAATATACATGATACATTTAAAGAGAAATATATATATAATCTTGTGTGTTTGTGAGTGATGTGGTTTTTTTAATATTGGTTATGTGTGTTACATGTAGGCTTTATTATTTTATGATTTGATTTTTTGGTAATATTGTCTTTTTTGTTCTTTAATCCATTTTGTATTTTTGAGTCTGAATTTACTTTTGTTTTCCTCAATTTTATTTTCAAGTGTTAGTCTGTTGAATACTTTTATAGCATGGTATTGATGTATTTGTCTAAAGCTTGTATTTACTGTCGGAGTTTTTATGTTTTCTTAGTACGCTTGTCTAACTGGTCTGTTAGTGATATTTTATGTATGTTTAAATTAGTTTTTTTGGTCAAAAATGTAGTTTAGTAGTGTTTTAACGTATAATTGGCGTATATCTAGTACGTCACAACTGCTAAATATTTGGTCTGTATCAGTCAGTTTATGTTTTTTTAGTATTACCTTTAATCGTTTTGTGCGATTTCTATGTAATTGTTGGTCGAGTTTGTTGCTCCTCCCCAAGCAATAATTCCATATTCTATTATTGATTGGCAAAGGGCAAAATATATTTTTCAATTGTTTTATTTTACATATGTTTCTTATGTTTAGGAAAATGTGAATTGTTTATTTGTGATTTGTTTGATGTGAGGTATCCATCTAAGGTTATGGTCGATTACGATTCCTAGATACTTTATTTGTTCTGTTTTTTCTAGAGGAGGGCAATCGCAGATGTTGGTATTTTATGTTAAAGGGGTATTTCATTCAGAAGTTTGTCCACTGGACGCAGTTCAGTGAAACCACACGCGTTGTCTCAGTAACCTATCTTCCTTATTAATTTGATCTAAAATTTGACGTACGCGTGTAGCTTTATTACTGCGCAGATAATATTATTATTAAGCTTTATAATAGCGTAATAGAATAGCGGGTTTGGATGACTTTTGTTTATTGTATACCCGACGTACGTACAATAAAATTAATATCAGTAATAATGTATAAAACAAGATATATAAAAAGGATAATATACCAAAACTGTGCTTACAGTCTTCGGAATTTTACACTGACACTCTTTTTTCATCAATTACCCTGAGCGAGCGCCAAGAAAAAGAATAGGGAATTTCGCAATCTGTTAAAAATGCTTGGAAGAATTAAAGTTTATTTTTTTTGATTTTGATTATGGAATGTGTAATTTTCATTCGTAATTTTTGATTATTTATTTTAAAAGGGATCTAAAACCTCATATTCTTAAATGATTCCAACTGGCTACAACGTCATTATGTCAGAAACCGCCAATGTCTGGTAAAAAGGCTGTCACCAACGCTCCCGGCGTGAAGTCAATTCCGCCGACTTCACAAATAAAAACCAACAAGTCATTTTGGCGGCAAATCGAATCTCGACACATCCATGTTGTTTTTTACACTAACCCCACACAGGAGTCCTTGTTATGTCACACTATGTCCTCTTTTGGGATGCTATGTGTAGTGTCTTTTTTTAAGAAAAGGAAGGGGATAATGTTCTAGAAAGGTAATATTTATGCGGGTTGTGTAGGAATATATGGAACAGGGTGTCCAGGAGTGATGTACATATGAATATATCAATATATATGAGGGGTCGATAGACCAGTCGGAGAGGTCAAAGGGTCTCCTCAAATCATCATCTAGCTCAGCTATTAACCAACATATAACCAGGTATAAAAAGGTATGGTTTGCCCTTAACCTTTTCAGTGCCGCACTTTTCTTTAGACTTATAGACCATATTTTATGCTTGATAACCAAAAAACTAAAATAATTATTTGAAACATTTTTGTACATTTTTTTTGCTTATTAATATCAATTATTTGTTGTTTTTTTATAATAAGGAAAAAACCTCACACAAATAATGTTTTAATTTAAAAAAAATATTTATTCATTTACTCCGTTACGTGCATGAATATAAATTTAATAATAGATCCTCAATTTACTAATAGGTCCATGCAAAACCGTCCAAACGAGATCTGTCATTATACATATTTACGATATAATGAAGATTCCAATCAAGCAAAAAAATTGACGCCTTGAGGAATATCCCTCACAAGCGATACGCAAAATACGGGACTATTTGTTTCCCTAAATCAAAAGATACAATTTTTTTCTTCACGTTCCTAAGGAAAGGAAAAGGAAGTGTTAAGTGTAAGGTGATTTAGCAGGGGTGCCCGGGTACATCGGGTGAGGTGAGTTCAGGGTGCGCCTGCCCACCACCTGCCTGGCGTTCCAGATGGTTTGGGGAGACCCTTCGACCTCTCCGACCATTTCTCGGCCATTCGCCTTACGCCGCAATGGAAGGGATATGTTCATATTTCTGTCTCTCCTGGACACACTGATCTCTAGATTTCAACCCAACCCTAATACCTTTTACCTTCCCAATACTTACTCTCCTTCTTTTGCTTAAAAAAGACCCTCCACTCAGCAATCCAAAAGATGACATAGGCCGTGAGGGAAATTATTTTCCTGGGGTTGGTGTAAAAAAAACATGGATGTGTCCATATAATGGATGAAAAAATGAAATTTTCGGGAAGGTTGGGTGCATGTAAAAATGTTTTATTAACTGCCTTTCAGATGGTTACGAATAATAACATATTTTTTCTGTCTATCAAAGATTCTATTGATATTAATTTCGTCTTCTTTATGTTATTGTATTTCCAGAGATCCAGCTTAACTGGTGAAGTTGATGCCAGTGATAGAGGTGATCCAGGAGGTGAAGAAGTTGGGCCTGACGAAACCGGACGGCACGTTGGCGGTGCAGCCGGCGCTGCTTCCAAAGCTCACGACTCCAATGAGGATATCTTCGCTGGTTCCACGGAGGATCAATGGGCCACCGCTGTCACCCTGGAGAAGACAAAATAAGACAGATTTATTGATTTCTGTAATGCTCCATGATGCCTGTTCTTATAATTTCTTAAAATTTTCTAGAGTGCAGAAGAAGAAATAAACATGAAAATTATGATCGAAAATAGGAAATTAAGTGGCATATTAGGTTTCTTGAACTGTATTCCAATCCGAAAAGGAAAAGGTAAAGACAAGAAACTTAGTGGAATATTAGGTCGGATAAGGTTTCCTGAACTGTATTCCATTCCGAAAAGGAAAAGATAAAGGACAAAAAACAGAGTAGCATAATAGGATTCCTGAATTGTATTCCAACCCGAAAAGGAAAATAAAGAAGAAAAAGAAAGAGAGTGATATATTAGGATTCCTGAAATTTATTCGAATCCGAAAAGGAAAATAAAGAAGATAAAGAAACAGAGTGACATATTAGGATTGCTGAAATTTATTCCAATCCGAAAAAAAGAAAAAGACATGAAACTGAGTGGCATATTAGGTCGTATTAGGATAATTCAAATCTTTGTAGACGTTAGATACCAATTTTGGAGTTTCTAGAATGTGACAAAACTGATTGATTGAGTAAATAAGGGAAAATTCCTAAATACTGTATTTTATAATATGAACTGATGAAGTGAAGATTGGGATGGTGATATAGTTGACCCAGAAAGAATGACAAAAGCACGACTTTTCATTTGATCAGTTTCTTTCCCCAGAACAACCTATTTTGCGGTGAAAGATTGGACCTGCTCACGGCCGGTCCTGTGCTAGCGTAATTGGAGCAGTCGGCAAGGCGCCAACGGGCTAAGGAGCCAAGGTGCTGATAAAACACAATTCTAGATCAAAGTGCCCTTGAGGTTTTTACTAATTACCGGCCCCGGACCTGCTGGACCTGGATGCTGGCGATGCCCTGAGGTGCCTTTGTGCAATGGGTGCAAAGGAAGAGAATGATGACAATGATGAAGATAAGTTTTGAAGAGGTAAAACTACTTACGCTGCAAGATCCCTGAGCTCCACTGAGGATTCCGTTTCCGCAGATGGTGGAACTGACAACAACACTGCTGCCGTAGGTCTGGGCACATACGCTGTTGGCGATGATGGTCAAGTTCACGAAGTTCAGACTGGGGGAGACGGAGCCGGCTAAAATACAAGTATCATTAATTTAATGTGCAGCCTTAAAAAAAAAACAAATATTTCATTCCAGACATTGGGATTGGTTGTAAAAAATAAATAGAGCTGAGATAACTGCCAGATTCGGATATGTTTTGACTTGGCCTTCCCAGATATGGTCTGGCCTTCCCGGATACTGCAGTACTTCCAAAATGATCACGAAAGGGCGAGTACCGGGTTTTGGAGCCCTCATAAGAGTCCGAATAGCAGGTACAAATAATTCCAAAAATGTCCTTATCGTGGAATCCCGTCAGAGTCCAGACTCAAGCATGGCCGCACACTGGAGAAAGGTATTGGCCCCGTCAATCTAATGTTTAACGTCTTTAAAAAAATGTTATTATTATTGTATATAATCGTTTTATTATTGTATCATTTTTGTATTATTATTGTAAATGTTTTTTGGGAAGTGTGGGATTGCATAAAGCTCCCCACATTCCGGAATAACTCGTTATTTTTATTATTACTATGTTGAAAGCTAATAACTTATGAACAAAAATAAAAGGGCTGCTAGGGATGATAAGAAATTCTTGTAAAGTTCGAGGAATACTTAGTAGTGAGCTGGCCAATAGTGCTAGTCCTTGAAAACCCCGTAAAACATTACTTTTTTTTCTTTAAAATCCAGAGTGGAAACTCCTTTTTTAGACCAAATATCCTTAGGAATCGGTGCTAAGGAAAGTCGGTTACTTTTCGTTACCCGCTGTATATGTAATGATCAATTCGTTACAAATTACGATGGAATTACCTTCCATGAGTACGGCGTTGCGGGATATTTTCCCTGCATTACCAGTTAATTTACTAACGCACAAGAAAAGATTTGGATTTGTAAGAAAACACACAGAACCCCAAAATACTTACAGTTGGAGGTCAGTCCAAATCCGCTGACAATTGCGACCTTTCCGGTGTGTAGGTCGCTCACTGAGTTGACAATCCTGATTGGCTTAATGTTAGCTGCAAGGAGAATTATTATCTTTTAGTTTCTAGTTCATATCTTGGCACTTGACACATGTAACAACTATCAATCGTTTCCTCGTAGATGGCATCGATCTGCTGTTAACATTGATAATATATAGATAAATGAAATTATCACTGTGTACACACTTGAAATCAAGTTCAATATTCAGAACGCTTAGCTTCCGTGTTTAAAAGAGTAAGGACGGGTTGTTTCGGAGAACTTGAACAATTCTTCAAATTTCAAAGTTAATTTTCAAGTTCTGTGAAAGATATTTTTAAGTTCTGTTTTTATTTCAGTTCTGTCAAGCAACTAGCCTATAATGATATAGTAACAGAATTTGAATAGGACTTTCACAGAACCCGTAAATGAACGTTGAAATTTGATGAATTGTTCAAATTCTCCGAAACAACCCGTCCTTAGATTTCCGAATCTGATTAGATCAGATTCGAAAACTAAGCTAATGGTTCTAAAAGGTGTCAACATGTCAGTAAGACACTTAATTCAATTTTGGACCTGCTTAGTGTTATGTATAACACATTTTCTTTATGTGGTATGATCAATTTGGTTAAGCAACGATTTACAAAATTGCATGCAGTTTGTAAAAAAGTAAAAGTGACTAAGATTTTTTAATGATTGTCTGGCAGATTCTTTTCCACGCCTTATTTCAAACAAAAACAGTTTGAGAATATGAAAACTGATTTGTGAATGTCGGCGTTGTTGGTATGGTTAGTTTCCTACCGGTTGTGGAGACGGCCTGGCCGAGATCGATGAGGGCGATGTCGTTGTTCAGATTGCTAGGGTTGTAGCTGGGGTGAACGAATATGTTGCGGGAGGTGATCTTGATAGGGGAAGAAGCGTACACTACACTTCCCAGATGAACCTGAGCCTGTAGACGCCTGAAATTCAATGAAACGTGTCAGTGGATTGTGGTTCATTTGGCATCATACAGCTATTAAGTCAATGCACGTGATAAGAATCAAATACCAGCGGAAGTGAAAGTGAGCCAAAGGCCGACCGAGGTGGACTGACTTCATTGAAGAGCAATGAAGCAGGATAGGAATCCCAGAGGACTAGAGTTGTATGACCAGGGACCTGGGTAATCATCGATTAGCGTTCGCTTAGTTTGAGTGGTCGCAATTGGAACATTAGAAAAGAGATACTACATACAAATTCCTTTTTCTAGAGCCCTTACTGGTCTTTTACCAGGAGGGTATTGAGTAAGTTCCAGGATAATTTTTTTTGTATGGTGAAACAGGTTTACTGTTATTGGCAACGTTCGTTAAATCACGGCCCATCTGACAGACTATTAGAGTCTCATTGCGTGTGCCTACGGCGAAAAAGTGAGTACAGTTTTTTTAATGGATAAAGGAGGTATACTGGTAAAGGCAATGTCCGGCAGTCACGACCCAGTTGCTGCTAATGAGGGAGCCTCCGCAAGCGTAGCTGCTGCCACTGCTGTCGTAGGTGATGAGGAAAGCCTGGTGGGGGAACTGCCCGTTTATTGCTGCCCAGCCCTGGATGATACGCTCAACTAAACAATAACACTTGTCATTAGAACATATTCATTTATCACAACAATAAAAAATGCGTGATTTTGTTCCCTTCAACCAATGTATTAGTTGCGATTTCGACTTTAATTTTATACAGGAACCAGGAACCTGAAAAATGTAATGATTATTTAGCATTTATTTAAGTTTTACGCTAAGTTTAGGATATAATTACATATACAAGAAGGCAAGTGTGATACAGAATCGTTTGTTTACATTCTGAATAAAGATTTGAAATTGGTGCAAAACATATTGTTTGTTTTTAACAAATTAATTCTTTGTTGGCGTCTGTAACTCACCAAGCATATCCCTCATCTGTTCGGGGGTGGCAATCCCGTGCAGAGGCTCATCCTGTGGAAAAGTAAAGAAAAAATAATACATTGAAACAAACTATCGCCAGCAGTTTTAACCACAGCGACAGAAGCGAAAGATTCTGGGTCAAAACTCATCATTAATTTAATATATTTTTAAATATTAATTTGAAAGAATGTTGAGAAGTGTTGAAAAAAGAAGAATGCTAAAGGCCAAAAAAAAGAGAGGCAGGGTATTGTGTTATATATTAAATCTGTAGTAAATATTAACCCTTCAGGTTTAAAAATATTTTTATCTACCCGTCCCAACTACACGGTGCAATTTTATGGAATTTCGGAATGCTCCACAGGTATTTAAATTGTGCTATTAATTTCTTATTTTTGAAGTTGTTGTAAAAATAAATACCATCTTAGAAGTTTTGTATATTTGTAATATTTTTTTTACATTGATTTTTCTAAAAAATTAAAATTTTATATCAAACATGAAATTGTTAACATAAAAACTTTCCGGGACATTTGGCTGTAATGGAATATGATGTTTGTGGCTAGTAATGTCCCTCCGAGGCTAGAAGGGTTAAATATTTAAAGTTCTCGCTCAAAGAACAGTACAGATATTTTGAATTAATATTATCCAGTATTATAATTGAAATTAGTTATACATAAACTAGCCAGTTCACAGTTTTGAAAAAAAAGAAGTTACTGTTGTCATCCGATGGTTTAAGGTGGATTCTACTAAAACCAACCAGGCTGATTTTATACAAAAAATCATGATTTCCGAAATGTTTTGACCGCGATAAAAAAACCTTTGAAAATGTACAGAAAGCGCCCACGGCACTCAAAACGCTATTAATGAGGCAATTTTACAAAACATATTTAACAAAAAAACAGAGTCAACTGGTCTATTTGAGAAAAATATCAAACATTCGAAATTTGACATTTACCTAATCAGCAGAAAACGCTTGTAATTACATACATTTTAGTGTTTTTGGTAGGTTTGCTTGCATTAGACAGTTGATTGCAGATCTTACATACACTAATATGTATCTACAGAAAACAGTCAGACCTGAAAAACACCGATATCTCTAAAAATCTGCATTCGAATCCACTTGAAAGTTATAAGAAATTGTTATCTAAATATTATTTATAATTTTTTGAAGTGAAAAAATATTCTAGCTGTTGTGTAAATTTTATTATTCAATCTTTAGACAAAAGTGCTTTTATCTTAGTTTGAGTTATTTGCTTTCTGCATAACTACGTTAAGGCGATGCCATACGTAGTAATGCAAAATCATGTGTTTTTGGTTTGAAAATTTGGTCGCCTGGAAATGTTTCAGATGCTTTAATTAAATACTGCGAGTAGAATACATCTTGGCCTTTAAAATAATCGAGTAGTTATTAGATAAGTCTTTTTATAAGCCCAGAAAAAAATAATGTATAAAGCCTATGAAAACTGCTTTAAAGTTCAAAATCTCCTACTTACGAACCCATTTTCGGTTATAATTTTATTGTATAACGTGGAAAATTAAGTTATTTATAAATTGATCGGAAAAAAATTAAATATTTATGCCTGAACATCCACAAAATAAAAGAAAAGGCACTTTTTGGCCATGTTTTTTTCTTGCATAAATCATAACAGGCGGATGGTGTTAAGAGGGAATTTAAACCTTATCGCCATCTACGTAAGGGTTGTTATTGATAGCGGCTCAATTTAAAATATTACATGACGTCGTGCATCGCCTTAAATTATAAGTTAAGTATATCTTTAGTACCTGGAAGGCAGAGGCTGAAGCCACGAACAAAGCGAACAAAACCAATAACTTCATGGTGCTGACTGTAGTTAATCAACCAAATAGTTTCATTATTTATATTCTTTATTATCTTTGTTTATCTTTACCACTTAATACTATCTGCGCAGGAATCACCAAATAATTTATATACAGGGATAGGTTCGCGGAATAGGTGTCACTCAACTTTCTTGATTCTACAAATGTTTTGAAATACTTTAAAATTTTGTGGTTATTTTTTAGTAAGCTCCTTGGTATTGAATCAATAGGTTAAGGGATAATTATGTACAAATGGTGAAAGTCATCTAGTATTATCATTAATGTATTAGGAATATCTTTGAATTATTTGTAATTGCTGTTAAAAACGGGATTGCAGGCCTTATGAATGAATTTACCGTTAAATTTTTAGTCAATTACAAATACATTACAACGATGTCGCTTCTATTTGTTGGTAATGAATGAATGAAAAACTTGGAAGCCGAAATGAACCCACTTCCCAACATCCGATCAAGCTGAAACTCGACAGATAGACCTGTTTTCAGTTATCGACTTGGTGGCAATCACTGAAATCTCTCACAATTTCGATGACATTACAGCAGTTAATATACGAAATAAATGTCGCTCCCACCCGAGCGGCATTTTGCGAGGTTTGAGTTGTCGAATTTAGTTTAGTTTAGTTTACCTGGGCAGGAAGATTTAATCCTCAGTTAAACTATATATATTTTTTAAAGTAATAAATCACATTTTAAAATAGATCTATGGTTGATTTTATTATAATTAAAAATAATTAATTTTTTCGCAGTTGGTTAGTGAGCTAGTTTGTACAGAGTTTTTTTTTAAATACATGAATTTCACTTGTGTTTTCCGGAATGAAAGAATGAATGCAAAATCTTGGAAGAGGAAACTAACCCATTCCCAACCAACATTAATGTCTTTTAAAAAAAAATTTTAAAAGACATTTCCAAAAATTGTTTTTTACGGACTGATTTTGTCTCTTTCCTCTTTAGTAATTACCGCGCTACTACAATAGTTAACTATTATCCCGCCATAACTATTCATAGTACAGGGTTTTTCAATAAGAGGTGTTATTTTGAATAGCCCGCTATTTCGGTAGATGTTACTTTTGAAGCATTTTTTGACATTTGACAAGTAAAAACTACGCCATTAATAAAAATGGAACGACACACGCTTCAACAACGCATTGAAATTATTAAAATTCACTTGAGTGAATCAAATGCAAATCATCTTGAGTGATGAGGCCCATTTCCACCTCGGTGGCTTCGTCAACAAGCAAAATTGTCGCATCTGGTGCTCGGAAAACCCAAGAATTATTGTTAAATTAAGTTAAAAGTGACTGTTTGGTGCGATTTATGGTCCGGCGGAGTCATTGGACCTTACTTTTTCGAAAATGAGGCTGGAGCAACAGTTACGGTGAATGGATTGCGCTATTGAGAGACGATTAATGATTTGTTATGGCTGGAATTGGATGGTATTGATCTGGACAAGTTTACTTTACACACAAGCAACGAAACCATTGATCTTTTACGATTGAATATCAAAATAACACCTCTTATTGGAAAACCCTGTACCTTCAATTATATTATTACTGTTATAAAGCCATTAATAAATTTAAGAAAATCTCTCTCCCGATGCACTACACAAATAAGAAAGTAAAATTTTTAAGATAAAACTTGAGAATTAATGAACTTCCTTTATGAGGATTTGCAAGATTATAAATTCTTAAATGTGAATTATCACAGAAAATCCAAGTAAATAATCATATAAAAATGCACATTTGTTATCAATAAGAACTTAAGCATATAAGATTTTTTTCTTTGCCGACAATCACTCTTTTCTCAGACATCCTTAAATTATCTGAAAAACCAAAATAACACCACGGAAAAAGATGTTATTTTAAATAGTCGGTATGTATTTCATAAATATTATATAAACTAACTAACTAACTAACCATTTCCCGCAGGCGTAGGCAGAGAGGACGAACCGCTAAACACCTCGGTCTTGACACACACTCCTTTCTTCAATCACATCAATTTGGTAGGCGAGTTGGGGTACCGCCGCCCCGGGCACCATTTATTGGATAACCAACACCTCTGCATAGGTCACAGCGAGTGGTTTGCTACGTTTGGTGATTTAGCAAGGGTGCCCGGGTTCATCGGGTGAGGTGTGTTCAGGGTGGTTTGGGGAAACCCTTTGACCTCTCCAACTGGTCTATCTTAAGCTATCGCCTTGTCAAAGCTACCGCAGTGAGAGGAATAGGTTAATGGGTCCGTCACTCCTTGACACCCTGATCCCTAGATTCCTACCAACCTTTTGTAACTTTTTCCTTTCCAGAACTTCAGCATCCGCAAAGATGACATAGGATCCGAGGGAAAATATTTTCCTCAGGGCCTCCTGTGTGCATATACAAAAATAAATTATAGTTTTTCTACTAAATCAACTAATTAAATAATTTATATAAATATTTAAATATATTATTTTAATAAATATAAATTTTGTTCTAATATACATATTGTTCATAAACTTTATTTTGAATAAGTTTGTATTTAGTGGAAATTTTATTGGCTTATTTGTTTTATATAAACGGTATAAATATACCATAAACTTTACAAATTTTTTGGTTGAACATCTTACATAATATATAAAAAATTGTTACATTTTACATTAGTATCATTTTATAACAAAATACGTTACTTAAAAACCAATGCCAAAGATTACATAGATAAAAGCCAATGACTACATACTACTACTACCAAAGATATTAGAAGAACGAGATATGCTATGTTGGCCGCCGGACCGTAGCCGGAGTACTACCTAATTAGGGTACTTTGAACGGTATCGGGACGTGTACGCACAGAAATCTGTTCTATGTATTAGTGCGGATACCTTAGCGATGCCTTAGCGTAAGCGAAGGTGTGCAGTAGTATTGGTGAACAAAACCGGCGACACTCGGCAAAACAATTCCACTCAGTACGAACTGCGCATAGCACATCTCGTTCTTCTAATATCTTTGACTACTACCGCTAAGAAGAATACAGGATTTTTGTAATACGTTGAGAAAATTAAGTGAATCGATTTAGTCATTGAATAAAACTTAAAAATAAAATTCTTTGTTTTTTTTTGTTCTTTTGTTGCTATTTATTGAGGTGATCATTATTATAACTTGGAGTATCTTGGAGTATTAATACCGATGGGAGTATTTTTTAAGGTGAAGTATGCCAAAGATGCATTCATACATTTGCATATTGTATTAATAGTAATTAGTATTATAAGTTATATATATATATTATGGTATAGAAACCTCTCAGGTGTTCTATTGCAACGATAAATTAGGCGTGTTTACATTCAAACAAATTTCATATTAAACATTCTTCCACTATCGTTTTTCGTAATTCCTTACCTCAATTCTTTTTATCAGTGTATTTCCTACCTCACCACCACCCCTACTAGTTGCTTTTAGAAAATATTCAGTGTATTTCCTGCCTCACCACCACCCGTACTAGTTGCTTGTAGAACATTATCAGTGTATTTCTTGCCTCACCACCACCCGAACTAGTTGATTGTAGAACATTATCAGTGTATTTCTTGCCTCACCACCACCCCTACTAGTTGCTTGTAGAATATTATCAGTGTATTTCCTGCCTCACCACCACCCCTACTAGTTGCTTGTAGAATATTATCAGTGTATTTCCTGCCTCACCACCACCCCTACTAGTTGCTTGTAGAATATTATCAGTGTATTTCCTGCCTCACCACCACCCCTACTAGTTGCTTGTAGAATATTATTAGTGTATTTCCTTCCTCCCACCACTCCTACTAATTGCTTGTAGAACATTATTTCTGTATTTCCTGCCTCACCACCACCCCTACTAGTTGCTTGTAGAATATTATCAGTGTATTTCCTTCCTCCCACCACCCGTACTAGTTGCTTGTAGAACATTATTTCTGTATTTCCTGCCTCACCACCACTCCTACTAGTTGCTTGTAGAACATTATTTCTGTATTTCCTGCCTCACCACCACTCCTACTAGTTGCTTGTAGAACATTATTTCTGTATTTCCTTCCTCCCACCACCCCTACTAGTTGCTTGTAGAACATTATTTCTGTATTTCCTGCCTCACCACCACCCCTACTAGTTGCTTGTAGAACATTATTGCTTGCTCTGAAGTTATTGAGGTTGAATGGGTATTGTGTATATATGTCAAATGAAAACATGAATACTTTATTTCTTTCTTAAAATTTTATTTAATATATTACATTTTATTTTTTGATACTTTTGTTTACTGACTTATAACGAATAATAACACAACACAAAGCATATATTACGAACAGAAAAGCAGTGGAAATTAATATATCATATTGCGAATATATTGCGAACACAATACGTACCATGAATATCAGTTTTCATATTGCGAATAGAATCCAGTATAATAATATTATATTCGTAAGTCTTGCTATAGCTACGTTGACTGTTAGGTTTGAATGTGTTTATAAAAATTGTTCAACAACAAAAAAACCTGGATGACCTTTACAATGGATGAACAAATGAAATTGTCTGGTAAGGTTAGGTGGAAATAAAATGTTTTATTAACTGTGGGATAGGCGGGTACACTAAAAAATAACAACTATCAGTTTTCGTCTATAAAAATACAGTATCGGGTAAATTTCAGGATACTAAAACATGCATTTCTTCTGCTTTTCGTTATTTTGTTTCCAGAGATCCATCTTCAGTGGTGAAGTTGATGCCAGAGACAGAGGTGATCCAGGAGATGAAGAAGTTGGGTCTGACGAAACCAGATGGCGCGTTGGCGTTGCAACCAGCGCTGCTACCGAAGCTGACGACTCCGATAAGGATATCCTCGTTGGCTCCACGGAGAATCACTGGGCCACCGCTGTCACCCTAAAGAAGACAAACCGTGTAGAACTTTCTCAATCTTTTAATTTTTACTATTTGGTAGGCGGGTATGATTACCGCCGCCCCGGGAACCACACGTTGGTTTCATTGAATAACCAACACCACTGTCATAGGTCACCCCAAGTGGTGACTTAGAACCGGGTTCATGGGTGGTGATTGCCTAAGCCTTGGCGGCGGTTACATCTGCCACCTACTGAGTGGCGGATCGGATTTGGATAAACTGGTTGAGGAAGATCTTTTTACCTCCCCAGCATAACTCTATCGACCCTTCACCTTGCACTGCAGTGGGAGGGATGAATTCAAACATCCGTCACTTCTGCATACACTGATCCCCAGATACCTCCCCCCCCGCATATATTTTTCCTTCCCAGATCTTCCTTATTTTCCTTTCCCTAAAAGAACACAGCATCCCCAAAAATGACACAGGCACTGAGGGAAATCATTTTCCTCAAAGTCTTCTGTATGGAGCTACTGTAATAGAACAAAAAAAACGTTCTTATTTTTGTTGCACTGCACGTAGAAAACTGAGTGGTATATCTATATTATTTTGCAAATCCTGGTTTTAGAGAATGTAGATAACGAAGCATATTGTTTTGGGACAGCCAAATCGATAAAAAATAGAATAAATTAATTATAATTGTTGGAGACTTCAGAAACCAATTGTTAAAGAGGTCGAAATGAACACGAATTGTTCAAGTAAATAAAGGAAAAACTGACCGGTGAAATGTCTGATTGGTGGAAATCTTAGTGGAATAGAGAATATTCCAAAATTACTGTATTTTATACTGTAAACTGATCAGGTTCGTGAAAATTTCAACAGTTAGATGGTAACAATGTTGAACCAGAAAGAATATCAGAAACACGATTCTCCATTTGATTAACATCAGCTGCTTTCTGTTTGGAAAGCAGCTGCAGAGGCTGTGCAAGAAGATACTGGACCCGAAAAGTACGGAGGCTGCTGAAGGGGTGAGGGAGTTGTCTTGTAGAAGCACTCACCAATTGTTTCGACCTGGAAAAGGGAAGAAAATTATGCCGATGGTATTGATAAATTTTGAAGGGGGGAGACGACTTACGGCGCAAGATCCCTGGGCTTCGCTGAGGATTCCGCTACCGCAGATAGTGGAGCTGATGATGACACTGCTGCCGTAGGTCTGGGCGCACACTGTGTTCGCAATAATGGTCAAGTTCACGAAGTTGAGGCTGGGGGAGACGGAGCCGGCTAAAAAACAAGTATAATGTATATATTGTCAATTTGGAATCTACAATATTAACTTTACATAGATAGTATAGAACGTATCCAAAACAAATTTATCAAATATATTACCTCCAAATTCGTACAAATTGTACATTTGAAACTTTGCAGCAAAGGCGAGTAGTAGCTGACTTAATATTTATACATAGAATTTTAAACAATAACATCGACTGTACCGAACTTCTGTACCTTATTAATTTTAACATACATTTGAGACGTACACGACACACAGTGCTATTCCACACGCTTAATTATAAAACAAATGCAGCATTTAATTCGTCAATCAACCGAGCTCTTCGTACTCTAAATGATATTTGTCTAAACTCAAACATTGAATTTTTTCGGATTCACTGCCTAAATTCAAACGTGGCATCATGTCAATGATATAAACTGTTCAATGCGCATACATATATATACACACACACATATATATACTACACACGTCACTTGATAATTAAGGTACCCAACATTAAATACTAATTCCTGTATATTGTTTCATCACTGTAAATCATGTACTGTTTGATTCTATAATATAAAATAAAATAAAATCAAAATAGTTTTATGTTTAGCCATAGAGAAGTTGGACATCACGTATGTTTCAATTGTCGTACTATGAAATTGTTTGAGAAAAGGAAATAAAACTGAGATAACTGCCAGATTGGGATGAGTGAGAATCACAAAGATTCGGTAAGCCTGGAGATTTTGGAACGGGACTGTGTCCAAAGGTGGATTCAGACTTATGAACAAAAATAAGTAGGGATGGTAGGATTGATAAAAAATTCTTGTACAGTTTGAGGAATGTTGAGCGGAAGCTGGCCATAGTTCTACTTCTTGACGTAGTGAAAACCCATAACGTCAAATATTTTTTGTTGTTGTTGTTTTTAATAGAAAAAAGGTTTCTATGAAATACACAATGGGAAACACCTTTTTTAATCTACATATGCATTGGAATCGCTGTTTGAAGTCTGTCGGGTACTATATTATAGTCAATCCATTCCAAATTATTGTGTAGTATGATGGTGTCACATGGTGTTGGGCCTAACTAAAATTCATAACAATAGATGTTACATTGAAAACATCAGGAGAAAGAAAGAAGTAACAGAAGATTCCAAAATACTTACTGTTGTAGGTGACTCCAAAACCGCTGACCATGGCGACTTCTCCGGTGTGGAGGTCGCTCTGTGAGTCGACAATCCTGATTGGTTTAATGTTAGCTGCAAAGGGAATTATCTTATAGTTTCTAGTTCATGTCTTGACACTTGACACACGTAACAACTATTAATGGTATCCTCGAAGGTGGCATTGATCTGCTGTAAACATATCAGATAAGATATAGAAACCTAATTAACCTTCCAGCGGGCGCGCTGTCGTAAAATTTACGACAGACGCGCCTTATCGCTTCCCCCACTCTTTCCACTTAGTTGTAAGCATCGAGCTTCGAGCTATGCTAGAGTCAAATAAAATGTCAAACATTTACCGCAAGATATAAATGTTTTTCTCAAAGTGAGTTACGTAGGGCTATTGAACCGATGACAGAAGAAGAAAACATAAGCTTTCCAAAACTCGGTGTTTGTCGGTTATATGCACTGGATAAGAAAAGATCCTCAGCATCAATGAAGTGTTGCCGTTGCCAGTCCTTTACATGCAAGAACCATTCTTCAGTTGAGGTGGTTTGTAACAATTGTAAGGATGGGAATATTGATTCTGACTAAATAGGTCGATAACAAATTTTGTTTTGAAATATTAAAATGTTTTGAGTGTTGCTTCGTTTTTTTTTTAGAAAGTCAATTTGTTTTTGTTTTAAGTACTGCCTATTATCATTCTCCATATCCTTAAAAAAAATTCCCTAACATTTGTATAAAGAAAACACCACTTACATGGAGAAAACTTGATGACGTAAAATTTACGACAAGCGCCCGCTCAAGGGAAATTTCTCAACGCGCCCGCTGGAAGGTTAAGATCATTATCGCGGTGTACACACTTAATAACATTGAAATCAATCGAGGGCGATATTCATTAGCACTTACCTTTGTGTGTAAAACGTGTTAGATATCAGTTACGGTGAAAATTAGATTAAGGCACTTAAATCATAATAATAAAAGCTTTTGTATTAGTTTAGTTCAATGAATTATCACATTTTCTTTTTGAGATATGACTTGAAATTCTGAAAATATAGCTCTCGAATTAGTCAAATATTTTCCCGATATTTTAACGATTGTCTGGCAGATTCCAGTTTCCACTTCTAAACAAAACAAGAACAGTTTGATAAGATGTAAATCTATTTGTGATATTATGACCATGAACATGTCTGCATTGTTGGAGTGATTAGTTTCCTACCGGTTGTGGAGACGGTCTGTCCGAGATCGATGAGGGCGATGTCATTGTTCAGATTGCTTGGGTTGTAGCTGGGGTGAACGTACATGTCGCGGGAGGTGATCTTAATTGGAGAAGAAGCGTACCATACATTTCCCAGGTGAACCTGAGTCTGGAAGCGCCTGAAATTAAAAAAAATCTAAAAAAGTAAAAGTAAGTAATATGTTTAATGATTGACTGGCAGATTCTTTTCCACGCCTAAACAAAACAAGAAAAGTTTGATAATATGAAAACTGATTTGTGAATGTCTGCGTTGTTGGAGTGGTAAGTTTCCTACCGGTTGTGGAGACGGCCTGGCCGAGATCGATGAGGGCGATGTCGTTGTTCAGATTGCTAGGGTTGTAGCTGGGGTGAACGAATATGTTGCGGGAGGTGATCTTGATAAGGGAAGAAGCGTACACTACACTTCTCAAATGAACCTGCGCCTGTACGCGCCTGAAATTCAATGAAACATGTCAGTGAATTGTGGTTCATCTGGCATCATACAGCTATGTCAATGCACATGATAAGAATCAGGCGAAAATGCAAGCGAGCCAACCGGGTCGACTGAGGTGGACTGACTGTGTTGAAGGTGATAGGAAGCCCTGAGGACTAGATATACAAGATTTGCGACAAGGGGCAGTGGAGAACGTTTGTGGATTCCAACTCCGATAAGATGCGCGCTTCACAATCCGGAATCATCGATTAGCGTTCGCTTAGTGCATAGAATAAAGAAGAATGCGAGTACAATAAATGATGTTCCATGATCTAAAAGTCACGAGTATTCTCCTCTTAAATTAAATAATAAGCAAACAGTGTTTCACCATCATTATGAAATTCAAATGAAATAGCAATATACAATGTACACCACAAAGCGACTTGCAAGGACCCGAAGAATGTATATGAAGCTCGCTTAACATTTCAAGTTCATATTTTAAATAACTGTAAATCAGCCACAAAGGTGTTGGGTTTTGTCAAAAACAAATCCAAGGAGTTGACCAATTTTGCAGTTATAAGGCTGCTTTACTCTAGCTTAGTGCGTAGCATTTTCGAGAGTGGATCTCAGGTATGGGGGCCAGAGGACACCGTCTATGTACTAATAGTCGAAAAAGTACAAAAGAAATATTTACGATACCTCTACATGAGAGATTTAAGTTTTTACCCATGGCTGTTTACAACAGCATTAATTTCGTTAATGCTGTATCTGCAGCCTTAGTTCTAGGAAGGATGTCATTATCAGCTTCTTATCAATACCAGACATTCTAGCTAAAATAGGATTTTCAGATGTACCGGATAAGTTGACGCTTGATTCTTTCCAGGTGCAGAACTGATTTATCAGTAGTGACTGATGCCCCTGGGAAGATGCACTGATTAATTAACTGCCTCGTAGGAAATGTGGATATTTTCCACATGTCCTACAACAAATTCCAGCACTAAAAAATATTTAATCTTTAACTGTGTGCGCTTATGTGTACCCTTTTTCCCACAAGTACGTTTATGTCAAAATTAAATTTTCTGTAACGCTTTTGCAATGTAGTAGTTTGTATCCTGTTTTTGTAAAATAAAATAAATAAATAATTGTCAGGCAAGGGTAAGGTCAGACGAAGCGCGCGAAAAATGGGCTAAAACAAAAATATCCTAGGTCAGTGACGATATTGGTTACCATATCAATCTGTATGGAAGGCATTTCTAGTATTCATCTTAATTCTATGTTATAGTGTGACTGGTAAAGGCGGCAATTGTTACATGAGTCAGTCTAGAATTAATACTCCACAAGTTTTTAATGTATGAAACAGATTTACTGTTGTAGGTAATGTTCGTCATCACGACCCATCTGATAGAGTACGAGAGTCCCATAGCGAGGTGGTCCATCAGCGGGACAAAGGTGAGAATTATTTTCGGAATGGATGAGAAGTTTACAGGTAAAGGCAATGTCCGGCAGTCACTACCCAGCTGCTGCTGATGAGGGAGCCTCCACAAGCGTAGTTGTTGCCGCTGTTGTCGGAGGTGATTAGGAAAGCCTGATGGGGGAACTGCCCGTTTACTGCTGCCCAGCCTTGGAAGATAGGATCATCTAAAACATAACGATTGTGTTCAGAAAACATTGAATTGTATACATTTCGAACAACTAATATATATTTATTAAGGTGCAACCCCTGTTGTTGAAATCATATAATAAAGAATAATACTGTTCTTGTTAAAAATACGTGATTTTAGCTCCCTTTAATCAATGTAGAAGATACAATTTCGACCTTAATTTTATTCGTCACCAGAAACATCAAATTAAGTAGTTTTATTTTTACATTGATAACAGATTATTATGTAATAACAGATACTAAAAGGCAAGTTTGATTCATAATTGTATGTTTTCTTTTTGAACAGAGATTTGAAAATTGGTGTAAAATATATTTTTACGGAAAGAAATAGTTTTTTTTTCAAATGATTTCTTCGTTTGATTCCGTAACTCACCGAGCATATCTCTCATCTGTTCGGGGGTGGCAATTCCGTGCAGAGGCTCATCCTGTGGAAAAATAAAGATAAAATACATTGAAACAAACAATCCACAGCACTTTAAATAACGTCGCCAAAAGAATGTGACAAGATTCTGGGTGAAAACTGCATCGTGTATTATTTATGTCTAACACTTGATAGAAGAAATGTTTTAACGAAAGAAAAGTTGAAAGAATAAAAAAGACTGTGATCTTTATTTTTTGAAAGACTGTTTATGTTTAGTTAAAACTATGTACAGAAATGGAGAAAACAGGCAGTAATGAAAAACAGATTGTTGGTGCTGAACTGTACACCGGAAAGATAGGATACCAGAAACAAGAGATGAAGGGATTACTCAAATAGATCCAGAGGGATTAAATGGCAGGCATCCTTCTAACGTATTGAATAGTTGGGATTAGATTCTAAACGAATTTGAACTGTATGAATAGGGACATATTCAAACAAAATAACAAACACATCGTAGAAGAATGTTCCGTTCATCATTTTCGGGACGCACATCTGTGCTAAATCAAGTGACTCCAGATACCGCCGACTGGCTGTATAATCTCAGCATCCCACTTTAACTTCCACCATCTTTCGTCCACCACGCGAAGAAGAATAGAAAGGAAAGAGCAATGATTAGTGCAATGTCAAAAGTATCTTTAGTACCTGGAAGGCAGAGGCTAAAGCCACGAACAAAGCGAACAAAATCAATAACTTCATGGTGCTGACTGTAGCTAATCAATCAAATAGTTTAATTATTAAATTATTTATTATCTGTGTTTATCTTTACTGCGTCACATTATCTGCGCAGGAATCACGAAATAATTTATATTCTTTCAAATCTATCCAAGCTGGTGGAATTGGTGCCACTGAGCTTTCTAGTACCTACGAAAATTTTGCACCACGGTGTCCCTGAAATATTTTGTGGTTGTTTTTTGGTAAGCTCCTTGGTTTTGAATCAATAGGTTGACGGATCATATGTACAAATAGTTAAAGTCAGACATCTCATAATGTCGTTTATATATGTATACCGCTCTATGATCCTTTGAATTTTCCATTGAAAATAACAAACTTGGTTACATTAAAAAAATATTTAAATATGCTAATTCCAGAGAGTAACGTTATCGTTCTAGTATTTTCTGCCTTTTTCGTGTTCGTACAAGACCTGTGGGAAGGAAGTGACGTGCGTATATATTTTTTTATTTGTTCAATTTCAAAAAGTGAAACTCCGTACATTCTGAATATCAAGTGAAATATCACTTGTTAGAAAGATGATGTTCGATTTGGCTTTGACTAGGTTTAGTGACAAGATCCTAATTCCCAAGTATTTTCAAACCTTCCTTTATCCTTCTTTTTCCCCTCCCCCTCTACCACTAGCCTAACAAATTTTTAAAATATTGATTCTATATTTCCATAGGTTCTGCGCAATAGAAAATGAAACAATTATTTCACGTAAATACTTGGTTCAGTTGACGGAAAACGAAAATCAAATAAGAATTAAATTATTCAGTACGAAAATAATAAGTGTAAATTTATAACTAGATAAAATATTGTGTCTATTATTAGACTATTGTTATTTTATTTGACTATCATTCCGCCATCCAATTCCTTAGTACCATTTTTTTTTAAAGACATTACACGGACATTAGGTTTTGAAAAAACTTTCTCCTGCTATAATACACAAATCAAGAAAGTAAAAATCACTTCATGAAGATTTGGAAGATTAAACATTATACATATTAGGGAATGTGAATCATTTCCAAAATTCATGTCATAAGTAAGAATATAATCATATAGTACATTTTTACTAATAAATAAGCCCCTAAGCCTATAAAGATTTGTTTTCATGTAAAAACCAACACAAAATATTACAACGATAAAAAGGAAAGATCATTTAGGCATTTAGCTGTTTTGATTTTGTTTAAGCATAGAATTGTTCCAATAACAATTTTTTATATTTGTCCACAAGTGATGAAATAAATATACCTAACGACGCAGCATATTTATAACCTTGGTCATTAGTTGATCGACGCGTACACAATGTTAGTTCCAAATTATTGGACTGAAAATATCCTGATTTCAAGTAATTCGAATCGGTATTCAAAAATGTATTTTTGTAAGCAATTTAGAACTATAACATATAATAACATGCACCATTCAAAATTGTGTACAGAAATACCCAGTCAGTGAAAATCCTTATGTCTATCAACTAGAAATCTAATGATAGTGTATTGCGCTTTATGTTCATTTGGAATAGTAGAATGACGCAGCATCAAACTACATAATACGCCTGTATATAACGTCAACAACAGAAATCTTTAAACTCTTCAACGTTCCCCAAGTACACAAAAAATCTTTGCCAAAGATATACTGGTTCATACCTCATGAAAAACAAAAGGGCAAACCATTGATGTATTATACTTAGTATATGATATAAAATAGTATATAATTATCAAAGAAAGCGTTTACTTTGTGGCTTGAAACTTTAATCAAATAAAAAGTTATTTTGTTTTTAACCGCTTTGTTAGTTTTATAAGACAGCATTATAAAAAACTAGTCTAGGTACAAACATTAATAATGTATAAAATGTAATATTAAAATAAAGCGAGAGAAATCATATTATACGAGGACAGAGCTTCAGAGAGGGTGTGGTGGGGTGTGACAAGGGAGGGTGGGGGTTACATGGTAATAATATCAATTTATTTATGCCCATTAAATAAGCTTTTACATTGTGTTTGTCTCCTTTTTTATTTAGTCTATGGGGCAAACGCCTTGGATAATCATAGAACCGAAGCAAATATACCTTAGTGTAATACTACATGTCGACTAAGTAACTATTAGAAATAGCGAATTTAGTAATGTTACTTAATATCGCAAATAACTTAGTAACTAGTCCTGATCGTCTGCAATGCTTATCATGCCATGTTCCAAATCGCAACAGCAGACAATAGCTTACATTTAATCTCCGTCTATGCAAGACCAACTCTAAACAGAATTCCTATATCTACCGATCGACACATATATTTAACATAAATTACTATGACATTGACCTCTTTAACTCGACTCCACGGGACTTAAGACGAAAATTCATCGCACAATCGCGACATAACTACACCACTCAAACTACCTTCCCATCTAGGTACTCCCGTCCTTCGTCTCTATCCTAAACCTATATCCCCCACCCCTCCCACCCTCCCTCAACATATCTTGTAATAAAATAACATACTCATATTTTCACAGTCGTATTATTTAATATCAGCAGAAAGTTCATAATTGGCATAGATTCTATTCCTATTACATGTAAATTGATTTTAAGATTTGCTGTCAACTTTCCGAAAAAACTGAAGTAATTAAAAATAAGGAATATTTCGAACAGTTAAAAATTAAAAGAAAAATTATCTACATAAAGTCCTTCAAAGCTTGGCTTAATGTATTATCAGAAAGGATATTAACTATTGTGTCAGGGTGTTTGTAAGAAAATAGCTTTTTATCGTCGGTCAGTTTATTTATCTTACATACAGGGTTCACAGCTTATAGTAAAAAACAATGATCACTTAAATTTCTCAATAGCACTTAAACACAGCGTAACAGCCACAACAGAGGACCCGGGGGTCTCTTAGTTGGGTGGAGATTCTCCCGACAAGAAATGTCCCCGAGGGAGCTGTTACTTGAATTCCCAAGGAGGACCCGGAGGGTTCTCTCGACTTGGTACTGGGGAGTGTTTAGCTTCTCCCGACAAGTAGTGTCCCCGAGGGAGCTGTTACTTGAATTCCCAAGGAGGACCCGGAGGGTTCTCTCGACTTGGTACTGGGGAGTGTTTAACTGGGCAATGACCACTAGGATTCTGTTGCTTAGTTAACCAGGAGACTGGATACTCTGCCTTCAAAATGGGCTGCACGGCGTTATATACCCTTTGGCCGGTGCAGTACCGGCCGCTGACGGAGGGGTGGGGGTAGCTCGGCCAATGGGGTGTCTTCCTGTACGGGGAATGGGCTGTGATTGGCCGAGCGAGACGGCGCTATGCGTGTGAGGGAGAAGGTATTCGGATTCGTGCGTCGGTCGAAATGCCGCGCGCCACACTATAGTATTAAAATAGTAAAATATACTAGTATTTAAAAAACGTTGTCATAGAAAAAAAACATAACGAAAAAACCCTCTAGAAAGCTCTTCTTACGAAGAGGATTAATAAAATATTCTATATTTTTTAAACTTAAATTTTACAGTTATAATTTGAGATTTTATTAATACTCATCTGCCCTGATGATCGACACTACAATGCTGTTATATTATATTATATTTCACATATTATATATTTCGTTAAAATGTCAACTTTATAATATAGTAATTAAATATAATATAAAAATAACGTTAGCAACTTCAAATCATTTAGAGAAAGTTGTAATAGAATGTACTTACTGGAGTACCTACCCATTTTAAAGATTAATATTTAATTTGCACTCTTTCTATGACATCTAGATATGTGATCATTTTAATGACGGTTCCAAGAGAATCGTACTAAAGTTGGATTAGAAAACGTATGTAAAAAAATAGTCGTGTCCCATGACTAAGGCTAAATTATTTGCCTTTACACTATCCAACCAACTAAACCCAGGCCTAACGACGCTACTTTCGGCTACATATCGGTATTATTAATATTTTCTTCAAATTTTATTTCATTTCCATCCAGGAATAAAACAATTTCCCTCTGAGCCTATGTCAACTTTTAAGGAAGTAAAGGAGTGGAAGTCTGGGAAGGAAGCAGGTAAGAGGGGTGTTTAGGAATTTGGGGGTCAGTAGGTCTAGGAGTGATGGATGTATGAAACCACTTCTCTCACTACGGTGCCTGGCAATGGTCGAGATAGTCCTGCTGGAGAGGTCAAAAGGCCTCACCCCTTGAATCCGATCACCCCTGCTAAGTTATCAAACGTAGCGAGACACTCGGGGTGATCTTTAACAGAAGTGTTGGTTATCCAATTAATGGTTCCCCCCTCCCCAAATGAGAGGCATCTTCCTGATTGTTAAAATAATAGGAAATTCGTATAACTTTGGTTATCTTTGTCGTAATTTTTGGTACGATACAAAAGCAATTGAATTGCCGAATATACAGTGTGTATCGGCACGTACCCGACAAACTTTAACCAGCTATTCCTTAGCACATTTGGAGTAAAAATAGTTATGGGCACTTTGCTGTCCGGTAACATTTTTTTTTAATAAAAAAATTACTATTCATATTTTCACCACATGTCACCAATGTTTTATCCTTTGTCAAAGTTTGAAAACCCATCTGGCAATATTTTGTTCGAGTTTCGTTGAATAATGTACGTACGTACCTACGTTGGCGCGCTTTTACAATCACAATGAAATGACACGGCACCATTCGTCTCATTTTTAACTATTATTATTTAGTGTGTACGAAAGAGCGAGGACACTTTTTGAAACACTTGCTAATAACAGCTGCTGAACACGAGATACAATGCAAATGACAGTAACGGAGTGTGGATTTTTTATTTATTTTTTGTTTTTAATGGAAAAAAAATTTTACCGGACAGCAAAGCGCCCATAACATTTTTTACTCCAAATGTGCTGAGGAATAGCTGGTTAAAGTTTGTCGGGTACTTGCCGATACACCCTGTATACGAAGTAAAAAGGAGAGAGGAGATTAAGAAACTACAGACTCAACTTAGCCCGTATTTTGCTCTACAAGGCCATCTTCGACACCGAAACAGCAAGTTCATGTTTCTTCAAAGGAGCATAAAATTACTAAACCTAACACAGACGATAATACCCAAATTGAATAATTGCAGTCGCGGAGCGATTTGAAAATACGGTGCGGCGTTGTAGCAATGGATTAGACTGAATTTGTTTTATTCTATAGTTTTGGGAATCGACAAATCAATCACAATCACCCAAGTCAATAAATACTAGGCAGGCACTACCAAACCAGCGCGACCAATCAGTAACTCCTAACTTCAGTCAATTTTGTGTTGTATTGATATTTTGTACCAGTTTTATGTTTTTTCTTCCTTCTGAAAATGTTACAATTATGTATTGATGTAATAATATACTCTTATGAATTATTATGAATATCTTCTGCGCAAATTGTCATTGTTGATCGTTAGGTTTTAAAAGGAGAAATAAATAATATAATTAGATTAGGAAACTGTTTTATTAGGTGTACACTCAAAAACGATATTACTCAAATTAAGTACAAAAGAATTGGAGCATTCTGCAATGCGCAATGGGTAAAGGGTGCGCAATGGGTAAAGATCTGGAAATGTTTCAAGCATCGATGTATCTTAATCTACTGGTTTCATATCTATTGTTTAACTGGTGAAGTTAATTCCAGAGACAGAGGTGATCCAGGAGGTGAAGAAGTTGGGCCTGACGAAACCGGATGGCACGTTGGCGGTGCAACCAGCGCTGCTACCGAAGCTGACGACTCCGATGAGGGTATCCTCGCTGGCTCCACGAAGGATCAATGGGCCACCGCTGTCACCCTGGTGGACACAAAACAAATCAGATTTATAGAACCTTCTCGATCCTTCGACTCTTCACACTTTAAGCATTTTAAGTATAATGTGTGGGTACATATATGTCACAGTATCACACTAATTGATGTCATCGAATGTTTGTAAGTTGTTCCACACAAAAAACTACTTTATTGGAATAGCTGCCGAGAGTTTTCAAACATTACCTCATAAAAAGATTGAATGTGTGTAAAGGTATTTGAAGATGACATTGCAGAAGCCCGAAATAAACCCCAACTCTTTGTTGATTTGCCAGTTGTGTGTTAAATATGCGTTAGAAAGAATGCTCATCTACTAAGTGACGAATCACTTTGGTTTTTAATTTTGGATGCCGACAGTGTTGATTCAGAAAGAGTGCCATAATTTATATTTTGATGGAGAGGTTCTCAACCTTCTTTAAAAATGGCAAAGTGAATTTAATGCAGTCTTGTATTTTATGAGAAAGTTTGGAATGGAGCGGAGGAAAGTTGACTTACGCTGCAAGATCCCTGGGCTCCGCTGATGATTCCGTTTCCGCAGATGGTGGAACTGATGATAACACTGCTGCCGTAGGTCTGGGCGCATACGGTGTTGGTGATAATGGTCAAGTTCACGAAGTTCAGGCTGGGGGAGACGGAGCCGGCTAAAAGAAAATTAACAATAGTTGTTATTCAATGAACTACCTTATTTTCTACAAACCACCCTTTCAATGTCCCCTTCTATTGATGCAGAGTACGGATACAGAGATGATTTTAAGATTTTTCGGTAAGCTAGATTTTTTCTCTAACTACTTAACTACTAAGCAAGTGAAAAAATATCATTTTTTTTATGACTAGAGCGAGGTCTTGTCACTTCTGTTTTCTTATTTTTATTTCTGTATTTATGTGTTAGTACGTTGAAAACTAAATAATAATAATAATGTCACAAATGCTGACATAATTTCTGTGCATTGTTTGAATGTAGAGCGGTAGAGCATTGTAGAAGTTATCCACTAGACTAGTTCCTCGAGGGCATAGCAACGCCGGATGCCACTCAATAGCTGAAAAACCTCCCATGAAACGTAATAAATGAAAAGTTTCCAAAAGACTTACAGTTGGAGGTAAGTCCGAATCCGCTGACGATGGCAATCTTTCCAACATGAGCGTCGCTCACGGAGTTGACAATCCTGATGGGGAGGACGTTAGCTGCAAAAAATTAAGACAGTTTCTATTAGTTTCTAACACACCGAACTTGAGATAAGTACAAATGGAAATCTACCAACGGTGTACAATGATATGTCGTGCGTGCAATGTTTAGAACACTTGCTTGGGTTATAAAAATATTTATTTACATGTTTTATGCTAACCAAGATACTTTTAGGGATAATCACCAGCATTTCTTGTGAAAAGTGGCTTTCCTGATAATTTAGTATCATTTTGGTAGGTACGTATTATAAATATTTCGCGTTTCTAACGATTTCTGTTTTAAATGGTAGGTTTCCTACCTGAGGTGGGGACATCCTGGCCGAGGTCGATCAGAGCGATGTCGTTGTTCAAGTTGTTTGGGTTGTAGCTGGGGTGAACGAACACGTTGCGGGAGGTGATCTTGATGGGAGAAGAAGCGTACACTACGTTTCCCAAGTGAACTTGAGCTTGGACTTGCCTGAAAACAAGAAAAATACAGTCAGTGAAAATAAACATACCCGTGTGGAACATGAAATCTCACCAAGAAAAAGCCATGGTTAGAGATGTTCCAGAAAATCATTGCGAGATAGAAAGATGAATGAGTAGATTAGAATCAGGACGAGTGCTGCAGAAGTGGGGTAAATTATTTTATGGGTATGGGCAATGGAGAATGACTGGTGAAAGTTAGTATAGTATAGTGTATCACACGATGGTATCATTGCCTGGAGCATTTGATGGCCTTTCAACAGTTTTTTTTCTTGTATGAGTGAGCTACGTCCTGATTAGAGCCGCTCAACGCATTGAGCCGCTCCCAACTTGCATATAAATAATGTGAGAGTGGCTCAAGATGCGTTGCTGCGATAGTTCCAGGATATTGTGAGTGAATTTTACCCTGCACGGGTGAGTGAAGAAGACTTACTGGTAAAGGCAATGTCCGGCAGTCACGACCCATCTGGTGCTGATGAGGGAACCTCCGCAAGCGAAGCTGCTTCCGGCGCTGTTGGTGGTGATGAGGAAGGCCTGATGGGGGAACTGGCCGTTCACTGCTGCCCATCCCTGAATGATACGCTCAGCTAAACGAGAAAAATTGAAATCAGTTATCAATGATTTATGAACAGTTGGTGGGTGACTGGTGAGCACTGAAAAAGCGGCAAATTACAATTTGGGAGGCGGGTATGGGTACCATCACCCCGGAAACCATTTATTGGATAACCAACACCTCTGCCAAAGGTCACCGGGACCGGGAGAGGCTGTTTTAGGGAGACCCTTTGACCTCTCCAACTGGTCTCTCTTGACCTATCGCCTCGCACCGCAGTGGGAGGGATAGATTCATGAGCCCGTCACTCCTGTACACATTGATCCCTAAATATCTACCCACCCCTCATAAATTTTTCCTTCCCAAAACTTCCTCTACTGGTGGGTCAAAAGACCCTCCACACAGCATCGCTAAAGACGATATAGGCCCTGAGGGAAATTATTTTCATCAGGGCCTCAGGGCCACCAGGGCAATGAAAAGTGGCAAGTTAATGTAAAAATTGGCAGAGGGTTTAGCAAAGAAAGGTGTTATATCCAGATGGATATAACACCTTTAGGTTAGTATAGGATAAATATAAAAAATAAAAAATATATATATTTATATATATATATATATATTTATAGGCTAGTTGAAAAAGGTGGATTACTAGTAGCTGTGAACCGTAGGCCCACGTACAAAAAATGTTGTTTAATTTTCTTTTATTCTTAAAAATCTTAAGATATGTAAGTAGATTCTATAACACCTTCCTCCCTTATTAACTATGTAAAATTTTACGAAATATTTTTTAAAAAATAATGATATAAGGAATATACAATTTGTTCAAAGAAACGTCACTACTTCAATTGCAATTATTTTTTCAAACTTTCTTTAGGAAGGTAGATACCAAAGTGGGTGCCGAAAATTTTCGAAAACGAAAATATGGCACTGAGTCAAAGTTAACCGTCAAGGCAAATAAATGTTTGTTTGAATAATAAAAGGAATGCAGCAGATTTTCTAAGCCCGAAACGAAACGAAAAAATCAATTTACACACGAAAAGCCAAAGAATGGTGTTAAAACAGGACTAAAAGGACTAAAGGACAGGAGTTAAAATATAAAATAGCTTTACTAAGTAACTTACCAAGCATATCCCTCATCTGTTCGGGGGTTGCGATCCCGTGCAGGGGCTCATCCTAAGGAAAAATAAACACAAATTAAGAAAGGAAATCTATAGTTGGCCAAAAGTTGGAAGAATACTAAAGAATGTGATGTTAAAAAATATGGAACTGACACTCGATTGAGCCACGGCAGTATTGATAATATTAGTTCAAGTCACTCTAAACGTAATATAATGCAAAGAGTTTCTTGCGACGGGTTATACTAACTAGATAGCTATGTTTTACTAGTGTGACTGTTATTAAATTAGTTTATTAAATTTATTTCTAATTTATTTATTTATTTAGTGCAGAAATTTTTTGATAATTAAAATGCTTTGGCTCTTCAACTAGGAAGAATTTCCCTGGACTGAGACACTGGACTGAGTTTGAGTGTAAAAATTATCATCACAAATGCAGAGTTATAAATTTTTGCTTAGATAGCATTAAAGCCAAATAACGTTTTCTTAATATTGAAGTGAAGAAATATTGAAGGTAAGAAAAGTATTGTACGAGAAGAAATATTGAAGGTGAAGAAAAATTAAAAGTGTAGAAATATCGAGTGTAAAGAAACATTAAAGGGGTTTATATATTGGAAGTGAAAAAATACTGAACTTGTAAGAATATAAAAAGGATCAAATTATTAAAAGTGAAGAAATATTTAAAGTGAAGAAATATTGATAGAGAAGAAATATTGAAGGTGAAGAAAAATTAAAAGTGTAGAAATATCGAGGGTAAAGAAACATTATAGGGGTATCTATTGGAAGTGAAAAAATACTGAAAGTATACGAATATAAAAAGGATCAAAGTTAAGAAATGTTAATTATTGAAGAAATATTGAAAATAACAAAAGTTGTAAGAAAAGATATATTGAAAGTGAAGAAATATTGAAAGTGAAGAAATATTGGAAGTGAAAAAATACTGAAAGTGTAGGAATATAAAAAGGAAAGAAGAAATGAAAGTAAAGAAACAAAAAAAAATGAAGAAATATTTAAAATAACGAAATGTTGAAGAGAAGATATTTGGATAGTGAAGAAATATTGAAAGTGAAGTACCTGGAAGGGGAGGGCTACGGCCGAAGCCACGAACAAAGCGAACAGAACGAAGAACTTCATGGTGCTGACTGTACCTAATCAAACAAATAGTTTGTTTATTTATATTAATTTCTTATCTGTGCTTATCGTTTTCGCGTGCCATTATCTATGCAAGAATCGTAAATCATATTTAATTCAAGCCTTGTATTAGGAGGGGGTCTTACGAGGCTTTCTAGTACCTAAAAAAAGATTGGCACCACGAAGTTCAGTATGTGCAGATTATATAGAAATACTAACATCCATAGGTAATAGAGCCAGATGTGACTCGAACCATTATTGGCATGAAAACGCGAGCACAAAAGTGTCGCCAACATCGTTCACCCATACTTCTGCAAATCGTAACTAAAGACAGCGGATCCTACAAACCTAATGCATAACTATAATTGGATTCACCCGTGTAGTCCGTGCAGTTTGGTCGTAGTTCTACGACAGTCGGCACGCTTCCATCATCCACGATGCCATGCGAGGATGTTAATAATATATATATAGTATACTTTATTTCACGCAATGAGATATTTAGCAGCTTTTGCAATGGCTTTTTACATGATTGCCATTTCGTCACAAAGTTGTTGGTTTATAGCTTACAGTTACAAAGCTTTCTTTTATCAACATACATTAAATATACTTTTATACATACATTATATCATATACCACCTAAGATTCTTGCTGCAGAGTCTCCATCTTCGATCTTCGTTGAACGTCACAGCGGTGCTGCCAAGGTCTTGTATCTGTGAAGATATTGTGTCAGCGCTTTATTAGCAGCAGACACATACCTGGACGGATGACGAACCTCGTGCTGGCACTGTTGGTGAACGTGGTAGACCCTCTCGCTGCAGCAGCTGGTCCAATTTCTCACGCCATCTGTTCCTGATCTTCATTTTACTTAACTTAACTTCACTTTATTTTTGTAATACCTGCATCAACTGTAAAGCGCCCCTGAGGTGATATCTCACAGAAAGCGGCGCTGTACAAATTGTCCAGTAAATTAAATAATAATTTATCAAGACTCATTTGAATTTGAGTCATTTCAATATCTTCATAACGTTACATGAATAGGTAGGCACCTACTTAAAATACTGACCTCTTTACTGATGCACGTGTCTTAAATTTTACTCAATTGGTAAACAACCATTTACGGTACATTAACTGTTGCTTATCATTGTGTAAAATTTAAAACACGTTCATTAATAAGGCCCTTAATGTTTTTATAATATAAGTGAGCATTTATCCTACCGTGTCCGCTAAATTCATAAATAAACGATATTTTTCTTTTTAAATTTCTAAAACATCGTTATTTTATGTATTGTATTTTGCTGTAGGTTATCAACACGATGATTATGATGAATAGCCACATGCCTGCCACACCTGCCTTGATGATGGACACTGTAGCGCTGTCCGAAACGTTGAACAAAGAAGAAGGAATCGCAAGACGGCATAAGAAGAAGGCACGTTTTATGATATTTTCTCCAAAAACCTGAAATCCGTTTTTTCATCAGAACCAATTAATATGTTTTGTGTTCTAGGAGATCTGAATCTACCTACTCTAACATGATCATCATGGTCTTGCCTCCTCGAACACGGCTAAATCGCATACTTTGCTTCAAACAATGGCATTGATGAGCTTACTCCAATATATTAGTAAACCGAACCACAACGATAAATTCTTAGACCTTATATTTTACAGTCGCGAAACAAAAGTTACACGTAGCGACGATCCTCTTCTTTCAGAGGATAGACACCATCCAGCCCTGAAATTCGAAATATCCTCCGCGATTCAATCAAAAATTAAAGTCAACAAAGAGCGTAGGCGAAATTTCAGGAAAACTGGACACACGAAACAACACGGAAACAGGACACGCAATTTAATAATGACATTAATTGTATTGATTGGAAGTCTGAAATCGCAAATTTATCAGCAGAAGAAGCAGTAGACTAATTCTATGTAATAATAAACAATGCAATTGACAAGTTTATTCCATTACTGGCACGACGAAATGAGAAATTTCCCATATGGTTTACCCCCGAACTTATCACGGAAAAAAGACAAAGTCTGGCTCAAATGGAAGACATATAAAGGTCTTTCTGACTATCGTGAATTTTCCTTCTTACGTGCTACATACAAGAAGTTGTCTAGTGAATCTCGAAAGATATTTTTTGACAACGTCGAAAGTTCATTGCAAAACAATATCAAAAGTTTTTGGTCATACATATCCTCATTAAAATCGTCCGACGGATACCCTGCTGCTATGTCCTTTGACGGACATGAATCTAATGATGCCCAGGAAATCTGTAATATGTTCTCTGAATTCTTCAAGTCAACATTTGAACCCTCCTCCGTCTATGACACAATAAACATCGATCAACTTGAATCAGTTCACGACTCAGGACTTGCGCATATTCAAACGATTGAACTAATGAAACAAGAAGTGAAATCAAGTTTAAAGTCGCTAGACATAAAAAAACGTGCGGGTCACGATGGAATTCCGGCGTTTTTCCTTAGATCTGCTGCGTCGTCATTGTGTGTGCCGCTTACCATAATATTTAATAAATCTCTGAGTGATTGGGTTTTCTCTGGCAGGTGGAAACTGGCCTACATCATACCGGTTCACAAGGGCGATTCGCGTCAACGAGTGGAAAACTACACGCCAATATCCATTCTCTCGGCGATCCCTAAGGTGTTGGAAAGACTTGTCCATGTTAATATATATCCCCAGCTTGCTGCCAAAATTACAAACCAACAACACGGGTTTATCAAAGGCAAATCTACCGTGAGTAATTTACTTATTTACTCTAATTTCTTATTTACTAGCATGGATCGAGGCAATCAGGTAGATGCAATTTACTGCGATTTCAAAAAAGCTTTTGACAAGGTTGATCACCTTATTCTTATTAAAAAATATATGTATAACGGAATTAGGGGAAACTTATTACGTTGGTTCATCTCATACTTAACAAAAAGACAGCATGCTGTATCGTTACGAGGACATACTTCCGTATGGGAACCAGTTACTTCTGGCGTACCACAGGGATCAATTCTAGGTCCGCTGTTATTTATACTTTTTATTAATACTGTTTCTGAATGTTTCATGCATTGTTTATTTCTCTTAAAAAACATTGTGAATAAAGCTTACTGCATGCTAGGCTTTGTTATCAGAAACAGCCGCGTATTTCAAAAACCTGAAACCTACCTTCTACTTTACTATACGCTGGTCCGTTCTTAACTTGAATACTGCACCTCAATATGGACTCCACTTTACGATATCTATAAAGAAAATATTGAAAGTATCCCGAAGAAATTTCTGCGTTCAAACTACAGAATGAGCGCACCTAAACGGGGATACACAAATATGCTCTCGAAATATAACGTCTCCACTTTTACTAACCGGCGAACTTACCTTGACCTAATGACCTTGTACAAAATCTGTAACAACTTTATCGACTGTCCTGGCTTACTCAATCTAATAAACTTTAAAATACCACCCAGAACGACGAGGCTTAACGACTTATTCCATATTAGCCGGACGCGCACAAATGCTGGTATCAGGGATCCAATCAGAAGAATGTGCGAATTGTATAATAAAAACAAAAAACCTGAAGGATTCCGACATATTTTTTGATACATATGGTACTTTTGGTAGGAAATTGAAGTCTGTTTTCCTATAAAAAAAGAAAATGTGTACTTACTTCATTCACTATACTCTTTAAATACTTTTTTATGATTTATCTCTAAACTTGTATAAAAAATATTTGTTCACTTTTATTTGACACTGAGCATTATCTATATACAAAATAATTTTCTTTTATACCTTTTCCCTTTTTACATGTAAAAAAAATATTTAAAATTGTTATCTACCAGTCAATCTGTGAGAAATAGTTAGGATGCAGGCGAATTCTCAAGTTATTGTTTTACAAAATTATCTTTTAATTACTGTCTGCATCTCCTTAAATAAATAAATAAAATAAAAGATCTCAAAAATTAATCACGGTAAATACATGCTAAAATTACAATACAATAACAAAACACCTTTCATACGTTACTCAAGAAAGTAAAAATCTCAAAATAAAACGGCGAAAACAGATTAAAACGGTGTATGTATGAAGATTTGTAAGATTAAAAGTTGCTAAATGTGAATTATTGGGGTAATTCCGAATCATAAGCACATAATCGTAATAATGTGTGTGTGCATTTTATACATAATCTAATGAATACATAGGTATCTACTTAAGCTAATCATAGTTTTAATCAAGCATTGTTGTCTGTCAATACTTCTGCAAGATTATGGCAATTGTATTTTTGGTACTGTAATTTTAAATGTACGTGACACTTCGATTCAGATTACCTATACTAAACAAAATCACATTATTCTCGGATATATCATTGACTTTTCTTCAAACATTTTTGAGATATACAATTCCGTAGTACATTACTTTGAAGTATCTAGTAAGCGTCTGAAAATATTTGGTTTACGACTTGATTACAAAACATCGACTTTTTACAACTTTCTATACGTATAATATGCATGTATTATATATATATTTGTATACACCATCCAAAAAAAACCTTTGGGAGCATTGAAACCGCGCGGTAGCCGCCGAAATGTTAAGAATGCGTCAAACCGCACGGTTCCGTAACCGCGCGGTTAACAGCCCTGTTTGATTGATAACTAAGATCTCGTTTCGGTCGATTAAACCCTGGAATTTCTTCGTTCATCAGTCAGATTCAGTGACCATATGTAAATGATAAAAAATAAAAACATACAAAATTTACAGCGCCCGAAATCGAGAAATGGGGTACCTAAGATTTCAGTTGATTTCTCAACTTCCCTGTTCTACTTTGCTTCTGCGTCCCAATCTCCAATAGGCAAAAGGGGATGTAATTTAAGAATTACCAGGTACTTCTAAGCTTCCCTGTTCTAGTTTCCTTCTGCGTCCCAATCTCTAATAGGCAATAGGGGATGTAATTTGAGAATTACCAGGTACTTTTCAACTTCCATCTTCAAGTTTCATTCTGCCTCTCATTCTCCAATAGGCAATAGGGGATGTAATTTGAGAATTACCAGGTACTTTTCAACTTCCATCTTCAAGTTTCATTCTGCCTCTCATTCTCCAATAGGCAATAGGGGATGTAATTTGAGAATTACCAGGTACTTTTCAACTTCCATCTTCAAGTTTCATTCTGCCTCTCATTCTCCAATAGGCAATAGGGGATGTAATTTGAGAATTACCAGGTACTTTCAACTTCCATCTTCAAGTTTCATTCTGCCTCTCATTCTCCAATAGGCAATAGGGGATGGAATTTGAGAATTACCAGGTACTTCTCAACTTCCCTCTTCTAGTTTCCCTCTGCCTCCCATTATCCAATATGCAATAGGGGATGGAATTTGTGAATTACCAGGTACTTTTTTTAAAAACTTTAATGAAAATGTAATTATGTTTTTTCGTTTACATTTTATCAAATACATTAAACAAGTTATGCTTGCAATCCCCTTTGATAATTGATTTCTGGTAACTTTTATTTATCTGCTGTTTATCTGGGTTTTGGTTTGTTGTTAAAACCAAACAAAAACTCATGGTTTTAAATAATAAATATTTAAAACCATTAGTTAAAAAAACATTAACGTAATATAAATTACAATATTTCAGCAGAACAAACCGATGATTGCAATACTCCTCCTGTCAAATAAAAGGAATACATTTATAGAGTACAGTAAAAAGAAAGAAATGACGTAACATTAACCATTAAAATTAACCCTTAAATAACAAAGTTTTTACCCAAATATATATGTATTTTATTATATTTTTAAAAACTTAAAAAAAATATTATTTGGTTTAACCGAGTATTGAACAGTTCTACCCAGGAACTTGGGTCAACAACTCTACTAACCTCGCCAAACGTCAATCGGGTAGGACCTACATTTATTTCGTTTATTATTACCGCTGTAATGTCATCCGATATGAGAAAAATTCGTATATGTCCGCGTGTGTTGAAAAAGTTGGTAGAATGCATTGTCATCGACAATCAGCTCGATTGGATGTCAGGAAGTGGTTTAATTTCCACTTCCAAGATTTGCATTAATGGATTCCTGAAAACAAATATTAAATTCAATTAGATGTATTTAATTAAGAAAATAGGAAAGTCTCCATCTTTGTTCCACTGGACAGCCAGGACGAGAGTATAATCGGATTTCCGGAAACGCTGACACGTTCCGAAAACAAAATTAGTAACTGACATAAATATTGTGCGTCAGCAGCCAATTTATTATTTTGCGCCAAAGAATTCTATGAATTTTACGAAATCATAAATAACAACTAATTGTTTCGTAAACATATTATTTCTACGTAAAACCAAAGCATTATACATGTAAAATAATATTAAGTGACCGGAATAAGCACCTTTTAAGATTTAGATAAATGGATTATGTAGAATATGTAAGTATGTAATATTTATTACAAAATTAAAATGATAACAAATAAATTGACAAGTTAAAACTAGATATTGATATCTATTTTAATTTTGATTCGTCTACTATTAAGTACTGGTAATTAAGTATTAGATGCTGCTTATTTACAAACGGATTAGTAGAAATATTATTTAAGTGGTTTAAAATAGGATTTTGAAGTCAATCAAGAATCAAAGGAATTATAACTGTACTTAGGCTAAATTACACTGGCGGAAATTTCACAAAGTTTTTTTTTATTGTTATCAAGTTTAATTTGTGGTACTCCATTATAATTCAAAGTTTTTCTTTTACACGTTCTATAATATTATCATTCAATTTATAAAAATAAAAATAGTTCATTTATGAACAAGTTGTTTTTTTTTCAAATCGGTTTTCTACACCAACGACGAATTTCGATTTTGTTTTCTCGATTGATTGAATGAACTAATGAATGATGTCGAATCTTGTAAGTGAAGCTGAAGCTCGTCAAGTAGACTCGTTGTCTATGACAATGCATTCTATCAACATTTGGTGGCACTCACGCATACACACACATTTTTTTGAAATTTGATGACATTCTATTTAATAAATAAAAAAAATTACAGCAGCAATATTCAATGTTGGTACAATCTAATTAGAATTTAGCTTAGATGTTTGCGTTATTGATTCCAGTCTCTCGGGAGGAAGATTCAATTAAAAAAAAACAGTTATTTTAAATACTTCTAAATAAAATTAGATGTAACTTATTATGTACCACATAATAAGTTACCCAAATGTTTTTTTAATTTTTTTTTTTAATTTTAGAATGTGGAAAATCTGCCATTCAGAGGGATATATCATATATCGTAAGTAGAATTAATAATCAATGAGCATAACATTTTCTTTTGGAAGGCACGTTATTAGAAAATAATATTTTGCCACTGTGAACATACATAATATATTCACTCCTGTTGGCTCCTTTTAAGATGGTCGCCGGTTTGTCTCTTGATTAAAAAAAATTAAATATGATATTTATCAATTTATTTTGTATTTTGAACTGCCACGCTTATTTTTGAAAAACCCAACATCGATTACGTACATATTTGCGACGCAAGTGATTACTAATTTCTATTGTACTTGATAAATGATTTCTATTTAAAGACTTGAGATCTTGACACGATTATAATGACAATGACAAAAAAACATTAGATTGTCATTGTGTGTGTATCGATGCATCAGTATCGACATACAAGTACCTATTGTCTATTACTTACTATTTTTAATTTTATCCCTCATGATTAATATCTTTAAATTACACATGCAAGAAATTTTACGTACTAAAGTACACTAGATGAAATAACGAAAGTCCTTTTTTTATTATTTTAAATATTGATAGTGATAGCAAAATAAGATCGAATTTGATAAAATAAGTCTGTACCTCAAATCGTTGAATCTTAAAGAACGGTTAATTTAGGGACAGTTTTTTCACAGAACTTGAACAATTTTTCATCCGATTCAAAGATTATTTTCAAGTTCTGTGAAAGTTCTATTCAATTCAAGTAACTTTATTACACGAAATAAGCATGTTCGTTGTACGGAAAATGCATCTTTACTACACGAAATAAGCATGTTCATTGTACGGAAACTGTACATTTATTATACGACATAAGCATGTTCATTTTACGGATAGTGTACCATTATTACACGAAATAATCATGTTCATTGTACGGAAAATGTTCCTTTATTACACGAAATAAGCATGTGGATTGTACTTAAAATGTAAATTTATTACACGAAATAAGCATGTTCATTGTACGGAAAATGTACCTTTATTACATGAAATAAGCATGTTCATTGTACGGAAACTGTACATTTATTATACGACATAAGCATGTTCATTTTACGGATAATGTACCATTATTACACGAAATAAGCATGTTCATTGTACGGAAAATGTACCTTTATTACACGAAATAAGCATGTTCATTGTACGGAAAATGGACCTTTAACCACGAAATAACCATGTTCATTGTACGGAAAATATACCTTCATTACACGAAATAAGCGTGTTCATTATACGGAAAATGTACCTACTTATTTTGCACGAAATAAGCTTGTTCTTGGTACGGATACTGTACCTTTATTACAAGAAATAAGCATGTTCATTGTACGGAAAATATACCTTTATTACACGAAATAAGCATGTTCATTGTACGGAAAATATTTTATTTATCCTTCTGGTGTTAAGGGAACACTATTTTGGAATTGTCAAATAATTCCCTGCATAATATATAGAAAAAACTTTGTACTAAATTAATAAATGGATTTGTTTAACATGAGTTCCACGCAGAGAATAGTCCCTGAAGAGAATAATCCCCGTCAGGGCCTTGTCATATTTGGGGATGTTGTATGTAGAGCTTTTTTAGAAAAGGAAGGAACGTAAGTTTTGGGATGGGTAGAAATCTGAGGGTCAGTCAGTCCAGGAGTGACGGAAGTATGAATCTATCCCTCCCACTGCGGTGCAAGGCGATGGGTCAAGAGGGTCCGAACCGGATAAACCTCACCCCATGAACCCCAGATAAGTGTCCAAATGTAGCTAACTTCTTGGGGAGACCTTTGGCCGAGGTTTAATTATCCAATAAATGGTTCCCGGGGAGGCAGTACTCATACCCGCCTCCCCAATGAGCATTCGAATTGTGTACCTATTTATCATAGTATATAATTTAGATTATATATATTATTAATAAAATGTTTTTGCAAATAATTAGGAATTATGCACCATCTGCAATACTGAACTTAATAATAATCTATTATTGCGTAACTCATCGGGTTACGTAGGGGCATTTTCGCCACGAAGCATCAATAGTCTTTGAGTAACTTTGTGCCATATGTGCCACCAAATGGCAAGTCCTTACGTTCTTATAAACTTCTATCTTCTTTTCTATTTAGATCCGGCATCTGTTAAAACCAATTTTAGAAAGAGAGAACCCAAAGCTTTCTCTTTGCATTTAAAAGTTTACCATATACCTACGTGTACGTTCAAGCGGAAATATCTAAATATATTCAGAAGTGTGTCTGTGGGGGCTTCTGTATACAAATCTACAGATTGATTCCAAGATGGGTGAAATCGTTCATCTCAATCGTTCAGACCCTTCAAACTAGAGGAAGGTCACCATCCAAATGAGAATTCAAAAACTATGCCCATTTTGCACAATTGGCTATCAAAATATTGTCTGATTTCGAAAAACTCTGCGTAAAGCACAGCAGCTCCAGGGACTTCAACTTATTTATAAATAAATCTATAATATTATGACAGATTTTGTAACAGGATATTATATTGTCTAGCCTCAAGGTAATATTTTTGTTTTAAAAATAATTTTTTATTTATTTTTTATTTAATTGATTAGATATATACAAATAATGACATCTCTGGACTTAATGATAAAGCTTAATGAGTTATCCATTAGGTAACTATGTAGTGCATGATATCTAAGTTTTTACAATTTATTTAATCGCCAAAAATCTAAATTAATTTGATAAAAAGTCACCGAATTTGATGATTTGTATGAAAAAAGTGTTAGGAGATTGTCTGAAACAATCATAATTATTGATGATTCACATCAGATGTCGTTAAAAATGTATTCTATGGTATTTCATGTTTTAAATTTGAATACAAGTTCTTACTAATTTGTGAATTTGTTAATAATCTTAAATCTCAGAAAGTTCTTCACCGATTGCTTTGAAATTTTGAATCTACATATTTTTATCTTTTCAATTAAAAAGAAAAATATATTTTTCCATCACGTGATATGCACTCTGTCTCGTTCCAGCAGCGGTAACAGAGGAGAGAGAGCGCTTATCACGTGATCCTACAGGGATTTTGAAATTGTAAAAACAAACAAAAAATTACTCTGGCCTAATAATTTATGACTAGGGGGCTCGGGTTTTTTCACTTTTTCATGTATGCTTAGCAGCGTATGGGTTAAATATTCCAGGGACCAGGGCTAAACTTAACTAAGCTTAATATATTGCGGTAAGACAAAAAAAATCAACACATTACGTAAAAACATATATATTTTTTTAAACAGCGCCATCTGTTGGGCATAAAAGCAAACGCTTTATTGTTTCTCTATTTGCACAAATAGAATGAGCCACAGCAACGCGTGGCAAGGTGCAGCTAGTAATTTCCATAAATTTTAAAGCCAACTACCGAAAAACTTTATCACAATGATATCATGCAGGGTAAATTATTTTTTAAAACGGTCATACCGAGTAACTTTGGGTACACGGAGAAAAATGAGTATTGCTTATTTATTAAAAATCTCTTCAAATTATTGGTAATCCGGCAAAAAACGGGATTTTCTGTCGGAGGCTGAATATACCCTGCACGTGTTTAAAAACGGGATCTCCTGTCGGAGGATGGATATCATCGGGACAATCTTCACCCTGCACGTGTTTAAGATGTATTCCTCTATGTCTTTAATCAATATATATTAACAGTTGGGTTTGATTGACGCGAAGGGCGTGATTTATTTCTATTTCGCTAGCGTTAGTTGGTTGCTTGCCACGCCGCAATAGCCTAACGCACCGCGATTCATTCCGAGAGAACGCTAGACCAAAGAATTTGATAATTTTGAAACTTGACTTAACATTTTTTAATTCTTATTTAGATTTACCTCAATCAAACAATTCATCTAATTATTTAAAAATGGCATTTAATTCACAATTGGAAAACACAGGTTAGATAAGACACCATTTATAATATATATATACAGCATTAAGTCTTTTGATATTAAGTTACTCAAAATCTCAAATCAACGTGAGGTTCTTGGCAGTAATCAATGTATTAGTTTGTATAGTGGTCCTTTCACAGGCAGGTAAAGTTTTTATCCATATCATTTCATACCTCAAACCATATTTGTAAAGTTCCAGCAATTCTGATCGACGCAGTAATGTTTGCTTATATGGGCACCTAATATTAGTTTCAAAATTCGAAGAATAAGTCCATTCGAATTTGACTTTTTCTCCATAAATCTTTGGACATAGATTTATCAAATGTCTCTAGTTTTTCACTCTCACCATTCTAAGTTGTTAAAATATGTGTAATTATTGAGATAATTTGGTAAGTAAACCTTTTTCTGTTTGGGGCACTACGCGGTTTTTTGGGGTTGTGCGGCTACTACAGACGTTTCGCGGACAAATATGGGGGAGCTACCCGGGTGTTGTGTGATCTGTTGAAAAAAAACAGGCCTTGGAGATGGACAGCCGTCGAACAAAATGCGTTTGATAACGTAAAATCACTATTTCTAGAATCTGTCATGTTGACTCACCACGATCCCAGTAGTACCTACTACTTGCAGACTGACAGCTCGGGTTTTGCTATCGGATCCGAGCTATACCAACTTGATAGCGAGGGACATCACCATGTTATAGGTTTTGTCAGTAAATCATTAACCGGCGCCGAACTAAAGTGGACCGTGTCGGAACAAGAGCTTTACGCGATTATTTATTCATTACATAAATTCGAAACTTATCTGCGGGGCGTGCGGTTAGTTATACGTACTGACCATCAAGCCTTATCATTCCTGAAGACATGGAAGTTGTACAGCGCGAGAGTCACGAGGTGGATCCTATATCTAAACCAATTCAATTTTACAGTTGAGTACGTGAAGGGAAAGGATAACATTGGGCCCGACATATTGTCTCGCTATTCTCAAGATGCGGTAAACGTACAAGAGGGGAAGGTGTTATGCCCAGAGGTCGCTGCGTTTGTTGTAAGCGGGAAACGACTGATAAGGACACACCTAGGAAATTTGGAACAGTTACAAAGGCGAGACGAGTTTCTAGGAGAAATAAGAGATTGTTTAAAATGGGGCTCTCGAATGGCACTCACGAGGAAGGTGCGTAGGTATTTGAAGAATTACAGTTTGAGGGATAGGACATTATACTATAGAACAGGGAACAACCGTACTGTGTTGGCCATACCTACCGAGTTATCTAAGGGACTGGTCGAGCTTGTGCATCAGGAAATCGGCCACGCCGGCGGACTGAAAACGGGTCTAGCATTGAAAGAGCGCTATTTCTGGCCGGGAATGAACAAACAAATAAAGTGGGTGGTAAAGACATGCCACCTATGCCAGTTAGCAAAGCGCGAGATTCGTCCGACAGTAGGACCGGGAAAATCAATTATAACCCAGAGGGTAGGTGAGATAGCGATGGCCGATATATACGGGCCTTTACCCAGGAGTGTAGGGGGGGTAAGGTTCGTCTTTGTAATACAAGACTCATTTAGTAGGTTCATTCAACTATATAAATTAAAAGTGGCGAAAACAAGTTCGGTACTAAGTTGTGTGGAGAGGTTCGCCAAGAAAATAAAGGTGGAGGCTATGCTGACGGATAACGGGTCCCAATTCTCTTCGAAAAAATGGAATCAAGGTTTAGAAAGATTGGGAATAAAAGTTATGCATACTTCAGTGCGGAATCCAGGCCCAAATATCACCGAAAGGGTGAATAAAGAGATGGGACGTATCTTTAGGACATATTGTCATGAGAAACACACCAGGTGGTCATTGATCTTACATGATATCACGAGGGCTTACAACAACACGGTGCATTGTACGACCGGATTCTCGCCGAATGAAGTCGCGTTTGGGAAACAACCGCAATATAGTCTAGATAAGTTCATGAGACAAGTCAACATACCCAAACTAACGAAGACAGAGGTTCAGGACGCGGTGCACAAAAACTTAGTAAGGAACGCCACTAAGCGACAGCAGTTCTACAACATAAAGAAGAGGCTAGCTACATACGAGGTGGGGACCTACGTTAAACTAAAGAAATACACGCAGTCTAATTTATTGAAAAGGGAAATAAAGAAGTTCTCCATGGTCTATGAGGGGCCTTATGTGGTCGCCGCTGCTCCTTACTCCAACACCTATACTCTGGTGGATCCGAAAACAAATGAGGTAAAAGGGGACTACAGTGCAATACATCTAGCTAGATATTATTTCACGGAGACGGAGAAGCTGCTGAAAAGGGGTGCAGAGGGTGGGGGCTTGAGTGGGGGTTAACTATTTGAGGGATAATTGTCTTACGGACATGTGTTGTTTAATGTGGTTATGTGTTCGATGGGATAAGAGGAAAAGGGAGGAAAAACGAGGAGAATCAATCGCGTAGTGACTATAGAAAGTGTTAGGTTAGGGTTAGAACTTGTTACGGGAGGGGTTAAAAGAGGTTATTTGGACGAAGGGAGGAAGCAGAGGTAACACCGAACAGTGAGGGACTTTGGATATGTGTAGGTTTAGGGAGGCTTAGGTTTAGTCGGGAAGAAAAAAAAAAAATCAAGATCATTATAAGATTCGGGTAAGGAAGTATATTCGAGGGACGACAGGGGGAGTATGAAAGCAACGGATGCTAGAGGAGTTCCGCATCAGGCAGAGTAAAATTGTTAATTTAGAGGTAAGGGATTTTTTTTTTGTTATCTTAGCGTAAGAAAAAAAAATATATATTTTAGTTATAATCATGTAAACCACATGGGGTGCGTATGGGTAGTGAACCGAAGTGGATTCAAGTAGACTTAAGTTTTGAAATTATCTACACCATAATAATGCTGCAAGTTATGCACATGGACATAAGGAAAATTTAAATACGTCATTTCGGCGCACCTACCGTAGCTCATATGGTCGGATAGGACCGCGAGATTTCTAACAATCTTATATTTTGACCATGTACAGGAGGCTTCGGTCCACCTTAGGTTGGAAATCACTTGGTGGCGCGGGCGGGGGCGTTACCATAACCACAACAAGATTAAATAAATAATCTACTTATATGTATGAAAAAAAAAAAACGCGGAAATTACAACAAAGAACTGGTCACGATCTAGGGTCGTTTGAGATCTCAAGGACTAACATAAATAGGGAGGAAGGGAGACGTTAATGGAGAGGTGCGTAAATAGTGACGTTTAGAAAGGATTTAAAAAAAAAAAAAAAAAAAAACACAGAAAAAAAACCACATGCAAAATAGCTACGCGTTTTAAATAGATTCAAGTTGCGTACAAATCATCATGGGAAAAAAAAAAACATACAACCAAAACTTCGGTCAGGTACCCATAGAACTTTGCTTCGACCCTTTGGCGGTGCAAAAAAGACTAGTCATAAATCTCCCGGAGAGATAATGAATGGCATTGTGCCTTACGTTTGTTTAAAAGCATTTGAGTTAAGACACGTACAGGGGCGAACTTCGTGAGAAGAAGATAAGCTAAAAATTAACGAAAGATTGAAAAAAAAAAAAACCCATTCTAGAATTTATTTTGCATTTAAGGAAAATAGGAACATCTTCTTTTAGGGAGGGATTGGGGCCGGCCAATTGGTTAGCGAATTTAGGCATGTTTAGTGCAGGCCATTTTGCAAAAGGAAGGGGGTGGGAGCCCCAAACTAGGGATAAATTTGGGCAATCACACGTAGGGAGGTAAGGGGTACGCAACCTTTGGAGTACGAAACAAAAAAAAAAAACTGAAAAGGAAGGAAAATGAGTATTCTAAACCTATTGTTAGTAATGATTTCACCAACTAAACACCAAAACGTATTTATCCGCTGTAATCCTTACTAAAGGGAGGCTGTAATGGGTCTGTTTGGGGTAAAAGGACGTAAAGAATTTTTTTTTCATAAATTAAAATACGTTCAGAGAATAGGGAGAAACGAACAGACTACGGACATCTTTGGGACATACTAGAAGCTTTATTGTAGAAACCTACGTCGGTAATAGGTGTTAACCACGTAATAGTTGAAAAGGGGCGTCATGGGACTCAACGAATCAGATCATTCCCAAAATCAATTAAATAATTTTTCGCCAATCACGGAGATTAAGGGCGGTCTAAGACACGATACACTCGAGATTGATTTACTGTTGGGTTAACCTTGGGATCCGGTCCCACGACACGTGCAAAGGCACTTGAGAATTGACGATAAATTTACATTCTAAGGCAGAAACGAAGCGATACCCAACCATCGATAACGAAAAAAGGGGGAGACGGATTGGTGAAAGAAGAGGGTGTTTTAGGATGTTTTGGTCCGGAAGACATATTACGAGTTGATCCTTGTAGAGAGAATTGTTTTCGTTCGCTGGAATTCTAAGTGCTTTTTCAAGTGGCCACAGTGGACACGAATTTTAACTTAAGATAGGTCGTTTGGCCGAAATTGCCTAATTAAATTAACACGGGGGAGATGCAAGTTGGGTAATTAAGAAAAGACATAAAAGTTAATGGGTCACGAAGTCTTTGATTAACGATCAAAATTTTATGACCTTTTTTGCGCGTAAACAAAGTTACGAGGATAATATATTGAAATTCCTAGATGAAGCGAGAAAGAGTATATGGGTTGGGCTAAAACTAGACGCAAAAAAACTGTAAAAACAGGGATGTACTGGGCGTAGATCACCGAGAAGAAAGGACCAGGAATCGAAAAGAAACCCGAAAGGTAGTTTAGCTCATGATGGAAGAGGTTTCAACGACTCGGGTAGTGGACAACGATGGGTTACGAAAGATTACCAGAAGGGATGCGGCGGATATCACGAAAGGAGTCAAAACAGGTAGGCGAAATTACAAAAAACGTGTCGGATCAAATTTTGGAACGAATGCCTACGTATGTCATCACCGAGGGGAAGGTATATGTGTCCTGGGATCACCCACGGATCGTGTAGACACCAATCAAATGTAAGAAGGCAGCACACAAGGAAGGATACTGTATTGCGCAAGCGCTGGACATAATAGGTGAAAAGCTTCCGTTAGTTGGGATAATTTATCGATTATATTATCGATATCAATAGCGAATTTCTCGGAAAGATTTCAAAAACAACGATATAGAAATGAGTTACACCTAGTCTAAAGGCCGGAAATCAACCAATATTACGGACACAGCACGTGTACGAGGAAAAATAATCAAATAATTTTGCGCAATAGTCTACATCGCCGAGAATCATTTACGTGAGGGCGCCCGAAAGTCGGGCCACCGAGTACACGTCTGTACCCGCCTCGACAGATTGGTAGGTGTCTACCTCAAATCGGGAGGCGGGATCCAAAAATCCTGAAACGGGGTTATGCAATTCTAAACTTAACGGGAAGTGAAACCTCGAATTCATAAAGGCGAAAGTCGCACAAATTTTAAGTCGATTTATTCGAAAAGACATTATTAAATAGGGTTGTTTGGAGGAAATCGGGGCTTTTTTCGTTTTTAACTTGGTTGGAGTCGGTTCGAGAACCTTACGCCGCGACAGTTTTGTGTGCCATTTTTAAACTAAACTGATAGAGTTTTAAATATAGTGAAGTTGTGGTTTTAATATTAATTGAAATAATTGAAGTGTTTTGAAATTTAATTAGATTCAACCAAAAAAAGGGGTAAACTCATAATTAGACAATACTAAATTCACGGGTTGGAGTCTATTGGTTTAGACTAATATAAGACGATGAAACTCAATTGCAGTAATTTTTAATAATAACGCGTGTGCCATTAGAGGGAAAAAAAATAGAGAGCCATAATAATTATCAAATGATCTGACGAAAACGGCTAAGACAAGGTTCTAAATTTATTGTGAAATTGAAGAGACAGTGTTTTCCTTGCGAGCACGGGAAGGATTTTAACGGTTTACACGATATAAGAACTTAGTGAAAAAATCGAAGTGAACGCGGCAAATAATATATGAAAGGTTCTAGGGAGGGGGAGGGGGTTTTGGGTAGATCTCGGCAAATACTTACTTAGATACTCTAAAATAGTCGATAGGGAGAGATATCTAGACTAGGTACAGTGGAGGCCAACAAATACCTATGCATGTCAACTATCAACTTACGGTTAGGGAGGAAGAGATATTCTATTGAAAGAAATGATCCGCTTAAACATTCCGAAATCTAGTATCCGGTAATTTATGTGCTATCTACGGGGCGGCGTATGAAAGTAGAAATTTTAGCTAGAAAAATTAGATCCAATATGGTTATAGTTTCTACTGGCGAGTAGACGGGTGACATAGAGAATCGATTTCGAATTTAATACGAACCCTTAACGGCTTAGGGGCTTCTACTCATACCTACAGTTCCTGGACGCGGATTAATGTACATGTCGTCGATATCCCGACTGGACTGGTAATATTACGATTTTGGGTGAGTGAACTTGCATGAATATATATTTCCAGAACATTAAAATTACGACGAAGATGGGGCTCGGCCGCTGTTCCCAACTTTTTAATCGTTATCTAAGTTCAAATCTTTGTTTTTGCTCAGCCAAGCGATTTTTAAGCATTTTGTAGGGAACGTTCGATTTGCGTTGTTCCCAATCATTTTATCATTGAAAATCTTAAGTAGCCCCACACACTACCGCACATTACCATAGACAATAAAATGACATCAAATTAAAAACTTTCTATGTTAAATTAATATTAAAGAGTTAATTATTGTAGCTCTTATTAATACACATTACTTCTTTTAAATACCGTTATTCATAAACTGGTATTTCATATTTTTTAAACTAACGTATATAATATATTGAAAATAAAGTGACAACTTGAACGTGATGCCACAATCGGGACTTCCCATTTGATTTGGCAGATCGACGGAAGTTTTTTCTCCGTGCGACAGCAAAACAAACCCAAACAAACCTTAAAATGGAGATCAAAGCAAAGCGTGCGAAGAATAACATTAAATTGATAGAATAGAAAGGTTTTCAGATCTGACATGAGGTAAGGGCAAAATATTTCGCACATTCATCGCAAAAATGACACTTGCGTAAATAAAAACTTACCTTTCGCTTGCATAAGTTAAATTCTCCTCAATTAGGTTCAAAATATACAAAAAACACGTTTTCGTCATACGAAAACGGTCAAAAAATTCTTTGTCATTTAATTCATTTGTAGTTATTTTCTATATGTACTTTTTCTATTTTACATTGTCTTTGCCCTTCACATACATGTACTCTCCATTCACTGTCATCTATGTTTTCTTATTCGTGTCAATATTATGGTTTTAATGGACATATTGTCCGTAAATTAATAAATAAATAAATAGTTCGATGTAATTGACATCCACACCCTGTCGCCGCCTGTATAACCCGATGTTTTCATCAATTACTTCGGCCCATTCCGCAATATCTAGTATATCTAAAATGTCTAAAACTTCTCTATCCATTTTAAAACGATAATGACAAATGCAACACAAAAAACTGAAAGGAGCGCGACTGTCGATTGTCAGAGTGACATTTGATCATTGATTCGCGGTATTTTTTCACTCTGTCGACACTTTTTGTAACTAGCTTTTTCCTTACCTAATCCAGCTGTCCGGCTGGCTTAGACTGAGCGGCTTGCTTAAGCAATTATTGTGTGTTGGAATTACGTAGTGCAGTGGTGATTCGCTTAGAATTTGATTATTAGGATTGGGAACAGCGGCCGTAAGGAATGTAAGACTTTTGCGACCAAGGAGCATTAAGTAAGTTCAAATATCAATTATGGCGAAGCACTACGAGTAATGCGAAATCTTGTGTGTTTGGTTTTATACCTCGATCGCTTAGAAATTTTTTGATGTCGTAATTAAATACTGCGAGTAGAACACAACTTGGTCTAGTCTTCTTATAAACCCAGTAAAAATAAAGTAACAGGCCCATAAAAACTGTTTTAAAGTTCAAAATCTCCTACTTACGAACTCCTTTTCAAAACACACTTTATGGAAATGTTTTTTTCTTTTTATTTATATTAAAACAGGCGGCCGGTGGCAATCTACATAAAGAGTATTGATGTTTGCGGCCCGATTCCAAATGCTAAACGACGTGGTGCATCGTCTTATGTGTCTACTAATTATTACTAAAGTATACAGATTCCAAACGCGTTTCATCGTAGTGCACAAAGAACACTATCCAACTGATACTTCAACAAACAATAATCAAAACATCGCCTTATCTAAATAGGAACTAACTACTTTATTTAGAGTACCTACACACATTAAACGAATAGATTGAGGATTAGTTAGACAAATGAAAACAGATAATACTTCAATGCTAGATGATGAAAGAAATATAATATAAGTTGATGAAGATTTTGTAAGGTCACAAGAAAATCAAAAGTTAATATTGCTGACGAGATTGTATCAGATGGTGACTATAGAGATGTGATTGAAAATGACTATAAGTTATACTGCACATGCAAACAAAATGCTATAAATAAAATAGCGACCGGATAACTCATCAAAATGACAATTCAACACACCTATAAAAACTGTTATAAAGTTATGAAAAGTGATGAAACAAAAACTAGGTTAAATAGGTTACATATGTAACCTGGTTTTTGTTTCATCACTTTTAAAGACTTTATATCAGCTTTTAAAGGTGTGTTTAACTGTCATTTTGAGGAGTTATGGAAACAAATAAAATATATGTGAGTGTACATATTATTCTTTCTGCGGATAATCGAATCATTCAGGGTTCCCCAGTGGCCAAAAACCAGTACCCTCACTGGAGAAATCTCTACCTCACCCATAGCAATGGAGGATTTCAATATGCGCATGCTCCCTCATCAGCAGCCGTAGGTTATTACCAGATATGTGCAAAATGGGTACCCAAAACCATTTGAAATGCAAAATGGAAATGGGTCAAAACTTTTCCATTTGAAAATGTAAAATGGTTTTTAAAAAAATATTTCAAATGCAAAATGCAAAATACCTATTTTCAAAATGCATTGAAAATGCAAAATGGTTTCTCAGGTCAAACAATTAAAATAATTATAGAATTTTTAAACAGTTTGTCATTTAATAATGGACATCAATGTAGAACAAACATATTACATAATGGTAAATCAAAAAAATGCCACGACTACGGATTATGAACCACAAAAAATTTTCGCGGGACAAATGTTGCCAACGTAAAAACATAGAAACTGCTATCTAACATTTCACTGCGAGGTTGAGGACCGACTGATATTTGGGGCTTATGAAAAAAAGATGAGTGGAGATAGTAGGAAGAATGTTGCAAAAAGGCATTTAAAATGGAAAATGCATTTAGAAAAGCATTTAAAATGCAAAATGCAAATTGGTTTTTAGAAAAGCATTTAAAATGCAAAATGGAAAATACCCATTTTGCATTTTGGATTTCCATTTGAAATGGATTTATTACAAATAAAGTACATCTCTGGTTATTACTGCTGAGGTTATTACTGCCTCGAGAGGTACGTCAATCCACAAGTAAGTTTTTGGGTTCTTATTTAAGTAACGAAATCCTCAAAGAAATTTTTTCTGTCATCTCGGAAACTCATTCCATCGAGTTCCGTAAAGGATATGTTGTATGCTCTCGATGTTCTGAAATAGCAAGCAATTATCTCACGTTACGTGAAAAAGCAAGGGTCAGTAGTTGGAAATCATAGACCCTCAATCCGTGAGGAAGTACAGAGAATTATCGTCTTATTTGGTTTTAATTGTTTGCTGTTAATTCTTGCATAGCCGTCTTAGCCTTGGTCTCACTGGGAAGGACCACCTGAACACTTTCCCATTCAAAGTAACTCTGATTGGTGGAGTTAACTATTAACTCCCCCTATCTGCACGTTTACCCCGATTTCAACTTTAACACGCGCAATAACCATCTGGCCCTCATGGGACTTCATAGTGCCCTAAGTGAATATTTGGGCACACGGTTATGGTGCGAAGAAGACAACTACGTCTTTTTAGCTCCAATAATACCGATTAATGACATTCAGCACTCCAATCCGAAACAACAAAACATTAATTAAAGACGGCTTAGTTGGCATATTTGTTATGGTCTTTGCCACCCCAAATAAAGCTCCATAGCAGAATTCTTCAGCTTCAAATCATTTGCCTTCATTGGGGTACAATGGGATATATATATAACCGTGTTTTATGGAATTATCATGTCGTTAAGATCAACGAATATGAGCTCTTCATTATTCTATGAATTGCTCAGCATCTGTTTACGTTGGTAAGACTTATTACAATAATACAGGTTCAGTTCAGGAATTCATAGCATTGTTATATTATCTCAAAAATATCAGGCCAGTACTTTTCTAGTGGAATTCTACCCAGATCTACGAAGGTGAGACAGCACCTGCAAGTGATTTTGGATATACCACCAACGGTAAGTCTTGGATATTTATAATATTTTCAGTTCACAAATGTATAAGCAGCATTATAGTTGCAAACGAGATGGTTTTGAGAAAGGAATATTTAAAGAAACTTCCACTAAAATACCAGTCGATTAGCCAAAATAAGCAATTTTAAAAAAAATACTTAAAATTTGAGTTGTTTACTGTCGTTTAGATTGGGAATACTCTCTCAAATCAGAAGATTAAAAATGCTGTGTTATTAATCAAACGCAAAGCAGAGATCAGATAAGGCAGTTGACATTTATATATAAAGCATAATATATTATCCAACTTTAGTTCCTTCTCAAAATTATCATGAGATTCCTTTCAGTGTTTAATGTATTAATCTGTGTGTTAACTCTTTCGCAGGTAATCCTTTTTATCTATATCTCTGTCGATATATTTAAGTATAGCCATGTTCATAATATAATCTCAAATCTTACATTCCATATCATAATACTAAAACTCAAGATAGTATTAATTTGTTCGGATTTTCAGGCCGTCTCGTTTTTTGTTCTTTTTCCGCCTACCTTTAAAAAACTAAATTTACTGTTCTTGGAGAGGAGAACAATGATAACGCATTGACTGCATGTAAAATATGTTTTCTGTGCCCATTGAGCATTTCATTAATTTGAAAAATGCAAGTTTTCGATAACGTTACACGTAATTCGTTGTGTTGATTTTCTCAGTAAACTTTTTTCTTTATAGGGTTACACAAAGTTCGGGAGATTCATCCCAGAGGAGCCGATATTCAGTAAGTATAAATAGGCAAGTCAAATGAATTAAAAACATTAAAAAGTGTTCAATATTCAAAGCCGATTTTTAAAATATTATTTTATAATTTAATGGTCAACTTTATATAGCGTCGTTTTGTCATAAAATCACCACAAGGGCGCTTAAACTTGTCATGAATGGATCTTTTTTTAATAAACACACCTTCGTAACAAAACACCGTGTCTTTTTTAGACTACAAACTCTTATAATCAGGAACGAGCGTGCAGGACGGCCAGGAGGTCAACATACGTTATATTTCGCTCCCAAAATCTCTTTGACTCTCGAAAACTCACGGTTCCCCGTACGATATAATACTGACATCTGTCGGATAAGTATATAACCTGTAAGATATATTTACACTAGAGCCATCTATATTTTGTCGTTCGAACTATCACAGAAACTCGATAAGAAGTTTCATTTTTGAAGTATTTCAACGGTCCATTTTTTTTACAGCACAGTTTGATAATGCATTGATAATGCCTTTAGAAGGCGAGACAGCTGTAATAATGATGACGCAGCCGAACTTGTTTATAAATAAACTGTTTTTAATAAATTGAATAATAATATTATCGAATATATAAAAGGAAGGCAAAGAATTTTCTTCTGCACGACTTGAAAATTCTTTCTGACAGTCACTGCTTTGCTGTTTGAGGTCCAGTAATAATTTCAAAAAATACCATTTCGTTTAGATCCTCATTAATTAAAAGTTTTTTATTAAAAAAAGTTATTAATTAAAAATTTCAATTCTTTTACTACAGGGTTTTCCAATAAGAGGTGTTATTTTGATATTAAATCGTAAAAGATCAATGGTTTCGTTGCTTGTGTGGCACGTAGCGTCGTCTTGTTGAAATTAAACGTTATCCAGATCAATACCATCCAATTCCGGCCATAAAAAATCATTTATCATCTCTCGATAGCGCAATCCATTCGTTCACCGTAACTGTTGCTCCAGCCTCATTTTCGAAAAAGTAAGGTCCAATGACTACGCGGGACCATAAACCGCACCAAACAGTCACACGTTGAGGATAGAGAGGCTTTTCAACAATAACTCTTGGGTTTTCCGAGCCCCAGATGCGACAATTTTGCTTGTTGACGAAGCCACCGAGGTGGAAATGGGCCTCATCACTCAAGATTTTTTGCATTTGATTCACTCAAGTGAATTTCAATAATTTCAATGCGTTGTTGAAGCGTGTATCGTTCCATTTTTATTAATGACGTAGTTTTTACTTGTCAAATGTCAAAAAATGACAGCTTCAATAGTAATTTCTACCGAAATAGCGGGCTATTCAAAATAACACCTCTTATTGGAAAACCCTGTATTTCAATCGTTTCCTCATTGCTCAGGATCGTGATCCCCACTCCTGTTGCATTCTTTTAAATAGATTCCTTCACTCCTGGTGGTCTCGTGCTGCGTGGAGAGCCGAGTACTCCTGCGTTCCGGATGCCTGTGGTATTACACAATTCACAGTTGAAATTAACAATAATAATATTTCTGCAGATGCCCGCGTCATTGATGGTATTCCAGCTGAAGAAAATCAGTTTCCTCACCAGGGGTATCTCATTGTCTTCCTCTATAGTGGAGGAATCCATGCTTGCGGTGGCTCCCTCATCAGCAGCCGCTGGGTCATCACTTCTGCACGCTGTGTCAATGGGTGAGCCAATCTATGTTATAGTTATTTTTGTTATTCGTACTTAGGTTCGGCTCCACGTCGTAAATGCAAGATATTTTTTTCAAAACTGAATTGTCAAATATGTAATTTTACGAGTAGGTATATCTGTTTTATTTTAGTCAAATATTACTTTAATAATATTAGATTTGGGTCACAAAATATAGACAAAATTGCAAATTAATAAGATTTTTACAATTGATGTTTGGATAAATTTTGTTTTGCAAGACAATTAACTAAAGTTCGAAAATATATTTTCAATTTGGGAGGCGGGTATGGGTACCGCCGCCTCGGGAACCATTTATTCGATAACCAACACCTCTGCCATGGATCACCTCAAGTGGTTCGCTACGTTTGGTTACTTAGCAGGGGTGCCCGGGTTCATGGGGAGAGGTTTGCCCAGGTCTTGAAGACGGATGGATCTGCCCACCAACTGCGTGGCAGGCCGGATCAGGAGAGAATGGTTGAGGGAGACCTTTTGACCTCTCCAGCAGGACTCTCTCAGAACATCACACCTCAGTAGGAGGGATGGATTCATACGTTCGTCACTCCTGAACGTACTGATACCCAGATTCCTACCCACCCCTCATATATTTTCCCTCCCAGAACTTCCTCCCCTTCCTTTCCTAAAAAGACCCTCCAGACAGCATCTCCAAAGATGACATACGCCCTGAGGGGAATTATTTTCCTCAGGGCCTCGTGTGTGGAGCTAATGTAAAAATACAAAATAAAATAAAAAAAACAATCTAGAAGTAGAAGCAGAATTCTAGAATCTAGAAGTAATCCTGTTTTGCAACCAACTGTGTTTGCATTGATATACCACTCGTAGATCGATATCTTCGGTCTTTTTGTATGAAAAAAGTTTGTCCTTAACTTAACCATAGATATAACCGCTTACGGAACGGTGAAGTCACAACCATGGACAAGGATGGAGAAACTCAAAGCCATTTAAAAAAATGTGTGGTCATAGACAATATAATTGCACTCAACCTACTCAATTGATTCATTAGCCCAAAAAGCTGTTTTATAAATACAAAATGTCCTTGCAGCAGAAAAATGTCAAAACGTTCCCTCAGGACAACAAGGTTCCATTTGTCAAAGCAATGTCTTGAGAAAATGAGCTTTGAAGTATCGTTCATTACAGCTTATTTCTTCAGGAGAAAGCTTTGTCAGATAGTGAATGGTGGTCTTACACCAGGGCGATACTGAGAGTATCTTCCACTCCGGAACGTGCCACAAATATACAATATGTTACTTTTAATGAGGAATTTGTGAAATAACACAAATTAATCTAATAAAATGTACTTGAGATTTGAACGCGCGACTCCAGCTTGCTAGTCGAGTGTTTTACCCCTCGACAACGGAGGACGTCATTTTTTACTTATTTTTAAAGATGGCCTTTTACATATGAATTTAGTTTTCTTATTATTCATCATATTTTTGATTTATAATAATAGGTGATAATTGAATTTTAATTTAAAGATTTTCATATAATATTAACCCGGAGTGTGTATTCACTTAAAACCGCATCAAGGAAAAATAGTTTTTGTAAATATTGTGTGAAAGTGTTCCACAATATTTGGACTTCTTCCGCATCTTAATTGAGTCAGTTATTTTTTTGTCGTACGTCACTCATATTTCCTAATACCAATTTTCATATCGGCTCACGATATTCCAAGGTTCAAAATTTTATGATTTAATAATGCTCAGCGTGATAGAATGCACCTATGCACATTCCGAAATTCTTCAAAAGATTTGATATTTTTTTATCTGTAGAAATAAGATTACATCGATCAAAGGCGTATTTAAGAGTTTTGTGGTTAATTTTTGCAGCGCCGTCACAGTCATAGTCTACATGGGAGGTACAGATCTTGGAGAGATACCAGTCGAGTTGACTACCCACGACACGTACGTCCATCCTAATTTCGACTCCAATACTCTCAACAACGATATTGCCCTCGTTAAACTTCCCGAGGATGCCCCGCTTGGAGGTAAGCTATCCAAATTTTTGCAACGCCTTCACAGTAATCGTCTACATGGGAGGCAGAGATCTTGGAGAGATACCAGGAGAGTTGACTACCCACGACACGTACGTCCATCCTAATTTCGACTCCAATACCCTCAACAACGATATTGCCCTCGTTAAACTTCCCGAGGATGCCCCGCTTGGAGGTGAGCTATCCCAAATTTTATTAAATTAGTCGACGCGACGGTTGAGAGACAAAAATTCCACGATAACCTTACGATTAAGATCGTTTTGGGTCCCACCCAGGTGTAGTGTGTTTGATTCCTCTGCTGGCTAAGTCCTCCATCACAACACGAGCAACATTTTCCGCTTACTGTGGTGGTAGTAGGAGATTTTCAAATACTGTCAGGTTATTCGTAACGCGGGAATGTTTGTCTTTCTTTAAAATGCCATTCATACAAAATCAAACTAAGGCCATTTGTACATGGTGATACTTCCTAGCGAAATTTTCGAGTTTTGTGAGTAGCATACGCGCCGCTCGTGTCGTCATACTATTTTGCTAGTGTTCGTACACGAGGCGACGCGTCGACAACGGGTTTGGCGTCAGTTGCACACTACTATTCACATCTACTACTGACAGAAATTACGTCCGAACCATAGACTAAATTAGACTAGACACGGAAACAAAAATAACCAAGATCCAAATATTTAAATTTGAATTATGTCCATATTACAACACCTCTGACAACAAATTCTCCGTGGTTTCACTTACGAGTTTGAACACTTGTACAAGGAGTTTAAACAGAGTTGGGTTGTTAAGTTCATCTCCATATTTGTGACGTACGCTACGTGGCGTTATTTTTAAAATGAATTTAACTAGACAGGGCTAATCTAGTATAATACATCAATGGTCCGAACGGATACATATTAAATTGAATCGTACTTATTATTTATCAATGGTACATAATCTAATTTTTGTGTTACAATGTTGTTTCAATATGGAACACATTTTTCTTATATGGAGCTAACCTCTTTTGTTTTTTGGAATAGAATTTGAATGGTGGGAATTGAATATTAATAGAAACATTAAAGAACCTACCTAGAAACACTATTATAAATTTTAATAAAAAAGAAATACATTATTATTGTCTTCGTCACTTTTTCAATATTATTAATACAGATAGATATTTTCAACTATTATATTCTACCTACCCGTCCTTGTAACCTATCGAAAGGCTACTTGTGGTTACGTCGCAGTCACGTAGCTTGAAAGTATCTATATGTACGAAGGGCCTAATGCTTCGTCCAGGGTTTTTTTATGTTCCTAACGAAACTGGTGATTTGGGCCACCAGACCACAAGTAAAGAGCCGTGAAAATGTTGTTGGATTGTTCGAATCACACTTACCTATACATTTTAGATCTAACTATATTATCATGTTTCAGATAACGTGAGGCCGATTGCCATTGCAGGGAATCCTTTGGAGACGTATGAAGGACAAAACGCTACCGCAAGTGGTTATGGATATACAGAAAATGGTAAGTTTGTGCTTGAGAGAAGCCTTCCTTTTCAAGATTTTGACATTGCGCTGGCGAAAATCGGAATAATAGCTCCCAGAATTTTGAAAACATTTAACAATGCTTGTATGGCCGCATAATAATTCATTCAACAACCAGGAGGTCTAGCACGGACGATTGATAAAGCCCTATGTTAGCGATATTTGCGAGCATAAGCAAAATATGATTCATACCATCGGTAGACAATGGCTGATACTTTTAGCGCGGCCTACAAGTTGTCGGTTATGCTGCCAATATTGACAAGTTTTTGGATAATATCGTTCGTTTTTTCAAAATAACAGGCCTATTGATGTACGGGGGTGAACTAACCAAGCTCTTAGAACTGAAATAAATCGAATACAAAACTCATAGACTTAATTTTTTTATTTATTCATATTGATGAACAAATTTTATTACATAAAGTTTTCGACATCTGTCTAACTAGGGTACACCTGTGTCGAGACAGACGTATTAATTCATCTAAGACGCAATCACTTGATTCCGTTTCAGCTTCGAGAAACAAAAGTTGTTAATTATGATTAATGACCTCACGAACTTCACATTCATAAATTCACTTTTTATGTCAAGTACATGCGGACTGCCAATGTATATGAATGTGAATATTTCAATTCGAAATTGTTAATTTATTTGTATTTTTAACTTTTACGTAGCTGTTTGACGTTTAGGAATATCAATACATGAGTAGTGTTGTCAGCGTCCATCGAATTCCGATTTATTGCGTTATTAACATCGGTCTGGCTATCAGCAGCACGACCGTGCTCCATTAGGCTTTCGTTCTTCATTTGGTTCAGACGCTCAGTATACACTCAGTCTATTTTGATATTTATTTTGACTTCAGCACTCCAGCTATTCCTGAGATCATAGTTAATATGCGCATTGCAAAATAATATATTATGTTCACCCTATATAATGCTTATATATTACCTATGTTGTTTTTTAATGTCAAGTTAGTATATTTTTGCCCTGAAGAAGAAACGATTGTTCCGAAACCGGTCAAACAAACAAAGTAACTAATTTATCACCACTAATTCTTAGTTGTTAATTTTCATTATACGTTTATTCAAATTATTATTTTGACAATAAGTGGTGTTTGCAAAGTTATTTTTTAAAATTAAATTATATAAATGTATTATTTTTCCTCTTAGGTGGCCCAGTAGCTCCTGTCTTGAACTTTGTTGACGTTCAGATCATCTCCAACGAAGAATGCAGAGCATCTTACGGTTCCATCATCACACCCTCCACCATGTGCGTAGTTGGTATTGAAAGCCCCTCCCAAGGAATGTGCAACGTAAGCATTTAATTTTGAAATTATTAATTAACACCATTTAAACAAAACTAGAAGACGGACGGGCAAGATGAATACTGTGCTAAATATGGTTTTAAAATGCCGATGTTTCAAGAAATGTTTTAGTGTGTTTATTTAGACATTACAATAACACAAGGAGAAAACTTACTAATATAAAATACTGCCTATTTATGAAGAATCTCATCAAATTATTTGTATTCCGCTTAAAAACGGGACTGCTAGCCTTTAACGAATGAATTGACATTTTCCTAATAAACTATCAGTAAAACACGAATGTGTTATGGCAATGTCGGAATACGTGTTCATGAAAATTCGTATATTTTCGCATTCCGTCTTTGTGTACTATCAGGACAAACGCAGTTGCATGAATACGTGTTCCGATATAGTATGAATGTTTTAAAAATTTATTAGGAAACGGCATGATTTCCCGTTTTTAACAGGATTTTAATAAATCAGCAATACTCATTTTTCTCGGCGCAAAAGTCGTTAAAACAAAAAAAATTAAAAGATTCCCATTTATGGATAATTATTTTATTATTATCTAAACTGGTTCCAGTCTTCAATCATTGCTGGATTAAGAACCCTGAATAAAAAGCTAGAGGTGCTTGCAAGACAAAACTACTGCAAAACATAGACAAGTCTCCTGCAGAGCAAACAAGAAAGATGACGCAGTATAAAACCCTGATCCAATCCGTTACATTTATATCACTAGTGGAATTATTGTTCTCTTCCAGGGTGATATCGGTGGCCCACTGGTCATAGGCAGCGGAGAAGACATGGTCCTCATAGGAATCTCCAGCTTCGTTAGTAGCACCGGATGCTCCTCCGATTACCCATCTGGCTTCGTCAGGCCTAGCCACTTTGTTTCCTGGATCAACGAGATCATTGGATTTTAAGGTTATGTCAGCATATCGTGATATTTTTGACAATTTTACACCAATAAAACTTATGTTCTAACTGATGTTTTATTTCGTAACTTATTTAATGTTAGGTATAGATATATGAGCCGAAGTGAACCTCAACTTATGGGAATGGAACGAACCAACTGCAAATTGCGCGAAACGCCGCTAGCAGTTGCTTCGTTCCTTTCCCGTAATTCATGGCTCGGTTCGCATTTAGTTCGTAAATGTATACGTACCATAAGAAACGGTAGGAGTGGGGTATTTAGATAATGGGATACCTAAAGGATAGAACCAGGCCGGTAGAGAGCATTTCAGTAGGAGGTTAAATCAAACCGTGTTTTAAATCCCTACCTGGTTTGTTACAAATAGGTAATGGATACTTGATTTGCGGAGGAGTTGGCTTGACGATTTGGCGGCTTTTACACTGGCTTGACAAAAAGATTCTTGCTATTTAATATGAATTTACAATTTGAAGAGGGTGAATAAGTTTTCCTCGCACAGTTTTTTGGGCGTACGCTATATGAACCACGGGAATGAACGGAATAGAAATTGGAGGAGATTGAAAAAAAGCTGCTGGGGATCGAGAAGCTGTAGGCGAATCGGATTTGGTTGGAGAAGAACTAAACTTCCTTTTTTGGATGAATTTAGTATGACGGATTCATCGTCTGAGATTTCTGAAGAAGTTTCACCATCTCGGGGGTCAGGAGGTAGATCTGGAGGATTAATAAAGGCTCCAGATAGGCCTTTCCAACAATATCCTACATTATATGTCTGGTAAATCAGCGGAGGAGGAAGACTCCCGAGTAGCCAGAGAGGCGAACAATCTTCAAGGAATCACACAAAACACTGAAAAGAATTGATTACAAATAATATAAAAATAAACAAAACAATACTACAGGTGACAGTTCTATGTTATTGTGGCGAATATCGTAAAATATGGTAGTAAATCTTCGGTAGGCGACACATTACGCTAAACGCATCATGAATTGGCCTATTTCAGCATATCGCTCGCCATACACTACTAATGGGAATATATGGCGAGCGATATGCTGAAATATAGCGCTCTCTTGGTGTGGTCTGTCAAGGGCAATGCTTGGAGCAAATCGATGAGCTTGTGTATTTACGAAGTATGTTTATTAAAGATGGAAAGTCTGGATATTGAAAGAAGGGTACTTATAAGATAGTCGGTTTTTGAAGGACTGAACGCGGTTGGCGCTAATTAATAATATGTCAACGAAAGTCAAGCCAGCAGTCCTTCGTCCCAAGGGATTCTGATTCTGAAAGGTGACTACACCACTTAAAATAGCGACAGCTCGTCGAAGTATATGAACTTTTCATTGGCTTACAAATAGTGACATGTAGTTCCAATTACACTATTTAATTTATTATCGTAGAGAGTGAATATCTACAAGCCGATCTGTCTACGGATGATCTATAAGAGAATCCATCTGAAAGTGAGTTGATACAGATCTCAACTCGAGCATCCGGCTTCGTTCGGAAGTATTCGTAAACCCGAATATTTAATCGGATTGTTCCAACACTATGTGAAGAAAGTATTGTAGTGATCGTAGAAGCAATAGAAATTAATCCGAATCATCAAATACAAACAAGACATTGAGTTTAACTTCTTCAAAGACATTCATACATAGTTTAAACATATCGTGCAGTTTTTTAAACTAAAATTCCGAATAAATTTAATTCCTCCTTGCAATCTTCAATACACGTATTATCAGTATATTCACACTCATATACACAGGCTGTTAAAAAAAATAACAATAATATAAGTGTGTTGATCTTAATTATTTATGTTATCCTCAATATTGCCATATATTATCAGATTAATTACTAAAATTAGCGTTGCACGAATATATTATATAATATTTTGTAATTTCGAAGATTATTTATGATAAAGCAAGGTTTACAGTCGGATTAATAAGTTTTCAATTATTTTTAAGAACATGCAATTTACAACAGGCGTTTTTTGTTTTGTTTACTCAATAATTATCGGCTTACGGCTTATCCAGCAACTGCCATTTAGGCTCAAAGTAAATACCAAGTTCGGGAAAAAATAAATATTTATATATTTTTTACATTAACCCCCACACAGGAGGCCCTGAGGAAAATAATTTCCCTCATCCCTATGTCATCTTTGGGAATGCTGTGTGCAGGATTTTTTAAGGAAAGGAATGAGAGGAAGTTCTGGTAAGGATACAGGTATGAGGGGTGGGTAGGATCCTTGGGATCAGTGTGACAGACGTGTGAATCTATTCCTTCCGCTGCTCCCCCGCTACGCCGTCCCCCCTTTTTTTAAATATATTTTTTTCTAAAATATATCCTGATAGAAAACCGCTCAATTGAGCCTTGGTATGGTTTACCGGGAGTCGTACGAATACGGTTCTTCAAAAAGAACCTGATCAATTGTACGGCTCGCTCATTATCATCGCTATTTCTGAAACTTCTCCAATGATAAATGTCAGAAGTTGTATTGCCATTTCATCACTCCTAACATCTAAGCCTCTAAGGTCCTAACATGGTTTGCGCATCTGCTTCGGATATACTTTTAGTACTTTTGCATTATTACTTGCTTGAGGTTCAATAAAAGCGACAACAAGCTCCCGAAGGCTTCAGTGGATTTCAGTGTTCATCCATAATTTGAAGACATTCCAAGTGTCTTAGTCAAAGCCATATTTGGTGATGTAATGTAGACTAAATAGGTATATTAAAATGTAAATATCCTTTTTTAGATTTTGAACTTTGTTTCATCAGTGATGAATTCCTTACCTACTTCCAGGGTGATAGTAGAGGCCATCAGGAGTGGAAACGACGTGACCCTGATCGGAGTTCAGTGACAGCTCATACTCCTGAAACCCATTCCCCTAATTCCTCCATTCCGTCTTCATCAGGCGAAGCCACTTCCTGGCTCATTCTTTGGCTTTTTGGGTGGTGATAACATTTGTCAAAAGTTTCTTGGTGAGAGATCATAAAATTACACATTATGAACTCACGGGTTTTGTACACTTGGAAGTGTTGTGAAATTAAAATCATCTCGGTGCTTAACTTGTGTTCAAAATCACTCTTTTGTGCAATCTTAGCCATAATATTGATAATGTACATTATTTTTATCTTGTGAACTGCACGATTATCACCAAATTGGTGGTCACAGTTATAAATACCTGAAACAAACGAAATATTGTAAACATAATATCAAAAACAATAAACCAGCATTGAAGGAGTTCATTTTCACTCTTCTAAAGTTTGTTATTATTTGGGACCTGAGCCCCGAACCTAAACAGCGGTTTTAAAAAATAGGAGAATCTGATTAGCATTTAAATTTTAAGTTTAAAAGCACTGTCAGATAACGGCTAGTATATTAAAGTAAAATAAAAAATATTTCAATGATTTAATTCTACTGTTTGGCACTTACTCCCGCCAAGAAGGTCCGGTCAATAGCGAACACTTTAACTCCTGTAAATTGTATCGGTTTGTCCTTCAGTTGACGAAGGCAGAATTTTATTTTACCCCGGAGCTCAATATCGTTCACAAATGTCAGCAATCTTGCTAGCTTCGTTCTGCTCTGTTTGGCCTAGGAAAGTACGGAAATTTTTAAATTATTTTTTTATAATGCAGACAATATTGTGCATAACTTTCTAACAACGTCATAATCAATTCCTAATAATAACACCAATATGCGATGGTGGGACAGTCTATTTACTAATTTCCAATTGTAACAACAATATGCGATGGTGGGACGGTCTATGTTATTTTTTGTTATTTTTATTATTATTATCATTATAAATACTTTAAATTAATCAAATAATCCAGAAGATTATAAAGTTGTTTGGTGAACTTACGATGTCCGAGACTTGGTAACAGGATTCAGCTATCATAAAGATTTGCATTATTATTCCAAGACCACCGATGACTTGTAATATCATATCTTGGGGCAAATAAGAGTCTGTAAAAAGAAAATATGCTTTTAAAACATTGAACCCGATAACACGTGCAGGCGAATTGTACACACAACAATATTGGTCAAGAGCAAATTTATGTTAGGTATTGATGGGTCAAGATCAAATTTGTGTTAGGTCTGGATGGGTCAAGATCAAATTTATGGCAGGTATTGATGCATCGAGGTCGATTTTATGTTAGGTCTTGATGGGTCAAGATCAAATTTATTATAGGTTTGGGTGTGGCAAGATCAAATTTATGATAGGTCTTGATGGGTGTAAAATTTTGTTCCTGCGTGGGAAGTATGAAGTGGGCTGTGGCGACTGTTGATGTCGCCCGAATCCTTCTGACCGCGAACCAACGTCATCGGTAATCGCCCACCGCGCCACCACCCGGAACATTTGGGTTACAGGTCCAACTTCTAGTGCTCCTTGAGCTTTTTTAACATCAAAAAGTCAATTACACGACTACTGATTATGCTAAAACCCGATTAAACGATATACCATTGCTTTCCCTATATTTTCCAATACAATATCTCAGCGTGCATGTCGGCATTTCGAAGTTCTTGCTAAAGCCTGTGGTATCTTGGGGAACTAGTTAGTATAGAATTATAAAATGTACCTGCAAAGCATGTCATGATGTAAAAACTGATAATGAGGTCCATGATGATAGAAATGATCACTGAAAACATGACGGGTCCGAATTTATCCTCTATAACGTACGCAGCATCATTGAGGAGAAGCCTTGCAGTCATTACCGCTGATATTGACTCGTTTACATCATCAGATATATCTGGAAATATTTTTTTATTTGAGTATATTTAGGAAATACATGTGAATTAATTTTGCAATTCAACATGTTGAGTATAAAATAAACCAGTTAATTTCCATTTAAAATCTTTTTTATGGTTACAGGTGAGGAAGAAAGTAGATATTTAAAGTTATAAATGAAAAAAAAAATTATGTAAAAGTTAGACGTACAATAAAAAATAATTTTTTTGATTTAAGTACATTGTAAGGTTAATTTGAATTGGAAAATATCAATATCTCTTAGGAAATTGTAAGTTTTACAGATACGTCTGAGTAAAGAGTTTTTGGCGTTTTTTGATTTGATTTGTTGTTTGTGATATAAGGTATTCGATATGGTATTGCGTTTAGTCAATAAGATTGTTCACGATCTTATACAGGGTTACATTGATGATTTTCAAACCGTTACGACAGGTGTTTCAAAAATTCATTTTGAATATTAGGTATAATTAATATCGCACTAGAGCGTTAAGCTTTAAAAAAATGAACTTCGTAAAGATTTCCCAATGGTTTAACTAAACACGGTGTCCGGAAATTCACATTACAAGGAGAAAGTGGTGAATTTATATCACACAGCGAGCATAAAAACACGTTTTTTTCGATTTTAGCATTCGCTTTTTTATTATTTTTTCGGCAATAAATAACTTTTGGAGGGGGGTTTACGCTTCTACGCATTTTAAAGGACATTTAGATGCCGATGTTAAACCCCTAACTAGAGCATTTTTTTCAAAATATCAAAAATTAAATATGGTGTGGAACAATATTTTATTTTTAATAATGTTATCATTGTACTGTGTACTTTGTATATATATATATATATATATATATATATATATATATATATATATATACAGGGTGTATCGGCACTAACCCGACAAACTTTAACCAGCTATTCCTTAGCACATTTGGAGTAAAAAATGTTATGGGCACTTTGCTGTCCGGTAGCATTTTTTTTTCAATTAAAAACAAAAAATTTAAAAATTTCCACACTACATCACTGTCATTGGCACTGCGTATTCGTGTTCAACCGCTGTTATAAGCAAGTATGTCGACAAGCGTCTTCGCTCTTTCGCACACACTAAATAATAATAGTTAAAAATGAGACGAATGGTGCCGTGCCATTTCGTTGTCATTGTAAAAGTGCGCCAATATAGGTACACACGTGCATTATTCAACGGAATTCGAATAAAATATTTCCAGATGGGTTTTCAAACTTCGACAAAGGATAAAACAGTGGTGACTTGTGGTGAAAATATGAATAATAAATTTTTTATTAAAAAAAAACGTTACCGGACAGCAAAGTGCACATAAGATTTTTTACTCCAAATATGCTAAGGAATAGCTGGTTAAAGTTTGTCGGGTACGTGCCGATACACCCTGTATATATATATATATAAACTGTTTTTATAAATTGAATGATAACATTATTCAATACATAAAAAAATAAAAATAACAGGAGTTTAACAAATCAAACTTGAGAACAATAAATATGATGTAGATTAACCAATTTCCCACTTGTTCTACAAGTTTACGGACACTGCTAGTATAAGGGTGCGATAAGCCGCTTGTGGTTGCTTTGTTCCTTTCCCGTTATTTGTGGCTTGGCTTCCGGAATTTTGTTCTTGTTCACACGTAGCATAACAGTAGTCAGCGATTTTCGAAAAAAGTTAATGATGATACCACCGACCAAATTAATAATATATACAACGTGTTTAAGGACGTACTTGACATATTCACCAGTGATTCCTGACATTATTTGGAATAAAAAATGCAAAACAAATTTTGTATTCCCGTGACTTTTTTGACGTTTGTTCTTTCAACTTAAAACATTAGGACGGGTTGTTTCGGAGAACTTGAACAATTCTTCAAATTTCAAAGTTAATTTTCAAGTTCTGTGAAAGATATTTTTAAGTTCTGTTTTTATTTCAGTTCTGTCATACAACTAGCCTATAATGATATAATAACAGAATTTGAATAGGACTTTCACAGAACCCGTAAATGAACGTTGAAATTTGATGAATTGTTCAAATTCTCCGAAACAACCCGTCCTAAGTATTGGACAGTCAGGATCGGGTTGAGGGGTCGATATCTATTTACAAATATATAGTAAACATATTAAAACATATTTAACTATTTATATTATATATTTACTAGGCTGACTGACCAGTGGATGACGTGTGGAAAAAAGGTGACCGGATAACTCATCAAAATGACAATTCAACACACCTATAAAAAGTGCTATAATGTCATGAAAAGTGATGACACAAAAACTAGCTAAATAGGTTACGTGTGTAACTATTTAAACTAGTTTATGTTTCATGATTTTTTATAACTTTCAATAATCATGGAACAGAAAAAACAATTGCTTGGTTTTGAAAAAAAAATTACATTTTTGACTCCAAACAATGTCAGAAATCACTAGTTAAAGTAGGTCCCTTAACGCCCTGTCTATGGATGGATAATAATGAATTAAATATATTTTGGAGCAGTAGATTATTTTATGATAAAATTTTACCACTCAGTTTTCCGGGTAGGTCCAACGAATTCCTTAAATTGCTTCCTGTTTTATTGGCAGTGCTTACGTCCAGTAATCCTGTTTTCCCTGGGAACAGATAATCAAGTAACAGTGTTCAACTTTTGACCTTTTAGGCTATGAATCCGTTTCGGACTTCCTCCACACGGAGAAAAAAGAGTAATGGTGATTTATTGAAAATCTCTTGAAAAATCTCCTGTTAAAAACGGGACAGTGAGCCGCTACCTAATAAAGTGTTGATAAATTCGTTATAATATCGGAACACGTGTTCTTCCACCTCGTTGGTCCTAATAAAATGTGACTTGTATGAACACGTGTTCGGACATCGTGACAAAAATTGGTATTTTACTTTAATGTTTTTTAGGATACCTCTCAATTCGTTCGTTGATGGTCTACATTCCCGCTTTTAACAGGAATGCAGATAATTTGAAGAGATTTTTAATAAATTAGAAATCGTTTCATTTTACCAACGTTTCGGACACAGCTATGCAGCGTCCATCATCAGACGATGTACACTACAAGGCAGTTCAAAATTAGGGCTCAAAAATTAAGAAAGAGTGCAGTAATTCAAAGGTCAAACAACCTTTTACTGTTGGCTTTGAAAATCTTACAGAATGTTTGGTGATCATATGTTACTGTTGGCCTTGAAAATCTTACAGAATGTTTGGTGATCATATGTTACTGTTGGCCTTGAAAATCTTACAGAATGTTTGGTGATCGTATGTTACTGTTGGCCTTGAAAATCTTACAGAATGTTTGGCGATCATATGTTACTGTTGGCCTTGAAAATCTTACAGAATGTTTGGTGATCATATGTTACTGTTGGCCTTGAAAATCTCACAGAATGTTTGGTGATCATATGTTAATCGTGCTAAAAGGCTCGTCTCTGTTTTTTTTATTTAACATTCGATAAAATAATAATCGAAACGAAAAAACCCACTAATTCGATAATGACTCAATGATTACGATTTTACACACCAATAACAAATGAAAAGATTAGATAGGGACCTAATCTAAAATCACATGAATAGTAATCTTAATATATAAAAATCACGTATCACTGTGTTCGTACACGCTAATCTCCGAAACCGCCCAACCGATTTCAGTGAAATTTTGTGAATTTATATGGTTGGTTCCAGCTTGAAATATAGGATAGTTTTGGACTGTATAGGTGGCGCCGTTGTCGAGATCCAAATTTATTCAACGAATATTTAAAAAATAAACATAAACCAAAAATTTTAATTCCAAAGTATGGTGTATGATAAAAATCGCAAAGTATGCTGTGAAAATTAATTAAAACACATTCCATTATTTAACTTGTTACAGGTGTGAAAATCACAGTGTACCTTTAAATACTACTTAAGGCGAAGCTTAATGCTAAATCACTATTTTCAAACATTAATTTGTACAACTTTGTGATATGGAAAAGTATTGTTACCACTAAACCATGAGGGCAGCTATTTTGCATTACCACAGCCGTTATGACTTTGGACGACTCTGGTATTACTGATTGTTCGAAATTGGTACCCTTAAATACATTGATGTATTTTTGGGTTAGATTTATATGAACTATCCTATACCCGAGGATCTTATAGTTGTGAATCTACTCTAAGATGACCCTGTGTTATGGTGTGTGAATTTTACAGTAATTTGCGGACATAGAATCTATACATTACTATAATATAAAAAAAGAAAAATGATGTATAGCTAGTTTGGGTTGCAAGAAGAGAATTATAAGAAGATTAAAAATATGAGAAATTATTAGTAAATATTTAAATATTGAAGACAATATTAGTGATTTCTAAACGAAAATCTGAAACAGAAAAATCAGAAAAAGAAACGGTCACATCTGGTCCCAGATGTGACCGTTTCTTTTTCTGATTTTTCTGTTTCAGATTTTCGTTTAGAAATCACTAATATTGTCTTCAATATTTAAATATTACAATTTGAGGTTTTACTCAATAAAGTTATTCCGAAAAATAAATATTAGTAAATAGATCACACTAATTAATTATGTACATACTATACCGCTAAGTTAGGGAATAAGGATTTATTATGTTTTGTCTGAAAGGTGATTAAATTGATAGAGTGTAGAATGAATGGGTATTGTAGTTGTAATGTATTCCGTGTGTAAGGATCCATTTCGTAATTTTTTTTTTAAAGGAATGGGGTTGACTCACAGTTTTTAGATTTTCAGGGATAAGGTTAAAGATTTTAGGAGCTAGGAAGAAAAATTGTCTTTGAGCTGACGTGGTATGTAGTGAAGGTACTTTGTAGTGACCGTTGGTTATTGTTCTGGTGGTGTAGTTGTGTTGTTAGAGAGTTTTGTTTTTATATTTGAACAGGAAATGTATTAGCGAAAATTTTAGGTGTCGTATGTTTAAGACCTTATACTCTATGAGGAGTTGAGTGGAGGGGTATCTTGGCGGTCGCTTGTTAATGACACGTATTACCATTTTTAGGGCTTTTAAAAGAGGTTCGATGGTAGATTGTGCACAATGGCAAGTGTTTTTCTTTTTTATATAAATTATCTATAAAAATGCACCTTTTTACTGGCATTTTCAGCATATTTTGACAAAATATTTATGGCACTAAAAGGGGTAAACACAAATAGGTACTTATATTATATTATAATATAAGTATTATATATTTACCGAATGCTGAAAAAGAATTCGTAGTCTTCCTTGACTTGGCGAAAGGACCAAAATCTCCAAGCCTATTATCAAGGGCACTGATGACACCATTTTCATCTGAAAATAACATATTGCTTTTCAAAACTATTAATAAGTTGGTGTATAATAAGAAAATTGTGATCAAGTGGATGAGGCAACCCAGAGGCAGCCAGAAGAAGAAGTCGTAAGACTAGTTGAAAAAGGATTACAGCAGGACGGGAAGAACGGAAGACTGAAGGCGAATGTCGAAGGACTTTAGCCAGTGTCCATATTCCACCCTGCGATTAATCTGCACATATATATAATTTTTTCAAGGTTTTCGCTAAACGGTATACCTTTATAGTTTATAGGGGTTTAATTACTCTTAAAACAAACAATTTACTCTCATAATTTTGCACTTAAAATAAAAATATAAATTCATGTACAAAATTAATAAAATTAACCTATATAACACAGTATCCGAAAACCCTTTGTACAAGCGGGAATCTGGTGAATCTACATCACATTATTTTGAGTTATAACAAACCATCTTCAATTTCGAATACTTTCCCGTAACACTTCGCATCTCACTAACTTGGACGAGGAATGCTATAGGTTAGTTTTCTCCCCGTTGCGTCATGTTTCATTCCTGAGACAACAAGCTGCTTCCCGATGCCTATACACACTACTTCAGTGAACCTCTGGCAGGTCTGACCCATAAATATACCACTCTCTAGATCGATATCTTCGGGCTTTTTGTATGTAACGGAATTATACAGTACTTAACCACAGATATACAAGCAGCACCTACCGTGCGGAGCAGAGCAGTAGACAAGGTAGAGGAAACTCAAGGCCATTTAAAAAAAGTTGCTACCATAGACAAAATAATTGCTCTCAGCCTACTCTATTCATTCACTAGCCCAAAAAAACTATTATAAAAATAAAAATGTCCTTGAAGCAGAAAAATGTCGAAATGTTTTCCAAGGGCAAGGTTCATCTGACTAAGAAAATAAACTTTTACAGTGCATTTCCGATGAAACTTGTTAATCTGAGAAGAAGAAACCCAAAATGACAAGAAATTTGCAAAAACACTGAAGAAAATTTCCAAAACATGATTGTCCGACAGTACGACGAAGAATTCCGACATCTTTCAGCCTCATGAACTCATGGTTACATATGTTTAAAAATCTTTAATTTCACCAAAACAATAAGATAATACAGGATAACACTAATCAATAACATGAATAAGTTTATCGATATAGTAAATAACATTTATACGTTGTGGAGGAAGACATATATGAGTATGAAGCATTGTTCAAAAAACCGAACAAATAACCTAAAAAACTGTCAATTCACTTTAAACTTGAACTTACGTAGGTAGGTTGAATATATGTTTGTAACTCGCTAACACTATACTGGCTTATATTGTATTTTTATCACGAACAACTTTAACACGCAATATTTTCGACGGAAATGATAGTATTTCGGCAGCAAATGACAACCCGCGTGTATAAATAAACCACACTCATTTTGTTTGAATGATTTGAAACTGTCAAACGGCAAAATTCCGTCATCTCTTTCTGTTACACGAGTCATTATGGTAGAGAGCGAGAGCTCAAACCAATCCTTCTTTTTCTCACCAATGAGATCTGAGCTTTTAGCCATATTATTCGTTTTCTATAAGAATTTTGAGGTGGGCGTGGCGGTTTCAAATGAGTTTCAAGGCCAAAGCTTAGTTAAATGCCCCTGGTCTGACCGTGATTGATTTATTTATGGTCTGACCCAAGAGATGCTTCGTTAACCTTTTGATTAGGATTTAACCTAACCCAGAGGGAGAATATACGTGTATAAACACTCTTGGTAAACCAAATGATCGACGCCGGAAAGTCAAAATGGCGTAATCGACAATTTAGTCAAAAATTAGTTAATCGTACAGTTTTGATTAGAATTTTCGTCTAATAAAAACTGTATTTTTAACTCATTTTTGACTAAATTATCGCCTAAGCCCTTTTGCCTTTCGGGCATCGGTATTTAAGTTTCCTTGGGGAAGACAGAGGCCAGTGTAACTTATTTCTCAGTGAACCCATGAAGTGATTTTTAAAGTTTATTACAATGTCTTACTATTGTTGAACTGTTATAAATACTTGTCATATTTGTAAATAGGTGGCATACTCAAAATAAAGACTGATCATGCTCACCGTTAAAATTGTGCATTTATTTAATAATTTTTTTAAAATTTGAGTTTCTGTTTTCGAGTAAATCGAATCCGTTGTTAAGATATAATTTTTTAGGGAAAGTAAAAAAAAAACGGTGGCTAGGGGGTTAATATGAGCTAATGTCTTTTAAAATGCATTGAAGCGCAGACCCGGCACCAAAAGTTATTATCCCTTTATTTACCGAAAAATGATTAAAAATGTAAAAAAAATAATAGATCGATAAAAATTATGGATTTCGGGATTTCTCTACGTGATTTAGAATCACTAGTTTCCGCTTATACTATGAGTTTCCAAAAACCGTATAAATTATAAAGCAAAAAAAACTAACTACTGCTCATTAACATATAACTGTATCACCTTTTATAATTTTTTTATTTTTTTTTATTTGGTACAATATTTTTTACATTTCAAAGTTTTCCAGTAATGTTGGCCTCACTGTGTGGCTTGCCCGTGCTGAGGCCTTCATTTTATAATATGAAAATATAATCTACATAATACATTCAAAGAGAAAATAATACATTTAAAATATGATCTTGTGTGTTTGTGAGTGATGTGTGTTTATATTGATTTTGTGTGTTACGTGTAGGTTTTATTTTTATTTTATGCTATGACATTTTGGTAATATTGTCTTTTTTGTTCTTTAATCCATTTTGTAATTTTGTGTGTGAATTTATTTTTATTTTCCTCAATTTTAATTTCAAGTTTTACACTGTTGAAAACTTTTATAGCATGGTATTGGTAGTGTCTTTGTCCAAAGCTTGAATTTAGTGTCGGAGTTTTTATGTTTTCTTTGTACGCTTGTCTAACTGGTCTGTTAGTGTTATTTTGTGTATGTTAAAATTTATTTTTTTGTCAAAAATGTACTTTAGTAGTGTTTTAACGTATAATTGGCGTATATATATTATATATATACATATATTACAACCACATAGTCACAAATCGCCACACTTCTACACAGGTTTTCCTAGTGAGTTGTTTATAATATAATTTTCCATTCAGTGTCACCTTATCAATCCTGCCTTACGCTCCACACAATAAAAATAAACAAATCAACGTTATCGTAAAAATTAATAGATATAAAATGATTACTGTTGGTGGTGCGCAAATCTTTCGTTCGCAATTGTGCGGAGGGTTGCGGTAAGTGCGATAAAGACTTAGACAAAACAAAAACGAATTGAATTTGCCTTAGTGTTTGCAAGAGGAAATGAGTGGGAAAGGCCAAAGACTTACCCCTAGGTCTCGTCCTCCGTAGCCGCTGGTTCCTTTACACTTATCAGCTTGCATACAATTAAGGGCAATTCCCTTTAACACTCGCTCACTCAACACAAAAAAACAGTGACATTCACTGCGGCGGGTAAAACGTTTCACTGGACGATGTGATGCTCCAAAAAAAAATCACAGCCGAGTTCAACATATGCGGGTATTCACAAAATGACACGAATGTTCGCGGTGACCAAGATGCAACGATAATAATGCTCCCTGTCGTTTGGCCCGGGTCAAGGAAAGGGGACAAGGGGCAAAGGGGGGGTGAAGGGTACACATTTTAAGGCTATTCAATTTTAAAACCTCACGCGCAACTAACTGTTGTATAGAAATAAAATAAATAAATACCTCGATGTAGCACCGTATTTATGAGCTGGAATTTTTTAACAAAAATCATTTTTACCGTAAATCCATTTTGGTGTGGCCATTTGCTGGATTATTATTTCAAGAGCATTATTTACTCGGTTGATTCGATGTTTCAATGCATAAACTATTTTACTATATTGAACATTCAACAGCAAAATTATCAGACGAATCCATGCACTCATAGTTAATGTACATACGAGTAATTCTGCAAAAAATTGTAATGTAGATTAGAATTGAATACGGAAAAATGAAGCCAGAATCTTAACGTCGTAAGTGAAGCAAACGTGCACAAAAATATTCGACCTATCAAATATTAAAAATAAAGTGGGAATCTTAACGATATACGTGATGAAGTCGTATGAAAACAATATTCGTCACGCGGCCCGGTGTAGTGGTTGGACATATGGTCGATTTTGCCCTAGCAGGCCTAGAACATCCATATTTCAGCGGGGTTTATTTTAATATTTTTTGATGAACGTATTACTAAAATCTCAAATGTTTCTAGAGGGATCCATCGGGAATTTACTAATTCATAGTCTAAAAAAATAAAATCTGATGCGTACCGATAATTTTCAAACCGTTTTTCATAAAATATTTTAATGGAAAGGTCCAGTTTTTATTACTTTTAAATATAAATAACTTATATCCGTAGAGATCCTTCTAGAAATATTTGAGATTTTATTAATACGTTCATCAGAAGTAATTAAAATGTGTACGTCGAATAAACCCCCGTTATTAGAATCTTATGTCACCCTAACGTTCAATTTAACAATTTCGATGGCGTTAATTTAACAATTTTATGAAAATACACTTTTTGCAAAACATGCTTTGAAATTGTGCCCGTAAATACGTAACATGAGTGTGAATAAATAGCTTTGTCCGTATATTAAATTTTGACCCACCTGTAATATTGGCCCCAGCTTCAATAGACCGCATGACCGCCAAACCGGCCTCAGAGACTAGCATGCTAAGCCAATATAATATCAACAGTACAATCAATGCATTGAATGTTTTGTTGTTTTGATGCGAGTTGTTCGGAAGCCATGTCAAATGAGAATCGCACTAAAATCAAAAGCACGTAAAAGAGATTGAGAATCTTATGGAGTAGGGAACCCCACGATGGGCGATGCTTCCCTATGGCTAGTGTTTTTCTCGGGCGTATCTGACTTCTTCCACCATTCAGACCAATCTCTAAACACTCCTGGCACTAATAAGAATAAACTTTGAAATTGCCAGGGATATCAATCGACTACTTTTCGAGTTTTGCGAGCGCAAACATAAGCAGGCTGATTTTGAGACAATATGATATAATATTCAAGGGCTTCGGAAAGTAGGTACTTAAGAGTATTGGTCAATGCAAACGAACCGACAATCAAACATACATTTTAATATATTATAAATGAGACAATAATATGATATAATATTCAAGGGCGTCGGAAAGTAGGTACTTAAGAGTATTGGTCAATGCAAACGAACCGATAATCAAACATACATTTTAATATACTATAAGAGGAAACAAAATATGAAATAATATTCAAGGGCTTTGGAAAGTGGGTTCTTGAGAGTATTGGTCAATATAAACGAACTGACAACTTAAACATACATTTTAAAGTCTGAGATATTTTTTAATCCTAGAATTTATTATTTTTATTTCTTGCTCGAGCAATCCCGATGAGTTACAAAACTCATTGTAGGACGGGAGGAACTTACAATACATAGATGGGAGTTAACAGGTACAATTTACATTGGTATTTTGATATCAAAATTATAAGTTTTTCAAACGAAACGGTATAAAAATATCATAACTATATGTTTCACATACAAAACAGTACACAAATAGAAAAAAGGGAGGTTACTTAGAACAAACAAGCAGAAACAAAAAAGGCAACAGACAGGGATATACACATAAGCATAGAACCAAGGTAGGAATTTAGAAGAAGGTATATAAGAAGGTACCCACTAATACATTAGTAAAAATAGATTATGCTCGATTACAAATACAGGGGATAACAAAAGGAGAAAGTAACAAAACAAAGTACAACACGACAAGAATTACGTATTTTCGTTTTTATATGTTTTTTAAAAATATTCTTTTAAACTCTTACTTTGAATTTTTGGATTATGCTGGCTGTTTTTATACGTAACTAGAAGAGAGTTATAGAGTGTGAAGGCAATATAGTTAAAATATTTTATTCCATATTTCGTAGTGCGGATTTTATTGTTATTCCGAGTATTGTGATTGTGGATGTCTTGATTGTAAAGTAGCTTGATGTTAGTGTGGGTTGATTGTTGGGTAATTTGTAGGATGGTGGTGTTGATTTCACGTTTGGGAAGGACTGTGATTGGAAGGATACCGGAAATTGACACGTGTGTCCCATGGAAGATCTAGAACATTTCTGGGGGGTCGGGCTCGCAAGGCTTATGCTAATGTTAACAATGGTGGGAAAATGAATCTCATGTCTAAATTATTTGCAATAGGTTTTGTCGCTTTCATTCTGGAATGAACAAAGAGGCTATGCTTATGCTTAGACCGATCGGTGGCTGAGTTGACATCGCATTTGAATCCCATCCAGGCGTAGTGTGTTCAACACCGCCAACATTTTCCTCTTACTGTGGTGGTAGTAGAAGATTTTCAAATAATGCCAGGTTGTTCGTAACCCCAGAATGTTCGTCTTTCTTTATTTTATTTTTATTTTTATATTTTCTTTGTGTTAGTATTAATAAACATGTAAAGTCCCAGATGGGCGTGAAATTAAAAAATAAATTAAAATAATGCTATTTTTCCAATAAAGAAATTTCCTCACTTATTCAAATGAGAATTGGACATTGTTCCATTCCTTCTCACTTATTTAAAATTCATGTGATTGACTCTCCAGATTGTAAGTACATTCTAGAAGTAGGAAATTTAGATAACATATTTTTGTCATTCTCTAAACAATTTTCCTCTCTTCTAACAAGCCTTATCTAAAATTGCCTCCCCTCATAGACATATGAATATTAGTAGACCTGCCCTAAGTGATTAAAAGCGTATTATCCCCACTCCCCATACCGGTTCCATTGAGCCGGCTGGGCTCGCGTATGGCCTCAAATGAAATTTGAAAACGTGACGTCATCATTCTTGTGCGAACTATGGTCGAGGCATCATCGGTTCATTTTACTAAATAACACGGCAAAATTTTGACTTGTACTATGAAAACTGGTAAAAATAGATGTGAAAAAAGAGAATAAACCCAATTGTCGTATTACATTCCATATATAAGCATTATTTTACTTTATTTTAAGCATATTCACATCGTATAATATGAATCAGTTGTTACTATCACACCGAGAAACGTCTGGACGCGAAACACAAAGCTGGTTGGTTGCTGGGAAGTAAATTATGAACATTTATAAAAGTGTCTTAACTAAATACTCTGAAACTAACTACGACTCTGAAAATAGAAGCTGCCTTACTTTGCCGAATTTGGACTTCGCAAATTTGTTCATAACGTGGCGAGTAATTTGCGCTCCCATGTAAAAATGTCTATTCATTCAAAGCAGATTTTACTTTTAAGAAGTAAATGGTGATATTATAATGCGAGATGCCTATTTACTGTCAGATTGATTTATTGACGAATCACAGTCAGCTTCACTCCCTTCGTTCTTCAACAGTTGATTTTACCCCTCGCCCATATCTTCTCGTCTATTAATTCCTATGTCTGTGCCTCCCCTCCATTCAACATCTCATCTCTTTTAAGTCTAAACACGACTCCAATCCTCCAAATATTTTGAAATTTACTTATTCTACTAAATTATTAATATATAGATTAAACTTCCATCTCTCCATAAAATGAAATGATGGCCTAGAACAACCTCGAAGGGTGAAAGCCAGAAACATGTTGCAGAAAATCCTCTATAATGTTAATGTTACTGCGTTATGTTTGTTGTTTAATTTAAGTTATGAAAAAATTCTGTACCTTTTATTTTTATCCATACTGAAATATTATTTTTGGTTGTATGTATCGATGATTTCTGTGTGGATATATTAAAGAGTTTCATTTCGTATTACCCACGAAATATGTCTTTGTCTATCGTTTAAAATGCTTGAATGCGCGATGGGACGGCGAAAATGGTAGACCCATGTAGGAGGAATATGTGGACAGACTTCATGGAAGAGTACACGAGCGACACGGGAAGGACTGAGGACTGGATGAGATGGATAACAACATGGGCTTAGTTTCTTATATTTCGACGTATTTGTGATGGTATTATTTGGTCCACGTAACACGTTTTACCTTTTCTGTAAGGGTCATGAACTCAATCATACATTTGACATGGTGGGGACTTCTGATAATACCAACAGCAACTGAAGCCATATTTCCAATAAAAATCCCGAAAAACATCTTAGGATTTACCTCGGCAAAGGATCCAAAAATGGCTTTTCGTTCATGGCTCTTCAACGGGAAGAACATGGCAACACTTCCAGCACCTAAAAACCAAATAAATAATAATAATGTTACAATATTACACAGTAAAGTAAAAAAAATCATTAAAAATAATAAAGAAATAATAGTTTGATTTAAGTACATTGTAAACTTAATTTGATTTTAAACGTTATAAGGGCCCAATGGAAAATATCAATATAAGTTTAATGAAATCTTTAGAATATTATTTAACTTTTAAAAAATATTTCATTTTCGGTTTCGGCTGAAACCAGAACCAAGCCGAAATTCGGTTTCAGTTTCGGTTGGTCACTAAACCAATTTAAAGCTTGAACTCTCCAACTGGTCTGTCTTGACGCATCGCCTTGCACCGCAGCGGGAGGGATAGATATTTCGTCCGTCACTCTTGGATTCAGTCACACTAATCCCTAGATTCCTACCCACCCCTCATACCTGTGTTCTTCCCAGATCTTTCTCTCCTTCCGTTTCTTAAAAAGACCCTCCACATAACATCGATTACATAGGCACTGATGGAATCTTTTCCCGCAGGGTCTCATGCGGTGAGGTCAATATAAAAATAAAAATGTTAAAAAAAATTTCATCGAATGGTAAAATTTTTTTAAATTGTGCTGGAAACAAATAAGAAAACTTCGAATTTTTGATTTCAATACAAGATGAGGTGCGACAAAATTAAGACAACCAATATAATAATCCAGGAAAAGATTGATGGAAGTGGTACTCTCTACACTCTGATAATATGAAAATATTTTATGTTCTTACTTGTAAAAATCACGGACGCGATTATTCCAAAATAGAACCAATTTTTCGACACTCTCAGGTTGACGTAAGACACGTTTCCTTTGGTGCGGTAGGAACTGATGCTCACCGGAGCCAATAACATGAGCCGTTGCAGTTGCAGAAATAAATAATTGAACGTCGTAATGGCGAAACCGCCGCCATCTTTATCACGAAAAGATGGCGCTAGCTTAGCGCTGTGCTTTTTTAAAATTTTAATCATTTGTCTATATTTTGTACGTTTGTCACTCTGACACTAACAGAAATGACTGGAAAATTAAATACTTTTTGAAAATGAATATTTTTTATTCAATCTGATTAGCTGACTGCCTAGTTAGAAAATAATTCATTAATCAAACCAATACAGGTATGTATTTGTATTTACAATAAGCATCGTTAATCATCGGTGATGATGAGTTTGGTTAATGAATGAAAATTAACCATGAAAAAATAATGAGCACAAAACATTTTCAGTCGATCAAGAATTGGATTACTAATAATAGGTGGACCACATTTTTTCTATAGCAAACCAATAAACGCTTTCGATTTTTTTTTAGAAATCAATATTCCACCAATATTTACACGGAAATTCTTTAGGTATCGTGAGTTCTATCCCCCCCCCCCTGAGTTTACGGCCCTAGGCCGGTGCCTCACGGGCCTAGGCGCAAGTCCGGCCCTGATTTGTCATTTATTTCATACACACACTCAAAGCTTGTAACCTGCATGAAAAAAAACCTTGCATCCTTTTAATTGATTGTTTGTGTACCTTAATAATCAATTGATGATTTCTATAGCGCCGTTTTCATGACAATATGATCTCAAGGACGCTTTATTAATATTGGGTAAGTACATACTGCGATAGCTAGGGCCCGAAGATTTGTGGGCTTTCCAGGGCCCCTTCAGTCTGGAGGACCTGGGCGCATGCCCCTCGTGCCCGTGGGGTAAAGAAGGAACAGTCTGCCACCAGCGCAGAGAGTTTAGTTCGATAAGAATAACTAGAACATAAAGATTTTCCTGACGAGAACCAACCTCAAAGAGGAGAGTTTACCAGAAGAATGATAATATATCAGAATGATATTCAAAATTTAATTTCGAGATTAAAAAACAATTATTTATCGGCCTTAGTAACGAAGATAAACATTTTTGTGAACAGCAGGCCATGATACAACACTTTTCCTATCATTTGCACACAGAACACACCAATAAGGGTCAAGGTCTTTTATGACCGATGCATTATTTTAATGAGTTTAACTAATTATATGATTAACCCATTAGGTACTTTTGTGTCTTTTGGTACACGGTATATCGATAGAGCATTTTTGAGATGGGCTCATAAAAGTCGTTCTACCTCCTCTTGTATCGTATTGTATTGTATTGATTTAAACAGTGTTAGAAAGTGGCAACGCCACGCTTTGTATTTTCGTTTAAACGTTTACCATAAGAAACTTTCAAATAATTCTAAAATTACATTCCAAAAAGTCATCGTCTGCCATTGCTTGCATGTTTGCGAAAGATTTGACAAAGTTTATGATATTTAATAAATTATTTTTATATTAAAAGAAAAAAAGCGAAGTGACAGTAACTTTTATAATACTTTGCGTAATTAATTTTGTTTTTCAGTTTCGTATAAAGCAGTGTTTTTAAATTTTACAAAAAAACAGTTATTCTATAGGAAAATGTGTGGTCGAAGGGTAACGATCTCAACTAGCAAGCTGGAGGTCAAGGGTTCAAATCCCCCGCTCGCAAGTAAATTTAATTTGATTAATTTATGTTATTTCACAAATTTCTCATTTAAAAAAATAATATGTAGTATATTCATACTGGAAAATACTCTCAGTATCGCCCAGGTGTAAGACAACCATTCAGAATTGAAACGTTGCTCGAAATGGCTTTGGCCGTGTTTGTTGACGAGATCTGAATAGTCAGGTACTTCCCCACCAATCTCTCTCCCAATCTGCTTCCCTTCCCCACTACCTTCAGCCTAATATACCCCAATTGCTGATGCCATAGTCTCACTCGCTCAAGACGGTTGGGAACTTGTGCAGTTCACATAACAACAAAAACAAAAACAACCGGTAATATTTCCAAGCAAAACATGAATCTGAAATCTTAGAATATTCGGGGGGTTAAATAAAACGTGGCAACTTCTTACTCGTTTTCTGATTTAGATAAGGACCATTAGATAATGTTGCCAGATTAGTCAATATTATAGTGTAATAAATCAAATGCATATTATCTGATAAGCCAGTCGATTGATTGTATTGTTACCTCTTTCCTATAAAAGGCTACAAGTCCTACTCAAAGTTAGTTACTTCTCAGAAAGCAACATGAGATTCCTAGCCGTTGTTGGTGTATTGGTGTGTGGGTTGGCCCTGTCACAGGTAAACACATGTTGCTATTATTAATTATACGCAATATTTATTTTGAAGTTAAACTATTCTCTTAATAATCAATTCAAACGTATTAGAAAAACATAACGAAAATATTCATTAGATCATTTAGGGTTGTTTCAGGGAATTTGAACCATTTTTCAAATTTCAAAGTTAATTTTCAAGTTTTTTTAAATTTCTTTTCAAGTTCTGTTATTATTTCACTAATATCAAATAAGTATGGTAGCAGAACACTTGAATATTTGATACCTGTGATTTATAACAAATTTAACGAAAACCTTAACTTAAAAAATAATGAGGAACCCTGCCCTATACTGACAAAAAAGTGGTTAATAAATGAACAAAACGTTTATCTATCCTATACATTATATTTGGTATTAATATTTGTACTTAAGCTAATGTTTATTATGTTATAACATTAAATGGTAGAACCTACAGATAAGCTGATTGTCACAGCTTTGTGGGACTACCCATATCTTATATTGTATTAAATGTAATTATATTCAATTAATAAATAAATAAAAAAATAAATAAATAAATTCAGTTCTGTCAAGTAACTGGCCTATAATTATGTAATTACAGAACTTGAATAGGACATTCACAGAACAGAACATTTGATGAATTGTTCAAATTCTCTGAAAAAACTCGTCCTTAATATACCTTATTCAAATATTGTAACATTGTCATCAAACGGCCAGTTAGCGACATTTTGTTTATTTTTTACAATTGAAAGATTAAACGCCAATTCTAGGTCTGTCGTTGTCATTGTCATCAACAATCATCTCGAAAATAATTTGGTTTGTGATGTGAAATATTTCTACGTATTACGTGCGACAAATGATTCAAACTCAATACACTTGTGATTTTCGAAATTGGATCTGATAATTAAGTATTAAATCAGATTATACAAGCGATAAAGTACGTTTAAAATGTGTATTTTTTTGTTTAAATGTTTGCGGGATGGACATGTCGCAATTTTTCAAGTTTACGTTCGAATGGTAAATTTTTTTTTTTATAAATACAATAACCCGAGAGTTTTCACGGGTTTGTGTTAGTTTCTCGTAAACTGAACTCTTTGTATTTTTTATTATTTTTTGGGTTATTGTCAATCTTAATTGAAATGGGGTTGATAAATGAGCAAGGGGCTTTTTTTCTATTATAGCCGAGCCACGAATTTTGAGAAAGGATCTTGTGGTGAAAGCACTACGAAATAATGGTATAATAACAAAATAATAACTCCCCCGGACCCAACAGAAGATCATACTGTTGTAAGGCGCAAAATCCTCAAAAGGTCATGGAACTACCTATATCTAATTTTGTCACAGCATACTTACACTCTTTTCCTTTCTGTTTAGGGCTTCAAGCTCTTCGGCACCACCACCCCTGAGAAGATGCAGAAGGGTAAGTTATTTAACTTATTTACTTTTTTCGTAGTATTTACTATGAAAAAATAACAAAATTAGAATTTTTGTAAACGGGAGTGGCGCCCTCTGTTATTTTCAAAAAACAACCGTTGAAGTTTAGAAACCGTGGCAGCGGGTTTTTATCTGCTAGTTTTTTTTTATTATATAGTAAGTTAAGTTATACGATGTGGTATTTATAAAACTCCTTTAAATGTAGAAATGTAAAATACAAAGAATGCTGTTTCGTTATGTCCTTATTTTTTTACATTTACTTAAATGAAAATTTCAAAGAACCATCATGAAAAGGACGTTGCATTCCGATTGTAGATGCATTGATCTCCAAATTCCAGATTGTTTAGTAATTCAACTTAATAATATTTACTAGCTACCTCCAAGTTCGTAGGCGAAAGCTTAGCCCCCGACCACGGAGGTCGTGTTATTGTTTTATTAATTTGCTGTCAACTTTGTAAACCAGCAGCTAGTTAGAAATAGTAAGTTATTAATGAAAGATTTTTATAGAAACTTTTTTAAAAACTAAAAACCAAATTCTAAGATATGGAATCGTTTTACAATTTGGTCGGTAGAAAAGTTTGACATTCTCTACAAAACAACATACAATGTACGAAATTTTAAAATTAAATCCATTAGTATTTTTAAATAGCACCTAGAATTCGGAATAAGATTAACAGATTTGAGAGGGCTCAAATAATAGGATACGTAGAAGCATTAAATAAATTTATCATTAATCAATAATTTACTAATCATGACCGTGAAAATCATAATCTCTTAAATCTGAAGATAGAAGAGAAGCCACAGATTAATTATAGCTGTATAATAATTCCGTAAATCGCTCCAAGATATTATTATAATACTTTTATATTATGGATTGTTCAAGCCACATCGTTTGTTCCTATAATATGTTGTGTCCTATAAGGAATAAATATTCGCAGTTTTTAAAATATTTAACATCCACTTAAATTTTAATTTTAATTGAAATGAAAAGGGCGTAACGTTTTTTTTTACAATGAGCCCACACAATGTGTTCAGGATACGCCTGCCCGCCAGCTGCTTGGCGTGCCAAATCAATAGAGGCTGGTTTGGGGAGTTACCTTGACCGCTCCAACTGGTCTCTCGATCCATCACCTTGCGCTGCAGGGGGAGGGATATTTTCATATGTCCGTCACTCCTGGTCGCACTGATCCATAGATTTCTACCAAACCCTCAAACCTTTCACTTTCCCCAGATTTTCCTCTCCTTCCATTCCTTAAAAAAGACTCTCCATACAGCAACCTAAAAGATGACACAGGCCCTAAGGGAAATTATTTTCCTCAGAGCCTATCTGTGGGGTTAATTAAAAAAAAAACACAGGAGGCCCTGAGGAAAATAATTTCTCTGAGGCCATATGTCATCTTTGGGGATGCTGTGTGGAGAGTCTTTTTAAGGAGAGGAAGTTCTGAGAAATAAAAAGGTATAAGGGTTGTGTAGGAATCTAGGAATCAGTGTGTCCAGGATTGACTGACTAGAACTATAACGACGGATTGTTTCACAGAATTGGTGCAGTTCATCAAATTTCAACGTTAATTTTCAAGTTCTGTGAAAGTCCTTTTCAAATTCTGTTATTATATTTTTTTTGGGCCAGTTTCTAAACAAAACTGAAAGAATAGCATAACTTGAATAGAACTTTTACAGAACTTGAAAATTAGCTTTGAAATTTGATGAATTGTTCAAATTCGATGAAACAACCCTTCCTAAGACTTTCGTCCTGACTATTTCATTGTACATAACTAAGAACACAAAGATATTTTTTTTCTTTTTTTAGTTTAACACTTTTGCTGTTTTCAGAGGGACGCATCATCCAGGGATGGCCAGCTGCCAACGACCAGTTTCCTCACCAGGGATATCTGTTCATCACTTTCGATAACGGATACGCCGCTTGCGGTGCCTCCCTCATCAGCAACCGTTGGGCCATCACTGCCGCCCATTGCCTGCAGGGGTATGTACACTTTACACAAAAGTTTTACAGTCATCATTGGCATTATACTTTCTTAATGCTTTGAATTTCATTCACAAAAATTAAAACACGAACATCAACCAAATTATTTAGAACTTCGTTCACGATAAGCAAAAATAGAACTGGAACCAAATAAGATCCTTGTGAAACACCACGAGTGAAAAACAATTTCAACTGTCATAAACTGTAACAGTCATTTCTGTGTTTACCGATTCAAAACTATTAAACCCTCTGAAAATTTAAAAGAATTTACAATGTGTTATTAATTTTATATTAATTATTATAGAGCACGGTTCGCCGAGATCCGTCTCGGAAGCTCCGATAACAACCAGTCCCCAGTCAGGATTACCTCCGACAACATCCAGATCCACCCCTCCGATGACCTTGCCCTTCTGGGACTTCCCTATGATGTACCAATCTCAGGTAAACCAAATAAAATTAGAAACCATTCACACCCATTAATTACCAAATAATTTTGGTAGCGCTTATCGGGGGGATCAACTGATAAGTGCTTTACAATGCTATTGTGCAGCATAAAACTTGTAAATAATAAATGACAGTACAACTTTTCCACTAAATGAATTGAGAATAAGAAATCAGTTTTTATTTTCATTAATACCATCGCATCAGCATTCCAGAAGTTCTATGCTATATTTAAAATATTTAGATGTCAATGTTTGCGACTCATTAAAATATCAACCTTAACCAATCAGAAAATAAATTGTCTTCCTTTAATTCTCCTCGTTTCTTAAAATTCCTTATCCCTGGGCTTGCAATTAAACGTGCCTATGTTTGATTTACCTATCAAGGGACATATCGCAGCACCTCGTTGGTAGAATATATTTTTAATTCCTCTGTTATTGTATTTCAGATACTCTTAGGCCAGTAAACTTCGCCAGGGATCCTGGACAGACTTTCGATGGTAACACCGTAACCGCCAGTGGATACGGATTGACTAGCGATGGTAAGCCCATGTTTGTTAGTTATTCTCACTTTAGTGCCTGTTCCCGAACGCCTGACTTTAAACTGTAACTGAGAGTGGAAAACAGAGTTTCGGGAGGTTTATTATTCAATCCAATCAATGGAAAATGCAAAAGTAATTCAATAGCTTCAGTGTAAGAGGGCACGAGGAGCGAATGAATCGTTCACCACACAAAGAAAACCTAAAAACGGCTACCCCTGTGCACGCTCATTACGGTCACAACAAAGTATTGAACAAACCATTGTGAAAATACGATTTAATATCATTTACTTTTTTCTAGTAATAATACTTTAACGCATTACATTATTCTTTTGGAATCTTACTACACCTGTAGAAGAAAGAAAAAATACAGTGTGTGGCAAGCCTACGCACGACGGAAGTGAAACTTTTAGTATTATTCTCTCTCTCTTTTCATTTCATTCTCTCTTTTTTCTCACTTCTATCTCGTCACTACTCATTTTTGACACTAAAACTTTGTTCCAAATCGAATAAACCACAATCAATTACGTATTTAACTCGTATTACACTCACCGCGCAGTACACGAAGCAAGCAGCTGATGCCTGGCGTGGCGTCGTTGGCCAGAGAGAGAGGAAAAGAGAGAAGAGAGAGAGAGAACGTTCGTCAGTGGCTCCCTCACCTCAGTAAGCGACTACGGTGAGAGGGCGACAGTGAACGGTGAGCGGTGGTGGGGGTCCCGTACCCCCACCACTAAATGATCACGGTTTTTCGTGACGGTCATGAGTCGGTTTTACTCCGGTCCTCGAAAATACATGACGCGCGTAAAGAAGTTTCACTTCAAAAAAATCATTATTGAAAATCAAAAAAAAATTGTGAAAATTTTATTTTCCAAGAAAGAGATACATTATCAACCTAAGAATTGTTTACTTCCCCCATTTTTTTGTTTTTGTAATGATGGAGGTTTTACCTTGCTGAGGATTAAATCCACGGTACCTGGTTGCAAACCGGTCTAGTAACCCACTTTATTCCTTCTAGGTGGATCAACATCTTCGACCCTGAACTTCGTCAACCTCCGCGTCATCTCCAACGACGAGTGCGCCGGATACTACGGAGGAATTATCATTCCTTCCATCATTTGCACACGTGGACTGGACAACCAGGCCCAGGGAGTGTGCAGCGTAAGAACTTTTATATATTTTCCTTAACAGTGTGCATCGTAATGCAAGGCTAAGAAAATCGGATTGAACTGCAATATTGCTGTGCCAACTTTGCCAGCATTGTGTTGAGTTCGAATAGTATTTCTCATGACTTTTAATAATTAGATCGATAATAGATGACATCCCAAATGAGATTCTTGAGGGACGCTACCAGTGGCACCATAAGAAGTTGAATAACCCTTTATGAAAAAATTGATATTAAAATTAGTAATTATATTAAATTCTCTTAAATTAGTGATATTGTTTAATAGTTACAAAAGTAATTTTGCAACTATTGAAGAAAAAATTGATGTTTATGTTGAAAAACAATGGCTTTTGTTACCGGTTTGCTGAGGTTTCATCACTGATAAAATTATTTTGATCTTCCAGGGAGACAGCGGTGGCCCACTGGTCATCGGAGGTGGAACGGACATGCTCCTCGTCGGAGTCACCAGCTTCGTCAGCAGCGCCGGATGCGCATCCGACGGTCCATCTGGATTCGTCAGGCCCAACCATTTCGCCGGCTGGATCAACCAGATCACCGGACTGTAAAGTGGAGTCACCCTGGTACCTTGAGGCTAACTTCAGTCAGCAAATAATTTGGATTTTTCGCAGAAATAAATTTTTATAGTTTTTATTTGTCTTTTACTCAGTGATAAAATTGACCCGTTCACCCAACATCCGATAGTCATGATTACTGTCGATCCTGTTGAAACAACTGTACTTTGTGTAGTTTTTAGGTATTTATTCATTTGAGTTTGAAGATTGGGTGGATGGTGCAGTATCAAATCTGCAAAGTAGTAGCATCATGTGCATGATTCAAGGTGGTCGCAGCATCATGTGCATCCATTGCTAATTAAGTAAGGGGAGGTCTGAGGTCTGAGCCAAGCAGACGTAGCCACTACAAAGGTGTTGGATGAGTTTTGTGTTCCAGAAGGTGGCTAGTCGGTGGCTAGTCGGTGGCAGAGTAGACGAGATTTGAGTGCACCTTCCACCTCCCTTCAGTAAACATTGCAGAGCCACTGCAGAACCTTGGAGGTTGTCTGATAAATGACAAACGTAATTTTATAATTGGACCTGAATTATTACAGTTTTTCATTCCCTCTTGCTCTACGCGCTCATGCCAATAAGATTTTTAGTATACTTGTAATGAAGTTTGGGTCAAAATTAATACCAATCCCGATCACGTGAACGCCTTGAGCATTTCGAGTGCATAAGCTTAATAATAATTGATCAAACGTAATTCAACTAAAATGTGCGAAATTATTACTCTTTTCAGATTTAGATAAAGACCTCTTAAATTATACGATTAGTATTATATTTATTCTGTAATAAATTATATGCATATTATCTGATAAGATGCTTTCCTATATAAGCGATGGTATCATCTTCATAGTAGGTTACTTCTTAAAAAGCAACATGAGGGTCCTAACTACTATCGGTGTAATTGTCTGTGTGATTTCCCTTTCACAGGTAAGCGTGTTGTACTTTATTTATATTTACATATTTTAAATAATATGATTTTGTATATAAACATAATAATTCTGCGGCACGAAATATATATTTCTTGCTCTAGAGTCTCACCAAGATTATCATAGAGAATTCTCGCGAGGGGGTTATTATAACTTAAATTTGTGGAAAAAATATCAATGGTAAAAACATTATTAAGTTTTAGTATTTTCATTTAAAACAGTGACTAAAACAGTGTCTGTATTCGGGGCCCTTTCTTTTTAGAAATTCATACTACATAATATACGGTGTCTGGAAACAAGTGGTACATGCGGGAAACTGGTGAATCACCAAAAAAATTGTTTTGGTCTGATCTTTTTTAAGTTTTTAATTCATTTCAAAAGACAGCTGATTATTTTTATTGTTCAAATTTGATCTAAAAAATTCAAACTTCGGGTAAGATTTACTCAAAAAAGAAAGCTAAAATCAATAAACTTATACAACAAAATCGACTACAAATGTATCATAGGATCATAGGTACACCAGTTTCCCACTTGTACTAGTACTAGTCTCCGGACACTATTATAATAATAGCATAGTCCTAGCAAAAATCAGTAGTTTTTCTTATGTTCTGGGTACCTTGAGAAAAATATTAAACACCGAATCAGTAATAGCCGCATACTATGGTTATGTATATTCAATAATAAAATACGGTATTATTTTTTGGGGAAACTCGGTAAACGCTAAAGATGTTTTCATCATACAAAAGAGATGCATAAGAAAAATTAAAAATGTTTAATAATCTGAAAATTCTGACAGTCACAGACATATATATATAATGGAGTTATGCATGTTAGTGCGATCATCTACAGACAAGTTCCCACTAAAAAACTCAACACATAAATACGCTACAAGGCTCACAGAAAACTTACCAATACCAAAAGCAAACAAAACAATATTCCAAAAAGGACCATACTACATGGCCATTAAAGTATATAACAACCTTCCACATAACATTAAACAAATACAAGATACACACAAATTCAAATCGTTACTAAACACTTTCCTTGTTAATAAATGTCACTACACGTTGAGTGAATACCTCACGTAAATGAAACGCCTATTTTTATTGGTATATATATTTGTATTTTTTTTTTCATTGGTATATTGTTATTTTATCTGTATAAACATTGTAATTATTATAATAAAACAAATAATATTATATAAACATTGTAATTAAATAAATGTGGTTAGCTGGAAGAAATGGGGTCTACCCATAAGCTACACCTTTTGTAATTTTTATTTTACAATAAATAATTTTTGATTTGATTTGATTTGATTTGATTTGAATCGTTTTCAAGTTTCATTGTTGTTTAAATAGCGAGGATTGCAACTCTCAAGAAGGCAAGACCTAACCGCAATTTCGACACAAATTAATTCAGAATTCGTGCAAGACGTAAAACTGGTTGATAGGTCAATCTTTAGATGGACATACTCTTAAGTCTACAGAAAACTGGGCCTGAGACGCATATATTCCACAAGCAATATTGGCACTTCCTCGAAATGGGCAGTATTTCCAGAATTTATTTTCACAACAGCAAACTTTGACCCCCTTTCCTTCCTGTTTAGGGTTTCAAGCTGTCCGCTGGCACCACCACCCCTGAGAAACTGTCTATAAGTAAGTAAACACGATTACAAAATAAAACTTTTTCTGACTTATGTTGGGACATTGTAAGAATCATTGAAATAAATAGAAGGCTGCCGTTGTTGTAGAATTTTCCTTTCTAGGGATTAAAATAAAGCTGCTTTCAGATGAACGAATCATCCAGGGTTTGCCAGCTGCTGACCTCCAGTTCCCTCACCACGGATATCTCCTCGTAACTCTCGAAAGTGGAGCAATGCAGGCTTGCGGAGCCTCCCTCATCGCCAACCGTTGGGCCCTCACTGCAGCACACTGTGTTGAGGGGTAAACATTGTTCTCTTATTTCATTACACCACGGACAAGCGATTGCAAAACTCTAATGATCTGCGAAATAGGGCAAAACCGTTGCGCAAGTCCTTTCCACATGTTTCCTAAAACGGTGGACAAGTCGGATATTTCTGTAGGTGGGTCGGTACGCTGTACCTATGCCTGAAATTCTGAAAACCCTTCCGGGTGCAAGGATGTCCATCGAGCGCCTGACCTCACAGAGACAACCTTGGTTCTCGCTATATATGGAACTCCTTATTAGCGACATGGATTGTAAGAATGAAAAAAACACAATAATTATAAATAGCAAGAATAGATTTGAGCCCAAAAAAGAATCTTGAGGAACGCCGGTAGTTCAAATTATTAATGTGTATCTTTGGTTGATACTTGATACGATTGAAACTTGATGGACTGTGTTAACGACAAGAAAGTTCAAGCGATCGTGTTTATTTATAACAAGGAATACTAGGAGTGAAGAAAGTAAGTTTTTACCTTGAAAATGATATTTGTTTCTTTTGGAGTTCTGCTATTTTCTGGAAGCTTCCGTGGTTCACTCATAATTCATAAATGTACATCTTATAAGCACCGTTAATGTTAGAGATTTTCACCAAACAACACTATTTAATGTATTTAACTTGGGGATGATATTCTCATTTACGATACGAGGAGCGAAAATGATGAGCAGTTTCAGATGAAAATTCAACATAAAATAAAATGATACTGGGGTCGGTCTTTTTTTTTCAAATCTTCTTTCCACCAAAGTAATAATACCTTTAGGAAAGGAACACAAAACAAGGGAAAAGGCAATTTGAGTAGGAACTGGGAATTGAAACAGTCATAAAACTGTTTCAAAACTAAACAGCGCGTGATATAATGCCATCAAATTTAACATCTCTGTATATAAAAATAAGTAGGTACCTAAATGTAAAAATATATAAACGTGCAATCTAAAGTAAGTCTACATAAGTTTATATCAATGTCTTATTAATATTGTTATGTAAATTAATGCAGAGCCGATTTTGTCGAGATCTACCTCGGAAGCAACGACATCACTGAAACTCCGGTGAGGATGACCACCTCGGACATCCAACTCCACCCTGAATTTGATCTAGCCCTCATTGGACTTCCAGGGAATGCCCTACTTGGAGGTAAACCATATCCAAAGAACAAACTTTTCATGATCCATCTGCCAAAATAATAAACAAACCCTTCTTGAACCTCTGTGGAATGTACTAAATTCGCGGAATAATCATGTATGGGATGGTGTATCAGGGTATCGACTCTCCAATCCAGGCCGCTCGCAATCGCCGTCGAAAGTATATATTTTTGTAGACGTTCTTATTCTTGAGTCTCGTCGAAGGTACATACTTACATACGCCAACGTCAAAAGTCATTCCACTCAAACAACGATTGGGTCGAACCACTGGTTGTTCTAGTGGAATGACTTCGTCGAGAATCGAGGCCCTGTACCAATTATATCCTGACTAAGCTACCTAGCCTTAGAGTCCCATTATTCGAGTTGAATAGGTATTTTACTTAAAATTAAGACAACTTTGTAAATAATTAAAGTCTTTCTGCATTTCAGGCACCATCAACACAGTCAACATATCCAGAGATCCCCTGGAGACCTATGAAGGACAGATCGCAACCGCCAGTGGATACGGATATATTAATGATGGTAAACCTTTGTTTGATAGTTAGGCAGTAGCTATATCATTCACTTGGGGGGGGGGTTCCGCCCTGGAGAGACTGAGACTGAAAGGGAGACCTTTTGATCTCTCCAGCCGGACTCTTGCATCGCAGTTTTGAAGGATGGATTTATGCGTCCGACACTCCTGGACACATTGACCCCCCAGATTCCTACCTACCCCCTTTTCCTTTTCATAACTTCCTCTCCTTCCTTTCCATAAAAGACCCTCCACACAGCATCCCAAAAGATGACATAGGCCCTGAGGGATTTTTTCCTGAGGGAGCTAATGTAAAAAAAATCGGCCACCTGCCTGAGGCCTATTATGAGTATTCATTTTTTTTGTGTCCACAATCTAAATAATTAATCACTCAGGCCAAAGACCTACAAAATATTATGCTTTCTTCAATGTTTCACATTTATTTATTAACGGACCAAGTCTAATTAACACATTACATATTACACGAAGTTAATACATGGAGAAATGTTGCAATAAAAGATGCTATGACAAAAGTAGGGCACAAAAACAATAGGAATAATGTCAAGTCAAGACAGGATCAAGGTTTTGCTGGAGTTCACGACTTCAGCCATATCAATGCAAAATATTACTTGCGTTGTGACTGACAAAAATCATTTAGGCTTACACCAAAAACTGTTAACCGGTTCTTGGAAGTCCGCAAGATGTCAGCTAGTAGTCAGTAGTCGCTAGGGCCAGTTAGGTTGTTTACAGGCAAACATGGTGTTTGCAGATCTTATTTAGCCAGCTCCTAGTTAGGTCGACCATCGAAGTCACTCTTGGAATACGCGAAGTATTGAATAAATCGCTGATTTAATATAAAGAACTTATTCTCTAAAATCTCCTTCGACGACGGGGTATTTTGCGATGACGTAAGTATCTGAGCCTTCTTCTCATCGTGACACCAATTATTGGTGTTTCTTCATCATCTACACATTTTCTATAACTATTATTGCTTTCCAAAACCTGCTTATTTCTCTTGTGACACTCTGTGCACTAAGGGAGTTAATTTAATCCTTTACTTCTATTTCCAGATGGCCCATTATCTAGTACCTTGAACTACGTCAGCCTTCGTGTCATCTCCAACGCCGAATGCGCCAACTATTACGGATCCATCATAGTTCCTTCCACCATTTGCACGGCTGGATTTGACAACCCTGCCCAGGGAGTGTGCAGCGTAAGTTCAATTAAACCCTAATTTTGCCAATTTTGTGAGATATTCTTCACAGACAACAGCCGTAGAGTCTTTTTGGAAGATATATACAGGATGTATCGGCACGTACCCGACAAACTTTAACCAGCTATTCCTTAGCACACTTGGAGTAAAAAATGTTATGGGCACTGCTGTCCGGTAACATTTTTTTTTAATAAAAAATTTATTATTCATATTTTCACCACATGTCACCAATGTTTTATCCTTTGTCAAAGTTTGAAAACCCATCTGGCAATATTTTGTTCGAGTTTCGTTGAATAATGTACGTACGTACCTACGTTGGCGCGCTTTTACAATCACAACGAAATGGCACGGCACCATTCGTCTCATTTTTAACTATTATTATTTAGTGTGTACGAAAGAGCGAGGACACTTTTTGACACACTTGCTAATAACAGCTGTTGGACGCGAGAAACAATGCAAATGACAGTGACGGAGTGTAGATTTTTTATTTATTTTTTGTTTTTAATGGAAAAAAAAATGTTACCGGACAGCAAAGCGCCCATAACATTTTTTACTCCAAATGTGCTGAGGAATAGCTGGTTAAAGTTTGTCGGGTACTTGTCGATACACCCTGTATACCAGCCTGACACGGTCTCATAAAAATTAAGCTATCTCATTTTGTATTATGGTGAGAAATATAATTTAAACTGTGTTAGAAAGAGAGAATACATCGATTTTAGTTTTCATCAAAAAAAAACGTAAACGCTCACGAAAACTTAAAAATAATTCTATGAAACAACATTTAGCATTTGAAAATTATTTTTCATGGTTTGCATTTAATTTTAATTTTCATTAAATATTTCCATTTAAATTTGAAAATACCTTTGTCTAATTACATCTGTTTTTTGTATCTTGGAAAATAACAATTACAGATTACACAATAAAAACTCTATCTTCTAATTTTTCATTTTATTAGTTTCAATTGCAAAGCTTGTACATAATCATCACCAGAGTTTCCTATTCTGAGGAGTTTAACTTTTTTTGGTTTTTTGAAACACTCCCATTCTCTTATGCACATTTTTATTTTGCATTTTCCTTCCTTAGTAGCGAGTTAAAGTAGCATCTATCGGAATATGTTATACTTTAAATAGCGCCTTCGTAGGAAGTTCACTACTCCACTGAAAGTCAATGTTTTATAAAAATAATAATACTAGCTGAGAGTGATGATTTTGGATCACCCACATAGACATATGAATATTAGTAGACCTGCCCTAAGTGATTAAAAGCGTATTATTCCCCACTCCCCATACCGATTCCATTGGAGCCGGCTGGGCTCGCGTATGGCCTCAAGTGAATTTAGAAAACGTGACGTCATCATTCTTGTGCGAACTATGGTCGAGGCATCATCGGTTCATTTTACGATATAACACGGCAAAATGTTGACTTGTGCTATGAAAACTTGTAAAAATAGATGTGAAAAAGAGAATAAACCCAATTGTCGTATTACATTCCATATATAAGCATTATTTTACTTTATTTTAAGCATATTCACATCGTATAATATGGATCAGTTGTAGAAACATATACTATCACATCGAGAAACGTCTGGACGCGAAACACAAAGCTGGTTGGTTGCTGGGAAGTAAATTATGAACATTTATAAAAGTGTCTTAACTAAATACTTAAACGAAATATTCGACTCTGAAAATAGAAGAAATTTATTTTGCCGAATTTGGACTTCGCAAATTTGTTCATAACGTGGCGAGTAATTTGTACTCCCATGTAAAAATGTCTATTCATTCATAATCAGATTTTACTTTTAAGAACTAAATGGTGATATTATAATGCGAGATGCCTATTTACTGTCAGATTGATTTATTGACGAATCACAGTCAGCTTTCCTCCCTGCGTCCCGCAACTCTTGTTTTAACCCCTCGTCCTTAATTTCTCGTCTATTAATATTCATATGTCTGTGATCACCCATGTTGTCGCTTATATCATAATTCCGTGTGGAATCTCTGTTTCGATACAATCCTTATTTACTTACTGCGCCTGTACTTATTTACTTCTAAAATAACTTTTTTATTATTATTTTCTTATTGTTATTATTATTATTATATGCTTATAAATATCTACTTATTATTATTATTATTATGTACTTATTAGTATCCACTTAATTCTCGTATTATTATTTACTTTAATTATTATCTAGCTAATTTATTTACTTACTTACTTTTTATTATATTATTATTAATATTATTTACTTACCTATCGGTTTTTATTTACCTATTTTTATTTAGTTATTTTATTTTTTCTTATAATTTATTATTCATACTATCCATGTTGTAATTGTTAGTATGGTTACCCTATGCTTGTGTCTGATAAACCAGCACAGGTACCTTGTACTTTAGTAAACAGTAAAATATTATTGTTGCCAACTTGCTTACCAAACTTCTTTTGTTGACATTTTTGTTTTTTTTTTCGTACATTTGTTACTAAAATTTTGTTTATTTTTGTCTACCGGTCTCGAAACGACCGTGTCATAAACTTTTATTTTTTGGGTTTAAATTTAATGTTATTATTATATTAAGTTTACATATATGTATTTTTTTATATGATATAATTGTAAAGCTGCACATCTTGATACAGGAATGCCCTAGTGAGATGTGCAGAGTATGTTTTTTATGTTAAAAACTGTTTTTTTAATAAATAAATAAATAAAATTATTCTCCGATATGATTCGCATCTCTGTTTCAATGCTCGCCAACGACCATACCATGTTGAATACACCGGTTCTCGTCCGATCACCGAAGTTAAGCAACATTGGGCGCGGTCAGTACTTGGATGGGTGACCGCTTGGGAACACCGCGTTCCGTTGGCCCTCTTCTTTTTTAATTTTTTTTCAATTTTCTAAATGTTATTAAGTATTCGGTTGTTTTTCGTCTCTCCCTAACGTGTAATTTTGTTGAAAAAAATGATCTATTATTTTTATCATAGCTAATCTTCTTGTTTGGTCTGTGAAAATAATTGTCTGGAAGGCTTTAAGGGCCATACAGACCATTCAGTTTTTTTTTTTTTTTTTTAATTATTTCAATTGCAAAGTTTGTACATATGGTAGGTAAAAAGTATAATATAACTATAAATTCTTTTTTTTCACAATCCTCACTAGGGTTTCCTGTTCTGCGGCGGCCTGTATTTTTTAAACTTTTGTATCTAGTTTCAAGTTGTCTTTACATCGTCTTCATAATCTTTGTTAATATCACATTTTTCTCTCAACCATGTTTTCACTATTGTTTTAAATATATTCATTTCCGTTATTTTTTTGTTTGATTGGTAGAGCATTGTATACTTAATTGCATACGTTGATTTGTAATATTAAAATTCAAAAGAGTCCTTCATCTGCTTTCAAGCACAGTATTTTATTTTGAAATGCGTTCAAAAACTGCGAATTTATCTAACGAATGTAATGTGAAAATATTTCCGGTGCAATCTGCATTCTGACGGTTCTCATATGAGACGTGTATTGCAAAATGTCAGAGGCTTTAGGGGTTAACTTTTTAGGCACGGAAGCTAACACAGTATACGGAATGCACTGTGGCACCCGACATACGAGCATAGAATTCTAAAAACAAGTCAACTGTCACCCAGCGCAGGAATAGAGGAGTCATGTTCGTCAGAGAAATTAGAGTGATGTCACGAACCTCAATAATGAATAGAAAAATACCAAAGAAGAACAATAATGTCATCGACTTCACAGTCTTCACACACTAAAATACATCTTCGAATTGACTCCATTGAAATGCTTGGAGTTACTATATCAGACCGGCTCAAGTATCGGGGATCCATAGAAGCCCGAGTAAATCAGGCCTCCAAAAAGTTGGGCGTCTTGTACAGGGCTAGGAGATTCTTCAACAGTGACCAGCTGCTGACCCTGTACAAGTCTCAAGTCCGCCCAACTATTGAATTTGGGAGCCACCTTTGGGCTGGTGCCCCAAAATACTTAATAAACCTGCTTGAATCTGTGCAAAGGAGAGTGATCCGTCTGATTGACAATCCGTTGTTAACAGACCGATTGCCTTCTCTAATGCATAGACGCAATGTAGGCATGCTGTGTCTGTTCTACAGGTATTTCAATGGAGCCTGCTCCAAGGAGCTAGCAGCATTGATTCCTGATGCACCGGTGCACGTGCGCGAAACTCGACGGACACGAACTGAACACCCGTTCACGGTTGACGTTGGCTTCATGAGAACGGGCCGTTTTTACGACTCGTTTTTGTGTAAATCGGCTCGTATGTGGAACGAGCTACCGGCATCTGTTTTTCCTCCCTCCTATAATCCGAGCCTCTTCAAGGCCCGCATTAACAAATCCCTTCCTACAGCCCCTACCTTATTCCGCCTCACAACGCCGCCCAACCGGGTGGTGACATAGTTCCCCTGTCTGTACACTGCACAGGCAGGGACACTCTTGTGAGGTGTCTCATAAAAAAAATAAAAAAAAGAATTGATTTTGATTTTGAAGCAAAAACAATCGCTAGCGCAACTTATTCTGATGAATTTAATTAAGGAATCCTCGGGTTTTGTTTCAACACTTCTTATAAATAATGTCTTCTAATTTTCCAGGGTGACAGCGGCGGCCCATTGGTCGTAGGCAGCGGAGACGATATGACCCTCATCGGAGTGACCAGCTTCGTTAGTAGCGCCGGATGCTCCTCCGATGGCCCCTCTGGCTTTGTCAGGCCTAGCCACTTTGTGTCCTGGTTGCACTCGATCGCTGGAATTTAGTGTGAAGTCACTCTGAGGGCTATTCCGATTATATTTAAAGGCAAGGAATTGTCGTTAACCTTAAAATTAGCGACTTTTTCCCTGTCATCTTGAGAGAACTGGAATTGCAGTAAACGAAAAAGTCGTTAATTTTAAGGCTAAGTACAATTCCTTATACGTAAGTATAACCGGAATTGCCCCTAAAGTCGTTAATTTTGAAATCTAAGGACAATTATTTATGCTTAAGAACCGGAATCATGCCTCTGTTATTCTAAGGCTAACTGACTTACTTTGAACTTTTGTATATTAGCAGCAATAAAACAGTATTCAGTTTTGTTTGCATCAATTATAAAATTAATAATGAAATGAACATTTGTTTATCCTGTTTCACAATTTCTACCTACCTTTAAACTAAGATCAAGATGGCCACGATCATAAATAAACCACTCACGCCACAATACTTGTTAACGTTATTTTTGAAGACGTTAGAATGATTATTTACTAGATAAAGACCAAATAGTGCATTTTACGGAAGAGACTAAAAACTCGTACGTACGTACGACGACGTACTTGACTTAATTTAACCAGTAATTTCTGACATTATTTGGAGTAAAAATGTAAATTAAATTTTGGTCTCTGGCGAAATTTTTTTTTCTACAAAACATAAAAATCAGTAGGCTTTGGACAGCTAGGTTCGATGAGAGGTGTTGGGCGGTTAATTAGCTGAGTGAACAATATCAACAAGTAGAAGTTTTTTTTTTTAAATTGTTTTTGAAAAAAATAAAATTTGAAAAATAATTTCTAAAATTTCACCAGAGACCAAAATTTGATTTACATTTTTTACTCCAAATAACGTCAGGAATCACTGGTAAAAGTAAGTCAAGTACGTCCCTTAACACCCTGTATAATCATATACGTGAATAATCTCCATCTAATCCTATATTACTTTTCAATGGTGTGTGCAGATATGGTTTTAGACTTCGGCATCAAATCTATTTTATTGGCGATTGAGAATCACAATTCGGAGATCTTTTGGCAGGGTTAATTTTTCCTGCATGAAGTGTGGCAGATACCTTCAAATAGTTTTCAAATGACTTGACTTTAATTTTCCTGGAAACCTTTAACGATTTTTTGGTATTTCTAGGAGCACGAAGAGCACTAACGTCTTCTTCCTCGCTTTCTGCTTTGTAAAAATGAAACATTTTGTGCGCAGGGGACTCAGTGCTCGGAACCATTATTTTTAAACATAATAATATATCTTCACTTTCTCTTGACATATTGAAGACACTTTCGAACTTTTGACAGTTAAAAATACGAGTTAAAGTACGAACATAGCATACGAATGAAAATGAAAACTAGATGTAAATGGTTTATTACATTCTAGCGTGTCTTATCCTCTCTCTTACATTATCAGTTTCCGAATAAATACCTGGACAAAATTCAAATTCAAAAAAATATTTATTGCACAAAAATACAAAGTACATAGGTTACTTATAGGTTACAATCCTATTTTTTTTTTATTAGATCACTAAATTTAATTTATTTAATTATTTATTTAACGCCCAGAGGGCTTTTACATGGTTGGTAGTTCACTCTGTATTTCCTACGAACCTTGGTCAACGAGATAAGAAGCATTTCTAATTTTGTCACTAGATGGCGGTGGTGGAATGAATTTAAGCTGAAAGCTAGAAAGATTTATATTATCTCCGATTTTTGTCAATTTCGTATCTTTACCGAGCCAGTGGGACGACGGGCTATTCATTCCTTTATATAAACTGTGCAAGTATTCTCTGTCGCTTGCACACATAGGTACTCTTTCACGCACACACTACATTTTTTATACAGTACGAGTGGACGCTAGGCCCAGAGCAAAACTATTTCCTTACCTAACTACTATGATTCATGAGTACCTATTTATCTCACAATGACTGCTTGACGTAATTGATGGATGGATTCTTGGAGGAAAAACTTTCTTCTCTAAGAATGGTGGACTGGGACTCTAGGCTGGCCCTACGCTGGCGAAATTGGAGCAGTCCGCTCCAACCGCCAAGGCGCCTAGGCGCTGACGATACCTAACACCTAATAGTCCTAACACGTCGCCCTTCAGATTGTTTTTCATGAAAACGGCGCTACGCAAAAATAGAAATCATCCAAAAATTATTGATTACAGTGATCACCTACCTAGACGTTTATTGGTTTTGATAAGGGATGCCAAAATGCTGGGACTGCATAAAAATATCCCAAAATTACATAATGTTCTTTTTGTCTGTTGATTAAAATTTTTCATTCTAAAAACTTCTTGGGACTAACCTTTACGAAGGTAGGTACGCAAAGCGCTGTGCTAAAAATTAAGGCTAGTATTGTCTTTGCTACAAAAACATAGACAAATTTTCAAAAACCATGTTTTGACGTTTGTGTTAGTAAATTTCGGTACGAATATTGAGCATATTCCCTCATGTCTTGGCTCCATTCCTGAAGAAACAATTATTGGACTGTCTTAAAAACACGGCGTTTGATTGTTTGATTACTAACATCTTGTGGCAAAATCACAAGGCGAAGAGTTAATTTGACTCGCACACAGATATAACCTAAAATAAACATACTTTGTCAGATATTCAGTGTTAGAATAGTGCGTAAAAGAGTTTATAATGTTTGTCCGGCCGAAACCCGGTGATAAAGAAGAAGATATTCTTGCCATGCAAGAAGCCTACATGGCCGAAAAGGAAAAAAATAAGGAGTTTGAACCATCTGCTAAAGTTGTTAACTTGAGGAAACACAAAACTGATGTCACGAAACCAGTTCAGAGTTCACCAAAACAGTCAAAATATGCAGAAAGCAAAGGATTAAGAAAGGATGGTAAAGTAACCTTCAGCGACAGTCCGACCATATTCGGGGAAGAAGCTGAACCAAATGGCAATCTCCCAATTGAAAAAGTTGTGCAAGATGATAAAGTTTATTATCCAGAAGTTATTCCTTTCGTTATGGGTGACATTGTCGAAAAGAACACTAATTTTATTGAATCTCCCATGCAAAACATGTCTACTTCTAGTTCTAGCGGGTTTCCAGCTGTTAGAAAAAGAGACAAAACAGTGTCATCAGGATCTAAAAGCATATTTGCACAACAAATGAAAAAGAAAAACAAGATGGACGTCGATGAACCGTTGCCTAAAAACGATTTAATCAGTGATGCGGTTGTTAAAATGGAGGTAGCTTCTTCGCCTTTTCCTGAGCAGAGTGTAATTTTGCAAGGTGAAGATGCAGCAAGCATCCATAATGAAAACGCAGCCTTCCTTGGAGGCATGTCTGTAAAAGAAATAATGGAAGAAAGGGAGAAGCTTCGTGAAATGCTGGACCCTGGCTTGTTAGAATACATCAAGTCTCTCAGGAAAAACGATAAGAAACCAACTTTAGATGTCAAACCTAAACTTGAAATCCAATCCCCTCCGGAAACGGTAAAAACTGAAGTCTTAAATATAGATCTAGCAGACAATGATGTGATTACACATCCCAATCTACAAAACTGGATTCATTTCGACACCCTTGAACGAGACAAGCTGCAATGGATTAAAAATATGGAAGCTTTTGATAGCAAACACTCGGACAAGCCTTACGAAGCCAGATTCGACTTCAAAGGATATCTTTTACCATATTCCATGGACTATACCGAGGAGACTAAGACACTCTTCCATCACGGAGAAGATGCTCACAGACCTGGCTATTCCTTGAGTGAACTATTTCAGCTCAGTCGATCGACTGTAACTCAACAAAGAGTGTTAGCTCTCAATTCCATCGCTGGCATTCTCGAATACTATAGCCTCGGTATCTACAAAGGTGTTATTAATGTGCCGATAACTAAAATATTCTTTGTTCTACGCTTTGCACTAGATGAAAATATAACAATCATTTTGGAACCAACATTAAAAGCTTTAAGAAACTTGTTTTACAACAGAGTAGACGAAGCTTGTCTGGATTTCTTGCTCGGGTCTGAAAATGGATTGCTTCAACCGAGATTAATATCGAAAAAGTTTGAAAATGAAGACACAGATTCTGATGTGTCTGAACTAAAAGATTTTCATCTTGTTGATTTGGATTTAGTTAGTGGAGCAATTAGAACAGATATGCTTACAAGAATCCGATACATCCTCAATACTGTTAAGCCGACAGCTTCTAGCGTGGAATACTGTTTAGAAATCCTAACTAGAATAGCCCGTGGTACTTTAGAAAATGCCGAAACATTATCTAATGTAGACGGGTTACTGGAATGCATCATTGCAAACTATATTCCTAAGTTTATTTCAACCGTTACCACGTCCAAAACTGACACTGACAATTTCAAAATTATTTTGAGTGCTTTAAAACTTATAAGGATTCTAGTGTGTCAGTCGAAGAAGACTGCTGAACGTTGCTATTCTGAATTTAATATTACCGACTGTCTTTTAAATTATATTGGCAACACCGTAGCTGAGAATATTCTTGTTTTGAAGATTCAAATTGAAACACTATACCTTTGGTCATCACTCTTAACTTACGGAATAGGTCTGAATGAGCTCATGGGTTTAACTAGTGTACTCCACAAGGTTCTCGATAATCATGTCAGGGGGACAGATATGAAGTTATCTTATCCAGTTGTAATGCATTCACATGCTGCGGCTTTGATTACATTACTGACAAATGCAAGATTGGCTGCTTCGCATGCATCAGTGTCTCATTTTGATTATGTTAAAGAATTCCACCATTTAATTGTGTTAGGAGCTCAGAAATGGACATCTCAAGTAACATCTTTGGAGAATTTCACGGCGGGACATTTAAAATCACTGTCTGCATTATTGATTTATTTAAACATAGTACTTCAATTGGATAGAGAGAAAGTACACAGCAGTTTCGACATTTTGAATGCTTGTGTGAAAAGAATGATTAACTCTGATGGGTTTTCAAAGATTTCAGCCAAAATGGTTGATTGTTCGAATCTGCTTTCAGCAAATGACGACATCACAAATGAAAAGGATAAAACGGAATCTAGCATTCCTGGACTGGAAAGTTCCATTATCAGTAATTCTCAGAATTTGCAGCCCACGATAACAGCTTTATCACCAATCAGTTTCATATCTTCACTTTCCAAATATATTTACACGTCGAAAAATAAAGATCTTGCAATTTCTTTTATCCAGCAAAAGAATATCTTTCATTACATAAAGAGAATAAGCTTGTCGAATCAATTAAACCTCTCCGACAACTGGTTTTCAAAAGTAGAATTAGATATTTTATGCAACTGCATATGTTTTTCAGCATCTCTTGATTTCTCTGATGTAGAAAAAGAACTACTCTACAATTTTGCTTTCAAACTTACTTACATTCTTAGTCCGGAGTATAGAAACCAGCTCGAAGTGATATTAAAACAGATCGTCTTCAATAAGAAATGGTTCACGACCGATCGTCTTTTGCGAAACTTGAATATATCTGAAACAGATAACATTCTAAATCATTTGGATGCAATCTTCCAATGTTACGCTAATGTTCTCCGATTGAATTACAAAGACGAAACCTCGTCTTTGACGGTTTCGGATTGGGATCAGAAAATATTACCGAGAGATTGGATGTTCCTTCCGATTCTCGGGTTGTACACGAAGAGCCAAGATCCTGAAGATCCCAGTATTCCTAAAGAGTTCTTAAAGACAAAAGAAGAACTCGTTAAAAATATTGTCATTTGTTCATTACAATGGATTTTAGTATCGGAGCTTTATTTCCCTGAAATAACAAATGAAATCGGTTTAACGGACAGGTTTTGTCGATTGTCTTGTGTATTTCTATGTGATAATTCGTTGTTCTTAGACGTAGCGATCAAACCTCTGTTGCACAAATGTATAAAGATCATTTTCGACATTGAAAATAGTTCTTCGTCGAATAAGCTTAATTTCGACAAGAGTTTGCTAGGAATAAACAATTTCCAAGACCTCTACACGCAGTTAGTTGACCAGTTTCAAGCTGTTAGTTATGGAGACCCAACTTTCGCTGCTTGCATTTTGGTACCTTTGGCTCAACAACACAATATTAAATGGAGGAAGTTAGTTTGGTCAGAATACGCAGCCTGTTTGAGGGCGTTGGATTGTCCGGAAGAACTGTTGTGTTACAAAATGGAGAATTACCTTAACCCTGCCGAACTAGATTTTTCTCTTTTAAAGTCGTATCATCGAGCAATGATCAGTAATCTACTACGACAGGGCACAATTGCATATAAAATAGCTAAAAGCCACGTGGATTACGCTCAGAGTAGGCAAAAGGCCAGAAATAGTTAAATTCGTACTTTTATTTGTTTTTAAAATATTATTCTAAGGTACTTACTTATTGTAACTATTTTTATGTTTTTTTATCTTACTCATATGTGTAATGTCATTGCTCATGTGTTAATTTTGTTTATCTATGAAAAATAATGTGTTCATTTTTTGTACTACTCTTTCGAATGGTTTAGCAATAAATAACAATGAAAATACCGACGCTGTGTTTTATTTCACCTGTAATAATATTTTTAATACAGAGATAAAAAGATAACACATAATATACTTAACATTTTTTTAAACTTATTGTATTATAAAATTGCACTGCAGTATTAAATACTCTGAAAGTCATAACAAATTATGATATTTTTTTTATCTTTCGTTGATACAAAACTGTTTTAAATAATTAATTTCCCAATACATGAAACTTATCGACATTCGATTATTAATTTGTTATTAGTAGACTTTATTGCAAAACATTTGGCGCTATTTTTTCAAATTTGGCACTCGGCCATATTTACTGAAGAAATAAACGAATCACAAAAGACTATCTGAAATTGTAATTTTAGAATTCCCCTCAGAGGCGGTATCCCCGTAGCCGAATGCGCAATCGCTATAAAATCTGTCTCCAAAAATAACACAATATAGTTGAGTTTCGGTCACCGCACAGAAAGGTTCAAACACTTCCTACCGCATGGATAATTTTACTAACAAAATGATCTGAACGTTTTGCCATCTAATTATTATTTTATCTGCTCGTTTATCAGATATTTCTTCTTGTGAAAACCATCCTTTAGTCAAATCGTTTGACTGATATGTGAGGTTAGGAGTCTCGCCGAAATACATACGAGACGTCAGATCCACAATTAAACTTTATTTATACATTGTTTTTAGTAATTACACAAATCGGAAACATGGGTGACGAAGAGACCACGAAATTGTGTACCAATTGGCAAGTATTGATGTGTTTTTATCCTTTTTTATAATCTGTTAAACTACAATAAGAAAATTAGCTTAAATTTTCATCGAACTGATTTGGCGACGGTTGTTTATTTCCAATTGTTTTTATTTAGATAGTTTGTGTTTACTAGTATTTATCTAATCATGTTTATCCCAAGCATGTTTGTTGGGATTTTAAACTAAGCAAAAATGTAGATTTTTATATTTTATTGTGTTGTTTTTACGTCTTTTTGTGATAGCAAATTTTCACAAATTTGTGTGTGTCACGATGTACTCGTGAAGGTTTCTTGGAATTCAGTTCTATAACCTATCTTATCGAATTAAATTTGGAAAATTTCATCGATACTTCCAATTAGACGAGATAAATGTATGCGCCCATCAAATATTTTCATGCATACCCAATACCTACCCATTCTTTTGATACGCCAGTTTTTGCGTGCATTTTCCTCATTTATTATCTTATTTTTTTGTCCTCGAGAATGAAGAATCAGCCAAACCTATGTGTATGTATAATTGTAAAATTGTTTATGAATTTGACACATGAAACATCTGTTTGCAACTATTGTAGAGTATTTAATTGAATGTAATTATATCCGGTGTCCTTAGCAATGTATAGTGTAAAGTTAATAATAGTGTATAGGAAATATGTAACTTTTTATCAAGGTCTCTACTTTTGTTAGATTCTAAGATTCTTTTCCCAGTTCAACCAATCTCGTAAAATCTGTAAAAATTCGGCAACTTTATATTCTATTTTTATTTTTGACTGACTGTACTCCGCCACGCGTTAGTTGCTGTGGCTCAGTTTGTGCAGATAAAGAATCGATAATGCATGTTGCTTTTACATCCAACAGTTGGCGCTGTTTTAAAAAAAAGCATGTTTTTACCTGTCACAGGTGATATCTATATAATATAGGTAGATAAAAACACATGCATATTCAAATGCAACGTTGTGTCAAAATTTCAAAGCAATCGATAACGAACTTTCGGAGATTTAAGATTTTGAATAAACGAACATTTATGTTTATTTATATAGATTTAAATACCACGACATTTCATGGCAAGCCATTCCCTCACAAGAATGGAATGCGACATAACCCTGTCTTGGCGTACATTCTTTGTTTTAATTGCATTCATACACCGTCTCACATTTACACTTCCATTATTCCGACTCTTGACATGTTCAACTCAACTATTTGACCTCACCATGTCTTCCCGGAGCATTCCCGACTTCTTCATCCATCCGCTTGCGCATAATATATTCTCCTAATATTCAATTCTCTATTCATCTGCTCTACATATGAGCGTTTCTTTCTTAATCTTGTTCATTACTCTTGCATTATTTTCAGATCTCATTCGTAATATAGTCACTCATACAATGTTATTACGCATACTCCTCAAAAATCTCATTTTACTGCATTTAGTGTACTGACCTTACTCTGCCAATTTTATACCTCACTGTCATACATGGGGCTGGTATCAGAACTTCATTATGGACTGCTAGCCTTCATTTGATAACTTTATAATCTTATTATATTATATGGGTTCTTATTCTGGCATTAAGTTATTTTTTTCATTATCACTGAACAATGCAATGTGGGCTATTATTGTGTTACTTTTTTAAATTCTTTATAATAATTATTTTTGTTACAATTCATTAGTATTGTTGGCTGCCTGCTTAGTGGAATTAAATCTTCTTATCATGTTCATACATTATCCTTGCGCAGTACTCGCACAGTTGCATTTGGTAATGGGTTAATTCCCGGTGTAACAAGATAAAACTGCATGAGCTCGAATACATTCTCGTTCTCGTCTAATACGACATTCCTATCTACAAACGCAGGACATTGTAGATCTCGTACTGGTTACGCAAATTATAAACCAACCAATCAGTGGCCGGCTCCCCGCTACCTACCGAATTATGTACCATGGATGGTCTATATAAGCGGACGCACGGCCCTGAATGAGCAGATATCCAGATTAAGCTCTAGGCTCAATTCTGGGAATTTTTATCTAAATTGTGAAACCCAAGGTTGTCTCCTACAACAAAACTTCATGTTGTTTGCAAGTATATTAAATTAATTAGAGCATGCTGACAACAGAACTTTTGAATTTTTTTTAAAATACCGAATAGTATCAAAGATATAAGCTGTCAACGTGTTATTTATATTAGATTATTATAGATATTTGCTGCCGGTTGATAACCGTATGATGTCATTAAACATCAATGACTGGCGTGGCTGGGCCATTTGATATATGAATTGTACCGAATTGAATCGTGTGATGTCACCTGACATGATTGTATACATTTTACCCAAGTTCACTTTGAAAGCTCGTAAAACTCTGAAAAACTAAATTTAAAAAAATGTAGGCGTAAGCTAGATTAAAGGCTGTTTCTCAGCGACGTTTCAAAGGACATTACTGTCGGAAGTGTATACAATATATGCACCGATGCACACATTCCTAAGTATGTGCTGGTCACCTTAACTCTGATTGTACAACCCATTATAGGTTTTCCGATTTATTTTGCTTTATAAATAACAGCTTCAAGACAACAAAACAATTAAGTTTGAAGAAACCCACATGAAAATATTTGTACAGCTTTTGAACAATTTTTGATCAGCAGAAAAGCACACATTTTGTTTAATGCGAGTGCCGTACAAGAGTCAATACTGCTCCCAACCATCCAAGAGCCGTAAGATCTTTTCCTCCTAAAAGTTTTTAAATCACTAATTCCAACCTCAATCCATTGTTTACAAGTAAATTTAAAAAGTAAACAATGAAAACCAAAGTACCTATACATTAATTTTATTGCACCCGCAAAACCACTGACAAAAATTATAACTTTTCGTTTTTAACCTTTTTATTTTTCTCTCTCGTAACACAAACTAATTGTCACTTTATTTGAATACGTTTGTCATGATTCAATGAATTGTTTGCGATATTCCATGCAAATACATCAACAATGACATAATTTTGCGAACTAATATTCAAGTTCAAGATGGCTATCGTTTATTACACAAAAACTTTCGACTGACATTTTTCCACATCTCCCTCTAATACCTTAATAATCCTAGGTCGTACATATCTATATCTCACCGCGGTCATGTCCGAAAACACCTTAAAAATAAATTTTGTATGATACTAAGCATACGTCAGACATGATAGTGTTTACCTCCATTGTCTCTATAGCAAAGAGAAAGAAAGGAGATTGGTTTGGGACAAAATTTAAAGTGACCCATGCTAGGAGATGCAATAGCTTCTCATTTGGACGCTAGATGGCACTGGAACGAATCGAAAAACGTATGAATCTGCACGAATAAAAACTAAATTAATAATCGGGTAGTTTGATAAATCCTTTTTTTATATTAATACTATTGCAGCATATCTTTGGGAGGTCATTGCCCAAACGACCTTCTAAGAAGAGCCGCCACTTGAGGCTAATGGGTCCTACACAATATCCGACTTACAGAACCCGACATGTTGGGTTCTGACCGTGTGTAGGCAAAATCTCTGACCCTATTATTATTCTCTTGTCGAGCTGTCGGAATGATAATAATTACTCGGTTGACAATTAAACACGTTGGGTTCTGCAAGTCGGATCGTGTAGACCGGGCGTCTCAAGCCTCGTTCTCGCGACATAGAAACAGAGACGGTTAATCTGAAACTAAAATGCATTGTCACTGCGGTTTAAGTTACCGGAAACTGATACTTGGAACTAATTACCGACCGATTACAAACTGATCAACCTTCCTGCCACAGGGAGCTGGTTCCAAAAATACTGGAAAATAAACAGTCCCTTGGTTACTGGTATCTGGAACTGCAATGATTGCCTGTTTTAGATTTCAGGTATCTACCCATATCTATTTGTCTGTCGCGAGAATGAGATTCGAGATGCTCGGTCTACAAATTTCATTCATATGTGGCAGGCGACCATGGAACTAATCATGTGGCACGAGTCCTGACGGTCAAATCTTTTTTTTTAAAGTTACCCGATCGATCATTTGGTTTGTGAGCAGGTTACAATGATCGGGTAGTTCAGACAGCAACAAAATGGTGCTGATTGATCATTTAATGACAATGTTACATTTGAATTTTTGCAAAACGCCCCACCCCACTGAATAGATAATATGTACACACTAGAAAGGCCTCCCATGTAGATTTGAATGTAAACCAATGCCTCCACTGACTTAATACCTTTTGGTTCCAGCCCATTTAGCAAGCGCCCTGTCTCTCTTACACTTGTCTGACATTGTATATCACCATCCCATTTTAATTTCATAACTTTGATGAAACTTAGTTCTTTATTTGAAATTTTAGGCCTGACTTGACCAGAATTTTGAATTGCGAAACACGCCCACATCGCATTTCTTGTGTTCTTCTTTATTCTACTCCCCAACCTCACTAAGTTCAGCAATATGAACGACCTCTTGCGAAATAATTTTTCGGCATAAAGAATAAGATTCCAGAAAGTTTCGTGTTAATGTCCAGTTATTTTTGAAGCCATGAGTCAAAAATTTTCTAGAATAATCATAAGCGATTATTTGCAGGCATTTCCTGCTAATTGTGGTTTTATTATAATATCCTTTTTTAATCTGGTTTGACCATTAATATTCATTTCCCACTATCTTGTAAAATAAAAACATGAAAAATAAAAATAGTCTGCATTATCATAATATTTATTGTCCAACAAACGAATTCAAAATAACAAAAAAACATACAATAATATGTAGCAAAAATTATATGCAAAATTTGTTAGATCATGTAAATTGGAAAATATTTTAAAGTGAATTTTTTCTTAAAGGACTAGGTACCTTTTAAAGAATATTAGACATCGACTATGGTTTGATTTTAACCCTTTAAGCCACAAAATAAAAGCTTCACGGGAAACGATAAAAACTAATATTTACGAATTCGTAAAAATAATTTAAAATCTAGACTAAACTAAATAAGTTTTTTTGAAAGTTATTCTATGTTTTTCAAAATTTAAAATAAATATTGCGATTCTGTTATTACATGAGATATTTGAGGGTTGAATAATTTTATCTACAGTTTTCTCAAAATAACCAAAAAAAAAATTACGCATAGATTTCATTTTTAATATTTACTAGCTGATGTGTACCAGGCGCTGCTTGACTTTACTCTACTTTCTATAAATATAATATGCAAGGATTATATATATATAAACCTTCCGGAAGAAAGAGGATAGATAAAAAGAAGACAGAAACCCATAGCGACTTTATTTTATACTATTTTATACTTAAGTCATTTTCTCTATTATCTATTATAGATAATAGAGAAAATGACTTAACCATGTTGTACTTTGAAGACTAATCTTTAGGAAACCACTGAAAAGTAACATTTCCAAATAATGTGGCTTGAAGTTACCAAAACACAATCGACAATATATTATCAGGAGCCTCGATAATATCCTACGTCACAAAACACAATCAACATTACAATGACAATATATTGTCAGAAGCCTCGATAATATCCTACATTACAAAACACAATTGACATTACAATGACAATATATTGTCAGAAACCTCGATAATATCCAAAAACAAAATTATGTTCCCTCAAAAAATGATTACACAGTTCAAATATAGAACAAAAATAATTTTCTCGTAAAATATATTATAGGTAGCTCTGCATTTGAAACTTTATATAATTTGATATTTATGATCACAACACATAATATATCAGTTACAATTTTAAAAATATCACAATTGTACGCACAAGGAAATGATATTGTTTAATTATAATCTTTAGGACTCTTTATCCATGCATTGTCCTGTGGCAGCCTAGTCGGCTCAATGGAAAAACAATCTGTCTACCAAGTTCTTAAAATCTAAGGTAAAAGATACAACAGTGAAAATTCGCACATTTCATAGTATTCAAAATAACTACTTCTAATTTCATTTAATTGCCATGGAAAAAAATACTTAAACATTGATTTTGTTAATACTATTGTTTCTAAATTTGTATTGTTATAAATAATATATTTGTGGAATTAAACACCAAATGAATTGTGGACATTTAATATTTATGTTTGTATGCATGTTGCTGCATGCTGTTAAAACACACACATTTGTATGTACACGATAAATATCATTCTCATAATGCTCATTAATGATTTATTTACATTGGGCATAATCTAAATAACTGGATTCTAATAATGTTGTAATCAATGAAAATTAATTTGAATTAATAAAATCGGAGAAGGCCCAAAATATATTTTTCCTCAGAGCCTGTGTCATCTTTGAGGATGCTGTATGTAAGAATTAAAATACATTATCGAATTATCCACATTATCATTTTTTAAAGAAAGTTTCTTTTAGAATAAAAAATGACATAGCTTTTTTCATGAACAAAATTTGGCAAGCTTCTTACAATTTTTTTCGTGTTCTGATTAATTGTCCCGTTTGAACACGTTGTATATATTTTTATATGTGTGATTACAATATTATTATGATTACATTTATCGGAATGTTACGATTATTGAAATGTTTTCAATATTAACGGAACAAAAAAATATTTATACTCGATGGATTTTAAATGATTTAGGTCGGTTGTTTCGCAGAATTTAAAAAAGGATTTAGGACGGTTGTTTTGCTAAATTTGAAAATTTTATTTATTACTTTACTAGCTGTACTCCGCCACGCATTTCTGTGGCTTAGTCTGTCTGTGCAGATAGAGAAACAATAGCGTGTGTTGCTTTTATGTCCAATAGATGGAGCTGTTTTTAAAAAAAAAAGAATGTTTGTCCAATAGATGGAGCTGTTTCAAAACAACAAAAAACATGTTTTGACCTGTCACAGGTGACCTCTATATAATATAGGTATACAGGGTGTATCGGCAAGTACCCGAAAAACTTTAACCAGCTATTCCTCAGCACATTTGGAGTAAAAAATGTTATGGGCGCTTTGCTGTCCGGTAACATTTTTTTTCCATTAAAAACAAAAAATAAATAAAAAATCCACACTCCGTCACTGTCATTTGCCTTGTTTCTCGCGTTCAACAGCTGTTATTAGCAAGTGCGTCAAAAAGTGTCGCTCTTTCGTACACACTAAATAATAATAGTTAAAAATGAGACGAATGGTGCTGTGCCATTTCGTTGTGATTGTAAAAGCGCGCCAACGTAGGTACGTACGTACATTATTCAACGAAACTCGAACAAAATATTGCCAGACGGGTTTTCAAACTTTGACAAAGGATAAAACATTGGTGACATGTGGTGAAAATATGAATAATAAATTTTTTATTAAAAAAAAATGTTACCGGACAGCAAAGTGCCCATAACATTTTTTACTCCAAATGTGCTAAGAAATAGCTGGTTAAAGTTTGTCGGGTACGTGCCGATACACCCTGTATATAAATACACACATATTGTTATGCAACGTTGTGTGAAAATTTAAAGCAATTGGTGAAGAACTTTCGGAGATTTAAGATTTTGAACAAACGAACATTTTCATTTTTTTTTATTCATATAGATAGATTAATGGCTCATATAGCTAGATTAATGGATTATTGAGGGCTTTTACGTATGAATAATAAAAATTATATATAAATAATTATATAATAATAAAATAAAAAATACACAGATTTAGGAAATGAGATAAAAAGAATTTGGCATTCCCAGACTATAAAATATTACCATTCGTTATTTCGGCTACTGGAATTATACCTAGCTCTCTCATTAAAAATTTAGGCGTATTAGATCTATCATAAAATTTATATATAAAAATGCAAAAATTAGTCATTTTAATTACATGTAGGATAACGAAAGATTTTTTAAATATTTATGTTGAGGGATCAGTAGGGTTTATAGGCCCTGTTAGGAGTTCTACCAAGCCGAACCCTCTGATATGAAAATATCTGGAGTCGGTGAATTATTTTCCCATTTGATCTCTGGTGAGTTGACGTGTTGTTCTTGTATTGTTTTGTATTTATTTTGCTTATATAACGCACTTGCATAATGTTGATTGACTAGATGATCATTTGTGGAAAAGTGTGTGGAAGGGTTTAGTTTTTCCTATGGGGAAGATTTAACCCGGACATAAAATCGGAAAATATAAAAAAAACATATATATAGTACATATTTATTATAAATAACTAAACTGTCTCAGTAACAATCTTTTGTATTTGTTAAGTGATAAATAAAAGATGTCCACTGACTCGGTATAATTATTTTATTGTTCAATTTCTGTGAACTTCATACATATTCAAGTTCTGTTATTGGTAAATACTGTGAAACAACCTATTCATGATGAAATAATAACAAAAAAATGAATAGAACTTTCAAAGAACTTGAATTTTAACTTTAAAATTTGTTGGATATTCAAATTCTGTAAAAGAACCCATCCGTAGACTAGAGAGTTATTATCTATTATTGGAATGATTTGTAAAGATATATTTCTTCCAAAGAAGCAGATGAGTTGATTGGGAATAATTGTAGAATATTAACTTTTGACAAAGTAGATGCTTTTATAGTTTTTTGTGCAGATAGGGAGTTAAAGGTATTCAAATATTATCACGTTATTCGTAACCCGGTAATGTTTGTCTCTCTTTAAAAAAAAATCCTTATCTTCTTGATCGCCAATCCCAAATTTTCGCAGTGCGTCAGCAGATTCTATTTTCATAATAACTTACTTGTTTTTTTGTAAATTTACCGTCTTACCAAATAATGTGTTTACATATTTATAAAAATAGTATCTAATCTATATAATCTAAGTAGTTTCACCCAATACCTAGTTATGTATATGAAATGATTTTTTAATTGTATCCTTAAGAATACGCTGGGGAAAAATGCTTTGTAGGCTTTTGTAAATTTTTTGCACCATTTCATTGCCACTCAATTTTTTCACTTTATCTAATTAATTTTTTTTTTAAATGTTGTAATAATGTAATGATGGTTTAGTCGACAATAACATACATGTCTATCATAGGACTTGTCATAAAATTTTTATTCAGCAACCTCAAGTGTGGATTGCCACTGTAAAAATGTATTATATCTGACTAACAATGATGCCAATTACTTCCTAATATTTGATGGTACTTGCTTGCAGCCAAAGGGACATCCCGGCCCGCAATTTCACCATCCACTCGGTTCATTGCACGAGGAACATAACCGTCTGCCCCAACTGCAAGGAACCCGTTCCCACTGTAGACATGAAGACTCATCTGGCTCACGGTAAGCTTCATAAATTTAGTCTAGTAATAGTAGTGTATTGGAAACACTACTGCCCACACGAAATCCGTTCGAAAATGGACTTTTTCAAGGAATCAATAAGTTAAGGTCGGCTTAGAGTGCGTTTGTGTTTGTGAGATCTTTATTATTGATATGGAGACTGTAAATATGAAGGCTCATCTGGCTCACGCTAAGCTCAAATATGGTCTAGTAGTAGTGTACTGAAAACACTACTGCCCACACGAAACCCGTTCAAAAATGGACTTTTTCAGGGAATCAATAAGTTAAGGTCGGCTTAGAGTGCGTTTGTGTTTGTGAGATTTTTATTATTGATATGGAGACTATAAATATGAAGACTCATCTAGCTCACGGTAAGCTCATATAGGGTCTAGTAGTAGTGTACTGAAAACACTACTGCCCACACTAAAACCCGGTCAAAAATGGACTGTTTCAAGGAATCAATAAGTTAAGGTCGGCTTAGAGTGCGTTTGTGTTTGTGAGAATTTTGTTATTGATATGGAAACTGTAAATGTGAAGGCTCATCTGGCTCACGGAGAGCTCACGTGAATGGAGATTTAAATTAATTTATTTATTCACCCATTGAGAATGACGACGAATCGCCACTGGCTATGACCTATCATCTGGCATTCTTTCTACAAGTCTAGTCTAAATTATGATAAAACCGTTTTTATTCCCTTCTATAATTCCCAAAAGGCATCCCCTAAAAATAATCCTAACCTTAAGTTCCATAATGTTAATTGTAACCCTGCGACATGCTCAAACTGCGAAGATGTAAAATTAGGAAAATGTATCAAGTACCTAGGTGTAACTTGACTGTCAACTCAAATGGACTTATCACATAGAAAAAAACTGTCAATAAACTGAGGCACCTAATTTACATATTCAAACGCATGAGCAGTATCGTTAACATAAGAACCATGAAGAAGCTTGTTTATGATGCATTGGTACTTTCATCCATTTCCTATGGAATAATCGCCTGGGGAGGAACATACAATAACCATGTGAAACCTCTAGAAATTATTCAGAAGTCTATCATTAAGATAATGCACCAGAAGACCAAGACATATCCCACCGATCAATTGTTTCAGGAAACTTTATGGAACTAAGGCGGATCTACTGTGTCTAGTGATGTATAAATTCCCGGGAATTTATTTCTGGGGAATATTCCCCTGGACGGGGAATTTTGGGAATTTTGATTTTAACAACATAATACCTCAAAAAGAATAATATTTATTAAATAAAAAATAAAATATACACACATATGGTACATATAGAGCAGGATAGATCCATAAAAACTATTCCCATATATATAGGAATAGGATCCAAGAGAAAAATAACAAAAAAACACCGATCAAAATTATTTTAAAGTGAGTAGTATCTCTATAAAATTGTATACTGTACAGTATTAGTAGCCTATATACACTTTATGCTAGTAAACGGTACATATAAAAAATCAATCGTAAAACTGTAAAAATGACACAACTTCACAGATCGTTACTGTTCATCTGATATTACCGATTGGACACTGACACTATCAACTTCGCTTCCACTTTCACCTTCATATTCTTCTTCTTCATCCGACCCGGACGAAGTTGTTGCCGACTCAGGATTATCTACGTTTTCTTCTTCCTCAGCACAGTCAATTGGATGTTTGCGTTTGCGAGTACCAGATAGGTTTGAAACGTTATGATGCGAAACAATCTGCTCATTCGTGGAAGAAAGGGTATTCTTGGGAGCAACTTGAGAGCCTCTTTCAGAGGAAAGAAGTTTCCAATTATGTGCCACAGATGTTATTTTCCCTGCTCTTTGAGTTGTTAGACGATTCCTCCGTGTTGTATGAATGCGACTAAACGTGCTACAAGATCTCTCAGTGGCTGCTGAAGTAATGGGAGCAGTCAATATTCTTATGGCAACCTGTGACAAATCAGAACATCCGCACATCCCCTTCCACCAGGTCACTGACGTGATTTTATCGACACACTTCCATAGGAATGCCTTGCTCCATGATTCTTCTTTAGCCCTATAATTGGCTAAATCAACAAGAACATTTGCACTATCAAGAGTCTCCATATGACTTGCTACTTGGTCAATGAATTCAAGTGCTTCAAGTTGCTGTGCGTGGCTTAGCAGATGTCCTTGGGAACCTGGATCTAGTAGGGCAGCAGCCAGATGTATTGCAGCAATAGCAAATTCTTTGCGCTGCACCGCCATTTCCAGTATTTGCTTCTCTTCGGCATGTGACAGTAGAGATGCTGGAAGAGTTTTACTTAGACTGCTCTCAATATCCTCAAAAGCATACAATGCTTTGTGTGTTAGTGGATCGTCTCCCTCTAGCTGAGTAATCCAGGAAACAATCGGTAGCGGAACATCGGCTAATGATGTCACTCTTGTCCAGTAAACATCATCGTCCAACAGGCTGTTCTTCATATCACGAGGTAAAGATGAGGCAGCTTCGTTTATTGCAAATGTTTGAAGGCTTACTTTACATGCTAACACTCAATAAAGCATCCAAGAGAAGTGTAGAAACCATTTTATTAAAAATAAAATAAATTCCCCGTTTTCGGGAATTTATTTCAGGTCGGGGAATATTCCCCGGGGAATATTCCCGGGTCTACATCACTAACTGTGTCCAATGTCTTAAATTTATAAACACTCGTCCTTATAATTTCTGTAAAAATCCAAATCGTTCTAGCCAGAGACACAACATATGCGTGTACACAGTGCCTCACTGCAAAACTAGGCTAGCCCAAAGACACATTAATTATATTGGCCCAAAATTGTTTAATTCCTTGCTGAGTTCCATCAAGATGGGTAAAAAAGTATCTGGAAGTGAGAGATTTTTTTCAATAATTTAAACTATGAATATGATACCTAAAATATGCCATTACCATCGACATTTATAAAAAAAGAAAAAACTTCTTTTAAACTGTTTTTTATTAAATACGCAAATACTCCAGTAAAATCATATTAATCTAACTATATGTACTACATATATATATTTTTTTCTTTATTCATATTTCTTTTTTCATACCATAGATAATGTAACCACCCCTGTTTTGAATACATAACATATAATGCCCACGCACAAGCTTCGCCTTTGTGGGATTTTTTGTTATTGTCTTATGTTTTGTATAATTATATACGTACCTATATGTATCAAAAAAAATGCCAATAAAAAAAAATGGTCTCACATGTTATAAGATTTTCTAAGATGCTAACTTGGTTTCACAATGATCCAATTAAAATGTTCTATTTCCAGTGCCATGCAAACAATGCGGCGAGAAGATGCAGTCGTGCGACATGGCCGCTCACCAGACGGATGCGTGTTCGCAGACGGCCGTGCAGTGCCCCCACTGCGAGCTGTCCCTAGGCCGGGCGCTCATGGGCGACCACGAGGTGTACTGCGGGGCGCGCACGGAGCGCTGCACCGACTGCGGAGAGCTCGTCATGGTCAAGTACAGGGCGCTGCACGAGGACTCCAACCACGGCTTCCTCAAGCTGGATGATGGTGAGCATCTTGCTTCCACAAGCAATGAGAGTGGAAGATACTCCCAGTATCGCCCTGGTGAAAGACCACCGTTCAGAATTGAAATGTTCCTTGAAGTGGCTTTATCCATGTTTGGTGACCAGATCTGAATAGCCAGATACTTCCCAACCTTCCACTCCCCATCTCCTTTCCTTCCTCACTCCCTTACAGCGTCACAACATAACCTAATTGGGGATGCCATATCTCATTGTCAGTAGCAGTTGGAACAGTCAACTGTTTTATTCCCGTCTGCGACCAGAGCCAAACTTAGTTATGCGTATTATTTTCTATTTTTGTCACATAGTTTTTTTAAATTTTTTATTTATTTATTTTTTTATTATTTAAAACAATATGTATAACACTTTTTTAGTTAACAAAATAGGTAGACCAACAAAGCTGTCACATGCCAGCTTTTCTGCAGGATCCACCGAATAAAAATATCTTAAGTCTATGTCTATAACAAGGCTGCCCAACCTTTTTAGCAGTTGGGCGAAATTGACGATTTTGAATCACTGGCGGGCCACTGAATACCTGACGGTTCCTATTTCCATGGGGGGGGGGGTGTGGCTACAGGATTCCATTTCGACGCAAAGAATATTATGTCGAAAACCGGTGTATTTTTGTTTCAAAAGTAAGTTCAACAGGTTAGATTTTTTCGTCGCTGATTCTCGTTCTGAGTAGCGATAAATGGCCGTCGTTGGCAACACTGGTGACCGCGCGCAAGCTGCATTGTTTGTTTTACCGCGGGCCCGCGACACTTTTTCAAATTGGCGGATTGGCGGGTTTTTTGAAAATGTTTCACGCGGGCCACTTATAATTCGTTTCGGCCCCAATGTGGCCCGCGGGCCTGGGGTTGGGCAGCCTTGGTCTATAACATTGTATGATTATGTGTACATGAGTAAGTCTTATTTCTAAGTGGGTACATTTCACATATTTAATTTTATTGCAGACATTCGCAAAATATATTTCTAACGAGTAATTGTAAATACATAATATATTTAATGCACCTCACTAAAAACAAAGAGTTTGGGAATTTACTCGTACATTAAGGTGTTCAAAGGTACATGGATTGATCATTTATTAACCACAGCTTTATGATTTTAGGACAGGGTCTCTCATTATTCACAATTTGTAAGTTTTTATTTAGTTTGTTAAAGATCACAGGTACCAAGTATTCAAGAGTACGGCCTCCATACTTATTTAAAATTCGAGGAGTTTTTAGCCCGTTTCCTTCTGTAAATCTTGTGTTGTGCCCGTGTACCAGTGGTTTTTTGTACAAGCTTTCTCCCGCATTGTCCATAATAGTAATATACCAGAGGAGACCTTTTATTGGAAGTAGGCTCTCTGCACCGTACAGTATTTTAAGATTATTTCTTTGTTTATAAATGTTTGGTGTGACTATTTTTTTATTTTATTTTTATATTAACTCCACACAGGAGGCCCTGAAGAAAATAATTTCCCTCAGGGCCTATGTCATCTTTGGGGATGCTGTGTGGAGGGTCTTTTTGTGGAGAGGAAGGAGTGAACATGGGTCTTGAAGAGTCCCATGTTGTAGGAGGGAGGAAACACAGAGGCCGGCAGTTCGTTCCACAGCCGAGCTGTTGAACTTAAGAACGAATCTTAGAAGCGACCCGTTCTCATGTGACAAGTGTCAACTGTGTACAAATGTTGGGCACGCGTTTGGCGTGTATCCCGACTACGCACCGGTGCCGAAGGGATCAATGACGCTAGTTCCTCAGAACATCTTCCATTGCTTCCATTATTGCAGTTTGCAAATTTTGTACATATTTAATATAAGTACTGCTAGTGTGCCCCCAAGTTCTTATTCCATATCTAAGAATAGATTCAACCATAGAAAATGTTATCAATTTTTCTATGTATACATTCAAAATTATGTGCAGTTATTATTATTATTATTATTATTATTATGTAATGAGCAGGCAGCATTCTGCTGATGCGCTCATATCCGGTTTCACAACAAGTTTGACAGCAATTGAGTGTTTTAAGTTTGAACTAAGTCCTTTCTTCTCTCCAAATGTGAATCCAATAGAGCTTTGAAATGATTTATATTTGTTGCATCGATGACATGTTGTGGGAGTTTGTTCCAAGCATCCACTACTCTATTTGCAAGGAAGTGTTTTCTAGGATTAGATGCAAAAGGCGTTTTGGTGATTTTTTTTGAGTGTCCGCGGAGATTTATATTTTTATTAGTAGTGAAGATTTCTTGGATGCTAGGGCAACTGTAATGTCCAGATAAAATTTTGAAAGTCTCGATCAAGTCACCCCTTTCTCTTCTTTCTTGTAAGGTTGGTAATCTCAATTCCTTGAGTCTATCTTCGTATCGTAGATCTTTCAGAGCTCTTGGTATTTTAGTGAAACGTCTCTGTACTCTCTCTAACAGATTTATATCCTTTGTGAAGTAAGGACTCCATATTTGGAAAGCATATTCCAGGAGAGGTCGCACATATGTTTTATATATTTTTAACATCATGTCCGGTGTTAGGTCAAGGAAGGTTTTCCTGATTAGATATGTTAGTGAATTTGCTCTTTTCACAATTCCAGCGATATGTGGTTCCCATTTCAAGTCCTGTGATATGGTAACTCCTAAGTCTTGTTGTAATGTCACTGCTTTTAGAGGTGTTCCATTAAGTTTGTAGGCAAGTGTAGGGTTAGTTTTTCCAACATGTAGGACAGTGCATTTTTCGACATTGAGTTTAAGAAGCCAATCATTTGTCCATTGATATATTTCGTTTAAATCGTTTTGCAGTTGGTTGTGATGAGTGTGTGGGTTTGCAAAGAATTTTGTGTCATCTGCAAAGCAGCTGGAGTCTGATTTTATTATAGTATGCAGGTCCGTGATGTACAAAATAAACAGAACTGGACCGAGAACTGATCCTTGAGGGACACCACTGGTCACATGTCGCTCAGATGACAGTTGGTTGCCAAAATAAACTAAAAAAACCAAACTCAATCAAATCGGATCAAACTCCTATGCAACGGCAGCATTTAATTGATTTAAGGAATGAGCTGCATCAAAGAACAGAAAAGGGGGAGAAGGAATTGACAATCAAATACATCAAAGGATGCCCTAAAATTATAAAAATTCCAAAAAACATGTAAATAATTACATAGTCAATATCTCAATACTGTATACGAACCTATGCTCTCTCACACGGAAATTTGATCTTGTTCTTGCACAAATAAACCTTATAAAACCAACAGTACTAATAGTGACAGAAACGTGGCTAAAGGCAGAAATACCAGATACGTTAGTGGATCTTCCGGATTACACACTCTTCCGCAAAGACCGTTGAATTGAAAAACGAGGAGGTGGTGTAGCAATATATGTAAAGAAAAGGACCATAGGCCTGACAATCTCAGCCCAGGTGAACAAAGCCCTGGAAAACAGTTCTAGTAATTACCCACAAATTGACGCATTATTCATTGACATGCAAATAGACAATCTCAAAACTATCCTAGCTGGTGTCTACTGCCCACCAAATGTATCGTACGAAAACCACCAAAAACTATTACACCAATTAAAAATAATAGCTGACGTGTCAAACGTAATAATCCTTGGAGACTTCAATTATTCCAAATTGGTATGGCCCATTACAGAAGTGCGTAATTCAAACAGCCCCGAGGCCTTATTTGAGGATATGTACTTGAACAGTAACTATTGGCAATTGGTAGATAAACCTACAAGATACAGGGACAACAATACCCCATCTCTATTGGACTTAGTCCTGTGCAATGATGAACATCTCATTACTGATATAAAATATCTAGCACCTATAGGCAAAAGTGACCATATATGTTTGTTGTCAACTCTACAAGAAAGTACCAGCCATAACAACGGATCCTCCGGCCCGAGAGGCAAGAAGCCGAGACCCAACTATCACATAGCAGATTATGATAAAATAAATGAAACCTTAAGCACTCATGATATAATGTGGTCTCTCATGGAAACCACTACAACTGAAAAAAAGTGGAACTTTTTTACGAACATGTTTGAAGAGAAGATTGTGTCAAAAATACCACTATTCAAAGGCAATAAAAACCACAATAAGAACAAACCTTGGATCGACAAACACATACTAGCATTGATTAAAGAGAAAAAGAAAGCCTGGGATGGTTATAGATTATCCAGAAAACACCTGGGGAATGTAAATGAGATTGAAAATGAGTATTACAGAGAATATAAACTGAAAAATAACTACCTTTTATCGCAACTAATAAATACCAGAAAAAAGTTTGAGCAAAAATTGATTGACAGCGGACAGAAACCATTTTACAGTTATATAAGGAAACAGATTGCCTCGAAAGTGTCTACTCCAACCATACTATATAACTTCTCTAACGAAACAGTTACCAGCGAGATAGACATAGCGAACATCCTTGCAACACAATTTGAAAAAACCTATGTCAATGAACCAGACACCAGTATACCAACTATTAGTCAAGATGTGTATGTAGATAGTTCACTATGCGAAATAGAATACACTCCATCAGCAGTTGAGAATATTTTGAAGGGGTTGCGAGAAGATAGCGCTACTGGCCCTGATAATATTCCTGCTATTGTTCTCAAAAAGTGTGCAGCAACTCTCAGTCATCCCATAGCTCTGGTTATGCAACAATCCTTTTTAGATGGGAAACTCCCTAAAGATTGGAAGAGAGCTATAATTACACCCATCTACAAAAAAGGTGATAAACTCAAACCAGCAAATTACAGACCTATAAGCTTGACTAGTATTATCTGCAAAACCATGGAAAGAATAATAGTGGACGAGATACGCTCATTCCTGATCAAACTTGACATAATCTCAAACAAACAGCATGGATTTGTGCCAAAAAGATCCACGATTACCAATCTCATTCTTAACATAGATTACTGGACAAACGAGTGGGACAAACGGATTCCCACTGACGTAATTTATCTCGACTTCGAGAAAGCCTTCGATACTGTTCCAACCAATAGACTGTTGGCTAAACTTAAATTCCTAGGCATAAGAGGACGACTTCTCGAATGGATCAAATCCTTCCTCACTGAGAGAAAATTACAAGTTCGAATTGGCAACCAGTTAGTTTGGGTAAATTCCACATTTTCAAGCTAGGTGATCTTATGTACATGCATTTGGTTTTTTTAACATTAATAATTAGTCCCACATCATGAGACCATTTAAGTAGTTCATTAAAATCGGTTTGCAATTCTTTAATAGCTGTTTCAGGGTTTTCATTGGATACTACAAGTGCGGTATCGTCTGCAAAAATGAATCTACGAACTTTTTTAAATAGTTTAGACAGCGCAATGACATAAATGATATATAATTTCGGACCTAAAATCGACCCTTGAGGTACTCCAGAGTTATGCATATTATTTTCCATTTTCTTTTGTTCATTCACTCAATATTAATCATTAAGGCGTATTAACCAGCGGCCGCGAATTCGAATTTGGTCAAAAGACGGTCTGGCGATCGGACGTTTTTTTAGAACGAGACAGAAATACCATATTCATTCCACTGCCAGCCGTACACTCCGCACGGCGGCCGAAACCTACAGCATGGTTCCGATGAAATAACAATTATTGTGTTTGAATTTTCGGTTGTAGCTTTCTTCCTAATGAGTAGTTACATACATATTTGTAAATTATACGTCGGAGTGCGTAAACATAAATAAATACAAATGCAGTGCGTTGACATAGTAGGTACAAAATAGGTAGGTATTTGAATAAACATTTTTTTTTAATTTTTCAAATATTTTTGTTCACTTGTTTTTTTTAAATTTTAGTTTACATAGGTTTTAAAAAAGTGTTTAACATTAAGTTTGATTGTAAAAAATCTCTCGTTTTACATATTTATCCGTTTGTACGATAGGTATTACCAGTAAGTTTTATTTCTAATACTTAAAGTAAGTATGTCAAAATAACCTCGTTTTTTTTCTCCTAAAACAAGAAGCTCAATTCACAATATGACATTATGAAACTGACAAAAAGTAACACTAAAAATATTAAATATGTTGAATTTACCTATGTAATAGGGAATTGGACAATAGAATAGAAATTATTCACCGTAATATACCATACATTTCCCGACACCATGTATACAAGGGTATGGTTTTGTGCGTGTAACTCGCGTAATGCCGGGAATTATTGATATTTTATAATTACCGCGATATTCACGGTTTCAGTCACCGTAATTTCACCACGAGTTTCCCGACACCGTGTACACGTGGTAATGTTGCATGCGCGTAAATCGCGCAAAACCGGGTAGTAAATGCTTGTTTATAATTACCGCGGTAATTAGAGTTGAATCGGTCACAGTAATATACTACGCGTTTCCCGATACCATGTATACAAGGGTATGGTTTTGTGCGTGTAACTCGCGTAACGCCGGGAATAATTGCTTGTTTATAAATACCCCGATATTGACGGTTTCGGTCACCATAATATCCATGATTCACAATATATTGTAGGTATTACCTATTTACATAACAAAATAATAATAATATTAATGTAAATTACACATACGGCTTTGACGGCCGGCGTGGTCTAGTGGTATACGCTTTTGACTACAGATCCGAAGGTCGCGGGTTCGAACCCGGCGTGCGCAAATAAATTTTATTTGATTAATTTGTGTTATTATTTCACAATTAATTAATTTAAAATAATATATTATAGTATATTTGCGGCACGTTCCAGAGTGGAAGATACTCTCAGTATCGCCCTGGTGTAAGACCACCATTCAAAATTGAAACGTTGCTTGAAATGGCTTTAGCCGTGTTTGGTGACCAGATCTGAATAGCCAGGTACTTCCCCACCTTCCTCTTCCCCATCTCCCTCCCCTCCCCAATACCCTCAGCCTCACAACATACCCCAATTGGGGATGCCATAGTCTCACTGGCTCCAGACGGGAGCAGTTGGGACTCTTGTGCGGTATTACTGTAAAAAAAAATACCGACGGAATTTTAGAGACAATATTTGCTTCAGAATCACAATCATTCGTTGGTAGTTGATTATTTTCCCTGAAAATTAAACAACACAAAATTATCGCTAAATGTTATAAAAAATATATGCGTATTCTGACTGATTCGTTTGAACGACCCTGTAGCATATAGAGTACGTACAATGTACAAGGATAATTAAATATGACTAACCCTTTTTTTTTCTACAAATATTTCTCCCATGTACGTTTTTGATGACGAAATTTTTGTTTTCTTATAAAACTTTTGTCCGATAGTATTTTTCTACCCATTTTTAAACGAGGAATTTCGTCAAAATGTTATTTACTAGACCGGCACGAACCAAACGACCATTCACCGCCCTGTCGCAGCGGATACTGACGAAATTTCGGCTTGCGCCGTGGCAATCAGAAACGACGAACAAACAAAAAACGCTAATCGAAATTAATTACTATTATATACTTTAAGAATATATTTCTTGGTCATAAATTATTATTAATGTTTCAATAATATCATAGTAAATTATTTTTGTAAAAAAATCTCAACTATACCAATTTGTAAGGTCATAAATAAATAGTCAAATTGAGGGATTTTCGTCACAAAACGCGTCCTCGGATTTATTTATTAGTAATTTTATTTGAAATAAAAACAAAATTCTTATACATATATATGATAGATAATTTATTGATTGTTTATACTGTATTATTATATGATTTGAAATATTTGTTGTATGATACAACTTCGCCTTTGAAAATGCAACAAATCTGCATATCGTCCAACGGTAACACTTTATTATGGTATGAAAATAATATCATTTTCCAAAATTTTACAACTTACTTTACAAGATAAAATAACGATCTTTCGAAACCAATTTGTGTTTTTTTCTAGAAAAGTGTCCATACGTCTAAAAGTGACCTCAAAAATGCCAAATTTCAGGTCAAGTCTACCTATTTCGCCTTAAACCTTATTGTTTTTAGAACCCGGTCCTCAGGCATCGTGGAAGGCCCCCGCCCGCCCCACTCCGGCGCTTAACTACCCTACATCCAGAATCAGCAAGCCGCAGAACCGAGGCTATGAATACTTCGATAGCATGGCCCTCATCTCCCCCACGAGGACCTCTTCTAATCAGGACCGGCAGCCCATCTCCTGGGCAGAGGTCGATCGGGACGAGGTCGGAAATCGCAAGGCGGACAACCCGTCCGCCACGACTCACTTCACGGCGAAGCGCACAAATGACATGCCACAGCTGAATTCGGCAAGCGGGGATTTCGCTGCTGGCGATAGTCACAAGGAGTCTGTTAAGCAGGCTATTATAAGGTATCGACAATTTTTTTTCCATATATAGGACCCGACTCAACTATTTCATCCACATCCACTTTCATTCCAGAGGGCCCAGCCATAGCTTGAACACTGGTCTAGCATTTAGGATCCGACTCAAGTTCATCCCAGCCATAGCTTGAACACTGGTCTAGCATTTAGGATCCGACTCAAGTTCATCCCAGCCATAGCTTGAACGCTGGTCTAGCATTTAGGATCCGACTCAAGTTCATCCCAGCCATAGCTTGAACACTGGTCTAGCATTTAGGATCCGACTCAAGTTCATCCCAGCCATAGCTTGAACACTGGTCTAGCATTTAGGATCCGACTCATTGATTTACCACATATTCTTTAGATTAGCTACTGTTATGTTAAGTAATTTTTTTCTGTTTCAGGCCTTCAACCTCAAAGGGTGCTATAAAAAAATACCAAGCACCCCAACCTCCAAATGGCGGGAAAAAACAGAAAGAAGTTAAACCTAGAAGTCCTCCTGATACAAAGCAGGACTCTTCGGAGAATTATAGCGTCATCAGCCCTCCCCCATTTACTCACATTCGAGACGTCCCAATGTACAGCGCGTTGCTACGCGAACAGAATCAAATACGCCAAAGGGAAGAACTAAATGCGTACAACATACAACACGGCATTCCACCCGTGCTGAATCCCGCCCAGAAACTCGACAAACTGCGCAAAATGAGCGCACTCCAAAACTCAGAAATGGAAAATGGCGGCAAACACAATAAAAAGAATAAAAAACCTGCTGAAAACGCATCAAACCCGAGCGAATTCACTTTCACGCCAATGACGCCCGAAGAATTGAATAAAAGACTGTTGAGCAGAAGCGATAGGAGCGATAATGTCACTAATGGATCAGCGAGGCAAGGAGGCGAAAATGGCGGTGCGGAGAATCATTACGAGACTATCGACTATTCTCCGACCCTTTGGGACAGTCCGTTGCCGGCCGGCACACCTGACGATGCTCCAATAGCGACTCGCCCGCAGCCAGTAGATAGGTTTATGGAAATTAAGAATGATCTCAGAAGTCTGAGAAAGGAGCTGAAAGAGGTATATGAACTAATTGTTTATCTACATAGAAAGTACTTTTTATTAAATCTCAAATAAATTGCGTCAAAATTCTAAATTATTTAACCGTGTTGTTGTGAAATTTTCCAAGCTCTTTCTGTCTGCAATTAATAAAGTTATTTCTAATATGAGGTATGGTGCTTTGAAATATCCATTCAACTGTAAAAAAACTTGACAAGCATCCATATTTGAAAAAATAATTTCAAACTAACTAACCATCACGCTGTTTCGCCGTAGAGGTAGGCTTTTTGTTTCATTCACACTAATACATCTTCTAATAATGCTCTTCTATTATTGTCACTCTTTACATGGCCCGACTTAAGTATTAGATTCTCTTGATCGTGTCATGCCTTCCTCGGGCATCCCAGTTATCTTCTTATTTATTTATTCATTTTCGGGAAATCGACAGTTAACATTTAATCAGTTTGTACATATAGTATTATACAGTAAAATAAAACCAATTATGGATTTCCTCCTTGTGACTACCTCTACTGAGACAGCATAATATGGAATAAGTTATTTAAATTTGTGAGAAAGGAATATGAATTAAAAAATTTATACAATACAAAAGATTATATAAAACGAAAAATTTACAAAACAATACATTTATAGCCACTTCACTTTAGCGTCAGATTTTCTCCTTTCTTTGTTCATCCTCTCTATGTGTCCAAACCATCGAAGCACCCTTTCTTAATCATATTCATTACGCTTACACATTGCTCGATGATGCAATGATGCTGGTACCAACCCTGATACTATAAACTGAAGTATGAATATTAGTAACTTTGTGTATTTTGCAGGTGTCCTCACCTCTAGAGGTGAAGAAGGCCCCTGGCCAGGGTGGTGCGGAGCCCCCCACTAACAGGCAGCACGTGTTCAAGGGCTCCAGCAGGGGGGGCGCCACACGTGGAGACAACCTGCAGCTCAACCTGCCCGTGCACAACCTGGGCAACGTTCCCAGAGATCAGAATACCAGGTATTGTGTGGTGGATTTGGTCACCTATTAGACCTACAATCTACCTATCTATGGCCTCTCAAATGGTGGCATATTAGTAGTTTAACGATTATGCTGGATGACACTTGTTTATGTGCATCAACAAAAACGAAGCAATATAGGTAGCCATAATTATCGAATTATGAAAAGATAAAAGAAATAATATAAAAACTACAATTTGAACAAATTATACCTGTTTGCTTTGTTTTACAATAAAAAATATTGTTGTATAGTACTCTCTCTCACTAACCACCATCACAAAAACCGGACAATAATAATAATAATAATAATAATTGGATAATTTGTAGAGCGCCGTTTTTGTGAAAAATCACCTCAAGGGCAAGTGTCCAATTAGTGAAACCAGTGGATTATAGTGCATACATACAAAATATGCTAAAAAATAAATCAGGTATTTCGTAAAAACAGACAAACACCGCTGTTGATCTTTTGCAAAAATTCTTTTTTTTCTTTATTAATGTGAAGGTGTCATGTTTACGCTTGCGAGAAGAAGAAGAAGAAGAAAAATCACGCCAGAACGAAACGAACAGAAATGCATGCGACAGTTGCTAGAATACACAGGTTTAATTGAAATGGTTCGCATACACTAGAAACTAGTACACTAGACACTGAGTGTATGCACTGGGTGTCTGAGTGTGTACACCGCTGTCCGTTCTTGTGTCTTGAGTCGCGTTGGTCACTGTGTATGGGCGTGTCGGAGTGTCGAGTTTTGACATGTAGACATCACCAAATATGGTTGGCGTGTGGACGGCTCATACTCTAGTGTCTTCATTTCTAGAGCAAGTGTCGCATGTCTAGTGTCATAGAGTATAGTGAACTGTAAAATAACAATAATGAACCCTGGTGACTGGTAAAATGATCAGCGAGAGATATTGCAACTGAGTGTGTAAGTGCATAAGATAACCCATCCCGTCAGTGTACAAGTTTGGCTGCCGAGTCTAGGCACGAAGCGGCCTTCTGAATGTGACATTCGAATACTGGCAAATCATAGAGCTTGATTTTTTGCTTTCAACAACTTTCTCTTACTGAGAGAGTACCTTATGAAGTTTTAGGTACATAGGTTTATTAATTTATTTTTTTGTTAATTTATAATTTCTCTGTTGTTTGCAGAAACAAACAATGGAACCTGCCCAGGAACGGAGCTGCCGCCCACAATACCAGGATGGGCGCCAACTTTGTAAAGTTGCCCTGCGAGTATTGCCAGCAACTGGTGCTGTCGGATCAGCTGTTAGACCATGAGGTATATTGGCACTTCCATCATTTCAGCTAAGTCAGTATTTAAAACCTCCGTGGGTTTAGCCCAGTCATCCATGGGCGGCCATCCCCGTACACGGACGTTTCATAATTCGTGATCCATGAAGTTTCACTAAAACAAGTGTGTCAAAATGTGCTGCGTGAGGGGATAGATTGCGATGTAAAGATTACGATGTGCAAAGTTCCAATGAACATTTATTCAATTGTTCAAAATGCATGTTTTTTTCAATGTGGATCCGATCTATGTGTACCATAATACGGGCTTGATCTTAGTTTGATGGTACTTAATGATTTTGCACAAAACGGGCAATGAATAAATACTAATATGTTCCAGAAGTGCTCATTTGAATATGTGTTTTTTTTAAATATTTTAAACTAGCAGTCGTGTACCTGGTGTTGCTCGTAGACTTTTCTCGGCATTCTATAAATATAATATGCATGTATTATATATATAAACCTCCCGGAAGAAATTCTCTGAATGAAAGTAAAAACCATATCAAGATCCGTTGCGTAGTTTAGAAGAACTAGTGCACAAACAGACAGACGCAGATAGCGATTTTGTTTTGTACTATTTTTTAAATGTATCACTAGATGCAGGCAAAGCATTTTCAAAAGTGCGAGTTTCAATGTATTTGTGCTTACCGATAGTGATTCAAATTGGTTTGAAATAGTTTGTAACATCCGCCTGCAGCCCCCTCTTACCCCACAGTGATCCTAAGATACAGTACCCCACTACAACTTCTGAACTTTACGCTTAAAGGTGATAAGAACCATCTTATATGTACAGTGGTGCCTCACACAACGAACTTAATTCGTTCCAGGAGCAAGTTCGTTATGCGAAAAGTTCGTTATGTGAAACGCGTTTTCCCATAACAATACATGTTAAAAAAAATAATTCGTTCTGTAGCATAAAATATGGTAAGATGACATAAAAAAAAGATAAATTTTTTTATTATTTTTATTTAGATACATCTAAAAACATAATGAAAAAAACACACATTTTTTAATTTTAAGAAATAATCGAATCTTGCACATCTTCATCCATTTTCCGCCGATGGTGCAGTGAAAAACCTGTCCAAAGTCGTTTGTTTCTCTCTTTTCTTCAACATCTGCCGGAAATAACGGACAAGAGTATCGGAGTATCGGAGGACAAGAGTATTGTTGAGGCCAAACTCTTTGACGAGGTCACACTGTTTTACCCCACATTCACTCCTTCTAATTATTTCCTGTTTCATTTCAAGAGAAATCACCTTCCTGCTTTTTTTAGAACCCATCATATAAAAAAAATGTTGAGTTTATCTTAAAAGGACGACTGCCGTGATGCGTGTGCGATTTAATTCGTAATGAAGAACGATTGCTGCGATACGTGCGTAAGTTAAGCGTACTACGCAGTGACTAACGAGTCTAACGACTGCCTGCGCGGGAGGATGCAATTAATCGGCAGTGATCGTAGAAGATCGGGCGACTTCGTTGTGTGAAGCAAAGTTCGTTGTATGAATCGTGAAATGAACGAAAAGGAAGTTCGTTGTGTGCAGCATTCGCTGTGCGAGGCGTTCGTTGTGTGAGGCACCACTGTATATGTATTTGCATTAACTTTACGCTTAAAGGTGATAAGAACCATCTTATATATGTATTTGCGTTAACGATCACTTCATAGGCATTTTATTTTAAGTAGGTACATTCCTATTTTTTCCAAGAAACATGTCAATAAATTTATAATTTCATTAGAGAAAATATATTTTATGTAACATTATTTCATTGCTTATTTTGTTTTTCAGCAAAAATGTAAGAACACTGATAAGAAACAAATCACAGAACAGAAGGCCTTCTTGAGATTCCTGGCTAATGAGAACATAGTCAACGGAATGGAGAGCAATGCTTGGTCACGCGATCCCGCCCAAAGTGACTGGACTAACGCCCCCAACTCCGAAAACTCCCGAAGCGATGTTGCCATAACTCCCGAAAGTCCGGGATATAATACTGACAATTGGGGCTATCCTAAAGGCGAAGATTCCCATTGGGGAGGGAACCTCCGAGCCAAAATAGACAATCCTTCAGCGAACTTCGCTAAAGTGGAAAACGTCAGGGACGTCGCCAGAATTAACAATCCCAGGTCTAATAATACCAGAGTGCCTAATTCCAGAACGGCCAATCTTGTAGCTGAGAATCCCAGGGCAAACGATGGCGGGATGGTTAATAATCCACGGCTGACTAATGAGTGGCCAGTCAATGACAGGTCACAACGAAAGTCTCCGGAGAGCGGCCGGGTCCAAGACGCTAGGACTAATAATTTGAGAGCAGTACGACCAGACGAGAAAGTGGACAATTCGTGGGTCAATATGGCACAGCTGGAAGCCTATGAACGACACTCTCCAATAGCCCTAGAAGACTTAGGGTAAATATATATTTTTATTTTTGGAATAACTTAATGAGTAAAACCTCAAAATGTAATATGTATTATAATAAAAAATGTACAGTGAGAAAATGAAGACAATGTTGGTAGTTCTTATTCGAAGTATGATACAGTTAAATATGACCGAAGGAGATAGGGTCCCATTAACTCAGTTGGTAGAGCGGTGCTCCGGCAAGCCAAGGGTTCTGGGTTCAAGTCCTAGAGATGTGACCTTATCTTTTTCTGATTTTTCTGTTTCAAATTTTTGTTTAGGAATCTCTAATATTGTCTTCAATAATTAAATACATTTTTTGACTGTCGGTCAACTGCGGAACACGGCAAATGCCGTTTTTGTCGACTGTCGGTTTTTGGCGGGAAAGGGCATTATACGGGTTTGTTATCAGCGTGAAATAAAACGCCTTGAAGGGTAATTTGCTACCTGGGTGCTAGGCGACAGTCTGTCCACGTTATTTGAGATGCCTTGTCCGAATTGGCTAGTGTGCCGCTTGTAAAGGCGTCGCCACAAATCTAGAGCTTTTATGCGATCTCAATCTCCAGTTTAGTTTGAGTCATTTCACGCATTGGACTATTTTTCATACCGCTCGCACTGTTTTGTTTACTGTTTGGTATTTTATTATTTGAATATATTAGCATTGTATAGGACTTTATCCCTACAAAAATGTCTTTACAAGCCAATGATAGTGACGATAAAGTGTATGCCGAAAATTTATCTAATTGTTCATGGAATGGATGATATTGAAGAGGTGTCAGACAACGAACCGAGTGATGATGAACAAATACCAAGACCTAGAACATTTCACCGTCGCACTATTGAAAGTGATTCTGATTCGGAGACGAGCTCAGGTGAGCATGTGGACGAGTGGTCATCGTTTGATAATCCCCCAGTTCTGGAATCTTTTTTAGGCCGCCGCAGTTTGAATTCAAATGTCCATTGTCCTCAAACTGTAAGTGATGCGATAGATTTATTTATCGGTGATGATTTGTTTGAATATTTTGCAAACGAATATAATAGATATCACCACCAAAACTCACATAATTACAAATTATATACAAAATCGGGAAAGTGGAAAAATATTACTTTGAAAGAAATGAAAAAGTTTTTAGGGCTGATTATGTTGATGGGACAAGTTCAAGTGTTCCGTTAAATATTTAACCCTTTTTTATCTACCCAGGAGAAATAAAATCCAACCCTTTTATTCCACACATATGACCCGTTGTTTGCAGAATGCAATGATTGTACTGTAATCCTTTGCAATGCCAGTTTTTCGTAAGTATGTAAGTACAAAGTAAGTTTTTCTTATTGACTGTTCGCCTTCGGCCTTAGGCGACACTGTTCAATATTTACGCGATCAGATTTCACACATCCAGCGATTGTAAAATTGCGGGCATGGCAAATATATATTATTATTTATTATATAACTATATGATATGAATAAACATGTTATCTTTTACATGGAATTCTCAAATATTGAATATTGAATGCTATTTACTAAATTGATATCAGGTTTTTATATTCAGCTTTGAAATGTGGTGAAATTATGATGTAATCAAAGCAATTATAATTTATTTTTTATGATCAAATGTCATATATGATTTCTTTGAAAATTTCAATTGAAAATATTATTTGGTTTAGAAATTGTGTCAATTTTAAGAAAGCGATATATTTTTGCGCTAATCGCGAAAAACACCCGCTATAGGTTAGAGTCTATTGTTTGAAGCGCCCGACTACAATGTGTTAACGCCTCTGGCCTCAGCCATATTCTGTCAGACAGTCAGAGAGTTTCCGCTTTGCAGTTAAATCCAAATAAATGTAACATTCCTCATCATTCCGCATCCGAAAACTAAAAACTGTTTTTGAAAAGTGATGAAATACGCTCTTATGTATAAACATATATTTTTTGAAATATAAATTTTTTTTGTCTTTACGTTTACTGTAACAAAAATTACCGATACGTAAAAATATATAAAAGCACACTTATTTTATTAGACAAATGTATTACAAACGTTATCGTCACCTCACTTTCTTGTCTCATAAGTTTTTTTTTTTTCAAATTGCGGTCGGTACTTTTAGTCTTATAAAGTTGCACATTCTAATTCTTCTGTGGTAACTTCATGATTAGTATATAAAGCGTGGTGTTTTCTCTTTCTAACACAGCTTTGATCATATTTCTCACCACAACAGTAAGGAAGACACAACGATTTCTGTGTGACCATATAAGTTCCCAGAAGGGAACAAATTAGCCTGAAGAATTAACACTTTCAAGATGACAACCGATCTTGGTCAAACCTAATTTTGTGTCCGTAGAATTCTCAGAAATGGAATTGAAATTGAATGATATGCAATTTTTTCAATTTTTGGAGGCGGGTATGGATACCGCCGCCCCGGAAACCATTTATTGGATAAATAACACCTCTCCCATACATCACCCCAAGTGGTTTGCCATGTTTGGTGACTTAGCAGGGGTGCCCAGTTTCATGGGGTGAAGTTTTCTAGGTATTGGCGGCGGAAGCATATGTCCACCTAATGCATTCCCAGGCCGGATCCAGAGAGACTGATTGAAGAAGGCCTTTTAACCTGTCCAGCAGGACTCTCATTGCAGTTGGGATTCATACGTCCGTTACTCCTGAACACGCTGACCCCCAGATTCCTACCCACCCCTCATACCTTTTTCATTCCCAGAACTTCCTCTCATTCCTTTCCTTAAAAGGACCCTCCACACAGCATCACCTTAGATGACGTACATTTAGATCCACAGAGTCCTTGAGGAAAATAATTTCCCTCAGGACCTACGATGACAGGACGAATTTGAAGATGACTTAGCGATATTTATTTTTTATGTTGAAATTAATTCTTTCAGAATGGACAATGGTGATCTGAATGATGTCATGATACCCTGTGAATTCTGCAACATGATGGTTTCTGCCACTGATTTGGTTACCCACGAGGTTGGTATACATTTTCTTTATGTATCATGATACTAATTGAATTAATATTTCATTCAATCCGGTCACACATCCTTTAATGGATTGATTAATTTCTTCCGTAAAACCCATAACAAAACATGTATAATATTCTAAAAATCACACCTTGTGCTTACCGAGAGAAAAATCTTGGTCACCATCAATATTTATGCAGCTTGGTGTCGTTTACATTGGAAATGTTGCCATAATCTATGTACTAGTTCTGTGCGTGTACCATACGCATCGCTCGTGAGTATCCGCCACACTATTTTGCTAGTGTTCGTGCATAACACGATACGTCGACAAAGAGTTTGACGTCAGTTACACGCTGCCGACAGTGCTGGTAGCACACTACACCAGTTGTATACGAATCTATTACTTGTTTGGCTGAAATGGTGTCGAAAAGTAAGTCTGAAAAGTAGTTATATAAAAAAAGTATTTATAAATAACCACAATTTACTGGAATACGTAAGAAAGGAATTAGTGGAGAAAGTGTGATTGAGGTTGGAAAAAAAAAGTCAATTTGACATCACCTGTGTAGTTTGTTGGCAGCGACGAATGCCCTACAATTAATATTTATTTCGTTGTATGGGTGAACCCAACATCTTCTTTTAGATGGTTTTTTATGCATATGTATGCATATGCACCGGTCGGTGGCCGAGTTGACATCGCGCTTGGGTCCCACTCAGGCGTAGTGTGTTCAATTCCTCGGCTGGCTAAGTCCTCCATCACAACACAAGCAACATTTTCAGCTTACTGTGGTGGTAGTAGGAGAATTTCAAATATTGTCAGGTTATTCGTAACCCGGGAGTATTTGTCTTTCTTTCAAAAAAAAAAAAATGTAGCGACGCTACGAGAATATTCTGGAACGCTCGCCAATGCAAAAGGTATTGTAGCGGGAATGCTCTAGACACAATGCGAGCGTTGGCGTTTCTACCTACAAGATCTGAATGTTCTCGACCCATCGGGCGGCTATATAATGAGGCGCATCGAGATGTACTTAGTCAGTCATTAATTAGCAGTTTTACGAGTGAACAAAAAGCAATCACTGCGACTGTTTGCTGCGTACTGAGGAGTCGGCTGCTATGGCCGGTTCCCCCCGCATCGCGCCCAGCTGTTACTACACCTCACCTCTACAGGACTATCACTTACACCCGGCTCTGCACGGACTACAAATCATTATGGACTTCTCGGGATCACATCAGCGCCCTGGCCCCGGCTAACATTCCTGGCCAGCGCTGACCTCAGGCGTCTAGCGACCCTGCGACACCTTCGCCGGTCTGCGCCTCGGCCCCGCGGCATCGTCGCCGGCCTGCATCTCCCGTACATCTGCCGATCAGGTCCATCGTACCTTCGGCTACCTCGTTCGCACTGGAGTACCCGGAAGACTCCACGTCTTCACCAGTGCTGAACACATCCACGAGTCCGGTCTCAACCAACGCGGTGTCGACCCACTGACTAGATCATCTCCCAGAGTCATCTTCCAACTGCGCAACTCTACTGACTCGAAATAAACGCTGTGACACAACACAATTATCATCTTTCATTGTCTTCTTCCAGATCCCTAAACATATAATAAAGATAGAGAAAAACAATGTTGTCTCCATCACTAGAGTTACTTGACATTGAATTAGTTCGACGTGAAAAATCATGTTTAGTATAATTCGGGTAGCGCAGTGTACGGAAACCAGCAAAGAGTAGTATATCAGTATGCGACTTGTGTTTGCATCACAATCATGTAGCTTGTAAGTATCTCCGTGTACGAAAGGCCTTATACTTCAACGAAACAGGCCTTATACTTGTCATTTATGAGTGTAATAAGTATTTTTATTGATTTCTCTCTTCAGACCGGCTGCAACCCCCTCGCCACAAGCATCCTCCCCCCTAAAGACCGTCAGAACCGCAACGCCATTGACAATGTCCACGCTGCCCCGCCCAATACACCAGACGGCCACCCGGCACCACGTGTCAAGATCAACGCAGCCCGCACCCCTCGCCACCTCGCCCAGATGCAACCGAACCAGGATCGCCAGCGAATTGAGGAAGTCCGTCTGAACGTCATCGTCAATAGCCCCGAAGAAGCGATGGGACCATATAACTTCGACGAATTCGAGGTCAAACTGCCGTGTGAGTTCTGCATGTCACTCATTCCTGCCAGTGATTTAATGAACCATCAAGAGATATGCTTTGCCGATTGATTTAACACATGTAATGTGAAATTATTTGATACGACTTTGAGGTTAAATTGTCGTTTGAGTTTCGCATGTCGCTTATTCCCGTCAGTGACCTAATGAACCACCAAGAAATATGATTTTCCGATTGATTTAATATAAGTAATGTGTAATGACTATCACAACTTTAAGGTCAAGAGTTCTGCGTGTCACTTATTCCCACCAGTGACCCAATGAATTGCCGATGTTTCGCCGATTTATTTAATGACAATTAATGTATGTTTATTTTGAAGCGAGATTTGTTTCCATTATTTTTATTTTTATCAAATTTTGCTCTCTTATCGAATGGGTACAAATGATTGTTTTGATTTCAATCGAGTGAAAAATTTTTAAGTGTGACTTTCGCATTTGAATGCCCTTAAATTGAGTTTGAAATGCTTTCACAATGTATTTTGTAGACAGTCGACTGATATGAAGAATTCAGTTTTCGTTATGAATGATTCACTGTGACTCTCAGATTAAGACTAAACATATTTTTTTATGTAGGCCTATTGTAAAATCTTTAACAGCCAAGATGGCCGCCAATTTTGGTCAAACATAATTTCCCACGTGGTAAATGTTTATTTCTTTACTAATTCACAATTCAGCACATGTGAATCATTCTGCAAATGTTGTAAAAACTATTGCAATGATTTGAGTGATATTTTAGAGTGGAGTAGTTACTGAATTTAGTGTTTTTATTAGTAGAAAATGGAATTTGTATGACTGTTTACGACACTCAAACAAGATGCCCATACGTCTGCCGCTAAACGTACTGCTCGCTGTTTGGTCTGGGTGGAGAAGGATTATTGATTATATCTTAAAATCAACAAAAACTGACTGTGTGGCTATCGCATACGGGAACCATTTACAGCTAAACCCAGGCGTGAATGTCTCATGTGATGAAATTGTGTTGAAACAGCCAGCGTTGTAAAGGTTAAAAGAAAGGTAGCATGAATACAATTATTTTTATCTTATCATTTTCCTTTTGCAGCCGTTACCAAGCTGTATTGCATATTTAAAAAAGATTTAGCTTAATTTACTATGAAAATATATTCTGACTGTTACTTATAAAGAAAATTGATGGAAAAATGGGACTTTGGTTTGGGAGAAGCGAAACTGACTAGATATTAGGATAAAATAATTGTTATTGTGTGTATGTACTTTACGTTTAATCATTATTTCTGATGCCAAGCATCAATTATTATTGGTTTTACTAAATAATATACTATTAGAATAATAAACACATTTAACCATCCTGAATAGATGATATAGTATACGCGTCCGTTAGAATATTTGTTTAAAAAATAATAATAATTAACCGTTCAAGAACAATTTTAGTTTTTCATTTCCAATTTTGCTTTCCATCGCTTAAGAATTATATTCCGATAATTTCAAATTTTATAACAGTCTTTTGTTGCTGGAGTGTGTATTTTTAATAACTGTGTTTTTCTTGATAAAAATATTCTCGATTGGACATTATTTAATTTGTATTGTAAATAATTATTACTAAGCGAAATGCTAACTCTATGAATAATGGTAGTAAAGATATTTAATACATATTGCCTTTCGCATTGTTGAATTTAAAATTTTCCATGTAGAATTTTTGCCACTGCATCTGTAAGCAAACGTGATTTTTGAAATCATTTAAACATATCATATTGTGTTGCCTACGTATATGTATATTTCTTTTTTTTTTTAATACGCCTTTTAACAAAGTTTTAGTTTTCTTACCTCCCTAATGAAGCGAATAACAACATAATACAATGTATTTTGCCACCTCTGGGTAAACTGTTGAATAATTACTCGTCATTTAACTTTAATCATTGGATTAACATAGCACTAAAACAGTCATTTTCTTGACGGGTAAGCATGCGTTACTCAGCGATGATGAAACATGTTAATGCTACTCGACGAGCAGCACTAATCGGCAGTTAACTCAGGAGTGGTTTAATACCACCACAAGCTTTCTTTGACACGACAGATTTGGTAAAGAATTTAATGTCACAAGAAATTTTGTTTATATAATAATTGTATTAATGCTAAGAGGGAATGACTGAAATATTTTTTTTATAGTTAAATGATAAATAATCGGGTTAAAAATGATAATCAATTAATTAAAATCACTTGTTAGATTTTTTATAGTTGCGTGTAGTGATTTTTTTTTTCTAATGTAGAACAGTTATTTGTTCATGTTCATGTTCAGCTATTCTATTTTAATTTAAATAATTTATCTGTGAATTAAAATCATTTTTGAAATAAATGTCGGTCTTATCTAATCGGGATTTGGCTCGGTTAGTAGAGTTGTCGACTCCAGTTCCTGGGTAGGAAGGTTCAATGCTGAGTCAAACTCAAAAAGACATTTGAAAATAGATGTATTATAGTTAAAAAAAACTTTGTTGGGTTGATTTAAAAAAATATATATATTTTAAGAAATAAAATTACTGCACGCAACTGATATTTGGCACTTCTTGATAAAACTATCATCATTTTTCTAATAACCTCGGTAAAACACGGTAGAAATTGTTTAGATTTGATTGTGCTTTTTCATTTAGTTTTTATCTTAAATTAATGCTTTTGTTGTGTCAGAAAATTTTCACGGCAATTTAATAAAAGTAAGAACACAGTTTATAAAAACCGTAACCATTTTTGTGAGGAAATAAACCTTACAGAAAACTACCAACGTATCTTTCTATAAGAGATGTTTATCACTAAGTTATATGTGTTCATTTGATAACCTATGTTTAACGTTAAATCTTATGATTATTAGTCAGGTTTATTTGTGTGATAAAATACTGGTAATTATATTATTTTGCGTAAATCATAGACATCCGAGTCAATAGACTTGCCCTTTGAAATCTGGGTACCATTCGACGACCTGAAGGCAAACCACGTGACCATATTTTTGGCACCAGGAGGGTTCGAGAATGCTTTGAATTAACTGTGACATCAGTCGTATATTGAGCGTCGAAGAGCACATATTGAAATAACCAGATAGTAAAGTTTCTCTAAGTAAGTCAAAGGTTTGCAGAGCTGTCCATCGTGGGACTTTTCTGTGCAGGATCTGAAAGTTCCTTCTTAAACGAATAGCCTGGCCTAGCGACACTAAAATTGAGTGAGGTGGGTCAGTTATAACACATTTGTAAAAGTGTCTTAACTAAATATTGTAACAAAATATTAAATTTTGGAAACAAACCTGAACTTTTGTTTAACCGATTTGGGATATTTTTACGCAGCCAGCAATTTGCGTGCTATTGTAAAGAGGACTAGTAATTCGTAAGCAGATTTTATTTTCAAAGACCGAATGGTGATATTACAATGCGAGTTGCCTGTATACTGCAGATTAATTTATTGACAAATCACCGAATGTGGGACGGTCACGCGACCTCCCGTACTCCGCGCAAGATGGTTTGTTCGCCTTTCCCTGATTGGCTCTTCTATTCATTTTGAATCTCCATGCTTGTTGAGTTATTAGGCCTTAATCACAAGAGTTCACGCTGCTTCCAAATGTCTGGAGCCAGTGGGACTGACCCATCCTCACAACATAAACCAAATGGGGAGGGAAAGGAGATTGGAAAGAGGAAAGTGGGAAAGTAACCATCGTGATTCTGAGACTATTTACCGCTCTAGTGACTGACTACTAACTCAATGCCATCAGTCAGAAACTTTGCTGATACGGGCAGCATGAGAATAAGTCTCGTTTTTTAACTTATTATTTTGTAAAACATTTTCCGCAATCTCTTTTTCATTTAATCCGGTCTCTCTAACATCTGCATTGTCATTTCCCTTCCGACAGCTCCTTCCTTAACCCGTCTCACAACCAGTAATGGCTTATACTCACATAAATGGGTGTTGCGCTAAAAATATTGCCAGTCTATCCCTCGTCCATATGGTCAGGTCAGGTAAAGGATACTAGCAACTAACAATTTTGAACCTTATTCCGCAGCTGGAATCATCAGTATGCGAACTGTGAACTAAAATGGCGCCATCTAGGCGAAGATTTTAAGAGGCATTGATTTGAAAATCTATCAACCAAACTTTGGAAGAAATTTCTCTTTCATTATAAAAAAAACAACTTTCATTGTATAAACATGATTATAAAACAATGCTAGATTATTATGTATAGAGATTTCATGCCTTCGCTCATGTTAGAGCTATGTTTCATTTATTTTTCTAAAGTTTATTTCAATATTTTACCATTGTTATAATTTAATGTTTTCTTTTATTCCAGTAATGTTAAGAATATTTTATATTATTATAATCAAGGTCTACTTAAAATAATTTAACCATAAGATGACAAATTCACATTCAATAGATTTGAACAATAATATTGTCCAGGAGGCGGGTATGATAATTATTGTTTGTTAAATTAATAATTAATGTTATTTTAAAACTGCAGTAGAATGTCAATAATATTTATCAATTTTTGACATTAAAATAAGCTGTTGGTTTTATAATATCAAAATAATAAATGACAATATTCAGTCAAGTATGCATCGTACATTCTCAGGTCTGTTTTAACCAAAAAGGTTTTTTTTAATGTGCACTACAAATTACTGTGTGCCATTTACTCTAAACACCAGTGAATAATACATATCGACTGCGGTTTGGTAAAACCTTTCAAGCCACAAAATGAAAACTACAGGATACGATAAAAACGATTGTTTACAAATTCATAAAACTAATTTAAAATCTTGGATGTTTACATGAAGGTGGTTATTTGTTTTTGATGTAAAAAATTGCAATTCTGTTTATTAGAGATTTGAGGATAGAGTAATTTCACCAACAATTTTCTCAAAATAACCTAAAAAAATTGTATGCCTAAATTTCGTTTTTAGTGTTAAAACCACCAGTTCCTGCAAAAGTGACAAGAATTTTTTCCTGCCAACAAACCGTTCATGCGCTGCTGGCATTGGAATTTCGCCCTAGCTGGAATTTTTTGATAAGCGATTTAAACCTGTATGCCATGAGGAAGTGCATAAAAAAATTTAACAGAATCGCTTGCACTTAAAACACTTAGTTCATTTTTGATTCCATTATTGATTTCCCTCAAAAAGGGTCTTGAGTTCCACAGGTTAATCAGCAAAAATTACTTTACCATGTTGTGTTGTACTTTGAAGACTATTCTATATATAAACACTGTAAAGTAACATTCCCAAAAATGTGGCTTGAAGGGTTTTACCAAAACACAGTTGACATACATTTTTCCAATATACCAAATTTTTGTCTGAATGCTATATTGAGTTCATTAGAATTGGGTTTATTAGCTTGCTTGGGTATTGTGCTGATTGGCATTGGATTCATTAGAATTGGGGTTATTAGATTATATTATAATGATTGGGATTGGATTCGTTAGATTTGGGGTTATTAGCTTGGGTATTATGATGATTGGCATTGGGTTCATTAGATTTGGGGTTATTAGTTTGGATATTGTAATTGGCATTGGATTAACTAGAATTGGGGTTATTAGCTTGGGTATTATGGTGATTGGCATTGCGTTCAGACTAATAGTCTAAATATTATGTTGATTTGCCTTTAATGCAATAGAATTGGTGTTATGAACTTAGATATTGTTCGACATTGAGCACATTAAAATTGGAGTCATTAGCCTAAATATTATGATTGATAATGGGTTCACTAGATTTTATGTTATTGAGGTCTTTGCCATTCGTTGGATTATAGTAATTGATTGACAGTGAGATTATTGATATTCAGAAAGTTGGCATTCATCTCACTGTAAATATTGGCATTCATTGGAGTGTGATTCAGTGATTTTATTTGCACTCTGGTGACATTCTACTGTAAGACACTATGATTAAATGATTTTCGTGAAAGTTTCTTTAGAATATGTTTAATTTTAATTCTAGGTAATTCATCGTACTATATTATTATACTTGAAAGCACTCTTGATAACATCAACTTTAACTTTGTGTATTTCTATATAGTTGTGGATATTATTATGTGCATTTTTTTAACTACCCCAATAAAACTTTGTGTTTCTAAAAAAAAACCAATGTCTTGTCATTAATCTAACTGCTTAACCCCTTCAGTAATCATAAATTAAAAATGGAAAAAAACACCTTTTTTTTATCAATGAATTTTATTTACTCAAAATATATATCCTCATATAAAAACCATTTCGGGCCCAAAATGAGACTGAATATTGATGTTGTGGTGCATAGTGTGAAAAAATAATTAAAATTTTTCATTAGTATGAATTCCGAATTCTGGCACATAATAGCCGCCCGAGTATACTCGGGCGTGGTCCTTAAGAGGTTAATTTGTGCTGATATCTTGTTAAGTTGGGTTTGACCCAGGGTACAAATAATAATAATTGTATAAACTTTGTTCGGTAGAACGCGCCAATCTAGGTTAGAATTAATCATCTAGAATGTTTATACTCAATAATCTCAGGTGTGAAAGTTCGCAACCAAGGTCGCATGTCAGTATCATGATAGTTTCTTTTTTAGGAAGGTATCTCAATGTACATAAATAAAAGGCGGTGCATGGATTGATATTACATGTATTAGAAACCTTTTGGACATTTTGCTGATGAGCCCTAGCTCAACAGATTAACAGAATTATATAATTTTGACTTACCCCAAAGACCGACCAGTTTTTAGCTATCTGTATCTAAACTATGGGAGCCGAACATCGCGTTTTCTAATGCCGAACACTGCTTTTCTTGATGGGAGAAGCGACGGAACGTCCCGCACACCCATTCGGCGGCTGACGTAACTCCGTAGAAGCGTGATCCGTCTTCTGGAAAGGTGGATATATTCCTCCTGGCCACATCCATAAACTCCAGCTATCTATAAGCGCGTAGCCGTTCCTGGGGATGCTGCAACCCATACATAGGGCTCTTTCTCGGCCCGTCGAACACGTGCGATGTCGGGATTCAAACTCCAAAAATCAAAAAGAACGAAGTTCCCGCTTGACAGCCATGCATGGCACAAAATATAAATCGCGTATGATCCAATCCTACACAGGATTGACCGTTACTTTACGGATTCCCGTTCAATCGTATAACGGCGGTCGCGTGGTCCGTCCGTAACAACTTCCGTCCAGCGAAATCACTATTACCCACTTTGGGAATGGTTATTTTTCGGTCACAAAAACGTTTACCGCCGTGCCCGTAAGCAAAATCGCACTCATCGGCGACAAAAAATAAGGAATTACATTCCGTACAATTAATTATTCAAAAACGAAAAGCACTGCGACCATCGTCTGTACAGTCCACGAACCCACACGTTGACTGTCCAGCCAAGAAGTGATTTTTGTTTCCGCCCGGTTCAGATGTTAAATTTTAAATTATGATTCGAAATTTTACCAAAACCAATACCAGCGACAATCGCCCAGTTCCTAACTAGGTTAGAGAATCGGCGAGGATAAATGTGATGATGCAGAACAAATTAATGAATAAAATATTAAAACAAAAAGAGTCTAGCCCTGCATCATAACAATCTTATATAATTTGGGTAGCAGAGCATTGTGGTCACTTGCAGGTTCAATAGGTCTACGACCTATTATCAGACCTGACCGCTCACTATCATACACCACCACCGAAAAGGCCAACTTATTAGGCAAAATGTTTGCAGAAAACTCGACCCTCGATGAACAAGGTGCTGTTCCACTGTCGGTTCCTCACTGCGAAATCTGAGGATTCGGCATCGGGATGTACTCCAAGTCTTACGAGGGTTAACAAAGCTAGCGGGCCTGGTGGAATACCTGGCCTGGTATTGCAGAGGTGCGCTGCAGAAATAGCTCCAATTTTGACGAAGCTTTTTCAAATGTCCCTGATGTCTGTTTCTGTATCCTCAGGTTCTGTATCCAACGGTGACCGCTCCAACCCGGCAAACTACCGCCCCATAACGATCACATCTGTTCTATCCAAGGTGATGGAACGTGTGATCAATGTGAAACTGCTCACATACCTCAAGAAGAACAAAATTATTAATGACCGTTAATACGGATTCCAGCGGAACTGCTCGTGCGGTGATCTTTTCGCGTATGTGAGGCATGTTTTTAGGCAGTGCCTGGAATGTTACGGTGAGACCCAAATGGTTGCACTGGACATTTCCACGGCCCTTGACCGGGTTTGGCACCAAGGACTTGTCAAAAAACTGCCTTCCCGCATCCTTGTATATGTGGATTGCCGACTTTTTGAGGGAGAGGTCGATTCAGACGGTTGCTGATGCTTTCACCTCTTCCTTACATTCAATAAATGCTGGTGTCCCACAGGGATCGGTTCTGTTTCCAACTTTGTTTTTGTTGCACATCAACGACCTTTTGTTGTATGCACCAATTCATTGTTACGCGAATGGCAGTTCAGTCTATGAAGTAGATATACCATCCGCATCCATGATTCCTTTTTGTTTGACAAGACTACGTTTCGTCATAAAGCAACGCACGCCAATGTGTTCGACTCAACACTGGTTCCAATACCTACGTAAGTATAATTTTTTTTAATAATTAATTTTGCCACAAGAATATAAAAGGGAAAAATTATTAAGGTAATTAGTATAATTCAAAATTAAAACGCAGATATTACAAAAAATATTTTTAATCAGTCTTTCGTAATTTGTCATTTTCGTAAATCTACATCATCACCAGTCACTGTTCTTCCACTATAATAAAAGTCCCTATTTTGTCTACAGCCCAATATTTCTACATACACTTCCCTCCGCTTTTCCCTTCTTTCAATTTTGTTATCTTACCCCCGAAATCTTAATTTTTACCCCATTTTTTGAATAATCCCCATATAAAAATCTCCTGGAAATGCAAGTATCCGGAAACTCATAGTACAAGCGAAAATTTTTATTTTTTCCGATCGGAGCATTTCGATACAATATATTTTTTTACTTTTTTCGGCAACAAAAGGGTTAAAAGATTTTTTGGAGCCCGGGTTAGCTCCGACGCATTAAGATATTAAGGTCCGTCTATACACATCGACTTGCATACGAAAATAGTTCGTCCAAAAATTTGCGCAAAAACACGGTACGCTGTGCGGCGTCCATTCAACAGCGTCTTGCGTACAACTGTTTGTGGAAACGTTTGCGCAAAAAACTGTGCAGGGTCCATACAACGGCGACATGTGTCCACAAACAATTTGTGCAAATGTTTTCGCAAACACTACAGTTTGCTGGGCCTGTCATCCGCTAAGTTTGTGCAGTTAAGCTTGTGCCTCCCCACCCCGATTACCAGATTACATGTGCAAGCCGGTTGGTGTGAACCTGTGGCAATCATTTGAGATGTATGCAAGTCATTTAAATATACAGTTTAACCGTCTTAACGTACATGCTTACTTGTGTAAATAAATTTGAGCGTGTAGACGGAGCTTAAAACAGCTGATATTAACACCCTAGCGACCGATTTACACAAAAACAGAAGCTCAAATCAAAAAAGTTATAGAACAAAATCGATTCCAAATGTGATCTAGATTCACAAGATTCCCGCTTGTAGTACGAGCTTCCAGACACCGTATAGGTATATATTTCATAAAAATAAACAATTATTATTTGTTTATTATGTTTATAAAAATGCTAAATATTCATTAATTACCATGCACCTATTGCCTACACTTTTAAAGATCTTTTAAACAACCAAGAAGCAAATTGTTTGATCTTGTGAACAGCTTTCTGCTTTGTCTCCTTACTGAACTGTATTGTTTACAACCGGTTTACAGGTTAATCTAGTTCAAAACCCATCCGACAACACGCCTATGGAAGCATTCAACTATAAAACGTACGTTACGCATAGTCTTTCGTAATTTATCCTAATAATAGTGTAGAAAATGTCACTAGAGAATGGATATTATACGTGTAAATTATTCATCACATATTTCGGCAATATTTCAGGTGTTTTTACAATAAGGACGTAGTACATAAGAAAATGTTGCTTCGAACAAATAAATTCTCGCCGACAACAGACAAAGATTATCACCAGAAAACATTGAAAAACCTATTACAGCTTACATTAAATCTTCCTTCTAGCAGATTCACAATGATTTGTTATGACATTTTTCTCTTTTTCAAGTATTCAAGGTTTGTGTATTAATTCGTTAAATAATATTTTTCTAATATTCATTCAATGACAGTTCGTCCAAAGACCCTTCTAACAGAAATATAAAACAATAAAAGATATAAATTTGTTTTAGACCACTTTAATTTTAAACACACCCTTCCTTCGTCAGGAGAATATTAAAACTTAGGGTGCTTCCGAAACCGGTAGAGTGCAATTAAAATTAAAGTGGTCTAAAACAAATTTATATCTTTTATTGTAAATTATGACGAGCCACAAAGTAAAAGCTTATTACAAATATGAAATATAAAACCATCGTGTCCAAAAATTTCAATAGATCATAAACTGTCAATAAAAACTAACAATTTGAATTTATTTTCACTGAACTAGCTGTTACAAAATAACACCTTAGTATGGTGTTTAATAATTTTCTTCTATATTATGTTTAAATTAAATTAAAAGCAGCACATGTAATAGTCCTGGGGACATCTGGGCACAGATATTTGAAGTTTGGGACAATTGGAAAGCTTTGCACAGCGACAGCTCGATCTGTACTGTCGAGTTTCTAAATATTTCCTATAGGTCGGCTCCAATTGCTCAGACGAACCGTAATACTTCTTCGAATGATGCTTTGGCTTTCCGTACTTGTTTAGAATATAAGGCGAAGATTCTCCTTTAGGGTAGTATACTTCTGGTCTTGCGAGATCATTTTCTTGTGGAGTGCTGATTGGTGTGGAAGCTTCGTTTTGTTCGGTCGTTTCGGGAGTCACAGCTTCGCTTGTGTCAAATCTTGCTTCGCTCTCGTTGTTTTGGTCGGCGTAATCATCTGTTGCTTCTGTTGGAATTTCTTTTCCGTTAACATTAGTATTTTCACCACTTCTTGGAGTCCTGACGACTTCTTGTACTGGTATTTTGACGTCTTCTGGGCTCTGTTCAACTTCTTCAATGATGATTTTTCCTTCTTCTTGACTTCTTTCAACTTCTTTAATGTTGATTCTACTTTCTTCCTGACTTCTTCCGACTTCTTGGTGTGGTGTTTTGATGGCTTCTGGCGTTTTGCTAGTAGAGTGTGGGTGGATTGCTGTTTGCTTAATCTGTAGTGGTACGTTCTCTATCCTGGATGTCCTAGGGGCACCTGGAGACCTGGCTGATTGGACGTTTCTGTGTATCAATGGCTTTATCTGGACATAAGTGACTGCGGAGTTGTCCTCCGCCCTGCTGAGGCCAGCGGAATATGAAATGTGGATAAATTGAAGCAGTAGGCACACAGCAATTAATCTGTGGAAGAAATAATATCATGGTCATAAATAAAATCTCACTAAATTCGAATTCATACGAAATGTGCAGAGTTAGTTAGGTGGCATCGCTTTGAATTCATTAATTCATAAATTTAAAAATAATATTGTAATCCAGTTATAACTATTGTTAATCGTATATGAATAGTTCGCCGACAACTGATTGAATCAGTTGATTATCGCATTTGGTGAAACTCTCTGAAGAGATGAGTAATTTATTGTACTGGTTATCGATGCACCCAATATAATCAATTCGTGTTTAATGCACCTAAGGCCTTACCAACAAATAAGATTTAATTTTTACACAACTCATAAACAATCATTAACGTGGGGTAAAAGGTTGTTTACAGAGATGTGCTTTATTTCAAATAAATCCATTTCAAATGGAAATGCAAAATGGGTATTTTCCATTTTGCATTTTAAATGCTTTTCTAAAAACCATTTTGCATTTTGCATTTGAAATGCTTTTCTCAGTGCATTTTCCATTTTAAATGCTTTTTTGCAACATTTTTGCTACTATCTCCACTCATCTTTTTTTCATAAGCCCCAAATATCAGTCGGTCCCCAACCTCGCCATGAGAGATAATTTACATTTGTCAAGTTGCTCCCTGGCAATTGAGTGATACCATTACAAAAAATACTGATTCCAATACTAAACATGGGGCCATGACGCTGTAATATTAAATGTTAGATAGCAGTTTCTATGTTTTTACGTTGGCAACATTAGTCCCGCGCAATTTTTTTGTGGTTTCATAATCTGTAGTCGTAGTGTTTTTGGATTTACCATCATGTAATATGTTTGTTCTACATTGATGTCCATTATTAAATGACAAAATTGTTTAAAAATTCTATAATTATTTTAATTCTTTAACCTGAGAAACCATTTTGCATTTTGAAAATAGGTATTTTGCATTTTGCATTTGAAATGCTTTTCTAAAAACCATTTTGCATTTTGCATTTTCAAATGGAAAAATTTAGACCCATTTCCATTTTGCATTTCAAATGGTTTTGGGTACCCATTTTGCACATCTCTGGTTGTTTATCAGTTGTGTTAAATTTAATACACGTTTATTATTAAGGCTGCTAATACGTAATCTATTAACGATTCTATAATAATTTGATCGTATTAACGCATTTAAGGGGTAAGGGTCTCGGCTAGCAAGCCGAAGGTCACGGGTTCAAATCACGACGAAAGTAAACTTTATTTGATTAGTTTGTGTTATTTCACAATTTATTCATTAAAATAAAAAAATAAAATATATAGATATATATTTGCGGCACGTTACAGGGTGGAAGATACTCTCAGTATCGCCCTGGTGTAATACCACCAGTCAGAATTGAAACGTTGCTTGAAATGGCTTTAACCGTGTTTGGTGACCAGATCTGAATAGCAGATCTGGGATGTCCCCATATTCCTCCTACCCATCTCCTTCCCCTCCCCACCTTCAGCTCAATTGTGGACTACATAGCACCAATAGGGGATGCCATAGTCCTAATTGGGGACTACATTCTTGACAAATCAATTCAAATTTTGAAATCAAAATAATTTTAGTTTTTTTTACTATCAGAAATTAATATATACCTACTATTTGAAATATTAAAATTTTGAAATCAAAAATAAAAAAGTTTAAAAAATTGCGTTTTTTCGTCTAAACACTGAACTAAAATTTCATTCAAAATTTATTTATTTCATTCAAAATACAGTTTTTACATAAAAAGCATACTCTGTACATCTCACTAGGGCATTCCTGTATCAAGATGTGCAGCTTTACAATAATATCATTTAAAAAAATACATATATGTAAATTTAAAATAATAACAACATTAAATTAAATTTAAACCAAAAAAGAAAAGTTTATGACACGGACGTTTCGAGACCGGTAGACAAAAATAAACAAAATTTTAGTAACAAATGTATGAAAAAAATAAAAACAAAAAAGTCAACAAAAGAAGCATTATTAAGTAAGTTGGCAACAATAGTTAATATTCTTCTGTTAACTAAAGTACAAGGTACCTGTGCTGGCTTATCAGACACAAGCATAGGGTAACCATACTAACAATTACAACATGGATAGTATGAATAATAGATTATAAGAAAAAATAAAAATAACTAAATAAAAAAAGGTAAATAATAACCGATGGGTAAGTAGATAATATTATAATAAAAAGTAAGTAAGTAAATAATTTAGCTAGACAATAATTAAAGTAAATATTAATACGATAATTAAGTAGATAATAATAATAATAAGTAACATAATAATAAATAACCAAAAGTTATTTTAGAAGTAAATAAGTACATGCGCAGTAAGTAAATAAGGATTGTATCGAAACAGAGCTTCCACAAGGAATTATGATATAAGCGACAACATGGGTGATCTAAAATCATCATTCTCAGCTAGTACGGAGATTTTGACCATTTTCTTGAATGAATTTAACGTACCTATAGTTTTTATATTTTCTCCAAGCATATTATATAGCAACGGAGCTTTATATGAAAAACTCCTTTGTCCGAAGGATGTTCTGGTATACACCGGCTGATACATTAAAGAAGAACCCATTCTAGTGCTGCGCACTTGTTGAGATCTTTTAGCAGTAATAGTGTTGTTGAAAAATTTACAGAGAGCCTGTATTATGTACAACTGCCTTATTGTCATAATTTTGCTTTCACTATATAATAACTTTGATGGATACATAAAATTTCTCTTATACATTATTTTTAAAATTAATTTTTGTGCAACATTCAAAGGCTCTAAGGTAGTCTTGTTACAAGAACCCCAACAGACAAAATTATATGAAAGCATTGATTGAACAAGAGCATAATATACAGTTTTTAATGTAACTTTGTCCAATATGTTTCTTAGATTTTTGAAAATGTAGGCTAGCCTTCTTATTTTGTTTCTTAATATAGTAATGTGATTGTTCCATTTTAAATTTTTATCAATAATTAAACCCAGGTATTTGATGTTGTCTACTCTTTCCAGAGATTGACAGTTACACTCCTGCACACAACAATGTAATTTTAATGAACGTTCCAAAGATGGTTGATTTACAGAGGAAATGCTAAAAGTAATATATTTAGTTTTGTTCATGTTTAAGGTTAACAAGTTTTGATCAAGCCTATTTTTGACTGCCCTTAATCCTGCCTCGCACTGAGCATACGTTTCGTTCCATGTGTCAGCAGCAAACACCAAGACAGTGTCATCTGCAAATACAATTGAAGATCCAGAAAATTTCAGTTTACAGAGGTCGTTAATATATAACAAAAATAGAATTGGACCCAGAACACTACCTTGAGGAACACCATATACAATTGATTTATTTGAGCTAATGTGATCATTAATTATTACTCTCTGTGTTCTATTTTCAAGATATGATCTGAACCAATCTAAAGATTTATTAACAATACCCATTCAACTGAGTTTTTTTAAGAGTAAACCGTGGGATACGGTATCAAATGCCTTAGACAAGTCTAAAAAGACGGCCATTGCTTTATTGCCAGTATCAAGAGCTTCTACGACTGTGGTGATCATTTTTAATGCAGCATCACTTGTTCCCATGTTCTCTCGGAAGCCAAATTGATTATCTGAGAGAATTTCATATCTTTTTACATAAGACATCAACCTAATTTTAGCTAATTTCTCTATTATTTTTGATAACGTATTTAGCAAGGAGATAGGTCGATAGTTATTTACATCTTTGTTATCTCCTCCTTTAAATAAAGGAATAACTTTGGAATTTTTGCAATGATTAGGGAACAAGCCATTCTCAAAACTAACATTTACAATGTGTGTAATAGGTATTACTAGTTCAGAAGCATTTTGTTTGTAGACCATTGCACTTATATTGTCATTTCCACTCGAAAAACCTGATTTTAGCTCATTAATCACATTTAAAACTTCATTACAATTCGTTGGTTTGAATTCAAAGCAGGCATTTTGCATAGATTGTGTTGGATTATAATTTTTTACTAAAGATTCTTCACTGGTGTTATTTGCACTACACAAAAGATTAGCAAAATTTTGACCTATATCACTAAAAAAATTATTCACATGGTTAGTAATGACTGTTGGATTATCATTTATGGATACAATGTTATTATTTACTTTCAGTTTATTTATGGGCACTGATTCCTTTTGCAAATCCAATGCTTGTTTTATTATTTTCCATTCTTGCTTTATGTTTCCTTTTACCTCGTGAAGCTTCCCTTTATAATATGTTTGTTTGGTCGTTTTTATAATTTTAGAACACCAATTTCTGTATCTTTTATAATGTGCAAACAGTTCGATATTATTTGGTTCTTTACGACAACTCTTGTGTAATTTGTCACGTTTAATGAGGCAGTTAACAATTCCAGAAGTTATCCATGGTTTCAAGTGCTTTTTATTACAATGGATTCTCTTAGTATATGAGCAATTTCCAATATGTAATTTTAGACGTCTTATGAAATTATCAGCTGCAGTATTGACATCACTGGTGGATAAGACTGTATCCCATGTTTCCTCTTTCAGTGTCGAATTTAGTAGGTCATTATCCACAGTTAGTCTAAGCTTAACGTCTATTTTTTTTGATTTTGTTACTCTGGATTTAGGATATTTCAATAATGTAGCAAAATGGTCTGTAATACTGGTCCTGAATACAGCACTCTGAGGATCGTCTTTTGACTTAACCATAATGTGATCAATACAACTCTCAGTACTTGATGTTACTCTAGTCGGTGAAATAATAAATGGTTTTAGACCGTGGTAAATCAAAAGTGAAAGATATTGTTCACTTTTTATGTTGTTCATATCCAGAATATTTATATTTATATCACCACATAAAATCACTTCATGGTTATGTGTTGATACAGAACGTAGTAAGTCATTTAGGTGGTCAAGAAAGGTATCAATGTGTGCTTGAGAAGGAGATCTATAAACTGCTAAAACACATACATTATAAGGTAGTTGTAGTTTAAGACAGTTGGCATGTGGAATAGTTATTTCTTCAACAGAAACTATGACATCATTCCGAGTGTAAACGACAACTCCATCATTTTGTAAATAATTTATTTTGGTGCTATGTGATGAATATCCAGTAATACTTGGGATATAGATTGAATCTTTCAACCAAGCCTCACTAAAAACGATAATGCCAAATCTATGTTGTATTGCGTCGAGAACAGCTATAGTATCATTGAAATTTTTTTTATGCATCTTATATTCATACAATATATAGAGAGAGCAGAATGGTTAAGAAATTCATTACATACTGATGGGTCATCTATGTTGATATTGATTTCCTTGTCGTCATTTAGTTCTTCATCGAATATAGAATCCATATTAATACTTTTTTATACATGTTGCTGTTGGTGGTGTGACTCATAAAACAAAAGCAAATAATATGCGATGTAATTAATAATAATAATAAGAATAATAATGGGTGTATATTAATTTGAGCCTGTGAAAACTTGTCGAAAATGTAGGTATATCCCGTGAAGGTAAAATTACTGAAAAATTACTAACGGAAAAAAAACACTTGTTTTATTAGAAAAATGTATTATGAACATTATGGCTATCTCGCTTTTGTCGGTTCATATAAAAATAATTAATAAAAAAGTTCTTAACTTTTTATCAAATTGCGGTCGGAACCTTTCGTTTCATGGAGGTGTACATTTAAATTATTCTGTGGTTAACTTCTATATTTAAATGTGAAGTTTGATATTTTCTCTTTCTAACACTGTTCAGTTCATATTTCTATCTATGACGATAATAGAGACAACGATTTTTACGAGCTGTTACGAAAAGATAATAGCTGTTTGTTCCCAAAACGGAAGGAGTTAAAGGTAGATACTTTATCGTTGTCTGAATTCTTCAACAACAGTCAACAATCCGTTCCAATTTCAAAAAATATACTCAAATTGAAAGTAAATTTAAGTTAATTGAATCTGATTTCCCGTATTCGCATTTTTATCACAAAAAACGAAATTAAAATGTTTGATAATCTAAAATCATTTTGGTATTTGGCCATTTCAGATCTTACTGAAATTGCAAAGGTCCCATGCTTTGCTTATTGTAAATAAAACACATCTGCACTTTGGTTAAACACACACGTGGTAAGTACTTACTTGCCAACTTAATTTTATTTAGTAGATGTGTGAAAACTAAGTTAAATACAGGGTTTTCCAATAAGAGGTGTTATTTTGATATTCAATCGTAAAAGATCAATGGTTTCGTTGCTTGTGTGGCACGTAGCACCGTCTTGTTGAAAGTAAACGTTGTCCAGATCAATACCGTCCAATTCCGGCCATAAAAAATCATTAATCATCTCTCGATAGCGCAATCCATTCACTGTAACTGTTGTTCCAGCCTCATTTTCGAAAAAGTAAGGTCCAATGACTCCGCCGGACCATAAACCGCAGTCACACGTTGAGGATAGAGAGGCTTTTCAACAATAACTCTTGGTTTTTCCGAGCCCCAGATGCCACAATTTTGCTTGTTGACGAAGCCACCGAGGTGGAAATGGGCCTCATCACTCAAGATGATTTTTCGATGGAATTCCGGATCATTTTCACGCATTTCAAGGACCCAATCAGCAAAGACACGACGTTGTTGATGATCGGCCTTGAGTTCTTGTGTTAACTGAACTTTAAACCTTAATACACAAATCTTTATGCAAAATACGGTGTAATGACGTTTGTGGAATGCCTAATTCCAAAGAACGACGAGGAATGTACAAACTTGGGTTTTCTTCAACACTTTCGGCTACAGCAGCAATATTCTCGGTTGTTCTTGAGCGACGTGCACGGGTTTTATTCTTCACATCACTAAGTTATCCCAATAGCTCGAATTTTTCCACCAATTTCTGTATTGCGGTCCGACAAGGTGCTTCACGACGACCCAAAAATGTTCGAGTTTTACGAACCGTCTCTGCCAAAATTCACCATTTTTATAGTGAATTTTAATAATTTCAATGCGTTGTTGAAGCGTGTATCGTTCCATTTTTATTAATGGCGTAGTTTCTACTTGTCAAATGTCAAAAAATGACAGCTTCAAAAGTAACATCTACCCACAGACATATGAATATTAATAGACGAGAAGTTAAGGACGAGGGGTTAAAACAAAAGTTGCGGGACGCAGAGAGGATTGTGATTCGTCAATAAATCAATCTGACAGTAAATAGGCATCTCGCATTATAATATCACCATTTAGTTCTTAAAAGTAAAATCTGCTTTTGAATGAATAGACATTTTTACATGGGAGCGCAAATTACTCGCCACGTTATGAACAAATTTAAAGTCAAAGTCGTTAAAGGCCAAATTCGGCAAAATAAATTTCTTCTATTTTCAGAGTCGAATATTTCGTTTACGTATTTAGTTAAGACACTTTTATAAATGTTCATAATTTACTTCCCAGCAACCAACCAGCTTTGTGTTTCGCGTCCAGACGTATCTCGATGTGATAGTATATGTTTCTACAACTGATCCATATTATACGATGTGAATATGCTTAAAATAAAGTAAAATAATGCTTATATATGGAATGTAATACGACAATTGGGTTTATTCTCTTTTTCACATCTATTTATAAGTTTTCATAGCACAAGCCACCATTTTGCCGTGTTATTTCGTAAAATGAACCGATGATGCCTCGACCATAGTTCGCACAAGAATGATGACGTCACGTTTTCTAAATTCACGGGAGGCCAGACGCGAGCCCAGCCGGCTCCAATGGAACCGGTATGGGGAGTGGGGAATAATACGCTTTTAATCACTTAGGGCAGGTCTACTAATATTCATATGTCTATGCATCTACCGAAATCGCGGGCTATTCAAAATAACACCTCTTATTGGAAAACCCTTTAAATATGTTTATATCCGTAGTAAGCGTTCTAAGTTGGTTTGAAAGGGAGATATGTAAATACGAATGTTAGAGGGAGCTAGCTACTATTAAAAAAACGATAATAATTTAGAAAAAATAGTGAAAACATTTAATAAAACACGACTCGTTTTAAATAGAGCAAAAATCTCTCGTCAAATGCTTTAGTTGCATTTAAAGATACACTATGAATTTTTCATTCCTTTAACATATTAAACAACAGAACAAAACGTGATTTTAATAATTTTCGGAGCGTACTTTGCGATTTTTTTCTATCGAGGGAATTTCATATAGTTAACGTTTCGGCATAACAAATGTACATATACGAGTATTATCTTCAAAAATAATTTTTATTTGGAACTTAAACACTTAAAGACTCAAAGGGAAAATTGTTATACATTTTTAGAAATTGGGTAAGTGGGGGTTTGAGAGGAATGGCAGAGATGTCGCTTTCATAAACCCGTTATTGAAGGCACAGAAATCTATTTTACGTGTTATTATGAAGAAACCTTTCAGATATTCGAGCGACGCTCTCTTCAAGGAATTTAATGTACTAGATGTCCGACAGTGCTATATAACAAAAATTGTAATCCATGTTCATAAAAATAAAAACAAAATGAAAACAGCCGAACACAAACATCAAACCAGAAGTAAGGGAAGGAATGACCTTTCCGTTCCAACAAGTAACAGAGCGGCTTATCAAAAAATATTCTCATATCTCGGTCCTAAAATATATAATAAAATCCCCTCTCAGCTGAAACTGTGTGAATTGTCATCCTTCGGTCTAAGAGTGACAAAATGGTTGTTGGATCTAGGCAGGACTGATTCCATGATACTAAAAAATGTTATTTGAAATCACGAACGCCTCTATGTATCTTTATATATCTTTTTTATGTATCTTCGTTTTAACATACTTATTTTAGCTAGTCTCAAATCCTGTATTCGTCTAGGATAACTTGAAACTTGTAAATTTGACTGTCCTGAAACGGGAATCCTTCCTAGTTGGACAGTCAAAATCATAAATTGTAATAAATATTATAAAAAATAAATAAATACAAAACTAAAATTTGGATTTGAGATCAAAATACTTGACCAAACTGAACAACTATATTTTTAATCAAAAGGTAGAGCAAATATCTGGTGAGAATGTATACTACTGTATAGAATTCCATTTTTCATGATTTTGGGGATATTTTGATATTTTTTGCGAGTTAAAAAAAATGTAAAAAAAATTTAAGCATAATATGAAACTAGCCACGCAGCCTTCCCCATAAAGCCGTGTCTCTTGCGATAGTGTTGAACCAAAACCAAAACACTTAATAAAATGTTTGCGCAAACATGCAAAACGCGGGCGTGGTTGTAAACATTTTTGTATACAGACGCAATGTTGTGTTCAACATGATGAACATAACTTTCTATGTTGTGCGAACAGTGTCGCAGGAGATACGGCTCCATTGGGTATGCGATTGTTTTCTGGTGACTGTATTTAGGTTAAAAATTTTCCTGCATATATACTAATATTATGTCTAATTCTAGCGTATTTTAGGAGATTAGACATTAGTTTAAAATTCACGAGGAAGGTTCGGTAAGGCTAAGAAACAACCGTCACGCGTAATAATAATTACACAGCAGAAATTTAATAAATAAAATAAAAAAAATTAAACGGACTGATGCAAACGAAACGTTATAACTATAAATAACATATAGAGATAATGATATCCTCACTGGGATCTCCCGTGCTGAGGATGTCATTTACATATTATAATTTAATTATAAGAAATTAATATTACCACACAGAAACATATTATGAATTTAATTATAAACATATATCATGTAGTATAATTATTATTATTTTTTTTTAAATATTTTTAAAATAAGTAAGATAGTGTTTTTTTGTATAGTTCAGTTTAGTAGATTCGGTTTTAGTCTGTGTTTGATATCAGTATATTTTCTATTTCAGATCTCCCTATATTGAGTATCCAGGTTTTTATTTGAGATTTAATAAATCTGGTAAATCGAATTTAGATTAATTCCATGATACGGCGAAACTTAATGCCAAATCACTATTTTGATTAATCTTTATAACGAATTGGTGTACATTATGAATACCAAAAATATGCATTAGATAAATTGAAGGTTTTCCTATCGTTTCGCTTGAGTAGAATACAAATAAAAAAATAAATTACTCAATAAAAAATATAAATGTAAACTACTAAACAATATATTTTTTCAATAGAAATGTATGAAATCGTAAAGGAAACAATTAAAAAAAAATACAGTACTATGGCTAAGATTATCTGTGACAGTTTCACTTGATTAACTTTTTTGTTTTCTTATAAAATTATAAAGAAAATAAATAAAAACCAGTTTTGTGCTGGAAATCCAACGTTTATAGACTCCGTTTGTCAAGCGATTTTAATGCCTATTACCTACAATATAAGGTATGCCAAGAATATAAACATTTTTGGCTTGTAGCTTCCTCTTAAATGAAATGAACATGAATAAAGTTATGATTCTATGGTAATTTGAATTCAGATTGAATCCATGATTTTGAACTTAGGTGCAAGAAGCGACGATTTATGTTAATTTGAATTTAAATTGATTCCATGATATTTTGAACTTAGGTGAATAAAGCAATGATTCTATTGTAATTTGAAATAAGATTGACTCCATGATATTTTTATGTTATGTAAAAAAGGAATGATCTATGGTAATTTGAATTCAGATTGATTCCATGATTTTGAACTTAGCCGAATAAAGCAATGATCTATGGTAATTTGAATTTATATTGATTCCATGATATTTTGAGCTTAGATGAATAAAGCAATGATTCTATTGTAATTTGAAATAAGATTGACTCCATGATATTTTGAAGTTATATAAAAAATCAATGATCTATGGTAATTTAAATTCAGATTGATTCCATAATTTTGAACTTAGCCGAAGAAAGCAATGATACATGGTAATTTAAATTAAGATTGATTCCATGATATTTTTAACTAAGGTAAATAAAGCAATATTCTATGCTAATTTGAATTTGGATGGACTCCTTGATATGTTGAACTTAGGTGAATAAAGCAATGATTCTATGGTAATTTGAAATAAGATTGACTCTATGATATTTTGAAGTTATGTGAAAAAAGCAAATGATCTATGGTAATTTGAATTTAGATTGATTCCATGATATTTTTAACTTGGGTGAATAAAGCGATCATTCTATGGTAATTTGAATTTGGATGGACTCCTTGATATTTTGAACTTAGGTGAATAAAGCAATGTTCTACAGCAATTTGAATGACACACAAAGCGTTAGTTCTATGGTATTTTGAATAAAGTTTAATGAATGTTCTTACCCCTTCATTTTGTCGTTTAGTAACACTATCACCACTTGTTCCCTTCGCAAAAGTAGGAGTTACACCTCGCCTGTGTGCCGGACGGGCCCTATTTATAACCTATTTAAACGTCCAGCAGTCGTCCCAGCGAGGAAACGGGTTGGATAATCTATGTGCGAAGAACGTGAAGAAGAAGAAGAAAGATGGTCTTGCATCCTTACGTAGTGTGGGTGCTTGCTAGGGGGTACTTGAAAACTCTCAGAGCCGGACAAAGGGAGGGTTTCTGGCGGTTAGCACACGTATCTACTAGCTGTCCCCACAGTTACCTGGGCTTTACGCAAATGTTTTTTAAAATATCAAACGTAGATAGTAATTTGCTTCTTACTTTGAACGTCGAAGTATGTACAATTTCATCAAGAAGTATCGAAATTCTCCTTTAAGGGTGGGAAAAGGCAATGGGGTGGATTTTCGAAATCTTATTTAATTCCCTTCTTCTTGTTTTAAAAATCAATTGAGTAAAATCTTATCAATCTAGGAATATAAATATACAAAAAATAAAGCCGCGCTTATTTTATTTTTAAGAAAGACAAACATTCCCGGGGTAAAAAAAAATTACCCGATAGTAATTTGAAAATCTCCAACTACCTCCACAGTAAACGGATAATGTTGCTTGTGTCGTGATGGAAGACCTAGAAAGACGAGGAATTAAACTCACAAGCCTGGGTGCGACCCAGACGCGGTGCCAACTTAGCCAATGACCGGTCAAGTCAAGGTATTAGATTAGTAAAAATAAAATTTATACACTATAGGGCGGTGGAAATTTTGTATATAGTGTACCCCAAAGTAAGGTAAAATTTATCCAACTTCGAGTGAAATTGATTCAACATTTACAAATAATATCGAAAGTCTTTCTTGAACAGGTGTACACATTTCCTTGTCTGCCTGTGGTATTATTATGGTCCATCGAATTGACGACATCGGTTTTCTTTCAAATAGGTATTCATCACTATTCTAAAACGATTCGTTTTCCTCTGACGATTTCTAATAATTGGGATAATTCTTAATTAATTCGATGTCGTGAGTGTCACGCTTTCTGAAAACGGGACTTTTCTGCGTCCCGACGCTGTTCTTCTGAACAACGGGACGGTCCCACTCAAAACGGAATGTGTGGTTACGTTACGTATGTGCGTACAATTTAAAAAAAAAAGTTTTTCAAATGCCTATGATTTGGTTATAAATATCGTTTCAAATTTAAATATGAAACATTTGAGTTTTGGAGAAAATGAGTATGGGTTATTTATAGTCCTGTTAAAAACGTGAAATAAAATATTAGTACATTCAGAATATATCGGAATACGTGTTAATGCAGCTGCGCTTATCCTAATAAATATAATGAAGTAATGCGATAATAATACATTTTTTATGAACACGTCCGACATCATCATAACACGTTCGTGTTTTACTGATAGTTTGTTGGGAAATCTGTCGATTCATTCGTTAAAACTGCAGTCCCGGAATACGAATAATTTGACCAGATTTTTAATAAATTAGCAATGTTTTATATTAATAAATAATATAAGAGGGTTTGGTTCATTACTCTTTGGCCTCATCCTCGTCCTGACTCTGGCGGAAGGAAGGAGAGAAAGAAACGGCAACTCCCCTCATCTCTCTCTGCCGCCAGGTAGGTGTCTGCATTTGATTGATAAACAATAAACATGTACATAATATGTAGGTTCCTACGTACAACCATGTTCACATGACGTTTAAAATTCTCTTTATTTCCCTGGAAATGTCGTAAACTAATTCGTCGGCTAAATAAACTTGAACTTGATTTGTGATGACTTGTTTCTGACGTTTCCTGGATTATAAACATGTCAAAGTTAGATAATTTATTATTTTTACCTACATAGAAAGCTGATGTCGATTTCAGCTAACTGACTGTATCAGGATAAGTAATAAAGATGAATCTGTTAGTTACAGATGCATACAGACCGAAGTGATCATTTTCCGCTTGTTTTTAGCTATCTTACGTTTTTTTGTATTTGTTTATTATATGTGTTTTTTACAATAAATATACAATGTTTACAAGTTATACTGTTTTAATTTATACTACACTTCCATTAAAAGCTTGTGGATGGAAGAGGAGTGTACATTTGCGATAAAATAATATAACTAGGTTACAAAGTAAGACAAATTACAAAATTAAAATCCATACAAATTATTGTATTTGGAAGGAAGAAAAAATATATATATAGGGGAATCAGTTTTTTTGTTAACGATTTCCCTTAAATATTTTTTTTATATAGTTCAATATTTGTTTTGTATCATTAATGCTTCTAATTTCTTCTGGTAATTTATTAAAGAATTGTTTTCCTTGGTGGGTATAACGGTGTTGGGCAAAAGAAGTGTGTAGTTTAGGGCAGTGCTCCGCAACCTTTTCTCACCTACGACACACCAATTTTCTTCCTAGAATTCCGCGGCACACCAAAAGCTAAAATATATAGATATTAAATTGATTCACAAATTTTACAATAATTTCTTGTTTTTTATTTGAAGAGTATACATACATACATATAACTATAATATATTTATTTTAATGAGCGATTAATTGTTTAATTAATCTGCGCTTGTTTCAATGAACACAAAAGTTTTATATTCGGCTCGATTTTTGACAGCGCAACCCAAAGTTCTTGGTCAAGACCTTTTAAGCATGGCTTATCATTTTTAATTAATACAAGCGTTGGAAAACTTTGCTCACATTAATATGTCGTTGAAAATGGAAGTAGTGTTAAGAATGCTTTGACGGAAATGTGAGGATATTCTTTTTTAACGTAAATCCAGAAAACATCTAATGGATCTTCGGAGAAGTGAAGTTTTAATGTCATGTCATTATTTAAATCTGTAAATTTCACTCGAATTTGCAGAGGCAGTGCTTCCGTAGAATTTATTGCATTGGTTGCAAAAGGATTTAGAATCCAATCGTATTGTTCCGTATTAATGGAATAAAAATATTGACCAAATTTCTGCTGAAGCATACTTAAATGTTGTTGGGCCAGATCCACAGTTAATTTTTTGTTTTCAATTGTACTATGGTTGATCTTTTGGTACATTTCCAAACATCCTTTTTGCAACTCTTTCTGCCAAAGTTCGTTATTAAGTTCATTCAAATGCTCGAATATATCAGCCATGTGTGCAAATTTGGCTATCCAGTAATTATCATCGAGGTGCTGATATAGTTTGGGCATATTTTGATTTAAAAGAAACTCACACACCTCTTGACGAAGCTCAAACAATCTAGCCAAAACTTTGCCTCGGGATAGCCAACGAATTTCAGTATAAAACAATAAGGATTCATATTCGGCTCCCATTTCTGGACAGAGTATTCCAAAGATTCGTGAGTTTCGGTCTCTGATTTAATTATGTTTACGATTTTAATGCATTCATTCATCGTGTTCAAAAGTTCCTCCGGTAAATTTTTGACCATCGATGCTTCTCGATGTATACAGTAGTGTGTAAATTGTAACGTTGGATTTTTTTGTTTTACATAAGAGACAAAACCCTTTTTACTACCCGTCATTGCCGCAGTGCCATCCGTGCAAACAGCAATGCAATTGCTCCATTAAATATTGTATATTTTGAAGAAATCATCGGTAACTTGAAAAAATTCTTCACCGGTAGGTCGCTCTGGAACCTCCTTACAAAATAAATAATGTTCTTTAATAAAGTCTTCGTCGACGAAAAGTACAATAGCTATCAACTATGCTTTATTTTTAATATCGGTTGTTTTGTTGATCTGAAGCGCAAATTTTTCAGCCAATAACAGTTTTCTAATCAGTGTTTCTAATATATTGTGAATACGTCTTTTAACAGTATTTGCAGACAATGAAAAATATTTTGTCATTGTGTATTAAATACATAATGAAATATTGTAAAATGTCAGATATATTGAATTTGACCGCGGCACACCTGTGTCCGGCTCACGGCACACCGGTTGCAGAGCACTGATTTAGGGCATGCAAATGGTGACCGGATAACTCATCAAAATAATAATTCATCACATCTTTGAAAAGTTATATAAAGTCATGGAAAGTGATGAAACAAATCTTTATTAACTGGGTTAAGTAGGTTAGGTTAGGTTTAATATTTTTTTCATCGTTTCTAATGACTTTATAGCACTTTTTAAAAGTGTGTTGAATTGTCACTGTGTAGAGTTATCACGGAACCCATGCAAATATATTTTTAAGTCTGGTTCGATTTTCAGCTATGAATGAGTATTTATCTTTTTCTTTTATAATTTGAATAATTGAATTTTTCATAAATAAGTGTTTAAGGACGGGTTGTTTCGGAGAATCTGAACAATTCATCAAATTTCAACGTTCATTTTCAAGTTCTGTGAAAGATTTTTCAAGTTCTGTTTTTATTTCAGTTTTGTCAAGCAACTAGCCTACAATGATATAAAAACAGAACTTGAATAAGTCTTTCACAGAACCCGAAAATGAACGTTGAAATTTGATGAATTGTTCAAATTCTCCGAAACAACCCGTCCTTATGTAGGAACTTTGAATTCTTCGAATACGCGTTCAGTGGGGAAGTCTGGAGGTTGTTATAGTATTATTTTTATTATGACTTTTTGGACAATTTCTATGGGTGTCAGGCTAGTTTTGTAAGCTGCTCCCCAACTTATAATGACATATTGCAGAACAGACTGTACTAATGCATAATATATTGAGTGTAGATTTTTCATTGATAAGAAATTTCTGATTCGTAAGAATATATAAATTAATTTCCTAATTTTCTTTATTATATGGCAGATGTGATCTTTCCATTTTAGGTTTTTATCAATGATTATTCCTAGATATGTAATTTTATCGGCTGTTTTCAGAAATGAGCATGTTTGTTGACAGATATGTAGGATTATTTGAAGATTTGGAGAAATACTGTTGGTATTTATTTCAAAGGGGATGACAAATGTTTTTTCACTATTTAACGAGAGAAGGTTATCGTCAAACCATATTTTTAGATTATTTATATCTTCTGTGGCTTTTACATTAATATTTTACCATGTTTTTTCTTTAACTATAAGGACTGTATCATCAGCATAAGAGACAATTTTTCCATTTAATGGTTGAACAAATATGTCATTTACATATAAAATGAAAAGTACCGGTCCCAGAACTGTGCCTTGTGGGATGCCAAAATTTGACGTTTCTTGGTCACTAGTCGTGTCATTAATTTTAACGTATTGTGGGCGATTTGTCAAATAACTTTCTATCCACTGGGCGGCTTTATCATTGATGTTATTAGATTTTAGTTTTTTAATAAGCTTTACGTGAGAGATACTATCAAAAGCCTTTCTTAAGTTTATAAAGATTCCTGCGCATTTATTGCTTTCATCAAGTGCTGAGTATATAAATGATGTAACATTTGCTATTGCATCCTGTGTGCTTTTTGTTTTTATGAAGCCGTATTGATTGCGGTGTAATATTTTATTTTCCTCCAGAAAATCTATTTTATTCAGTTAGCTTCGTTTTCGTGGGTTTAGTAAAATAACGCCATTTTTATTTTTTTTTTTTTTTTTTATTATTGAATTTTTTTTTATACATACATGGTTACATAAAATATTGAAAAATGTATAAAAAATATTGAAATAAATGAACATAATTAAAAAAAATCCCACGAAGGCGAAGCCTGAGTGTGGGTATTATAAGTATTTTTATCTTGTGTCTATGGTTTAAGTGGAAATACAATATCAAATATAAATTTAAGTTATTTTAAAAGAGTTACTGTAGAGATGCAATACAAGAAAGTAAATCATGAAATATGTAAAAGTTTTAAAATAACACAAAGAATAAGGTAAATACTAGTTTTTAAAGAAGACATCTTAATAAGTGAATAAGCAGACAAAGCATTACAAACAAAAAAAAATGTATCCGCTGTTTTTTATGAATGTGAAATAATAAAAAATAATCTCTACATGGATATAAATGTTACAGATAGTTTTATAAAACTTAAAAGAAAAAAATATCTACTCCAGTGTTTTTTAGCCAAGATTTGATGTACTTTTTAAAAGATTGAAGGTTTACACACGTGTCCCTTTTAAAGGTTGTACATAAAGAATTATACATTTTTGGAGCAATAAAACTAATATGCCTTTGGGCCAACCTGGTTTTGCAGTGAGGCACAGCATATTCACAAGCGCCATGTCGTTGGCTGGTACGATTTGAATTTTTAATAAAGTTGTTTGGTCGCGTATAAATAAATTTAAGACATTGAGCACTATAGGTCTGCTTAAGGTCCAAAATTTCAGTTTCTTGGAACAATTGTTTAGAGGGATAGGAATTAGTTTTTTGGTACATTATTTTAATAATTGATTTTTGGGCAATTTCTAGTGGTTTTACATGATTGTTGAAAGTTTCGCCCCAGCCAATTATTCCATAAGAAAGAGATGAATGAACTAGTGAGTCATAAACTAGTTTCATGGTTTTTATATTTACTACATTACTCATTCTTTTAAAAATATATTTTAGGTATCTCAATTTGTTAACAGTTTTTTCAATATGGCTGGTCCATTTAAGTTGACAATCTATAGTTACACCTAAATATTTAATAAGTTTTCCAGATTTCATCTCCTCACAGTTACAGAATGTGTTTGGGTTACAATTTACGTTATGAAACTTCAAATTAAGATTGGTTTTAGGAGCCGACTTCTGTGTGTTATATAAAGGAATACAAATAGTTTTATCATAATTTAGGGTAAGCAGGTTTCTATCTAGCCACTCTTTGACAATAGTAATACATTTGTTAGCTTTATTAGTAGTATCTTTCCATGATTTTCCTTGGACTGTTGTTGCAGTATCGTCAGCAAATGAGAAAATTTTACCAGGTATTTTAATATTACATAAGTCATTTATATATATTAGAAAGAGTAGGGGCCCCAATACAGTTCCTTGTGGTACACCATGTTTTACTAAATCAAAATTGCTCAAATATGTTCCAATTTTTGTGCATTGTTGGCGATTCAATATATAATTTTGTAACAGCATGAGACATTTATGTTTAATTCCAATGTTGGATATTTTCTATGAGAGAGTTCTATGGTTGACTGTGTCAAATGCTTTCTTTAAATCTAAAAAAATGGTTAAAGTTTTAATGTTTGAGTCCAGGTTAGAATAAATGTTTTTGGTTAAATTAAATATAGCATCATCAGTACCTAGTTTAGTTCTAAAGCCATATTGGTTAGGTGAAAGGAGTGAGTTTGATTCCAGAAAATCGACGATACGTTTTTTAATGCATTTTTCTAATATCTTAGACAATTGAGAAGTTAATGTGATTGGTCTGTAGTTGTCTGTTTTACATCTAGGTCCTGATTTGTGTATTGGGATGATGTTAGCTAGTTTGAATTTATTTGGAAAAATATTATCTCTGATGCATGCGTTAAATATATGGTGTAATGGTTTGATAATATGTTTTTTATAGATTTAATTGTAGTGTTACTTAAGTTGTCTGGGCCATTTGCAGACCTAGCGTTTAGATTGTCAATGTGGTTTGCGATTTCAAGTTCAGTTATTTCGGGAAATTCGGATAGTTCGAAGGTAGAATTTTTAGTCTTCAGAAAGTCTGGGGGTACATGCTGAGAGTGCAAGCTAAGAGAAGGATTATTGTCAATTAGGGTAGAGGCGATGTTTGTAAAAAAGTGGTTGAAATTGGTTGCAATATCTTTAGGATTATCAAAGATTATATTATTTTCACTTATAATTTTTTGAGGAATTTCGTGTTATTTTTGATTCCTGTTTGAGATCTCATTTATGATGTTCCATGTTTTTCGTGAGTCATTATGTGCTTTTTGTAGTTGTTCAGAGTAATACCGGTGTTTGCATTTTTTTATAAGAGTATTTAGATTTTTTTTTTTTTTTTTTTTTTTTTTTTTTTTTTTTTTTTTTTTTTTTTTTTTTTTTTTTTTTTTTTTTTTTTTTTTTTTTTTTTTTTTTTTTTTTTTTACAGTATTACCGCACAAGAGTCCCAACTGCTCCCGTCTGGAGCCAGTGAGACTATGGCATCCCCAATTGGGGTATGTTGTGAGGCTGAGGGTATAATGGTTACGTTTGTTGTAATTTTGTGCTTCATTGGTGGATAGGCAATGCTTTTCAGGAGTTTTATAAGATTTGAATAGTTTATTTCTGTGCTGAATTGAGATTATTAGTCCACGTGTAATCCATGGTTTTATGTGTCTGTGTTTACTTTTTGGTGCTGCTAATGGTTCATAACATTTTTCAATATGGTTTTGGATTATATCATAAAAGTTATTTAGAGATATATTTGTGTCATCGTTAGAAAGCACTGACACCCATGTTTCGGCTGTTAGTGAGATGTCTAGAGATAGGTAATTAATTTTTGTTTTGATTTGCTGACGGTTAATGTGATCTGTGTAGTTAGGTGATTTTTCAGTACAATGACCATAGAAGGTCGGATAGTGGTCTGTTATGTCAATTTTGAAGGTAGCAGATCTATGTGGGTAACTTTTATTTGATTTGAGGAATATGTGATCTAAACATGAATCATTTGGATGATTAGGCCTAGTGGTACTGTTCACGTAAGATAGATAACCTTTGGTATACAGTAAGTTCAAGTATTCATTTGCAGTTGGATTTAATATTGCGTTTTGTATGTTTATGTTGATATCTCCTACAATGAAGGAAAAATCGAATTGGTTCACATTAACTTCATTTATGAAAGATTCAATTTCGAGAATGAATAGATTTGTGGATAAAGAGGGAGATCGATATATAGCCAATACTGAATATTTTTTCCCCCTTAAAGCAAAAGTAACATGGACAGCATTAGAGTAATGGAATTTTAGTATATTTACATTTATGTTGGATAAAGATAGAGTATTATAAAATAAAGTAAGGCTATCATGCGAGGTATGTCTAGAGGGTATTGACAAGGTATTAAAGTTAGGTAAGCTGAAAGGGACACATTCTCGCATTTGGGTTTCAGTAAGTATTATTATATCTAGCTGAAAAGATAGAGAATTTAAAAGGATACAGAATTCGTCATAGTGTTTCCGGATACTTCTTATATTCATGTTCAGCATGTTGAAGTTAGTATCTTCGAAAATTGCATTTATTTCAATGAAGTTATCGCATTCTTGGGTTTTAGGAACAATATTGTCTGCGTTAGCCATTTTGTGTGAAGTTTTTATTTAATTTTTTCTTTTTTTATATGGTGTTCGAATTATTGTAGTGGAATATCATTCGCGTCCTTCACGTAGATTATTGGTGAATCCTGGTTTTTTCGTAGTAAGACATTTCCGTTTTTTGTCCAAGCAAATTTGTAACCCATAGATTTTGTAGATCTTGCTAGCCAAAGAAGTTGGTTGTTGGCGGGCGTAAGCTTCTCGTTTATGTAAATCTTTGTTTCAGAAGAAGAGTATTTCATATCCTTTGCAGTAAAATACCCAACTTTCTTCATTGAAGGAAGGTTTTGGATTTTTTTGGTAATAAATTTTATAAATTAAATCTTATCTACCATCTTAGCTCATGCCCGTATGTATGGCAGCCGTGCATGATTTAAGTTATAAACAGGAGTAAACAAAATCAGTTTTTCAAATCAACCCAATGCCAATGGTATTTCTTCCTGATTCCTGGTAGGTTTTTGAAGAGAAAGCAAAAGGTGTGTACAATAATCTTCACCCGCCATAACACAGGGGAAATAACATTAAAAATGTATCATACAATGTAAATTTTCTGTGACATAAATAAAATAAATGAAAAAAAAAACAAAAAAACAAACAAAAACATATAAAAAAAAAAATAAACAAAATATATAAATATACTAACGAAGCATGATAAGCTGAAAAGACCAGCTGGAGAGGTCAAAGGGTCTCCCCAAACCAGCTTCTACCGATCTGGCACGCCACGCAGTTGATGGACAGACGCATCCTGAACACATCTCACCTGATAAACCCGGGCACCCCTGCTAAATTACCAAACGTAGCGAACCACTTGGAATGACCTATGGCAGAGGCGTTTGGTATTCAATAAATGGTTTCAGGGGCGGCGGTACCGAAATCCGCCTCCCAAATTAGCATCTAAAATAAATAATATACCAAGGAAGAATTCTGAAATTCCAAGTGAAATTTCACCGTCCTCGCTGGGACTAGATATACAGTGGGTGGCCAAATTATTATACTCAAAACTATTTCTTTGTATTTTGTCAGTTTGTTATGAAATAACAAACAATATATACAATATATACTAGTATATATTGTTTTAATACTAGTAAGTGTATTTAGGAATAAAAATTAAACATGTGTAGATAAGTTGAATAGTCTATTAAAAGAGAAATACATATTATTCAGTATTTGGTTACTCCGCCTTTAGCTTCTATGACGGCTTGAACGCGGCGTGGCATGCTTTCAATGCATGATATGGCTGCTTCTTGGAGTTTTGGAGTGTTGTGCCATACTCTAATGATATTCTCAATCAGTTCTCTTTTGTTTGTTATAATTTTATCCCTTGACATTTCAGTTTTCAGGACTGCCCACACATTTTCTATAGGATTCAAGTCGGGCGAGTTTCCAGGCCAGTTCAGGGTATTAATCTGTTTGTTTTTTAGGTATTCTGTGATAGATTTGGCTTTATGACAGGGAGCAGAGTCTTGCATGAATATAAAATTCCTATTAGGGAACCATTCTGCTACCTGTGGGATCAGTTTTTCCTCCAGAACTTTCTTATACTGATCCTGACGCATAGTTCCTTGGACGATGTACAGCCTTCCAGTCCCTTTACTGCTGATGACGGACCATATCATCACTGAAGAAGGATGCTTTACACGTTCCACAATGCAGTCTTCATTGAATTTTTCATGCGTCTTTCGCCGAACAAACTCAGTTTTATCTTGGAGAATCTGTATTGACGACTCGTCCGAGAAACAAACCTGCAAGAAATTGTTTTTGTATAAATGTGTAAAAAACGATACTCTAAGCATGTGTATTCTTGTATTAGGGTTATTCAAACCTTGCTCCAGTCTTCCTGTGTCCAGTGTCGATGCTCCTTGGCCCAGGCCAGACGTTTGGCCTTCATGGCAGGAGTGAGTTTTGGTTTTTTTAGTGGTCGACAACATTTCAGTCCCATTTCTACAAATCTTCGCCTGAGAGTCCGCTCTGATATTTGTACTCCATTATCATTAAGAATTTGTTTTATGACGAGCCGTGGCTTTCGACGGTTTTCAAGTGTAATGCGACGTATTTCTCGCTCAGTTCGAGGTGTTGTAATGCGTTTTCGCCCGCATTTACCGACTCGATCCTCCTTGATCGGTATTTCGGCGTCCACTTTTTGCTTGATATTACGCACACTGGACTGTGATACATCACACAAATCAGCAATTTGATGCTGGGTATATTGACAATGCCGTAACATTGTCGAAATCTGTGCTTTTTTCCTTGGTGTGAGGTCAGCACACTTCCCCATATCTGTTAATAAACATTTTTAGGTTAGGTCGGTTGACAACCAATAAAAAAACAAAAAAAAACAAAAACTAACTAAAACATGATCACAATGTATTGATCGAGTACTAGAATAATTCTAAATGTAAAAAAATCGAACACTTACTGAATAGTAAGTCGATAACACTGAAGCCAAGATTTTTTTAGAAGACTTCTCACAAGCCAGCACAGTAAAATTTTCGACATGTACTGATACTAGCAGCCGCCATTTTGATAAAAAAAAACATTTATGTGTTGCCACACTGATGAAAGTGTTGCCAGATATAGTGGCTAATCAGTAAATTGAAAAACCATAACATTTTTCCAATAATAAATTAATTATAGCCACCACTTTCACATATAGCGACGTTTTTTTGTTTGAGTATAATAATTTGGCCACCCACTGTATTTAAAAAATGAAGTGACTCGAACAAAATAATTTGTGGAAATCGATAATAGCCGTTTGCACATTTTTGTTGTTTATGGAGTAAAAGCAATACCCCTTTCTCTATAAACAACAATATCATGTCACATACTTTTTTAATAATGAAAAATTTAAATTTTTAATGAAAAAATACTACGCCACTGATTTGAATCAAGACCTAAAATATATTTTCATAAAAGCATTGCCTTGTAAATCATAACCGAGTCGTTGAAACCAAACTCAAACAGTCGCATTTGCGAGTTGTACAGGGCCAATTTATTGCTAGCAATCAAAACTTCATTGGGCCGGTATTTCAGTTGCTTTTTAAACTCGGCTTGGGAGATATTTACGTCAGGAAACCTACTCGATAAGCCGAGCTTAAAAAGCAACCAGCAAATGTGAAATACCGGCCCACACTGACATTTTATGCACTAAAACACCATAAACAAGTATTTTATGGGACAATAATTAGATATTATCGGTTAGGTCGCTAAGTGATTAAGCGGTTTTATTAATGTAATCAATTAAAGCTATAAAAACGGCGTAAACGCAGTCTTCAAATTAATAACAGATATTACGAAAGACAAGTTGGACCTCCTGCAGTTATTATTTTGTTTCTTTGTATTTTAGTTAACCTATTAATATTGCTTATTTTTTAGATTTATGACGAGTAGTGAATTGCAAATAATAAATACCCCACAAAACCATTCAAGATTTTTTATATTTTCATTTACCCAACTAAAGCAATTTCACCATGTTTCAATAACAAAAGAAATGCATCACACGATTAAGAATTATTCCACGTTTGCTCGTAAATAAACATAGGTACATTAAAATGGCAAAGTTGAATTACCTCTGCTTATAGTTATAGAACCGGTACAGCAGATCGGGTGGCATCTTCTCACTCAAGGATGACTGCTGACTAGTTAAGTGACTATCGACTGTAGTGACTGTTGACTATTATGACCAGTGACCAGTTACCAGTGACCAGTGGCCAGTGACCAGTGGCCAGTGAGGGAGAGAAATTGCTGCTTTATTATCACACAATTCTGCAAAGTTGGATAATTATCATTACCATTACTTACCATGCCTTACGATGTCTTACCATCCCTTAACATTCCTAACTATTCCTTACCTTTCCTTACTACCCCTTACCATCCATTACCATTGCTTATCATTGTTCATCAATCCTTCCCTCTGCACCCACCACCCTCTCACCCCACCTTTAATTTCAACCATTACCATCCCTTACCATCCCTTAACATTCATACCTTCCTTACGTTCCCTTACCATCCATTATCATCCCTTACCATCCCTTACCACCCATTACCATTCCTAACCATTCTTCTTAATCCCTTACCATCCCTTGTCAATCCTTACTATTCCTTACTGTATCTTACCATCCCTTACCATTCCTTACCATCCCTTAGTATCTATTAACTTTTCTTACCACTCATTACCATCCCTTACAACCCCTACCATCCCTTACTATTCCTCACCATTCTCTACCAATGCTAACCATTTTTACCATCCGTTACCATTCCTTACTACTTATTACCACCCCTCACCATTTCTTACCATCCCTTACTATTCCTTAACATCCCTTACCATCCATTATCATTCAATACATTTTTTTACATTCTCATGCCATATCTTACCATTCTTTACCACCCTTCTCATTTTCCTACCATCAATTTCCATCGCTTACCATCCCTTACCATTAAGTACCATTCCTTACCACCCCTTACCATTCCTTAACATCCCTCTTACCATTCATTACCACTCCTTACCATTATTTACCACCTCTTACCTTCCATAACACTCAGGTACCACTGTAATACAGACCTCACCGTATACTTACTTATACTTGCACGCATTATCGTCTCTATCTAACATCGTACAACATGCAGAACAAGATTATAGCAATGCAAAATCAACCATTTATCATTGCGGAGCGTTATCTTGCATTGCTTGACTGCACCTCGATGGTAACGATGCCCAAGGCAAGGTAGACTTGAATCCATTGATATAATAACTACTTGGTCGATGTTTAAATCGTTATCTTTTTAAATTTGATCCTTTTTCGTAAGTTATCACAGTGAATCTTTTAACCAGTATGTTAATGCATCACTATTTATAAAAATAAAATAATACTAATTATAATTCGATAGGTAGGACTCGGTACATACACAATTTTGTAAAATCTTAATATTTAGGTAACGCAGCGAAACACAATAGGTACCCAAAACCAATTAAGAAGTTTATGCGTATGATCTTAGGTAGATAAAAACTGCTTTACCACTATAAAGTCCGCAGCCGTCATTTTGACGGCTGCCCGATGTAATGTGACGATATTTTCATTAAAGTTTATTGTATTGATTTAATTTTGTATTATTTTTCATGATTCTTAATTTAACGATTATGGTGAAAAAACAGGTACGTATCTTATTTACTTTTTGAAATATAATGATTTATACCTACAAAGACCGCCGCCGTCAATGTGACGGTTAGGGCCATTAGGCTAAGTTTGTTTACAACCCTTTTATATATGGTACTAATTTGTCTGTACCTTTCTTTCGGTATCGCACACCATTCGAACTCGATTGGTCACTGTATTTTGGTGTTAGCTCATGTTCATCTCTGCGTACGTATTTCTCTGTCGTCAGTATGACGGTCGCGGTCTTTATAGGCACGGAGCAGTACAGTACTCGTATTTTTGGCGATGTTTTTTCATGCATAAATTAAAACAGGCCATCTGCATAAGCAGTGTTATTGTTAGCGGCCCGATTCCAATGATGATACGCGACATAGTGCATCGCCTTAAATTAAAAATATTGTATTACTATATACAAGGAAGTAAATATTTTTACATATAGCTGTGCCATTCTACCGACAATCAAAAATATAAATTTTGGTTTTCTTTGAAAAACCGCCTCTCTTACAAAAGGCCTGTCCAATATTCAGCAGCCAATTAAATTTGTTTATCAGTCGTTGATAAATATACATCTCAACCTACAGATGCTCAAGTTCTTCTTGTTCGTCTGTTTCCTATCAATTCATCTCGATGATCTCGGTTAAATGCAACTTTGAAATTGAGTTATGTAAGTTAAATCAAAACATACTAGATCACAAGGCCGGGACACTCACTCAAAGCAGCTTCCTAATTTGTATGGGATTTTAAATATTTTTTTTTTCAATTTATTCTTATTTAAATAAACATCTTAAAAATTTTCAGTTCCCATACGAGTTAGGAGGCTGATTTGATTCAGTGTCCCGGCCTTGTGATCTAGGAGGTTTTGGTTAAAAGTCAGATTATTTAACGGGCATCTGTTCAGGTTTCAATAATAATAATTATAAGTAAATTAATAAATCGCTCCCATTCGTCTGGAGCCAGTGGGACTATGGCATCCCCAATAATTATTGGAGTGTGTTGTGAGGCTGTGGGTGTGGTAAGGGGAAGAAGATGGAGAAGAGGAATGAGGGGATTAAGATTTGGTTACCAAACATGGCTAGAGCCATTTCAAGCAAGGTTTCATTTCTGAATGATGGTTTTTCACCAGGACGATATTGATATCGTCCTGGTGAAAAATATATTATATAATATATAATATGAGGATCTTTCACTCTGGAACGTGCCACACACTAAGTAGATACTTACTTATACATGTATTAATTTATTAAATTTAATTTGAAATTTGCTTGCGCACGCCGGGATTTGAACTTGGATTCGTAGTCTAGAGCTTTACCCTCGACCGCGTAGTCCGAAATGCATTTTTTGTTTGCAATATTCAATAGTCAATTGGGCTTTTACAGTCAAAATCAACGAGTAAAATAAATCTAAGGGAAAGCTGTTAAAAAACTTAACTTAATGCTATTTTACTAAAAGTGATAAAGGGGTAAAAAGATTAGCTATAAAGGCAAGTCCATTATTATGTTTCAAGTATTTACCAATTATAAAAATGAATAAAAGGACAATACAATTATGATAATATTTCTTCGTGTACAAAATTATTTTTTTAAGTTAAAAGTTGTACCTACTGTCTATAATTGTACCAATAAGCGATTTAAAAAAAATATCGTGTCAAAATTCGATACATAGAAGGATAAAATTAAGAATAATTATTTCTATCTATAACTGAGATCAAATATGTAAAAGCTCACTAGGGGTTAAATAAACAATTATACTAATCCATATTATCCAAATTTACAAAGATAATATCATCAAAAACTTTGAAACCCACCTATCAAAAAGATATAAAGACAAAATACCAAAATGGAATACCAAACTAATGCAGAACAATTATACGAGTATTCAGGAATATAGTACTTCAACAACCTTCCGATTGAAATAAAGAAATTAAAAGATATCAACAAACTGAAACTCAAACTGAAGTTGTACTTGCCAGGAATAATTATCTAAATAATTACCTGTTTTTCCCTTTCTTTATATTTATTATCAGTCTATATTCATCTCTACTTTATTTAGATATTTCTAATTATTCTTTTAATTGCTCGATATTCAGTATGTAACAGAATTCTATATATGTACAACTACACATATAGATTATCCAGGAGTTTCAATTGTTCCTATTATATATACCTATTTCATAATGTTATTCTATTTTCCTTATAATTAGTATAACTCACTCACCAAGCACAAGAACCTGTTTCTTCTTTGGTGAAATTGCAACTATAAATATATTTTGTACCGATATGTAATTTATCTAACACCACTGTACCCACTTATATATAAATAAAATAAAACAAATACATTTAATTGATTTGAGATTGTAACATTTTTTTAAATTTGAAGTATATCGTAAATATTATGTCGAATTATTTATATGATTTTTTTGAAAATGTTTTACTTAAAATGGTAGATTTATATAATACAGGGTATCTGTGGGTAAAGTTTGCCAACTTCGTTTTGATGTATTTTTTAGGTAAACAATTGAATTGCTTGTATGGGAAAATAAATATTCTTCTATGGAAAAATATTTTTGTATGGGAAAAGAAATATTGGAATTTGGAAAAAGGTTATTTAAATTTTTTACTTCTACCATCATGTAGAATCACCTCCCGAAGTGAGCACATTTTACTCCCGGACGGCTCCTGTCTGTACAATGGTTACAACATAATATATATATATATATTTTTTTTTTGTGAAACCGTACAAGAGTCCCAACTGCTCCCAACAGTCTGGAGCCAGTGAGACTATGGCATCCCCAATTGGGGTATGTTGTGAGGCTGAATTTAGTGGGGATGGGAAGGAAGTAATATAATATTTCTTTATAAACTGATTAACGCCCTTTTTAGGGGCTTTTACATATGAATAGTAATTGTACATCATAGAAAGTTAATGCTTATACATATTGAATAGTTATACACGCATAGTTTTTTTTAATTTTTATTTTTATTTTTATTATCAATATAAAGTTTTTTTACAGGTTTTTTTTCGACGTCTGTCTCACTAGGATAAACCTGTGTCGAGACAGACGTATTTGATACATAAATTAATATTTACATTTTTTGATACATATAATATTTCATTACATTAAATGACATTGTGAAAATGATAAAAAATAATAAATAATAATAATAAATGACAAATTTGTTAATCAGCATCTAGTTGGAGTACATACTTATGAAGGGATTTTTATAAAAATTTTGATCTTGGATCTGTCTTGGCTGATGATCCAAGACTTGATGTCTGTTTTGTTTGTTATAATGCATTACTGAATTGCTTCACTAACAACATTTTGTATTTGTTTAGTGATAAATGGAAACTGTCCACTGACTCGATATAATAATTTCCCTCCATTAGTATTCTAGTATTCTGGGATAATATATAATGTATATGGCACACCAATTGTGGTTCAAATTGGTTCTAAATAGTTTGGAGCACCCGCCGGCAGTCCACTCATTATTCTTATGTTATAGTATATAGCTAAACAAGCACGAATCTCTATAAAATGATTGTACTGTAGGTACATTATACGTAAATTCTGCAAAATCACATCACTGTCACTGTGACACATGTAGGTACATACCATTTACCACGAGTAGCTAAGTAGGTACATATCTACATTTCCAAACCACAAACTTTGTATAGTGTCGGCATTCTCTGGTGGAGACTCACGAGTGTGCGGCTATGAATAAGACGTTGGATGAAAACTGGAGAAAATCGATTCTACAGTATAACGAAAAACTAAGTTTCACCAATCATATCCATCAAATTGTGAACAAAGGTATGAAAACACTAGGCTTCGTATTAAGAACAACTAAAAACTTTAATTCTTTACAAGCCATTAAACTATTATACGTACCTCTAGTAAGAAGTCTAATTGAATATAACTCAGTAGTTTGGTCTCCCCATCTTACAAAATTCACATTAAGAACATTGAGCGAATACAAAAAAATTTCTACGTTTTATAAATTTTAAATTAAATATCCCTGTCGAAGACTTAAAATACAATTTCTTATTAAATACTCTAAAAATACATACATTAGAAGATAGACGTAAAATAAACGATTTAACGTTCTTATTCAAATACTTAACTCTAAATTCGACTGTTGTGAACTCCTGCAACTTAAAAACATACATACACCCACAGTAACAACACGACAAAATACAATATTCTACAGCAGCACACATAAGCGTAACTACATTGCCCACTCTCCGATACAACGACTTCACACCATGGGAAATCATTACTTGGGTGATGTTGACATATTCAATACCAACTTGGCAAGTTTTGTGGATCATTTAAAACATTTATTTCAACAATACTCCTAAACACATCATGTAAACCTACAAATAGCTGTAATTTTCTGTTTTTGTTTCTTGTGTTTGTATGACTTGTTGCATAGCTTTTATCAAATGTAATTTTATTCTTATTTTTTATGTTTCAAAGTATCTGTCAAATTAAAATTATACTACCAACCATGTAAAAGCCCTCTGGGCGTTAAATAAATAAATAAATAATAAAGAAATTTGCAATCAATTATCTTCAAATAAAGTTGTTGACTTCAATCTGCATTTTGAAATTAATTTCAATTTAGGAGGCGGGTTTGGGTACCACCTTGTGAACCACTTATTGGATAACCAACACCTCTACCAAAGGTCACACCAAGTGGTTCGCCAAGTACGGTGATTTAGTAGGGGTGCCCGGGTTCATCGGGTGAGGTGTGTTCAGGATGCGCGTGGCGTGCCAGATCGATAGAGGCTGGTTTGGGGAGACCTCTCCAATTGGTCTCAGGAAGCATTTTTTCGGCTTGCCGTTCAACTAACGTAATGCAATAATGTACTGAAGATTTTTGATCTAAACTAACAACTAATAACTAAACATTCAGTCATTTCACTGTAGAGACAGACGTAGAGGATAGAATACCGCACAACTCTGTCTTGCTACATATCACACACCTAAATACAAAGTGGTGCTGAGCCGTGGTCGTTCTTAACATTGGGATGGCTATTAAGACATTTTTAATCTATTGCATATTATGCTATCTAAGGTGTGAATTTTATTGATGAAAATAAATAAGTCGTATGGTTTCCTAGGAATAATATTAATAATTATTCTCCGAATTGTTATTATGGGCTGTAAGGTAGCTTTGAAGGGCCCTCCCCACACAATAATGCCGTATTGAAATAGGGTATGGATTAATGCATAATATACAGAGATGTGCTTTATTTCAAATAAATCCATTTCAAATGGAAATGCAAAATGCAAAATAGGTATTTTCCATTTTGCATTTTAAATGCTTTTCTAAAAACCATTTTGCATTTTGCATTTTAAATGCTTTTATCAATGCATTTTCCATTTTAAATGCTTTTTTGCAACATTCTTCCTACTATCTCCACTCATCTTTTTTTCATAAACCCCAAATATCAGTCGGTCCTCAACCTTGCTATGTGAGATAATTTACATTTGTCAAGTTGCTCCATGGTAGAAGCCCTGGCAATTGAGTGATACCATTACAAAAAATACTAATTATTATTTTTTTGGTAAACTAATGTTTACGACAAGATTTTTTATGCATAGCACAAAGGGTAACAATTATTTTATAAGCAATAATTATTAGCCTGAAACACTCATCCACATTGAAAAATCTTCTGATAAAAGATACATGACGCCAACTATAATAAAGCCAAACCAAAATAAAGTTGGTTGTTTCAGGTGAAAAAATGTAACAAGCAGTAATTGTTGAATGAAACACTAGTATATATTGAATTATTTCGCGGATAAGAGATAAGCCGCCATAGCTCAGTGGTCAGAGCTGTCGACCGGAAATCGAAAGGACACGGGTTCATGTCCCGTTGGCGTCATGTATCTTTTATCAGGAGATTTTTCAATGTGGATGAGTGTTTCAGGCTAATAATTATTGCTTATAAAATAATTGTTACAAAAAATACTGATTCAAATACTGAACATGGGGCCATGACGCTGTAATATTAAATGCTAGATAGCAGTTTCTATGTTTTTACGTTGGCAACATTAGTACCGCGCAAATTTGTTGTGGTTTCATAATCCGTAGTCGTGGTGTTTTTGGATTTACCATCATGTAATATGTTTGTTCTACATTGATGTCCATTATTAAATGACAAAATTGTTTAAAAATTCTATAATTATTTTGATTGTTTGACCTGAGAAACCATTTTGCATTTTCAATGCATTTTGAAAATAGGTATTTTGCATTTTGCATTTGAAATGCTTTTCTAAAAACCATTTTGCATTTTGCATTTTCAAATGGAAAATTTTTGACCCATTTCCATTTTGCATTTCAAATGGTTTTGGGTACCCATTTTGCACATCTCTGATAATATATAATTTTGATAGTGTTCTTGTTTAAGGCGATGCACTACGTCGTGTAATATTTTAAATTGAGCCGCTATCAATAACAACCTTTAGGTTTAAATTCCCGCTTAACCCCATCCACCTGTTTAGATTTATGCAAGAAAAAAACATGGCCAAAAAGTGCCTTTTATTTTATTTTGTTAATGTTCAGGCACAAATATTTAAATGTTTTTCCATAATTTTATAAATAACTTAATTTGCCACATTAAACAATAAAACCATAACCGAAAATTGGTTCGTAAGTAGGAGATTTTGTACTTTAAAGCAGTTTTTATAGGCCTATACATTATATTTTTCTGGGCTTATAAAAAGACTTATCTAAAAAATACTCGATTATTTCAAAGGCCAAGATGTATTCTACTTGCAGTATTTAATTAAAGCATCTGAAACATTTCTAGGCGACCAAATTTTCAAACCAAAAACACATGATTTTAAATTACTACGTAGTGCATCGCCTTAAGCCATTTATACAAAGAAGTCGTATGGTTTCCTAGGGATAATATTAATAATTATTATAATAGAAAATGTTGATGGTTTTCTTGTTTAATATGTAACGTATGTTATAGAAGACCTAGATATTTTTTCTAACTCTTTCAACAGTGAGATTGATATGGTCCTTCCATTTAACATGTTAATCTAGTAAGATTCCAAGATATTTAATTTGGTTAGTATATTTCTTTTTGTATATTTCAATAATAATAAATGAATCAAATTCGTTACGGCTATATTATTTTCATAAACACTTTCAGCTTCACAAATCCTACAATTAAAATATGCCGTGATTTTTCATGGGTTTGCGCTAGTGATAAATATTGCATGCAATTATTTACACTGCAGTTTCATCCCACTCATAATTCCATCTTCAGCAAGTTACAGGTAAATATTATGTCCAATTTACGCGGAGCAGAGCAACATAACTCAAATGGCCGCGCCTCACTGCCTACCTATACGGATAGCACAGGTGTAGGTTAGGTATAAACGTTTCAAGGTCCCGTGGTAACGCATCTAGATTATTGGAGACGCCCCTGGTAGTGAACTTGATTTTGCACGGGCAGGGCCGGATCAAGTACGAGTACAGAACAAAAATTCAAACAAAATTATAGAAAATTTCTGAAAAAAATCAACCCGTTAAAAAATTTATTCAAACAATCTATTTTAAAACTTTAAATAAGTTTGGTTTGATTGAGGATTGTACCTTCCTTTCCAAGGACTAGAGTCAATCGCTCTAACAATCAACTGCTTTAATGTCATCCGATTTCAGAGAAATGCGTATTTGTCCGCTTGTGTATACGTGATTGCTAGTTGTTGATAGTATTTCCGTGTCCTTTCTTAAATAATAAGATTTTATATAAGTCCCATTTGCTAAAAGCTGAATGCACCCTAGCTGTCTTTATTATCTACTTGTTTCTTCTTGGGAATAATGATTAGTTATGGTTAAAATATTGTTATAATATACTGTCAAATTACCCATCTGGTAACTCATCTAATACATATTTTTTCTTTATTTTTGAAATATTTTGTGTTTGTATGTAGTATTTATTTATTTCACATATACGGCACGACATGTGCCATTCACATACTAATTTACAGAGAATAGTACAGCAACATAAGGAATGCAACAATATAAATGTAAGTATAATGGTATAATCAGTAAATAGTAAGTAAGGTTAAAAGTATGAAAAAAAGAGATATAAATATAATATAAGTAGCAATCTGTAGCATAGTAATAAGTAAGAAATTATATGTAATAATATACAATAAAGTAGTATAAGGAAGAATGAAGTGCTTATAAAATGTCTAAAAGGCATTAAGAGTTTGTAAAAAATAAAATAAATGATATTAGAAAGGTATATAGGTACTATTAGAAAATCAAAGGAATAAAATATATACTATTATAATATGAAAAGGAAACAAAAGTAATAAATTACGTAAATCTCCCGGGAGAATCGCGTGTAAAATAATAATGTGCGATAATATTATTATTATTATTATATTATTATATTTTTATGCTTCCGATTTTGTTGTCCGGGTTAAATCTTCCCCATAGGAAAAACTAAACCCTTCCACACACTTTTCCACAAATGATTATCTAGTCAATCAACATTATTATGCAAGTGCATTATATAAGTAAAATAAATACAAAACAAAACAAGAACAACAACACGTCAACTCACCAGAGATCAAATGGGAAAAAAAATTATACATATGTTAAATATACAATTTTTTTATTTAAAAGTTTTTACATTTTTTTTATTATATTATTATTATTATTAGTATTACTTTATATTTGTGATCACTCTATGTTTGCTTCACTCAAATGTTAATTTTTAAACTCGATACAGGCTTAGTCCTTAGTGAAGTTGATTTATATGAGAAAAACATGATTTATGTTTAGTAAGATGAAATAAATAAAAAAAAATGCATTCTCAGCGACGACAAGTCTATCTGCAGAGTTTCAGCTCGATCGGATGTCGAGAAGTGAGTTGATTTCCGCTTCCAAGATTTGCAATATTTCATTCCCGAAAACGAAATTCAAATTCAACACTTTGTCCTGCTTACACTATTTGCGTCATTCACATTTACGCTTACTTACTCTGCGTGATTCTGACTGTAAATATTTTAATACTGACAAGATGTTTTCCTGTGTGTTACCCTAATAACCAAAGATGCAAGAACTGATCCTTGTAGCTGAAAGCGACAATTTTACGAGAAGGTTAAAAAGTTCAAATTAAATAATAATAAAAAAAAATAACCGGAAACTGGTTAATATACATCACATAAAGAACTCAAGAAAACCATCTATTTTGCAATACATTTTAAAAGACTATTAATAATAGCTAATATTAACCCTCCAGCAACCCATTTTTTTTTAAATTTGATGTAAAATGTTACAACTTCGGATTCGATTTACTCAACCATAAAATCGACTCCAAATGTGATATAGATTCCCAAGTTTCGTGAAAGATGCTTTTAGACAGATAAAATTTGAAGCACAGGAATGTATATTAACTTTATTTTCTGAGTACGGTCCTGTTTCGAACCTAATTACTGAAGGAAAATGATAATGGCAAAATAAAAGTGCGCCCAGAGGCAGGGGTGGCAAATGAAATGGATGAGGAATGTTGAAAAAAAAAACATAAAAACTGTTGGAAAGCTAAACTAAATTTCAGCTAGTACACGGAGAAAAATGAGCATTGGAAATCTCTCAAATTATTGGTAATCCGGTTAAAGACGGGATTGCAGATCGTTTCCTGATAAATTATTACTAAATTTCTAATACATCCGAACACGTTTTCATTCACGTAATATTTGAAGAATGATAATATATATGACGAAATGCGAAAATATTAGAATTTTCATAAACACGTGTTCCGACATCGTGATAATATATTCGCCATTTACTAAAAGTTTACCAGGAAACCTATTCATTAATTCGTTAAAGCCTGCAATCACATTTTTAACCTGATTACGAATAATTTGAAGAGATTCTAAATAAATTAACAATACTCATTTTTCGGTGTGTATTATAATCAAAGGATAATTAAAACGATAGTAGGTAAATTATTTTTTCAAATAAGTCATTTTTCTTTGGAGTGTAATATATTCACCGTAGACTAAAACTTCATTTACATTTTTTACTCCAAATAATGTCCGGAATCACTGGCTAAAGTAAGTCAAGTACGTCCCTTTCACCCTGTATAGAAAGATATCTATTAGGAGCGACAATCAATGCCCAGGAACAAGCCGACAAGGTTTTCATTTTTATGTTGACTTCCAATATTATATTTTATATTTTATAGCAAACAATGCACAGATTATTAGATAAATTAAAATCACTGTTGTCGACCCCCCAACAACAACAAGCGAAGAGCATCTGCCTGAGATTCCGTTGGGATGCTGCAGGTCGTGGTCCACTGCAAGGACACCCCAAGGCCGGTGTCTGACCCGCTGTGGCTCTTCAATCCACGCAAAACAATGCAAAAAATCCACTGCATTATGTAGGCAGGTTGCAGTGGCATGTAATTGAGTTCCCACGGGCTCTTTGCGAGGGACTTACTCGGCAAAGATCGCTGCACTGTCATTGTTTTAATTTTTGTTTTTTATGTCACATGGCAATAATTCCATATTTGAAATATCTAATGTTCATTCGAATGTTAAATTTCTGATCGTCTCTCCAATTATTTTTTTCTGATAGGCAATGATTCCGAAGCAAAAAATTTATGATAAACTTGTCGAATTCCGCTTCATGCTTTACGCAAAAATATATAAACAGCATTTAATTTCAACTTAATTACTTACAAGAAACAACTATTTATATCGGGGGGAGATAAAAGATACATTAAAGTTCTATTTTCTCTCAACCAAAGTTATGTTTGAAGGTTAGGAAAGACGAATACATTATTAAAATAACCTAAACTAACAATCTAAAAACCCATTTTGTACATGTTTACTTAAACCCCTGACTTAAATAGTTGTCTCTATTAGATATAAGTTGAAATCATGTGTTGTTTTTTAATTAACCTTTAAACATGACGCGGAATTTGAAAAATTTACCCATTTTATAAGTAGTTTCAGAAATCCCACAATTTATACTTCTCGTAAATTTTTACGGGTATGTACTAGTTTTTTCATAAAAGATAAAAGAAAAACAAAATTTGAATAATTGACGTATTACCAACGTACCTACTGTGAATAATACTTGATCTATTTTATGTTTAAGATTCATAAAGAAATATATTTATTTTTTTAAGACTTTAATATTCTCGGGTTACGAATAACCTGACAATATTTGAAAATCTTCTACTACCACCACAGTTAGCGGAAAATGCTGCGTGTGTCGTGATGGAGGACTTAGCCAGCCGAGGAATCGAACTCGCGACGCCTGGGTGGGCTCAGCCACTGACCGGTCTGGATATGATAATGGAATGTTGTGAGTACCTAATTATTCAGATCTGATTACTATACAAAATTCAAACAATGCTCAATTTTTTATCTCTCTAATTCCATCAACGTCATTGAGTTTACAAACAAATTTTAAGTTTTAAAGCTACGTTAATTTCTTCCGTATTGATACGTATAAGTTTGTCTTTTTTAAAGCTTTGATATAGTTTATCATCTTTAACAACAGGTTGTTAAAATCAAGATCGAAACTATGATAACAATAAGTTAATTACACCATCTACGAGACCCTCGTGAATATATATCATGGCAGAAATATTTGTTAGCTTATTTTTAGCCGAACTGTTTTATGTACTATCTAATCGGGTTGCATAGCGCTGCATAAATGAGTGAGGTGTATAAATTACAACACAAAAGTGTCTATCTAAATACTGAACAAAATATTCGATTTCGAAAAACAAGTCAAACCTTCTTCGTCCGATATGGGATTCTAATACACACGCCCTTTTAAAAAGGATTTTTTAAAAGGTAGACACTGGAAATGAGTACCTATGTGCTTAGCCGTAGCCACTTCTATAGAGTTTTTTTTAAATCGGATAAAATGTGGTTGGCAGGAACTTAAGCGGAAAAAACCTACTTAACCTACTTTAAAAATCTGGTCAAATTATTAGTATTCGTGTTAAAAATAGGACTGCAGGCCTTTAACAAATTAATTGACAGATTTCCTAAGAAATTATTAGTAAAACGCGAGTGTATTATGAGAACTCGTAAACAATTTGGATGTCTATTACTAGGTGACCGGATAACTCATCAAAATGACAATTCAACATAACTATAAAAAGTGCTGTAAAGTTGTGAAAAGTGAGTTAAATGGGTTACATATGTAACCTATTCAACCTAGTTTTTGTTTCATTACTTTTCATAGCTTTATAGATGAACCCTATGACTACACTCTAGCCCTCAGACTTCATGGGGAATTTCGCCGAGAGGGTATATCTGGCCTAGCTAACTTCGCAGACGATAGTTCTCTACGCTCCCAGGATTCTCAAAGGTCTCGGGATGAGGGTCGTTACAGTGAATTACTCCGTCGTCCTTTGTGCAGATATCATGCTCGTGACCTAAATAAAAACAATTGACCTGAATGAGAACAAGGAGATCTCACGTGTTATCATGCTGCCGACATCAACTGTGAACGTTGAGAATTACACTTCAGGGCGGTGTTTTTGAAACGTCATCTGAGTTTCGGTATCCGATAGCTATAGCTAAATTAACATCACTAAAATTATTCAACTACCACGCAAATAATTTGTTTCGACAAAACTTTTATCGGGGCTATATACCTACTTAATATGATATTCAAACCTGGTAGTATTTTTTTTTATTAAAAAGTAATCATCATCCGAAAATTGTTTTTAAGACAAGGTTTTTTGTGCATAACACAAAGGATTACAAATTATTACAACAATAATTAGTCGCCTGAAATATCCATACAAATTGAAAATATCTGCCGAGTAAAGTATAAAATTAGTTTAAATATTAGTTTATCATGAAAAAAATAATAATATTTGACAAGTCAAAATATTTCACCAACAAATGTAGATATAATATGTCTCGACGCCATCTAGTAGGAAATTTAGCACTAACAAAGCCTTTCCTACAAAAATAACTTGGTTGTTTACTGGTAAAAAAAAATATTATAAGCAGTAATTGTTGATTGAAGTACTAGTACATATTGAATTATTTGGCGTGTTGGGAATAAGCCGACGTAGCTCAGTCGTCCAGAGCACCTGACCGGACATCAGAAGGTTCGGGTTCAATTCCTGTCGGCGGCATTTATTTTTACTCAGGAGATATTTTCAATTTGTATGGATATTTCAGGCGACTATAATTTCATATATTTCAGGCGACGATTTGTATGAATATTTCAGGCGACTATTACCAAAAATTAGTTACGGACAATAATTATTATTGTTTAAAATAAATAATAATTACCGGTAGTTCTGTGAAAAAAAGATGTTTATAATTTTCCCTTATTTTATAAATCAAAAACATTTTTTTTCTGAAGTCCAAATAAACGTCCTTATCTCAATGAAAATTCCTTTTTTCAAGCTTTCTTCGGGCAGTGTTTACCATAATATTTAAAATATGCGAAAAATTTCAAATCAACGCGACGATTTGACAATAAAAAAAATAATCTTTACTGAACCATAGTCAAAGTTATCTTGTCGAAGTTGGCGATCTAGTCAAAGTAATAAAAAGGATTTATAAAGTGGATGCACTAGATTTTTGAAACGGAACGCGCAATCAAATTTACGAAATGCAAAATGGTCGACTTAAAACAGAACTTCGCTAGTCTAGTATAAAACAATTACAAAAACTAAAAGGTGGAAAAAACAACTAATTAAAAATAAAATACTACGTGTAGACTCTGTTGATTTTACTAACTAGAAATAAATCTTTAAGGAAAACATAGGACAGGGGAGAGAGTGATGTGATGTACATGAAGGAAAAAGTAGAACGTAGAAGAAAATTACGAAGAACCTCGAAAAATATTTCAGTTAATTCATTCGTTGTTGCAAGATCATCTGCATTTTAGTTCAGCAGCTGCCATGATGCTGTCCAATCTCGGATAGGCGAAGAACTACTTCTTAGAAGCTGACTGATGTATCCAGCGAGGTATTGTTGCCCTTCGCTAGGCAGCTTGCAATATCTAACACGAAAGCAAGGCGCCTGACGATGAGCCGCAACTCTCGCTGACTTATATTCTTAACCAACAGCTCACGTCTGTGCTCCTGGTATTTTCACTGGATTTATTCAATTTTGGGCAGTTCAGAAGATAATTTAAAAATGTTTGAAAATTTTGAAAGCATGCTAAAATCAAAACTTAATTCATGATGATAATTCTGGTTATGATTATTGAAAGACTTACGTGGCTGGATGCTTCGTTGTGATTTGCAGTCTGTCCGATAAGATTGTTACGATGATAGGCAACCTCGGATAGGACAGGGAATAGATGCAGCCAAACTCTTGCTGTATGATTTACATTTGTTCACTCATATGAAGAAGCGGCTTGCAGCCCAGCACTTCGGTGACGATGAATATCTTCAAAATGTTGTGTCAGATTGGCTGATTTCCCAGGCGACCGAGTTATGTGCGGAAGGAATTTTCGAATAGTTGGTGAAATGCTATAACAAGTGCTTGAATTCAAATGGCTACTATGTTGAAAAATAATAGAAAGTTGTAGTTTTAAAAAGCACGTAATGAAACGATTGTTTCTAAGCAGTATTTAGCAAAGTACGTAGCCAAGAGATGGTTATTAATTTTACAAAATATACCATGCTGACAAGAAAAACAGAAAGACAATAGCATTGATAGAACGACCACTTAGAGGGCAAATATAACAAACCATAGACCAAAATAGGAAATTTTGGAAAGACAGGAAGAAGTCCATCAAAGGTAGACAAAGATCAAATAAGATATTATGCTAATGAAACAAAATTATTTTGTGGGCATTTTCACAATACCACAGCAGTCAAAACTCATAAAAGAATATTAATAGTAAGTGGGGGCACCGTTTTCACTTGTTATTCAAATTAAATCATGTTTCCGAATCAAAAACACTCTTAATAATAAATTAACGAATTTAATTTGAAATCCACAATTATTTTAAAAATAGTTAAACATGACATTTACCCAGTGAAGGATAATTCAAGACTGGCAAGACGGAAAGTGTGACGGATATTTATAAATTCATAAAACTGACCACAAATGGACGCAGGATATTTTATCATCGAGGCATTTGCTGATAAGGGTCGACCACAGTTTTTGGTCGACACTGTACACGGATATTTGAAATAATGGTTGTTTGTAACACTTGTCACTGCTTTGTTCAATGTGGGAATCGGCTATTTATTTAAAGATTAGTAGGATGATGATGAATTCCTATTTTAGATAAGAAGGGACACACAGAAGCAGGCTTTGATGTAGAAATTGTAGTAGATAGTCCTTATTTCTGATTGTGTTTTTAATTATTTAAGATAATATTAGCTATTTTTAAACGAAAATTTGAAACAAAATACCAACTGCGCTAATGAGACCTATATCAACAAAACGTTTGTTACAATAAATTACTGACTAAATTAAATTACATAATATTTTTTGTCACTTGGTACCTTTTTATCTGAATGCCGCACAAGACTTTGAACTGCTCTGAACCGTCTGGAGCCAGTGAGACTATGGCATCTCGAATCGGAATATGTTGTGAGGCTGAAGATAGTGGGGAGGGGAAGGAGATGGGGAAGAGGAGGTGGGGCTGGCTATACCTGGATATTCAGATATGGTCACTAAACACGGCTAAAGCCATTTCGAGCAACGATTCAATTCTGAATGGTGGTCTTACGCCAGGGCGATACTGAGAGTATCTTCCAATCCGCAACGTGTCGCAAATATACTATATTATTTAAAATTAGTAAATTGTGAAATAACGCAAATTAATCAAATAGAATTTACTTGCGCACGCCAGGATTTGAGCCCGCGACCTGCAGCTTGCTAGTCGAGAGCCTTACCCCTCGACCACAGAGACCGTCGAAGAAACCGTCGTCAAGAAATTGCCGTCAAGATTACCGTATTTTCTGGCAATTTTGTCGAACATCGCCATTCTTGTCGATGTAGGTATTTTTTAGATTATCGCCCTGACGATATTAATTTCCATCAAGACCTATATCATATTTGGGGGTGCTGTTCAGAGGGTCTTTTCAGGGAAAGGAAGGAGAGTAAGTTCTGGGAAGGAAAAACGTATGAGAGGTGGGTAGGAATCTAGGGATCAATGTGTCCAGGAGTGACGGACGAATGATGTATCCCTCCCACTCGGCGCGAGGTGACGGGTCAAGAAAGACCAGCTGGAGATGTCAAAGGGTCTCCCCAAACCAAACCTTTTCGATCCGGCACACCATGCAGCTGGTGGGCAAGCGCATCCTAATTACACACTTCACCCGATGAACCCAGGCACCCCTGCTAAATCAACAAAGGTACCTCTTGGGGTGACCAATGGCCGAGGTGTTGGTTATCCTATAAATGGTTCCCGGGGCGGCAGTACCCGAACCCGCCTCCCAAATTGACCTGCCCTGTCTTGCCGGTGAATTCGCTCGGCTACGGATATTTCGGGTCAAATCTATTTCCATCTCGTTCTGTTTTTATACGTCACATAAACTCATAATTTCAAACGCACTGAGCTAGAATCATCAAATAGTCGTTAGTATTAACCAAAACTTTTTTGTTTCTATAAAGAATAACTTTGGTAGGTTAGAGCTTAGTTGTGTGATGCAGCCTGAAGAGTCAAGATTGCTGATGATAGTCAACTTTCGATAAAAGAGGGAACAGGAAGACGAATTTTCTATCATCAAAAATACAAATTTCGGTTTTGGATATGTCTGTAATTGTATCTCTGATCAGTGACAAGTGTCATTTACAAAATTGGAACTGATGTGTCAAAAATTCAGAAAAGCAATGCATTACGCTATATTTTAACAGAAAATTATTTTATTTCTTATTTTTTAAATTGGAACTGATATGTCAAGAATTCAGACAAGCGATAAAGTACCTACCTAACTATAATTTAATATGCATATTTTTACCAGAAAACTATTTTGATTCCATATTTGAAATGGGTTCTTTCCTTACGAAAACTTCTTAATAACTTGGCAAGTAAAGTCTTATTTCGTGATTTTCCAGGATCTGCACTTTTTAGCTAACATGAAATAATTATTTATCAATCGTAAAATTTAAATTTGATGGCCTCCGTGGTCGAGGGGTAAGGCTCTTGACTGGCAAACAGAATGGTTCAAATCCCGACGTGCGCAAGTAAATTTCATTTGAAAATATATATTTATAATATACTTGCGGTACTTTCCAGATTGGAAGATAATATCAGTATCGCCCTGGAGTAAGACCACCATTCATAATTGAAACGTTTCTTGAAATGGCTTTAGCCATGTTTGGTGACCAGATTTTAGAATAGTCAGCTACTCCCCCACCTTCCTCCTCCCATCCCAACTACCTTCAGCCTCACAATATACCCCAATTGGTGATGCCATAGTCTCACTGGCTCCATACGGTTGGGAGCAGTTGGTACTCATGTGCGGTATGCACATAAAAAAAATATACATCTAACGATTTTTCACGGGTCTGCGTTAGTATTTTAATTATGGTTAATAAAACAAAAGCAGTTATTCTTACAGGAAAACAGAAGTCAAGTGGAGAAATGATTTTTAAATGCGTTGTTTAAAGATTTATGGTGAGGGGGGGAGGGGTGACGTCCCGCCACTGGTTCCTACGTACTCTAAACATTTTAAAAATAATATATTATGAACATATCACAAGGCAAGTGCAGTACGTATGAAAGTCAGGCAGGAAGTGGACTTACCACAATCAGAACTTGCCACCAACCAGCGAGTGTTGGCACCGATAGTACAGCCGACAGGATGTTGGCAGTTGATAAATTGACACATTTCGCTCTAAATTCAAATGTTTAAATACATAAATTCTAGACTGGATACACAGATTAAAGGCGGTAAAGATCCACAGAATCAATCCGCGTTCAGATGAGTTCACCTATACACACAATCTGAGTATTTGGTTGCCCAGATGCGATTCCGTGCACAAAACAATGCGACGGGCGGGTGTATTGGACCAAAACCTCCTGCATCACAAGGTCGGGACACTCATCCAAAGCAGCCTCCTATCTTGTATGAGACTCAATATAAATAAATTTACGTTTTATTTTTTTAATCCAATTTATTATTATTTATTAAAACATTTTAAAATGTCTTAGTTAATTTTAAAAAATACATTTTTTTGGAGGGGAGTACCTGGCTATCCAGATCTTGGCCACCAAACATGGCTAAAACCATTTCAAGCAACGTTTCAATTGTGAATAGTCTTACACCAAGGCGATACTCTAATCTAATAATAATAATCTTCCACTCTGAAACGTGCCACAAATACACTATATATCATTTTAAATTAGTAATTTGTGAAATAACATAAATTGATGAAATAAAATTTTACTGCGCACACCGGGATTTGAACTAGCGAGGCTTGCTAGTCGAGATTCTTACCCGTTTGACTAAGGAGTCCGTCAAATGAGTATGGGATTAAATATGATAAACAATGAAACAATCATTACATGAATATTATTTATTCGGAATCAGTGGTGACCTCACGGGGAAATCCCGAGAATTCTGCTAATCATCACTAAATTATTGTTTGGATTAAAATCAATGGGTATTTAATTATATTTTAAATATGACCACATACAACATATACATTATGATTCATATAGAAAGAAATAAGAAATTATCTTCAAGAAAAAAAAACTCTTAATGTATAAATCCACGATAAGATCAAAATTAACCTACGCAAGCCCAATTTGGCCCAAGCTTTAAAATCCCAAATGAAAAGATTATAAACATTTCAAAACAAAGCCATTCGCACAGTCCTGGTGGCCCCCAAGTGGATAAGGGTTTCCCAGCTCCACCGAGACGCTGAAGTCTCTCTCCTTAAAGCGAAGCTTAATGCTAAATCACTATTTTGATTAATCTTTATAACGAATTGGTGTACATTATGAATACCAAAAAATATGCTTTAGATCAATTGAAAGTTTTCCTATCCTTTCGCTTGAGTGATAAAAAATATAAATGTAAGCTACTAAACAAAATATTTTTTCAATAGAAATGTATGAACGCGTAAAGGAAATAACTTTTTAAAAAATACAGTATTATAGCTAAGATTATCTGTGACAGTTTCGCTTGATTAACTTTTTTGCTTTCATATAAAATTATTTACAAAATAAATAAAAACCAGTTTTTTGCTTGAAATCGAACGTTTCTAGACTCCGTTTGCCAACCGATTTTACTGCCTATCACCTACGATATAAGGTATACCAAGAATATACACATTTTTGGCTTGTAGCTTCCTCATAAAGACCACATCATAATTCTCGCAGAATCTTTTTATTCGGGCATCATAACCTATGAAAACGCGTTTATCAATTGTCTCGCCCAGTACGATAAAAATATTAAAACTAAACATAAAAAAAACCAAAACGAATCTTACGTGAAGTTTAAATATCCACTAACTGCAGCTATGTTCCATTGCAAATATTTTTTAACAGAAACTAAATCAAATATTTTCCAACAACCATAACTCAAACTCATGATGAAAGAGAAAGGAGCCTTTTTGACCTGGAGCTCTGTATGCCATTATATCAAAAATCAAATATATAAATATGAATCCTAATATGTTATTGATTGGTGAAAGATCATCATTCGGAATCGTAAATCGTAGCTTGAAATTTCTTTAGCTGTGTTTAATTACAATACCTAAATAGCTAGGTACTTTCCAATGTTCCACTTCCCAGTCTCCTTCACCTCCCCAATCTACCATCCAAAGATACTTTCAGTATCGCATTGGTGACAGACCACCATTCTAAACCATTAATTTGTTGCTCTTAATTAATTAGTCCAATTTTAGTCATGTTTACTGACCAGATCTGAAAAGCCAGGTACTGTTCACCTTAACTCTTGACAGGCCAAGATGCCAAACAAAACGTCCGTAACCAAGTGGGTCTTACGACGACCCCATGAATTTTTCTGTCTTATGGGCTTTTAAATTATAGAAATAATTACTCGCTAAAAGTTTATCAGTAAACAGCCTGCAATTACGTTTTTAACCGGATTACTAATAATTTAAAGAGATTGTCAATAAATTAGCAATACTTATTTTTTACGTGCATTAAGCATCTGTCAAACATTTTAACAAAATAAATACACATATAGAATAATAAATTTTTAATTCATTAAATAATTTTTTTAAGTACCTTGTATGATATGTAGTTTCAGTTTTAAAAATGTATAGTTCATCGAATAATATTACGCATTACGCAAGAATATTTCACATTATTTGCTTACCCATGCACCGACAACTTCTTGGTTGATTGGTTTGTTTAATTTAGTCTCCCAGGACACATTACATAGGTGTAATTTTTTTTTTTTTTATATTTTTCTTATTAAACCAATGAGAAACAGAGAAAATTCGATTTTAATATTCACTGAAATTAAATATGTCGACAAGTTGAAGTGGTATTATGTAAAATACTCATAGACATATGAATATTAGTAGACCTGCCCTAAGTGATTAAAAGCGTATTATCCCCACTCCCCATACCGGTTCCATTGAGCCGGCTGGGCTCGCATATGGCTTCAAGTGAAATTTGAAAACGTGACGTCATCATTCTTGTGCGAACTATGGTCGAGGCATCATCGGTTCATTTTACGAAATAACACGGCAAAATGTTGACTTTTGATATGAAAACTTGTAAAAATAGATGTGAAAAAGAGAATAAACCCAATTGTCGTATTACATTCCATAAGTAAGCATTATTTTACTTTATTTTAAGCTTATTCACACCGTATTATATGGATCAGTTTTAGAAACATATACTATCACATCACAATGTAGCGATTCTCAAGTGTGCTCATCGTTGTTTACTGGGGTAAGTAAATTATGAGATATTTGTAAAAGTGTCTTAACTAAATACTCTGAAACTAACTACGACTCTGAAATAGAAGCTGCCTTACTTTGCCGAATTTGGACTTCGCAAATTAGTTCATAACGTGGCGAGTAATTTGCGCTCCCATGTAAAAATGTCTATTCATTCAAACGCAGATTTTACTTTTAAGAAGTAAATGGTGATATTATAATGCGAGATGCCTATTTACTGTCAGATTGATTTATTGACGAATCACAGTCAGCCTTACTCCCCTCGTTCTTCAACAGTTGATTTTACCCCTCGCCCTTATCTTCTCGTCTATTAATTCCTATGTCTGTGAAAATACTACAAAATTAAAAACATTAGGATAAATATAAATATTTTATGGAGACATTGCTTGAAATGACTTTAGCTGTGTTTGGTGACCAGATCTAAAATGCCGAGAATTTCCCAAGCTTCCTCCTCCCCATCCCCTGCCCTTCCCAACTCCCCCCCCCAATCCCAATGGAGTATACCATAGTTCCACTGGTCCCAGATAGTTAGGACAATTTTTTAGTTTTTTTTATTGAAAGTTTTGTTACAGCATTGAAATAGTTATTTTTTAAAAATACGTTGTAGTAAGAAGTAAGAATCCCACAGATGCAAAGCCTGTGCATGGGTATTATAATAGATTATAACATTTATATGGTTTAAGTATAAAGCGCAATATTAAAGTGTACACTTTCTTTGAAGATAAAAGATATAAAATAAAGTTATCAAAAATAAAACGATATATGAAATTTAAACAAAAAATAATCTAAAATGTGACAATTTCAGTGAAGTTTTAAACTAGATATAAAAAATTGTAGCTACTAATGATTTAGAAAGAAGATTTTTTTAAAGTATATTAAAATTGTGCAATAAAAAACAAAAACAAAAATATTTTTCAATCGTAAACAAAAACAAGGGGCATGAATGTATGGCATTGCACAACCGATGTACGTATAAATACGGATGACTGTTGATTTATAAGAAATGTTTTGACGTAACACGTCTCATCAAAATTGTAATTAGTGTGTTGTATATTTTAGGGGCAAAAATATAATATGCATTTGGGCTGATATCGTTGTGCAATGGGGTAGGCTGCAAATACACGCCATGTCTTTGACTAGAACGGTTATCATTTATTGCGAAATTGTAAGGACGTATACAGGGTGTATCGGCACGTACCCGACAAACTTTAACCAGCTATTCCTTAGCACATTTGGAGTAAAAAATGTTATGGGCACTTTGCTGTCCGGTAACATTTTTTTTTAATAAAAAATTTACTATTCATATTTTCACCACATGTCACCAATGTTTTATCCTTTGTCAAAGTTTGAGAACCCATCTGGAAATATTTTGTTCGAGTTTCGTTGAATAATGTACGTACGTACCTACGTTGGCGCGCTTTTACAATCACAACGAAATGGCACGGCACCATTCGTCTCATTTTTAACTATTATTATTTAGTGTGTACGAAAGAGCAAGGACACTTTTTGACACACTTGCTAATAACAGCTGTTTAACACGAGAAACAATGCAAATGACAGTGACGGAGTGTGGATTTTTTTATTTATTTTTTGTTTTTAATGGAAAAAAATGTTACCGGACAGCAAAGCGCCATAACATTTTTTACTCCAAATGTGCTGAGGAATAACTGGTTAAAGTTTGTCGATACTTGCCGATACACCCTGTATAATAATAGGTTAGGTATTTACAATCAAACTTTGAGGTGAGTTTGTACCTAAGAACCTACCTATAAAATATAATGTTTTTATAAAGGAAACTCGGGTTCTACCACAACCTAACGAATAGAACCACATCCTAAGATAAAAAAATAATGATTTTTCTTTCGAATACGTTAATTAACCTCACTTTTTGTAGGTGGTAATCAAGCGCGACACACCTATATACATATGTAGATATATTATTTGGTCACTAATTATATGTAGATATATTACGTGGTCACTAATTTTGACTTTTCAAATTATTGTACCACCTGCCTGAAGAAAGTTTGAAAAATGAATTGTCTTTGAGATGTGACCGTTCACTGGACAAAGTGCATAATTCCTTAATCGCAATTTTAAAAATGTTAAATAAATTAAAGTACGGTATATAATTAAGTAGGTAAGTACTTAAGCACATAAAAATCTTATGGCTTCAGTGGAAATGTTGGTTTTGATTTATTAAATACGAGAAATTTAAAAACATACTTTTTCCGTACAAAAGACTATAAATGCAGATACATTTCTTTTGCATTACATTGAATTGAAGTTGAAGCATTGTAAATGTTGAACCTGAATTAGAAAAAAGTGCTCAATCAGGAAGTTCCATTAAAAATACATTTGCAACTTTTTTTATTTACTTAATTTAGTTGAAAAACAGAATATGATTTAGAAGAGATAAATATCTTTAGTGGTCCATCCTCACAAAACAATCGAGAGAAAAAACACATAGTTTAGTTAGTATCTACCTAAGTTAATTTATGTTTTAGACATTTTTCATGCATCATTAATAGAAAAATAATAATTCTTTTAAATATTTTTATAGTTTGAATTTTTAAATATTTTCCTACAAAATCGCTATTTCGATCGATGCATTTTGTAAGCGCTGTAACATTTTGTTGTATACCCACATCACATACCAGCTCCTTGAGGAAACAATGAACCTCATCTTCACTAAGTTGTAGTTGCCGAAGCGCTTTCGTGGTCTTTAGCATTCGAGGGACCCATTTTGCGCACACCTTCCGTGTGAACAAGAATGCCACGGGAGACCACGAAAGCGCTTCAGCAACGACGACGAAGTGAAAAATTAGGTTCAACCAAAGTTGGAAAAACTGGTATGACGTGGTAGACAAAAATTGCCACAGGGCTTACAAAAATGCATTGACTGATATGGCGGTTATGTAGACAAATAGATACACGTTCGAGCTGTAAAAAAATATTCAATAATAGTTGTTCCTTTGCCTTTTGGGATAACCCTCGTATAAGGGCGGATTTCACCATCATTTCGATAACTATGTCATATCTATATTTCTTTATCTGTATTTAAAAATTATCGTAGTGTCTATGGCGATTTTTATACAAATCTACAGTTTTATTCCGAGATTGATGAAACTTTGCACACTTGACCTCCAAAACAAGAGGAAGGCCACTTGTTTCACAAACTTTGGAAAAAATCTGCGAAAAGCCCGACAACTCCGGAGACTTATTCTTATTATAGCCGGTTCGAGGTATATACAGGGTTGTCCAATAAGAGGTGTTATTTTGATATTCAATCGTAAAAGATCAATGGTTTCATTGCTTGTGTGGTACGTAGCGCCGTCTTGTTGAAAGTAAACGTTATCCAAATCAATACCATCTAATTCCGGCCATAAAAAATCATTAATCATCTCTCGATAGCGCAATCCAGTCACCGTAACTGTTGCTCCAGCCTCATTTTCGAAAAAGTAATGTCCAATGACTCCGCCGGACCATAAACCGCACCAAACAGTCACACGTTGAGAATAGAGAGGCGTTTTAACAATAACTCTTGGGTTTTCCGAGCCCCAGGTTCGACAATTTTGCTTGTTGACGAAGCCACCGAGGTGGAAATGGGCCTCATAACACAAGATGATTTGCATTTGTTCACTCAAGTAAATTTTAATAATTTCAATGCGTTGTTGAAGCGTGTATCGTTCCATTTTTATTAATAGCGTAGTTTCTACTTGTCAAATGTCAAAAAATAACAGCTTCAAAAGTAACATCTACCGAAATAGCGGGCTAATCAAAATAACACCTCTTATTGGAAAACCCGGTATTATAGGTAGAAACGCTCATTCATAGCATTAACGATATTTTAGCGAATTAAAGCGTGGAGTTTTTAGCTAAAAAATATAAAATATTTTTAGTCGCTATAATTTTGTATTGACAGATCGTAGAACGAACATGACACACTCTACTGTAGAAACATGTGCCATGTTGATTTTCAATCAATAATACAATAAACATGTTTCAAGTGATTTTGCTAATTTAATTGTTTTTTCCCTCTTGCCGACTCCCATTCCTTGAGGTTATCCTGTGCTATAAACGCAAAATTAAAGCTATAAAAGCTATTTTTTCAATAATTAATGCTACATTTCTTAAAAATTAAAGCTATGAATGGGTGTCTGTAATTATAGGTATAGGTTACCTATTCGAGGTATAGGTTCGAGTACCTCATAGTGAAGTTGGGTTTATCTAAAAACGAAAATAATACTTTATCCTATGGATAGTGTTTATCGAGAGGCTGGCAAAATGCCCCTAACGAATAAAAATAATAAATGACATATGGACATTAATAGAAAAATGTATCTGTGTTAAATGTTAGGGTAGCAAACCTGCACTTCGATTTTTTCGAAGGTCAATAAAATTCCCGGGATTTAACTAAATCACATGTTTTTAGACTATTTTCAAACTGCTGATTCACATAATCGAAAAATCATCAATTTTATAACTTTTTGTATTTATGTTGACACTAGAATAACAGAACGGTATTAGACGTAGGTAAGTACCCAAAATATTATTGTTGATATCGATAATAAATTTTGATTAACCGATGTTGTTTTAACAACAATAGAAAGATTATAACTTGAACTGACGACAATAGCACTGATATTAGACTGGGTAACTGAAAAAGATAATGCCATCAGTTTAAACATATGTTTTTGAAAATAAACAATCGCTTCGAAAGACAACATTGACAGAAGGGCCTAAATTTTATTCAGAAATCTCGATTATTGTATTTTAAAATTTTGTACAGTTTAACATGTTTATCTGCGCAGGCGGCCAAAATCGAAACTTTCGAGTGAAATACGTATTTTAATAAATTATGCATACAAAACAAATTATTAAATACATTTATTTATTTTTTATTTATTAATTTTTAAAAAACATGACATATTACAGTGATCTTTGGCTGTCCAACTAGGAGATTAACCTGTTTTAGGACAGTCAGAAATAAGCAGATTTATTAAATGCGATTTCTGTTTTGTCTAGTGTATCGACTATTACTTAATTATTGCACTTTATAAATAATTCGAAAAGTTTTCTTGGTTGATATAAGAAGTTGCTAACTATATATTTTAAATAATATAAACGTAGAGAATAGACTAAAAGAAAATTCAAATATGATAATTCAAAAACAGCAATATAGTAAAAAATTATTGACATGTGAGTTTATCAAATAGAATTTTACTTTTTATTTAGATGAAATTAATAAGCTAGAGAATCAAAAATAGATAAAAGAAAGAAAGGAGATTAAAAGATAATAGAGAATAAAAATAAGCAAAAAAAAAATACAAATGGGGAATTAAAAAAATATGCAAAAAGAAAAAAGTATATGTATATATAAATATAAAAAAAAATAGAAGCATGTAAGCTTTTCAACCATTCCGTGAAATCTTACTTTTGATTTGGTGAAATTAATGCGCCAGAGAATCAAAAATATATAAAAAAGAAAAGAAATTGAAAGGAAGAGTAGAAATAGATAGAAGATTAAAAAATAAATTAATATTAAAAAAAAAAAAAAACATGTCTGCTTTTTCTCCATTCCATGAAATTTTGTTTTGATTTTGTTGAATTAATGAACATGAATATTTATTGGTGTAAAGGTCCTACTTTCAATAAAAAATTTAATAAATGTTCTCGCAACATTTAAATTCTCACTGCAATATCGTAAAATAGTTAGTGAAATATGATTTATGAACATTAGGTAGGTATTATTTTTACCAACTGCTTTCGACCAGTACTGTAATAATTATTTTAAAAATCAAACAAACAGTTTATAAGCTACACGCTTAAAGACTTATCTCAGTTTTTATCAGTTGAAATGATAATTGAAAGATCCATAATTCATGATAGAAAGAATTTGTCAACCACATCAAAAGCTTCATTTAATATGATACCATTTTACTACCTACATATATGTTAAAAAATATGGTTCCGTTATAACTTCGTTATTAAAAGCAGTGAAAAACTAACCAATAAACTCACTTAACTAGTTTTTGTTTCATCACTTTTCATGACTTTATATGACTTTTTAAAGATGTGTTGAATTGTCATTTTGAGGAGTTATCCAGTCACCGTTAAGGTTAAGTTTAGTAGTTGAGGCGTACTTACCCTAATGACGAACATTGTGCCGAAACGATACTCTTAGTATCGCCCTAGTGAGAGTCCACCAATCGTAATCGAAACGTTGTTTGAAATGGATTTAACCATGTTTAGTGACCATGTCTGAATAGCTGGGTGCCGGGTACCACCTGCTTTCCGACCTTTCTCTTCCACACATTATTTCTCTTCCTAATTAACCTATAACCTAAAAATAAACTAGTGTTTTCACTGTGTATTTTTCTGTCGAAAAATTCAAGAAAAAAAATACATTAATGGCGGCATTTTTATATTATTTTTTTTACATTTTCAAATCGGCCATTTTTGATTTGCCGCCAAAACGAAATGTTCATTTTTATTTGTGAACTAGCTATTCTCCGCTACGAGTTGCTGTGGCTTGGTCTGTCTGTGCAGATATATAAAAAATAGCGCGTGTCGCTTTTACGTCCAACAGATAGCGCTGTTTAAAAAAACATGTTTGTCCAGTAGATGGCGCTGATTTAAAACAACAATAAAACATGTTTTTTTTACCTGTCACAGGTCACAGGTGACATCTATTCAACATTGTATCAAAATTTCAACAAATCGGTAAAATGTGCAGTAGTTTTAGATCGGTTTTAAAGTCAATAATAATAATTATTAATGAAGATATTAAAATTACACATTTTAGAACGAATATGAAAATTAGAAAATCGAAGTTAGCAGTCCACAATGGAGTGCTCGTACCTACCCTGATGTATGGAAGTGATGCATGGAACTGGCAAACCATGTATGATCGTGTTAGGAATGTGGAGATCCGCAAAGAGTGCAAGGCGGATGTAAGCGTAATGAGTAAGATCAAGAAAGGGACGCTTAGATGGTTTGGGCAATGGGCAATGAGCGAAGAAAGGAGTGTAAGGAGGATATATGATGCAAATGCGAATGGTAGCAGAAGTCGGGGACGCCCGAGGAAGACATGGCACGATCAAGTGAATCAGATACTCGAGTCGGGCCATGTCAAGAGTCAGAATAATAGAAGAGTATGTATGAATGTCAATGAGGCAAGGAGTGTGTGCCAAGACAGAGTTGTTTGGCAGTCCGTCCTCACTGCCTAACCCCTGCGGAGAAACGGCGTGATGGTTAGTTAATGAGTCAGTTACTTGAAATTTTCCATTAATTTTTAACGGTACTTAGTACCTATTCGTAGTTTGTGAAAATATGCCATTTCCAAAATTAACTAAAATATTTTGAAATGACTGTTGCAATGTGCTCGCACCTTATGATTCATTAACATGAACAGAATATTGAAAGGGTAACAAACATGCCAAGATTAACCCATCTGGAGGACAAGTGTCTACACTTTACTGTTTACATTGGGCCGCCACATGTCACAGTTTCGTTAGTCATGTTATTAAGGATTGAATGAACTTGCATGTCATTTATCACAGTCGGTGACGACCTGCATGATCAAGTGAATCTAATACTTAAAAGCAAGAGGCGGAATAAATTAACTCATTTGTTATTATTTTTATAAGCAATAATTATTAGCCTGAAACACTCGTCCACATTGAAAAATCTCCTGATAAAAGATACATGACGCCAACGGGAAATGAACCCGTGTCCTTTCGATTTACGGTAGACAACTCTGACCACTGAGCTATGGCGGCTTATCTCTTATCCGCGAAATAATTCAATATATACTAGTGTTTCATTCAACAATTACTGCTTGTTACATTTTTTCACCTGAAACAACCAACTTTATTTTATATGAGAAAGGCATTGTAAGTGCTAACTCTCTCACTAGATGGCGTCGAGACAAATTGTCTACATTTTTTGGTGAAGATACTAGAACTTGTCAAATATTAATTATTATTTTTTTGGTAAACTAATGTTAAGGACAAGATTTTTTATGCATAGCACAAAGGGTAACAATTATTTTTATAAGCAATAATTATTAGCCTGAAACACTCATCCACTCTGACCACTGAGCTATGGCGGCTTATCTCTTATCCGCGAAATAATTCAATATATACTAATGTTTCGTGTCTAGTGTTTAGTGTTAGTGTCCCGTTGGCGTCATGTATCTTTTATCAGGAGATTTTTCAATGTGGATGAGTGTTTCAGGCTAATAATTATTGCTTATAAAAATAATTATCATTTGTTATTGTTGTAATTGGGGGACAACTACTCCCAACTGTCCGGAGCCAGTAGGACTATGGCATCCCCAATTAAGGTAGACATGGCACGATCAAGTGAATCAAATACATGAGGCTAGTTGTATCAGACGAGCACTGACTAAGGCATCCTTAAATTGAGAATCGTTGTGTGGCTGAAGGTAGGTACCTAGTATATTTAGATTTTTCAAAGTATAAGAATAATAACTCCCGTTCAATTCCGACATAATTAACAAAGTTGCTTTTAAAAATTTTTTAAAGTTGCGTGTTTTGTGGCATATATTTTGTAATTAAAACAAAAAATCAACCTGCAAAAGACATTTGTATTAATATACTATTTAAAAATAAAAAAATAACTGGGGTTTGAACTGGGCTATCACTGAAGCCAAATCCTAACTGCACGGTAGCAAGATTTATTTCGTATATGCTGTAAATTTTTATAATGTCATCCAATTACAGAGAAATGTGTGTGTGCGCGTGGGTGCCACCAAAAGCTGATAGAATGCATTGTCATCGACAATGAGTCTATCTGCCGAGTTTCAGCTCGATCGGATGTCGGGAAGTGAGTTAATTTATACTTCCAAGATTCCATTTTTTCATCCATTCGTTAAGGGTATGCACTACGTCGTGTAATATTTTAAATTGAGCCGCTATCAATAACAACCCTTACGTAGATGGCGATAAGATTTAAATTCCCGCTTAACACCATCCGCCTGTTTTGATTTATGCAAGAAAAAAACATGGCCAAAAAGTGCCTTTTATTTTATTTTGTGGATGTTCAGGCATAAATATTTAATTTTTTTTTCGATCATTTTATAAATAAATTAATTTGCCACATTATACAATAAAATCATAACCGAAAATGGGTTCGGAAGTAGCAGATTTTGAACTTTAAAGCAGTTTTCATAGGCCTTTACATTATTTTTTTCTGGACTTATAAAAAGACTTGTCTAAAAAATACTCCATTATTTCAAAGGCCAAGATGTCTACTCGCAGTATTTAATTAAAGCATGTGAAACATTTCTAGGAGACCAAATTTTCAAACCAAAAACACATGATTTTGCATTACTACGTATGGCAACGCCATTCATTTATTCAAGAAAACAAAATCGAAATTAAAATGGATGTACTTAAAAATCAAAACAAACTTTCTGCAATGTACTAGATCTACAGATATTACCAAGTAAATTTACAAATGTATGTACTCGGTCATCATTTTTCAAAATATAATAACTTTCGTTTGATTCACACATAATTAACAAAGTTAAATTAAAATTTTTAAAAAAAATGGAATGTTTTCTGGAAAATATTTTGTAAATAAAACAAAATTTCTACAACTTACTAGATAATATGGTATTAAGCTATACATTTTGAATAAAATGTCATTTTGTTTGATTCGGTATTTCTGTCTTACAAAATTTGGTACTAAACAGGCAGTGCGGTTTTCCCCAAGCATATCTCTAAAACTATAACAAAATACCTAAACAAAGTATTGAAAAACGCTAATTTAACAGCTGTGAATAAAAAAAAATATCTAGGGTCATGGTGATAGTTGAGAGTACATAAAACCAACAAATTAATAACAATAAAATAATATATTTGCGACATTATAAAATTCAGAGGAATGGAATGATAAAATTACAATAATACTTCTTGAATAAGTGAAATAAATTATTTATTAAGTAGTGCGAGTTTGGCAATCATCTAGTTAAAGCAAAGCTGAAATCTAGGACTATAAAATATAATATCTAAGACATGTAACGTCAAGCTCTATTCTGATATTTTCTAGCTTGTTCTATGAACTGAGCCATTTTTCTAATATATTTACCCATCTGTTTTGGTGGTAGCAGGAACTTAAATATTATATTATAAAAAAATTTAACAACACAATGGCAAGTCATTAATAATTTCACATCGAAAAATATGTTTTGTCGATAATTTTGTCACTTTAATTTTTGATTGAATTGTATCATTAACTTAAAATAATGTACTTATATCACTTAGAAAACTAAACACTTCAATCCAGATGCTTTTAAAAGTCTTAAATATCTGGAATAATATTCTTTATGTTTTCTTTCAGTTATATTTACACATTATGTTGCTTCTGTCAATTATTTGTCACTCTTTTTCTTCCGATGGTTGTTAATAGTCTTGTATCATTATAAATATATGTATTCGACTGGAGTTACAGCACTCAGAAAACTGGGTTTATCAATCTATATGTATTCAGCTGGAGTTAGAGTACTCAGAAAACTGGACTCATCAATCTATATGTATTAAACTGGAGTTACAGTACTCAGAAAACTGGGCTTATCGATCTATATATATTCAACTAGGTTGCAGCACTCAGAAAACTGGACTTATCAATCTCTATGTATTCAACTGGAGTTACAGCACTCAGAAAACTGGACTTATCAATCTATGTGTATTCAACTGGAGTTGCAGCACTGATCAAACTGGGTTTATCAATCCTAGAGTCAATAAGAACTCTTAAAAAGTCTTTTAGTGGAGCCATTAGCCTTGGCAAGTTTTCTTTTTCAGATATGTGATGATTTATTAGCCACGTTGTAAGGTTCCTTAGTTAAAGCCTATTTAGTCTGTTGAGTCACAGTGGAACCACAACATGATATTATTAGTTGATACATCTTTATGAACCATTCTGATTAGAGTAAAGTTCACAAGGGAGATATTTTTATCCTAATTTAATTTTCCGATGGAAAGCAATTCCAAGTTTCTTGTGTGATCTCCCATTCAGTGTGTACATGTTGCCTTGGCTTTTCAGAATCTGGAAACGAAAACAAAAAATATATTAGAATCAAACTTCAACTTCGCAATATTAACCGGTGATATCAATATAAATATAAATGAAAATAACAAAAGAACAAACTGTATAAATGAGTACTTAGATTGTTTGTCGTGTGCTGGATATCAGTCTTACATAAACTCACCAACTAGAGAAAATTTGAATAACTCCACGACTCTAGATCACATATTTGTTAAATCACACAAACACCTTATAACAACATCCTCAACTCTAATAACAAACATTACCGATCATTACCCAACATTTTACGGACACAACATCTTAACTGCAAATTCAAAAGAAAATTCTGAAACAGTTGAAAAAAATAATATTAATTACCTCACATTAAATAATCTACTTCTTTTGGAAAATTGGGATCAAATTCTATCAATTTCAAACCCATATTCAGCATTAGAATCGTTTTATAAAACTCTCCAAGAATATATTTCAAAAAGTACAAATAAAATTGTTATATCTAAGAGAAAATATAAAAAAATTAAACCTTGGATAACTGTAGGAATAATAGTCTCCATTAAACAAAGAGATAAACTATATAGAGAGATGCTAAATTATCAAAGAGCCTGTCAAAAAAACAATGTCAGAACAATGTCCTTCATGAAAACAAAATATTTACTGTATAGAAATTTACTAAATAGGTTAATAAGAAGTTGTAAAAAAAAATACTATGGTGAACAAATTGATAATGCAAATAATGATACCAAAAAAACGTGGAATATTATTAACGAAATAACGAATAAAAAAAGAATAGCATCAACTGAGGTTAAGGAGATTAAAATAAATAACAATATTATAACTGACAAATCTGACATTGCAAATAACTTTAACAACTTCTTCACAAATGTCGTCGACCAAGTACTTGAATCATCCAGTAAGATTGCTAATACAGCGCCCGCTGACTCATCTCTGCTTTTGGTACCAACAAACAATTCAATTAACTCATTAGATTATTTTACACCTATCACAACTAATGAAATTGAAAAACACATTGACAGCCTAAAACCAACAAATTCTTCAGGAATTGATAATTTATCAGGTAATACACTAAAAAAAAATAAAACAATATATTTTAACTCCTTTGCAACATATTTATAATATATCCCTAAAAGAAGGGTATTTCCCAGAACAATTTAAAATCTCCACTATAATACCAGTTCACAAATCGGGTGACACGCACATATTAGACAATTACAGACCTATCTCCTTAGTTTCAAACCTTTCAAAAATATTTGAAAAATGTATCAAAAATAGAGTTATGAAATACCTAGAACAAAACAATATTCTGTCCGAAAATCAATATGGCTTCAGAAGTAAATTAAGCACTGAAGATGCAATATTCGATCTGACAAAAAATTTATACACATCTGTTGATCAAAATAAAAAAAGTCTAGCTATATTTTTAGACTTAAGAAAAGCGTTTGATACTGTAAATCACAATCTACTCATAAAGAAAATTAATCAAATAGGTTTCAAAAAAGATGCACTAAAAATTCTCACTCACTATCTCAAAGACAGATTACAAAAAACAAAAATAGGGAACTTTTATAGCACAGAAACAGTGATAAAAAATGGAGTACCACAGGGGACTGTGCTTGGCCCAATTCTGTTTCTAATATATATTAATGATTTATGCAATGTTGTAATCCCTGGTAAAATTGTATCTTACGCTGATGATACAGCAATAATAGTAAATGGAAAATCCTGGCCTGAAACTTTTTTAAATGCAACAAAATGTATTTCATATGTCTTATCATGGCTAACTTGTAATAGACTTTTCTTAAACTATAATAAAACATTTTACCTAACATTTTATAAAAACAGTAAAAACAAACCTCCCAATAACCTTAAAATTAGACTACATAATGCTAACTGTAATAAAGTAACATGCACCTCTTGCTTTGAAATTGGAAAAATTGAAAAGATCAAATATTTGGGTATATATATTGACACAAATTTAAACTGGCAACCACAAATTAATAACACCGTTTCTAAATTAAGATATCTGACGTACATATTTTATAGACTTAAGGAAGTACTCAATGTTGACAAATTGAAAATGATTTATTTTTCTCTAGTGCAATCCTCAATTATGTACGGTATATTAGGATGGGGTGGCGCACTAGATACATTTATAAAACCACTACAAATAGTACAAAATCATATTATCAAGGTTATATATAATAAAAAGAGGACATTTTCGACTGATCAATTGTACAAGGAATCTCAACTATTCAATCTCCGTAAACTATTTTTACTTCAAAGCCTGAAATACGTCATGAAAAACCAAAATAAATTTCAAAAATATGAACCCAAAATCAACTTTAGAAGAAATCATGTATTTTATACCCCACAAACCAATACCAAACTAATGCAAACTCACAGTAGCTTTATTGGACCTCGCACTTTTAATCTACTACCAAAAAAAATTCAAGTAACAACTAAACTAGCGCAATACCAAAAAGTATTAAAGTTGTGGCTGTACAATGCAAATGTTGAAGCATTATTCATTTAATTTTTACTTTTTTCTATTTTGTTTCTGTATAGTTATTATTATTTTATTTTGTGTTCTTTTAATTCATATATATTATCTTACAATCTTTATTTTTACTTTGATTTATTTTTAATATGCTCCTCTTGCACAATCTTTTAGAATAACTTTAATTATAATACTACCGTTTTTCTTTATTATGCTTACTGTTTTTTATTTTATTTTTACTGTTATGTATTTTTAGGTACAAAAATCTAATGTATTAAATTATATTACCCACGCACAGGCTGCGCCTTAGTGGGTTCCCTTTCATATTATTAAAAAACTTGTATTATGAAATATGTAAATTGGGAAAAAATAAAGGAAATAAAAAAAAAAAAAAAAAAAAAAGAAATACTGTTTATGGACATGGAGGGCGGAATCGACCTCTCTCAGTATCGCCCCACTATTCAGATTCGAAACTTTCCCTGAAATGTTTTAGTGAACACAACTGAATACTTATGCACTTCCCAACCTTCATCTGCTATATCTTCTGTCCTACCCATTCCTTTCAGCTTCACAACATATCCCAGTTGAGGATGACTGACTCCTGACACTTGGGAGCAGTCAGGACTCTTGTGGTCTTCACATAAAATGATTATTTTAAAGAGAATCTTGTTAGATTGCATGCAAGGCCACTATATACTGCGTCAACTTCAAATAATACTCAACAATATCAGATTATAACTATTCATAAGACATTTGACTCCTGTAATAGTACGAAATCAATCAATGCAACGTATGTAAGATGTAATGTACCTGTAGTTCTGAGTTTCAAACATTGATTCGATCCCGAAAATTCGCGTATATTGCAAACATCGTGACAAATAGCATGTTCATTTGATGAAAGCATCTTATTGGAAGTCTATTATTATTATTTCAACAATCCCAACAATGTTTTTCTCACAAGTCGGAGATTTCTTACACTAATCTGATCGAATATACGGGTTATATAAATATTATGCACTATTAAAACTAACTTGACGTTTAAAAAATAATTTGGCATAGAATAAAATTCAAGTTCGCGCATGGGGTGTGTGCCGTAGTAATGGTAGGAAACTGTAATTTTATTACCAAGGGATGATTTAAAAATTTATAAATATCTCTTAAAAAATGATACAATCTTACTTTTCACGAGCATAAAAATATGTATAAAATGCTTATTATTTAAAATCAAAGTTTGGGCGCTTTTATGAAAAAATTCGCAGAATATTTAGCATTGTTTTTATTACTGCCATCTATTGGGGAAAATTGGTGTCTTACAGGAATCTTCTAGTTCGCGTAAAGTATTTCGTTGAAATGTTCATAGATGTCAATCAAGCATAGTTTCACTACGAAATAATAAATTATTAGGAAATGACGTAACTTTAGTGTTTTAAGCAAACTGTTTTGTGAAACAAAATGAACTTGATTTAGTGGGAATCTACGTTTTTGTGATATTCTGATATTTGTGATATTTTCATTAATTTTTCGATGCATTCGGTGGAACAACTTATTTGCTCATTACTACCTATTTATAAATTATCAAGCTGAAAGAATTTTTTAACAGTAAAAAGCTCATCCATTTTTTTTCATTCAGACTTGCTGAATTTTTTTGTTATTTATTCCGTTATGGACCAGTTATTTCACCGAACTGAAATAATTACCGTGCATGAATAGAACATTCACATAACTTGAAAATAAACTGTGAAAATTGATGAATTGCTTAAATTTTGTGAAACAACCGACCCTTTCGCAGAATTGTGTAAGATTTTAATGTTAAAATTGAAGTTATGTGATAGTTCTAATCACGGACGTATATATAGCTTTGATAAGGGGGGGTCCGCAAATTAAAAAAAAATATATAAGGTCATGTTTTCGTGAAAAAAATAGTCAGTCTTAATCAATCAGCCTTTATTTTTAAATATTATATATATAAATCATTCAGTCTCTGATATTTGAACTAAAAATAAACATAACATAATTATCGCTCCTTATTTAAATAAAATCGCTTCGTTTATAACATAAAAAAGAAATAACATAAAATAAAAGGTGGAAAACAAAATAACTTTTTTTTATACCTAATTTGTTAAGGTACACTAAACAAAAATACTCTTTCATCTTAAGAACAAATAATTTGTTTTAAAATTGAAACACCTTTTATTTAATCACATAACCAAATAATTTATTCTAAACTTTGGTCATATTGTAAGGCACTCTTTTTAATGAACTACAATTATAAAATTAAAATCAAAAAGTATCATCCTACCTACAATAACAAAATATTTTTAATGCAAATAATACTTAATGCATGAAAAAAATAAGCGTTTTCTCTCAAGCTAAATGAAGAGCTTTCATCTTAAGAACAAAATAATTTCTTTTAAACTTTGGTCGTATTATTATGACACTCTTTTTAATGAACTACAATATAATTAAAATTAAAAATTACCTACCTACCTACAGTAACACTAACAAAATATTGTAAATTCAAGTTATACATGAAAAGATGAAAATAAATGTAGTTTTCTCTCAAACAAAAAAAACTGACACGAGATTCATTGTTTTACAACTACTATTAATTAAAAAATATCATTCCTTATTTCAAATAAATGGTTGTGCTTTTTTAAATAAGTTATAACTTCTTCGTAAATAATATAAAAAAATAAACAGTATCTAGGTATTACCTGTGTGAACATTATTAACGAATAACATAAAATAAAAGGTAGAAAACAAAATTACTTTTTTAGGTGCACTAATTTCTTTAGGTACCTACCTACACTAAACAAAAAATACTCTTTCATTTTAAGAACAAAATAATTTCCTCTAAACTCTGGTCATTTTGTATGGCACTCTTTTTAATGAACTACAATATAATTAAAATTAAAAAGTACCATCCTACCTACAATGACAAAATATTTTTAATGCAATAATACTTATTTGAATATAATGAAAATAAAAAGTGTTTTCGTGGCTCGCAGTTCAGTGCACCGAACATGTCCGACCGCAGGACGAAATCTCCCGAATTCAGTTTCGGTTTCGGCCGTAGTTTCGGCTGGATGGCGGCCGAAACCGAAACTAAGCCGAAACTCGTTTTTTGGCCGAAACTAGGCCGAAACCGAAACCGAAAGTTCGGTCGGACACTACTTTAAAGTAATACATTTAGTCTTTTACGTTTAATTGCTAACTGATTAATAATTTCTTCGGAATCAAGTTGCACCGCCAGATCTCGGTGTACGCTCATTAAAGCCAGACCAGTAAGTCTTTCGTCGCCCATTTTATTTCTTAGGTAAGTTTTTAACCTCTTTAATGTAGAGAAAGATCTTTCAGGGGTTGCAGTGGACACTGGGAGTGTGGCTAAAATAATTAGAAGCTTTTTTATTAAAGGGAAAAACTGATCATCGCAGTTATCGATGGTGGGATTTGGTCTCTCTTTCTTAGAAAAAAAACTCAAAAGAGATACCTGATTTGATCGTTTCATACTTTTTAAATGCGACACTTCTTTCTGTATTAAAACAACTGACAACTGCGCAACGCGAAGAGACAAAATAGACTAAACTAGATTCTAGCTTGGTATGGTGCGCGCGGCCGAAACGCGGGCGGCGGCGGCGCGCCGCGGCGGGGGCACTGCCCATTCCCCCGCTCCCCGCACTGTGGCGGACTTAAGAAACTATCGTATTCTACAATCGGCGCGGTGCAATGGGGGGGGTCCGGACCCCCAAGACCCCCCCCCTTATATACGTCCGTGGTTCTAATCAGGTTTCTCATTCTATTATTTTCATCATAGGCCGGTTGATTCAAAGTACCTAATTGGATAGTAACAGATTTTGAATAGGACTTTTACAGAACTTGAATTTTAATTTTGATAATCTCAAAGCCTGATAGTATTATTATCTCAAGATTCTCAAAGCCTGTTTCGATTGTTGCAGACGGAAGTGGCGCCCTCCGGTATTTTCAATAAAGTTTTCAAACAGCATACCCGAGGAAAACCGTAAAAAAACCCACTTATTTCTCAGTTTCCAATACACAATTTTTCCGGAAGAAACATTTTCAGAAAAATACAAATACCAACATGGATAATTTCCAAACTATCAAAAAGATATGTTTTAATAAAATTTTTCGATCTTTTTTCCGAAAAAATTTTTTTTCCAATTTTTTTCTATTTTCCCGGAAGAATTATGAAAATTTTCCAACAGTGATAATTTCCAAACTATCAAAATGGTATGTTTTATTAAAAATTTCCCGATCCATTTTCCGTTTTTTTTCCAATTTTCCTGAAAGAATTATCAGAAAAATTTCCCAACAGTCCCAAATTTCAAAAACATTTGTTTTTATAACAATTTCCCCTCCCATTTTCCGACAAATTATCTGTTCTTTTTTCAATTTTTATTAAAATTTCCCAACAAGGAATTCCCAAACAACACAAAAAAGTGTCATTAAATAATTTTCAGAAAAATTAAGTTTTCCAAGATAAAAACTCGAATAATGAAAATCATAGATAAATGTCTAACCAAACAAATATTGAAAATGTCAAGTATCTAAAATAAATATTGAAAAAAAAAAAAACTAATAGTATAGGATCCCTTAAAGAACGACCGTCACCGAGATGTTTATTTGATGAAACGTATTTTATATTTAATTTAATATGTCAATAAATATATTGCGTATCGGTTGCCTAACAAATTTTAGTCCAGGGTATGATTAAATAATAATTTTAAAAAAAAAATTTTAAACATTGCACCGGTTTGATTATTATAAAAATTCTATACCAATCGAAAGTATGAAACCCACAGAATATGCAAACGTTAGGTTGCCTACTCTTTTCCGGTCACAACTCTCAGGTTGCCATGTATAAACAGGTAAATCGAAAAAGCATTTTGCACCGGTCTGATTATTGAATAAAAATTATATGAAATTAAAGATTATTTCATTATGAACACGATGGTATAAGGTTGCCTGCTAAAAATCAATCCCGAATTCCGGTTGTCGAATTTTGAAAACTAAAACTTTTTGAAAACTAACCGGGAATTCTCGTGTGCGACTGAGAGGTCCCAACCAACCATCCCATGCGATAGAAGAGGACAAAGCATAGCAGCTGTCCGTCCATTAAAACAAAGAGAGTGCGCTTGCTATTTGTTCTTGAAAATGAAAAGGATAGCGATAGACTCGTACACTCTGTGCACTCTAGACTAGATGGTACTAGAAGATAGTACTTAGACTATAACTTAAGAACCCAACTCTTCAATGTACGCCGCTATACCTGTCATATTATTATTGGATCCGCTTGCTTTCGGCTTTTATAAAATTTGAATTGTGCCTAAAAAAAATAGGTTAAAAATTGCTGTCAAAATGAACAATTTCGGTACGTAATCGACATAAACATAATGCTACAGCATTGACACAGACACTGCGCAGAAAAGTTGGATCATGTTGATTGCTTACCGACCCGTGGATAACGGGCTTACTAAAAATTAGTTTTCATTCTTCTTTAGTTATATAACATATGGAAATTACGCAGGCATTTACAAATGTTTTTATTTGGAAAAAAGGATAGGTACATATGTGACAAGTAAATTTTAGAAAACATTCTAATAATTGCTGTTGTAAATACAATGGGACAAACTCTACTAATCAGGAAGATAATTAAATTGGGCGAATTGGTTTTAATCTACTAGTATGAATAACTGTTCAAAATCTATGAAACAATTTTAAATTTTTTACAATTTAACTTTACTAATTTAATATAATAGTAATTTGTTTTTGGGGTATTATGCCGTATTGCGCTACCTCCTACTTTAGCCAACGTCTTGGACAGCATTGCAATGTCCATCATCAGGGTAGATGTTTTTTTTTTTTTTTTTTTTTTTTTCTAGATTCTTATATTCCATGAAGTGGTGAATCATTTAAATTTACTGAATTTAAAGTTAATGTTCTTTATACAAATAGAACGGCGTCATATGCGCCTCACAATTTTTACCTCATATGGGTTTATTCAAATATTACCTGGCTTTTATAGACTTAGAGGCCTTGTATTTTCTCGGTAGGGAAAAAATTTGTTACCTAAAAACCCTACTAAAATTGCATGTTTTCATCCAGCATCAGCACCACCAGCGACCGACAGCGGCCATATACTACATACGTGTCTGTTTGTGTTGTGTTGGGAATGGGGGGAGGAAATTTCGGCTGCGCCCTAATGTTGGGTTCCTTCCGCATTTGCCGTTGGGAGTAAGGAAAATCGCAGAAAACCTTACCCGGAAGGAGCGGCCGAACGTCAACTTGAAACGTATACGGCCTTCAGTAACATCGGTATATGATGTCCTGCATTTTTTGAGATGTGTGTGTGTGTGTCTGTTTTTATGTTAATATATACTTATGGGAGGATAGAAAATAAACATACATATACATACAAATTATAAAAATATTATATAAATATATAAATAGATATATAAACATTATATATTTAGGAGGAAAGTCGGGAGTTTAGGAAATACCTACTGCTCGCTATTCGTCCGCGTCTGATTCTGGTATGTACCATATGTGATCATGGTCCATGAGGATGTGTTTAGGTAGTCTGTGTGTGTATTTGAATGTCAGGTCGCTCGGAGCGTTGTATTGTCCTATGTCTCGTATGAGTGGATTTTTACTAAGTGTGAGTGATTTGTAAAAGCGTGTAGTGAGTCTGTGTGTGAATTCGAATAGAGTTGGAATTTGTTCTCGTTCGTGTAATCTCTTCAAGTTTGTTCTGAGTCTCGTGTTGTATGTGATTTTAATGCAGAGATTTTGAAGTGTCTGTAGTTTCTTGTGGTCTGTGTGTGAGATGCTGCTCCATACGGGAATCGCATACGAGAGTACCGGACGAATGAGCGAGTAGTAGACGAGGAGTTTGGTTTTGGGAAGTAGCGGACTCCGTCTATTGAAAATTGGCTTCATCATGCCGATCGCTTTTCGCGTGCGCGCGTGCATCTTTGCTTGGTGAGATTTCCAGTTGAGGCGGGAGTCCATGGTCAGGCCGAGATATGTAACTTCATCTTTCCATTCAATGCTGTGTCCTCCCATTTCGATGTTGAAGTCAGGTGTTCTATTTATACGTTTTCTCGTGAACATGATGGCTTCGGTTTTCGCCTCGTTCAGTTTCAGGCGCCATTTCTTGTAGTACTCTACGAGCGCGTCGAGCGCCCTCTGTAGGTAAATTGCGGCCATGTTCGCTTTCAGCGAGGAAACGTATAGTTTGACGTCATCTGCGTAGATAGACAGATTGCATCTCTCGTCTCGGGGGATGTCGTAGGTGAACAGAATGAAGAGAAATGGTCCCAGTAAACTTCCTTGCGGCACGCCTTTTGGAATCTCACGCATTGAAGATAACACGTTCCTTATGAACACTCTGAACGATCTATTCTTTAGGTATTCCTGTATCAGTCTCGTTAGGTATATGGGCGTGTTGGTGCGGTGCAACTTATGCACGAGCCCGTCTATCCATACGGTGTCGAATGCCTTCTCTAGGTCGATGAGCGCAGCAGCGGTGAAGCGATGTTCGTTAAATTTTCTTGCGATGTATTCCGCTACTCTGGTGAGTTGATGGGTCGTGGAGTGCCTCTTTCTGAAGCCGAACTGCTCGTCTGGCAAAGTCTTGTGTTCGTCGTGGTGTGGGACAAGCCTGTTTAGTATAATTTGTTCAAATACCTTGCTCAACGTAGATAGTAGGCTAATCGGCCGGTAACTTGTCGGCTGCGTTCTATCTTTATTCGGCTTTGCGAATGGCAGCACGGTCGCCGATTTCCAAATCTGGGGAAAATGCCCAGTCATGAGGCAGGCATTGAACAGTTTTGTAGTGTAGATGATGGCTTTTTGAGGGAGATGTTTGAGTAAAATGTTGTGAATTTGATCGCTTCCCGGCGCCTTGTTCGTTCTGAGTCGCTTGATTGTGACCGCAATCTCGCTCGGCGTTGTGAAATGAATATCTTCAGCGTTTGTCTGCTCTGCTTCGTTCAAATCTCGTAGAGAGTCAGCTACGATCCGGTCCGTAGCCGGGTCGGAAAGGCCGTCTGTAGCGGCGTAGGCTCTCTCGAAGCCGTCGGCGAGTGTGTCAGCTTTTTCTTGTAGCGACAATGCCGTCCCAGGGCCGTTCAATTTCTGTAGCGGGGGGATTGTAAAATCTTTATGTCTCAGCGCGCTAGCCATTTTCCATAATGAATTATCCTTCGGCGTGAGCGACGCGACTTTTTTGTCCCAAAGTTCGCGCTTGAGTTCTGCGATTTCGGTCTTGATTTCCCTCTGCAGGCAGTTGTACGCTGTCTTGAAGTATTCGTCACGCGTGCGGTGGTACATGCGTCGCAGGCGATTTTTGTCCTTGATGAGCGATAAAACGTGCTCGGGAAGCTTGATCGTGTATGAATGTACTTCTTTGAGAGGAATGTGTGTATCTTGTGCTGTTTGAAGAATCTCTGTGAGAGTGCTTGTAGCTGCGTCGATTTCTTGTGGCGAGCGCAGAGTTCCCGAAGTGAGATGAATTCGTTCGTTGACTTCCTTTTTAAATCCTTCCCAGTCCGCATCCTTATAATTGCGCTGTTTTCTGGGGGTCCTTGAAGTTGTGCCGCCTATAGTAAAGCACACGGGCAGATGGTCCGAAGACAGCTCGTCTAATGTGCGCAGTGGAGATATTGTCTTAACATTTTTCTCGAGTACTATATCCAATGTACTCGGATATCTAGAGCGTTGCGAGTAGTACGTAGGTCTGTCGGGCGCCATTATCGAATAGGTATTTGTCTGCATGTGTGTAAAGAGCGTATTTCCGTTCGCATTACCTCTGTAGTTATTCCAGTAGTTGTGTTTGGCGTTCAAATCGCCTCCCATCACAACGATTGGTCCCAGATTGAGCAATTTATTGAGATCTTCTCTCACTAGGTTACTTTGGGTGCAGTATACGGAGATGATGGTATGCGCTCTACCCTCTATGGTGACTTCGATGATCGTGGCTTCAGCGTGCTTCAACTTCGGAGTGGGAATTCTTGTGGACGTCATTGATTGTCGAACGAATATTGCGGTTCCTCCGCCTGATCTTCCCTGTCGGTCGTCTCGGTAAATCTCGAAGCCTTGCACTCTCAGCGGTACGCTTGGATTCAAGTGGGATTCTGATAAGAGAATTATGTCGGTGTTTAATTCATTTGCCAAAGCGAGCAGTTCGTCTGTCTTGTTGCGCACGCTAAATGCGTTCCATACGAGGACTCTCACCTTCTCGGGATTAGACATCGAGGGTGGTCGTGAGGAGCTCCATCAGGACGACGAGCTTCTCTGCTCTTGATGTGCAGCGGGCGAGCTGCGATCGCATCCTCAGGAGGCCTTGGAACAGGGCCATGATGTCCAGGTCGTCCTCTGTAGTGGTGGGCGCGCGCACGGGCTCCTGCTGTGGGCGGGGCTGGGGGCGAGCCTGTGGGGGCGGCGCGGTCTCGCGCTGCTCTTGGGCGGGGGCGGTGCCTCCGGCTACGTTGGCCCATGTGCGTCCATCCGTCCTCGGCTGAGGAGGTGGCCTGCTCGGGTTCTGTTCTGCCGGTGGAGGTTGGGGCCTTCTGGCAGGTCGCTGCTGGATTGAGGCGACGTACGCTACCCGCTTGGGGCAGCCTCTGTAGTTGGCGGGATGCGGGCCTGAGCAGTTACAGCATGCGGCGGGCTCGTCTCTCGTCTTCTTGGGGCATTCTGCCGAAGCATGCTCCAGTAAGCATTTTACACACCTTGCTGTGTGCGAACAGTTTCGGGACCCATGTCCGAAGTCTTGACATCTGTAGCACTGGGTGCCGTGCTGAAGGTGATTACTCCTGTGCTTCTGGAGTCGAATGCGGCAGTGGCACAGGTATTTGACGGCCGCGCGCAGCTGTCCCATGTTGACTTCCTTATTGAAGTGCGCTAAGTATATGGGATACTCATTTGAGGCAGTCATCTTGACCACCTTCACAGCTGGGAATCCTTGCGATTCCAGATCCGCCGCGATGTCTTGTACTTCAACTAGAGGCAGGCCCTTGATCACGGCCTTCTTCATTTTTTCGGCTTCGGCCGTGAATGTGTGGAAGCCGCGCGCCTCCGCTCACAGTCCATTGGTGAGGGCGCGATGGTCCTCCATCGTGCGCACGAAGATGTTGGCCGTGCCGCCCCTGTTATATCTAAAAGTGAAGAGCTTACCCGCCCCCAGATGTCCTTGGACCGCAGCTGTGATCTGCGCGTGTGTCATGTTCCCCAGGGTCATCACAACCGGGGGAACACGGTCTCTCCTTCCGGTACCTGCGGGGGAGAAAGAATTATTAGTATTGGCACGCTTATTACGCGGCGCGCCGGCGCCTTCGCTTACCTCGGGCAACTCTTCAAAACGGTTGCCACACTGGAGCGGTTGTAGTCCCCGTGGGGACATGGGCCTCTTTGCGGGGTTGGACGGCCTCGTCCAGCCTCCATCCTGGGGGGCAGCCGTCTCCATCGGCTGCTGGGGCCTCGGGGGCGCCACGTAGGCCGACGCCGGGCCTATCGGGGGGCGCCTGGGGGCAGGACTGGGTCCTGTTGCCCAGGAGGGGCCTGCTGCGGGCTCCGTCATCTCAGTTTCGTCGGGCGTGGTGGCAGTCGTGGTGGTGGATGGTCTCCGGGTCCTTGGGTCCTCGGAGCGGGGCTGTGGTGCGGGGACCGTAAGGCGCACGGTCCCGGTCTTCTTGCGAAGCGCAATTTGGTGAGCGCCGGGTGGTACCACGACCGGGGAGTCCTCGTGGTCAGCGGGGAGCATCCTCGTCGGGAACATCTTGACAGGCGGTAGTCGGTGCCTCCTCTTGAAGAGGGAGCACGTCTCTGGAGCTTGTGGGCGGTTTGCGGGGGCCAGCGTGAGTCTTCGTTGTTTAAGTATAGCGAGAAAGTGTTGCCTTGATAAAGGCAGTTGGGTGGGCGCGAGCGCCTGCTCGGTGGGCCGGTGGGATCTCTCCGGCCGGCAAAAGTAGCGGGGCCTGGCTGATTACTCAAGCCAGACAAAAACGACTTCTGTGGTTATCTCTCCTCGTCTATCTCTCTGGCTCTATCTGGCTCGTGGCTCGGCTCGTGGCTCGGCTCTCATCAGGGTAGATGTATAAAATGTGTGCTTATGTATGAAGATGTGATACCGTGTTCCCAGCTCCAACCCTCTGACATTAAAGTATAATCTAATAGTATCTAATAGTGTTTTTTTTGCGTTTAGTTCTGGTGTATCCGTCAATTACCGGATACCAAGAACTACTGAGCTTAGCTCCATCGTCTCTATTAATATTTACGGGATTTTTTGTGAATTTGAATTGCCTCCGTAATCAGCCGTGCTCTATAACAACACGGCATAATACCCCAAACGAAAATCACTATACTACTTTTTGCTGTGAAAATCTCAAATCATACCTAACTAATTTGATATTTAAAACAAACCTAAACAATTTTTTCATGTCATAATATTATTTTTGATAATTTCAGATATGTTTTTATAAACAATGTAGTTATTATTGTATGCAACCATTGTTAATTACTAAAACTTGTATACAAAATCTTAACCATTTCGTGTTCCCAATGCAAAAACCCTTTAGGTGTACAAAATGAGTAAAATAAATAAATAATCTATAGGATACCGTCGCCCCAATGGTAAAGAGCAGTTAGGACTCTTGGGCGGTATTCAAATAAAAAATATAACCAAAAACAAAACAGGAATTCCCAGTTTTAAAAAAAATGCAGATTAACAATTCGATAGAATCAGATTGGATATATTAATAAAATTTTCTCACGGGTGAGACGTGAGACCGGTCATGTGATTCGGTTCCTTCGTGTTACAAAAACAAAGTCAGGTGACTCGGGAATTTTTTTGGTGTTTTTTTGCTGTCTCTTTATTATTCATACCATAGTGGCATCACACTAAGGTTCCAATCGTTAGATTAGCTGGCCAAAAATACGAATTTGATATTAGTCAATTTTTATATTATGCCGTACCATAAATGGTTTTTTACATTTTTATGATACATATTAAATAATTTCTGGTGAAATCACTACATTCAAGTGCCATCGAGGTTAATGTATCACTAAACGGAGCTATATGAAATTAACCTTTCATATTATTGTTAAATATAATCAGAGCAGATTAAATACCATGTCCAAACCATTTAGAATGCCTAGTATAAAAGTAGTGCATTTTAAAGAAAAAACACAAACAAAAATGTGAGATTCTTGGAAAAATAAATGAAAAGAAACTAAATAATTTAAAGATGGCAATGTAATTTGGCATGATTTATTGATTATAAAGTAATATTTTATAAATATTTTTTAGTAATGTAGACAGCATGTAATACTAATAAAAATATGTTTTTATACAGATAATTAATTTATAAGTTTATAAATTTATCTTTTAAATTAGTACTATTTTTTATTTGTTGGTACGTTGCGGTTCCGGTTCAAGATGGTGGCCGTTTTAATGGTTCATTAAAGATTATTTTTGTGAAATGTGAAATCTTCGTGTTTATTTGAACTTTGAAAGTTTGAAAAACAAATTGTCATTGAGATAGCGAAGTATTTTTAGACACATTTTATAATACGTTATTTGTTTTTTTTGACATAAAATATATTATTTATAATTAAGTAGGTGGGTATTTCAGTTATATAATTCAAAATTAAGTAGGTGGGAATTTCAGTACCTACCTGCGTACTTACAAATCTCATGGGAAATTTTATTTTTATGTTAAATAAGAGAAAATTAGAAACCTTATTTTTGGACGTAAGGTCTGCTGTTAACAGAACAGATGTAACACATGCATACCTTATTTTCTACAAATAGCTTAGGAAAAGGGAATTTGAGTAAAAAATGTATTGATTTAAAAAAAATGTATTCATGTACCTAGATCAAAAAACACCGATTCTGAATATGCTTATATATTTTTATTCTCAGAATTGATAAATCGTTCTTGAAAAATGATTTAAAAGCTCTACTGTGTATACGCTCCATGATTGGTCGAACGAAATCTGATGTCAAATGTACTGCGCGTTAAGTTTGTACAAGTGATAATTAAACTTCTCTTTCTGTTACATGCGTACTTTGATAAAAAGAGGGAGAGGTCGTTATACACTTATGAATTGTGTAGCTAGGTATGTTGATCTAAGTTTTTGAGCCTTTTTGGGTTTGTATATTTAATTTTATCGATTGTTTTAACTTACATCGTATTATCTACTGACATTTTAGAAAGTTTTGTTAATACCAAAGCGGTTAAATTGAAGCTATTCCATAATGTAATGCAACTTAAACAACTAGCGCGACCGCGACTGAAATCACGTACCTGCCAATTTAACGTTTTTGTAAAAATGAGTGAGTACGAAGTCATTTCAAATTTATGTAACAGCAATGACAATAACCCCGTTGACGAGAGCCCGCCGTACTAACGCCGCGTGAGCTACGTAGTTATAGCTTTTTCTGGCGATGTTTTGGGCGAGAATCACAAATTCTAACGTAAACTCTAATTAATTTCATTATGATATTATTATTTATTAAACACCTTCAATTTATTTAGACAGTAAACATTGATAAACATATGCTGAAATTCGTTAAAATAAAAAAAATCCCCACACAAAATGCACTAACCACAGGACGAGGAGCACAAAGAACGATGTCACGCACCCTCCCGCTTCTTACCGCTCGGATTGCGATTGTTTTGGTAGACTAAAAGATATTCAAACTTGGAGAATTAATTTGACCAATGAAACGAACTTAAAAGAATTAAAAATAACTAGTATTTCCGTTTGAATGTGGTTGTTGATAATTATTTTTTTAAATTTACTCAAATTCTCCCTTTTGCTGATAATAATATGTCATGTAGGCTCTGTTACATCTTGTACATATGGTTGAAAAACACCATTAATTTTTAACCCACTTACATATAATATTTTTACGAATCTCCATTTTTTATATTTTTGACCACTTAAAGGTGCTATTCGGACCATTGTGCACCGCGCAGGCTCCGGGCACCGGGCAGAGCAAAAAATCCCAATGAGAACAATTAGACAATCGGCAGTGCTAGTTTTTTGCATGCATATTTATAATTATTATTTACAGTTGGAGATATACCTATATAACTACACAGCCGTGTGTCTGTGAAAGTCTAAGAACACGTTACAGAAATCATTTTGGAAAGGCGAAAGGTAATCTTTTTTTTTTCGACCGAATTTATATTCAATTCAAAATATCAGTTTTTTTTCATTAAATGTCGAATTATTATAATTTCCACACAAAAGTCAGAACATCCCGGAGCATCCCAAATTGGGAGATGTTGTGAGTCTGAAGGAAGTAGGAATGGAAGAAGATGAGGTAGAGTATGATTGACAAGTACCTGGCTATTAAGATGTGTTCACCAATCACGGTAAAAGACATATTAAGTTTCGATTCTGAAATATCTTTCACCACAGGGCGATACTGAGAGTATCTACATATCTGTGTAATAATCAATGCGAATGACTACCATAGCTGTCCTAATTTGTCCTAATTTAAAATGTAAAAAACTTACCCATAACGATTACAGTGACCCAGTTGTAAAGTTGCAAAAAAATGCGAATACATTAAATTTTGACATTTACATGACTGGTGAATGTTTTTGCATCGAAAAACTGTTCTCGATTCAACATTTAATTTGGCCTATCATTTAGCGAAATATCCACGACCACGAACATAAAAACATAATAAGACACGCAAGCCAAATCGGTCCATTTTTTTAACTGAAATTAAATTAAATTAATCTGTGCTTTATTATGTTGGGTATAGCCAAAGATATTAGAAGAACGAGATATGCTATGTTGGCCGCCGGACCGTAGCCGGAGTACTACCTAATTAGGGTACTTTGAACGGTATCGGGACGTGTACGCACAGAAATCTGTTCTATGTATTAGTGCGGATACCTTAGCGATGCCTTAGCGTAAGCGAAAGTGTGCAGTAGTATTGGTGAACAAAACCGGCGACACTCGGCAAAACAATTCCACTCAGTACGAACTGCGCATAGCCCATCTCGTTCTTCTAATATCTTTGGGTATAGCCATGGGTATAGCTCTGCTAACGGGTGACTTTTGGAACATTCACATGCTTTTTCCTTAGAAACTGTAGAAATTTAATAAAATTTTGCCAACATTTTATTTTCATTGCTCTGGCAACACCAATTTTAGAACAAATTTTTGTATATTCAAATTTGAGGTTATATTGGACTCCCAAATTTGACGGTGTGATATTTACAGGTAAAATGGCGTAAATGGGTATGCATCTCTTTGTTACATATTTTTTAATGTAATTTTTGTACCTAATAATGCACGTTTCTTTTAATAAATAACTTAATGAGTAAAACCTCAAATTCTAATATTTAATCATTGAAGAGAGTATTATAGTCTATCAGGTTTTAATAATAAAGTTTATCCAAACATAAAATATTCATCCTAGACTAGCAGAGAAGTCAATAGATGTCACACATTAATAAAAATGGATATATTTATCTAAGACACTATCGCGATTACATTTAGTTCGGGAAGAATCTTGCGATCATATATGATAGCAGCCAATAAAAATATGCGTTAAGAAAATGAAGACGTATGATATGGTCAAAATATAACCCAAGGTAATAGGGTCGAATTAGTTCAGTGGCAGAGTAGAGCACGTATCTTTTTCCGTTTCAAATTTTCGTTTAGTAGTCGCTAATACAGGGTGTATCGGCAAGTACCTGACAAACTTTAACCAGCTATTCCTCAGCACATTTGGAGTAAAAAATGTTATGGGCGCTTTGCTGTCCGGTAACATTTTTTTCCATTAAAAACAAAAAATAAATAAAAAATCCACACTCCGTCACTGTCATTTGCATTGTTTCTCGTGTTCAACAGCTGTTATTAGCAAGTGTGTCAAAAAGTGTCCTCGCTCTTTCGTACACACTAAATAATAATAGTTAAAAATGAGACGAATGGTGCCGTGTCATTTCGTTGTGATTGTAAAAGCGCGCCAACGTAGGTATGTACGTACATTATTCAACGAAACTCGAACAAAATATTGCCAGACGGGTTTTCAAACTTTGACAAAGGATAAAACATTGGTGACATGTGGTGAAAATATGAATAATAATTTTTTTATTAGATAAAAATGTTACCGGACAGCAAAGTGCCCATAACATTTTTTAGTCCAAATGTGCTAAGGAATAGCTGGTTAAAGTTTGTCGGGTACGTGCCGATACACCCTGTATAATTTTATTTTTATTTAACATCTTCTTTGATAGATACATTTCGAAAACACAAAAAACCATATTTAATTTCCTAACTAACTAACCAATTAACCATCACGCCGATTCCCGCAGGGGTAGGCAGAGAAGAGGGACCGCCAAACAACTCGGTCTTGGCACACACTCTTTGCCTCATTCACATTCATAAATTGTCTCATACATTATTTTAAATATTATTTAAGAATCATAATCTCTTTTCAGGAAGTCACACTAATTTATGAACACTGTTTTATTCGGTAACCGGATAAATCATCACAATGATAATTCATCTCATCTTTAAAAAGTTATATAAAGTCATGAAAAGAGATGAAACAAAAACTTTATTAACTGGATTATGTCGGTTAGGTTAGGTTAAAAAAATATATTTTCTTCCTCGTTTCTAATGACTTTATATCACTTTTTAAAAGTGTGTTGAATTGTCACTGTGTTGAGTTATCATGGAACCGTTTTATTCGATGTGAAATATATTAATTTTAACCATTATTTAAAAAAAACAAAAATAGTTTTCCTTTGAAACATCTTGGTATTTTTTGTATGCATGGATATGCAGTTGCATTTTCTCCTATATTTTCTTGACACAGTACACTAATCATCTGTCTTCCAAGTCATCCGGAAGACGCTGGGCACACACTGTGCCGTATATTAATAAAAATAAGTTATATTGCTGTTGATTCGTGACTTAAAATCGTCAAATGAAAGCGTAAAAAATAATTATCTTGCAACAAAACCATAAAATGACGTTAATACCAACATACATAGTATACGTGTGTACTTAATACAGTTTGTTTGTGGTTTAGAATAAATACTACCATTAATTTGTTCTATTGTAACAAGACGAGTTCGTATTTCATATCTTATCAGATTTCCAAGAATGGTTACTCTTCATTTAAATACAGGGTTTTCCAATAAGAGGTGTTATTTTGAATAGCCCGCTATTTCGGTAGATGTTACTTTTGAAGCTGTCATTTTTTCAAATTTGACAAGTAGAAACTACGTCATTAATAAAAATGGAACGATACGCAACAATAACGCATTAAAATTATTAAAATTCACTTGAGTGAATCAAATGCAAATTATCTTGAGTGATGAGGCCCATTTCCACCTCGGTGGCTTCGTCAACAAGCAAAATTGTCGCATCTGGGGCTCGGAAAACCCAAGACTTATTGTTAAAAAGCATCTCTATCCTCAACGTGTAACTGTTTGGTGCGGTTTATGGTCCGGCGGAGTCATTGGACCTTACTTTTTCGAAAATGAGGCTGGAGCAACAGTTACGGTGAATGGATTGCGCTATCGAGAGATGATTAATGATTTTTTATAGCCGGAATTGGATGGTATTGATCTGGACAAAGTTTAGTTTCAACAAGACGGCGCTATGTGCCACACAAGCAACGAAACCATTGATCTTTTACGATTGAATATCAAAATAACACCTCTTATTGGAAAACCCTGTACTTAGGAAGATTTTAAAATATCTACAGCTTGTATGTAACATGTCATCTTTGCTGCCGAAAATAGAAAAAATCAATCCGTAAAAAAACAAAAGTTTTTTTAACATTATAAATCTATTATAAAATGTATTTTAAATCTTCATTTTTTGAAGTGAAACTTCTTTACGCGCGTTATGCAATTTCGAGGACCGGAGTAAAACCAACTCATGACCGTCATGAATAACCGTGATCATTTCGCTATAGGAGCCTAGCCAATATTATATACCTACTTTAGGTCACTCTCCAAACTCAGCTTCGCGGTCTAGAGGCAGAGGGCCCGATTGTCGTCGTGAAGAACCGAGGTTCGATTCCCGCTTTAACAATTTTTTTTTCCTTTTTGTGATTTTTTTAATAATAATTTTTTTTTTAAGTGTAAAAATGCTTTTTTTAAAAGTGATAAAAGACTTTTAGATATTTTGACTATATGATATTTTGGTCGAATACGTAATAACCGCGGTCTAGAGGCAGAGCGTTCGACACTCGTTATGCAGGACCCGGGTTCGAATCCCATATTTTTATAACATTTAATTTTTTTTATCAACGATTTGTAATAATGTAGTAAAAAATTAGATAAATTTGTCAATTTAAATTTAATTTACTTAACGGTACCTATATGATATTTTGGTCGAAATGTAGCTTACAAATCGAGCCGGTAGAGTCGCTCGGTATTTTGATTAATTATTTTTATTTATCAACGATTTGTAATAATGTAGTAAAAAATTACATAAATTTGTTAATTTACCTTTACTTTAATTTACGGTACCTATATGATATTTCGGTCGAAATATAGCTTACAAATCTTGCCGGTAGAGTCGCTCGGTATTTTGATTAATTATTTTTATTTTGATCATTAAAATTACTAATCATGGCCGATAACGCCGCGTCGCGTGAAATATCTCTCCTCGCGGTCTAGAGGCAGAGCGTTCGACACTCGTTATGCAGGACCCGGGTTCGAATCCCATATTTTTATAACTTTTAATTTTTTTATCATATGCTACTTATAAATATGTCAATAGACAGAAAAAAAGAGAGAATGAAATGAAAAGAGAGAGAGAAGAATAATAAAAGTTTCACATTTCGTCGTGCGTAGGCTTGCCACACACTGTATTTTTTTTAAATGGTTTTAACTGAGGATTGAACCTTCCTCCACATGGACAGGAGTCAACGAAGCTAAGAGTCAACTGCCAAATACCGATTGGACAGGACCGAGATTTATTTCGTATATTAAATGCTGCAATGTCTTCCGATTTTAGAGAATTGATATGAAAAAGATGATTTAATGGATTGTAATAAAAATTAATAAAAACATTCCTAGTAATATTGACCACTACAACACGGGCATGTGCCTAGTGTGGTGGCCAAAAATTTACCCGTTTACTGTAACGTATAAACTTTACTGAATAAAGAACATATAAAAAAAAAATAAAAAAAAATATTCAACCGGCATTTTACACTAATAACAAAATGAAGAAATATATTCTTAATAATAAAGATAGCGATAATCTAACTAAAAAATCAGGAGTTTATAAACTCAATTGCAATGATTGCAATTTCTTTTACATAGGTAGGACCAATAGAAACTTTGAAGTTAGAACTGGAGAACATCTCAGAGCTCTAAACGGAAATTGTGAGTTCGCAGATCATCTTTTAAATAACGATCACACATTTGATAAAAAAAAACTCAGGTCTTAAAATATTGCACACAGGATATAAAACTTCGCAAATACATAATTTAGAAATTTTAGAAATTAGAAAACATATAAATAAAAAAGCAGACTTAATTAATAAGCAAAAAAATATAAACCCTCTTTTAAACATTTTCCCTCTAAACTGGTCTTTCCCTTCTAACAATATTGAAATTCCTAATTCTGAAATGCTCCGACCACTCTTACCCCTCCCCACTTCTTCCACTGTTCAATTGTAATCTATATTTAATTTTTGACTTTAGTATATACTTGCTCCTGATGAGGTGAACTTTGTTCATGAAACATTTAGAGTTATATTTATTAAAGTGATGTAAACAAAGTTATTTGTGTTTTAATATAATAAATAATGACATCACAAAGTGATAATCTTTCAGAAGAAATTTTCTTCAAAAAATTAAATAAATGTATGTAAAAATACCGCATGAATGTATGTAGTAATACTACTTTAAAAATATACATTGAATGTGAAAAACGATTATTGCGAATCTACCTACTAAGATGGTTCCATGATAACTCAACATAATGACAATTTAACACACTTTTAAAAATGGATATAAAGTCATTAAAAGTGATGAAACAAAAACTCACCTATAAACCTAATCTATTTTACCTAGTTTTTGTTTCACATAACTTTTCATGACTTTAAATCGGTTTGAAAGTCGTGAAAGGAAAAGGTTTGTTGAATTTTTATTCTGACGAGTTATCTGGTCACCCTAATTCCTTCCAACGATTGGTGAACAAATAATAGTGAATAAAGGTAATTGTTTGAACAGTCGTGGGAAAATCATAGTTTGTCAAGTAAACGTTAGAAGATAAACATAGTTATTAAATTATGTACCCATTAAACTAGACATTATTACGTATTTCGCGATTTATATAACTTCATATTGTTCGCCGTACAATCCTACACAGACCTTTCACATCTAAAAAGATGATGTGTTATAAGTGTGGGCGTGGCGACGATATGCGTTGTGATCTGCTAGCCAGGCTATATTTGAAAATTATGCTACTCTCTCTCCTACCTACGGCAGGAGAAGGGGTCAAAACAATTTACGAAGTGCCGTAATTACGCGGCTGTCATCTGTCAAAGTGACAGATCCCACACAAAGAAATGATATTGATCTGACCCCCTCTCTGAGTAAGATTATAGCGTAGTGTGTTACCCCAACATATAATACGTTTATGCCACGCCCAAATTATGCGCGCATAATATAGCGTAATGTGTCTAAGGCTTTACGTCTTTACCATTCAGGCCCGAATTAGATCTTTGAACGGAAACACATTTTTTTACCCACAAGGAATATAAAAATATTAACAAAATTAAACATATAAAAATGTATAACTTTTGAAGGTTGTAACATTTATGTAATGATCGAAGAAGAATATAATATTAATACACCTAAATGAAACATTAAACAGAACAAAAACAGAGAATAAAAAAGGTAAGAGTTGCAACTGAGAATCGAACACAGGATCTTTGTCTTACCACTCGACCATTGTTAATTCTACACAGCTGCTTCTGGCTGTAATTTGCTGTCTCCACTCCTTTTAAAAAGACTGTAAGCCCAGATTTTCTTTGCGTTGAATTGTAAACCAGGAAAGCCTGTTCCGAAAACACGGTTTACTTGAGTTTAACCGTGTACAATTACGTATCCGCTGAAATTATTTCTTAATTCTTGAGAAAATAGCTTTTTCACCAATTTACACCCAGAGCCGAACCTGAAATTTTGGGCCCTAAATATGAAATGCTGCAATCTAGATTAATTTATTTTCGGGATCACATGTCACCGTATGAATTTCTTTAAATTTCTTTTCGAAGGGAGCAAATACTTTGGGGTGTGACATTTTATATTAAATAAAAACACACCTTCTTATATAACAGTGACAGCCAACCTGGTTTCGCTTATATGAAGCGTGTTCGGGGCTTAGTATATCAACTAATAAGCCCTGACGAAGCTTTAGATGAGCGAAACCCGATCGGCTGTAATTTATTAATTCAATAAAAGTGGGATATTACAAAGCTTGTTTTTTCATTTAATCTGTTTTATGTGAATAGCGCAGAAGATACCTAACTCCCCAAAGCCAGTGGGGTTTGTTTAGAGTCTGTAAGGTGTGGGGAGGAGTAGGAGAAACGGAAGAAGAAAGTTTGAAAGTATCTGACTTTCCAGATCTGGCCCCCTAGCACGAACAAATCCATAAATTAACGATTACGCCTGAAAGATTTTTTTCGTTTGCAATCAAAACTATATATCGCCAAAGAAAGAACACCATATCACGTTTACAGGTTACCGACAATACCTGTAAAGATATGTGCTTTACAAAGGGACCTTGCCAGTAGTGTTGGGTTAGGTTAAATTAGGTTGTACGAGGTACTTTAATATTGACCCAGTCACACTTCAAATGAGGTGAGGTGTATGGTATGAAGTGTGAGATAGACAAATATATTTTGTAAGGTAGCGAGACATTTAACGTTTTTGTATGTGACGTTTTGTAGTGCTGCTTGATGAATGATGAATGAGGTACTCAACATTACTGGCCAGGGGCCCCTCCGTTATTAAGAGCCCTACAGCTCATGCCCAATAAGTTTCACAGCAGATCCGCCCCTGCCTTTTCCAAGTAGGTAACAGTTATAGGTCACATAAAGCAATATCGCATCGCATTGTTGCAATTTGCAACTAAACACGCGAATTGTGACTTGTGCAATTTGCTTAGGTCAGCGAATAAAATCACCCGTTAAGCTAATAGATTGTTCTTGCACCTTGTGTCAGTCAGAGGCTAACTGGTTTCAAGAAGTATTACTTATTATTTTTTCGGTTCAGATAGTGTTTTATAGCATTTTTGAAAACCGTTGAAGTTTTGTTTGTTTTTACTCTTTTATAAATTAGAAAGCCATTATGTTTACATGTATATTACAGGAAGATGTATTGTTTTAAACAGCTGTGTCAACAAAATAAGGTGCATATGTTTTTTTATGTATGAATTTGACCAATTACACAGCGTTCATGATTCTAGAAGTAAATCAGATTTTTGTAATGTCCGATGTCAAATTTCAAAGGTCATCCCTGAGTGGCAGAATAAAATAAAACACTAACTAGGACGGGTTATATCTCAACATTATTTTACGTTAATTAATTATAAAAATAATAATTAGATAACCCACTTACTGTTTTATTTGCTCATACATAAAAATATATGTTTAATATTCGGGATTCTTTGGCGACGCTTAATAAGTTTTTTTTTAAATAAAAACCTTTGATTCACCTTAGTTGCTGCATTTGGGATTTTTTTTATTTAAACATTCTAATTTTTAATTAAGTCAGTTGAAAATTCGCTTTCGTTGTACATGGAATGACAGCCATTACAATAAGTTCATCCGCTCACGGGACAACTGAAAAAAAACCAGTTGGCATCTCAAGTTTTTTTAAGTAACAATTCCAGACTGTAAAATTTTAATTTAATGCAGAAAATAAAATGACAATATTTCAAGTCACCTCGGAAAACGAAATAGTATCTATTATAAATGGTATGAAAGGAGGTTCTGCACCGGGCTTTGGTGGAATTACAGTTAATATTATACATGGTATGAAAGGAGGTTCTGCACCGGGCTTTGATGGAATTACAGTTAATATTATACATGGTATGAAAGGAGGTTCTGCACCTGGTTTTGATGGAATTACAGTTAATATTATACATTGTAAGAAAGGAGGTTCTGCACCTGGTTTTGATGGAATTACAGTTAATATTATACATTGTAAGAAAGGAGGTTCTGCACCTGGTTTTGATGGAATTACAGTTAATATTATACATTGTAAGAAAGGAGGTTCTGCACCTGGTTTTGATGGAATTACAGTTAATATTATACATTGTAAGAAAGGAGGTTCTGCACCGGGCTTTGATGGAATTACAGTTAATATTAAAAAAGTATTTAAAATTTATTATCTCAACCATTAATGCATATAATAAATTTTTAAAAATCAATTTACAAACAAACTACCACTCCACCAATATTTAAATCTGGTAATCCAGAAGAAGTAAACAATTATCCATCCATATTAGTAATCTCAAATATAGCAAAAATTTAGAAAAACTTGTTAAAAAAAATGAATCAATTTATAAAAAGTAATAGTGTAATTAATGAAAATTAAATCTGTTTAATGGAAGGTAGAAGCACACCGGATGCAATTGCAAAATTAACTGGCCTTGTTCATAATTCATTAGATAAATAAATAAAATTCATCGGAATTTTCATAGATTTACAAAATATTTACCCAATTCGGGTTATTACAAAGTAGGAACTTTGCAGAAGGGTTTTACCTGTTTTTTTTTTTTAATTTAGAATAAAAGTTTTGAATTTTTAAAACATCATTATATTTACCACACTTCATTTGGCTACAAAATACTAAAAATAATGTTTTCTTCTGTTGGAAGATATATTTATTTATATACGCCTTTAGGGCTTTTACATGAAACAGGTATTAATAAATTATCATTGAACAAGAAGATATTAATACATTACATTAGTGCATTAAAAATAAACAAAATAATTGTAGAAATTTAAATATTTTTATTCCCAGCTACATGAATGGGATATGCAATTCAATTTATCCATATTGGCTCTATAGCAAACAATATAGGAACAATATGAACCAACATCACAGCAAAATATAAAAATAATATAGGCACAATATGAACCAACGTAATGCAGGGGTCACACAAGGACAGTACAATTCTGTATTGTCCCAGCTCCGGGCCCATTGTCCTAGTATGAACAATAGTTTGGAGGACATGACAATGAATCAAGACATTGTCCAAGAGATAGACGGGTAAGTTAACGATTTGATAAGACAGTAGGACAATAGCCGGTCGCTCCGCGCGTACGTATCTTGGCTCTCGGCACTCTTAGCCTTTAGCGGTAGGAACCGTCCGCTCACATAGTTAACTTCTAGACACGCGTTGGCATTGAATTACAGCTGTCACTGGGAGGATTCAAATAAGCTGCGCGTTGAATTCCAGAGAAGTCGTCAGTTGGTTTTCGAGTTTCGAGGCTGGTGGGGAACACTCCTGAGGGCGAGCTGCTTGTTTGTCGGGAGATTATTCACCCACGTGAGACATTTTATTAATCCTCATGAAATAGACACATAATTTTTTAGATATCACCACGTTTATAAATTTGTTTAGACTAGTTTCTATACTGGCGCTGTCGCTATCTCTGGTGATGTCTTATTTTAAGATGTTTAGTTAATATAATTTTGCGAGTAAATGTCGTGGCCAAGTTCAAATTACGTTAGTGCTTTCAAATAGCCAACCACCCCTGTTTTCTAAATGTTAGTCCCTGCTCTTGTATTTAAAGTTTAAATTAAATATACAATCATATTATTATATCTCAATTGATATTCCGAGTGTTCATTTCAATTCCCCTTATTGCTGCAAGCTATTAAAATAGAGATCATATTACCAGAATACGGTAAGTTTAATATATGCGGTGACAATCTACGTTACAAGCCCTCGGGTCTCGTATTTCGTTTTTAAATAGTCGCGTAAATAGATAGTATAATTAATATTTTTCGCGATCTCGCTCGTAACGTGCTTCGTCGTTTATACATTTTCGTAGCTTTCCGCGTTTGAACTACGGTAGAATTGTTGTATTGTCCCATTGTTCTGCCCGTCACAGTCGAGGCTGTTTTCGAAGAAGGGACAGGACAATATACTCGTAAGTAGAACAATACAAAGAAGAGAGAAGGAGAAAAAAGTATTGATAACTGCCTAGAATAAATAGCAAAAATCAAAATTAAAAGAAAAAGTAAGGTAGGTTTATGATGAATATTAACATAAAAAGTATGTTTTTTTTACATTAAACCCACACAGGAGGCCCTGAGGAAAACAATTTCCAGCAGGGCCTAGAGGGTCGTTTTCAAGAAAAGGAAGGAGAAGAAGTTCTGAAGTTCACGTAAGAGATATGAGGGTTGGGTAAGAATCTAAGAAACAGTGCGACCAGGAGTGACGGACATATACAAATATACTGGGTTTAGCTAAATCACCAAACATAGCGAACCACTTGGGGGGGTGACCTTTGGACTGGGAAATGAATTAAATGGTTTGTTTTCGACGAATAAACAAAGAACAACTCTGTAAGTCTCGAGTTACGATTATGAATTAATCAGGAAAAAAACGGTACAATTTAAAAAATGTAAATTTACCTTGGTATACGTTTTTTAGTGCACACTTATCGCAAACCCATAATTAAAAAAATGTCATAATTTACAGGGCAGAAGATCGATACATCTCCTAGTCTCGAAAATACTTGCTTTGAGGTATTGAAAAATTAGCTCACAATGCCACCAAGTTTTTTAATCGTACGATTGAAGTAGAATGATGTAGCATTTTTATTTGAGGCAGCCATCAAATCAAAGGTTAATATTTATAAACGCATTACAAAAACCGCGTCAAATTATCCGTGAAATTCGACAACAATGAATACTCGTTTGTTGTGGAAATGATTGCAAATACTAATGAGGTAACTACAATACATAATTCGTACAAAACACATCATAATAATATTATAAAATTACATAAGTATTATTGTTTGGGGAAAAATTATGTTGGTAATTTATTTTGCGACTTTTTAATTCGCAGTAATAATATCGCTGTGCCAATGATAGCATTACTAATATAAGTCTGAAGTTTTCATTTTTGAGTCGAGTTTGTTTTGATTTTGATTGCTGGCAACACGGGTGTTGATTGTTTTATTTTTATATTATTATTTATGTACGTTACCGACCTCACAGCTCACATGCTGTGCACAAAAATAATTCAGGGGGTCCGAGGGATCAACTGGCAGAGAGATCAACTGTCCGGGGATCAACTGACCGGGGGTCAACTATCCGGGGAATTAACTGTCGACGGGCCAACTGTATTACATTACATTACATTATTTTTTTTATATTTTTCTTGTATTGGCATTAGTCTTCTGTGTATTTAAGACCAAAGCTGTATCCGAACGTGAGTGGTTTATTTATGATCAGAACACTAACATTTATTTAAAATAGTTTAAACATCCAGTGTTAGTTTCGGTTTCCGAGGGGCTAGATGCGTGAAATCAAAAATGTACTCTAAAGTGTTCCAAGCGCAAGCGATACTTATTTTTTTATGCACTTTCTCGTGGTATACACGTTTAAAACGTATCTCTATATATATCCAAGTAATTCCAGTAATGCGCACCAGCGCACGATCGGTTTGTCTGCGGGAAAAAAATCTTGTCACTGGTGAACGAACGGTTTTCCAGAGGTAGATTTTGTTTTAGTAAATCATTCGTTAGGTTAGCTTGGGTTGATAATGTGTTAGCAATGCATTCGTTAGGTTAGTTTAGGATTGATATTGTGTTAGTAATGCATCTGTTAGGTTAGTTTAGGATTAATATTGTGTTAGTAATGCATCCGTTAGGTGGGATTAGGTTTGATTTTGTGTTAGTGAAGCAATCGTTGGGTTAGGTTGTGTTCGATCTATTGTTAGTAATTCATTCGTTAGATTGGAATAGGTTTGATCTTGTGTTAGAAAGGCAATCGTTAGGTTAGGTTATGTTTGAACTTGTGTTGGTGTAAGCATACGTTAGGATGGGATAGGTTTAATCTTGTGTTGGTGTAAGTAGGCGTTTGTTTGGGTTATGTTTGATCTTGTGTTAGTAACGCATTCGTTATTTTAGGTTTTTTTATGGTATTAGTCACGCATTCTTAGCGATGTTTGGTTTACATTGTTAGTTTTGCAAAAACATACAACTGCTCGGAGTTATGGAACCAGTTATCTGGTCCCGACAGGTAGAGAAAGATACCTATAAATTTATTTCGATACAAAGGAGATGACCCCAACTGTCGATGCCCCGAAAGGTCACGAGGTACGGATGTTTATCTCCATTCGAAGAAATATAATCCTCGTTACAGGGCTGACAGGGATGGGTTCGAAGTCGGGCGAAAATCAAAACAATATTATAAAATATACTAATTTTGACTTTGGGTCTCTCTGTTTGCTGTCTGTGTAAACTCTGGTTCAATGAACTTGGATTTGTTTTGAATTTAAGTGTAATTATCAAGCTTGGAACTGATTGTGTCAAGAAATTTCAAGATTCAGTCAAGTGATAAAGTAGGTACCTGTGATATAATATTTTAACAGCAAATTAATTTAATGGTAATTTTAAAAATTGAAATTATAATATAGGTACAATATGCAACAAAGTATTTGTTTCAATGGGCACGGGTTGTAGGGCTGTCTCAGGCCGGGGGCCCTAGGCTCGTGTCCCGCATACCCTTAGGCCTGGTTCCCACTATGCCGGACCGGCAGATCTGCAAGGCCGGTAAAACTGCCGGAAGGGCTAGTGGCTGTACAATTTATATGAAGCTATTCACACTATCCCGGGTCCGGCATTTTTGCCGAGCCCGGCATTTTTACCGAGCGTTTTGTCACTGCGAAAGTGCCGGTAGAACCACCGGACCGGAGTAATGTGAACGAGTTTGTGCCGGTATCCGGCTGTCCCCGCTCGCCGCGCCCGTGCTCCGGGCTCCCCTCTCGTCATCGGCTCGCATTTTTTGAAGAAAGTAGACGTGTTCGCCCTGCTCGTTTAAATCTTTTTATCAGTATTCAAATGTGTACCTCCATACGGACGTAGGAGATTAAAGCCTTCAGACACTCATTTTCATAAATCCGTCATTCTATCCAAATATTTATTTTTTTCATTTTTTTTATACTGTAATTGTTACATTATCTAGCGATTCCGTTCATTCAATTTTTCTATTGACTTGCCTACCAATGGATAATGGACAATATCAGCGGGAACATTACAAGTCAATCGGTTTAATTGTTGGCAGATGAATCATCTAAATGCGTTTAAGATTGACGATTGATTTTATTCATTAATTTCATTCATTTAACATATATATCCAGCTAACAATAAAAAACACCCTAATATAATAGAACTTCCTTCTTCTTCTGGCGTTAGTAAGATTAGATTGTTAATATTAATTTTAGTTGTAAGTTGCTAAATATGTAAATACTCGTATATATGTCGTTAATATAGTAGTTATAGGCCTTAGTCGTAAGTCACTAGATATAAGTCTTAGAGATAAGTCAGTAGTTCTAGTATTAACTATTTAAGAAATATATTTGTACAACGCCCTTGAGGTGATTTCTCACGAAAACGGCGCTATATAAATCAGCCAAATATTATTATTATTATTAGTTTAAACGGTAATTCCTCGTGCAAGTTTTCATGAAGCGGTCTAGGCTTTGGTACATTTAAAGTACCATCATTGATCTTTTGCCAAAATTTACTATCCTTTAATATAGTAGAATCGTATTCCTTGCCATATGAGCCCACACTAATAAAAATAAAACGGTACTCTGAATCAACAACTTCCACTAATACAAAAGAATAATATTCCTTGTAATTAAAGAACATAGAACCACCCTCGGCTGGTTTCAAAATTCTAATATGTTTGCCATCTACTGTTCCAACACAGTGAGGAAAGTTGGCTTTTCTTTCGAATCCTGAAGCGATGTCCTCCCATTATCTCTCCGGCTCCGGTGTAATGTGAACACTCTTGTCCGGTGTCCGGTTTCCGGCAGATCTGCCGGTCCGGCATAGTGGGAACCCGGCCTAACTCGTTACAAGTGTGCTGACATTAGATTCTTGTCAGACATGCATATTAAATTAATGATTGTTTTTTTTATTATTTTTAATGTCTCCTGAAACCGGATACTAAAATGTCAGCTACTTTTTGTATTCCAAATAAGCTCAGGAATTATTAAAAAAAAAAAAAAAAAAATTTATTACACAAAAATACAATCGCTGAAATGGTGATGTATTTTAGTAATTGGACAATTCAACACACCTTTAAAAAGTTGTATAAAGTCATTCAATTCAATTCAAATTAAAAATTCAAAAAATATTTATTGCACAAAAAGAGTACAAAGGGTAGGTATAGCTTATAGGTTACATCCTATTTCTTTCAGCTAACCCAACAAATACACATTATATTACAAAACCCAACAATTACATGCTAACAAATATATGTAAATAATTCAAAAGAGGTATTTAATTTATGTAAGGTATTCATTTAAATTTTTAGTGTAGTGACATTTGTTAATTTAAGAATAATTAATTAATCATTTGTTATTGATCATGTCTGTCTGTAAAATATCTGCAAATCCCTGAGTGCTCAAGAACTTACTGCTTTCACAATTAATAATTTAAAATAACATATATAATATTTGCGGCACGTTCCAGAGTGGTAGATACTTTCAGTATCACCCTGGTGTAACACCATCATTCAGAATTGAAACGTTGCTTGAAATGGCTTTGGCCGTGTTTGGTGACCAGATCTGAATAGCCAGGTACTTCCCCACTTTCCTCTTTCCCATCTCTTCCCCATTCATTTCAGCCTCACAACATTCCCCAATTGGTAGTGTCGTCGTCTGCCCGCTGCGCCCCCCCCTGGAGTCAGGAACTGGTCTGTGGATGGGCTGAACGTCGATTGGTGACCTTCCGCCCTGCCTCCAGGTACTCCGACGCTTTCTCCTCTACTTTTCGTCGAGGCACAACCGGTTTCCTGGCTTAAGGGCGCGGAACCTGGTTCCCGTGAAACCTATCCAATGCCCTTCTTTCTCTCCCTAGGTCTGCCTGTGAGCGGGCGACGACACCCCCCCACCACACAAAGAGGCGCACACTTTACCATCTTTTCTTTCCTTTTATAATTTTACCAATGTTGCAGGTGGCAGTGAATTATTATTTTTCCTTGTGATTTGTTAATACTTTGTACATAAGATTTGTTTTAACTAACAAAATAGAGTAGATATTACCAACAAGTTACTAATACGCAGCACTTATGCGAATAACATCGTATGCATGAACATTTTGGAGGTCTTGTTTTGAAATTTTAAATGTAGTCTCGTTATATCAAAAAAAATTAGCGTCCTTGCGAGAGCTCTGAAGGGGTACCATCAGTACCTATAAAACAGGGCGGGGAAGTGGTGGGCCTCCTCCAGAATTCCCCAATTGGGGATGAAATATTTTTTTAAATTTTTTTCTTTATTCAGGGTTGTTTTGGTGATTACAATACAAAGTTATTATATATACAGTACATTAAAATAATAAATCAAGTATGAAATATAGAAAAAATTAAAATAATTATATAATTTAAAAGAAAATTAGGAGTATATAGTTTAAGATAATATATGTAGTATACAATTTAAAAAAATACAAACATATATAAATTCAATTTACGAAATTAATGTACTATAAAGAAAAAATTAAGACACAGTAAAAAGTAAAGAATTTAAAGAAAAAAAAATATATGAAGTTATTAAAATTATTTACATATAGCATCAAAGTGAGTATGTATTACTAGGTAAGCAAATGTAAAAATATGGTAAACTGTTGTAACGATAATGTGCGAGTTACAGCGACCTATGTGGATACATTATTCTTCAGCATTTTAAGTATAGATTCTTGTTTGAACTCCGGGTAATAATACTGGTGTGAAAAAATTACTGTCACAATATTGTTCTTAACAAATGAAACTATAGTATAAATGTCTCCAGACTGTTGGGACTTTTGGTAAATACTAGCGCGATTTGGTAAAGAACAGATGGCGCACAAGGTAACGCCTTCCCTAATCCTAGCAGGAACCTATTTTTATATATACGACTATTCTAATTCATTTCAGAAACCGTGTAATTATTGTAGTCTTGTGATAATGAAATCACATTTTGTAGCAACGGTTCCTAACGTCATTAAAACAAGTCAGGTTAAATGACTCGGTCATTAGCGACACAAGAGATTAACAACCTGTTTGATAGGTACCTACTTAAAAGTGTAATGCAGGAAATAAAAATAAACAAAGTAAGAGGAATTGGGTGATAATTTTTAAAATGTACTATTATTTTATATTTATTTTATTCCAGGAGAAATGTTTAGATGGAGCAACTTGATGTGCCACATTTACTAATAATGTGCATTTTTGGCGACCTCTGTCGCAGTGCCAAACTTTTTCACTCCAGATTCAGGATCCCCAGTTCGAAAACACGAGAAAAAAAAATTGTTTATTTAAAACATAAAATAATTAATAGTGTAAATACAAATTGACAGTAGTGACTCGCATCTCACAAACCGAAATCCCGTGGAATTTCAGCCACATTGGTTCCCGCAGATTTGCGGGATTTTGGGATTTGTGGGATTTGCTGGACTTGAGGGATCGCGAGATTGAAATAAGTTTTGATTTGCATATGCTTGCGAATCGTGCATTATGTGATATGCAAGCGCCAGAACGCCCAGAAATCAGTAGGTACCTAACTAAGTTTTTGTTGAGAGAGTTGTTATGTTTTTAAATTATTTTTACGATGCGTTTTTTAATCAAATTCTTTTTAAAAACTTAATTTGATAATTCAATTTATAAGAATACTTCAAGTTAGTTATAAGACCGGTCAGTGGCTGAGTTGGCATCGCGTTTAAGTCCCACCAAGATTTTAATAAATATTTACAGGTAACCCGGGAATTTTTGTCTTTCTTTTTTACAAAATATAAATAAAATTTTAAAAAAAATGTAATACCACAAATGTAATGTGAATATCCGCTTTTCCTCCATTCTAGATGAAATAAGTAATATGAAATTCCCACAAATGAATCGATTACAAAGTTAAATAATCTGGATAAATACTTCACAGAACAAGCAATTGTTTTTACTTGCTACAAGACAAAAATGTGTATATTATTGGTATACCTTATATCGTAGGTAATAGGCATTACAATTGCTTGACAGACGGAGTCTAGAAACGTTCGATTTCAAGCACAAAACTGGTTTTTATTTATTTTGTAAATAATTTTATAAAATAGCCAAAAAATAATCAAGTGAAACTGTCACAGATAATCTTAGCTATAATACTGTATTTTTAAGTTGTTTCCTCAATGCGTTCATACATTTCTTTTGAAATTTTTTTTATTTAGTAGCTTACATTTATATTTTTTGTTGAGTAATTTATATTTTTATTTGTATTCTACTCAAGCGAAACGATAGGAAAACCTTCAATTTATCTAAAGCATATTTTTTGATATTCATAATGTACACCAATTCGTTATAAAGTTTAATCAAAATAGTGATTTGGCAATAAGCTTCGCATGTATGCGTTAGGCCAAAGTTATGATACCCTTTCAATCGTTATCCGCGTCAGTCTATTTGTGCGCTTAGTTCTTCTATTTTTTTCGGAATTTGATAAGGTTTTTAGATAATTTAAAGAATTTCTTCCGGGAGGTTTAATATAATATAATACGTGCATATTATGCTTAAAGGAAATAGAGATAATTCGATGTTTATTCTAGAATTCCAAAACTAAAAACTTTACTCCAAATCATTCACAACCCGGATGGAGGATTTTGTGAAGTTTTAGTGCAAAATAAATGTGGTTTCTTTGTCCGAATGTGGTTTTACAACTTTTTTATTATTTTGATTCGATCTGATGTGATGGATACGCGGTCTTGTAGGGGATTGTTTAAATAGTATATTTTTGTCGTATATTTGCTGCACATTTGGTACATCAAAACTTTACTTTCAATATGGTCTTTGTGATTCCTTTTTTAATTATATTCAGGTTATGTATGTACTTGTAATCAGCTAAACATTTCGTAACTGTATCTGTGACAGTAGCGACTGACGATATTATACAGTTTATGTCAGCTCATGTTTATGTCAGGTAATTACGTTGATTAAACAGCCTTTATTTACTTTATTTTACTTGTCTTTACCTTTCGGTATTCACGTCTTATCTGTCAGTACGTCAGACGTCAGTAGGTATTTACGTGCTACCAAATGTCATAATATATAAATATTGGTAATATTCCATTCACGTTTTGTTACAAAATTAAAAATGACAATCACACGAGAATCGGAGAGTTTTCCGTAGTTAGTTATTCAAATTGTTAAATTTGTTTTGTCAGTTTAATTCAATTCAATTTTGTTTATTCATTTCAAAAACATTACAAAATGTTTTTAGATTCTCACGGCCAAAAGCATTTTTGTTGTTTGTTTTTGGGGTGTTATGCCGTGTTGCGCTAACTCCTTCTTTCGGATCTACCGGATCTGCCCTGATGATGGACACTGCAACGCTGTCCGAAACGTCGGCTAAAGAAGGAGTTAGCGCAACACGGCATAACACCCCAAAAATAAACAACAAAAACATTACAAAATTGTTAATTTCAATGCGTTTTTAAAATATTTTTGTAATAAGAATTCTTAGATTAATATTAACAGTGTGTATATCAACTATACCAGTGATAATAGAGCTTGCCTTTTAAAGGAAGCTTCATTGATGCAAAAAATTTCGATATCCGAATTGATTCTGTTCAACAGCAAGATTGCTCTCCCCATAGGCATGACCAGTGGCAAGTTAGTTCTGCAGGCCGGGAGACAAAACAGTCTATGTTGTCGGTGACGTAGATAACCATCGGGAACATAGAAATGAATGCTCTCCATGATGACCGAGTTTTCAAACCATCCACGAATCAGTCTAAAGAAATGTGTAGAAATGCACACATCCCTCCTGACCCGTAGATAGTTCATTCCGAGCATACCCAAAAGAAAGTCAGTGGGATAGAGCCACGGGTAGTAGCCATACTCCCTCATGTAGAGAAATCTCAAGAATTTCTTCTGAACTCTGTCTAACATGAGAGAATACTTTACCTGGTGTGGACTCCAAATCACCGACCCACTTTCAAGTCTACTCCTTACTAAGGAAATAAATAAAACTATAAGCACCCGGTTATCTCTAAAATTCCTTGCAGTGCGTAGAACAAAGCCCAGAATTCTCAGTGAAGTGCTACATGCCGCCTCAATATGAGCATGAAATGTCAGCCTACTATCAAACATGTTTCCAAGATCCTTCATTTCATAGACTTGAATGACTTCAATATTTGAGATTTCCTATTCCCGTATAGATTTCCCATAAAATTATAACCATCTCCCCTAACTTTAACGGCACATAGCACTCTTTTTAGGGTGAATTGCCTAATACAAAAAAAAAAAGATCCTTCATTGTCGAGACACGTTTTAAACTTCGGGCGTCCATTGTATACCGGTAATACCAGGTATGACTCGCCCTAGTGAATGACAAAATTAAACATTTAGAAACATAAACTCAATCCGATTTATTTTACTCCATTCAACAATTCTATCTTACTTATGTTAATAATATCACACAATTAACTCTATTTGTACATTTTCGAACGGACCGGTTTCAACATGCTACAGCTTCTATCAATTGATATACTACCAATTGATAACAATAAAAACACCCTAATATAATAGAACTTCCTTCTTCTTCTGGCGTTATTAAGATTAGATTGTTAATATTAATTTTAGTTGTAAGTTGCTAAATATGTAAATACTCGTATATATAGATAGTAGTTATAGGCCTTAGTCGTAAGTCACTAGATATAAGTCTCAGAGATAAGTCAGTAGTTCTAGTATTAACTATTTAAGAAATATATTTGTACAGCGCCCTTGAGGTGATTTCTCACGAAAACGGTGCTATATAAATTAGCCAAATATTATTATTATTATTATTATATGGAGGTTTTCACTAAACGTAGATTGTAGTATCTTACTTATTTAGTCATGTTCTCCATAAAACGGTTATGCACCAATATGTTCTGCAACAATAACAATACTTCTAAGCGCATTTACTTACTGTTAGCTGTTCTTCTTACGTGAAAAAGTGCAGTAAAAGAGTGATATCTTATATATGTGATACATCATTTTGTGGAGAAATATTCGTTTATTCTCCTGCGAAAATTAGTTTTTCGCTATCTTAATAATCTACGTGAATTTCAAGTTCTAAAAGTGATTTTGACAGTTGAGTTAACCATAGACACTTTTTGAAGTAGACGGTGATTCAAGCTGTGATAAATAAATTTTTCGTAAATTCTTATTTACAATCAAAACTCAAAATGGATCCCCAGATATACATATCCAAAGCTACGGAAGCGGTAAAACAGATGCAAAACTGTATAAATGATGCTACAACGAAACTGAGCAAAGAACAAATGAGTAAATTGAATCCTAAGACTATAACTATATTAGGTGTAATTAGCGAAATGGCGGCAAAAATGGCTGAAATTTCCGGTGAAAATAGAATTTTAAGGAAGATAAACAATCGTGTTCAAATCTCAACTGTAGAGCATCAATCGAGAGCTGAACTGGAAAATTTTCCCCAACTACCACCTATAACCAGAAATAATGCTCCTCCAGGACCTGCCAGACCTTCGGTAATAATTCACCAGTCAACAGACAATTCCGAGTCGACCCTAAAATCGCTGAAAAATGCTATCAATCCCAGTAAACTGGGCATCCGAGTCACTGGAATGCGAGAACTAAAAAATGGTGGGGTGTTAATACACCCCAGCACTTCTGCTGAGGCAGATAAACTCGCGAACGCTCCGGCGCTTAACGAAGCGGGATTAAAAGCAACCATTGCCCCAAATCGCCTCCCTCGCATCGCCATCCACAACCTCCCTCAAGACATTTCGGCAGAGGAAATTATAAGTGCCGTTCATCTTCAATCTTCCAACGACACTGGTCTATCTTTGGAGAACTTAAAATTGACCATGTCTTTTTCCCATAAATCTGGCCCTCGCACTGGAAACTGCATCCACATTTTTAGAGTCCCTCCATCTGTGCGTCACTCTTTAATATCGCGAACTAAACTTGCCATAGACTGGCAACTACACCGAGTAAGAGACTGGGTAGACAGTTTAAAGTGTGGCCACTGTCAATTATATGGTCACACAGCTTCAAAGTGCCAAACTGACTTACCTACCTGTCCCCACTGTGCCAAAGTTGGCCACAACCGTGATGCCTGCCCCAATAAGGTGAAATCACCAGTATGCGCCACCTGCACCTTCTTCAGGAAACCGGCTTCTCACAATACTGGAGCTCAGGACTGCCCCGCCCGCCAGGCTGCTGAAAGACGTGAACTCTCTCGGATTATTTTTTTAGGTTGAACCTGATCAATCGTTCTGTGAATAATTCCTTCTCAATGTACTATCAAAATGTTCGTGGCCTAAACACAAAACTGAATACCATTCGCTGTAACGTCAGTGTGTGTCAATATGACTTTATATTTTTTACTGAAACATGGCTCTCCGATAATATCTCATCTGCTGAGCTGGGATTTTTTGACTATAACATTTTTCGTAGTGACCGTTCTACTTCTTCTGCGAAATGTAAAGGTGGTGGAGTGATGATTTGTGTAAACAAGAAATACCATTGCTATATTCTAGAGTCATCTGACAATGTGTCTGATCAATTGTTTCTATGTGTTCTATTAGGTAACAAAAAACTTGTACTCGGTTGTGTTTACATTCCTCCATCCTCGTCGATAGAAGTCTATAAGTCCATTCTCAATCATTAGAAAAGGTACAAAATAAATTCCTTCGGTACATTAATTTTAAAATGAAAATTCCAATCGAATTTATAAATTACAATAACTTGCTTGCTGAAACTAAACTTCTTAAATTATCTGATAGAAGATTGTTAATTGATTTGCTATTTTTATTCAAAATTATTAAATCTTTAATTGACAGCCCTAATTTGTTGGAACTTATTTGCATTAATGTTCCTGCTAGGCAAACTCGCAGTAAAGATACTTTTAAATTTAACAAGAACCTCAACACTAATTATTCTATTTTTTCACCAATTCCTAGAATTCACAACCTTGCGAATAAATACTGTGAACTTATAGATATATTTGGTTTTGACAATTTTGTGAGCTTTAAAGGGCAACTTATTTCGATTCTATCGGCTAATAATTAACTTTTATAGCTTTAATAATTTTATTACATCTTCTCCCATTCGAAACCTTTCAAGTAAATTATATCCATATTTGTTTGTTTTTTATTTGCTCTACTATACACTTATAATTGTATGCATATACCTACTAACTACTTTTTATACATAACACTATGTTCCATCTCAGATCTTATTATTTCTTATTCATGTCGATATTGCTAAATTCTATTAGTTTTTGCTTTTTACAGGTGCAACTCTTATTTTGTTATTTTTTTTTTAAATCTCTGTTATAATGTTCTTTACCTCACGAGTAAGTTACACTCTAATTTATATTGGTTTATCGATTTGTTAAACACACAATTAATACTGGGTTTAAACACACCCACTTACTTACTTTTTATGTTGAACTTTCTTTTACTTACTATTTCATGCTTGGGTATATTTTATATTGAATCCATCTTATTAGTGTTTTGCTAATTTGCACAAAATTTTATTATATGTGTTGCTTTCTTACAATTAACTCCATTTATCTTCTTATGTTCAATTATTGTAATCAATGTAAATGTATATTTTCATGTAAAAGCCCATTAGGGCGTAAATAAAATAATAAATAAATAAAAATAAATAAGTCACATACTGTTTTAACTGAACATGTTTCTAGAAACGCTGATTCCTTATTTATTTGTGGCGATTATAATTTACCTAAAATATTGTGGCTGAACGACAATCAAGGTGTCAAAACTCCTACTAAAAATCTTTCCCCACAAGCTACTGAAATTGTAAATTTTTTTGCCTACTTGAATCTGTTTCAAGTAAATCCAGTCACTAACTATCTAGGTTCTTGCCTAGATTTAATTTTTTCTAGCATACCAAATATCATAGTAAGTGAAGCTGATGTCTCTTTGTTACCTATAGATAAATATCATCCACCTCTCTCTATTAACATCACTAATTTCTTCCAATTAGATTCTCTGAAACCAAGTGCCTCTTATCACTACAAATATCTTAATGGTGACTACTCTAATATGAACAAATTTCTTTCCCAGATTAATTGGTCAGTACTATTTTTAAAATCTGATATTAATGACGCTGTATTTAAATTTAATGAATGCGTCTCACGCGCTATAGATTTGTTTGTTCCTAAGGGATGTTACTATCAACCCAAGTTTCCAAATTGGTTTAGCTCAAAACTCAAACAGTTAATAATTGAAAAAAAGAAAACTCATAAGCTATTTAAAGACACTGGCAACTTAAACTTGTATCGAAAATTTTCTCATTTAAGGGAACTGTCCAAAATCGAATCAGCCAAATGCTATAAATCTCATGTAGAAGTTACTGAGTCAAAATTAATGCAAAACCCTAAACAATTTTGGCAATTTGTTGCGCAAAAGCGTACTGATAATGATCTTCCTTCTAGTATGCACTATAATGAAACTCATGCTACTAACGGTCTTGACATCGCCAACCTTTTTGCTAAACACTTCTCCTCTGTATATTCTGGTGCCTCATGCAACATCCCTCCACTCAACTATGACTACAACATTGACTTGAATGATTGCCAAATCTCACTTGTAGAGGTATACCAATCTTTAAGTAAACTTTCTAACAAAAAAAGTACCGGACCTGATGGCATTCCAGAAATCTTGCTAAAAGAATGTAAATATTCATTATCTATCCCAATTTGTATGTTGTACAACTTATCACTCTCATCTGGAACATTTGCTGATTCATGGAAAATTTCATATATTCGACCCATTTTTAAATCCGGGAACAAGTCAAACATTGAAAATTACAGACCAATATCAATTATATCTTGTATTCCAAAAATATTTGAGTCGATAATTACAAAGATAATCACTCCTATATTCAAAAATGTTCTGATTGATGAACAGCATGGATTTAGATCGGCGAAATCTACAACAACTAATTTATTGTCCTTTACAAATACCATTGTTAAAGCCTTGGAAGACAACACTCAGGTTGACGTACTCTATACTGATTTCTCCAAAGCCTTCGATAAAGTAAATCACTCGATTCTCATGGCCAAACTTTATGCTATAGGCATTAGAAACCCGTTGTTATCATTCCTTCGCTCTTACTTGAGCGATAGAAAACAAAGGGTTAAAATAAAAAACTTTGAATCCTTTAACATTGACGTAACGTCCGGCGTTCCCCAAGGAGCTCATTTGGCCCCGCTTCTCTTCAACCTTTTTATTAACGATATCACCAAAGTTTTTTCTCATACACGCTTCTGGCTTTTTGCGGATGATAATAAGATTCTTCAGATAATTAAATCCTACCTTGACTGCTTACATTTTCAACGTGATATTGACTCGTTTAATAATTGGTGCAAAATAAACTGCATGGAACTTAATGTTGATAAATGTAAAATTTTGTCCTTTTATAGAACCAAAAAACCTATTCAGTTTGATTATAAATTAAACAATGTTTGTTTATCTACTGTAACATCTATCAAGGATCTTGGGGTCACTCTAGACTGCAAACTTTCTTTCCGTGAGCACATTAACAACATTGTTAACAAATCACTTAAACTACTCGGCTTCGTTCATAGAATAACCTCTGACTTTAAACATATAAGTACCCTTAAAACTCTTTACTGCTCGTTAGTTCGCCCTCACCTTGAATACGCTAGTGTTATTTGGTCTCCTTTCTATGCTGTCCACATTTGTCACATAGAATCCGTACAACATCGCTTCCTACGAGGAATCGCTTGGAGGTTGGGTCTTGAAAGAGGAGAGTACTCATATGATGAAGTTGAACAAACTTTAAACATTTCTTCTTTGGAGAAACGTAGAAGGGACACTGATCTGATTTGCATATTTAAGATTATCAATGGTATTACAGACTCACCTGCTTTGTTGCAACTTATCCAATTCAACATCCCTTCCCGTAGACTCCGAAATAATGAATTGCTGTTCGTCAATCAACATTCTACCAATTATGGATACCATTCTCCTTTGTCCAGAATGTCGAGACTTGTCAACTCACTGTCAAGTCAAAGCATTGAATTTTGTGGTATATGCCTAAATGACTTTCGACAGTCAATACGCAATGTCTAATTTCTAATGCCCTTTGAACCATCTTCATGCTTTGACTTATTATTATCTCCCATTCTTACTTTTATATTATTATTGTCATTATTATTGTCTTCGCTCCTCATTTATATATGCTCTCCTTTCACTGTCATCTCTGTTTATAAAACTTATTCGTGTAATTAATATGTTGTTAATGGACTATTTGTCCGTAAATAAATAAATAAATAAATGTTATGGAGAAGATTGCAATTTTGAGGTGTATGAAAAGGTCATGGAGGCAGTTTTACTATTTTGTGCATGTGTCAAAAGATAGTTGCTTAAATATTTGTAAGTGACGTTGAAAATGTCGATGATCAATGCAGAATCGTTAAGCAGTTGAATCGCTCTGTTGATTGGGACCTTCTAACTCGGATCATTAAAAAGTACATGGAATCTTCCACGTGTATACTTGTTAGACACGTACCTCTATCAACTAAGTAGATTAGTATTTGTTACATTGAGTGAGGTTGAAAGAAATAGCGTATATTTGTTACATTGAGTGAGGTTGAAAGAAATAGCGTATATTTGTTACATTGAGTGAGGTTGAAAGAAATAGCGTATATTTGTTACATTGAGTGAAGATTATGGAAATTTCGTATATACGTTTCATTGAGTGAGGTTGAAAGAAATTGTGTGTATTTATTACATGGAATGTGGTTGAAAGACATTGCGTATATTTGTTACATTGAGTAAGGTCGAAATAAATTGCATATGCAGGGTTTTCCAATAAGAGGTGTTATTTTGAATAGCCCGCTATTTCGGTAGATGTTACTTTTGAAGCTGTCTTTTTTTTGACATTTGACAAGTAGAAACTACGTCATTAATAAAAATGGAAAGATACACGCTTCAAAAATGCATTGAAATTATTAAAATTCACTTGAGTGAATCTAATGCAAATCATCTTGAGTGATGAGTCCCATTTCCACCTCGGTGGCTTTATCAACAAGAAAAATTGTCGCACCTGGGACTCGGGAAACCCAAGAGTTATTGTGGATATGCCTCTTTTTCCTCAACGTGTGACTGTTTGGTGCGGTTTATGGTCCGTAGGAGTCATTGGACCTTACTTTTTCGAAAATGAGGCTGGAGCAACAGTTACGGTGAATGGATTGCGCTATCGAGAGACGATTAATGATTTTTTATAGCTGTAATGGGATGGTATTGATCTGGACAACGTTTACTTTCAACAAGACGACGCTACGTGCCACACAAGCAACGAAACCATTGATCTTCTACGACTGAATATCAAAATAACACCTCTTATTGGAAAACCCTGTATTTGTTACATTGCGTGAGGTCAAAAGAAATTGCGTATATTTGTTACATTGAGTGAGGTCGTGATAAATTGCATATATTTGTTACATTGAGTGAGGTTGAAATAAATTGCGTATATTTATTACATTGAGTGAGGTCGAAATAAATTTAGGTATATTTGTTATATTGAGCGAGGTGGAGAGAAATTGCGTAAGTATTTTGTTACATTTAGTACAGTTGAAATAATTTGCTTATAATTGTTACATTGAGTGAGGTTGAAAGAAATTGCGTATATATAGTACATTTAGTGAGGTTGAAAGAAATTGGTTATATTTGTTACATTGATTGAGGATGAAAGAAATTGCTTATAAATGTTACATTTAGTGAGGTTGAAAGAAATTACGTATATTATATGTAAAGAATGATTAACTTTAAACCCATGTTTCTGTAACCATTTGGGCTTAAAAAATTCACAAAAAAGATTTTTCTAATGTTCCCAATCTTTTTAGACTTCTCTATTTCGATCTGAATATGAAAAAATAATCCACCCAAGTCTTCTGAATGGTAATTAACATTATAAGTGCTTGATAACAATACATTTTCACCACATGGCTTAGTAATTAAGTCAGTGCTCATTTTGTAATATTGAATAATGTATTCAACTCGTAAATTTTCATAGTGATTTGTCGATATTTGAATATCCTGTCACTCCTCTAGAATAGTCTCATTGTCAAAGAATTTGACAATATATTGTCAATTAGATTCAGTTATTGGCCAAAAACACATCTCTAAATTATCATTTAACATAAATAATCATGCATAATGGTACGTATACATTAGCGAACTTAAACGCGAACCGAGCCACGAATTACGGGAAAGGAACGAAGCAACTGCAAGCGGCGTTTCGCGCCATCATAATATTCGAATGAATTTTTTTTTCGCGCATCACCGTTCTTATGAAAAATAATCTCAAAGGCGAAGTGTTAGAACTGTTAGGTGTCAAGTATTATCAGCACCTTGGCGCCTTGAAAATTCAGAGCCCGGTGCGAACTGCTCCAATTGCGCCCGCGGAAAGCCGGCCCTGATAATTGGACATGGTCGTTTAGCAAGTAAATAAATAAACAAACACAACAGCATTACTAAAAACTACTTCACATTCGTTAAACGGTGTTTTTGTTGCACATTCGTATTGTCGTATTTTTTTTTTATATTATCTCCACACAGGAGGCCCTGAAGAAAATAATTTCCCTCAGGGCCTATGTCATCTTTGGGGATGCTGTGTGGAGGGTCTTTTTGTGGAGAGGAAGGAGTGAACATGGGTCTTGAAGAGTCCCATGTTGTAGGAGGGAGGAAACACAGAGGCCGGCAGTTCGTTCCACAGCCGAGCTGTTGAACTTAAGAACGAATCGTATAAGCGACCCGTTCTCATGTGACAAGTGTCAACTGTGTACAAATGTTGGGCACGCGTTTGGCGTGTATCCCGACTACGCACCGGTGCCGAAGGGATCAATGACGCTAGTTCCTCAGAGCATCTTCCATTAATATGTAATATGTACTGAAAATATGTCTTAAATCAGTGAAAATAATCATGTTTGCACATAAATTATTACACATTGTAGATACATACTTAAAAAAACATATGTATTATTACATAAGTACATAAATTATATCTAATATTGTAAATTTTAATGTAGATTCTCATATAAGAGTACGATGTATAGGGTTTCCCAATAAGAGGTGTTATTTTGATATTCAATCGTAAAAGATCAATGGTTTCATTGCTTGTGTGGCACATAGCGCTGTCTTGTTGAAAGTAAACGTTGTCCAGATCAATACCATCTAATTCCGGCCATAAAAAATCATTAATGATCTCTCGATAACGCAATCCATTCATGGTAACTGTTGCTCCAGCCTCATTTTCGAAAAAGTAAGGTCCAATGACTCCGCCGGACCATAAACCGCACCAAACAGTCACACTTTGAGGATAAAGAGGCTTTTCAACAATAATTTTGGGTTTTCCGAGCCCCAGATGCGACAATTTTGCTTGTTGACGAAGCCACCGAGATAAAAATGGGCCTCATCACTCAAGATGATTTGCATTTGATTCACTCAAGTGAATTTTAATAATTTCAATGCGTTGTTGAAGCGTGTATCGTTCCATTTTTAATAATGGCGTAGTTTTTACTTGTCAAATGTTAAAAAATAACAGCTTCAAAAGTAAGATCTACCGAAATAGCGGGCTATTCAAAATAACACCTCTTATTGGAAAACACTGTATTATACTCTTAAGTTCACTACTTGTAAACATATAACCTAGCATAACTTCATCTTTTTATGTTGTAAATCTTAATGTAATTCCTCCAACATGTTATCAGGTACCTGGTTTACATTGTTCAATACTACTAACTTACTTACTTATCTCATACACTGTGAATCCGTATATTTTTATTTGTTACCAGGATATTTCGGTAAATTCTAAATATAATATATACTACCAGGTTACTTTTTCTACATTGTCACAACTACAAACAACAACAAAAAAAATCTCCATTTCTACTTTTCATTTTTACAAAAATACCTGACTTATCTCTTATTCTGTAAATCCGAATGCAATATGATATAACCATGTTAATCTTTACAAAGCCACTACTACTGTAAAATAATAAAAAAATACATATAAATATATGTTTCTTCATTACACAACTTAGTTGTAGAGAAAAATGATTTTTTTTGCTATGTAATTATGTAAATTTCTTAAGAAATTGAATTTTCTATGAACTACACCTGTCAAATTGTCTGTCCTGGAACGGGAAACTTTCCTAGTTGGACAGGCAAAGCTTCCTAATATGTAATTTGTACTTTCTTCTGTATCTATCTATAAATAAATAAATAAAATATATAAATAAATATTGTAGAAAAATTGTAAACTGTTTATTTAGAAATATTACCAATAAAAATGTGTCGTCACATTGCGATTTTCAGACATACGCGCATGCGTTACTTTGCGCATATGCGCGCCGTGCACGTCAATTTTCCCGAGAATGTCGGTTTGTCATCAAAATCATGTTTTTAATAATTATTTCCATTCTAATGACCAATTTACTACTATATTAGTATAATTTAATATGTTTAATATTATTTGTGTTATTTTGTCAGTTTCATCTATTACTAATGTAATATTGTGAATAATATAGTTTCATCTTATCTGAAAAAGCTAGAGAAAATTCCCTATTTATTATTTTGCTAATTGAATTTTACCGTGTGAATTTAATAAAACTTCCATGGAAGTGATGTTGTTTATTAAAGCAACCACTATATTACATTCCATTAAAAAAGATGAAATGATTTGCACTATTTAAACACAGAGGTCGCCTACAGATGAGATGATTGTTGATGATCTGATGTGGTCCGCAGATTTCAGATAGAAATAGAAGAGGATAGGCAAACCTGGAATATTTTGAGGGAGACCAATGTTCAACACTCTAAAGCCGTGTTTCTCAACCTTGGTTTTGGCATGCCCCACATCAACGCTTCAAAACTCTAAAGCATTGTTTCTCAACCTTGGTTTTGCCATGCCCCACTTCAACCCTTCAAAACCCTGAAAAAGTTTTGTCGACCTTGGTTTTGCCATGCCCCACTACAACGCTCAAAACCTAAAAGCAGTGTTACTCAACCTTGGTTTTGCCGTTCCCCATTTCAACGCTTCAATTTTTTTTTTATTATCTCTGGATTTTAACTTTTCCATTCGGTTTTCTGTGGAAAATTGGAATTTTTTTACTAAAATCAATACCGCAAAATACTCAACAATACTACTGCAAAAAATTTAACACAATTATTTATCAATCGCCTATAAAACAGCTGCTAATTAATTAATTTTCGGCAGGTATGTTGGCATGACGGTCTCCGTGGTTCAGGTGTAAGGCTTTCGACTAGTAATCCGAAGGTCGCGGATTCAAATCCCGGTGTGTGCAAATAAATTTAGTCTGTTTCATTTGTATTATTTCAAAATTGAAAAATTTAATATAATATAAGGTATATTAGAGTAGAAGATACTTGGTGTAAGAGCAGCATTCAGATTTGAAACGTTGCTTGAAATGGATTTAGCCGTGTTTGTTACTAGATCTGAATAGCCAGGTACTTACTTCCCCGCCTTCCTCTTCCCCATTTCCTTCCCCTAACCACTACATTTAGCTGGCTCGCTGGCGATTGAGAGCAGTTGGGACTCTCGTGTGGTATTCACATAAAAGGGTGACAAATAAACAACCATTAGAAAAATAATTGTCAGTAATACTTATAAACGTTTAGCG